>OX352292.1:12635000-15200000 GCA_947086415.1 Pammene aurita | reverse complement strand
ACACACACGCACACACACACGCACACACACACACGGTACCTGGCGCACGGCGGGCTCCACGTTGCCCTTGATCCAGCGGTAGAGCTGCGCGGGCGCGGGCTCGGCCTGCAGCTGGCGCGCGAGCTGCGCCTGCACGCGCAGCGCGGGCACCAGGTGCGCCAGCGCGCGCGCCTCCCGCGCCGCACACACACACATACACACACACACACACACACACACACGCACACACACACACGGTACCTGGCGCACGGCGGGCTCCACGTTGCCCTTGATCCAGCGGTAGAGCTGCGCGGGCGCGGGCTCGGCCTGCAGCTGGCGCGCGAGCTGCGCCTGCACGCGCAGCGCGGGCACCAGGTGCGCCAGCGCGCGCGCCTCCCGCGCCGCACACACACACATACACACACACACACACACACACACACGCACACACACACACGGTACCTGGCGCACGGCGGGCTCCACGTTGCCCTTGATCCAGCGGTAGAGCTGCGCGGGCGCGGGCTCGGCCTGCAGCTGGCGCGCGAGCTGCGCCTGCACGCGCAGCGCGGGCACCAGGTGCGCCAGCGCGCGCGCCTCCCGCGCCGCACACACACACACACACACACACACACGCACACACACACACACGGTACCTGGCGCACGGCGGGCTCCACGTTGCCCTTGATCCAGCGGTAGAGCTGCGCGGGCGCGGGCTGGGCCTGCAGCTGGCGCGCGAGCTGCGCCTGCACGCGCAGCGCGGGCACCAGGTGCGCCAGCGCGCGCGCCTCCCGCGCCGCACACACACACATACACACACACACACACACACACACGCACACACACACACGGTACCTGGCGCACGGCGGGCTCCACGTTGCCCTTGATCCAGCGGTAGAGCTGCGCGGGCGCGGGCTCGGCCTGCAGCTGGCGCGCGAGCTGCGCCTGCACGCGCAGCGCGGGCACCAGGTGCGCCAGCGCGCGCGCCTCCCGCGCCGCACACACACACACACACACGCACACACACACGCACACACACACACGGTACCTGGCGCACGGCGGGCTCCACGTTGCCCTTGATCCAGCGGTAGAGCTGCGCGGGCGCGGGCTCGGCCTGCAGCTGGCGCGCGAGCTGCGCCTGCACGCGCAGCGCGGGCACCAGGTGCGCCAGCGCGCGCGCCTCCCGCGCCGCACACACACACATACACACACACACACACACACACACACACACACGCACACACACACACGGTACCTGGCGCACGGCGGGCTCCACGTTGCCCTTGATCCAGCGGTAGAGCTGCGCGGGCGCGGGCTCGGCCTGCAGCTGGCGCGCGAGCTGCGCCTGCACGCGCAGCGCGGGCACCAGGTGCGCCAGCGCGCGCGCCTCCCGCGCCGCACACACACACATACACACACACACACACACACACACACGCACACACACACACGGTACCTGGCGCACGGCGGGCTCCACGTTGCCCTTGATCCAGCGGTAGAGCTGCGCGGGCGCGGGCTCGGCCTGCAGCTGGCGCGCGAGCTGCGCCTGCACGCGCAGCGCGGGCACCAGGTGCGCCAGCGCGCGCGCCTCCCGCGCCGCACACACACACACACACACACACACACGCACACACACACACACGGTACCTGGCGCACGGCGGGCTCCACGTTGCCCTTGATCCAGCGGTAGAGCTGCGCGGGCGCGGGCTGGGCCTGCAGCTGGCGCGCGAGCTGCGCCTGCACGCGCAGCGCGGGCACCAGGTGCGCCAGCGCGCGCGCCTCCCGCGCCGCACACACACACATACACACACACACACACACACACGCACACACACACACGGTACCTGGCGCACGGCGGGCTCCACGTTGCCCTTGATCCAGCGGTAGAGCTGCGCGGGCGCGGGCTCGGCCTGCAGCTGGCGCGCGAGCTGCGCCTGCACGCGCAGCGCGGGCACCAGGTGCGCCAGCGCGCGCGCCTCCCGCGCCGCACACACACACACACACACGCACACACACACGCACACACACACACGGTACCTGGCGCACGGCGGGCTCCACGTTGCCCTTGATCCAGCGGTAGAGCTGCGCGGGCGCGGGCTCGGCCTGCAGCTGGCGCGCGAGCTGCGCCTGCACGCGCAGCGCGGGCACCAGGTGCGCCAGCGCGCGCGCCTCCCGCGCCGCACACACACACACACACACGCACACACACACGCACACACACACACGGTACCTGGCGCACGGCGGGCTCCACGTTGCCCTTGATCCAGCGGTAGAGCTGCGCGGGCGCGGGCTCGGCCTGCAGCTGGCGCGCGAGCTGCGCCTGCACGCGCAGCGCGGGCACCAGGTGCGCCAGCGCGCGCGCCTCCCGCGCCGCACACACACACATACACACACACACACACACACACACACGCACACACACACACGGTACCTGGCGCACGGCGGGCTCCACGTTGCCCTTGATCCAGCGGTAGAGCTGCGCGGGCGCGGGCTCGGCCTGCAGCTGGCGCGCGAGCTGCGCCTGCACGCGCAGCGCGGGCACCAGGTGCGCCAGCGCGCGCGCCTCCCGCGCCGCACACACACACATACACACACACACACACACACACACACGCACACACACACACGGTACCTGGCGCACGGCGGGCTCCACGTTGCCCTTGATCCAGCGGTAGAGCTGCGCGGGCGCGGGCTCGGCCTGCAGCTGGCGCGCGAGCTGCGCCTGCACGCGCAGCGCGGGCACCAGGTGCGCCAGCGCGCGCGCCTCCCGCGCCGCACACACACACACACACACACACACACGCACACACACACACACGGTACCTGGCGCACGGCGGGCTCCACGTTGCCCTTGATCCAGCGGTAGAGCTGCGCGGGCGCGGGCTGGGCCTGCAGCTGGCGCGCGAGCTGCGCCTGCACGCGCAGCGCGGGCACCAGGTGCGCCAGCGCGCGCGCCTCCCGCGCCGCACACACACACATACACACACACACACACACACACACGCACACACACACACGGTACCTGGCGCACGGCGGGCTCCACGTTGCCCTTGATCCAGCGGTAGAGCTGCGCGGGCGCGGGCTCGGCCTGCAGCTGGCGCGCGAGCTGCGCCTGCACGCGCAGCGCGGGCACCAGGTGCGCCAGCGCGCGCGCCTCCAGCGCCGCCAGCACGCCCGGCGCGTCCTCGCCGCACCCCGTGCCCGCCGCTACGTACGCGCACAGGTTCAACTTGCTCTCGGCGTATAGCTCTGCGCAGGCCGCCGAACCGACCAAATCCTGGAAGGAGTGTTCGTTTTACTTTATTCTATACCACATGAGACTTTAATGTACCTAATCCATTCTTTTTCAATCAAACAACATTACCCATCTAAGTTCTCACTCTAGACAATCACATGCCTTCTGACCTGCACGGGGCATATCTACTTCCACAACGCCCACTGCACACTATGTTAGAACGACTATGGTGTACAAACAGCCCTAGTATAAGATCGGTACCTGAAGCCGCTGCAGCACATCGAGCAGCAGCGGGTAAGGTAGGCCGGCCTCGCCCCAGCCGCCCAGCTCGGCCAGCGGCAGCAGCTTGTGCTGCACGGCGTGCGCCAGCAGCGCCGCCAGCCGCGGCGACTGCGGCAGCGCGCGCAGCGCCTCGCCCACGCCGGCGCGCTTCACGCCGCGGATGAGCAGGATGGTGGCGGAGCACAACGCTGCCCACGCCTCTTCAGATTCCACCTGGAAATATTAAATGTTATTTAGCTGTGACTTTCACCGAAAACGATTAACGACGAACGAGTGTTTAACACTTTTCGTGCCACACTTCGCTACGCGGTACACTCGTAGCCGATCCTAGCGTTTTCCTCGTATGTAGCGGAAAGCGCCTAAGAACAGAGAGCCCGCTTAGCGGGTTCCTGGTCGTGAAAGTGTTAATATTGATAGCTTGCTAAGTTGCTAGAGTGGCTTGCCAATGTAGATCTAGTAGTCCGCCTCGAACTGAGAACTCGCGATTTACTTGCTAACAAGTTGAACATTTTGACAAGACCTCTTCTAAGATCGCTTCACTGACTTACGCTCCGCTCGTTCAAAAAACTTTGCGAATACAATGAACCAGGGATGACTACGATTTTTTACTCGAGGGCCACGCAGCAGCTTGTCGCAGCGTCGCGAATCCACTGCACGTGTTGCTGACATATAGTACCTCGTGCGCGAGCGTGTGCTCCAGCAGCGCCTGGAAGGCGCGGCGCAGCAGCTTGTCGGGCAGCGCGGCGTCGCGGATCCTCTGCACGTGTTGCTGACATATAGTACCTCGTGCGCGAGCGTGTGCTCCAGCAGAGCCTGGAAGGCGCGGCGCAGCAGCTTGTCAGGCAGCGCGGCGTCGCGGATCCTCTGCACGTGTTGCTGACATATAGTACCTCGTGCGCGAGCGTGTGCTCCAGCAGAGCCTGGAAGGCGCGGCGCAGCAGCTTGTCAGGCAGCGCGGCGTCGCGGATCCTCTGCACGTGTTGCTGACATATAGTACCTCGTGCGCGAGCGTGTGCTCCAGCAGAGCCTGGAAGGCGCGGCGCAGCAGCTTGTCAGGCAGCGCGGCGTCGCGGATCCTCTGCACGTGTTGCTGACATATAGTACCTCGTGCGCGAGCGTGTGCTCCAGCAGAGCCTGGAAGGCGCGGCGCAGCAGCTTGTCAGGCAGCGCGGCGTCGCGGATCCTCTGCACGTGTTGCTGACATATAGTACCTCGTACGCGAGCGTGTGCTCCAGCAGAGCCTGGAAGGCGCGGCGCAGCAGCTTGTCGGGAAGCGCGGCGTCGCGGATCCTCTGCCCGTGTTGCTGACATATAGTACCTCGTGCGCGAGCGTGTGCTCCAGCAGAGCCTGGAAGGCGCGGCGCAGCAGCTTGTCAGGCAGCGCGGCGTCGCGGATCCTCTGCACGTGTTGCTGACATATAGTACCTCGTGCGCGAGCGTGTGCTCCAGCAGAGCCTGGAAGGCGCGGCGCAGCAGCTTGTCGGGCAGCGCGGCGTCGCGGATCCTCTGCACGTGTTGCTGACATATAGTACCTCGTGCGCGAGCGTGTGCTCCAGCAGAGCCTGGAAGGCGCGGCGCAGCAGCTTGTCAGGCAGCGCGGCGTCGCGGATCCTCTGCACGTGTTGCTGACATATCCCAAGTAACAAAAGCTTCTATAACTAAGGCCTTTTATCACCAATCAGTGATATAGTAGGCCTATAATGGTAACCATTGTGACTGCTTGTACTATAAAGGTTTTTAATAGAGCGTTTTGGTTCTATAAATTAAAGAGCAATTTAGTTCTATAAGTTAGCTCTTAGAACGCTTAAAGGACCATAAAAAAGAATCTTTAAAGTGTTGCACTGTAATAGATTTGCAAAAAGCGATTATAGTACTATTTAATACTATAGACACTTTACTGACACTTTTATGTACCTATTATGCACTAATAATGCGTCGAATTAACTTTTATAGTACTAGTATTGTAGCAGTATCGCAAACACTATTACTGGATCAATCTGCACTGTAAAAGGACTTTGCACGACCATTATATAACGTTTTAGATTTTTAAATGCTCCCTCAACATCGCTATAGGGCTACCCAAATCCATTAAAATATGGCTGCTGTTTTCTGAAAGTGATAGCACATTAGCAGCACGAATGGAGCCCATGTGTACTATAGCAGCCACAGTCGGGACAAGTCCTAATTTTATTAATTAAAACTTAATTAAAACAGTAAAATTATGAAGGCGTATTGTCAAATTTGAAATCAGCATAATGATTTTGACAATACAATTATTTTCGCAAGTGCAAGTACCGGCAGAATTACGGTTCACGAATGTTTTTTAGTATGTACCTTTATATGTCACTTTAAGGAACTAAAGGGACATGGCGAATGACTTACAAATATTTTGTTTAATTTCTTGTGAAATAACCTCACGACAACGACAGCACACAACAGTTTTGAGGGTTTTGGTGATAAAAAAGATCACTGGAATCGTTTACGGCGCAAATTAGCACTATAAACATGTTTTGGTTACTTTAATAGTTCCTAATTGTGACATAAACATTGCAGACATTTCAATTATAGAGCTGATTTATCACAGTGAGAGCCTTTATGTAATGTTTATAGAATAAATCAGTGATAAAACTAGGGCCTATTTGGGGTTAGGTAAAGGTTTACGACACCATTATAGTGCTAATCATGAACACTAATTAGCACGTTCTAAAATGTTCTCAGGACTTTTATAGTGCCAAATTTTGCTACTTGGGATAGTACCTCGTGCGCGAGCGTGTGCTCCAGCAGAGCCTGGAAGGCGCGGCGCAGCAGCTTGTCAGGCAGCGCGGCGTCGCGGATCCTCTGCACGTGTTGCTGACATATAGTACCTCGTGCGCGAGCGTGTGCTCCAGCAGAGCCTGGAAGGCGCGGCGCAGCAGCTTGTCGGGCAGCGCGGCGTCGCGGATCCTCTGCACGTGTTGCTGACATATAGTACCTCGTGCGCGAGCGTGTGCTCCAGCAGAGCCTGGAAGGCGCGGCGCAGCAGCTTGTCAGGCAGCGCGGCGTCGCGGATCCTCTGCACGTGTTGCTGACATATAGTACCTCGTGCGCGAGCGTGTGCTCCAGCAGAGCCTGGAAGGCGCGGCGCAGCAGCTTGTCAGGCAGCGCGGCGTCGCGGATCCTCTGCACGTGTTGCTGACATATAGTACCTCGTGCGCGAGCGTGTGCTCCAGCAGAGCCTGGAAGGCGCGGCGCAGCAGCTTGTCGGGAAGCGCGGCGTCGCGGATCCTCTGCCCGTGTTGCTGACATATAGTACCTCGTGCGCGAGCGTGTGCTCCAGCAGAGCCTGGAAGGCGCGGCGCAGCAGCTTGTCAGGCAGCGCGGCGTCGCGGATCCTCTGCACGTGTTGCTGACATATAGTACCTCGTGCGCGAGCGTGTGCTCCAGCAGAGCCTGGAAGGCGCGGCGCAGCAGCTTGTCGGGCAGCGCGGCGTCGCGGATCCTCTGCACGTGTTGCTGACATATAGTACCTCGTGCGCGAGCGTGTGCTCCAGCAGAGCCTGGAAGGCGCGGCGCAGCAGCTTGTCAGGCAGCGCGGCGTCGCGGATCCTCTGCACGTGTTGCTGACATATAGTACCTCGTGCGCGAGCGTGTGCTCCAGCAGAGCCTGGAAGGCGCGGCGCAGCAGCTTGTCGGGAAGCGCGGCGTCGCGGATCCTCTGCCCGTGTTGCTGACATATAGTACCTCGTGCGCGAGCGTGTGCTCCAGCAGAGCCTGGAAGGCGCGGCGCAGCAGCTTGTCGGGCAGCGCGGCGTCGCGGATCCTCTGCACGTGTTGCTGACATATAGTACCTCGTGCGCGAGCGTGTGCTCCAGCAGCGCCTGGAAGGCGCGGCGCAGCAGCTTGTCAGGCAGCGCGGCGTCGCGGATCCTCTGCACGTGTTGCTGCAGCGCGGCGTCGTCGTCGCCGGCGCCCGCGCCGCCCGCCGAGCCCGCGCTGACCGTGGCGGCCGCCGCCGTCGCCGCGTCGATCAGCAGGCGGCTCGCCTCTTCTTTGTTCAGGCCCTGCGAGAAGGCCAAACGACGAAATAACCCACAGATTATAAATGGTGCTTTTTACCGCCATCGTGGAACCATTTCTGGCGTTTTTCTGAGACTCTGTACCATAGACTGTATACAGCGTACCTTTGACCATGGGGCTTTAAATGTAAGGATCGATTTTGGTCATAAAACTGAGCGAGTTTTAGTCTACAACTATTTGAATAAAGGTTATTTAATAATTCAATTTTTTTTCTTACGAGCTAAATATTATTTTCAATGTTACGTCATCTAATGAAGCAATTGACATCGTCTGTCACACTTCAAAAGAGATGATTTTGCAGTACATTTCTTGCTCACATGAGTTTTAAACTGTATTTTTTTTTCTAATTCAGTTTTTTTCAAAAGTTGTAGTTAAATAAGCAAGATGCAATATTTTCATTTATGCTTTCATTTGAAAGAATTGCACATAGGGACCACGAGTGTATAAAAAAATTAAAATACTATAATTTATAGTCAAATATTGCTGTTACCAACTGACAATTTAAATTTTCGCGCCTAAAGGGCTAGCATCCAGCATTGCTCGCCTTCTCTTCTTGATTTAACTTTAGTTTCTTCGACTTCTCATGTGTCTAAATTTGGACAATACTCCGCGGATGCCTTCTCATATCATGATCTGCTCTATCTCTCTTACAAAATTCGTCCTCCCAAATCTAAATCAAAATTTCTTTTGCAGCGCAATTTTACGATCAAGTTTCTCTCTTTAATTCGCTCCTCATACAACTTTATGACGCTCATGCTCCTGTTCGTGCAATAAAAGTCAAGCATCTCCCTGCTCCTTGGCTCACTGAGGATATTAAAGCCCTTATAGAGAGGAAGAATCAATCTAAATCTAAGTATAAGGCTAACAACTCTGAGAAAAATAAACTTAAATATCATACCCTGCGCAATCGCTGTAGCACTATATGTCGAGATGCTCAGAGGCGTCATATTCACAGTTCTATTGAAGATGGAAATCCAGCCAAAGTGTGGAAATTTTTGAAAGGTCTCGGAGTTGGCAAATCTCAACAGGCAACCAATTTAAACAATATTAGCGTTGACCAGCTTAACCAGCACTTTTCATCGTCCACCTGTTTCAGTGGTCCTAAGAAATCTAACTCACTTCATCATCTTTCATCACTTCCTGCCTTAGATTTCTTTTCTTACTATTTTAGCCATTTCTGTGAGAGTGATGTTAGGAAGGGTACATTGAATATCACTTCTAACGCCGTTGGTGTTGACTGTGTTAGCCGAAATATGATACTCCCTCTCCTTGATTTGTTGTCCCTCTCCTGTTTGTTCCTATTATCACCGGTATTCTGAATTTTTCCATTTCATCGAGTACTTTTCCCAGTCTGTGGAAGGATGCCAATATTATTCCTTTACCCAAAAAATCCAACCCCAGTTCCTTCTCTGACTATCGCCCCATCTCCATTCTTCCTTTCCTATCCAAAGTCCTCGAACGGCTAGTGCATCAGCAACTAACTTCCTTCCTGAATAGAAATGACCTCCTAAACCCATTTCAATCTGGTTTTCGTCCGGGCCATAATACTACCTCGGCTCTTGTCAAGGTTACCGATGACATCCGTTTGGGTATGAATGACCAGAAGCTTACAGTTCTTGCACTTCTAGATTTCAGAAATGCCTTTAACACGGTCGATTTTGAAATTTTGCTCGCGTTCTTACAGTCTCTTAACATATCGGCTGCAGCGATTGACTGGTTCCGCAGCTATTTGGTTGGTCGTCGGCAAAGAATAAAACTAGATTCTTTGTGTTCTTCCTGGTGCAGCACATCAGCTGGTGTTCCACAGGGTGGTGTGCTGTCTCCTCTTTTATTTTCTATCTTCATTAATTCCATAACTCTTGATCTCTCCTCTTCGTATCACCTCTATGCCGACGACCTTCAAATATATTCGCAGGGTATGCATAGCGATCTCAATTCAGTTATAGAAGCCACGAATCTTGATCTGCTCCGCATATCAAATTGGAGTCAAAATTACGGTTTAAAAGTAAACCCCCTAAAGTCACAGGTAATTGTGATGGGTAGCGCTAAACAAATCTCCAAAATTGACTTTCTCAGGCTCCCTCCGATAGTCTTCGATGGTATCCAAATTCCTTTTTCCAACCAAGTGAAAAATCTTGGCGTAATCATGGATCGTTGTCTATCATGGGTGCCTCAGGTGAGTGAAGTGAGCAGGAAGATGTTTGCTGCCATAGGGTCTCTCA
The DNA here is from genome assembly GCA_947086415.1 of Pammene aurita. Taxonomy (NCBI): domain Eukaryota; kingdom Metazoa; phylum Arthropoda; class Insecta; order Lepidoptera; family Tortricidae; genus Pammene; species Pammene aurita. The sequence goes on along the minus strand of OX352292.1, from coordinate 15,190,229 downwards.
GACGGCTCCGGAATTTCCTGCTAATTGCTACTAAAATTGCGCTTGCTCAGTCGTTACTTCTCCCCATTCTTGATTATGCAGATATCTCCTATTTAGACCTAACCGAGGAGCAACTTAATAAGCTTGAGCGTATTCAAAATGCCTGCATTCGGTTCATTTTCGGATTACGCAAATTCGACCATGTTTCTAGTTTTCGTTCTCAACTCAAATGGCTCCCTATCCGTCACAGCCGTAACTCTCACATACTTTCTTTACTCTTTTCTATACTTTTTAACCCTGCAACTCCCCGCTACCTCAAAGAGCGTTTCTCTTATCTTAATTCTATTAGATCCTCTCAAAAATTGCTCCTAAAAGTGCCATCTTCATCTTCCAAATTTTATAATTGCTCATTTACGTTCCAGGCCGTTCGTTTGTGGAATTCTCTCCCTCTCAACATAAAACGCGCGCAATCTATTGGTAGCTTTAAATCGCAACTTAAGGAATACTATTTATCTCTTCCTTAGGTTTTTAAGTTGACACTGTTGTTTCTTATTGTGTGTATTATATATGTATATATGTACGTATATGTATGTTTATTTTGTTTCTATGCACCACCTACTTTCTGCTTATTGTTTTTCTCTAGTCTCCACTACCCAAAGGTTGTCTGGAAGAAATCGCTCATTAGCGATAAGACCGCCTGTTGTTACCTCTACCTAAATTTATCTAATTGTAAAATTTGTGCTTGTAACTGTATGAGGTGTACAATAAAGAGTATTTATTATTATTATTATCCAGGTCAAAAAATTAAAAAAAAGACAACAATTTGACACTGTGGACGAACAAATATGCGAGTGACACACATGAGTGACGTCACAGGAACTGTAGATCGTTTAGGCGCGAAAATATGAATTGTTAGTTTGTAACAGCAATTTTTGACTATAAATTATACTATTTTAATTTTTTAATACATTCGTGGTCTATTCTACGTGCAATTATTTCGAATGAAAGCATAAATGAAAATATTGCATCTTGCCTATTGGTATCATATTGCGACTAGAAAAAGTAGGAGAACAATATTTTAGACGAGAACAATTTTTTTTTGTATCGGACATATCGCAGCCGGGCGACCCTCTAGAAATTTTACTGAAAGAAAACTTATTTTAAGGGTTCCGTACCTCAAAAGGAAAAAACGGAACCCTTATAGGATCATTTTGTTGTCCGTCTGTCTGTCTGTCTGTCAAGACCATTTTTCTCAAGAACGCGTGGAGGTATCAAGCTGAAATTTATATCAAATACTCGGGTCTATTGTCCCTTGGAGCTGTGAAAAAATGAAACTTAAAAGCCAACGCAATCAAAAGATACAGTCGTTTATGCTGCAAATTTTAGAGTTTTTCAGCACTCGCAAAACCTACGGGGTACTTCCCGTGAACTAAGAAACTTGAAATTTGGCACGAAGCAACGTTATATAGCATAGACAATGGAAAAATTACAAAAAGTAGAAGTTTTTAGTAAAATCATACAAAATTTTTTTTTTTTTATTTTAAACTTACTACCTTTTTCCTCGTAAACGCGTAGATGTATTCAATTGAAATTAGTAATAAACATACTACAACTTTTGCTTGTTATATGTTTGTACGGAACCCTCGGTGCGCGAGTCCGACTCGCACTTGTCCGGTTTTTTTATTTTGAAGACAATATGAACTGCATTAAAAGAACTTTAAATAATCGCCTGTCTGAACCGAGAATCGAATCCCGTTTGACAGGCCATGTTTTACACCCATACAGGAGGACCGATTTAGCATTAGAGTTGAAAACCCTTAGCTTGGTGCGGCGAGTGATGACTGTGGAGGTCTATACGGGTTTGAAGAACACTGCTACAGCTTTTTTAAGGTCTGCTTGAGATGTGGCGGGTGTACCTACCTTGTCCTTCTTGGGCTTATCCTTCTTATCTGGTGCTGGTTTGATGGTGATAGCTGGCTCCTTGATCAGCGTGGTGCCCGCCAGAGTCTCTGGAGAACACACGGTTAATTGATAAATCCACACTGGTTGAACCTAAATACAATTTAATAAGAAGAAACAAAAATAATTTAAGAAAAAAGTATCGTTAATAGTAGTTTAATTACATAATTACGTACAGTTGCATACACTGCTTTATCTACACACATATTATAAATCCTAAATGATGTGTTCGGAAACCAGTAGAATGACCGCCATTGGTGCCATGACCAACTCCATTGTGTCGGCGGTCGCGCGGGCGCGTGCCGGCGCTCGGGGAGAGCGCGGATCTTCGTAACGTTACCGTGGGTAATGGATTTTCATACGTTTTTACCACACTGTCAGAGATGTTACGTTACTGGTTGCAATAATGGTGGTAGTTACATACGGTTTCCGAACGCGGAATAGAGGATTTATGATATTGGTGTAGATAAAATAATTTTTTCTCCAATGTGCTCGGAAATGTTCACCTTACTGTAGTAAAATTAGTACGTGAAGTTCGTCATTATTTACTAACACAAAAATTAAAAAAATTAAAATCATTATTGTCCTGTTTTAGCGGACGACAAGTTGTACTTGTCGTCCGCATTGTTTTTTACCTTTTAAACATTTCATTCAACTAAGAAATATCATTTCAAACAGCCAACCGTCTGAACGGCAATCCCTTCAAACTATAGGATAGAGCGAGATAGTGAGATCAAAAACCTTGGTTGTCTCGTTCTGTGTCATAGCTTGCAGGACCACCACGTCTGATCGTGTGAATACGGCTTCATATAATCATAGACAAAACCACTTTTTTTAAGATTTAAGCTTTTACAGTTGTGTGAAAGGAGCATATTTAATACTGTCTTAAATAGTTTTTGACGAAAATGGATTTTTAAATATTATTTGAATGAACTTTGGCAGATGATTGGCAGTATAAGTAGTGCTCTATACTCAAAAAAATATTGTAAAGGGAAGCTAATTCATAAATTCATGATATTGAATGCTAACCTAAATATGTAATTTATTTCATTTACTTTATTTCCTCGCACATTTGGAGAAATGCGTTATATATGCCTCGGCGGGAATAGAAATTCGTGGACTCGTCTTATATTTTCGGCCTCAGCTGCGCTTGGTCCGAAAAAATCGCTCGTCCACGAATTTATCTTTCCCGTCCTCTGCAATAATGAACTATTATAGCTGCCCGGGGTGGGTGGGTACTCACTCTGCGGGGCGGGCGGCAGCAGCAGCGGCGGCGGCGCGGTCTGCTTGGGCAGGCGGTTGGCGGACGCGGTGAACATGAGGCTGTAGGCGGCGGGCCGCATCTGTACGTCCTCCAGCGCGCCGCCGGCCGCCAGCCGCGTCTTGTGCAGCCTAGGCGCCTCTTGCTGTAAGAGAAACCTAATATTAACACGCGCCAGGCCTACACCACTCTCCCGCGCGAGCTTGGTTAGATAACTACACGCCGCGTGCCGCCGGCGGCACCGTATACTCAGTAACGGCCACACGCGCACACCGATGCACGTCGCGGCACGCGCCGCCCGTTCTATAAAGGCTAAAGGGAGTTCTATAAAAGGGCGTAAACAGAGAGGTTACTGTAGTTACATATTACCTTTCATTAAATGTACTCGCCAGATTGAAACGCTTAAATAGAATATTCCAATGAAACTTCACTATATAATCGCAAATTCGAATGCTATTTTAACGCTACTGTTTACATGGACAAGGCTCCGTTATACATCATCCTTAACCACTTTACCAGTTACCACCAGGGACACTATCGCTCGTTGAAATCTGTTGCTGGCTTGCGGTCTATGGCGGTGCGCGATCAAAGTTATAGTGTAGAGATTTGTTCCTAAGAACTATTATATAACTTGTTCTTGCACTGCCACTGCCAGAACTAATATCAAGTCGTTCGTAAGTCTTCAGTTGACGTCATATGCTACGTGAAACTTCGTCTCACGATAATTTGCCGCTCATGATGTAGTCTCTACTGAACGTTTCTGTCGGCTGCGTCTAAACCAACTGAGCTATTAGATCGCACTCCTGTCACGCAGTGTGATTTAGGCGGTGCGTTTCTTCTAGTGTCTTCTGCGCCTCTTCAAATGGTGGCAGGGGCTGAAGTATCCGCTTTATCATCTTTAAGTTCAGTGTTGGGTCACTGTCCCACTGCGGTAGGGTGGAGTAGAGCTCCTGCTGCGGTGGATGTCAGAACGCGAGGGTTGGACGACTCACCTTGCCGTTGCCCTGCTGGTCGCGCTGGCCCTGCTTGTAGTGGCGGCCGTGGTGGTAGTAGCCCTGCGGCGCGGACGGCGCCGAGCGCTGCCGGAAGCCGTCGCGCGCCGGAAACCCGTTGCCGAACATCTTATCCGGCGGCGGCACCAGGGCGCCTGCTGTCAGGTCAACAAAACCACATATAAGAACAAAGCACTTTATTAATTTTTCGATTGGGTTGCGAAGCCTCTGTGAAGAGGTCGCAGAGGCTCAAACGAGAGAGAGGCGCAAAACTAATAATACAGGTTACAAATAAGAGAGTAAGGGACCGAGATTTTTGTCTCATGTGAAAGGCGTTGGCGACAACGTAACCTGCGAAAATGAAGCGAGAGAGCTTAAATTCCTGGCTTATAGTCTCTGGTTCAAAAAATGTAGAGTCGCGCGGCTGCTCGCGCTCGTTGCGGCGCGGGGGGCAGGCGTCGGGCCGCAGCTGCTGGATGTCTACAGTACAGTACGCACCGGGCTGCAGCGCCAGGCCGGCCAGCACGTCGTCGAGCGGGCGCGAGCGCAGGCCGCCGCGGAACAGCGAGTCGCGCGGCTGCTCGCGCTCGTTGCGGCGCGGGGGGCAGGCGTCGGGCCGCAGCTGCTGGATGTCTACAGTACAGTACGCACCGGGCTGCAGCGCCAGGCCGGCCAGCACGTCGTCGAGCGGGCGCGAGCGCAGGCCGCCGCGGAACAGCGAGTCGCGCGGCTGCTCGCGCTCGTTGCGGCGCGGGGGGCAGGCGTCGGGCCGCAGCTGCTGGATGTCTACAGTACAGTACGCACCGGGCTGCAGCGCCAGGCCGGCCAGCACGTCGTCGAGCGGGCGCGAGCGCAGGCCGCCGCGGAACAGCGAGTCGCGCGGCTGCTCGCGCTCGTTGCGGCGCGGGGGGCAGGCGTCGGGCCGCAGCTGCTGGATGTCTACAGTACAGTACGCACCGGGCTGCAGCGCCAGGCCGGCCAGCACGTCGTCGAGCGGGCGCGAGCGCAGGCCGCCGCGGAACAGCGAGTCGCGCGGCTGCTCGCGATCGTTGCGGCGCGGGGGGCAGGCGTCGGGCCGCAGCTGCTGGATGTCTACAGTACAGTACGCACCGGGCTGCAGCGCCAGGCCGGCCAGCACGTCGTCGAGCGGGCGCGAGCGCAGGCCGCCGCGGAACAGCGAGTCGCGCGGCTGCTCGCGATCGTTGCGGCGCGGGGGGCAGGCGTCGGGCCGCAGCTGCTGGATGTCTACAGTACAGTACGCACCGGGCTGCAGCGCCAGGCCGGCCAGCACGTCGTCGAGCGGGCGCGAGCGCAGGCCGCCGCGGAACAGCGAGTCGCGCGGCTGCTCGCGCTCGTTGCGGCGCGGGGGGCAGGCGTCGGGCCGCAGCTGCTGGATGTCTACAGTACAGTACGCACCGGGCTGCAGCGCCAGGCCGGCCAGCACGTCGTCGAGCGGGCGCGAGCGCAGGCCGCCGCGGAACAGCGAGTCGCGCGGCTGCTCGCGCTCGTTGCGGCGCGGGGGGCAGGCGTCGGGCCGCAGCTGCTGGATGTCTACAGTACAGTACGCACCGGGCTGCAGCGCCAGGCCGGCCAGCACGTCGTCGAGCGGGCGCGAGCGCAGGCCGCCGCGGAACAGCGAGTCGCGCGGCTGCTCGCGATCGTTGCGGCGCGGGGGGCAGGCGTCGGGCCGCAGCTGCTGGATGTCTACAGTACAGTACGCACCGGGCTGCAGCGCCAGGCCGGCCAGCACGTCGTCGAGCGGGCGCGAGCGCAGGCCGCCGCGGAACAGCGAGTCGCGCGGCTGCTCGCGCTCGTTGCGGCGCGGGGGGCAGGCGTCGGGCCGCAGCTGCTGGATGTCTACAGTACAGTACGCACCGGGCTGCAGCGCCAGGCCGGCCAGCACGTCGTCGAGCGGGCGCGAGCGCAGGCCGCCGCGGAACAGCGAGTCGCGCGGCTGCTCGCGATCGTTGCGGCGCGGGGGGCAGGCGTCGGGCCGCAGCTGCTGGATGTCTACAGTACAGTACGCACCGGGCTGCAGCGCCAGGCCGGCCAGCACGTCGTCGAGCGGGCGCGAGCGCAGGCCGCCGCGGAACAGCGAGTCGCGCGGCTGCTCGCGCTCGTTGCGGCGCGGGGGGCAGGCGTCGGGCCACAGCTGCTGGATGTCTACAGTACAGTACGCACCGGGCTGCAGCGCCAGGCCGGCCAGCACGTCGTCGAGCGGGCGCGAGCGCAGGCCGCCGCGGAACAGCGAGTCGCGCGGCTGCTCGCGCTCGTTGCGGCGCGGGGGGCAGGCGTCGGGCCGCAGCTGCTGGATGTCTACAGTACAGTACGCACCGGGCTGCAGCGCCAGGCCGGCCAGCACGTCGTCGAGCGGGCGCGAGCGCAGGCCGCCGCGGAACAGCGAGTCGCGCGGCTGCTCGCGCTCGTTGCGGCGCGGGGGGCAGGCGTCGGGCCGCAGCTGCTGGATGTCTACAGTACAGTACGCACCGGGCTGCAGCGCCAGGCCGGCCAGCACGTCGTCGAGCGGGCGCGAGCGCAGGCCGCCGCGGAACAGCGAGTCGCGCGGCTGCTCGCGCTCGTTGCGGCGCGGGGGGCAGGCGTCGGGCCGCAGCTGCTGGATGTCTACAGTACAGTACGCACCGGGCTGCAGCGCCAGGCCGGCCAGCACGTCGTCGAGCGGGCGCGAGCGCAGGCCGCCGCGGAACAGCGAGTCGCGCGGCTGCTCGCGATCGTTGCGGCGCGGGGGGCAGGCGTCGGGCCGCAGCTGCTGGATGTCTACAGTACAGTACGCACCGGGCTGCAGCGCCAGGCCGGCCAGCACGTCGTCGAGCGGGCGCGAGCGCAGGCCGCCGCGGAACAGCGAGTCGCGCGGCTGCTCGCGATCGTTGCGGCGCGGGGGGCAGGCGTCGGGCCGCAGCTGCTGGATGTCTACAGTACAGTACGCACCGGGCTGCAGCGCCAGGCCGGCCAGCACGTCGTCGAGCGGGCGCGAGCGCAGGCCGCCGCGGAACAGCGAGTCGCGCGGCTGCTCGCGCTCGTTGCGGCGCGGGGGGCAGGCGTCGGGCCGCAGCTGCTGGATGTCTACAGTACAGTACGCACCGGGCTGCAGCGCCAGGCCGGCCAGCACGTCGTCGAGCGGGCGCGAGCGCAGGCCGCCGCGGAACAGCGAGTCGCGCGGCTGCTCGCGATCGTTGCGGCGCGGGGGGCAGGCGTCGGGCCGCAGCTGCTGGATGTCTACAGTACAGTACGCACCGGGCTGCAGCGCCAGGCCGGCCAGCACGTCGTCGAGCGGGCGCGAGCGCAGGCCGCCGCGGAACAGCGAGTCGCGCGGCTGCTCGCGCTCGTTGCGGCGCGGGGGGCAGGCGTCGGGCCGCAGCTGCTGGATGTCTACAGTACAGTACGCACCGGGCTGCAGCGCCAGGCCGGCCAGCACGTCGTCGAGCGGGCGCGAGCGCAGGCCGCCGCGGAACAGCGAGTCGCGCGGCTGCTCGCGATCGTTGCGGCGCGGGGGGCAGGCGTCGGGCCGCAGCTGCTGGATGTCTACAGTACAGTACGCACCGGGCTGCAGCGCCAGGCCGGCCAGCACGTCGTCGAGCGGGCGCGAGCGCAGGCCGCCGCGGAACAGCGAGTCGCGCGGCTGCTCGCGCTCGTTGCGGCGCGGGGGGCAGGCGTCGGGCCACAGCTGCTGGATGTCTACAGTACAGTACGCACCGGGCTGCAGCGCCAGGCCGGCCAGCACGTCGTCGAGCGGGCGCGAGCGCAGGCCGCCGCGGAACAGCGAGTCGCGCGGCTGCTCGCGCTCGTTGCGGCGCGGGGGGCAGGCGTCGGGCCGCAGCTGCTGGATGTCTACAGTACAGTACGCACCGGGCTGCAGCGCCAGGCCGGCCAGCACGTCGTCGAGCGGGCGCGAGCGCAGGCCGCCGCGGAACAGCGAGTCGCGCGGCTGCTCGCGCTCGTTGCGGCGCAGGGGGCAGGCGTCGGGCCGCAGCTGCTGGATGTCTACAGTACAGTACGCACCGGGCTGCAGCGCCAGGCCGGCCAGCACGTCGTCGAGCGGGCGCGAGCGCAGGCCGCCGCGGAACAGCGAGTCGCGCGGCTGCTCGCGATCGTTGCGGCGCGGGGGGCAGGCGTCGGGCCGCAGCTGCTGGATGTCTACAGTACAGTACGCACCGGGCTGCAGCGCCAGGCCGGCCAGCACGTCGTCGAGCGGGCGCGAGCGCAGGCCGCCGCGGAACAGCGAGTCGCGCGGCTGCTCGCGCTCGTTGCGGCGCGGGGGGCAGGCGTCGGGCCGCAGCTGCTGGATGTCTACAGTACAGTACGCACCGGGCTGCAGCGCCAGGCCGGCCAGCACGTCGTCGAGCGGGCGCGAGCGCAGGCCGCCGCGGAACAGCGAGTCGCGCGGCTGCTCGCGCTCGTTGCGGCGCGGGGGGCAGGCGTCGGGCCGCAGCTGCTGGATGTCTACAGTACAGTACGCACCGGGCTGCAGCGCCAGGCCGGCCAGCACGTCGTCGAGCGGGCGCGAGCGCAGGCCGCCGCGGAACAGCGAGTCGCGCGGCTGCTCGCGATCGTTGCGGCGCGGGGGGCAGGCGTCGGGCCGCAGCTGCTGGATGTCTACAGTACAGTACGCACCGGGCTGCAGCGCCAGGCCGGCCAGCACGTCGTCGAGCGGGCGCGAGCGCAGGCCGCCGCGGAACAGCGAGTCGCGCGGCTGCTCGCGCTCGTTGCGGCGCGGGGGGCAGGCGTCGGGCCGCAGCTGCTGGATGTCTACAGTACAGTACGCACCGGGCTGCAGCGCCAGGCCGGCCAGCACGTCGTCGAGCGGGCGCGAGCGCAGGCCGCCGCGGAACAGCGAGTCGCGCGGCTGCTCGCGCTCGTTGCGGCGCGGGGGGCAGGCGTCGGGCCGCAGCTGCTGGATGTCTACAGTACAGTACGCACCGGGCTGCAGCGCCAGGCCGGCCAGCACGTCGTCGAGCGGGCGCGAGCGCAGGCCGCCGCGGAACAGCGAGTCGCGCGGCTGCTCGCGATCGTTGCGGCGCGGGGGGCAGGCGTCGGGCCGCAGCTGCTGGATGTCTACAGTACAGTACGCACCGGGCTGCAGCGCCAGGCCGGCCAGCACGTCGTCGAGCGGGCGCGAGCGCAGGCCGCCGCGGAACAGCGAGTCGCGCGGCTGCTCGCGCTCGTTGCGGCGCGGGGGGCAGGCGTCGGGCCGCAGCTGCTGGATGTCTACAGTACAGTACGCACCGGGCTGCAGCGCCAGGCCGGCCAGCACGTCGTCGAGCGGGCGCGAGCGCAGGCCGCCGCGGAACAGCGAGTCGCGCGGCTGCTCGCGATCGTTGCGGCGCGGGGGGCAGGCGTCGGGCCGCAGCTGCTGGATGTCTACAGTACAGTACGCACCGGGCTGCAGCGCCAGGCCGGCCAGCACGTCGTCGAGCGGGCGCGAGCGCAGGCCGCCGCGGAACAGCGAGTCGCGCGGCTGCTCGCGCTCGTTGCGGCGCGGGGGGCAGGCGTCGGGCCGCAGCTGCTGGATGTCTACAGTACAGTACGCACCGGGCTGCAGCGCCAGGCCGGCCAGCACGTCGTCGAGCGGGCGCGAGCGCAGGCCGCCGCGGAACAGCGAGTCGCGCGGCTGCTCGCGCTCGTTGCGGCGCGGGGGGCAGGCGTCGGGCCGCAGCTGCTGGATGTCTACAGTACAGTACGCACCGGGCTGCAGCGCCAGGCCGGCCAGCACGTCGTCGAGCGGGCGCGAGCGCAGGCCGCCGCGGAACAGCGAGTCGCGCGGCTGCTCGCGCTCGTTGCGGCGCGGGGGGCAGGCGTCGGGCCGCAGCTGCTGGATGTCTACAGTACAGTACGCACCGGGCTGCAGCGCCAGGCCGGCCAGCACGTCGTCGAGCGGGCGCGAGCGCAGGCCGCCGCGGAACAGCGAGTCGCGCGGCTGCTCGCGATCGTTGCGGCGCGGGGGGCAGGCGTCGGGCCGCAGCTGCTGGATGTCTACAGTACAGTACGCACCGGGCTGCAGCGCCAGGCCGGCCAGCACGTCGTCGAGCGGGCGCGAGCGCAGGCCGCCGCGGAACAGCGAGTCGCGCGGCTGCTCGCGATCGTTGCGGCGCGGGGGGCAGGCGTCGGGCCGCAGCTGCTGGATGTCTACAGTACAGTACGCACCGGGCTGCAGCGCCAGGCCGGCCAGCACGTCGTCGAGCGGGCGCGAGCGCAGGCCGCCGCGGAACAGCGAGTCGCGCGGCTGCTCGCGCTCGTTGCGGCGCGGGGGGCAGGCGTCGGGCCGCAGCTGCTGGATGTCTACAGTACAGTACGCACCGGGCTGCAGCGCCAGGCCGGCCAGCACGTCGTCGAGCGGGCGCGAGCGCAGGCCGCCGCGGAACAGCGAGTCGCGCGGCTGCTCGCGCTCGTTGCGGCGCGGGGGGCAGGCGTCGGGCCGCAGCTGCTGGATGTCTACAGTACAGTACGCACCGGGCTGCAGCGCCAGGCCGGCCAGCACGTCGTCGAGCGGGCGCGAGCGCAGGCCGCCGCGGAACAGCGAGTCGCGCGGCTGCTCGCGATCGTTGCGGCGCGGGGGGCTGGCGTCGGGCCGCAGCTGCTGGATGGGCACGGGGCCCTCGTGGCTGTTGGCGGCGCGCGGCACCCACCTATACAAGCAGCAAGTTAGTACACTGTCAGTGATATTTGTATATGTCGTTGTCGCGTCGTTAACGTGTCGTATCGCACTCACCCGCCGCGGCGCAGCTCGACGACGTCACGCAGCATGAAGCGGATGCGCGGCTGCAGCTCCTGCGAGTGCGACAGCGTCTCGATGCGCGCGAAGTACTGGTCCATGAGGCCGCGGCCGCGCTCCGAGTCCAGCACGCGCCCGCACGTGCGCACCAGCTGCCCCAGGCACTCCAGGTCCTCGTGGTGGTCGGCGGCCGCGCGCCGCGCCAGCAGGTTCTGGATACAGCGGTGAAGGATCGACTCGGCCAGGATCTCCAGCTTGCCGAGTTCGCCGATGAACTGCAAACAAAATCAAGAATAATTGATTTTAAGTTTATTATTTACGCATTAGTGAAGTCATTGCCAATGCTATCCGTCATACTCGTCAAAATCATGAAGCATATTTTACGTGTCGGCCACTCTTCCTTGGTACCGAGATGAAAATATGTTTTGTTTTAATAGTATAACAGTTGGTTTTCACCTTGATGTTGCCAAGCATCTTGCACTTGGCCAGATGGCGGCGCTCCTCCTCCTCGGGCTGGAGCGCGCGCTCCTCGAAGGCGGCGAAGGCCTGCGCGCGGTTCTCGAACTCGGCGCGGCACTTGTTGAGCAGCAGCAGCCGGAACGTGCACGGCTGCCCGGGCGGCTCCAGGTTGGGCGCCTCCTCGGACAGCCGCTTGCACAGCTGCGCGTACATGGACGAGTACTTGGGCTCGTCCAGCGCCTTCTCGAAGATCAGCAGGATGACGCCCTTGAGCACCTTTTAAACAAAATAAACGTTCATCTACACTCACATTGTAAGTCCTCTAAAACGTGTTCAAAAACGGTAGGCAATGGCTAGCATTATCACAACCGATTTTACTATGATAAGCTTTTTATCTGTGGCAGTAACGTAATTTTAACTTTACATGCTCAAACATTGATGTGTTATGAGTTTTGATAACATAATGCAGGTGCAGGTGTAGCACGCTCCCGCGCGGCCGCCGACGCAATCGAGTTGGCCATGGCGGTGCAATGGCGGCCATTCTATGGTTTCGGAATACGGCATTTAGGATAAATAATATGAGTGTAGATAAAGCAGTGTATGCAACTGTATGTAATTAGGCCTTATTACGTAAAAGTTACATAAACTACTATTATAGCCACAACAGCCGATACGAAATATTTTTTTATTTTTATTTAGGTAAACAAACAGTCACTTTCACACAAGAGGGCTTAAGTTAAAAATACTAAAAAACAGGACAAGTGCGAGTCAGGCTTGCGTCCTGAGGGTTCCGTACATGACACTATTCTAACAATTATCGAACATTGACGTATGTAACGAAAATAATCAATTCAATCTTTTTTTTTGACGCACAAATATATATTTTTTGTGATGTAACAACAAATAAACGATTTCGCAGTAAAGTAACTTTTTCCTTACTAATGCTGTAAGACCTTCCTTCTTGCCACATTTCATGATTCTAGGTCCATGGGAAGTAACCCTATAAGTTTTAGGTCCCCTGCATAGTGTTAGAAAATAAGTCTTTAACGGCCGTATCTTTGGAGTGAATTGACCAAGAAGGTTGATTTTTTTACAGCTTCAAGGAACCCTAGACATATGTATTTGATGTAAATTTCAACTTGGTAACTTCACACGTTCCTGAGAAAAAGAGTCTTGACAGGTCGACAGACAGACAGACAGATGGACAAGAAAGTGATACTACAAGGGTTCCGTTTTTTTCCTTTTGAGGTACGGAACCCTAAAAACACGTAGAAACTTAAGGTCTGTTACGCCAACCATAATATTAATTGACAATCTGCTTGTGCTTGCACCAAGTTTGATTTATTTTACAGAGGCATATGGGCATTTTTATTTTCAACCTACTTCAAGATTTCGAAGGAGGAGGTTATCAATTAGTCGGGATCTTTGTTTTTGCTATTTTTTTTTTATGTATGTTCACCGATTATTCGAAGACGGCTGGACCGATTTGGAAAATTATTTTTTTGTTTGAAAGCATATACTTCACAGTTGGTCCCATTGTAACCATGTCAGGATCTGATGATGGGATCCTGGAGAAATCGATGGAACTCTTCTACTATTATAGGCACACCTATGGTGATTTGAGTATTTTTTACAGCAGATCGAGCATTTGGCGTTGGAAAGGTGGATGCTTAGTGAAGTCGGTTCTTTTTTGTTTAAAATTATAACTTGTACTTTTAAAGCACGACTTAAGTCGTGTTTCAGTAACATCTAACCGTCACATTCCTGGGATTTGACATTGGCCGTCAGTTTTGTGGCAATTGCTAATCGGCCGTTAATACACCGTTAAGTAAAAATGCCCATATTAAGTTATATGAATAACATCGCCTTACCTTGTCCGAGTCGAGCTCCAAGCTGAGCAGGTCATCGCTCAGCTTTTGGAACTTTTCCGGTGTGAGCTTGTTGAGGATACCGCGGACCTGCAACCAGAGTAACAGTTCCGTTTAATACGCGTTCTTTTTGTTTAAGAGTTGTGCACTCTCTTGCCTTTCTTATACGCTTCCTTCGATGATTTTTCATGTAAAGCCTGACGAGAAATATATGATCATGCGCCATGTTGCGGAATTTCATTGGAACTAATTTCTTGCACTGGCAATCATTTTACTGACAGAATGATATGCATGTGTGAGTGCATGTGATAGGCGGTCATTGTCATTGTCGCGGTTTATTTGAATTATAGTAAAGTGTTGAATATTAAATATAAAAGACAAAAAGCTCCCAAAATTATTCATAGTCAAGAGCGAAACATTGTAAATAGTGTATGTAATAAACAGCTGTAAATAATACGCTCGGGAAATGGAACTATTTCGCTGTGAAACATTTTCAAAATAACATCAGAGCTGACAGGAAACCAAATCAAGATGTCACTATACCAGAGAAATAATACGCTCTATGGCTATACTGAACGGTTGCCATATAAATGAGAATAATAGCGCCCTCTTGACAATAATCATATATTTCTGGTCAGGTTTTAAAATGGCTATTTTGTATTCTTAGGCCTAAAGCCACTTAGGCGACAGACCTAAGATTAAGAATGACGATTGTCGGGGTGATTTCAGGGTCGTGGAGGGCATGATACAGTATTTTTTTAAGTCACCAATATTGATTATTTTTAATATACATAAACCGACACAATGCTATTGTTTACGAATCTTAAACTCGGTTGGTGCTTAAGTTTTGATAGGAAGGAAGGCGATGTATTTGTTATCAACTATCGTTCAATATCTCCGTGCGGGGTCATCCAATCGGTCACCGATAAGGCTCGCCGGTTTTCGCGAATTGTTTGTAAACGTAAAATGTATGTGCGTCACCCGTCACCGAACATTTAGCAATAGAGAACATGCGTGAAAAATATTTAATTGAATTTGTTCCATAAACACGTTCAACAACCCCAAATTAATATAAATAAGTGGAAATCCGTAATAATTTTTAACAGTTTTTTAAAGATATAGCGGTTTAAAAACGTAAAATTTTAGGCATTTTTTTTAATACCTCAAATGTATTTTCGAAACTTCAGTTCGATTACTTATGTTTTAACAAGAAAAAAAATGTATGACAACTATATAGCTAAACGCATTTTTTCGTGCTTAAAATTACAAAAATCTTCCAAAAACTTCTTCCTTCCAAGCAGTTTTCTGCAACTTTGAGGTCGGTGACGTCACAAACCTCACACTTTTTGTATGGGGCGTTTTGACGCGCGGCGCAGACGCCTAACGTAGTTTCACATTTGTGACGTTTCAGGGCTATCATAGATAGTAGGTTTATTAGAGACATTTGAATCTACAGGGAAATAGAATCGAATGACGTCTTCCAAAAAAATCATGCATGTTTCTAATTGACGCAGCGTCACACATTTTGGAACTCAAAGAGTATGCAGTTTTGACGACGGGGGACCCCTTTTGTCCCTTCAGCTGTCAACACAGTGGACTAAGAGCTGTCCACGTCAGACATGACACAATAATGAGAGCAACAAAACCCGTCTGGTTAGATTGTTATAAAATTCTTATTGCTAGATGCGGGCATCTGTCAGCTTTTAATGGGTGGAGGTTACAGTGACGGAATAGCAAATTTATTCATTGGAAAATAGTAATAACAAAATGGGTAAAACCTGCCGAAGTTGTCTCAGTTATAAAGGACAGGGCTTATATTTTAACATTAGAACAAAACGCATTGCGTATTATTACGGAAATAAAAACAATAGGCGACAAACTATGAATTATACATCGTTTGGCGTTACTTTCGCCCAACAGAAACTTTTGGCAATGATATAATGATCTAATTATTTATATATTTTCTCATAATCAAACCAAGAACTCTAGGATTTGTTTTCTTGAAGTGGTTTGCATTATTTGACCTCCACCACTTTACAGCTGCCAGATGTCCAGATCTAGAAATAAGCAAACTGAATAGAGTGGTTTCGTTGCTCCCATTACTGTGTCATATCTGACGTGGCTAGCTTTCCGTCTACAGTTAATCCTTCTTTTTATAAAGGGTGGGTAAGGCGCATGTGAATCCTCTGGAGTTATAGGCGTCCATAGGCTACGCTAACTGCTTAACATCAGGCGAGCCGATTCTTGTCTTTTTTGAGACACATGCAGGAGAACACATTTATTCCATAAAATCAAAATGGCGTAATGTGTGTTTATTATTTATTTATTATGTTGTGTGTTGCTGTGTTCGAGCGCTGTCACTTTTTATTAAGGTAAAACTTGAATGTAATAATAATCTGTAGCTATAAGTGTGATCCTGTAATTGGCTTTCCATCTCTTATTAATTAGTGCTATTTTGTTTTGATAGCTGTTGGATCTACGTAACGTAAATAAATAAATTGTACTCTTTCATAGTTTGCTCCTTTGAACTATGGCTAGGTTAGAATTAGAACTATTGAATATGGCGCAATAAGGGATTTTTATTGGACAAAAAGCCTACAGTCAACGACAACAGGGAACAGGGCACGATCGAGAGGTTGGTAGTGATTGCACTACCAAAACACGCGAAATGCGAGCATTTTCTGAGTCTAATTCAAAATATAATCTGTGATTTCAGAAGTAATTTAAAAAAGTTACAGAGAAATATCTCTCGCCCGTGTATGACCTACCTTTCGGAATATGGTGTCGTGATTTGCATCTCCGTCGGGCACATCGTGTTCCCTGAGAGAAGAGGGCGGGACCCAGCGGCGCCTGAAATTATACCATTAACTACAATGTAGCTTACATTTAGGTAAATAATTATTTTTTTGGAATATTGTACACTTTCTTAATGATTTATGTTGAAAACATATTATGTTCTGCAAAGAAACCACGTCAAGATACTGTTTTAAGGGTTTTAAATAGCACATCTCTGTGGCGGAATCAAAGCCGCGGAGATGATATAAAGCCCTTAAAAACTCCTCTGTCGCGCTATTTTGCCAGCTGTCCAAACACATACATAATCCGTCATAGAAATTTTTGAAAATATTACTTTTTGTCTCCTAGGAGTATAATTTAAGTATGAATTTGAGTTCAGGGGATCGAAACTCGGATATCTTTTGCTGAGTGACTCAGGCGCGCATACAGGGGGGGGGGGGGGGGCAACAGGGTCAATTGCCCCCCCCCCTGAAACGCAAACCTCGTATACTACGGGGCCCATAGGTGCGGACCGCGAGATTTTTTGTGAAGGAAAGTGCCCCTCCCTGCACAAAATCCTGGAAAGTGCCCCCCCCTGAACGAAATTCTAGAAAGTGCCCCCCCTGAACGAAATCCTGGATCCGCGCCTGGAGTGACTGTCCTTATTAGCTCACCAAACGAAGACGCTTAACTGCCTGATAGGGGAAATAATTCGTGTATAGCTGAATTTTGGTGTAGTTGTAGATAAAGTTATCTTACACAACATACTAAAAGTACCGGTGGATGGGGGCGCTGCTAGCGCGGGGGGGGGGGGGGGGGGGGGGGGGGGTAAAGGTCCCTCCTTTTGGTTTTTCGTAAATAACTCGGTAACGGTGGCTCATACGAAAATATGTTCTATTGCTTAATTCATCCACATATAATTGTCCATAAAAAAGATTCTTTGCACTTTTTTTTCTGGGATCAATGTTAATGAGATATTGAGGAAATACGATAAACACTCTTTTAAACTTTCGGAGTATGTGTTTTAATTACGCAGACAAAGTTTTAAAAACAAAAGGTGAAAAAATATTATGTTTTCGGGTACCTCCCCGTACACATGGAGTGGGGGAGTAAATATTTTTTTTACTCCAACCCTAATGTGTGGGATAGGTCCTTAAAAAAAAACAAGGGTATTCTGAAACAATTTTTGGATAAAACTAATACTTTCATAAATATTAGCTCCGAAAGTTTAAAAAAGTGTTTATCGTATTTCCTCGATATCTCATTAAACATTGATCCCAGCAAAAAAGTGCAACGAATCTCTTTATAAATTATATGTTAATTCAGTAATAAAACATTTTTCCGTATGAGCCACCGTTACCGTTACTGAGTTATTTACGAAAAACAAAAATAAGGGACCTTTACACTTGGAACTTGTAGGGCGAATAGAGGAGATAGATTGAGTTAGTGGTGGTGACCTGTTCAGGGGGACGGGCGTCCTCCCCGAGGCTCGCAGCACGGGCCCCGGCTGCCGCGCGCTGTCCGTCTTGTCGGCGTTGAGTCCGCGCGCTCCGCCGCCGCACCCCACGCTCGTGCTGCCCCGACCCGCAGCGACCGGCTACAACCACGCCTCCGCGAAATGCCTGCCAACAAAATAAAGTACCTACTGAGTCACTAGTACAAAAACATTCAAATATGCCATCCCATTAGGACCACTGTTTGTCTCAGTAAATTTATATTTTGCCCACCGTTTGCGAGTTGTGTGGAAAATTTAACATCTAATGCCTCCTACGAGGGGGTCTAATTCTCCCTAAATGGATAACGTAGTTTGTAATTAACGATGGCAGATGTCTATAAGTAGGTGGTGAACCGGTCAATCAATACAAACAGTTATTAATGTTCTAAATTGTGTGTACAGTAGTGTAGGAGAAAAAGTCAACGTTTAGTTACAGGGCGAATTTAATTTAAACCCACGTGAGTACCTATACAACCGATCAAAGTGAGATTCAAAAAGACGCCCTGTGAGTTTTAAATTGTCTTTTTATTCCAGACGCAAATAGAGCCGTAGGTTGAAACTGAAGTTTGACGTATATACCATTGCGCCAAAACAAAACGGATCCTTCCTTTTCGCCGAATAACGTTTCCTAAACTGTTTCATTTGTCCACTGTGTCTTTTGGCATACTGCATTTTTTTCTGTAACTGTAGTTTTCAATCCTGAAATTGTTCAGCTAATATTACAAATCGTTATGCAATAAGCCCCAGGTGTAAAAATGACATTGCAAAAAACAAAGGTATCTTTGAACTAATGCCGCAATATCATTATATGGAATCTACGTTATTATTACGATATCCAATAAAGTAACTTGTCGGGTTTAGAGGGTTGGAGTAATTTAGAACACCAATATGTCAGAATACCCAGGAATAATAGGCGGATGGTAGGATTAAGTGAAAATAGCACTATGTCGACGCATGTGGGATGCAGTCCGGACTCGATTATGATAGTTTATTTCATAACGTGATTACAGGCTCAATATAGTCACAATATAATCGTTATTTAGTCACATGATATTAATATGCTTACCATCAGGCGGACCGTATGCTTGTTTGCCACCGTCGTGGTATAAAAAAAGATTAATACCTACTTACTTAACTATAATAATAAATATAAAGATGGTAAGGCTTTAACGTAAGAAAATAGGGTAATTAATCAGAAAAGTGGTGCACACGTAGACTTACAAAAGAAGAAACAATCCCATCAAAAACATTACAGGCACAAAAATGCTAGTCTCACAACGCAGTTCTACTGAAAAAAACATACGAAGCATCTTCCATAAATTTCGGATGTGAATTGCAAAACCCTATGTAAATCTAAAGTGCTTAATGTATACATTTTCTTCTGTTAACGTAAGAGAAAATTAAAATAAATAAACGACTGAAAAAATAATAAATGTCTGGAACAAAGCTATTATCTTATCTTATTACCTTTTTATTGTTATCTGGACAAACAAAGGTTGGTGATCAACAACAATATTAGTTTTTATGGAATTACGAAGAAATTTTCTAAATTTCTTAAGAATTTGCTTCGTAATTCCATAAAAACTAATATTGTCAAGATCAAGATTACACGTAACCTATCCACTGTGACCGGATGGTCTAAAACCTATGCCGTAAGTCCGCTTCAGCCACGGAAATTGAAGACGCTGGTTCAAATCCGCCCTCTGACACTGGATGATCACTTTTTTATACGAATATCAGTTTATAATATATAAATTTAAACAAAAAAGAACCGACTTCACTTAGCCTCCACCTTTCCAAAAGCAAATGCTCGAGCTGCTGTAAAAAATACTCAAATCACTCTTTTTTTCTCCAGGATCTCATCATCAGATCCTGACCTGATGACAATGGGACCAACAGTGAAGTGGTGTGACTTTTACAAAAAAATAATTTTCCAAATTGGTCCAGCCGTCTTCGAATAATCGGTGAACATAAAAATAGCAAAAACAAAGATCCCGACAAATTGATAACCTCCTCCTTCGAAATCTTGAAGTCGGTTGAAAATTATTAAAGTACTGTTCCTACATAAAATAACGCAAATCAAACTATTAAATGAAATAATTTGATTTGTTCCTAGTTATTGAAAGCTTTATGGTTGTTTACCATATTTCAATCAATATTTGCGTTTGAGAAAAATGTGTTTAGTGAATGACGCAGCCAACGCGCATCTATATTTTGCAATTACTTACAATTAATAGTTATCAATGCCCGATATTACGTTGCGTCATGTATACAATAATAACGTACAATGTGCGCACGAGGAACCCAAAGGATTTTAACAGGTCAACCTATTCCAGATCATAGTTAAAAGACAAATGTCCTATAAACTTTTCTGGAATTTGCCTAGTTTCAGAGTTAATACCAATAAAAAGAAGAACATTTTTGCCATTTTAGACATCCTTATTGACAGATATGAATGTGACAAGGAACACTTTGTATAAACTAGTTTTTAAGAAGAAAAAAATGTACCAAGTAAACAAGAATATTTTGATGTACAAAACATTCAATAAGACGAAAAAAAAAAAAAAAATTTGGCTAAATTTACTTAACTTTTACAATATTTTTCTTCCTTTGGCCTTAGGAATGTGCGAAAGTTAATTATTATTATTTATTTATTAATTTATTAATTCAACAACAAAATTACATTACAGACAGAGACCCTGCAAAACTATCTCAATAGTTTGACTGCAGGAAGTGTTAAAATGAAACAGATTTTTTTTTTTTTTAAATACTTAGTTCTACACATTATAAGTATATACATATATATTTATATTTATATATATATATACACTATGGCAGTGTGTTTAATAAATAATACTTTAGCTTTCTCTTAAAAATACGTAGGTTTTGTTCAAGGCGGATGTCCTCAGGTAAGCTATTGAGTATGTATGGCAATCGTTTTCTTAAGGTTCTATCTCCGAAATAATTATTAACCCTAGGCACTTCAAATTTACCTGTGACCACCGATCTTGTAACATGGTCGTGGTAGCTCTATACAGGTCATGCTCCCGATTGCCATGGTTGTTAATAGCTATAATATATTTATGTTTTAAGCCGACTGGAAGGATTTTACTAATTTTAAACAGTTTATGATAATTATTTTTGTACATGTTCTTAATTTTTTTAGGGACCAGAAATTTTAAAAATCTAATTTGTAGTGACTCTAATTTATCTAAATAAGATTTAAATGTTAAACCATAACAATCAAGAGCATATCCAAGTATAGAGTCTACCAATGCAAAGTACAAACATTTTAGGGTACTTATAGGGACTTTGTAACTTAGATGGTAAAATTTACCTAGCAACATTCTCAACTTAGTATCTTTCGTGTTCCTCGTGAGCACCTTGTATGAGCAGTAAGCATGCTATGATGAAATTGATGAATCCCACTGGAGATATACATTGTAAGTACGCGTAATGTTCATGTCCATATACTACAATATGTTGCACCCGTTATACCCCGTACATCTAACAATTAACGTAAATAATTCAATGCGATATAAGGAACTATAAGAATAGACAGACATTATCTCGACATCGCCTGCTCAATAAATGATGATTGTAAAAGGAGTACGTACACCGTGTCCAAAAAGTTCGAATACACTTTGGAGGTCTTATAACTTTTTTGTACGAATAGTTATTGTAGTGAAATCTGTATTTTATTAAAGCTATACTAATATACAAAATATGCTGCAAATATTTTGGACTAACTCCACCTCTTACCTATTTTACTAGCTGACTACATTTTTCAACTCAATCTCACGCGGCACGCATCGCTTTCAAGGTTATTTCATCCCAAATATGCTCGATATCTTTTTTTTCACTGTCCATATTTGCTATTTTATAATAATGTGACCTACAAGTGCCTACAAGGCATGTAAAAACATACCAAATAAACGCAACTCTGGAGAATGGAGTGGCCGTTTACTTTCGGCAATATAATCATCGAAATTAGCTTTTCTCAAAGCTTGAACAACGTTTGGACTGTTTTGAGCACAATTTTGTGAGAAAATAATATAATTTTTATTCCTAAACACAGTTTTCAAATTTTCAGGAGCGTTTTTCGACGAAAACCTCTGATTTATAATTTTCATTATTAATGTGCGACTTTATCGGTAAATATAACGAAATTTGGCCCCACATATTTAACTGAACCCCACACTACCACCAATAGTTCCCTCTGGAGTCTGGGAACATTAACCTCATGGTTTAGGCTGTTTTTTATACTTGCTGCTCACAAACGACCGTTTTGAGCATTGTAAGGCTATTTTAATTCAATGAATAAATATTTTAATTTTCTCGTCAGAAAATCAACTCCTTCCTGCGTGCCAGGAATGTATTGAGTTGGATTATGTACTCTAAATTGCTACGGAAAAACGATGAACTTCACGTTTATTGTAGCTATGATATCTAGGATCCACCTCCAAAATACCACGTAAGGATCTCCTCAAAATTTTCAGATCGGCAGTTGATTTTTGGATAAAGCGGCTTTTGTCCTCTAAACTCGCACTATCACGATATTTAGTATTTTAATGGTTCTAGCTGCGTAGCTGACCAGATTTTTTCCTGTCTTCTAAAGAGGAGCTATTTTAAGACCTTCTCATTGTTGTGTAAACGAGATTGCGTTTGATTCCAAAAAGTTTTACCGCCTTGAAAAAACACCTTTGCAGTCGCCATTACGAAATTTTGTACTAAATTGTTAATCGAAAGTACTTTATTGAAGAGTGAAGACAAATTTCAAGTCCTTGGCGTTTTTTACTATTACATTATGTTCAAGTTAACTTATTCTTTAGATTAATATAATAAATGGATGGCCTGCAGCCTGTATGCCTTCAGGGTCAACGGAAAAATATGTGTATTCGAACTTATTGGACAGGGTGTATATGAAGTCTACACGTAAATACACCACTATAATTACTTCCGAATACAAATTGGCTAAAAGTATCATATTATGAGAATACACGCGTGTCTTAGATCTAACAAGTAATAACCTACACGTGTAGCTTATAGCTGTAACACCTACGGACGATTAGTGTAAAGATTCAGTGAATTTCCTTTGTGTAGGATACTGGATTAATGGCCGCTCCACCTGATCAGTCGACCGACGACCCCTAGCGCATTGACCGACGCAATTCGCAGTATTCACACTACATGTACACTTTACGTAATGCTTTAAACACTCACTAAATATAACGCTGCAACGTCATGCTGGTTGATAGTTTTGGCACTGACTAATTTTTTTACACGTCTAAAACTTAGCACCATTAACATTAACACCAACAGCGAGATTCGTTCGCGAATCAGGCGCTCCACTCTGCGTACGAGTGTGCATAAAACAGGCGTCGGACCTATCTAGGAATTCATAAACCGTCCGTTGTTGATTGTAAGCGCGTCGTAATAAGTATGACTAGACTCCGATTCCCAACAATTATACGTATCAGACTTACGCTGGTTCGCGTCTGGGTATGCGGTCGGTAAGTGTCGTGAAAAAGAGCCCTGATCGGTGCGATTGCTGTTCGTAAACTAGTTTAAGAGTCGGAGCATTTATCGAGCATCGTCTGTGAGCCGCAGACGGTCGCCGGGCGCAGGTGAGACGCGGTCGTCGCCCGCGCCGACACAGCTGACGCCCGCCGTATAGTCCTAGAGGGCTCTGCGACCTGTTGTAATTTATCCTAAGAATCCTAGTTGGTTAGTGTCGCTACGCAGATGATTTGGGCGCGCGTCAGAGCGCGGGCGCGGCTGAGTGTCGCGGGGTCGGCGGCCGCGGGGACCTTGGCGCGGCCGTTGCAAGGTCGCCGCCTCCGACGGCCGTCATGGCCTTTGCCAATCTGATTCTTCACGTACGTGGCTACTCGAAGCACAGAGTATTGATATATCGGTGCAAAAGCAGTGTCGGCGACCCCTCGGATCATCCCTCACAGGGTCAGGTCCCGGGCGGGGACGCCGGGCGTGCCGCAGTCAGTCGGTCGTCGACCCCGCCGCACACAGATATTCGTTAATCGCTCGACGCGGGACGCGACTGCTTTTTATTTAATGCTAAAACACTTGCCGATTTGATAACGATACGAGTAAAACTCCGAAACCGACCTATGTTACTGGCGCATAGACCTAAAGTAGTATTTTTAATTCAAGACAGCCCTTTACAATGTAGGTATGGCAAGAGTTGTGAGATTAGTGTCTTTAATTAAAAATACTACTTTAGGCTAAAAAAGATTGAGACATTACAAGGATGTTGTGTGAATTGCAAAATTAACGTCGTTTTAAACTTCGGCATAAAAGTTTGTATATTTTTCTACTTTATTTCAATTCCATAGGGTTCAAAGTGAGATATTTGCGCCGCCAGCCACGCGAGCCTCCGCGTGACTGGAGAACGGGTTCTCGGCGAATTCTTTACTTAATTTGATAGCCAATGAACTTTTGGCAGAACGTATATTTCATGGCTTCCCATCCCGATTTGGCGAAACAAATTAAAGTTTTGCACATTTTGTAACTGATGTTATTACTTTTTAAACAAAATGATATCATTATTTTCCACTACAGGTGTAGTGGAAAATAATTTTCCATCGTATTTTCTCGGGAAAGACGCTTTATTGTGCTCCCTCAATTAGCTTAGTAGATGGGTACTGAAGTTAATTGAGAAAGCACGGTTGAAACGAACTTTTTCCGAAAAAATACGATGGAAAACTATTATGCAATACATCTGTATTAATTTTAGATCCACAATTACACAATACAACTCATGTATATTATACAGGAACTTGCAGATCAATCGAGTGATTGAGTTGTTATTAATTAACAAAATATTAAAAATTACCAAAAAAACAGTCCGATGTTAATCACTTATATACTTTTGAACAAACGAAACAATCGAATTTTATCATCTGTGATTACAATATATATCAATACTATCAGAAGTCAATAACCACGTCGGGACAATGAGCCGAATGCGAGGGCAATCGCCCTCTGCAATACCCTCCCTACCCTTAGCGTGCTCTCGGGACGACACGCGCTAGACGTCCCTCGGCGGACTTTAAATTATAATACATAGTTATATAACTGAGTTGCTATTGCTACCAACCACCCTAAATGGTCTTCGAACAAACAAATATTACGTCAAACCACGCCATTAATGGAACTGCGTCTTAAAATTCATTTTTGCGTAATATTTTGTGAAAATCATTTTTTTTTAATAATTCTAACTCTACAGTCACTGTCAAGAATATTCGCGAGCTTCGTTGTAAGATATTATGATGATTAATGGATTATTGATTTCACAATGTTCAATCTGCAAGAAAGAGTATTTTAATAGCTTTCCGAAATAACCTAAGAAAATCTTAGTATCAGAATTGTCTTCGTCTTTTCGGAGACGGGTTCGAAATCGATTCGGCTTTTATTTTTGTTCTGAATCTGAATAATCCCTGAGAAATCGAAGTAACTCTTGAAATATTATAGACTCACGTAAGGTACAGGGGAGGCAATCTCGACTTTAGCGATAAGACCGCCAATTGTTTTGCCTCTGCTTTTTTGTTTGTGACTTGTGTATACTTTGTGTCTATTATTTGAGGTGTGCAATAATAAAAGAGTATTTATGTTATGTTATCAACCGACTTCAAGATTTCGAAGGAGGAGGTTATCAATTCGTCGGGATCTTTGTTTTTGCTATTTTTTTTTTTTTTTTTTTTTATGTATGTTCACCGATTATTCGAAGACGGCTGAACCGATTTGGAAAATTCTTTTTTTGTTTGAAAGAGTATACTTTACAGGTGGTCCCATTGTAACCAGGTCAGGATCTGATGATGGGATCCTGGAGAAATCGAGGAAACTCTTCAACTATTAAAGGCACAACTATAGTGATTTGAGTATGTTTTTCAGCAGCTCGAGCATTTGGTGTTGGAAAGGTGGATGCTAAGTGAAGTCGGTTCTTTTTTGTTTAAAATTATGTTATGAAACTGTATGTTCATGGTGTAAAACACGGAAGATAATTGGATTCTGTTCAAATTTTCCCGCAGTCTAGATTGTCTCCTGTACCTTATATATTATAATAATAATTTGTGTAGGTGTAGGATCTATTTCGTAACGTAATTTCGTGCATTTTTTCTCAGGGCACCAAAGGAAAGGGTTACGTTAGAATTGTTAATGCCTTTAACCAGCGGTGCAACTAGTTTCCTCTTACACCTATTAATAGGGCAGGCTTCAGCCGTCATCCCAAAGAGAATGGGGAGGTTAACGCTGGCTTTCAAACAAGTTCCTTATTCGTATGTTTACGCGCGCCAGCGTGCATCGTTTCATTCACATGCCCGAGAGTGATGCGTCCAATAAACACACGTTATAAATAGACCGAATAGAAGATATAAGTATGCTAATTGATAAAAAACGAAGACATTCGTTAATGAGTGTATAGAAGACATTCGCGTCACATTGGCGTCGTCAGCTGATCCAAAAATCTCAGATATGGCAAAGGGACGAACAAACGAACTGATATGTCTGCCCTCTAATAACGCATAGCTGTTACGGATCTACAGATCAAGACACAAAAGACGACGTACTGAATAAAAAATGTGAAGCTGAGAGCCGACGCGCCAGATGGTAGCATTAAAAACAAGGAAACAAACTTCCTGAACCTTATTTCTTTGCAATAGGGTTTTTAGTGGAACACCTGGGCCACTACACTGTCCGTTGTAAACCAAATTCTTAAATAAGGACTAGACGTGCCAACGACTCCGGCGTGGGAAGATCTGTGTCATTGCCTAGGGTAGGAAGGGGGTGGTTTTCCAAAAAATATGGCGTTATGTTGATTTTTGCATATGCCAAATTCCGTGAAATGGTATAATTACCATACCAGCGACAGCGCCCGGAACAATCAGTTACCAGTAAAGGAGTATTAGATCGGGTATTTGATAGGGTTATTTTTACAAATCCTATCAATTCGGCATCAAGCGCATCGGAGACATTGGAAACCAAATGAGGAGTGTCTTTTCAAAAGGGCTTATTTCCACTTTGAACTTTTTTTGGGAAATTGAGGAAATCAGAAATCCACGGTTTCCATTTCGATATTATTACTTTATTTTCGATATTGTATTTAAGTAAGTTGATATAAATGTTATGGCACCACATATTTTGTTTTATCTAACTAAATTATTATGTTAATTTACCATACATTTTCAGAATTAAGCCCTTTTGATGCGAACTTTTGGAATTAAGCCGTTTTGTTGCGGCCTTGTGAAAAATAAACCTTTTTGATTTGGACATTATAGAGATAAACTCTTTTGAAAAGGATAACTTTTTATTGTGAAATTAAACTAAACTACTAAAAATAAGTTAAGGCAGAATAAATTTAGTTACTAAACGTGAACTTCGTCTGCATCATCTTCGCAACGCAACAATCGCAGACTTCGTCTCGATTTTCATATACTGATACTATATAATGATTAGGTACTAATATGGTTCTACACCAAGCCAGCTACGGTAACCTTATCCAATCGTCTCCAATCTGTTTTTTTTTAAGAAATTTTCTACATCCTTTTTTTATTTACTGAAAGAGGCCGAGTTGTCATATCTGTCTATTTCTTTCTCATACTATAAGAAAGAAATAGGCCCTTTTGATCCGGACTTTGAAATTTGAATCTTTTTTTAGAGGACAAGAAGAGACTTATTAGAACTTCAAACTCAAAGAACATATTTAATTCTCTATTTTAAGCAAAACTACA
The DNA here is from genome assembly GCA_947086415.1 of Pammene aurita. Classification (NCBI taxonomy): domain Eukaryota; kingdom Metazoa; phylum Arthropoda; class Insecta; order Lepidoptera; family Tortricidae; genus Pammene; species Pammene aurita. The sequence goes on along the minus strand of OX352292.1, from coordinate 15,162,968 downwards.
TTCACAGTTAAAAAAAAGTTCAAAATGGAAATAAGCCCTTTTGAAAAGACACTCCTCAAATAACCCCTAATGAGATTTCCGTGTATTTATTTAGAATGTCATTCAGCTTTTTTAAAATCTCTATTGTTAATACATTCGACAGGTAAACCACATTGAGTACGGTTAACCTTGTTCAAAACGATTCCCATAACGATAAACTTACCTAATGATAGGGTAACTATCGCAGGTTAACCCTAATAGTCGTAAAGATCAAATGAAGGGGTTTTCCAACCCCTATAAGTAGGTTACTTTTATATTAATTAATTAGTATAGATTTTACCCGACTGGCGAAAAAGGATTATGTTTTATATGCATATGGGTGTTATGCAAAGCAGAAAAAACATCGAAAATATTTTTTGGTCTAATAAAAATCTAATAAAAACTCGAAATCTTAATTAAGTGCAAAACAATACATCTAAATTAACTTTTCGTAAATGACAGCATGACAGCGAAGATTTCTGCGTTACCCGATTTTGATAAGATACGTAGATAGACTAGATAGTAAATCAATGCCCCGGGGTCGCGCCAAACCCCGACGGCGGTTTTGCCTCGACGCCTTTAATAGGAACTGGTGGGAAACGGGTGAGGACCGGGATATATGGATGGTGAAAACGGAGGCCATTGCCCAGCAGTTGCACACTCTTTCTGTCTTTTATGGTACACTCTAGGCTGATATAAATAAATGGGGTATGGAGTTCATCCTTGATCTTCGCCTACACCCTTTTGTTCGTCTCGAACTAGTAAATAATATAAGAGAGACGAATCCTCAGAAACTACGATAAATACAAGTCGAGCGCATGTGATACAGAGTAATCCAATTTGCAAGTCATTGAAGAAAATTTAGGTCAAGGAAGGAGAAAGAATCAGAATTATATATAGAGAAAAGAGGAGAGCAGACGCTAACAGTAACGGTTAATTCGTTAATTAGCTAATTACCATGCACAATTAACGAACTGCACAACGTTAAATATGACGCTGCTGATATCCTATACAAAATTGACAATCTTTTCATACAAGATAATTTTAACGATGACGTTACCAGACGTATATCTGTTAGTGCAATTGGCCTTATGTTTACCGGTTGCATTCTCTATGAAACACATGAAATTCTCGTTCTTTGTTCAATTTTAGGGCTTCGCGATTCTGCATTTGTTTCGGTGTCGTTCCGCTCAGGTATTGAGCGGAAAAGTGCGGTACGGTTCTGCGGTGTGAAGTCCACCGCGGAGATGACTAAAGCCTTGAATGCCTTGATGTTCCAAAGACCAAATGTTTTTTAGACAATTTCTTGTATCCAGCGCGGGTAAACCTATTCAATACATAAGTGAGCGGGTTGTAAGTATTGAATTTAAACTTTCGTGATCAGTCGCTGCGGGGCCACGCTATCTACTCGCCTATAATATTATAGCACTCTTAAGCTTGATTCGCACACAGCGCGGGCGCGGGTCGGGCGCGTGACCGAGCGGGCCCGCGACGGGTCTATTAGCTTCACACAGAACGCGGGTCGGGTCGGGCGCGGGCCCGCGCCGCAATGTGTATGCTCGGCGGCGGCTCCGAGGCAGTCTGTACTAAGATGTCGGAGGATACGGACACAGACGAGGAATTATTATGTCTGCTTTTTTTGAGAAACAGAATTCGAAAAAAAAAGAAAGTATGGTTTCACGAAATTAATAAAAAAAGGTTTAAAATTTGGAGACTACCATCGATTGTGTAAAGAACTGTGTTTCTACATATGAAGATCGGTTTTTACACCCACAAACAATTGTGTTTGCGAACACACTCTATAATTTTTTCATTAACTTCAATTTTTTTTGTAAAAAAATACAACTTCAATGAAACGCGCGCACGCGCCCGACCCGCGCACACGCTTTGTGTGTGGGCTTGTTTACAAATGAACGTATGACGAAAACCGGCCAAGAGCGTGTCGGGCCACGCTCAGTGTAGGGTTCCGTAGTTTTCCGTCCGTCACAGTAAGTGTCCCCACTTAGGAGTGAAAATAACACCGCCATGTAGGATATGATATGAGCGTTCCACGTACAGCGACATCTATCGGCAAATTAAGTAAACAATAGCGCGCGAGCTTAAAGTATGGAAGATGATTTTTATGGGATAATTCTTTATTGCGTGAACCGATTTTCACCGTTTTTACTTTATTTGAAAGCACGTCATTTCATTGTGATTTTGTAGAGTTTACAGGTACAATAAACACCTGCTTATACGGTTAAATCACAAACTTAGTTCAGAAATTATTATGCAATTTTTTTTCAAAAACTATTCAACCTATCAAGTTCAAAATAATTTTCCTAGAAAGTTTTTATAAAGTTATACTTTTGAGATTTTTTCCATATTTTTTAAACTTATGGTTCAAAAGTTAGAGGGGGGGGGACACATTTTTTTTTACTTCTGGAGCGAATATTTCCGAAAATATTTACATTATCAAAAAATGATTTTAGTAAACCCCTATTCATTTTTAAATACCTATCCAACAATATATCACACGTTAGGGTTGAAATGAAAAAAAAAAATCACTCCCCACTTTACGTATAGGGGAGGTACCCTAATAAAACATTTTTTTCCACTTTTTATTTTACCACTTTGTCGGCGTGATTGATATACATGTTAGTACCAAATTTCAGCTTTCTAGTGCTAACGGTCACTGAGATTATCCGCGGACGGACGGACGGACGGACGGGCAGACATGGCGAAACTATAAGGGTTCCTAGTTGACTACGGAACCCTAAAAAGCGACCGCCCGCGCCCGCGCTCTGTTTGTGGCAGCGGGCGCGGGCGTGCGCGGGCGCAAACGACCGGTCCCGCGCCCGCTGCGTGTGTGATGATGGTCATATAAAACTACTGAATACAAGCGTCGCGGGCCCGCTCGGTCACGCGCCCGACCCGCGCCCGCGCTGTGTGTGAATCAAGCTTTAGTGCTTGAGGATGGAGACAAGCTCCCCGAAACATACAGCGCGTAGTGACTTAATACAGGCTGAGAAATTAATTTAGGGTTGTAAGAACATTAAGGGATTAACAAAATACAATTTCTCCCAATATTTACGTAAACGAGGTAACGTGAACGTTAACGAACCGCTGGCGCGACGCCGCCGCCAGCTAAGTGGGCCACGATAATCGCTTAAATCGCAAGGCAACTAATATATACCTATACCTATCAAAATAATATTTGTACAAAAAAATCTTGAGGACTTGGATACTTTTTATTAAAAAAACCGCACTTAAATTGGTTCACCTGGGAGTTATACTATTGCCTGGGCTGAAACAAAGAGGGATGTTTTAAGTTGTGTTGTGTGTACTTAAAACATCCCTCTTTTTGCATAGAAGTTGCAAGAGAGTAGCAGGTTATCTAAATTAGCCATACCGAGCCACGAAACTAATCTCAAAACGAGGTTAAGTTTGAGTGAAGGATAACTTTCACGTAATTTTTACGATAATGCTATTTAATTCCGCTAATTGATTATATAGGTCTGTTTAATCGTCAATTATGAACGTACGAACTCGTACGAGTTATATGTATGTAAATTACGATCAAGATTATTAAAAACCAAAAGGAAATCAATAAAATTATTATATTTATTTTCTATTTCTATATCTTGCCGAGTTTTCCTCAAACAATAATTAGAAGCAAGGATCTCGATTCTTTAAGTCACTAAAATTCTAAAAAGATTATAGATTAAGAGTTTTGATTGTTAAAACATATCGTAAGGTGAAATGAACAGTTAACAATATTTTTAAATTGTGTCTAGTTTTAAAATGCAGATAAACGCAGTTTTACGTGATTTGTAGCGTCCTTGTAACAATTTAGCAAATGATAAAGATTAATTTTACGAGACTAGCTAAAGCTGGCCAATTCATGTCCCTCGTGTCCCCTTATGTCAGGGGTGTCCTGCAGCGGGCCCGCCGCCCCGCCCGCGACCTAGTTCGGGGCGCCGGGGCCGCGTCGATGGAGCGCTACCATTGACCCACATCCAGCGGCCCCGCGCTCTACAGCGCAGCCTCTGCACCGATGCACGGCATACGTACATAATCCATACTGAGAATTAGCTACCTACTTAATTAAAAATAACTTTACACATAAATGTGAAAGTATCGAAGTTTTCTTTTACGCTTAAACAGCTGAGTCAATTTAGATGGAGTTTATTATGGTCGTAAATTAGATTTTTCAAAACAGGCTTGACCACGACAACATAATCGACACTAATATTATAAACGAGAAAGTAATAGTTATCGTTTCCGTTTAATATTTTGAATTCTGACCGCGTACCTGGGCTCTTCACTTACCTGTGTACCATTAACGGCCGGTTATCAATCGTCACAAAACAGACGGTCAAAGTCAATTCCCTAGTTAAAATAAAAATGGCCACCGTTTGCCTGTTCGCGAAAAAAATCGGGCATTGCTGGACCGTTTCGTAACTATAAATACTAAGTGAAACACATATTTTATGTACACTCTTCTCCATAGCCGTGATACCTATTTTATCCTAAATAAAAAGGGAGAGCAATCTCATTTTGGAATAGCCGAACGTCTCTTTACTTCGAACAAATTAGGAAGGTATAATAAGCCCTAAGCACCTAATATGTACTGTGCTTACTTGCGAAGTCACGAGGGCGCCTCACAAAGGATGCATTAGCATACGTGTGAACAGGAAATATGTTGGACTAGTATTATACTAGTCAAACTAGTGTTGACCGTTTGTTTATATGAATGTAACAAAAGATCAACACTAGTTTGTATTTAACAAAAGTCAAACATCAACATGCATCTGCCAAGAAAAAATATATTTGAATGTCTGTAAAATAGATTAGTGCATATTTGACTGTAGTGTGGTGATTGGGCAAGGGGGACGCAAATTGATGGGCCACACAGAAGTAGTTATTTGAGGTACCTTTACTTCAAGCACTAGTAGCAACTATGCAATCAACCAATTTGATTGCTAGGCTACTGTAGAACCATGTCATAATAGCTAATTCAGCAGTGCATAGTTACGTTTACACATATCCACGGGCAAGTACCACTATAACATGTTTCTATAGTGGCCTAGGAAGAATGCTTCACCATACGCCCTGACATGAAATACTAAACCAATAAATTTCAAAACATGCCCGAAACTAATCTGTTCGCATATTTTTAATACATATAGGGCACTGAGCAATGTCATGCCACACAAGCATTATAATGAATAAACTTGACCTACAAACACATTTGTGGCTCAGACTTGGCCTAGTAACCAGATTCTACCTGTTATATAGCATTGTTTCAATTGACCAAATTAGACTCAGCAATTTAACCAATCCTAAATTAGTTCTACTCCCACAGTATCTTTGCTGACCAAACCAATATAACCAGTTTACAATTCTTAGTCTGTTCAGCTGATTTGCTCGGCAACAATCAACACCTGCTTCATTTGCTCTTTACCTAATTTTGTAAGTTGTATTGATTTTAAATTAATCTGTGAATGATATGTCAGATTTATGGCCATAATTTCTTAGTTGGTAGTGACCTTGCCAATAAACTTAGAGAGCCTGGGTTCAATGCCTGGTAGGGCATTTATTTGTGTGTTAATATTGTACATATAAAGTGGCATTTACCCAAGCTTCGCTTATTTTAGGCCTAGGTTGATCTGTGTAAATGTAATGTAGGGACACCTGGCTGGTGGCAGGCTGGCCGGCAATCATGGTTGCATTCATTCAGCCGGTTGGTCTATGTAAGATTGTACTCATAACTAAAGATAAATATTGTTTTAAGAAGTTTTTAATCTATAATCGGGGACTTTGCGTCCATAGGAAACACCTTAGACAACCCTACACATGATCCCGGGGTGGTGCTAAAAGGGTAACAAACTTGGAAGCTGCACTGTCCCATCTGGACCTCACAGCACTCACTGGATTTTCCTTATCATCTGCTTTCCTACTACTGCTACCCCAGGGAAGAAATGCCTATCTATCCAGTGACATTTAGCCATACAATAAATAAATATAATAATGAAAAAAGATAATAGAATTTGATTATTGTCATCCCTAGTGCAATAAAAAAATATCGACACTACCAAAATATAAATCCAGATCGCTCCAAAAATTACAACTCACAGGGCATTACGAAAACATGAATATTTAGGCCAGGGACAAACATACTCATACTCACATCAAACAAGTCCTAAAGAATTAAGAAGTACAGCAGTACTTTCTAACCATGTTAATAGTTTGAATACAACACAGGGACCATTTAACTTGCAATGAAGGATTGAAAATTGTTTAAGATATATGTATTTTTTTAATTTACTGAAATATAAAAACTTGCAACCATTATAAAAAATAACAGACAGATACTAAAACGTTTTCCGCACTATAATTTAAAAAAATACGGGAAATAGTGGATTATCTAGTGTAGTTTGTCAGACTAACACCTGCCACACATCAGCTGACTACAATATCTCCATGATCATATAGTTTCGTAGCTAGTTATAGTTTTTGACTCAGGAATGCTCCGAGTATAACTTTCACGGATAGAAATCCGGAAAGGATTTCTCTCAGATATAATGAGCAATAACTATACAACTACCCACTACATCAACCTGTTTTAATATAGGTAAATTAGGTAATAGCGCCATTGGAAAATCAGGAAATATTACAAATAGGTGTCGAGGTAATTCGCGAATAGCACAAAGAATAACGGCGGATACAATACGAGGAAATCCCGCGACCAATCACGGGAGCCGCTACCGTCGGCCGTCGACGCCTGTAGAGCTCCGCGCTTACTTCCTCTACGAGCGAGGTTAGAATGCACACAGCGCTCTCTCAGCGCTTCCTCCACTTTCCACATAAAGCACAGACCCTCATCTTTGGCTACGACAGGTATTCAAGTTCTAGAATAATAATTTGGAACTCGTGAAATGGCACACAAAGGTGACGCATCGACACGATCCGATCGAATGATCACGGTGTATCCTGCCATTCCTCTTCGCGCTACTCGCCAGGACTTCATTGCACTATGTAGCTTGATCCTTGGGGACACTAAATACACAATAATAAATGAAATTCACAAACTTACGAGGCGTTGAAAGTCAATTGTAGATAGCACACGCACCGCAACGCGACAATCGAGTTCTGTTGCACGCACACTACTGAAAGATTTGACACCCACACAAAGACAAAAGCTTCACTTTGTCTAACAATGTATCAATAGAGCCACTTATAGGGAGAATTCAATATATCACGCACATTTAAGTACTAAAACGTAGTGAAATAAAAATATAATAGATTTGTACAATATTCTGAAACACTTAATTGGATATATCTTTCTATTTTTTAATAAACAAGTACAATATATCCGGTTGCAAAAACTAGCAAAAAGCGTCCTCTGCAGCCTATCGATGACAACTGAATCGTTGTCGTTTTAAATACATAGAAGAAAACTACAGACTATGGTATTAATTTATTATGCCGCGTCGTTCAGAAACTAGTAAAAAAGGCGCAACACACTTTATCGGAATTTATCGCAAAATTCAGCTTTAATATTCAAAAATCAGACAGAAAGCGGAAAAATCTCGGAAAAGGCTCGAATACAACGACGAATTTCTGTTTTCCGGGCGATTTTTGTCTATGGTCACTGAATTCCACTCAAGTCTGTTTAGCGCCAAACAGAATAAATGTTGTAAATGAATAAATTCAAAGTCTGACTTGGTAATCCCTATTTTCCCAGCCTCTGCTGTAACTAAACCACGCACTAGGCCTCAGAGAAATAAACCAATGGAGTGGTAATTGTCAGGCGTCCCCCTCTGCCAAAAGTACAAGACCACTGTGGCCTATACCACAAAACTTACAATTACAATTTTACAAGTGTCAAGTTACAAGTTTGTAATTATACAAGTGTGCGTACCACAAAATATACAAGTAACACATTTGTAGTGGAAAATTCTTACAAATATGTAAATTGTATCGACAAGTCTACAATTTATTGTATCACAAAACTTTACATACTTTTCCGGAAGACGTACAAATTTGTAGCTGGCAATTGTTTTGTGCTACATTAAATTGTAGTAATAATTATACATATATGTAGAATTGTACCTACAAGTTAACAATTCTCTAAACGTGTGTCACACCCTCTTGCTACTATACGAATACTAGTAATTGCAGTATATTTTATCAAATTTAGCGATTCCAACCCTTTGTACCACAAAATGTTTAGTTCAAGTAGCAGTGATAGTGAAGAAGAATTAATTGTAAGATGTCCTAGGACATATAGAGAACGTATAAATTTAAGTTTGACCATAACGGATTTTACATTTAATCAGAGTGAGTAAATCTACCGTTGAATATCTACTACAGACTATTGGACATTGGTGGAAACCTTAGACATCCGACACGAAGAAGTCACGCTCTTTATCCTAAACAACAGTTACTGACTGTTTTAAGATGGTTGGGCTCAGGATCCCAATATCACGTCACTGGTTCCAATATACTTATACAAGTTCAATATACTATACGTTAATTTCAATATAAATTACCCCAATTTTATTTATTTTAAATTAAATTTATGACCCTACTACTATTATTACTAGATTACAACCATAATCTAATTGTAATCTAGTAATAGTAATAGTGATATACGAAATACTGGATAAGAAAAAAATGCATACACTCAAATTGAGAATCCGGTAAAAAAAAGGTAGGTACTTTACCATTGTACGCCTTTTCCAATTTTGCCACATAGTGTTTCGTAAGTATTTCCAATATTTTTCCATTAATCCTAAATCATTTAAATTTTGCGTTATCTCCTTCCATTTGTTTATTTTCAAAGTGTACGTCAATTTATCACTAAATTTACCAAATATAATGTTTTTGTTTTCATTTATGAGGTCTTGAATGGTCAGTTTAGCTTGCAAGTCCATTGTAATGTCAGTTGGTATCTAGGTACGTAGGTTATGCTCGTAGATAGATCACTATATAATTATAATTAACGTAATTAATGTATAAAGTGAAACTACCTTCAACATTAAAGTAGCTAAATAAATTGTTACATATTTGTAGTTGTAACATTACAATTGTTCGCTTGCATGTACAAATCAACAATCCTACAATTACGTAGCTGTCGTGACATGCCTTTATTATTTGTGATACGCTTTCCCAAAAGTGACATATTTGTACACTGCAAATATATAACGAATTAGTAGTTTATGTAACTGTTACGTAATAAGGGTCCTTAAAACATGAGTGTGGTTTTATGAAATGAGCCGCAGGCGAATTTCATAATAAGATCACACGAGTGTTTTAAGGCCTAATTACGTACAGTTGCATACACTGCTTTATCTACACTCATATTATTTATTATAAATGCCGTATTCAGAAATCATAGAATGGCCGCCTTTGCACCGCCGTGGCCATCTCGATTGTGTCGGCGTGGCCAACTCGATTGTGTCGGCGCTCGCGCGGGACCAATCGAGTTGGCCATGGCGGTAACATTATGTTATCAAATTCGATGTTCCAAATTTGAAACTCATTGCTTAACAATATTTGAGCATGCAAAGTTAAAATTACGTTACTGCCGCAGATAAGAAACTTATCATAGTTAAATCGTTTGTTGTAATGCTTGTCATTGTCTACGGTTTTTGAACGCATTTAAGAGTACTTACAGTATGAGTGTAGATAAACTTATTTGTAATTATTGTGGTACATTTTTTTGTTTACAATTGCACAATTTTGTCGAATTGTACACTTGTAAAGTTTTGTGGGATAGGCCACTGGTCGTAGCGGTTATATAAAACTAGTTGTCGCGCCTCAAACGCCATTCAACGAATGTCAGTCAGCCCGGAACGATCTGAGGTAAAAATGCCGAATTGCTGCGTGTTTTCATGTAAGAAAAGATCTGAATTATCTAGTTTACATCATGAAGTTAAATACAATCTGGAGGTCATACTTCGACCACAAAGTGAGGCCGAAAGAGAGGGTAATGTAGGGGGCTGCATCTCATTCTAAGTAGAGTGACCATATGTACTATGATGTATGTGGGATTGGGATAGTATGAAGATAAATATAAAATTAAATATGCTTGTCGTCTAGCAAGTATTGTCCAGAAAGAGAAGTCTCATAGTTCATATAGGAACTTATACATTCTACTGACTTAAGGAGCTGGCCACTTCAGATACGTTGACGCAATAATGAGAGCAGAGAACCCCTCTAATTAGTTTACTATTTTAAACTTATTGCTAGATCCAGGCATCTGGCAGCTATTTATCGGAGGACGTCAGAGTGACAGACCAGCATAATATTTCAGTTAATAGGTAAAAACTGTCGAAGCCTATCGCTAATATAATAACAAAAAAGTAAAAACATTGCGTATCGCTACGGAAAACAGTAGGTAGGCGACAAACAATACATTAACGTAACGTCATTTTGCACTATTTTCCCCCAACAGAAACTCCTGAAAATGATATAATCTTATTAATTACATGATACTGCACTGCATCAAACCTAGAACTGTAAGATATTTATTTCTTACAACTCGTTTGCATAACACCGATGAACAATCGCCAGATGTCCGCGTCTTAAAATAGGGGATAGTTAGTGTAGCAAACTATAACTATGTAAGTACAGGGGGTTCGTGGCTCTCACTATTGCGTCATATCTGATGTGGACAGTTCTCCGACTTTAATATACTTAAAGGTGAACAAAGAAAACATCAATAACATCAAACTGCTCAATGGTTGACTAGTAGAGATTAGAGGTGTGCGCCGATGGCAAAATCATCGGCGGCGGCGTCCGATCATTTTTTGACCGGCGGCGGCGGCGTGATCGGCGTGAAATCGGCGTGGTATTTTTAATATGCCTGAGGAATTTGACTAATTACCTTCTAAATTGAAGCCTACTGAGTATTTATAAGGATAAACTGCTTTAATAAAACACCCCAAAAGTTTAAAACCGTATGATTGTCTCGCAAACATTGCACATTTTAAATCAAAGACTTGATTTTAAAGAATTTTCCAAAAGATGGATTAGTTATGGTCCACATTTATAGCTTCGTACTTAATGCTTTATCTATGTAGAACTGGCCACACCACTTGCCTGAAAATCAACTACGATAATAATACAAAAAGCCCCGAAGTTTAAGAACCAGAACAGACTAATTTACTTAATTTTGTAATTTGTGAGAGAAAATGTTGATAATAAGTTCTTTAACACAAAGATGCTTGAGTTGCCCGAATTTGCTAACGAAATAAAATCTACATTTTATTTTATCATTCTTCGATGGATGGATTGGATTATAGTTTGTTATTAAATCAAATTGAAAAATAATCAAACCCAGTTGGGCTTGAACCAACATCAATAAGCCTTGCCAGGGCTCGATCGGCTTTACCGATTCTTGACCGATTCGCAACATACATGAATTTTTCGAAAGACGTCATTTGATTCTATTTCCCGTTAGATTCAACTGTCTCTAATAAACCTACTATCTATGGTAGCCTTGAAACGTCAAAAATGCGAAAATACGTTAGGCATCTGCGTCGCGCGTCAAACGCCCCATACAAAAAACGTGAGGTTTATGACGTCACCGGCCTCAAAGTTGCGGAAAACTTTGGAAGGAATAAGTTGTTGGATTTTTTTGGTAACTTTTGGGCACGAAACAATGCGTTTTTACATATACAGTTATTATACTTTTTTTTCTTATATTTATATAAATATATTTGGGGTATTCAAAAATTGCTCTAATTTAACGTTTTTAAACCGCAATATCTTTATTACGGATACCCACAATTTTAATTTTTTTTGGTGTTTTTGTTGAACGTGTTTATTGAACAAATTCAATTAAATATTTTTCACGCATGTTCCCAATTAAGCTAGTAAGTTCCCAAGTAACTAAGATGAAGAAATGTTAAATGCATCACTCTAAAAAATGCAAAAATAAGTATGGATTAGAATCCTTGATTGACTAACAGAATTCAGCTTTTTTCAATTATTTGTGTTACTTATTTCATCCAACCATCCCCGCTGCGAGTGGCTTGCGAAGTTCTAACGGGTGATAACAAAAAAATGAGACTCATTTTCTTTAGACATAAAAATTAAACTATTTACGTAAACAAAATAGTTTGTTCATGAAGTTGTGGCGATGTCTTAGAGGTTCTTTAATTTTGTTTATTTTATTTTTTCAAGCACTTGTATTTGTAAAAAATGGTGTCGAAACAAGAAGCTATGCGAAAATCCCTTGTACTTTTTTATATTTCAAACTTAAACATGGACAAAAACCACTGTGTATGTCATTTTAGTAAAGGAAAATGTACCCGTATTTACTATTTGTAGAATTCTTACATCCCTGACTGTAGTTTACAGAAATGGTAGCGGGAGATCAGCAAACATAATGACCAAGGGAAGACTGAACAAACAGAATGGCATCTTTAATGATGATGATTCCACCAGCCAACGAGTTGCCACGAAAAATTTCAAGTTTTCCAACGGTACCTACATTTGTTGATGTTTAAATATATAGGTCTAGAATGCCGCTAGCAGATAAGATTACTAGAATACATAGATCAGCAAAAATAAATTTTATATCACAGTGTCGCTGGACGATGCGAAATCACACATGAAAATCATTAATTTTAGACGTCGAGTGAAAATCCGATACCTCAATTTTTTTTCACAATGTGGCTGGATGCAAAATATTTTTAGTCATGTCGTAATTTAGTATTTAAACAATCGGAGAGCTGAAAATTTTACCCAGTTGATAAAAGGGATCAAGGTCATATGTGCACAAAAGTGAAAAACATGCCGTCCAACGATCTTGTTCGGACATTGTGTCTGAACTTTGACGAACAGCTGACCACGGGCCCTATTCTTATGTCCATTTATGGTTTTGTAAATAACTATTATGTGTGAATTGCCTAAGAACATCCAAAACTCAAAAAAGGTAGAGAAGATTTTTTTTTTCGCCTCTGAAAGAATTCTCATTTTTTTGTTATCACCCGTTATTCTATGTTAATAGCAAAAGAACGAGTAACTTTAAGACAACATTGAACCATCTTTTCTAAATAGTTTAAGTTGACATCATTTTATAGTGATATCCACAGTTCCACTTTACTATTAAGTATTAAGTGTCGCTAGCAGAGCGAAAATGTGCGAGCTATTATAAAAGCGCGTAAATATATATCTCTCTCTCGGTCTCAAAATCAAACTTGACCTTATGAGAATGGGCCATTAAAACTAATAAAACTAACCCAGTCGTCTTCGCGAAATGAAAACAACAAATGAGAACCTGCAGGTTTTTGGAGTCAGTCAAAAAATTAAAAAAATGTTACTTCACTCTTATTTTAGGGAAAATTTAAAGTAAATCAAAATGCTCTCACAGCAAAATGCTTCAATGACAGCAAAAATAACGTCAGTTGGTACACCGGCAAGGAATAAGTGAAGAACGAAAAGCATTTTTTTCAAAGAAGTAGTATACTGGCCACTCACTACCATTTCTGGGCATTAAAACAAGATAAAGACTAAAAAATTACCACGCCGATTCTACGCCGGTCAAAATCATCGGCGGCGGCGGCGTGGAAAAATTGTCGGCGGCGGCGGCGCGGCGGCGCGGCGCACATGTCTAGTAGAGATCTCTTCCATGTACAAATATTGTATATTCTTCCTGTTGTATTTTTATTTGTTGTACAAATGTTGTACAATAAAGTATATTTTAACGGCCTCCTAACCTAGTCGGTAGTGACCCTGCCTATGAAGCGGGTCGAATCCTGGTCAGGGCATTTATTTGTGTGTTTATCACGTATATTTGTTCCTGAGTTATGGATGTTTTCTATGTATTTAAGTATTTATATGTATATATCTATTACATATATCGTCGTCTAGTACCCACAACACAAGCCTTATAGAGCTTACTGTGGGACTAGGTTGATTTGTGTAAGATTGTCCCATAATATTTATTTCATATTTATTTATTTATTTATTATACTGCCACTACTACAATTTTTTGTATGGCCTTGTGCCATTTTAGGACCCTTTCGAAAGGGCCTAAAAAGACCCGTGGGCCACTCCTGTCCTGTGTAAGTAATACTTAGGAACAGACCATGTACTTATGTACATTTCTGTAAAAACAACAAAACCGACCCGCAGCTTGCCGACATCATAGTCACCCTATTGTTTGACAATCTAAACTTGTTAAATCGTAAAATTGAATGATTGTGGATACCGGTGAAAGGAAAGTCTACTTTATTGTAAAGTCTCACCCCTGCACCCTTTTACGGAACATATATTGACCTTTTTTACTTAAAAATGTTGTTACGAAATGTTGTTGAGCTGAGCGGCGTCATTTGAAATAATATCAGTGACATATTATGTCAGTGATGGGACTGATGGGATGGGGATACCAGACCGTATTTTAAATATTACAAAACTTACTACTGTCTGCAATATTAATTGCAATTCTTTAATTTAATGAATGAATAATATTTACGTCGTAAAAAAATTCAAAGCAGCTAAAAGGGAACAAAGTATTAATTCAAATCTTGCAATAAATTTATTATAAGTAGGAAGTAACTTCTAGTGTGTTACTAAAATAAATGTAGATAAATAAAACCACATTGGTAAGTTTCATAAGTTGGCAGCATTGTGCGAGTGAGACACCGCCCCCTACATTATGCTCTCTATCGGACCGTTTTTATTACTTTTTACTAGTGACCTATGAACGACTGTTTTGCTCGGTAATAAGGTTCAACTGTGGTTAGGGAAATATAGTAAAAGTACTATCCGGATTGTCTTCTGATCCGTGGTTTACATAAGGATAACGTTTCTTTTCATCTATAAGTATAATTACGTCTAAATGTCATCAAATAGTGCACGAAATTAGCAAAAAACTAAAAAATATTGTCAATCGAAAAGTGTTGCCACTTAATGGTACTACATCTGTTTTAGGGTAATTTTTAAACTTGACTCTTCATAGTACATTGTACCATCGGGTTCATAATTGCATACCCGATTTTTCAATGAATTCATTCATAAATTGGGTATGTAATTATGAACACGATTTATTTATTTATATTACATCGAGGAAGGTAAGTGAAATATTGCAAACAAGAGTAATCGACTCCAATGCGGCAGAATTACGTCCGCCATTATGTCATTCATTGTCATTGTTATGACAGGTTAGGCAATACACTTAAAAGATACTCCGTGGGTTAGGCAGAGACCCATTCGGCATACAGCCATAATTGTAAAGCATTGCTCTGTTAAAAAAGCAGTGCGTCTGTGTGTGTGTGTTGTTATAAAATTGTTTCTAAACATATTTTAATCTACTTTTAAATTATTCAAATTACATATTATTTTTAATCATTAACAAAAATGAAAAGATTAACGTCAGTAATTCAAAGGTAAAACTCATTCACACGCATAGCTTTTTAAATTATATATGTCGTCGAGGACCACCGAGGGCAGGGCTGTAAGGTGATTTGGAACTCAAAAAACTGACACTATCAGGATAAACTAGCCTATAGCACATTACGCACGGCACGGACGCACGGTAATGAAATAAAACATAAACACTGGTTTAACAACTGTATTGAATTCAAATCTTTTTAAAACCGTATTATGGGAAAGGCAATAAACTACTACTGGTTCGGAAAGGAGCCCCAACTGAGAAGAACCAGCGTAAGAAACTCAGCGTATGTGTGCTTGTAGTACGGCACAATAGCTGAAATTTGTCTATAGTCTCAAAAATACAGCCACCATAAACAATTTTCCGTTTTAATAGACAAATTTCAGCTAGTGTGCTGAATTCCGCACTGAATTCCGCTCTAATGTGTGGCGCCCCTTAAGTGAAATATACTTGTAGATGCTTTGAAATAACGATATTCCTGTTTAGAAATTAATTCGTTCCTTTATTTTCACCATACATTTTATGTAGCATTTTAATTTTGTATGGATTATACTTTATTTATTATAAGGTACGGTATACACACTTATCCCCTTAGATAGGCACTTTTAATTTCTGACTCTGGTATCACTGTACCTAACAGGTAAGTTTTAGTGATGGGACAGCACAAAAATAAATGTCGATATTAACATTAGCAGTATGTTATACTTTTTATTTATAATAGAAAATGAAGACGAGATAATAGAAATAGAAACACAAATTGGAAACAGATGCCCATTACAATCAAAATATCAACTGCGAAGGACTCTGGAACATCACGATGTCGCTAGTGACTGATTCATCATTGTTCATTACAGTGAAAAATTCACTGAGGTGGATAGAAGAACGTCTAGTGTAATTGGAAGCACATTGGAACGGTAATATAAACACGTGAGTTCGAATCCCGTGATGTTCCAGAGTTCTTTGCAGTTCAATGTTTCATTGTAATAGTTATTTGTTTCCAATTTGTAGTATTTTCCACTAAATTTAAAAGCAAATACACATCAAAATATTAAATTGATAATATAAAAGTTGTTCTAAATCAGCTTGCAAGATTTGTCCTGAACAAATAGACAAACTAACTTACGTAGAATACTAACATTGTAAGTAATATGCTGGTAGAAAAACTTGATATATAATCACAACTTAACATTATAAATTATAATTTTATCAATAGCTAAACCTTATACTTGGTAAAGAAACAAAAATATATAACTAACCTACGATCAAGTACAGTTTCTCTGCGTCCGTAGGAAACACCTTAGACAACCCTACACGTAATCCCTGGGTGGTGCTAAAAGAGTTTCAAACTTGGCAGCTCTACTGTCCTACCTGGACCTCGCAGCACTCACTGGATTTTCTTCATCATCTGCTTTCCCACTACCCTAGGGAAGAAATGCCTATCTATATCCAGTGACATGTAGGCATACGATAAATAAATCTACGATAAAATGTGACATTTTCAAGTCAAAGGTACATCATTATTGATTGTCAATAAGGCGTTACCATAAAAAAATCATTTAGAAATTAACTCTATTAACAACCGACAATGATGTACCTTTGACTTGAAAACGTCACAAATATCGATACTTAAGTATATTATTATCGACGCGTTCCTCGCACTGTGTACGTTTACTTAAAACAGCTATTAGACAGCAATTTGTAGGGCCCAACCTGTTGTGTTGGGAGGTGTAATAGGAGGTTTGGCCCGTAGGGAGCTGAAGGAGGGTGAGGGAGAGGCAGGGTACACAACAGTTTGGGCCCTACAAATTGCCATGTCTAATAGCTGTTTATAGATGACATTATCTCGTTCACGGACAGGTTGTCTGTGGCTGTGTTTATACTTGTGTGAGTATATTTTATGCTAGTGTTTGATAATTTTATCGTGTGCGTGTGTAGCGACATCAATGGAAAATGCATTAGTGTTAACAGTATTTGTGTGCGTTTCCTCGTCCACCGCGCCGAAATTGGCAGACTTTTTCTGATAGAAATTAGTGCGCGTCTCGCATACGGTTGGTTTAATTATCAAAGCACTAGGCCATCGTCGGCTAACAGCCCTGTTAAAGCCCTGTTACACTACACTTGTCCTAGTTAGCTTCCTAAATGATTTAGTTTCTAAATTTAGTCAGGTGTAACCGCATTTAGCAAGTAGTTTCCTAAAAAGTAACCTGGTTAGGAAGCTTGGATGGTCACTGACGAACTTATTGAGTTAGCATCCTAATTAATATGGAAGAAAGTAAAGTGTAAAAGCCCAGTTACACTTTAAAGCCTGGCCAGAAATATATGATCATGCGCCATGTTGCGGAATTTCATTAGAACTAATTTCTTACACTGGCAATAATTTTAATGACAGAATTTTATGCATGCGTGAGTGCATGTGATAGGCTGTCACTGTTGTCAAGTGTCATTGAGACGGTTTACTTGAATAAAAATAAAGTGTTAAATATTATATAATAAACCACAAAAAATTCCCAAAATTATCCATATTCAAGAGCGAAACATTGTAAATAGTGTATACAATAAACTGATGTAAATAATACGCCCGGGAAATGATACTATTTCGCTGTGAAACATTTTCAAATTAACATCAGAGCTGACAGGTAAACAAATCAGTGACATGACAAATCAAGATGTCACTATACCATAAAGAATAACACGCTCTATGACTGTTGCCATATAAATGAGAATAATAGCGCCCTCTTGACAATAATCATATATTTCTGGTCATGCTTTACTTTTTTAGTGTCCTAACTAGCATCCATGTCAATTTGACAATATTTCAAAATTTCCAAATTTTATAAATCGAAAACCATTTCGAGAAATACATTTGTAGAACACAAAAACCATTTTTTTTAAATTTTTTTTTCAGTAATTTTTGGAGAAATCACCAAAATATGTGAACCGGAAAATGACGTCACACGGCTGATTCAATACTACCACTATGAAAAAACGTTATCTTCCGGGTTTCCGTTTGACAACTTTGACAATTACAACACTACTGACAGTAACAGGACAGCTGACAGTTAATTCATTCAATTCGAATATTTGCTTGTAATTTACGTTTCCTTGGATTAATTTAATTATCTACGTGTTGCGATTTGTCACGGACTCTGGACTGCTTTTTTCCACGACGACCACAACTCGCTTTCTAACAGACCCCGGATTGCATTCTTCAACGATGACTACGATTTTCGCTTTTTCACGGATCCCGGACTGCGTTCTTCTACGACGACCTGACGATGGAATTCAGGGAATCCTCGGAAAATACCCTGGTTGGGTATTGACCAATACCTCTACAACGAAACGGACACGAGAAACTCAGAAAGATTTGTCAAAGCTGACAGCAGGAGCTTGCCGCGTGTGAGTTTTTGCAAAGCTCGGATAAATATAATTTGCCTGGCACAAGAGGTACCGAAGCTTCGTTATCTTCGCGGAGTTCTTATGTACAAACTGGCAAAGGCCTTTATTAAGTGCAGCCTCATGTTCCTTTACTATTTGTAAACGAAAACAGTATAGAAGGGCTCAACTGTACAATATGTGACATCGAGTTCAGGCTTCATATTTTTTTTGTAGCTTCTACTCGCCAAAAGACAACTCTTCACCAAATTTTAAGTTGCGGAAACGCTTGGTTTGCGAGATAAAAAAATAATCAAAGTTCCATATAAAATCCCGATTTTACACCGCCATGACACAATATTTTGCGTTTCGTTAAACGTGTTGAGAAAAACTAAAACGTGATGATTTGTTTTATGTTCAGTTTTTACATAAATACAGTTTTTTCGACTTATTTGTGTACAATAATAGTTACATGATATTTATTCAATGATTCTTTTAATTTATAAGCATTATTTTGTGGAAAATTGTTGATTAATAATTATCAAAAATGGTACGATTTTATTAAAACGCGTAAAACAAAACCTAATAACCGGCAAAGAGTAACCCACAACACGAGCCTTATTGAGTTTACTGTGGGCCTAGGTCGGTTTGTGTGTAAGATTGTCCTATAATATTTAAGAGTCTGTTGGGCCATAGGTTTCATAAGTACTAGTTTGTTACAATGAATAATATAAATATACACAATACTATGGACAAAACCAGGAAAGGAAGTATTTATTATGTGGCACAATACGTATTGTCACTTATATTATAAGCGATAAAAGCCCTATTACACTTTACAATTTAAAGGTCACAGCTCATTACAGCCACCCGACCCGCATCGCCTGGCCTCGAGCGGTCACTACAACAACTCCGTAGCATCACCAGATCGCCTGACTCGCGAGGAATCCGCGCGCGGACTGCGAGTGGGCCACTCGATGATAGCTCGCTGTTGGCATGCTTGCCTCGCGTGAACCGCGAGCTGGTAACGCGCGGTTCACGCGAGTGCGATGCGGCGTTCTCCACCAACCCTGGTACTACCAACCAACGCTGGTAGACTACTCGAAAATTCGTTGATCACGCGAGATTCACTCGTTGACCACGTGACGTCCACTCGTTGACGACGCGAGGTCCACTCGATGACCACGCGGGGTTCACTGGTGACAACGCGGCGTCCACCCGTGGACCACCTGTGGACAACGAGTGGACGCCGAACGACAAGGCGGTGCGGGTCGGGCGCCGGGTGGCTCTAATGAGCTGTGACCTTAAGTGTCCTAACTAGCATCCTAATTAGGATGCTAAATTTTTTCAATAGTAAATTTACTTGCTAAATGCGGTTAGACTTGACTAAAGTTAGAAACTAAACCATTTAGGAAGCTAACTAGGACAAGTGTAACAGGGCTTTATCTTTATGCCTTAACTCAAACGGCTCAACCGATTTCATGCATATTTTTTGTATCTACGTTTCTCAAGTTAGAGGGGAGGGTACTGTCAGCGTCAAATAGTTGGTAGCAGCCAGAGTAGCCAAATATATCGGTACAGATCTTTATATGTATGGCGGTAAGGGTGTGTTACGATATATTTGGCGACTTAGACTGCTACGAACTATATGACGCTGACTGTACGTTCTTTGGCTTTCAGAGCGATTGTTTCGGATAGTATCGACTTTATCAAAATATTGTAATATTATAATTTTATAATTTCTACCCTCGCATTTTAAGAACTCTTATTATGTACCTATTGTACGACAGATGTACTTAATTAATCCATATTTAAAAAAACTATTTATTTAACAAATATACCTACATATATTAAGTTGAAAAGCTAATTTAAATATTAACCTTAATGACAGACATGGTGCGGTGGTGCCTAGAATGTTATAATTATAAAATGAACCTATCTTAGACGATATTCTTTTTAAAAGATCTCACACAATACTTGTTGAACTTAATAAAATCACCCCCAGTTTATGTGTACGGGAGGTACCCAAACAAAACCACTTTGTTTTACAACTTTGTCGGTATGATTAATATAATACATACACTCATACCAAATTTGGGCTTTCTTATATCACTTAATACATCACTTAACTAGTAAGCCGTAGACATACAGACAAAAAGAACAGACTACATGGAAAAACTATAAGGGTTCCTAGTCGACTACGAAATTTTAGGGTTTCGTAGTCAGTTTATACCCGTATAGTTTTACAGTAACAGTCATCCTAAGTAGTTTTTACTACTTGCAGAAAAGCATTTCAGGTTAAAGCATTGTTTTATTTTAATAAGTGACATTTGAAACTAGTGGCTCTGCTAGCTGTAAGGCCGTGTCCTACGTAGGCGAAAGGAAGCGAACACATTTGCGAAGCGATGCGAAGCGAAGCTGCGGGGCAATTCGCGCGCACGTAGGACAAGGTTAGGCCCTTGTCCTACGTGGCTAACGCGAACGCAAAGCGGCGCGGCGCGTTCGCGTTGAATTCGCTCACGTAAATGACCATATAAATAAGCCAATTAGATACCTACTTATATTAATCAGGATAGGGATACGAAACAGTACCGTTAGTACCTTTAACACCGAGGCTTTTAAAAAAAATATTTGCTTTAACTTGCTAGATCTAAAAATCTAAATAGCAGCTGAAATACTATAAGCCTACTTCTTTTTTTGCGCAAACTCTTTATTTGTATTGTTCCCTTTAAAAGAGACCCGACAAAAAAGATAGATTTAAGCTCTGAATGTAGATACTTACTTGAATCAGCAACGTAGATCTATTCTATAGGGTCTCTTGATTATCTGGATCTTAGATAGTTGACTTTGGCTTGCTTGATTTATATTTACAGTAGACTTATTTACAATAGTATCTAACATTAGTTGACCCTCTTTTTTTTATATTTCAAACAATAATTTCTCGCCTTCAGCTTCATGCAGTCTGATTCATCCCAAAAAATCGCGGTGTCCGTTAAAATTCTGTTTATATCTCTGCACCAGTTGTTTATAAAGAACACAATGCTGTGTCTCAGCATCAATTTTGTTAATTGTGCTGCGTGATCAGGGCAAGTCAGGAAATGTAAATCAATGTGGACAAGGCTGACACACTCTATGTATTGCGATATGAATTTGATGTGGCTGGAGGTTTTTAGGACTTCTATGGTCATATGCTCTACTTGGCAAAAGAAATCAAATACATCACGGGACGGATATGATAACCACGTTTTATCCGCCTTGTACTCTTTAATTTGTATATATGCATGAAAATCCTCAATCCCGTTGCTTTCGAGGTCGCGTTTACAATTTTGACAATTTTTATAAATTTTCTTTTTTAAACAGTATATGAGCCAACCACTGCAGTATGCTATTGCTGCACATTTCTCTTTGCCTGCCGCAGATGTAGAGGAGATCAGTTGTTCAGTGTCAATGAGGCCAATGTTCAGGTGCCTTTCCTCTAATTGCATTGCTGGAGTCGGTGCAGCCGCTTCAATGGTCGGTGAAATGCTCTCTTCAACTAACCATTTCAAGGACTGCAGGCACGTCTCGTCGTCCTCTTCGCAATTCGAACCTACGGAATGTGGGGTCGTCAGATTTCCTATCAGCAGTGCCTTATAGGACGACTTAAAGGCACTTGCGCTAGGCATAACATTCCGCAGGCCGTGTGCACGAATGGAGCCGAAGAAGTTCTCTAATGGGTCCTGATTAAAATGGCGCAGCAAAATGGAATTAAGCCCCAGCGAATGCAAGTGTCTTGTGACTGATTGAAATGACTCAATAGTTTTAATCCAGTTTGTGATGCACCGTACGGTGTGGCATGGGGCGCCACTGGCAGTTATATACTGCATGGATCTCAAAACCCGCAGACTGTCGCTCCACAACCTATGGTGGGCAGACCTTGGCGAAACTGCAGACCGATAAATTTTTCCTCCGACAGGCTTGCTAAAACTACCATTTACAGAGTCAAAAAGTCGATCAAAAAAAAATAATATATCTGCCGTATCCTTGCTTTCTTTTGGGAGATATCCAATTTCTGAAATAAATAAAAAAACAAGGGTACTACATAATTTATTGACTTAAAGGTGATGTCTCCTTAAGGTCTGACTGGAACAATAAAAAAAAATGTAAAATAAGAAAAAGTTTAGGTCAAAAATTACATATTTTTAATATGTACAAGCTTTTAACGCTGACTGTACTTTTCTTGCAAGTCATCTAAGTTCTCGGCAAGACGAATAAAATGAGCTCAAACTCGACGGCTTAATGTAGTTTTATTACAAAGTTCCTATGGCCACCTTCTAGCTCAATCATCAATTCAACTCCATGTTATCATAAGATTGCATTGTCACGCAATATTCATATGCCTGAAAATTTTCAGCTCAATCGGAAATCGGGAAGTGGGTCAAATTTAACTTGCAAAATTTGATTACAGACAACGAGACAGGCAAAACTTGTAATAAAAAAAACGGATATTCATACAGGTCTTGACATTCTGATGAACGATGTTATTGTCCTCTGTACACATTTGATAAATAAGTCTAAAATCAATTAAATACTAACCATCACTCGCCATCCACCCTATCATTTTGCCTACACTTTCACTGAACACTTGAGTGCAGTATTTGACCCTCATCTTCGGGATTTGGTTGGGAATAATATGGTAAGCTGTCAGTTTATTAACGAGGCTAACCCCTTTATAATTTGGAGCTCTCCTATACAGAGCTTCCAAATGCGCCCATTTAGCTCGTTTTCTAATCCCTTCCTCCTCATAAATCAAGTCTTTGTTTAACAAATTATTTCTGATCTGTTTCATGAGATGAGGTGGGTCGTAAACAGGATAGATTTTTTGGTCGTCAATTTGGAAAAATCCTCCTCTGTACTCCTTGCCCTCTCTTAAATAGTTCTCTCGTGTCTCATTGAGCAATTTATTAACTGCAGCCATGTTGGTCGGTCCCTGGTCGCAAACCGTGCTTATCACGCGTAAGCCAGTGGCCATTACTTTTCTGACGACTGTTTTTATTAGGGCTTTTAGTTCATTTGTTCCCGTTGTAGCTGCACAAAACGTAAAAGCCACTGGCTGTTTAAATTTTTTATAACTCCCCGCACCATTAACACTAAGACATGGTCGCAAAACACGTCGTTTCTTGAGGATCCGTTATCGATAAAACCGTTAATCTCATCTTTGTTTTTGTCATAGTTTAGGTGCGAGGCGATCGCCATTTCATCGAACACGATGGTACACAGTTTGTGGTGGTTGGGCATTTTATCTACTCTTTTTTTTAAATGATCGAATAGATTCTCATTTATGCCAGGCAATAAGTCGACTTTCTGCAATATTTTGTCAAGGGTCCGGCGTTTTGGCAAAATGCAGATTTTTGAAAGAAGTTTGTACGCCTTCGGGCACGGTTTGTATACCGACAGCGCAAGAATTTTCTCATCTAGAGAAAAACGTCGACCTTTGGGTTTTTTCCCAAATTGCGAGATCTGCATTTTAAAGAATGTCCTAGCGGCAGGAGACATCTTTTTGCTGACCATCTCGAATGCCGACGTTTTCATAATCTTATGAGTCAATTTCAGTCTTGCTTTGAAAGTATTTCTAGATTTTTTACACCTTGCCAGAGTGTTTTTGGTAAATTTGAGTGTATCCCTCAATTCCCGCTCAGTTGTTGTCATGGGTTTTGGCTTCTTTGGTTGTGGTCCTGCAAGTTTATAATAGCCAATAGGTAGGTAATGGGTACTGACATAAGTGAACAATAACAATGTAAATAAGCCATACTAATATTATAAATGCGAAAGCGTGTCTGTCTGTCTGTTACGACTCGATTTTAATGAAATTTGGTATGGATTTGGTATGGAGATAGAATAGTTTTCATCCCGTAAAACAACCTTTAAGGGTTGAAAACGGGGTCGGAAGTTTGAAAAGTGAATTTTTAAGAGAGAGCCCCTGAAAAGGATATAAGATAGTTTCCATGCCCAAAATCAACCCTTAAGGGAACGAAAAGATTGACAGTGCGCCCTCATAATTTTCGTGTTTTAATTAAATTTAAATTAATAAAATAAGGTTTTGTCCCGACTGTGGCTGCTATAGTAGGTACACATATATGGGCTCCAGCCGTGCTGCTAATGTGCTATCAAGGCAGAAAACAGCAGTTATATTTAGCTATACTTTAGGTACTATTTAGTACTATAGAAGAGTTTTCATGACTTTTACATAACTAGCCCCATAGCGATGTTGAGGGAGTTTTTAAAAAGCTAAACCATTACGTTATGATCATACAAAGTCCATTTATGGTGCAGATTGATCCTGTAACAGTGTTTACGATACTGCGACAATACTAGTACAGTCACCGGCAATAGTATCTTCCTACACGAAGGCCGCAAAAATATGTGACAGGCTCTTACGGCCCTACAAATAAGAGCGTGCCACATATTTTTGCGGCCTTCGTGTAGGAAGATACTATTGCCGGTGACTGTACTATAAAAGTTATTTTGACACATTATTAGTCCAAAATAGGTACATAAAAGTGTCAGTAAAGTCGTCTATAGTATTAAATTGTACCATAACCGCTTTTTGCATGTCTATTACAATAATGCATGACTTCAAAAACTCTTTTATATGGTCCTTTAAGTGTTCTAAGAGCTAAATTATAGTACTTAACCTTATAGAATCTAAACGCCCTGTTAAAAACCTTTATAGTACAAGCAGTCACAATTGTTACCATTATAGGGCAAAAATATCACTGTTTGGTGATATAAGGCCTTGGTTATAGAACCTTTTACTACTTGGGTATACGAGTACAAACTTCCAACCAAACTTCCAATCTACCTCCATATCAAATTTCATCTAAATCGGTTCTGCGGTTTAAGCATGAAGAGGTAACAGACAGACGGACGGACGGACGGACGGACGGACGGACGGACAGACAGACAGACAGACAGACAGACAGACAGACACACTTTCGCATTTGTAATATAAGTATATGGATTTCAATACTTTTTTGCGATTGAAGAACTGCGTTGCGAGACTTGCATTTTTGTACATGTCATGTTTTTGATGGGATCTCATTCTTTTTGTAAGTAGGGTTCCCTTTTCTCCTTCCACGTTCATGCCCTGCACATTCCCATACCTATTCTCACACCAACCCTTGCACAATCGCATGCCCACATCCGAGTGTATTGGCTACCTAATTTGCAACCTCCTATTTTTAACAGACTTCAATTTCATAGAAGGAGGAGGTTCTGTATTCGGTTTGGGCTTTTTTTTTATGTATGTTCACCGATTACTCCGAGACGCGTGGTCCGATTTGAATAATTCTTTTTTTGTTTGAAAGGATATACTTCCAAGGTGGTCCCATATTAATCTGGTGCTGTTCTGATGATGGGATCTATGAGGAATTGAGGGAACTCCTCAATTTTTAAAGGCCCATGTATGGTGATTTGGGTGTTTTCTTAAGCAACTCGACAGTTTTCTCTCGAAAACCACCAATTTGATGAAGTGGACCTGATAATGATGATTGTTTTGATGATAATGATGATGATTTTTTTTAAATGTAGGATGTTCAGCGATTACTCCGAGACCCGTGGTCCGATTTGAATAATTCTTTTTATGTTTGAAAGGATGTACTTCCAAGGTGGTCCCAAATTAATCTGGTGCTGTTCTGATGATGGAATCCATGAGGTATTGAGGGAACTCCTAAATTTTTAAAGGCACATGTATGGTGATTTGAGTGTTTTCTTTAGTAACTCGAGCATTTTCTCCCGAAAACCACCAATTTTATGGAGTGGACCTAATGATGAAGACCACATATGACATGTGAAACTTTCCTTACATCGATTAACGTATTATGACTTTTTCTTATATATCTTCACCGATTATTCCGAAATCTGTTGTCTGATTATGATAATTATATAAACACTCAAAATGGAAAAATAAAAACTTTTTACAAAAAAAAGATAAACCGACTTCAAAAAGGATAAAATAAATTATTATATTATTTATATGCGTTACAAACTGATATGTTTGAAGTCGGTGCCAAGCCAAAAAATTACAATACCGATCAAATCAGCTTCAAGTCTAAAAATCACAAAACAGCTGTACTTATATTGCAAAGGTGAATGTGATTCTATCTGTTACTTTTTCACGTCTAAACAACTAATCCAATTTTGATGAAATGAGGTACCAGAGAGTATCTAATTTTATACAGACGCACAGTCTAAGAAATTTTTGAGCCTTCAAGTCTGAAGCGTCATCTGAACAAGAGCAACCCAAAATGCTGGAGGAACCATAGTAACGCTACTCGTTACTAGATGGCGCTGCAGCGCAGATATCGTTTCCTATAGCTTTCTTACATTTTCGATAGCTTTGGGTTGCTCTCGTTCAGATGGCGCTTCAGACTTAGAGCCTCAAAAACTTCTTAGACTGTTAGTCTCTATAAAATAGATTTTCTCTGGTGGTACCTACGTATATATTCTCTAATACACGTCTACTTTGTCAGTAATCAGAAAAATACGGCAAATAAAAAAAAATTAGTCGCGTAGGGTTGACCTTCCATAGAAAGGAAGAATATCGCGCCTTTTTGACAAGGTGAGTGTGTCTGAGTACAGAAATATAAATCTAGCGATTGAATTCCTTTATACTTTAACATTAAACCTTAGATGAAGGGGATAAATAATTCAAACTGAAGTATTGGCTTCGTTCGAGATATGGATAGTCCGAAAACTAGTAAAAAAGTTCATTTTAACAAACATAAGACGCATGATGATTATACTTTCTGTAGATACTTACCTAACAGTTAACGCATGGTCGAAACGAATGAATACCGTATTAGATTAATTCAATAGTATGAAGAATAAATCACTGAATACTAACCTCGTTCGTTTAGATATTTTGTGATTTTCAGACTTGAAGCTGATTTGATCGGTATTGTAATTTTTTGGCTTGGCACCGACTTCAAACATATCAGTTTGTAACGCATATAAATAATATAATAATTTATTTTATCCTTTTTGAAGTCGGTTTATCTTTTTTTTGTAAAAAGTTTTTATAATAATTATGGTTAGCGCACACCAATAGGCTCGTCAAGGGCTATAGGCACGGCCTCGTCTCATGCATCGCTCATACGACAACAAGCCGAGGCCGGGCGCTTCCGACCGATGACGTTAAGTGTGCGTTACAGTACGGACTTTCATATAAATAATACTGTCGATGCCGCGCCTGTCCTGTGCAGAACCTATGTGAGCGACAACCTTACTCATCTATCTGTCTAATTAAGTAGCTGGTGTAAAAGAATAAAATTAACTGAAAAAGTAAATTCGCATATAATATATTTCTATGGGATTGGAATATGATACTTTTGCGGTTTGTAAAACCAGATTACGCTTGATGTTTAGGTTTTCTATGATTTTAGAGCCTAATCACTAGATGTGTTCAAAATTTGGTGCTTGTAGGCCTGCTAGAAGTATTTTAGAATTATGATGGTCAGTGAGTCAATGGAAAAACTAAGGAGCTATGACTTGCAATAATTTTTAAAGTATAAGTCAGAATATAATTATTAATTCAATCATACAATCATTATTAGATAATGATAATGAGACAACTTACCACCACGAAGTGGAGCGATATGTGCAGAAGGTCTGGTCCGTTTTCGATTTAGGTGATCTGATAAAGATAAAATAAATACATTATGCTTTGCAGAAGATACAGTAGACGCGGGAACAACGTTACTGACTCCTGCTACCGCGACTTCCATTGGCAGTGGCACATCTGCAAAATATTTATAGAACACATTCATAACACGAGAGTCACATGGCTTATGTCTTCATGTGTGGAGACACTCAAGAGCATGAAAACTGGTATCTTTGTATGGAAAGTATGCTTTCATTATTCTTGTGTGCAGGCATCAGCTTAACGCGGCAGCATGCGTGGGTTTAGTCGGATTTTACTAATAGACTCAAGTCTTACCTTGAACAGGCGTTGCAGAAGATACAGTAGACGCGGGAACAGCGTTACTGACTCCTGCTACCGCGACTTCCATTGGCAGTGGCACATCTGCAAAATATGTATAGAATACATTCATAACACGCGAGTCACATGACTTATGTCTACATGTGTGGAGACACTCAAGAGAATGAAAAGTGGTATCTTTGTATGGAAAGTATGCTTTCATTATTCTTGTGTGTAGGGTAGGCAACGCGGCCGCATGCGTGGGGTTAGTCGCGTTTATCTAATAGACTCGAGTCTTACCTTGAACAGGCGTTGCAGAAGATACAGTAGACGCGGGAACAGCGTTACTGACTCCTGCTACCGCGACTTCCATTGGCAGTGGCACATCTGCAAAATATTTATAGAACACATTCATAACACGAGAGTCACATGGCTTATGTCTTCATGTGTGGAGACACTCAAGAGCATTAAAACTGGTATCTTTGTATGGAAAGTATGCTTTCATTATTCTTGTGTGCAGGCATCAGCTTAACGCGGCAGCATGCGTGGGTTTAGTCGGATTTTACTAATAGACTCAAGTCTTACCTTGAACAGGCGAAGGCTTTGCAGAAGATACAATAGACGCGGGAACAACGTTACTGACTCCTGCTACCGCGACTTCCATTGGCAGTGGCACATCTGCAAAATATTTTTAGAAATGTAAAATTTCATAAATTGTCATGAAATGTAAAACTTCATTAATTTTCATGAAATGAAATGAAAATTTCATTTCATTTCATTTCTTACCTTGAACAGGCGAAGGCTTTACAGAAGATACAGTTGACGCGGGAACAACGTTACTGACTCCTGCTATCGCGACTTCCATTGGCAGCGGCACATCTGCAAAATATTTATAGAACACATTCATAACTCGCGAGTCACATGACTTATGTCTAGGGTCAGGGAGGGAACAGTCGCTAGGATTTTTTCAAGAGGCTGTAGCATGAGAAATATAAATCCCTGAACTAGACGTGTGCGCCGCCATCAAAATCCGCGGCGGCGGCGCGCCGGGAATTTTCGGCGGCGTGGCTGCGCCACGCCGGCGTCAAGGTCACTTTCCACGGTTCACGTTTCGCATTAAAATATTTTAAATATCAAAAACTTTTTAGGAACAAGGAACATATTATTAAAACGATATATAATGCCGTTTGCTTCATTCAGTCCTGCCTATTTTTCGGAAATCGCTTTAATGTTGATGTTTTTCATAATTGTGATGAATTAAGATCCTTTTAAAGCCAACTCCATCTAGCCAGTGGCCGAGAGACTGGACTGAATCCATGGTTATACCTCTCCATAAAAAGGCTTGACGCTAAAATGTGACAACGATAGAACTTTGTCTATTATATATATCGTATACCAGTAAAGTATTTCTTTACATCATGAATTCGCGATTGACAAAGTTCCTGGAGCGGAAAATACCTGCAGAGCAGGCTGGCTTTCTGTCTGGGCGAGGGACACGGGAGCAGATTTTCATGTGCCAGATCACCGAGAGATGTCGTGAATGGAACAAGCCATTAGTCCTATGCTTCATAGATTACGCCAAAGCATTCGACTGTGTTAGATGGAAAAACATGCTGTACGTGCTCCTGGCGATGGGTGTCCCTGCTCATTCAGCTCCCCCTTATTGAGTACTTGTACGCCGAAACTGCAAGAGTGCGCACCGAGAACACCTTGTCGGACCAGTTCAAGCCGGAAAGAGGAGTAAGACAGAGCTGTATGTTGTCTCCGGAGCTCTTTAATATCTACGGCGAATACATCTTACGTAAAGTCACCGAGAACTAGGACGGTGGCATATTAATTGGCCGCAAAACGATCTGCAACCTACGCTATGTTGACGACACAACGCTCTTAGCTTCCAATGAGGAGGAGATGTTTCTTTTGTTCCAGCGAATAGAAGCGGAGAGCATCGAATTAGGACTTCACGTCAACAATGACAAAACGCAAGTTAATGTTCGTACACCGAAAACAGTCTCCTCTACGAAGCCTAGAACTAAAAGACCTAGAATGCGTCAGCGCCTTCACCTACCTCGGCTCACTTATATCTAGCGATGGTAGCTGTGAACGTGAAATCATCCGGAGGATTCATATAGCGAAGAGTGCTATGACTCGGTTAGATAGGATCTGGAGAGATCGCGGCATACAGAGGCAGACTAAGGTTAGACTCATGCGTTCCCTGGTGTTTCCAATTTTCCTATACGGTTCTGAAACTTGGACTATCAAGCAGATCTGAAAAGCCGTATCGACGCGTTTGAGATGTGGTGTTGACGACGGCTTTTACGGATACCTTGGACTGCGATGCGCACTAATCAGTCCATACTAGAGGAGCTACGCATAAAGCGCCGGTTGTCTACGACGTGCCAGGACCACATACTTCAGACACCTCTCTTAACGCTCCTCGGATAGCCTGGAGAGAATCATCATGACGGGAAAAGTTGAAGAGGCCCTCCCCCTGCAAGATCGTGTGCCCAAATCACTGCACCCATGTAATTAAAACTGCAAGAAGCCATGCGTTTAGTGAGAGATATAAGCCTATGGAGGAACCTGGTCTTCAACAGAAGGACATGATCCTCAGCTCTGAGGGAACGTCTAGTGATGATGAAGATCCTTTTTTGACTCGCAAGTCGCAGTAGGTCCAAACATACCGTTCAGTATTAAGGATCAATCCTGCCACCGAAAACACTTCTTTTCTCAGGATAATTTAGTTGGTGGTACAATTTTGACGGCAGATTTATTATTTTCGTTACCAATCTTATTAATTAGGCCATCGAGTTCATATTTGTTAGGTGAGCGGTTAATCATACTCATCTATTAATCTCCCGAAAGAGAAGGAATTGACCAAACCCTAAATATTTCAATGTGTAGATGTTTTCATGGTTTAATACGTCAATATACGTTGTAAAATTTTCATTTTACTTTCTTTCATCGGTAATTATCATTGGCTAATTTTTGCCGAATTCTGAAATTTTGGCCAACGGCGTGGATTTTGAAATCCGCGGCGGCGGCGGCGGCGTGGGTCCCACGGCGCGGCTACGCCACGCCGGCGCGGCGCACACGTCTACCCTGAACTAATTGTTGCAAGCACAGAGCACAGTGCATTATTCAACTTTCATATGTAGCAAATATATTTGCTGTTACTTTTACCAAAAAAGATATATCCATTCTTTTTTAGAAATTGGGAATCGAGCCACTGTGTACCCGTTGCTGTACACAGTGACTAGGACCCCCTAGTACACAGTGGTTCTAACAGTACACAGTGGCTCGAGTACACAGTGGTTCTAACAGTACACAATGGCTACGTAAGAATCGAACCTAAATAAACTTTATAACAAAAAACATTTTTGTTGAATAAAACGGTAACTAGAATCGGTAAGCCTAATTCCGGAATAATCGTTTCTGATTCATTCTTCATTTAAAATAGGTACTTACCTAATAAATGTCGCATGATTTATTCACTTTCATTTTATTCAAAAAAGAGTGCAAGAATTATTTTTAATAATAAAAGAACTTTTATTCTTATTCATATTCAAGTAAATTTTAGCCCAACTCTGTAAGGTGCACAGTGGTTCGCGAGCCACCGTGTACTTTTCTGAAACGAACGACTGTTGACCTTCGCGCCATTTTGTATTTTAGATAGAACTAAAAACAAATAGAAACATCGAGGGCCTTGAATTATCAGCCAATACTAAGTAGATTAGACACACTCTTCGATAAAAATATAAGTAATTAAAAATCTCGGTCGAGTTAAGAAAAAAGAAGAGTGAAACTTACCTGGAAATGTAATTTTGATAGCATTCAACACAAAAACGCACCATAATACATTCGCATGGCTCCGAAGCGGCTCAGTAACTAGTTCGTATATAATAGGGTACGGAACGCTTCCGATTGATGCAGAGGACAGACATAAAGTTCTTTCCGTTTCCCGCACAGCACATTCGAGCCACTGTTCCCACCGAGCGACTGTACCCTCCCTGACCCTACATGTGTGGAGACACTCAAGAGAATGAAAAGTGGTATCTTTGTATGGAAAGTATGCTTTCATTATTCTTGTGTGTAGGCAACGCGGCCGCATGCGTGGGGTTAGTCGCGTTTATCTAATAGACTCGAGTCTTACCTTGAACAGGCGTTGCAGAAGATACAGTAGACGCGGGAACAGCGTTACTGACTCCTGCTACCGCGACTTCCATTGGCAGTGGCACATCTGCAAAATATGTATAGAATACATTCATAACACCCGAGTCACATGACTTATGTCTACATGTGTGGAGACACTCAAGAGAATGAAAAGTGGTATCTTTGTATGGAAAGTATGCTTTCATTATTCTTGTGTGTAGGGTAGGCAACGCGGCCGCATGCGTGGGGTTAGTCGCGTTTATCTAATAGACTCGAGTCTTACCTTGAACAGGCGTTGCAGAAGATACAGTAGACGCGGGAACAGCGTTACTGACTCCTGCTACCGCGACTTCCATTGGCAGTGGCACATCTGCAAAATATTAATAGAACACACTTATTGCTGTGTGTACATACATATATTATATGCATTATTCTAACACAACTAGTTGGGGCTCATCCAGAAATCATGTGATACTTTATCACGATGGGGGAGATACGTAAAGAGTAGGCAAAATATGATCACATGATTTCTGGACGAGCCCTTACGTAATACACGAGGATGATAGTTCAGTTTAAAGACATTTATGTCCCATAAGATTGTTTTGTAATAAATGTAATTTTTTTTACATATTTCTTTTTCAGTTTTTAATGTAACACCAATATAATATTTTACACCAATGTTTGGTTGCAGTTTAGCTACAAGAAGCAAAATATTGACAAAAAAGAGTTTTATGGCCAAATAGCACAAATTGGCTATGTGGAATTCCTGTCGGTGAGTAAGGATGACAGAGAGCTCAAAGAAGATGCAATGTGTTGACGACGGGGGACCCTCTTGTCCCATGAAAGGGTCGGCAACGCGCATGTGACACCTCTGGAGTTGCAGGTGTCCATAGGCTACGGTAGCTGCTTACCATCAGGTAGGCCGTATATTTGTTTGCCACCGGCATATTATAAAAAAAATGCATATAGTGCAAAAATTTTACTTGGTGAGAAATTAGGTACCTAACAGTAACTATCGTACCGTACGTACCGATTCGCACAGGCTTCCCTAATTATTCGGCGCTTGGGTAACTTCCCTACAGATCATGGAGAAAAGGAAAGCCAAATTAGCTCCGGCTTGTCTGCAAATATTTTAGACGCGCCGCCACTGGTACCTAAATATTTCGAAGTATTTATGTACCATTCGAAATTCAGCTATAATAGACTAAAACCAGCCCGAAAAACGGAAAAATCCAATTTCTGTCTGGTTTTTGTTTGTGACTGGTGACTTAATTTTTGTATGGAGCCCAGACAACTTCAAATTCAGCCGGAAGTTTGATGTTTCCGTTTTTCGGGCAGTTTTTGTCTATTATAGCTGAATGTCCATCAGTTGGCTGTGGTATCTGAGTCGAATATTGTAAGTACAGTTTAACTTATTTTTCTCAGTCTGACTAAGCTGAATTATTTTATTTATGATAACCCGATAATGCTTAGGTTCATATATACCTACCTATACTTATATTAAAGGTATTTAAGTTAGTAACAAAACACCTTACCACGAGCTGGGGCAGTATGTGTTCTTGATCTTGCTGATGTAGGAAGTCCTGATGAAAAAATAAAAACACGTAGGTATTGGCAATAATGAGTACCTAAGTTAGTCGGTAGGTCGGTACAATGTAACTTGGTGTGATAGCCAGATGAGAACTGCAAAGATATTTATTTATCTATGCCAACCAGTGCATGGTCGGCAGCGACCGTGCAACAGTGCGGGATTTTGCGTATAAATATATATATGGATATGACTATAATATTTTATTTAATACTATTATATTACGCCCAATAAAACATTATTTTCAAACAAAGTCGTGTGATTATAAATATTTCCATATTAAAATTACTATAGGAACCCCACGGTGTTGCACGATCGGTGCCCATCACTTGGTCAATACGGATTATTTCTGGCTTTTGCCTGCTCCTTTTTGGAAGTCTGTTAAAATGATACCCGGGCTATATTATTATTGTTATTGTCAAAAGATAAAGCCTCTATCAGATGCAGACAAAATATCACCTCAATGAACAACCGACAGAATTCAAACAAAACCTTTTCCTTGTAAATAACATTTAAACTAATTAAGCTGATTACATTATAGAGTTAAAACTTACCTGGTAAATGAAGCGTTGGTATAGCCAAGCGGTTGAGGCGCCCAGTCGGGTAAATATATTTGGCCTCAAAATGGCGATCGCATACCCGCGCATTATTGTAGATCGCCGTGTCCGCCTTGCCCACAATACTTCCACCGATCCTCATTACCCACGTTCGGAACCTTTCAAGTTCTGAAGGGTTCCTGAGATTGGTGGGATTTGGGAATGTATGCATTAGAATTCCTGAAACAAGCATCATTTTTCGTTAAGTTGATCCGGTCCACGCTCTTGGCAGATTGATTATAGAAAAATAATATTATACTAGCCCTGTCGTTGATTATTGCACAACGGCACGCAGCACTTTGGAGGCGACATTTTTTATATGATAATTTATATAATAATTACCCTGCACCGAAAAACTATTTAATTATTTTACACAACTGTCAAGTCACTATCTTCAAAGCTTGCGCTTAAAGAAAGAAAGAAAATTTGACTTCGCCGCCATCATGATCCCGATTTTTTTTATTTAGCACAAATGTTGCCACAATATCTACTACTTTCTACTAGTGTTTTAAAAATCTATGTAAATCTTGAAGAAACAAACTATTGCACTATTTACCCGTAATTAAATAATAAAATGCATAAAAAAAGCATGTTTCAATAATAAACTAATTTAAAAAAACTTAAACCCAGAATATTTAAAACTTCTATGTTTTTCAAACAGCAACACAGCCGTCACATGCCGCACAGCGCTATCTAGCGTACTTTAGAAAAACCAAAATCACAAGTCGCTCCTATTTTGTAGATGGCGCAGAAATTATAAAAATATCAAGGCTCCTGTCAAAGTTCTAAGAGACCATAGCATGGTTCAAAGTAGTTTCAGACAGACTCTAAGGCAGGTCCATAGATGAATATGTATATAACTGAGATAGATAGGCAACTCTACGGCTCGTACTTGCAGCAGCTAGTGCCACCATCTAGTTTCATAGTGCTACATTTGATCACGTTACAGGGGAACGGGGGAAGGGGTTTACAGGGTATGGGGGGGAGGGGCGGGGAGGGGTAGACCTCGTCCCCCTCGCCCCTTCCTGACAGCCGTTTGGCGGGAAATCTAAGTTTGGACGTCCTGTAAATAAAACTATGTTTATGTCAAATGCATACAATATTTATTGTACATATCATTATATTTCATTAGGTACATACTATGCACAATTGTTATACCCACATATAACTTAATATCTGACAAAAACCTAAAAACCGGCCAAGAGTCTGTTGGGCCATAAGTTTCGTAAATACTATATTATACCTAAATATATTAATTTGAAAAGCTAATTTAAATATTAACCTTAATGTAATGACAGACATGGTGTGGTGGTGCCTAGAAATTAGGCATTTCCTGATAGCAGTTATAAAATGAACCTATCTTAGACGATATTCTTTTTGAAAGATCTCACACAATACTTGTTGAACTGAATAAATTCACCCCCAGTGTGAAATACGTTTGTGTACGGGAGGTACCCAAACAAAACCACTTTGTTTTACAAATTTGTCGGTGTGATTAATAATACATACACTCATACCAAAGGACCCCGCAGCAAACAGGGAAAAAGTGGTTTCAGTCAAATCGCATGAGATTCAGGTCTCCTTATTATTTTTTTATAAGGGCTCAACTCCCTCAGAAGTACACTGTCAGAAATAATCAAGTTTATATTATTATTTTTCTATGACGTGTTTCTTAAAATCGATACTTTGAAATGACCCACAATGATATTTACTGGCGTTAAATATGATCTTAATAACGTTTCTGTCACGTTGAAATCGCATTTTGTTAGTTATTTATATTATGCAAAAGCAAAGAGAAAGATTTTACGAAAAATTGGTATGTTACATATGTTTTGTATGAAACAATACTTATTGATTATTTTTGAAAGTATACTTCTGAGTGAGTTGTGCCCTTATAAAAAAATAATCAAGAGGCTCGAATCTACATTGCACTAAAAGGGTTTAGCAGGCTAAGGAAGGTCGTGTGGCCCCTGTGAGGAATAGTTGAATTGGTAAATGTCAATTATTTGTCGCCTCATAACTAGTAATCACTCCAACTTTTAGCCCTCTATCTTGAACTGTCACAGAGATAATGTCAAAAATGTATTTTTTTAACATTTTTTTCAAACTCGTATATCTCCTAATCCATAGCAGCTAAAGCATTGAAACAAAATCACAGCTACGTAGTTTGAGTGGGAGTATACCCTATAATTTTATTAATATTTTATACGTGAAAAATAAACGAAATAAATGTCAATTTATTTTTTCACAGCTCTTTCCAACACGTTTTTTTGAAAGTACAATTATGAAAAAAATCATATAAATTGCTTATAGTATTAGTTACTAGCATACAAAAACTCAATTGATTATATTTGGTGCAACATACTGTAAAAAAAAACTAACGTAAGTATTCAAGTATCAAGAGTAGGCTTCTGAACTGAAACTTCGTTTTTAAGTTTTTTGTTTGTTGCCTAGCAACAAAGGGTGTATTGTTTTTAATTTGACGTATGACTGTCAAAAAAGATCACTGAACTACTGCTGTGTTAGCATTTGTAACTAATTTTACTAACTACTAAATCAACGAAACGACGGATGTGCTATATGTTTATTATTTTATAAACAAAATTAATTGGTTTCATTATAGTACACGCATTAACATAACGAAATAAATTACTCATTAGAGCAGATATCACAATATAAGTCACTTAGATAATGACTATCGTAATATTCGTCGTCCCAGGTATAGGACAATGTTATCCTGCAGTCATCGCAATATCCTTTTAACATAATATTTTCGTCAGAGAGCGATATCTCAATATCTGGTAAAGACTGTAAAAACAGTTGCTTCGCTATTAACTGTGGCAAGTTGAGCCGAAATATTTTTGATTTTATGATTTCCATCTGAAAGAATGTATATACATGAAGTTTCTGTTTTATTTTATTTACATTTAAAGCTTACTTTCGCCATTATGGAAAAATCGGACTCCTCTTCTACATAACGTGTTGTATATTCCCTTAAACAATCCACTATTATGTTAAATGTGCTAGCGTATAAACTAAGCGTTTGTCGATTCCGAGTAACATAACATTAGACATTATGATTTATTAGGTATGAGCTATCTTTAAATTATACAATACTATTATACAATTTATACGCTAGCACATTTAACATAATAGTGAATTGTTTAAGGGAATATACAACACGTTATGTAGAAGAGGAGTCCGATTTTTCCATAATAGCGAAAGTAAGTTTTAAATGTAAAAAAAAAAAAAAAAAAGGAAACTTCATGTATATACATTCTTTCAGATGGAAATCATAAAATCAAAAATATTTGGGCTCAACTTGCCACGGTTAATAGCGAAGCAACTGTTTTTACAGTCTTTACCAGTATTGAGATATCGCTCTCTGACGAAAATGTTATGTTAAAAGGATATTGCGATGACTGCAGGATAACATTGTCCTATACCTGGGACGACGAATATTACGATAGTCATTATCTAAGTGACTTATATTGTGATATCTGCTCTAATGAGTTATTTAATTCGTTATGTTAATACGTGTACTATAATGAAACCAATTAATTTTGTTTACGTCACACCTGGCCATAACGTAAGTTTTGCCGCACGCTACGCGTACGGTAAAACTCGCATTATGGCCAGATGGAGACGTAAAATTGTGTACTCACCACGGGCAGTAAAAAAGAAAGCCCTCTATCGCAAATTTACAACCCTCGCCTGCGGCTCGGGTCACAAATACCTGCGATTTCGGGCTTTCTTTCTTTTACAGTCCTTGGTAAGTAATGTACTATTATAAAATAATAAACACAGCAAAATAGCACATCCGTCGTTTCGTTGATTTAGTAGTTAGTAAAATTAGTTACAAATGCTAACACAGCAGTAGTTCAGTGACCTTTTTTGACAGTCATACGTCAAATTAAAAACAATACACCGTTTGTTGCTAGGCAACAAACATAAAACTTAAAAACGAACTTTCAGTTCAGAAGCCTACTCTTGATACTTGAATACTTTCGTTAGTTTTTTTTTTTTTACAGTATGTTGCACCAAATATAATCAATTGATTTTTTGTATGCTAGTAGCTAATACTATAAGCAATTTACGTGATTTTTTTCATAATTGTACTTTCAAAAAAACGTGTTGGAAAGAGCTGTCAAAAAATAAATTGACATTTATTTCTTTTATTTTTCACGTATAAAATATTAATAAAATTATAGGGTATACTCCCACTCAAACTACGTAGCTGTGATTTTGTTTCAACGCTTTAGCTGCTATGGATTAGGAGATATACGAGTTTGAAAAAATTGTTAAAAAAATACATTTTTGACATTATCTCTGAGACAGTTCAAGATAGAGGGCTGAAAGTTGGAGTGATTACTAGTTATGAGGCGACAAACAATTGACATTTACTAATTCAACTTTTCCTCACAGGGGCCACACGTCCTTCCTTAGCCTGCTAAACCCTTTCGTGAGATTTGACTGAAACCACTTTTTCCCTATGTTTGCTGCGGGGTCATTTAAGCTTTCTTATACTAACAATATATCACTTAACTAGTAAGCAGACATACAGACAGAAAGAAAATTATTACGAGGATTTTTTTTTCTTCTATTATTTGACGTGACCTATCCCACAATACTTGGTGGAAATGTACCTTCAGTCACAATTAACAATTGACATAAATCTAGGTACAGTCGACGTCAAAGATATATTTACAATTGAAAGTTACAAAAAAATCTTTACATTAAAATAAGTTGCCATGTAATGTGACAAGTACTTGTTTACGTGATATATTACAGTTTTATATTTTCCCTCAATGTGCCCAAAATATGTTTACACTATTTAATCCATGTAGTTTGCCACTTTTTCTGACTTATGTTCGTTTACATGACAAGTTACAGAATAATATTTACTCTTAATGTACCAAATTAAATTGCATGTAAAGATCTAATGTAATATTTACAATCAACCATACATAAACAGTTTTATACCTCCTGCTAAATAAATATCTTTACAAACAATTGAAAGCTGCACTCTAATTTCAAATAATGACAATCGTCGAAAAGAGTACCATACTGTCAAATGGTCTGTTTGTCTCGTTCGTTTAGATGACGTCAATGCTATGTCGAGTATGTAATTCCGATGTTTACATTTAAACCATTTTCAGTATTTTTGATTTTCAGGGTTTCGTACCCAAAGGTTAAAACCGACCCAATTACTAAACCTCTACTGTCCGTTCATCTGTCTGTCTGTCACCAGACTGTATCTATCTCACAAATAGATAAAACTTTCAGACGATGTATTTCTGTGCCGTTAAGTTTAATAACAAATACTAAAATCAGAATAAAACAGAATAAAATAATATTTAAGTGGAGCTCCCATACAACAAACGTGATATTTTGCCAATTGTACGGAACCCTTAATGGACGAATCCGACTCGCCCTTGGCCGGTTATTTTGTAAATACATAGATACTGAAGAATTATAAGTTTAACCTTTTCGGCGCCATGTCAAACGCAAAAGCTAACGCTCACACGCCACGTCATCGAAATTTCAAAGTTGAACTTTATACGTGTGCACGTAGGTCTAATTTGCTCTGTGGTCGAGGACATATACTCGTATAATATAAAGTTTGAATGTCATTATATAAAATAAATAAATAAATATTATAGGACAATCTTACAAAAATGGACCCAGGCAAATGGCTCAATAAGGCTTGTGTTATGGGTACTAGACGACGATATATATAATAGATAAATATGAATAAATACTTAAATACATAGAAACATCCATTACTGAGGAACAAATATCTGTGATAAACACACAAACAAATGTCCTGACCAGGATTCGAACCCGGGACCTCCTGCTTCGTAGGTAGTGTCACTACCGACTTGGCTAGGAGGCCGTTATGATTAAATCTAAAATCGAAGCCATGGTTCCTAAGAACAGATGTCGCTATCTCTCATAATTTCAGACTTCTCCCTACTGACCCATTTGGATTGGTCACCCTGTATATACATATACATATATATATACATATATATATATATATATATATATACGTTTTGGCGTTGAACCTGCGGTGCCAATATATACGTCTTTGGCGTTGAAAAGGTTAAATAAAAATGAATTTAGGGCCGAAGTTCCTTACGTAAGATAAGATAAGATTCGATGAATAACTGTATGGATTGTCATGGGTATCTGTAGGATAAATGTCTACCTGAGGAATCAAAATCGGCCCTTAAGTTCAGTGCTTTTTAGCTTTAGGGGGCTTTTATTTTTAAAAGAAACCGACTTAACGTTTTTATCACAAGTATGTAGGAACGTGGCTTTATTGCTTATGTTGATCAAAAACACATACCTACTTTCGTTTCTACTATACCTTTTGATTAAAAGACTTATGACAGTAAAGTTAAATGATTTAATTTCAAAAAAATGTTATACTACTTCTATTAAAAAAAAGATTACTTCTTATATTAATAACCATACAACGTGTGAATATCTTAAGGTTTAAACATTTTAAAATCGTGTGTAGCCGCCAAAAGTATCCTGTACGTCTTGTAAGCGTTGGCCCATAGAACGAACTAAATTTACACAGTAGTCAATACCGCGATAGTACTCCCACAGCTCGTGTACATGTTCCCTTAAATTTTGTTTGGTCTTTACCTTCAAAGAGTCCCAGTTTTGGACCATAAGACCCCACATGTTTTCAATGACATTCATGTCCGGGGATTTTGGTGGCAACTTCATCAGTTCTATGCTATCTTGTTCATTGATCCGTGCTTGAACTATACGGGAATTATGGACCGATGAGTTGTCCTGTATCAAATATATTTTTTTATCACCAAATGAAGCTTTAAGTGTTGGTAGTAAGACATCCCTGAGGATTTCTATGTAGTTGTTGGCATTCATTCGTGTTGTGATTTCCACAAGTTCACCTGGACCCGAACTCGAAATCCACCCCCAAAAACCAATTGATAAACGCCCACTTCTTCTATCAGCCAAGACATTATGTTCGTCGTAACGCGTGTTTTCCACGCGATATAGGGAAACGCGTCCATCTTGGCGTGTTGTGAAGACCTTTTCGTCGACAAAAACCGCGTTTTCAAAGTCGAAGTGTCGAAAGTTATTGGCAAAATTCAACCGTAAATTTTTGTGCCGGTCAGTTAATTGCGGTTTCCGTGCAGGGATTCTACGACGAAGTCCTGCACTCTTTAATCGTCTTCTGATCGTATTAGCACTAACATTTAATTGTTGTGCATATGTAGGTACGCTTACAAATCGCTGGACCATCACACTTTCTATTAAAGCCCTATCAGTGTCTTCCGAGGTTTTTTTATTTCGGCCCTTAGATGAGTGACATTTCACTGTTCACTGTGCCCCATCTGTTGATCCACAGATACACTGTTGGTCGCTGAAACAATATGAGAGTGATGAGATTTGCTATTTAATATTTCTCATAAAATTTAATATGTTATGACGTAAGGCCATATTTCCTACCGTCATTTAAATGTTTACTTACCGAAATGCCCAGTTCTTCCGATATATCCGTAACCGTAGCTCCATATTCACGCATGGTAATTATTTTGTGCTTTGTATGGTCGTCTATGCGAAACATTTTATTTAATTTTGTTTATGAAATTTATCTTTATAATGCCACTCGCAATTCATCAATGACACTCGAAAAGATAAAACACTTCTAGAAATATCATATATAGAATGGAATATTCTTAATATGAATTAATAAAAATAAGTAGGAAGGTAAAGAAAATTATAGCAACTCCTTGCTATAATTTTCTTTACCTTCCTAAATAAAAAGTAGGCCAGAATGAAATAGATGAATTATAAAGAAATTAGTAAATAAACAGGTGAAGTATGTAAATATGTTTTTGTAGCAGAATGCGTAAAAGTTTTTATGCATCATG
The DNA here is from genome assembly GCA_947086415.1 of Pammene aurita. Taxonomy (NCBI): domain Eukaryota; kingdom Metazoa; phylum Arthropoda; class Insecta; order Lepidoptera; family Tortricidae; genus Pammene; species Pammene aurita. Next base: position 15,119,980 of record OX352292.1, on the reverse strand, counting down.
AAACGTAAAAACAGAAATGTTGCTCTTGACGTGTATCACGTTTGACACATTGGGTGTAAATATTATTCTGTAACTTGTCATGTAAACGAACATAAGTCAGAAAAAGTGGCAAACTACATGGATTAAATAGTGTAAACATATTTTGGGCACATTCAGTGAAAATATAAATCTGTAATATATCACGTAAACAAGTACTTGTCACATTACATGGCAACTTATTTTAATGTAAAGATTTTTTTGTAACTTTCAATTGTAAATATATCTTTGACGTCGACTGTACAGGGAAATTTTATTTTACTAGTATGTTACCTAATTGTGGCGACAAAAATTTAATTACGCAAATCTGAAATACCTATTTATGGTATTTTTTCCGGTACCACAGAAACAATAATTGATCTCGAAACATCGGAGGTAACTATTAAGTTAATATACGCAATTTAGTTCCGTTTTAGTTAATAATCATAATATGTAAAAGCCGTGAAAGTTTAAGTCTTATTGGTGTTGACAATAATAACGATGCGTAGGAAGGTACAATCATACATATATACCGTAATTTACAGAAAGTAAGTGTACAATATACATTCTTCTTGAAGTGATAGGGCTCCAGCCTTTTATGTTGCTACATCACCGTATTCTGGTGGGTTCATAAGCCGACTTAGGTATACCTAGAACATAAAAGTGGAGAATTATTGTACATACAGTTACGATCTAACAAATCTAGTCGATTTTTGTACCAAACTATGTGTGCACGACCATAGTGTTATTTTATGAGATTAATCATTAAAGTCAGTACACAAAAAGAGGCACAGTAAAAGGCGTCGCTCAAGCCGGCTTTTGCCGTAGACATTCGATCATACTAATGGAATTGATAGTCACAAAGAACCAACAAAGCGCTTCGTTATCCGACATTTACATTCAGCCCCTGTCACTGCCCCTCGCGCTGCCGGCATTAATTCCCTAAATACTGCTGCAGCAGGATCGAGAAGAGTGTGTGTTTACATACTGCCCTACCACTCACTTCGCTTTCAAGTCTCGGCAATGGCAGACGTTGAAATAATTACAGCGGCCGCGTTGTGTCTTTTGCGATCCTCCAGGTGCTCGACGAGTACTGAGCGACGGAGGAGAATGTAATTGTAAACACGTACTGCCGCTCGCGCTGCCGGTCCTTTGACTTCGCACAAAAAAACCGCCATTTAGGGGAGCGCCGGGCAGCGCGAGTGGCAATAGCAGTGGCATGAGAAGTATCATGTTTACACACTCGTCCTTCCCATTTCCCTGCCCACTTGCCTGCTCAATTCGGCTGAATGTAAACGCAGTATTAAAATTAAACCAGCGGCAGCGTATTCCGGATAATTCGCTAGTTACTAGGAATTCAGTAAAAATAAACATCGTTAGGAAACCAAACTTCTCACAATAAGGTCTAGTTAAGCTCTGGGTTTGAACTAGTTTAAAGTCCAGATGGCAATCGCTTTTGCAAAAGGTTAGTCTTGAGGATAGATTGCCAAAAACCTCCTTTACTTATAGCAAAAGTGACACAACAGGTCATTTTATACGAATGAATGAATTTTTATAGCAGTAACGCCTTATTGACAACCAACAATGACCTTTTAGTTGAAAATGACACATATAATCACCATAATATCAAGACCTGTTATCAGCACTCGTTACCTATACAAATCTGACTGTGGTCGTGTGTGTTGATCCTAATATATGTATATCTAAATGAGATAATAAAATTAAAATGTTTACGCAACAATACCTAAAGTCATTGGAGTTATTTCCCCGCTAGCCCGTAGATACTGGAGCTTCGGATTCCAAAAACCTGAAACAATATTATTATAAATAGGTATAATTTGACAGTTGCTTATATTTTTAAATTAAATCATGATGCTATACCAAATCCCAAATGAAATTGTGTTGAAGAAACACACCTTTTCAAAACTAAGCTGAAGTCTCTTCTATTAAAAGAAGCTTATATTAAAAGCTTACTTTATTTAAAAAAGTTTATCGATTCCATCCAAGACTTTATGGAGGATAAACTTTTAAAACAATCCAACTTTTAACAAGCTACTTTTTCCGTAAGCATGGAGACTTTAATTGTGATATAGTTTAGATTTAGGCTTAATTTTAAAACTTGTTTATTTTTAAATAAAAATTTCATTTCATGTCTTACCTTGAACAGGCGTAGGCTTTGCAGAAGATACAGTAGACACGGGAACAACGTTATTGACTCCTGCTACGGCCACTTCCATTGGCAGTGGCACATCTGCAAGATATTTATAGAACATACTCAGAACACGCGAGTAACAGGACTTAAAAGTTCAGTACGGGAACGCCTTTTTAACCTATAAAAATGAAATAACTCGCAATTCCGATTTTATATCGTGACCTGTATACGACTTTTTCGACTTTTTTGCCTTTGTTGCCTTTTTTGACTTTTTTGACTTTTTTGACTTTTTTGACTTTTTTGACTTTTTTGACTTTTTTGACTGTTTTGACTTTTTTGACTGTTTTGACTGTTTTGACTTTTTTGACTTTTTTGACTTTTTTGACTTTTTTGACTTTATTGACTTTTTTGACTTTATTGACTTTTTGACTTTTTTGCCTTTTTTTACTTGTTTTTTTTTACTTTTTTTACTTTTTTGACTTTTTTGACTTTTTTGACCTTTTTGACTTTTTTGACTTTTTTGACTTTTTTGACTTTTTTGACTTTTTTGACTGTTTTGACTTTTTTGATTTTCGTACTAACGCGGACAGACGGACATGGCGAAACTATAAGGGTTCCTGTAGTAGTTCCTATAGGAACCCTAACAAGGATATACATACAGAGACTATACTTTATTTTGTGCTGAACTCCCACCTTTATCAACCTTGGTTCAAACAGTTTACTTATTCCTATTGTTCATTTTATTTGAGATTAGAAAAAAGTTGACAGAACGATGTACAGGTTTCTTTATCAGGCAAGATACATGTCACATCTGTCAGAGTGCCTACGCCGTCATTAAACATACTAAGGGCCTGTTTCACAATCTCCAGATAAACTTATCTGCCAGTGAAAATTATTGCTATCCTTTTCGCCAGTCATACAAAAGAAAAGGACAGCAAACATTTATCTGACAGATATGCTTTAACTGGAGATTGTGAAATAGGCCATAAATATATTTGTATTTATAGTAAAGCCATGTTATATTGAGTATTTAACAATAGTTTGATAGTAATTATTTGTTGGAATTATTTTATTTTTAACACTTTTAATGTTCTTGTAAATGTTGTACAATAAAAAACCTATAGAAGAAGAGGTTCGAGAGGGATGGTTAGATTTTTAAATATTTTCTCGCGTCATCTGTCATTCGTATCTCTCAGACATATCTGGATAGTTTTTAATGTTAAAGCTTATTGTGATTCTTATTGAAGTAAAGGTATTTGCTTGTTCTATTATTGTGCGATTGGTTGGAGGGTTATGGAGCAATCAGAGGCAGGTCCGAGTGGCATACAACAACAAAAGCCACCTCGTAGTCCAACAAATCTTTTACCATCACCTCAGACAATTGTTTTATTATTTAGTATTATATAAGAAAACGATTAAATATCGTTTAGAAGAACTTTTGTTTACGAAATTTTATTAATAAGTGCATATTATGATTGTCAATTAAATAATTTTCGTGAATACTGATAAAGAACTAGACGTTAAGTTTCCGTTTTAGAACGTACATGCTTCACTGTCTGTTTTTAAATTTTCACGTAAGTATCTCTTACGTGATAATCAAAACGAAATTGTGTTTTTATTGTTGTGTTGGATTATTTAATCTGCAAATTGTTATTATTTATTCACAAATGTGAACTCTTAATCATGTTAACTAATCGTTTGTTGGTGTGTTTGCAGTGTGTTTAAATTGAACATTTAGAACAGGTTGGCAACTACTGTTTCTATGTTTACTCAATTTCTAATCTCAAAAAAAAAACGAAATATAACTAGTATAAACACAATGATACCTGATCCCATAGCCTCAATAGCTTTGACACTAATGGGAACAATTCTAATTTCTCTAATTTAGTCATGCACATTCTTATAGCGAACACTGAAGTGCTGGTAGCCTGACGGTAAGATGTCCGACTTTCAATCCAGAGCTTTCGGGTTCAAACCCCGACTCGACTGCGTTTTTATGAATTTTTGTACAAAATGTAGTTTGTACAAAATGTTGATTTACCCGTCGCTTTTTTCTGGAGGAAAATATCGTGAGGAAATCGGACCTCCTTCTGGGTAAAAACTAGCAGTCGCACTAGTTCATAGGTTTTGGTTGCCGACGGTTCCCAGGCTCAGAGCCGTAGCAAAAAAAACCGCAACAAGACGAACGCTAGAAGAATTATGATGATGGTGATTCTAATTATTACATTATAGCGTTAAAACTAACCTGATAAATGAAGCGTTGGTATAGCCAAGCGGTTGAGGCGCCCATTGGGGTAAATATATTTGGCTTCAAAATGGCGATGGCATACCCGCGCATTATTGTAGATCGCCGTGTCCGCCTTGCCCACAATATTTCCACCGATCCTTATTACCCACGTTCGGAACCTTTCAAGTTCTGAAGGGTTCCTGAGATTGGTGGGATTTGGGAATGCATGTGTTGAGGTTGTATATAGGTTTTGATATATATATTGTCTATGTTTTTGTATGATTCTATTTTTGTATTTCATATTTGAAGGTCCTGTCTGTTTGTCATATCTTTGGTTCGAGTACATTTTCTTTCACGTCAATTGCTTGGTTTTTTTGTCTTGTTCTGTGTGGCTTTCGCTTTGGCTGCAGCAGCCGTATCGGCGACAGCTTGCAGAAGCGTGGGAGAGCCAGTTTTCGGCTCTGTGGGTTCATAACAGCGGTCCTGCGGGTTAATAGTCAGATCGGCAACCATAGTTGTAACTGCCGCTTGCGGAGTTACCCCGGTTTCAGCCCGCGTGTCCGTGAGATGCCTATCCTGGTTTATGTCATGGACCCAAGATGATGTGCGAGAGTAAACATTACTTACGGTGCGATTGGACCGATCCTCGGCCTCTAAAAAGGCTAGATTCGCTTCAAGCTCTAGCTGCTCTACCTGTTTCACCTGCTTTATGAGTTTCTGTTCACGTTGAAATAATTCTTGCTCCCTTTCAATGCTTTTGCGGGCCAACTGGGCTTCCGCGGTCAATCGTCGTGCCTTAATCGTGGCCGATGATCGCGTAGAGCCCGAAGCATGTGACCTGCAACTAAGAGGGAGAACGTGTCCGGCACTGGCGCCGGTATTGATGTTCTCGATACCGGTACCAGTCCCAGACGTCCTGGGAAATTCGGGGTTTGGTGCCGAGGGTGTACACGTGGCATCGGCCTTAACGTGGTCCAATTTCGGGGACCGGCCGAGCCCACCCGTAGCGGGCGTACCCGTTTCCGAACGTGATGTTTTAGAACCTTTAGCGAGCGTTGAACCAGCCTGTTGAACCAGCTGGCCAGCCAGTCCAGGACGAACGCAAACAAACTTCAGGATTTGTGGTTGGTCATCTGGTTATTACGGCGGATTTCGGTCGTTTTAGTGACTGGTTAAGGTTACTTCGTGCTACTGCCCGCGTTTTACAAGCCGCTTCTAAATTTCGGTCGGTATTAGATCGCGTAGGTCAAGTTACTTCTGGCACCAATGTTAGGCCTCGTCAACGTACGATCACACCTACGTCCACCACTCTAATACCCCTGACAGCGGAACTCATGGAAGCCGCAGAAAAGCACGTCCTGAAGAAACTACAGTCAGAAACATTTAAAGATGAAATACAGCATATTGATCGTGGAGAGTTGTTGCCCAAGAGTAGTCGCCTGGCGAAACTTTCGCCCAGAATGGGACCAGACAATCTGTTACATCTTGCTGGCAGAATTGTTGCTGTACAAGATGTCAGTTCAGAAATTAAGTCGCCTATCATTTTAGACGGTCGACACCCGGTAGTGCGTATGTTGGTGTATTTCTACCATCGACGGGCTGGTCACGCTAATAATGAAATGATAGTTAATGAGATCCGACAGAAATATTGGCTTCTTCATCTACGCAACACAGTTCGAAGCGTAACTAGCAAATGCTTACTCTGTCGCATTAAAAGAGCAAAACCAACGAATCCAATGACGGGAAACCTTCCTCGTGAACGTCTTTCTCACCACCGCCGCCCATTCACCTATACTGGTTTGGACTATTTCGGCCCAATAAATACCACGATTGGTCGAAGACAGGAGAAACGTTATGTGGCCCTATATACCTGCATGACATCCAGAGCCGTCCACTTGGAGCTTGTACACTCTCTGTCTGCTGATTCAGCTATAATGAGCTTGCGACGCTTTATTGCACGGAGGGGTGCTCCTGAGACGATATTTTCTGACAACGGCACATGTTTTGTCGGAGCCGACCGAATCCTTCGAGAGTTTTATCAAGTATATGTTAATGATTTCGCCGCTAATAGAGGCATAAAATGGAGTTTTATTCCTGCCGCAGCCCCTTTCTTTGGTGGATGTTGGGAAAGGCTGATTCGCACCGTAAAAGTTGCACTGAACGCCACATTACGTGAAAGAGCACCAAACCCAGAAGTTTTAGTTACCTTAATCCAAGAAGCGGAAGCAATCGTTAACTCACGACCTTTAACTCATGTCCCCGTTGCCCCTGAAGACCAGGAAACCTTGACACCCTTTCATTTCCTGATTGGCTCTTCATCAAACCAGGTTTTACCTACAACTCTTGATGATCGAGACCTATTAAGACGAACCGATTGGAGAAAGGCATTAAGATTGGCCGACCATTTCTGGAACAGATGGGTAAAGGAGATCCTGCCAACTATGCATCCCCGTCAGATTGGAGAAAACAGGGAACGCGACTTGACCATCGGCGACGTTGTACTCATTGTTGACCAGAATCTGCCCAGAGGGACCTGGCCACGCGGCCGCGTTGCAGCAACCTTCCCTGGCAGAGATGGAGTAGTCAGAGTGGTGGACGTAGCCACATCAGGAGGTATTCTTCGCCGACCCTCTAAGAAACTAGTCAGGCTGGAGGTCTAAACCTTGCCTAGCCTGGTTCGTTTTGTGTGCTTTCGCACACAAGGGGGTGGGATGTTGAGGTTGTATATAGGTTTTGATATATATATTGTCTATGTTTTTGTATGATTCTATTTTTGTATTTCATATTTGAAGGTCCTGTCTGTTTGTCATATCTTTGGTTCGAGTACATTTTCTTTCACGTCAATTGCTTGGTTTTTTTGTCTTTATCTCCCAATAATTAAAACCCATTTACAAGCTATCGAAGCCCCTTACAGCATGCATTTGAATTCCTGAAAAAAGCATCATTTTTCGTTAAGTTGATCCGGTCCACGCTCTTGGCAGATTGATTATAGAAAAATAATATTATACTAGCCCTGTCCTCGTTGATTATTGCACAAGGGCACGCAGCACTTTGGAGGCGACATTTTTATATGATAATTCATATAATAATTACCCTGCACCCAAAAACTATTTAATTATTTTAGACAACTGTCACTATCTTCAAAGCTTGCGCTAAAAGAAAGAAATAAAATTTGACTTCGCCGCCATCATGATCCCGATTTTTTTTATTTAGCACAAATGTTGCCACAATATCTACTGCTTTCTACTAGTGTTTTAAAAATCTATGTAAATCTTGAAGAAACAAACTATTGCACTATTTAAGCGTAATTAAATAATAAAATGCATAAAAAAAAGCATGTTTCAATAATAAACTAATTTAACAAAACTTAAACCCAGAATATTTAAAACTTCTATGTTTTTCAAACAGCAACACAGCCGTCACATGCCGCACAGCGCTATCTAGCGTACTTTAGAAAAACCAAAATCACAAGTAGCTCGCAGTTTGTAGATGGCGCAGAAAGTATAAAAATATCAACGCTCCTGTCAAAGTTCTAAGAGACCATAGCATGGGCAGGTCGGTGTAGGTACGACGACGAGCGTAGCGAGGAGGAGTGTTAGGTAGAACTGCGACCCTACAGCGCGCGAGCCGAGCGAGCGAAGCGAGCGTGCCGCGGCAGCGGCCGGCGAAGCGCCAGAACCTAACACTATCACACTCCCCCCCCCTCTCGTCTGCAAAATATTGTGTCATGGCGGTGTAAAATCGGGATTTTATATGGAACTTTGATTATTTTTTATCTCGCAAACCAAGCGTTTCCGCAACTTAAAATTTGGTGAAGAGTTGTCTTTTGGCGAGTAGAAGCTACAAAAAAATATGAAGCCTGAACTCGATGTCACATATTGTACAGTCCTTCCGAAATTATATCAATCAAAATGTCACGAGCCAAAGTTGTTTTGGATTGTGGTAAATAAATTACATTTTATAGGAAATAAAGTACTTATTTTATTAGTATGGACATTTGTCATTTTTAAACCTGTATCCTAAGTAGGTCCTTAAGTACTTTCTGATGACTTGTCAATAATAAGTAAAATATCTTTCCTGTACTTAGAATGTTACTACTGGAGAAGTAAAATTCACCATGTGTTAATCAGGGGAGAAATAAAAGGTATATTATAATAAAATTATTTTAATTTCGTTCAGTTATTCATTAGGCGGATACCTTCATATACCTACCTAGCACATCTGTGGTGGAAACGTGGCCTACTAAAATATACATTCTCACACAATATAATAAACAAACCTACATAATGACTTAATGACACACATCGGCGCAAGAAAAACAAGGTTATTACCCATGGTACCACAGCTTTTGTACCACAGGGGGACCCACGGGTAATTATTTTCCCCGTGGACCCACCCCTATTTTCCCAGTAAGGTCTAGAACGGTTATAGGTAGGTTAGGTTCGTTAGTTATCTTCTAATGGCCGAAGGCCATACCGCATAGAAACAGGAGCCCCGCGGCAGCGGGGCTCCGTCGACATTGCTGACGTAAAGATAAACCCATTTTGGTACAGTGGGTCTACGGGGAAAAGAAATACCCGTGGTCCCCCGTGGTACAAAAGCCGTGGTACCACAGGTAACATCCGGAAAAACAACAAGATGGGCCTCTCCTCAGGTCCATCTGTATATAGTCTCAGATAGTACTTCCCTCAGCTGATGGTAGAACAGTAAATAACTGGAGTGCGATTTTTGAATCTCACTGGTGATATCAAAGTCACCGGTGACTAAAATTATCACCGATGACTTTTATGTCACCATTTTCCAAAAGCCGTATTTTTGAAAGTCACACGCTGGTTACCAACATGCAGAAATTTTACAATGTCAAATTTACAATTTTACAAATTTTACCAATGGTTTCGTAAGCCGATAATATTTTTTAAATTTCGCATTAGACATCGCAAATGCTTGCTCGTGATGAATTCTTTCTGCGACGCCTACCGCAGCTGGATTATGTTGACGGTGAGGAACGTCGTCGTCTTCGTCGCTGTCCGTCATCGCCATCATAATGTACTCCTCCAGGCTTGCCATTTTTAGGGTTCCGTAGCCAGAATGGCAAAAACGGAACCCTTATAGTTTCGTCATATCCGTCTGTCCGTCCGTCCGTATGTCATAGCCAATTTACTCGGAAACTATAAGACGTATCTTAATAAAATTTAGACATAATGTGTATTTTGTATGTCGCTATTTATAGACGGAGAGATGGCCACGTCAGATATGACACAATAATGAGAGCAACGAAGCCCATGTAGTTAGTTTGCTATACTATGCTTATTTCTAGATCCAGACATCTGGCAGCTGTAAAATGGTGGAGGTCAAAGAATGCAAATAACTTGAAGAAAACAAATCCTAGAGTTCTGGGTTTAATGAAATATAATGGGAAATTATGTAATTAATTAGGTTATATCAAATCCAGAAGGTTCTGTTGGGGGAAAGTAGTGCCAAATGATGTAAAATGCAATTTTTAGTTAGTCGCCTACTGTTTTTGTTTCCGCAATAATAGACAATGGTTTTTAATCTTATGTTAAAATATAGGCCCTGTCCTCTATAAATTACACAACTTTGTAATTTTTTACCTATTTTGGTATTACTTTTTTCCAACTTAAAAACTTTGTTGGTGTGTCACTCTGACATCCACCCACTAAAAGCTGCCAGATGCCCGGATCTAGCAATAAGGATGGTAAAGCAGTCTAACTAAACAGGTTTCATTGCTCTCGTTATTGTGTCACATCTGACGTGGCCAGCTCTTGGATCATTAGTTATGTAGTAAAATTGCTGAAAAAAATATTCTTAGGGGGGGGGCACTCTATACATGTAACAAAATATCAATTTTTTTTTACCAAATATCAACATGTTGCACATCAATCGATAGGTCCTTAAAATTAACATTGAGGTTTCTTTGAACAATTTGTGATTAAGTGAATATTATCACAAACTTTCTACGAAAATTGTTTTGAACATTATCGATTAAGCCATTTTTGAGTTATTTCCAAAAAAACTTCTTCAATAGGCATCAGATACGACCTTTTCGCATTAGTTTGGTTCTTATTCCATTGAAGCTACGGAACCCTCCATTATGCGTGGTCCGAAACGCACTTGGCCGTTTTTTATATTTTCAATAAATCGTCGCAATCACAAATGTCACAATCGAGCCCCGCTGCTAATTCTTCCGAAAAACATACTTTGGCGTTATCGGCAGATGTCACATACGTCAACTGTCAAAAACAATCGCATGGTGATTTCAATTACGAGTGGGTAGGGGCACTCGTAAATCGATATCATAGGTATGACAAATGTAAGTCACCGATGAGTTTCAAAAATACGAACTTTCGGAAATCACTCACATCGGTGAGAATTAGTCACTTGGTGAGATTCAAAAATCGCACTCCTGGGCTATAAAGATGTGTTGCTATGGTAAGTTTTCATTAGGTAATATTGAATGCAAGGCATTTTCAACAATCCTTAAGATATCTTTCGAAGTTAGCGGTTTGACATTTTAAGTTTTGACATTTATCTTGTGCTTCAAATGTCAAACTGTTTAAGCGCACTATGGTCACGCTATGGTTTTTACGTAAATGTCAATCAATGTAACTATTTCAACGTTTTTTTTAGTGTATGAAACACAACATGTGACGTCATTTAGCTGATACTTTGACGACTGTTACATACGCCCTTTCTGCCCAAGTAATAATATAAATGGATTTTTCCACTAAAAAACATGGATTTTCGCAAAAATAAAAAAATACGGGTCTCTTAAAATTGTGAGTTCTTTCGGGCCATATAATAAAAAGTAGCACTCAAAAAAATGAAATGTTGTCAATTAGGATCCTATTTTTTTTTCAATTGTAATTTGTTTAAGAGCGTTAATTTAATTTACTAGTGAAAAAAGTTAGGATCCTAATTAGGATGCTAGTTAGGACACTAAAAAAGTAAAGTGTGACAGGGCTTTAAGAGGCCTCTTACACTTTCCTTTTTTTGTGTCCTAACTAGCATCCTAATTAGGATCCTAACTAGTACTCATAGTAAATTTACTTGCTAAATGCGGTTACAATTAACTAAATTTAGAAACTAAATCATTCAGGAAGCTAACTAGGACAAGTGTAACAGGGCTTTAAAGGGACGCATCTATGCGTTAGGGGAGCAAGCGATATTGCTATCTTGTTCTGTCGTATAGCGTCCCAGGCCAATTTAGACGGTGCGAGTTTCTCGCCCATTTTGGCCCGAGAAATCGTATGATATTAACACTTTCGCAACCGAGAACCCGCCTGTTTAATTGCACTCGTAATGTTTGCTCAGATGCCTGGCACGCGGCGTGCGGCATTGCGTTGCACGTCGTAGCCCGCCTGGCGGGTTCTGTCGGTTTCTGGGGTATTGTTCAAAATTTTGCCCGGTTGCGAAAATGTTAATGTATGCAATTATCGCCAGGCGAGTATCGTATAAAAACGGTTACGTTCATGCGAGAAACAAAAACTCGTCTACGATTATGTCATACGATACTCGTACAGAAATTATCGCCAGGCGAAATAGTTTATACGAGGAGCTGCATCACATACTTACTTTACTCTTTGAGCTGCATTCTAGGGAGATATTTGCTTACGATATCTCGAATCGTTTAAAGTCATTCTGGTATTACATTTTTTCACGCACATGCGAGTATCGCACGGATCGGTGAGAACCGATTTTCATACGAGTTTTACCAATTTTTCGTGCTACGTTGCTAACCATTAACACTATACCTATATTAACTGGCAATATTTTCTTGTTTCTTACATTAATTTTACTTTTAATATAATGTAAGTTGCATTTATTTTAATTATGGGCTGAATTATAAGCATCCGACAGCTCTAACTCGCATCGCGTCACGCGCGGTTACGCGTTCGGTCCGCTCAAGCGCGTTCCAGGATTTCCTCTCCACAGAACGTCTTCGTTATAGCAGGAAACTACGAGAGGCTATTGAAATTAGGAAGCATAAGAATATCAACCAGAACGAGGGATAGGGGATCTCATCTTCGTGGAATCTAGTGATCACCAAATGTAAGCGTGAAAATACTTGCATTTCCAAACCACCAGATGTCGTGAGTGTTGTGTGTAGGCAAAGTGACAACCCTATCGTGAATGTGCATAATTGAGACCAACTGCGGGTAATTCGAAAAACCCGCGCAGCTAGGAGATGCTGAACAATTCCTCGCCAGCCTGCCAGCGACTACGAGCGTTACGGCACGTTCGAAACGTCAGGAAAATAATAAAAGTAAGTGTACGCGATTGTCTCGTTTTTGTCAAAATAATGAGTGAAAATCGTGTAAGTTTAAATCAGAAGTGAAACTGCTAACTAACGGACCGAACGCGAAACGGCGTGACAAGACAGCGCGAATGCGCTTTAGAGCTCAGACTAGCTACGCACTGTTTTGGCTTCATACAACGGACAACTCGGCAAAAACATGCAGCGGCGCGTCAGATTATGATATTGATATTTTGCATCCCGTGGAAATCTCCCTCGACCACTTTAAGCTGGCGCCTTTGGTGGGTTGGTTGGTGTAAAGAATTGATTGACGGATTGTGGATTCGGTCATTTTGTTCCAAGTTGATGCTTTGATTGTGCTAATACATAATGTGACATTTATCTTTAGAAAATTTCTGAATCTAACGGATTCAATTTTAATTTTGAGGTTATTGTATGAAGTTCATCGTAAATCTCAATCCCATCATCCATTTTGTCAGATTATCATACTGCATCAGTGACACGTCAGTAGCCTCCAGTTTCAATATCTGACGCGCTCGAGCAAGTACATGTGACCTTTTGTCTGTTTCTTTGAAAGTCTATAGAAGCTACCCTCACCGATGAAAGTATATACATTACATCATAGACATATAAAATAAGAAGACGTAGCGCCGTAAAGACAAAACCGTGATTCCATAATAAGCCGATTTCTTCGTGTTTACGCGCGACACGCACACATACAACTCGTGGACGAGCGGTGATTGGTTCAAACGTCAAAAGTGAGTGTGTGTGCACGAGACCGCGGCTTATTATGGAATCAGTTTTATCTTCGTGGGATTCCGTCTCCTTATTTTATATGTCTATGCATTACATAAACTTTTTTTCTTTTTACGATGTACTCTTCAAAATAGTCTAGGTCCTGACGACGCTCGAGTGACTGCAAATTTAGCATCATGGACTCCCCTACTTAATACATACAAACGTTTGCTTACTTTGGGGCTACGGTTGATCTGTGTAAATTGTCCGTAAATCTTTATTTTATTTACTTATAGTAAATATATATAGGGTGATTGTGCTAGTTTTCGTCCACACTTGTCAGTTTTCCGTCCATACTTATTTATACGTTTATCTTCAAGTTTTTCCCAAAATAAAAACTTAAAATTAAGCAATCTGCTAAAGAATAAAGTATAAATATAAACTATGTTGACCTTGAAAACTTTTTCCCATTTATTTGCAGCAGTTTAATCAAGTGGACGGTAAACTGGACCTGGACGGGAAACTAGCAAAATTACCCTACACTGCGCTTTTATTGGTGCATCTTGTTGCCATCATTTTCGTGTAGCTTAAAGCACCTCTGTAACTAGTAGCTCTCCTACAAACTTGTTAAAAATGTTGTCCTCTTAGGCATTTGCTGGGTCTCCTGCAAGACGCAGCGTGCTCCACTGGCTGAAACCTCCTGAATTAATTTCTGGATTGTTATCATTAAGGGTTGCATAATTAAACAACAAATAAGTACAAAAATACGTGTATCTGTTACACAAGTGCTTACTTGTACCTATAACGATGTTAGTCAGAACCATGTTAGACACAGAACTCTCAGACAGAGCGTTCTCAACGCTTTCTGGTCGGATTAGTAGTTCATTTTCAATTAATTGTAACAATAAATATAATGGACGGTATCTCGCGCGCTGCGGGCGCCGCGCGTCAGCTGCACTATCAAGTTGCACATGCGTTATTATAATTTATAATAAACACATTGAGTATCAAGAACCCACTAAGCCGACACTGTTCGTAGTTGCTATCCTCTGCATATGAGGAAAACGATAGGATCGGCTAAGAGCGTAGCAAACTATGGCACGGAGTGTTACACTTGATGCGGAATGTATAATAAACGCATGTGCAACTGGACTTAAACCACAGACAACTTATACTATAACGAACATTCCTTTTAGAAACATCGCTAATAACTCGTTGAGCAAACGACTTAAGTACAAATTTGAGATGCCGTTGCTGTTGTAATAAAAAATAAATAACATCTAAAGTCAATGTTTTAAAATAATCTAGATTCAACGTGATTTTATCAAGGTACATAGACATAATGCGGAGCCGTCCGGTTCCGCACACCTAGCTAATTATATACAAATCATTTAAAAATTGGTCCATTTCATTCCGTGTCCGATGTATATAAAAATATATGAATACAAAACTTAACCCTAAGGGGTGACTTATAACGAAATAATGTATAAGTTAGCTGCGTCGCCTCACATGCCCGACTCTGCGATCCCCTCGTCGTCTGAAAAATAAAACTCAATTTATATCCAAAATACCATTGAAGAAGTCAAACATAAAATACGCAATTTTCAGTGGTTTCATATGAATTTACCAAATCTTTATAGTTCAAAATAAAGCGAAATTGTAGCCATAGGACACTCTCAAACAGGTGCCTTTCTCATTGGGCAATTAGACATCCGATATCGGATCGGACAATGTGAAAGCGCTCTAAGGGCTCGGCCACTTGTTCGCGCGGCGGCCGCTTTACGTTTCGAACTCTTATAGAAATATAAGAAGGTTCCAAATTCAAATCCGCTAGAGTTGCCCCTGTGTCTTACGAGGCTATGGCCGCCGCTCATCGCTGCGACCGCCGTGTGTACTTAATAGTCTAGCAATATAAATCAAGCTTCAACATCAATATTTGAATCCTAGTCTTGACTAGACTAACATATCCTTCATTCACTAGCAATTAGCACATGCTTTGTTAGGTCATGAACACATCAAATTTCGCAAACAGTTTATTAGTCGATCTTTCCAAAACATCAGTGCGTGTTAAGATCTAAAAGTAAAAAAAAAATATAGTCTGACTGATCGAGTGGTGAACCTAAGGTTTGATTAAAACTCTTTAAATGGCAAACATTATTTGAAAGTCAAATTTGTCAATCGTCTGTTGTTTGTTATTTGAGAAATATGTTGCGATTTTAAAGTTTCTTTTATAGGTACTAAGAAAAACAAGATGAATAGAAAGTGATTTTGAAACAAAATCAGCTATCATATCAACGGCATCAGTTTCCGTAAATAAGTATGCCGTTATAATTTGATATGCAACTTAAAGTAATAATTCTAGAATATACTTATTGGGCTAATTTCGATTTTCTGAACTAACTAATATGGAACTTGTGGTACATATAAAGCAAGGATGATTAAGACTTGGATGAACAATGCCTATACAAAATCGCGTTCCTCGAACCTTCAGGATATACGTCTGTTTTCGGTACTGAGTGCCACAGCCATCTATTGAGTCTGGAGTCGAGTTATTTGCCAGCGTTAATCGCCGAACAAAATATTAGAAACTAGAATTTATTTATTTAATCTTAATTGCACAAAATAAGATGGTACAAATGGCGGACTTAATGCCATAAGACATTCTCTACCAGTCAACCAACGGGCTTAACATGGGGTTAAGTAGGAATTTAGTGTTTGTGGTGACCGATAGATGACGCGAGTGCTTTAGCCTGAAATAAGGGAACGCGATTTTGTATAGGCATTGTCAATCCATGTCTTAATCATCCTTGATATAAAGTTAAGAATTAGTTGCATCGAACATACGATTAAAGAAAAATAATATATCATTCATTACATTATGTACATTACGATATCATAATTCAAAGGCTTCAATTTGATTTAATGCTTAGCTATGAAAGCATTGCAGACAAGTAAGAATTATTTTCACATATCTGATATGCATGTGTAACTAGGTATAGGTACTAATTATCTCGTAAAAAAGAATAATCATTTGTACAAGTATCATTATTATTTTGTCTCCTTTTACATGGTTTTGGTGTTGCAACACGCAGTCTTTTTAAATTTACCGCCATTTTCTAGGGTTACCTTTCGATAGCCAGACTTTAGTTGATAACTGACACATCAAAATTGGATGTGTCAGTTATTACTTAATATTGTTTGAAGCAGTTTGTCTAACGCCTAATGATAAAACCACCTCCTGACTCCATCATAAGAAGTTACAGGAGTGCTTGTAGAAAATAAAACTTACGAATGCAGGCAGACTTGTTAAATTTATAAACGTGCCTTTCGGAGCTTGCTGATTTCTGGATATCCAGTGTATGAATCGAAAGGTTGTCAAGGGAACGCGGGGCGGGATTACATGCAGTTCTCGGTAATAAGGGGACACACAACATTCAAGGGCAAGTTATTTACTAATTTGCGCCGCCACCACGTAAGATGCCAAGTGTCGCTGACTGTACGTCAGCTACCGCCACCTACGCACGGGTTTTCTCTTTAAAACACTTTTGAGTATCTGCTTCAAATAGAATATTGAGCGGTAGTGTGATTAAACTTAATACTAAATAAAAAAAATGGTCAATAGTTCAAAGTCAATGTCTATTAGTTCAGTGGAACCGCTTTTAAATACCTCTCTATGTTGACTTGATAGGGTGATTGTGCTAGTTTTCGTCCACACTCGTCAGTTTTCCATCCATACTTATTTATATATTTAAACTAGCTTTTGCCCGCGGCTTCGCTCGCGTTAAATTCTGGGTTCCCCTTTCCTGATTGCCCCCCGGAATGCTACATACAAACTTCCACCCCCCATTTTAGGGAAGTGGGGGGTTAGAAAGAGACAACAAGTAGCCTATGTCACTCTCCATCCCTTCCACTATCTCCACTTAAAAAATCACGTCAATTCGTCGCCCCGTTTTGCCGTGAAAGACGGACAAAGAAAACACACACATACACTATCCCATTTATAATATTAGTATGGATTGAAGGTTTTCCAAAATTAAAGCTTAAAATTGAAAATATCTACTAAAGCAGGGGTTCCCAAACTTTTTTTAGGCACTGCCTAAAATAAAATTCCCACGCCCCCCTTCGCTTCGACGCAAGGAAACGGAAGTAAATGAGCTCGCTAGCCCTGTTCAAAATTCCCGAGGCCCCACGCCAACATTAAAATGTGGTCGCGCCCCCCACTTTGAAAACCCCTGTACTAAAGAATAAAGTATGAATAGAAAATTAGTTGACCTTAATTTTTTTGTAGCAGTTTAATCAGGTGCACGGTAAAGTGGCACTGGACGGGAAACTAGCACAATCACCCTACTTTCTACGAGACGCAAAACTAGTTAAAAAATTATATTATATTATAGGGGGTCCAATAACTAACAGACGCGCGTACCGGACCACAGGCCGATAAGGACGGTGCTATTTGTAAGAGTGAGAGAGATATATAGTTATCTCATTCTTACAAATAGCAACGTCCTTATCGATCCATGGTCCGGTACGCTCGTGTTAGCACTATCCCATCAAAAACATAAACGTGAAAGGAGAGCCAAGTTCCTCGCCGACAAAAGAATTGAGATCTATATGAGTGCCAAGTTCTGTGTATAAGTGCTGTACAAATCGCGACACTTCTTGTTTGCAGAGAGTGTTGATATTATAATTTTTTTGATACTAATTTTCAATTTCACATTTCAGATTTTTCTAGTTATACACACTTAGAAGTCTATCTTGATGCGAGATATCGAGTTTCTATGTCATCTAGAAGTGTGTTAGGTTTTTCACAGGTTTTGATCTATAGTTCAGTCAGTCAGTCATAAAAATACCGTTTTTTGAACGTCAATAAATCAAAAACCGTTTGAGCTACATTCATGAAATTTTGTATTCTAGGCGAATTGAGAGACTTTAATAAATGTGCCAAATTTCATGTATGTAGGTTAACTAGGTTTGAAGTTGTGGAGGTCAAAAGTAGTTCGTAATGGTTTGTGTAAATATACACACGGCTGCTGCGTCGCCAGTTCGTTTTCCTTTCAACTTGGCTGGATGCCTAGATAATATTTTAAAGGCATCTATTGTAAAATGAAATAGAGAAAAAAAGCTTGTTGTCAGGGGAGTTATATAGCAAAATAAATCGAAATAGATTACGTGGTAGTATACCTTCGAAAGCCTGGTTGTGGTGCATATGGTGGTTGAGGCCGATCGGCGGCTGCAGATCCGCGCCCTCCAGCGCCGCCACCACGCACTGAAAATATAATCAAACTTTATATTTGTTGGCTTAGGGGAAAAAGTTACTGACAATGACAAGGGTAAATTTTTGAAGTGTGCGTTTTTTCGACATTGATATGGCTTAATTTTTTTTTTGGAAAATTAGATTCGGATCGACATTCTGCGGTTGGGTTTTTAATAAAATTATATGAAAAGTATTTAAACATGAGTAGCAATGGAAATATAATTACAAAAAAAATCTGATTTTGAATCAAATCTACATTTGTGTGCCACATTTGACGTGTGTATGGACAAAATAGCCGTATAAATGTTGCCATACGTCGACAAAAATGTTTTTTGGCAAATTTTTCGTGTACTACTAGATTCACTGCATATTGCTAACCATTGAAGCACAACTTTTTATTTCAATCGTGATGATGGTGTAATGTACCTGGTGGATGCAGATGTACTGCTGCTCCGTCTGCACCATCCACACGCGCTCCCTCCTCATGGCGTACACCATGCCGAAGATGTCGAGCGTGTCGGCGCGCGCGGCCAGCTGCTGCAGCGCGCGGTCGAGGGTGATGAAGGTGTAATGTACCTGGTGGATGCAGATGTACTGCTGCTCCGTCTGCACCATCCACACGCGCTCCCTCCTCATGGCGTACACCATGCCGAAGATGTCGAGCGTGTCGGCGCGCGCGGCCAGCTGCTGCAGCGCGCGGTCGAGGGTGATGAAGGTGTAATGTACCTGGTGGATGCAGATGTACTGCTGCTCCGTCTGCACCATCCACACGCGCTCCCTCCTCATGGCGTACACCATGCCGAAGATGTCGAGCGTGTCGGCGCGCGCGGCCAGCTGCTGCAGCGCGCGGTCGAGGGTGATGAAGGTGTAATGTACCTGGTGGATGCAGATGTACTGCTGCTCCGTCTGCACCATCCACACGCGCTCCCTCCTCATGGCGTACACCATGCCGAAGATGTCGAGCGTGTCGGCGCGCGCGGCCAGCTGCTGCAGCGCGCGGTCGAGGGTGATGAAGGTGTAATGTACCTGGTGGATGCAGATGTACTGCTGCTCCGTCTGCACCATCCACACGCGCTCCCTCCTCATGGCGTACACCATGCCGAAGATGTCGAGCGTGTCGGCGCGCGCGGCCAGCTGCTGCAGCGCGCGGTCGAGGGTGATGAAGGTGTAATGTACCTGGTGGATGCAGATGTACTGCTGCTCCGTCTGCACCATCCACACGCGCTCCCTCCTCATGGCGTACACCATGCCGAAGATGTCGAGCGTGTCGGCGCGCGCGGCCAGCTGCTGCAGCGCGCGGTCGAGGGTGATGAAGGTGTAATGTACCTGGTGGATGCAGATGTACTGCTGCTCCGTCTGCACCATCCACACGCGCTCCCTCCTCATGGCGTACACCATGCCGAAGATGTCGAGCGTGTCGGCGCGCGCGGCCAGCTGCTGCAGCGCGCGGTCGAGGGTGATGAAGGTGTAATGTACCTGGTGGATGCAGATGTACTGCTGCTCCGTCTGCACCATCCACACGCGCTCCCTCCTCATGGCGTACACCATGCCGAAGATGTCGAGCGTGTCGGCGCGCGCGGCCAGCTACTGCAGCGCGCGGTCGAGGGTGATGAAGGTGTAATGTACCTGGTGGATGCAGATGTACTGCTGCTCCGTCTGCACCATCCACACGCGCTCCCTCCTCATGGCGTACACCATGCCGAAGATGTCGAGCGTGTCGGCGCGCGCGGCCAGCTGCTGCAGCGCGCGGTCGAGGGTGATGAAGGTGTAATGTACCTGGTGGATGCAGATGTACTGCTGCTCCGTCTGCACCATCCACACGCGCTCCCTCCTCATGGCGTACACCATGCCGAAGATGTCGAGCGTGTCGGCGCGCGCGGCCAGCTGCTGCAGCGTGCGGTCGAGGGTGATGAAGGTGTAATGTACCTGGTGGATGCAGATGTACTGCTGCTCCGTCTGCACCATCCACACGCGCTCCCTTCTCATGGCGTACACCATGCCGAAGATGTCGAGCGTGTCGGCGCGCGCGGCCAGCTGCTGCAGCGCGCGGTCGAGGGTGATGAAGGTGTAATGTACCTGGTGGATGCAGATGTACTGCTGCTCCGTCTGCACCATCCACACGCGCTCCCTCATCATGGCGTACACCATGCCGAAGATGTCGAGCGTGTCGGCGCGCGCGGCCAGCTGCTGCAGCGCGCGGTCGAGGGTGATGAAGGTGTAATGTACCTGGTGGATGCAGATGTACTGCTGCTCCGTCTGCACCATCCACACGCGCTCCCTCCTCATGGCGTACACCATGCCGAAGATGTCGAGCGTGTCGGCGCGCGCGGCCAGCTGCTGCAGCGCGCGGTCGAGGGTGATGAAGGTGTAACGTACCTGGTGGATGCAGATGTACTGCTGCTCCGTCTGCACCATCCACACGCGCTCCCTCCTCATGGCGTACACCATGCCGAAGATGTCGAGCGTGTCGGCGCGCGCGGCCAGCTGCTGCAGCGCGCGGTCGAGGGTGATGAAGGTGTAATGTACCTGGTGGATGCAGATGTACTGCTGCTCCGTCTGCACCATCCACACGCGCTCCCTCCTCATGGCGTACACCATGCCGAAGATGTCGAGCGTGTCGGCGCGCGCGGCCAGCTGCTGCAGCGCGCGGTCGAGGGTGATGAAGGTGTAATGTACCTGGTGGATGCAGATGTACTGCTGCTCCGTCTGCACCATCCACACGCGCTCCCTCCTCATGGCGTACACCATGCCGAAGATGTCGAGCGTGTCGGCGCGCGCGGCCAGCTGCTGCAGCGCGCGGTCGAGGGTGATGAAGGTGTAATGTACCTGGTGGATGCAGATGTACTGCTGCTCCGTCTGCACCATCCACACGCGCTCCCTCCTCATGGCGTACACCATGCCGAAGATGTCGAGCGTGTCGGCGCGCGCGGCCAGCTGCTGCAGCGCGCGGTCGAGGGTGATGAAGGTGTAATGTACCTGGTGGATACAGATGTACTGCTGCTCCGTCTGCACCATCCACACGCGCTCCCTCCTCATGGCGTACACCATGCCGGAGATGTCGAGCGTGTCGGCGCGCGCGGCCAGCTGCTGCAGCGCGCGGTCGAGGGTGATGAAGGTGTAATGTACCTGGTGGATACAGATGTACTGCTGCTCCGTCTGCACCATCCACACGCGCTCCCTCCTCATGGCGTACACCATGCCGAAGATGTCGAGCGTGTCGGCACGCGCGGCCAGCTGCTGCAGCGCGCGGTCGAGGGTGATGAAGGTGTAATGTACCTGGTGGATGCAGATGTACTGCTGCTCCGTCTGCACCATCCACACGCGCTCCCTCCTCATGGCGTACACCATGCCGAAGATGTCGAGCGTGTCGGCGCGCGCGGCCAGCTGCTGCAGCGCGCGGTCGAGGGTGATGAAGGTGTAATGTACCTGGTGGATACAGATGTACTGCTGCTCCGTCTGCACCATCCACACGCGCTCCCTCCTCATGGCGTACACCATGCCGAAGATGTCGAGCGTGTCGGCGCGCGCGGCCAGCTGCTGCAGCGCGCGGTCGAGGGTGATGAAGGTGTAATGTACCTGGTGGATACAGATGTACTGCTGCTCCGTCTGCACCATCCACACGCGCTCCCTCCTCATGGCGTACACCATGCCGAAGATGTCGAGCGTGTCGGCGCGCGCGGCCAGCTGCTGCAGCGCGCGGTCGAGGGTGATGAAGGTGTAATGTACCTGGTGGATGCAGATGTACTGCTGCTCCGTCTGCACCATCCACACGCGCTCCCTCCTCATGGCGTACACCATGCCGAAGATGTCGAGCGTGTCGGCGCGCGCGGCCAGCTGCTGCAGCGCGCGGTCGAGGGTGATGAAGGTGTAATGTACCTGGTGGATACAGATGTACTGCTGCTCCGTCTGCACCATCCACACGCGCTCCCTCCTCATGGCGTACACCATGCCGAAGATGTCGAGCGTGTCGGCGCGCGCGGCCAGCTGCTGCAGCGCGCGGTCGAGGGTGATGAAGGTGTAATGTACCTGGTGGATACAGATGTACTGCTGCTCCGTCTGCACCATCCACACGCGCTCCCTCCTCATGGCGTACACCATGCCGAAGATGTCGAGCGTGTCGGCGCGCGCGGCCAGCTGCTGCAGCGCGCGGTCGAGGGTGATGAAGGTGTAATGTACCTGGTGGATGCAGATGTACTGCTGCTCCGTCTGCACCATCCACACGCGCTCCCTCCTCATGGCGTACACCATGCCGAAGATGTCGAGCGTGTCGGCGCGCGCGGCCAGCTTCTGCAGCGCGCGGTCGAGGGTGATGAAGGTGTAATGTACCTGGTGGATACAGATGTACTGCTGCTCCGTCTGCACCATCCACACGCGCTCCCTCCTCATGGCGTACACCATGCCGAAGATGTCGAGCGTGTCGGCGCGCGCGGCCAGCTGCTGCAGCGCGCGGTCGAGGGTGATGAAGGTGTAATGTACCTGGCGGATACAGATGTACTGCTGCTCCGTCTGCACCATCCACACGCGCTCCCTCCTCATGGCGTACACCATGCCGAAGATGTCGAGCGTGTCGGCGCGCGCGGCCAGCTGCTGCAGCGCGCGGTCGAGGGTGATGAAGGTGTAATGTACCTGGTGGATACAGATGTACTGCTGCTCCGTCTGCACCATCCACACGCGCTCCCTCCTCATGGCGTACACCATGCCGAAGATGTCGAGCGTGTCGGCGCGCGCGGCCAGCTGCTGCAGCGCGCGGTCGAGGGTGATGAAGGTGTAATGTACCTGGTGGATGCAGATGTACTGCTGCTCCGTCTGCACCATCCACACGCGCTCCCTCCTCATGGCGTACACCATGCCGAAGATGTCGAGCGTGTCGGCGCGCGCGGCCAGCTGCTGCAGCGCGCGGTCGAGGGTGATGAAGGTGTAATGTACCTGGTGGATACAGATGTACTGCTGCTCCGTCTGCACCATCCACACGCGCTCCCTCCTCATGGCGTACACCATGCCGAAGATGTCGAGCGTGTCGGCGCGCGCGGCCAGCTGCTGCAGCGCGCGGTCGAGGGTGATGAAGGTGTAATGTACCTGGTGGATACAGATGTACTGCTGCTCCGTCTGCACCATCCACACGCGCTCCCTCCTCATGGCGTACACCATGCCGAAGATGTCGAGCGTGTCGGCGCGCGCGGCCAGCTGCTGCAGCGCGCGGTCGAGGGTGATGAAGGTGTAATGTACCTGGTGGATGCAGATGTACTGCTGCTCCGTCTGCACCATCCACACGCGCCCTCTCCTCATGGCGTACACCATGCCGAAGATGTCGAGCGTGTCGGCGCGCGCGGCCAGCTGCTGCAGCGCGCGGTCGAGGGTGATGAAGGTGTAATGTACCTGGTGGATACAGATGTACTGCTGCTCCGTCTGCACCATCCACACGCGCTCCCTCCTCATGGCGTACACCATGCCGAAGATGTCGAGCGTGTCGGCGCGCGCGGCCAGCTGCTGCAGCGCGCGGTCGAGGGTGATGAAGGTGTAATGTACCTGGTGGATACAGATGTACTGCTGCTCCGTCTGCACCATCCACACGCGCTCCCTCCTCATGGCGTACACCATGCCGAAGATGTCGAGCGTGTCGGCGCGCGCGGCCAGCTGCTGCAGCGCGCGGTCGAGGGTGATGAAGGTGTAATGTACCTGGTGGATACAGATGTACTGCTGCTCCGTCTGCACCATCCACACGCGCTCCCTCCTCATGGCGTACACCATGCCGAAGATGTCGAGCGTGTCGGCGCGCGCGGCCAGCTGCTGCAGCGCGCGGTCGAGGGTGATGAAGGTGTAATGTACCTGGTGGATACAGATGTACTGCTGCTCCGTCTGCACCATCCACACGCGCTCCCTCCTCATGGCGTACACCATGCCGAAGATGTCGAGCGTGTCGGCGCGCGCGGCCAGCTGCTGCAGCGCGCGGTCGAGGGTGATGAAGGTGTAATGTACCTGGTGGATGCAGATGTACTGCTGCTCCGTCTGCACCATCCACACGCGCTCCCTCCTCATGGCGTACACCATGCCGAAGATGTCGAGCGTGTCGGCGCGCGCGGCCAGCTGCTGCAGCGCGCGGTCGAGGGTGATGAAGGTGTAATGTACCTGGTGGATACAGATGTACTGCTGCTCCGTCTGCACCATCCACACGCGCTCCCTCCTCATGGCGTACACCATGCCGAAGATGTCGAGCGTGTCGGCGCGCGCGGCCAGCTGCTGCAGCGCGCGGTCGAGGGTGATGAAGGTGTAATGTACCTGGTGGATACAGATGTACTGCTGCTCCGTCTGCACCATCCACACGCGCTCCCTCCTCATGGCGTACACCATGCCGAAGATGTCGAGCGTGTCGGCGCGCGCGGCCAGCTGCTGCAGCGCGCGGTCGAGGGTGATGAAGGTGTAATGTACCTGGTGGATACAGATGTACTGCTGCTCCGTCTGCACCATCCACACGCGCTCCCTCCTCATGGCGTACACCATGCCGAAGATGTCGAGCGTGTCGGCGCGCGCGGCCAGCTGCTGCAGCGCGCGGTCGAGGGTGATGAAGGTGTAATGTACCTGGTGGATGCAGATGTACTGCTGCTCCGTCTGCACCATCCACACGCGCTCCCTCCTCATGGCGTACACCATGCCGAAGATGTCGAGCGTGTCGGCGCGCGCGGCCAGCTGCTGCAGCGCGCGGTCGAGGGTGATGAAGGTGTAATGTACCTGGTGGATGCAGATGTACTGCTGCTCCGTCTGCACCATCCACACGCGCTCCCTCCTCATGGCGTACACCATGCCGAAGATGTCGAGCGTGTCGGCGCGCGCGGCCAGCTGCTGCAGCGCGCGGTCGAGGGTGATGAAGGTGTAATGTACCTGGTGGATGCAGATGTACTGCTGCTCCGTCTGCACCATCCACACGCGCTCCCTCCTCATGGCGTACACCATGCCGAAGATGTCGAGCGTGTCGGCGCGCGCGGCCAGCTGCTGCAGCGCGCGGTCGAGGGTGATGAAGGTGTAATGTACCTGGTGGATACAGATGTACTGCTGCTCCGTCTGCACCATCCACACGCGCTCCCTCCTCATGGCGTACACCATGCCGAAGATGTCGAGCGTGTCGGCGCGCGCGGCCAGCTGCTGCAGCGCGCGGTCGAGGGTGATGAAGGTGTAATGTACCTGGTGGATGCAGATGTACTGCTGCTCCGTCTGCACCATCCACACGCGCTCCCTCCTCATGGCGTACACCATGCCGAAGATGTCGAGCGTGTCGGCGCGCGCGGCCAGCTGCTGCAGCGCGCGGTCGAGGGTGATGAAGGTGTAATGTACCTGGTGGATACAGATGTACTGCTGCTCCGTCTGCACCATCCACACGCGCTCCCTCCTCATGGCGTACACCATGCCGAAGATGTCGAGCGTGTCGGCGCGCGCGGCCAGCTGCTGCAGCGCGCGGTCGAGGGTGATGAAGGTGTAATGTACCTGGTGGATACAGATGTACTGCTGCTCCGTCTGCACCATCCACACGCGCTCCCTCCTCATGGCGTACACCATGCCGAAGATGTCGAGCGTGTCGGCGCGCGCGGCCAGCTGCTGCAGCGCGCGGTCGAGGGTGATGAAGGTGTAATGTACCTGGTGGATACAGATGTACTGCTGCTCCGTCTGCACCATCCACACGCGCTCCCTCCTCATGGCGTACACCATGCCGAAGATGTCGAGCGTGTCGGCGCGCGCGGCCAGCTGCTGCAGCGCGCGGTCGAGGGTGATGAAGGTGTAATGTACCTGGTGGATGCAGATGTACTGCTGCTCCGTCTGCACCATCCACACGCGCTCCCTCCTCATGGCGTACACCATGCCGAAGATGTCGAGCGTGTCGGCGCGCGCGGCCAGCTGCTGCAGCGCGCGGTCGAGGGTGATGAAGGTGTAATGTACCTGGTGGATGCAGATGTACTGCTGCTCCGTCTGCACCATCCACACGCGCTCCCTCCTCATGGCGTACACCATGCCGAAGATGTCGAGCGTGTCGGCGCGCGCGGCCAGCTGCTGCAGCGCGCGGTCGAGGGTGATGAAGGTGTAATGTACCTGGTGGATGCAGATGTACTGCTGCTCCGTCTGCACCATCCACACGCGCTCCCTCCTCATGGCGTACACCATGCCGAAGATGTCGAGCGTGTCGGCGCGCGCGGCCAGCTGCTGCAGCGCGCGGTCGAGGGTGATGAAGGTGTAATGTACCTGGTGGATGCAGATGTACTGCTGCTCCGTCTGCACCATCCACACGCGCCCTCTCCTCATGGCGTACACCATGCCGAAGATGTCGAGCGTGTCGGCGCGCGCGGCCAGCTGCTGCAGCGCGCGGTCGAGGGTGATGAAGGTGTAATGTACCTGGTGGATACAGATGTACTGCTGCTCCGTCTGCACCATCCACACGCGCTCCCTCCTCATGGCGTACACCATGCCGAAGATGTCGAGCGTGTCGGCGCGCGCGGCCAGCTGCTGCAGCGCGCGGTCGAGGGTGATGAAGGTGTAATGTACCTGGTGGATACAGATGTACTGCTGCTCCGTCTGCACCATCCACACGCGCTCCCTCCTCATGGCGTACACCATGCCGAAGATGTCGAGCGTGTCGGCGCGCGCGGCCAGCTGCTGCAGCGCGCGGTCGAGGGTGATGAAGGTGTAATGTACCTGGTGGATACAGATGTACTGCTGCTCCGTCTGCACCATCCACACGCGCTCCCTCCTCATGGCGTACACCATGCCGAAGATGTCGAGCGTGTCGGCGCGCGCGGCCAGCTGCTGCAGCGCGCGGTCGAGGGTGATGAAGGTGTAATGTACCTGGTGGATACAGATGTACTGCTGCTCCGTCTGCACCATCCACACGCGCTCCCTCCTCATGGCGTACACCATGCCGAAGATGTCGAGCGTGTCGGCGCGCGCGGCCAGCTGCTGCAGCGCGCGGTCGAGGGTGATGAAGGTGTAATGTACCTGGTGGATGCAGATGTACTGCTGCTCCGTCTGCACCATCCACACGCGCTCCCTCCTCATGGCGTACACCATGCCGAAGATGTCGAGCGTGTCGGCGCGCGCGGCCAGCTGCTGCAGCGCGCGGTCGAGGGTGATGAAGGTGTAATGTACCTGGTGGATACAGATGTACTGCTGCTCCGTCTGCACCATCCACACGCGCTCCCTCCTCATGGCGTACACCATGCCGAAGATGTCGAGCGTGTCGGCGCGCGCGGCCAGCTGCTGCAGCGCGCGGTCGAGGGTGATGAAGGTGTAATGTACCTGGTGGATACAGATGTACTGCTGCTCCGTCTGCACCATCCACACGCGCTCCCTCCTCATGGCGTACACCATGCCGAAGATGTCGAGCGTGTCGGCGCGCGCGGCCAGCTGCTGCAGCGCGCGGTCGAGGGTGATGAAGGTGTAATGTACCTGGTGGATACAGATGTACTGCTGCTCCGTCTGCACCATCCACACGCGCTCCCTCCTCATGGCGTACACCATGCCGAAGATGTCGAGCGTGTCGGCGCGCGCGGCCAGCTGCTGCAGCGCGCGGTCGAGGGTGATGAAGGTGTAATGTACCTGGTGGATGCAGATGTACTGCTGCTCCGTCTGCACCATCCACACGCGCTCCCTCCTCATGGCGTACACCATGCCGAAGATGTCGAGCGTGTCGGCGCGCGCGGCCAGCTGCTGCAGCGCGCGGTCGAGGGTGATGAAGGTGTAATGTACCTGGTGGATGCAGATGTACTGCTGCTCCGTCTGCACCATCCACACGCGCTCCCTCCTCATGGCGTACACCATGCCGAAGATGTCGAGCGTGTCGGCGCGCGCGGCCAGCTGCTGCAGCGCGCGGTCGAGGGTGATGAAGGTGTAATGTACCTGGTGGATGCAGATGTACTGCTGCTCCGTCTGCACCATCCACACGCGCTCCCTCCTCATGGCGTACACCATGCCGAAGATGTCGAGCGTGTCGGCGCGCGCGGCCAGCTGCTGCAGCGCGCGGTCGAGGGTGATGAAGGTGTAATGTACCTGGTGGATACAGATGTACTGCTGCTCCGTCTGCACCATCCACACGCGCTCCCTCCTCATGGCGTACACCATGCCGAAGATGTCGAGCGTGTCGGCGCGCGCGGCCAGCTGCTGCAGCGCGCGGTCGAGGGTGATGAAGGTGTAATGTACCTGGTGGATGCAGATGTACTGCTGCTCCGTCTGCACCATCCACACGCGCTCCCTCCTCATGGCGTACACCATGCCGAAGATGTCGAGCGTGTCGGCGCGCGCGGCCAGCTGCTGCAGCGCGCGGTCGAGGGTGATGAAGGTGTAATGTACCTGGTGGATACAGATGTACTGCTGCTCCGTCTGCACCATCCACACGCGCTCCCTCCTCATGGCGTACACCATGCCGAAGATGTCGAGCGTGTCGGCGCGCGCGGCCAGCTGCTGCAGCGCGCGGTCGAGGGTGATGAAGGTGTAATGTACCTGGTGGATACAGATGTACTGCTGCTCCGTCTGCACCATCCACACGCGCTCCCTCCTCATGGCGTACACCATGCCGAAGATGTCGAGCGTGTCGGCGCGCGCGGCCAGCTGCTGCAGCGCGCGGTCGAGGGTGATGAAGGTGTAATGTACCTGGTGGATACAGATGTACTGCTGCTCCGTCTGCACCATCCACACGCGCTCCCTCCTCATGGCGTACACCATGCCGAAGATGTCGAGCGTGTCGGCGCGCGCGGCCAGCTGCTGCAGCGCGCGGTCGAGGGTGATGAAGGTGTAATGTACCTGGTGGATGCAGATGTACTGCTGCTCCGTCTGCACCATCCACACGCGCTCCCTCCTCATGGCGTACACCATGCCGAAGATGTCGAGCGTGTCGGCGCGCGCGGCCAGCTGCTGCAGCGCGCGGTCGAGGGTGATGAAGGTGTAATGTACCTGGTGGATGCAGATGTACTGCTGCTCCGTCTGCACCATCCACACGCGCTCCCTCCTCATGGCGTACACCATGCCGAAGATGTCGAGCGTGTCGGCGCGCGCGGCCAGCTGCTGCAGCGCGCGGTCGAGGGTGATGAAGGTGTAATGTACCTGGTGGATGCAGATGTACTGCTGCTCCGTCTGCACCATCCACACGCGCTCCCTCCTCATGGCGTACACCATGCCGAAGATGTCGAGCGTGTCGGCGCGCGCGGCCAGCTGCTGCAGCGCGCGGTCGAGGGTGATGAAGGTGTAATGTACCTGGTGGATACAGATGTACTGCTGCTCCGTCTGCACCATCCACACGCGCTCCCTCCTCATGGCGTACACCATGCCGAAGATGTCGAGCGTGTCGGCGCGCGCGGCCAGCTGCTGCAGCGCGCGGTCGAGGGTGATGAAGGTGTAATGTACCTGGTGGATACAGATGTACTGCTGCTCCGTCTGCACCATCCACACGCGCTCCCTCCTCATGGCGTACACCATGCCGAAGATGTCGAGCGTGTCGGCGCGCGCGGCCAGCTGCTGCAGCGCGCGGTCGAGGGTGATGAAGGTGTAATGTACCTGGTGGATGCAGATGTACTGCTGCTCCGTCTGCACCATCCACACGCGCTCCCTCCTCATGGCGTACACCATGCCGAAGATGTCGAGCGTGTCGGCGCGCGCGGCCAGCTGCTGCAGCGCGCGGTCGAGGGTGATGAAGGTGTAATGTACCTGGTGGATGCAGATGTACTGCTGCTCCGTCTGCACCATCCACACGCGCTCCCTCCTCATGGCGTACACCATGCCGAAGATGTCGAGCGTGTCGGCGCGCGCGGCCAGCTGCTGCAGCGCGCGGTCGAGGGTGATGAAGGTGTAATGTACCTGGTGGATGCAGATGTACTGCTGCTCCGTCTGCACCATCCACACGCGCTCCCTCCTCATGGCGTACACCATGCCGAAGATGTCGAGCGTGTCGGCGCGCGCGGCCAGCTGCTGCAGCGCGCGGTCGAGGGTGATGAAGGTGCCGGAGCGGCCGACGCCGGCGGAGCAGTGCACCACCACGGGCCGCGCGTCCGGCGGGCAGCGCTCGCGGAATGCGCGCACGAACCTGCAATTACACGTGGTATGGTTAAATTCCAGATGAGTAGTCAGTTGCCACATCGTTTTACAATGCATGAAGGTAGGACACTTTCATGGACGACGCTTGTGCAACCAAAAACTGCCACGTCTCATTGGGTAATGACCTATTTTCTTTCAAGTTCACAGCTTTTGACCAAGTCAACAACTTAACTTGCGTGGGTAAATTTAAAGTGTGATAAGTGCGGATACAATTTGGAAACGCGTCATACCTGGCTAGCGTTGTAGGCGGGTCCGGAACACCGAAGTCAAACCACGTTGTGAAGTGGAAGTGCTTCACCACACGTTGTTCCGCGACCCTTGCCGCCAGCAGTTCCGTGACCGTCCAGTCGGGGAACCAACTCCTTGAGCGCGGTCACGGCAATGTTGTCGTAGTACTGTGTATACTGTGTGATGTATCCGCGCCTGACGTGATAAGTGCGGTTACAATTTGTAAACGCGTCATACCTGGCCAGCGTTGTAGGCGGGTCCGGAACACCGAAGTCAGGCCACGTGGTGAAGTGGAAGTGCTTCACCACGCGTTGCTCGGCGCCCCTTGACGCCAGCAGCTCCGTGACCGTCCAGTCGGGGAAGCGCGACTCGTTGAGCGCGGTCACGGCAATGTCGCCGTAGTATACGGGTCGCGTGTCGTACGGCCAGTAGCGGTCGCATTTCTCGCGGCCCTGTAAATATGAAACACGTCACCCAAATGACGGTTATAATAGGGAAGATGCAGCTATAATATTTACCATTATTTTGTGATAAAAATGTTGAAAAAACATAAAATAATAGGTATTGACACGTTTTTACTTTAGTTTATACTAATTTCAAATAATAATTTCGATTTGAAGTAATGTGAAACGGAACGCGTGTTAATCCACCAATCAGCGTGTGGTGACGTCACTCCAGTAATTACAACTAATGGGGTTGGCAACTGTCTATGGGATTTGGCTTAACATCCAGGTCAAAAAAACAAGATTTTGATACTGTGGACGAACAAATACTCACGTGAGTGATGTCACAGGAACTGTAGATCCGTTTAAGCGCGAAAATTTAAGCTATAGCTATAGCTTACTTTCAAGCCTCTACCTACAACAATGTCTGTGGGATCTGCGTCACTATGCAGTTATACACTCGTGCGAGCTATACTACCGAATGTTTTACCTTCTCCACACATCGGGTGAGCATGACTATGGCGCGCGAGCCGGACTCCCACACCATGCGCCAGAAGTCGTCGCGTGTGCAGTGCAGCGGGCCCTGCGTCACTATGAACTCTCGCGGACTTGAATGACCTGTTAATACCATAAACTTTAAAAGTATTTTTTATTAGTTAATATATTGCTGAGCAATAAAAAATATTGAAAGCCCTGATTGTAATATGATTTCGCAAGTGATTACATTTTTGACATTATTTAGATGTCGTGAAGCTGTAAGAGTATACAGACCCGGGACGTAGTTGGCGTTGATGTAGTCCGAGCCCTCTTCGTCGTCGACGGGCTGCAGCTTGTAGCGCGAGTGGTCGTAGGGCAGGATGTTGGTGAAGCGGTTCTTGGGCCGGTTCACTGGCAGGTCGGCTGCCGTGCACGGCTGCTCGCGTCCGACGTGCTTCAACTCTTCGAATTCTTCGCTAAACCTGCACAGATATGTGATTTTAATATTGAATAAAGGTATTAAGAGCGAATTGCTTGGTTGGTAATATTGGCTTATAGAGAACTTATTCATTGTCTAGTTATACTGAACGAGTAGAATAATATCCGATAACAAAGAGTAGAAATCTCTACTACTCTTTGTTGTCTGGTATAAGCGGGCAAAATTACGTATCATGATGTTTATGATCATTCAATGACAGGAGATGTAACCCTAAGAATATTTTTGTCCCAAAAGGTGTAGTGAAAATCACTCTAAGTTTTGATTCTGTCATAGCTGTCAACCGCCAAACATGGCGCACAAAATTTGTTCTAGATGTCACATATATAATAAATCAATGATTATGATGAATTTACACGATTGTTGTAAGCAGAAAGGCAAATAGTCATACATCTATAATATAAATCTGGTGTTGCTAGTTATAGACTATTTTAATTCCTCTTTATTTGATGTCTACTTTACTATCGTCATGCTATACTGAACAACTTTTCTACATATAACCAAAGCTAAAATCACAAGAAAGTAAAAATCTGAAATCAATAAAAACATGCGAAAGGTGTTACCTAAAGTCTGAATCAGCAGACATGAGTCGATAATGGTCCACGAAGTCCGCGACGGGCACGGGGCGGGCGGTGCGCGGCGCGGGCGCGGCGGGCGCGGGCGCGGCGCGGGGCCGGCGTCGGCGCAGCGCCGCCCACGCCGCGCCCGCCGCGCCCACGCACGCCGCGCCCGCGCACACGCCGATGATCCACGCCGTGTTGTCCACCTCTGCGAACATGCCAGGTGAACATCTATGTGGGACTTACATCTGTGCCGCACTGCCATTTTAAGCCGAAATATATCGCTTTCTCAGAAAAATGCAAACATTTCGGTACCTTAAATTAATATAGCTCGGAATTGTGTTCGAAATAATTTGTTTTTGAGAAAGCGCTTTTTGGCGTAGGAGGGCAGCGCAATCCGCACGCCTCATGCTAAAGTTAAAGGAATTGGGATCTCTACCTAGACTTAGTTACTAGTTACATTGCATTTTCAAATGACTGCGCCGAGCCGCGCGCTTGCTGGGGCCCGCCTTGAATACTACCAATGCTGCCATTTAGAGCTATAGTAGAGTGTGTATGGACGTAATCACGTTTAGACATGTTTCGAACTCATTAGGAGTCCCTCTTCAGGGCGAGTAAACCGTTAACGACTCTAAAAGCGAGTAAGATTTTTACACTTTAACATAGTTCTCAATGACTCACGATTTTTGATTTTTTATGAAATCTGACTTATGTATGGAAGGTTCCAATTCTTTTAACTGTAGTAGGTAAGAGTCGGATAGACTAGTTTAATGAGGATTTCCGCGATCGAGATTCCACTAGATGGCAGCACCGTGACAAGAGGTCTTTGACAGAGCTGTCAAAATCCACCAATCTAAAAAATATGATTAAACATGATTGGTGGATTATGACTTTTCGCCACGGTGCTGCCATCTTGTGAAAAACTCGATCGTGGAAACCCTCATTGGTGCATTAAGATTGAATCTCCTTATTCATAAACGTCTCTCAGGTCTAAATTTGTTAATTCATGTTTTGCCCTCAGTTGTATTTATTGGTAATAGACAAAACATAAATGAAATAATTGAGGCCTGAGACGTTTATGAATAAGGGGGTAAAACTTTGATAAACAAAATAAGTAGGAATCCACATACGTATAGTTTATGTAGAACAAGGGTTCGGACAACATATTTTTGTAGCCAGTCGCAAAGAAAACAATTTGGAGACCTGTCATATCAAATAAGGTCCCACAGCTAGGTTTTCTTTCGCCTCTGGCTACAATAAATAGAAAGCGATTACATTATAACCCTGTTTCGGAATTCGAGAATCGACTTCCAAATAACAAATAATAAGGGTTGTCTGGAAGAAATCGCTCATTAGCGATAAGACCGCCTGTTGTTACCTCTACCTAAATTTATCTAATTGTAAAATTTGTGCTTGTAACTGTATGAGGTGTGCAATAAAGAGTATTTATTATTATTATTATTATAACCACAACTACAATTTACATATATACCTACCTATTTCTGCATAAGCTTTTAAAATAGGGTCTAGTTAAGCATGTAAGTGTTCTAATTTTAATTCCATAACATACAAATGTGATGTCGAAAACAGTAGGTAGACGTAGACTTTATCTAACAAGCTGACGATTAAATTACGGTAAGATTGAAGAATAGATACTTAAATAATTTAACAACAATACGAGTGTAATACCTCTAACTCACTGCAATTTCAGAGAATACAGTACAGTCTGTATTTTCAACTAACAAAGAAAATACTTGAGTTCAGGCACAGCATAAATATAAGTAATAGGTTCAAGCCACACGATACGTTTCAGTCGACTGAATTACATATTCGTTTCACAGAGAAAATGCGATGGCGGCGGTTTGTA
This sequence comes from Pammene aurita, assembly GCA_947086415.1. Taxonomy (NCBI): domain Eukaryota; kingdom Metazoa; phylum Arthropoda; class Insecta; order Lepidoptera; family Tortricidae; genus Pammene; species Pammene aurita. The sequence goes on along the minus strand of OX352292.1, from coordinate 15,085,188 downwards.
ACATGAACCGTAGTTGGAAACTTACATGGCTTCTTTATCGGATACGGCGGCGAGGGATAAAAACCGTCTTTTATTTATTTATAAACTAGCTTTTGCCCACGGCTTCGCTCGCGTTAAATTCGGGGTAACAAACCATACAAACTTCCACCCCCCATTTTAGGGAAGTGGGGGGTTAGAAAGAGACAAAAAGTAGCCTATATCACTCTCCATCCCTTCAACTGTATGGATGTTTACATGTATTCCTTCTTATTTATCTGTAGCACTTTAGCTATTCGTATCTAATTTTATTCTGTATGATAAAATATATAAACAGATTAACATACTTACCCAACTTTGTTCATATTGTTAGGCATAGCATAGGCACCATATTTGAGTAAGTCGGAAAAATTACCCAGTTTCTGCTGATGAGATTCATTGTAAAATTATTAACTTATATTTATTTTTACCGTTTTAATAAGCATAAAGAAAACAATAAAAAATGTGTACGATTGAAGAAAAAAATATAGATACACATACCCATAAATACGACCTCGAAGTCCTCTGGCCAGATTAGCCAGAAATTTATCGATAAACAAACTATAATTTTCACTAACTAATATTATTAGTCACCGTTTCCGCACCGAAAGCAAACATTTTTCCAACACACATTTTATAAAACACATACCGCAACGTTTAGAAACTTTATCCTGTAACCGCGCAACATGTTTATTTGGCTTCAGGCGCCCTGTGGTGCTTGATAGTATAATTATCGCATTATCTGGAATACTTAATCTAGATAACGTATCGAATGGCGACCGTGAGTACTTAATTACGTACTCTAGTTGAGCATTCAGTATGCGTATATTGTATTTCAAAAGTTTTTAAAATACAATCAAAAATTACGCCCGTTTGAGGTACCTATGCCAGAAGGTGACGTTCGAAAATTCAGTTTCAACCATTGAAGTCATATAATACCGAGAAGCACAATCACCATGCTAAATGTGGCACATTAAGGGTGCGTTTTCACCAGAGCTGTACGAGGATGCTTACGAGTAATGTGTGTCCATATAACCAATAGAAACTCTTTATTTACCTATCCGGGTTCTAGTGGAAACAGCTCAGCGGAGCGAGGTTTTTATACATACAAAAAAAGGGATGATGTGGGCGAGGAATGTAGTAGGAGGTACTAAACTTTCAGTACTAGCACTCCGCTCGCGCCTCACCGCACCCCGCTCGCTTATTTATTTGAAAAGAGCCCGCTACACGCCCTCGCTATGCATCTTGGCACCGCTCAGCTACCTCGCACATCTCTGGTGGAAACACTAACAACGTTCCACATCCTCGCTAAGCATCCTCGCACCGCTCAGCTACCTCGCACATCTCTGGTGGAAACACTCAAACGTTCCACATCCTCGCTATGCATCTTGGCACCGCTCAGCTACCTCGCACATCTCTGTTGGAAACACTAACAACGTTCCACATCCTCGCTAAGCATCCTCGCACCGCTCAGCTACCTCGCACATCTCTGGTGGAAACACTCACAACGTTCCACATCCTCGCTACGCATCCTCGCACCGCTCAGCTACCTAGCACATCTCTGGTGGAAACACTCACAACGTTCCACATCCTCGCTACGCATCTTCACACCGCTCAGCTACCTCGCACATCTCTGGTGGAAACACTAACAACGTTCCACATCCTCGCTAAGCATCCTCGCACCGCTCAGCTACCTCGCACATCTCTGGTGGAAACACTCACAACGTTCCACATCCTCGCTACGCATCTTCGCACCGCTCAGCTACCTCGCACATCTCTGGTGGAAACACTCACAACGTTCCACATCCTCGCTACGCATCTTCGCACCGCTCAGCTACCTCGCACATCTCTGGTGGAAACACTCACAACGTTCCACACCCTCGCTACGCATCTTCGCACCGCTCAGCTACCTCGCACATCTCTGGTGGAAACACTCAAACGTTCCACATCCTCGCTACGCATCTTCGCACCGCTCAGCTACCTCGCACATCTCTGGTGGAAACACTCACAACGTTCCACATCCTCGCTACGCATCATCGCACCGCTCAGCTACCTCGCACATCTCTGGTGGAAACACTCACAACGTTCCACATCCTCGCTACGCATCTTCGCACCGCTCAGCTACCTAGCACATCTCTGGTGGAAACACTCACAACGTTCCACATCCTCGCTACGTATCTTCGCACCGCTCAGCTACCTAGCACATCTCTGGTGGAAACACTCACAACGTTCCACATCCTCGCTACGCTTCTTCGCACCGCTCAGCTACCTAGCACATGTCTGGTGGAAACACTCACAACGTTCCACATCCTCGCTACGCATCTTCGCACCGCTCAGCTACCTAGCACATCTCTGGTGGAAACACTCACAACGTTCCACATCCTCGCTACGCATCTTCGCACCGCTCAGCTACCTAGCACATCTCTGGTGGAAACACTCACAACGTTCTACATCCTCGCTACGCATCCTCGCACCGCTCAGCTACCTAGCACATGTCTGGTGGAAACGCAGCCTAAAAGGCGTCTCATGCGACGTCTTTTGCCAAAGAGAGCCGTTTTAAGGAAATTGCTACTGACAAAGGAACAACCGAACGATTCGTTAAAATATACCAGCGTTAGCAAGACTACCGAATAAACGTGATTGCTGGTTGCTTGATTATGGAAGTCAAGTTATACTTGTCACGTTCTCGTAGTAGAAATCATAGGTTTCCAGAATATATCCGCAATTGACATGCCATATTATTTTCAGTAAATTTTATCTGAGTCCTTTGATCTATTTTCTTCTTTGTCTAACGTTTCAACAAAAAATATACGGCGCCTCTTCTATAATCAATAACTCTAACAGTGATAGCTAATAGACGGATAACTAGCCACGTCAGATATGAATATGACACAAAATTGAGAGCAAGGAAACCCCTCTAGTCAGTTTGCTATACTATGCTTATTTCTAGATCTGAACATCTGGCAGCTGTAAAGTGGTGGACGTCAAAGAATGCAAACTACTTCAAGAAAACAAATCCTAGAGTTCTGGGGTTGATGCAATATTATGAGAAATTATATAAATAATTAGATTATATCATTGCCAAAAGTTTATGTTGGGGGAGAGTAGTGTCAAACGATGTATAATATAATTCATAGTTTGTCGCCTACTGTTTTTGTTTTCGTAATAATACGCAATGTTTTTTCTAATGTTAAAGTATAGGCCCTATCCTTTATAACTGAGACAACTGCGGCAGTTAATACCTATTTTGGTATTACTATAATCCAATTCAACAATTTTGCTAGTCTGTCACTTTGACCTCCACCCATTAAAAGCTGCCAGATGTCCGGATCTAGCAATAAGGATATTATAACAATCTAACCAGACGGGTTTGTTGCTCTCATTATTGTGTCATATCTGACGTAGCCGGCTTTTAGTCCATAAGAGTTATCGTGCATTTGACCTAGAACGAACTTGCCAAGACTCTTTCATCCGTATGCGTACGAAAAGGATGGCCTGAGATTAAAATCATATCTGTATTTAAAGGTACAATTATTTTCTAGACGTGACTCATATCAATTGTATTCTAATTTTAACGCGCAGTGAGTTAGAGGAATATTTCAATAGGCGGGCCCAGGCAAACGCACGCGCGGTCGCAATGGCTGGGGCGAGGCACGTCACACTAGCCGAGCCGCCTCGCACGGCAATTTCCTCGCGAGGCGGTGCGTCAGGTGTGGACCCGCCTAATGACAACTAAACGCTAAATACTAACAAATGTCATGCGCAACAACAGCAACATACTAAAAGATGTAAAGCAATACAGTAAAACTCGCTTAAGACGATTTTGAAGGGACTCCGCGAAAAACGCGTCTTAAGCGGGAAAGCGGAACTGTTCTACAGGACCTCAAGTTGCAGGGAATGATATAAAATGGTGTATTATGAGTAAAATTTTATTAAACGGGTTCTACTTATTTAATAATTTAATTTATTAACGGAACGTAAACACACGGTGCCCGTGAGGAAACGGAAAGATTTTAACAGTATATTCTAGATTGTATTAAGAGATAAAAATGTCATATAAACTTATTTGAAATTCGCCTAGTTTCAGAGTCAATACCAATTTATAAAAAATCTTTTTTTTATAGTGTTTCAGTGCAAACCCCCTTTTTGATGGCAATGTCGCCACTATGGGGCTTAGTCTAGACGTCCTTATTGACAAATATCAGAGTGACAAGGAACACTTTAAATAAACTAGATGTTACGAAAAAAAAATACCAATTCATATTAATAGATAATTTTTTCGAGAATGTTTTACTTGTTATGTATAAAAACATTCAAAACTTCGAAAAAAAAAACAAAAAAAATTTTTCTTTCACGAAATTACCTAAACTTGTATATTTTTTTGTCTTCTTATGACCTCAGGAATGCGTGGTTAATTTTTTTCTGTTTCCTCATGGGCACCTTGTATAAAGCCGATTCAATATGAGCGCATTTATGGTAGACTTATCCCATTATCATAAACGTCTTAATTTGTTTTGTCATATCACTGTCACTATCTCACTTTGGCAGTTGTGTTTGTTAGAAACAGACAAAACATACATTTTGGAAAATTCACCTTGCCTCTATCGGTAAGGAGTAAAAGCCAAGGGGAGCAAAAAAAAACATACATTAACTAATTGAGGCCTGAGAAATGTTTATTAATAAGAGGGTTAATTAATATGAAAATATTAGTTGACAATAGTAGGATTTTATTTCGCAAATACTTATAATCAGACTTATATTTTCATATGAAATAAGTCAGTATAAAGTGAGCGGCATGCCGAGTCGTGTTTAGGCGACGACATGCAGAGACAGACATACAATACATGCAGTAAGTTAGGAAACACACCGAGCCGCCATGTTGAAGAGCCCGCCGCCATCTTGAGACCGTCACCGCCGGTTAGTAGGAGACCCGTCAAGTGACAAAACTGCCGCTACAGGTTTATATCAATTTGTTAATTCTAGCGAATAATGCTTTAAGAAGTACCTTCTACAATCTGTTTCTTTAGGTATTTAAAATATAAAACCAGATAAAAGTGGTTTTTCTAATTCAAGACAGTAATCTGTTAGTTCCTGCCATACATTGTAAACAACTTTGTATTGCAAGGGCTGTCAGTTTACTGTCTTGAATTAAAAAGACTACTTTACTCATTCATTATGCAATGTTATACGTCATACAACATTTAAGTGTGATTAGATTACTTTAATTGATGACATTTTGTATTTATGCTAAAATAACATAGGCCGAATGAGGTTTTGTATACATTATATTAAATACCTAAAGAGTTAACTATTAATATTATCATATAAATATTTATAACCAAAAGAAAAATTGGTTGTAAATAACGGTATATTGTTAGTTTCTGTGATATGGGGAAAACTGAGCTGGTGCAAATATTCACTCAAAGACAATGAAAAATTGGGCAAATTGCATGGCAATTTCTTAACCCGTTTCATTGCCCTGGAGTATAGTTAGCTTGGGATGAACTAAACTACAGTTATTAGCATTTACTTAAGACAAACATTAGTATTAACCCATGTTGAACCATTTCCAGTGGCAGTGTGTGCAACAATAATACCCGCCAAGAAGTATTGAAATGTTTTAAGAAGGTCCAACTCCTTACCTCCATTTCTTGCTTGAAGGTGCAGGTACTTACATACATACCCAAAACTTTGCTTTTCTAAGAATCGTGACTAATTTTATCAGTAGTTAGCAATTGCCCGCGACTTCGTCTACGTGGAATTAGTGATTCCCCATAAAAACTTCCAATCCCCTTAATGGATGACTTCTGGGATGAAAACTATCCTAGGATCCCCGGGACAAAAACTATCCCCACACCAAAGTTCATCTATATCGGTCAAGCGGTTAAAGCGTGAAGAGGGAACAGACAGACAGACGTCGCACTTTCGTATTTATAATATTACTAGCTTTTGCCCGCGGCTTCGCTCGCGTTAAATTCGGGGTAACACGGTTCCCCTTTGCCCCCCGTAATGCTCCATACAAACTTCCACCCCCCATTTTAGGGAAGTGGGGGGTTAGAAAGAGACAAAAAGTAGCCTATGTCACTCTCCATCCCTTCAACTATATCCACTTAAAAAATCACGTCAATTCGTCGCCCCGTTTTGCCGTGAAAGACGGACAAACAAACAAACACACACACTTTCCCATTTATAAAATTAGTATGGATATGGATAGAATGGATTTAATGGATTTCGGACTAGTTTAACTGTTATGAAGCAATGTTTATAATATTTATAATAGCCTACACGGTGGCATTAACTTTTGAGGTAGGTCAAAATACTTGTAGAGTCGTGCAGAATTTTGTACTCGTAGCTGCTTTGACAATCAAATCACATAATTTGTTAACCCGGTGAGACAGCTCTTACCACGTTAAATAATTTGCAGAATATGACACTTATAACTATATAGCGTACGGACAGGTAGTGCCATTATTGAGCAGAGAGGGCACTGTAGCCTATTTAATAAAGATACAAGTGGAAGAACATTAATTTTATTATATATCATATTATGTATGTAAATTATAAACTGAAATCTATATATATAAACGTAAAAGTCCTGACTGACTGACTGACTGACTCACTTAAATCAACGCCCAGCCCGAATCGTTGGACCTAGAGAGCGGAATTTTTCACAATAGATAGTTTTTATAACGTTAGTATCCACCAAGGGGTTTTCAAAATTCATCCCCTAAGGGGGTAAAAAGGGGGTTGAAAGTTTGTATGGATGGGGTTTAAAATTTTGAGTTAGAGATTTGAAACTTCGTACGTTTACTAATAATTAAAAAACAATAAAAGTGATTTCAGCGTTTTTCAAAATTAAACCTCTAACAGGGTAAAAAAGGGGTTTAAAGTTTGTATAGAGATTTTTTTTTGTAACAGACTTGAAAGTTCGTTTATAAGCTACTAACTTCAAGGCAAAAAAACGAATTCCAGCGTTTTTCAAAATTCCACCCCAGAGGAGTTGAAACGAGGTTGAAAAGTATTAAAGGGAGGCCGTAACTCCTGAAGCTAGAAGGTTGTAATTAGCAGGACGAGTTAAATTCACAATTTGTACAACTGTACTGTGTACTGTACTGTTATATGTTATTGAGGTGTGCAATAAAGGATATTTGTATTGTATTGTAACTACCAAGAAGCGATTTTGAATAATTCAACCCCTTAATGGGTAAAAAAGGTGTTAAAAGTTTATATGGGTGGGGTTTAAAATTTAGAGTTAGAGATTTGAAATTTCACACGTTTACTAATAATTAAGAAACAACATAAATTATTTCAGCGTTTTTCAAAATTCCACCCCAGGGTAGTTGAAATGGGGTTGAAAAGTTTGTATGAAAGGGAGGCCTTTACTACTGAAGCTAGAAAGTTGTAATTTGCTGGACGGGTTACATTTACAATCTGTACAACTAATAAGAAGCGATTTTGAAGAATTCAACCCCTAAGGGGGTAAAATGGGGGTTAAAAGTTTGTATCGGTGGGGTTTAAAATTTAGAGTAAGAGATTTGAAACTTCGTACGTTTACTAATAATTAAAAAAGAACGGGGCTAGAAAGAGGTTCAAAGTTTGTATAGAGATTTTCTATTTTTTTGGTTTGAGATTTACTAGGAATTATCATTCCTATTTCCATGTTCCAGAGTGAGCTCTGACAATAGTTTGGTCATTGTATCGCCAAATAAAACCACCACTATATAGTACATGAAGAAGTTACGCAAATAATAGGGTACATTTACGTTATTATTTGCATATTAACACTTATTTGTAACTGAAACTATGTCTACGTTACCCGTTTTTTCGCTAAAATAGATATAAGTATAAATAGATTAAGAAGATGGTTCGGGGATTAGCAAAAGTTAGTTAAGAAGATACACTTGGATATGAAACTCTGTATGAGGAACCGTATTATACGCGGACGAAGTCGCGGGCGGAAAGCTAGTAGATCTCATATAAAGTCAACTACAAAATATATAACCACTTTTGGACCTTATTACAACGCAATAACGTGAAAAAGTGGATACATTTCTTTGAAGTCGACTGTACAAAAGAAAAAGTGAGAAAAGTCACTTTTCTTTCGTAAGCATATCTATTCTATTTATTTCAGTTTACTATTTATACATATAAGTATTCCTTTACGAATGGTATGAACGGAGCCATAGCAGCCGTTTCAGTAGGCGCGCCCGCCGTGGTAGGAGGTATGGCTCCCTGTGACTAGCTTAGTGCAAGTTTCCAAGCTTTTTTACTTGAGGTCCAGGGCTAACACTTCCTTTTCGCGGGTCGAATTGTACGGAAAATAGCTCTTATCTCCGGCCTGAATGACAGGATTAGTTTGGAAATCCCTGATGTGAAGTACTGACCGGTATAAACGACGGCGTAGGCGGTGTCGGTGAACTTGTCGGGCGCGGTGTAGGCGCGCAGCTTCACGTAGTAGGCGGCGCCGGGCCGCAGCGGGCCGTTGCAGTAGGCGCGCCCGCTGGACTCGCAGCGCTCCGAGCCGATCGTGTACTCCTCCACCGCGCTATGGTGGAACGGGAAGTACGGCTCGGTCACCTACAATAAATAGTAGATTGTGTAACAAGGGAGCAAAATGAAATATTTACGGCGAGGGCGTGTATTGAATCCCAAACGAAGCGATGGAGTCTATAATAGAATCCCGAGCGCAGCGAGGGATTCTATTATAGACTCCTGAGCGTAGTGAGGGATTCAAGTGTTAACGCCCAAGGTGAAAATAGTTTTACTCCTATGTGACACATCCCAACAAACATTTTTTAGGTCGCCAGGACGTGCCGATGGTAACTTTTAGTTCCTAGCTTGGTCGCCATAACGTCGCCATGACGTCGAAACGACCGGAAATGGGCCCATTTTATACGATTCAGCGACAAAATAAAGTCACATAGTGGTCGTATAAGACATTAATTGGTCGTACAGTGGTTGTATAAATGTCGTAACATGCATTTATTACCGCTGCTATACGACATTTTGTTGTATAAAAGTGTTAATCAAGGTTTATCACGACCCTTATACGGAATTTTGATGTGATGCCGTGATAATTAGTGCCGTTTCGATTTATATATGTTTTAAGTTTAACATTGACATCGGAATAAGAGCTTATAAGGTACAACCATTTTATTAATATAACATACTTCAACTTAGTGTTACATATTCGAAACACGTATTCAATGTATTTAGGGTCCCAAATCTATTGGGAAAGTAATTTTATCGACTAATATATGTTTATTTTCTCAATATAATCAATGCGCTTCATAAATTATTTAAAATAAATAATATATTTACTTATAATATTAACAAATGTTTTAACAATTACCTTTAGGCGACTTAAAGTAGTAAGCGCCACCACTTAACGACTTCTTTACGACTTTATTGCTGTGTGTACAATTTTTTTCCTGTATCTCCTCAGCCATATTTACAAAACTAGTCGTTTAAAAGTCGTAAAAAAGTGTTGTACAAGACTTAACATCGTATAAGAGTGATATTTATTACTCTTAAACGACCGGTCACATAGAAGTAGGGTAAAAATAGTTCGCGACTCTATTACGACTAATCTCGGTGTAAAAGTCGTATAGACGTTACTACGACGACCATTTTGCTTATACCACTGAGAGTTGAATAATAGTCATGTAAAACAGTCGTATAGAAGTTTCTACGACGTCTATATGCGACTTTAAGTCGTATAAAGATAAAAGACTATAAGTCTTATAAAATGCTAAAAATACTTCTTTACGATGTTTATAGCTTTTTGAGTCGCATAAATCCTCCTTATAAGACACCTTATAAGATAAGAAAATGTTTGTTGGGTTACTGCTTTTCACACCACCTTAGAGAAAATATTTTTTTTATTGTTGAATCATATTATTTTAACTTTATATGTGCTTCTAAATGTGCTTCCTGATTATAATTAATCGATTAATTCAATAAGTAATATGTTTTTAATGACGGACTAGCTGAAAAAAAAGCTAATGTCCAAGAAAAGAAAAGTGCCACTTTCTTCCCTCCTAGCAGGGAAGAAAAAGCCCGTATATATGTACGATTAGGTGGTGTGAAAACTCTATTTTACACTTTGATCTCATTAACTTTGTCTAAAAAGTGGCCTAACGTCGACGATATTAAGTGTTAAACTGGGATTTTCGGTTGAAACTCAAGATGGCGAAGTCATCTTGAGAATAGATTTTTGTTTTTAGTTAATTTTCGTTGTTCAGTGTGTAATAATCAGTAATATTGTTGGCTTTTTGTTCGGCGATCTTACGAAAAAGTGTCTTCTGCTTCTTCCTAGGAGGAAGAGAGGGCGTTTGCCCGGCTTGGGTTCCGCTTGACAATCTAAAGCCATGAATTGGCGTAGGCACTAGTTTTTACCAAAGCGACTGCCATTTGACCTTCCAACCCAGAGGGGAAACTAGCCCTTATCGGGATTAGGTCCGGTTTCCTTACGATGTTTTCCTTCACCGAAAAGCGCCTGGTAAATATCAAATGATATTCCGTAAGTTCCGAAAAATTCAGTGGTACGAGCCGGGGTTTGAAGATCGGACGTCTTACCGCCAGGTTACCAGCGCTATCACCTTACGAAAAGTGTGATCTCTCACTCACTTGGTACGGCGGCCACACAGGTAAACCGTGAACATCTCGCCACGACGGCAACCGCTCACTGGAGTCGTTCCTGGGCTCCTGAGCGACCACCAGCGCGTACGCGGACACGTTGCCGTTGGCGGAGCTGAAGAAGTCGTTCTTGAAGCGCACGGAGACGGTGGTGGGCGTGGCGCGCACGGCGGCGGGCAGCGCGTGCGGCGCGGGGCGCGGCGGCGCGGCGATGGCGAGGTGCTGCGACCAGCGCGCCGCCGGGCCCGCGCCCGCGCCCGTGCCCGCCCACAGCCGGAAGCTGTACGTGCCGCCCGGCGTCAGCCCGGCCACCACGCCCGACCGAGCTACGAGGGACGACATACCAACATTATTCTAATTCTTTATTGTCAGACCATTTGTCCATAGTGTTAGTATTCAAGGTTAATTACATCTTAGTTTTTTTTTTACTCTTTCTGATGACTCCCTTCTTCACCCCCCAATTTCAAAATATTTGTTCCTAAAATAGTGAGTCCGAGCGTCCTTCTAGTACAAAAGTTGAATTTATTACAAATAACTTAAGGATACGAAAACCTAAAAAAAGAAATTATAGTATTTTATGCAACAGTTGTATAAGAGGGGTCAAAAAAGGCGAGCGGCGTATGTGTAGCGATTTGAGCCGTAGGCGAAAATTGTTAAGAAAAACGCCACAATTTTTTTTTACCTACTTATACGACGTTGCATACAATATCTATGTTCTTATATAGGTGACGACGCATGTATAAATGACAGATAAAAGGACGGGAGTATAAAAAAAAATACATCATGTTTGCCGAGGTCCCCCTATCCCCGGAGATTTGGCTCCACTCCCTCCCGGCCCTGAAAGCCTCATGTACCTAAATAATGAACGCCCCCAAAGAGAGACCCATCTATTAAGGTCTCTATAGCCTAGTTTGCCTGTAAAACACGAATAAGATGTATAAAACGCATTTCTTTTTTTACGTTTATAAAGCCGCAGCGTAAAGTTACCTTCAGGCGGGAACGTAATAGTGGTATTTTTTTCCGGTTGGTTTTGAGGGGAGTATTCAATAACGAATTTCTCCAATACGCCGTTAGCTTTATCGGCGGGTAGGTCCCAGGCGAACGTGAGCTGGTTGGGCTTGGCGTCGGTGGGGTGGAAGGAGCGCGGCGCGGGCGGCGGCGCCTGCAGCGTGGCCAGCTGCACCGACAGCCCGGGCGAGCGCGTCATCAGGGTGGCTGGCGTGCCCGACCGCACCTAGTCGACATACAAATAAGGAATCTTTCTATTGGATTACTTTTCTAGGTTTTGGAGAAAATGGGGTTACAAAATTGAGCTGGAAATACATAGGTGAAAAAACAGGTTCACATCTACTTTCATTATTTCGCCTGTAAAAGCCAAGTACTCATATGGTAGGGGCCTGTACGTAATTTTTCTTTACAAAATGACTCTGCACGCAACGTGTCTCAGGGTGCAGACCGATAGCCGCTCGAACGGCGGAGCTCGACTCCACTTCTGGCGCGGCGACCACGGCAAACAAATGAAAACATAGCCTCAATAAACGCTACTAAGTTCCTCAGAAGTCCGCAGCTCGAAGTCCGTGTAGTCGCCCGCCGGCTCGGGCCACGTCAGCGTCACGTTGATGTACCTCGATCGTGAACACGTAGTTGGTGTGCGGCTGCAGGCGCTGCACGGTTTAGAGGGTGGCGGGCGTGGAGCGCGCCTCCAGCGTGTCCTCGGCCGTGAGGTACTGCAGCTCGAAGTCCGTGTAGTCGCCCGTCGGCTCAGGCCACGTCAGCGTCACGTTGATGTACCTCGATCGTGAACACGTAGTTGGTGTGCGGCTGCAGGCCCTGCACGGTGTAGAGGGTGGCGGGCGTGGAGCGCGCCTCCAGCGTGTCCTCGGCCGTGAGGTACTGCAGCTCGAAGTCCGTGTAGTCACCCGCCGGCTCGGGCCACGTCAGCGTCACGTTGATGTACCTCGATCGTGAACACGTAGTTGGTGTGCGGCTGCAGGCCTTGCACGGTGTAGAGGGTGGCGGGCGTGGAGCGCGCCTCCAGCGTGTCCTCGGCCGTGAGGTACTGCAGCTCGAAGTCCGTGTAGTCACCCGCCGGCTCGGGCCACGTCAGCGTCACGTTGATGTACCTCGATCGTGAACACGTAGTTGGTGTGCGGCTGCAGGCGCTGCACGGTGTAGAGGGTGGCGGGCGTGGAGCGCGCCTCCAGCGTGTCCTCGGCCGTGAGGTACTGCAGCTCGAAGTCCGTGTAGTCGCCCGTCGGCTCAGGCCACGTCAGCGTCACGTTGATGTACCTCGATCGTGAACACGTAGTTGGTGTGCGGCTGCAGGCCCTGCACGGTGTAGAGGGTGGCGGGCGTGGAGCGCGCCTCCAGCGTGTCCTCGGCCGTGAGGTACTGCAGCTCGAAGTCCGTGTAGTCGCCCGCCGGCTCGGGCCACGTCAGCGTCACGTTGATGTACCTGGATCGTGAACACGTAGTTGGTGTGCGGCTGCAGGCGCTGCACGGTGTAGAGGGTGGCGGGCGTGGAGCGCGCCTCCAGCGTGTCCTCGGCCGTGAGGTACTGCAGCTCGAAGTCCGTGTAGTCGCCCGTCGGCTCAGGCCACGTCAGCGTCACGTTGATGTACCTCGATCGTGAACACGTAGTTGGTGTGCGGCTGCAGGCCCTGCACGGTGTAGAGGGTGGCGGGCGTGGAGCGCGCCTCCAGCGTGTCCTCGGCCGTGAGGTACTGCAGCTCGAAGTCCGTGTAGTCGCCCGCCGGCTCGGGCCACGTCAGCGTCACGTTGATGTACCTCGATCGTGAACACGTAGTTGGTGTGCGGCTGCAGGCGCTGCACGGTGTAGAGGGTGGCGGGCGTGGAGCGCGCCTCCAGCGTGTCCTCGGCCGTGAGGTACTGCAGCTCGAAGTCCGTGTAGTCGCCCGCCAGCTCGGGCCACGTCAGCGTCACGTTGATGTACCTCGATCGTGAACACGTAGTTGGTGTGCGGCTGCAGGCCCTGCACGGTGTAGAGGTCTGCGGGCGTGGAGCGCGCCTCCAGCGTGTCCTCGGCCGTGAGGTACTGCAGCTCGAAGTCCGTGTAGTCGCCCGCCGGCTCGGGCCACGTCAGCGTCACGTTGATGTACCTCGATCGTGAACACGTAGTTGGTGTGCGGCTGCAGGCCCTGCACGGTGTAGAGGGTGGCGGGCGTGGAGCGCGCCTCCAGCGTGTCCTCGGCCGTGAGGTACTGCAGCTCGAAGTCCGTGTAGTCGCCCGCCGGCTCGGGCCACGTCAGCGTCACGTTGATGTACCTCGATCATGAACACGTAGTTGGTGTGCGGCTGCAGGCCCTGCACGGTGTAGAGGGTGGCGGGCGTGGAGCGCGCCTCCAGCGTGTCCTCGGCCGTGAGGTACTGCAGCTCGAAGTCCGTGTAGTCGCCCGTCGGCTCAGGCCACGTCAGCGTCACGTTGATGTACCTCGATCGTGAACACGTAGTTGGTGTGCGGCTGCAGGCCCTGCACGGTGTAGAGGGTGGCGGGCGTGGAGCGCGCCTCCAGCGTGTCCTCGGCCGTGAGGTACTGCAGCTCGAAGTCCGTGTAGTCGCCCGCCGGCTCGGGCCACGTCAGCGTCACGTTGATGTACCTCGATCGTGAACACGTAGTTGGTGTGCGGCTGCAGGCGCTGCACGGTGTAGAGGGTGGCGGGCGTGGAGCGCGCCTCCAGCGTGTCCTCGGCCGTGAGGTACTGCAGCTCGAAGTCCGTGTAGTCGCCCGCCAGCTCGGGCCACGTCAGCGTCACGTTGATGTACCTCGATCGTGAACACGTAGTTGGTGTGCGGCTGCAGGCCGTGCACGGTGTAGAGGGTGGCGGGCGTGGAGCGCGCCTCCAGCGTGTCCTCGGCCGTGAGGTACTGCAGCTCGAAGTCCGTGTAGTCGCCCGTCGGCTCAGGCCACGTCAGCGTCACGTTGATGTACCTCGATCGTGAACACGTAGTTGGTGTGCGGCTGCAGGCCCTGCACGGTGTAGAGGGTGGCGGGCGTGGAGCGCGCCTCCAGCGTGTCCTCGGCCGTGAGGTACTGCAGCTCGAAGTCCGTGTAGTCACCCGCCGGCTCGGGCCACGTCAGCGTCACGTTGATGTACCTCGATCGTGAACACGTAGTTGGTGTGCGGCTGCAGGCCCTGCACGGTGTAGAGGGTGGCGGGCGTGGAGCGCGCCTCCAGCGTGTCCTCGGCCGTGAGGTACTGCAGCTCGAAGTCCGTGTAGTCACCCGCCGGCTCGGGCCACGTCAGCGTCACGTTGATGTACCTCGATCGTGAACACGTAGTTGGTGTGCGGCTGCAGGCGCTGCACGGTGTAGAGGGTGGCGGGCGTGGAGCGCGCCTCCAGCGTGTCCTCGGCCGTGAGGTACTGCAGCTCGAAGTCCGTGTAGTCGCCCGTCGGCTCAGGCCACGTCAGCGTCACGTTGATGTACCTCGATCGTGAACACGTAGTTGGTGTGCGGCTGCAGGCCCTGCACGGTGTAGAGGGTGGCGGGCGTGGAGCGCGCCTCCAGCGTGTCCTCGGCCGTGAGGTACTGCAGCTCGAAGTCCGTGTAGTCGCCCGCCGGCTCGGGCCACGTCAGCGTCACGTTGATGTACCTCGATCGTGAACACGTAGTTGGTGTGCGGCTGCAGGCGCTGCACGGTGTAGAGGGTGGCGGGCGTGGAGCGCGCCTCCAGCGTGTCCTCGGCCGTGAGGTACTGCAGCTCGAAGTCCGTGTAGTCGCCCGTCGGCTCAGGCCACGTCAGCGTCACGTTGATGTACCTCGATCGTGAACACGTAGTTGGTGTGCGGCTGCAGGCCCTGCACGGTGTAGAGGGTGGCGGGCGTGGAGCGCGCCTCCAGCGTGTCCTCGGCCGTGAGGTACTGCAGCTCGAAGTCCGTGTAGTCGCCCGCCGGCTCGGGCCACGTCAGCGTCACGTTGATGTACCTCGATCGTGAACACGTAGTTGGTGTGCGGCTGCAGGCGCTGCACGGTGTAGAGGGTGGCGGGCGTGGAGCGCGCCTCCAGCGTGTCCTCGGCCGTGAGGTACTGCAGCTCGAAGTCCGTGCAGTCGCCCGCCAGCTCGGGCCACGTCAGCGTCACGTTGATGTACCTCGATCGTGAACACGTAGTTGGTGTGCGGCTGCAGGCCCTGCACGGTGTAGAGGTCTGCGGGCGTGGAGCGCGCCTCCAGCGTGTCCTCGGCCGTGAGGTACTGCAGCTCGAAGTCCGTGTAGTCGCCCGCCGGCTCGGGCCACGTCAGCGTCACGTTGATGTACCTCGATCGTGAACACGTAGTTGGTGTGCGGCTGCAGGCCCTGCACGGTGTAGAGGGTGGCGGGCGTGGAGCGCGCCTCCAGCGTGTCCTCGGCCGTGAGGTACTGCAGCTCGAAGTCCGTGTAGTCGCCCGCCGGCTCGGGCCACGTCAGCGTCACGTTGATGTACCTCGATCGTGAACACGTAGTTGGTGTGCGGCTGCAGGCCCTGCACGGTGTAGAGGGTGGCGGAAGTGGAGCGCGCCTCCAGCGTGTCCTCGGCCGTGAGGTACTGCAGCTCGAAGTCCGTGTAGTCGCCCGTCGGCTCAGGCCACGTCAGCGTCACGTTGATGTACCTCGATCGTGAACACGTAGTTGGTGTGCGGCTGCAGGCCCTGCACGGTGTAGAGGGTGGCGGGCGTGGAGCGCGCCTCCAGCGTGTCCTCGGCCGTGAGGTACTGCAGCTCGAAGTCCGTGTAGTCGCCCGCCGGCTCGGGCCACGTCAGCGTCACGTTGATGTACCTCGATCGTGAACACGTAGTTGGTGTGCGGCTGCAGGCGCTGCACGGTGTAGAGGGTGGCGGGCGTGGAGCGCGCCTCCAGCGTGTCCTCGGCCGTGAGGTACTGCAGCTCGAAGTCCGTGTAGTCGCCCGTCGGCTCAGGCCACGTCAGCGTCACGTTGATGTACCTCGATCGTGAACACGTAGTTGGTGTGCGGCTGCAGGCCCTGCACGGTGTAGAGGGTGGCGGGCGTGGAGCGCGCCTCCAGCGTGTCCTCGGCCGTGAGGTACTGCAGCTCGAAGTCCGTGTAGTCGCCCGCCGGCTCGGGCCACGTCAGCGTCACGTTGATGTACCTCGATCGTGAACACGTAGTTGGTGTGCGGCTGCAGGCGCTGCACGGTGTAGAGGGTGGCGGGCGTGGAGCGCGCCTCCAGCGTGTCCTCGGCCGTGAGGTACTGCAGCTCGAAGTCCGTGTAGTCGCCCGCCAGCTCGGGCCACGTCAGCGTCACGTTGATGTACCTCGATCGTGAACACGTAGTTGGTGTGCGGCTGCAGGCCCTGCACGGTGTAGAGTGTGGCGGGCGTGGAGCGCGCCTCCAGCGTGTCCTCGGCCGTGAGGTACTGCAGCTCGAAGTCCGTGTAGTCGCCCGCCAGCTCGGGCCACGTCAGCGTCACGTTGATGTACCTCGATCGTGAACACGTAGTTGGTGTGCGGCTGCAGGCCCTGCACGGTGTAGAGTGTGGCGGGCGTGGAGCGCGCCTCCAGCGTGTCCTCGGCCGTGAGGTACTGCAGCTCGAAGTCCGTGTAGTCGCCCGCCAGCTCGGGCCACGTCAGCGTCACGTTGATGTACCTCGATCGTGAACACGTAGTTGGTGTGCGGCTGCAGGCCCTGCACGGTGTAGAGTGTGGCGGGCGTGGAGCGCGCCTCCAGCGTGTCCTCGGCCGTGAGGTACTGCAGCTCGAAGTCCGTGTAGTCGCCCGCCGGCTCGGGCCACGTCAGCGTCACGTTGCGCGCGCCCACCTCCAGCGCCTTCAGGTACGCTACCGCGCGAGGGTACAGCCGCGTCTGGAACGAGTATATGATGAAATTTAATTCAAATGTAAGAACATAAGGATATAGAGTGAAATGGAACGCGCGCGTGAGAGAAGAGAGAAGTATGGTTGAAAATAATATTATAAAAGCTTTCCACGGGAGTTTCTTTTGGAATACTGCTCTTTTAATACTTCTGAGAATGGCAGGAAGTCAACTCGGGCGCGGCCGCCTCACGACTCTGCTCCTGTGAGTTAACGTACCGGACGCTGCACGGGGTGCGACGTGACGTTCCCGGACACGGTCCACATGGTGACGTTGTACAGCCGGCCCGGCACTAGCCGCGCGAACTCGACGCGCGCGGCCGGCGCGGCCGCCTCGCGGCTCTGCTCCTGTGCCTCGCCGGGGCCGCCCTCCAGTCGGAAGCGGTAAGAGTCGAAACGGGACGCGGTTTGCGGCGTCAATGTGTACAGCACCTGTGGGAGAATTGAGAAATAATGTACCACCAACGAGGATAAGCGCGCAAAGCTAGCTAACAGATAGCCCTGAAGCCGTTTAAAAAACGTATTTCAATGAACATGGCATTCGCCTAATGTGGAAAAGAAAGCTGTACTCACGTATCAATTTCAGATTTTTTTTTTTAATATTTTTTCTACCATATCCAGACAAAAAGGCTGAAGGTTTGTATCCTCCTCGACTTGAAAGCGTAATAAGCCCATCATCAGACCCTGACTGACTTCACGACTATGAAATCTGTCAAACAACCTTTCAAACAAACAAAACATCAAAATTGGTCCAGCCGTCTTCGAATAATCGGTTAAAATTGTACATAAAGGAATTGCAAAAACAAAAATCTCCTCTCTCGAAATCTTTAAGTCGATTGAAAAAGAGGAATGCGATCTAATAAGTGACTTGGATATTGCTAGTACCTAATGAGTACTCACTCTAATGGCAGGGAGTGTGTCGTTGCCGACGTCGGCCTCAGGCTCGTTCACTATGGTCATCTCCGACTGGATCAGCGGACCTGCCAACATACACTATGTTTACAGAGCTTGGTCTCCAGTTGTGTGACGAGTACTGCGTTAATGGAGGACCAAAGACAATGCGTTTGACACTATGTTTAGGAACTTCATGTTCAAGAACTACGCTGCATTTCTTATGAAGCTAGAATTTAATTAAATACTAAAGATGAATCTTTAATATCTAGTGTTCGGATCAAAGATAGAAAGGTAAGTAATTTATCATCTCTGACCTTAATGTGACTGTTCTTGGAAAGCTGTCTTGGACAATTATAATTTTAAACGAAAACATGCAGCGGCAACACTAAAATGGTAAAAATTAATAATAAAACGAGTATGAATTGAATTAATATAAGACGGAAGTTCTAACAATCAAAATAAAAAAAACTTTGGAATAATATGTATATGATATAATGGAAATAGTATAAACAAAAAACAGTAGGTATAAAAATAAATTAAAAACAAATTCATACTAGCACATGCCAATGTATTAAATATTCTTACGGACTGCACTAGCGGTTCCAAAATTCTCCTACGATTGATGCGTTTGCGAAAATAAAACGTTTGATTTAATTATTGGTTGCTGTAAAAACAATAAATGTGTTTAAATGCCGCTATGATGCCACAAATGGAGCGAGTGTTTGTGCGGCTTTAACCAAACCACACAACACCAATACATTGTTATTTTTATACAAATTAAATTAAATTTACTACATGTTAAATTGTTAAATTAAATTCGAGGCACGTTTAATTCTTAGACTGTACACATAGTATGTATTAATAAATAAACAAATCATTGGAGTGACACAGTTTTTAGTCAGACTAGAAGCGGTAACTCACGAGTCCTCGTCTCCATGGTGAAGAGGACGCTGGTGAGGTTGTAGGACACGGCGTGCACGGTCAGCGTGTAGCCCACGCCCGGCTCCAGGGCGTCGAGCAGTGCTCGGACAGTCCTCACAGTCAGACTACAAGAGGTAACTCACGAGTCCTCGTCTCCATGGTGAAGAGGTCGCTGGTGAGGTTGTAGGACAGGGCGTGCACGGTCAGCGTGTAGACCACGCCCGGCTCCAGGGCGTCGAGCAGCGCTCGGACAGTCCTCACAGTCAGACTACAAGAGGTAACTCACGAGTCCTCGTCTCCATGGTGAAGAGGTCGCTGGTGAGGTTGTAGGACACGGCGTGCACGGTCAGCGTGTAGCCCACGCCCGGCTCCAGGGCGTCGAGCAGCGCTCGGACAGTCCTCACAGTCAGACTACAAGAGGTAACTCACGAGTCCTCGTCTCCATGGTGAAGAGGTCGCTGGTGAGGTTGTAGGACACGGCGTGCACGGTCAGCGTGTAGCCCACGCCCGGCTCCAGGGCGTCGAGCAGTGCTCGGACAGTCCTCACAGTCAGACTACAAGAGGTAACTCACGAGTCCTCGTCTCCATGGTGAAGAGGTCGCTGGTGAGGTTGTAGGACAGGGCGTGCACGGTCAGCGTGTAGCCCACGCCCGGCTCCAGGGCGTCGAGCAGCGCTCGGACAGTCCTCACAGTCAGACTACAAGAGGTAACTCACGAGTCCTCGTCTCCATGGTGAAGAGGTCGCTGGTGAGGTTGTAGGACACGGCGTTCACGGTCAGCGTGTAGCCTACGCCCGGCTCCAGGGCGTCGAGCAGCGCTCGGACAGTCCTCACAGTCAGACTACAAGAGGTAACTCACGAGTCCTCGTCTCCATGGTGAAGAGGTCGCTGGTGAGGTTGTAGGACACGGCGTGCACGGTCAGCGTGTAGCCCACGCCCGGCTCCAGGGCGTCGAGCAGCGCTCGGACAGTCCTCACAGTCAGACTACAAGAGGTAACTCACGAGTCCTCGTCTCCATGGTGAAGAGGTCGCTGGTGAGGTTGTAGGACACGGCGTGCACGGTCAGCGTGTAGCCCACGCCCGGCTCCAGGGCGTCGAGCAGCGCTCGGACAGTCCTCACAGTCAGACTACAAGAGGTAACTCACGAGTCCTCGTCTCCATGGTGAAGAGGTCGCTGGTGAGGTTGTAGGACACGGCGTGCACGGTCAGCGTGTAGCCCACGCCCGGCTCCAGGGCGTCGAGCAGCGCTCGGACAGTCCTCACAGTCAGACTACAAGAGGTAACTCACGAGTCCTCGTCTCCATGGTGAAGAGGTCGCTGGTGAGGTTGTAGGACACGGCGTGCACGGTCAGCGTGTAGCCCACGCCCGGCTCCAGGGCGTCGAGCAGCGCTCGGACAGTCCTCACAGTCAGACTACAAGAGGTAACTCACGAGTCCTCGTCTCCATGGTGAAGAGGTCGCTGGTGAGGTTGTAGGACACGGCGTGCACGGTCAGCGTGTAGCCCACGCCCGGCTCCAGGGCGTCGAGCAGCGCTCGGACAGTCCTCACAGTCAGACTACAAGAGGTAACTCACGAGTCCTCGTCTCCATGGTGAAGAGGTCGCTGGTGAGGTTGTAGGACACGGCGTGCACGGTCAGCGTGTAGCCCACGCCCGGCTCCAGGGCGTCGAGCAGCGCTCGGACAGTTCTCACGCCCGGCTCGGCCGTCAGGTTCCGAGCGGCCGGCACCGCGTTGGGGACCTGAACCGATAAGTCGGTTTAATTTGAAGGTAATGACCGGTTAGTTGTCGCGAACAGACTGAATACAGAAATAAGATGATCTACGTTACGTTACAAAACAGAAAGTTAGACGTAACTAAACATTAAAATGAAACTGCCTATGAAACTCGTTGGAAATCTATCATTTGTCATGTTATAAATCCGGCACCGGGAAGAAGAGTCCGCTAGATATTTAATGTTGTCCCCGGGAGGCCGCATGCCGCACGTGCGACATGCCACCTACCTCGTCGGCGCGCGGCCACCAGCGGAGGGCGTAGCGCTCCACGCGGCCAGCCGGCACCGGCCACTCCAGCGTCATGTTGCGCGTGTCCACCAGGGCGGCTACGTTTGACACCGGGTTCGGTCCTGGGGATGATAACAAATAAGTGAGAAAATTGTCCTTAATAAGTATTTGCAGATCAACTTGCATCCGCAGTTAACAACGGAAAATGATAGGCAGGGAATACCGTAGCCGTATTCTGATGCCCGGGCTACAGGACGCAATAATAACGTCCTAGCAAACGAAAACGTGTTTAAGGATTCGAAGCCAAGGTAGTGGGAAGGTATGGACTGCGCCCGCGTACCGAGCGAGGATGAGTCCTTCGGAACTTGCCTTAGACATAGTTATAAATAAGAACAAAAGTGAAATTCCACTGACTGCGCCAGTAATATGAAACGACGCGTCGCCGGCCACGGCCTCGCTCAGCGTGACCAGCTGGATCGTGTAACGCTCGCCGTGCGTCATGTCCCCGCCTGTCTGTACACATACTACTCTCAGTACTCACGGACGGTGTGGTCGGCCTCCCGCGGCTCGCCGCTGTCCACGCTGTCGCCGGCTACGGCCTCGCTCAGCATGTCCAGCTGGATCGTGTAACGCTTGGCGTGCGTCATGTCCCCGCCTGTCTGTACACATACTACTCTCAGTACTCATGGACGGTGTGGTCGGCCTCCCGCGGCTCGCCGCTCTCCACGCTGTCGCCGGCCACGGCCTCGCTCAGCATGTCCAGCTGGATCGTGTAACGCTCGGCGTGCGTCATGTCCCCGCCTGTCTGTACACATACTACTCTCAGTACTCACGGACGGTGTGGTCGGCCTCCCGCGGCTCGCCGCTCTCCACGCTGTCGCCGGCCACGGCCTCGCTCAGCATGTCCAGCTGGATCGTGTAACGCTCGGCGTGCGTCATGTCCCCGCCTGTCTGTACACATACTACTCTCAGTACTCACGGACGGTGTGGTCAGCCTCCCGCGGCTCGCCGCTGTCCACGCTGTCGCCGGCCACGGCCTCGCTCAGCATGTCCAGCTGGATCGTGTAACGCTCGGCGTGCGTCATGTCCCCGCCTGTCTGTACACATACTACTCTCAGTACTCACGGACGGTGTGGTCGGCCTCCCGCGGCTCGCCGCTGTCCACGCTGTCGCCGGCCACGGCCTCGCTCAGCATGTCCAGCTGGATCGTGTAACGCTCGGCGTGCGTCATGTCCCCGCCTGTCTGTACACATACTACTCTCAGTACTCACGGACGGTGTGGTCGGCCTCCCGCGGCTCGCCGCTGTCCACGCTGTCGCCGGCCACGGCCTCGCTCAGCGTGTCCAGCTGGATCGTATAACGCTCGCCGTGCGTCATGTCAACCACCTGCGTCCACACATAACGACGTCACATAAGCATGAAAGACAATACATTGCGACAAACTTAACACATTTAAAAAACAGTAAAAAATAAAACACGGTTAATAATAATTCTACTACGTGCTGCATACAATTTACCTATAGATCACCGACAAAGCCATTAGTTACCTATTCCTTTTTAAAGAGATGCAGTTAAACGTATACGCGATTCGTATGGCTTGTAATATGAATACTTCATGTAGTGATGATTCACTTAGCTTATGGTTTGTCTTACGGCAGCTCTTTGTTTCATCTATGGCGATAAGCGAGTTAGCCGGGCCTGGGCCCGCGCTTGCGTACTAGAGTTCTGGAGTTGGACGTTATGTCAGTGGGATAAGGCCTAAAGTACCTCGGCTTCGTTGATGTCGGGCTGCAGCGGCGGCAGCTTGGTCCACTTCTGCTCGGAGTGCGTGCGGTACTGCAGCAGGAAGGCGCCGAGCTTGGAGCCGGGCCCGGGGCCGCGCCAGCGCACCACCACGGAGTTGGACGTGGCTCGCTCCACGCCCATCCACGTTGGAGGCAGTGGACCTAAGGATAAACAAGTACATTATGATGATACCATAAATAAACACTGATTTAAACTTTCACGGTTTTTACACATTTGTAATAGGTAGGGTGGAAGGTAATTTTAAAAATATATGCGGTTAAGTGCCGTTATTACAAATAGATACCATAAATAACGACGACATTGTGCTGGTGGCCGAATCACTCGAGGATCTACAACAAACCACAAATCGTTGAAGGCATGCTCTTGAAGACAATGGCTTAAAAATCAGTCGAACAAAGTCAGAGTATATGAGATTCCAATTTGGAAGCCCCTGCGACTCAACACTCTTCATAGATAATACTCCGGTACCCTTAGTAAATAAGTTCAAATATCTTGGCTCTATCTTGGATGAAAATGCCTGTTGCGATGCAGACATAACGCATAGAGTGAATGCTGGCTGGCTAAAATGGCGAACGTTATCAGGAGTGCTTTGCGACCGTAGAGTGCCAATCAAAACTAAAGGGAAAGTCTATAAGACTTGCGTCAGACCCGTCATGCTCTACGGAGCAGAGTGCTGGACCTCTAAGCAAATACATGAAGCCAAACTTCACTCTACGGAGATGAAAATGCAGGGGGGGTGACCAGATTGGACAGAATCAGGAACGAGTTTGTAAGAGGCAGCTTTAAAGTCGCACCAATCCCAGAAAAACTACGCGAAACCCAATTGCGTTGGTATGGACATGTCATGCGCCGGGACAACGATCACCCAGTTAAAATCGCTTTAAATATTGACACAGGAAAACAACCCCAAGGACGCCCAAAGGCTACTTGGTGGAGAAACCTTCAAAGACTATCTGAAAAAATTCCAGCAAACCCTTGTGACAGAGCCGACTGGCGGAAAAATATTCGGAGGGCCGACCCCAATTAAAATGGGAAGAGGCACGGAGAAAGAAGAAGAAATAAAGTTTCGGTTTTTTTACTCAATATAATCCTAGTCAAAAACAAACTTCGGTGAATCTTGCCAAAACACTAAGCGAAAATTTCGAATAGATATAATTTTAAACAAAAAAGAACCGACTTCACTTAGACTCCACCTTTTCAAAATGAAATGTTCGAGCTACTGTAATAGTACATTACATCAGAGGCCGGGAATCCTTTTTCACGCCGAGGCATGTATAGTGCTTTTCTCAAACATGCAATGAAATAAAATAAAATAAAAAACCAAAAGGACAATGTTTTATTCAATCTAAACAGCGACCATGAAGTAAAAATTTAGAAGTTAAAATCAGCTGTTCGTAAAACCTGCCGCCATCTTTGACGCTGTCTAAATGAGGTTGGACGTTGAAACAAAAAAAAGTTACTTTGCAGGCCTAGGCCTGAAAAGTTGTATGAAATCCCATTTCAGGCCGCCTCGAGATGCTGCGCCCGAAAAAGGATACTTCCCAGGCTATTATAAGGAACGTAATGAGAATATTTCATTGCATGTTTGAGAAAAAAATATTTCAATCACTTGTGCTTATAATATTTGAAGAGTTCCCTCGATTTTTCCAGGATCCCATCATTAGATCCTGACCTAGTTACAATGGGACCGACTGTGAAGTAAACACTTTCAAACAAAAAAATAATTTTCTAAATCGGTCCAGCCGTCAAAGATCCCGACGAATTGTGAACCTCCCCCGTCGAAATCTTGAAGTCGGTTAAAAATATTCTAGCGACAAATTAGCGATGATCTATGCCCGGGGTCCCCAAACTACGGCCCGCAAGTCCATTACCGATCGGGCTGAAGAAAAGAGGTAAATTCCACACAAACCGGCCCGCAAAGAGGTAGCGGGGGTCCGGCCCGGCCCTCAGATATATAAAGTTTGGAGACGTCTGATCTACGTAGCATGGCGGGGGTAAGCTATAAGGGGCTTAGGATTTTAATATTATGTCGTTAAAATAAATGTTAACGTGAGACTTGATTCAAAGCATTACAACACATTGGGTAATGCGGCGAATGATTTTACGACAGCCCTTTGGAGAATGTGAAGTAAACCATATTAGACTGATGATGAGGAATGAGGTGGGTTGTTACTCACGGACTGGCTTGAAGACGGTATGTCGCTCGCTGCGTAGCCCGTGACTCACGGCTGCCACTGTGACCTCGTACACGGCCCCCGGAAACAGTCCGGACAACGTTGCGTTAGTGTCCGTCGTTGTTATCTACGAATTTAAGAAAGAAAAAGTAAAACATCTAAGAAGGTTAATGTACTATCTTACAATTCTTAAATGTTATTTAAAGCCTGACCAGAAATATATGATCATGCGCCATGTTGCGGAATTTCATAGGAACTAATTTCTTACACTGGCAATAATTTCAATGATGGGTTGTCACTGTTGTCAGTGTCCTTGTGGCGGTTTACTTGAATAATAGTAAAGTGTTGAATATTCAATAATAACCGTCAAGAAATGCCCAAATAAATAATGTATGTAATAAACTACTAGAAAACAAACGCTCGGGAAATGAAACAATTTCGCTACGAAACATTTACAAATTAACATCAGAGCTGACAGGTAAACAAATCAAGATGACATCATACCATAGAGAGCAATGTACTTTTTGACTATACTGAATTGATGCCATATAAATGAGAGTAATAGCGCCCTCTTTACAATGATCATATATTTCTGGTCAGGCTTTAGAGGACTGTAACTGACTGTTGTTGACGTTAAAGCTACAGACGAGGTATCCATAAGATCGCACCATTGACACAATGGTTGTAGTAACTAACAATTCGGCCGTTCTGATACTGACAAGCCCTAGTTACACCACCAGAGTAGTGTCCCACTGGAAAAAATTGGGCGCCAATGTAGTGTTCAAAACTCACCGTCTTAAATATGTATTCAGGGTCGTCTAGATCAGCCCCGGCTTCGGGTCGGCGGCGGTGTCGCAGCTCGTAGTGGTCCTGCCGCGAGTTGACGTCGGAACTCCAGGCGAGGGAGAGTTGCCGTGCAGCGCCGCCCCATGTTCGCACCACGGGCGCTAGAGGTCGCGTTGCGGCGCTGTGGGTAACACGAATATTTCGCTGCAATTTATTCATTATCTCTTAATAAGCTAAGTCTCATTTATTAATTTTAAAATTTAAAAGAAAAATATATTTGAGATTCTCTAAACAAGTCCACGCATTTGATAAATCCATAGACTAATTAAACCAAGACCTTGCATAGCCGGGCGACCCCCGCTGCCACGCTCGAAGTAATTTCACTCTATAGTAAGACACTAATATTGGAAGTGACAGTAAACATTTTGACTATGTCTACGTCTCCATGGCAACCATTAATGTCTGTCTTTCTCTTACGCCCCACGGAATAATCGCGCGTTCCCTGTCTATCATTGCGAGTTCTCCTCCCACACCCCTTCTTTTTGGCAGCTTAGGTTTTAAAGAAATAACGCGCTAAGCGGAGTATAGAGATATCTTTTATATGGATAAATCACATAATGTAGTTTGCAAAACCTTTTTTTTTGTTTTCTAACTTAACCCCTCAAAGAGCCCCTCATGTAAAAAAATATTTTGTTAATGTTAGACGTCCGCCTTTGGGTCTCAGAATTACATGTTAGTGTACAAAATTTCATTTCGATCGGTCGTTTCTAAGAAAATTGGATATGACAGACAAACAGACAGATGCTATACAAGCAATCATCTGACAAATTGCGTGATTGATTGTCTTTATGGTATTTTACAGAAGGTACAGTGATGTGACAGTACCCGTTTAAAGATTAGAATAGGAGAACTTAACAGGCAACGATAAAATACAATTAATTCACCCATAAGGGCATCTATAAAGATGCCGTTTATAATTCATTGTATCATTACCCAATCACTAATGTATTTATTATCATCGATAACAAAACACCTGCTTGATAAGCGAAATCAACACCGGACTTGATTTTTGAATAAGGTAAAGTAATCATTTAGTTATCAATATCAGTTGTAGCCATGTTCCGTTTGGTCGTATTTGGGGCGTTAGCGGCGATCGTCAGCGGACAGACGACGCAGGTCCAACAATGTAAGTACACTCCAAAAAACCGTTTTTATCTACTACTAGCCATTTCCCGCGGCGTCGCCCGCGTACTATAAGTACTCAAAAAGGATACGATACCCATGTTGTTTTTCAGAATTTGTGACCACATTTGCCCCTTTTAGGGGTTGAATTTTCAAAAAACCTGAAACACGTGTTTACTCATTTATCGTTAGGAATACTCCTGTGAAGTTTCGAATAAAATAGTCTAACAAATCTTGATTCGCCATACAAACTTTGGACCCCAATTTTACCCCGTTAGGGGGTGAATTTTGAAAAATCCTTTCTTAGTGCATCCCTAGACCTTATAAGGAACCTACGTGCCAAATTTGGAATCTATAGAACCAGCGGTTTGGGCTGTGCGTTGATATGTCAGTCAGTCAGTCAGTCAGTTTCTTCTTTTATATATTTAGATAACTAGTAGTCCGCCTTGAACGGAGAACTCGCGATTTACATGCAAACGAGTTGACCAATATAACAAGACCCTTATAAATATCATTTAGCACCTAACTCCATAACCGAACTTTTAAATTGTACTTATCTCTACTATATTACAACCTTACCAAATGTCATAAAGATCAGAAAAACTATTCAAAATCAAAATGCACAGACGTCTAGGTAGCCAGCTGACAGTTCCGTTGTGTCAGAACTGTCCGAAGTTGTATGTAAGAACTTCACTGCTCTGTCTGTCTGTCCCTATGCATGCTTAGACCTTTAAAACTACGCAACATATTTTTTTAATAGATAGAGTAGTTCAAGAGGAAGGTTTATATGTATAATACATGCAGAATATAGTAGAGAAACACTGATAATTTTAGAGGTTTCTAATGTGATGTCGTAAATAAACCTTTTTAAGCTTACATTGCGAACGCTGGCTGAACCCTACGAGATAGACCAAAATAATGTACTACAGTATTGTACACCTTAAAAAGGTCTACAAAGAAGTCCGCGATTGTATATGTCTATCTCTTAGGGATAACCCACAATAACCATTCTTTATCCCGTGCGAAGCCGGAGCGGGTCGCTAGTATTCAATATATAGGGTAATTGTGCTAGTTTCCCGTCCAGGTCCAGTTAACCGTCCACTTGATTAAACTGCAGCAAGATTTTTTTAAGGTCAACATAGTTTATATTTATAGTTTATTCTTTAGTAGATTTTTTTATTTTAAGATTTTATTTTGGGAGAAACTTGAACATAAACATATAAATAAGTATGGACGGAAAACCTACAAGAGTGGACGAAAACTAGCACAATCACTCTATGTTGCCGCGATAAATATGAATAGTAATGAATGTAGACAAAATATGTTTAGTAACAACCGCATGATAAAATATGCACGAT
Organism: Pammene aurita; assembly: GCA_947086415.1. NCBI lineage: Eukaryota > Metazoa > Arthropoda > Insecta > Lepidoptera > Tortricidae > Pammene > Pammene aurita. Next base: position 15,056,584 of record OX352292.1, on the reverse strand, counting down.
AATGTTTTACATAAAGGATTATTTGAATTTGAATAAAATAATTATTTTTATTTCAGGCACGGTAAATAACGGCGCCCTCCCTATAAACGCTTACATCGCCGGATGCGATGTTCCGCCTTGCGGCCTGATACAACTGCAGACTGCGGTCGTCAACATAGTCTTCAGAGCTCGTGAGTGATTATCATAAACGGCTCATTCTACTTTTTCATGACCTAATCTATTGCCCGAAAAAAGTATGAGACATATTATATTCCCAAATTGTACCTGAAGCTGAACTAAATAATAGGAATTTGTTGACCAAAATTCATATATTAATATTGATTATTGTAAAAAGATGGTACGCAGTGGTAAACGCCTTATTTTCATACAAACCGGAAGACAATCAAAGACCACTGAGTTACTGTGGTTAAGAATATTTACAATTGTTATTATTAAACTAAGCTATCGGGATGATAGCCTAATTAAGCCTCTTTCCACGTCACAAAACCGAAAATGAAAGTAATGGCAAAGTATTCTGAAATATGCATTTTACGAAAAAAGTAGAATGGTCCAAACATATCTTATAATTGCATCTTATTGTGAAACATTACCTCGTACAATTGACGAGGTGGCTTTAAAAGACAGGGACAACTTTGAAAAATCAATTTTTACGCCAAAGCTTTCATTTTTACCACCAACCTTCTGGCAATGCGTAGGAGTTTATTTTATATGATTCTAGCCATTTACCAAAATATATCAAGTTTAGTTTTATATACATATATATAAAACAAAATATAACTCAAGAACGGTTGAACAGATTTTAATAATGTTTGATTTTTTGGGATTTATCGGCGCCCCGAATAACAGAATAACTGTTAAACTATTGGAAACATTAAATAAAGAAATATAGTTGGCGGTACGAAATTCGCCGGGTCAACTAGTTATAAATAATACAGATTTTATGATCATTTGAAATTAATCAAACTGGCCCCAATATTTTCTAAAGGCAACCCGTTTTACGGTACGAATAAATAGGTAAGCCGTGAAAACATATGATAAGAAACAGGTAGTCTCATTCAAAAAAATTCATCGATGTGGCTGAAAAAAAATACGTGAGTGTCGTGGAACACTCGGTTGGAAGGAAGTTATGTTATTTAATATTTAAACATTTTTGCAATTTTTGTAATTTTTGCAATTTTTGCAATTTTTATAATTTTTGGCATTTTGACTATTTCGACTATTTCGACTTTTCGACTTTTTAAACTTTTTTGGCTTTATTTACTTTTTTGACTTTTCACTTCACTTCACTTCACGTTATTTTATTTCATTTTACATGTTTCTCAATAGTATTATATGGCTTTGTGTCGCGTTTTCGTTACGGTCACGTGACTGTTTTCCGCCTAACCCCTCATCCGCGAACCGTCTGATAAGGAACTTCGTACAAAAAGATACACGAGTGAAATCAAGTGTCGTTTTTTACAGCTCGCACCATGCGCTCAATGACAACGTTGGCAACGGCGTTCCTCCCCGTGCTGGGTATACCTGTGCCCGTGCCCTACCCGCTGGGCGACCAAGCTCTGACATGCAACTTCCTCGACAACTCCTACTGCCCAGTGCTGGAGGGAGAGATTTTACAGTATACCTTGCTCATGTATATAGAGTCCAGTTTTCCAACGGTGAGTAAACACAGACAATAATAAAAACGTTTTTTTTTCTCCATATTAATTACATAATATTTTAAATATAAACTGAAACAGATGTCATATACAAAGGAAAATATAAAAAACCGGCCAAGAGCCTGTCGGGCGATGTTCAACGTAGGGTTTTCCGTAGTTACCGGCCCGCCACAATCTCAAAAGGTTGTTTTTTTATATGATATTCTGCGGCACTTACGTCCTTTTTACTTTTTATTAGTTATAACTCAAAAACGACTAAACCGATTTTCTTCAATATAGTTCTCATTGAAAGTACTTATTAGGCCTAACGTTTATGAATTTTTCCAAATTGTTGGACCCACGGTTCAAAAGTTACGGGGGGGGGGGGGGGGGGGGCGTACTTTTTTTAAACTTTCGAAGCTATTATCTACGAAACTATTAAATTTATCCAAAAATTGTTTAAACAGACTCCTTTTTGAAAGACCTGTCCAACGACACCCCACACTATAGGGTTGTAGCAAAAAAAAAAAATCACCCCTCACTTCATGTGTTGATACACATACTCATACCAAAGTTCAGTTCTCTAATACTAACGGTTACAGCGTTAGAGGTCACAGCGGCATTGGTCGAATTTTCCCGTGTATACATATACAAACTTTGTAAATGTAAAGTTAGGGCCAGACGGCATAAAACCAAAGCCCTCTGCCATGAGACCTTGGCAGAAAACAGAGATTTTAAACCATGTAGCCCGTGGTTGATGTCTAATTCTACATGACCTTTAAAAGCCCTTGGTGGCCAGGCGTACTCTGCCAACCATTGGCAGAAGCGGTTGGTTGGTTGTCAGCTATGTAGACGCTCGCTTCAACCACGGTCACGTGGCAGAATCTGCGGCTATCTGCCGCGCATGGCCTAATTGGCGAATCATCTAAGGTCATAGACATAGACGGTCATAGGATAAAAGGTCTAGACAGGGCATGGTAATAACAATACCAAGATCGAACGGGATAGTCTAATTACACTTTCAATAGGTACGACAGAGAAGGTGCTATTATCGTTGGTCCTTGTCATAGTCTCCTTTTTATTACCTCCACGCCATTACTTATAGCAGTGGAGGGTCACAACCAGATATACGCGATTTCTTCAAGAATTTCTGTGTTTACTACGAGAAAACCTGAATGATAGACCTGATGATTTTTCTTAGAAAGGTGTCGGCTAAGGAAAATAATGGTAAATAGTTCTGTTTTGTGCTGTAGAAGTGATTTATCGTCATCTATGTTTATCCCTTACGGGTGTACGCGTGTGCGTTCTCTAGTTGTACTTGGCTGAGTTACAAAAGCGTACTGAGGAGATATCAGCCCGGTGCTAGCCGGGCGACATTAGTGCCTGAGTGGCGCGACAGATAGCGCTACTAGTCGAGGAATCTACTCGATTAGGGCTGAGTTACAAGGGTGTTATCTCATATGTGGTTCAAGCGAAGGCAACGAATACACAATATCATCTATTTAACCTCGTAAGGCCCAATGGCCTATTATTAGGACGGTAAAATTTTGTCATAATGGCCCACGAGGTCAACTTTTTTATTCAAAATTAGACCTTGTTCCAGAAGCTGAAATTTTAAAATATGATGTACTATTTTTAGGACACTGAGTCACTATTCTACTTGTCCTAAAAATAGGACTGGGCCTTACGAGGTTAAGTTTATAAATTATATCGTAGTGTAATATTTATTATAAAAATCTGTACACACTAGCGAGCTGACTTCTAAACACGCTTTGTTCTACAGGGTGTCTCCCCCACGATCGAGTTCCGTATCGCCGACGAAAACAACACGCAATTCATCTGCATCCGCGTCCCCGTCACAATCCTGCCACCCAGCTCGAGTCTCGCCGGCAACGCTACGCTCGTCGATGCTCAATAACTACTATACTATCCGTAAAAACAACTGACGACTGAGGTCATAAAACTTATTTTTCACACTTGCACGAGCGCTGTGTTATGGCCTCAGTCGCCAGTTAGTATTCGACTAGTGTAATAAGGACTCTGTGGTCGTGCCCGAGAAAGAAAGACAGACAGATGACAGAATGATAGAAAGACAGATGATCGGCCGCCATTGCTCGTTGCCGTTGAGTTTTCCCAAGCCATGTCTCGTTTTGCGTATTTTAATGTATTAAATCTCTATTTAATGATGACTGGTGTTTAATTAATGAGCGATTGCGTGCCCGTGACAATCCTGTCCTCAACCCTCGCCAGCAACGCTACGCTTGTCGAAGATGCCCAGTAACTACCGTCACGCTCTTTAATTTGGTACCCGGTACCCCCTTCCATATAATGTTCTTTTCACACCCAACATTCATTAAACTGGTTACACAAGTACCAGAAAATACAAAAACAAACAAACACGAACAACAATCATAAAAAGAACGGCTACAGTGCAGTTGCAGCCCGGCAGCAACGCTGTGTCCAGCGTCACGTGGGTGGCTGTCTCCTGTACACCTGAAGGAAGTCTCCGCGCCGTCCACTCCGCGCGACACGGCGAGCACGGCTACAGTGTAGTTGCCGCAGGGCAGCAACGCCGTGTCCAGCGTCACGTGGGTGGCTGTCTTCTGTATACCTGAAGGAAGTCTCCGCGCCGTCCACTCCGCGCGACACGGCGAGCACGGCTACAGTGTAGTTGCGGCCCGGCAGCAACGCCGTGTCCAGCGTCACGTGGGTGGCTGTCTCCTGTACACCTGAAGGAAGTCTCCGCGCCGTCCACTCCGCGCGACACGGCGAGCACGGCTACAGTGTAGTTGCCGCAGGGCAGCAACGCCGTGTCCAGCGTCACGTGGGTGGCTGTCTTCTGTATACCTGAAGGAAGTCTCCGCGCCGTCCACTCCGCGCGACACGGCGAGCACGGCTACAGTGTAGTTGCGGCCCGGCAGCAACGCCGTGTCCAGCGTCACGTGGGTGGCTGTCTCCTGTACACCTGAAGGAAGTCTCCGCGCCGTCCACTCCGCGCGACACGGCGAGCACGGCTACAGTGTAGTTGCCGCAGGGCAGCAACGCCGTGTCCAGCGTCACGTGGGTGGCTGTCTCCTGTACACCTGAAGGAAGTCTCCGCGCCGTCCACTCCGCGCGACACGGCGAGCACGGCTACAGTGTAGTTGCGGCCCGGCAGCAACGCCGTGTCCAGCGTCACGTGGGTGGCTGTCTCCTGTACACCTGAAGGAAGTCTCCGCGCCGTCCACTCCGCGCGACACGGCGAGCACGGCTACAGTGTAGTTGCCGCAGGGCAGCAACGCCGTGTCCAGCGTCACGTGGGTGGCTGTCTCCTGTACACCTGAAGGAAGTCTCCGCGCCGTCCACTCCGCGCGACACGGCAAGCACGGCTACAGTGTAGTTGCCGCAGGGCAGCAACGCCGTGTCCAGCGTCACGTGGGTGGCTATCTCCTGCATACCTGAAGGAAGTCTCCGCGCCGTCCACTCCGCGCGACACGGCGAGCACGGCTACAGTGTAGTTGCCGCAGGGCAGCAACGCCGTGTCAAGCGTCACGTGGGTGGCTGTCTTCTGTATACCTGAAGGAAGTCTCCGCACCGTCCACTCCGCGCGACACGGCGAGCACGGCTACAGTGTAGTTGCCGCAGGGCAGCAACGCCGTGTCCAGCGTCACGTGGGTGGCTATCTCCTGCATACCTGAAGGAAGTCTCCGCGCCGTCCACTCCGCGCGACACGGCGAGCACGGCTACAGTGTAGTTGCCGCAGGGCAGCAACGCCGTGTCAAGCGTCACGTGGGTGGCTGTCTTCTGTATACCTGAAGGAAGTCTCCGCACCGTCCACTCCGCGCGACACGGCGAGCACGGCTACAGTGTAGTTGCCGCAGGGCAGCAACGCCGTGTCCAGCGTCACGTGGGTGGCTATCTCCTGCATACCTGAAGGAAGTCTCCGCGCCGTCCACTCCGCGCGACACGGCGAGCACGGCTACAGTGTAGTTGCGGCCCGGCAGCAATGCAGCCGTGTCAAGAGTCACGTTGGTGGCCGCAGTCGTTGTCGTGCTGCTGTCACCGGATCCGTGGGCCTCGTGGTACGACACCTGATGACGAGACTAATTTTAAACAAAACCGTACCGATTTCACTAGAACAAATGCCCGAGCGTCCGTAAAAATACTGAAATCACTGTAAGTATAGGTGTGCCTGTAATATTTGAAAAGTTTCCTTGATTTTTGGAGGATCCCATCATCAGATGCTGACCTGATGACAATGGGACCAAATGTCAAGAATACCCTTTAAAATAAAATAAAAACATCCAAATCGTCCAGCCATCAGCCGATCTCGACGAATTGAGAACCTCCTTTAAATCTTGAAATCGGTTGATTAAAAAAAAATAGTTCGCCCGGTGTCGTATGGTTGAAAGCTGTTAAAAAACTTCAAAGGAAAAGTAACAATGAGACATTGTCACTTCCTAAACGATTAAACAAGTGTTAAACGAGAATGTGTGTATTAAATAATTAACAACAAACCTTATATTCGTCTTGCGTACTGCCTTCAGCTGGAGTCCACCACACCATGATGCCGCCACCCTCCGTCTCGTTCAGGTAGCGCCATTGCAGGTCCTGGACCGGCAGAGGTTCTGCGAACAAACATTCTACTGTTCAAAACGTAAATAACTTAATTTCCCGTGACAAAAATATGGGTAGAAGTTTTTATAGTTTTACTAGCTTTTGCCCGCAGCTTCACTCGCGTTAAATTCGGGGTAACAAACCATACAAACTTCCACCCCCCATTTTAGGGAAGTGGGGGGTTAGAAAGAGAGAAAAAGTAGCCTATGTCACTCTCCATCCTTTCAACTATCTCCACTTAAAAAATCACGTCAATTCGTCGCCCCGTTTTGCCGTGAAAGACGGACAAACAAACAAACAAACACACACATACACTTTCCCATTTATAATATTAGTATGGATTTGTGTGCTGTTACGTCTGTTACTATTCTTAAGTGGGTGACTGTGACTTAAATAACAGCTTGTAAAATTAAACAATGTGGCGGCAAACTTGACGCACGCGAAATGCGGCGCGGCGAGCAGCTGGAATAGCGGTCACTGTTCAAGGGCGTCGCCAAGGGGGGGCAGGGAGGGACCTGCCCTAGACATAAAAAAAAATGTAGCCAAATGTTGTACCCACAATTCATATTTTCATCACCCTCCATATATAAACTTGCCCCACCTTGGGCAATCGGCTGGCGACGCTCTTGTCACTGTTGTCGCCCAAATGTTCCTAACAGGTTCATTCAAAATTATTTTTGCATGTTTTTAAAGTGGGGCATTCCACTCATACAATAGATTGTTATTAAATCAAATACAAACATTGAAAACATTGAAAAAATAATCAACCCAGCAGGACTTGAACCTGCATCGATACGCCTTGCCGGGGCTCGATCGCTTCAGGTTCATTCAAGCCTATACATTTAGATCTTGCCGCGCACGTGGCTTCGCCCTGCAGAGCGCGCGCGTCTGGTCCGGCCCAGGCCCTGTAGCCAAGATGACAATCGTTTGCAGAAAACGAAACGAAACGCTACACGCTCTCGGTCACTCTTCCACATTAGTATTATTATCTTTCTCCGTCGTGATACTTTTGTCTGAGTCCTTTTCTCCATGGTCTAACACTGTTATTTATATATATGTAAGAGTATGTATATGTAAGTATGTTTAAGTAGATATATGTTTATTTGGTTATAATTATGTGTAAATTGTGTAATATGTATATGTTTATTTTAATGGATTATTTATATAAGTAGATATAGATATTTTGCCATAATTACTATGTGTATGAATAAATTAAGATCTTGTCATGATTTTCAACACCTACTGACATTAATGATTTAACCAATCTCCGCTACCTTAAGGTTGTCTGGAAGAGATCGCTTCTTAGCGATAAGACCGCCTGTTGTTTACCTTAAGTTTTGTAATTTTTCTGTCTCAGTTTCTTTTATTGAGGTGTACAATAAAGAGTATTTTATTTATTTATTTATTTTATTAGTGCGATAGAGGAGACGGATAGCGTTTCGATTCGTTTTCTACAAACGATTGTCATCTTGGCTAAGCCCACAGGACAGGTGTCGGTACTCACTGAGCGTGATCTCGGCGGGCGCGGGCCAGGAGGTGACCTTGCCGGACATGGTCTTGACGGTGACGGTGTAGTGCGCGCCGGGCTCCAGCCCCTCGAACGTGACGGCGGCGGTCTCGTTGCGCGCGCGCAGGTGTCGGTAGGTAGGTACTCACTGAGCGTGATCTCGGCGGGCGCGGGCCAGGAGGTGACCTTGCCGGACATGGTCTTGACGGTGACGGTGTAGTGCGCGCCGGGCTCCAGCCCCTCGAACGTGACGGCGGCGGTCTCGTTGCGCGCGCGCAGGTGTCGGTAGGTAGGTACTCACTGAGCGTGATCTCGGCGGGCGCGGGCCAGGAGGTGACCTTGCCGGACATGGTCTTGACGGTGACGGTGTAGTGCGCGCCGGGCTCCAGCCCCTCGAACGTGACGGCGGCGGTCTCGTTGCGCGCGCGCAGGTGTCGGTAGGTAGGTACTCACTGAGCGTGATCTCGGCGGGCGCGGGCCAGGAGGTGACCTTGCCGGACATGGTCTTGACGGTGACGGTGTAGTGCGCGCCGGGCTCCAGCCCCTCGAACGTGACGGCGGCGGTCTCGTTGCGCGCGCGCAGGTGTCGGTAGGTAGGTACTCACTGAGCGTGATCTCGGCGGGCGCGGGCCAGGAGGTGACCTTGCCGGACATGGTCTTGACGGTGACGGTGTAGTGCGCGCCGGGCTCCAGCCCCTCGAACGTGACGGCGGCGGTCTCGTTGCGCGCGCGCAGGTGTCGGTAGGTAGGTACTCACTGAGCGTGATCTCGGCGGGCGCGGGCCAGGAGGTGACCTTGCCGGACATGGTCTTGACGGTGACGGTGTAGTGCGCGCCGGGCTCCAGCCCCTCGAACGTGACGGCGGCGGTCTCGTTGCGCGCGCGCAGCACGGGCGCCAAGCGTCGCGACGCGCCGCCGCCCGACACCGACACTTGGTACTTCTCGAACTCGCTGTTAAGACCATCAGACATTATAATATAATAGTACATTACTTACCAAGGACTGTAAAAGAAAGAAAGCCCGAAATCGCAGGTATTTGTAACCCGAGCCGCAAGCGAGGGTTGTAAATATGCGATAGAGGGCTTTCTTTTTTACTGCCCGTGGTGAGTACACAATTTTACGTCTCCACCTGGCCATAATGCGAGTTTGACCGTACGCGTAGCGTGCGATAAAACTCACATTATGGCCAGGTGAGACTAAAATACAGATTTATTACAGTACAAACTACAGAGTTTCATATTACACTATTTTGTTGGTGAACTTCCACTTAAGTTGCATAAATAATGTAAGCTCGACCAATTTTACTTTATAACGGATTGTTAAAAATATACTACGATGTTTAGGTATGATATAAAAAGGAGTGCTCATTCTGCAATAAAGTTAACTCCTCATAAACGCTCAGTGCTATACACTATTGAAACAATACCTACAATCGCCTTCGCCGAACACGTTCATAATGACAAGCGACACCGATTCCTAGCCTAGTCGGTAGTGACCCTGCCTATGAAGCAGGAGGTCCCGGGTTCGAATCCTGGTCAGGGCATTTATTTGTGTGTTTATCACGTATATTTGTTCCTGAGTTATGGATGTTTTCTATGTATTTAAGTATTTATCTATATCTGTCTATTATATATATCGTTCACTTCTGAGCCATGTCTATAAGCTGTTTTCAAGAGTCATTACGAACCGTCTCGCACGCAGGCTAGATGACTTCCAGCCTCCCGAACAAGCCGGTTTCCGAAGAGGCTTTAGTACCGTAGACCACATCCATACGCTCCGTCAGGTTATACAGAAGACTGAGGAGTATAACCTGCCCCTCTGCTTAGCGTTCGTGGACTACGAGAAAGCCTTCGACTCGATCGAAACCTGGGCTGTACTACAATCTCTCCAGAGGTGCCAAGTGGACTATCGCTATATCGAAGTGCTGAAGTGTTTGTACGAGAACGCCACTATGTCAGTCCGACTCCAGGACCAGAACTCGAAACCAATTCCGTTGCAGCGGGGAGTCAGGAAAGGAGATGTTATTTCTCCTAAACTGTTTACCGCTGCACTGGAGGATGTTTTCAAGACTCTGGACTGGAGAAGGCTAGGCATCAACATAAACGGCGAGTACATCACTCACTTTCGGTTTGCTGACGATATAGTAGTCTTGGCTGAGACCATGGAGGATTTGAGTATGATGCTCGATGACCTCAGTAAAGCCTCCGAGCGAGTTGGTCTAAAGATGAACATGGATAAGACGAAGAACATGTCAAATACCCATGTAGCACCAACTCCCGTTACAATCGGAGACTTTACACTCGAAGTTGTGGATGATTATATATACTTAGGACATACTGTCCAGGTAGGTAGATCCAACTTCGAGAAAGAGGTCAATCGACGAATCCGACTCGGTTGGGCAGCGTTCGGGAAGCTACGGCACATCTTTTTGTCCAATATTCCGCAGTGTCTCAAGACGAAAGTCTTTGACCAGTGTGTGTTGCCAGTGATGACATATGGTACTGAAACGTGGTCGCTTACAATGGGCCTCATAAGAAAGCTCAAAGTCACCCAAAGGGCAATGGAGAGGGCTATGGTTGGAGTCTCTCTGCGTGATCGCATCAGAAATGAGGCCATCCGCAGCAGAACCAAAGTAACCGATATAGCCCTCCGAATCGCTAAACTAAAGTGGCAGTGGGCGGGGCACATTGCTCGTAGAACCATTGGCCGTTGGGCGGAAAGGTTCTCGAGTGGCGACCACGAACCGGAAGGCGCAACGTGGGTAGACCCCCCGCAAGGTGGACTGATGACCTGGTGAAGGTCGCGGGAGTCCGCTGGATGCGGGTGGCGCAGGACCGGTCATTGTGGCACTCTTTGGGGGAGGCCTATGTCCAGCAGTGGACGTCTTTCGGCTGATATGATGATGATGATGATGATCAGAGCTCGGATTTTTCACGGCAAAACAAAACACTAGCGTAATTTAGCCAGTGCTTGAAATATTATTTTATCGACACCTATCGAGTCTTACTAGAGTATATGACAGGTATTGCCTCAGTACATTTTTTCTTTTTTTATTCGATGGTACACCTATCAGTGTGAATGTCAAAATTTAAAAACTAACAAACGTGCGAAAATTTCGAAAAACAGGAGACTTACTAGAGCTCAAAATCAATATTTTTGACCAGTCTAAGGTGACCTACTGGGGGTTAGAAGGTTGTGCATTAATTACCGGACATCCTATATAAGTAATAAAATAACTTTTCATTTTAGCTTTGCAATAGTCGAGCAACAAAGAGGTAGGTCTGCATGTACAACTTAGAACGAAGTAACTATACCACCTCATTTAAAATGATAGAAACGACTGCAAATTTCATCTCACATGACATATGACATTCGCACTTTAACTGTCATTTCATTACGTATAAAACGTAAATTGCATCTAGGTATTATTTATTTCGCAACGCATTGAATCCGACGTGTTGGATATACGTATAATAACTTAATATTGCAAGGTATCAATTAATACAAAAATGAGTAATGTACAAGATCGGATCAAAACGTGGATTGAAAATCACCCTGAGTTAGTCTATAATGAAGTGACCTCCACTATATACTGCTCTATGTGCGATATGCATCTAAAACTGAAGAAATGCAATATCGAGAATCATGTGAAAAGCAACCGCCACAATTACCGTTCGGGGCAACCAAATAGGAAACATCAATTTTATTTCGATTTAATTATTTTTCTTATTTCATGCAACATACCATGGGCAACAGTCAACAACAATAATTTTCGTCATTTTTTTAACAAGTATTTATGTTGCGACTGCTCTATGACTTCTTTACCGGACGAATCGACCCTGCGAAAAATTTATTTAAATCTCGTGTACAAAAAAACTATACAGGGTATAAGAGAGGTAAACAAAACCAATTATTTGTGGATATCTATAGACGAAACACCAGATTTCATGGGAAAATGTGTGACAAACGTGGTGATTCGGTCTTTGCAAAAAAATTGTTCTAAGCAATTTTATCTTTTGGGGTCGAAGGTTTTAGAGAAGGTAAATGGGGAAACAATAGCAAACCTAATAATAAACCAATTAAAATTTTTGTTTCAAAATTCTTTCAATGATAACGTAAACAATTTGCTTTTACGTCACCACCTGGCCATAATGTGAGTTTTACCGCTCGCTACGCTTACGGTAAAACTCGCATTATGGCCAGGTGGGGACGTAAAATTGTGTACTCACCACGGGCAGTAAAAAAGAAAGCCCTCTATCGCATATTTACAACCCTCGCCTGCGGCTCGGGTCCCAAATACCTGCGATTTCGGGCTTTCTTTTTTTTACAGCCCTAGGTAAGTAATGTACTATTACTTTGCACAGATAGTGCCGCATATATGCTTACAGCCGGTCGTATTTTAAAAGCAACGTTTCCTCGTATGAAACACATTACGTGTTTAGCTCATGGTCTGCACCGGGTTGCCGAAGAAGTGCGAGATAATTTCAAAGGTGTGGATGGGTTGATATCGAATGTCAAAAATATATTCCTAAAATCTCCAGAGCGTGTACGCCTTTTTAAGGCAAAATATCCGTCCATTCCCCTACCTCCCGAGCCAATTATCACCAGATGGGGAACTTGGATATCTGCTGCGGTATATTACGCTCAATACTATGAGCAAATACGTGATGTCGTCTCCATACTTGCTAATGACTCGGCAGCTATAAGAGCTGCAAAAAAATGTTTTCAAACACGCAAACTACGACCGGAGTTAAATTTCATTCGCGACAACTACGAAGTAATAGCCTCTTCAATAGAACAATTGCAATGTTCGACTTTATCCATTGCGGAATCCTTCCTCATTCTGGATACTGTTCGTTGCTACGTAAACTGGAGTAAACTTTTACCAGTGATACGTAAATTTGAAGCCGTGCTCGAACGAAATCCTGATTACGAAATTTTAAGAGACATATCTGAAAATATTACCCGAACTGATAATGAATTCTATAAATTTGCTCCCTTGACGTCAACTGAAGTTGAACGTACATTTAGTGTACATAAATGGATTTATAGTGATAAACGCAACTGTTTACTCCCAGAGAATGTTGAAAAGATAATGATCATCTACTCCTATCACTATTACCCAAATAAAATGTCTTGTGCTGCTGTGTGTACTGACGTAGATTTTGAAGAAGAAATTGCGTCTGTTTCTAATATATAGTAACTTTATACAAATGTTTTTATTAGTTTTATTACATATTAATTTTATTTGGTGACTTTTATTTCTTCTAGTTCTGAATTATCGATATCGATAAAATAATATTTCAAGCACTGGCTAAATTACGCTAGTGTTTTGTTTTGCCGTGAAAAATCCGAGCTCTGATGATGATGATGATATATATCGTCGACTAGTACCCTCAACACAAGCCTTATTGAGCTTACTGTGGGCCTAGGTTGATTTGTGTAAGATTGTCCCATAATATTTATTTATTTATTTATTATTATTTATTTGGCGCGCCCGGTACGGCACGGTGCGGTAGTGTGCGGGCGCTTGATCTTCGGCTCCAACACGGTTTGTACGGTGACGTTAACAGTTGCGAATACCTTTCTTCCTTGGGCGGGAGCCAGGTGACCTTGAACTTGGTAGGCGTGACGTATTTGGCGGGTATCTGCACGTCGCGCGGCCGCAGCGGCACGGTGCGGTACTGCGCGGTGGTGGGCGCGCTGATCTCCGGCTCCGACACGGTCTGCACGGAGATGTTGTACGGCCGGCCCGGCACCAGCCCTTTGAACGCGGCCTGCGCCGGCCCCGGCGGTTCCCCTTCCTTCTCAACGTACAGTTCTGATTCGCGCGCGTCTGGCGGCACGATTGACACCTGCGATTACGAACAAAATATTTGTAACAAAAAACAAACCATATTGCTGTAAGTCAAGTCCTATAACTTAATAGTACATAGCAGAGGACGGGAAAGATAAATTCGTGGACGAGCGATTTTTTCGGACAAAGCGTAGCTGAAGCCGAAAATATAAGACGAGTCCACGAATTTCTATTCCCGCCGAGGCATATATAACGCTTTTCTCCAAATGTGCGAGGAAATAAAGTAAATGAAATAAATTACATTTTTAGGTTAGCATTAAATATCATGAATTTATGAATTAGCTTCCCTTTACAATATTTTTTTGAGTATAGAGCACTACTTATACTGCCAATCATCTGCCAAAGTTCATTCAAATAATATTTAAAATTCAATTTTCGTCAAAAACTATTTAAGACGGTATTAAATATGCTCCTTTCACACAACTGTAAAAGCTTAAACCTTAAAAAAAGTTGTTTTGTCTATGATTATATGAAGCCGTATTCACACGATCAGACGTGGTGGTCATGCAAGCTATGACACAGAACGAGACAACCAAGGTTTTTGATCTCACTATCTCGCTCTAACCTATAGTTTGAAGGGATTACCGTTCAGACGGTTGGCTGTTTGAAATGATATTTCTTAGTTGAATGAAATGTTTAAAAGGTAAAAAACAATGCGGACGACAAGTACAACTTGTCGTCCGCTAAAACAGGACAATGATGTTTTTTTTTTTTAATTTGTGTTAGTAAATAATGACGAACTTCACGTACTAATTTTACTACAGTAAGGTGAACATTTCCGAGCACATTGGAGAAATAACTATTTATGTACGGGCCAATGCACACCGCGTTTTTTAAACGCGCTGTTGACGCGTGGTTGTATAGATACAAACGCGATTCGTACGCAAGTCAGTCGCAGCTTGTAGACCTTTGCACACCTACATCGATGCAGACGCGCGTTGACGACGCGGTGTAGCGATCACAGACTACTCATCATTAAGCTTTCAGAGGTCACCACACATAAGCGCAATTTTATTTGTAAATCTCTACGACTCGAACTGCATATCTCAATAGTATTCTACACCATTTTGTAGTATAATTATCCAGGTTAGTCCCTATAACTAGATTTTTGTGGATATTTTTAATACACATGAGTAATGATCAAAAACGTTAACTCAAATGAAATAAGCGGTCGCGCTCTCATACTAAAGTAGTACGGGAGCGCTGATGTATGGTTACCCCGAGTTGTACTTATGATCTATCTAGTGGTTGAGGTTATCTGTGGTATACAAACGCGCGTTTCAAATGTGTTTCTTAGCAGACTCGCGAGGGCCTATGCTTACAGTGTTTTTTAAACGCACCGTCCACGCGCGTTTGTATCGCTAAAGACGCGCCCTCGACGTGCGTATGTATCGACATCGATCATTCTATTTAATATTTAATCTCAAATACTTAATTATGATTTTACTGAAAATTAGTAATCCATACTAATATTATAAATGGGAAAGTGTATGTGTGTGTTTGTTTGTTTGTCCGTCTTTCAGGGCAAAACGGGGCGACGAATTGACGTGATTTTTTAAGCGGAGATAGTTGAAGGGATGGAGAGTGACATAGGCTACTTTTTGTCTCTTCCTAACCCCCACTTCCCTAAAATGGGGGGTGGCAGTTTGTATGAAGCATTACGCAATTTTCAAGGTAGAAAGCTAAAAATTGGTATGCGGACTATTTGTGACTAACAAAAAAATCGTGCATCATTTTTTTTTGGAAATCTGCACCCAATCCCTTAAAAGAGGGGGTGAAATTTTAATAATATTCTGTTCCGAGTTCTCTTCTGTGTTTTAAATCAGGAAAGGGGAACCGTGTTACCCCGAATTTAACGCGAGCGAAGCCGCGGGCAAAAGCTAGTATTAACATATATTAAGCTCTGAACTAACTTGAATTCCATTGCGATATTCAAGGATTTTTAAAAGTTTGAAATTCATAATATTAATAAATACTGTTTGATTAGAATTAAACATTTCAACGGCAAACGGTTGTTTTGATGACATTGTGAATAATAAGTACCATTACCTTATAGTGTGTGTAGGCGCCGGGCGGGTACGGTGGCTGCCACAGCACCAGCAGCGTGGTCTCATTTCGGAACCATACGATGAACTTGCCCGGTGTGTTGGGTTCTGTAACATAAAATATGTCGTAAGGCGGTTATTACAATGGCGCGGACTTGCGTAGAGCGGCAAGGGTGTGTAACTCGACGAGATGACATATTCGGCATTAGCTAGTAACCGATACTTTTTGCGGTTGTCCAAATCCCACTTGTTAATTTGCGCCATGGTCAAAAATAAGATAAAATACTTAAGAGGTTTAAAATAATAGATTTGTTCTAAAATAACTGTCGTATTGGGCAGATTAAGTAATAAATTAGGCATTTATCTATTTATTTTAATTAAAATGACCAACTGGATTAAGCAGATTGGGGCAGGTCCAGCAATCTAGAACAAGAGCCCACGACACTAAACCTAGTTCGATAAGTCTCCCAGATGATATATATATATATATATATGGGGGAACATGAAATGGCGATGCTGCAATGCAAAAAACCTGGCGGCGTATGTAAAAAAATGTTTGAAAATAAATAATAAATTCTGTTTCTAGTGTGATAAGTCTTTCAGGTTTCCTTTGTTCATCATTCAAGCAGGGAAGGGGTAGAGCTATACGATTATGCAGTGGTGCAAGCCCAAGTGCTTGGCCTTATCAGTGGCGGCAGCATCAAAAGAGTCTAGATGTATGCCAAAACATAGCACCTGTTCTTTTCAACCGACTTCAAGATTTCGAAGGAGGAGGTTATCAATTCGTCGGGATCTTTGTTTTTGCTATTTTTTTTTATGTATGTTCACCGATTATTCGAAGACGGCTGGACCGATTTGGAAAATTCTTTTTTTTTTGAAAGCGTATACTTCACAGTTGGTCCCACTGTAACCATGTCAGGATCTGATGATGGGATCCTGGAGAAATCGAGGGAACTCTTCAACTATAATAGGCACACCTATGGTGATTTGAGTATTTTTTACAGCAGATCGAGCATTTGGCGTTGGAAAGGTGGATGCTTAGTGAAGTCGGTTCTTTTTTGTTTAAAATTATTATAACAGTAACAAGATGTTATGTCACATAAACCTAACGCCTGATCTTTTTATAACCGCAACAAGATGTCACGTTATTAAAACGATGGTGTGTTATATATCATAAATATTACCGTACTGTCTTTTTAATAGAATCTTACATATATAATACGTTTAGATACTTTTAACCATAGAGTAAACATTAAGGTTTGACATATCCGCAGGTATAGAGGAGTTTTCTTTAACGATTCGCGTTACTTTGTGACTTTATCCTCATTCCATTCTCGATAATTATATTAATCTACTAACGAGCAGGTACAATGCAACGCTAAAAGCCTAGTTCGTTCTAGTTCTCAAGATTATATAAAATCAATCTTAATCAAGATGACATAACAAGCCAATCGTTCGTTATATAATTTTGATAACAACAATAAAAACGCATGGAATCTCGCGTCCGTAGTTCCCACGGCCCGGCCAAGTGATGACACAAAAAAGAACGATTACATTTCCTGTGACGTACTTCCCTTAGTTCCAAATGCACATCTGCTTACGGAAAATAAATGAAAGAATGACTGTGACGTAGTTGCTATACTTCCATGGGACTCTCAAAGTAGGCATATACTCGTAGTTATATATGCGAAGGAGTTTGAAATCGCACATATTGCACAAGACAAAGGACTGGGTGGATTATGACAATACATAATCCGCCCATTACCACACCCACACCCTCTCACTTTAACAGATAGCTGCCTCCCGCTCTTGCAGGACCGAAGCAGACCGGTGGTTTACCTGAGTAGTAAGTTTTGTTTTATTATAACACACTAGTTCTACTCTCATAATAAGCGTGTCGCTCACACATACCTGATAAAATCAAGCACGCGTTGCGAAGCGGCCGCGGAACGGATGTTAGATATATACTTCAGAAACCTTTAATTTTCATAAGTCCTTTAATATTTTCTATAGGTTTTAAGATATCTTGAGAACCATGGTTTTTATCATCACTTTGTTAGTGCAAAGTGCCAAAATGTTTAATATTTTAAAAACATTCTGGGTTCTGTTTGTTGTTATTTAAAATAAATACTTGTTTAAATTACCGCGTTTTCTCACGTTGAAGAAAGGAAGATCAGTTTACAATGTACTTGTTTTTTTGGCTGCTTAAATTTTTAAAATACATATTATCTTGGATGAGAATTAACGTAATTATAAAATACATTCAATAAAAGTATTAAATGAACATAAATGCAATAATTTATCAAAATTACCTTTATTTTATTTGGAATAACAAAATTGCGAGTAACTCGACTAAATTCTATCAAAAATGCGCGAAGTGCTAACATGAGGTATATTCTGGTGGAGTAACGTATCTTGTTAAAGAGTATCTTATATTCATAAAATGACTAGAAACATTACAAGAATTACCGCTAGCTCTTGGCATATGTTGTGCCATATTCTGGCAGGTAATGTCAAAAGCGCGGGCGCCCCGGTTCTATCAAATAAACACATACCTACTAGCTATGAGGTCATTCAAACGAATGGCGTGTTTAAATAATTTTAATTTAACTAGTAGTCCGCCTCGAACTGAGAACTCGCGATTTACTTGCTAACGAGATTACCATAACAAGACCCTTCTGAAGATTTTTTTTCGCCTTTTAGCTCCATAACCCCTTGATCGGTGCTGCTCATATACGAACTCTTAAATTGTATTGAGCTCTACTACGACGCCAACAAATTTAATATAGGTCAGAGGAACGTACGTTACTAAACTTATCGCGCGACAATTATTCAAAATCAAAAAGTTGTTTGAAAGGACTTGACTTCGCTTACGCACTTTCGATATTTTTTCCTTACTATTTCGTTTGTGGTGTAAAGTATTCGTTGAGACAAGTGTTATGCATGTTATGTGCGAGGTTGTTATGATGCCAGTGATGAGCGACCAATCGCCCTAATGAGCCATGAAGGTGAAAATGCGGGGTCCCTAGGCTTCGTCGGCAGTGGACCTGACTCTAGTAAAATTTCAGCCCCTGCTTGTAAAGACTAATATCATTGTATTTTCCCTGTTTTATTCAAGGCGATCATGTTAAGCCGTATCCAGATTATGCGCGGTTAGGCGACATGTTCGCAACAGCCGCGCGCAATGTAGACGCGTTTGCCGCGCGAGGCAGCTCGGATATCTACATACATAATTACATGTTCGCTGGTTTGTCATGTATGAATATGCCACGCACTTAGTCGCGCTAATCTGGACACGGCATTATATTATATTAGACGGCGAACATTAAGTTCAAATTATACTCCATGAACTCCATTTCGCTAAATAAGTCAAAAGATTGCACTCTCAGAATCGTTTTCGCTTGTGTATTAGTATACAGTGTGACGTTTTCGTTCGTACAAGTCTAGTGACTTGTAATATAATGTTCAACGAAATACGCGTGAAAAACAACTGACGAGTGAATCACGAGGCGCTGGTCACCAGCGGTTTGGCTAGCTGCACGAAAAAGCAAACTCCGAGCGATAACGCTTCACGCTTCTGCCGACGACATGACTTGCAGCGATTTACCGTAGCCTTCGGGTTACTTGTGACGTTCGAGCTGCAACGCGATACACACCGGAATGTTACAAATTATTTATTTATTTAAACTTTACTGCACAAAAAAAAAAATTAATAGGACTATCTTACACACATCGACCTAGGCCCACAGTAAGCTCAATAAGGCTTGTGTTATGGGTGCTAGACGACAATATATATAATAGATAAATATTGATAAATACTTAAATACATAGAAAACATCCATAACTCAATACTCTTAACTCTGTGATAAACACACAAACAAATGCCCTGACCAGGATTCGAACCCGGGACCTCCTGGTTCGTAGGCAGGAGTTCACTACCGATTGGGCTAGGAGGCCGTTAAAAGAAACCTTATCGTACAAAAGGCGGGCTTAATGCCATAAGGCATTCTCTAACAGTCAACCTTAACAAATTAGTCTCGAAATTAAGATGTTCTTGCCTACAGGGGAATTAATTAATTCAGCAATTTGTTTCACATTTACCTCAAAATGCTCTTGAACTGTCTGTCAACCAATATATCAATCTGACAAGTCAGTCGTAAAAACCTATGATTAATTGTAGGTATATTTATGTTGTATGTAAATATCATAAAATAGACCAGCTGTAACAGGAAAATGCTTAAATAGGGAGTTTATGTGACGTTAATGAACGAATAGTATTTGCGGTGTAGCAGAGGTGACAATAAGCAAACCGCAGAACGTCACAGACGCGACCGCAGACGACATTACGTTTAAACACGTATCCATACCATTAATAAAAACCACCATTCATAAAGGGCCGGCCCCGTTACTATATTTAACCCTTTATTAAGAATTTATCATAAGTACGAAGAGTCACGGTAAGTACCTACTATTAGTACTACTAGATTTCCAGTGGCTTGCCGAATTATTAGAAAGATAACAGTTTTCCTACAGGCCACACTGGAAAACACAGCCAAATCAGCTCAGGCTTGCCTTGAATGTTTTTTATGCGCCGCCGCTAGTAGGTACCAACCATACATCTGAGGCGACTTTATATCATGTTTGTTTACCCTTAGAATTGAGATCCAGGACACATTCGTCACTCTCACAAAAACGCAATTTTACATTATTAAGTCACTTTCGGCACTAGTGACGAATGTGTACTTAGATTTATGTTTTGTTCGTTTTGGTCAGTATATAGTGACCAAAAGTAACTAAATATAAATTAGGGTTTAGTTACGTCAGCAGTATAAGACAGTCTCATTTTTAGGGTTTCGTAACAAAATGGTAAAAAAGAAATCCTTACGGTGTGACTCTGTCTGGCGAACTACTGAACCTATTGAGCTGAAATGTTATACACATATGTACTTCGGCGACTCAAAGGCGGACATGTAGGGTAAAGTGCTCTAACTCCAGCCACCCCCCTAATACCAGCCCACCTGCATTCATCGTTGAATAATTGAATATTCGTATATACATTATACTTAGTTATAGTACAATGTTTCCACTTGGAAAATTTTGTACAAGGTAAATAAAATGCTTGCGAACAGAAACAGAGGATAATAAAACCATACTACTTAAAATGTGAATATATTTGAAGTCGTTATAAAGGAACGGCTCGGGAGTCCGATTAGCAGGCAACAGTTTGCATAATTTCCAATAGGGAAGATGCAACTATAATATTTACACTTATTTTGTGAACAAAATGTTAAAAAAACATAATATAATAGGTATTGAAACGTCTTTTCTTTAATTCATACTAATTTCAAATAATAATTACGATTTGAAGTAATGTGAAACGGAACGTGTTTTAATCCACCAATCAGCGTCTGGTGACGTCACTCCGGTTCTGTCAAGTAATGGGGTTGGCAACTGTCTATGGGATTTGGCTTAAAGGGCATCCAGGTCAAGAAATCAATAAAGAAAACAAGAATTTGACACTGTGGACGAACAAATATGGCGAGTGACACACATGAGTGACGTCACAGTAAGTGTAGATCCGTTTAGGCGCGAAAATAACTGTCAGTTTGTAACAGCAATTTTTGACTATAAATTATAGTATTTAATTTTTTTAATACACTCGTGGTATATTCTACGTATATCAAATGAAAGCATAAATGAGAATATTGCATCTTGCCTATTTGAGAATGCTTATTGTTGGCTGACCATCATTTGAAGGACGCACAATCTGTCACATAACGCGCTAACACGGACGCAAAGGAAGGAAGGAATTAGCCACGTCAATGGCATTGTTCACGGCCAACGTTCTACAACGTTCACACAAGGCAAAATTTAAAATATCAACAAATTCTTTAGCCTTAGCTCTAGTTCGCTGCGTTAATCGCCTCCAAATATAGTCGGTGCAATCCCCATCAAACGCATTATTGAATATACATATCCAATTACCATTCACTTTGGCCTAGTTCGATTATCCGCAATAGTGTGACGTAACCCGCGTCACCGCGCGACCGGCGAGGCGGTGAACCAGGTAATATAGCCATGTGTCATAGCTAGCGTAGCGGTGTGTTCCGCTTTCTTAGCGGACAGCATTCGCGGTGAAAACCGATGGCCGGTCGCGGTGCAACGCGCACCGTTGTGCATATGCACGCGAGTATGTCATTTCGATAGGTGTCTGTCAATATGTAATTACATATGCCTAGTTGTTAACACAGTGCCAACGTAGCGTAAAGTCAGTAGGCCTAGCACATGAGTGTAGCGACAGTATCTCGCGGTCGAGATAGACATCTGTCACTGTCTAACTGTATTCATCAGAAAGTGACAGATGTCTATCTCGACCGCGAGATACTGTCGCTACACTCATGTGCTAGGCCTATAGGATTCTGTTTCCTAGATAGACCGAGACTAGTATTAATTATACAATTGGAGCTAGTAGGGACAGGTAATAAAATTTCCGGGAACAAATTTCCTAATATCCACTTATCGAGAATTATTTCAATTTGTAAAAATGTTAACTTAAAAAAAAGTTGACATGTTACCTCACCAAACGAAGAAGCTTAACTGATAGGGGAAATAATTCGTGTATAGCTGAATTTTGGTGTAGTTGCAGATGTAAAGATTTCGGTTTTTCGTAAATAACTCGGTAACGGTGGCTCATACGAAAAAATGTTCTATTGCTTAATTCATCCACATATAATTTTCTATAAAAAAGATTCTTTGTACTTTTTTGCTGGGATCAATGTTTAATGAGATATCGAGGAAATACGATAAACACTTTTTTAAACTTTCGGAGCTATTTTTACGAAAGTATTAGTTTTATCCAAAAATTGTTTTAGAATATCCTTTCCGGTACTTTTAGTATGTTGTGTAAGATACCTTTGCCTACAACTAAATTTGGCTATACACGATTTATTTCCCCTAAGTTTTCCTTCATTGGGTGGGCTATGTAGCAATAACCTCATGTAGCAATTTAACACGTTTTTTAGTAGAATTATGTCTTGCGAAATAATAAAGAAAAACTGCATAGAATTTTACACGACACGCTATTGCTATACTAAAACGTTAAGGATTTGCCAAGCTCACTTCAATCAAGAGCGGTACCGTTAACGGGGTAACTGGCGCAAGCGAACACCGATAGTATGTGCAAGCATACGTGATTTATACCCCTTAGCTAATTCTAATCAATTTAACTTATGATATGATAACATACCTACAGTTTACATAATCACCGTAACTGGCAAGTTGTCAACCGTCTTCAAAATTTCAAAGGGACGGTTCTGATCTTAATTTGGTTTAAGATTTGTTTAATTAATTAAAAAAAAAAAATAAGGATGGTTTCAATTCGGTATGTTTTCTTAATCGAACGAGCGGAGCGTAAGCGACGTGAGTTCTTACAGACAACTTCGGACACAACAGAACTGTCAGCCGGCTACCTAGACGTCCCGGCATTTTGACGGCTTTTTGATTTTGAATAGTTGTTCCGCGATAACTTTAGTAAAGTTTTTCTGATCTTTATGAAGTTTGTTGAGGTTGTAGCAGAGGTCTATACAATTTGAGAGTTCGTATATGAGCAGGATTGATCAAGGTGTTATGGAGCTAGAAGGCGCGAAACAATCATCAGAAGGGTCTTGCTATACTGGTTAATCGTTTGCAAGGAGTTCTCAATTCGAGGCGGACTACTAGTATTATCATCCTCGTTGTAAATGTGTTGTTTTCAACCGACTTCAAGATTTCGAAGGAGGAGGTTATCAATTCGTCGGGATCTTTGTTTTTGCTATTTTTTTTTTTTTTTATGTATGTTCACCGATTATTCGAAGACGGCTGGACCGATTTGGAAAATTCTTTTTTTGTTTGAAAGCGTATACTTCACAGTTGGTCCCATTGTAACCATGTCAGGATCTGATGATGGGATCCTGGAGAAATCGAGGGAACTCTTCAACTATTATAGGCACACCTATGGTGATTTGAGTATTTTTTACAGCAGATCGAACATTTGGTGTTGGAAAGGTGGATGCTTAGTGAAGTCGGTTCTTTTTTGTTTAAAATTATTTTAGTACAATTGACCTGCCGGAGACTAGAAGCCGACGAATAGAGTACTATTTATAAATAATGACTGCGCATCATCACTCCGGTTATTAGCGACGCGTAATTATCACTCAATTTATAATAGTTTCCGGTTGGAAAAAATAATATACAATCAGGGCAACAGGTGGATTAAGTAATTTCATAGCAAATATTTCACCATCAGACGATACCCGAAATTACTAGGTTATTTTAATTTATTATTATCCTCAAATATATTATGAATGGCAAAATTAGATCATCTCTTTCCAAGAAAAAAATGAATTTATTGACTTAATAATTGGAGATATATTTTTCCTTAAGGCACTGGTCCCACCGCGGGCGAGTAACTATGAGCTATCGGCTATTTTCTAGCCCAAGAAACGAACAAAAGATAATCGCTTCCGTGTAAATAAAAGAGAGAGATGTATATTTATTGGTCATCGCAGTGTGAACAGCCAGCTATGAACTATAAATATATATCTCTCTCTTTTATTTACACGGAAGCGATTATCTTTTGTTCGTTTCTTGGGCTAGAAAACAGCCGATAGCTCATAGCTTACTCGCTCGCGGTGGGACCAGTGCCTAAGAGTGACGGAAGTAGCTGAACGGATGATGTGATCAAATTAACCTTTACGCACTCTTAAGGTGGGTTGTACCACGCATAACTAACGAACTGATCAACGTTTAATATGGCGACGGAGCTGTCAAGCCATAGAAAACTGTCAAACTTTTCATATAAGATTTTTTTAACGATGACGTTGACGTTAACAGACGCTTTGGTGCAACCGGCCCTTATTTTCTCAACAATAAAGTCGTGTCAAGCTAATTTTGAACACCTCGCCTGCTGAGTTACTTCTGCTACTAACTGGACACTCTTCTGCCGTGTCGTTAGGATTTTATAAATTCTATTGTACAATGGGTACTTTTAATTCAATGGGTACTATAATTTTATATGCTTAAATTACATTGTTTGACTGCAAAACAACTTAGGAAAATATGTTAAGTATATTGTGAACAATAAAAATAGCATTTGTTGAATCATTTTGGGGATCTCCTATAATAAATTCTTCAATAGTAGTTTATGCAACAGTTGTATAAGAGGGGTCAAAAAAGGTGAGTGGTGTGGGTAACAATTTGAGCCGTAGGCGAAAATTGTTAAGAAAAACGCCACGAACATTTTTTGACCTACTTATACGACGTTGCATACAATACTTTTTCTACGACTACACTTACTTTTACATAAAATGCGAAATTGAAAACTTCATGGATATCGCCGTTATTTTGTCAATATAATCAACAATCATTTAAGTTTTACCTTTTAAAACACTATTTTTCAAGAATACTAACATTACTAACACAAATACACACGTCGTTATTTGATCAATGATTAAAGAGCTACAGAGATTAGTAAAAATACCTAAATTACTTTCAAAGTTTACAGTTTGCCCCAACAAACGAACGGGAAACGTAAAATAAAAACTGCAAAGTATCTGTGGTTCTTTTCATTTTTTCTTTTTTAAAGTTTTTTTTTCTAAAAACGCTGCGTTTATTTAGGTTTCTTAGGTTGGCAGTAATTTATTTTGTCCTATATTAAAGTGCTTGCACGCGATTACACGATACTATTTTGGAGCTTTTATAGAACAAGTGTTATTTTGGGCAATAGACTAGATAGACTTTTCTTCTAGTATATTATCTATGTTCTTATAAAGGTGTTGACGAATGTATAAATGACAGATAAAAGTGCAGGAGTAGAAAAATTATGTTACGTCATATACGAGTATGTAGATATATGCATATGGTACTGTTGTGCTGCTGATTATCTAGCCTTTAAATACTGGTGACTGCCGCGTGTACTTAATAATGTGATAGAACGAAACTGGCGAAGTGCGTGTCAGACCACGCATAATGGTGGGTTCCGTACCTTCAATGAAATAAGAACTAAACTAATACCAAAAGGTCGTATCTGATGCCTATGGATGAAGTTTCTTGGAGATAACTCAAAAATGGCTGAACCAATAATGTTCAAAACCATTTTTGTAGAAAGTATGTGATAAGGCGCATCATTTCAAATTTTGTCATATTTTTTGGTTCAAAAGTTACGGGGGGGACACAATTTACTTCTGACTTTCGAAGCGATTATTCCTGAAAATATTCACTTAATCACAAAATGTTCAAAGAAACCTCGATGTTATTTTTAAAAATATTTTTTTCTGCAATTTTACTACACACCTAATTAGCGGCAAACAAAATACACCTTATGAGTAAATTTTATTAAGATACGTCTTCTAGTTTCCAAATAAAATGGCTGTGACATACGGACGGACAGACGGACATGACGAAACTATAAGGGTTCCGTTTTTGCCATTTTGGCTACGGAACCCTAAAAATGGGGTAATTAAAGCGCTTTTTTGGATGTCCCCACAACTTCTCTTGTATAACTTCAGTTGCACAACTAATTTACTAACACATCTGGCATTATTCTTAAAACCTAGACGAGAGGTAACTGTAATATATAAATATTTGTAGCTTTATGAATTTTGATAGTGTCGATTATCCGAACCCTTGATTATGAATTTGTTGTTCGTTGCACGTCAACATCTAGACACACGGCAGTGTGTCCGCCAAGTTCGAGCAAAAAAAAGCGACACACCGGCCGTGGGTTATATTACACGAACCATTTCGGGCCAATTTCGACCACCCTATAACTCAAAACATATTTTATCTACGCATATGAAATTTCGAGTGTCTGTTGACATCCCCTTAATTGTCTAGAATACAAAATTTCATTATTCTACCTATAGCAGTTCTTGAGATATTGACGTCAGAAAATCGCTATTTTTACTATACACTCACTGACTCACTGACTCACTGACTCATCAAAAACCTAGACCACTTCCAATGGTCGTACTGACTTGAAATTTGGCATGGACATAGGTCTTAAGGTCAAAGTAAAGGGAAAAATCTGAAAACGGCCAAGTGTGAGTCAGTTTTAAAAATAGCGAAGGTGTAACTTTGTTCTACTATGAAGTCATAATGAACTAAATGGGTCTATCTTCCAATGGTCGTACCGACCTGAAATTTGGCTCGAAGGTTTGTCTTTAGGTCGAAATAAAGTAAAAATCTGAAAACGGCCAAGTGTGAGTCAGTTTCAAAAACAACGAATGTGTAATTTTGTTCTACTATAAGTAGGTATGGAGTGGAAATGAGATAAGACTTATTTAAATTTAGATATTTACCAATTTAAGACAATACATGTTTGTCTTAAAGACAAGAACAATAAAATTGTTCACCACTCTGTGTGTGTCTGTTGCGGGAACCGAACCCACGATTTACGGAGTGCAAAGCAGGTCACTAGGTACACTAGGTGCGCTAAATCAGTCAAACAAAAATGAAAAGACTATTTTTTCTCGCATAGTCTAAATAATTTCTAATTTTACAACTAATAAAATCGCAGATTCAAGAACATGGAAATCATATATACTCTAAGATGGAATTATATATACTACTGCCCATCTCACCCTCCGATACGACACGGGATGAGATGGGATTGTGCACTTCTAGGGCTACATAATAGGCCACCAATTATAATACCTACTGGTAGGTAGGTATTACCAAGTTATTAATTATCTATGTAGGTAGCGTACTTACAAACAGAATAAAGTACGTTATTGATGTATGTAATTATATGTAAGTAGGTACATTTTATAGGTGTAGGGAGCCAGTTTATATGTAAAAATCACCTATAAATAAATAGTAAAATAGGATTTATCATAGATTATAGGTACTCGCGCTGCCCGATCGATCCCGAAATCCCGATATATGAATGTATAGTGATACTAGATAAAAATTCCGTTCCCCACCTCGCGCACCCTCCGTCGCTGCCTACACTCGTCCGCCGCGCTCGCGCCGTCCGTGATAAAAAAATAATAAAGAACCTACACCTAACAAAAATAAATGAAATCCCATCAAAAACATAAATGTGAAAGGCTGCCAAGTTCGATACTATGGGAATGCTTCGCCTTTAAAAGAAGTGAGATCTGAATAAGTACCAAGTTCCATAAAAATACCTCAAATCATAAATAGTTATAGGAATGCAAACTTGATTTCCAGCAGTTTTTAAGGTACATTTTGAATAAGTATCACGTTACATAGAAATACCTAAAATTATAATAGTCAGAGAAACGCACACCAGTTTTTTTAGCAGTTTCCTGATAACATTTATTATTTTCAGTACTTTTTAATGATGTAACTTGGCAAGTTTTAATAGAAAATTATATACTTGACACATTGCAGTCCAAAGGTGTCGATTCATTGCATTGAAAAGGTGTGTGGTGTGTAAAAACTTGCCAAGTAACATCATTAAAAAGTACTGAAAATAATAAATGTTATCAGGAAACTGCTAAAAAAACCGGTGTGCGTTTCTCTGACTATTATAATTTTAGGTATTTCTATGTAACGTGATACTTATTCAAAATGTACCTTAAAAACTGCTGGAAATCAAGTGTGCATTCCTATAACTATTTATGATTTGAGGTATTTTTATGGAACTTGGTACTTATTCAGATCTCACTTCTTTTATAGGCGAAGCATTCCCATAGTATCGAACTTGGCAGCCTTTCACATTTATGTTTTTGATGGGATTTAATATACGCGACCGCTTTTGTGTAAAAAAAATTGTTTTTGTTTGATGTTATCCCAAAGAAGTAAAAAAAAATCCTCATCTCGATTATCCGAACTTTAGATCTCAATTCGTTTGGATAATCGAGGTTCTACAGTAGTGGTTGTCGCTGTACTCACTGGTGGTAAAGTTCCGGCTGGCGTAAGCGGCGCTCTCCTTGTCATGCAGCAGCGTGAAAGCGTGCAGCTGGTACGTGGCCCCGGGAGACAGCTCCTTCAGCGTGTGCGTCCAGCCAGCCCCTGGCGTCTCTGGGGACTCCACCGTGATGTTCCGGGCGCCGCCTTCCGCGCGCTCCGTTAGTGGGATCACCTGAACACGTAAGGCTCTTATACAGACTGCACAAGAGAATTTAGGGACTATACAGGGCGTATTTTCAATAACTAGCCATATTGTGCAAGGTGATTTGGTACACAACTTTTACTATGGGACCAACTCAGAAATCAAAAATTTTTTTTTGGCTTTTACATTTCGGCCGTTAAGACATCGACGATTTCTATGGGGAACCAAAATTTTTTTTGGGATTTCGGGGTTGGTCGAAAAGAAAAAGTTGTTCAATGTGACTTATATGTATAACTTACCTAATCATCTCTCAAAATATGGCTAGATATTGAAAAAACACCTTGTATTAGAGTGAAAGGTACAATTGGGTACTATACTCGTATAATAGAGTAAGTATTGTTTTTTTCTTTATATTATAAAGACAGACTTAGGTTTCCTTGGCCGAGACGTATGGCAACATTAGCAACCCTTAATTAGAGCCTAAATTCTATTTACGAATTTCATTCTTAATATCTATAAATATACATAGATAGGTACTTGTATTCTATGCTTGTATTGAACGTATCTACAAGTATATAGGTGACCGTAAACATAATTATATACCGTTTATTGTATCTATCACCGACAACGCAGCGCAGCAAGCTCAAAAAGTGTATAACAAAATTCAGACTTATATACCTCAACAAAATATCGGATCGGAAAATACCAATACAGTCAATATATATACATAGATATCCACGCTATAAAGTAGGTGTAAATAGACAAAAGGATTTGTGCCGGTGTATCTGTGCTTTGAATGTCAATGGCAGCTGATTGTGAGCCTTGAGCGGCACAATAGATCATTCCGGAACTGTTTGTGTCCAAATGCAGCCGGATAATGTAGTAAGTATTGCAATTCGTCCTCTACGATATTTGTTAGGTATCCATTACGGATCGTCCGTGTCGTGATATATTATCGTATATTCATATAACAAACAGTCGCTTGATTGATTCTACTTTTGAGTACCACGAACTACGAACTATAATGTCGACGATCTGACAAAAGTTGGAGTGGTACGGATCATGCTGCAATATTCAGGAATTGTGCTACATTCCGGGTTTATGAACAGTTTGTTTTTAAATATCTATACAAAATAAGTGTTAATTTAAAAAAATATTTAGAAAACAAACATTCTTACAAAAGTAGACACAAATTAGACCTAAACTTTCCTATATTACTACGTAAACATTTAGAAAGAAGTATTTCATTAAGGCTGTCTGCATGATACATAAGGCTTATCCATACAAATAACTATTCTAAATATCCGGATTGCAATCCCTAAGTGATCATACTGCGAGTTAAGATTTTTTTGCGTGTTCGTTTATTCATAATTCAAATTATGAATTTATCTTTGGATAAGTGTTACTTTATTATCCTTACATAGCACAGTCGAGTTCTCCAATATCTGTACGCAAGGGGCGTTCAAAAATATATGAACAAACACAACCTTATTTGTCATTTCTTGTCATTTCCGGTATTATATTCAAAGAAATATGTACAATAGTGTAAAGTAGTATTTTTAATTAAAGACAGTAATCTGACAGCTCCTGCAATTGTAAACCAGTTAGTATGGCAAGAGCTGTCAGATTTCTGTTTTGATCAAAAATACTACTTTGCCATTCCATGACCAAAAACCCTTAGGGCGCCTTTCCACCAGAGCTATGCTATGCATGCAGCTATAATGCGAGGATGTGTAAGCTACGCGTTTCCATTTGTTGGTGTGGATGCGTTTGAGTAACACCAACCAATGGAAACGCGTAGCTTACACATCCTCGCAGCATAGCTGCATAGCATAGCTCTGGTGGAAAGGCACCCTTAGACTGGGACTGGAGATGGCGTCTCTGGATTTTAACGAGGCAAAGTCTGTCGAACGCCATTAAAATCATCAAAGATAAAAAACGCGACCGTATATTTATAGCTAAACTTGGTCGCACATGCTTTCTCACGTTTCTTTTATTTTACATATTATTATAAACACATGTCAATCGGTTTGGCCTTACGGCGGATGCGCTTTTACGTCATACGTACGGTGTTACAAACTGTTAGTACCTACATACAAAGGACGTCTGGATGAGATCGTTCTTTAGCATAACACTGCCTGTCGAGTTGATACTCAACAGGTTATGATTAACCTCACGTCTCTGTATCTGTTGTTGTTGTTGTTGTTGAAGATATGTAGGTAATAATGAGTTATTGTACCGATTGTTAAGACGATTTTTAAATAAAGCTTATTATTATGATTATTTATGATAGGTAGCACATGCTCAAAGGAATATCACTTTCATTTTAGAAGTTTATTCAGCACAAATAGGGAAGATGGAGCTATAAATATTTACCATTAATTGGTGATCAAAATGTTGAAAAAACATAAAAGAATAGCTATTGAAACGTTTTTACTTTAGTTTATACAAATTTAAAATAATAATTACGATTTGAAGTAATGTGAAACGGAACGTGTTTTAATACACCAATCAGCAAATGAAAGCATAAATTAAAATATTGCATCTTGCCTATTGTACGCGCGAACTTTTTCTTTAATCAGAACAACACACACCCGAGGTTCTGGCAAATAGATCAAAAGATCCATCCATTTTTACGTTTAGAATAGATTCTTTGAGGAAATACAGAACACCAATACTTAAATGCATTACACATCAACATTTACACACACAGTACAAGCAAACACTGTATAATATTTATTTATTATTTATATTTATTTATACTTTTCTCAATAAATGATTTGTATTTGTATTTTTGTATTTAACCTGGTCAACGATGTGTGCAGCTTACTAAAAACCTTTCATGGACAAGGACTACAAAATAAAGTATTTTTTCTACTCCTGCACTTTTATCTGTCATTTATACATTCGTCAACACCTTTATAAGAACATAGATAATATACTCGAAGAAAAGTCTACCTAGTATATTGCCCAAAATAACACTTGTTCTATAAAAGCGCCAAAATAGTATCGTGTAATCGCGTGCAAGCACTTTAATATAGGACAAAATAAATTACTGCCAACCTAAGCAACCTAAATAAACGCAGCGTTTTTAGAAAAAAAAACTTTAAAAAAGAAAAAATGAAAAGAACCACAGACACTTTGTAGTTTTTATTTTACGTTTGTTGGGGCAAACTGTAAACTTTGAAAGTAATTTAGGTATTTTTACTAATCTCTGTAGCTCTTTAATCATTGATCAAATAACGACGTGTGTATTTGTGTGAGTAATGTTAGTATTCTTGAAAAATAGTGTTTTAAAAGGTAAAACTTAAATGATTGTTGATTATATTGACAAAATAACTGCGATATCCATGAAGTTTTCAATTTCGCATTTTATGTAAAAGTAAGTGTAGTCGCAGAAAAAGTATTGTATGCAACGTCGTATAAGTAGGTCAAAAAATGTTCGTGGCGTTTTTCTTAACAATTTCCGCCTCCGGCTCAAATTGTTACCCACGCCACTCACCTTTTTTGACCCCTCTTATACAACTGTTGCATAAACTACTATTCGAATACTACGTATAAATAACTAATAGGTATTTTTTTACCCAAATCAACATAGTCGTCAACAGTCCCTAAATAAATTATAAATATATACAAAGTGTAACAAAAATAGTGGCGATCTGTTTAAGGCATAAGCTTTATGGTTTAAGGGAATAATTGGTATCGTACTCTTACTATGAAAAACTAAGAATTTTTTTTATGACGAGTCCCATACCAAAATATTTTTTTGACATCCAATATTTTTTTCCCCTAAGCCGCAATACGATTCCAAGTATGCCCTTAAACGGATCACCACCATTTTTGTTACACCTTGTATGCAGTTTCCGGGAATTAACCCTTTAACGGATGTAAGCGTGTAATAATTAAGCGAAATTAAACTCTATCACATTGAAATAAAAGTGGGAAATATATTTTATTCAAAAATGTCCGGCAAGGTTGACTTTTACGGTTAAAAACTAGGCGACGAAGTGCCTAGTTTATGGTCAAATAAAAATTAAAAAGTTACGGAAATTGCAGGCTCGATTTCGCGACATAAATGTTGCATATAAATTCCATTTTTGTCGAGGTACAAACTTTTTAAAAAGTTCAACAGCCATACAAAAAGAAAGGCAAAGGTCCTAAACAGTCAAAACACAACGTCGGTATTTGTTATTTATAATGTTGGTACCGCGATTTTTTAGTTATCTCAAATAGCTTACGGTAAATTCAGAAGAAAAATACACTTCAAACTTTTTGATAAAAAGATTTAAAGGCGGCAAAGCTGAGCGTGTACCGCGAACATAGAAAATTGTAGTTTGGAATAAATCTGTCTCTCTCACTCAAAATGAGAAGCGATGGAGATGGAGATAATTATAGGATTCGAATCGAAATTCGATGCTCGCGGTAGTGGTCATTCTTTTAACCTAGAAGTTATCCTGAATATATTATTTATGTCAATATTGTTTGTTGTTCATCAACGTTGGCTGTTATGCATTATTTTTGAATAAAGCACTATATTGGACTCGGCGCGAAGGGCCATTGCTGGCTTCGTATTAAATTTAAACTTTCGTTTAAACGTAATACTCACCCATCAATGTGCTACTTCACCTCCTCGACAATAATGTACTATTATTTGTCCTATAAACGCTTAATGTGCTTAAACCAAGGACCTCCAGCGTAGGCAAGGTTACTAACCACTAGGCAACGCAGGCCGTTAAAGTATGTATGGATGTTATTGGTACTTCTCCAGAATTAATCTATCAAAATATTTTTTTGTTATTTATATATTTATAGGGGCCAAGAGTATCTCCCTTGCTTCTTTCTTTTACACGCGTCCCGGTCTTGACTCGTCTCCCACTAGTTTCTATCGAAGGCGTCAAGGTCGTCTCGCCAAAATATACTTGCTAAAATTTAACAAGTAGATAAATCGGTGTGAAACTGTGGCAATGGGGTGTCGCAACGCTAATGGCGATCATTTTGGTGACGCCGCGCTGCCGCAGGCTCTCTGACTCAACGACTGCGCAACCAGACCGAACCTCTTACTCAAATGGTAAATAAGCGCTATTAACACCAGACAAAGATCTAATATCTTTGATACGATGACATCTAGTCTAGTTCAAAGAAATAATCAAGTACGTGTGGAGTCTGAAATGTTAACCCACTAGTTTAGTTTTTTTTTAATATGACGATGGAACAAACGAACTATGCCCGCCTGAACAGACACTTCCACAAAACACTACGAATAGAATAGAAACTAAAAAAATGTTGGTTTTTTTCTGTTGAACTCTCTGTTAGGGCCTTCCCTGCATCCTTCAATGACACTCATGCCGCTGTGTTTGCCGCTCTCCAAGTACTTATACAAAAGCCTTTTAGCGCTGCCTCACCTTAAAGCGGAAGCCGGTGTATTCGCCGTGCGACGGCGGCGCCCAGGCGATGGTAGCCTGCTTGTTGCGCGACAGAGACACCGTCAGGTTTGTCGGCGGCTCCGGTGCTGCGAGAGTGAACATGTACATTAGGCACAATACAATACCAGCAGCAGGAGTAGGCAAAAGAGCGAGGTTTTCAAAGTTGCCTAATTTTTTTTAGTTTAGTTTAGTTTAGAAAAATCGTGCGTTTGTTGTCGTGCAACTTCTGGGAAAAGCATTTTAAAACTTGCCATTTTGGTTCTTATTGTATTAAGTATCTCACTAATAATGGACACTGGTAAAGGTCTCGTTTAAAATTTTCCGTTATATGGCTTAGATTAAGGCGAAATCGACCGTTTTTTTTCTAATCCTAAAAAAAACGAGGTATTGGTCACGCATGGCACGCTAATTAATAAAGAGTATCTAATATGGTTTTCTAACACTTCATCCGCTTAGCGAGATCTGCTGCTGACCGTTTGACACAATAGGAAGCGGTTTTGCACGGGGTAGGTACACTATACAGGTAATCAAAAGACCAAAAAAAGTTTTTTTTTCATACAAACTCTATGGGAAAAGTTTTTCTCGATTTGTGGCTTTTCTATACGTCAGGTATTTATTTAAGTTAAGTATGCAGCATCGATTTAGAATTTCAAAACACCCAAATATTATTCATTAGTTCATTAGGTACCCCAAAATCTAAATGGAACATAATGAATTCTGAATCTATTATGAATTGGAAATAACCTGCGTTTAGGGGGCGCTCCCGGTTCTCGTTTTCTACCCTGGTGCTGATAGCACAAGTACCAGCGCATCTTCTTAAGCGCTGAGAGCCAAACCGGTCACCGGCGGCCCGCGCCCGCTCCCGCGCCGCGCTCCGCTCGGCACTCACCCACCTACCGCGATATCTAACGCACGACGCTCGCGTCCGCTCGCTTGCGATATTTTGTACGCGCCGCGCATTACTGTCTGTATTTTAACGGTCAATTTAATTGTTATCAATATATTCCTATAAGTATACAGTCCTCTTATTTTAACAACCCAAATCTGGTACCGGAACCTGGAATTCCCGGTTCTCATCATACGACATCAGAACGGGAACATCCCAACCTGCGTTCCACGCTTACATATTTGATAAGCGGGAAGATTGTTTCCGATAACTCCGACAAAAATGTACCATTTCAATTAGGTTTTAGTATTTCGTCTAGTAGGGAGTTGAGAGGCCAGTCTGGAGGTTTGGGCAACACTTTGTAAGTGTCATGTCTCGATATCCCCTACCCTATTCTTTACCAAACATAGTGGGTCCTACCTATGTTTGGATATTAAATAACTAGCTGTGCCCGCGGCTCCGCCCGCGTGGAATTCGGTCTGTGTCAGTAAGCGGCTAATTCACCCCTAATTTCTCTCCCGCTACCCTGGAGGCGGAACTTGAAGTAAAGTTGACAGATGGATTTATCCTATTAATTTTTATTGACATGATTTAAACGACATAGAATAGTAGGTGTATATCGGACGATACAGGACCACTTTTGTATTTATACGTCCATGTCCACGGCAAATATCATCCAAATCGATCCTCCCGTCACATCAGTCTAAGCATGAAAGGTAAGAACAGGCGCGGTTGAAATGGGGCAGGGGGCAGGGGGGGGGGGGGGGTCACAAATGCAGAAATGTTTTTTTTCTATTTGAGGAATTAGTAATCCTTAAGGGGTGATTTCCGGGATAACAATGCAAAAAAAACCGGCCAAGAGCAGATGCTCAGTGTAGTTTCGTAAATGCCGCCCTGTTACGAAACATCCGTTCAAACGGTCGTTTATTAAGGGATATTTAGCGGCGCTTACGTCAGTCTACTATCCGGCACATCCTTTCACTATGCGATTTTGACTGATAATTCAAAAACGGCTGAACCGATTTTATTCAATATAGTTTTTATTGAAAGTTCTTATCATTAAATTTCAGCTTTCTAGTGCGAACAGTAACTGAGCTAGACCGTGGACAGACGGACGGACATGGCGAAACTATAAGGGTTCCTAGTTGACTACGGAACCCTAAAAAGAGATAAATAGTAGTTTATGTAACTGTTACGTAAAAAGGCCTAATTATGTACAGAAGCATACACTGCTTTACCTACACACATATTAACAATCCACTGACACCATGCGTGCCGGGGGTCGGGGCGGGGCGGGGGGGGGGGGGGGGATTTTGATTACGTTACCGTAGGTAATGAATTTTCATACGTTTTTACCACACTGTCACAGATAATACACTGATGTGTTACTGGTTGCAATAATTATGGTAATTACATACTTCAAGGTAAGCACATTACAATGCACTAATGAACGTCACAGAAAAATAAAATACACAAAATGTCGTGGA
The DNA here is from genome assembly GCA_947086415.1 of Pammene aurita. Classification (NCBI taxonomy): domain Eukaryota; kingdom Metazoa; phylum Arthropoda; class Insecta; order Lepidoptera; family Tortricidae; genus Pammene; species Pammene aurita. The sequence goes on along the minus strand of OX352292.1, from coordinate 15,020,092 downwards.
ACACTCTGTTGGAACGAAGTTATGTTATTTAATTTTATTTCATTTTTGACTTTTTCGTAAATTTTGTGGTTTTAATTTTTATGAAATTTTTGAAATTCTTAAAAGTTTTGAAATTTTTGATATTTTTGAAATTTTTAAAATTTTAGAAATTTTTGAAACTTAAAATTTTTGAAATTTAGAAATTTTGCCATTTTTGACTTTTAGGTTCTCGACTTTTTCACTTTTATCACTTTGTCACTTCTCCCTACTACAATTCACTTCACTTCACTTTATTCTATTTTATATATTTTTTATTTCATTCCATTTTACATGTTTCTCAATCGTATGGGTGTCGCGTTTTCGTGACGTGACGCTTTTTCGTGACGGTCACGTGACTTTTTTTCACCTAGCCCCCCATCCGCGAACCGTCCAATAAGGAACTTCGTTCCAAAACTACCACCGGTTCTAACCCTACACCTCTGGCCCAAGAAGTATTATGACCGAAAAGATACTCGACGGGACTTATTTTTTTCAAAACAGTAATACATTATTAGATCTTAAAGATACAAAATAATGCGTAGTTCTTCAAGAAGACATCAAAACAGCTTGAGAGACAGATAATGTACCCATTGTTTAATTATAAAGAAAAATAAATCCTAATCTGACTGCTTCACAAAACGTTTGATATGTTTTCCTACCTAAACGGTGTCCTATAAATGTTTGGTTTGGGCCATGCATCTTTGTCCGTCATATATAATACTCGAACCTGCAATAACCCTTCACATTCATGACATTTTCAAATATTTCTTAAGAGGGGGTAAAGGTAAATTTAAAGCATCGACGGGTAACATGTTATAAATATGAACACCTTGACCAAAAAATTACAAATTATTTAAATACCAAATTTCATCTAAATACAGACAGCGGTTATTGGTTGTTTCTTCCCCATGTAAACTTTCACCCCTTTTGTATCCGTTTAAAGGATAATTTCCGAGATAAAACTATTTTATTTCCTTTTTTAATTAATTATCTCCATACCAAATTTTATCTAAATCGATTCTGCGGTTAATAATTCCCTATACAAATTTCCAACTCTCTTTTCACCCCTTTAGCGTTGATTTTCGGAGTGAAAACTATCATTTTGTCCTTTCTTGAGACCCATACTATACCAAATTTCATCTTTATCAGTTCAGCGGTAAAAAAATCGTCATACCAACTTTCAACCCCCTTTTCGGCGTGAAAGGGTTTATTTTCGGGATGAAAACTATTCTGTCGTTTCTCGGGACTCAAATTATCTGCATACTAATTTCTATTAAAAAATCTCCATACAAAGTTTCAACCCCCTTTTCACCCCCTCCAGGGTTGATTTTCGGGATGAAAACTATTCTTTGTCCTTTTACGGCACTCAAACTATCTCTACACAAAATTTCATCAAAATCCGTTCAGCCGTTTTCACGTGATAGATGTACAGATAGATAGTTTTTATTGAAAGTACCTTTCAGGCTTCACTTCCAATATTTTTTCAAATTTTTTGGACCTACGGTTCTAAAGTAAGGGGGGGGGGGGGGGGGGGTTCAAGATGAAACTATCCTTTGTCCTTTCTCGAGACCCATACTATCTCTATACCAATTTTCATCTTAATCTGTTCAGCGGTAAAAAAATCCTCATACTAACTTCCAACCCCCTTTTCACCCCCACAAGGGTTTGAAAACTATCCTATGACGTTTCTCGAGACTCAAATTATCTCCATACTCATTTCTATCTAAATCGTTTCAGCGGTTAAAAATTCTCCATACAAACTTTCAACCCCATTTTCACCCCCACCAGGGTTGATTTTCGGGATTAAAACTATATATTATCCTTTCCCGGGACTCAAACTATCTCTATACAAAATTTCATCGAAATCCGTTCAGCCGTTTTCACGTGATGCGCGGTCAAATAAACAGACAAACAGATAAACAGATAAACAGACAAACAGATAAACAGACAAAAATTCTAAAAATTGTTGGAACGTGTTCTGTTATCGATTCTAAGTATCGCCAGCCAACTTTTTTTCGATTATCTTCCATGTACAGACTTTCGACCCTCTTCAGCTTTATTATATGTATAGATTAAGTAAATTGACACAATTTCCTCCAATGCTAGCTCTCCTATAATTCCACACATTAACTTATCCTAAAGTACTTATTTTACTTTTCCACATAAAAAAGATACTTAATTTTTTTGTAGCATTTGCAAACGGATGAATAGACAGTTACTTAAACAGGTTAAAGTATTTATAGATAAGATAAATTGTTTTTGTACTTTATTTTATTACATAGTAGTGAAACTCATTATGAAAATATGTATTTATTATACAAGGGAGAAAAGTTGTTATTAACTTCTCATGCTTATATTGAGATCCGAACCAGCGAAAGATTCCTTAATTGAGCCACGAGTTTAGCGAGTGGTTATAAAATGGAATCTTGAGCGTGCGAGGGCGTCAAGGCAAAACAGGTTGAACGAACTTTGCTACGAGTATAACACAAAATTATTCACCATACCACCACAAGAAAAATACAAGTTATAAAATAGGTAATAAAAATCGTAGCCAAATTAATGCTTTAAAAATTGTGTTGTCCAAAATCATCTCCTTAAGATCCATCCTGCCAGATAACGCGAAGAAACAAGTCAAAACTTGCACCAAATTTCTTCCCCACATGTGGATAAAATGCATTTTTCCTCGTCACTTTCAAGGGATAAAGAGCGCTTTTCAGAGGTGGTGTGGTAAAAACTATATTACGATACCAGCAATGAATGGAAAAAATTACAGTTGCAGTTGCAATATAAAAATGCTAATATATCATAGTATCCTTATGTCAAAGAAGGCAGGCTTTTGATTTGAGCCACTCCATGGACAACAGATATTATGACATTGTTCTATCTATAGTGATCTAGGATTCAAATCGGTGGACTGTACCGTCGCAATCAGATATATCGGAGCGGACAAGGTCACAAATATCTGAACAACGCCTCTATGTCAAGGCAATAAGGTGCATGTTCAGATATTTTTTAGTACATTGGTCGCTCCAATATATTTGATGGCGACTGAACATTGTCATCAATATATAGATAAATTAAAACATTTCTGGTAACAGTTTTAGTTCATATATTTTAGTAAGTAGCAAGTTGGTATACAAAATAGTCTTAAGACATTAACTGCCAGACGAAAAATGACGTCCTACTTCACTTCAGAAACCGGGCGTCCATGGCTACGTACAAAACAACCCGCCCAGCGAGTTGTCCAGCATCTGAGCAAAGCTTACGAGCGCCCACGAGGCGGGTTCTTGGCAGTGAATGTGTTAATAGTGAATTGTTGCACAACATGAGACCTTGTCAATTGGACTTATTTATCTATGGTAATATTGTAAGAGCTCACCTGTAATGATAGTCTGATTCCATGTGAGCAGATCAGCAAAAGTGGCATTGGAATAGTATAGCATGAAATGGTATTTCGTGCCCGGGAGGCCCTGAAAGTTGATGGTGGAGGCCCGGGCTGGTACGGTGAAATTGGGTGCCGGCGAGCCATGAGGCGGTCTGTAGTCCAGGCGGTACTCCCCACCTGGATCCGCCGCGCCAACGCCGGAGCCTGGGATCTCAATCACCAGGTCCGCGCCCCATGTGCCGCTCTAAAGGAAACACATTGTCAATGTATCATTCTAGTTTCTGGACATAAATTAGTTGCGAATGCAAGTGCGAAGTAGTTTAGCCTGTTAGAACTATCACTTTTATATAGGTATCTTAAAATTGAAGGACTTACCTATTTCAGCAACAGCTCAAAACTAAAAATGAGTGACTTATCAATGAGTGAATAAGAGTAAATAGCAATATGTCTTAATGTTTCCTCAATTAAATTATTATTCATATAACTAGCCTCTAAATCTATAATGGTAATAAATAACAATTAAGGATTTTACCAAGAAGTTTTGTATAGTTAGCAATAAAAGCTTGTCACAATAATACATTAAAAAAATATATATATATAGAAAGTACATAAGGTTATATTTAATGATTTTCTTAATTTCTGCAATGCATAAAGTATAGATTTGCCTTTTAAACATTTAACCCTTTATAGGGCAACGGTCTAAAAAAAGACCAACTGTACTGTAACATCATCTTTTTGTATTTTTTCTTACACAGAATTTTTAGAATTGGCAATGAGGTTAGAATTAAAGATTTTTTTTCAGTCTTTAAATGACTTCTGACTTTGTGCATGTGAAATGCAAAAGTTCTAGGAGGTGTATCAGTAGGTACACATACAACATTATACATCAAATATTAGTAACAATTACTTTTTCATTTTGACTTGAGCCCTTATGCTTGAAAAATTGTGGTGTACAGTAATTGTGTGGTGCAAGTAGATATAAGAACTTATGACCAGTGATTGGCACAACCCGTGCAACAACATGGGATTTCGAGTAAAAAAAAATGAATATGACTATAATATTTTATTAAATACTATTATATTACACCCAATTGAACATATTTTTTTCAAACATAATAGTGTGATTATAATTATGTCCAGATTAAAATTACTATAGGAACTGTATTGGTTCATTAATGAAAGCAAAAAGTTGGCTATGATTTTTTTTGCATAAATAGTGGTTTTTTAGATGGTACCTACAAAAAATACTTTTTGACATCCAAAATTTGAATATGGAACTAGAGGTGAGATAATCATAAACAAGTGTTATTTAATCAAATACAAACATTGAAACATTGAAAAAATAATCAACCCAGTTTGACTTGAACAAACATCGATACGCCTTACCGGGGCTCGATATCGCTTTACCAATTAAGCTATGGGTGCAGTAACTGAACCCATAGCTTAATTGGTAAAGCGATATCGAGCCCCGGTAAGGCGTGTCGATGTTTGTTCAAGTCAAACTGGGTTGATTATTTTTTCAATGTTTCAATGTTTGTATTTGATTAAATAACATACTAATGTATGAGTGGAATACCCATTTTAAAAAACAAGTAAAATAATCATAAACAAATGACTAAATAACTAATAAATTGAACACAGTCTGCTTGTGAATGACATTATTCAGTACAACATTATTCCAAAGAATCATGAGGCACTGATGTCCAGACAACAACTCAGTTTGTCATGACAATGGATGTCTGTCACCATAACTAATATATTGCTAATATACTGACAAACAAGTATATTGCTGAGCAATTATACCTAAACTAATTACATAATAATTATCTAGTTTATGGTTTAAACCATTATTACAGTTTCACTGTCAAAATACATTTCAAAACATTTATAATTTAAGATACTTTCAATACCTTTCTAGACATTGCCAAAAGGGAGAATGTAATAACAATTTTAGCCAACTTTTCTCTTTGTAGATGTACACAACTTTTTCGCCCTATAGTTGACTGGTAGAAACTGTCATATAACATTATGCCCTTCATTTGTAAATTATGTAAATAAACAAATAACAGACAACACTAAAGTTGTTATCATTAAAAACTCTGTTAAGTTTCAGTGTTACTAAGCACAAATTGTTTTGTTTACAACTTGTTTTGTCAACTAACAACTTTGTTTACAATAGCTTGTCTGTACATACAACAATCCATAAGCCATATAGCGAGTCAAAAGTTTCTAAACTCTGTATATCATATCAGAGCAGTGACCTTGTAAGGAGGTGAGAAATTACATTATGGGAGTCAGAAAATAGTAGTTATGTACTGACCACAAACAACAGTAACGTCAGCAGCAGCAGTAGCGGCGGCGGCCGAGCGCGCAGCAGGCGCGCCTGCGCCGGGACCGCCCGCCCGCACTGCGCCGCTTGCGCAAACGACCTCATCCACATCATTGAAGCCTCGAACGTTTCTCGCGACACTTTCTCTTCCTCACACCCGACACATCCACATGATAATCGCATTGTAATTCATCTGAGTACGTGCACACTGATGTCATATCATCGCGTAGTAGTCGTTTGCACGACAAATCTGTTTCAAAAACACTAAAATACGATTCTATTGTCGTACGCCATTTCACGGTGAGGCAAACTGTCTGAATTGTCTACCTGACAGGTTGTTATGTTACCGTGGGCTGCGCGTGCGATCCGAACATCGATATGATAAGCATATCGACTATCGATATCTTCTGTCTCTAAAAAAAACTGTAAAATAATAACAGTGACAACAAAATATGTTGGCACGTTCTAGATATAATGAATGAATCAATCAATCAATTAATCAGACATATCTAGAATGCATCGATACGAAGATGTAATAAAACATTAAATAAAAATTATTAAACTATCCAATTGTCATTTTCTTTTTATTGTAATAAAACATGTTTATTTTTTTGTTTCCGCAATGAAAGTTAAACTGAAGAACAAAAAACTGAAAAATAAATATATTGATTTGTTTATTTTAAGTAGACAGTGTATTATATAAATTATAAACTTATATAGATGTCATATACAAAGGAAAAAACCGGACACCGGAGGCCTAGGTCACTTTTCCTTTGTATAGTATATGACATCTATATAAGTTTATAATAAAAGTAATTAGACGTGCTTTAAATAACTATCAGAGGGAAAAATTACACGACCACTTGTTACGTGGAGCAATATTAACTGAGCGAGGAGTACGACTAATGCGAGAGACGAGAGGGTTGAGCAAGGCTTCCAAATCTTTATGGCAGTGATGAGCTAAGCAAAACTGACAGTAAAAAACATATGCGACGCGGGTCACTGAGGTGTTAAGATCCCTTTTATGGGAATTGTAAGGGAAAACTGAATATTGACGTTGTATTACGGTAAAAATGGTCGATTTCCTTCTTTTGTACACAGTGGCACTAAATTGCAGTATTAGTTATTCAGTATTTTAACGCAAATATTATTATAGAATATTACTAATAATATATAAACCCAATAAATCGTGAGATATTTAGCAAATTTTCTAGATTGTCTCGTTGGCAGAAAATCTTGGTTCCCGAAATCTATACGTTAAGATTTAACGTTTATTTTTCAGTTAAGATTACAACTGGAATTTTCTTCTAGGAATAACACTTTACTGTTTAAGCACTCCGAGATATTTTAAATCGTTACTGTTTTAATAGTTACGACTATGGAATAATACCGTAAGGAATGCTTGTCCAAACTTCCTTAGTTAAAGCTTGCTCAATCATGTTCCTGACTTAATAAGGTGCCTCTTTTTGAATCCTGAGTCAAGTTTTGTAATGTCACAAGTTACAATTCCTCTATTCGGTTATCTTCTCTTTTTACAACTACTGTTTGACGTAACGACTTATCGAGACGACTTAATATCGATACTAACTAAACTGTTTACAACCCTAATCACAATCCACTGACACTGACAGCCTCAAATGACAGCTGACAGCTTATTTTCTAGCTGTTTGAGTAAATAATTTGTCCGAATATTCCATATCTCGAGTTTCGATAATATAATATAGGCAATCGTATCGTTTTTAAAAACGACTTCGACAGATATAATCAAAGCGTCGTTGTCCAAATTCTACTCGCTTCATAATTAAGAAAATGAATTGAATTTGAATGTAAAAATACCAAACAACTAATCATAATTGCCAATAAAAACTATATAATTAAACATTTAATTGGTGTTAATGGTATACTGGTAGGCCATTTTGAACGAAATAATAAACTAAATGAATAATAAGTTTTTTTTTTCAATTTTTGAGCCACAATCCGGACTAAGCAAGTGGTGCGAAAAATGAGAAACGAACGAGTGAGTGGAGAGTGGACGCCATCAACAAGCAAATTGTGACATTTGGTATTGGCGGGTGCTGAAGTAAAATTATTAACATTTTACTTTGAATATAAAGTGAAGTAAGTAATCAAAATGTTAAATACTGATACGTGGAACCCCGATAATACGCTGAAAATCTTAATAGCTACCGACATCCACTTGGGCCATGTGGAAAGCGATCCGGTGCGCGGCGAGGACAGCTTCCTTGCATTCGAGGAGGTGCTAGGCGAGGCAGCGGCGCGCGATGTGGATCTCGTGTTGCTGGGCGGTGACTTGTTCGATCACGCCAAGCCCTCGCCTGCTTGCATGTTCAAGTGCACGCAACTCATACGTCAGTACTGCTTTGGCGACAAGCCGGTCCGCGTCGAGCTGCTGTCCGACCAGCTCGAGAACTTCTCACGCAGCATCAATTACGAGGACCCCAATCTCAACGTGTCGTTCCCTATCCTGTCCATCCACGGCAACCATGATGACCCCGTAGGACAGGGCAGCGTTAGTTCGCTGGACATTCTCTCAATCACCGGGCTTGTCAATTACTTTGGTAAGTGGAGCGACTACACGCGTGTGCGCATCTCGCCCATCTTGTTGCGCAAGGGCTCCACGCAGCTGGCGCTCTACGGTCTCAGCCACCTGAAGGACCAGCGGCTTGCACGCCTTTTCGCCGAGAAGAAAGTTGAAATGGAGATGGTGGATGACAGCAACAACTGGTTCAACATGTTCGTGCTGCACCAGAACCGCGCGGACCGGGGCCCAGGTAACTTTATACCTGAAAAAGTGCTCCCGAAATTCTTGGATCTGGTGGTCTGGGGTCATGAGCATGACAGTCTTGTGTTCCCAATCAAGGGAGAAAAGAATGATGACTTCATGGTTGTGCAGCCAGGTAGTACCGTGGCTACCTCGCTAGCTGCAGGGGAGGCACTGCAGAAGCACTGTGCTTTATTGGAAATTCATGGAACCAACTACAAAGTAACCCCAATCCCGCTTAAAACGGTTAGGCCCTTTATTTTCAAAACCATAGTTCTATCTGAAGAAGATCTTGGGGAGGAGGAAGTTAATGAACATGAGAAAGTGCAAGATTTTCTTAAGGGTAAAGTGAATGAGGCTATTGAAGAGGCGAATAATCTCCGCAGTGGGCATCCCAAACAGCCCACCCTGCCACTTGTAAGGCTAAGCGTATTTTATGAGAGACCGAGCCAGGATTTTAATAGAATGCGTTTTGGACAAAACTTCACTGGGCAAGTTGCTAATCCAAATGATCTGTTAGTTATGAAGCGAGAGAAGAAATATAGAGAACGAAAAGATGCAGAGGAGACATTAGAGGTCGACGTGGCGCGCGCGGCGCATGAAGCGGCTGACGTCGAGGCTTTAATAGCCGCGTACTACGCCGCATTGCCGCCCACCCGTCAACCCGCCGTACTCAGTGTGCGCGCCGCCACTGAGGCCGTGCGCGACTTTACTCTCAAGCACGACGACGGCGTGTTTCGTCGCGTGTTCGATGCTCACCGCCGCCGCGCCGTCGAGGCGCTGCTCGAATCCACTGCCGAGACTGACGAGGAGATCACGGAGCGCATGCGGCTAGACAAGGAACTGCTAGATTCAACGGATCTCGATCAGCTGAAGATGCTCGTGGATCTAAACATTATTGGGGATCCTGCACCTAAAACAAAACCGCGCGCGACTAGTAAAGCGGCTCCGAAGGTATTAGTAGTAGTTTCGAGCGATGACGAGTCATTGGAACGGTCGATCACGCCGCGCGGAGGTAAGGCGACGCGCTCACGCGGGCGCGTGCGGGGCCGTCCCCGCGCGGCGGCGTCTCCCGCGCCGGTCTCGACGCCGGAGCCGGATCGCCGCCCGACGCGTCGTGCCGCCGCGAAGGCTGCATGGCTGACGGGCGCCGCGGCCGGCCGCACGCGCAACTCCTCCAGTATCGATGACTCTGACTAAGCTAAACTATAATCGTCATAAGTAAACAATTTATAACCGACATTTTCTACAGTTGGCAGCCTCAATGAATATCAAAGGACACAGAACACAGAAAGGATGGTACAAGATTAAAATAGCCAATCTGTTTTCTCCCTATACATAACGGGACAAGTGTGGCACTAGTGGCAGTGGGCAATGAAAACATTACTGTGTCCAGATACAAAGGACCAACATGTAGATATTTCGGCCTTGAGATGTATGTTTAAGGATGTGATTGTTCATTTGTTTCTAAGTCAATTTTTTTTCCTAAAACAGATAATTAGCGCTAAAGCGTATTTTTTTGCACAAGTTTGTGATGTGACGATTATAATGTCATATTATTTCTAAGTTCAAATACATTAAAGTTTTATTTTCATTATCTATCGCGTTTTAGTGTAGTGTTACTTTTTACTTGAGTTTTCATTGTTCAGGACAGTAAAAGAAACAATCAATAAAATAAAAATATATATTTCTGGGTAGAGTCAAGACTTATAGATTTATTACATTTAAACATACATTTAGTTGTTAGTTGGTGAATAAACTGTTTCTTGTTATTTTTTTCACATTAGCTCAGAGACCACAATAACACAAGACTAGACAAGAAAAAGTTGATTTGTCCTATTACTCACAAAATTAAAAGCAAATTAAGTATCAATACTAACTTACTCAAAATTTTCGTAACAATGACAATGTTAGTTAAGTCATGTTGCAAACATTAAACAAAAATCGGCCAAAAGTATGTCGGGCCATGCTCAAAATAGGGTTCCGTACTTGTCGGCCCGTAACAATACATCCGCTCAAAAGATCATTTATTGTAGGATAGTTTGCGGAACTTACGTCATTTTACTATGCGGCACTTACGTCCTTTTACTATGCCTTTTCAGGGTTCCGAAGTCAACTATTTCGTTTCGCCATGTCTGTCCGTCTGTCCGCGGTCTAGCTCAGTGACCGTTAGTACTAGAGAACTGATATTGGGTATAAGTAAGTGTATTAATCGCGCCGACAAAGTGGTAAAATAAAATCCCGTACACATGAAGGGGGGATGATTATTTTTCGCCCCAACCCTATTGAGTTGGATAAGTCTTTCAAAAAAAGAATAGGGGTCTTCTAATACAATTTTTGGATACATCTAATAGTTTCGTAAATTAGCTCCAAAAGTTTAAAAGCCCCCCCCGTAAGTTTTGAACCGTGAGTCCAAAAAAATGATCATAAAAGTCAGGCCTAATAAGTAAGTGGTAACTACCGAACCCTACGTTTAGCATGACCCGACATGCTCTTGGCCGGTTTTAAGTTATAATTTAAAAACAACGCAACCGATTTTATTCAATATATGTAGTTTTCATTGAAAGTACTTATTAGGCAAATCATCCAAAGGCTTATCATCCAAAAATGGTTTCAGAAGACCCTAGCCCTATCCAATGACACCCCATACGATAGGGTTGGAGCGAAATAAAAATTAAACCCCCACTTCATGTGTACGGGAGGGGAGGTACCTTAAAAAATAATCTTTTTTCAGATTTTGTTTTACCGCTTTGTCGGCGTGATACACATACTTATACCAAATTTCAGTTTTCTAGTACATTGATAACTGAGCTAAACCGGGGACAGACAGACGGACATGGCAAAACTATAAGGGTTCATAGTTGTCTCATCAAAGTCATCAACATCATCATGGTTGACTACGGAACCCTAAAAAAGCATACATTTTAAAATTTTCGACGATTATACGAAATGTCAATGTCCTCATTCATATAATGAGTTTAGATTAAAACGTATGGTTTCCTATGACTGATATATCCGTGGTTGGTTGAAGCTGCGATGCGGATATATCCGTCGTTTACGTCGAAAAGATTAAAACAAATAAAGCACCGATAATTTAAATAAAAGTATATGCTAAAGTTCATACATCCTAACCTAGGAAAGGTTATTTATTTTGTAAAACACAATATCTTAACAAGTTTATACTTTGAAAACATATTATCGTATACCTATGACTATATGGCTAAAATATAAAAATAAATGCCCTTATTCAGTTCACAACATGTGAGCCACTGGATTAATCATACAAACTAACTAACTTGCAAACAAACAGATACACACAGTATATTATGTAAAAAATATGGCCAGAACCTTTTGAACGCCAAGCGTTGAACAAAAATGATGCGGCACTGACGCCACGCAAGCCCAATCGTTTACGCGAAATTAAACTTTGCGGAATCCCGCGTAGGTCCCTATTGCATTAGCAAAGCTGTCGGCTGTAGCCGTCGTTGGCTTCAATGGCACGAGTTTCCGATGTTGGCCACAGTCGACGTGGCGCTCAAAAAGTTGTGAAAGCCTTTTATTGAGAAAACGTGCTGGTATAGTGTCTAGGTTTGTTCTTGGTCTGTAAGGGATTAGCGTCTTATTGCCTGTCTGTCTAGCTAGACTTTAAGTTGGGGCCAGACGGGATACAACCACAGCCCTCTGCCACGAGACCTTGGCAGAAAACAGAGATTTTAAACCATGTAGCCAGTGGTTGGTGCCAAATTCTACATGCCCTTTAACACATTCAGGGCCGAGAACCCGACTGTCGGGTTCTCTGTTCGTAGCTACTACGCGCTACATACGACGAATACGTGGCTACGGGCTACGAGCGTAGCACGTAGCACTAGGTGGCACTGAATGTGTTAAACGCCCTTGGTGGTAGGTGTGCTCTGCCAACCATTGGCAGAAGCGGTTGGTTGGTTGTCAGCCATGTAGCCGCTCGCTTCAACAACTCGCTCCAACCAAGGTCACGTGGCAGAATCTGCGGGTATCTGCCGTCTGGCCCCAACTTTAGATTCAAAATAAATAAATGTAAAGCATCCAGCACGTGCCAGGTAAAAGTCGCCGGTAGTTATACAGTTAATTTTGCATTTACTGGCTGGAGTCATAGAGTTGATAATTCCTTAACAATAATTAGCGCTCTGAACCTTTTTTTATAGACGGAGAGTTAGCCACGTCAGATATGACACAATAATGAGAGCAACGAAACCACTCTAGTCAGTTTGCTATACTATGCTTATTTCTAGATCTGGACATCAGGCAGCTGTAAAGTGGTGGAGGTCAAAGAATGCTAACCACTTCAAGAAAACCAATCCTACAGTTCTGGGTTTGATGCAATATTATGAGAAATTATAAATTAGATTATATCATTGCCAAAATTTTCTGTTAGGGGAAAGTGGCGCAAAACGACGTACATATAATGTAATTCATAGCTTGTCGCTTACTGTTTTTGTTTACGTAATAATACGCAATGTTTTTTGTTCTAATGTTAAAATATAGGCCCTGTCCTTTATAACTGAGGCAACTTCGACAGTTTTTTTTTAACTATTTTGGTATTCATATTTTTCAATTCAAAAATGTTGATGTCTTTCACTTTGACATCCACCCATTAAAAGCTGCCAAATTCCCGGATCTAGTAATAAGGATATTATAGCAATCTAACCATACGGGTTTTGTTGCTCTCATTATTGTGTCATCTGACGTGGCCAGCTCTTAGTCCATTATGGCGCCTCCAGTTTGCAGTTTGCCAACGGGCGATAAGACGCTTATCCCTTACAGACCAAAAATAGATTACCACTGTATTTAACAAATTCTGACGAAAAAAGTAATCCAGCACTAAAACTAAGTCATTAATTTTTACACATTAAAATCAACAATTTCGTCTTACGATAGGAATTTAAATAAAATATTAACCCCCTTATTTATAAGCATAAGCACGAGGCTTACAAGTAATTTAATTAATAATCTTCTGTCCTTATCTGACACTTTGACAGTTATGTTTATTAGAAACAGTAAAACATAATTTAACTAAATGAGGCCTGTAAGACGTTTATGAATAAGGGCGAAAGCCTTTTACTTGCATAACTTGCTGTTAACACTGTACTACTTAAAATTCTGACCTTCAACAAACAAAACGATCAGCGCTTCTAATAAGTAGACCCCGTTATCGGAGGTGCAATTTTAGCTTGACATTCTTAGGGATAAGTAAAAATATTTATGATGTCGATATCGATACTCTTTCTTTTTCTTGGCAATTAGTTTTATATAAGTTTTTAGTCTAAAATTTTACTTGATTTTTTTGTCACCCACGATAATCATTGTCATCAGAAGTAGAAACCATTATCAGTAACAATAACGATATGGTTGCTATTTTACTTTTCTAATGTTTCGAGTTGCAGGCCCGTGCCTGAACGCTCTTGAGATAAACCTTACCCATAGAGGTATAATACTGGCCACCTATACTGAAAATGAATTATTTACGTCAATAGATAGTCAATGTCACCTCACAACAATATTTCCGATTATTTAGCTGTATTTACGAGAATATTTCATTCGTATATAATATTTCATAATATTCAAAATGCAGTCACTTCTCGCAGAATACCCTGAACCCCAAAAAATGATAGAATGAAAATTGTTATTTATAAAAATGAAAAACGTTTGTTTTAATTAGTCATGTTTTACAAAATAAACATGTTTAATTAAAGTCTCAGACTCTCATTATGGTACAGGAAAAATATCGACATACAGCTAGTATTTCAAAATAATATTTCCATACCCATCCCTAAGAATATTAAGCTACCAAATTGCGCCTCCGATAACGGGGTCTACAATAAGTCAATATTTTTTTAATTATTAAAAAATAAAAATAAATCTCTTATACAATAGGAGTTGAAAACATAAGTTGTAAATAATACGTATGTGTAAGTTGCAGAGTTACAAAAATGTTGAGAAATTCTCTCAAATTTCCAGAAACTTTCACAAGAAATATAAGAAAATTAAATTAAAGAAACGGAAAGTTTCAATCCCAATACAAAATTAGTTTCCAACATTTTCCTGTGATAAATTCCGCAATTTCAACAAAGTTTCGATCGGCACATCAGTAGTTGTAAAACCCTTAGTAGTTTTCCGCTCAGCGATACCATTAGAAATAGAATCAGCATTGGTACTGGAGTTTCACTTGTCTCGGAACTGCATGGTGAGCCGCAGGTAAGCGAGCGCCTCGTTGGCCGCCGCGGTGCGCGTGCGCGCGCAGAACACCAGCGGCGGCGACGCCGGCGCCAGCCGCAGCAGCGTCAGCGCACCGCCCTGACACACAACCAACTCAACATTCAACCAACCGGAGTGGCCATTGACAGGCTAGACGGAGAGCTAGCCACGTCAGATATGACACAATAATGAGAGCGATGAAACCCCTCTCGTTAGTTTACTATGCTTATTTCTAGATCCGGACATGCAGCTGTAAAGTGGAGGTCAAAGAATGCAAACCACTTTAAGAATACGAATCCTAGAGTTCTGGTTTTGATGCAGCATTATGAAAAATTATGTAAATAATTAGATCATATCATTGCCAAAAGTTTCTGATGGGGGAAAGTAGTCCAAAACGACGTATAATGTAATTCATAGTTTGTCGTCTATTGTTTTAGAACAAAAAACATTGTGTAATATATGTTTTTCGTTCTACTGTTAAAATATAGGCCCAGTCCTTTATAAATAAGATAAACTCGGCCGTTTGTACCTATTTTGGTATTACTTTTTTCCAATTTAAAAACTCTGGTCTGTCAGTCTGACATCCACCCATTAAAAGCTGCCAGATGCCCGGATCTAGCAATAAGGATAGTATTGCAATCTTACTAGATGGGTTTCATTGCTCTCATTATTGTGTCACATCTGACGTGGCCAGCTCTTAGCTCTGGCAGTTATACATACATCATTTATTGTATGGACTAAGGTTTATCTGACGTGGCTATTTGGACGTTACGTACGGATAGCAGTACATTTGAATTTGTACGTTACGTACGAATAGCCGTACATTTGACGTTACCCTCCCCCGCTAAAATCGGCAGAATTCCTCTGTATAGAAAATGACAGACATGGCCACTCCGGGTTGAATGCCCTAAGATCAACGACGATATAGCCGTAGAGAAATAAGTAAGCTTAGAGTGCTCACTACATACAACTGGTTATCAGCCCGAACTGGTAGAGGGGACTGAGAGAGGAGCAGGTGACCTAACGAACAAGTGTGCAGCTAATGAAAAATTAGTCCCAAAACGAGAGTAACCACCGGCCACCCACGTGGTTGTAAGGAGGCTATCACTTTACAATCAACAAGGCCTTAACCGAACAATGTTCGAACAATGTAATTGTAAAAATAAAATAAAATGAATAAAATCCTAAGTGTACCTGGACATTGACAGAATTCACCTCGCTAAAATAGGCGAGGAGTAAAAGCCATTAATTAAAAGAAAAAAAAACATGATTGGTGGATTATGACAGCTAGACCTCTCGCCACGGTGCTGCTCTCTAGTGATAAAGTCGATCGCGGAAACCATCATTACGCGAACGCCGATTTCGTGTAGACATTATTAATCCAGGTTTATATCGTTCTTGATTGATACTAGGGAATGCTTTTATATTAGGCAAATATCGGCGGGCTATTTTTGTATAGAAAACCGGTACCGGGACCACACCACCCGATAGGTGGGTCTACACAGGCTGAGAAGCCTCGCGAGGAAATTGCCGCGCGAATCAACTCGGGGGGTTCGCCTCGGCCGGGCAAACGTGCGAGCGGCCTCGACCGAGGCTAGACTCCACTGCCTCGGCTGTGTGGACCCGCCTAATGAGGATGAACGCGTAAATCGCGTAATGCTTGATAAAACAACACATCTTGATATGTGCCATCCATACTCCATAATATACAAAAACGTCTAGACCTTTCTTTAGTTTACCTAATTTTTGGAAACAATTATGTATAATCATTGGATTTTCATCATCGTCGATACCCGACCTGATAAAGGTTCAGAGTTCTGACGAACTAAAAATACGAGAATCCTAAAAACACAACATCACAAAGCAGTGTGAATATAGCCCGATTAGTTGGTCTAGACTAGAAGGTGGGATACTCTAAAAACGTAAACACTTGTGGTTACCTCGGCCGGCAGAGAGTGCCACTCGGCGCGAAGCCCTAGGGCTCCAGCGACGGCAGACAGGGAAGTCTCCGGCTCCGCTTCTGGAGACGCGGCTTCAAGCGCCTCCGCGCCCAAATTCACTTGCCCCTCCTCTGCGCAACATCCAAAGTATACATATTAGATGGTAAAATGTGGGTAAAATACTGCCAATATCTTACCCTACACTAGATCTACCTACTATATTGACTACCCAAACAATTTTTTTAGAATTCAGTATTGATTTTATCTAGACTTCTAAGATGTGCTTCGGCATGTTTTTAGAACTTTCTTTAAAACTAGATGTTTAGTTTTACTGATTCTTAAAACGTGGATTGTTTTCGAACCTGATCTCTGAAGGTACAGGCTTACTACTCCTAATCCTATTTTAATGAGTAGGAGCGAGTTTTTTTTCATAAGGTCGAAAGTGACACTGGGAATATATGGGTTAAGAGTACAAACGAAAATAATAAGACTTAAATCAATCAAAGTTATGTTTCTCTTCTTTCCAGATAATAACTTTTTAAATTATTAAAAAATATCTCAATGAGAGTGAGATACCGCCCCCTACACTTTATGGTGCTCCCACACTAGCTGTTATAAATGTTATATAACACAGTGTAACAAGGATAAGGCTAAGTAGCACCATGTTGTTAAACTTGTTAAAGAAAGATAGTTGCTGTTATAGTCTGGCCAGCCAACGAACGCAGTAGCAATGTATGGCGAACAAAAGTATGACTACACTAAGAATCAGTAAAAAAAGCAGCAATAATCATCAAAATTTGTTTTTAATTTTAGGTGGTATTTCCGCCCTTTCCTTTGGTGACATTTACGGTGTGTAAAAAGGAGACGGATATATTTCGTCTGATCTGTCAGTTGATGACAGATCAGACGAACAGATCAGGCAACAGATAATCTGGTTGAGGCAATTGACAAATGGCTTAAAAATGGATTTAAATTTAATTAGGAACGTTGCAGGAGGTCTATCTCACTCGCGCTTAAGATGAGAGAGTGAAATGCACTAGAAACAAATTCAATGTGAATTGAAATGTTCGTCTTTAAATACGGTGTCTCATCACAAAGGGTTGCCACATGTACGTATTTTGAATTTGTCGCGCGTTTCTACTGACAGAAATGGTTTACCAGACTATATATAACATTTATAACAGCTAGTGTGGGAGCACCATTAAACACTACGTTTTACTAGTCACCTATGAATGACTGTTTTGCTCGGTAATAAGGTTCAACTGTGGTTAGGGAAATAGAGTGAGAGTAATGTCCGGTTTCTCTCTCGGTCCGTGTACTTACCACGATTATTACGACAATCGAAATACAACTAACAACAATAAAATCTATCAAATGTCTTACAACAATATTTGCAGGCGAATGTCAAAATATAAACGCCGGGAAAATGGTAAACAATCGCCCATGCATGCTTTACAGGCTTGCACCTGCAGGATATATTAGCAGCCAAAGGATTGTTAGTAAGCCCACATAAAACCACTCGAGTATAACATCATGCAAGCACTTCGCCAAAACCAGGGTTTAAGTTATACCAGTGGTCGGCAAACCGCGGCTCTTTGAAGGGTCAGTTGTGTGCTCTTCAAATTCCGCAAAATTAAAAAAAATCAAATATTACAGTGAACAACAGAAAACTGCGGCTCTGTGAGCTTCCAAAAATCAGGCTCTTTGTCAAAAAAGTTTGCCGACCCCCGAGTTATACCAATCTATATTAGGGTAGATCGCTCAAGTATGCAAAAAAAAAATTTTTCGAATTTCAAAATGGCGCGCATTGGAAATATGTTTTTGATATAATAGCATTAGATCAAATATAATAACTGAACGAGTGCAGGTACTGCCGCAAACAATAATAAAAAATCGTATTTGTTCTAAAATTGCTTTAATGAAAACCATCACCATATAGTTTCAGCTAGCTTATTTTAAACCTTTATCACGCTTATGCACAGTATACAATTAATATGTATAATATAAAAGTAATACATAGTTAAATACATTTTTTTCTTTATTTCAGAGTTATTCGCCACGTACTTAAACCCTGTTATTTATAAGATTTTTTTTATTTGTATTTCGTTTTTTAACCAAATTATAACAACAATATGACCTTACTTAAACAATTGTAAGTACTTTTGGTCTAAGAGCTGGCCACGTCAGATATGACACAATAATGAGAGCAATAAAACCTGTCTTGTTAGACTGCTTTACCATCCTTATTGCTAGATCCGGGCATCTGGCAGCTTTTAATGGGTGGAGGTCAGAGTGACAGACCAACAAATTTTTTAAGTTGGAAAAAAGTCATACCAAAATAGGTAAAAACTGCCACAGTTGTGTCATTTATAGAGGACAGGGCCTATATTTTAACATTAGATTAAAAACCATTGTCTATTGTTGCGGAAACAAAAACAGTAGGCGACTAACTAAAAATTGCATTATACATGACTTGACACTACTTTTCCCCAACAGAAACTTCTGGATATGATATAATCTAATTAATTACATATTTTCCCATAATATTGCATCAAACCCAGAACTCTAGGATTTGTTTTCTTCAAGTTATTTGCATTCTTTGACATCCACCACTTTACAGCTGCCAGATGTCCGGATCTAGAAATAAGCATAGTATAGCAAACGAACTAGAGGGGTTTCGTTGCTCTCATTATTGTGTCATATCTGACGTGGCCAGCTCTCCGTCTATTTTATTTGACGAACGATACAATCAATTGTTAACATTTTCGCAAAATTATTCAATATACAGTGTGCTTGCGGCAGTACTTCTGCTCAAAAATTTGCAGTGTCCTTATAAAGTTATTATAAAGTCCTTATTGATATTTTTTTTTTAATTCGTTCCACCCTAATCGATATGTATAGCTTGATTCGTACAGTCGTCTACGTAGAGATGTATCTAGTGTTTCACTTTATTGCGTTGTAGACAAGGTGTAGCAAAAACTGCTGGTGACCCGTTTAAGGTCATAATTAGTATCGTATATTAATTATGAAACAGTAAAAAAAATTTTTTTCACGGAAAAAAAAAATTTATGTAGGATCGGCCGGCTGTACTTTTTCTTAGTCCCAATACGATACCCATTATGGCAATTATTATCTTATTCAATTTTAATTACATTTGTACATATACGGAATTTATTCTGGACTAAACCTATTTCATTTCATTTCATTATGCCCTTAAACGGATCACTACTCTTTTTGTGACATCCTGTATACTTATGGTCCAAAAGTGGTTACATCTATTTGTAGTCGACTGTACAAGAGATACGAAGAGAGAAATACACCTAGCCTGATAAAGAAATTATGAGAGCTACGCAAAGTCTAGGTGGTTCTCCTTACATACGTGTAAAGAAATGTTGGTTTTCAGTAATCTGTCAATGGGCGTGATTACACCTGACGCACCGCGTCGCGAGGAAATTGCCGCGCAGTGCGGCTTGGCTATTGGGGAAGTGCCTCGCCTGAGGCATTGCGGAAGGAGGAAATGTACGTATATTAAGATTGCAATGTTTTGGCATACGCTGTAATTACAATTTCTTGTGAAATAAACAAATAAACAAAATTGTGGTCGCGCGTGCGTTTGCCTCGGCCGAGGCACGTCCACTCTAGCCGAGCTGCCTCGCGCGGCAATTTCCTCGCGAGGCGGTGCGTCAGGTGTGGAACCGCCTATTGACTGGAATAAGATTTGGAATATTTTATTAAGCTATAAAAATATTGTAGGTGGTGCATGCAGTGCGCCCCCTAGTTTACATTTGTGTAGTGGTTGAGAGTTAGTGACGCTTGTGACTGACAGTTGATACGTATTATGCGTTAATACGAGAGTTTGCACATTATTGTAAAAAAAGAAACACTATTGAGTGCAGAGGATCTCGATTTATATAATAAATTCTTTTGCGATTTACGCGAATATATCTTATGAATTTGCCTCGGTTTTGCTAAAAATGACGAAAAACCGCAAAAAGTCCAAAAAGCGCCATTTATGGCCGCTAATCTTCAGAACCACCAGGGACTTCGACCTTAAGAGGCTGACAACAGTCGTACTATGAAATTGACGTTAATTAAAACGTTTTTTTAGCGAAAACGATTTGTTTTGGAAGAGTAACAAGATATGTTAATTATTTATTATATTTTGAAGACCGTTGCTGTATTTGATTGGACAAAATTGGATCAGCTTTAAACAGTTTTATGTCTTTGGTTTTTGCCTTATATGTCTATAGAGGTAGGATAACTTAGCTGTCTTTGTTATATGCCTTAGAACTGATTTATTAAGAAAACAATTCCAACATTTATTATTATTTATATGAGCCGCTAATTTCCCACTGCTGGGCAAAGGCGAAAACATTCAAACATTCCAACATACTCATACCAGAATGAATAAGGTGGCTTATTCATTCATCCTTTTATATTAATATATAATTGTCAATTAGCATAGCGCATTTTTTATAATCGTAGTTTTTTTATTTTGCGTCGAGCTCGCATTAGTATGCGTTACACGTTGTTTCTCTTTCACACCCATTCAAAATCAATAATAAACATTTGTTCAGTAAGCAGGCCACAAGGGCACTTTACACGTCAATTTAAGTTGTAAAAGAAAAAAACTAACTACGCGGTTCCGGTTACTACCGGATCTAAGGCTTAACACGCACTGCGGTTTTTTTCTTGCGGTATCAGTCTTGCGGTTTTTTTACACTTGACACCGTACTTGCAAGTGCGTGCGCTTATAAAGAATGCCGTACGTTACATTTTTTGCGGTTGCGGAACCGCTTTTTAAAAACCGCAGTGCGTGCTAAGCCTAACCCCTTCACCTCTGACCCGAGAAGAACTACGACCGGTAAGGAACTTTGACTGTTGTCTGCCTCTTAAGAAAATGCTGTTTGAAAACCTTATGAACGGGACACCTCCGGGATAGATAAATAAGTAAGCATAGAGTGCTAACTCCTTACAACTGATTGTTAGCCCGAAAGTTTAACATGAAGGCTAGACAACCAAGGGAAAGAGGGAGGAGCAAGCAGAATATCCAGATGTAGGAAGTAAGTACTCTAAGCCTACTTTTCTGTATGCCGGAGGCGTCCCTGTGAACAAGCAACACAACGCAAGTTAGTGGGGCCATGGGACAGTACCGAGGTGTTGCAACAGACCGAGGTGGTAGTCGGCGACGCGCTGCGCCAGGTCGGGCCGCCAGGGCGTGTCCGCGCGCGCCTCCACGTAGCGCTCCATGGCGCGCTCGTGCGCGCGGGCCAGCGCGTCCTCCTGCGCGTTACACAAACATACGTGCTCCAACTAACCCGCGATTCTTGCCAGTCAACCAGTTGACCAGCATAACAAGAGTACAGGACCCTTTAACACTATGACGACCGAGAACCCGCCTGGTAGGCACTCGTAATGTTTTCTCAGATGCCGGGCACGCGGCGTGCGGCATTGCGTTGCATGCCGTAACCCGCCTGGCGAGTTCTGTCGGTTTCTGGGGTATTGTCCAAAATTTTGCCCGGTTGCGAGTGTTAACAAAACTCTTTTAGGCCTTCGGATTCCAGGAACTAAGACGGGAAACCTAGAGTCCTCATTCATTTTTGATCCAGGGGAAAGGGAAGGAAGAGCTCATATATGAACACTCTTATTAGATTTATCTCTGTTACCTCAAGAAATTTCATGCAGATAAGATTTTTTTACTACAGTAATCGCGGAACAAACATTCAAAATCAAAAACCCTTTGAAATGCATGGACGTCCCAGTAGCAAGCTGACAGTTCTGTTGTGTCCGATGCTATCTGTAAGAACTTCGCTTCGCTGGTGGTACTTGTTTACATGACCAGCTGTAGAATAGTTCAGGCTCACCTCAACATATTCCTCCGTGAGCCTGGCCAGGATCTTCCTGAGGTACTGGGCCACGAGCTGCTGCGCCGCCTGCTTGGTGTACCTCCTCGGTCTCCAGCAGGTGGTACTCTTGTTTACATGATCAGCTGTAGAACAGTGCAGGCTCACCTCAACAAAGTCTTATAGGAGCCTGGCCAGGTTCTCTCTGAAGTACTGGTAGAGCTACTGCGCGGCCATCTTTGTGTCCGCGGTCCCCGGCAGGTGGTACTTATTTACATGACCAGCCCCAGAACAGGTTAGACTCACCTCAACAAAGTCCTACATGAGCCTGGCCAGGTTCTTTCTGAAGTACTGGTAGAGCTGCTGTGCCGCCATTTTGGTGTCCTCTGTCCACGGCAGGTGGTATTTATTAACATGCCCAGCTGTAGAACAGTTTAGGCTCTCCTCAACAAAGTCCTCCATGAGCCTGGCCAGGTTCTTCCTGAAGTACCGGTAGAGCTGCTGCGCCGCCATCTTGGTGTCCTCGGTCCCTGGCAGGTGGTATTTGTTTACATGACCAGCTGTAGAACAGTTTAGGCTCACCTCAACAAAGTCTTCCGTGAGCCTGGCCAGGTTCTCCCTGAGGTAATGGTACAGCTGCTGGGCCGCGAGCTGCTGCGCCGCCTTCTTGGTGGTGGCAGAGGCGATGCGCGCGTGCGCACCCACGGCGCCGCGGGCCGTGAAGCGCCGCGCGTGCGCGGGGCCCGTGTCGCCTTCCAGGGTGTACTCGGGTCCGGGCAGGTGGTACTCTTGGCATAGCTCCTGCGCATATAATAGTACATTACATCAGAGGCCGGGAAAACACGGATTTCCGGCCAAGTAGGTATAGACGGCCGAGCGTAACGAGGCCGGATAGATACGAGGCCGGGAATCCGTTTTCACGCCGAGGCATGTATAGTGCTTTTCTCAAACATGCAATGAAATAAAATAAAATAAAAAACCAAAAGGACAATGTTTTATTCAATCTAAAAAGCGACCATGAAGTAAAAATTAAAAAGTTAAAATCAGCTGTTCATAAAACCTGCCGCCATCTTTGACGCTGTCTGAATGAGGTTGGATGTTGAAACAAAAAAAAGTTACTTTGCAGGCCTAGGCCTGAAAAGTTGTATGAAAGCCCATTTTAGGCCGCCTCGAGATGCTGCACCCGAAAAAGGATACTTCCGAGTCTATTATAAGGAACGTAAAGAGAATATTTCATTGCATGTTCGAGAAATAGTACATTACATCAGAGGCCGGGAATCCGTTTTCACGCCGAGGCATGTATAGTGCTTTTCTCAAACATGCAATGAAATAAAATAAAATAAAAAACCAAAAGGACGATGTTTTATTCAATCTAAAAAGCGACCATGAAGTAAAAATTATGAAGTTAAAATCAGCTGTTCGTAAAACCTGCCGCCATCTTTGACGCTGTCTGAATGAGGTTGGACGTTGAAACAAAAAAAAAAGTTACTTTGCAGGCCTAGGCCTGAAAAGTTGTATGTAATCCCATTTCAGGCCGCCTCGAGATGCTGCGCCCGAAAAAGGATACTTCCGAGTCTATTATAAGGAACGTAAAGAGAATATTTCATTGCATGTTTGAGAAATAGTACATTATTGTCGAGGAGGTGAAGTAGCACATTACACAAAACTAATGCAAAACAGCATTGATTGTTGATGAACAACAAACAATATTGACATAAATAATATATTCAGAATAACTTCTAGGTTAAAAGAATGACCACTACCGCGAGCATCGAATTTGGATTCGAATCCTATAATTATCTCCATCTCCATCGCTTCTCATTTTGACTGAGAGAGACAGATTTATTCATATTGTTTGTTGTACATCAACGTTGGCTGTTTTGCATTATTTTTGAATAAAGCGCTATATTGGACTCGGCGCGAAGGGCCATTGCTGGCTTCGTATTAAATTAAACGGACTCCTAAAGTCGTCCGTTTAAACGTAATACACAGCCATCAATGTGCTACTTCACCTCCTCGACAATAATGTACTATTATTAAGTTTGAAGTGTATTTTCTTCTGAATTTACCGTAAGCTATTTGAGATAACTGAAAAGGCGTAAAATGTTGGTACATTATAAATAACAAATACCGATGTTGTTTTTTGGCTGTTTAGGACCTTTGCCTTTATTTTTGTATGGCTGTTGAACTTTTTAAAAAGTTTGTATCTCGACAAAAATGGAATTTGTATGCAACATTTATGTCGCGAAATCGAGCCTGCAATTTCCGTAACTTTTTAATTTTTATTTGACCATAAACTAGGCACTTCGCCGCCTAGTTTTTAACCGTAAAAGTCAACCTTGCTGGACATCTTTGAATAAAATACATTACTAATATTATTTTCGCTAGCGTCCGGCGCGGACGGCGGGCCGGGCGCGGTGTAGTGCGCGGGCACGGCGGCGCCGGAGGACGCCAGCCGCGCCGGCATGAGCCGCTGCGTTCTTGCTGCGTGCGGTCTCCGACACCAATCCAACTACATAACTAAGTAGTATTTGCTACAGTTACATAGCCCTACGCAACAGTAGGTACCTTAAGAAGAGCCTTGTAACTTCTTGTAGCACTGGCAGCCGCAACAGCTTCGCCATCGCTAGCGCCGGGCGGGCACGGCGGGCCGGGCGCGGCGTAGTGCGCGGGCACGGCGGCGCCGGAGGACGCCAGCCGCGCCAGCATGAGCCGCGCTGCCTCCTGCTTGGCCTCCTTCTTGCTGCGCGCCGTCGCCGACACCACGTGACCGCGCGCCGAGCAGCGGTACTCGAACACGGCTAAGTGCTGTGGCCCTGACTGCAGACAAAATACCAATCTCAAGGTGCTGAAATAGGACCCGTTTTGTTATACCCTATAAAAAAAAAAAAAATATCCCCCAACCAAACTGACGACCGAGGTTATATTACCATCTCTTTCACTCTTGCTGTGACTTTGCAAGTGTGAAAGAGAAATTTTACGACCCCAGTCGTCAGTTTGGTTGAAGGATACTATAATCGGTACTAATGCGAAAGTGTATCAAGTCTGTCTGTCCTTTTTCTCTTCACGCGGAAGGACATAGCATAGTTTTTTCTCAGTAATAATCCCTTAAGGGGGTATATAGGAAGTGGAAGTTTGTACGGGGAATCAATAACCGATTTAGGTGAAATTTGGTATGGAGATAGATTGAGTTCTGGGGAAGGATATAGAATAGTTTTTACCCTGAAATCATCTTTAAAGGGGATAAAGAGGGGGTGGATAACTAATTCCATGCAGATGAAGTTGCGGGAAAAGATATTAATCTGAATGGTTTTTAAGTTCAAAATACATATTTATTTCGCATCTGTAACTTGAGTCTAAAAATTAAAAATCTACAGATTAATACAGACTATAATTGTCTTTAGTTGTGGAACAGTATATCTTCCATCTCATTTAATTGCCAGTCAAGTTCTATTCTATAACCAAGAAATAGGACTTTTTATAGGATTCATTTATAGGATTTTTTTAATCAATTGAAACTCATTCAGACAGAACCTGGAATTGAAATGAAACCTGCATCATGCTCAGCACTGTTCTCCTGTGGATTTAATATTTCCATTATGTCACATTGGAATTTTTATAAATTTGTTCAAATGTAATCAAAACACATAATTTAATAGCCACTTGTACTTTTTTTATGTACAATTAAGTTTAAATAAATAATTTGGTTATTTGACAACTGCCAGCCATCGAGACATACCTGAGCCACACACTCATATTGCGGAGCCTCGGAGTACTTCACCATAAGCTCCTGCAGGACTGTGATCGCTGTTTTCATCATCTTGCTAAAGGTTACTGCAAAACAATCATCAAATAGTATACTGAACACTAGTCATATAAAATGAAGCGGACGTTGTGAGTGTTGAGGGGATTTTATAAGAATGTTTATCCACATAAACATATCTTTAGTCTATACTATGTAGCTATAGCTGGTTAGCTGGTTTCACTAGAGTGTACCTTCAATAGCATTGCCTCAATTGCTTCGGAACTGTCAGACCTGCTTGGAGCATTAACTGCGACCACAGATTATTAACATTATTTGGATTTGTCTCTTATCTCTCTTAATTAAATCATGTATTTTCAATGTTGTATGGTGTTTTTACACAAAAATTTACTAACGAAAGCGATTTTGTATACAATAGAAAAATAAGCACAGATGTTTAAGAGCCCTTTAACGTTTTGTCCGCCAAGCATTAAACAAAAATGACGCGCCACCGACGCCACGTAATCGCGTTTTGTCAAGCGAAATTGAACTTTGCATAAGCCCGCGTAGGTCCCTATTGCATTACAAAGCCTGTCGGCTGTAGCCGTCGTTGGCGTCCATGGCAAACGTTTTGATGTCGGCCACAGCCCACTGTGGCGGTCAATAGGTTAACATGTCCACGCGCCACTGGTAAATACTTGTGATTATTTAAATTTAATGATAGATAATTAAAGAACGGGGCCGCTATGTACAGTCACCGGCAATAGTATCTTCCTACACGGAGGCCGCAAAAATATGTGACACACTCTTATGGCCTTGCAAACAAGAGCGTGTCACATATTTTTGTAGCCTTCTTGTAGGAAGATACTATTGCCGGTGACTGTACTGTATTTTGTATCAAAGTACCCCTTAAATACATCAAAAAAGTTTATACATTGCTGGATTCGTCAATCTATGCATTCAAAGCATGGGCTTACCCAGCCTTTTGAAGGGGTGGGACGTTTGAAAAAAATATTCAAATGAATATTTAAATTATTCGTTATATTAATTTTGCCTAAAAATTCTTAACTTCCGGTCAGGGACCAGGTGCCAGGGTTGGGCAAGTGCCCCACCTTGCCCCACTGTGGGATGTGGGTACGCCCATGGTCCAAAGCTATTTATAATCACAATTATTTACCAATGCTGCTAGTGGATATATTAAAGGACTCTTAATACACAAAATTTATTCATAATGCGTAAATGATATATTGCAGGTCAGTGTAAAACTATCTTCACTATAACCCATGGTAGAACAAAACGGGGTATCCCACTCACTATGTCACTGACACCACTTTGATTCTCAAACTTTACGTTTTGGGGTAATTTTAACTAAATTAGTAGATGTGGCTTAGTGGATTCTCCATATTTTGCAACTCTGGTGATCCTAAACCAGGCTCTGCACTCCGCAAGGTGAATATGTCCATCAAGTTAAATTCACTAAGTAAAATTACCCCAAAATTCAAAGTTTGTGAATCAAAGTGGTGTCCGTTATATAGTGAGTGTTTTCTTCTGCCATCTTATTACCATACTTATCACTTCAGTAACTCTTTTACCTCAACAAACGTAATTTCCCCGGTTAACCTTACTTTGTATTCAAACTAATTGTGATGTTGATGTATTGATGTGTAATCTTACACCATGTATGCTGACCTGATTAGTATTTATCAATTTGAGTCAGAACATAAACTCTGTATGCTATGCGGCTTCAATTTTATCTTTATTATTCCGTAGCAATAACAACTACTACTACAAGACTCGCAAGTTCCAATTAATTTCAAAACATACGTGTTCAATAACTTTAGTCGTGAGTACTTACTAAGTATAAAGTATATGCTTTTGCTTATATATCACTTAAATTACGATAAACAAATCATATATTATCCTCACTCTTTGGTACACAAATTCTTGCTTGCCTGTTTTTTTGACGTTTCAGAGGCGTTTTCAATTTAAAGGCTCCTTAGACTATCATTATTATCGTATTTAATTGTATTGTGGGGACATCTGACGTTCAAATTAAAATTACTGCGAATGTGATACAAATTCTCAAAGAATATCCTATTAAAACATTCTTATTAGATAATTGTTATTTTAAAGCAACTATAGGTAGAAATGCCACCAAATTTTAGATTTGTCACCTAATTTGTAGTCCCCATAAATGAAGTATTATATTTTTAATGACTCAGTACATAAATAAAGAGTCTACCTACATATCTATAATTCTTAACTGACATAAAACTTAGAGAATTCAACCAAATGGGGTTAAATTCTCTAAGACAGGGGTTTTCAAAGTGGGGTGGGGGGGGGGGGGGGGGGGGGGGCGGCGCCTCGGGAAATTTGATCTGGGCTAGCTAGACCATTTACTTCCGTTTCCATGCATCGAAGCGAGGGGGGCGTGGGAATTTCATTTTAGGCAGCAGGGGGGCGTGACTAAAAAAAGTTTGGGAACCCCTGCTCTAAGACATCAAATGACGGATGTCTGAATAGACAAACCTCTTTCCGGACAAACTCTAGATTCCCAGCAATCGCAGTACAAATAAAATGCCTGTGAAATACGGACAGGCGGTAATGCCAATTTTATAAAATAATATTAAACGAAGGTTCGTTTAATATGTGTACAATACGTGTTAAATGTTGTAGTATAAAATAATAATGATGAGTATATACGAGTTTCTTGTAATAATAGGCAATATTTGATAGTGTGATAGGGAAATATTGTATACTGGGCTAAAATGGTAACACCAGGAAATGGGGCCATTACAAACACATCGATAGCAATCACAGAGTATTGTAATGTAATGTGATGGCAATCGGCCAATTGCTAAATTGCTCGTACAACTCCCCGATGCGAGCACGAGCGCGGATAACACGCATGTGTAAACAGTCGCGCGCTATTCGCCTCGTCATTCGGCTCATCCATCACTCGCACGCATATGTGATCGATAATTACATTTTATTTGTACTCATAAAAGCCTTGTTACATTTGTCCTAAATCAGTTTCCTAAATAATGTACCCCGTTATTCATGAACGTCTCTCAAGCCTCAATGAGTTAATTTATGTTTTGTCCTTATCTGTCACTCACTGTTTCGTTCTAAATTGGTCCCTAAGGAAAATTCTCAGGTTTCCGAAATACTCTAAAAATAAAATGCTGTACAATAAAGCGACAGGGAAGAATTTTCCCTAATAAAAGCCTTCTGACTGCATTTAGTTTCAGTATGGTTTCTGTACATTGTTAAGGACCATTCAACTTTTGTCTCTTTATCCAGTTGTACGGCAGTTGTATGGAATCTGGAACAGCGCTCTCTACAAAAAGTTTTTAACGGCCTTCCCCATTTTGACGCAAAAATCTAGGTATAGTTTGTCCGGCTTAAGGACAAATGATCCATACTTAAAGTATGGCGCATTTATCCTTAAACTGCCGGACAAACTATCTTCTTCTTAGTCGTGCACTCTTGGCAAAGTGGTCGTGGTCATGTCTAGGTCGAGTCTTTCGCCACCACTTCCCTGGTGATGCGACGCCATGTAGCTCTATGTTTGGAGGAGTGAGAATTCTCGTTTATGCTGCAGTGTGTGAGAGGCTTGATGTCTGTCCATCGCGTTGGAGAGCGCCCACGAGATCTTTTGCCCTCGACTTTCGCCTGCACCACCAGTCGTTCCATAGAGTCCTCATTGCGGGAGATGTGCCCGAAGAACTTGAGGATTCGTATTTGCACAGTCGACGATAATCTCTATTTAATATTAAGTTATTTCAGGATCGAAACGTTAGTTCGGTACGCAGTCCATGGAATTCTGAGCATGCGTCTCCAGCACCACATTTCCAGTGCGTCGATTTTGTGACGGTCTCGCATTTTCAGGGTCCAGGGGACAAACTATAGGTGCAACGAAATCAATCGATGGATCAAAAACCGCATGTATTGAAAATCGCCTATATTTAGGATGCTAGTTAGGACACTGAAAAAGTTAAGTGTAATAGGACTTTAAAGCAGCATCCTAATTAGGATCCTAACTTTTTTTGTAGTAAAATTACTTGCTAAATGAGGTTACACTTGACTAAATTTAGTGATTAAATCATTTAGAAAGCTAACTAGGAGAAATGTAACAGGGCTTTTAGTGACTTACTTAGTAAGTACTATTAGTATTACTTGAGGGCATGGGCATTTGGGCGCTCCACACACTTGATCTGATTTAGATCTGAATTCAGTTCTGATTTAATGAATTCATAGACAATTGTTTATGGTTGGGGAAATTTGTCTATGGTAGCAGAATTTTTGTATGTAGGTTTTTGTTTGTTGCCCTTGGGATGCAAGTAACTGTCAAAATTTTGCTTTTGAATAAGTATTCAAAAGCAAAATTTGTAAGTACCAGTAAAACCATCAGTAAGTACTGATGGTTCGATAACTGCCCGGCCTGGGCGGATGGCAATTTGTTTCCGGTGTCTGTATGTGATGAAAGAACAAGCATGCAAATTTTTAAGCGGTTGCCTGACAATTTTTTTCTTCGCTGTCGTACAGGGAACCAGTCCAACCAAGAGGGATGGCATTAAAATTTTGTTATATAACAGGGTACATTCTTTCAGGCAACCGCTGTTTCAATCAGTTGCCTAGCGATATTTTTTTTACCCCACTGCTGCGGTTTCCGCATGCGGCGACGGTGTGTGAGCGTGATAGCGCTCTGCATGTGTATTAGCGCTGTCTCCAGTGTGATCTCCGACGAATAGGTGCTATGTTATTAGCTGGTGTGCTCAGCTTGAGCTCATATGTTGCACTTTGCGACTATGCGCTGACAATTGCCAATCTTGCCACAGTAGATCTGGTCCTGAATGAATTAAGACATGATTAAGACCGACAGGCATCGAAAGGCAAGATGAATTTAGAGGGGGAAGGGAAGGGGGCGAGTGAAGTTTGACTCCGCCGCGCTGTGTTTAAAGCCATTTTTTTCTAAATCTGTAATAGGGAATGAATAAGTAATATAATAACTTTTTATGAGGTATATATTTTTGGCACAAAAATAAATGCACTTTAGAACAAAAAAAAAACAAATAAAGTATACATTTACTAAAAAGCATGACTAAGTTTTTTTACATTTACCTCATAATCACTATCACTATCACTACATAAGTAATATAAAAACAAAGTCGCTTTCCGCAGTTTGTCCCTATGTATGCTTAGATCTTTAAAACTACGCAACGGATTTTGATGCGGTTTTTTAAAATAGATTAAATGATTCAAGAGGAAGGTTTATATGTATAATACATGCATAATAAAGAAGAGAAACATTGATAATTTTAGATGTTTCTAATGTGATGTCGTAAATATCTAAATAAATTTTTTGGGCTTACATGCAAAGTCCGCGATAATATATGTCTATCTCTTAGGGATAACCCACAATAACCATTTTTCTCCTGTGCGAAGCCGGGGCGGATCGCTAGTTAGTTATAAGACTACATTAGTAAGCCCGGATGACGGGAGCAAAAATGCACTTTTACTAGTGCTTAATTAAATATCGACTATTCTATCGATATTCATACGAACAGTTTTTGAATCAGAAATGTATTGATCAAACTCATTATCTTACATGTCAGGTTGTTACACAATATTACATAAGGTACCTAGGTAAGCTTACATTATATATTATTTCAGTTAACTAATTACATACTATAATTATTATCAATATTATCATACTTATGGGAATGATCGTAATAATAATATCTGAGTGACAGTTCTTTTAAATAGATACTTTTTTCATAACTTAAAGGTTGAACACGCCAAAACTTAGGCACGCAAAACTTGTTTTTTAACCAGTTTGAAAATAAATAACTACATTATGAATACCACATTAAATGACAAATTTAATGAACTCTAAAATCACATTTTGAATTCTAATTAATGTTTACACAGTAAGCCGTAGATCGAATTTTCTACGCACACGGCTCATAAGACTTTGCACCCTCTCTTTAGGAAGGATTTTTGTCGCCCAGGTCCATATTTTTTGTAGCTGAGGGACCGATTTTACTTCTCCGCCTTTCTTTTTTAGAATTTCTTTCATAATACTCCACTACTCTTCAACAGGCCGCAGTTCTGGACTATTTGGCGGATTGCATATTTTGGGTACCATCATGATCCTGTTAGCGTTGTACCATTCCATAACTGATTTTGCGTATTAGCAACTAGATCTAGCCAAAACAGCGGTGGAGAGGCATGCTGTCTTATAAAAGACAGCGAACACTTCTGTAAACAATATTTCCGATAAATATCGCCGTTTATTGTCCCGGTGGTGATAAACGTGCGACTTATTTTACCACAGCTGCATATTGCCTGCCAAAGAAGGTATTTTTTTGGAAAAATCCCTCGTTTTTTTAATTCACAATCTTCAGGAGCATATGTTCGTGATTTGCTAGTATAAAACTCTTGACCAGGTATTTGTTTAAAATCCGCTTTTATATACGTCTCGTCGTCCATCACCGCGCATTCAAATTTTGTAAGAAAATCTTCATAGAGTTTTCGTGACCGTTTCTTTGCGGATAAGTTATATTTTGAGTCTAGATCTGGTGCGGCCTGGGCTTTATAACTCCTCAGTCCTGCCCTCTGTTTCACTTTTTGGACAAAAGACTGAGAAATTTTCACTTTTTTAGCAACATCACGAGATGAAAACGTATGATTTGAGGCAAAAACCTTTAAAATACTCTGTTCCTTTTTCTTATTCTTGACTCCTTGCAACCCACCACTTCCTGGCTTTCTATCTATTGTCAAGCGTTCACAGAAAGTTTTTAATACGTGACCAACCGTAGATTGTGGATATTTCAGCCTTTTCGCGATATCTTTGTAGCTTAACATGGGATTTTTTACATGTTCGTGCAGAATGCGTTCACGTTTTTGCCTATCATCATTTTATAGCCCAGTTCCTTGTGAGAAAATTGTTGTTTAAAAAGTTTGAATATCTCCATTTTTCGAATAACTATAGCTATTTTTACATGCCCAAATTTTGGCGTGTTCAACCTTTATGATCAATAAATTTCTGATTCAAAAATTGTTCGTAAGTATGGATGTCGATAGAATAGTCGATATTTAATTATTTTAATTAAGCACTAGAAAAAAGTGCATATTTGCTCCCGTCATCCGGGCTTACGTATTGCTGTATGTAGCCTTCGAAAAATATATACCTAATATACATGTGGAATAAAATATAATATTCAGTGAGGGTCAAGATTATCTTCATACTACATCGTCCTTGAAGTATAGTTAGGTACTTAGGTAAGTACTATATATTTCACATTGAACAAAAGTATTATTAACTTACCCATTCATAACTCGTTTCTGCCAAACAAAACACATCAATAAACATTATTGCTATGTTAATTACAGATGACGTGAATGTTTATATATATCATTAGCATACAACTCATACAATAACAATACACTTCCATGTTTTAATCCTATAGGTATCCAACAGAAAATTCCGGTAATGTATTTAGATTTTATTATAGTGAAGCATTATAGACCGAGAGGTAGCCGATAAGCTGATAAGTATTTAAATTAAAACTATGCTTATTATCATGGTATAAAAATAAAAGAAGTTCTTTTTATACTATGGGTGCTTAAGTATATATCGTCGGACGATCTCGACGATGTCTGGCGCGAATGCAGAGTTTGCAGAAGACAGACGCTGGTTCGATTCTATTCTAGCACTGGGCACCGGCCCGGAGTCCTTGGTAATTTTTCTTTGTATTTCAGTTTATAACATACAACAGTATATATATATATTTCGCTTTGGTACGGTATTTTTGTAAAACGTATTAATATTCCGGTATATTACAATATTATGTCGCCGAATGAGGGTTTCCGCGCTCGACTTTCTCACTAGATGGCAGCACCGTGGCAAGAGGTCTAGCTGTCTTAATCCACCAATCTTTTTTATTTAAATATATATATGGCTTTTACTCGTCGCCGATTATGGCGAGGTGAATTCTGCCATTTCTGCCAATGTCGAGGTGTATACTTTTGATTTATATTAATTTTTAATAATACAAATATAAGCAGCGTTGTACGGTTGAGGCCTTGCTGATAGTAAGGTGATAGCCTCCCTACAAACACGTGGTTGGCCGAGACCCCGGATAACCGTTTGTTCAACTAAAGGGTGGTTACGCGCGCTTTGAGACAAATTTTTCATTAGTTGCACACTTGTTCGTTAGGTCACCGCATAATAAGCTATCAATATTACACACTGAACTACGTAAATGAGCAAAAAACAAAAAACTATTCTAAAGATGCCGCAGCCCTCTTGAGCTCAAACGGTTGTTCCTAATCCACCAATCATGTTTAATCATATTTTTTGATTAGTGGATTTTGACAGCTGCTGTCAAAAAGACCTCTCGTCACGGTGCTGCCATCTAGTGACAATCTCGATCGCGAAAATCCTCATTGCTTTTGAATACGACCCTTTTGCCGGAGAGAGCCGAGCGAATGTTGAATTGTTGATCCCTTCAAGGGAATAATTGGTATCGTATTATAATTATTAAAAAAATGGTTTCGGGAGGGTTGGCCGGCTGGGTCGACGGGTCCCATACAAATATTTTTTTTTCGCGTCCAAAATAGTAGTTTTCGATACAAGTGCGAGAAGTATGTTATTTTGCACGAGTACCGAGGTTTCTTGACCCGAGCCGATAGGAGAGGGTCCAGACTCGGGACGAGTGAAAATGACAATTCCGCACGTGTGTCGAACAACGTTTTTTAATACAATTGCGAAAAAACTACAATGAAATAAAATTACATTTATATTCTAATCTGTCAGTGTACGAAAGACAGCTTTAGTCAATCGCGCGTGGTTCAAGTAATACTATTGGGTCTCGCATAATACTCCTTTATGCCCAATCGCGCGTAGTTCAGGTGGGTCATTTATAAGCGGGTCTCGCATAATACTCATTTATTTAAAATTCAGATCTGCAAATCGTGCGTAAAATCAAACTTTACGCACGATTTGCAGATCAGATTACTTTTTAGCACTAGTGCATAAAATCAAACTTTACGCACGATTTGCAGCTACATAAACTAAACTTTTTAAGCAATTGTATTTAAAAAAAAATCTCGTCTTATTTTAGTCGCAATAAGATAGCAATAAAATCATGCCCTTAAACGGATTGTCAGTATTTTTGTTTCACCGTATTTGAGTTCAATGGGTTGGACAGATTGAAGCAATCTAATGGCCATTATATAAGTTGAATAAAAAAAAACCAAGATGCCAAGAGCATGTTGGGCCATGCTCAGTGTAGGGTTCTGTAGCTGCCGCCCTGTTTTACAATACATCCGTTCACAAGGTCGGTTATTAAGGGATATTTGGCGGCGCTTCGTCATTTTACTATCTGGCACTTATGTCCGTTCACTATGCGTGTTCAATATAGTTTCCATTGAAAGTATTTATCAGGCCTTACTTCCATTAATTATTTAAAATTTTTTGGACCCACAGTTCAAAAGTTAGATATGGGGTTAGGCCCTTTTTTGAACTTTCAGAGCTATTATTTACGAAACTATTAGTTTTATCCAAAAAGTTCCAGTTTTTATTCTACCACTTTGTGGACGTGATTAATGCATATACTCAATTTCAATCATACCAAATTTCATTATTCTATAGTGCTAACGGTCACTGAGCTAGCCCGCGGACACAGACGGACAGACGGACAGAGAGACGGGCATGACGAAACTATAAGGATTCTTTTTTTAAATTAAGGTTGTCTGGAAGAGATCGCTTTTTAGCGATAAGACCGCCAATTGCTCTACCTCTGCTTATTCTGTTTGTAACTTGTATTTTATGTTTATTTATTTTGAGGTGTGCAATAAAGAGTATTTATGTTATGTTTATATTATGTTATGATTCCTAGTTGACTACGGAACCCTAAAAATACTTATTAGTGGGATGATTGGAAAACCAAACATTTGTCAAGGCTACCTAGGCTCTTGGACTATACGTTTTTTAAAGAAAACAATATCTATTTAAACTATGCACGAGTATTCTGAGTTTTTATTAATACGTGATTGTTGGACAAGTTAACGCTTTTGCGCGGAATATTTAATTATATTGTCGCTTCTATTATTGTCAGTAAGTATTTTTATCAACAGTTGGAGCAGTCTAGAAAGTTTTTATAAAGTTCTACTTTTGAGATTTTTTTCATATTTTTAAAACTTATGTTTCAAAAGTTAGAGGGGGGGCGGACACATTTTTTTTACTTCTGGAGCGATTATTTCCGAAAATATTTACATTATCAAAAATTTATTTTAGTAAACCCCTATTCATTTGTAAATACCTATCCAACAATATATCACACGTTAGGGTTGAAATGAAAAAAAAAAATCACTCCCCACTTTACGTATAGGGGAGGTACCCTAATAATAGTAGATTGTTTGACAAGGGTCTAAAGTAGGCCATATTACCATGAGGTGGTTATTTTCCCGAACGAAGTGAGGGAAAATTGTTCGAGTGGTAATATGGCTTTTAGACCAGAGTAATGCATACTATTTTTTACTTCGATTGCGAGAAAATAAGATAAAAATACTTATTATTTACGCACAATAACTAAACTAAGGTTAAATTATGGTTTAACTTGACGGTCTTTTAATTTTTTTAACTTCTTTGACATAGATACAAAATATAAACACCGCGAATAGATTCCACAGACGACGGTATAATTACCTCTTTAAAGTAGCTATTAGACATTGCAATTTGTAGGGTCCAACCTGTCGGGTTGGTAGGTGTAATGGTACTTAGGGAGTAAGAGTCCCGATCTAGGGCGATCGGCAGTGCCCCGATACCCGCAACTGTTTATGGAGGTCGTTAGAGTTATTTTACCTTTTTTATTTATAATGTGAGCCATTTTCTACACATTCCGTCTG
The DNA here is from genome assembly GCA_947086415.1 of Pammene aurita. NCBI lineage: Eukaryota > Metazoa > Arthropoda > Insecta > Lepidoptera > Tortricidae > Pammene > Pammene aurita. Next base: position 14,982,905 of record OX352292.1, on the reverse strand, counting down.
GTTTTTTATTTAAAATAAAAGTTAAATTGTGTAGATTCGCTGGTAATTAATATATTTATCTAGTTTTGTATTTAAATCATAGAAGGGTTGGGCAGATGAATTTAGATTCAGGCAGCTCGAGCGGTCATTTAAATATCTATAATAAAAAAAACAGTTTCAGATTTTATTTAATGTATACTTATGAGTACTATCACCGTGCTTCACCAAATACATTTTTTAGATGTTTTGAAGGCATCTCTGTAAACGTTGAGCTAGGGTCGGTAGGGACGATTTGTTGGTGAGGTAGGGTCGGTAGGGGCGATTTGTAGGGAAAGTGTAATAACGTGCGTTGGGGCCGACAGGAGTTGGACACAACCGATTGGGCCCTACAAATTGCCATGTCTAATAGCCGTTTAAACAGTTTAAACACGCTTTAAAGCGCTTCCAAAAAATTACTTATTTAATGATTATGAAGTAGGAACTAGAAAAACCTCACGTTTTGAGAAATAAATTGCGTTTCCTCATTGGTCGATTTTAACATTGCTGTATTCTGATTGGTTGATATTAAATACAATGTTTTTTTAAGGACTAATTATTTACACAGTATACGCACCAAAAAAGTATCTAGCGTTCCGATTAACTTCGATATGTGTGTTGTGATTGGTGGATTTAATATGATGAAGTGTTACGATTGGTCAATTTAAAATGTTTTGTAAATCATAAATATGTATACATACTAGCCCTAGAGGCTAAATGTACTACTTTAGTCCGCCTTGGTAAGCATAATATGACACACTTTTTGAGCATGAGAAGTGAAAAACATTTTTTTCCACTTTTTATTTTACCACTTTGTCGGCGTGATTGATATACATATTAGTACCAAATTTCAGCTTTCTAGCGCTAACGGTCACTGAGATTATCCGCGGACGGACGGACAGACATGGCGAAACTATAAGGGATCCTAGCTGACTACGGAACCCTAAAAACATGGGTGCAGTTATAGAAGCTCGCACAGGGCACAGAAAAGGCTATTTACGGCACTGCTGAGCAGTACTCAGCGGACGAGTACACTAGTGAAAGTGGAGTTGTTCGGAGTGTGACTGCGTTGGCACCCCAGGTGGTAACAGTGAGCTTCTGAATAATGCTGTTCCGGGTCTTCAGTTTTGCCGAAAGGCTGCTCAGGTGCTCTCTGTAGTTGAGGCTTCTGTCCAAGGTGACTCCAAGGCATGGAAAGGAAGTTATGGCGGAGAGATTTGCCCCTGAATTTTACATTCAGCTCCTTGCTGGTCTGATTGTTGCACAGGTGAAACCAGGATACCTCGGTCTTTGAAGTACTGAGGCTCAGGCGCCACCTGCAGAAGTAGTCGTCCAGTAGCTCCAGGTCCTTTTTGAGCGTAGCCTGCAACTACGAGCTGTTCTCCTGTATCACGAGAGCCAGGTCATCAGCATACATAAATTTTCGCGATGCGATCTAAGGCAGGTCGTGTATGTATAAATTGAATAGGGGCGGTGCAAGTACGGAACCCTGGCGGAGGCCATTATTCAGTACTCTAACTGTGCTGCTGGATCCGCCTAAGTGAACTTGGAAAGGCCTGTTGTTGAGTGCGTTTTTCAGGAGCGTATAAATCTTGATGCAGGGTACGACTTTCAAGAGCTTGTAGACAGGAGACCCTGGCGCCAGACGGTATGGTACGCAGCTGTCAACAAAAACTACAGCAGACTTCTTTTTACTCTGGAAGCCGGTTTCAATGTGCGTTGTTAGTGACAAGACCTGATCCGCGCAGTTTCTATTTGGTCGCAAGCCTGCCTGCTCTTGAGAAATTGCGGCGTTAATGGTGCTGGATATGTGGTTGTAGATAGGTAATACGCTCTAGAAGTTTGTAAACAACGCTCAGAAGTGCTATTGGCCTGTAAATACTGGGCGGTGTTGAGAGTGATGGAAATCCGCTAACACATACCGCTCGGCGGCAACCGGGGTACCATCTCTTGCCCTTGTTGTGAATACTAGGTCCGGGTTGCGGTCGCTTCTCCATCGAGCTGATTTAAACGTCCCTTCGCCTTTGTTGGAGACGGCTAAAAATGTGTTGAACCTAAGATGTTGAAGACCGAAGGTGGCTATAGGAATACTGTAGACGCTTACGTGATATCCAAATCAACAGCTTTTTTTGACAGCTTTTTGAACATTTACGTTCGATTGGAGTAACTCATAATAAATTTTTTTTACAGCGATGGCACCGAATGCCAGCAACAAAGATGCTACCCTGGCAGACAGCGGGGAGGTAGCCGCGCCGCCCCTGCCCCGAGCCGAGCCACGAGAGTACACTATAGTGTACCTGGCTGTTCTCGTGTTCGCCTACTGGCACGCCGCAGCGCTGTACGGCCTGTACTTGGCCTACTATTCCAAGTGGCAGACGATAGTATTCAGTACGTATTACGGCCGAACCAGATGGAATTGAGATTGTTCTTTTATTTTGAAAAGGTATCTCGAGGTCTAGGTTTATCGATCAATTTCAGACTAATATTACGTCAAATTAATAAGTGGATTCGGATACTTACTTACTTACTTACTGCAGTGGCGCAGCGACCCAAAGTGGATCTTGGCTTCCGACACCAAAGATCGCCAGGCTTCTCTGTTCACAGCCGTCTCTGTCCAGTCAACGGCGCCCAGCGCGGTGAGGTCCTTCAGCACCTCGCCTTTCCAGCGGTCTCCGATTGTAACGGGAGTTGGTGCTACATGGGCATTTGACATGACCTTCGTCTTATCCATGTTCATCTTTAGACCAACTCGCTCGGAGGCTTTACTGAGGTCATCGAGCATTGTACTCAAATCCTCCATGGTCTCAGCCAATACTACTATATCGTCAGCAAACCGAAGGTGAGTGATGTACTCGCCGTTTATGTTGATGCCTAGCCTTCTCCAGTCCAGAGTCTTGAAAACATCCTCCAGTGCAGCGGTAAACAGTTTAGGAGAAATAACATCTCCTTGCCCGACTTCCCGCTGCAACGGAATAGGCTTCGAGTTCTGGTCCTGGAGTCGGACTGACATAGTGGCGTTCTCGTACAAACACTTCAGCACTTCGATATAGCGATAGTCTACTTGGCACCTTTGGAGAGATTGTAGTACAGCCCAGGTTTCGATCGAATCGAAGGCTTTCTCGTAGTCCACGAACGCTAAGCAGAGGGGCAGGTTATACTCATCAGTCTTCTGTATAACCTGACGGAGCGTATGGATGTGGTCTACGGTACTAAAGCCTCTTCGGAAACCGGCTTGTTCGAGAGGCTGGAAGTCATCTAGCCTGCGTGCGAGACGGTTCGTAATGACTCTTGAAAACAGCTTATAGACATGGCTCAGAAGTGAAATGGGTCGGTAGTTCTTCAGTAACGCGTTATCACCCTTTTTGAAGAACAGTACCACCACACCTCTGTTCCATGCCTTAGGCGTTCTCCCTTCCAGTAAAACGGAGTCGAACAACTTCTGAAGGGCCATAAGGACCGGTTTACCACCCGCCTTCAGAAGTTCGGCTGTAATTCCGTCTTCACCAGGTGCCTTGTTGTTTTTGAGCTGTTTAAGAGCCATTCTAATCTCGTACAGGCTGATGTCCGGGATATCTTCGGTATAGTGTCGGGTCAGTCTAGCTCTAGGGTCTTCCGCCAGACTAACTTCAGGTCTCCTAGTTGATGTGTATAGCTGTCCATAAAAGCCCTCTATCTCACCCAGAAGCTCGGGTCTAGAGGAAACGATTCTACCATCCTCAGTTTTTAATTTGGCAAGCTGGCTCTGCCCAATAGACAGATCTCTTGCGAAAACTTTAGAACCCTTATTCTGCTTGATGGCCTCTTCGATACGATAAGTATTGAATTGGTGCAAATCACGGGTAAGGGACTTAGAGATCCGTTTATTGAGCTGCCTGTATAGTGACGCATCGGCTGAAGATTGTAGGACCATTTCTCTCCTTTCCTCAATGAGTCTCTGCGTGGAGTCAGAAAGCCTTTTGATTCTGTTGCTCCGCTGGGCCTTAAAGAACTTAGACCCAGTGATATGGACAGCTTCCACAAACCTGTCGTTGAATTCATCCACATCGCCGCCTAGACAATCGAAACGGTTTTGGAGTTCCAGCTGAAAGCTATCGGGGTTCTGGATTTGAACTGCTGCCGGACGGAGCGTAGACTTCATCAGTCGAGAGCGCTCTAACTTAACACATATATTCAATGTGCCTCTCACCAGACGGTGATCACTTCCGGTTTTAACCGTATTGATCACAGAGACATCATTGAATATATGCTTCTTCGTCGACATGATGAAGTCAATCTCGTTTTTAGTTGCACCGTCGGGACTCATCATGTAGAGTCCCTCCTTCTCCAAGAATCCAGCCAGTAGTTGGCCCCGGTGGTTCCGACTTCCAACTCCAAATCGCCCCACTCTCAGCTCCTCACCATCTCTTTTGCCCAGTTTCGCGTTGAAGTCCTCCATAACAACGGTGAAGTAGGTTTTGGAGCTATGCATGGTTTTCGATATATCCTAACCTATCGGTTGATGTGCAACAATTTGGTAAAAAAAAATTTGAAATTTAGTTACATATACGGAGCGCCTCCCCTAAAAATATGTTTTTCTGCATTTTTACTTCATAACTAAATAGGGGCATACAAAATACACCTAATGTCCAAATTTTATTAAGATCTTATAGTTTCCGAGTAAAATGACAGTGACATACGGACGGAAGGACGGACGGACGGACAGCGGACATGACGAAACTATAAGGGTTCCGTTTTTGCCATTTTGGCTACGGAACCCTAAAAACGACCGCTACGGATACATGCGAAAAAAGTATTACACACAAAAATTACGCCAAAAGTTCTTTAATAATCTAGTACTATAACTACTATATGTATAATCTTTTAAAATGTTTAAAATATATAAAAGCGTACAAGACGGTTACTCACAAGCATTTTCGCTGAAATAAGAATTTCAATCATATTACAGTTTGGACTTGATGCGATTTACTCCAGTAAGTATAAGTACTGGGAGCCGATTTTTGACAATCGAGCGCTCGAATTCAAAGAATTTAACCTCGAATATAATCGCACATAAAACTTTGTCGCCCTTATTTACGCATGAAATTAATACTATAAATAATCATAATTTTAAATTACTATTGCTGCTTTTTTTAAAACATAATTTCTTCGTTTTATTCAGAGTTTTAAATTTCATATTCGAGTGCTCGAATCTCAAAAATCGCCCCCCTGATATTGTTTTGGTATATTTCTCAGAGAAATGGGATGACAAAGAATGCTTGTCAACGATCAAAAGTGTGGCAAAAAAATGAAATCCGTGTATGTGTCTAAATTGTCTATGTGAGCGTAAAATAGTGATACCAAATACAACAGGTTAATTATCCATCGGTATTTGACTTTCTTATCGATACGTTCTAAAGGCCTCTACAGACGTAAGCGACTAAGGTAGAATTAATAATTCAGTGGGGTGATTTGACAGCTCTCTGCATACAAAGCGGTTGTCAAATGTATGTAAAGTTCTGTCAAATCACTCCGCTGAATTATAGATTCTACCTTAGTCAAAGTAGTAAAACGGCTATTAGACATGGCAATTTGTAGGGCCCAACCTGTTGTGTTGGGAGGTGTAATAGGAGGTAGGGCCCGTAGGGATCTGAAGGAGGGTGAGGGAGAGGCAGGGTACACAACAGGTTGGGCCCTACAAATTGCTGTCTAATAGCTGTTTACACTATGACGTCAGTTGACATCCCCACTACCAACTTGACGTTTAATTTCTTATACATTTTCGACTAATATTATTCTTCTTTCTCCGTGCCTCTTCCCATTCGGTCGGCCCTCCGAATATTTTTCCGCCAGTTGGCTCTCTCACACTACAGACCGACGTTCGACTAATATTATTACATTACCTAATTAAATAGTTAATAACTAGTATGCTTTTTCTAAGCAAATAATATATTCTTTAGTATTAAAAAAATTTAAATAAACAAAATTATTTATTATTAAATTAAAAATATTAAGTGAACAAGATTATTTCCTAAAATAATTTCAAATATTTCATACAACGGAAAACGGAATTTCAAGTCGCCGGTCGAAAGCGCATTCGATTGATCGCATGACCATTTTGACAGCTGACCTCTCATTCCAACTATATTTTTATCTCGTTCTAATCGTTTGACTAGTCGCTTTTAGGCGCGGCACACTTTTGAGCGGAATCCAGCTATCATAAATAAAAATCAGCCGCAGCATAAAAGTCGGAAATTTCTTTACGTTTGTACTATTACCCCACAGAATTAAACCATATCTAAGGTTCGACATGACGTGGCCATGAAAAGCCAGAAGGGCTGTTTTTTGGGATGTGATGGATCTGAGTCGCCCGAGTGCAAAAACAAATCCGCTCAGCTTAGCAATAAGATTATCAGTGTGTTGTTTCCAATCATTGTGACAATCTACAGTTACTCCCAAGAATTTTATTGAAGTAACATTTTCTATCTCTTGATTACAATTTTGATCACATAATAGTTGAACACTTTTTGGTTTACCTTGAGGTGCATGAAACTCTATACATTTTGTTTTTGACACATTAAACTTGAGGTTATTCTCTTTTAGCCTTGTAGTGACATTATTAAATGCTAAATTTGCCTCTGACTCATAGGTCATAGGTCATAGGATCATCACCTCTTACAACTAAAGAACAGTCATCAGCAAACAGTACAATTTTATGTTTGGTGACATCAGGCAAGTCATTAATGTAGACTAGGAAGAGAAGTGGGCCTAAGATGCTTCCCTGTGGTACTCCATATCTGACATTGCTAAAATTCGATCTGTGAGTTACAACAGTTTTAGTTATGTGACATAAGTTGGCTATTTCAGTGCACTGTAATCTGTTTAGCAAGTAAGATTTGTACCATTGATATGCATTGCCTCTTATTCCCATGTTGTATAACTTAGACAGTAGTATCTCATGTGATACCCTGTCGAATGCTTTTGACATGTCCATGAAAGCTGTTAACACGGGTATAGTTTTATCTCTACAGGCCATGATGATTTTTATTACTTCATATATTGTCAGTTGACATCCCCACTACCAACTTGACGTTTAATTTCACGCACATTTTCGACTAATATTATTCTTCTTTCTCCGTGCCTCTTCCCATTCGGTCGGCCCTCCGAATATTTTTCCGCCAGTTGGCTCTCTCACACTACAGACCGACGTTCGACTAATATTATTACATTACCTAATTAAATAGTTAATAACTAGTATGCTTTTTCTAAGCAAATAATATATTCTTTAATATTAAAAAAAATTAAATAAACAAAATTATTTATTATTAAATAAAAAATATTAAGTGAACAAGATTATTTCCTAAAATAATTTCAAATATTTCATACAACGGAAAACGGAATTTCAAGTCGCCGGTCGAAAGAGCATTCGATTGATCGCATGACCATTTTGACAGCTGACCTCTCATTCCAACTATATTTTTATCTCGTTCTAATCGTTTGACTAGTCGCTTTTAGGCGCGGCACACTTTTGAGCGGAATCCAGCTATCATAAATAAAAATCAGCCGCAGCATAAAAGTCGGAAATTTCTTTACGGGAGCTGAATTTTTGTATGGAGCCCATATACAATATTCAGCCCGATTTCCGTTTTCCGCTGCTTTTTGACTATGGTAGCGAATTCCGCTAAATGTGTTGAGCGCCATATTTGAATGAAATAATACTGCAAGGTAAAAAAATCTTTAATAATAAAAATACCCGTTTAAAGACGTCGCATCTGATTTAATTAAAAAAAAAAAAAATAATGAAATGAAATAACTTAATTCGACATAACTGCTGGATTATAACCTCGTCTACGAAATCTTGAAGTCGGTTGAAAACCAAAATACTAAAAAACGTATCGGTACTTTCTAGATCTCATCTAGAAAGTACCGATACGTTTTTTAGTACCGATACTTTTTGACTATGGTAGCGAATTCCGCTAAATGTGTTGAGCGCCATATTTGAATGAAATAATACTGCAAGGTAAAAAAATCTTTAATAATAAAAATACCCGTTTAAAACCGGATATAATAAGGTTCTAATTTAATCGTCTTACGTAATGGCGTAATGTGAATATAATATTAATTTATTCATTGGATTTTTTTGAAGCAATAATTATAATTCATATCGAACAGTTATCGATATAAGTCCCTAAAACGTTTTGTCAATCCCTAGCGTAGAATAAATGTTTCGGTTTTTACACAAAATAATCATGAATATTAACTATTATGATAAAATATTAGCACACAGTATACGAAACACTAATAATTAATAGTATCTAGTAAATACTTACACGATTTATTTTGCTAATATGACAAAATATTGTTTCAAAGACATCGATCGGAATATCATATAAACCTGTGAAATGAGTAATTACTTGGGTTTTTCCTATGAGTAATAGTCCAATCTGGAACACAACACGACACCATGTTTCTCCTTTTTCATCCCAAGTTATTTTATTCACGATTGTTTTATATTTTCCACGCTAAAATATGAGCTGTCACGACGTGGGGTACGTAAGCTGACTACCCAAATTCAAAAGCTGTCACTCCTTTAAAATGATCGTGTGTCTCTTTTGCACTCGTGGAATGTTCATATACGTGTTGGTTTCTCTTTTGCGCACTTCGTTTATCTTTTAGCGACAAGCGCCATTTTATATCTATGATATTTCTTGAGTCGGGTTTGACAGAATCATGCGCCATAGGTATTGTTTTTTCGCTTTCCAAATACAATTTGAATATTTATATTTTTCGCGCTAAAGACAAGTAAATATGTAGTCTTGACGTGACAGCGACAGTTGACGACAAGCAAGGATTTTTATACGAAATGTTCACTTCTTTAATCCTATTCAGCCTGCAACTGTAACTTACAAGACGTCGCATCTGATTTAATTAAAAAAAAAAAAAAAATGAAATGAAATAACTTAATTCGACATAACTGCTGGATTATAACCTCGTCTACGAAATCTTGAAGTCGGTTGAAAACCAAAATAGTAAAAAACGTATCGGTACTTTCTAGATGAGATGAGAGACAAATTTGGCATAAGTAAAGCAATGTCTTGTAGCATAGGTAGCACAGAAACGAAAAAAAAAACCGTAAGCGCCACATTTTTAGTTACATCACAAAATAATGCCAGTTTTTTGAAACAAAAAGTAAAAATACAAAAACGTTGACATAGAAATAAGTATCATTATTGTTTTGTCGCCTTATACAAGCCGTATTGCAATTTGCAATACGCAGATTTATTTAAATTTGCGGCTTTTTTTAGGTTCACAACTCGCTAGCCAGACTCTAGCTCCATGCCAAATTGCATACCAATTTTATTTCTATGTTACAGATCCGCAGATCCGCAGATTAGCAGAACCGTTACAGATTCGATATATTGTATGTTAACTATGTTGTAAGGAAAAATCCTTACAACATAGTTAACATACAATATATCGAATCTGTAACGGTTCTCCAACAAGCGATTCGACGACGGGCTGTTCGTCAACAGAACTTTTCATTTTTTTTTCGTCGACAGAACTTTTCTCCGACGCACGTTTCGCCGACAGAACTATTCATCTTTTGATTTTTCGACGACATAACTTTTCGACGACGTACGTTTCGCCGACAGTACGTTTTAACGATGAACGATTCATCGACAGATTATTTCTTCGACGAACGTTTCGACCACAGATAATTTCATTTTCAACTAACTCGCATCGCATCACACATTTGAGAGGAATTTTGCGTGGAATATCATAGACATCATAGAAAAAGTGGGAAATTTGTGTATGGTAGTGGAGTTTTTGTATGGAACCACAGACAATTTGCAGCCGAATATCCGTCTTCTGGCTGATTTTTTTGTATGGTAGCTGGATTCCGAAGTGTGTGGAGCAACAAAAACCTGTGTTCAAAACTTAATAGTAGGGGAGCCCACGTGTGATGCGCGTTAGTTGAAAATGAAATTATCTGTGGTCGAAACATTCGTCGAAGAAATAATCTGTCGATGAATCATTCATCGTTAAAACGTACTGTCGGCGAAACGTTCGTCGTCGTAAAGTTATGTCCTCGAAAAATCCAGGGACCGGACAACCCTTTCCGCGATAAAAGCCTTTCAATGGGCGTCCCTTATATACGGCTAACCGATTGAGAGACTTTCCCTTTTGAACTGCTAACACATTCGTTTGACTAACCCTTATCATAAAACTTAGCCAAATATAAAGCTAGCCCTTTCCAATTGCTTACCGCTATCCTCTATGAATTGCAATCCCTTAATAAGGGTTACCCTTATCATTAAGCGCTTTTTATAAGGCTTTCCCTTTAGTAATGTCGTAGTTGAGCCTTGCGTGAACGAGAAAGAATTAGTCTATATCGGTAGTGTATGAAAAGGAAAGACAATACGTACGGGAAGGGTTTGTTAAATCATTATATTCGCTTACCATACCTAGTATACCTACTACATACTAGTACGACTACAACTACCAGTTGCTTTTGCCGCGCATCGTAGTTGAGCTGTCTGACTGAACGGAATAAATAATAAATGAAAATAAAATGAAAATAAAATGAAAATAAAATGAAAATAAAATGAAAATAAAATGAAAATAAAATGAAAATAAAATGAAAATAAAATGAAAATAAAATGAAAATAAAATGGAAATAAAATGAAAATAAAATGAAAATAAAATGAAAATAAAATGAAAATAAAATGAAAATAAAATGAAAATAAAATGAAAATAAAGTGAAAATAAAGTGAAAATAAAGTGAAAATAAAGTGAAAATAAAATGAAAATAAAATGAAAATAATGAAAATAAAATGAAAATAAAATGAAAATAAAATGAAAATAAAATGAAAATAAAATGAAAATAAATTGAAAATAAAATGAAAATAAAATGAAAATAAAATGAAAATAAAATGAAAATAAAATGAAAATAAAATGAAAATAAAATGAAAATAAAATGAAAATAAAATGAAAATAAAATGAAAATAAAATGAAAATAAAATGAAAATAAAATGAAAATAAAATGCAAATAAAATGAAAATAAAATGAAAATAAAATGAAAATAAAATGAAAATAAAATGAAAATAAAATGAAAATAAAATGAAAATAAAATGAAAATAAAATGAAAATAAAATGAAAATAAAATGAAAATAAAGTGAAAATAAAGTGAAAATAAAGTGAAAATAAAGTGAAAATAAAGTGAAAATAAAGTGAAAATAAAGTGAAAATAAAGTGAAAATAAAGTGAAAATAAAGTGAAAATAAAGTGAAAATAAAATGAAAATAAAATGAAAATAAAATGAAAATAAAATGAAAATAAAATGAAAATAAAATGAAAATAAAATGAAAATAAAATGAAAATAAAATGAAAATAAAATGAAAATAAAATGAAAATAAAATGAAAATAAAATGAAAATAAAATGAAAATAAAATGAAAATAAAATGAAAATAAAATGAAAATAAAATGAAAATAAAATGAAAATAAAATGAAAATAAAATGAAAATAAAATGAAAATAAAATGAAAATAAAATGAAAATAAAATGAAAATAAAATGACGTGAAAATAACGTGAAAATAACATGAAAATAACATGAAAATAACATGAAAATAAGATCAAAATAAGATCAAAAGAAGATCAAAACAAGATGAAAACAAGATGAAAATAAGTTGAAAATAAGATGAAAATAGAAATAAAATAGAAATGAAATAGAAATAAAATAGATTTTTTTTGAATACCACGACGGTGGCAAACCAGCATACAGCCCGCCTGATGGTAAGCAGTTACCGTAGCCTATGGATGCCTGTAACCCCAGAGGATTTACATGCGCGTTGCCTACCCTTTAGGAACCTATACACTCCTTTAAATAGAAATAAAATAGAAATAAAATAGAAATAAAATAAAAATAAAATAGAAACAAAACAGAAATAAAACAGAAATAAAATAGAAATAAAATAGAAATAAAATAGAAATAAAATAGAAATAAAATATAAATAAAATAGAAATAAAATAGAAATAAAATAGAAATAAAATAGAAATAAAATAGAAATAAAATAGAAATAAAATAGAAATAAAATAGAAATAAAATAGAAATAAAATAGAAATAAAATAGAAATAAAATAGAAATAAAATAGAAATAAAATAGAAATAAAATAGAAATAAAATAGAAATAAAATATAAATAAAATATAAATAAAATAGAAATAAAATAGAAATAAAATAGAAATAAAATGAAATAAAATAGAAATAAAATAGAAATAAAATAGAAATAAAATAAAAATAAAATAGAAACAAAACAGAAATAAAACAGAAATAAAACAGAAATAAAATAGAAATAAAATAGAAATAAAATAGAAATAAAATAGAAATAAAATAGAAATAAAATAGAAATAAAATAGAAATAAAATAGAAATAAAATAGAAATAAAATAGAAATAAAATAGAAATAAAATATAAATAAAATAGAAATAAAATAGAAATAAAATAGAAATAAAATGAAATAAAATAGAAATAAAATAGAAATAAAATAGAAATAAAATAGAAATAAAATAGAAATAAAATAGAAATAAAATATAAATAAAATAAAAATAAAATAGAAATAAAACAGAAATAAAATAGAAATAAAATAGAAAAAAAATAGAAAAAAAATAGAAAAAAAATAGAAATAAAATAGAAATAAAATAGAAATAAAATAGAAATAAAATAGAAATAAAATAGAAATAAAATAGAAATAAAATAGAAATAAAATAGAAATAAAATAGAAATAAAATAGAAATAAAATAGAAATAAAATAGAAATAAAATAGAAATAAAATAGAAATAAAATAGAAATAAAATAAAAATAAAATAGAAGTAAAATAGAAGTAAAATAGAAATAAAAATGAAATAAAAATGAAATAAAATAGAAATAAAATAGAAATAAAATAGAAATAAAATAGAAATAAAATAGAAATAAAATAGAAATAAAATAGAAATAAAATAAAAATAAAATAGAAGTAAAATAGAAGTAAAATAGAAATAAAAATGAAATAAAAATGAAATAAAATAGAAATAAAATAGAAATAAAATAGAAATAAAATAGAAATAAAATAGAAATAAAATAGAAATAAAATAGAAATAAAATAGAAATAAAATAGAAATAAAATAGAAATAAAATAGAAATAAAATAGAAATAAAATAGAAATAAAATAGAAATAAAATAGAAATAAAATAGAAATAAAATAGAAATAAAATAGAAATAAAATAGAAATAAAATAGAAATAAAATAGAAATAAAATAGAAATAAAATAGAAATAAAATAGAAATAAAATAGAAATAAAATAGAAATAAAATAGAAATAAAATAGAAATAAAATAGAAGTAAAATAGAAGTAAAATAGAAGTAAAATAGAAATAAAAATGAAATAAAAATGAAATAAAAATGAAATAAAAATGAAATAAAAATAAAATAAAAATAAATATTTGTTAAAATGAAAAATTCACATTGAAAATGTAGAATGTGAATTAAAATAAGTTTAACCCTTTACCGGGCAAGACTGAAAAAAATCCTCATCGCCAATCTATAGTCCTAAAAATTCTGTACAAGAAAAAAATACAAAAAGATGATGTTACAGGTAGTCTTTTTTGAGACCGCTACCGTATAAAGGGTTAAAGTGCGCTCAACAAGTTTTGATAAACCTTGCTTAAAACTTATTACTAATAGCTTTTTTTGAAATGGCATTCCATACGCCATCTCGTTTACCTTGCTGTATCGCTTCATATATGTATAGGTCGTATATTGCTGGCCTAATATTACAGGGTTCTATGTTAGATTTTGAGGATAGTTAAATTTAGACTTTCAATACAGGTTCAAATTTCAATTCGATTAAAGTAAAACATGCAACCCTGTAATATTGGGCAAACGACATTAAAGCGCGCTTGACATACGGAGGTATAGATTATACATACAGCAAGTAGGTCTAAAGTGTTCTAAACATAATAATTCACTTATCATGATGTTTATTTTCACTCCACTTTGACATCTAATAATAAATAATGATAACATTGTGTGTAAGACTTTAAAAAAAGCGCCGAGACGATGCGTTCGAGTCGCTCGACCCACGCAAAGTAACAAACAGCCATCACAGCATTTTGCCATTGAAAATTGAACCGTATTGCATCTACAGCGGCTTCGATCATTCGAAGCGCGCGAACATCGAGCGCGAGGATTCGGAGGAATGTGTGCTTTATGAACAAGGTAGACGATTTAAATTAGCACGCAGTATGCTAAAAGGGAAGCCCTTATATAAGGCTAACACTTATAAGCGATATGTAAGGTTTGGTGAGCGGATGATAAGGGTTTCGTAAGGGTATTGGGATAGCGGTGCTAGCCTTTATATAAGGGCTTTAAAAGCAATATGAAAGGGTATCGTCGGGGAAAGGGTATGGTTAGTTAAGCCTTATGCAAAACCCATACAAAACCCTTTATAAGGGATAGCGGGCCGGTCCCTGGAAAAATCAAAAGATGAATAGTTCTGTCGGCGAAACGTGCGTCGGAGAAAAGTTCTGTCGACGAAAAAAAAAAGATGAAAGTTCTGTCGACGAACAGCCCGTCGTCGAATCGCCTGTCGGAGAACCGTTACAGATTCCAATATACCAGATATGCGAAAGAAGAATCTATAAAAAAAATTGTTTATATTTCAAAAAAATTATACGTAATCAAATATACCACGATATACTAGCTTATTCATTTATTTATGTACGATATTACTTGAAAATACGGAACCCTCGGTTTGAGAGCATGATTTATACTAAGCTATATTTTTTATTTTTAGTTTTTTATGTAAAATTATTTGTTACGAACGGGGTTTTTTTACTTTGAGTAATACTGACAGAAACAGAACACGAGTTTTTGTGATTTTCGGGTTATTTGCTTACCATGTACACTCGAGTTCTTCAATATCTATGCGATTATTTGGACAAGAACATAGGGTTGTGTTCGTATATTTCCGTTCAATAATTTGCACAGATATTGGAGGACTCGACTGTACTATAAGTATTCTTGCATATAGGTATATTTTGTGCTGTTTCCAGACTTCTGTTGCTACGTGGCGGGGGGCTGGGGGGTGACGGCGGGCGCGCACCGGCTGTGGTCGCACCGCTGCTACAAGGCGACCCTGCCGCTGCAGATCCTACTCATGCTGCTCCAGACCATGTCGTGCCAGACTACTGTCATTAACTGGGTTAGGGATCACAGGTAGCTGTCTTCTTCCTGATTCCAGCCTAACTTTGTTTTGGGCGCATAATTGGCCGGTCATTTCGTCAAGTGTGTTTTGCGCGCTATTTGGTTTGCAGTCCCATCCGTACAATGCTCCGTTCGCAATTCAAATCAAAATTTATTGTAAAATTTACCCCATGCCCGTATGTAGTAGTACATTACATTACAGCAGAGGCCGGGAAACAGGGCCTAGTAAGTATAAAGACGGCCGAGAGTAGCGAGGTCATTTAGGAAAACGAGACCGGGAATCCGTTTTCATACAGAAGTATGAATACTGATCAACTTGTAATAATTTTAAACAAAAAAGAACCGACTTCACTTAGCGTCTACCTTTCCTAAAGCAAATGCTGCTGTAAAAATACTCAAATCACTATAGGTGTGCTGTGTGCCTATAACAGTTGAAGAGTTCCCTCGATTTCTCTAGGATCCCATCGTCAGATCCTGACCTGATGACAATGGCACCAACTGCGATGTATGATCTTTCAAACAAAAAATGAATTTTCCAAATCGGTCCAGCCGTCTTCGAATAATCGGTGAACATACATTAAAAAAAAAACAAATCCCGACGAATTGATAACCTCCCCCTTCGAAATCTTGAAGTCGGTTAAAAAAATACATACCTAAGTTCCGCCCACTTTCATTCATAAGACTACTCGTAAGTTTCTATTGTTTTTCTCAGTTCTCGTCACTTCTGGGGGGCGATTGTTGACAATCGAGCGTTCGAATTCAAAGAATTCAACCAGGAATATAATCGCACATAAAACTTTGTCGCCATTATTTACGCATGAAATTAATAGTATAAATAATCATGATTTTAAATTACTATCACTGTTATTTTTAAAACATCATTTCTTCGTTTTATTCAGAGTTTTAAATTTCATATTCGAGCGCTCGAATCTCAAAAATCGCTCCCCTGTTCTGATACGATAACATGTCACGAGAAAAAAAAAATCTAAATCCGCCAATTACTCTGTAGGTCCCCTTAGCCGGCTTAAAAACGAAGAATATTTTTAAAAGTGGGGAAAATTTGACGATTTCACGGTTTATTGTTGTCCATCACTCAAAAATATTTTTTTGTACTAAATGCTGGTCAAATAAATACATTAATATTATGGATAGGTAAGGTAGAATAGAATGGTAGGTAATTTAATTTAATTTGGCTTAATTTAATTTAATTTAATTTGATGTGATATAATTTGATTTAATCTTATGTAATTATGTGTAATGTTGTTATTACTTAAACTATACATTATTTGTTATCTTTAGTTTTTAAGTTATAGTTATTAACTAATTTAAGCATATGGATAACAAGTCCGAAATAAACAGTTTCATTTCATTTCATTTTCATTTCATTGATTTATGATCATATATACTTGATGACCCTAAAACCAACGTCCAAGACTTAGAAGGACTTATAAAACAGCCAATGGGCTATCAGATTAAGCAGGCCCTTATCAAACTGGCATGTTAGATATTGACACTTTTATAATAAAAGAAGTCATTTTCATTAGGGTCAAATTTGCTTAATCTGATAGCCCATTAGCTGTTCTGAAACTATTGAGAACATTCTTTTCCAACAGATTACACCACAAGTATACGGACACGGACGCCGACCCGTACAACGCAACCCGCGGATTCTTCTATTCGCACATCGGCTGGCTGCTTGTCAAGAGGCACCCAGAACAAATAAAAAAAGGCAAGGCTTTAGACATGTCGGATTTACTACAAAATCCAGTGCTGCGGTTTCAAAAAAAGTACGTATATTTTATTATTTATGTATGGTTATCATTGACATTTCTTTTTGAATAACTAAAACGTTATTTATACACCGTGGGCTCGAATAACCCAACAGATCTTAACCACGAATTTCTGAGACCATAAGAAAGAAAAATATTATGTGACTTTAGGTAAATTTCGCCAAAAAAAAAAACATTTATTCTTTATTTTTATTCTATTTTTTGAATGTTTATTGCACATGAAAGGAAAATGTTATTAATAAAATTATTGCCTAAAACAAATTGGTACATTTATTTTGTAAAAATTTTGTTTCTGCAAAGTTTTCCTTGTCACTTTGATATCTGTCAATAAGGATGTGTAAAACTGTAAACTATGCCCAATAGTGGAGTTATTAATAAAAAGTATATATGACATTTTAGTATCTAAATATGATCAGGAATACACTGTTAAAATCTTTCTAGTTATAAGGGCCCACGGTGTATATAATATACGGGTGTACTCAAAATAACTCTTGACGGAAATCAAAGTTACTATAATTAAGGAACTAAAAATACCAATAACAGCAATGATGATATTGTTCTGTTCCAGATACTATCTCATCCTCATGAGCATTCTGGTGTTCATACTTCCTACTGTGATCCCGGTGTACTGCTGGCAAGAGTCCCTGAGCGCGGCGTACCACGTCCACCTCTTGACGCTCGTGCTCGGCACGCACGTTACTTTCGCCATCAACAGTGTGGCGCATGCCATCGGCAACAAGCCCTATGACGCATCCATATCGCCTGTCCAGAACACGACCTTATCCTTGCTCGCATTCGGGGAGGGCTATCACAACTACCATCACGTCTTCCCGTTCGACTACCGGGTCTCTGAATTAGGCAATAGCTATTTAAACTTTTCGACGAATTTTATTGATTTCTTCGCATGGCTCGGGTGGGCGTATGACTTGAAACACGCATCTCCTGATGCGATCGCGAAGAGAGCGATTAGAACTGGGGATGGAACTGATCTTTGGGGGCGAGGTGTCAATACAAAACATGTATGCCCAGGTTAATAGCATGCAGTTTCCTGGCAATACTTAAATACTCGCAATGCAATTTTTATTTTTATATTTTGTGATGGATGCTTGTAGGTATTTGTTGTTAAACCGTTTTTAGGGTTCCGTAGTCAACTAGGAACCCTTATAGACGGAGAGCTGGCCACGTCAGATATGACACAATAATGAGAGCAACGAAACCCATGTAGTTAGTTTGCTATACTATGCTTATTTCTAGATCCGGACATCTGGCAGCTGTAAAGTGGTGGAGGTCAAAGAATGCAAATAACTCGAAGAAAACAAATCCTAGAGTTCCGGGTTTAATGAAATATTATGGGAAATCATGTAATTAATTAGGTTATATCATACCCAGAAGGTTCTGTTGGGGGAAAGTAGTGCCAAATGAGGTAAAATGCAATTTTGAGCTAGTCGCCTACTGTTTTTGTTTCCGCAATAATAGACAATGGGTTTTAATCTTTGTTAAAATATAGGCCCTGTCCTCTATAAATTACACAACTTTGTAATTTTTTACCTATTTTGGTATTACTTTTTTCCAACTTAAAAACTTTGTTGGTGTGTCACTCTGACATCCACCCATTAAAAGCTGCCAGATGCCCGGATCTAGCAATAAGGATAGTAAAGCAGTCTAACTAGACAGGTTTCATTGCTCTCATTATTGTGTCACATCTGACGTGGCCAGCTCTTAGACCATTATAATTTCGCCATGTCCGTCTGTCTGTCTGTCCGTCCCCGGCTTAGCTCAGTGATCGTTAGCATTAGAAAGCAAGAAAATTGAAATTTGGTATGAGTATTTGCATTAATCACGCCCACATGGTGGAAAAACATATTTTATAAGGGTACATATGAACTGTACTACTCCCGTACACATGAACTGGCGGGGGGAGGGTTTTTTTGTTTGTTTGGTCTTTCAAAAAGAATAGGGGTATTTTAAAATATTTTTTAGGGTTCCGTAGTCAACTAGGAACCCTTATAGTTTCGCCATGTCTGCCCGTCCGTCCGTCCGTCCGCGGATAATCTCAGTGACCGTTTGCACTAGAAAGCTGAAATTTGGTACTAATATGTATATCAATCACGCCGACGAAGTGGTAAAATAAAAAGTGGAAAAAAATGTTTTATTAGGGTACCTCCCCTATACATAAAGTGGGGAGTGATTTTTTTTTCATTTCAACCCTAACGTGTGATATATTGTTGGATAGGTGTTTAAAAATGAAAAGGGGTTTACTAAAATAATTTTTTGATAATGTAAATATTTTCGGAAAGAATCGCACAAAAAAAATGTCCTCCCCCCCTCTAACTTTTGAACCATAAGTTTTAAAAATATGAAAAAAATCTCAAAAGTAGAACTTTATAAAAACTTTCTAGGAAAATTATTTTGAATTTGATAGGTTGAATAGTTTTGAAAAAAAAATTACAAAATAATTTCTGAACTAAGTTTGTAATTTAACCGTATAAGCAGGTGTTTATTGTACCTGTAATTTCTACAAAATCACAATGAAATGACGTGCTTTCAAATAAAGTAAAAACCGGCCAAGAGCGTGTCGGGCCACGCTCAGTGTAGGGTTCCGTAGTTTTCCGCCCGTCATAGTAAGTGTCCCCACTTAAGAGTTAAAATAACACCGCCATGTAGGATATGATATGAGCGTTCCACGTACAGCGACATCTATCGGCAAATTAAGTAAACTATTGCGCGCGAGCTTAAAGTATGGAAGATGATTTTTATGGGATAATTCTTTATAGCGTGAACCGATTTTCACCGTTATTACTTTATTTGAAAGCACGTCATTTCATTGTGATTTTGTAGAAATTACAGGTACAATAAACACCTGCTTATACGGTTAAATTACAAACGTAGTTCAGAAATTATTTTGAAATCTTGTTTCAAAAACTATTTAACCTATCAAGTTCAAAATAATTTTCCTAGAAAGTTTTTATAAAGTTCTACTTTTGAGATTTTTTTCATATTTTTAAAACTTATGGTTCAAAAGTTAGGGGGGGGGGGACACATTTTTTTTTACTTCTGGAGCGATTATTTCCGAAAATATTTACATTATCAAAAAATGATTTTAGTAAACCCCTATTCATTTTTAAAGACCTATCCAACAATATATCACACGTTAGGGTTGGAATGAAAAAAAAAAATCACTCCCTACTTTACGTATAGGGGAGGTACCCTAATAAAACCTTTTCTCCCACTTTTTATTTTAGCACTTTGTCGGCGTGATTGATATACATATTAGTACCAAATTTCAGCTTTCTAGTGCTAACGGTCACTGAGATTATCCGCGGACGGACGGACGGACGGGCAGACATGGCGAAACTATAAGGGTTCCTAGTTGATTACGGAACCCTAAAAACGGTGAAAATCATTTCACGCAATAAAGAATTATCCCATAAAAATCATCTTCCATACTTTAAGCTCGCGCGCAATAGTTTACTTAATTTGCCGATAGATGTCGCTGTACGTGGAACGCTCATATCATATCCTACATGGCGGTGTTATTTTAACTCTTAAGTGGGGACACTTACTGTGATGGACGGAAAACTACGGAACCCTACACTGAGCGTGGCCCGACACGCTCTTGGCCGGTTTTACTTGTATAAGTGCTTACATTCTCATGAGACGTAATAAAATGAAGGTGATTCTGATTTGTAAAAACAAACTTATTAACTTATTATTATTAAAACGGAAAAATAACTAGTGCAACATTCTGGCTCTGCACTTCATTAGAATATTCCTTTGTCTTTTTGGTAAAGAAAAGCTTATATAAACTTGTGCCACCGCTTTTGGTGGGAAGGTGCATAGCTTTAGCCTTACAGTAATTGTGTTTGAATTGATTCGAGCGAGGTGAACGGCCGCGGCACGCCATGGCCACGTGATGGCAAGTGGGTCAGCGCACGGAAGTAGGCCGCCGACGAACTGCCGTCTCAGCACGTTCGCCCCTTCCATACCGGATAGACCCTGTCTCTCATTGAACTCAACGCGTAGCACTTTTGCAAGTCGTAGCATATGTTTGGCGAAGCTTCGTCTAATCGTGTCGTAAGCTACGCTCGTAGCGGTATTCCATAGCTCATGTGGGAGCAGTCGATAACACGGGGTTTCCTGTATCCAAACTTTAAAATATGATCGAACTACACTACAACTCCAATGCTTATGCAATACATTGACGTTGCATCAAAAACAAATTCTTATTTACTTATTCGTATACCGAATAGTGTACGTCAAACGGTTTAATGACTCTGTAAGACGTGTGCGCCTGCGCCGTGACGCCACGCAACCGCCGCCGGCCATGTTTACCCACGCCGCCGCCGCTGGTTGATAATCGGCGTGAAATCAATCGAAATATGGCCCGTGCGGCATGGTACCGAAGATGCTGGCAGAATTTCGTCGCTGGACCGCAAGACTAATTCGTTGACCCTGAGAGCATCTCTGAGTCCCTTCGATACGTCTTTGAAGAGACTCAGAGCACCAGGGCCACACGGACCAAAGGTCTCGACGCCGAATGGGACAAAATATATTCGACGCTGAGACCACTGTATTTTCCCAACTTGGCTTTTCGGCTGCCCCTGACGGTGGAGATGCGACACTAGTGTGGTTACGCAGGTGTCATCCCACCAGCAGCCGCGGAATCAAAGGCATACCGTCCGGTCTCTTAGGTCAAACTTAACTATTTACGCGGTTTATTCTTAATTAAAGATGACGCATTCTCGTCACATGATTTTAAACACATGATAAGTTTTGAATGGTCCAATAAATACCTCAGTAATATTAAGATACTAGCTTTGCCCGCGGCTTCGCTCGCGTTAAATTCGGGGTAACACGGTTCCCCTTTCCTGATTGCCCCCCGGAATGCTCCATACAAACTTCCACCCCCCATTTAGGGAAGTGGGGGGTTAGAAAGAGACAAAAAGTAGCCTATGTCACTCTCCATCCCTTCAATTATCTCCACTTAAAAAATCACGTCAATTCGTCGCCCCGTTTTGCCGTGGAAGACGGACAAACAAACAAACAAACAAACAAACACACACATACACTTTCCCATTTATAATATTGGTATGGATATATCACGCCGAGGTCACGCCGATTACGCCGCCGCCGCCGGTCAAAAAACAATTAACGCCGCCGCCGCCGATGATTTTGCCATCGGCACACACGTCTTAATTAAATGCCTAAATCAGAATTTGTTTGGATATGCTTCTATTGCAACCCTAATACAACTCTGTATTGCATTATATATAATCGAGTAGGTACTAGTGTACCTAAATGTGCGTTTCTTTTAACTCTAACTTCACCGACCAAATAATAATCAGCTCAAAAGATTGGTCGGTTACCAATTTTCACGAGCCATGTTTTCAGTAAATCTTGTTTGAGTCTGTAGTACCTCCTTTAAATTGTTGCTCGAAGCCTAACTTCGATCCTGTTTGTGCCTTCGTTCACCGGATATTGCAAAAGTAATTTTGTGTTTGATATCCCTCGCCTACCTACGCCTCGTCCTTTGTAATAATAACTATCTTCCTGGTGTGAGCTGTGGATTTCTACCTAATTACCTTTAGGATTAATTCAATAGAAACAGACATGCATATCTTTTATTTTGTTCTATTTTACAACAAATTCAGATCTTGCTCGCGACTTTACTCATCATTCTCCACGCGTTTGTCTCGGGTTTTCTATTGAGCCTGGGGTCCGCTCAGGGCGCTCGGCAATCGAATCCAAGTAAGTGGCGTAGGTACTAGTTTTTGTTACAGTGACTGCTATCTGACTTTCCAACCTAGACGGGAATCTAATAGGCCTTGTTGGGATTAGATCCGGTTTCCTCACGATGTTTTCCTTCACCAAAAGCGACAGGTGATAAAAACTATCCTATAACCTTCCCCAGGGCTCAAACTATCACCACATAAAAAAAATCTGTTCAGCGATATAGTTTTCTTTGACAGTGTGTCTAAAACTTGAATCACTCACTACGTGTGTCTAACCAGGCGCAGATACAGGGGGGGGCATTTAACCCCATTGCCAGGGGGATCAGGGGCATTTGCTCCCCTGGCCTTGTGTACTCGTAGTACACAAGGCTTCCGGCGGCCATAGGTACGGACCGCAAGATTGTTTGTGAAGGAAATCCCCCCCACCCATGAAGGAAATCCTGGATCCACGCCTGTGTCAATCAAGTAGTAATCTCGCATGGATATCCACGTCAGTTTGGTATGTTGAATAGGGGTCCTGATCGTCAAGGTAGTAATGTGGGTAGCTAGGTATAGAACAGTTTTGAATTGAATTAGGCCCCTGAACCGGTGCCCCCATTATCATATCGGCCTCATGTTAAGGGCTCATGTCGTTAGCGGCGTTGGCACATTAGCGTTCAATACTGACTCTTCATTGTGCCTAGATTGACCTGACACTAGACACTATACACAGTTACTAAACGAACTAGAAAGAAACTTTCTAGTACAAAGTTCATTCAAAATTCATGACGTACACAATAGTACCTAAAAATTTACATACAAACAAAATAAAGACGTATAGGTACGAAATATTATACCACGAAATATTCCCCGATCAACGGTACTAGAGTTTTTATTGGGCGCGATTCGACATGCCAAACTGTGAGACGTGGATGGGTGGATGTCACACTTGTATTGCTAGTGGATAGAGTGATATCCATCTGTCCACACGTCTCCACACCTAACTGTTAAAACTGTCAGTAAGTCTCGCTAGAGCGTTTTGTCTATGGTTATGGCCACCATTTTAGATATCACTATTGAGTGATTCCACCCTAAATTTCAACTGTCACAAAAGTGTGATATCATAGTTGTCTCGCAAGCGACTGTCAGTTATGCCATGTCGAATCGCGCCCTGAACTAGTTCTTACTGCTGTTATGGAAAATACAGAATGAAACAAAAATACTAGTGATCCGTTTAAGGACATAATTGGTATTGTATTGCGACTAAGAAGGAGTGGTAATAGTAGTTTATGTAACTGTTACGTAATAAGGGTCCTTAAAACATGAGTGTGGTTTTATGAAACGAGCCGCAGGTGAGTTTCATAATAAGATCACACGAGTGTTTTAAGGCCTAATTACGTACAGTTGCATACACTGCTTTATCTACACTCATATTATTTATCCAAAATGCCGTATTCGGAAACCATAGAATGGCCGCCATTGCACCGCCATGGCCACCTCGATTGTGCCGGCGGTCGGGGAGGCGCGTGTCGGGCTGTCGGCGGATGCGCGGGAGGGTGCAGGTGTACATTATGTTATCAAAACTCATAGCACATCAATAATTGAGCATGAAAAGTTAAAATTACGTTACTGCCACGGATAAAATAGTAGTTTATGTAACTGTTACGTAATAAGGGTCCTTAAAACATGAGTGTGGTTTTATGAAATGAGCCGCAGGCGAATTTCATAATAAGATCACACGAGTGTTTTAAGGCCTAATTACGTACAGTTGCATACACTGCTTTATCTACACTCATATTATATATATTAAATTAATTGTTCGGAAACCATAGAATGACCGCCATTGTACCGTCATGGCCTACTCGATTGTGCCGGCGCTCGCGCGGGACCAATCGTGTTGGCCATGGCGGTAACATTATGTTATCAAATTCGATGTTCCAAATTTGAAACTCATTGCTTAACAATATTTGAGCATGCATAGTTAAAATTACGTTACTGCCGCAGATAAGAAACTTATCATAGTTAAATCGTTTGTTGTAATGCTTGTCATTGTCTACGGTTTTTGAACGCATTTTAGAGTACTTACAGTATGAGTGTAGATAAAGCTTATAGTAAAATCGGTCGTGGTAATGCTAGCCATTGCCTACCGTTTTCGAACACGTTTTAGAGAACTTACAATATGAGTGTAGATAAAAAATTTTTTTGAATGATTATAGATCTAGAGTAGGCCGTAGGCAACCCTACCATCGACTAGCAGAATTCGAATAATGTAGGGCAAGGCACGGTAAAATGTTATGTATTTTAGTACCTGGGAGGCAAAACTGGAGCATTTTATACAATTACCAGGTAATTACCAGGTTGATTAGTACTTTCGAAAGGCATAAGGTTCAATTTGCTCCTCGATGAGGTAGATTTTATAATGATGTTTTTGCTGACTATACAAAATGCTCCAAAATGCTCAGGCTACCAAGTATAGTACTTAAATACACTTTTAAGCGTGCATTGCCCTACAAAATCCGAATTCTGGTACTCGTACTCGATGAAATAGGGTACTCTTGATCTATTAGGTAATAAACATTATCGTTCAATTAAAGCCTATAACAGAAAGATTTTCGTTTTAATTTATGTTATTTTAAAGTCATATTATATCCGTTTTGGAGTTGTTTTTAAGTGGCTTTCATTAATTCAAACCATAAACTTTGTATTAAAAAATTAAAAATTGTTTATTTCGGACATACGTCTATAAAAGTGTTAGTTGTACAACCTTAAGAGACTATGTTAGTGTTAAATAAAATAAAAAATAAAAAGACGCAAAAACATAAATCACAACAAAAAAGAATTTAGTGATGTTCCTCTGGCAGGAGCAGGTATTAAATATTTTATTTACTACCTGGTCCTGCCAATGGCCACCTCCACCCAGTACTTGGTTAGCGGGCAGTCCAGGCGCTCCGCCAACACCCTCAGCATACTGTTGCTGCTGCCACGCACCCGCCTTAGCATCGAGACGATTCTTTTCCACCTAATGGCAAAAAAGTCATCTGCCCTCGCCTCGGCAAACATGGCTGACGCACTGCAGTGCTTCGGCAGCCTCAGCAGCATCCTGAGGATGTTGTTGTACTGCACCCTTAAGGTGTTATAGGACCTCTGCGTAAAGCTTACCCACAGGCTGCACGTGTAAAAAGTTTGACAATATGCTTTAAATAGCGTCAACTTGACTTGATCATTACAACGTGCAAACCTGCGGGCAAGCATATTCCCCCTCACTGCCATCGCCCTTCTTTCCCTCTCCAGATCCAGATCGTCTTTTGGTTCCTCAGTTAGCATGTGGCCCAGATACTTAAATTGTTTCACTATTTTTAGGGGTTATTTAACTAATGTCTACGGTAACAACTTAAGTAGTAAAACTAAAATGAGTCAATTAAGAAAATATTAAATTAAACCCTAATTGGAGTGAACCGACTTCACTTACCATCCACCTTTCCAACAGCAAATGCTCGAGCTGCTGTAAAAAAATCTTAAATCACTATATAGGTAGGTGTGCCTATATTGGTTGAAGAGTTCCCTCGATTTCTCCAGGATCCCCATCATCAGATCCTGACCTGGTTACAATGGGACCAACTGTGAAGTATATATTAAAGAATTTTCCAAATCGGTCCAGTCGTCTTCGAATAATCGGTGAACATACATAAAAAAAATTGCAAAAAAAAGTTCCCGTCGAATTTATAACCTCCTCCTTCGAAATCTTGAAGTCGGTTGAAAATGTGCAACTGACCCACCTACGTATAAAAGTATTGGGGACTACGAATTAAACGATTTCTATAATTTTAGTGAAATGATTACATTACGACCAGCAATGTGCAAATTGCAGAAATTGCAGAAATGTTCTCGGAAATTTCCGAGAAATTACATGAAAGAAACTTAGAAAGTTCTCTGTGAGAATGTTCCCATGAGAACTTTAACATTTTGTGTAATATATAATATTACACGCCACATATTAGTAAACCAGGCAGGCATAATATTTAAAATGGCGTGTGTCTACCTCGGTTCTGACACGATAAGATTGTTTATTAAATTTAAGTTCCAGAGAATATTCTCCATAGAAGTTTCGCAACTTATGAAACTTCTCTTCGGTGCATTGCTAATTACGACTATGTAAAAAAAAAGGTAATTTACAGTAATTCGACATTTTTTATATTATGTATTACAATTACAATTGGCGTTAAAACTTCAGGGCCGCGGGAGCCAAGCGCGCGCCGACTGTACAAAGATCTGTTCTGGTGACCAGAGGGCTGGCTACTATTTTGTTCAACGTATAGCCATCGCCATTCAGCGTGGTAATACGGCCAGCATTCTGGGCACCTTGCCCGTTGACAGCGATTTGGGTGAAATTTTTTATCTGTAATTTTAAGTAGGCTAAATTATTAGGGTAGGGAATGTGTTTATTATGTTTTTGTTACACTTATACTGTTATATGAATAAATTGGTATACCGTTTCAATTATTACAATATTAATTGTACAAAATTGAATGTATACCTGACTTGTACCTGGATGTTACCAATAAAATTTATCTTTATCTTTACCTATCAAACAAATTTGACCAATATGCCCCTTTTTCATTGTTCTTCAATGTAAGTACCTACTTAACTCGGCGGGTTGCCCTTTGATGACCCTACTACGGATTTTATTTGTATGCGTGGGCAACTATTTACGCCTAACCTTTTATATCCTTATAGAGAGAGAAATAAAGAACATATAAGACAAACCTCTGCCGCTCTGCGTGAGTACAAAATGGCCGCCTAAAAATGGATCTGATATTTCACTGACAGTTATCCCATCACCCCCTTCCCCAGTTTTACCATACTACCTAGTTACTAACCATAGACTAATTAACCCAAGATCCCGCATAGCCGGGCGACCCCCGCTGCCACGCTCGAAGTAATTTCACTCTATAGTAAGACACTAATTATTGGAAGTGACAGTACACTAAGTACGTCTCCATGGCATTCATTAATGTCTGACTCTTTCTTACGCCCCACGGGACAATCGCGCGTTCCCTGTCTAGCATTGCGTGTTCCCCTCCCTCACCCTTTCTTTTTGGCAGCTTAGGTTTAAAAGGAAATAACGCGCTAAGCATAGAGTATAGAGTATAGAGATATCTTGCATATGTTACTAACACATGGGACGCAAAAAACTATTTGAATTGAATGGTATTGAATTGGAATTAGCGTCAGAATGATTTGCTTCGCCTTGCCTACGGGACGAGACAATGTCATTGTCACGCAGTCACATCGATAAGTTTGACTATTAATATCCTTGCATTGCAGCGCTGCAAGAGCTATTCATTTAAGTCAGATGGTAGCAGCGACATATACCTATTACCTGCTCCTTTGCAAGAATGCAGAAGATCCTATGCGTGTCTCCACGGCACAACGTAGAAGCCAAATGATCACTAACCGAAATAAGTACTTACCTAGTTGGTTACTAAGTTCTGTTACCAGATTTCTGACTGATAAAATATAAAATAAAGTTCTAAATAAAAAAATTCAGTAATTATTTGATAGCCTAATTTCTAATGAACATAATATGGTATAATAATATACAAATCAGATGGGAAATTCATTGAAAATTCTTGTAAAGGACAAGATTGCCTGAAGACGCAAAGACGCGGTAAATTTAAGAAAGTTACACTTTACAAAAGTGTATCAAATAAATATTGCACCTTTGTTTAGAAGGTTCCATTGCTTGTTTGTAAGAAACCTGTATATTAGAGGTAATTACGTGACCACCTATTAATTTTCTTGCGAATTTATCCCACAGATATTCCCATTTGAAACATTGCCTATTTTTAAAGTTTTGCACAAAGACATAGATTTAGACTGCTATGGAACAAGCATACTTGCAACGTATAGTCTAGTACTTAATCGGATGGACCCACGTGAACTATACATATACCAAATTGAAGCTAAAGAATATAGCTACCGAATTGTGTAAGACTGATGCGTCTTAAACGTGATTAAGAATAAATAGGATTTAAAATCAATATGAACAAGGAGTGTAATTTTGACGTATATTATTCACGCCTTTTTCCGATTGTTATAAAGAATTCTGAAAAACTGCGACAATAAATTACGAATCAATATATTGTAATCTATTGCATATTAAATAAGCTTTTAAATGATGTACATGAGTAATTAAAATGTTTCTACCTATTCCTATTTATTGAGTGAAAACTCTAGTAACAGAACTTAGTAACCGACTAGGTACTTCGTAAAAGTAAATTACGCTCTTGGAAAGGAGAGTTGTCCCTAGTAAAACCACGTTGACACATTATAATTCAAACAAGCATGGAGGTGATCACACGCGCTCCGCCACTTGGCTACATCGAGCTAAGCTTTGCTCTCGGTACTGGGTTTGTATGGTTTGAAAGCACCGACTCACCGAAAATTTCTCTATCAGTCAATTATACCAAATACTGTTCCAAATCGCGTACGTATCTCTACATAGGTTTAGTACGGATCGGTCGTAGGATTGTAGTTTGTGCTAACAATAACAATACAAAAATTCTAGTCACTACCGGAGTGCAATACCCTTGCAAACTTGCGCGTGCCTCTGCCACGCCCAAATGCTGCCTATATTCGAGGACAATCCAAACAGGTGACTTGGTATAAGAATTTCCAAACAACGCCCTGTTTTCATGCCCCGTGAGTGTATATTCTGGTTTATTCAGTGAACAAATAAACTTAACAATTTCCAAAGCTCTACTTGAAAGGCAGTTTTAATTACTTGTGGACTTGTTTGTAACTATGTTTAATTTAAATACTTGAGTCTTTTTTGTTTTGCTAAACTTCGTCGTTATACATTCTCACAAGGTAAACAAGTCATCTTAAAAACTATAAATAAATAAGCATAGCTCGGACATTTCATAGCAAAAATAAATATTGTACAGAACAAGATGCACCCTTTTTGAAACTTTTTGGGTTATGGTTATGAATGTTATATAGAAATATATTATTAAAATACTGTACATGATGCGAATTTAATATATCTTAATTTATGTCGGAGTTGTATTCGTTTCGCGACGTTTTTGCTATGAAATGTCCGAGCTGTGTAAATAAGCGTCTTTTGCATTCGAGGCAAACTAAACTTGTAAATAATTTGACTTGTAGAGAACAAGTTATAAAGATCGCTAGTCGTCATGACCGAGATCGGCCTGCACAGGATGATGAGTTTATATTATAAAGAAAGTCGTCCCATCTCCAGTTTCAAATTAGGTCCATTTACTGCTTCTGCTTGTGGAAGTAAAAACGAATTCTGAAATCAAATTAGAAGTCTAATTGGCATTCATTGTACATAATCGCAAAGAGCTGCGTCAGGGTGGACAATGCCGGTCCAGTATAATAACGATCTCTGAATACTCAAACTTGTTACGTATCACGAGGCCAAGTTACACCTCACTCAAGATGTTTCGTGAATTAGGGTGAAGATCTATCTCGGCATATAAATCAGCAGTCGAGCAGCCCGTGAAACCGCTGTAGAATAAATTACATGCCGTTGTGTCAGGCCGTGTACCTAGTCCCATCATGATGTCCGTGCCGGAGAGTTCCCGACTGGGTATCGTGACCTCGAGATCGGTAACAACTAAAGGTTCATCGGAAAGAATTTATCCTGGTCCGTCAGCTAATATCTAGTGCGCTCTGCAAGCGAAACTCTGTCTTTATTCGACCGGCTGTAGACAAAATGACGTTTTTATTGGAGCCTTCCAGATTAACCGTGGATAAATTATGCTTTACATTTGATTACTTCCTATTCGCCTTCCGTTCACCCACGCCTACGGTGTTGCCTTCGCCATTCAATTCATAACTTTTTGTAAAGTTACCTAATTTACGTAACTTCTCGAGTTCTTCTTCAAAATCTACTATGAGAAAAAAGGGCTAAATTGGACAGGTTTAGAGGAAATAATGTGATATCAGAAATTACAAGAGTTTTGTTTAGAAACGATACATGAGGTTTTGCGTAGTTCCATATGAACATTGTTTTTTTTTGCGAAAACTTCAATCTTTTTATTGATTTTTCTGGGTTCGGTTCTCGTTTTCATAGTACTTACCCAATAAAATCTAGTGACATCTTTGAATTCCTTGATTTTTCCTATACTGTCCTTTTGGACGAAACATCTTATAAGTATAAGTATTATGTAACAGTACAAGTACAGACGATTCAAGATTCTCCTTCCTGAATTTGACATTTAGCTACAGAGATGAAAATGTTAGCTGTGTAGCTTATGCGCTCTTAAAAAAATATAGGGTTTTCAACGTGCTTCATATAAGTTTGAGAAATGCCATAAACACTTGCTGAAATAATAATATGTGACATTTTCAATCAAAGGTACACATCATTGTCGGTTGTCCATAAGACTGCCATCTTCTATACATATAATAAAGCTTGAAGAGGGTCCAAAGTCTGTACATGGAAGATAATCGAAAAAAAATTGGCTGGGGATACTTAAAATCGATAACAGAACACGTTCCAACAATTTTTAGAATTTTTGTCTGTTTGTCTGTTTACCTGTTTGTCTGTTTATTTGACCGCGCATCACGTGAAAACGGTTCAACGGATTTTGATGAAATTTTGTATAGAGATAGTTTGAGTCCCGGGAAAGGATAATAGATAGTTTTAATCCCGAAAATCAACCCTGGTGGGGGTGAAAAGGGGGTTGAAATTTTGTATGGAGAATTTTTAACCGCTGAAACGATTGAGATAAAAATTAGTATGGAGATGATTTGAGTCCCGAGAAACGTCATAGGATAGTTTTCAAACCCTTGTGGGGGTGAAAAGGGGGTTGGAAGTTGGTATGAGGAATTTTTTACCGCTGAACTGATTTAGATTTTAGGTCTCGAGAGAGGACAAAGGATAGTTTCATCTTCAAAAAAGCCCCCCCCCCATCTTACTTCTGAACCGTAGGTCCAAAAAATTTGAAAAAAATAATGTAAGTGAAGCCTGAAAGGTACTTTCAATAAAAACTATCTATATGTATAGAATAAAGCTGAAGAGGGTTGAAAGTCTGTACATGGAATATATTTGAAAAAAAGTTGGCTGGGGATACTTAGATTCGATAACAGAACGCGTTCCAACAATTTTTAGAGTTTTTGTCTGTTTATCTGTTTGTCTGTTTATTTGACCGCGCATCACGTGAAAACGGCTGAACGTATTTTGATGAAATTTTGTATAGAGATAGTTTGAGTCCCGGGAAAGGATAATAGATAGTTTTAATCCCGAAAATCAACCCTGGAGGGGGTGAAAAGGGGGTTGAAAGTTTGTATGGAGAATTTTTAATAGAAATTAGTATGGAGATAATTTAAGTCCCGAGAAACGACAGAATAATTTTCATCCCGAAAATAAACCCTTGTGGGGGTGAAAAGGGGGTTGGAAGTTGGTATGAGGATTTTTTTACCGCTGAACTGATAAAGATGAAATTTGGTATAGAGATAGTATGGGTCTCGAGAAAGAACAAAGGATAGTTTTGGAAATTTGTATAGGGAATTATTAACCGCAGAATCGATTTAGATAAAATTTGGTATGGAGATAATTTGAGCTCTGGAAAAGAAAAGAAAATAGTTTTATCTCAGAAATTATCCCTTAAGCGGGTGCAAAAGGGGTGGAAGTTTATATGGGGAAGAAACAGCCAATAACCGCTGTACGTATTTAGATGAAATTTGGTATTGGAATAGTTTGTAATTTTTTGGTCAAGGTGTCCATATTAATTATAACAAGTTACCCGTCGATGCTTTAAATTTTCCTTTACCCGCTCTTAAGAAATATTTGAAAATGTCATTAATGTCAAAGGGTTATTTATTGCAGGTTCGAGGACTATATATGACGGACAAAGATGCATGGCCCAAACCAGAAACTACAAACATACACATACACTACAAAATCATCTAACATTTATAGGACACCATTTAGGTAGGAAAACATATCAAACGTTTTGTGAAGCAGTCAGATTAGGATTTAATTTTCTTTATAATTAAACAATAGGTACATTATCTGTCTCTCAAGCTGTTTTATATATGTCTTCTTGAACTACGCATTATTTTGTATCTTTAAGGCTTAGCACGCACTGCGGTTTTTAAAAAGCGGGTCCGCAACCGCAAAAAATGTAACGTACGGCATTCTTTATAAGCGCACGCACTTGCAAGAAGCACTTGCTGAGATCAGAGAGTTCTAAACCAGGAGAGGCCTTAGGTATCATTTCCCCTCTGTCAAAAGTATTGGCAGGAAAATCTAGTACATCTATAAAAAACTATTTCAATAATCGATGTCACACATTTTCGTCATCGCTGTCGATGCATAACAAGCTCCGTGAAAATGCCCTTATGCGCTGTTTTTGGATGTAAAAAATGTTACATTTCGTCTAGTTTACAAAAAGATGAAATACCATTTCAGATGTAAGTAAAGTTTTACTTTATTTATCATTACTTTCGTAATAAAAGATTTAACCTAAATCGAAAATCAAGCTTCGTTTAACAGAATCGATTCAAAGACAATCGTTTTCTTTCTGACGGGCTGTAACTATTTGACGTTTGACATTTCTCCATATTTAACGCGCTTAAGGATTGCTGTCTTCTATATTTTGTTTGAAAATACAACCAAAAATGATCCTTGGCTTCTTTGTTTGACATTTGCAAAGACTGCATCCAATAATGAACCATGTGTGTACAGTCGACTATCTATTGCCCCATTTAGTGTTATGAAGTATAAAAAGAATATGTCAAATATGTTAGGTGTTTTCAAGTCAAAGGTACATCTTTGTCGGTTGTCAATAAAGCGTTGCTGCCATAAAAATTCATTTAGAAATAAACTGTATTAACAACCGACAATGATGTACCTTTGACTAGAAAACATCACATGCGTGCTACCTCGCCCCCCTCAGATTTTGGCAGACTTTTTTGTTTGGAAAGATGAGGCGAAGCGTACTCCATTTATAGAGCTTTATGCCTGAGATAAATTTCAGCTTGATAGGCGCGCGTTCCTGAGAAAAAGGGTCTTGACAGACGGACGGACGGACGGACAGACAACAAAGTGATCCTATAGGGGTTCCATTTTTTTCCTTTCGAGGTACGGAACCCTAAAAACCGCAGTGCGTGTTAAGCATTAGATCTAACGTATTATTGTTCGGAAAAAAATAAGTCCCGTTGAGTTTCTATTCGGTCATAATACTTCTCGGGCCAGAGGTGTAGGGTTAGAACCGGTGGTAGTTTTGGAACGAAGTTCCTTATCGGACGGCTCGCGGATGGGGGCTAGGCGAAAAAAAGTCACGT
Organism: Pammene aurita; assembly: GCA_947086415.1. Classification (NCBI taxonomy): domain Eukaryota; kingdom Metazoa; phylum Arthropoda; class Insecta; order Lepidoptera; family Tortricidae; genus Pammene; species Pammene aurita. Next base: position 14,948,860 of record OX352292.1, on the reverse strand, counting down.
GACCGTCACGAAAAAGCATCATGTCACGAAAACGCGACACCCATACGATTGAGAAACGAATGAAATAAAAAAAATATAAATGTAAAGTCATTACCTACGGTAACGTAATGAAAATCCGCCCTCTTCCCCGACCGCCTGCATTATTAGTCGTTTTTGAATTATTAGTCAAAAACGCATCTTGAAGTGCCGGATAGTAAAATGACGTAAGCGCCGCCAAATATCCCTTAATAAACGACCTTTTGAACGGATGTTTTGTAACGGGGCGGCAACTACGAAACTCTACACTGAGCATCGCCCGACATGCTCTTGGCCGGTTTTTTTTGCATTGTGATTCCAATCACCCGTTAACGATTACTAATTCCAATTCAAGAAAATCCCCAGCCAGGTTATACGTAGCCTATAAAAATTCAACGTCTAAAAGGAGGGGTAGCCACTACACTCGATTGAGATAAATTTGCATGGATCATGGATCCCCCCCCCCTGCCAAGTACACTTTCATGCTTAGACTAATTGACGGGAGGATCGATTTGGATGATATTTGCCGTTGATATGAACTGTATAGTCCGATATACACCTACTACCCTGTGTTGTTGAAATCATGCCAAAAAAAATTATAAGAACAAAAAATTGATTTTTGAGTGTAGTTTCATTTAGTGGTCATGTAAAATAATTTATCAGGACTACTGTCCTCTAGCGTATCCATCTGTCAACTTTACTTCAAGTTCCGCCTCCAGGGTAGCGGGAGAGAAATTAGGGGTGAATTAGCCGCTTACTGACACAGACCGAATTCCACGCGGGCGGAGCCGCGGGCACAGCTAGTTAAAAATAATGTAGAAGTAAACTCTTTTAACAACCGATAATGATGTACCTATGAAAACGTCACAATTCTCGAACGCACCTATAAGGTGATCAGCGATATGACAACTATTGCCAACCCTTCCCTCATTAGCCCTCATATCCGGTAAGCGCATGGGGAAAACCGGCCAAGAGCGTGGCGGGCCACGCTCAGTGTAGGGTTCCGTAGTAAAATAACACCGCCATGTAGGATATGATATGAGCGTTCCACGTACAGCGACATCTATCGGCAAATTAAGTAAACTATTGCGCGCGAGCTTAAAGTATGGAAGATGATTTTTATGGGATAATTCTTTATTGCGTGAAATGATTTTCACCGTTTTTACTTTATTTGAAAGCACGTCATTTCATTGTGATTTTGTAGAAATTACAGGTACAATAAACACCTGCTTATATGGTTAAATTACAAACTTAGTTAACAAATTATTTTTTCAAAATAATTTTCCTAGAAAGTTTGTATAAAGTTCTACTTTTGAAATTTTTTTCATATTTTTTAAACTTATGGTTCAAAAGTTAGAGGGGGGGACACATTTTTTTTACTTCTGGAGCGATTATTTCCGAAAATATTTACATTATCAAAAAATGATTTTAGTAAACCCCTATTAATTTTGAAATACCTGTCCAACAATATATCACACGTTAGGGTTGAAACGAAAAAAAAAAAATCACTCCCCACTTTACGTATAGGGGAGGTACCCTAATACTCGTACGAGTAAAACATTTTTTTCCACTTTTTATTTTACCACTTTGTCGGCGTGATTGATATACATATTGTACCAAATTTCAGCTTTCTAGTGCTAACGGTCACTGAGATTATCCGCGGACGGACGGACGGACGGGCAGACATGGCGAAACTATAAGGGTTCCTAATTGACTACGGAACCCTAAAAACGCGTACAATGGATAGATACATAGTGAAACCCCTGGTATTTATCATTGTAATTATGTGATCAGTGTTGAATTTTCAGTTATACCTACTTATAGTACTAATTCAAATGACCTAATTCCTACAAATACTATTTTGGAGCCCCTCCCCTCCTCGAAGATTCATATCAACCAGTACTTCACGAAAAGGGCAAACGAGAATAAAAAGCTTGACTGAAACAAATTCGATTTCAACTTAAGCTAACTTAATAAATTTGCTTGCTTACCTAATCTTAAATAAGTGGATTACAAAATTATTGGTTCTAGTCTGTAAAGGTAACAAATATTGCAAGCTTACCGACCGCACCGTACGTGAGTCGAATGAACCAGTACAGTATATTACGACTACTACGAATATAGGTAAGTATCTGTATTGGTAATAGACGTAATAAATTACTAATAGACCTCCGTCTAACGACCGTCTATCGAGCTAGCCACGTCAGATATGACACAACAATGAGTGCCACGAAACCCCTCTAGTCAGTTTGCTATAAGTACTATGCTTATTTCTAGATCTGGACATCTGGCAGCTGTAAAGTGGTGGAGGTCAAATAATGCAAACCACTTCAAATAAATAAATTCTAGACTTCTGGGTTTGATGCAATATTATGAGAAATTATATAAAATAATTCGATAATATCATTGCCAAAACTTTCTGTTGTCACAACTTCGACAGTTTTTACCTATTTTGGCAGTATTATTTCCTAATTCAAAAATTTTGCTAGTTTGTCACTCTTACCTCCACCCATTAAGGCCCTACTTTGACTTAATATATGACTATAATGGTTATTCAGGGCAATCGACTCGCACTGTTACAGGAATGATTACTTAGTGGTCAGGGTGACAGCGAGGCGTGTGTAATTCAACTTCCACGAAGGAGCGCCGGAGCCTTTGAAATTAAGTTAAAATTATTTTTAATGCATCAGCAACATCAAACGAAATGAGAAATATCATCCGATCCATTTTGCTTACTTTACAATTTAGAGCAACTACTATTTCCTACGAAGTGCATTGTGTGCCTATATTGTATAGTAAATATTATATTTTTTATGTTCGTTCAAAGTTTCCCAGAGTAGTCAAAAAACTATGTTTTGTCCAGACTGTAGACTCTGGTGGTCTATGAACTTCGTATTCGTTTAATCTTCTTAATGCAATACTTTGTAACAGCTTTTAATTCAGAAGCTGAGTGAATCGGATTGGCATTCTTTTATTTGGCTGCAATGAGACAGTTTAATTACAAATTACATTATGAACACATTCAACATTGTGCACCGTAGATACACATCAATAAATAATAAACTGTTACTTATTCGTTGCAGCAACCATCCTTTTAATTTTATATGTTAACTTAATTGTAATTTGTAACTTTACCTTAATATAGATTAGGTACCTACATACCTACCGTTCATGTAATATAAATGAAGTTAAAGTTGGACACTCAAACATTATTTTCTCATTTTTGACCGACATGAATTTTAAGAAGGAGGAGGTTCTCTGTTCGGGTGTAGATATTTTTTAAATGTCATCAATGTTATTACGTAATTAGCTAATCTAACAACATCTTATAGTGACCACATTAATATTAAAAATCTTTTATGTTTAAATAAAATAGATTGACTTGGCCATCGCATGAAAACCCAATGTAACTCGCAAGCAATACATATTATAGTAAATAAGATTTTTTAGTGCAATTGCAAAATCGCGCTGACTGAGTTGCGAGACTTGGTTTTTTTACAAGTTTTGTTTTTGATGGCATTGTGTTTTCATGCAATGGCGAAGTCAATCACTGCCGTGCCCCCAGATATGTTCTCTTATACATAACTCCAGGTCTAATCATAAAATAGCCCAAGATTGAGTCGTATCAAATTATTGGGCACCCCCTACACAACGCGCAGCGGGAATTACAGGTGAGTCAATTCGAAATGGCTGGCAAATGCCATCTATTTATTTGTTAAACTAGGTCAGCAACCAACATATACCCAATATACTCCTAAGTCCAGTCGTCACTCCGACGAATAACAATTCACAAGTATGTCTGAATTTAATATTCGAAATAAATAAAATAAATAGTTATAAAATAAATACTAAATAGAGAGAGCACTCCATTTAATATTTTACACATGTTTTAGTTTCTTTACAAATTCCTGGTAAATGAGTAAGATTCTACAGTCATTCTACGTCTTTTGACTTTGCGATATTTAAGGCCTAACTTGTAACTTACTTGAATTCAAGTACTTACACGAAAGTTTTAGTTGTCCCAATGTTACAGAAGAGTTCCGGCCATTTGATTATTTTTTAACTATAAGAAACGTTGACTTCTAATCTATTATTCAAGTATTACTTGAGTACTCTAATTAAGTAGTCTTCTGAAATGAAGACTTCATAAAGGAACGTTCTTAATCGAGTTTCTACTAACACTATTTATAGCATTTTCTTTATTCAACATTCTTCACATTTTTTCCACAAAGAGGCTAAGGTAGCTACTTACTAAAATGCTTGACACGAAAAAGGGAAATATGTAAATCACAGTAAAAACACCCAGATAACACCCCCAAGGGGGAATGGTTACATAACATGATTAATAACTATTTCAGGCCTCTCCTACAATTCTCATTTCAGAAAAAATATACATTTTTCTGTGCGATTAGATTAGTTTTATTATCGTAAAATAGATATGTCATGACCAAGTTCAATGTGATTGGACGGACAAAGTGAGAAAAGGTCACCATTATTATAACTATGCTTTTAATTGCCTATTATGTCGTTCTTAGACCAAGACAACTTATAATTTTGCTATTACACAATGTATCCTCTTCACATTTTAAAGTGAAATTGGTCCCCTGTGGTCTAGTGTGAAGTATTAATTATTGATTGACCTTTAAATGTAACCTTGACCCCTATTCGAAGTGTCAAACTGTGAGACGAGGTAATCCATGCCATGCGAGTTATTTGACACTACTAGAATGCTGATGCGGATATACACGGTGCCCGTGAGCATTGCGAGAGATTTTAACCACGCATTTCTGAGGTCAAAAGAATGAAAAAACATTATACTCGTATGACTTTTGTTGTAAAACGCCAAAAAAAAATTTTTTTTTTTACTTTTTTTTTCACTTTTTTTGAATGCTGTTCTACATAAAAAGTAAATGTCATTAGAAAAAAGTAACGGAAAAAGTAAATTGCTACATTTTTTCTCGTAAAAACTAGTCCATGCAAAGTGTTTCTTAGGTCTTTGATATCAGTCAATAAGAGATGTCTAGACTATGCCCCATACCGGTGAGATCGCCATTAAAAAATCATTTTACACTGAGAAACAATTCAAAATGCAATTTTTTGTAAGTAGTATTTACTCTGAAACTATGGCGAATTTCGAAAAAGTTTAAAGGATATTTTGTTCTCTAAATATGATAATGAATACACTGTTAAAGTCTCTCGCAATGCTCACGGGCACCGTGTATATAACCCACCAAAAACATAAATGTAAAAACCGGCCAAGAGCGTGTCGGGCCACGCTCAGTGTAGGGTTCCGTAGTTTTCCGTCCGTCACAGTAGGTGCCCACATTTAAGAGTTAAAATACACCGCCATGTAGGATATGATATGAGCCTTCCACGTACAGCGACATCTATCGGCAAATTAAGTAAACTATTGCGCGCGAGCTTAAAGTATGGAAGATGATTTTTATGGGATAATTCTTTATTGCGTGAACCGATTTTCACAGTTTTTACTTTATTTGAAAGCACGTCATTTCATTGTGATTTTGTAGAAATTACAGGTACAATAAAGACCTGCTTATATGGTTAAATTACAAACTTAGTTCAGAAATTATTTTGTAATTTTTTTTCAAAAACTATTCAACCTATCAAGTTCAAAATAATTTTCCTACAAAGTTTTTATAAAGTTCTAATTTTTAGATTTTTTTCATATTTTTAAAACTTATGGTTCAAAAGTTAGAGTGGGGGGGGGGGGACACACATATTTTTTTACTTCTGGAGCGATTATATCCGAAAATATTTACATTATCAAAAAATGATTTGAGTAAACCCCTATTCATTTTTAAATACCTATCCAACAATATATCACACGTTAGGGTTGAAATAAAAAAAAAATATCTCCCCACTTTACGTATAGGGGAGGTACCCTAATAAAACATTTTTTTCCACTTTTTATTTTACCACTTTGTCGACGTGATTGATCTACATATTAGTACCAAATTACAGCTTTCTAGTGCTAACGGTCACTGAGATTATCCGCGGACGGACGGACGGACGGGCAGACATGGCGAAACTATAAGGGTTCCTAGTTGACTACGGAACCCTAAAAAGGAGAGCCAAGTTCAATACAAAAATTATGCTTGGCGGTGGGCTTCGCCGCAAAAAGAATGGAGATCGAAATGAGTGCCAAGTTCAATGTAAAATCCGAATATGTATTTATTGGAACAAAATAACATTATGAACAAGTATTAAACTCTATTTTTTTGCTTTATTGGATACCTATAACAATTGTTGGTATTTTAAAATGTGAGATCTTAAAGTAGGTTAGATTTGACTTGGCTAGTTTTCATTACATTAGTCATTTTATAAAGTTATTCAACATATATATATATTTTTTAATTCTGATAAAAACTGGTACAATTGTTATAGGTATCCAATAAAGCAATGAAATAGACTTTAATACTTGTTCATAATGTTATTTTGTTCCTATAAATACATATTTGGATTTTGCATAGAACTTGGCACTCATTTAGATCTCCATTCTTTTTGCGGCGAAGCCCACAGCCAAGCATAATTTTTGTATTGAACTTGGCTCTCCTTTTTTACATTTATGTATTTGGTGGGATATCATTACTTTTTGTAAAGAAAACTAGGCAGGTATTGAGATTTCTTGCGTTTCCGCTGCATGGTTTTCTTTTTTATGCTATTGTCTACATTCTCTCTTATAGCGAACGGGTTGTATAAAGTATGTTTATTTATTCATTGAATCTCATGTATGTACTTCACTTTTATACTGTTACTGGTTTAGGCACGAAGAACGTTTATGGTTGGTCGTAGAGGAGAAAGAAGCAGGATGAACATAAATGTAATAAAACAATAAATAACTAAATCGGTATTCGTAAGCGGTGCCTATGTTTTAATGTGTTTTGTCGGGAGCGCTTTTATGTAGATTTACTTCTGTTCTGTGTATAATAATTATGTGGCGCCGCCGACGACATACCGTTGGCCGGTCGTTTAGCGCGTATTACAAGTTTTTTGTATGGGGACACCACTTATTTATTGACTTAACTTTATTTTTATATTTCTGTTATATAGCAAATATAATAATACATATATTGGGATAGTTACAAATATCTGCTTGTAACGGTTCCAACGATACAATTTTTTTTTTGTATGGGGTCCCCCCTATTTTTTAACTTTTTTTTATATTTAGATTTTTTCCTACGCTTACACACAATTACCGAGCTGGATTCCAAATTTCATCCTTCTAGGTCATCTGGAAGTAGGTTAGATTTAGGTACTATATATGTCAGTCAGTCGGTCAGTGCTAAAATTACGACTTTTTGACCTTCATATCTTTATAACCGTTTGAGCTAGCTTCATTAAATTTGGGCTTCTAGATGTCCTTATGGATATAATTAAACACACGTAGTTTTATGTGTTTACGTTAAAGAGGTTTTGAGTTATAAAAGGGTCAAAAGTGGCACCAAGTGGTTCGTGTAATATACACTAGGCGCTGGCTAGCCAGTTCCTTTGCTTGAACTTGGCTTGACACGCTGCCGCGTCTCTAGATGATTTATGTAGTTATACAGTATATAGCTAATATATTTAATTTGTTAGCAAGTTGAAATCATCTTATAACTAATCATTCATAATACATTTATCAAAAGATTATAAACAAAAGATACAAATTAATTAACTAAAACCCGTTCTGCGTCATGCCCGGTCAAAAAGTCCCCATCACACTCGCGGCGTTCCCGCTTTGTACTGCGATGGAGAACTGTTGGACGAGCCATGACCCAGAACGGGGGTCGCTGCCTCTCTCCCTCAGCCGCCTTCCAAGTTCGTGGAACAAGTCACGCGCCTCGTGGCCCCAGGGCCCGGCTGTTTCTACAGCCACGGGAACAAAGTCGTATGTTGACCCTAGGGCTGCGTATTTTGCGTGCTTGTTTTTGGCGGCAGCTTCTGCCGCTGACCCTGCTGTCTTCAGTGTGTGTCTTAAGTGGGATGCAGCGAATGTGCTGACACATGTTGCAACCCAAATAAGACACCGCCCTCTCAGCCAGGGGATTAGGGTGAGCCCGTCTGGTCTTTTGTCGTCGGATCGGGAAAGGCCCGGCGGTTCGAGTAAGCATGGGACGTTTACAGAAACCATTGCCCGCCGAATAATCTCGTTAAGGGAGTGGTGTCTCGGGAATCGACCGGCGCATCTCTGGCAACTAAGCCCGTGATGGCCGTTCTCTTCTACCATAGCTCCGTTGTACATGTTATACAGTTACATATGTATTATTATAACATAGATATTTAGAATTGTGGCAGCTACAGGTATTTTAAAATTTCCCATGCTTTTAATAATTTCCCGCACCCTATTTTTATCTCTGTTTGGCTTGACGGTTAACTTACGACTTTTGGCATTAAGTTCGCCTTTTGTTCTCTTTTTTATTAGGCAATAAAGTTTAAATAAATAAATAAATGATTCAAAGTGGTTTCACTAGCGAAATGTTTTCGATTGTCGAATTGGGCCCCTTTGCAAATGTAGATTTTGTTGGACAGTGGTTTCTGAATATACGAATTAATAAATACTCGAACAGAAGAGAATACCTATCATAATATTATTACTTAACTAGCTATGATACCCGGCTTCGCTCGGGAGTTGATATGAGATTACGTGGTAGATGAAATAAAAAAAACATACTATGACGTAAAAAGTAAAAAATATATTTTGAAAACATTTTCTATATTTACATGTATTTACATTTTCTCATTATTTACACTACTTGTTTATAAACAACATTTTTCATTTTATTGTCCGGGGTATATATATATAAATTTTTCGAACTTCCTACTCTTGAGCAAGCTACATATAGCTGACCGTGAGAGAAGCAGGATTCTTTGAGGTTGATGCCACAATATTTCAAAGTTTGCCCTTGCGCTTTGTTAATTGTAAAACTAAAGGCTAATTTAATTGGAAACTGCAATCTTTTAAATTGAAATGGCAATTCAGAAGAGATCAGTGGTATTCTAGGTATAAATACTGTGTGTCCTTTGTTCTTTCCAGAAATAAGTTCAGCTTCAATGACATTATTCGATAGCTGTTTTACGATCATCCTCGTTCCATTACATAGTTTTGGGGAGTTGAGATTTCTGAGTAGTATGATTGGAGATCCAATTTTCAGACGAACGCAGTGTAATGGCATTCCTGGTACTTGTAAAGAGTTTAGAAATTCAGTAGGAAAGTTGACACTTTCTTCAATGGATACCATCGTGTCGATCGATTTATATACTTTCTCTTCACCAGGTATTTTCTTTAGAATATTAAAATTGATATCGTCAACAATATTATTTTTAGTGGCCAAAATTGCTCTTTGAAATAACCACTCTACGTTGGTATAGTTCTGAATAATATTTGGATAAATTTTGTCGATTAGTTCGTTTTCAGTAGTGGCTATGTTACAGAAATCACTATTGAGTTCAATGAGGCCGGTCGTTTGGTCAGTAGGATATGTACCTTCGCCTATTTGTAAAAGTATTTTAGCAAAATGTGCTGTTGTTTCATCTTTTGATGATTCAACCCTCATGTTTTTTGTTAATTGCAGTATTTGTACTTGCGGCCAGAGATGTGACTTTTTTAAGCATGCATTGATCTCGTCTGCTGGTGTTGATTTGGGAATAACTGGAAGTGTTTGTCGAAAATCTCCTGAGAGTATGAGTAGAGCTCCTCCCATCATTTCAGAGTTTTTTCGCAATTCTTGTAATGTTCTGTCCATGGCTTCTAGTGATTTTTTATGGGCCATGGTGCATTCATCCCAGAAGATAATTTTAGCATGTTTTAGAAGTTGACCCCGTCCAGATGTTCCTGAGATTTTACATACCGGGAATTGTTGTTCGGCTATATTCAACGGTAGTTGTAAGGCAGAATGGGCAGTTCGTCCTCCTTCCATAAGTGTGGCTGCAATGCCGGATGATGCTAGTGCCAGTGCGATGTGTTTTTCAGCACGTATTTCCGCCAGTATTAGATTTATTAGAAACGTTTTACCGGTGCCTCCTGGTGCGTCCAAGTAAATAATTCCACCAGTGTTGTTATTTATTCGGTTCATTATAACGTTGTAAATTTTTTTTTGATTGTCATTGAGGAGTGGTTTGTTGTGAGCAATGTATTCAAGTAGTTCATTGACGTTGTAGCTTTTTTCCTTTGTAATTTCGTAGTTTAGCACACTGAAAGTATTTCTTTGTGGTGCTGGCATTCCAATTTCTACTAAGGTCTGGTTATTTATTGCTTAACATTTATCTTCTAAGCGAATGAATGTTTCATTGAAGATGTCGTCATTGAATTCTATAGTCAGTTCTGGATTAGCTTGTCGGATTTGGTACAATATATCATCACTCATATTCCTTTTGAAAGAGTCCCATAGCTGTTTTGGGTTTGATGGGTTACATGTTGTTAGAATTATGGCGAATAACTCTCGAATTTGTTCAGCTGAAGCTGTGAGTGTGGCTTCTTGTAGTGTTCATTCCCAGTGGTTATCGTTTTCCAATAATCCTAAACGTTGACATGCTTCTCTGTAAGTCTGGCATATGTAGCCGTCAATAGTCCTGAGATCTGTGAAACTTGTTGGTCCCCGTATTTCGTGTAACAACATTCGGAGATAGAAACATTCGGCATTGTTTGGATGTACAGTGTATACTCGACCTTGCGTTAGTTTTCATTATTTCTGGATGACCCTCTTCTGGCATTCCTTGTTTTCGTCGTTGAAAAATTTTCCTTGTTTTGTCCCACGTATAATAAATAGGGACGTCGACATACAGTAACGTCTTTGCGAATGGATCCGTTTGGCAAAGTTGGAAAAAAGCTGTTAATGTTGTGTTCTGAGGTGGTTCGCTTGCAATGGCTATCATGTCGTGTCGATCCATGGAGGTTTGTCCGTATTTTAGTTGTTCTTTGATTTCTGGCCATGATGAGTTGCATGTAAATGTTATGAAGAGATCAGGTCGTCCATATTTTCTTACGTAGGTCATGGCATCTTGAGTATATTCGTGCATATGTCTTGGACTTCCTATGTATGATGAGGGTAAGATTACCATTGTTCCAATATCGTCAATATTGCCGTCATTTATGATCGCATCTCGAAGGTGGATGTATTCTTCTGTGCGTAGTTTCTTCTGATTCTTTTTTTTGCGTACATATCTACCAGAAATTGTTGGAATAAACGGCGAGTGTTGAGAATGTGATTGTATATTTCATTGTCTCTGATCATTAAGCGGTAAGCATAGAACTCCTTGGAAGTGACTTTTTTGTTTGTTTCTATGCCTGTTTTAGGATGAATTTGTTTTATATTGAAATGATAACCATCCTCTCCGTGCAGAAATATTAACGGATATTGAAGAGCATCATATGAACGGTGTGTCTCTGCAATGCATTGTAGTCCTTTTCTTCTTCGTTGTACAATTATGTCACGGCTTGTATTTTCATTGTCCACAATTACGATGGCGACTTCATCTATCTGAGGTGCATTAAATCTACGTTCGTGTTCTCCACGTGGTCTTTTATCGGCTCGAATTACAATTTTATAGTCATCAGAAATCATGCGGTCTAGTGTTGTTTTGAATATGTAAATCAGTTGATTGTATTTGTGTAAGATCCTCTGTACATCTTGGATTATTTCGCGTTTCAATCCAATAAAATTTGTACATCGTTGATCAATTTCGTTTTCTTCATTTCCGATGAAATATACTTGCAGAAATTTATAGTCATCGTTAGGCATTGGTAGTAACGATCCAATTTTGTGATAAATTTGCCCTTGAATTGAAAATACATATTCAAATTTGTCTCTATTAGTGTCAGTCGAAGTAACACCGAAAGAAGTCATTTGAAAGCAGGAGTTGTATGATCTTATATTTTGAAGAAAGTGTTTTGATTCTGGTGTTTCCCCGGTCATGTAATGTAGAAATTCCTGTGGAGGTGCTTCCAGTGGTGGTAATCGAATTTTTCCATTCATGCAACAGAGACCTGGTGTTTCTTTACTGAATTTTTTCGCGTGGCAAAATTGGCAAATGTTATTCATTTTTCCGATCACAACATATTTATGATCGTAATATTTCTTCGTCGGTTCGTAGTGGAATGCTTCCTTTGTTAGATTATCTTTTAAAATGCTCGATTCTTCAATACTTTTATTTTCTTTTCTTTCTTCGCTTTTTCCGCTTCTCAGGGTGCTCATTCTGGTTCGTTGATTTTGTAAACGTGCTTCGCGCTCTTCTTCCGTTTCATTTCTTCGATTTTCTTTTTGTTTCCGCCGTTTCGCTGCAGAACTGGCAAGATCTCCACCTCTTTTACGTCTAGGCATTGTATTCTGTAAAATATAAATTAAATGAACATTTTATAGACAAATATATTGTTACGTAAACGTGGAGCACGTTGAGACAAAGAAAAAAAAATTATTTAATCTTCAAGCGGTCGCGCGATATTTTGTTTACGGCCAAAGTATATAGAAGGCATCGATTCAACGCCGCGCGACTACTTGAAAGTTAAGGAAATTACAATTAAAAGAAAATAAAAAAAAACCATTAGAATTAATTAAATACACTATTAAAAATACTCACATTTGATATTTCACAATAAAGGCTCACAGATAACTTTTTTCTTCTTCGCTTCGAAATCGAGAATCAATTAAACACACTATTAAAAATACTCACACGTGATACTTCAAAATAAAGGCTCACACACAGATAATTTCTTTCTTTTTCGTTTCGAAATCGCTTGTTTCGCTGTTCAAATCAAACTAACTCTGGCGGGTGACACCGGGCTCTTATATATTCAGAAAGCTAGGCTCTAGGATATTCGAGAAAGTTGGCGCTAGGATAGTCGAGAAAGTTTGGGAATAATCGTTCGTTTAAGTCCATATTGTGTACAATGAATGAAATTCAACTATTCGACAACAGATGGCGCCACTTTGGACAATGAATGAAGTTCAACTACTCGACAACAGATGGCGCCACTACACTTACTTTCCGAGTTGAAGGGTTGGAAAAGCCCTTATATCTTTAAAGACACACCCTTTAGGTTAAAACGGGAACTTTCTTGTTCGAGGGGGAATAAAGGGCTATCACACTATATAAGTCCGTTTATCGTGCTGGGACTCCTTTTTAAGTTTTATCGGCACGCACATTTTCTCAACTTAGTTTTATTATATATAATGATTATGTGTCCGTTCCGTATTCCGTACGCAGTTACCTACACGGAGCGCTATTCTAACTACGCAATCTTATCTGCAAGGATGATATAGACATGGATGGACAATACCCATACAAAATCGCGTTCTCTTTTCAGGTTAAAGCACTAGCGTCATCTATCGGTCACACCAGACACTAAATCCTAGTTTCTAATACTTTGTTCGTCGCTTAACGCTGACAGAATAACTTGACTCCAGACTCGACAGATGGCGCTGTGGCACTGTGTACCGAAAACAGACGTATAGCTTGAACGCGATTTTGTATAGGCATTGTCAATCCATGTCTTAATCATCCTTGATGCCTATACAAAATCGCGTTCCTCGAACCTTCAGGCTATACGTCTGTTTTCGGTACGAAGTGCCACAGCGCCATCTGTCGAGTCGGAGTCGAGTTATTCTGTCAGCGTTAAGCGACGAACAAAGTATTAGAAACTAGGATTTAGTGTCTGGTGTAACCGATAGATGACGCTAGTGCTTTAACCTGAAATAAAAGTAACGCGATTTTGTATGGATATTGTCCATCCATGTCTATATAATCCTTGCTTATCTGTTATGGATCAGTTATTAAAATAAGCTTTTTTTCTCATCTAAATTAAATCTAATTTGTATTTACGTATTTATAACGTAAGTCCACATCCAGATCCCACACAACCAGTTAGCAATTGACATTGAGTATGTCATAGACGCCGTACTGACGTTGAGTAATTTAATTTTGACATATATTTGACATAAACTCGATCACCAATTAATAACAACAAAAAAATTTGAATATCAAATTAAAATCAAATCCATATAAAATTATACTCTTCGAATAAGCCTCGTGGAAAGGAATAAAATGACTTCGAAGGTAAAATCACTCACTTTAGGGGCTCCCTCCTATTAACCTTCTAGTAATTGAGTGCGGCTCGTATGTGCCTAAAGATCTACCTCTATAATGGGTTCAACGTAATATTGAATACCCTTTCTAAATTCGCCTTCAATCCGTAAGACACACTTCCGTGGGTATATATTTTAAGAGCATTTTGGTCCGCATTTTTCAGTCTGTCATTTACACTTGTTTAGACAAGTCAGATTCTTCCATTTTGTGGTCGAGGTAGAGGTAAATATAAAGTAGATTTTTTTTTAAAATTCTTGTGATTAAACCTCATAAGTACATTCAAATAGGTTTTGATAATATTTTAACAAATCGGGACTTAATAACATAATAATATATTAGATATCTATACATATAATAAAGCTGAAGAGGGTCGAAAGTCTGTACATGGAAGATAATCGAAAAAAAGTTGGCTGGGGATACTTAGAATCGATAACAGAACACGTTTCAACAATTTTTAGAATTTTTGTCTGTTTATCTGTTTGTCTGTTTATCTGTTTTTCTGTTTATCTGTTTGTCTGTTTATTTGACCGCGCATCACGTGAAAACGGCTGAACGGATTTTGATGACATTTTGTGTAGAGATAGTTTGAGTCCCGGGAAAGGATAATAGATAGTTTTAATCCCGAAAATCAACCCTGGTGGGGGTGAAAAGGGGGTTGAAAATTTGTATGGAGAATATTTAACCGCTGAAACGATTTAGATAGAAATTAGTATGGAGATAATAAGAGTCCCGAGAAACGTTATAGGATAGTTTTCAAACCCTTGTGAGGGTGAAAAGGGGGTTGGAAGTTGGTATGAGGATTTTTTTACCACTGAACTGATTTAGATGAAATTTGGTATAGAGATAGTATGGGTCTCGAGAAAGGACAAAGGATAGTTTCATCTTCAAAAAAGGGCGCCCCCCCTCCATCTTACTTTTGAACCCTAGGTCCAAAAAATTAAAAAAAAAATAATGGAAGTGAAGCCTAAAAGGTATTTTCAATAAAAACTATATTGATTAAAATCGGTTCAGCTGTTTTTGAGTTGTCAGTCAGAAACGCAAAGGACGTAAGTGCCGGATAGTAGAACATTTACATGCCCCCCCCCCCCATCGTACACGTCAAATAGAAAAATTCATTACTGACCCCCTCAAAAATAATTTCTGTATTAGTGACCCCCGAATTTCATAGTTCCCCCCCCCCCAAATTTTAGGCTGCAACCGCGCCTGTTCTTACCTTTTCATTCTTAGACTGATTTGACTGGAGGATCGATTTGGATGATATTTGCCATGGACATGATATGAAATAGGTACAGTCAAGGACATACGTCCTACAAATACAAAAGTGGTACTGTATCGTCAGATATACACCTACTATTCAATGTCGTTTAAAGCATGTCAAAAAAAATTATAAGGACGAAAAAAACTATTGATTTTGGAGTGTAGTTTTATTTAGTGGTAATAGTAAAGTATTTTATCTACACTACTGTCCTCTAGCGTATCCATCTGTCAACTTTACTTTAAGATCTTCAAGTTCCGCCTCCAGGGGGAGGGAGAGTAATTAGGGGTGAATGAGCCGCTTACTGACAAAGACCGAATTCCACGCGGGCGGAGCCGCGGGCACAGCTAGTATATATATATTATTAGAAGGAGATTACCGTTTTACTTCATATTTATTGTTGTTTTCTACCAAAAAATAAAAAGTAGATTTAGAAATTTCATGATTATCCGCAGAAAGAAGTATTTTTTTTAATACCACGACGGTGGCAAACAAGCAAATGGCCCGCCTGATGGTAAGCAGCTACCGTAGCCTATGGATGCCTGCAACTCCAGAGGTGTCACACGCGCGTTGCCGACCCTTTACAAAAGGAGGATTCTCTGTGTTGACGGCTAAAGGAATAAGAGGGGACCCTCTTCAATAGGTGCGCATGACGTTCTCATTAATGGATGAAGTCCATTGCATGCGACGCACTATACCACCGGCAGCGGGGGCCCTGGGCGGGGCAGGATGTCCCGCAAGCCCCAAGCGTGCCGGCAGCGGTGGCCGTCCCCGTCGCGCAGGTGGTCATGGCGGCGGCGGCCCGCACTCGTCGCTCGACTCGCTGGTGTCGGGCACAGTAGCGAACTTATCGCTGGTTCTTTGAGCTCTTTGGCAATAATATAAAAAAAAATACCATAATCAATAGTCTAATGATATACAAAGGAATTTCACATCGAAAATGACCTTTTTCAATTCCCTGCGCTCTTGTCTAGATATGTATATTGAAAGACGTACTGGAGATACTACTACTAAATACTTGCTTAAATATGGTGAGCAAAGGCATTTAAACTGAAATGTCGGGCTATAGAACGTCTATCAGCACTTGAAACTCCCGCTACGCTCAAGATTTTACGCTAGGACTCTTCGCTAAGCTCCACCAAAGATTGCATTTCGCTCGCAATATTTTTTGTAAAACTATGTGGCCGCATCTATCCTTTACTGTTTGTCTACGCGTCGCTAAAGTGGAAAAGGACAATTACGGCGTCGTGTCGATAACGATGGCTATCACGGTGTTTATCTTATCTCGGCTGACCCCGAATGTAGGGCGGGGGCGGCGGGGCGAATATCCCCTCAACTTCACTATTAGAGACGCGTCGAGTTCGAGCATTCGGTGGAACGACAACTTAAATTCTGCCGTGTATTTCAGATTTCAGGGATTGTTATTGAACACGGGTATGTCCTTAAACTACGTCCAAAAGCGAGGTATGGGCACTGCGAATGTCATATCGCTATGTGTGGTAGGGCACAGCTCAGCGAATGTCACCTCGCTCAAATCTGGAGCAGAGCCCAACTGGGGAAGTTACAGACAATCCCAGCCAAATAGCCCTAGACTACTCATAGTGATGTGTTCCTGCTGGTGAATAAGGTGGCTAAAGAGCTCAAAGAGGACCCAGTGTGTTGACGATGAGGGAGTCTCTTGTTCGTTTAGCCGTCAACACAGTTGAGTCCTCCTTTTTGTCAACGCGCATGTGACACCTCTGGAGTTGCAGGTGTCCATAGGCTACGGTAGCTGCGTACCATCAGGAGGGCCGTATGCTTGTAAAAAAAAACCGGCCAAGAGCGTGTCGGGCCACGCTCAGTGTAGGGTTCCGTAGTTTTCCGTCCGTCACAGTGTGTCCCCACTTAAGAGTTAAAATAACACCGCCATGTAGGATATGATATGAGCGTTCCACGTACAGCGACATCTATCGGCAAATTAAGTAAACTATTGCGCGCGAGCTTAAGTATGGAAGATGATTTTTATGGGATAATTATTTATTGCGTGAACCGATTTTCACCGTTTTTACTTTATTTGAAAGCACGTATTTCATTGTGATTTTGTAGAAATTACGGGTACAATAAACACCTGCTTATACGGTTAAATTACAAACTTAGTTCACAAATTATTTTGTAATTTTTTTTCAAAAACTATTCAACCTATCAAGTTCAAAATAATTTTCCTAGAAAGTTTTTATAAAGTTCTACTTTTGAGATTTTTTTCATATTTTTAAAACTTATGGTTCAAAAGTTAGAGGGGGGGGGGGGACACATTTTTTTTTACTTCTGGAGCGATTATTTCCGAAAATATTTACATTATCAAAAAATTATTTTAGAAAACCCCTATTCATTTTTAAATACCTATCCAACAATATATCACACGTTAGGGTTGAAATGAAAAAAAAAATCACTTCCCACTTTACGTATAGGGGAGGTACCCTAATAAAACATTTTTTTCCAATTTTTATTTTACCACTTTGTCGGCGTGATTGATATACATATTAGTACCAAATTTCAGCTTTCTAGTGCTAACGGTCACAGATTATCCGCGGGCGGACGGACGGACGGGCAGACATGGCGAAACTATAAGGGTTCCTAGTTGACTACGGAACCCTAAAAAGGAATGACATATCACTCATGCAAAACTTGAGCTGAAGAAATGGAAAGCGTTTTGATCTTATTTTGGTGTAATATGTCTTTATCAATAATATAAAATTATTGTTTATGGTTCTACTTGTTTTTGCAAACTTAATAGTCTAAGTATTCGTATACGGTGCCACTATAAAACTGTCATCAGCCGTTCCAGAATTAGAAGATTGATTTATTGGTACAGTATTGATGATGTATAGGTATATGCACTTTCGCCTTGACAGGCAGTGGCGTGATTAATGTACGTTAAATTGTAAACTCTTTATAAAACTTGTACTAACACAAAACCGGTAAAAATAAAAACCAAAAAGATAAAAGATATTTATTCTTCAATTTAGGCACATTACAATGCACTTTAATATGATCGTCAGAGAAAAAAAATAAACCACAAAAGAAAACAGTGCAAAGGCAAACTTATCCCTGTAAAAGATCCATTCCAACTAACTTTTGTGAAATTGTAGCTTGAATTAGCGTCTGTCAGTATCTTGGCCATTGTATTGTATTGTAGTACGGGCAGGTTTCCGCAACTCGACTTCTAGCGCCTATTTTGCGTAAATACCTTGGCCATATTGATATTTCTGACTGTTCCATTGTATGGCAATTTTAAAATGAATAATAGCTACCCAGTTTATAAATCGTAATATTTTTAATAAATCGGCATCTTCATCCAGCATGTAACGTGTCTTATATTTCACAAATATGTTTGGCGGTCAAAACATCGAACATCGACATAGAAAACCTCAACCCAACTCTCGTAACCCAACAAGATGATTTGAACGTGATCCCATGACTGAGCTACTAAGCCCCGTTCCGGAAATGAGATCCGCACTTGTAGAGGATTAACACCACTCGAAATAAAGATGGGGTTGGGATTAACAGGTGAATCTTGGTAAACATATTAAGAGGAGCCTTAAAAGAAAGGATTAATGTCAAAAAAAACAACGAGGTGCACTCCGGGAGTGCCGGCAGAAGTAAAAACTTAAATATTAACGTTGTATATTTTTGATATTTTGGAATGGTTAAGGTAATAGTTTTGCACGAATTGCTTTAATTATCGGTATAAAAGTACTATCATTTATGTGGTTACATTAAAAATTTAACACTTCAGAACTATTACAATTATTTATCGATCAGGTCACGTGTCCGTCTTACGAATTTTCAATCTGACGAATCTGTCGGTCACGTGACCTGTCGCGAGTTTAACATTTTTTCTCCATCACAAAAAGTGCACAGCGCCGCTATAGTAGTTTATGTAACTGTTACGTAATAAGGCCTAATTACGTACAGTTGCATACACTGCTTTATCTACACTCATATTATTTATCCAAAATGCCGTATTCGGAAACCATAGAATGGCCGCCATTGCACCGCCATGGCCAACTCGATTGTGCCGGCGGTCGGGGAGGCGCGTGTCGGGCTGTCGGCGGATGCGCGGGAGGGTACAGGTGTACATTATGTTATCAAAAGTCATCAATAGTTGAGCATGTAAAGTTAAAATTACGTTACTGCCACAGATAAAAAGCTTATCATAGTAAAATCGGTCGTGGTAATGCTAGCCATTGCCTACCGATTTCGAACATGTTTTAGAGAACTTACAATATGAGTGTAGATAAAAGAAGTTTTCACTTCAAAAATATTGTTAGTCCGTAAGTTGGACAGTATCAAAAATATTTGACACGTATAGTTCCGTCATGTCCGTTTCTCTGTCTGTTTGCGTCTGTTAGCACAGTGATCGTTAGTACTAACTAGAAAGCTATATTAGTATCAGTTTATGTAAAAGGTACCAAATCACGCTGTGGTAAAAAAAAAATTTGGGTACCTCTCGTAAGCATAAAACAAGAGTGATTTGTTTTCGCTTTAACTTTGCATGTTAAAAATTATCGCCGTAAAAGTAGTGTTGTTAGAAGCCTTGTTTTGAAGACTTGAACCTTATAGACTCGCATACCTTGAAGGTTCAAGCTTTGAAGACTCGAGCGTTAAAGGTTTGAGCTCGAAACGGTTCAGAACCTTAACGACTCAGGCTTTTTATGAGCTCTTAAGAGTAAGTCTTTAAGACTCGGGCTTAATAGAGAGCTCAAGCGTTAAGAACTCGGGCCTATTGAAAGCTCAAGTCCCCCGAACCTCGAAGGCCTGAGTCAAGCGTTAAGAGCTCAAACTATGAGCGCTCTATGCATTAAGTATTATCACAGCCTAGCTATCTGTACAGAAAGTCGTCTAACTTCATAGAACCTACCACATAACACAACCTACTCATTTAATGTCTCGACCGAAGGCTCAGGGTTGTCAAATAATTTGTTAAAGTTATTTTATTTATTTATGTGATTTCACATACAAAAAAATTATTTTTATCCAGAATTTTTTTTTACTATATTGTATTTTATTATCATGTATTAATTTCAAAACATGGACGCCATCTTATTTTTTTACTTATCTTTGATTACTTTGGAAATAGAAATGGGAGGAAATGATTTGTTATTCAATAATATTTGAAAAATAGCAAATAATTAATATATGTTATTGATCTATGTAATTTGTTTAAAGCTTTTAAGACTTTTAAGTACTCCGAACCTTATAGACTTAAAACCTTCAAAACTTAGGAGGCTTTAAAGCTTGAGGCCTAAAGACTCGAGGTTTCTGCGCTCGTAAGCAGCAACATTTGAGCAGCATTTGATTTGAGGCTTATACGCTCGAGGCTTTAAGGTTTGAGGCTTATAGACTCGGCAGTCGCGACTCGAGTCTTGTAGTTTACGCCTCGAAGCTTAAATTCACAACACTACGTAAAAGCCAAAACTTGAAGAAGAAAATTATATGAAACGACACTGATTTAGTTCCAATTTTGTCGCGTTTATAGCTGAGAAGTTATCTTGTCTTCATCTTTTACGAGTAGGTAGGACTGTGGATCAGACGATGATCGTGTGCCGGATGCGTATATAATAGCAGTAGTGATTTATGAAGGTTCGAAGCTCCAAGCGGCTGTTACTCTGCCTATTTACATAATATGGCGCGCTGGGAATTTTATTGGCAGAGATTTTTGTCATAAATATTCTGTTAGCAAGAGCGATATACATAATGAAGTTACATTTTGATGATGATTGTTGTATCAAATTGTTGAGGTTTCTTATACATAAGTCTTTGGCTAAAAAAAATGTTGTACAAGCTATTAACGTCGACTGGACTTCTCTTGCAATAGTCATTTACTGCAACGAGATGATTCTAATAAACCCAAACAGCTTTCATTGTTTTACCACAGAGTTCTTAATATGGCCACGTTCGGTCTCCATTCATTGGACCAGCTCGATGGTACCAAAATATTGTATTATCATAATATATACGCAGGTATGCTAAATTTCAGCTCGATCGGATCGTAAAACAGAAATTGGTTCAATGCTGGCTTGCAAGATTAAAATTAAACAACAAACTAACTAATTGACAAACAATGTTAAATAAAAGCTTGTAAAATATCGAAAATGATAGATGCGAACATAGTCACGTCATTCCATAACTTTGCTAACTCGGGGCAAGTTCTAGGGATTTGATATCGATATTTATTAATACATGTGCTCATGGAAAGTCATCGATTACTAAGTATAAAAAGGTACGACATTATCGATATCATGTCTGATATCGAGCCTCATGTTAAAAGTATGAGGATGTAATTTCAATCAAAATAAGATAATTTTCTGTCATATGCTGGAGTAAAAATTATATATGGGGTAATATTCCGCTACGATTGTTACGAAGAAAATAAATAATATTTATTTATCTTGACTAACATCTAGATGTTTATATAATATATCGATGTTACTATAATATCGAGATATTTTTTTATCGAAAAATATTTTGCTACATCACTTTAGTATTGGTGCCCCGATTTAAGTACGGTCACGGACTTTAATCGTTGAGCCATATACGGTTCACTTTACACTGGACTTTTAATAGAGTAAGTATTAAACAAAAGAAAATAGCTGGACCCTTAAATGACTCAACAATTAAAGTCCGTGACTGTACCACACATATTATTTCCATACATTATTTTTTAAGTCTCAATGAGCGTTGTGAAAATACGATTCTCACTTGGCTAGATCCCCGAGGAGACATGAACTTTCGCTGAAGCGCCAGATAGCGCCAATCGTAGACATTAACGATTGTTCATTGGTTTTCCGACCGACGCGAAACCTGATTGACATTTACCAACACGCTTTTGGACTTTGAAGAATAAAACTTACTTACTTACTTACTGCAGTGGCGCAGCGACCCAAAGTGGATCTCGGCCTCCGACACCAAAGATCGCCAGTCTTCTCTGTGCGCCCAGCGCGGTGAGGTCCTTCAGCACCTCGCCTTTCCAGCGGTGCTTAGGACGCCCAGGTCTTCTACAAGTTGGCTGGCCAGAGTATGCTCTCTAAACGGCACGATTTTCACCCATACGAACTATGTGTCCGAGCCATCAGAGTCTAGCGGCTTTTGTTTCCCCAATGATGTTCGGCGATTGATGTTTGTTGAAGAATAAAAGTAAAGTCGAAACTAATATTGATGTTTTTCGAATCTGTAGATAATATAGTTTCCATTTCTGTAGAATATAATGCTTGAAAGCTAGACCTCCTCTTTGTGTTCATGTCTTTTATGCTAAGCAATGCATATATGACGGTGGAACGGAACCACTTAAGTCGCTATTCCAATTAAGTACGGAATAAAGGGCTTCCTTAAAAATGTGTTTAAAGAAGACAATAAAATGTCACGTTATAACTAAGTATGTTCTCCGTAAACAATAATAATAAAGTGAATGACTTCATGCTATATGTACTTATATGTAATAATATAAAAATTCAATCAGTAAACGTGATATGTATTGAATTGAACACGATCAAACTTTAGTATGAAAATGCTCGACGAGTGTGCCAAAAACTGTCCGGATTTACTATCTTTTGATCTTTTATAACGTAAACCCGACTTTATTCAATTATCGTTAATGTCTTTTACAGCGCGAGCGTCCTGTTACTTTATAACTTCCAAACTTTCCCTTAGATTACTTGTTTTCAAACAATCAAATTCGCCGAAGTATCTATTTAGTTGCACTTATTTGCATAAATCCAACTTTGTAACCCGTAGGTATAGCGCGGTGTTTACACAGCCAAAACGGCGGTTTAAATTCCCACTTCCTAACATCGATATAAAGTCGCGAAATAATCGATGAAACGATCAAAGTAGTAATCGCATGGAATACAATTGATTTTCGTGGGTCGGTTTGGGCGGGCGGCGGCAGGAGGGCGGGCGCGGGCGCGGCAGTGCGCGGCGCGCGCGGGCCCCGGTCGCTCGTCCCGCGCCCGCACGAGCGAGCAGCCTGCACAAATAGATTTACGAGCGGAGCCGCCGACCCGCAGCGCAGTCGCTCGCCGCGCGCACTCATCCGCACCCGTCAAACCTTCTGGCACCTTTCACCAACCCGTGCACGCCGCGACGTTAGGTACTTTAAAATTAATTGGACGAAGGAACACTCAAAATAAGTTCCTAAAGATTTTTATGACGTTTTGCTAAGTTTTTTACAGAAATAAGGAAGTCAAATGCATTAGTACTGAAGTGCCCTGTCAGAACTTTTATTACTTAAGCAGCGGAAGTTTAAAAGGATTTATATTGCCATCGGCGCCACTAACAAGTGGCCCAGTGCCACCTGCGCGGTGACTACAGACTCCTCGTTGCTGCCGACAGGTGGGTGTACTTATGAATGATTAAGAACGCTGTTAATGATCAACACTTAACTTTACCCTGGTTGGTAAAAAGTTACCGGTCGGTGTTTTCCTGCAGTGAAAGCTATTCCTAAAAGCTTCCTATATTTTGTCATTGATGGATGACAAGTGCCGATGAGAAGCGGGCACCCTTCGTCACGTCACCGACCGTTCCACTCACAGTCGCTTCGCTAATGTATTATCATTCTGTTTTCATTCCCCACTCAGCGCTGGAGTTTTGCCCATTCCCCCATTGATCGGCGATCTAAGAGCCTCGTAAAGTGTTAACGTTATCCTATAGTCGTACTTATTTACCAAACAGACGATCAAAAGAAGCGGATAGGAAATTCCCGGTTTTATTTATCAAAATTCAATTAAGGTTATTTTTGAAGTGTGATTCATGGTCGTTGGCATTATTAGGGTTTCGTACTTACTCGAAAGTTGATATGGAACAATAATGAGAGCAACGAAACCCGTCTAGTAAGATTACAATACTATCATTATTGCTAAATCCGGGCATCTGGTAGCTTTTAATGGGTGGAGGTTAGAGTGACGGACTAGCAAAAAATTTCAGTTAGAAAAAAGTAATACCAAAATAGGTAAAAACTGCCGAAGTTGTCTTACTTATAGAGGACGGGGCCTAAATTTTAACATTAGAACAAAATAAAATGCGTATTATTTCGGACACAGAAACAGTAGCAGAAACTATGAATTACAATATACGTCGTTTTGGATTACTTTCCCCCGAAAGTTTTGGCAATGATATAATCTAATTATTTATATAATTTCTCATAATACTGCATCAATACCAGAGCTCTAGGATTTGTATTCTTAAAGTGGTTTGCATTCTTGGACCACCACTTTACAGCTGCCAGATGTCCGGATCTAGAAATAAGCATAGTAGCGAACTGACGAGAGGGGTTTCGTCGCTCTCATCATTGTGTCATATCTGACTCCAGTATAATAGTGGAACTCCTTTATTGTCAGGTCGTCCGTCTGCCTGCCCATCTGCTGTCAACTACTGAAGTTCAGTTCAGTAATAGGTAGATAATTGAATTTTCACTGATTTGAATTGATTTATCTTTTACTTAAATAAGGTAAGGTACCTATTTCTGTTAAATGATTTATTAACAAATGTTATATAGGTACATGATGTTAAAACTTACATGATATATTGCATACCTATGAGCAAATAAAATAAAATCGATACCGTACAGAATCTTTGGACTGCAAGCCCGACATGCACTTGCCCGGTTTTTTAATAATAATCGTGTAAACACATTATATTCTAATATCAACATTGCGCTTGGCGCGTCTAGTATACCCTCACCCGCGCGAGCGCTGCCCCATACCAAATTAAAAAATGTAATTTTTATGGGGCTCGTCTCGGAACTCGTATACAAAGAGTTTACGATGCAATAACTGGAGCTTTGAACTGCAAAGCATTTTCTACTCTTCTCTCAGTTTATTCCTGATATAACTTGACTCCGAGGTTCGCAACAGCTACGCATGTCGCAAGACGGACTTATACTGGTCCACTTGACAAAGTGCTGGAATTATTTTATGAAATATTTCAAGAGGCATATTTCGTGCTATGACAGAACGTCCTGTAAGCGGGTCATCCAGAATTGTGTCTGCTTCTCAGCTCCGTAAAACCACAAAATGTTTGTTTGACGGGTTTGACGGAGTTGAGTATGCCCGCTGACTAAAATATTAGAATGACCCAAGCTTGACCTATTAGCCCTGTCCATTCAGTTCAACAAAACCATAAATAACGTACAAAAAATAGCTATAGCGGTAGGTATAAGTAGTAGTTAGCGGTTAGTAGCTGACTGTTGCAGTTTTGTTGTACGTTAAGTAATGAATTGTCCATTTGAGCCCTAACTTTGGTAGTTCCTACCAGCCTAGAGCCTAGATAAGTTGGACACGAATACCTACGTGATAACCTGGTACGTGTGGACCATGTCATCGAAGGAGGAATATGGTGTTCCTAATGTTTTAAAGTAAAATAAAACCTAATACTTTTATGTAAATTTCTTTAAATTGAAAATAGGGAGTGCATTTGGATAAACAATACTTACCTCCTGCCAAAATATCTTAATAATTATATACCGTCGGTGGTTTATCGACCACTATGTTATACCTATAACGGTAAGTACTTTTTATTCATATTTAAGTTTATTGTTTACTGTTTAATGTTCCTATTTATTTCAGATAAAAATAGTTTATTCGAGAAAAAAATAATATTTTACAAGCTCACATGGTCATTCACATTATAAATATAAATACATGGTAAATATCCCGTTTCAAATAATATTTATAATATTTTACAAATTACACACTTTACAAGACAGTCAAATTAACAGTAAACTTAAGCCTAAAAATAACATTAACTAGAACGTCACAAAATGTATATATGTATAAGTACATAATCTAAATTTAACAAAGCAGACAAATAGCACTAAAAATTAAACTAAAAACCTAAACGGTACGGTACGGTTCTTAAGTACTTACATAAAGTTTTTTTCTTTCAACTACGTGAAAATAAAGACAGTCGTTGAAAACGGTCGATTTCCGACTTTAAAATAAAAACTTTACCTACTTATTTATTAAA
This sequence comes from Pammene aurita, assembly GCA_947086415.1. Classification (NCBI taxonomy): domain Eukaryota; kingdom Metazoa; phylum Arthropoda; class Insecta; order Lepidoptera; family Tortricidae; genus Pammene; species Pammene aurita. The sequence continues at coordinate 14,922,510 of OX352292.1, read as the reverse complement.
AGGGCCCCTCTACCACATGCCAAACAGTGACACATCCATGCGAGAACACTACTTCTTTTATTTATAGTGATTGAACGTAGTCTCACTAACTGAACTCTGATATTTAATTAAATTCCATAAATATAACCTCACTTGCTAACTTTTCCTTTTTATTTCTCTGAATAAAGCTAAATGAAAGGATTTTTTTTATCAGAGGATTATAAATACCTGTAAAAACATTATATCTGTGTTATTTCTTTTAAGAAAACACATAAATACCCGAAACCGATGAATAAGTGAGGTTAGTTTTTTGGAATTTAATTAATAATCAGACTGTCAGATTTTGGATGTTACTTGTTAAGCCCGACATAGATTTAAAATGGCGCTACGCTTAAAGATAAGTAAAGTCCACAAAAGAGAAACCAACACGTAGGTATATGAACATTCCACGAGTGCGAGAGATACACGATAATTTTGAAAGCGTGACAACTTTTGAATTTGGGTATTTAGCTTATAACTTACGTCGTCACAGCTCATATTTTAGCGTGGAAAATATAAAATAATCGTGAATAAAATAACTTGGGATGAAAAAGGAGAAACAGGGTGTCGCATTGTGTTTCAGATTGGACTATTACTCATAGGAAAAACCCAGGTAATTACTTATTTATCAGGTTAACATGATATTCCGATCAATGTCTTTGAAACAACATTTTATCAAATTAGTAAAATAAATCGTTTATACGATTTATGCACTTATGTATGCACTAGATACAATAATTGAATGACACTAATGTGTTTCTTTTGCTGTCTGCTAATATTGTATCATAATAGTTAATATTCAAGATTATTTTGTGTTCAAATCGACACTGTTATTCTACGCTAGTGTTTGACAAAACGTTTTAGGGACTAAAACATAAACTTGATATACAGAAGTCGAACGACAATTTTCAGATTGTGAAAACTCGGAATTCTCGAATATTTCCGAATGCATTTAACGTGTTCATAAATTATCGTCTTAATCATTGATATTTACATATATATTGACTAAATGCGAAACTTTGTAAGTGTCGTTACTAATGCCAACATGAAATTTTGATGTATACCACTTAGATATGTTTTAACCACCGCGTTCAATCAAAATACGCATACGTAAGTATGACATGAAACCCACATGAAATTGACTGAAAAATGACAAACACGAACTTATCCGAGCTTTCCTGATCGGAAAGGATAGTAGCAGAGCACAGCATGGGATGGTAGTAGTACATCTGTACCACAGTTGAATTTAATTTACACGTTAATAACAAAAAATACAAATTCTGAAAAAAAGGAAAAAACAAAAAATTGCTTTTATTTAACTTATCTACAATATTCACAAGATGTCGTCAAAATTAGCAACAATTGCAACCCATTTTTGTACCACTATCGATGCTGGGTCCTGGGTCTACTCGGCAGCCTAGTCCTATGAATTGGCGTAGGAAGACTAGGAAGTAGTTTTTACGAAAGTCATCCATGTGCCATCGGACCTTTTTGGCGAACCGGGACCCAGGGGTGAAACTAGGCCTTATTGGGATAAATTAGTGGGGTTTGTAAAAAACATAAATTAGTGGGTTTAATGTTTTCCTTAGTTTCGTATTAAGAGATTCTCCCCAAAATGAGAACTTATATTAAGATTTAGATCTTAGTCCTATTTTGATTTTATGATTTCGCCAGTAATTCAATTTTGAACTGGATTAGATAGGTAAGATTGTTAGGTAAAGTATTCCCTAAATAAGAAGCCTTTAATTACACTAAGAACTTTTTACGGAGTTGACAATGATCCTTTAATATTAGGATTAAGTGTCAAGTGTGCGCTGTGTGCGTGGCTTTCTCTTATCCTCCTTTTAAACAAAGTTTCTTAAATTTTCCACAAAAAAATAATTTGTCAGTTTTGTAACGGTCCAGAACGTACCTATGTGAACGTATCACAAAACTGTCAATAAATTAGGGACACTTTTTAGGGTTCCGTAGCCAAAATAGCAAAAACGGAACCCTTATAGTTTCGTCACGTCCGTCTGTCCGTCCGTCCGTATGTCACTATGCTATGTGGGTACCCACCACTGACATCACTAATTAGTAGCACGTGCAGTGCAGTCCCTTTAGCCGTCGACACAGTGATTCCTCTCGGCAACGGGCATGCGACACCTATGGAGTTGCTGGCGTCCATAGCTGCTTACCACCAGGAGGGGCGTAACCACAACTTTCCCACCACGAGGTATTAATTAAGAATCAGCTAACGCCGCGTTTCTTTGTTACAGGGTTTACAGAACGCAGTAGAGCAGAGCCAAGAGCATGGGTCCTGCGTGGTTGTGCAGCGATTGAGCCAGGGCCCGGGGCCGGTGGCGCGCTGGAGGCGCTGCGCCGGCACTCGCGGCAGATCGCCGCGCGACGCGTGCGCCGCGTGCAGGTGCGTACCGGGACCCAGGGATCAGAAGCCGGTATTTGCTCCATACTTAAATACCGGTTTTTATCATCCTTTTTTCGCTCTTCCGTTTCCTATTCCATATTTTACCAGGAAATCTATTAACATCAAATACAATATTGAGCTCTACATAAAGCCAAAAAATATTAAATACGAGTATATCGCGTCATTTCGGGGTTTTTTGCAAAAACCGGCTAAGATCCCTGTCTGGGCCCAATCCAACAACCAAAAACTGAACAGTCGCTAGCGAGACCACTATCAGTATGACACATTCTGCTCTTACTTTAGCACATGTGTCAAACGAGCAGTGATATCGTGTCACAGTTCTAGAGAAAGAGCTAGCCACGTCAGATATGACACAATAATGAGAGCGACGAAACCCCTCTAGTTAGTTTGCTATACTATGCTTATTTCTAGATCCGGACATCTGGCAGCTGTAAAGTGGTGGAAGTAAAAGAATGCAAATAACTTGAAGAAAACAACTCCTATAGTTCTAGTTTTAATGCAGTATTATGAGAAATTATATAAATAATTAGATAATATCATTGCTAAAACATTCTGATGGGGGAAAGTAGTCCAAAACGACGTATAATGTAATTCATAGTTTATCGCGTACTGTTTCTTTTTCCGAAATAATACGCAATGTTTTTTGTTCTAGTATTAAAATATAGGCCCTATCCTTTATATTTGAGACAACTTCGGCAGTTTTTACCTATTTTGGTATTACTATTTTCCAATTCAAAAAATTTGCTAGTCTTTTACTCTGACCTCCACCCATTAAAAGCTGCCAGATGCCCGGATCTTGCAATAAGGATAGTATAGCAATCGAAACAGACCAGTTTCGTTGCTCTCATTATTGTGTCATATCTGACGTGGCCAGCTCTTAGACCATTCAGTTTGGCATGTCGAATAGGGGTCCTACCCTAACTTCAACACAACAGCGTTTGCATATTTATTCAAGCGATATTAGAGGCAGAAGGCAGATAAAGTAATTTTGATTTTTGCATTGTGTATTTCATACTAAAATTCAGCTTTCTAATAGGCACTGCTAATGATCACTGAGTTAAGCCGGTGACATACAAACAGATAGAAGGAAGACAGAAGTGGCGAAGAGTTTTGAAAATTTTGCGAAAAACGTATTTGTAATCTTTTTAGACTTTTTACTCTTATCTGTAGTAGATATGACCTACATATTGTATGTAAGTATACCTACTTGCGTAGGTAGGAAAATATCTACGTTTATTTGTCTCGTGCTGAGCCATAAATATAAAGGGAAGTAATTAAATGATCAGCCGTTTTTAAAACTGATTCGCAAAAAAAAATTGCCAGTAAATCATTTGGTCAGCATACAAAAATTTTTCTGGCAAAAATTAAAAATGGAGACTCTTGTTCAGCAAACAAACTTGTCAAAAACAAACAAATGGACAACGTTATATCCAATATTGATCTGCTTTTGTTATAATTTATCTGTTCAATAAATTGTTGAGCTGCAAAATAATTACTTGGTCAGCAAGATTAAAAAAATGGTGGGTAGAAAAAACATGGTTGTAAGCAGTTTAATTTAAAGGTATGCATATTAAAGCAGTGGTAATCTGATATAATAAAGTTGGTGGCGTTTGATTTGAAAAATCGGCAGAGTTGTAACCGGAGTGAAATTAGTCCACGTGACACGACCAGCCAATCGTGTGCGTGCATTTTATCATTCTAAGGTTATTAGAAAATGTCTTTTTCGTATTTTTTATTGATTACATTTTTTGGATTAACTTGCCCGTTAAAGAACTAAAGCAGTCCAAAGTTGCAAAGTCGGCCATAGAATTACTACGGAGCCAGGGACTTTAAAAAAAAATATTATAATTAAATTCGGCTACAAATAAAGTGGGTTAGGTTAGATTTGAATTGTGACCCACAACCGACCCAAACGGCTACAAATAAAGTGGGTTAGGTTAGGTTAGGTTAGAACTGTGACCCTCAACCAACCCGAACGGCTACAAATAAAGTGGGTTAGGTTAGGTTAGAACTGTGACCCTCAAGCGACCCGCACGGCTACAAATATAATGGGTTAGGTTAGATTAGAACTGTGACCCTCAACCCACCAGACAAAGACAGGAAAACGGCGAAGCCCCCCACGCATTAGAATAAAAATAGAAAAGATTTTTTTATTTTAAATTTGATTTCATAAACATAAAAAAGAATCAATTTGTTGTTTAATTCATCTCCAAAATTCCAGCAAAGAATTACTTGCGCCCATTTTATGAATGGGCAGTAGGTTTTTTGAAGGACAAAATGAAAGGAAAGTAATTAAATGATGCCTAGTATATTTTTTCCTTTCGGCCGCGTATGTAACCGAGTTTTGTAACCAGGTACATAATAAGAAAAATTTATCTTTTCTCGTAACCAGTTACAAACTGCGAGGTTACAAAAGAAGAACGTTTTATCTTTTCTCATTACCAATTATTCAACTAGACGGAGCCCCGCTTCGCGGGACTCCTGTTTCTGGGCGGTTTGCCCTTCGGGCATCTGAAGCTACCTAACGAACCTAACCTACCTACGCCACACTAAATTAATAGGTAGATAGGTTAGGTTTGTTAGGTAGCTTCAGATGCCCGAAGGGCAAACCGCCCAGAAATAGGCGGGGCTCCGTCTAGTTAAGTTTTAAAGGAAATGTTTTTTGAAAAGAAATTTCATAATATTTCTAAGTCTTGAAATATTTTTACTAGTTTGTAACTGGTTACGAGAAAAGAGAAAATTTTCTTATTTTGTACCTGGTTACAAAACTCGGTTACATACGCGGCTGAAAGGTATTTTTTTTTTGTTTCAAAAACTCAGCTGATCAGCAAAAGGTAGGTTAGGTTGGTAAGACATTTGCTGATCAACAGATTTTTTAGCGAACCAATTTTTGCGGATCAGTTCAATTGTAATCCAAAATGAAATTATTCGCTTACCCACCGATTGTTTAAAGAAATCTGATTTAAGGCGGGTAGCTTACTGCAGCCGCTCAAATAATTAAATTGCCAACCAAATCATTTTAGAGCAGCTCAGTATGACATTAATTGCGAACTGGTTTAGAAATACTTGCTGAACATAAGTTGCTAACCAAGTGTCCAATTTTGCTGACCAAATATATATTTTTGCTTACCAAAATAGGAATATTCTGCAGATCGATTAAATGACACCCAAATATAAAGAGGGAGGCAATGTGATAATTACACGTTACCGCACACATTTAATGATAATGGCTGCTTATACATATATTTGAACTTGAAAACTGGTGTACAGGCTGGCGTTCACGTTCAGACCGCACTCTCTTGTTGACTACATTAAAACTGGATCGCCGCCCGCCCAGCAATCTGCCCGCCCAGCTGACTGATCGTTTGTTGCAGTTCACGGAGCGGGCGCGAGAGGGCGCGCGCGGCGATGGAGCAGGTAAGTGCGCGCGCGCAGTCTTGCCAACTTCACCCGCTAGGTGACCGTGCGATCTACACTCAAGTGTTTCCCATTCTGGTTAATGGATTCCCAGTTTACATTTCACGTGCCATCCGCCAAAAGTAATTTATTTTCTCTCTTCCGCCTTTAAAGTTATTGAATATTGTATATTATCGATACGCGAGCTTACCATACTGATGTTTACTATAAGCTCTAATTATATCTCGGGCATTGTATGGCGGTGGCGGTGGCGATGACTCGACGGGCGGTGAAGCCCACCCGTCCTGTGTCCGACTAGGCTTCAGGCCGTCGGCTAGTCAGCCTGGTCTGAGAGTGTGTTGTGTGCAGAGAGCGGCGGGTCGGAGATGTCCGGCGGCAGCGGCGGCGGGTCGGCCGACCGCCGGCCGTCCACCTGCCGCGTCGAGATGGGGAACCTGCTGGCGCCGGAGCCAAGGCCGCTCGACAATAAGGTCAAGGTATGCAGTATCCATATTTCACCAATCTGTAAAACTACACTACGAACATGCCACGCTGGTAAACAATATGTATAATTTCATTCCACTACCTACTTGTCTATGAAACATGACTGTACCTACATAGTCCTAATAATAAATTTCATAATTCTGTGAGTTATGAGTATCGTATCTTGTACGTACATACCTCCAGTTCAGATAAGAATATATTGGTTTTCGTCGACACTGCTCACACTGCATGAATTGAATGAATATCTGAAGTTACCTAACTCGTCAAAGAACGGCGTCTACACCAAAGTAGTTCCACGAAACTTCATTAAATAATGAAAAGTTTTATGGAACAACTACTTAATGTTGTAGTGATAACATTTCGAGTTTCTGTTGAAATTCTGTAAATAATAAGTACCTTAACATTTTTTGGCTTAAGACCCTCCTTGCAACTATAGGTTTGCACGGGTCTAAGGGACACAAAGTCGCACTAAGTTGTTAATACAATAGTTTCAAAGCAGTAAAGGCTCTAAATATTTGCCGTTATTTCATGGTGCGAGAATACATCATTAACGTTAAGTGATGTGATTAGTAATATTGCTCGTTCTTTTCTGAACCCCAAAAAATTAAAGAACTTATAGACTTTAGTTATATTCATTCACGACATTTCAAGTTTCCTCCCAAAACTGCTGCAAACTCATTTGAATAGTTCTTAACCATTATTATGTTATTTAAGTTTTTATTTATGAATAATAAAAGTATTTTCTTCATTTGAATAGTGTAAATTACCCATTAATATTGCCCATATTGGAGCCTTAATAATAAGGCAAATTTTTCCCTTATAAAATTTAAACAAACCCAAAGACGGTGCATTTCCCGAATTTTAAAACTCTTTTGAGCCAATTTTTTTTTGGCCAAAAATTTTGAGGGTCAAGTCGTGAGTTGACCGACATTTAAGCTGAACTAAGAATCAATCTTCTTGTTTAGTCACTTTTCTCTACTTTTCGGCCAGCAGTCAGAAGCATGGTGTGTAGATATTTTATAGCTCTTCATGTAGCTATTAGAGTTATTTGATGTTTACATATTTCATATTTATTCCTGCTGGAAGAACATCAGTCGCATGCGGTCGTCCTTTGTTGACACAACCTTGTTACTTCGATTCAAATCGGGAATGAGGTTTGTTGTTTTAATGAAATATTTTAAGTATTCATACATCGAATACCGCATTTAACTCACATGCTGAGACACCAATAGCTAGAAAATAATGCGTAGCTACTCATGGAATTCCAAAAAATATTTAAATTCACTATATGTCTTAAATACCTCTTTAACGCAAAACTTGTATGAAAAAACATAACATAAAAGACCCCATGTAAATAAATAACGTTACGTTTGTCAGTACAAAATAATACATTATGTTAGAGGACGCGTAACTACCAAAACTGTGAGAGTTTAAATAGCGCTCCCTTCATAGCGTCATAAAATTATACCGTCATGATGTATGATGCAATAAAATAGGTATCTAAACAGTATAATATTCATAGGTAGGTACTATATTGTAGTCTACTGCTTCTTCCGCAAAAACATGTCCACGAAAATGATTTGGAACACACACTCGGCCGGTTAACCGATAGAGATATAATTTATTACCTAAACACAATACCTATAGGCCTAGGCCGCTACACCATTAGTCGCCTAACCTTCATGTGACGGCAATTCTCTTGAGATGTTCATATGTGTGCGTGCCCACACACGCAGGGGAAATGAGGTTGTTTATCATAACGTAATCGAACATACTCGTAATAACACTCGCCGCGCGTCCCGGCTGCGGCTCGATTCAGGACTGATTATTCTATACATACCTACCATGATGTGGAAAACTAGAGAATGGCCCGCCAGATAGTCAGCTCATTTCACACTTGGTTCCCTGTATGTGTTACTTACATGCGCATACCGAACCCTTTAGTTATTGGTAAGTACAGGAACAAGCCTGACCCGCGACTTTGCCCTCGTGAAATTTCTAAATCACACAACCCTTGAAAATTTACAACGCCCATTGCATTTCCTGGTAATGTGATTGGGATAAAAAGTAGCCTGTATAGACTAAAGTCCTGTTTACAAATCATTTGAGTGAGTATATCATAATCAATCATGTATTTGAAGATGTCCGAACTCCAACTAGGGAAGTATATACGTAGGTACATACTTCCCCAGTTGGACTGCTTTAATATGAGCAGAACGATATTCCTCTATGACTTATAAATTAAATTGTATAAAGCTACGGGACTATACGAGACAAAGCGTCGCCAATGAAGAGTGCAGTGTTAATTGGCGACTAGCTTATCACAAAACCAATCTCTCATTACCCGTCCAATAACTTTCAAATGAATATTGGTCGTATCGGTTCACGGTTCACAAATTGAAATTAACGACGCCCAAGCTCGTATTTTAGTATTTACGATCGACCTGGCAATATTTCTCGTGTCCAAATGATGAGTAAATATTAAAGGCGCAGCTGTAAATAAACCGCAACAAAGATACGTACTTAGGCAATCGGGTCGCTATACTAGTGTCTGTTAAGAATAATTTTCGTGGACACGTGTTTGGAGAGAGTAGATTTGATAACATTCTTGATCATCTGGTTAATGTGCTGGGCTTCAAATGTCATCAGGCTAGAGCTAAAGTCAATTCGTCAAAAAAGTGTCGATAAAAATTTGAGGTTCGAGAAATGATCGACCCAATTACGCTGTAAAAATCCTTCTTTATTCCCGTTGTTTGCACGAGTTAGGAATGCAAATACAAACAGACGGATACCTATTGACTTTATTCAATGGGGGGTAGGGTATGGTGGCGAGTAGGTCGCACGATGTGGAGCCTCTACATTTGCATAACGAGTGACATGGCAGTGGGCGGCCGGCGCCCTTCCCGGCGCGCTGTCATCTTGTCACGACGCTCGTGCTTGCACATCGCAACAAGTGACCTATTTTCCATCATTTTTCATACTAACAATATCGACACGTCTAGAAGGTAGCTCCCTTGGGAGCCCATAATCGTTGTTTTGATAGATGGATCGGACTTATATTGATCGCCTTATGCTTTTAACATAAACTGCCGGCACTATATTATCTTGTAGAAAGCCCCGCTCTATTCAGAGATCACACGGATAATATTCTTCCCTTGAAATGGTAATTCGCGCTGAGGCAGATATTACACCGGTCCTCGCGGATTTTGCATAATGAAGGGCCCCGAGAGTTTAAAACATGGCATACCAATTACCTTGTTTTATTTCGTCTCTGAAAATGGAGAGGGTTAACCGCCCTTCTCTCGGGGTTAATGGATTTAGGTGTTTAACCTGAACATGCTGGGGGGCGCTAGGGATTACGTCACTGAATAATGAAATTTTAGGATTTGCTAAAAGCGAGCACTTCCTCATTAGCTTCATACTTATCTACGGGCACGACTAAAATGAATATCTTGCGGTTAGGTATTTTCTGACTTTACTGCCGCTATGCCTCGACTCTCACAGCACAAATCATTGTCCGGTCTGACGTAGTTTATCTTTATTTGTTCGCTCTAGCGGCACAGTATCCACGGGATGACAGAGGAGGAGAACGTGGTGCGTCCGCACCAGGAGATGGCAGTTCTGTCGCTGGAGGAGAAGAAATATCTACTGGGGGTGGAGCGAGGCGACGTGGCAGGCACGCGGCGCGTGCTAGTGCGCGCCAGGGAGACCCAGCACGTGAATGTGGATTGTGTAGATCCTTTGGGAAGGTCAGTCATCTACAATAAATACTTTATTATCACGATATTGACATTTATTAATTTGTAAATAGGTAATAATTAGAAGAGCGCTGGTGGTAGCCTGGCGGTTAGACGTCCGACTTTTAATCCGGAGGTTTCGAGTTCAAACCCCAAAAAACTCAGTGGTACGAGTTTTTCGGAGCTTATGTACGGAATATCATTTAATATTTACCAGTCGCTTTTCAGTGAAGAAAAACATCGTAAGGAAATCGGACCTAATCTTCACCGAGGTTGAGTAAGTGTCGATGGCTCAGTTGGTCAGAGCGATCGGACCGGTGTTCCGAAAAGTTGCAAGTTCGAATCTTGCTCGACGCGGTGAATTTTTGTAGTGAAAACTTCTTTAGCGGCGCTGTGCACTTTTTGTGATGGGGAATAAATGTTAAACTCGCGACAGTAAGACGGACACGTGACCTGATCGAATAAATAATTATAATATTTATAATAGTTCTGAAGTGTTAAATTTTTAATATGATATAAATTGTCACGTTTCTGTACGATAGCGCAATAAATGACAATATATTTACCACATAAATGATAGTACTTTTATACTGTTAATTAAAGCAATTCGTGCAAAATTATTCCCTAACCATTCCAAAATATAAAAATGCACAACGTTAATATTCAAGTTTTCACTTCTGCCGGCATTCCCGGAGTGCCCCCCGTTGTTTTTCCATTTTTCTTTCAATTATAAAATTGTCCTAGACATTCGGCGCCAGCTTTTATGAACTGCCTATAAAATTAAGATATGTACAGTCACCGGTAATAGTATCATCCTACACGAAGGCCGCAAAAATATGTGGCACGCTCTTATGGCTCTACAAATAAGAGCGTGTCACATATATTTGCGGCTTTCATGTAGGAAGATACTATTGCCGGTGACTGTACAACATGTACGTGTAGGTCCGCGCTGCTGATGGCCATCGACAACGAGAACCTGGAGATGGTGGAGCTGTTGTTGGAGTTCGGGGTGGAAACGCGCGACGCACTGCTACACGCCATCTCCGAGGAGTTCGTGGAAGCCGTGGAGGCACTGCTGGACCATGAGGAGCGCTTCACTAAGCCGGGAGAGCTGCATGTGAGTTACTGTATACAACGTGTTACACCCCAGACTAAAAACCTGAAAAGTGTTTGTTCAGAATCGAGAGTGGAATCGATTGCAGTATATCTTAACTTTTTCTTTAATTTTCAATTTTTTTACGTGTAGAGTCTAAAAGTTTCGAATTAGTATTCGAACTGTAGTCAGTTTACCATTCTATCGAGGGGTTAGGAAATAGAGGTTGAATGTTTAATAATGGCTGGCAGCTTTGACAAACTTACTTTGTTTTTTCATTGTAAATAGTGTCATGTCAGTGTAGGTTGTCATTGTCAAAGTATGTCATCTTATGTCATGGTCATACAAATTGACAAAGTAGGTTGATAGGTTGACATGATATGACACATGTAGAGATGTGACAACAACGAGTGTAGAGTTAACAATTGAATTAGAATTGCAAGGAAAACTAAACATACGAATAACTTGCGAAATAATTAACTGATTGAAAAATAAATACTCTCGATTAATTAGCAATAATAAACATCGTTTGAGGTTTTTAGTGGCTCAAGTAACACGTTGTATATACTTTTAAACAAAAAATAACCGACTTCACTTAGCCTCCACCTTTCCTTTGTGCCTATAATAGTTGAAGAGTTCCCTCGATTTCTCAAGTATCCCATCATCAGATCCTGACCTGGTTACAATGGGACCAACTGTGAAGTATACTCTTTAAAACAAAAAAAAATCCAAATCGTTCAAGCCGTCTTAGAATAATCGGTGAACATACATAATAAAAAAAATGCAAAAACAAAGATCCCGCCCAATTGATATCCTCCTCCTTCGAAATCTTAAAGTCGGTTGATAAATGTACCTACATCCCATTTTATGGGTATATGAATACGTGATTTCTGAGTCTAGATACATAAGTAATTGTTCTGACTCTGTAAGTAATCAAAATTATCATATGGTAGTACTCTAACAAAACAAAAGGCCCTACTTTGACTGCAAAATACCTATTCCTAAACCACGCCTACGGGGCCCCACCCTTCAAATTAACACGCACACATAAAAAGGTCCGCCGCGCTTGGAAAAATGAAGCTCCATCTAGCGTAATACTTGTTAACTACCACTGGATTCAATCGGCCACAAAGTTAATATGAACCAAGCACCGCCAGATGGCGCTGTTCTTAAAATGTTTATTGTTCTGTCCTATTTAAGTATTATTTAAATGTAATAATAATATAGTTCCTGTTGTCATAAAAATCTATAGGACTACGTGCTTATAGGTACTTATTTTAGCTTTTCGGAAGAAATTAGCTGCATAATGATTTAAAAAAGGAATTTTCTTCTTAACCCCATATTTCTAAGTATTGTTTTGACAAGTACCGATAAAACATAATAAAAACCTTAAAAATAACTTAAGAACAAGTTTAGCAAGATAGTTTCTAGATTTTGAAGGAGGAGATTCTTTCAATTCATCGGGTTTTTTTTTTGTTTTTTTTTATGCTCACCGATCATTCGAAGACGGCTCAACCGATTTAGGAAATTGTTGTTGTGTTTTAAAGAGTATATATACTCTACGATTGGTCCCTTGTCACCAGGTCAGGTTCTGATTATGGGATCCTGGACAAATCGAGGGAAATCTTCAAATATTATGTCACACCTATGATGATTTTAATGTTTTTTACAGTAGCCCGGGAATTTGCTTTTGGAAAGGTGGAGAATAAGTGAAGTCTGTTTTTTTTTGTTTAAAATTATTTTTTATTATATTTGAAATGGCTAAACTGATTCTGATGCGGTTTTCAGAAAAGTATTTGTTATAGTCTGGAAAATGTTTTTAGTATAGGGTCAGATGGTCGTCAGTGGGACACTTTTTTTTTGTAGCCATAACCAATGACCATAAGAGGTTATATCAAGAAGGATAGCATACTTAATTTAATGTAGTTTTTGTTTGGTTTTGATTTTTTTCAGTTTTTATTGAATCATATTTGTCAGTCGCGACAAATCCCACTAACATCATACAAGAAACATCATTTACAAGCTTAGCAAGATATTTAGGGTGGATCATTCCACCTCCATCCCCCACTACTTAGCCAGGCCGTTGGGTTATTTTTCTGACAGATATAGTAAGATTAAAATCGAAACAATACGAGCCGTATACAGATATCAAGCAGTTGAAACACAAACTCACGCGGGTGAAGTCACAGGTAAAATTTGTTCCTGATTATTTTTTACTAGTAACAAGTAGATATTATATATAATAACATGTTAAAAAAGACAAGAAACAAAAAATATTAATACGTTATTTCTCTTCAATAATCAATATTAAAAAATAATGATGAAACCACAATACAACTAAAATGCCATTATTATCGATCTTTATACGTTATAAGTAACAACTATAGTACTTACATTAATAATATTTTCAATGCCCGTCATAAACTGAACGAAAACAAAATAAATGTAAACTTTATATAATAATAAAGCCAAAGAGATAAGATTTTTCAACCTTACTTACCTACTATTTCTACCCTGATGGAATTTTCTACTTCCATAAAAATACGAGTTTATAAAAGGTGAAATCTGGGTCGTGATCCTGAACCACTTTTTCTGACTTTGTAACTGATCACCATAATATATATTATTACATATTATTATATCAAGATCTTTGAATATTTTTCCACGAAAATTATTTTGAACATTATCGGTTCAGACGTTTTTGAAATATCTCCAAAAAAACTACCTACATAGGCAGATACGACCTTGCAATATTATTTTTTTCGATAGCCGGTACGGAACTCTCCACTATGCGTGGTCCGACTCGCACTTAGCCGGTTTTTTCAGAATCGACACGCTCGAAACGTCAGGAAAATAATAAAAGTAAAGTGTACGTGATTAAGTCACGTTTTTGTCAAAATCATGCCAATATGAATGAACTTTACATCGATGTCATCAATAAAATTCACAACAGGGACTCACAAGGACATGAGGCTTTATTTAGGACCGAGCTTGATGTTTTAAATCCGTTATCGATTGTGAGCTGATGACTTGATGACTTATTAGATTATTTATTTATTTATGTTAAGGAGAACCAACAGCTTTTAAGTCACAGTTATACAATTAAATATACACAGAAAGCCAATTAAAGGAGAGTTCAAGTAATAACAATATAGTCTAAATTAAACTAATGCTAGGCTACTAACGCATACACACATGCGAACAAGAAGAGAAAATACGATAACATACTAATTCTAATATAAAAGTATGAAAACATTAGTTCTATTAGTATTATTGATTATCATCATCTTATTAGGCCCGATGTGCAGGAGCATTGAATACCGAAATACTTTCATTTCAACAGAAAATACAAATTTTAACGAGCCAGTTGGATATGGACTACAATATGAAGAAAGAAACCAATAGAAGAAGCGAGAACATAACAGACATAATGAAATAGATAAAAGTGGCGTTTGAAAATAGGTACTCATCGTCATCATCATCAACTATTTATCGCCCACTGCTGAGCATAGGCCTCTAATAGGAAAATAGATAGTGGGGAAGTTCATGTTAATCGAAAATCGGATCGTTTTATTTAAACTCAAGGAAGGAAGGAAGGAGTTCGTAAAAAGCTTTTTCGCATTATAGTACATTGCATTTGATGCATGACATGCAATTTCAGGTTTGGTTTCTGTTGAGTCTATACAGTACATTCAATGAAGTTTGATTTTGGTATACTAGAAAAAGTAAATTGTTTAAATAAAATGCGAAACAAAATTAAGTAAAAAAAACAAAACCAAAAAGACTATATTATATATTTAAAAAAAAGGGCTTTCAAACAACCCACCCACTGAAAAGCACAATTTTTATACATAAGTTCCACCCCTATACTTATCCAGATTTAAAATAAATAAAGAGAAAGAAAATTAAATTTGTCTGTGTATTTACTTTATTATTGAAGTCAGTCGGTGCCAAACTAAAATTTTAGGACAACGAAGAACACTGCAGTTGCAAATACATGATTTACTCATTATTTTATTTTTTATTTTTTTAATACCACGACGGTGGCAAACAAGCATACGATCCGCCTGATGGTAAGCAGTTACCGTAGCCTATGGATGCCTGAAACCCCAGAGGATTCACATACGCGTTGCCTACCCTTTAAGAACCTATACACTCCTTTTATGAAGAACCTCATACTGTAGCCCGCTGGGAAAACCTCGGCAGGGAGTTCATTCCACAGTGCGCGACCTATTAGGCTCCGGGGTGTGAGGATGAACACCCTGCCGGCGGCGAGCGGTGCGGTGATAAAAAGCTGCCGATTAATTAAGTTCTTTCACTAATTTCCCGCTCCAAAGAGACAGTGAAGTGGTTTGGCAGTGGCACCGACTTCAAAAAATAAATAATAAATTTTCTTACTATTATGTATTAATTACATTCTGGCAGAAATTTGTTTTACAGGGTAAAAATAGAGACGGGATAGGGACTGGTTAAAGATAGGGGTGAGATACTTATATAAAAAATATTTTGTGCTCTTCAGATCATTACTTTTTAGAAGACGGTTCCCATTTTTAAAAAAGAAATTAAATTAAACTATCATTTTAGTTTCAGTTTTTGTTTTGTTTTTTTTTTTTCAAGTTTTTGTGTTGTTTATTTATTTAAACTTTTTATTTTTTTATTTCATATTTTTTTGTGATATGTACATTAGGTAAGTACTTCGTTTATTTTACAACAATTATTATATACTTAAAACTAGTTAAAACACATAAAATTAATATGCTATCCTTTTTAATAGCAACCACCTAATGTATGATCATATTGATCATTGGTTTCGGACTACTAAAAAAAAGTGTTACACTGTCGACCACCTGACCTTATACCAAAATCTTGTCCAGAATGTAACAAATACTTTTCTGAAAACTGCATCAAAATCGGTTTAGCATACTTACATACATACAGACATATGTACATACATACAAACATATGGGTCAGTCGTTTTGACATATTAGTTTAACTCGATCATAAATAGCATATAAATTTTATGTGTTTTAAGTATATATTGTTGTAAAATAAACGAAGTAGCAGTCACTAAAAAGTATAAAATAAAAAACAACACAAAATTTAGTAAAAAAATTTAACTAAAGCTAAAACGATAATTTAGTAGTACATACCTGTATCGTTTAATAACGGATCCATGCGGACGACGTCCTAGGTATCAATAATAATAAATAATAATAATAACGTAGGGGGTCAAAAAGTGGCAAAAGTTCTCTTACATAAAATAAATAATTGTTATTGCAAAAATAAATAATCGTAAATTATTGCTTACTTACTTTTTTGGTAATTTTTTTGCTAAACGATTATACAAGTAACTTCCTTATGAGTACCTACATTGATAGACCGCTAAATAAAATCATAACCCTTCCTTTTAGCTTCGCTGTAGTCGGGAAAAAAAGGAAGGCTAAATGATTGATTCTTCTATCCATAGCTTCAGAACCTACCAGTACTACTACCTAGACAGTTACGAGTACATATATACCAAGACCTAGTAGGCATTTATCCTGCGACACGAAGAAATCACTTGTTATGTTATAGGTACCTGATATAAAGTTACTACTCGTACATACCTAGTAGATAGGCATTTATGTTGTCACACTGACGGGTTATTATTATTTTTAATATCATCAAAATTATTTTATTTTATGTTCATACATGTTTTATTGATGTAGGTAAGTAATCAATCAACTAATCAATTACCTACACTCGAATCCACATCATCATTCTAATACCTACCTAACGCAAGTGAACATTAGGCGTCCTCCACACTGCTGCGGTTTCCGCATGCGGCGCTGGTGCGCGAGCGAGATAGCGTTCTGCGTGTGTATCACGCTTGCACACCGTCGCCCCATGCGGTTGCGGCGCCAGTGTGATATACTTAGAGCGAGCGAGATAGATAGTACCTAATATCTGGCACGCACTCGTACTTACGCAGTCCTGCTAAGGCCGGGGTCGTTTTCACCCGCCGCCCGCGGCCGACAGCGGCCCGCCGCCCGCGGCGTCTGAATGGTATGTTCGGGAATGCTCGGGAGTGGTCGTTTTCGCCCGCCGCGTGCGGCGTCCCCCCGCCGCCCGCGACTGCCGCCCGCTGGCCGCCGCGTCTGCCGTCTTTAGTTATTTTGAAGCATTGCGGCGAGTGGACGCTGGCTCAATATGGAGAAATTCACCAAAGAAAAGGACGAACTTTTGATCGAGTTAGTCAAATGTAATAGTATCTTGTACGATGCACAGGACAAAAACTGTCGAAAACACCGCCCGTGACAGTCGAAAATATTCCACAAATTTCAGTTCATTATCATTTAAATGCCTAGTCACCAAAATATTGTAGGCACCCTCCGTTTGTCTAGCTTTAAATATCTTGTTCTTCTTTTTCTTTTGCTTCCTCAATATTATTAAGAAATCCTCATCCTCTTCCTCCTGAAGCAATAAATATGCTAGAGTTTTTTCCATTTCACGAACCTACACACACGTCCGTTCGCAAGCAAAAATCCTCGGAATGCCGCGACTGGCTGCCGCGGCTACGTTCTCAAAACGACCAAACACCCGCTATCGGCGGCGTCTAGATTCAGACGCCGCGGGCGGCGGGCCGCTGTCGGCCGCGGGCGGCGGGTGAAAACGACCCCGGCCTAAGGGAACTAAGTGTTATCCAAACCGTAGGTTGCACGTTCGAACCCGGGCGAGTACTAATGATTTTTTGGCTTATGTATTTTTTTACATCTTATTTTAGGCTATTTAATAATTTATTTATGGTTTCATCAAAATACCTCTACAAAAAAAAAACGAAAAATAGAATGAAAAACAAAAAAAAACAAAAATCTGTATTACCTAGGTATGTAATATTGATACATCACATCATTGACATAATTTGTGTTGATTTGCTAGACATCATATAAAATGAAAAATTTGCATAAATATGTATATTGCTTATTTTATTTATAAAGTTGTTTATAAAATATTACCAAACTTTAGATTTTTCTACGAATATAATTGCTTAAAAAACTGAAGTTTTATATGTAGACTGAACATATTTTTTTAATAAAAAAAAGAAAAAAGTTTTCAATACCGAGATTTGATCCACCGACCAGTGTTGCCAGACCGTACCTTTTGGTACGATTTTACGTACTATTTTGGACCTCTGCGTACCTTTAACGTACCCTGCGGAAAACCGTACTAAAACCGTACTATTTGGCCTACCCAGCAAAAATCCGTACACATCGTACTTTATAGCGTACCCGGCAAAAGCATACTAAAATTATACTTTACAGCGCCAATCAGACGTATTGATCCTAGTTCATGAACCAAAAATATCTAGAAATCCTAAAATTAACGATCTAGTATGTCACTAAAATATAAGGGTTACACTCACGTTACGTCACTTCAGTGACTAAAGTGACGTGAGTGTAACCGTTATATATGGTAATGAATATGGAGCGTGTTATCTCGTTAATGTGTGGTCACTGTATTCAATCATAATTATTTTATACCACTATAACGTCACGTGTCAAAAAAATCTGCCGTTTTTTGCGGGGAGGGGAACGTCAAATGTATGGCTATTCGTACGTACCGTACAAATATGTTTTCGGCAGAGGGGAACGCCTGTCAATGGCGACTCCGGTTGGTTAAATTCTCTAAGTTCGCGGTAGGCCTGCTGATCGTGGTCCACAGAAGTTACCTTTACAATTTCAATGTTTAGCTATTTCTAACGAATATAGTTGTTAGAATGAGAGACAAATTGCTAAATTATGACTCGTACATCAATAAAACACCACCCTGATCTTATTTGTGGTGATTTTGTAGAACTAAATAAAAATCGTACGTTTTTGGCCAAAATCGTACCTTTTTCGACACACGACCGTACTTTTAGCTGGTAGTGCTCTGGCAACACTGCCCATAACGCCGGCGAATGTCACAGAGGGCAGACGTTTGCCGCTTGTGCTCCCGTCTGATTTACGTAAAAATTAAATATCAAATAAACGATGACCTACAGCTCCGTTCATTACGAATGGATCCGGAGGTCTTCTAAAATTGGGGAGTGTTTACGAGACTATGCGATACGCTTGTGTGCGTATTTTGGTTGCTTCACCTACATCTAACAATTACAAAAGGATGGAAAATTTCGTTATCAAATGCAATGTAATGGTAGCCTCGTGTTTCGTGGCTTTGGTAGAAAGTGAATAAAGAAACAATCCGGTGTCGGTGGCAGTGTTGCCAGAGCACTACCAGCTAAAAGTACGGTCGTGTGTCGAAAAAGGTACGATTTTGGCCAAAAACGTACGATTTTTATTTAGTTCTACAAAATCACCACAAATAAGATCAGGGTGGTGTTTTATTGATGTACGAGTCATAATTTAGCAATTTGTCTCTCATTCTAACAACTATATTCGTTAGAAATAGCTAAACATTGAAATTGTAAAGGTAACTTCTGTGGACCACGATCAGCAGGCCTACCGCGAACTTAGAGAATTTAACCAACCGGAGTCGCCATTGACAGGCGTTCCCCTCTGCCGAAAACATATTTGTACGGTACGTACGAATAGCCATACATTTGACGTTCCCCTCCCCGCAAAAAACGGCAGATTTTTTTGACACGTGACGTTATAGTGGTATAAAATAATTATGATTGAATACAGTGACCACACATTAACGAGATAACACGCTCCATATTCATTACCATATATAACGGTTACACTCACGTCACTTTAGTCACTGAAGTGACGTAACGTGAGTGTAACCCTTATATTTTAGTGACATACTAGATCGTTAATTTTAGGATTTCTAGATATTTTTGGTTCATGAACTAGGATCAATACGTCTGATTGGCGCTGTAAAGTATAATTTTAGTATGCTTTTGCCGGGTACGCTATAAAGTACGATGTGTACGGATTTTTGCTGGGTAGGCCAAATAGTACGGTTTTAGTACGGTTTTCCGCAGGGTACGTTAAAGGTACGCAGAGGTCCAAAATAGTACGTAAAATCGTACCAAAAGGTACGGTCTGGCAACACTGGTTATGGGCTGGCCTCGCGTAAAGGACGGATATATGACTTCGGCGCGTGAGGAAAAGAAAAGCGGAACGTGGAATGGTGGGCGTTTGATGATGAATTCGTGAAATCAAAAATGGTAACAAATATTTGGATTTTATTATGAATACGATACGTTTTCGTTTAAGAGATATTAGAATACATGAAAACCTTTACTTTAAAGTAAATAAGACTGCATAAAGATGATTTGTTTAGTTGAACCAAGGAAAAACAGAAAACTGAAGACGTAACTTTGGATTTATTTTCTATCGAGGAAAGTTTACGCATTCGTGTATCGGGTTAGTAATATGTTATATCACATAGTCAAGAAACATATATCCGAAAATCATATCTGTTAGTTTCCGATGCTTGCCACTATGACGTTTTAAAGATCGGGTTATTTTTCAAGATAGGGCCTTAAATTTTCAAGTAACATTAATCTTAGACTATGTAAACCATGGTCACCCTATGAGTTTTGACGTACGTTCTGTATGGGAAACAATTTAAGACGTCACATAGAGTAGGATGACCAAATAGTAATTTAGTATATTAGTATATATTAACGTCCGGCTATTAAAGGTGACGTGACCTATGGCCTGTTTCACAATCTCCAGTTAAAGGGTGACTATACATTGCATTATACATCATTTGGCACTACTTTACCCCAACAGAAACTTCTGGCTATGATATAATCCAATTATTTATATAATTTCTCATAATATTGCATCAAATCCAGAACTCTAATATTTGTTTTCTTCAAGTTATTTGCAATCTTTGACCTCCACTACTTTACAGCTGCCAGATGTCCGGATCTAGAAATAAACGTAGTATAGCAAACTAACTAGAGGGGTTTCGTTGCTCTCATTATTGTGTCATATCTGACGTGGGCAGGTCTCCATCTATTACTTCTGCTGTTGTCTGTACCAACCTAAATTTCAACTTGTACTTACCTATATAGATTGTGTAAACAAAAACTTGAAAACACGATGCAAAAGGTTTGTTGACAAATCTACCTCGAGGTTCCCAAGAACAAAACATACATTTAGAATGTATTATTATCCGTTCCATTTGAATTTCACACCGGCATAATTTAGACCAACCATATTTAATTGTTTCAACTGAATTATAATGAGACAAAACAGTATGGTATTTCTAATAAATGAATAGGGGATTAAAGTAGGAACCGTAAATAGAAAACACTTAGCGAAATGGGTCGTAATATGCGGGATAAGCCGCAGGCCTGTCAAAACCGTGGCTCTGGCTTGGGACTGGCATCGAATGGATTTATTATATTGCTGCGTGTATACAAGTACAGCAAGCACTAGAAGTGTCTAAGCGGGTATTCTAAATGATATTCACACTAAGACACTCTCAGGATTTCTTGTTAAAGTTGTGGTGAATTTATTTTGAACAGTTTCGCAAATAGTCCTGCTGCTGACTGTACATATACAACGGAAGGTCGTGTTGATTATAGAAAATTAAATTTCAAACTTTATCACAGATTATACCAAGGTATTTTAAATAAAACACATTATGCACTAAGAGCTGGCCACGTTAGATATGACACAATAATGAGAGCAACAAAAAACCCGTTTGGTTAGATTGCAATACTATCCTTATTGCTAGATCCGGATATTTGGCAGCTTTAAATGGGTGGAGGCCAGAGTGACAGATTATCAAAATTTTTGAATTGGAAAATAGTAATACACAGGTAAAAATTGACGATGTTGTCTAAGTTTTAAAGGACATGGCCTATATTTTTAACATTATAACAAAAAACAGTGGGTATTACTAAGGAAACAAGAACAGTAGGCGACAAACAATGAATTACATTATACGTCGTTTCGCACTACTTTCCCCAACAGAAAATTTTGGTAATGATATAATCTAATTATTTATATAATTTCTCTTTTTTTAATACCCCGACGGTGGCAAACAAGCATACGGCCCGCCTGATGGTAAGGACGCTAGCTATGGACGCCGGCAACTCCAAAGGAGTCACATGCGCGTTGCCGACCCTTTACAAAAAGGAGGATTCTCATAATATTGCATCAAACCCAGGACTCAAGGATTTGTTTTCTTGAAGTCATTTGCATTATTAGACCTCCACCACTTTACAGCTGCCAGATATGCAGATCTATAAATAAGCATACTATAGCAAACTAGCTAGAGCGGTTTCGTTGCTCTCATTATTGTGTCATATCTGACGTGGCTAGCTCTCCATCTTTTACCTTTACATATAAGCAAAAAGTGCTGGTAGCAAGGCGGTAAGACGTTCGACTTTCAATCCGGAGGTCTCGGGTTCAAACCCCGACTCGTACTAATGAGTTTTTCCCAACTTATGTACGATTTAAATTAAAGCGCCTGCGCCTGGTAAATATCATTTGATATTTACCAGGCGCTTTTCGGTGAAGGAAAACATCGTGAGGAAACCGGACCTAATCACATTAGCCCGTAGTTTACCCTCTGGGTTGAAAGGTCAGATGGCAGTTGCTTTCATGAAAACTAGTGCCTATGCCAATTAATGGGATTAGGTCGCCAAGCGGACCCCAGGCTCAATTGCGCCGTGGCAAAAAGCGAGGACGAACGCTAGGAGTATGACCCTTTAAATATAAACTAGTACGCTATAGTAGTTTATCTACACTCATATTGTAAGTCCTCTAAAATGCGTTCAAAAACCGTAGGCAATGACCAACATTACAACAAACGATTTCACTATGATAAGTTTCTTATCTGTGGCAGTAATGTAATTTTAACTTTACATGCTCAAATATTGTTAAGTTATGAGTTTCAAATTTGGAACAGCTGTCAAAACCAACACAATTTCAATGGGTTTCTATTCTAGTATCCATAGAATTTAAAATGTTGTCGATACGAAACGTCAGTACGATATATTTTTTGACATAAACCGCACGACATTTTGATCTCGGATGACATGAGAATAAGGACTTCGTTCGTTGGCTATATTTAAAAAAAACTCGCGACAGA
Source organism: Pammene aurita (assembly GCA_947086415.1). Classification (NCBI taxonomy): domain Eukaryota; kingdom Metazoa; phylum Arthropoda; class Insecta; order Lepidoptera; family Tortricidae; genus Pammene; species Pammene aurita. The sequence goes on along the minus strand of OX352292.1, from coordinate 14,899,292 downwards.
AGTTTGTACATATATATATTTCTCTATGGTTTGTACGGCCGCCATTTCTGTTATCAACTTGTCAGTTATTGTTTGTAAAACATTTTTAATTGCGAAAATGTAAATGTTTACTATTAACTATATTATAATAAATAAATATACTTTCCTTATCAGTTCTAATTTATTTATTTTTATTAAGCTTACACCTGTGGGTATGTTTCAGCACTTGTATCTATCTACCTACTAATGCAGGTCAATTGCCTTCGGCTTCTGAACCCATCTTTGAGTACTTGCAATATGTGTGTAGATAAAGTAATGTATGCAACGTATTTGAAATTACCTAGAAATATATCATTTGGCATAAATTTAATACTTGTATCTCGACTTATCAACTTCTTTCTGCCGTGTACGGATTTAATGTCATATAAATTATTATTTTCTAACCCGACTTTCGAAAACTAAAGAATTACTATTAAAATAAATAAATTAAATACTAAATAAATTAATTAAACTTAGAAATGTAAGTATCTATACTATATAAAATGGTTTTTGTTGTTCACCGGCTATCCATACTAATATTATAAATGGGAAAGTGTATGTGTGTGGTTGTTTGTTTGTCCGTTTTTCACGGCAAAACGGGGCGACGAATTGACATGATTTTTTAAGTGGAGATGTTTGTAGAGATAGAGAGTGACATAGGCTATTTTTTGTCTTTTTCTAACCCCCAACTTCCCTAAAATGGGGGGTAGAAGTTTGTATGGTTTGTTACCCCGAATTTAACGCGAGCGAAGCCCCGGGCAAAAGCTAGTAGGATATATTATTAAATTACGGTCCTTTCATTAACGATAATGGGTGAGTTCGTAAAACAAGTTGTCCCCAGAGCATATGTTTCAGACAAGGTCGGAATATTGAACAACTTTTCAGTAAGAATACTTACCTACCTATATTAAGAGCCCGGTAAAGATTTGAGAACGAATATCGCTAATAATAAAATAACGCACATGAGTTGCATTTGATAAGATAGGTTGAAGCATTGTTATTGCAAAAAAAACTTTTTAATACTTACCCGAAAACTCAATTCTTACTGAGCTTGTTTAGTGAGGACGTTGTGTCGTGCAAACTTGTAGCTTGAATTATTATTATTATTTGTTATGCCCTCTTATTATTATAAGTTTTATATTATCTGATTAAAGCATAAAGTCAAGTTTATATCTATATTTTTTTTTAATTAAATATTTTAATACTGTCCCAAAAATACCACCTAAACTACGGCAATTTTTCTTAAAATTGCTCTAAAAAATATGTATTAAAATATAATAAAAAACCCTTCAAGTGCGTGTCGGACCACGCATAGGAGGGTTCCGTACCTTCAATGGAATAAGAACCAAACTAATATCAAAAGGTCGTATCTGATGCCTATGGAAGAAGTTTTTTGGAGATAACTCAAAAATGGCTGAACCGATAATGTTCAAAACAATTTTCGTAGAAAGTATATAATACTCGTAAGGCGCATCTCCTCAAATTTTTTCATATTTTTTGGAAATAATTTTGTAGATGCAACACGGTTTTTATTGCAGAGTTGGGAGGCGCTTCCACCAGAGACGGCCACGTTCACGCCCGACATCACCCCGCTCATCCTGGCCGCCCACCGCGACAGCTACGAGATCATCAAGCTATTGCTAGACCGCGGCGCCGCGCTGCCTGTGCCGCACGACGTACGTTGCGGCTGCGACGAGTGCGTGCGCTCGCGCAGAGAAGACTCGCTGCGGCACTCGCGCTCGCGCATCAACGCCTACCGTGCGCTTGCTTCGCCCAGTCTCATAGCTCTGTCGTCCAAAGACCCGATACTAACGGCGTTTGAGCTGTCGTGGGAGCTGCGGCGGTTGTCAGCGCTTGAGCATGAGTTTAAGACTGAATACCAGGTATTTAAGTATCGAAATATTCGTTTGGTAGATTATATCTACTTTTTGCTTGTGTCTAACGTGACGTTTGTAATGGCAGGAGCTGCGTGCGCAGTGCCAAGAGTTTGCCACGGCATTGTTGGACCACACTCGCACGTCACATGAGCTGCAGGTGCTGTTGAACCATGAGACGGGTGCTGCCACGCCGCCGCTTGCGGAGCCTGGCGCGCCCGAACGCATGCGGCTGTCGCGCCTTAAGCTGGCCATCAAACTGCGACAGAAGAAGGTAAGTATGTGCTACACTGACAATGCTTAACCTCACCGACCTCTGTCTCTGATCTATTTCTCATTACCAACATCTTATGCTAAATAAAGTCGTTTTTTCAGTTCGTAGCGCACCCAAACGTGCAACAGCTGCTTGCATCGATTTGGTACGAGAGCGTGCCTGGCTTCCGGCGCAAGAACATGTTGCTGCAGGCGCTGGAGATGGCGCGTATCGGTGCCATGTTCCCGCTGCACGCACTGGCCTACGTGGCGGCGCCGCACTCGGCGCCCGGCCGCACGCTGCGCAAGCCCTTCATCAAGTTCCTGTGTCACTCCGCCAGTTACTTCATGTTCCTTTGTGAGTATAGAGATGAATGTCCCGCCCCTCTAAATAGCTGCAATGTATTTGTGAAAGTATTCATAAGCACCACCAAGACTACAAACGCATGTGTGCGTGCTGAGACAGCCGTCAAACAAAAACAAAACACTCCTTCGTAAGGATGTGACTACATATATTGAAATAGTAATTTGGAGGGGCGGGACATGTTATCGTAGTTTATCTCTAGTCTGCTAGAACATGCCGCTTTAGAGTTGACCCCAAATATGTCTATCTAGTCTGCCTAAAGGATACAAACCACACTATGCAAGATTACGTGAACGTATAGGTGTGTAATCTCGAGTAGGTATACTAGAATTCAGGTTCCTTTGCTACTTTAGATTTGTCAAAGGTTGGTATGTATATGAGCGAATTATTCATACATTATGAAAGCACATTCAACTTTTTGTTTCAGTTTTACTAATCCTGGCGTCTCAACGTATCGAGACAGCAACGATGAGTATAATGTGGGGCGGCACGACAACAGACCAGCCGGTGTCCCGCCGCGGGTCGCCTCCTTCGCTGGTAGAGTGGCTCATTCTGGCGTGGGTCAGCGGTGAGTACTGAACCTGGGGTCTACATTGAGACAGCGCCGGTGAGTTGTAGCGTGGGGCGGCACGACGCCAGACCAACGGGTGTCCCGCCGCGGGTCGCCTCCCTCGCTGGTGGAGTGGCTCATCCTGGCGTAGGTCAGCGATGAGTAGGTACTAAACCTGGGGACTACATATAGAGACAGCGATGATGAGTATAATGTGGGGTGGCACGATGCCAGACCAGCCGGTATCCCGCTACGGGTCGGCTCCCTCGTTAATGGACCATCTAAAAGGCTTGGCTAAAGTGTAAAATGCTGTATGTTTCCAGGGCTGATCTGGAGCGAGGTGAAGCAGCTGTGGGACATGGGGCTGCGCGAGTACGTGCACGACATGTGGAACGTCATCGACTTCGTCACCAACTCCCTGTACGTCGCCACCGTCGCGCTGAGGATCGTCTCGCACTTTCAGGTTAGAAAAAGGTTCATGTGCCAGAAATAGCTACGGCGTTTCGACTTTGCGCAGAAGCCGTAAAACTGCAAAACCCGCTTCTCACCCTGCCATTCTTACTTAGAGATCCTGTATTTTGAATCCTCATTTCTCCTCCTTGGGAAGTGAATTCTGATAAAATATAAATAATCTACCTGCATCTTCAAAGTCCATCTAAATATATTCAGCCGTCTTTGTTTATAGGACAAACAAACTTCCCGAAATGGGAACGGGAACACCTAAGCAGAGTAAACAGACACAATTATATTATGTACTACCTATATCAATAAATGTATTGACATTGAAATGCGTGTGCCGAAGCTTAACGCAATAGGGAATTAACTAAGGTGAGATGTTCTGTAATAGCAGTGATGGTCAGTGTTCCTAATTTGTTGTACTGCATAAACTAAGGTGAGATGTTCTGTAATAGCAGTGATGGTCAGTGTTCCTAATTTGTTGTACCGCAGGTGCGACGGGAGATGGCACAAGGCCTGCAGTGGAACCAGCCCCGAGAGAAGTGGGACGCGTGGGACCCCATGCTTCTGTCCGAGGGTCTGTTCTCCGCAGCTAACATCTTCAGCAGCCTGAAGCTGGTGTACATCTTCAGCGTTAATCCGCATCTCGGGCCGCTGCAGGTCTCGCTGAGCCGCATGGTGCTGGATATCCTTAAGTTCTTCGTTCTTGATATACTTGTCATCTTTGCTTTTTCGTGCGGTGAGTATCTCTACCAGTACCTATATATAGTATATCTAACATAATCTCTACCGAAGTTAGCACAATTAACTACGTAGTCTAGCCATAAATTCTGTCCCAACTTTTTCATCATTTTAAATTTAATAATGGAATGTTTGATGTACTTTTGTTTCTTGGTTATGCTTAAATAGACTTTTGGCTGTCAGAAAAAATACATTTAGATCCAGGTATCGTTTCCCTAAAGATGGAGTGGGGCATCAAAGAGAATCGTGTCGCAGTGATAGCGTTATACAAGTGCAACAAGCAAGTGAGTGACATTTTCAACCTGCTGAAACCTTTGAATATAACGAAGAAATTTATTTATCGTACTATCAAGCGATACAACGACATGGGTTTAGTCGACGACCGGCCCAGGAGCGGTCGACCACGTCAAACAAGGACACCGGCAGTGATTAAAGCGGTAGCTGAGCGAATTCGGAGAAATCCGCTACGCAAGCAGAAAATCATGGCTAGGGAAACGAAAATTCCCCCTAGAACTATGTCCCGTATCATAAAACAAGACCTTAATCTTGGGGCTTATCGTCGGAGCACAGGACAGCGACCTTGACAGCGGCCCTACGGAAAATAAGAACGAAGAGAGCTAAAGTGTTGTGGCAGCGGCACGCAAAGGGCGGATATCGTAATATTCTGTTCACAGACGAAAAAATCTTTACCGTGGAGCAAAAATTCAACCGCCAAAATGATAAAATATATGCTCACAGTTCCCAAGAAGCTTCTGAAAAAGTTCCAAGGGTAGAAAGGGGCCACCATCCTGCATATGTCATGGTTTGGTGGGGAGTATCCTATGAAGGCGTCACAGAGCTTCATTTTTGTGAACAAGGGGTAAAAATACGTGCTACGAACTATCAAAACGACATTTTGAAGAGAGTTGTTAAGCCGCTAAATGATACTTTATTTGCCGGTAAGCACTGGATATTTCAACAAGACTCTGCCCCTGCACATAAAGCTAAGACAACACAACGATGGTTAACGACGCATTTACCCGAGTTTATTGCGGCTGAAGATTGGCCCTCAGGAAGCCCCGATCTCAACCCCTTGGACTATGGTCTGTGGAATATTTTGGAGGAGAGAGCCTGCTCTAAACCTCATCGTAATGTCGAGTCTCTGAAGGTAGATTTAGTGCGGGCAGCAGCTTCAATACCCATCGATACCGACCGTGCCGTCATAGACCAGTGGCCGGACCGTTTAAGGAAGTGTGTGAAAGTAAAAGGTGGACATTTTGAATAAATATTTTATTTTATAGAATCTTTATAATATAATTAATAAAAATAACCCTGATTTATTTATAAGCCTTCTTTTATTTTCAAAATAAATGTAATTTCATGTGGGACAGAATTTATGGCAAGACTACGTAACAATATTTACGTACGTTAACTTTATCACAATCTAAGATATCAGCCACACGTCATTGTTTATGTTGTTTCTTCAGTTTCTAGTGGGTAGTTTTAGGACCAGGTTTCAAACAACCACAGAAGCCTCCACTCTGAATATTTAGTTCTAAATCTTCGACTTAGTAATCACCAGGAAGTTGATGTTGACTTTTTAAATTGTCTGGTCTTAAATCTGTATGTCCTTAAGCAATACACATCTCTGCATAATATAGGTATTAATTCTTTAAGTAAACATACCGTTTTCAGGTCTAAATCAGCTGCTGTGGTACTATGCCGATATGGAGAAGAAGCGATGCGTGACGACACCGAGCAGCGCCAACGGTACCATCCCAGACCCTGATGCCTGCATCGTCTGGCGACGGTTTGCCAAGTGAGTTACGGTGCAAGAGCTGAAGCCGCTCGAGAGTATGGCAAACAAATTCAAACATATGGGAGAGGCCTTAGAGAACGTTGTAGTTAATTGAAGAAAAATCGAATTTTGAGGTAAAAAGGAACGCAATTTCATTAGTTGACTTTGCATACTAGCTATTTATAAACTTGCGAGGATTCATCCCACTTATAGGTACGAGTATATACTATGAAGTTATATATCCGAGACATCAGAGTTTATTCGAGTGAAGACATGGAAGAAACCCTATATAAGGGAAACAGGGGTCATGGATAGAATAACGGCCTCTGGCTTAAAACGCGAAAGGTCTGATGCCGGAACAATTGGCAACAAGTGACCGTGGTTTTCTCAAAGTCTCAAAGCATCTGAGAGCTTAAGGATTACATTTTGGTTCGCAGCTAAATTAAATTAAAATGTTCTAGTTTATTCGAGACGATGCAGACACTGTTCTGGGCGGCGTTCGGCCTGGTGGACTTGGACTCGTTCGAGCTGGACGGCATCAAGATCTTCACTCGCTTCTGGGGCATGCTCATGTTCGGCACCTACGCCGTCATCAACGTGATCGTTCTGCTGAATCTGCTCATTGCCATGATGAATCACTCATATCAGCTCATCTCTGTGAGTTTCCTTTAATTTTTTCTCTAGCGTTTATAATAGAAATACTCGTAGTTTATTCGTAGACACAATAGCAATACAAATCGACAAAATAACGGAATAAAGTTGTAAGTACTGACATTGACCAAAAATCGGCCAAATGCGAGTCGGTCTCGCGCCCTGAGGGTTCCAAATCACACAATTTAAAATCACCGAAAATTGCTGTAACGAAAAATAAAGTGGATTGAGGGACAAACTTTAACTTTGCTCTCGTTGTCTTTCTACATCGATCGATATTGCAAAACGATCGCAACTCCTGTTATTCATGAAGAGTAGGTATACGCAATGCGTGAACGGTTCGCAAACGCTTCACCAGATCTGGATGGACCTTAAACTGAACATATTGATGGCAGGAGCGCGCCGACGTGGAGTGGAAGTTCGCGCGCAGCAAGCTTTGGATCAGCTACTTCGAGGAGGGCGGCACGGTGCCGCCGCCCTTCAACGTGGTGCCCTCCCCCAAGTCGCTGCTGTACGCGTGGAGCTGGCTTCAGCGTCGGATGTGCGGGCACGCGCGAGCCAAGCGCGAACACATGCGGACCATCAGGGTAAAGACTAGACAAAGCTATGCCAACCACTGAGTAACAGGCGATGACATCCCTAAGATTTTTTTTTGTCCCAAAAGTTGTTGTAGTGAAAATCACTACAGTCTATACTACTCTTTGATTCAGTCATAGCTGTCAACCGCCAAACATGGCGCATAAAATTTGTTCTAGATATCACATCTAGTAGAATACATAATAAATCAATGATGCCAACAGCTATGCCAATATTAGTAGAAGGCTCTTTCCAATCCCATTTATTAGAAAGAGATTTCCGCTAATAATATTAGTTACAAGTTGTTATGCAATCGGCCCCTGATATGTTGTATGTAGTAGTATGTTTTTCAATATATCCTTTAAATCCTTTTAGTCAACAACTTTTAGCAATTGGGTTCACAATGATTACAAGTAAAGGCAATCATAACATAAGTTATTAACTATTTCGTGTTTGTTATTTTCAGAGAAAAGCAAAGCAAGCCAACGAACGTGATTTCCGTTACCAGGTAAGCTTGATTTGAAGTAATGACTGTCTATATCTAAAATAAATGTTTAAAATTATTTGGGGGTAGTGTCACCGTTGAGATACGTACTACTAACTGCAAAGGCCGCTAGAGTGGTGATATTCGCACACAGCCTGGTTCGCGGTGCATCCACTAAATTCGCACGCACCTTATGTTATGTAACCAATTTCAGGCAATAATGCGCAACCTGGTGCGCCGTTACGTGACCGTGCAGCAACGCCGCGCGGAGTGCGGCGGCGTGACGGAGGACGACGTCAACGAGATCAAGCAGGACGTGTCCGCCTTCCGCTGCGAGCTGGTCGAGATCCTGCGCAACTCCGGCATGAACACGTCTACCGCCAACGCGGGTGCGCCCGGTAAACAATTAGCGTGACTAATGCACGAGGACGGGTCACCAGCACAGGTCAAATGCACAGAAAAAATGCAGGAGTAAATCCGAGAGACCGTCTTTAGAAGCATTTTCATCGTATTCACACGGGCCGCCTCCTATTTAGTTTACCTTTTACGTTGCATGTTCCGACTATCGGACTCCTGTGCCGTATAGAGAAGCATTTGTAGTTTGATTGCCTAGTCTATTGCACGAAAACGAAAGTGGTTGAAGCGCGTTGACGAACTAATATGTTTTCCCTAAAGTTTCTTCTCTCCTCTCTCAGCTCCGCGCAGCGATTCTTTAGAACGCTCATTCTATCTTAGTGTAGTTTGTTAAATTAATAGAAATTATTCGTAAATAATACTGTAACATATCCGTGCTCAACACTAAAATATATGACGTATACCCCTTATACCTGCTGCATGACGGGCGCTTTATCTATAATATGAAACGCTAGTTGATTATTATTCTGTAGTATATTTTTTATCACGCATTTAGTTCTAGTCCGTTTGTATCGACAGGTGGCGGCGGCGGCAAGAAGAACCGTCAGAAGGAAAGGCGTCTAATGAAGGGCTTCAACATAACCGCCCCCGGCGGCTCGCTGGCGCCCGTGGACGAGTTCCTGGCCTCTCTGCACCACGAGCACGGAGACCACTCCTCGCACGCGTCGCTGTCGGCCCTGCTGGGGGGCCGGCTGCGGGCCAGCCAGTCCAGCCTGTCGGACGCCGCGCCGGCGCCCGGGCGCCGCAAGCCCCCGCACAAGCGGCGCTGGGGCACCATCATCGAGGCGGCGCGCGCGGCGCGCGTGTCGCGGCTCATCGGCCGCTCCAGGTCCGAGGATTCCGTGTGCGACCATAACCGACAGTCACCCAGGTACGTAGACAACATGCAGATGTTCAATTTGATATTACGTAACAACATTTTTGACACAAAATTTGGCGAAATTGACCAATTTACCTGCATTCGACTATAGGTAAACTACTTATAATTAGGTCACGCCAAAGCTACACTAATTTTACATTTTATAGAGGGTAGTTAAAAAAGTTAATTCAAGAAAGCCTATTCTGTTCTAATAGATTTGTTTCTACGGTACAAAGCCATACTTAAGTAATTAATTTGTTCAGTGCGACAACGGTATAATTTCATTACGCCTCTAGGAAAGGTATATGCTACAGGCTACGGCGTAGCACTAACAGCGTAGCCTAGCAGAGACTGACAACGAGTTAAGTCATAGTGCTACGAGAGAAAAGTTACTAAAGGAAGCCCACTAAACACGTTCCAGCTAGTCCAGAATCCAGCCACGTTTTTCGTGCTTTATGAATTTTATAATGTACCCTTTACGAGAATATTCTCACGTAACAATGTGTCATACACTCACAAAAAAGCAAAAGTTCTAAAATCTCTTGTTCCCGAATGTAAGGGATAAGTTAATAAATCAAAAGTCTCACTTTGCTTGCCACTACACCCTATTGTAATTAATTTATTGGATGCATGCCTTTGTCCTACTAACTCATTATAAATTGTACAAAGTTTTTACAATTAGAAACAAAAAAACCGGCCAAGAGCGTGTCGGGCCGCGCTCAGTGTAGGGTTCCGTAGTTTTCCGTCCGTCACAGAAAGTGTCCCCACTTAAGAGTTAAAATAACACCGCCATGTAGGATATGATATGAGCGTTCCACCTACAGCGACATCTATCGGCAAATTAAGTAAACTTGCGCGCGAGCTTAAAGTATGGAAGATGATTTTTATGGGATAATTCTTTATTGCGTGAACCGATTTTCACCGTTTTTACTTTATTTGAAAGCACGTCATTTCATTGTGATTTTGTAGAAATTACAAGTACAGTAAACACCTGCTTATACGGTTAAATTACAAACTTAGTTCAGAAATTATTTTGTAAATTTTTTTCAAAAACTATTAAACCTATCAAGTTCAAAATAATTTTCCTAGAAAGTTTTTATAAAGTTCTACTTTTGATTTTTTTTTCATATTTTTAAAACTTATGGTTCAAAAGTTAGAGGGGGGGGACACATTTTTTTTTACTTCTGGAGCGATTATTTCCGAAAATATTTACATTATTAAAAAATGATTTTAGTAAACCCCTATTCATTTTTAAATACCTATCCAACAATATATCACACGTTAGGGTTGAAATGAAAAAAAAAATCACTCCCCACTTTACGTATAGGGGAGGTACCCCAATAAAACATTTTTTTCCACTTTTTATTTTACCACTTTGTCGGCGTGATTGATATACATATTAGTACCAAATTTCAGCTTTCTAGTGCTAACGGTCACTGAGATTATCCGCGGACGGACGGACGGACGGACGGGCAGACATGGCGAAACTATAAGGGTTCCTAGTTGACTACGGAACCCTAAAAATGGCATTTATTGAACGGCTTCTCTTTGGCACTTACAATATTTAGACACCTACTTTCTTATTTCTCTTTGTTTAATGACTGATTAGAGCAGCATTAATATTTCGTAATAGACTTCTAGAGCAATCTACAGTTTAATTAATAGCTATGTACCTACCTAAGTACCTACTAATTTAGAATTAGTTTAGCACACGCACGTTAATTTAAATAAGTATCTATTAGAATATAGGTAGTATTTTGTTTTTCTTCTTACCTACTAAAAGCTTTCGTTTAACTTTTTGGCGTCCGTAAAAATTTTGACAAGAAATTTTTGCGACGCCAGAGAGTTAAATGCCTGTTCACACTGGCGTTTTTGGTCGGCAATTGTAGTAGTTTCTATGAGTTTTTACTTAAATATTAGCTAATCCGGCAGAAAAATAAGTAAATAGGCGTGTCCACATCTGACGCACCGCCTCGCGAGGAAATTGCCGCGCGAGGCAGCTCGGCTAGTTTGGACGTGCCTCGGCCGAGGCAAATGCACGTGCGGCCGTAATGCCTCGGGCGAGGCACGTCCACACTAGCCGAGCTGCCTCGCGAGGCGGAGAGTCAGGTGCGGACACGCCTAATAAAAATATAGGTACTTAAATAATCTTTAAGCGACTTGTGAAACTGCTTCTGTTTTTGATATCGGTATATGTGTAAATAATATTGATACGATATGAGTATTCTTTTTTCCCGACTGTCAACTTACCCCCTCATTCATAAACGTTTTACAAGCCTCATTTAGTTAATTTATGTTTTGTCTGTTTCTAACAAAGACACACAACACAAACAAAACAAAGACAAAGAGAAAGTGACAGATAATGACAAACGGTTATCAACTTATCAGCTCAATGAGACTTGTAAGGCGTTTTTGAATAAAGGGGGTTAGTGTGTAACTTGAGTGGACACTCGAGCGGGGCGACCAGCGGCACGTTCAGAGTTCATATTAAAAACAAATGCAAACATACGACGCCATCCTCAATACACGCTGTCCATATCCATATCCTTCCATATCGCTGTCCAAGCCGAACACGCCACTAGACGCTCACCACTCAGGCCGGTCATAAACGCCAGAGTGAAACTAACAACGCCTGTAACATATGCTAACTCGTCTCCTGGTCTTTCCAGCGTGGGTTGGTAAGTTCTGTGTGGTTGCAGTGGCAGCGAGCGATCGGAGTCGGGCAGCGACTCGCAACGCAGCGAGCGGCGCGCCGGCGGCCCGCTTCACCCGCTCACCGCTCTAGCGGCGCTTAAGCGGAAGCGGAAGAAGTTCTCTGACTCGCGACGGCAGCCGGAGGAACGGGTGAGGATACGTAATGTATTTATTAAATACATTGTTTGTTTGAAAATTTGAATTATTATTGAAAAATATTTAAAGTTGGCCCCTGTGGCATGGTGCCGAGGACGCTGGCAGTATTTTCTTGCTGGAAGGCAAAAATTCTTAGGTCGGTCGGTCGTTGAATAAATACCCTCTAGATCAGTGGTTGCGCGTCGACCTAGTTCTGCTGTTTTATTAGGGTTCCGTAGTCAACTAGGAACCCTTATAGTTTCACCATGTCTGCCCGTCCGTCAGTCTGTCCGCGGATAATCTCAGTGACCTAGAAAGCTGAAATTTGGTACTAATATGTATATCAATCACGCCGACAAAGTGGTAAAATAAAAAGTGGAAAAAAATGTTTTATTAGGGTACCTCCCCTATACGTAAAGAGGGGAGTGATTTTTTTTTCATTTCAACCCTAACGTGTGATATATTTTTGGATAGGTATTTAAAAATGAATAGGGGTTTACTAAAATCATTTTTTGATAATGTAAATATTTTCGGAAATAATCGCTCCAGAAGTAAAAAAAAATGTGTCCCCCCCCCCCCTCTAACTTTTGAACCATAAGTTTTAAAAATATGAAAAAATCTCAAAAGTAGAACTTTATAAAAACTTACTAGGAAAATTATTTTGAACTTGATAGGTTGAATAGTTTTTGAAAAAAAATTACAAAATAATTTCTGAACTAAGTTTGTAATTTAACCGTATAAGCCGGTGTTTATTGTACCTGTAATTTCTACAAAATCACAATGAAATGACGTGCTTTCAAATAAAGTAAAAACGGTGAAAATCGGTTCACGCAATAAAGAATTATCCCATAAAAATCATCTTCCATACTTTAAGCTCGCGCGCAATAGTTTACTTAATTAATTAATTTATTATTTATTAAGTGGGGACACTTACTGTGACGGACGGAAAACTACGGAACCCTACACTTGGCGTGGCCCGACACGCTCTTGGCCGGTTTTTCTTCGTGATATACAGAAAATGCTTACTGAAAATTGCGCCAGTGGGAATGGAGGTCTATGGACGCCACGCCACAACCGATTTCAATACTTATTAATGTTGGTCTATGTAGAATTACTAATTCTAAACCAACCTAATCATCTGGCTGTGGCTATGAATCTATTATTGTTTTGTTATTATATTTCCATATAAGTACGAAATATAGGTACTCGGTAAACTAATAATATGCTGGGTGACTTAAATAGTCAAAAGCTAACATTAAAATTTCAATTGTGTGTCGTCAGGATCGTCCAGCAAACGAGGCGCTGCAACGCGCTAGCTCGGTGCCGGCGCGCAAGCCGCCCACGCCGCCGCCGGAGCGCGCGCCGCCGCCGCCGCCCGCCGACGCGCCCGGCCGCGGCGGATCGCGCGAGCCGCTACTCGCGAGCCTCGACGACGACGCAAACAAGGTATGGTGTTAACTAACTAGCTAAATGCCATGGAGTCAAATCAATCTTAAAATGAACGCCTCTCAACTAATTGAAATATATGTATGTAATCAATTACACCCGACCCGAATTTTGGACCCGGGGTATGTCCTTAAACTACGTCCGGACCTGGGTATGTCCTTAAACTACGCCAAAAAGAGAGGTATGGGCACTGCGAATGGCATCTCGCTAAGTGTGGTAGGGCACGTTCAGCGAATGTCATCGCTCAAATCTGGAGCAGAGCCCGACTGGGGATGTACCTCCACCTTACAGAAAACCACAGCCAAATAGCACTAGACCCTACTCATAGTGTTGTGTTCCTGCTGGTGAGTAAGGTTGCCAAAGAGCTCAAAGAGGACCCAGTGCGTTGACGATGAGGGACCTTCTTGTTCCTTTAGTCGTCAACACAGTGAATCCTCCTTTTTGTAAAGGGTTGGCAACGCGCATGTGACTCCTTTGGAGTTGCAGGCGTCCATAGGTTACGGTAGCTGCTTACCATCAGGCGGGCCGTATGCTTGTTTGCCACCGTCGTGGTATAAAAAAAAAAAAAAAACGAGCAATCACACGTCTTTTCACCAGAACCTCCGACATGCGAAACTCTCTCTCTCGAGATCACTAATTGTACACACATGTAGTTAATACCACCACCTCAAAGTGGTCTCACTAGCGACTTTCAGGTTTCGGTTGTCGAATTAAGCCCCAATACCAGTACCCATACGATGTGTGCTTATCACACGTGTGTTCGTATTCCGTAGCAGGAGCAGTGCGGATGCGACGAGTCCTCGAATCGTGCGACAGTGCGCGCGAGCAGCGGCGGCGGCGGCGGCGCGGCGTGCGGCCGCTGCGCCGCGCTCGCCAAACTCGCCGGCGTCACGCCGCTACACGGACACGCGCCGCACCACTCCGCCGGGTGGCTTTAGCAATCTGCCGAGTACATATTGAAAGGCAAAGAAATTGGCCCCGAAAAATAGTGAAATACTTACTGCTATTTCTTGCACAAAAATTATGTCATAAGGCCAATAACTGTAAACTTGTTCATGAACCCATTCTTACTAGTCCAATACTGATCGAAATATTAAATCACAACGATAAAATAGTAAATGTAAAGTTAAAATGACCAATAAGTACATAATTTTTAACAAATTTTCTCCACAGACCACGCATAACGAATACAGAACATAGGCCTAAACAGAACGAAGTAGATAATCATATCGTACAGCCTCATAATTGGGAGTCCAGTTTTCAATAACCCGGAGAGGGAAATGGTTCTAAAACACAATCCCTACAATGAATAACCGCTATTTAAATCCCGATTGAGAGGCTGGAGTAGTCTTAATTATATGTAAATAGTTAGTACCTAGTTAGCGAAGTGAATCGAGCTATGCACAACGGGAATTTCAAAGCAAACTACTGAATGGAACCAGAGAAAATAAATAAACTATAGGTAGTACTTACAATGTTACCTACATATTCGTAAAAGCCTCGGGTCCGAATTCACAAGTTTGCTTGGTCTCGTGAATTGAGATGGCCGTCCATATTGCAGGACTCGCTGAGAGCTCGTCATTGTAATCCTGTGTGGAGGTCGCCTCGCGGCACGCACAATACATACGCGTTTAAATTATACAACATATACCTACTTAGGAACCTTCCTTAACCTAATATCAAACACCAATTAGAATAAGTAGATACAATACAAATGAAATTACTATAACATAATTAATGAAATAAATATAGGCAACTATTTATTTATACACTTACGGGTTACATTTTATAATAAGTCGATACTAAGTCATCAAATACAATGTGTTCCAGAAAGTTTTCCAGTAATAATTTATGCTGTTCGGTCGGCGCACACTCATTTAATATAAGATTAATCGAACAAGATAAGCAGGGATTTTTAAGTGAAAGTTTTACCCAAATTTATCCACCTTGTTTGTACCGCAAGCTAAACACGACATGGCTAGGGTAGGTTAGGTTATGCTAGCATAAATGGGTCGAACACCAACGCTGAATGAATATTTATAATAAACTATTGATTGCTGTATGTCTAGATGTGATTAGTGAATGTTTCTACTATAGTAGGGCAGTTTGTCCATAAGCGGGTGCTCTCGCGCCGCCCCGAATGTAATCGGCATGGCCTCTTAAAAAGTAGGCTTATGCAATGTGTATTTATTAACCGTTTACTATATACAAATCACTACTAAACCCTAATATTCAGAGCAATGACGCGTAGTTTCAGTGTCCGTCAATTTGCAGTATCTGTATGTGATCAAGAACGATAATGCAAATGTCTAATCACACCGGCTGGTCGGTTATCGACCCATCACAGAAAGGGGGGGAGAAGAAAAACAAAGTCCAACGTGGGTCATTTAGGGTGGCACAGGGTGGTTTCACAACACGTAGGGAGCTTCAATATCGCGAGCTATCCAGTTGCCTCCCGGACACTGTAAACTACGCGCCATTGCTTTAACTATAAGATGCAGCAATGACGTTCACACTTTATTTGCCCATCCCACGATGTTAGAATATGTAAGAAAGTATTACAATTTTACGATTAACGACAGTCGACAATGGGTTGTTTTTCGAGGGCGAAGACAGCATCGGAAAATTCAAGTAACGTACCGTCAGTGTGCGCATCACATCGATTATTACTGTTTTCATTGTTCTCTTCATCTAACTAGAATCAGAGACTATGCGTTTATAGATCGCCACAGTGTAAAAACTTTTTGAGGCTCCAAGTCTTCAGACGATCTGGACGATAGCAACCACAGTTAGTGTAGCAATACCGTAATAATAGTAACGCTAACGCCCTACATTACACGGTAGCTTTGGTTGGTCTCGTTCAGATGGCACTTCAGACTCTGCTAGAATTTCAAGCCGGTTACGCGCTTCCTCAATCTACATTAATCAATCCGTTAAATACGATTGGTGGAGCCGGTTCTTAACAGAATTCTCTTTCATAATCAGACAATCTAGTGATCAGCATCATTAATTTCTTGTGAAATTCTATCTGTAAGTTATTAAAGTAAATGACGGTACCTAATAATGATGCCCGAAAGCAGCTACCGTAATTTTGAACAATAATATTTAAATGCGTTTGTAAAAACGCTGTGTAGAGGGTAACCCGCAGTGTTATCCAGCACTGAATAGCCACCACCAGTGCACTTTCACGTTTATCCTTCGCGATACTTTTAACTCCGGGCATATGCTGTATTCACCGGATTTCGAATTCGAATTTCAGCGTTTCATTAATGACTGATAGTATAGACAAAAAGCTACTTGCAATTTTTGGCGATGTATCTACATATATTTTAAGATAAATGCAAGATGAATTGTATTAGGCATGATAACTAAATATGAAAGTGCACATGTGGGCAAAGTAGAGTTGGCAAAGACTTGAGTTTTCACTTAGTTTTTAGACCTACAGTCAAACCTTACCTAGTTTCAAAACTTAAAATCAATCTTCAGTCTTTTTTGAAGAAATCCCAAACGTCTGTATTTGTCTGTATAAAGATAAACACAATCATGGTTATAGAAACACAAAATCTGTCAATAGTCGAATTAAATAACTAAAAACACTGATCTTTTAAGACTGCGTTGACCGTCCAGTGGCGCCCTCATTAAGGGGATTGTGTTTCCTCATAAACTAATCAATTTCTGTATAATCCATCATGTTAAGTTGTAGTCCTACTAATTCCGCAAATTATGATCTATGTGATACAGTTTTATATTACTTACTTTTGGCTTCATCACCTTAACGGAAAAAAGTGGCCACCATTTGCCGTTTAGGTACTGAAGCAAAAGATACGCACAATGAAACTATGTGACAAAGACCAAAAGTCGCGTAATCAGTAGGACTACAACTTAACACTGAGGGATTATACATAGATTGATTCGTTTATTAGGAAATACAATCCCCCCAATGAGGGCGCCACTGGACGGTCGACACAGTCTTAGCGTCTAACGTCAATCTGAGTCTAATTCTTTGATTATAGACTAGGAGGAGACCTAGGAGACTCGAGTTTTTACCAACTCTAAACGGCATGGTTTACGGATCATCTCACACCGGCACTTGCTTGCTACGTACCGAAGCACCCAATTTTAGTAGATACCCATGTAAGGGGCATTTTAAACGAGTAGGTGATTTTAATAAAATGTATGTTTAAGTGTTTAGATACGTCAGGATGGCAGTCAGTACACAGGCTAATACTGCTGGGCGACGAATCATATAATGGCTGGAACGATAGCTTTTAACACTCCGCACCAGGAATCCGCTAAGCGGGATCTGGGCGAATCAACTTTTTGACCGACACAAATCAGTCCTCAACTTTTAAATTTCGTTGTAAAATTTCACCTTTAAATAAATTGCTTTTCTGTGTTCTAGTTTATTGTGTATGTTAATAGACAGACACTATGTATATTAGAAACCCGATTTATTGGTAACTCAGAGACATTTTGAGTAACGCAAGAGACACTCAAAACTGTCGGTCAAAAAGTTGATTGGCCCTTCTCTGTGTGTAGGAAATTTCCGCTACAAAGCGGGAAAACTCTGGAATCGGCTACGAGCTTAGCGTAATTACATCTGAGTAAATGTAATGTGAGATTCGAGGATTTCCGCAACACATCGCGTCGTCGTTAGGTCAGTTATACTATCTACTTATGTTTTTTTCTCCAGACATTAAAATGACAGATTGTACAACATTTCTATTCTCTACTGTCTCGGGCGAGATTCGAACTCGCGACTTCGGGATACCGGGCCGCCGCTCTATCAATAGAGTTGCCGAGACTTACCTACCCGTTGACTGCGATTTCGTATTCTGTCTGGTTTTTTACTAAAATAACAGTTGCATTGGGCACATTTGCGATACTAAGTAGTAAATTCGACATACCACGTTTAAATTAAAATGACAGATGGGACAGATCGAGCTGTCATTTTCGTACCTAGAGAAAAAAACAGAGATAAAGCTACGTGTACGTGACGTTGGTCACGACTGCTGGGTACGTCTATCTAGTGAACCAGAGGCCTTCACGAGTTTAGTTGGTCGCCGCGTAACGCGCCGATACATAATCGATTATATTTTATAAAGAGTTGTTATTTATTTATACATTATATTTGTATATAACGGTGCGAAGTCTAATAAAATAAGCACTATGTATTTTGTAGTTTTATTTGTACATCCTTGAGATTAGTACAGCAGGCCTATGATGGCAGATTTTATCAGCGGATAAGTTGATATAAATCTGATAAAATGACAAACAATGGTGGCAACTGTCATTTTATCAGGTTTATATCAACTCATCCGCTGATAAAATCTGCCATCATAGGCACAGGAGGCTGTTCGACTTGCTAAAATGACGCTTTTTGTACATCTTCGCGGCGGAATCGATGTTGCAGTACAGCAAAATACGTTTCTCCGCGAAACCTGGGGCTTAGCCAACGTGGCAATCGTTAACGCTCCGTGGTATAGCGTAGTAATTTCTCTCTATCACTCTTCCATATTAGTGCGACAGTGACAGTTGCGTTTCGTTCACTACGGAGCGTACGATTGGAACGTTGACTAGGCCTTCTGAGCGGATCGAGAGTGAATGAGGTTCCGGAATCGAGATTGTCACAAGATGGCAGCACCGTGGCGAGAGGTCTTTTTGACAACAACTGTCAAAATCCACCAATAAACATTTTTTTTTAAATTATATGGCTTTTACTCCTCGTCGATTTTGGCGAGGTGAATTCTGCCAATGTCGAGGTGTATATTTTTCATTTTATTAATCTTTGATAAATATAAATAAAAGCAACGTTGTTCGGTTGAGGCCTTGCTGATTGTAAGGTGATAGCCTCCCTAACAAACACGTGGGTGGCCGGGACCCCGGATAACCGTTAGTTCAACTAAAGGGAGGTTACGCGCGTTTTGAGACTATTTTTTCATTAGCTGCACACTTGTTCGTTAGGTCACCGCACAATAAGCTATCAATATTACACACTGAACTACGTAAATGAGCAAAAAACAAAATACTATTCTAAACACGCTGTCACCAACTTGAGCTCAAATAAAATAAAATGATTAACATGATTGGTGGATTATGACAGCTGCTGTCAAAAAGACCTCTCGCCACGGTGCTGCCATCTGGTAAAAAACCTCGATAGCGGAAACCCTCATTCATTCATTCGGCGATGTACTTTTATTTAGCGACTACAGGGATTTACACGTGTTTTTTTTTAATTAAGCGGGCTGTATGCACGTTTGCCTCCGACGTTATGTAAAAAAATATGATCTCATCACGATGTCCAAGAGATCACTTTTGGATGAGGATCCCGAAAGCACAACTTTTAACGTATCGAGTAAGTATTGGCCAAAATTATAGGTACAAAAAAGGATAATTATATCAAAAGTTAAAAATATATTTTAATAACAGAATTCATTTATTTTTATTAACAACTATTATAATGTCATTTACACTGTTATAGTGCATACAGTGTCGGTAAATTAAATCACATCACAGCCACACGATAACTGTCAAGCTGTTTGTAAATGTGTTAACACAAAATTGGTCGATTTCTATGATATTTCTGTTTGTAATTATGAGTATTATAACAAAATTGTTCTAATACAGGAATAAAATATAGGAAAATCACTTACAAAGTCCTTAGCACACGTGATTGTATGGTCTCACTCTCAGTAGCGACTTTTACCAGCGCGTCGAGCTTTTTAGCAGTGTGTACTAAAGGCGTTATACATGCTTGTGTGTTTTAATATGGACACGCCGCTGGTTCTATAGATGAGGGTTTTCGCCATCGAGTTTTCCACTAGATGGCAGCACCTGAGAAGGTTGTAGTAGCAAGAATGAAACACAACAAAGCCATCGGCCCCGACCAAATCCCAGCCGATGTTTGGAAACGCCTAGGACCAATGCATAGAGTGGATTACCAAACTTTTCAATCTGATACTTCTTACCAACAAAATGCCGCAAACTCATGGCGTCTAAGTCATCTTGTCCCATTTTACAAAAACAAAGGTGACATCACGGAATGCGGCAACTACAGGGGGATCAAATTGACGTCACATACATTGAAAATATGGGAACGTATTTTGAGCCTTCCTATCCAATCAATGGTTTCTCTAACCCCAAATCAATTTGGATTTACGCCCTCCAAGTCAACAACCGATGCCCACCAAGCGCTCAGGATTATGACCGAGAAATATCGCTTGAACAAGAAAGATTTACATCTTATCTTCATTGACCTGGAGAAAGCCTTTGACAGGGTGCCGCGAAGACTGGTCTGGCAAGCGTTGAGGGCTCAACACCTGCCAGAAGGATACGTACGGCTAATCCAAGACATGTATGAGCGTGTGTACACCAAAGTCAAAAGCCCAGCTGGTTTAAGCGAGGCATTTGGGGTGGGCGTCGGAGTCCATCAGGGTTCGGCTCTTAGTCCTCTTCTCTTCAACCTCGTCATGGATCTTATTACCAAGAACATCCAAGGCCCGCTCCCCTGGAATCTCCTCTATGCGGACGATATCCTCCTAATATCGAATACTGCAAAGGATGCGGAAGCAGCATTGCACTTGTGGGTCGATACCTTAGAAAATGCAGGTCTTAAAGAACTGAACACCTGGAATGTCGATTTAGCCGTGACAGCCTAACCGACTAGAGTTCCCTACCCTGACGAAAATCCGGTACCTAAGGCATCCCAATTTAAATATCTTGGCTCGGTTGTATCCGAGGACCGCGAAATTGAGGTGGATGGCGTGGCCTAACCGGGGTGCTCTGTGACCCTCGAATGCCGATCCGCACAAAAGGGAAAATCTATAAAACCGCTGTCAGGCCGGCTTTGTTGTATGGATCTGAATGCTGGCCAGTGAAGGAGACCAACGTACAAAGGCTACATACCACGGAAATGAAGATGCTCCGATGGTCGGGAGGGGTTACAAGACCTGACAAGGTCAGGAATGAACACATACGTGGAACCTTTAAAGTAGCCCCTATCTCCGAAAAGCTAATAGAAAGTCGTTTGCGGTGGTATGGACACGTCATGCGCAGGGATGAAGAGTATGTGGTAAAGAAAGCGCTATGCCTACCAGAAAAAACAAGGGGTAGAGGCCGGCCTCCAGCAACGTGGTGGAAAAGTATAAACAGCCTTTTAAAGAAAGGAAATCTTCCTGACCCGACAACCCTTGACAGAATGTCATGGCGCAGCAAAATTAGGAGAGCCGACCCCACCTAAAGTGGGAATGTGCAAAGAAGAAGAAGAGGCAGCACCTGAGAAATGTCTTTATGACAGCAGCTGTCAAAATCCACCAAGAACAAAAAACCGGCCAAGTGCGAGTTGGACTCGCGCACCGAGGGTTCCGTACAAACCTTTAGCTATATGGGGGTAGGAACTTTAAAATTATTAAAAATATTTTTATTATATGATATGAGTAAAAATTTACGGTTTCCGCAATTTTTCCTATAGGTGTGCTATAAGACGTTGCTTCGTCCCAAATTTCAAGATTCTAAGTTCACGGGAAGTACCCTGTAGGTCTTGATTCCCTTGAGAATTTCGAAAATTTGCGGAATCTGTATCTTTTGATTGTGTTGGCTTAGATGTTTGATTTTTTCACAGCTCCAAGGGACAGTAGGCTTAAGTATTTGATATTTTCAGATTGATACCTCCACGCGTTCCTGAGAAAAAAGGTATTGACAGACGGACGGACGGACGGACGGACAACAAAGTGATCCTATAAGGGTTCCGTTTTTTCCTTTCGAGGTACGGAACCCTAAAAATAATTTAACATTATTGGTGGATTATGACAGCCAGACCTCTCGCCACGGTGCTGCCATCTAGTAAGAAACTCGATCGTGGAAATCCTCATTTGCAGTATTTGGATGCTTCATGGCCAGATCGGCATGTGTTCAGTCGGAGAGTGCTAGTCAGCCGGCGGCGGCGGTGACCAGCACGCACCAGCCGCGCTCGACCGCTAGCGCGAGTTGGTTGGACGTAAACGCGTTTGACATAAAATTGGTAAACTCCTACGATTTTTCCGTTTGTATATTCGATTTTTATAATAAAATTGTTCTAGAACATGAATAAAATAAATCACTTACAAAGTCCTTAACACACTGTATCCTGTACGGTCCTGTACGGTCTCAGTAGTACAGTACGCGAACAGTTTTGAGCTTTGATAACTCACAAGTGCGATTTTCTTTTTTAGTTAGAGAATATGATATGATTACTTATAGTAAAAAATATTTTCTAACAGTCTTGGACGTCGCGCTAGGTATTATATAGATGTTTGTTAATAACAACAAGAAAAGATTATACAAGATATATTTTCCTTTACCATACTATTGCATTTAACTATTTCAACATTATCTGTCATTTTATAACAGTTTGGTCAATAGATTATGTGAGCATAATCGAAAACAATTTGTCAAAATATAAGTGACCTTGAATTCTAAACGAATTACAGATGGCTAAGACGACATATGCTCTTGACAAAACCGTTATAAAATGTGAAGTTATGTTGCAATAGTAAAAAGCGATAGCCTGGTGGAGAAAAATACAACTTACATAATTTTTATACCTAGCGCAATGCTAGCAATTGTTAGAAAATATTTTTTATTATTAGTACTTAACGTATTCTAACAGGTCACAAAATAAAATCGGACTTGTGATTTATGTCATTTTTATAGGTTAAAAAGGCGTTCCCGTACTCTACTACAGTGGGGAGCGCTCGCATCGCATTTGTCCGCATATGGTCTTGTCGCTCAAGTTGCGCGCTACACGGCCAGGTCTAGCGGCGTGTAGTCGGGCTGGCGCGGCGCGCGCACGGCGAGCGCCAGGCGGCCGGCGGCGGCCGTGACCAGCACGCAGCACCCGCGCGCCAGCGCGCCGCGCTCGGCCGCCAGCGCGAGCTGGTTCACCAGCCGGCGCTCCACCTCGTGCTTGATGGAGCGCGCGCCGTAGTGCACGTCGTATCTGTGCCAACATTACGGCACAGAATAAGTAATAGTACAGACGCCATCAGATATATCGGAGCGGCCAAGGTGGTCACGAATATATGAACGACGCCTCTATTGTGAAGGCGATAAAGTCCATGTTTAGATATTTTTGAGTACCTACGCCGCTCCGATATATTTGATAGCGACTGTACAAGTACAGAAGATTCTCTTTCCTAAATATAACATTTAGCTACAGAGATGAAAACGTTAGCTGTCATAAACAAAATAGGGTTTTCAACGTGCTTCATATATCCATGCCCGTTTGAGACATGCCATAAACACTGGCTGAAATGATAATATGTGATGTTTCCAATTAAAAGTACACATCATTGCCGGTTGTCATTAAGACTGCCATAAAATAACAACCGACAATGATGTACCTACGACTTTAAAACGTCACATATTCTCGAACGCACTCGTAAGGTGATAAGCCAACCCTTCCCTCATTAGCCGTCGCGGTGCGGTAAGCGCATCGGGAAAAATGGGTACAATGAAGAGACACATAGTGAAACCCCCCTGATTAAGGTGAGACCTGAACGTATTTGTACTTGAGATATAACTGTGATAGTTCAAGGATTATTATTGCCTGTATAAATAAGTTTTCTTTAGAAGGAAACCACGATTGGAAACAATTTGTTTGGTAAAATTATTTTAGTCAGGTTTTCTGTTACTCTTTCTAAGGGCTACCTAATGATTCTCCGAAATACTATTCGCAGATTTTCTAAGACCTCAAAATCGATACACACCCGTCCGCTAGAGCTCCCAGCACGCCCCCCTCCCACCGCAGCTCGACCGCGTGCCGCGCGCGCGCCTGCTCCGCCCAGCGCACCAGCTCTCTTTGAACTAGAGTCAACAGCTCTTGGCGGGAGAACGGTAGAAAGTACCTGCGTACAGTACGTTACAATTACATAGCGTCCGTGTAATCATATTCGAGAGTATTTAGTGTGAAACTCGTCTGTAGGTGACCCACCAAGTTGAACCTCTAAAAAATACGCAAATGTAGTTATAAATATTTCTAGAAGGGTCAAAACAAGGGGAAAGGCGGAGGCTAAGTGAAGTCGGTTCTTTTTTGTTTCAAAATATTTTTATTACCCTTTCGGCGCGTTGGTTTTGATTGTACAATTTTTTTTTTTTTTTTTTTTATACCACGACGGTGGCAAACAAGCATACGGCCCGCCTGATGGTAAGCAGCTACCGTAACCTATGGACGCCTGCTACTCCAAAGGAGTCACATGCGCGTTGCCGACCCTTTACAAAAAGGAGGATTCACTGTGTTGACGACTAAAGGAACAAGAAAGTCCCTCATCGTTAACACACTGGGTCCTCTTTGAGCTCTTTGCAATAGTGATGCGCGACGCAGCGGTCTCACTATATCTTTCCTACTCTTGAAGCATGTTTATATTGACTCTTCCTTATTTTCCGCAGGATTAATAAGCAAATGTAAAAATATAGTAACGTAAAAACATTATGGGTTGTGTCAATGCTAACTCACACAATCTCATTGATCCGTCCAAGGAACTCGTCGCGGCCGAAGTGCCGCTTCAATATGGGCCGCACTACGCTATCCTTAAAAGTGCGAGACACTTCCAAAGATTCACCTCCGGCCAGCTCCTCTGGCGCCGCCGGATCTTCTGTGAAAGTTCCAATTTTAATTAATGGGATTCCTCCCATTACTCCAACCGGAAGCGGTTGCTATGGAAAGATATTTATTAAAAGATAAAAGACATTTATTCTTCAATTTAGGCACATTTCAATGCACTTATGAACGCCAGAGAGAAAAAAACTACCACCGGTTCTAACCCTACACCTCTGACCCGAGAAGTATTATGACCGGCAAGAAACTCGGCGGGACTTATTTATTCAATACATTAGATCTTAAAGATACACGATAATGCGTAGTTCTTCAAGAAGACATATCAAAACAGCTTGAGAGACAGACAATGTACCTATAATTTATGTAATTATTTTTCCAAATCCAACCAGTTGACTACTTTCCTATAGAGTATAGATAAATTAATTGCTTCGTAGCAGTCAACTTAACTTAACACTTTGACTACCGAGAACCCGCCTGGTAGGCACTAGTAATGTTTGCTCAGATGCCGGGCACGCGGCGTGCGGCATTGCGTTGCACGTCGTAGCCCGCCTAGCGGGTTCTGTCGGTTTCTGGGCTATTGATAAAAAATTTGCCCGGTTGCGAAAGTGTTAAAATTAAAACTTACGAAAATACAATATTAAAATCGGCAAAAAGGATATGCATTTATTACAACAGATCGCGACGTCACAGGGTCGTCTTCCATAGGAACTTCATGGTAACAAATTGTTTTGAAGGGATTATCTATTTACTGCGAAAAGAAACAAAAACAAAACTTGGTGACACCAAAATGGTTACCACGAACGTGTCGAAAGATTGTTAACTTTTTAATTTCCCAAACATTATAACGGGTCAAATATACGTTATTTAACGCATATCTCTCTTTCTATACTTATCAACTGTGGGTGAGGCACAGCAGGAAATCGTACGGCGCCATCAGGGTGCTGAATAATATATTTCGGATCTTAATGGGGCTGCCTCGTTCCTGCAGGGCCTCCACTATGTTTGCAGAAGCCGGAATCCCCGACTTTTTTGCAGTAATCCGTGTGCGCATCGCTTCCTTCTGGGAGAGGATACGCCGTTCGCAAAACATCATTTTAGAGACCGTATAACCATAAATAGTCCTATTTTTAGGCACTGGCTATCTGTGCACCAAAACGGAAACAAGAAACAGTACCATTGTAGGTAACTATTATTTTAACGACTTTCATTATTTTGTCTAATTAGCTTAGCTAAATAGTCATTGGCATGCAGCAGCGCCTTTATATCGGCCTCCCTCCTCAGTTGTCTGCCGCCAAGTTCGTTATCACGGACACTTGCTGACGTACCTTCGTGAGCGGAGACGATGGTGCCCTGCCCTTTGGCCCGCAGCAGCGCCTTGGCCTCCGACTCCCTCCTGAGCTGCAGACCGTACTGGGCAATCTCGTCCGCCGCCAGATTTGATGTCATCACGAACACGGCGTTTTTACACTCGATCAGTTTGCCCTTGCCGTCCGTTAGGCGACCCTGTAATGGAATGTACGATATGAGAGTTCAAAAATGATAAGAACGCGGCTTTCGACGCTTAAAACGCATCACGAAAAGTTCTAAGCGATACTTTTCATAACTATGTAAAGTACTCAAGTGAAATCGAGTACAAACAGTCAGTATAAACCAATACTCTCAAGCAAGCAATTAATAACAAAACTGTTATATGATATATCACATAGGGACCGTGCCCCACGTATCTGTTCCTAGTTTTATTTGGGTCGTAACGGTTCCTCTGCAGTCTCATTCCTCGTCACACAGCTGTAACAGCACGGTAAGCACGTCTGGATGCGCCTTGTCCACCTCGTCGAACAGGACCACCGCATCCGCGCGCCTCGCTAGCGCCCACGTATCTGTTCCTAGTTTTAGTTGGAACGTAAGGGTTCCTCTACAGTCTCATACCTCGTGAAACAGCTGTAACAGCACGGTAAGCACGTCTGGATGCGCCTTGTCCACCTCGTCGAACAGGACCACCGCATCCGCGCGCCTCGCTAGCGCCCACGTATCTGTTCCTAGTTTTAGTTGGAACGTAAGCGTTCCTCTACAGTCTCATACCTCGTCAAACAGCTGTAACAGCACGGTAAGCACGTCTGGATGCGCCTTGTCCACCTCGTCGAACAGGACCACCGCATCCGCGCGCCTCGCTAGCGCCCACGTATCTGTTCCTAGTTTTAGTTGGAACGTAAGGGTTCCTCTACAGTCTCATACCTCGTCAAACAGCTGTAACAGCACGGTAAGCACGTCTGGATGCGCCTTGTCCACCTCGTCGAACAGGACCACCGCATCCGCGCGCCTCGCTAGCGCCCACGTATCTGTTCCTAGTTTTAGTTGGAACGTAAGGGTTCCTCTACAGTCTCATACCTCGTCAAACAGCTGTAACAGCACGGTAAGCACGTCTGGGTGTGCCTTGTCCACCTCGTCGAAGAGAACCACCGCATCCGCGCGCCTCGCTAGCGCCCGCGTCAGCTGCCCGCCCTCCTCGTGGCCTACGTACCTGTTATAAGTATACATTCATACGTATATCACTGCACACAACTACAGTTTTCTATAAACACAACAGACAGCGTCATTTCGTTTATTAACCGACTTCAAGATTTCGAAGGAGGAGGTTCTCATGTCGTCGGGATCTTTGTTGTTGTTTTTTTAGCTATTTTTTATTACTAAGACTCCGCTGTCCGTCTGTCACCAGGCTGTATCTCATGAAACGTGATAATTAGACAGTTGACATTTTCACAGATGATGTATTTCTGTTGCCTCTATAGTAACAAATACTAAAAAAACAGAATAAAATAAATATTTAAGGGCCCATACAACAGATATGATTTTTTTATCGTTTTTATAGATAACGGTACGGTACCCTTCGTGCGCGAGTCCGACTCGCACTTACCCAGTTTTTTTATGTATGTGACCGATTATTGTGGCTGGACCGATTGAAAAAAATCTTTTTTGTTTGAAAGGAAACAGTTGGTCCCATTGTCATCAGCAGAGCTCGGATTTTTCACGGCAAAACAAAACACTAGCGTAATTTAGCCAGTGCTTGAAATATTATTTTATCGATATCGATAATTCAGAACTAGAAGAAATAAAAGTCACCAAATAAAATTAATATGTAATAAAACTAATGAAAACATTTGTATAAAGTTACTATATATTAGAAACAGACGCAATTTCTTCTTCAAAATCTACGTCAGTACACACAGCAGCACAAGACATTTTATTTGGGTAATAGTGATAGGAGTAGATGATCATTATCTTTTCAACATTCTCTGGGAGTAAACAGTTGCGTTTATCACTATAAATCCATTTATGTACACTAAATGTACGTTCAACTTCAGTTGACGTCAAGGGAGCAAATTTATAGAATTCATTATCAGTTCGGGTAATATTTTCAGATATGTCTCTTAAAATTTCGTAATCAGGATTTCGTTCGAGCACGGCTTCAAATTTACGTATCACTGGTAAAAGTTTACTCCAGTTTACGTAGCAACGAACAGTATCCAGAATGAGGAAGGATTCCGCAATGGATAAAGTCGAACATTGCAATTGTTCTATTGAAGAGGCTATTACTTCGTAGTTGTTGCGAATGAAATTTAACTCCGGTCGTAGTTTGCGTGTTTGAAAACATTTTTTTGCAGCTCTTATAGCTGCCGAGTCATTAGCAAGTATGGAAACGACATCACGTATTTGCTCATAGTA
The DNA here is from genome assembly GCA_947086415.1 of Pammene aurita. Taxonomy (NCBI): domain Eukaryota; kingdom Metazoa; phylum Arthropoda; class Insecta; order Lepidoptera; family Tortricidae; genus Pammene; species Pammene aurita. The sequence continues at coordinate 14,870,688 of OX352292.1, read as the reverse complement.
TTGAGCGTAATATACCGCAGCAGATATCCAAGTTCCCCATCTGGTGATAATTGGCTCGGGAGGTAGGGGAATGGACGGATATTTTGCCTTAAAAAGGCGTACACGCTCTGGAGATTTTAGGAATATCTTTTTGACATTCGATATCAACCCATCCACACCTTTGAAATTATCTCGCACTTCTTCGGCAACCCGGTGCAGACCATGAGCTAAACACGTAATGTGTTTCATACGAGGAAACGTTGCTTTTAAAATACGACCGGCTTTAAGCATATATGCGGCACTATCTGTGCAAAGTAAAAGCAAATTGTTTACGTTATCATTGAAAGAATTTTGAAACAAAAAATTTAATTGGTTTATTATTAGGTTTGCTATTGTTTCCCCATTTACCTTCTCTAAAACCTTCGACCCCAAAAGATAAAATTGCTTAGAACAATTTTTTTGCAAAGACCGAATCACCACGTTTGTCACACATTTTCCCATGAAATCTGGTGTTTCGTCTATAGATATCCACAAATAATTGGTTTTGTTTACCTCTCTTATACCCTGTATAGTTTTTTTGTACACGAGATTTAAATAAATTTTTCGCAGGGTCGATTCGTCCGGTAAAGAAGTCATAGAGCAGTCGCAACATAAATACTTGTTAAAAAAATGACGAAAATTATTGTTGTTGACTGTTGCCCATGGTATGTTGCATGAAATAAGAATAATAATTAAATCGAAATAAAATTGATGTTTCCTATTTGGTTGCCCCGAACGGTAATTGTGGCGGTTGCTTTTCACATGATTCTCAATATTGCATTTCTTCAGTTTTAGATGCATATCGCACATAGAGCAGTATATAGTGGAGGTCACTTCATTATAGACTAACTCAGGGTGATTTTCAATCCACGTTTTGATCCGATCTTGTACATTAATCATTTTTGTATTAATTGATACCTTGCAATATTAAGTTATTATACGTATATCCAACACGTCGGATTCAATGCGTTGCGAAATAAATAATACCTAGATGCAATTTACGTTTTATACGTAATGAAATGACAGTTAAAGTGTGCAGTCGTTTCTATCATTTTAAATGAGGTGGTATAGTTACTTCGTTCTAAGTTGTACATGCAGACCTACCTCTTTGTTGCTCGACTATGGCAAAGCTAAAATGAAAAGTTATTTTATTACTTATACAGGATGTCCGGTAATTAATGCACAACCTTCTAACCCCCAGTAGGTCACCTTAGACTGGTCAAAAATATTGATTTTGAGCTCTAGTAAGTCTCCTGTTTTTCGAAATTTTCGCACGTATGTTAGTTTTTAAATTTTGACATTCACACTGATAGGTGTACCATCGAATAAAAAAAGAAAAAATGTACTGAGGCAATACCTGTCATATACTCTAGTAAGACTCGATAGGTGTCGATAAAATAATATTTCAAGCACTGGCTAAATTACGCTAGTGTTTTGTTTTGCCGTGAAAAATCCGAGCTCTGGTCATCTGCCTACCCCTCTGGGAAACAGGCGTGAATATATGTATGTATGTATGTATGGTCATCAGTTCATGACGAGATCCAAAAGAAATCAGAATCAGAATCAGAATCAGAATATTTTATTTGCCAGAATACTTATAACATAAAGTACAAGGTGTTAAGGTACAAAAGACAAGTATTCAGTCGATGAACGACATGCAAAAATTATATACAAATTACAAAAAAAACATAATAACCAATTAAATTAACCCTAATAATACAATCCAAAAATAATACAATAATAATAATTTTATGTGATGTCCAGATATAATAATAAATTAATAACAATACAATTACAGCATCATCTACAAAGTAATGTCAATTTTTATAAGTTAGAATGAAATGAAAATTAATACACAAAGATAAACATTAGAAAAAAAAAAAAAAAAAAAAAAAAAAAAACTCCACAATGTGATGTCAATTTACACAAAGTTAATATCAATTTTAGAATAAATTATACTTTAAAAATGCTAAATATTCTTTGACACTAAAAAAACATTTTTCAGTAAGCCATTTTGTAATTACTGTTTCAAATTTATTATATTCCATTAACCTCATTTCTCTAGGAAGGTTGTTAAACAAAAAAATACACATATTGTATGCGTTTTTTCGATAAATTACGGACTCACAACGAGGTTGATACATTAGTCCATCATATTGCGCTCTTCTGTTACCGTAATAGACATCTGTCCTAAATCTAAATAGCTCGGGATGTTTCTTAACAAATAGACATGCTTTTTTAATATACATACATGCCAACGGCAATATGTTTAGGTTTTTAAAGATAGGCCTACAGTCATCCATGAGTGAGATATCGGCTATAGCACGAATGCAATCTTTCTGCCGAATAAACGCTCTATTCACATCACCCGAATTTCCCCAAAGCAATAGTCCGTAGTTCAAGAGTGATGACGCATACCCATGATACGCAGTGATGGCAGCTTCTGTTGAAACAGTCATCCTTAGTCTTCTTATGGCATATACAAAACTATCCAACTTAGTGCAAACATAATCTACATGAAGTTTCCAGTTTAAATGCTTGTCTACATGCAAACCTAAAAAAATTATATAATCACAACTGTCTATTACTTTATCGTTCAAGCTAACGTTTAATTGGATCTTTGGAGTATCATAATATTGGAATTGAATATAAAAAGATTTACTTAGATTAATATTAAGTTTATTGTTACATGTCCATCGGTGTATGTCAGTTAATGTTTGATTTATTTGTTCATTATAAGAAGAATCATCTTCACTTTTTACCATCACTGTCGTATCATCCGCAAACAAAATGCTCTCCGATGAGATTGCATGAGGGAAATCATTCACATAAATAACAAAAAGCAAGGGTCCCAAATTGCTGCCTTGGGGCACGCCACAACGGTTTTCACGATATCCCGAAAGGTAAGTGTGCCTTACAAGTTTTTTCCCAACTTCCTCAATTTTTGAGATCTCAGTTTGCTGTTTTCTTCCTTCCAAATACGTTTTGAGCCAGCCGAGTGCCTGACCCCTAATACCATACGATTCTAGTTTCCTTAGAAGTGTATTATGATTCACGCTATCAAATGCTTTACTCAAATCTAGGAATATTGACGTAATGGCAGTTTTATTATTAATAGCTTCCGTAACATACTTAACTAAATGAAAACATGCTAATTCAGTGGATCGGCCCTTTCTAAACCCATATTGATTAGGATGTAGTATATTTCGCTTGTCTAAGAATTCTGTCAATCTAACATGCATGGCCCTTTCCAGGACCTTGGATAGAACAGGGACCAAAGTAATGGGTCTATAGTTATTAATGTCATTGCAATCACCCTTCTTGTAGAGAGGCTTTACTTTTGCTAATTTTAGTTGCTCTGGAAAGATACCTTCCTGGAATGATAGGTTTATGATATGACACAGCGGGTAACTCAAATATGCAGCGTTAAATTTTAGTAAATCTGTAGTGATATTGTCATAGCCACATGATTTGCTATTGCTTAGTGACATAATTATCCTATAAACTTCCCTTTCATCGACAGGCCTTAAATATATAGAACTTGGATTATTATAGCTGCAAGTGACATTAGGTACTGTGTTAGAGCTACTTGCTTCATGGTATATACTGTCAATAAAATAATCATTAAATAAGTTGCAAATGTCTTGAGGATTGTCATAAATTAAATTATTAAATATTATAGAGTCAAAATAGTTCGAACTTTTTCTACATGTCCCTGAATTTATAATATTCCAAGTAGCTTTACACTTATTTTTATTTGTTCGAATGTACTTATTGTTAATTATTCTTTGTGAAGCATGAATACATCTCCTCAAAATACTACTGTATTTTTTCAGTTGGGCTTTGTTCTCATTTTTGTTAAATTTACATAATTTTATATTCATATGCAACTTACGTTTAATGCTACAAGATTTCCTTATACCCTTTGTGAGCCACTTTATTTTACTTTGTCGGCTACTTATCTTGACTTTTACCAAAGGAAAACACAGGTTGTAGAAAAGGCACAACGTCTCGTGGAAGGTAGCAAAAGCGTCACTTAAATTATGAGTAGTCATTACATCTGAAAAAGATAGACTAGCAATGCATTCACAAAACTTGGCCACATTCGTATTACAGTAATCTCTTTTACATTCAAACCATTGATAGCATTTTATAGTCTTCTTAGTTTTTAGTTCAATAGTTTGTCCCTTATCATGGTCTGATAAACAAAGATTATGTGTTTTTGCTTTGACCGTTTTTATATTACTAGCTATTTGATCCAAACAGGCCTTGCCTCTAGTGGGTGACTTAATATGCATTTTGAAATTATAGTTTAAAAATACACCCTTGAGATCTTTAGCAAACAAGTTATCTTTTAATATATCAATATTCCAATCTCCGCAGATGACAATTTTCTTTTTCTTATAAGTCATAGTTAGATTTGTAAGTAAGATTCTAAGTTTATGCAAAAATATATTTATGTGAGATTTGGTCTGTACGGGAATTCTATAAATAGTAACTACTACAATATCTAACCCTGTGATCTCACATCCACAACATTCAAAGTAGTAATCACATGCTAACTTATTCTCAAATTTCAGTGGCTTTACATTTAGTTTGTCCCTAACTAGAATTGCAGTGCCGCCTCTACTACAGTCCCTAGAGTAATATGCCGCTAACTTGTAATTACACAGTTTAATATTATTAATCTTTACAAAACTTTACAAAAGTTTCACTTAAGCATATTATATCTATTCCACTCTCAAATTCCTGCAAGGCAACTTGCAATAGATCAAGTTTTCCTAACAAACCACATATGTTTTGGTGAAAAATTGTAATTTTGTTACTTAACTGCGAAACATGTTTATTTATGTTAGATTTATCCTCGAAAAAAATCCAAACCAACATCTACAGGGTCCGAAGAAATTGTATTTTGAATTTCTAATATTATTTCAGCTATACTCCGAAGTATGGTTTGAACACCAGAGCTGATAATTTTGCCAGTTCCCAGTGAAAACTGATCTAGAGTTAAGTCTCGGTTAGAATCATGTAAATAGCCATATTTATGATTATACATGTCCTGCCCAAGTTTATTATTAAATGATTCTACTCGTGAATTATAAACAGGTGCACCACAAATATACGTTGGCAAAGCAATAATAATGTTGGTGTGATTCAAGCTCTTAAGCTTATTTTTTATAGTATTAACCAAGATGTCATAATTTTGGGTTACATGAAAATCTGACTCGCCAACCATGAAAATACAAAAGTCTTTTTTAGAGTAGTCGGCTAGTTTCAAATCTATATCTTTTAAGAGTATGTCTATTCCGACATTGGGTGTTAAATAATGGCAACATTCAAAATCGCTATATAAACTTAATGGCGCCAAATTACGTAGTACATTACAACGTCTACTGCTAGATATAATACATAATTTATTTTTAGTTCTTTTATATTTCGAGGACTCAGCAGAACCTTTATAGGATTCGTTCATATTCTTGTTTTTGTTCAAGGGCTCGGAGAAAGGCCTGGGCGTCACTGACTGAGCCTGTTCAGTCAGTTCAGAAAGAGAGGAAACTCTTCAAATATTGTTAAGTGGAGTAGTCTAAGTAAAGTCAGTTCTTTTATCTTTAGAATTATAAATATCACGTCATCACGTTTATTTTAATACCACGACGGTGGCAAACAATCATGCGGCCCGCCTGATGGTAAGCCGCTACCGTAGCATATGGACGCCTGCAACTCCAGAGGTGTCACATCCGCGTTGCCAACCCTTTACAAAAAGGAGGATTCACTGTGTTGACGGCTAAAGGAACAAGAGGGTCCCACGTCGTTAAAACACTGGGTCCTCTTTGAGCTCTTAGGCAACCTTACTCACCAGCAGGAACACAACACTATGAGTAGGGTCTAGTGCTATTTGGCTGTGGTTTTCTGTAAGGTGGAGGTACTTCCCCAGTCGGGCTCTGCTCCAGATTTGAGCGAGATGACATTGGCTGTGCTGTGCCCTACCACACATAGTACCCACGTCACGTAATCACGTCATTATACTCACCCTGGAGGGGCGCCGATGAGTTTGGCGACCTCGTGCTTCTCCTGGTACTCCGACATGTCCAGACGGATGAACGCCGCCGGGTCGTCGCGGTGCATGTACCTGCGGTGCACAACTTTAGGAACAAGGTCGTCATATTTTACCATAGACAGCTAGTTAGTTGAACGGGATGGTCTAATTAAACTTTCAATGGTATGACAGAGAAGCCGCTATTATAGTTGGTCCTTGCTATAGTGTCAATAATGTGTCTTGCTAATGTGAAAGGCCCAAAGTACAATATAAACGTTTGTTACCCTCCACCGCGTTTTGAAGGGGAACAAAGAAACCGAGTAAATTATGTAGGCTAGTTACGGTATGCTATCAGCCATCTTGAAACGTGTTTTAAAATTAGTCGCGTTTCGTGTAGTCTGTCCTTCTTGGGTGAACGCGTGTTTCAACTTTAGAGATACTTGCTTTGACTATTTTGCTCATTTTATCTTACAAAAAAGGTTTACTTACACCAAAACTTGTAGGTACAGTCGCCATCAAATATGTCGAAGCAGCCAAGGTACTCAAAAATATCTGGAACTTTATCGCCTTGACAATAGAGGCGTTGTTCAGATTATTGTGACTACCTTGGCCGCTCCGATATATTTTATGGCGATTGTACATAGTATTGCACAGTCTAATCATTCAACTATTCTTTACACTGTTTCACAGTAAGTCCAATCCTGCTAATAGGTAAACGCCTGCTCCATGGTAGAAGAAAACTTGGTATCGTCATATACTAAGTCACGGTCACACTTTGATAGTAAAACTTTAAATTTTGGGGTGACTTTAACTTAATTAGTACATTCTGCGTGTTATGCAACTCTGGTGAACCTAAACCTGGCCCTGGGGGGCGATTTTTGACTTTCGAGCCCTCGAATTCAAAGAAATTAAGCACGGATATAATCGCACAGAAGAGTTTGTCGCCATTATTTTTGCGTGAAATTGATAGTAATTTTAAATTCCTATCGCTGTTATTTTTAAAACATTATTTCATCATTTTATTCAGAGTTTAAAATGTCAGATTCGAGCGCTCGAATCTCAAAAAACGCGCCACTGTACTCCGGAGGGTGGCCATATCCACTAAGATAGTTAAAAGAAAACCTACACGTGATCCTTGGGTGGTGCTAAAAGAGTAACAAACTTGGCAGCTGCACTGTCCCATCTGGACCTCGCAGCACTCACTGGATTTTCTTCATCATCTGCTTTCCCAGTACTACTTACCGCAGAAAAGAAATGCCTATCTATATCCAGTGACATGTAGCCATACGATAAATAAAAAGTTCAAATTACCTAAAAATTTAAAGTTTGTGAATCAAAAGTGGTGTCTGTGATGTAGTGTAGAAAGGGATACCTTGTTTTCTTCTACCATGGGCTGCTCCAGCTCCAACATGTCTCACAAGTGACAACCATTCTCCGAATTTTTTTTTGCAAACTGCAAGCAGCTACTAAACGTCGAAGGATGTTCAAATTGATAAAATACCATTGTTGCGTTGCGGCCAATTAGAAAACTGTTTTAACACACCCTTTTTGAAATTAGCAACATAATTAATCATAGCCATTTAAAAAATTACAGTTCAGGTCTTAGAGAATTCAACCAACCGGAGCGGCCATTGACAGGCGTTCCCCTCTGCCGAAAACATATGACCAGTGGTAATTACTCATTTTATTGTATGGACTGACGTTTATCAGACGTGGCTATATGTACGTTACATACGAATAGCCATACATTTGACGTTCCCCTCCCCCGCAAATCGGCAGACTTTTTTTGTATAAAAATGACGGACATGGCCGCTCCAGTAGGTAGAATTCTCTAAGGTTTAGGTCGACGACGGCACATCGGACAAAATGCAAAATCAACCTTCAACTAACCTGGCAAGTTGTTTCGCGAGCTCCGTCTTCCCGATCCCCGAACTCCCCAGGAACAGGAACACCAGCGGATGCTCCTCATCAGCCCAGCCATTTTCCTTCCTCCTCACAGCCGCCGCTACAGTTTCTATGGCCGCCGTTTGCCCCACTATGAACTGTTTCAAGCGTTGTTCTAAAGGAAACCTGCGGCGCTCCTCTGCGGCGGCGGCGGCTAGCTTCTCCTCCCAACGCGCCGAGTATTCCACTACAAGTATTAAGCCTTTATAAGGCAGAGGGAATATATTTCCCACCATTATTTGAACTTTATCTCAAAGTGATAGGGTTCAATTTCGCCTAATTTCTGACACCCTTTTGCATTATAAAAGGTTAAATCACGGGTTAGTTATAAGACCTTGGGGCTACGTTCGATTTCTGTACAGCTGTTTTAGGGCACCGCGGGCAAAATATTCCACTTTTTGTAGTTTTCAACAATGTTTCAAACAAAGGAAAAACTCACTCAAGACTCCGAGATACCTAAACGGAACTACCAATATTTATCCGTTAACTACGAATTTTTTCATTTTATGATCTGTAAGCACCTTAAGGGAGCGCCTAACGTTAGTAACACCGTATGGAGGACATGATATATTCTGACACAACTGAATTTTATATAGCTGCCATTTTTAATTTCGGTTCTAAAGGTGGCTGTGGTACGCCACATTTCAGTCTTACGCCGTTGAAGTCCCTGTATGAAGTCATAACGTGTCCTGGGATGGCAGTGAAAACCATTTTTCGCTAGGACTATAATTCGATACTAACTGATAAGGTCTCTGGTAGGTGACGGCTCTTTTGTGTAGTGTAGCGCGCGCCGACCGGCGTGATCGCGTGTAGTCGGGTCGGCGCCGGCGTCGAGTAGCGCGGTGGCGGCGCCCGCCGAGTCCGCCAAAGCGGCGTAGTGGAGCGCCGTCCAGCCGAGGAACGACGCGCGCGCGTTCATTGTGGAGCAGAACTCGTCCTCTCGCCGCTGCATCACTTCTAATGGATGTATGCCCTAGAAAGTACCCAATTAGTATTAAACAAGTTGTTTTGTTTCTTGGCGTTTACACCCGAAATTATACTTAAGAAAACAAAGCCTCTGAAATTAACCGAAAGAAATAGCGTGTAAAGTCGTTAAAACGATTTCAAAGGTTCTAGGTTTCGAAACGCAACGAAACGGATACGCAAAAAAGTGCAGCACTAAAACACTACGCCCCCCCTAGGGGCTGAAATGGGGAGATAAAACCAGGCACCGTCTACGCCGCGGTACAGGTCTTACCCCACTGGTTGGGAAACCCTGTGCTACAGGGTCAGAGGGCTTCTGCGAACCTCGAAAATATTAATTTTGTTTATCTCCCATTCTATCACATTTACTAATTCGAGCGCAAGAGATGCAGATAACGAAATTTTGAATTCCGAGGTTCGAGGTAGGACCTCAGGTCCGCTAGCGAGTCGAGTCACAGTATTGGTTCGAGACGAATACCTGTTGCTGCGCGGCTGCAGAAGCACCCGCGTACTTCTCCTGCAGGTCGGGGCGCGCGCCGAGCCGCAGTAACTCGGCGACGGCGGCCGGCTGGTCGTTGGCGGCGGCGGCCATGAGCGCCGTCCAGCCGAGCGCGTGCCGCCGGTCGGCGCCACCGCCCTCGCGCCCGTGACCCTCTTTTGCGGCTTCCACTTGCCTACAAATGAGAATAAATACCATAGACTAATTAACCCCGCATAGCCGGGCGACCCCCGCTCCCACGCTCGAAGTAATTTCACTCTGTAGTAAGACATTAATTATTGGAAGTAACAGTAAACTTAGTATGTCTCCATGGCAACCATAAATGTCTGACTCTCTCTTACGCCCCACGGGACAATCGCGCGTTCCCTGTCTAGCATTGCGTGTTCCCCTGTCGCACCCCTTTATTTTTGGCAGCTTAGGTTTCAAAGAAATAACGGGCTAAGCGGAGTATAGAGATATCTTGTATATGATAAATACCAACAGAATATAAATCGTGCTTTTTAACCACCATTGTGTAACCATTTCTGACAAACCATAACCAACTAGTTGTTTGTTTCTAAACGATTGTTACGCCATCTGCGCATATTTTTGCGTCTTTTTCCTCACGAGTAATTGGTTGTAATGGCGATGGCGGTAGCCAGGACCTCATTAGCAAAGAAAGCACACTGACCTCATGTGCGACTAACCTGCACCTTAATCAACAGATTTGAAAAGTATAACAACACATAATTACAGTTCATCGGCTCCTGCACATCTCTTTCACCATCATCATACAAATATATTTATAGTAGATCATTCATATCATCATAGTTATAAAAAAATCCTACATTCTTATGGAACCAGCCGCCCATAGTGTTCATGGGGACTTGCCCAAAATATAAAGCTTATTAAAAAAAGATAGGTAGTATGAGAAAATCTTTAGCATTTAAAATTCTTTCGAATATTGATAATGATCTGAATACTGAAACTAAGTCTTACCTTCGAATTTCTTGTACATTGCCGAGACAAGCCGCTTTAAAAAATCTCTTTTCTGTAAAACAAATGGAGGGTCTAGAAAATTCTGCACATTATATTTAACATAGTACAGTCACTGGCAATAGTATCTTCCTACACGAAGGCCGCAAAAGTATGTGACACACTTGTATGGCCCTACAAATAAGAGTGTGTCACATATTTATGCGGCCTTTGTGTATGAAGATACTATTGCCAGTGACTGGACATGTAAAATATAACCCTTCAAATTAGGAAGTAGGAATCAAGGCTTGTATAAAAGTTAAATGTGTAATTGCAAAGCGATAGGTCAAAATAAAATATTGATTTGTGTTTATTTTTACTTCTTATGACCCAATATGAATAGTTTTAAAATAAGACAATAATAATAATACAAGCCAGGATGAAAAATTCCGAAAAATATATTCTATGATTTTATGCAACATCTTTGTTTCGACAATGGTCATATACAGCTCACCTCATTTATAATGGGAAAGTGTTTTTGGCTCATGCCAGGGTTTCATAAATTTATACTTACCCTATACATGAAATCCTAATAAATTTCAATAAGTGGTTCCAGTATCTCGTCCTTCTAGTTGTTTATTGGCCTAGTGAAGGCCTTTGCTAAGCTGAGGTTGTCCGATCATCTCATCTAGTAACTTAAATAAACCATCGCTTATCTAAAGCAATTCTCTCTGTATGTGAAAAATGGTTGTTGATTCTTACCATTATATTGATGGTCGGCAGCCACAAGAGCTAGACCAAGCGTAGCCACACCGACGACCGCACGAGCGTGAGAAAAGCGCTCGCCAGTATGGCCGCTATTATCACCATCACTATTGGTACCACCGCTAGCCGCGGCCCCACCGTGCACCGGCCGCCGAGCCAACACAGCTGCTAACCGGACCGCTCGCCTAATAGTTCGCAAGTTACTCCTCACACATTGCACCCCGGACATTTTTTAACGCTTGATACTTATTTTATTTATTTCGGCCAATTCGTACGATTGAGTGAATTATTGGTTTGTAAGTTGTTGTTTAAATTTTTAACCTTTTGTTTCCATTTTTTGTTGATTGTATTATATCAGCGTGTGAACCTCGGGAAATTCATGAAAAATTATTGAAAATTTTGTCGTTTGAGTGACATGACACGACGTTGTGACAGATGTCACATATTTGTAAAAAAAAAAACAATTTTTTTTACAAGGTCCTATAGTCGTTCGAAAACGCATATTTCTAGTTTGTTTTCAAGGTTTTACGAACGCTACTAGATTTACCTATTCTTCATTTTACGCTGTCACTGATCTCTTGAAGATTCTGCAGAAAGAGATAACTCCTACGACGATTATTATTTTCTCTATGCGATTTAACTTTAACAACTCGTTGTTCCGACATGTCGGTTTTGTGTATAGAGCCTAATGAAAAAAAAGCAAACGTCAAAGTTACATTACTTACATTAAGTTTCCCTTTTCCCTAGTCTATGGATGTTGTGTTGGTTGTTTTGTGATCGATTTCCCCGCATTTTTCGGTTTGCATGCATGTGGAGGGCTACGCAATTTGCTCCTTCAAGCGGCACCCTCGCCCCTCGACTAGTTCCCAGGGGCGGCTAATTAAAACGCGTTGGCTAGCGTGACTCATATAAATTAAATCCAGTGAATTTTCACTCCGCGAAAAATTAGATGAAAATGGTGGGATTTTTCAATGAAATTCCGTGTAGAACGCCTATATTATAAAGTTTAACAATTAACGGACATGTCTTTAGGGCATACAAACTTGTTTCTGTTGGCAAAGTTGTCATCAACCGGGTGTTGACAAATGTAGTGTTTGTTTGTGGGCGGCGCGGGCGCGGACATGGCGCTGGGCGGCGCGGTGCAGAGCGCCAGCATGCTGGAGCTGCTGCTGGAGGAGATCAACTTCCAGCGCACCAAGGAGATGCGCCAGCTCATGAAGGATGGTGAGTTGCCCTCTTGATCCAGATTTGCTATATCACATTGTAACTCACTCCAACATTAAGCTTACATTACCATTACTTTTAAGTGCTTCTTAGGAGTCAGTAGTGACCCTGCCCATGAAGCAGGAGGTCCCGGTCAAAGCATTTATTTGAGTTTATCACAGATATTAAATTGGTTCCTCAGTTATGGATATCTTCTGTATATTTAAGTATTTGTCTATATCCATCTATTATAATATTATATTGTTGCCTAGTACAGTCGACGTCAAAGATATATTTACAATTGAAAGTTACAAAAAAATCTTTACATTAAAATAAGTTGCCATGTAATGTGACAAGTACTTGTTTACGTGATATATTACAGTTTTATATTTTCCCTCAATGTGCCCAAAATATGTTTACACTATTTAATCCATGTAGTTTGCCACTTTTTCTGACTTATGTTCGTTTACATGACAAGTTACAGAATAATATTTACTCTTAATGTACCAAATTAAATTGCATGTAAAGATCTAATGTAATATTTACAATCAACCATACATAAACAGTTTTATACCTCCTGCTAAATAAATATCTTTACAAACAATTGAAAGCTGCACTCTAATTTCAAATAATGACAATCGTCGAAAAGAGTACCATACTGTCAAATGGTCTGTTTGTCTCGTTCGTTTAGATGACGTCAATGCTATGTCGAGTATGTAATTCCGATGTTTACATTTAAACCATTTTCAGTATTTTTGATTTTCAGGGTTTCGTACCCAAAGGTTAAAACCGACCCAATTACTAAACCTCTACTGTCCGTTCATCTGTCTGTCTGTCACCAGACTGTATCTATCTCACAAATAGATAAAACTTTCAGACGATGTATTTCTGTGCCGTTAAGTTTAATAACAAATACTAAAATCAGAATAAAACAGAATAAAATAATATTTAAGTGGAGCTCCCATACAACAAACGTGATTTTTTGCCAATTGTACGGAACCCTTAATGGACGAATCCGACTCGCCCTTGGCCGGTTATTTTGTAAATACATAGATACTGAAGAATTATAAGTTTAACCTTTTCGGCGCCATGTCAAACGCAAAAGCTAACGCTCACACACCACGTCATCGAAATTTCAAAGTTGAACTTTATACGTGTGCACGTAGGTCTAATTTGCTCTGTGGTCGAGGACATATACTCGTATAATATAAAGTTTGAATGTCATTATATAAAATAAATAAATAAATATTATAGGACAATCTTACAAAAATGGACCCAGGCAAATGGCTCAATAAGGCTTGTGTTATGGGTACTAGACGACGATATATATAATAGATAAATATGAATAAATACTTAAATACATAGAAACATCCATTACTGAGGAACAAATATCTGTGATAAACACACAAACAAATGTCCTGACCAGGATTCGAACCCGGGACCTCCTGCTTCGTAGGTAGTGTCACTACCGACTTGGCTAGGAGGCCGTTATGATTAAATCTAAAATCGAAGCCATGGTTCCTAAGAACAGATGTCGCTATCTCTCATAATTTCAGACTTCTCCCTACTGACCCATTTGGATTGGTCACCCTGTATATAGATACATATACATATATATATACATATATATATATACGTTTTGGCGTTGAACCTGCGGTGCCAATATATACGTCTTTGGCGTTGAAAAGGTTAAATAAAAATGAATTTAGGGCCGAAGTTCCTTACGTAAGATAAGATAAGATTCGATGAATAACTGTATGGATTGTCATGGGTATCTGTAGGATAAATGTCTACCTGAGGAATCAAAATCGGCCCTTAAGTTCAGTGCTTTTTAGCTTTAGGGGGCTTTTATTTTTAAAAGAAACCGACTTAACGTTTTTATCAAAAGTATGTAGGAACGTGGCTTTATTGCTTATGTTGATCAAAAACTTACATACCTACTTTCGTTTCTACTATACCTTTTGATTAAAAGACTTATGACAGTAAAGTTAAATGATTTAATTTCAAAAAAATGTTATACTACTTCTATTAAAAAAAAGATACTTCTTATATTAATAACCATACAACGTGTGAATATCTTAAGGTTTAAACATTTTAAAATCGTGTGTAGCCGCCAAAAGTATCCTGTACGTCTTGTAAGCGTTGGCCCATAGAACGAACTAAATTTACACAGTAGTCAATACCGCGATAGTACTCCCACAGCTCGTGTACATGTTCCCTAAAATTTTGTTTGGTCTTTACCTTCAAAGAGTCCCAGTTTTGGACCATAAGACCCCACATGTTTTCAATGACATTCATGTCCGGGGATTTTGGTGGCAACTTCATCAGTTCTATGCTATCTTGTTCATTGATCCGTGCTTGAACTATACGGGAATTATGGACCGATGAGTTGTCCTGTATCAAATATATTTTTTTATCACCAAATGAAGCTTTAAGTGTTGGTAGTAAGACATCCCTGAGGATTTCTATGTAGTTGTTGGCATTCATTCGTGTTGTGATTTCCACAAGTTCACCTGGACCCGAACTCGAAATCCACCCCCAAAAACCAATTGATAAACGCCCACTTCTTCTATCAGCCAAGACATTATGTTCGTCGTAACGCGTGTTTTCCACGCGATATAGGGAAACGCGTCCATCTTGGCGTGTTGTGAAGACCTTTTCGTCGACAAAAACCGCGTCTTCAAAGTCGAAGTGTCGAAAGTTATTGGCAAAATTCAACCGTAAATTTTTGTGCCGGTCAGTTAATTGCGGTTTCCGTGCAGGGATTCTACGACGAAGTCCTGCACTCTTTAATCGTCTTCTGATCGTATTAGCACTAACATTTAATTGTTGTGCATATGTAGGTACGCTTACAAATCGCTGGACCATCACACTTTCTATTAAAGCCCTATCAGTGTCTTCCGAGGTTTTTTTATTTCGGCCCTTAGATGAGTGACATTTCACTGTTCACTGTGCCCCATCTGTTGATCCACAGATACACTGTTGGTCGCTGAAACAATATTGAGAGTGATGAGATTTGCTATTTAATATTTCTCATAAAATTTAATATGTTATGACGTAAGGCCATATTTCCTACCGTCATTTAAATGTTTACTTACCGAAATGCCCAGTTCTTCCGATATATCCGTAACCGTAGCTCCATATTCACGCATGGTAATTATTTTGTGCTTTGTATGGTCGTCTATGCGAAACATTTTATTTAATATTGTTTATGAAATTTATCTTTATAATGCCACTCGCAATTCATCAATGACACTCGAAAAGATAAAACACTTCTAGAAATATCATATATAGAATGGAATATTCTTAATATGAATTAATAAAAATAAGTAGGAAGGTAAAGAAAATTATAGCAACTCCTTGCTATAATTTTCTTTACCTTCCTAAATAAAAAGTAGGCCAGAATGAAATAGATGAATTATAAAGAAATTAGTAAATAAACAGGTGAAGTATGTAAATATGTTTTTGTAGCAGAATGCGTAAAAGTTTTTATGCATCATGAAACGTAAAAACAGAAATGTTGCTCTTGACGTGTATCACGTTTGACACATTGGGTGTAAATATTATTCTGTAACTTGTCATGTAAACGAACATAAGTCAGAAAAAGTGGCAAACTACATGGATTAAATAGTGTAAACATATTTTGGGCACATTCAGTGAAAATATAAAACTGTAATATATCACGTAAACAAGTACTTGTCACATTACATGGCAACTTATTTTAATGTAAAGATTTTTTTGTAACTTTCAATTGTAAATATATCTTTGACGTCGACTGTACACACAACACAAGTTAATCAAGCTTACTGTGGGAGTGGGTTGATGTGTAAGATTTTCCCATAATATGTATTTATTTATGTGTACCACTTTTATCTCAGGTAAATATCACTCAGAAATATATAACAACAGAAATCTCTATTTGATGGTGCTACTTATTACTACTAATGTACTAATTCACAAAAATGGCGCCAAATCTTTATCATTACTATGCTATGTATTTATCATTACTATGCTATGTATTTCTAATAAGATTCTTAGTAGTAAACTTGAACTACATATAAATAATTGTCATGTATAAAACGCAGCTGATTTAGTTAAGTTTTAGACCTGTGTTGGTGTATTTCTGCTAATGTATAGAAACAGTTTTTAAAAAAGGCCCTTTATTTCCAAATTTCCCTTTTTATTACATTAGACTAGACGTGTGCGCCGCCATAAAAATCCGCGGCGGCGGCGCGCCGGGAATTTTCGGCGGCGTGGCTGCGCCACGCCGGCGTCAAGGTCACTTTTGCCTACGTCACGTTTCGCATTAAAAATATGTAAAATATCAAAAACTTTTTAGGAACAAGGAACATAAAACAATTTTAAATGCTGTTTGCTTATTAAAGGATGTTTTTCTAGTACACTTCAGTCTTGCCTATTTTTCGGAAATCGCATTTATGTTGATGTTTCTCATAATTGGGATAAACTAACATCCTTTTTTGACTCGCAGTAGGTCCAAACATACCGTTCAGTATTAAGGATCAATCCTGCCACCGAAAATACTCCTTTTCACAGGCTAATTTAGTTGATGATACATTTTAGGTGGCAGATTAATTATTTTCGTTACCAATCTTATTAATTTGTCAATTTACTTCATATTATTTGGTGAGCGGTTAAATCATAGCCATTTATTAGTCTCCCGAAAGAGTAGTATGGTTATCATTCAGTACAAAAGTGAAAAAAATTATGCGTATCGAGAGAAAATTTTTGAACATAGATAGAGTGCCCCACGATGAATATTTTTAGTTTTAGAGGTCCGTAAAATTTTTGGACCTTCCCGTCTAAATTAGGGGTCCCGTGTTATATGTTAGAACTCTAAAAATTTCCGGCTAAAACAGACATGCAGAATTTATTTCTAATATTAAAAATGTGTTTGCCCAGCAGTGGGACACTATTTTAGGCTAATAAAAAAAAATGTAAAATTCCATATTTAACAAAAAGTTCTGCGGAGAGGAAAATCAATCAGAGAAATATACTTTTTTAGAATCATCCTTTTTTTTTAAGTAAAAAAAAATATCATAAGAAAGCATATTTAATGCAGTTTTAAAATATATACAATTTTAAGGCAACTCAATAAAAAACACGTGAAAATAAAATTTTCGCGTCGTGGTGTATAAGTTTTCTCCATAGTAATTATCTAAAATCAATATGAACGTGAACTTCCGTAGTATACTGAACTTAAAATGTAATTATGTATGTAATTTTGCTGATAATAACTTCTACAATATGCAAATATAAAATTAACAAAACACGTTTTTCCTTTCTAACTTAAACACAAATCGATTCTTTGTTCCATTTTTGCATGTTGCACAAATTATTATGATTAATAATAAACAATACATACATTTAAGTTCAATACACTACGGAAGTTCACGTTCACATTGATTTTAGATAATTACTATGGAGAAAACATATGCACCACGACGCGAAAGATGTTTTTTCACGTACTATTTGTTGAGTAAAAGTCTTAAAATGGTATATATTTGAAGACTGCATTTAATTTGCTTGCTTGATATATTTTATATACTTCTATAATTATTAGTTATATAACGTTCTAAAGATATATATTTTTCTGACTGATTTTCCTCTCCGCAGAGCATTTTTTTAAATTGGAATTTTACATTTTTAATATCATAAATCAATTCTGCATGTCTGTTTTATACGAAAATAATACCACACAACCCCTAGCAGCCTTAACCAAATAGTCCCCTGATTTAGACGTGAAGGTCCAACAATATTACGGACCTCGAAAACTAAAAATTTTCATCGTGGGGCACTCTATCCATGTTCCAAATTTCACAACTTTTTCTCGATGCGCACAATTTTTTCAATTGCAAGCTCTGCTAGAGAAGGAATTGACTAGTTCAGTGTGTAGATGTTTTTATGGTTTAATTCGTCAATATACGTTGTTAAACTTTCAACTATCTTTCCTTCATCGGTAATTGGCATAGGTTAATTTTTGCCGAATTCTGAAATTTTGGCCAACGGCGTGGATTTTGAAATCCGCGGCGGCGGCGGCGGCGTGGGTCCCACGGCGCGGCTACGCCACGCCGGCGCGGCGCACACGTCTACATTAGACATATTTATTTGCATATTGGTTAGTAAGTTTCTTATAGCTAGTAGTAAGTGTTATGTTTATGTATGTAATTTACTATTTATTTATTTAATTTGGACCCCTCTTCGAGTGTAGGCCTCCTCCAACTCTCCTTTTTTGCTTGTCTTCCGTGCAGTTTCTTTTTTATCATCTAGCCATCGTTTATATGGCTTTCTCACTTTCCTTCTGCCAATAGGGCCTCTCCATTTCGTTGTCAATATCAATGGTAAAAAGCGGAACTGCTGTAAACGCCAAAATGCAAAGTTTACACCAGAGCCAAAATACTTTTCGATTTTGAAAAAAAAAATCAACTTCTTTGTTTATTAACAAAAATACTTGTAATCTGGATTTAGCTTATAACTTATACATTTCTATCAAATTTCATATTGAAAGTTTAACATAAGTGAATAGTTTACAGCATAGTGTCACTTACGACAATGGCACTCTTTTTTTCGTAACGCGGAAACGCTGTGCGTACAAATGGTAAATGTATTAAAATAGTGAGAGGGGTAGACATTTCATAAACCATAAATGCCGTAACCAGCACATATTTATTTCTAAGATTAAATAATTTTGACATTAATGCCAAATACGTTCGTTAGTCGACTTACTGAATTGAGGTAAGTGCAAACAGATAAAAATAAACTGTGAAATTAATACGACTTAAGTATCAATCAGCCTTTATTAACACTTTTTTTTTAAATGTTATCAAAGTTTAAGTTTAGTTTCATAATTAATAAAAAGGTTTATAGGAATAATTACCGTCTACAAACATGCAAAATTATCAAGTCTTTATATCTCTTACTAAAAACCATTCAAAAATTTGCTTAAAAACCAAACTTACCAATTTCAACTGGCCTAACAATTGACTAACATTACAATAATCTTTACAACCTTGTAATGACTAAAATCTCACTATAAAACTGAGCAACTATTTGAAACTAAACTATACCATTAATTCTGTATTAAAGACTTTTAAAAACGCAAAGAGTCATTTTCTTAAGTATAATCTCACTTAAATTTTAAATAGGAACTTAATGATTTTACTTATAAGAGCTACTGAGTATCGGTTTTTATCATTATAAACTTACTAACTTAAATAATTGCACTTATTAATGCTTTAAAATATTAAAATTGCAGTCAAATCAAAGATTTAGAAGCGTAATAATTGACTTAGGAACGAAATTGCACTTACATAAAAATTAATGTTTTTATAAAATCTCAACAGCTGCTGAGATTTTCGTTATAATAATTAGATTTTGTTTATTGCACTTCTAAATAAAATATTTACTTTAAAAGTCAATTACACAACTAAATCCTACTTATTTAAAAAAAAAATTGAAGGTTATTATTAGTCGAACTAGTTATTCATCACCCTCATAATCAAAATGCACACTACGCACTGCCTATCGTTCCGGCGATCGCCAACCGACTGATTCGCAGGCAGTAGGCACCAACAACACCGCCGCGAGCGCACATTTGAATGGTATTATTGACGAGCTGCACCTGATTCCCGCCATTTTTCAAATATCGTAACTGCGACTTGATGAGATATTATATTCGAATTAAACGTAGTATGCGTCTATGACAGATAATTTATTTTACTTAAATTGCAGTAATCCTTAGGAGTCATTTTTTCACTACATGCATAAATTTCGGCAGCAGTGTAAACACCACGCTCATCGGGCCATGAAAATCCGAAATAGGCGTAAGTGTACTCGTTTAAAAATTTGCTAATATTTGGGCGTTTACAACAATTAGAAGGGGACATGGTCAAAAAAACACATTCGTTTTGCAATGCTGTCCAGTTTTTTCCAAGTGTCTTAGAGCCATGGGACCCAGACGTTTCGACGCGGAAAAAATCACTGATTTCAAATATGTAAAAATTTTTTTGACCAAGTGGCGGTTACAGCAGTTCCGCTTTTTGCCATCGATATTGTCCATCTATTGTCTTTATACTGTGCGATATGTCCTGCCCATCGCCATTTTAATTTGAGGGCTTGAGTTAGTGCGTCTTGTAACTTTGTTTTTTTGAAAAAATCGGGATTGTGGTACTACAGCTTTTTGTGGCCTGGCGCGGATGTCTTGTTTGGCTGGGTGGCAATGAATATGATAATCAAACCAATGGGTTTTCAAACTAAATGTAGTTAGCTATCTAGTTGCATGGATAGCCTTGAAAATGTTGAACACAAGAGAAAAATCCTCTGATTGTAGGGATCCATGATGTATATTTAATTAGATGGCGAATCTGTGTAATGGCTGATATGGACACATGCTGGGTGTTTTTCCTATCAGGGGTCAATGCCCTAGGGGCAAGCCTGTTTAATTTGGTTTGTCCGCTTTGCTAATATGAGTTAGGTATTTGTAGGAATCGGAAAATATTAGTTTTTAAGGTTGGTGTCAAATTTGAGGTCAATCTCATAAAAAAAAATATATATATTAAATATTATGGGACAATCTTACAAATCAACCTAGTCCCACAGTAAGCTCAATAAGGCTTGTGTTGTGGGTACTAAGCGACGATATATATAGATAAATACTTAAATACATCCATAACTCAGGAACAAATATCCGTGATGAACACACAAATAAATGCCCCGACCAGAATTCGAACCCGGGACCTCCGGCTTCATAGGCAGGGTCACTACCGACTAGGCTAGGAGGCCGTTAAAATCACTACATATTAAAATCATCATTGAAATCAAGTCATTACTCATTAGTGTCATGATTAAAATGACTACATATTTTTATTTAAACTTGTTTGCATCTAATTAACTAAATGCCTAAATTCATTTTTACAGTTAACATTTGCGATAATCCAAATTAAAAGGGAAATGATAGTGGCAGGCACTTACATTGTAGTTGTTGTATAGATTCAATATAATTTTAGTGATTGATTCATGAATTGCGATTAAGTTTAGGCTTTTATACAGCAAGTTTTGTTCACTAAATGAATAATAATGTGAATTTTGCCACTTTAACATTAGCGCCATCTATATTTTTCATTATGTGACAGAATGTAGCAGGTTGTGTTACTCTTGTTTAAAGTCCACGCTTACCTTACTCACCTAGAGATGGCGCTGGTGTCCACTGTGCAACTTCCGCGTGAACTATTGGCACGTTCTGGCTCTGACTGAACTGTAGACATTTTATTTGGCAAAATATTTCTAGTGATCTTACACTTTGTCGCTATCAGTTCGGTGAAGACTAATAGTTATTTACATGTCCTATTCCACCAATATGTAGGTACTATTTTGTATGGGTTCTGATTTTATATGACGAGATTTTCGGGACTTTTTATATAGAAAATCTAAAAATCGCGTGATGCAAACCCTAGTAGTCTTACCTTTTTGTCAAGTTCTTGTTTTATTAAAGACTAGCCTTTTCCCGCGGCTTCGCCCGCGTACTATAAGTACTCAAAAAGGATACGATACCCATGTTGATTTTCAGACTTTGTGACCAGATTTGCCCCTTTTAGGGGTTGAATTTTCAAAAAACCTGAACACGTGTTTACTCATTTATTGTTAGGAATACTCCTGTGAAGTTTCGAATAAAATAGTCTAACAAATCTTCATTCGCCATACAAACTTTAGACCCCCATTCTACCCCCTTAGGGGGTGAATTTTGAAAAATCCTTTCTTAGTGCATCCCTAGACCTTATAAGGAACCTACATGCCAAATTGAGAATCTCTAGAACCAGCGGTTTGGGCTGTGCGTTGATATGTCAGTCAGTCAGTCAGTCAGTCAATCAGTCAGTCAGTCAGTCAGTTTCTTCTTTTATATATTTAGATGTTGCAATTAACTAGCATTTTACGTAGTTTAACGCAGAATAGGGAATATATCTCCTTGATTCTAATTATGACAATAGAAGTAGGTAGATACAGCTATGTTTACACGTTTGCACCTTAATTCCTTGTAATAAGGCCCAAAACTGGGACATTTTTACGTCGACTGTACTAGGACACGTAGACAATAGATACTATAATTACTATTCGTGGTATCTCTAGTACCTACCCAGGTATTAAGGAAAATAATGTTAAAATTCATTTAAAAAACATATTTATAAACTTGAATTTGTTTTTATAACAGCATTGGTTTTTATAACAGTTACAATACTCGTATATATTTCTGCTACAAGAAGTTCGCATCTCAGTCCGTGAATATTGATTTATGTTTCTACCCACTAAATCAGGTTTATTTTCTGTGTAATATAGGCCCCGTTTACACATTGATTAGTGTTAAGTGCGAGTGTATACATTTGTTACTAAACACAAGTAGCAAATGTATGAACTCGCACTAAACACTAATCAATGTGTAAATGGGGCCTTAGTCAGCGTTCTAGCAACTGTATCAAACAGGCCTATGCAATACTTCAACCCTGGTTACTTCGTTTTGCAGAGTCCGTCCGATTCTAATGAGATCCAGACGTCCCGTACTAACTTTGGCTGTCATCTGATATATAATGTATGTCCGTCCGTCCGCAGAGTCCGGGTTCGTGGTGCTGCAGGGGACCACGTACTGGACGGACTTGTTCGTGCGGCACTTTCTCTTCCAAGAGGAGCGATCGATCGATTGCGACGACCTGCTGTTCTTCGTGCGCAAGCGACACGTCAAGGGATCGTCGCGGTATCTACCCAAGTATGAGGTACGTACCAGGCCTGTCGCGAACCTCGAGAAACGACATCCCACTATCCCCCTCTATCGCTCTTGCGAATTCGAAGATAATGAAGTTTCGATTTTCGAGGATCGGAGTCCTCTGCAATCTACCGCCTCGCCCACAAATCGCTCCAAATGTGTACGGCCGATGCCGGCTGCTATTATTTTTGTCCGTGTCCAAGGGTACGCCTATCCAAAAACCACAGTCCGTTTAGTATTAAAGTGGTAGTACCCACAGTCAGCAGTACAAGTAGCTAAGCGGGTGAGGAGTTCATTGAAATTATTTTAGCATGACTTTATTAAGATAAGAGATTAAGAGCGCGTGAAGCTCATTTTGAACAGCTCGCCTTCTGATTCCAGAACCCCTTTGGTCGGTCCAGCTCATATTACACTGGATGGCACTGGATATAAATAGGCATTTCTTCTCTCGGGTAGTAGTAGTGGGAAAGCAGATGATGAAGAAAATCCAGTGAGTGCTGCGAGGTCCAGATGGGACTAGCACTCTCTAATTATATTTATGCTACAACCCCAACAAATTTCATGAAGATTAGAAAAATGTTACTAAAGTTATCGCGGATCAAACATTCAAAATCCAAAAGCCATCGAAATGCACGGACAGTAGCCAGCTGGCAGTGTCGTGTCCAAAGTGTATAGCTGTATTCACATTTACCTGATGCCGGCTGCATGTTGTACCTGTCAATCCTACCAATAGTGTCAAGATTCTAATTTTCTTTGTTATTGTTTGTTTGACTTGAATTCATGACATTTTAGTCCAAATCCCGTGCAATAAACCTAGAAACTGGTGCACCCTATGCTGACGCCTAGGGAATTCAATACCGGCATTTTTTGGAAGGACTATCCGGTTTACCGGTATTAGGCCATACAAAAAAATCAGTAAATTGTATTTCCTGCTGGCGCCATCTTGCAAATCCTTTGACAGAGGCTTTCCCCATTTGCTGATTTTTTTATAATACTATATTATAGTAGGCACTTTTTATCTTAGTGATTCCAATAGGCGCCCAGTTGCGATTATGTATATTTACCTGACAACATGCCGCTCTATGCGCCGCCTATGCCGCTCAATAATCGACCACGCGACTCATTGTCAACAATCAAAACATACCTTTACCTTGAACCAATAGAAATAAAAAAGTACAAACTAATTTATTACTGTTAAGAAAATCATGATCGTAAAAGCAATGTTGCTATAATGTATGCAGTCGTGGCCAATATTATTGAGCACTGGTGCATTTTTAATAAAAACTTGAAACTTTAGTGGAATACTTGCATCTTTCTAAATATTATATCATCAACATATATAGAATAGAATAATATTAATTTATCGTTAACATATACTTCCATATGCCAGTTACGACATACCTACGTATAATATGTATGAATATCCAAGTAGCATATTTTATAGTAAGTATTTAAGTCCGTATGGGTCGATTAAGAAAGATGTCGCTAAAGTTTGGCATGTTAAAATGAATATATGTTTAAATTTTAAAAGTCATTACCATTATACATATTACATATAATATACAACATCGGTACGAAGTGATATTATCTACTATGAAACATCATTTCGAAATAAGTATTATCGGTAGATAATACTCACTCATTACCATTACCATGCTTATATTATAAGAAAGTCCCCAGTTAATGGTAATTTTTTCCCCAAAAACTTCTGTGTGTGTTTATCAGTTTCTTTAAACTGAACAGGTATGGTCACAGCAGTTCAAGTGGCGGTTACAGCAGTTCCGCTTTTTGCCATCGATATTGTCCATCTATTGTCTTTATACTGTGCGATATGTCCTGCCCATCGCCATTTTAATTTGAGGGCTTGAGTTAGTGCGTCTTGTAACTTTGTTTTTTTGAAAAAATCGGGATTGTGGTACTACAGCTTTTTGTGGCCTGGCGCGGATGTCTTGTTTGGCTGGGTGGCAATGAATATGATAATCAAACCAATGGGTTTTCAAACTAAATGTAGTTAGCTATCTAGTTGCATGGATAGCCTTGAAAATGTTGAACACAAGAGAAAAATCCTCTGATTGTAGGGATCCATGATGTATATTTAATTAGATGGCGAATCTGTGTAATGGCTGATATGGACACATGCTGGGTGTTTTTCCTATCAGGGGTCAATGCCCTAGGGGCAAGCCTGTTTAATTTGGTTTGTCCGCTTTGCTAATATGAGTTAGGTATTTGTAGGAATCGGAAAATATTAGTTTTTAAGGTTGGTGTCAAATTTGAGGTCAATCTCATAAAAAAATATATATATATTAAATATTATGGGACAATCTTACAAATCAACCTAGTCCCACAGTAAGCTCAATAAGGCTTGTGTTGTGGGTACTAAGCGACGATATATATAGATAAATACTTAAATACATCCATAACTCAGGAACAAATATCCGTGATGAACACACAAATAAATGCCCCGACCAGAATTCGAACCCGGGACCTCCGGCTTCATAGGCAGGGTCACTACCGACTAGGCTAGGAGGCCGTTAAAATCACTACATATTAAAATCATCATTGAAATCAAGTCATTACTCATTAGTGTCATGATTAAAATGACTACATATTTTTATTTAAACTTGTTTGCATCTAATTAATTAAATGCCTAAATTCATTTTTACAGTTAACATTTGCGATAATCCAAATTAAAAGGGAAATGATAGTGGCAGGCACTTACATTGTAGTTGTTGTATAGATTCAATATAATTTTAGTGATTGATTCATGAATTGCGATTAAGTTTAGGCTTTTATACAGCAAGTTTTGTTCACTAAATGAATAATAATGTGAATTTTGCCACTTTAACATTAGCGCCATCTATATTTTTTATTATGTGACAGAACAGTAGCAGGTTGTGTTACTCTTGTTTAAAGTCCACGCTTACCTTACTCACCTAGAGATGGCGCTGGTGTCCACTGTGCAACTTCCGCGTGAACTATTGGCGCGTTCTGGCTCTGACTGAACTGTAGACATTTTATTTGGCAAAATATTTCTAGTGATCTTACACTTTGTCGCTATCAGTTCGGTGAAGACTAATAGTTATTTACATGTCCTATTCCACCAATATGTAGGTACTATTTTGTATGGGTTCTGATTTTATATGACGAGATTTTCGGGACTTTTTATATAGAAAATCTAAAAACCAATAGTGTCAAGATTCTAATTTTCTTTGTTATTGTTTGTTTGACTTGAATTCATGACATTTTAGTCCAAATCCCGTGCAATAAACCTAGAAACTGGTGCACCCTATGCTGACGCCTAGGGAATTCAATACCGGCATTTTTTGGAAGGACTATCCGGTTTACCGGTATTAGGCCATACAAAAAAATCAGTAAATTGTATTTCCTGCTGGCGCCATCTTGCAAATCCTTTGACAGAGGCTTTCCCCATTTGCTGATTTTTTTATAATACTATATTATAGTAGGCACTTTTTATCTTAGTGATTCCAATAGGCGCCCAGTTGCGATTATGTATATTTACCTGACAACATGCCGCTCTATGCGCCGCCTATGCCGCTCAATAATCGACCACGCGACTCATTGTCAACAATCAAAACATACCTTTACCTTGAACCAATAGAAATAAAAAAGTACAAACTAATTTATTACTGTTAAGAAAGTCATGATCGTAAAAGCAATGTTGCTATAATGTATGCAGTCGTGGCCAATATTATTGAGCACTGGTGCATTTTTAATAAAAACTTGAAACTTTAGTGGAATACTTGCATCTTTCTAAATATTATATCATCAACATATATAGAATAGAATAATATTAATTTATCGTTAACATATACTTCCATATGCCAGTTACGACATACCTACGTATAATATGTATGAATATCCAAGTAGCATATTTTATAGTAAGTATTTAAGTCCGTATGGGTCGATTAAGAAAGATGTCGCTAAAGTTTGCCATGTTAAAATGAATATATGTTTAAATTTTAAAAGTCATTACCATTATACATATTACATATAATATACAACATCGGTACGAAGTGATATTATCTACTATGAAACATCATTTCGAAATAAGTATTATCGGTAGATAATACTCACTCATTACCATTACCATGCTTATATTATAAGAAAGTCCCCAGTTAATGGTAATTTTTGCCCCAAAAACTTCTGTGTGTGTTTATCAGTTTCTTTAAACTGAACAGGTATGGTCCAGGGACTGCATAACCGGAATATAAAGGTACCTTTATAAAACAGTATGACGTCATACCGTATGGTTTCGGTAGCGCAACCGATATATTTCTGTACCGAAATATAACGGTACCTTTATTTTTTTCGATACCTCTACTCTACCCTTATCATAAAGGTATTAATAAAGGTATGACGAGAGTGAAATCCTAAAATAATAGTGTATAAAAAAAACAGATCTGATGAATATAAGATAAGATAAGATTATAATAAAAAAGCTCATACACGACAATTTGCAATTAGTCACTTTGTTGTAAATTAGCCTATTGTTGGCTTTTAGTTAATCAGTGATCGAATATCGGTATTATTTTCATACAAATTAACCGGTATTCAATTTCGGTAGCTCCGGTTGTTAATGATTATTTTTCGGATAATCTAAAAATTTATTACGTTTACCTAAATTACGTTTCTGAATATTACGTAAACATTGCAAAATTCGGGCGCTATTTTGATTATTAGTAATACCGGTATCGATCCCTGATTTTAAAAGCTAATTTGAAGTAGGTACCTATTACTAACATCTTCTCTAGCTGGATACATATACAGCCTTGGCCAGAAATGTTGAGCACCCTTGTGATTTTCATACAAAACTCGAAGGTTTAGAGCGGCGTTTCTATCTTTTTTGAAGTTATTTTATCAATTAATTCAAACTGAACAGGCATGTTCTGTTAAAGTTAGTAGTAACTGCATAGAATATTTGCAATTTCTCGCACCGACTTAAATTCGCATTTTTGGGACCTCCACTTTTCATATTTTATAGGTACCTTGAAAGTGTTATTTAGTGAAGATTTCTAGATACATCAATAAAATATAACATTTTACGTCATCGTACATTGTCATGATAGGGAATTAATACTTAACATTAAAATTGTAAACAAAAAACAGCTATGCTCAACACTTCTAGCCGAGGCTGTAGGTAATAACTTGTAACATTCTATAACCTTGTTTATTTGCATTTAGAAAATAATGATTCTTGGAATATATAACCAAAAACTATGTGCTCAATATTTAAATAATGTTTTGATAAAAACATCAGATAAATTCATATTCAGTAGAATCGGCGTTTGTTAAAATATTCGATTATGTATCCAAATTGTTTAGTTAGAAATACTATTCAAAACGGTGTACCATGTATATTTGTTTTTCTGATATCCCGATATTTCGGCACAGTTGCATGCGCCATTATTATGGATCTCGGTGTCAAGATATGCTGGTTGGAGAGCGTTTAAGTCGCCTACGCTGTGCGCGACCGTTAAGAATATACAGCTTTTTTTGTATCAGTTCATAATGAATCTTATTGCGTGGTGCATATAGTAGATATTCTATAAACGCTAACATGAGCCCAAATCTTTTTTTTGTGCGCTTGCGGTTTGCCAAGAACGGTACGAAATACTACTGAGTAACTGAATAGTATAGTGATAGTATTTCAAACTCTAATGACCATGTAAGCTTAAAATCGTATATTATTTAATTAGGTTTCCATACCAAAAAGGGTAAAATATAAACCCTTATGGTGCCTAAGTAAAAAAGAAACTCTGTCTGTCTGTCACAGCCACAAATTTGCGCTGTAACTTCTGGACCGATTGAGTAATTTTTTTAAAACTTCTCTCGGTCTAAGAATAATGCCGCTCTGAATCCACGTGTAAAAAACTGCAGGCTATCGCGTCCGTCTTTTGCTTGTAATTTATGTCAGAAAGACACGACAAGTTTATCTTTACGATGGTTGTAATTAGAACCCGACTTAAAAGTTGTATAAAATATCATTAAAAAATATTTTGTTATCATGATGAGTACCTAACTGAATAACTCAAAACAAAAAAATAAAAATTAATTAGGTAGTGCCGCATTCTGATTTTGAATGAATTTCCAAACAAAGATGTACCCACTTCAAGACTGTCCTTTTATCTAAATAGGTAAGTAAAGTTTATATATATATGCCTTTTTGGAATTATAGTATAGGGGGTTGAACTGAGGTACTCCTGGTCGGTCAAGTCAAATTAGTTTTATTAACAAGATATCTAATCGATTGAAATTGGTTCATGTCAGAGGAGTCAACCGTCTCTGTTTACTTATGAAGTTATGATAGTTAAACCCGTTGAAACTGTTGAAAGCGCAATTAAGTGTTAATTTCCTTCATTACGTGGGTTTTCTGTTTTTTTTTGCCAACATAGTTTTTAATCCAATCAGATACTTACTTAGTCGGTTCATAAGTTCTGTCACTAGGGTTTGGACTGGTAAAATACGAACTGTTAGAGGTTGCTTACTATTTCAATATATGATTAAAAAGCCTATTTAATACTGATTAATTTACGATATTATTTAAGGCAAATAGTTGTGGCAGTTTTACACAATTCCCTGTAACATTCGAAAAAGCGGAATAAAAAACCACGTCAAAAACACGCGCCCTGTTCGAGTTGATTTTGACCATCATTATTTTTATTCAATTTTAAGAGGCTTCAGTCTTGCATACTGCATTAGCTTGATCTTTAACCTTCATTTTATATATAATTAACATGGGTCTGACTGACAAGAAGGCTAGTATACGCAATTTTGGAAGACTACCTTGATGTATGGCATCAAAATCATCGTGTTTTGCTCAAAACTGAAAAATACGTTGAGGTTCAGGAGAAGAATAGCTGAAGCACAGACTTGTAAGTCAACTAAATATTGGTTTTTAAATATGCCTTAATCATCTACTTTCATAAAAATAACAATTTGTAACTCTGGACAACTATAAAAATGATCTAAACCAATTTTTGTGAAGTACAATTTTCATAAATCATCGGCGTGTTTTGGACTGACAACAATCTTCAAGTTTACAAGGATCTATAAAATACGCGATCTTGATTATAAGTTAATCATATTATATTTTAATCTGTATGAAATATGCTTTCTAATCAGGTCTAATTTTTTTTAAATAAAAGCTTTGTATTATATTTTATCACTTAAAACCCTTGTGACAGAACTTATGGACCGACTAGGTACTTAAATGGCGGTTAAATTGCCCCAGTTTGTCCTACTGACCCGTCATATTACTACGGATCTAAATCTGATTTTATAACTAACTAGCGACCCGCCCCGGCTTCGCTTATTGTGAATATTGTGTATATTGGCTTATTGTGAATTATCCCTAAGAGATAGACATATACAATCGCGGACTTATTTGTAGAACTTTTTAAGGTGTACAATACTGTAGCTCATTATTATCTATCTCCTAGGGTTCAGCCAGCGTTTGCAATGTAAGCGAAAAATAAATGGGTTTATTTACGACATCACATTAGAAACCTCTAAAATTATCAGTGTTTCTCTACTACATTATGCATGTATTATACATACATATTTATCCTAAATCTTCCTCTGGAATCACTCTATCTATTAAAAAAACCGCATCAAAATCCGTTGCGTAGTTTTAAAGATCTAAGCATACATAGGGACAGACAGCGGAAAGTGAGTTTGTTTTATACTATGTAGTGAGGTGACAGATGGAAACAGAGCCTTGCACTAGTTTTATCACGTCGCTATCGTGCGCCCACGCAGATACGGAGCTGGATGGAGATATCACAAATTCACAATTTATTCTCCGCGCCGCACTGACAACAATGAATGTTATACGACAGAATGGACGTTGGACGATTAGATTAAAGTCAGATTGCGCACATATATGTATTTAATGTTTATATATTTTTTACACTGCTGATTCTAGAGATATGTTTTGTTTCTGATCAAAATAGCTAATTCGTTACTTGTTTAAAATATTATTAGGGTAAATCGCCAATAACTGGCCCTGTTTATTTAATTACTGGCCACAACTTTCGTCGCCACTTACTTTACAATTTGAATGTATATTTCATGTGTACCTATAATTATATGTAGTTCTTGTCCAGGAAATGTAGTTAGAACTTATAGATTTTATCTAGATCCTTTTTTATGTCGCAATTCTACTATTCGGCCAATAACGGGCAATTTACCCTACATATTGACTTTTGTGCATGTCTTGGTCTTTAAATGCATATTATAGATATATATAGGATGTGTTCAATACTAATTTGTGACTTGAGGCAGCGAGGGCTTTTAGATAATTCTAGAATAGCACCATTTGGATGAAGTTACAAAATTCTATAGTATCTTTGGAAATACAAAAAGTATGCTTTAAACAACAGTAGGTATTTACTTTATTTTACACAATATAAAAATATTATTTCTTATAGTAGGCTTCTTATTATGCTATGAATGTACTAGCGGTACAGGCCGCTCACGCATCCTCAGAATCATTCCAAATCACAGTACATTTTGGTTAATAAATATCGCGTCGTTCCCACTCTTTGCGTTCCATAACCACTTATAAAAGTTACAATTAAATAAAAAAACTATTAATCAACAGTTCATATTCGATTGTCTGAACGATTATAGTCCATGGTAAATAAAAATATTACTCTATTCAACAATAAAAGCATACGAGTTTTATACAACAGTTTGCACTAGACAGTTAGGAAAACTCACTTATAGTTGCCGGTTATCACATATGACTCACGACCGACCTCATCTGTCACGATCTATCTTTTGCAGACGGACGTGGAGGTGTTCCGCAAGGATTCAAAGAAGCTGCCCATCGGCGACCCGGAGATCGATTGGGAGGAGACCGTGTACCTGAACCTGATCGTGCACCAGTTCGACTACACGCTGACGCTGGCCGTGTGCACGCGCACCAGCCCTAAGGAGCTGCAGGTGCTGCGTCGGCACTCGCAGAAGGTGCGTCACACGCGCTCGGGCGGCGGCGCCCCCTCCCGTCACTAGCTGAGCCGGCTGAACAGCTTGCTGCGCGGCCACGGCAGCGGCCAGTCGTAGCGCCGCGGCACCGGCCCGCGCACGTTGCGCTCCAGGTACGTGAACAGCCAGTACCACCACTCGCGCTGGATCATGTACTGCCCCGGGCCGTGCCTGTGCGGCGTCACCAGCAGCGAGTGGAACGTCCAGAACAGCCGCGTCGTCACATAGTACGCGATTATCACATCTACGGTGTAATGCCCGTGCGCCAGCAGCACAAACACGACGCCCAGCACCGCCGCGCCCCAAAGACTCCAATGCACCGGCCACAGCTTCCGCGGCGAGTACTCCGCCACGATCAGGTACGAGAGCACCAACACCATCGTGTGCCCAGAGTAGATGTAGTCCCCGCAGTACGTGTGCTTGCCGTTGATCGACAGCCCGAACCCGGAGATGAGGTAGAACATACGTTTCACTACTAGCAGCGGCGTCGTGTTGTTGCTCTTCGGGCTGCAGTAGTATGTCGTGCTCGACACCGGCAACACGGTCACGAACATGGTCACCGAGCGGTACAGATACAACAGGCCGATGATGAAGAACAACCGTCGCGCGACTATGAACCGGTGCTTGTGGAACACCACCACAAGCATGGCGACAGTTGTCGATATCATTATAAGATACTCGGACACAGCGAGGCCCCAGTCCCGAGCCGTTACGTTATCTAACACGATGTCTGTCAGCGGCAGCGTCGTGTTACGATCTGGCAGCCGCTCGTGCACCAACGACAGCGACATCATGTTGATGCACACACATAAGAACAGGAAGAAAAAGGAGATAATTGTTTTCCATATTTCTTTAGGATAGCGCTCTTCGCGCGTGCCAGGCGGGATCTCGACAATAAAGTCGCCACGGGCCGGCGAGTGCTCCTGGTCGGGGTCGGACTCGTCGGTGCCGGGTGCCGGCGCGTCGGTCTTGGCGGTACGCGCCAGCAGCGGCTGGCGCTGCATCAGCTCCGCTTGATTGGGCATCTCAGTGTTCGCACTCGGGCGCTCGCCTTCGGTTCGGTCAGCGTTGTTGTTCAGGTCATTCCGCTTCAGGCGCTCGAAGTTAATGCCTTTGATTTCTTCGTGGGCGGTGTGTAGTGCTATGTCGACTTCGACATCGCCGGGCGGCGGAGAGTCCGAGGGCGGCGCTAGCTGCTTGTCGGGCACCTCATTGGCCAGGTACACGCGCACGGACTCGACGAGCGGCTCGGCGAGGTTGATCTGCTTTGGCGGCGACGGCTCCTTTTCCGGGGAGCGGGCCGAAATCGTCATCCACTCGCCATTGGGCTGCTGGATGGGGCCTGAAATTGAAAAACAACACAGTCAATCAACGGAAGTCATTACTACAGTGCGAGCGCATTGAATTGATTACGTCGGTTGCATTATTCCGAGCGCCTTTCGAAATTGTTCGATGCTCTAAACTGGAACCCTTCTTTGTATCATTATCTACATGATAATCCAGTTCTATGAGCGGTAACGAGTATGTAGATATATTCGATGAGGAGGCAAATACCTTCGTAAGCCGATTAACCGGTTTTGTGGGTACACAGCTAGGTAATTCATAATTTAGACGTTGCGTTAGTTACGAATGCGTTCTATATTATCGTCTCTGCACGATACGGCATAACATCAACAAAATGTACGTTGGTAGCATCGTACCTATATCTAGAATATTCAGCGTGTAAACAAATTGTGAATGTGAGCGGTTCAAAGACCGAAGCAATGATCGCGCGAGGGGGCGGAGCGGAGAGGGCTTCTTTGTCACTGTCAGGTGATAATTAGTGCGATGTGCATCCCGACACATATACCGCGCGCGGAGACAACAGGTTTCTCTTTCGCCGGCCACTCAGTTCGTTAGAAAGCGCACGGAAACTTACTCGATCAATGTGCTCCTTGGCGTCAGCGGGAATGCTCATCGACCGACGGCCGGCTCCGGGGCCCGGTAGAATGCCTACCTTCACTAAATCAGTCACACAAACGAGGGCGAAACGAAATTGTATGCACTTCACTGTTAGTGTAACGGCACTCGCGTCGTGCGTCTATTAACCACCGCCTGCACTGTTTTTCGATAAATAAACGACGGAACGAGCGAGCTTGTTGTGTGTCGGCCGCGTACTAGAAAACATGTAGCACTGGTTGGCTTCGGCGACTTCGGGTGACGTCGGGCGCGCTCGGGCACACTCGGCTCAATGAGATAATTATGTGCGTGACGTCACAGACGGCGCAGGCTCCCTCGCCCGCGGCCCCTACTACCGACTCGAACAACAGCTGACTGAACCCATCATTTCCATTCAACCCCAAACGACTAATACCTAGATGTCACGCCGAAATTGCGTCGATACCGGTCGTTAGGTAAATTACGTTACTAACGATGTTACAAATTGGTGATTATTAAATGTGTATTAGAAAATTGTGATATAGAAAGAATGTGGTTCTGGTTATATCGTGTTCCATTATCGGTCGGATCCGGTTTCAGACCGGCCGCAGGGGCTACAACCTCACGGTTCGTAGTATACTCCTTATACATGCGCAACACCTACGCTATTTATATTCTACTTATTATGTAAACAACTAAAGAAAAATTATATGTCGTCGATTTTGAGACGCTGACGTTAAAGCGATGTTCGTTTATCTCTAGGAAGATATGGTAATCTAATCATGAAGCTACAGACTCCGTGCACAAATGACCGTTTTTTTAGGGTTCCGTAGTCAACTAGGAACCCTTATAGTTTCGCCATGTCTGTGCGTCCGTCCGTCCGTCCGCGGATAATCTCAGTGACCGTTAGCACTAGAAAGCTGAAATTTGGTACTAATATGTATATCAATCACGCCGACAAAGTGGTAAAATAAAAAGTGGAAAAAAATGTTTTATTAGGGTACGTCCCCTATACGTAAAGTGGGGAGTGATTTGTTTTTTCATTTCAACCCTAACGTGTGATATATTGTTGGATAGGTATTTAAAAATGAATAGGGGTTTAGTAAAATAATTTTTTGATAATGTAAATATTTTCCGAAATAATCTCTCCAGAAGTAAAACAAAATGTGTCCCCCCCCCTCTAACTTTTGAACCATAAGTTTTAAAAATATGAAAAAAATCTCAAAAGTAGAACTTTATAAGAACTTTCTAGGAAAATTATTTTGAACTAGATAGGTTGAATAGCTTTTGAAAAAATTACAAAATAATTTCTGAACTAAGTTTGTAATTTAACCGTATAAGCAGGTACCTATAATTTCTACAAAATCACAATGAAATAACGTGCTTTCAAATAAAGTAAAAACGGTGAAAATCGGTTCACACAATAAAGAATTATCCCAATAAAAATCATCTTCCATACTTTAAGCTCGCGCGCAATAGTTTACTTAATTTGCCGATAGATGTCGCTGTACGTGGAACGCTCATATCATATCCTACATGGCGGTGTTATTTTAACTCTTAAGTGGGGACACTTACTGTGACGGACGGAAAACTACGGAACCCTACACTGAGCGTGGACCGACACGCTCTTGGCCGGTTTTTGTAAGTAGGGCTCCCTTTTCTCCTTCCACGTTCATGCCGTGCACATTCCCATACCTATTCTCACGCATAAATTCGTACGCATGCTCACAGGGTATTAGGTACCTAAAATCTGCCTTTATTTCACTATTAACTCATCTAATTAAGTGTTGAAAAAAAAGAACAAAACGTTATCAACAGAAAATGTAACTTTGTATGGGATTGCAATGTTACTTGTGCGGTTTGTACCAGACAACCCGACTCATACTTATTGCGGTATGTTTAGGGTTTCAGTGGCTTTATACTAGCGGGACGCCATTGATTGCTTTGTAATTAGCTCATACGGCTTCCGTTACCCTAATTTATCGGTGTCTACTCGTCTATGGTGTAATTTAACCTTCAACTTCGTAACTTGGCCTAGGAAAGTGGAAGTTAATTATATAAACATTGCCTGCTGCAGAAGTATTTCCAAAATTATTTTTACATCTTGTTATTTTAGCAATAAAGTTGTGTTCAGGTTTTTCTAAAAAATAACTACTACTGGTACTGATTATACTACACTTATTAGGTACACGTAATAGGTAAGTACATAAATAATAATAACTTATTAGGCGAAAAACTACCTCTAAATACTCTATGCGTTTTGTACAAAAGTTGACTAAGGAAAAAATACGCCAAATTGGATGCCATTCAATTCAGCATATTATACGTCATGGTAGTTAATGACGTGATATTTGTGTAAGTATATAGTTACCATTCATAGGCTTCCACCAACACATGTTTTTGTATGTTTGGTTAGTTGGAATAATCATAATAAATAAATATCATGGGACAATCTTACACAAATCAACCAAGTCCTACAGTATTAAGCACAGTGGGTACTAGACGACGATATATATATTATAGATACATACATATAAATAGTTAAATAAATGCCCTGACCAGGATTCGAAGTCTAGGCTAGGAGGCCGTGAATAATATTAGTTAAATGTATGTGTATTATGTTTATCGAAAACTAAGCAAACTATTACGGTTTTACTTATCTACTGTTTCCGGATTAAATACCAATGTTATCCACTGTTTGCTGACCATTCAATCATTGACCTTTCGTTATTAATAGTTGTTTTCCAACATGTAATCGTTCACTGCAGAGCAATGAATAAGTATAGTACGATGCCTAACATTGCCTGGCTTGAAAAACAGTGACTCTCTTTCTCTACTGAACATAAATATTTAATTGTTAATAAATAAGATTTAAACATCTGTTTTGTGAAGAGCAGCATGTTTTTCAAGTCAGGCAAAGTTGAGCATCGTTGGCAATGTTGCAGAAGTGTAGTTCTACAAACAGCGATACTGATATATAAATAGTTACCTAACTTAGTTTCAATGAGGTTTTACCTATGGTACGAGTTATTTACTTATTCTGTACGGGTGTCAGAAATAGAGCTTAACGAAATCGTAGTTAGTGGTAGACCCTCTCCCTGATTGTGTCTAAGAACACCTCCACTGCTACTATGATGTATACCTAAGAGCCCGTTCACACAGG
The DNA here is from genome assembly GCA_947086415.1 of Pammene aurita. NCBI lineage: Eukaryota > Metazoa > Arthropoda > Insecta > Lepidoptera > Tortricidae > Pammene > Pammene aurita. Next base: position 14,833,448 of record OX352292.1, on the reverse strand, counting down.
GTTTCCGTTTTACTGTTCCGTTTTATCGTATACGTTTTTTTTCATTGATGGCGTATGGAGTTGTATGAGCGACTTCACATATGACACAGTATTCAGTATACAGTACGTAGTAGTATAAAACGGGTACCGTAAATACGGAGACTGTGTGAACGGGCTGTAACACCTACACGACGTATCTATGGAACAGGCACTTGGCTTCTGAATTGACAGAATTCTGTTTCAATTCTTCGAAAACTGTACAGTTCAAATCTGAGTGATATTTAGATTTCGACAACGCGCATGTTGCGTCCATAGGCTACGGTTAGCTGCTTACCATCAGGCGGGCCTTATAAAATAACTTTTACCCTTTACCAGCATTGTTATCATCTGCAATTATTTTTACATCTGTATAAACTATTCTATAAATATAGAAAATAAAGTAGAAGACTTGAAAAAACATTCCAAGCCCTCCTTATTAGTACATACCTAATCTCATTCATTATCATTAAGTTTAATTATAATTATTATAAACTACTGAGTCATACATAACATAAACTCATCGCGTCAGGGTTCAAGAATTAAATGCTGTTTATTGCGTTATATTTACACGGAATCGTATTAGTAAATTTACGATACATATATGGGACTGCGGCACCGTCTGGCGACAGACAGATATTTTGCTACATATATACAGTTTTTGATAGAAAACAATGTCCGTAACAGATGATTAGTTCTGTTAAGTTAAATATGACCCTTGATCTTCAACATTACTTCGTATAAACTAGTCAATGAGTCATGGGTCCGTGAAAATCGTGAATCAACCGATGTACCGACTGGGTATAATCTAATAAATGCAATCGGTTTATACTGTTATGAAGTTAGTCAGTTAGTCACCTGGGTTAAATAATAATAATAATAATAATAATAAATACTCTTTATTGCACACCTCATACAGTTACAAGCACAAATTTTACAATTAGATAAATTTAGGTAGAGGTAACAACAAAAAAAAAAAAGGTTAAAATATGAAGGCTTTTTTTTAACTTTCACAAGTTAGCGTTCATCACTCATATGTATTTTTTTATCCTTACCTTATGCATAGGGAATCTAATACCGCAATTTTTTTATAGGCAAACCTGGTATACCCTACTAGTGCATTCCCTACTTGTGCACCGAAGGATAATGAGAACAGGTCACTTTTTATAGAAATTTTCATACAAGGAGACTAGATTTCATTGCCCTTTTAAATTAACAATTATATCGTTAGTCACTGTTAATTTCCATAAAAACATTTATATTAATTCTTCCTTTATACCTACCTACGTTCATTTATAGCAATTTTCAGCCCTCAACGAAAACATAGATAGTTTTGGTGTACACTCGCCTTCAAATATATCGGAGCGGCCAAGGAACTCAAAAATATCTGATCACGCACTTTATCGCCTTGACAATAGAGACGTTCAGATACTTGTGACCACCTTGGCCGCTCCGATGTATCTGATGGCGACTGTACTTACCTACCGGGGTCATATTATTCATGTTATTCAGCCAATATCAGTAGCTTCATCACTGGCTAACCCCAGTTTGAGAAACCCTGTCCTAAAATAACAGTTTGTAGCTGTTATAGCTACCCAATCCACCGTGAATAGCGACTGTTTTCAAAAGCTGCTTTGGGTAGATCGCGACTACAGTATTTATGTAATGTCAACTTACATACACTGTAAAATGTCTTGAATTAGTAATGTATTTTATCTACACTCACATTGTAAGTCCTCTAAAATGTGTTCAAAAACGGTAGGCAATGGCCAGCATTATAACAACCGATTTTATTATGATAAGTTTTTTATCTGTAGCAGTAACGTAATTTGAACATTACATGCTCAAATATTGTTATGAGTTTCAAATTTGGAACATCGATTTTGGTAACGTAATGAAAATCCAACCCTCCTCCCCGACCGCCGGCACAATCCAGTAGGGCATGGCGGTGCAATGGCGGTCATTTTAATGGTTTCCGAAAACGTCATTTAGGATTTATACTATAATATATGTGTGTAGATAAAGCAGTGTATGCAACTGTACGTAATTAAGCATCAAAACACTCGTATTTTAAGGACCCTTATTACGTAACAGTTACATAAACTACTATTTATTTTGCAACTAAGTTCAACGATTTCACGTGTAGCATATACTATTATTAGATTTTGGCTTACCGTCGCAAAAATGCCAATGTAATACTATATGTAATACTGCTTCTTTTAATATTTAGGTATAGTAAATTTGGGCTTACGAAGCACTTGGCCGGTTACTTCGAACCTATTGTATAAAATGTACCGAAGTAACCATACCCACAACTCCGACACGCACTTAACCGATTTTTCTTTATTTTCGCAGTCAACAATGCGAATGCTTTTTACGAGTGTACATTCAGTATAGACAATGGCGTTGAATTGCTCGGAGCGGGTCGATTGGTCGAGTGGGCGTCGGGTCATGATCACGAGATTCATGAGCTCTCGGAAGCCAGGGCGTGCGATCTATGCTAACAGTGTGCCGTTCTAAGTTTAAAATATATCAACAATACATTAAAAGGTAATCTATCTCCAACACAATTATAACACACAACACATAATCAACCAATATTGAAGCAGTTTTGCGCATGGGAATAATTTTCAAACAAATTCTGATTTGGACGTTTAGGCCTTAGCTGTATTTCATAGTTAATGCATTGGAGTTGGATCTTGTCTTGTTATAAAGTGACATAATTGACGAAAATGTGAATAATTAATCTTGTATTAAGCAGAACGTCTGCTAACGATACCACAATGTTAAGAAATAAAGGAAAAGTAGAAAAATCCACTGACTCACGAGATTCGACTAAACTTAGGAGGACGCATAAAGGATATAGTGGAGAAATTCGCAGCCATCAGGTAAGTCTCAGTAGCTCAGTTGGTCAGAGCGATGGGCATGTATGCCAGAGTCACGTTAGTGGATTGTGTCGAGTTAGTGGATTTTTCTACTTTTCCTTTATTTCTAAAAAAAATGTGACATCCTTATATTCCGATTTTCCGATATATATTCAAGGCCATATAGCTAGTTCTGAAGCTACGTATACCGATGGTCAATTGAAATGGCAAATAATGTAAACAAACCAATTATACCACCATTGCTTCGCAATCACATGCACCTTTAAAAACAACCATGGTCCCACCGTCAATGTATACGCATTAACATGTTTTTACATAAATTTTTGGTAAAAATATCCCTTAATTACGAGGGTTGCTACTTATATATCCGGAAACAAAAAAACAAACAAACGTACACGGCTGAAAATTGTTTTATTGTTTTTCAAAGTATTCCCCTTGATGATCTATGCACTTTTGCATTCGCGTGAACCAATTTTTAAAGCACTTCTGCCACTCCGCCTGAGGTACCTCCATAACGTGTTGTTTGAATGCGTCGACAGCATCTTCAGCGGTCGAAAATCGTTGACCGCGTAATTTATTCTTTATATTTGGAAATAAATAAAAATCGTTGGGTGCCAAGTCAGGGCTGTACGGCGGATGACCCGTTAATTCCACATTTTGACCCTCCAAAAATAGAGTTGTTTCGCGTGACGTATGACAGCTGGCATTGTCATGATGAAGAATGATTCTTCGTCGCTGGTTAGTTTTACGAATTTGTTCAAATACTTCCGGTAAGCAAATGGTCGTGTACCACTCTGAATTAACCGTTCTACGGTTTTCTAGTGGCACTGTAGCTACATGGCCATTAATACCGAAGAAGCAGGCCACCATTTGTTTCAATGTACTTTTTGCACGAGTAACTTTCGTAGGGTTCGGCTCATTTTGAAACACCCATACCGTTGATTGTTGCTTCGTTTCGGGATCGTATGCATAGATCCAGGATTCGTCACCTGTATAGATGTTATAAACGGCTTTTGAGTCACCACGGTTATATTTTTTTAACATTTTATTGCACCATTCGACGCGAGCATCTTTTTGCTCTTTTGTTAAGTTGTGGGGTATCCAACGCGAACAAATTTTTTTTACAGCCAAATAATTATGTAATATGCTATTAATGCTGGTCATAGAAATACCCAGAGTCGCCTCTATCTCGCGGTACGTAACATGTCGGTCGTCCATTATAAGTTTTCGCACAGCCTCGATATTTTGTTGTACAACGACCGATTTCGGGCGACCTGTCTTAACTTCGTCCGTAAGCATACTACGTCCACGATTGAACTCACTAAACCAGTGATACACAGTAGTTTTAGATGGGGTTTCATCACCAAAAGTTGAAGTTAGTTGATCTATGCACTGTTGTTGCGTTAAACCACGCCGAAAATCATAATAAATCATAGCACGAATATTTTCACGAGTGAGTTCCATTCTTGCTGCGAGATGACATTTAAAACCCGTCAAAAACAAAACACGAGCGTTAATAAGAAAGAAAAAATATACCGGCCAGTACTTAAAAAAGTTCAAATTTTACCATGGAGGTCAAATATGCTATTTAAGAAGATTGTAATCCCGGTTTCCGGATATATAAATAGCAGCCCTTGTACTTATATTCCAGTGAAAACGAATTTCTTTAAAAATTTTGTCATGTGTTTTGACACATGACAAAATTCGCTATTTTTGTCTAGAAATGCAGTTGTCAGTCGGCCATGTTTGCGTACACTATTTGCTATTTCTATTGACGTTTGGTATACACATCAGTGCTCTTCCATTTTCACATTGCGTTTCCAATGTTCAATTCGCTTTACGTGAAATGAATATTACCTACCTATTATTAGCTTTTTTGATAAACTAATGCACATGTTTTACAAATAGGTGCACGCTAGTCATACTATGTGGTATGTGCCACTGTACAGTCGACGTCAAAGATCATCATATCATAATCAAATATCATCATCGTCAAAGATCATCAAAGATATGTTTGCAATTTTGTACCTTACTCCTCTGTAATAAGGTCCTTAACTGTAAACATATCCAGTTGCCAGATAACATTGCAGGGCTATGTTATTTTATTGATGCGTTTGCTATAATCTGCAGTTCAGTTGCAGGTACTTAGCTTAAGAGGTTTAGGATGACCATGAACAATACTCTTCTACCTTCTCTTCAAGAGCTTCACGCCTAAGAGTCATACAAAATGTAAGCCGATAGGAATCGAGTTCAGAATCTGGTCAGGGTTTAGAACCGGAAGTAGTTTTTTTTGACATTCATGAGTGCGTTGTAAAGCGCCTAAATTGGATAATGATTTTCATTTTCATTCAATTCTATGAACGGTTTGCCGCTAAAACTATTCAGAAAGACTAAGCTGAATATTGTAGTTAGTATTTTATTTAAGTTAGGTAGTTTCACAATGACTGAGTAAGAAAAATGGCTTGTTATGTAATGGCATTGGATGATCGAGGGCAAAAAGTCTAGGTACAGTATCAGTAGCGATACAAATCTATCATAATACTAAATCTTGGCAGTATTCCTTCGAAATTGCATTATCAAGTATTATGCAAATAATTGATGCATTGCAGCATCATTTATTCGGCAGTTCTTTCTTGATTTATGTTTGAAAACGTAAGTAAAACCAATTTTCGTAATGTGCGTCACACATTGGATTTGATCAACGAGTGGATCCGAAGAAAAACAACTGAACTGAATTGATCAATTTTTGAATATATTTAATAGAATAGCGTCACCTTCATTGATTGTCTGGCTACTTACCTACTCACTATTAGGTACACTATAGCCTATAGGTAACTACGTTTGCGAATTAACATTTTTAATTTTATTCGTTATGTATTCATATTTGAATACATTTCCATGTTTTTTGGAAATAAAATTGTTTCAAATTCAAATTCCGGTGTCCCGAAATGAGGGCAGCCGACCCGACCCTTCCGCTACCTGCCTCACTATTCATAAAAAATACGGCCCGTTGAACTAATGCAGCTGCGGTGTGAGCCCGTTGCGTAACGACTATACCTGGAGGTCGCGAACTTATGTTCTGGTGATGTGTAAGTGAACCCATAGTCCCGTAAAACACAGTTTGAAACTCCGTATGACCTTAGAATATTTAATACTTAGAATACTTTGATAGATTTCAAACGGTCACAAAAACAGCATTATAAATAATTTTCTTCATCTCTTTTGGTAAACGGCTAGAATCATATTACTTCTTACGTATTATTAGGGGATGTAATAAATCAGTAAGTACAGCGTACTTATATATTGATTTTCAAAGTTGCCCCTCAATTTTAAAGCCCTCCGTCGGCGGTATTCACAGAACAGGGGCTACGGTATTAACCAGATGTCGGGTCGTAACACTCGTAACAGATACACAACCGCGATGTTGTCACGTAAAAGATTGTGATAATGATAGATAAGATTTGTTTGTGCTCTAGTTTTTATATTTTACTCTTTTAAGTACTACTCCCTGTAATTATATACCTTGCAGGTTCATTGATTTTAGTTACTCGTTGATACATAGGGAAACGGTATTCACCATATGTCGGGTCGTAACACTCGTAACAGACACACAACCGCGATGTTGTCACGGAAAAGATCGTGATAAGATTTGTTTGTGCTCTAGTTTTTATATTTTACTCTTTTAAGTACTACTCCCTGTAATTATATACCTTGCAGGTTCATTGATTTTAGTTACTCGTTGATACATAGGGCAACGGTATTCACCATATGTCGGGTCGTAACACTCGTAACAGACACACAACCGCGATGTTGTCACGGAAAAGATTGTGATAATGATAGATAAGATTTGTTTGTGCTCTAGTTTTTATATTTTACTCTTTTAAGTACTACTCCCTGTAATTATATACCTTGCAGGTTCATTGATTTTAGTTACTCGTTGATACATAGGGCAACGGTATTCACCATATGTCGGGTCGTAACACTCGTAACAGACACACAACCGCGATGTTGTCACGGAAAAGATCGTGATAAGATTTGTTTGTGCTCTAGTTTTTATATTTTACTCTTTTAAGTACTACTCCCTGTAATTATATACCTTGCAGGTTCATTGATTTTAGTTACTCGTTGATACATAGGGCAACGGTATTCACCATATGTCGGGTCGTAACACTCGTAACAGACACACAACCGCGATGTTGTCACGGAAAAGATTGTGATAATGATAGATAAGATTTGTTTGTGCTCTAGTTTTTATATTTTACTCTTTTAAGTACTACTCCCTGTAATTATATACCTTGCAGGTTCATTGATTTTAGTTACTCGTTGATACATAGGGCAACGGTATTCACCATATGTCGGGTCGTAACACTCGTAACAGACACACAACCGCGATGTTGTCACGGAAAAGATCGTGATAAGATTTGTTTGTGCTCTAGTTTTTATATTTTACTCTTTTAAGTACTACTCCCTGTAATTATATACCTTGCAGGTTCATTGATTTTAGTTACTCGTTGATACATAGGGCAACGGTATTCACCATATGTCGGGTCGTAACACTCGTAACAGACACACAACCGCGATGTTGTCACGGAAAAGATTGTGATAATGATAGATAAGATTTGTTTGTGCTCTAGTTTTTATATTTTACTCTTTTAAGTACTACTCCCTGTAATTATATACCTTGCAGGTTCATTGATTTTAGTTACTCGTTGATACATAGGGCAACGGTATTCACCATATGTCGGGTCGTAACACTCGTAACAGACACACAACCGCGATGTTGTCACGGAAAAGATCGTGATAAGATTTGTTTGTGCTCTAGTTTTTATATTTTACTCTTTTAAGTACTACTCCCTGTAATTATATACCTTGCAGGTTCATTGATTTTAGTTACTCGTTGATACATAGGGCAACGGTATTCACCATATGTCGGGTCGTAACACTCGTAACAGACACACAACCGCGATGTTGTCACGGAAAAGATCGTGATAAGATTTGTTTGTGCTCTAGTTTTTATATTTTACTCTTTTAATTACTACTCCCTGTAATTATATACCTTGCAGGTTCATTGATTTTAGTTACTCGTTGATACATAGGGCAACGGTATTCACCATATGTCGGGTCGTAACACTCGTAACAGACACACAACCGCGATGTTGTCACGGAAAAGATCGTGATAAGATTTGTTTGTGCTCTAGTTTTTATATTTTACTCTTTTAATTACTACTCTCGATGATTTTATAGGCCCTGCAGGTAGTTTAATTGATTTAAGTTACTCGTTGATACATAATGATGTGTTATAATATAAGAGAGTTAACGAACCTTTATTTTTTAAAGTACTATATTATACAGGGTGACTGGTAATTCGTCGTATTCCTTCAAGGGGGTTATTCTACAGCTTATTTGGAGTGATTTAAGTCCAGTCAAGCAGGGGTCAAAACTCATTGGTTTTCAAGTTATTCAAGATTTTAGATTTTTTTAATAAATACCCGCTTTTTGACCTAAAACTATTATTTTTTTTAAACTACGTATTTTTCAAATAAAAAAAAAGATTTTCCGAATAGCCAATGAATCACTGATTACGTAAAATAATAAAAAAAGTACAAAACATACCAAAATTTTGCAAATAAAAGCATCTGAAGTCAGAAGTTTTTGTATTTTTTTTTTCAAATCTTGTTACATTTTAAGGCATAACGAAAAAAAAAGAAATGACACTTCGCGTACAAATTACAGAATTTATTTCCTCAGTTCATAAGCTTTCTAAAAAGGTACAATTTATGACATTTTATGCTCATTTTTTACAATTAATAATAATAATACCAAAGCAGGTACAGGACTTAGCGTACTTGAGTTTACTTGTTTGTGTCGTTTTAAACTCGCCGAAGGCATACTTTGTCTCCAGTTTCTTATCTTCTGAGACTTTGTTGGTGAGCTCCTTCGTTTGATTTCTTTGGGTTTTGACCTTTGGGAGCCCAAAAGTGCAGATTGTGGTAATTTGTTATCCCGTCACGGTCGAATTTAGATTCGTCCGTCCACAAAATTCTCTTTAGGTATTCGGGATCTTCGATATCAGCATTAATTAAAAATCTGCAGAAATCAATCCTTCTTGCTGGGTCTCCCTCTTCAATAGCGTGTACTGGAGTGTAATGATACGGATACTGTCGAGCTAAGTGCAGGGTAAACCACACCTTCCACTGAGACATACCGAGCCGGTTAGCCATAATTCTCGTCGAAGTAGTACCGTCTGCCCGGAAAAAGTGCAAGATTTCTTCTTCATCAGCAGGATCGTATTGTTGAGGTCTTCCAGCATCAGCTTGACGGCGTTTAACTGATCCTGTTTCCCGAATAAGACGGTACGATGAACCAAACACGCTTACGTGAGGTAAACGGCGGTTAGGGTAACGAAGTTGGTACTCCCTTCTAGCTGCAGCGGCGTCACCATCACAGAGTCCGTAACAATAAATGATATCTGCGTATTCTTCAAATTCGTAAGTAGCCATTTGAGAAAAAACTTGGTTATCAATATCGTCCGAATTGGAAAGAAAGTTGAAAGTAACTAACTGATTAATTACTACATGACCTATTTAAACCTGGTTAGTCTCACCCCCATCCCATGAGAAGCATCGCCACCCAATAAAATTAAGATAAGATAAGGAACAGAAGGCGAAAAACCCGCCGTAAGAATTAGAGTGACACAAACAAACTAATTTAACTTCATTAGCTCATTAGCTAATGACCCTTAATCAGTTTGTTTGTTTCACCAAAGGCAATCTGCAGTGCCTACTACCTCAAGGAATAAGATAAGATAAGAAACTGGAGACAAAGTATGCCTTCGGCGAGTTTAAAACGACACAAACAAGTAAAGTCAAGTACGCTAAGTCCTGTACCTGCTCTGGTATTATTATTATTAATTGTAAAAAATGAGCATAAAATGTCATAAATTGTACCTTTTTAGAAAGCTTATGAACTGAGGAAATAAATTCTGTAATTTGTACGCGAAGTGTTATTACTTTTTTTTTAGTTATGCCTTAAAATGTAACAAGATTTGAAAAAAAAAATACAAAAACTTCTGACTTCAGCGCCTTTTATTTGCAAAATTTTGATATGTTTTGTACTTTTTTTATTATTTTACGTAATCAGTGATTCATTGGCTATTCGGAAAATCTTTTTTTTTATTTGAAAAATACGTAGTTTAAAAAAAAATACTAGTTTTAGGTCAAAAAGCGGGTATTTATTAAAAAAATCTAAAATCTTGAATAACTTGAAAACCAATGAGTTTTGACCCCTGCTTGACTGGACTTAAATCACTCCAAATAAGCTGTAGAATAACCCCCTTGAAGGAATACGACGAATTACCAGTCACCCTGTATATATGTATAGTACCTACCTAACTTACTATAAAGATCACTGCGATGACAACTAAATAGACAAATGCTCTTAGATGCCAACACAGTCCATCCTCGGGAGCACTGGGAACATTGCTAAAGTGACACAATAAGTAGGTAAATACTAGGGTGTTCAAAATTCAGGCCGTTCCTGTAACTGTAACCCGTGCCGACTTATCTGATTATCATATGTATGAAAATGACCAACAATTTTTTTTTACTCCTTTATGAACGTTTTATATGAAAAAAATCTCGCTACGAACCGAAAACCGATAAAAAAGTAGCAACTCATCTTCTACCCAAATTTCTTCATAGTAATTTGTATGGGGAACATACGATGCAAGTCGGCACGGGTCAGAGTTACAGGAATGTCCTGATTTTCTTTTGTAGAGTATTTTGGGGTAAAACTAATACATTTAGGGGGTATGCGTTATTAATTACTCAAAATTGCTATGAAAGGGGCACCCTAGTAAATACGACTCTGTCAGATTTTACTAGTGAAATCGTTAGTGTTTGTAATTTCGATACTTACGAGCATTCTAAGAATAAATTCAAATAGCACCTCTCCTTGATTTTATGATTTAACTTCTAATCTAGGTACTAGTTTTAATGATCTGTATTTCTTCGAGGTTAGCAATAAAAAGTAGGTACTTGCACATGTTATTGAAATCGTTAACGCAGATTTGATTTTATAGGTCTGTTTACTAAAATTCGTATAATGACGCGAGTGTGTGACGTCATTTTATTATGCTCCCCAGCTTCATTCATTTGGTGCATTTATATTCTTTGCTCGTTGTCGGGTTCTGTAAGTAGGCAGGTAAGTCTAAGACTAAGGCCGCTTGCACCAAACCGTCAGTTAACGTCAACGTCATCGTTAAAAATTAATTTGTATGAAAAGTTTGACAGTTTTCTATGGGATGACAGCTCCGTCGCTATATTTAACGTTGATCAGTTCGTTAGTTATGCGTGGTGCAACCCACCCTTAATCCAGCAGCTCAAGTTGTGTTTTTTCACTAAGATTCATTTTCAAAAATACTTTATATTTTGAGCATTCGGGACAAGGTCGAGCAGAATAGCCTAAAATCTGGAACGTAATTAATTTACGCCCACGAAATATTATCTACAGTCAGCTTTGGACTTACAAAAACGTCTAAAAATTGCATGAGGAGGCAGCCAGGTATCTCTTAAAAATCTATTTTTGGCGCTTCTCACTGATGTTCTCAAAATAATATTTCCAAATATTATTTTCACGACCATGACGATCCTTTTTCGTTTTGATCCGGTACAGCTAAGTTACAATTATCTACCCACTCCCTCGTGTTCTATTATTTAAAGAGGTTATTTGCATTTTAGGAACTCTAAATATAAACTCCAATCATCAGAAATGTCAACTTTCAACGTATGTAGTTTCACACGGTACCGGTAGTTAAAACATTTACCTATATCTGTCAACTACAGTAGATAGGTATACTTTATTTTTACATCTGCTACTTAATAAATAAAAAGTTTCGCATTTAAACAATATGGAAATGCCAACAATTAATACGATGATATATCGATACGTTAATAGTGTTGAAGGGCATTTTCACTTAACTGTGTACCAACCATTAACGGCCGGTTAGCAATGGTCACAAAACTGACTGACGGTCAAATCCCAGAGGTACATTTTGTCAGGAATGTGACGGTTAGACGTTACTGAAACACGACTTAACATAGTTATACAAGTTAAAATAAAAATGCCCTGAAATATTCGCGGAACCCCAGTTTTTACGTTCGGAAAGAAGTCTTCACAACATGTGTAGATATGAGGTGATGCCCCCGTTCGTTGAATTCTAACAAACTCCTAAGATTAACTTAAAAATACAACAGTTATCGTTTCGGTAGCCACAAGATATGAAGAACTAAGCGGGTGATTAGATAAGGGTTGATAAGAAGGGATGTCTTGTTCAAGGAAGTCCGGTGAATGAACCACTAATGATAACAATGCTGACAAGAATGTTACTAACGACTTATGATAACATTGCAAAATGTTAAATGGGCCATTTTATTTAAAGTTGTCTATTCCACTTTTTGGACACAAAGTGTTCGGTGTATTGAAGAATCCTTTTGCGTGTGTCACATTTGGACCATTTCATTAAAAGTTGTCTACTCCATTTTTTAAATACCACGACGATGGCAAACAAGCATACGGCCCGCCTGACGGTAAGCAGTTACTGTAGGCTATGGACGCCTGCAACCCCAGAGGATTCACATGCGCGTTACCTACCCTTTAAGAACATATACACTCCTTTTTTGAAGAACCTCATACTGTAGCCCGCTGTGAATACCTCGATAGGGAGTTCATTTCACAGCCATTTTTTATTATTTGGAAAATCTATCTATCTAAGGACTCTTTAAGACCAAAAAAAATATCAAAAAAAAATTGTCCTAACTTGTTTTCCACTCCGTTACCATTTTTCCATTAGACTTCATCGCGACAACGGGATGAAAGTAACGAATAATATATGAACATTTTTGAATACTTTTCTGTCTAGTAGGATCGAAAGAGCTCGTGATTCGCTTCGTGATGAAAGTAGAGGACTATTTTAAATGAAATGGCCCAAATGTGACAGACGCAAAAGGATTCTTCAATACATTAATATGCCTAAAGTCTTTTCCGCCTTAATAATAAACGTAGTTCTAACAAAGACACCTGTCAAAGTGACAGATAAGGACTAGAATCGTACTGGACGTCCTGATTTAAAATATTGCTTGTCATTTTCGTCCGATTTAAAATATCATAAACAGGCCTAGGACTATTTCCACCGCGCGAATATCAGGCGAGATTGATGCTCGTCTGCTCTATTTCGGGTCTTGTGACGTGGCGACAGGCCCGGGCCCTTCGCTCGGTGCGTGTGCCCTCGGCTTCGGACATAGTAATGTACACTTTCATTCTCGGTTGAACAAAGTTTATTGCTTCTATTTTAAGATTTCTTTACGAGTAACTGAAGATGGTGAAGATGGTTTTAGCGCGAGGGGCTACAAACTTACAGATTAGTCAGGTTACCCTTGTTTTCATTTTGTACGCGTGTACCTCCAGATCTGGCGAATACGGTGTTAGCGCTCCATTCGCTAATCCTTTGCGCGCATAATTTTATTTTAGGTAATTGGCGTAGGCACTATGATTCAGACTATAAATGTAACTCTTATACGTCCGCTTAGAGACGGTGGCGCTTATCAGAAAACTTTCGTATACCTAGAAAGGCGTTGACCTGTCTATAGGTGGTTAAAGTCTTAGGTATGCCGCTATTGTCAGTCTGCCCCAAATTGCTTTTTCTATTAGTAAGAAGCTTGACGGCTGGCTGGCTACCATGTCTGAACGATTTCCCTCAGTTGCTTAAAGGTTAGCTGGAAGAGATCCCTTAAAGGTAGTGTTCGCCTTTGTACTCTCATTCTTCTTCTTTGTCGGTCCCTCATTACTGAGGATCGTGACCACTAGGTTTTGCAGTCCTTGTGATTTGTTTCCATCGGTCTCGATATCCCGTAGCCCTCACCGCTTGATGGAGTTTGCCTGAGGTGGCCTTCTTAATTTGGTCAGACCATCTGGTTGGCGGGCGGCCCTTAGGTCTTTCGCCTTCCACTTTTCCGACTAGGATCATTTTTTCTAGGCTTTCATCACCTCTACGCATAACATGACCAAAGCATGAAACCAACCGATGTTGGCAGATGATGGACAAACGTGTTTTGATGCCAAGCTGTGAGAGAATTGACACATTTGTGCACCGGGCCGTCCAGGGTATCCTAAGCATTCGCCTCCAGCACCACATTTCGAACGCGTCTATCCTCTGTCTCTCCTCTCTCTCTGGCGAGTATTGTCCATGTGTCTGCTCCTTACATAAAAATAAGGAAGACCAATGCTCTTACTAGGCGTGCTTTAGTGTGGAAGTTGATGGCACGGTTTTACCAAATGATTTGGAGGCGGGTCATTGCATCTTTCGCCATGGCGATTCGGCGCTTGATCTCTAGGAGACAACTTCCATTACTGTTTATTTATTTGTGAACCCAGGTATATAAAGCTGGTCACCCTATCTAAAATGCCTTGTGGCCTTGAATATGTTGAGCGTCTGTCAGCTTGCCTGCGCGGTCCACCACCATTGGTTTGGTCTTCTGCCTGTTTACTGCCAGCCCTAGCTTGTCAGTGTTTCAGGATCAGCTTCATGTCATCGATATTTGTGGTGACTAGAACTGTATCATCAGCGTAACGCAAGTTGGAGATACATTTGCCACCGACCCTGAAGCCTTTCCTCCACTCTTCTAGGTTTTTCCTTCACTATATACGTTGAAGAGCAGAGGGGACAATATGCAGCCTTGTCTCACACCACGCTTAGTCTGGAACACATCAGAACAGTCAGTGTCTAGTCTGACGAAGGAGCGATTGTTGACATAGATATTCTTTACTAGGTCTATGAGGTGTCCAGGCGTCCCCATCTCTGCGAGCACCTCCCACAGATTCTCCCATTGCACAAAATCGAAGGCTTTGGTGTAATCTATAAAACACCGCCTATTTAAATTTTCGCCTTTGTACACACTCACTATATTCTTGTTGGTCATGTACTTGTTTTGTGCAATAGTGTTTTATTACTACTTCTATAGTTTAGTGGTTCGCCGTGCTAAATGCGTTGCTTATGCGCAGGTATACGCGTCGCCCAGCCGCCGTAAGATGGACACGAAAGGCGAGGGTGAGGAGATCACCTATCCACACATCTGCTTCATGGTGGACAACTTCGACGAGGTCAGTTTAACTATACATTTTTAACATACGGTATAATTATCTTAATATACGGTAGGGTGAAAAATACCCACACTGTGAATGAATTCATTCATAATTTGGGTATGAAGTTCTGCAGATCATAATAGTACAGTTGCTATTAGCAGATTTTGCTGCCTCGAAAACATTTATTTATTTATTTCTAACTACCAAATCAATAAACTATTAAAAGTCACTGAATTAGAGTAGGTACCTAATACTTTTTAAATAGTCGGAACTAAGAGAACTTCGAGCAAAAATACATTTAAATAATCAAAGTGATTCTAATATTTTTACTACCCACTGGTAGTTACAATATTCATAGTCAACCAAATATTTAAGCAGTTAGACTACGATTCATATCGCACAAGCGCCTGTATGTCAAGTTATCGGCCATCCAGCATAACTTGAGCGAAAGACCTACAAACTAAACATAGGTAATTAGAATAATTAAAAAGCGCGCCTAGACTAGTTACTCTCTGCGCCCGCCGCACTCGCCGAGCGATGTACTCTGACTTAAATACGAATAACTCCGTTCTGCTAGGGTATTCACCTTAGTGCCCATATAATGAATTAAAATAGATTAAAATACCTATTTAATGGCCTAACTGTCATCTCTGTTTGTTTTTGGGCCAGGCTCCATACAAAGTTGCCCATGGTGATTGCCTTTGATTTGATACTGGTGCCGATAATTTTAAGTGTAATTTGGCTTACTACTTCTGCTACTAAAATAAAAACCAGTCAAATGTATAGAAATTAAATACCGGTAAATCAGTAAAATACTGGTCACTCTCATACTAATTTTTTTTGACTATACAATTTATTCACAAAATATACATTTTACACGTCAATACAGAATCAATTAATATTAAAGATAATTCATAGTACTAACTTATGATATATCGCTAGGTATATTAATAAATTACAATAGATAAATTGTTAACTATTTTTTACATAATGATTTATTTGAGCAACACCTCCAAAAACCTCGATCGAATACAAAACCTCTTCTGCAAGTTTTGCCTTCAATTTCTGTATAAACAACTTGTAACTCGGGGCTTGCTTAATTTCCGGAGGGATCATATTATAGACTACTCGGAAGGTTCAACCACTGAACATGCAAGAGAATGTTTTTCAAACATACAACAATAATCGTCAACAAAACAATGATACTTACTTATAAAACTTTAGTTACCTACATAATCAGTCAGTTTACCTTTCAAGGCACTAAAGGGCACCAGGGTAATGGTATAGTTTATTGAACAAAGATAGGGTGCCCTCAAAACGAGGTATTTTTATTTAAGTAAATGAGTGCAAGTAATACATCAAAAGGGCGTTTACGGGTATTTTAAACCTCGTAAAGGAGGTTATCTATTTACGATCCTAGAGAGTAGATAGAGTTCGCATTTTTGGCTTCGGGTTTACAGAAGCCGGTTCTGCGAACCGATACGTTTCTGGATGTCAGAAATTTCGGGTCTCTGAGAGGACTGTGGCCGGGTAGGACTTCGATGTGCGAGTGCGTAGCGAATATAATCACTTCATTTACCCATCCTCGCTCAAATGAAGTGATTTTATTACATATAAGATATAACAAACTTAAATAAAATAAACAATAATATCACTTAAAAATAACACTAAACTATCTAGAAAATAAAACCAAAAAACCCTACCATAAAATAACCTAAATAAATCTATTTCTAATTTTGGCCCCTGTGGCATGGCACCGAGGATGCTGGCAGCATTTCCTCGCCGCACCGCAATACTTAGGCGTTGGGCGAGGAAGCTGTCAGCTCTTTTATCCCCGGTTATGTCGACCAACCGTTTAGCCAATTCTCTATAAAGTTTTTGTGCTGCTGGGCCCCATGGACCAAGAGTCTCGACTGCAAATGCAACAAAGTTGTAGTTGGCGTCGAGACTCCTGTATGTGTGCCTTTTGAAGGGCTTCAGCCTCCTCCAGTGATTTTATTAGTTCTTAAAACAAACATATCTCCCGTTACGCATTCTCGCACATCTCTGGTGGAAACACAGACTTATGAGTATGGTATGATATTTTATTACAGGATAAATGATGTTCTTACAGAAGATTTTTGGTAATAATAGCATGAGTATTAACCGTATAATCGTTACAAATGTTTTATATGCAGTTGTTAAGTTTATTTCAACTGATCATACGCGAAAGAGAAGACCATGTCCTCATATGTACCATAAAAAGCATTATTATTGACAGCCGGGAATTATGATGCGTAATTTGTATGTCCTTTGTATAGTAATGATCTTGTTGAAGGTGACATTGCGACCAAAACAAATTTGGAATGGCTGAATGCGAAATATTTCGCTACATTCCTATCCTATATATCTACATCCTTATAATTATAACAAACTGTTATCGCAGTTTGGCGAGTAACATAAAATTGTTAAATGTTTTGACCTTATGATAAATAAAAAATAAAAAAAGATTCAGTATCTTTATAATTAAAGGAGGATCCAGCTAGGCTGAGCAGCATTTGGGAAACTACGCCGTCTTCTCGTCATCCACACCGCAATGCTTGAAAACTAAAGTTTTTAATCAGTGCGTCCTACCCGTAATGACTTCCGGAGCTGAGACGTGGACACTCACGGTAGGGCTGGTCCACCAGTTCAAAGTCGCTCAGCGAGCTGTGGAAAGAGCTATGCTCGGAGTTTCTCTGAAGGATAAGATTCGTAACGAATACATCCGACAGAGAACTAAAGTTATCAACATAGCTCAAAGAATTAGCAAGCTGAAGTGGCAGTGGGCCGGCCATATCTCGCGAAGATCCGACAACCGCTGGGGTAAACGTGTTCTTGAGTGGAGACCGCGACTCGGCAAACGTGGTGTAGGACGCCCTCTGGCAAGGTGGGATGACGATCTGCGAAGGACTGCAGGCAGATGCTGGATGCGGCAAGCTGAAGACAGGGCGCTTTGGCGCTCATTAGGGGAAGCCTATGTCCAGCAGTGGACTAATATAGGCTGATGACGATGATCTTTATAATTATAAGGTTGTTGAAATGTAAGTACTTCATTTAAGACGGAGGCAAAATAAAGTACCTACTAAACAACTTATGTTATCTATATTCTATGTACAGTCAGCATCAAAAGTAACTACGCAAATGACTAATAATAGACTAATAATTATGGGACAATCATACACAAGTCAACCTAGTCCCACAGTAAGCTCAATAGGCGATGATATATATAATACATAGATATAGATAAATACTTAAATACATAGAAAACATCCATAACTCAGGAACAAATATCCGTGATGAACACACAAATAAATGCCCTCACCAGGATTCGAACCCGGGACCTCCTGCTTCATAGGCAGGGTCACCAACCGACTAGGCTAGGAGGCCGTTAAATGAAGACGTCAAAAGTCCTTTTTAAAAGGTAATAAGAGCTTTTGACGTCTTCGATTGCGTAGTTACTTTAGATGCTGACTGTACACGTTGTTTAATCCAATAGGCAGTGAGAAGAATCATATGATCCCAATGTCAATGAATACCTATATAACAGAAAAGGTGCAAGTCCCATTATGCATCTTCATCATCAGTTCAACTCATTGATACCAAATTATTGTATTTTCATGAGTATTGTTTATATTTGTAGTTTCATACCGATGCGGCTAAAGCAAGTACGTTAAAATAGATTTGCAATATTTTTACTCCATAATTTGTTGTCAACACTGTCAAGAGTCTGCCTTTTCGCCGAATAACTTTTCCCTAAGTGTTTCATCATTCATAACTCATAACTGTTTCATTTGCCAACTGTGTCATTTGGCATACCGCATTTTTTTCTGAAACTGTAGACTTTTCAGGGTTTATTTTATAACCATCGTGTAGAACCTGCATATAGGTTAGGTTATGTTTGTTTTATAACAATCCTAAAATTCTTATAGTTTCAGAAAGAATGCAGCATGCCAAATGACACGGTTGTCAAATGAAACAGTTTGGGACACGTTATTCGGCGTAAAGGCAGAAAACCGTGTAAGTCATGTTACCACTCGTACAGTCGACTACGAAAAGATCTATTCACTTTTGGACCTTATTACAACGCAATAAGGTGAAAAAAGTGGATTCATTACTTTGTAGTCGACTGTACAAGGGTGTTAAAGATAAGAGAAATGACAAAAAAAAATATTATTTTTTTAGCCGGGGACTGAAACCCCGCCAATTTTTATAAAACACCCTAATGTCGCCTTGTTTTGTAAAAATTGTTTACTAACATAGTGCCTAGGAACCTTGGAAAGGTCGAGCTAACGAAGTCATTTATATAAAGCGCCGCACCTTTAACCCAGTTATCGATAGCACCAGGTCATCGCTCCCTTTGCCCTCTTAATAAAGTGCATAGTAACACTAGAGCCAAAGATAACTTAGCTTACTATCTTTACATTCTGTCACCATAATTATTCTAGTACTCTTTTAATTTTTGTATTCGATATTACAGCTAAATTAACTTGTTGCCTCGCTACAAGTAAAACAAATTTAACAAAAATGTTTCACACTCTGAGACTAACACATTTGGATACATACATAGATGTACAGGGACGAAGGGTTAAGTGATTCTTCTTTCGCTAAATCTGTCTAATAATATGCTAACTATTTATGCAAAATGCAAAAAAAGTGTATCAAGTTCTTGAAAAATATTTAAAAGGACTAATCAAAGATTATTTAAACTTTTAACCAGTTTCCTCAAGTATACATTTGATATTCATTATTTTCTTTATTTTGTCTGCATCTACGAGGATGTCTTCATTCCATATATGCAGTCACTGCACGTCTATTTCATTATTTAAAATAATTTAACACATTCATTGCCAACCAGCCAAACAAGACATCCGCGCCAGGCCACAACAATTTCGTCATATACCACGATCCCGACTATCGGGTCGTCCGGCCTGGGAACATAATCATAAAATACCCGATAGTCGGGTTTTCGGCACTGAATGTGTTAAATCAAAATAGAACCGACTTCACTTAGCCTCCCACCTTTCCAAAAGCAAATGCCCGAGCTACTGAAAAAAAATACTCAAATTACTATAGGTGTTACATAATAGTTGAAAAGTTCCCTCGATTTCTCCAGGATCTCTTCATCAGATCCTGACCAACTGTGAAGTATACACTCTTTCAACCAAAAATAATAATTTTCGAAATCGATCCAGCCGTCTTTGAATAATCGGTGAACATTACATAAAAAATAAATGGCAAAAACAAAGATCCCGACAAAATGAGAACCTCCTTCTCCTTCGGAATCTTTAAGTCGATTGATAAAGGCAAACCACAGGCGCAGGGGGCAAACGGCTTCAGTACTTCGAAGAGCACTTAGGTACCATTTGGTCCCCTAGCGAGGTAAGTAAGTACGTTGCATTGACACGAAACTCTGCGGTGATATACTTCAACCGCGCGAGCCTCAAGACAACATGATAGTTATTTCACGTCGGGCTTAGCGAGAGAGCTATACAATACTAAATGACCTATTAATCCTAACCAATGGGCGTGTTTGTAGACCAGACATCAATGTCTAAAGCGTCTATAAACAGTCGAATCTAGACACGGATCTTAATTCGAACACACTATTCGTAAATGGGTCAATCTGCAGTTTGAATGTATACCAAAAGCCGTTTTGCTTACTTTTGAGTGTATTTGAATGGAAAGAAAAGATAAACATCGTGGACGCTTCGTTTACAAAACACACCGACTACATTGTTTATCGCTGTATCAGTCAGCTGTTCGGTATAATGTACTTTAGGCCATAAATTAGTCAGTGCCGTTACTAATTCAACATACGGCCAGATGGTCGCGGACCGTTCAATTGAATATTAAACGAGTACCGCTTAAAATAAATATTTGCAAGCTATTTGCCTCCTATCTCTGCTAATTGCTCGAGAAATGTTAATGCTAACATCACGTTTTAAAAAGCAACTTAAGTTAAGGCTAATACAGTCGATTTTAGCTTACAATTACTTTGACATTGACCAGACTAGTCATGTAATTATTGTTTTTTAATGTTGGTAATTAGCTATTCTTCCACGAGGAGGTTTATGAACGATAGACTTCATTATGCCACTGATTGCACTATGCCTCCGTTACATAGAATAGATTAGCACTTAGTTAATGCCGCAAAGGATTGTAGAAGTTTTTGTGTAGACATTTCTGCTTGATGTTAAGATGAGGTCGGACAGTTTGCAACCACCATTGTTCTCTAATTGCAGCGGAAAATGATCGGTTTATGCAAAATAATTTACGCTTATTGTGATTGGATTTACACGTCCATTTTTAGCTACCCACTTAACCATGAGTTCCTAACAAATTTTACTACTGTTAACCCTGAATAATTTAGTGATAAGTGTATAAGCGTGGGTTTTTGTGCACATGTTTGTATTTCCATAATCGTCGCCAGTCGTGTTAATTTGGTTAAAGATTTTTGCAATAGCAATATCAGATTACAGGAAGGTATAATGTTATAAATAGGACGTGTCTATTACCAAAATGCCTAGTTTACGGACAAGGGTCCGCAATTATTAGGGCTAATAATACTGTGAAAATGGTAGGTAGTTCAAAATAATAACAAACGCCAATCTATTTCGCAAGAGTTGCGCCACATGCGCGATGTGTATCACACCACAACTAGGCTAATTCACTACAGTGACAGAATGCGTCGCCTCAGTTGTAGTCAATATTGTCTTTGGTCTCTGTTTTCCCAGTGTTAATACGTATCTCGAGGGCAAGTTGTACGGGTATGACACACGGTCGCAGTTGGTCGGCAGTTGAACCCACAACCGAGTTTAGGTACACATGCACTCGAATGTTTCGCGCGACGGCGCGACTCTTATTTCTATCATCCTGCCCTGAGGAGTAAAATATTGCGTGAATGCAGGGTTATTTCACGTCCGTTATTTTAGTTTCAGCATTTCCGCACTTTTTCGGATCAAATCGGAAATGATAGTTGCACGAAATACGTTGCAATTTTCGCGTAGCCCGTAACGTGCGTAGCGTATCCAGATTCCAATTTCGACATAATGATTGTATCCGCTAAGCGAATGCCTTATGGTATGAATGATATTATCCATATGTGATACATTCATTATTGATTCGCCGCTGGAAATAATCAACATACATTAATGTAATTAAAAATATGACAAAACTTAATGTCATTGAGAGGAAATTAATGTTCTAAATCCTGAAATTTTATTGAAGTTTTTTTTATTAGCCTAAAATAGTGTCCCACTGCTGGGCCTTTGCCCATGCCTCTCCTGCTGATTTCCACGACTCTCGGCTCGTGCTGTTTGGGCCTGCTACGTCCGTCCGCGCCTTCTTTGCGGTAATTTATTTAAATGTAAAAAACGAGTCATGATCATGACAACTAAAGTGTAAATAAGTTTTCGCGCTGTAGGTATGTACTATAGATTGAGGCAAGGCATAAGATTTATCTGTTTGTGTACGAGCAGAGCACGTGCTAATTATAATATGACGCAACGTAATCGAGGAGACCTATGGCACTATGATTACGCTTAGTTATCTACTTCTAAAGCAGTGCACGATAAAAGGTAGGTGCACAACACACACAAACTGTATACCTATTTTACAAATCACAGAGACAGGAATGACTAATCGAAATGTTGAACAAAACAAGTAAAGTTAACCACGCAATAAGATACGTGTGTATTTGTCTTTGTCACATCGTAGCTTCAAAACGCATCTTTTCGTACCAATAAAGGTACCCATCTACAGTAGTCTATTTGAGAAATAGGTTCAGTAGAATGCGCATTTCCTATTCGATAAAAGGATCTCGACTATATCAATAGGTCTGATTAATTCTAAATTTGATATCCTGCTACTTCAATTTCATTGCTATTCAGATTAAGGACAACATTTTGTCTTTACAGTAATTTAAATACTATATATGACCGCATGGGATGGTATCTTAGATCCTTACAGTGGTTACAGCCTGCATCTTAATATCATTTGATCTTAACAAATAGAGGAATCTGCTGGAAATCCAAATCTACGACAAATGACAGAGTAATCACAGTTGGCTCCACTGCAATGTTCTCAATGATAACGATACAGACGTGTACATTATATAGATGAGACGAGACTTTACTATGGGTACGCATCAAATGACTGTTGCTTTAGGCAATATTATATGGAACATTTTTTATTATATTTTAGACGGATCTTCTTTAAAATCGAACTTTATAAAGTGTCGATCGCCACTTGGATGGAGCTAAAAATAATATGGAGGGCGACACTCCGGATTCAATTGAGCTTTAATCTGGGTCACAGGGTGCATGAACTGCGATAGCAACACAGGCGCTTTATTTACTTTTTAGGTTACACATTAGCACTTCTCTATGATGTGCTTTAAAATGAAAGCCGATGCTAGGTTAGGTAAGAAACGTGTAGCCCATGTTTTCCTCTGTAAAATAATCAAGCTCAAGCTACTTTTAATCGACACTAAGTATTAATTGTTTAATTAACATATTCAAAATATATAATATATTTACGAAACAGACATTCGCATTTAAAACTTTAAAGAAACGTACCTTACTTGCTAAACTCATTGCCCGGGGACATAGTACGGGAACCCAAAAGAAATCAATTTAAAAACCAATTAAAAATATATCTAATCTAAAAGGTATCTAACCCTATAGGGGGATTGGCCTATAGAGTATCGAAGTCACACATTGATCTCAAACTAGGAACTACATACCTATTATTTACTTTTTAACCGACTTCAATTTCATAGAAGGAGGAGGTTCTGTATTCGGTTTGGGCTTTTTTTTTATGTATGTTCACCGATTACTCTGAGACGCGTGGTCCGATTTGAATAGTTCTTTTTTTGTTTGAAAGGGTCTACTTCCAAGGTGGTCCCATATTAATCTGGTGCTGTTCTGATGATGGAATCTATGAGGAATTGAGGGAACTCCTCAATTTTTAAAGGCATATGTATGGCGATTTGGGTGTTTTCTTAAGCAACTCGAGGGTTTTCTCTCGGAAACCACCAATTTGATGATGTGGACCAGATAATGATGATTGTTTTTATGATAATGATGATGATTTTTTTTAATTTAGGATGTTCAGCGATTACTCCGAGACCCGTGGTCCGATTTGAATAATTATTTTTATGTTTGAAAGGATGTACTTCCAAGGTGGTCCCAAATTAATCTGGTGCTGTTCTGATGATGGGATCTATGAGGAATTGAGGGAACTCCTCAATTTATAAAGGCATATGTATGGTGATTTGGGTGTTTTCTTAAGCAACTCGAGAGTTTTCTCTCGGAAACCACCAATTTGATGATTTGAACGTCATGATGATAATTGTTTTGATGATAATGATGATGATTTTTTTAAATGTGGGATGTTCAGCGATTACTCCGAGACCTGTGATCCGATTTCAGGAATTCTTTTTTTGTCTGAAAGTAACTACCTCTGAGATGGTTCCACATTAATCTGGTGCTGTTCTGATTATGGGATCCATGACGAATTAAGGGAACTCCTAAATTTTTAAAGGCATATGTATGGTGATTTGGTTGTTTTTTTTAAGCAACTCAAGCATTTCCTCTCGAAAACCACTAATTTGATGGAGTGGACCTAATGATGAAGACCACATATGATAAGTGGAACTTTCCTTACATTGAGCTACGTAATATGAACTTTTTCTTATATATCTTCACCGATTATTGCGAGATCCGTTGTCCGATTATGATAATTATATAACCACTAAAAATGGAAAAATAAAAACTTTTTACAAAAAAAAGATAAACCGACTTCAAAAAGGATAAAATAAATTATTATATTATTTATATGCGTTACAAACTGATATGTTTGAAGTCGGTGCCAAGCCAAAGATGTGAACGTCATGATGATAATTGTTTTGATGATAATGATGATGATTTTTTTAAATGTGGGATGTTCAGCGATTACTCCGAGACCTGTGATCCGATTTCAGGAATTCTTTTTTTGTCTGAAAGTAACTACCTCTGAGATGGTTCCACATTAATCTGGTGCTGTTCTGATGATGGGATCCATGACGAATTAAGGGAACTCCTAAATTTTTAAAGGCATATGTATGGTGATTTGGTTGTTTTTTTTAAGCAACTCAAGCATTTCCTCTCGAAAACCACTAATTTGATGGAGTGGACCTAATGATGAAGACCACATATGATAAGTGGAACTTTCCTTACATTGAGTTATATATCTTCACCGATTATTGCGAGATCCGTTGTCCGATTATGATAATTATATAACCACTAAAAATGGAAAAATAAAAACTTTTTACAAAAAAAAGATAAACCGACTTCAAAAAGGATAAAATAAATTATTATATTATTTATATGCGTTACAAACTGATATGTTTGAAGTTCGCCAAGCCAAAAAGTTACAATACCGGTCAAATCATCTTCAAGTCTGAAAATCATAAAACATATCGATAACTTCTTATATTGAAAAGGTGAATGTGAATCTATGTGTTACATTTTCACGTCTAAACTACTAATACAATTTTGATGAAATGTGGTACCTATGTATATATTCTCTGATACACGTCTACTTTGTCAATAATCAGAAAAAGGCGGCAAATAAAAATAAAAAACACGTATGGTCAACAATAGAAAATTTAAATATCGTCCCTTTTTCTACTGAAAAGGTGTGACCCACACACCCAGTGTGTCTGACTATAGAAAAATCAATCTAGCCATTGAATTCTTTTACACTTCGATAAAACACCTTAGATGAAGTAGAATAAATAATTCAAACCGAAGCACGGGCTCCGTTCAAGATATGGTTAGTCCGACAACTAGTAAACAAGTTTATTAACAAACATCATAAGACGCATGATTATATTTTCTTTCTGTACTAGAATGAAAACCTACGTACAGTCAATACCAGAATTAGTTCTATAGTATGAAGAACAATTCACTGAATACATACGCCTCGTTCGTATTAACTGTTTTGTGATTTTCAGACTTGAAGCTGATTTGACCGGTATTGTAACTTTTTGGCTTGGCACCGACTTCAAACATATCAGTTTGTAACGCATATAAATAATATAATAATTTATTTTATCCTTTTTGAAGTCGGTTTATCTTTTTTTTGTAAAAAGTTTTTATTAGAAGTTAAGAACCTACCTATTCTCTGTTTGTATACATACATGTATAATTTGAGATTGATACTTGACTCCACAGTCAAACTTAATTTAGTTTTGTGGAGCACTCATTTAACACATATTAAGAAAAACTGTTTATAAACTTATATAGATGTCATATACAAAGGAAAAAGTGACCTAGGCCTCCGGTGCCCAGGGCTGGGATCGAACCAGCGTCTTCTGCATTCGCGGCAGACGCCTTTGTCAAGTGGTGCCGCGAATGCAGAAGACGCTGGTTCGATCCCAGTCCTGGGCACCGGAGGCCTAGGTTACTTTTTTTCCTTTGTATATGACATCTATATAAGTTTATGATTTATATAGTAGTGTGTCTACTTAAAATAAAAACAAATCAAAATATTTATTAAAAATAATTTGATTTGTTCTTCAGTTAGAAAAACTGTTTGTTCTTATTTTAATAAATAAATCATAATTTCGCATGAATTTGCAATCTACGCAAATATATATATGTGTCCAAACTAGGTTTGAGTCACAAAGGTATATACAGTTAGGTGCAAAACTGTCCCAATAGTAGCATCTTAGTAGAATGTGGAGAAGTGGATGTCGATCGAGGAGAGGGGCACATGATTAATACATAGGTACCAGTACTATTTAAAATTTATTACAAATCAGCCTTACATATGATATACTTAGAATTTACGGTTATTTTGTAATTTAGAATCGAAAAGTAGAAAAAAACACATTTTTATTTTTTCGAATATTTCTAGTTCCTCTTATGGAAACTCCAAATAGGGAACCATACATAATTAAGAAATTCAGCCTCTATAAAATAAGGTATCAACTGTTTAAATCACAAACATAGTTTTTTAGTTATGGCAGAGTAAAAGTCGTCTTGAACATTGAACTAACAAACACTTTCTATGGCTGTTTTTAATGGTACACTTTTGCACCGAACTATAAGCCACCTAAAAGTAACTTGAAAAATATGCCCCATTAAAGCAATTGCATGATGATTTTATAGAGGCAGAATTTCTTAATTATGTATGGTTCCCTATTTGGAGTTTCCATAAGAGGAACTAGAAATATTCGAAAAAATAAAAATGTGTATTTTTCTACTTTTCGATTCTAAATTACAAAATAACCGTAAATTCTAAGTATATCATATGTAAGGCTGATTTGTAGGAAATTTTAAATAGTACTGGTATGTATTAATCATGTGCCCCTCTCCTCGATCGACATCCACTTCTCCACATTCTACTAAGATGCTACTATTGGGACAGTTTTGCACCTAACTGTAAATTTCGCTGATTAAAAACATAACGACTATAAACCATTTCATTATTGTCTTTGAATCACCTCTGTTCATTTGGATGCTGTGCGTTTCATCGTTTCGAATGAATGATATTGAATAAGATTTGTTGTTTGCCTGTCCCGCTTTTTTACGTGAAAACGTCAATATCGCTGGCAAATACGCGAACAAACGAATTTATTCATAAATCGCTTTCAACTTGCTCGTCTTTACACAAAAGTCTTTGGACAAAAGAATCACGAAAATATATAGACACAGTCTATAACATCAGACAAACAAATCCCGGGCTGAATTAATTGTGTAATGTTTAACAGGTTACTTTCCTTTTCAACCGACTTCAAGATTTCGAAGGAGGAGGTTATCAATTCGTCGGGATCTTTGTTTTTGCTATTTTTTTTTTTTTTTATGTATGTTCACCGATTATTCGAAGACGGCTGGACCGATTTGGAAAATTCTTTTTTTGTTTGAAAGAGTATACTTCACAGTTGGTCCCATTGTAACCATGTCAGGATCTGATGATGGGATCCTGGAGAAATCGAGGGAACTCTTCAACTATTATAGGCACACCTATGGTGATTTGAGTATTTTTTACAGCAGATCGAGCATTTGGTGTTGGAAAGGTGGATGCTTAGTGAAGTCGGTTCTTTTTTGTTTAAAATTATTAGGAGTAAAGTTAAATATTTTTATTAGAAAATGGACCCTGTTCTCTTAGTTACAATTCAATAATTTTTATATATGTACGTTTCTACTCTGGTTTTAGAGGAGACATTAAAACTCGTTGGAAGATAGCGATAGCAAATTCCACTCGCTAGACACCAATTGTTGCAAAATGAGCACGGGCTGATCATAAAGGTCTCAAGGAAGAAGAGCTTGAAGATAAAGATAATACAAAATAGTACAAGGGAACGTTCCCTGGTACTATATTTTATTACCTTTATCTTATCATTATTTTTGTTCTTAAAATTACGCATAGATTATTCTTGTTTGTTTGACTAGCTTGAGCACGTTGAATCACGCATGACGACGAGCCTATTATCGGCCATGATGGCTCGTCTAGACCACCACGTCTGTACATGAGAATATGGAACCCGCTGTCGGAAATAGGCGCCTTGACATAGTCCTCAGATAACGACCCCGCTGACCTTAGATGCCATCGCGACAAAACGTGTCTACTTCCATGAGAACATGTTATGTATATGTATATCCATAAACGATAAGATTATTAAGGAATACATTATGGAGTGGAGTGGACATTAGACAAGCTGTTAAAACACTACATATTTACAATTTAGTAAAATACATTCTCTTTTGTTTATATAAAGGTATAGGTTATATACCTATGTATATAGTACTATTTAGTCGGTTAGTAATGAAATTTGTCACGCTGTGATGTAATGTTTCTATGGTTCTACAATCTACTTTCCTGTCATGTCACGTCTGTTATTGGGATATTTAGGACGGCTTCCGAAAGAGTCTCCAATGCCTTGATAAAATACTGCACAATTTTCGCTAATGGAGGCAGAGTTTTCAATAACGATAGGCGTTAACATGACTAAGTTTTCTTTATATTGCTGTTAATGTAGGTATGCGTCACAGTCCCAGGTCACATTTGGCACATCGGCCTGTTCCGGGCTTGGACGGCTGCCCGCGGTTTCCGATAGTTCCGATAGTCGGACGATATGACGGCGCAATGAGTCATAACGCCGTCCTACTATTTACTAGAGAAGTCTATTGACAAGAATATAGTCATAGTATGTCTGACGCAAGACGCGCGAGACCTGCGTTTACGAAGACGATGTTGAAAATAGAAATTAGTAGAACTATTTGGCGAATTTGGACAATTGAACCAACGCCTACTATAGCGCCGTCCTAAATACTATTTACTAGAGAAGTCTATTGACAAGAATATAAAGTCATAGTATGTCTCACGCAAGACGCGCGAGACCTGCGTTTACGAAGACGATGTTGAAAAAAGAAATTAGTAGAACTATTTGGCGAATTTGGACAATTGAACCAACGCCTACTATAACGCCGTCCTACTATTTACTAGAGAAGTCTATTGACAAGAATATAAAGTCATAGTATGTCTCACGCAAGACGCGCGAGACCTGCGTTTACGAAGACGATGTTGAAAATAGAAATTAGAAGTACTATTTGGCGAATTTGGACAATTGAACCAACATCGTTATTCTCGACAATTTCTAAGCGAATTCGATGAAAAGGATGACAATAAACATGGGCAGACCAGTCTATTGTTATTTAATTAAAAGATTGGCTTTGTGCGAAATGTCTGGTGTGGGTGAACTAAAAATAATTGACAGTACACAATGTGGCGCAACAGTACACGCTATGGCTATGGTGTTACTCTACAGCAATCTACAGATACTATCGGGTTCAGAATTGATAAATTCATTGATAAATTGACCATGCAATTTTGAACCTGATGGTACATGACGCCATTTCCCTTTAAAAATTATCTTTACGATTTGCTGCAGTTCATGACCATAAGCACTGTTATATCACTATTCGAAAAATGCATTTTGTACATCAGTAGCATCAAGCATCATTGACCTTCAATAAATGGTGACCCGACACTGCCGCCGTCGTCGATTAATTAAGCAATTAATGTTCGATGTTCCGCGGGTTCCGCCACCATAAGAGTGGAGGACGAGTAATTGAATGAGGGCTTCGATATTGTGTAATTGTCCCACATTGGCAAGGGGAATGGTGGACATTTGTACACCAACTGTAGTTTTCTAAATATGTCGTCGCGTTATACACCGTGGGCTGGAATAACCCGACAGATCTTAACCACGAATTTCTAAGACCAAAAGAAGGAAAAAATATTATGTGAGTTTAGGTCAATTTCGCCAAAAAAAAAAATTTTTTTTTTCCATTTTTTGAATGTTTATTGCACATGAAAAGAAAATGTTACAAATATTTATAACGGGTTACTCACGTAATTTAAGTCGATTTTTGCTCGACATGTTTCGGTCAAGTAGGAACATGCATGATTTTTTTGGAAGACGTCATTCGATTCTATTTCCATGTAGATTCAAATGTCTAATAAACCTACTATCTATGATATCCCTGAATATGGAATCTATTCTGGAATAAAACATTTTCATTTCATTTCATTCATATGCTAGTTTCTAAGTTAGAAAGTACTGTACTGATTAAATAAATAACACACGAATCGTGTGTTATTTATTTAATCAGTACAGTACTTACCACAACATGATCCTAAACTAAACCATTAAATTAATAAACAAGTGCTAGAATATGGATATTGCATTGCATGGTTTGCTTACATTGTTCGCAATTTCAATTGACAGCGACTTTAGAAACACTTTTGCTGCCCTCTGTTTTCACCTAGTGTGATTCCTATTATTTTACAAACAATATAATAAAGAAAAAATACGAATAGTACTGACTCAGTATCACGTGTTAATTTTTGAACGGGAACAGGAGACGACAAAACCGATAAGGTCACACACGCACGACTGCTCGTTACTAGCACTTTCCAGGTAGACGACCCAAAGACGACTGACACTGAGTGATTAGCAAAGTAAAGGTTTCTTTTCTCTTAAAACTTTTAAGTTAAAAGTAATAACAATTTTATAATTGCTCATTTACGTTCCAGGCCGTTCGTTTGTGGAATTCTCTCCGTCTCAACATTAAACGCGCGCAATCTATTGGTAGCTTTAAATCGCAACTTAAGGAAGACTATTTATCTCTTCCTTAGGTTTTTAAGTTGACACTGTTGTTTCTTATTGTGTGTATTATATATGTATATATGTACGTATATGTATGTTTATTTTGTATTTATTTAAGTATGTATATTCATATGAATGTGCTGTGTTATCTATTTCGTCTCTTTTGTTTCTATGCACCACCTACTGCTTATTGTTTTTTTCTAGTCTCCACTACCCAAAGGTTGGCTGGAAGAAATCGCTCATTAGCGATAAGACCGCCTGTTGTTACCTCTACCTAAATTTATCTAATTGTAAAATTTGTGCTTGTAACTGTATGAGGTGTGCAATAAAGAGTATTTATTATTATTTATTATTATAATTGGAGCAATCCCTAGATTGAGATGTGAAATGTGCGGTAAGTGACAAGTTTGAGTACTCATACTTCATAATATGTAGCAATAGCAAGTTCAATTTATTTTATATGGGGTATATAAGGTATATTCACACAATGTAAACTGTAGAGTAATATATAGTAATCGAAAACAAAATATGAGTATAACGAGTTATGAATTAATCATTTTAGTGATAATAATTGAATGGATCCGTAGTATCCGTAATATCCGGATCCTGAGACGTAGGATCCGGATCCGAAAGTGAGCGGGTATCCGGATATTTCGGGTATCCGGGTATCCGGATCGCAAACCCTACCCTGAAACGTCAAAAATGTGAAAATACGTTAGGTATCTGCGCCGCGCGTCAAAACGACCCATAAAAAAGTGTGAGGATTGTGACGTCACCGACCACAAAGTTGCAGAAAACTGGTTGGAAGGAACAAGTTTTTGGAATATTTTTGTAATTTTAGGCACGAAAAACGAACTGAAGTTTCGAAAATACATTTGAGGTATATAAAAAAATGCCTAAAATTTTACGTTTTTAAACCGCAATCTTTAAAAAAACTGTTAAAAATTATTACGGATTTCCACTTATTTATATTAATTTGGGGTTGTTGAACGTGTTTATGGAACAAATTCAATTAAATATTTTTCACGCATGTTCTCTATTTACGATGAGCAAAAATCGACTTAAATTACGTGAGTAACCCGTTATAAATATTTTTAATATGTTAGTCTCACGAAAGTTTTATAGTTAAAAAAAAGAAAATGTTATTAATAAAATTATCGCCTAAAACAAATTGGTACATTTATTTATTTTTGGAAAAATTTAGTTTCTACAAAGTTTTCCTCGTCACTTTGATATCTATCAATAAGGACGTGTAAACTATGTCCAATAGTGGCAACAACGCCATTAGAAATGCGTTTTGTGATGCGTTATAATAAAAAGTGTATTTTTTTTAAATTGGTATTAACTCTGAAACTAGGCGTATTCCAGAAAAGTGTATAGGACATTTTAGTATCTAAATATGATCAGGAATACACTGTTCAAATCTGTCTAGTTATATGGGCCCACGGTGTATAGACAGGTTGTTACAAAAATGCTGGTGATCCGTTGATGTTGCCCAATATTGGTACCGTATTCCGACTAGAAAAAAGTAGGAGAAAAAAGTTCCGGGCGCAAAAAAAAACATTTTTTTGTATGGGAACACATCTTCGCAGTAGGCTTGAGGGAAAGAGGGGAGGGTTGACTAACCGTCCTTAAAAATCATTTTTTGTAGGTAGCCCTTTTGCCTCCGCTCGCAACTGGGTCCTTGTATGGAATGCAATCACAGATTGATATAAACCCCTGGTGCGAAAAGAGAGATGTACTTACCTACCTATATTTGATGCTTATGTCTGTAAAACGTAGTTTCCCGGTAAAGGAATTATTCCGATGAGTTTTCAATAAAAAGCTGATTAAACTGGAGATGCCATTAGGTACCGAACCGGCTTATCCATTGAAGATCGGATTAGCCGATTCTAATATTGCCAATGCCAACGCTGGTGGAATAATCTAACATCTGTTTCAGAGCCGCTTTTTAATTTCTTTGGACGGTGCAGGTATTGCGCATATATTTCCTTAGGAGAAAAGTACGGTTTCTTAGCTTTAAATGTGATCTTGTAAAATTTGCACGTACCTAGATAAATATATTGTTTTTACATGTACAAAATACAAGTGGCAAATTATTAAAAATCACTTGACAAATTGTTCCACATTTATGTCGTAAAAGCTACTTTCTATTTCAGCCGACCGCAGGCTTTTTTTGAGGTAACGTCCCCAACTAATCTTTGCATGTACTACCTACTTGGTAGAGTTAGTAGTTTCCAACAAGGAGTTGTGGATGTGGATAAGTGGATATTGTCGTAGTTTCCAACAAGGAGTTGTGGATGTGGATATTGTCGTTGGTTCGCAAAACCACTTCCGTTATTTTCCATTACTGGGCAATAATGGAATCACCTAAGTATATGATGCTGCCTATGTCGCATGGCTGTGTATGATTAAACTGGAGTGTCGTGTCCCGGCGTCCTCGGGCGCAGTGTACAGTTTCACACGGTCACGCTGGTGCGGTCTTGCAGCTTCAAGTCTTTCTGCCGTCGACACAAGGATTAATTTCGCTTGGCATCAAAGGTTTACTATATCTAGTTGTACCCGCCGACTGGCGCCAGAAACCAGCAATATTTCCTAACAAACCGACGATACACCTTATTGTTAAGATAAGAAGGTTTATCAACGAGTTTTAAGTCTGTCTTAGGGTGAAGCCAGACGTAATTTTTCGAGTTGTGAGCCGCGTTTTTTTTACTACATACAAATGAGACAACTAATTTTACGTGGCAGTGTGAAAGAAACAGAAGTTTTGTATGAAACCGAATGTAGGAGAAATGACTTAATTATTGTGCATATGTGACGTGGCTAGCTCTCCGTCTATAACGAAATGTAGATATTCGCGGTAGGGCCCGTAGGGGTCACGTGACCCGTTTTTTAATATGTTTTTTTACCACTTTTTAGTAAATAAAAAACATAACCTTATTGCACATTTACAGCATGAGACGAATCTAATTTTTATCAAAATCGGTCAATAACTGTAAATCTGATGGGACTAACAAAAATCGGGCTTGCGGGGCTGTGGAAAAATCATAAAAAAACGATATATATGTATTTACTATACTATTCATTGAGTGGAGGTAAAAATATTAATCTGTGAGGTGATACAATTCCTTCCTTACCCACCTCATGTGACTCATGTCACACTGAACGCCACCGGGGTACGCTTACACCTAGGCTGTACCTATAGACTGTTAGTAATATACCTTCGATATAATCGAAGATGTTCTTTAATACGATTGCCTAAGGTCGTTTTCCGCATGTGCAGAACCTCGAGGATGCAGCATTTAATGCAATTAATGCGATGTTAACGAACTCTGTCAATAGGGAAGATGCAGCTGTAATATTTACCATTATTTTGTAATCAAAATGTTGAAAAATCATAAAATAATAGCTATTAAAACGGTTTTACTTTAATTTATACTAATTTCAAACAATAATTACGATTTGAAGTAGTGTGAAACGGAACGTATTTTAATCCACCAATCATCGTCTGGTGACGTCACTCCTGTTTTGACAACTATGGATGGTATAGTAAAAGATGACAATCTCATATGACGGAATTTAACACCTTTTGACGGACACTTTTGCACCATAGAGATTGTCATCCTTACCTTCTACCATCCGTAGAACCAAGGATGAACAAATATCACGACTATGGCGAGTGATACTGACACACATGAGTGACGTAATAGGGACTGTAGCTCCGTTTAGGCGCGAACATTTAAATTGTGAGTTTGTAACAGCAATTTTTTACTATAAATTATAGTATTTTCATTCTTTAATACACTTGTGGTCTATTCTACGTGCAATTCTTTCAAATTAAAGCAAATGCATCTTGCCTATTAGTGGTTTTATAACTTTGTAGGTGTATGGTACGTTTGGCTGAAACATTTACTACAATTGCTACAAACAATTACTACGTACGATCCAGATTTACAGCTTGCGGTTTTGTACTCGCCATTCATTTGACAAATAATACTCTTTGTTATTTTTTTTTTAAATATGGTACTGGTCCTCAAGAAGTTATGAATGTTATGCACCGATCACATACGAGTAATACTCGGGATACACAATCAGCCCAAAAAATGGCCCCACAATAGTACCGCAAGAACGACTGGTGCGGTACTTTCTCTGACAGTCTTATTACGATGTAGGCTGACTGCAGTTGCTGTTACTGGCCGGTTACAAATTTTCACGAGCCATATTTTAAGTAAATCTTGTTTGAATCTGTACCTCCTTCTAGACGGAGAGCTGGCCACGTCAGATATGACACAATAATGAGAGCAACGAAACCCCTCTAGTTAGTTTGCTATACTGTGCCTAGTGGTGGTGGTCAAAGAATGCAAATAACTTGAAGGAAACAAATCCTAGAGTTCTGGGTTTGATGCAATATTATGGGAAATTATGTAATTAATTAGATTATATCATATCCAGAAGTTTCTGTTGGGGGAAAGTAGTGCCAAATGATGTATAATGAAAATTTTAGTTAGTCTCCTACTGGTTTTATTTCCGCAATAAAAGACAATGGTTTTTAATCTAATGTTAAAATATAGGCCCTATCCTCTTTAAATGACAAAACTTTGGCAGTTTTTATCTATTTTGGTATTACTTTTTTCCAACTTAAAAACTTTGTTGGTCTGTCACTCTGACCTCCACCCATTAAAAGCTGTTAGATGCCCGGATCTAGCAATAAGGATGGTAAAGCAG
Source organism: Pammene aurita (assembly GCA_947086415.1). NCBI lineage: Eukaryota > Metazoa > Arthropoda > Insecta > Lepidoptera > Tortricidae > Pammene > Pammene aurita. Next base: position 14,797,505 of record OX352292.1, on the reverse strand, counting down.
TCTAACTAGACCGGTTTAATTGCTCTCATTATTGTGTCATATCTGACGTGGCCAGCTCTTAGACCATTCGCACTGTTGCTCGAAGATGTTATGATAAAAATTGTTTCTACTACTTCTAGATGTGTATTGAGTAAGGTAGCAAGCAAAGTTTCGAATTTTATTGACATACGATGCGAGTTTCAATACGACTCATATGTGACGAACAATACATACATATATTTATTAGGAGGCATTTGAAGCGATTTAGCGAGTCCCGTAACGGGTTTTATCGATTTCGCTTAACTTTTCGATACCATTTTGCAGTAACTGACGAGACTTCGATTAGTTTGTATACATATTTTAAAGATCGTTTCTTTTTAATCTGTATAAGTGGAACACTATGTTAAACTACTATGTAAAATATATAAATACGTTGGAAAATGAGTCAATAATGGACATAAAAAATAATAGAAATAAATCAAGCGACAAGTTTGCACGAATCAACGTCTTCACTAAACAAGCTCTGTGAGAATTGAGTTTTCGGGTATTCAATAATAATATATCTGTATCAAAAATATAATTATTGCAATAACAACACTTAAAACTTAAAAAAAATGTAATTCATGTGCGTTATTTCATTATTAGCGATTGTCGTTTTCAAATCGTTACCGGATTCTTAATGATCTAGGCATTCTCTCAGTACTGTTTCCACTGTTAGGGTGTATGGGGAGGGGCCTTAATAATCGTTTCCTTAGTGAAGGACTCTGATTGCGTGTGTAATAAATTGTTGAGTATTGATTTAGTCTGTTACCGTGGAAATATGTATATGTAGGTATATACCTTTATCTATATGTATATTTAGCTCGTTACAGTAGAATGGGCAATTAGCGCGGGTTGTTTCTAATTCTAACGGCCATCAATCTATCCTATCATCTATACCTACTTGTATGACACATTATTGTATGAGTCCATGCAATTTGCTGTGCGCTGTGGACGTTAATGGTCAACCTTTAAAAGGCAGATGTTATCATTGTTATTAGAACCAGTGGTAGATAGTCTTTTATATTTTTGATGTGCTAATTGACTGTGTCATTTAACCTTTTGAACGCTTTCTCTCTCGCGTCAAGACGTGGCCTACACGCCAATATCTCGACTAGTGAATAACGAATATAAACCTTATCTGTCAATTGCTTTGACAGCGCCCGCCACAGCCACTTCAGTTGTCGTTGGCGTGATAGGCACGACAGCCCACGACCGATTTAGTGGCTCTTGGCGTTCAGAAGGTTCAGTGAATCACCTCGGTTAAAATAATAAAGCTTAGGTACAGTCTGCAACGAAACGAAAGTAGCTGAACGAAATCAGATTGCAAAAGTAACAGCTGCTAGCTGTTCATAAACGTAAATATAATATTTATGTGTTACTTTTGTTCTTAATCTTATTTCGTTACTGACTTTACATATCGCTAAAGCTGCAGGTAATGTATTTCGATATCCCTTGTAGTAGGTAAAGGCAAGCGGCTAATCGAAATTCTGCACTGCATATAACACTTACGTCAATACACCGCTTTGGCAGAAGGTCAAGAATAATATAGTGACCGCAACCACAAAACAGCCATGTTATAGCCCAACCCAATAGTCAAATTTAATAGTCTATTTCTAACACAAATTAAAACACTACACATAGTGACAAAAGAGGATACTTAAGAAATCTAATCGGTATTTTAATTAAAATAAACCCGTATTCCACAGGCGTTTAGGTACGAGTACACAGTTATGAATAAAAAATAACGATGTATTTAGGTAACATAAACTAAGCAGGCGGTGCTTCAAATAAATAGATTTTGAAGTTTACCGCAAAAACATACGATTTTTTTGTACTGTTGATCCTGCTACATATTATGATCAGACGGCGAAACCGATAAAAATAAGAAAACCCAGAAATGTTGGTCATACCTATAGTATAGTAAGAGAGGTATTAGGTACTGCGAATGTCATCTCGCTATGTGTGGTTAGGGCAGCACAAGCACAGCGAATGTCACCTCGCTCAAATCTGGAGCAGAGCCCAACTGGGGAAGTACCTCCTTTTTTTACCTTACAGAAAACCACAGCCAAATAGCACTAGACCCTACTCATAGTTGTGTTCCTGCTGGTGAGTAAGGTTGCCAAAGAGCTCAAAGAGGACCCAGTGTGTTGACGATGAGGGACCCTGGTGTTCCTTTAGCCGTCAACACAGTGAGTCCTCGTTTTTGTAAAGGGTCGGCAACCTCTGGAGTTGAAGGCGTCCATAGGTTACGGTAGCTGCTTACCATCAGGCGGGCCGTATGCTTGTTTGCTACCGTCATGGTATAAAAAAAAACACTCCGATCGCCCTGGACCAACTGGACAGCGACAATTAAAATCACAGAACTCACAGGACTTGTCACAAATACCAACGCTCACCAAACGTATCAATTGAGTTTTCCAACCAGCGATTTTAGATCAACCCTAGGCTCCGATAGTTATCGGTGTTTTAAACCACTAGTTCGAAGTTGTTAGCAACTGGAACACTTATTCGCTTCTATGGAGTTTCTGAATTGAATTGAAATCTAGGGCAAGCCTTCGTGGTCTGTTCCAACCCTTTAAGATGCGCATAGCGTCATTCCAACCGGTTTAATGCTGATCTCTTATCATATAATTTTAACTTGTCATCAAAATGACATCTAAACAAGTTGTAACTCTAGTAAACTACCACTAAAATATCTGACGTCGCAGGTATGCATATGATATTGACTAGTTAGCAATGTCATTTTTATATTTATATTGATATGCACCTTTTGTTTCAGCTAAACTTCTGATAGGTTCAATCCTGTTCAATATCAAATTAAAATCAAACCTATGACAAATTACACCCGTCGAATAGGTTCGTTGTGGGGGTTGACGACCGCTTGATGTACACAGCTTATGCTCGTCATCATTCTTCATTCTGTAGAACCCTTTGATTGACAGAAAGCCATTACAATTGGTCCTAGGCCTTTACAAACTAGTTCATCTACATATTTATAGGCATTTTCAGTAATTGTTGTAAGTTCAAGCGTTGTTCCGATTCCGAAAAAAACTTGGTATTTATTTAGAATCGTGAGTACTATTAATTCTACCGGAAAACGAAAACTACCTGACGGGCAGCGGAAGTTTACTAAAAACCAGTTCAAATGGTTTGCCACGACTTTACTATCAAGGCAATAACAGCACGCTAAATTCATTTTGAACATCCTTTGGGTATATTGTTTATATAACCACATACGCTAAGGGTATCCCCACATCTATCGACGCGGATTCGTCAATAGCCGATAGAAAAAACCTTTATTTCTACGCAATACGAGCGAAAAAGACGTCGACGCGTCGGCAGGCGTCGGCCGAGCCGATCCGAGCCGAACCGTGACGTTAACTCTTATTGCGTGGACATAAAGCTTTTTTCCACCGGATTTTGCCGAATCCGTGTCGATAGATGTGGGGAGACCGTAGGGGTAGTTAGTAACAGAATTAATTTTAATATAAGGTATCAATTATTACAATACCTATAAATACAATTCATTTTAGTATAAGGTGGCCAATATTGAAGGGTGGCTAATTACTGACGACTTACCCTTTTTGAGAAACTCACAAAGACCACAAAGTTTTGAATTCAACCAAGTAACCACTGAACATTATAATTTCTTAGTATAATTTCCTTCAATAATCAATGTAGCGAATAAATACCCTGAAAAATAAATGACAAACGATGTCTAGATTGACAGACGTTTGTTTAAATGATAAGACAAGTAAGGATTAATTCTGTACAGCCTCTTCTATAGATGAATTATCCTAATTTTTATATTTGTTTTCGTAAGGTGGAAATGCCAAATTTGTAATCTATATCGGATTTTAACACAGAGTGGAGTGCCTTTAAGGTTGGAAATTGCTTATGGGACAGATGAAAATTGTATATAGTTCTCCAGATGACTTCCTGATCAAAATCGTCTACTGCTGATGACGGACAAGTACGTAACTTTTTATTTCTCGGGGAGGTGAATTTCTTTGTTGTTGCGAATTTCTCACTATTGCTCTCAGACACAATGTTATAAACAGTAGAGAGGCAAACACCTGTAGCTTTTTCAACTAACTGGGCAGCGGTGTAAGGGGAATTTAAATTTTTCTTTAGTTCAAGTCCAAAATATTTATAACAGTCAATGATATATTACTATGGATGGGTTATACTCTAACAAAATGAGCAGAAAAAATACTTCCAGAGTTATTTCATAACCTAGCAACGATTCTGTTATGTTTATCTATTTTGACAATCATTACATCTTTGTGACTCTCATTGTTAGAAAATTTAAGTTTGTCTGTTTCTCACGCGGGTGGCGGGAGCTCATTGGCACGTCCACATCTCACGCTGGCCGGTGCGCGACTAGCGACAGTTGTTTGAATTCACTCATATTAAGTGCTTCACTTTTGGAGGGTACATAACCCATCTGTCATTATTATATATCATAGATAACAGTTAAAAATAATTTGCTTACTTTGACTCTCAATCGGACCAAAATTACTCACTGCCATATTTTTTGAAAATTATGTAACTTACACTTAGTCGTACGGGCTGACACAAAATTATTCTGATAATTGTGAGAATACAATAAACTCAGACGTAAAAATATATGCACAACGTAAATAATATTCACAATTTGACACTGACATTATTTTGGTATTTACTTCTTCAATATATAACAAACCTCTTTTTATGCTGATATTTAGTACGAGAAAATAGAAAATTCAAATATAGAATGCCTGTAAACATACAATACTACTACATATGCAATTCCATGCTCTCGTTAATTTATCTATACCTGTACGTAATCTAAAAAAAGTTCATTGTTCTGTCCTGTCCTGTGGCTGATCCACCTTCCAGTCCTTCAAGCATACTATTGACAAAATCTAATGTTCAGCTGAAGAACAAATAAAATTATTTGAATAAATATTTTGATTTGTTTATTTGTTCGCTGTGACTCGGGTGGCCAAGTGGTTCAGGCGTCTGCCGCGAATGCAGAAGACGCTGGTTCAATCCCAGCCCTGGGCACCGGTGGCCTAGTAGGTCACTTTTTCCTTTGTATATGACATCTATATAAGTTTATAAATCTAATGTTCTGTGTTGTTCGCAGGTGTTTAGCGACATGGTGGTTCGCGACGGCGAGATGGTCTGCGTCGAGCTGGTGGCGCGAGGGCGCGGCGCGGATGCCATGGCGGTACTCTTCCTCGGCTCGATACGCTACGACGCGCTTTCCAGGGTCTACGACTCCCGGGTTAGTGTGTTATAAGCATACCCCGGATTTTTGGGCGCAGAAATGATTTCGTGTGCTTATAACTTTTTTTATTGTGAAATAGTTACTAAACTTTGAATAAAAAATAGGTAGGCAGGTTGTGTAAGATCCAAACGGGCTTAGAAATGTTTAAATAGTTTATTTTTTAACAGTTTTTACCTATTTTTTGGCTAGTGTAAATCATTTCTGTCCCCAAAAATCCGTGGTATTGTCAGGTTTTATATGTCGCACAGTGTTGATCCCTATGACAGCTGTCAGTTCAATACAGTATTTGTCAAAAAGTGTTATGTATGGAACTGACTACCGATATTGGGGTCATAATTCACCGTGAGACGTATATAAGTACCTATAATATTTTTTTTGGTCTTGGCAAGATTACGCAAGGCTACAATTTCAACTTAATGGACATGCTTTCTTCAGAAGTGGAAATGAGAAAGCGGAAATCGAATTTCCTTGTGCAATGTGGCTCTCAGCATTTTCAGCAAAATGTCGCGCGCAGTGACTGGAAATACATACGGGAGTTAAATTTTGAAATTATACAGGGCATTTTTATAACAACTAGCCATATTTTGCGAGTTGCTGATTAGGCAGGGCATACTGAACAACTTTTTCTACGGAACCAACTCCGAAACCGCAAAAACAATTTTGGCTGTTTCATATATTTGGCTGATCAGATGTTGACGTTTTCTATCGGAAGGCCAAAATTTTTTTTCGGGGCGGTCCTATATGAGCTACCTAATCACCTTGTACAATATGGCTAATTGTTAAAAAACATTCTGTATAGGTAGGAACATAAAAGTCATACATCAAATGCTGTCTTTTAAATGTTTCTAGAAATGAAATAGTTTTCCGCTTTGAACGGCCCCACCAATTGTTTACGGAAAAAGTTGTTAAAACACTTAAGAATGCTATATTTTAAAATAATTTTAAACAAATAAGAACCGACTTCACTAAGCAATCCACCTTTCCAACACCAAATGCTCGAGCTGCTGTAAAAAATACTCAAATCACTACAGGTGTGCCTATAATAGTTGAAGAGTTCCCTCGATTTCTCCAGGATCCCATCATCAGATCCTGACCTGGTTACAATGGGACCAACTGTGAAGTATACTCTTTCAAACAAAAAAAGAATTTTCCAAATCGGTCCAGCCGTCTTCGAATAATCGGTGAACATACATAAAAAAAAAAAAAAAAAAAATAGCAAAAACAAAGATCCCGACGAATTGATAACCTCCTCCTTCGAAATCTTGAAGTCGGTTGATAAAATTAGCCCTTTAGACCTAAGCCTACACAGGCCTGATAGTTTTCGGAATATGCTTGTACAATGTTGGACAAATTTTATTCAATCGCTTTGTTAGACGGGTACCTACTTAGTATATGAGATAAACACTAATTGTATTATTTATTATGTGCTGTAGGTATGTACAATAAAAATGGTATCATTGACTTTCCACTAAAAAATCTTCAATTTTTGTTTGCCCTATTTATTGAACTTATTTGAAGAATTTATTGAAACAGTTCATTCATCAAACCCATTCATCTCACCGGAGTGGGACCCATTTTAATATTTTGCGACTTTTCAATATCTCAGCGGATTAAGATTATTTAATCTTTACATACGCATTCCTATAATCTCACCATCTAAGCCTGTTTAATACCTAATCAAGTGATTACGGGCTTTCGCTGATAACATGCTTGTTCCAAACTGTTAGTCAGTTGCAACAATACGTACCTACCTGACGCGTATATAGAATTATATAGAATTTCAATAAAATAGAGGCAATTTAAAGGTTCAGAAATATACCTACACCGTTTTTGAAGGCAGATTGAAAAATATTTTGAGAGTCGGGCTTTTTCTCATTAAAAAATATTTGTAATGAGTAAAATCTAATAACCGAAAATTCAAGTAAAAAAATCCAAACATCAGCAGTTATTACCTACCTATATAGTAGTACTTAGTTAGACATGTAAAAAGTAGTAGGTACAGCCATGCTGCAAGTTCGGCAACGTCATGATCTAATGACAAGCCGACATGCAAGTACGAATAATTTCCTGATTAAACCAGAAGGCCGTGGCTCGTTCGCGGCGCCGCAATTGGCTATTTTTCATGACTGCCCAAAAAATTACAGTGCACTTAAATGGTTTTTTCTTCGACCGATATGCCTTCGTCATCAAACCAAATAAGTACTCGGCTTGAAGAAGGTCAAATTCAGTAATTAACTGCCTGAATAAGCTGCGGTTTGGCGAAACTACTAGATTAACATTACTTACTTACCAGTAACATTTAATTATTACCAGTTAGGGCCTGTTCACACATCAATTAGTGTTCAGTGCGAGTTCATACATTTTCTTCTTGTGTTTAGTAACAAATGTATGTAATCGCAGCCTCGCACTAAATACTACTTAGAGGTATAATCAATATGTAAATGGGGCCTTAGGGCCCGGTCAGTTTAAAATCGAAAAATGTAGGTATGTAATGAGTAATGAATGATGAGATTTTCGCGCGCGACGCGCTCTTTTTTTCATACTTTTATATTTTACTCAACATTTTGAAAAATAGATTGAATAAAGAGATGAAAATAGGGATAACTTGTACGCTACGCGGGTGAAGTTCCGAACGGGTGGTTTTTTTAATTAAATCTTTGCCAAGCTCCCTAAATCCTATACAAAATAAACACGCCTAGCGTTAAAAATCGGTTGTTGCAAAATTAATGCTAGCCTTTAGTTTCTTTAAATCCATACTATCCATACTAATATTATAAATGCGAATGCGTGTGTCTGTCTGTGTCTGTTACTTCTTCACGCTTAAACCGCTGAACCGATTTAGATGAAATTTGGTATGAAGATATTTTGAATCCCGGGGAAGGCCATAGGATATTTTTTATCCCAGAAATAGTCCCTTAAGAGGGTGAAAAGCCCCCCCCCCTTTGTAAGTTTGTATGGAATTTTTGTACATTGGCGACTTAAAATAGCATATGCGCAAAATAATAGTTGCTATTCGATTTTACTAAGGCGTTTTATTCATCCCTTATGGAGCGAATGTTAATCCCACGCAGACGAAGTCGCGGACAAAAGCTTGTCCAGAATAAATGGTGATTTATATTTGTACATTGTACCCCAGTCCATTACTCGTGCCGTCATCTTATTTCATTTTAGCCGACGTGTGCGCCGGCCGTCAGTGTTCGCTTAAGATATAATTCTAAAAGGTGAAAAGCCACCGCGGTTCCACTTATGAGACGATGTCACTCGTATATTACGCCAACAATTTCAACGGGAAGGTCAGAAACAGAAAATAAAAGCATTTGTGTCACTTTGTACTAACATCAACAGCAATACTCCCTACCATGTGCGATAAAGTGCATGCTCAGATATATTTGAGTATCTTGGCCGCTACGATATATTCGATGGTGACTGTACACACAGTTCTCACCCTAGGTGTATATATGTACCTACTGTCTTTATTCAACAAGTGGAATGAGGAGCACATTGTCCGCATCAGACGTAGCTAAGCGGGGGTTCACAAGACCTTATTGTCAAGGTGACAAGAGTTTGTCAAAATTATTTTCAACAACTCGCCCATTTAACCTGTGCTGCTGGCTGTATTTTAACTATAGGAAAAGTTCGTTTTACATGAAAAAAGTACGATTTCATGAATCATCAATACAGCATTGCGTGATGTGTATTGGACCCGGGTATGTCCCTAAACTACGTCTAAAAGAGAGGTATGGGTACTGCGAATGTCATCCCGCTGTGTGTGGTAGGACACAGCACAGCGAATGTCATCTCGCTCAAATCTGGAGCAGAGCCCGACTGGGGAAGTATCTTACAGAAAACCACAGCAAAATAGCACTAGACCCTACTCAAAGTGCTGTGTTCCTGCTGGTAAGTAAGGTTGCCAAACAGCTCAAAGAGGACCCAGTGTGTTGACGATGAGGGACCCTCTTGTTCCTTTAGCCGTCAACACAGTGAGTCCTCCTTTTTATAAAGGGTCGGCAACGCGCATGTGACACCTCTGGAGTTGCAGGCGTCCATAGGCTACGGTAGCTGCTTACCATCAGGCGGGCCGTATGCTTGTTTTGCCACCGTTATAAAATAATAAAATATGTTCAGGGCTCTTCTGTCGACACTCGGCATTATTCTGAATGTTTCCATGAACCTCACCTAAACTTGTTACATGGTCGTTGTGTATTTATTGCGAACAGTGCGTCTTTATTTCTTCACAATTAACATACACGGATGTCATCATTATATTTCCCATATTCATAAAATTTTACTTAATCTGTTAAATTATATATCTTTTTTACAAGTACAGATGTAAAAATGACAGACAGGAACTAACGATTATGGACGGCGTTTCAGATTTGAGTGAAGTTTATTTATGACCAGAATAGTAGGTAAGTATTTACCGTATGATTGGGAAGATTTAACTTACTTTAAGATTTTTTTTGGATAATGTATCTCATTTATATAAAACACATCACTCGTATTATAAAATTTAATATTCGCAATGATATTCGCAACTTTTCTGTTTCAACTAGTTTTATTTAAATAAAGAGGTATCTGAATAATAAGGTTTGATATTAGTATACTGTTTGTTCTTCGTTATTTTCTAAAATAAATCGTGCTTTTAATTACTTTTACATTCTAACTATAAAACTTTCGTGAGACTCCATTGATTTATACAAAAAGGGAGATATGGTACCAGGCGCTCGATTCTGTGCCATCAAATATAGGTTCCGGCACCTATATTGAATTGGTCGTGTGGCAGAGTCTTTCAGTCACACTTTGTGCAATGCGCAAAATATGGAGGTCTCCCTTGCATACCCGTGTTAACTATATAGGTTTATCTCTTTTGCCCATGATGCACATACATTATAGCGGTGCGTAGCATTTTCCAAGTGTGTAGGTGCAGGACCACATTTCAGTTTTATTTACTATGAACGTCACTCATCTTCCTTTTGTTTATGTCTATGTGAGACTCTGTGTACTGCGTACACAAAAAAATTATAACGGGTTACTCGCGTCGATACATGACACATGCGTCGATGTCGAGCAAAAATCCACTTAAATTACGTGAGTAACCCGTTATAAATATTTTTAATACATTTACATTAGGGTGATTCCTTGGGTGGTCCCTTATATTGTGATTTTGAGAAAGTAACAACGCATACCCCCTAAATATATTTCCTTTACCCCAAAATACTCTAGAAAAATTTTCAGGCCATTCCTGTAACTGTAACCCGTGCCGACTTTTATCCGATTTTCCCATACAAAGTATGAAAATGAAGAATTTTTTTATTTTTATTTTATTAATTTTTTCATATCATCAGTGCATCCTACTCCTGTATGAACGTTTTTTATAAAAAAAAAACTCGCTACTAACCGAATACCGATAAAAAAGTAGCAACTTTTCTTGTGCCCAAATTTCTTCATAGTAATTTGTATGGAGAAATTACGATGCAAGTTATTTGATGCGGGTTAGAGTTATAGGAATGTCCTGATTTTTTTTTGTTGAGTATTTGACACAGACTGTACATTACTGAAATATTGTATCGATTAAGTGCGTGTCGGAATATTAAACTGTAAGTATGTAACTATTTACGTAAACACGTCGGGCTCGTTCGATTACCGCCCCGTGTGGTGGGCGTTGTTTACATACAAACAAACATTACAAACTGTTTGATTATGCATGTTATGTTAATAAATAGGAAAATGGGTACTTTAGAAGCCCATACAAACACTGTAATTGCTTAAGCGAATTATTAAAAAGTTTAGTAGCTTCCCAAAAGATTTGTTATTTACTTATTATTGTTTCACGATTAATTCAAGTATACCTCCATAATATGCTGTTTAATTGAGCTGAAAGTTGAAGTGAGGAAGCTGGTTTAACTGACCATGAAGAACGAAGGTGGCCATGGTATTAAAACAACGTAACATCATCATGTTTGGGGTCCGTATAAATTTCTTGTGGTGAAGTCTAAGGCGGCTTTCACACTGCTGCGGTTTTCGCATGCAGCGCCGGTGCGCGAGCTAGATAGCGCTCTGCATGTGTATAGCGCTGTCACGCTTGCACACCGTCGCCGCATCCGGTTGCGGCGCCAGTGTGATCGTCGGAGCAGCCATTACATGCGCAGTTGAACGCTGCTCCAGCGACTGTCCTGATTTACAAATTTAAAATGCTTAATATTGATTCAGTATCGATAGTAATATACTTAAGCTAGTATTTAACGGCCTAATAAAAAAAGAACTATACGAGTAACCTATATTATACTGATTTGCGTTGCTAAAAAAAATTCACATCAAAACATCACTATCAAACTGATTGTGAATTCAGATTTTTGCTGCGCAAGTATTTTTGGATATTCTGAATAATATTTCCCATGTACTTATAACTAAATATGTGATATATTTTCCTTTATTTTAAAATATAATTACACTCTCGGAGCAAAATTTCTCAAATGCATAATTGTGGTTACTACACTTACTACTGGCACATGCACATGCACATGCCTATACCTCAATGGAAAAATAACAAACCCTTAGGCACCTCTAGCCCGTTTAAATAGCCATATTTATATCGTCATAAATGAATCAGATAAATTTTCAATTCGCATAGTTGTTATTGTAACGAAACGTTATGTTCGAGATGGCTTCGCTATTAATAGACTTGACATGTTTCAGCGAATAAGGCATTAGAGGTCCCTCAATGTTATTCTAATTGTCGCAAGGCCTTGATCGTAATTCATTTGTTTATTATGCCCTCAAAATATCAGGATCACAACAAACATTTAATGAAAATTCCTTGTATGTAAAATTCTAGATTTACGATTTTTTCCAACAAATCGCAACGCTTAAAATATAACATCTGGTTTATAAAATCGGTGCAGAGATTTACACATAGAACACTTGCACATCGGCTTGTTAAACCAGCCTCAACCTGAGCCCCTATTTCAAATATGTGTTACTAAGATGGAGGTCGTTTAACTAACGGCCTTTCAGTTTCACACGAAATGATTTGTGAATTACGTAGCGTTTTCGAGGGATCCAGAGCGTGCTTTATCTGCATCTTGGAAGATATCGTGGCTCAAGAAAATGTGTCGATGATTCCGACCCACTTCTTGAGAACACAGACAAGCTATACTGCTTCTCTTGAGACGAGCATCCGTGCTCAGTTGCTCATATATAGCGTTTCGAATGCTTGGTTATTCAACTAGAATAACAAAGTTTCATTCGTTAGAAAGAAACTTGTATTACAAGTAAATCTGTCTATAAAACGTCAAAAATCGTTAAGCATCATTATGTTGTCCAAAAAATATGTCTACGTCATAGCTTCCCGTCGACTTCTAGTTTAAATTCGCAAGGCAATAACGTGCATCAACCCCGTCCCGACGAAATAAAACACGAATAAGGTTAACTCGATGTCACCAGGTCCTGCCATCTTGCTCACACACGCACCGGTGAACGGAGAGGGGAAAGTAACGGCGGCGGAGACATGGGTGACGTCACGTCGCCCACGATTGGTTCCGCTGATGGGGTCGGATAGGGGTTTGTGGGCTAGGGCTGTCACATGACGTAGGGAGACATGGTTTAGACAGTAGTAAATCACTCAATTATTCAGGGTGACGCTTGGAGCTGTCATGGTTGTCACAATCACTTTTTCAAATCGGTTGTTCCGGCTCCATTAAACCCGAGCTTTTCTTCAATTCTATAAAAGCAGTAAACTTACGTGGTAGGTACGTACTTTAATACTACTTAACTTTTAACCCTCATTTCATGCTTTTAGAGAATTACTACCGGGATTGTAATTGTGTCATCTATGCAGGATATCATTGGGTACCTACCAGTGGCAGCCCGTAAAAATATTTTAAGGGATGCCGAAACTATTTTGACTTTCGTTTTCTTCAAGAACCGGGGTAAAAGTACTAAACTGGCACATGTTGAATTTTATAACAAAACTTTTGATAGAAAATGAGCGATGTATAAAAAAAGGAAACTAAAAAGGTACCTACGGTATATTTAGCAATTTTCTTGATATTTCATTCATTAGGATGAGTGCTATACCTAGTGAGCACGAACGTCAGACTTTGATTCTCATTTCTGACCTTTTTATTGCTTTAATGAATCGGTTCCATAAAATTGGTTCGACTGACATAATTTCTAAGTAATTATTAAGTAGCCAATTATTAATTGTTTTAATATAGGTATTGGTATTCAAATATATATTGTTTAGTCTGTGACCTACTGAGCAGATGTCAATATCTAATACAAATATGTCGCGGTATCGCTATATTAACTTTATAGACGGTTCGATAATATTCGATAGTGTAAAAGTTACTATGTTCTAATGCATCGACTATAATATACAAGGTGGTGTAAATAGGGACTGGTTCTCTCACTTCGTCTAGTTTCCCCGAATTTTCAAACTGAACAAAAGACTGGTCCTAATTTGGTTTCTTAAATAAATAAAGATTTGTAACAGAACCCGTATAATATCTTTGGTAATAAATCGAGCAAGTTGATTTGTGATACACATACATAGGTCGCATGTCGCTTTAAATAGGTACTTATTGCAAAGTATCATAGAAATATTCTTGTGTCTTCTTAACTTTGAGATTTCTTTATCACCTTTTTAGAAAATTATATTATAATAATTCGATGATTGTGATGTGAGTTTCCTTAGGGATAGGGACCGCATGCATATTACTTGTATTGACAACCCTAGGTGTTGCAGGGCGGAAAACTAGGGCGAGCTAGGGCTATAGGGCTGCCCACGCCGACTATTGATAACGCAATGAAGACTGTTCTTAGCCACCACACATGAGAACAATGTGATCTTGGAAAACTAATTTTTATTTCCGCCACTGTTAGGAAATGTGGCAAAAGAAATATGGTGGTCTAAATCCAAGCTGGAAAGTAAGCATTAGCTGTACTTTACTCGCCCATCTTTAAGCGGTTTTCCAGCCTATATAACAATAAACTTATATTTTATTGTGCGAAATACAATAAAAAAATCAATCAGTTTTTATGTAGCATACCATTGTTAGGTGTGGTGTGGCAGGACGTCTTGGTTTGCGGTGTAGTGTCAGGAATCTGGTTATATGTGGATAACACTTTGATTTGGATTCTAATTTGTCATCTTGGAAGAATAATAAGTAAGGAAGCGTAATCATCTCTCAAAACCTGCACTTACCGTGGTGCCGAAGGGGGTGGAGCTAATCATCGTGGTGCCCTAATGTCATGTCAAAAGTTTTGATTGTCATTTTGTGAAAATATCGAGTTTTGTCTAGCCATGAAATTTCGATAATATATCGCTATTATAACGCCGTGTATTGGTGCAGGAACCATACAGACGCCAAAAATGGCAATTTCTTATAATCGGTAAGTAAATAATTTACGCATAAATATTCATATATTCTGTTTTGTATAGTTTCATCTGTTTTCATGCCTATTTTTTGTATGTATTAATATTGTATGTGTTTATATTACGTTAAGTATGTTTATGTATATTGTATTAATGTATATATTTAGTCCTGTGTATCTATGTGTTTCTTTTTCTCGGTTGTTGCACCGCCTACAACTTATCTGCTTTGCCCGAAGGTTGACTGGTAGAGAATGCTATATAGCATTTAGCCCGCCTTTTGTACGATTGTATTTTTCTTTTGTTCAATAAAGATTAAATAAAATAAAAAATATTACGAACTTGTCAAACTTGGGCGTATTTATTATACGTTAACTTCACATTCAGTCAGTATGGTCAGAATGCTGGACAACTAAAAAAATACATGAGCAAAAGGTACATACCAACGAGATGAAGATGCTTAGGTGGGCGGGAGGTGTAACTCGGCTGGACAGAATCCGTAATGAATATATACCTGGCAGTTTCAAAGTTGCACCAATCGCAGATAAACTTACGGAAAACCGCCTTCGTTGGTATGGCCATGTCAAACGACGAGAAAACGATCACGTGGTACAAATAGCGCTCAATCTACCGAAGCCGAAAAGAGGAAGAGGGCGACCGCCATACTCCTGGTGGACAAATATAGAGAGAGGCCTCAAGAAAGCCCAGGTGCCCCAACAGACAACCCAAGACCGCAGGACTTGGCGCAGGACAGTGAGGAGACCCGACCCCAAATAATGGGAACAGGAGAAGAAGAAGACAACACGGCAACTTTTCTTATTGGTGAAATGACATGATACCTCTGCGGAATGAACGCTTAAAGAATTGGTATTTTATTGGTTAACAAGACATAAGACATTTTAGTTTTGTAAACCTGATAATGGGTTAAGTTTTCACACGAGCGTTATTTGACTTCCTCGTTATTATATGTCGATGATATTATATTATCATTGCGAAAGTACCTTTGTCTCTCAGTTACATCTTCATGCTAAACTACTGAACCTAACAAAGAACTACTGAATCAAACTAAATATAGACCTATGTCTATATGTACTTAGTTTGATTTGAGCCCTGGCAAATGACATAGTTTTAATCACGGATATTATCCCTTGAGGCAGTGAGTAGAGGAAGGAACTGACTATGGAAGTATGTATGTATGTATGTATCACTTTATTGCACATAAACAAGTAGGTATAACATAAAAACAACAATATATAAAAGATATGCACAAAGGTGAGCTTATCCCTGATAGGGATCTCTTCCAGCCAACCCATGAGAAAATGAAGTCATTTATTTATTATGTATTTTACTGGATGTGACTAGATGTGTATCTACAGCAAATTTTCTGCGCCATGCATGGCGGTTGACAGCTATGATAGTGATTTTCACTATCATAGCTGTCAACTTTTGGGACAAAACATTTCTAAGGGATATCATCTCCTGTTATTCAATGATGGGAGTGCGATAATTGTAAGCTTCCCGAAAGGTACCTACGAATACTTATTCGACGCAAAGTCGCAAGCAGAAGTGAACTGGAAATAAATCGTCCAAGAATGTCAATTTTGAAAAATGCCTGTTTTGGCTTTGTGAAAATTGTAGACGCTTGCTTCGGATGTAAGTCAAAATCTGAAATTATCATCAAATTGAGGGAACTCTTGACGGTGGAGTATCTTCCAGTTATCTGTCCTGCTCCAGTATTAACCTTTTGATACTACACGCCCCACTTTTTCATTCACTTGGCCCACGAAATCAGAAAATTAGACTCCAGTGTCCCTAACCCCTGAGCAGACACACGTCATTTTTGTGAGCCGACATCATGGCGCCGTTACTTGTTGAGCGCCCCCCTCGTATACTATTTCGGTCGTTAGCCCAGGGGACTGAAAAGGCGTGAAATGAGAGACATTACTACAGTAAAAGCTAGTACAATTCCATAACCAGAAACTGATAGTCGCTTGTGAGACTACTTTGAATCATGCTAGAACATGTGTCGAACAAAAACTGATCTCGCATGGATATCCACGAGTCCCAGTTTGGCATGTCGAATAGGAGTCCTGTTTGCAGTTCTGTTAAGGCCAGGCTGGTATCCGCTATTGTGAGATGTTAATAGTCTGGGTTACAGTCACAATATACGTGGAACCCACGTCATGCGCACAACACCGTCCCAGCATCGCGACAGAACGTGACAACGCAAAAGAACAGAACTGTGTCCAAGGCGAATGGCGTGGTAAAACGCAATTTTGCTTATTGTCTTGCGTTCTGCCACGGACACAATTTCGCTATTTTATATGCAATCGTCACGTGAAGCGCACCCTATCGTCAATTGACAATGCATCACTCATGGTGTGCCATATGCGTGGATAGTGACCCAGGGTCACTTACGCTAAATTACGCTAATGGGAAGAAGAACTTCATCTGTAGAAGCCAGTCAAAATGAACAAACATTAAGTTGATTTGTAATTAAATCAAAATCTTCTATTTAAGATAGATTAGTAACGGGGCGTCCAATAAACTCAATTCCTAGCGGCTTACCAACTTCTTACGGGTGAGCCTTTCCCTACAGCTCATGAAGCTTGCCAACGAATATTTTTCATGCGCCGCCACTAGTAGGTGTCATATACCTACTATAGAAAATAGGACCTTCCTGTTCCTGACATTACACTAGGAAAGGAAAACTATTTTGCTTGAAACAGGTTTAATAATAGATTCATTTAATTTCCGGTTTTAGCTATCGAACTCCAACAAAAGGCAAAGGCAATGTAATTAAATAGGTACGGTCAACCAATTTGATTCCTAGGCCACTGTAGAACCTTGTCGCAATGACAGTTGCCCGCGGATACGTATAAACGTAACCTATTCGTTACCAAACTATCTATTGTGACAAGGTTCTAGAGTGGCCTAGGAATCAAATTGGTTGAATGTTGACTGTACACACTTTTCCCTTAAAGTTACCTGATTTGGGTTGATAATTTGTTAATTGTATATCGTTTTTCATGTAAGTAAAAATGTAAAAAAAAAACTACACGGGTTCTAACCCCACACCTCTGACCCGAGAAGAATTATGACCGGCAAGAAACTCGGCAGGACTTATTTTTTCAAAACAACAATACATCAAATATTTTTAAAATTAAAAATACATTTAATGCGTTGTTCTGTCAAATCAGAAATCATTTTCTGATGACTGGTCTAAAGATTATAAAGTTATATGCGGCCTTGACGAGACGATGCTGAATAGGTACAGTCAACGCCAAAAATATGTATACAATTTTGAACCTTATTATTACAATGGAGTAAGGTGCAAAAGTATAGACATATTTTTGTTGTTTACTGTACAGGGTTAACCGTGCCTAGTGATAGTGAAAGATGACATCACCATTCTGGTAGACAGAGATTATCGGGGGAGCGGTGACCTACTTTACTAGTAGACTTCTCTTTACAAAGATTCTTTTGGCGTAATTATTATTATTTATTAATACACTAGCAGCTCTTAGAGCTGATGCGTGTATATCACAGCACTTGTGTTTCTTTTGCACTTTATAAAGTTCTAAGATACGAGTATAGTCTATTTTTGAAAGAGTTCACTGATGGATTAAACATCGGTATCAACGTTCAAATTTCGTGGCACTTGGTAAGGGTCGCAAAAAAAGAAATACATAGGTATCATTGTTTTATTTATTAGTAATAAATAACATTTAATTTATTTTTATTCTTAATCGTACTTTGGTAAACTGTACATATATTTAAAGAGGTTTATATTCTTAATACGTCATAGAACCTCAATACTCATTTCATTATCCATTTGTAAAAAAAATTCTAAATGCCAAATAGGCAACAAATGTCTAATTGTCATGCAAAATAATATGTGGTAAAATCTTCAACGATAATAGTTCTTAAAAACACTTACAACTACAATTTAGCATTGATAAATCTTTACCCAACTCCCTATCAGACTTGAGAAAATGGATTTGACGCAGTATACTGATTTTATATTCACTAACGAAGGTGCTTGCTGTACTATTTGCGAAATGAATATAAAAAAGAAAAGGTACAATATAGAGAAACATTTGAAATCAAAATCTCATCAAGATAAATTATCTGATTCACGCTGCCATTTACAGGATATAATACGAGATAATGCTGATTTCGAAATTAAAGACGATATCGTATATTGCAAATTGTGTAATTCGAAATTATTTCCCTCTAAATCTAGTATCGACCGCCATTTAAAAACAGATTTACACAACAAAATTCATAAAAATAATGCACAAGAAAAATTTAATAAAGATTTAACAGAGTTTATGATTTGTTCGAATATACCGTGGTCAAAATTAGACAATCCTAAATTTAGAAATTTTGTAGAAAACCTTTTAAATCATAAATATGGAAACGATATTACTGTGCCGAGTGAAACAAAAATACGAGTAAAATGCTTACCTGAATTGTATGAAAAGAAAAAAAATGAATTGAAAGAGAAATTACAAAATAAAATGATTTACCTCAGTGTTGATGAAACATCAGATTCCGTGGGAAAAAAAGTGGCAAATATTTTGATCGGAGCTCTAGATGGAACTAGTACCCAGCCACATTTATTTGCTTCTAAGGTATTAGAGGCGACTAACCATTCGACAATAACCAAACTCGTTGAGGAAACCCTTGAAGATCTTTGGGGCGATGAATACAAAAAAAACATGGATAAATTATTATTTTTTATAACGGATGCCGGTTCCTACATGGTAAAAGCAGCTAAAAACCTTGTTCAGAAATATAAAAATATGACTCATGTAACATGCATAGCACATGGATGTAATCGAGTCGCAGAGATAATTAGAAGTCTTTACCCGACCATAAACAGTTTGATTGACTGTATCAAAAAAATATTTCGTAACGCTCCTTCAAGGACAAATTTATTTCATCAAATGTGTGTAAATATTCCTCTACCACCCCGACCCGTGATAACAAGATGGGGAACATGGTTAAATGCTGCCTCATATTATCACATGCATTATGATAAAATCAAATCTGTCATCGATGCCTTAAATCCGCGTGAAGCGAGTGCAATTTCTAAAGCAAAAAAAATTTTCCGTAACCGGAATTTAAAAACTGAGTTACTATTCGTCGATACACACTTTAGTATAATTGCTAAGTCAATAAAATTATTGGAGGATCCAAAACTGAGTCTAGCAGAATCATTAAACATTGTTCATGGTTTGCAAAAAAAAATATCAACGTTAAGGTTACATCAAAATGCCAGAAAAGTTTATTTTAAATTAAAAAGTGTATTAAAGAAAAATCCTGGTTATAAGACTGTACAAATAATTAACCAACTATCTAAAAACAACGAGGCTGAAATACCAGAAAGTGTAAATAAAAACTGTGTGCAAAATTTTCAATGCTTGACATACCTTCCTATTACCTCAGTCAGCGTGGAAAGATCTTTTAGTCATTTAAAATGGATATATTCTTACAGACGTCAAAGATTGACAGCAAAATCTATGGAACAAATTTTAGTGATCTATTCTAACTCGTAAAATATTGTATGCCACACCTGGACATAAAGTGGCTTTTTCCGCACGCTACGCGTACGGATAGAGCCGCTTTCTGGCCAAATGTGCACATATTTTTCCAACACGGGAGGTAATAAAGAAAGCCCTCGATCGCATAATTACGTCCCTCGCTTGCAGCTTGGGCCGCAACAATTGCGATTGCGCGGCCTTTCTTTGTTTTACCACCCTAATTAGGAAATGTACTATTTAGGGGCTTTTTTATTTACATATACAAAATAAAGGTTAAAAATACTAAGTGATTTGTTTGTATTTATTTTTCTGCCAACCGTACATTGCCACGAAATTTGAACGTTGATACCGATGTTTATGATGGTGCACTAACAACAAATTCTGGTAGAGAGTTCCACATATTCACAACACGATTCGGTAAGAAGTGTTTTCTAGGATTCATATTAAGTACACAGAGGCTTGACAAGTTTTTTAGAGTGTCATCTCAACCTTGTATTCTGGCTTAATTGGTACAGGTCTTTAATATTTGCAACATTGTAGTGTCCATAAAAAAATTTATAAGTCTCAATAAGGTCGCCTCGCTTCCTTCGGTCCTCCAATGTTGTAAGACCTAATTCATGTAGCCGTTCCTCATACAACTTTTCTTTCAATGAGACAACTATTTTAGTTGCTCTTTGCTGGACTTTCTCCAGCAATGTGATGTCTTTTTTAAAGTAGGGTGACCATATCTGAAACGCATACTCAAGTAAAGGACGAAGGTATGCCTTGTATAATCTAATAAATAGATCTTTTGTAATCACATGGAATGCTTTCCGGATCCTATATAGCATAGAATTTGCTCTCTTAGTTATTATGGTGATATGCGTATCCCATTTCAAGTTATGCGAAACAGTGATGCCCAGGTCTTTTTGACTGGAAACTGCTTGTGGGGAAACAGAGCCAATGTGGTAATTTAGTTTAGGGTGTGTTTTCCCTATGTGTAGGACTGTGCACTTTTCTGCATTTAGTGATATGAGCCAGTCTTTACTCCACTGAACTATGCAATCTAAATCATTCTGGATAGTACTATTTGTTATCAATGGATTACCCATAACTTTAGTGTCATCAGCAAATATTGACAGTTCTGACTGTACTACACTCTTCAGATCCGTTATAAATATGCCGAACAGGATCGGTCCAAGCACTGATCCCTGCGGGACACCGCTACAAACGTTGTGTGCATCCGATAGAGTTTCCCCTACTCTTACTTTAAATATCCTGTGGGTTAAAAAGTCCGATATCCATTTAAGGAGCTGACCACGAATCCCAAAGTGCGCCAATTTAGCAATAAGCCTTCGAATAGGTACACGGTCAAATGCCTTTTCGTAGTCCAAGTATATAACGTCCGTAGGCTGATGATCGTCCCAGTCACGTGTCCACTTATCAAGACATAAAAGAAGATTCGTCACTGTGGATCTCTTCGGTATGAAACCATGCTGCTCATCGATAATTACATTTTCCTTACTTACGAAATTTCGCAATTCAGTGGCTATAACTTTCTCCATGGTTTTGCAGACTATACTCGTGAGGCTGATTGGACGATAGTTAGCCACAAACTTATCACCTTTTTTATATATGGGAGTGACATGGGCTTCCTTCCAGTCTCGAGGAAGTGTTCGATTCTTGAAGAAATTACAAGTTCTTGGACAAGCACACTACTGCATTTTTTAAGAAAAACAGAGGGTAGAGCATCTGGCCACATTGAGGTGGAGTCACTAAATGATGTTAGCGTTTTAGCCACGTTTTCCGGCGTGAAGCATACTGACTCGATTGAATTTTCTACACGGGGCATTTGAACGTCTGGAATGTTCATGTGTGCTGGTTCGCAAACAAAGGATTTCTCAAATTGATGAGCAAAAAGCTCGGCAACAGGTTTCTGATCGCTCGTGATATTCCACTTCTCATCTCGCAGTGAAGGAGGTAGGTAGGAATAAAAGTTCTAGAATCATTAAATGTGAATTGAATGTCCGCTAAGTCCGCTTGCTTGCATTCAGATTATAAATATAGTGTTTATATATCTAATCGGAAATGCCAGTTCGGATAGGCACGATAATTTATTTTCATGTATCAATCGAATTTAAGTCAAAATTTAGGAATGAGATTTGCATTTGTTTCTCAAAACGCTCCTTACAAAATGCGTGACGTCACGATGAAATAGTGCCCTGTTTAAATTATGGAAAAATTATGAAATTGTTATTTTTACAGTCAAATGTTGCGTTTATGTATATGATTGCGATACAATTAATTTTATAATTTTATATTTTTTTTTAATGTTCACTTTCCCTCCTCCTAGCCTTTGTCCCAGCTTTTTTGCTCTATTGGGCTTGGGGTCCGCTCGGCATCCTAGTTTAATTGTAATTTTCACTTTATTTGGATATATTGATCATTTTGCAGCCTGTCAACAAAATTTTATTGCATAATTGAACATGTGTCATCATCCCTATTCAACGGGTATCGCAAAACGATAAGCATACATCCCGGCGTTATTTTTTGCATTTAATGATAAATTTGTTTTATTTATTGATAAACGTCCAAAAAATAGTAGTTTATGTAACTGTTACGTAATAAGGGTCCTTAAAACATGAGTGTGGTTTTATGAAATGAGCCGCAGGCGAATTTCATAATAAGATCACACGAGTGTTTTAAAGCCTAATTACGTACAGTTGCATACACTGCTTTATCTACACTCATATTATTTATTCTAAATGCCTTATTTGGAAACCATAGAATAGCCGCCATTGCACCGCCACCATGGCCAACTCTCGTGTGCCGGCGGTCGCGCGGGCGCGTGTCGGGCTGTCGGCGGATGCGCGGGAGGGTGCAGGTGTACATTATGTTATCAAAACTCATAGCATATCAATTATTGAGCATGAAAAGTTAAAATTACGTTACTGCTACGGATAAAAAGCTTATCATAGTAAAATCGGTCGTGGTAATGCTAGCCATTGCCTACCGTTTTCGAACACGTTTTAGAGAACTTACAATATGAGTGTAGATAAACATACATATGTATTGTTGAGAGTATTTATTTATACTGAGTAGTATTTTTTATTTCCATGTTTTGGTCTCGGCTAAGACTCTCTCGTTAATACAAAACTTGACCTCAACTTATATCAACTACTTATAAGTATAGTCAACCAATTTGATTTATAGCCCATTAGCTATAGAATCTTGTCATTATAGGTAGTTCAGTGGTATAGTTACGTTTTTAAGTATCTACAGAGCAACTGCCGTTATAACAAGGTTCTATAGTGGCCTAGGAATTAAATTGGTCGACTGTACCTACCTACGTAGTTGCGGTTAGGCTTGTGGAGTTTTACTCTAATACCTCTTTGTATCAATATAAAAAGGTCCATTTGTAACCGGAAAGCAGTGAATTAGTGAACGCAGCATTGCTTTGTCAAGTGAGCGGAAGCGATGACTGACTTTGCACGTGTCATTCTTCTAGATTATTCTCTCCTTACTTTATCTTGACATGGATGATTAGGCATTGATGTCACTTTGCTGTCGGTTGACTAAAACACCACTTGATGTAGACAATTTTAGTTGTAAATACCTACTTTGGAGCAACAAGTTATACTCAAAAAGCTAATAGTTAGTTCGTAAATACTTGGCCACGCAAAGAGATCTATTTACACAGAGATCTGCCTTAAGCTCTCTTTGTCCTTTATAAACTTTTTCTACGTTGTTAATAGTTAGCCATACAACCAGAAAATATTGATGTGCCGATAACTTAAGAGATAGGTATGACGTCAAAATAATTGATTGCTTTTATCATATTTAAGTACAAGATAGATCCCTACAAGATATATAGCTGATAACGTTAATACTGTAATCTAATCGGAAGAAAAATATTATGCAATACAAACACGTAAGTAGCTTGGAGTTGCCTAAATTTTATTTAGGTACTTCCTCAACGTTGGGCATTGTGGGGCAAAATCACTACACAGTGGAAGCCCGAAAACTCGAATCGGGGACGTGGCAAACCACGCCGATGAGGGCGGGATGAACCAGACTCCTTTTTGAAGGAGTGGTTAGACACGGCCATGCGCGGATCCAGGATTTCATTCAAGGAGGGGGGAGGGGGCACTTTCCTTCACAAAAACTCCTGTGGTCCGCAGCTACCTGGACACGGCACAGGATAGGGATCGGGTGGAAATATAGGCTCCATATAATTATATAATATATAACTTCCTTGACGAAGTTTTTATCTGTAAGATGATTGTTTTATGCTACATCTCCAATTTTATTACCGTTTATATATTTCATATTATAACGACGCTTTTAATTAGCAGAAAACTCCGAATCCGAATTGTAATACTTATCTTCTTTTTAGGGTTCCGTACTTCGAAAGGAAAAAACGGAACCCTTATAGGATCACTTAGTTGTCCGTCCGTCTGTCAAGACCCTTTTTCTTAGGAACGCGTGGTGGTATCAAGCTGAAATTTATATCAAATATTCAGGTCTACTGTCCCTTGGAGCTGTGAAAAAATCAAACTTTTCAGCCAACGCAATCAAATAGATACAGCCGTTTATGCCGCAAAAATCCGCAAATTTTCGAAACTCGCAAGGGAATCAAAACCTACTGGGTACTTCCCGTGAACTCAAAATCTTGAAATTTGGTACGAAGCAACGTCTTATACCACAGATAGAGGAAAAATTACGAAAACCGTAAATTTTTTGTTACATCATATAATAAAAATACTTTTATTTTTTTATTATTATTAAGAGCCAAGAGTGTCCCACTGCTGGGCAAAAGCAAATATTTTTAATAATTTTAAAGTTACTACCCCTATATACCTAATACAGGTTTGTACGGAACCCTCGGTGCGCGAGTCCGACTCGGGCGCACCGTTTTTTTTTTAACCATAATAACTTATGTATATCAGTCACGTAATAACTTACTAACTAGCTCCTTCATTTGCCAAGGTCAGCTCTGGCTTTAGTTTACTCGTAAAGTTTAAAAAATATACCTAAAAAATAGCCCACCCAATGAAGGAAAACTTAGAGGAAATAATTCGTGTATAGCCAAATTTTGGTGTAGTTGTAGGCAAAGGTATCTTACAGAACATACTAAAAGTATGTGAAAAAATATATTTTTTTCGGGTACCTCCCGTACACATGGAGTGGGGGGTAAATATTTTATGTACTCCAACTCTAATGTGTTGGGTATCGTTGGATAGGTCTTTTTAAATCAATAAGGGTATTCTACAACAATTTTTGGATAAAACTAATACTTTCGTAAATATTAGCTCCGAAAGTTTAAAAAGTGTTTATCGTATTTCCTCGATATCTCATTAAACATTGATCCTAGCAAAAAATTGCAAAGAATCTTTTTTATAGAAAATTGGGTGTGGATGAATTAAGCAAAAGATCATTTTTTCGTATGAGCCACCGTTACCGAGTTATTTACGAAAAACCAACATAAGGGACCTTTACACCCCCCCCCCCCCCCCCCTACCCGCTAGCGGCGCCACCATCCACCGGTACTTTTAGTATGTTGTGTAAGATACCTTTGCCTACAACTACACCAAAATTCAGCTATACACGAATTACTTCCCCTATCAGGCAGTTAAGCGTCTTCGTTTGGTGAGCTATAACAACATTAAGGATACTAACAATATGTATATATTTATCATGTTACTTGAAAATAAATACATTCATTCAAAACTAGCCAGATGATGGATACCTAATTTACTTGTCCTACATTACTTTCAGCAATCCTCGCTATCAACGAAGGTAGCTCAGCGCATGTCATTCGGTCTACTGGGGCGCGCGGCGGCGCGGTGTGAGTTCGTGCGTATGAAGGGACCACACGGCAAGGGACACGCGGAGATGGCTGTAGCGCGGCCGAGGGGCGCCGGCGTCGACACGCCGACCTCTGAACCTGGGCTGGCTGCCACGGACTTGTGGGACAGCGACTGGGAGGAGGATCATGAGGAGATGTTCATGTATCGACATCAGGTGAGTGAGGTCAGGTCATCAGGAGGCACGTGGCTCGCTTGAGGCGTGAAGGAACCGATATCACCTTCGCGGTTAAAAATATCTAGGACCGGATCCTTTCTAGGGAAATATCTGTCATGAAGCCCGGTCTGGAAGCAGGTCCCGTCCTGGTTAATGAGGCCTGAACGATGGGTGCAGCTTGCCAGACTTCTGAAACAGGCTATAGGTACACTTGAGGCGATAGTTTTTGTCTAAAACATATTAATGCTTTAATTGGGTACCTATAGCTAAAAAGTAAGGTGAAACTCGTTGAAAACTTGGCGCCTCTTCAACAAATTAGACCAAATCTTCGTCGTTACGTGCAGTAACTACCCTGCCTTGGTAACGATAATCTCAAATTGTATGGCTCTCAGCCAAATAGTGCAATCGAAAAGCGAATCCTTTTTTTGTCGTAGGTTCCGACGGCTTTATGTAGTAAGAGATAGTCTGCAAGTACCTACCTACATAAAAGTAGGTAATTGCATGACTTATGTATGATACAAACACGTTATTGACAACTACTTTGTACTTTTTGAAATCGTTGCATTTAGAGTGA
This sequence comes from Pammene aurita, assembly GCA_947086415.1. Taxonomy (NCBI): domain Eukaryota; kingdom Metazoa; phylum Arthropoda; class Insecta; order Lepidoptera; family Tortricidae; genus Pammene; species Pammene aurita. The sequence goes on along the minus strand of OX352292.1, from coordinate 14,770,710 downwards.
TGGTATATATGTAGCTAAGCTAAGCATTGATCGTCAAATAATAACACACTTTAACAGTTCCCATACAAAATCTTAAAATTCCTCGTAAGTCCACTAAATAACTTCACTAGGTGACTCATTACCCATGGGGCGGACCTATGGACCTTTGTTCCTCGTGAGCTCGTGACCCACATATGGGGCACTAGCCTGGAAGAGTTAACGTGTAATCCATCGTTTCCAGCGGCGCCTAAGCGACCCGAGTGCCAACCTGAACAACTACTCGCGCGGCGGCTGGCGAACCAAGGACGGCAAGGACAAGAGCCGATCCGAGAACGAGGGGCTCGACTCTTTGGTCTCGGGGCTCGCTGAGGTGCAGGCCGGAGACCTTCGAGATGGTACGTGTCCTATTTTGGTAATGGGGTTAGCCGGTCTAAGGTTTTCACTGATGGGTTTGTACCTGTCAGTCCTACCAATAGTGTCATTTCTTTTAAGCCAAATCCCATAGAACAATACTATGGACAGGTACAACCTATGCTGACGCCATTTGGCCAAACCTTTGACAGTTGCCTTTCCCTTGTTTCTGCTCGCATTGCACACGTTTTTGTCGCTTTCCTGCCACATTTTCTCGACTTGGTGATCTCCGCAATGGTATGTACCCCGTCCCGGCTAGAACCTTTCGCATTGTACGTGTTTTTATCGCTTATTAAGCAAGTTGTGGCAATGTGCTTTGCTATAAGTTCGCCAGAAAGTAAAATCAGAAGTGAATGAGTACTTACGCCGGTCTCTACTTACATATAGGTTATTTGTTCGATTGCATATTATCATCTGCACATAGAAAAATTAATCGGCTAAATGGTCAACGACGGTTTCCATCGTCATACGATATATAAAATAAACAATGGCTCGGTCATGTTTCTACCTACTCTATACAGAGTTCTGTAGTCGCTATTACGAATGAGCCCATATGTGGTTGATTTAAAATGCTACTAAATAAAATTATATGATTCCTAGTCTGTTAATACATGATGCTGTCATTTTGTCTGGATTGAGAAAGCGTTGGCGTCACATGAATAGTTGGCGTCTATTTAATTATAAAACTCCGCTAGTCTACATTACGTGTCTGATTTGTATGTAAACATAAACATTGACTGGTATATTGTGCGAAATAAAATTATGATCTCGGCCAGAAATAGAACAGGGCAATAAACCTTCACCCGCTTGCCGTGGCTTCAGACTATATAATCCAGTTAGTATACGATCTCAGTAGAGAGCTTCCGACGGAGTGTTCGGCGGACAGCGTCATGCTCTAAGCAGCGTGCACACAGGTCACTTTCATACGTTTGTATGTGTTTAGTAACGCCTGTCTCCAGCGCCCATTTATTCTTAGCAAGTTAAAATTCGTTAACTTACCTATCTGTTCCTTTTACAGATATGTTTTAGGTGTAACTGCTTAGAAACACGGAAGCATGTTCGTGTTCACGCTTTTATTATATCACTGTAAAAAAAAAAGTACCGCTTGTCTACGCGGTTCACGCTTTTACAGCCCTTAAATTCCCGGAACTCGCGCATGGAGTATCATATTTGTAAACCCACCTCAGCATAGCTTTTATGGTATCAAGCTTATATTGCGTATTTGACTTTTTTGCACGTCACAGCGTAGTCGCGTAGACTAATGCATGCAACCACGCTTAAGTAGACCCGCCAGCCCTCGGAGGAAGCCGCGCCTTGCCGGACGTTCCGGATCGTTCCGGAACGCGTAGACGCTAGATTTGGACCGGTATTGACAAGTCGTGTATCGGCTGATATCTCAACGACGTCTGGGACCGGGCGAGTTTCAAGGAAATATTTCAATTGGCACTTATTAGATCGTAGGGGTTTTAAAAATATTGAATGACTTTTAAATACAACAGATGTCGCTAGTGTATGGTTTTTTAACAAAATCTTGTAGGACAGTTGCTCAAAATGCTTTAATATATGGGATAATCAGTAGATAAGTAAAAAAAATTGACTTGAAATACAATTTAGTATTCTGTCAAACTTCTGTATGAAAGTAGTTCAAATTTTCGTATCTAAAAAGAAATCATAAAATCAAAATTGCGCGAAATTCGCTCGATCCCGGGTCCGGCCTGTGACCCGGTGTTGTGTGCAGCGCGCTCGGCTTCCTCCGCGGCGCCGGCGCGCATGGGCGCGCTGCTGCCGCGCGCGCACGCCGACGCCGACCCGGCCTCGCCCGCCTGCCTGCGCGCCGTGACGCCGCGCCGCCGCGCCGCCCGCCGCGCGCCCGCGCCGCCGCCGCTGCGCCCGCTGCCGCGCGCCCGCGCCGCACCCGCGCCCGCACCCTCACCCGCACCCGCGCTCGCCGACGACGACGGCTGCGAGCTGGCCGCCGACGCCGGCTGGCTGCTGGAGCCCGCGCCGGCGGCGGGCGCGGCGCGCGTGGACCCGGCGGCGCGGGTCACGGTGCGCGGCGAGGAGGAGCTGCCCAGCTGCGGCGAGTACCGGCTGGAGTCGGGCGGCGGGGACGCGCGCGGGTACGCGACGCTGCCGCGGAACGCGCGCGGGCTGGCGGGCGCGCTGTGGCGGCGCGCGCCGCTGCCGCCGCGCCGCACGACGCCGGACGGCACCGACATCTACTACTGGTGTGACGTGCCCAAACGGAGTCACGGTAGGTTGACCCCGCTGTTTATAAATTAAGCTTAGCTCGATTTTCAAGGTGAGTTTTCTCAGTAATATTTAGTCGGTTTACAGTTTTGCGCCCGAGTTACTTACACTAACACACTATACACTAACCGGTGTTCACCTTTAACCTTAAAGTGTGCTTAACGGACACTAATGACTCACAGAAATACTTCTCGCGGTCATGGTAGATTTTTTTATATTTAAACCGTCATTTGTACCAATAATATTCTCTGGCGTCAACCGCAGACGTTTCGGCATTGACCTCCGCTTGACACCATACACTGTATCGAGCGTTACATTGTCATATCCTGTGCTGACGATGCGTGAGTTGATCGCAATTCTGATCTTCCACTTCCGAATAGATTTATTTTAGTTTCACTTTAAGTCCAGGAGTTTTACAAAGCTAAAATTTTTCGTTATTTGTCTCTTCCTCATACGAATATTATGGCTGCTAGAAAGCAAGACATGCTACGTAATTATAACTTGCAGCTTTATAAAACGCGATCCAGGATAACCTTCATTGTTTTTGCAGGTTTTTAGAGTAGGACATTCCACGTGTACCCTAGTTTGTTATTAAAATCAAAACCAAGATTTGAATTTTGTCAACTTACTTGACAAATAGCTTAATTGATTAAGCGATCGAGCCCTGGCAAGGAGTGGCGTATTGGTTCAAGTCTGTTTGGACGGTTGTATTTGAATATTATATTAATTCGAGTAATCCAGGCTAACATTCAGCAAAGCCTCACTCTTACAGAGCTGGATGACGGCGCCTACAACCCGTTGTGGGCGATGCGCGGCTTCACGCAGACGTTCGCGCTGTGGAAGGAGGGCAAGCGCGCCTCGTCCGCGCCCCTGCACGCCTACCTCACCTACGTCACGCTGCCATGGTGGTGCATCGCCAAAGGTAATGCTCTACCTCTACCCTATCATGATAACATGTCAACGGCCCACAGCCAGACGCCGCCTACAACCCGCTGCATCCCTACTTCACCTAAGTCACGCTCCCGTGGTGGTGCATCGCCCAAGGTAATGCTCTACCTCTATGACCTCTACCCTATCATCATAACATGTCAACGGCCCACAGCCAGACGCCGCCTACAACCCGCTGCACGCCTACTTCACCTACGTCACGCTGCCGTGGTGATGCATCGTCTAAGGTAATGCTCTACCTCTACCCTGTCATGATAACATGTCAACGGCCCACAGCCAGACGCTGCCTATAACCCGCTGCATCCCTACTTCACCTACGTCACGCTGCCGTTGTGGTGCATCGCCCAAGGTAATGCTCTACCTCTACCCTGTCATGATAACATGTCAACCGCCCACAGCCAGAAGCCGCCTACAACCCGCTTCACGCCTACTTCACCTACGTCACGCTGCCGTTGTGGTGCTTCGCCCAAGGTAATGCTCTACCTCTACCCTGTCATGATAACATGTCAACGGCCTACAGCCAGAAGCCGCCTACAACCCGCTTCACGCCTACTTCACCTACGTCACGCTGCCGTGGTGGCGCATCGCCAAAGGTTATGCTCTACCTCTACACTGTCATAGACGATTTCCCTTTCAAGCCTAGTAATACTCATATTTTAATGATATTTCGGTTTCGACGGTTTTTAATCATTCTAATTTGGTAATTTAGCTTAAAGATCCCGGTGTAGACTGGAAGATTAAAATTTATTCGGCTTTCTAGGAGAGGCAAAGTGACCTCAAGACTTAAAATGGAATTATCTCAAAATGTTAAGGTAGTTCGTTTCGAGGACCTAAAATTTTTCCATCTTGTATACCTAGTCGGTTCCTAAGTTCTGTCACAAGGGTTTTGAGTGATAAAATAGAATACAAAGCTTTTATTTAAAAAATGTAGATCTGATTAGAAAGCTTATATACCTTAAAATATAATATGATTAATTCATAATCAAGATCGCGTATTTTATAGATCCTTGTAAACTTGAAGATTGTTGTCAGACCCAAACACGCCGATGATTTATGAAAATTGTACTTCACAAAAGTTGGTTAAGGTCATTGTTATAGTTGTCCAGAGTTACAAATTGTTATTTTTATGAAAGTAGAAGATTAAGGCATATTTCAAAACCTATATTTCGTTGACTTACAAGTCTGTGCTTCAGCTATTCTTCTCCTGAATCTCAACGTATTTTTCAGTTTTGAGCAAAACACGATGATTTTGATGCCTTCTTGTCAGTCAAACCCATGTCAATTATATATTAAAATGAAGGTAAATGATTAAGCTAATGCAGTATGCAAGACTGAAGCCTCTTAAAGTTGAATAAAAATAATTAGGGTCAAAATCAACTCGAACAGGGAGCGTGTTTTTGACGTGGTTTTTTATTGCGCTTTTTCGAATGTTACAGCCACAACTATTTGCCTTACATAATATCGTAAATGAAGTGTTAAATAGGCTTTTTAACCATATATTGAAATAGTAAGCAACCTCTAACAGTTCCTATTTTATCAGTCCAAACCCTAGTGACAGAACTTATGAACTGACTAAGTACTGTTATCCTAATTGTCATCGATTTTAATTTGTGTTATATGTCGATCGGTACAACCGTATACCATGTACTGCAATGGAATAACGCTAGAGTACCACTATTCCCTTACAATAGAATGAATGATATTGTACCTCGGACGTGTGTTCTAATTTACAGATATCCTGGACCACCGCGAAGAACCAATCCTAACGTTCTAAACTGTGGCCGCCTCTCGCCGCACCCGAGCCAGACCGACACCGAACCGATACAGATAATTATGCCTATTACGTCTTTCATTATACATATTATCTATCAACTCTTGGAACAATGATACAAAATTACAACTACACAACTATTACCAAAATAGGCCAGTATAAAATAATAATGATTATAATTTAGTCCGTCACTTAAACTTACAAAAATATTGGATACCTACCAGTGGCGGCGCTCAAATTTTTTCATAAGCAATCTGGAGGTCTATTTGGCTTGAAATTTCTTGATCTGTAGAAAAACCGCTCAGGTGCCTGAAAATTAGACAAGCCGGCGGGAATCGAGTTATATGGACGCGCCGCCACCGATACCTACATATTTTTTCTTTTCATAAAATGATAACCGTGCTACACTTTTTACGGCGTGATATCACGAGCCGCACTGCAGAACATTGACTCGCCCTGAAATTCAACCGACTTCAAGATTTCGAAGGAGGAGGTTATCAATTCGTCGGAATCATATGTTTTTGTTATTTTTTTTTATGTATGTTCATGTCATGTTCACCGATTATTCGAAGACGGCTGGACCGATTTGGAAAATTCTTTTTTTGTCTGAAAGACTTGTCCCATTGTAACCAGGTCAGGATTTGATGATGGGATCCTGGAGAAATCAAGGGAACTCTTCAACTATTATAGGCACACCCACAGTGATTTGAGTATTTTTTACAGCAGCTCGAGCTTTTGGAAAGGTGGAGGCTAAGTGAAGTCGGTTCCTGTTTAAAATTATTAGTTTGACAAAAGAAAATGTATGTGTCCAAAATTTTTTTATAATAAATAACTGACAGTCTATTTTTATTCGTTATAAAATAGTCTGGTTCTTTACAGAATTGAAAGTGGGAAGAAAAATATCAAATTTGTCAAAATTGCCAAATTCAAAGGTCTAGCGAGGGTGAGACTTTGCCTTATAAACGGTATTTGTCTACACGTACAAGTATGTGTTGTTTCGTCAACTGAAGACATGTGATCACTTTATTTTTCCTAGAACGCATTGTTCATATCATTCCAGATAGTTAGGCTAATCAATTGTCTTAATATTAAATGGAAAAAGTGTAAAAAATATGGGAGCTCTCACGGTTAAAATATACGTTACAATTGTCATGTAAAGTCAGCAAGTGAAGTACCTAAAAAACAATAAACAAAATAATTACATGTCAGCACGGTTTATAAAACTAAGTTACGGTGAGGCAATCAAATAATTGTGCTTTACTGATTTGATACAGTCGACGTCGAAGATTTGCACTTTATTACAAAGAAGTAAGGCGGAAAAGTGTAAACATACCTTTGGCGTCGACTATATAACTAACGGGGGAAAAGTGTAAACATACCTTTGGCGTCGACTATATAACTAACGGGGGAAAAGTGTAAACATACCTTTGGCGTCGACTATATAACTAACCCATAGGTATTCTTAATTCGGACACTTGTTTTCGTGTACCGTTTTCAATTGCCCGACTTGTTTCATATAAATTTAATTTTGAGATCTCACATGTTTACATTTCTATAAAATTTCAGTGCTAAATTCTATGCTATAAGACTAACTTTTGTTCCTACGTGTATGTACAACACATTTCGCTATGCTAAGGACCCTATGTTAAGACGACGTGAATTGATGAGCTAAATGTTTATTTGATTTTATGTACCAAAATGCCCTTGTACTATCTACGTGGTCCAGATTTCCGAAAAAAAGGTTTTTTTTGTTTAAAATTATTATTATTTTTGGTATTCTGGTGGTTGAGGAATTTGTAGTGTAAAAGTGCAATATTTAAAAAAAACGATTATATCTAGTCACAAAGAGGCCTATAACGACAAGTACAAAGTTTAGTTAATCTGATTTGAGTTTGAAGGCCAGAACCGATATATTTTTCTTAATTAAAATATATAAAAATGTGTTAATCACCCAAGAAGTTTATGTATAAAATCTGTAGTACCCATAATACTGATACTTTTATTGGGTTTTATTTTAACCTATTAATCATTGTAATTGAAAGAAGCAATATTTGCAAGGAATCTGTTTTTTTTTTAACAGAAAACGAAATTTATGTAATGTTTCCAACACCTGTGTCTTCAGTTTTTATTGTGCACATGAATTAGAAACCGGTATTTGTATATTTCGCTCTTTCGTTGCCTATTTCATATTTTACCAGGCAATGTAAAATAATGCTACGGCAATACCTAGACAATATTGAGTTTTACATAAAGCGCATAAAATAATTAAATATAACGCGTTATTTCGGAGATTTTTGCAAAAACCGGTTAAGATCCCTAATTGTGCGTGTAACAGCTGTCACCTAAGATGATCTAAGAGATAATTAATAATGACTTCCAAATATTTTATAGGTTAATGGTTAAGAACACATCACAACAGGCTCAAAGAAAACTGAATGCATTTGCAGGCGTGTTATGGTATCATCCCTTTATCGCATCAATAACTTAAATAAAGCGGTCATCTCCGTTCGCATAGTGTCACACAGTGACGAATGTGTTTTCGTTATCGATGTGATAAGCGAGACCATAATACACCTCCTAGTGGCGCCACCAACCGTCTATGTAAGAAAAGCGTGTTTAAAGCAGCCGGCGAAGGGGCAAGTTAAATACTTTGCCGCTAGATGGCGCTACGGGATGGCGCTTCATTCAAAATTGACGCGATGGAAATATAATAGGGACCTGCGCGTCGGAGGGTCTGCCATCTTGTGGTCTAAATCGATAACTGTAACCAATCCACGCCAATAGACGGTGCTGCCTCCAACATTTAACTGACGTACCCTTGTACGTACAAATGCCTGCCATCTAGTAGACTGATTCGGCAACTTAAGTCTGTTATTTGCACTTCACGCCAATGAGGGTTTCCGCGATCGAGTTTTTCACTAGATGGCAGCACCGTGGCGACAGGTCTAGCTATCACAATCCACCAATCATGTTTAACCATATATTTTTTGATTGGTGGATTTTGACAGGTACTGCCAAAAAGACCTGTCGTCACGGTGCTGCCATCTAGTGATAATCTCAATCGCGGAAACCCTCATTGGGAAAGCCGGTGAAAAGTTATTGTAGAGGGCGCTGTTCCAGATTCCATACGAGAGAAAGAGAAAATATGAATGGTCCTTAACAATGTACTGAAACTATATGCAGAGAGCTTTTCTTAGGAGAAATTCTTCCCTATCGCTTTATTTTACAGCATTTTAATTTTAGAGTATTTCGGAAACCTGAGTATTTCATTTAGGGACAAATTCGAGACGAAACAGTGATTCATTTTCGCTAAAATAAATAAAAGATCCCCGCCATACGAATTTAGCTTTTCTAAGGACCATTGTTGGAAATGTCATTGTGATTGTGACAGTTGCCTTCCCCATAAATATCCTGTGCTGCCCTCTTCAGTTTACGCACGTTCCCTATACAGCGATAATATTCTGCCCCACCGCCATAGACAAAAAAAGTAAGTTTGCTTATTAACTGTGCCGCCAGGCATAAATGCTGGGAGATTCAAGCGCTCGAATATGACATTTAAAACTCTGAATAAAACGAAGAAATGATGTTTAAAAATAACAGCGACAGAAATTTAAAATCATGATTATTTAGACCATTAATTTCATGCTTAAATAATGGCGACAAACTTTTGTGTGCTTATATTCGAGGTGAATTCGAGCGCTCGATTGTCAAAAATCGGCCCCCTTGAACAGCTGTAGAGAATTCGTAAACTTTTATCGTATTCTCGCGCACTAACTTCCGATTTGAAACAGATTTCGCAATGTACTTGATGCTTTGATGCGTGTTGTACTTTAGATAATATCCACGAATCCGGTTCCTATATAACTCATTTAACCTTTTGAACGCTTATCCTCTCGCGTCAAGACGTGGCCTACACGCCAATATCTCGACTAGTGAATAACGAATATAAACCTTATCTGTCAGCAGGACAATTGCTTTGACAGCGTCTGCCATGACCACTTCAGTGGTCGCTGGCGTGGCAGGCACGACAGCACACGACCCATTTAGGTCTGGCGTTCAAAGGGTTAAGGGAATAAAATAATACGCTCACAACAAATATGTATCAATGTTGTTTTGTATAATTTGCACATTAAACAATTGATTTTGTATTTATTATAACTGCCTATTAAATAATATTTTAAAAGTGTTATGCACAAAATATCGGTTATTATTTTGAAAAATGATTCAAGTTTTATGTATTTAACATGGACATCCATGTTTAGGCGCGGATCCAGGATTTCGTTCAGGGCGGGGGGGGGGGGGCGTAGTATACGAGGTTTGAGTTTCCTGTTAAATACATAAAGCTGTTGTAAATTACAATAAAATATTTGATATAGCATTAGTATGTTATTATTATTTTTTGGTTCGTCGGCTATTCACCAATACAAACCTTAAATACTAATTTAAAATCTCTGGAGTTTTCCAACCGTTGTTATGATCAGTATATGGAGAATTATTTTTGTAACAGTAGGAATTGTTTTAGTTCAACGAGTCGAGTGTAAAGGAATTTGTATCTAGTCAAGAATATATCGTCAAATGTGCATATAGTCTAACGTTTTACATGATTTGACTGAAATAAATAATCGCAAGCAATTTGGCTTTGTTACTTTGTCCTTTTCCAACCCCTATAATACTTAAGTCTATCGTTTGACTGAGACGGTTACAAAGAACGGTGATTATGAACGGATTAATTAGTATATATTACAGTTCTACTTATATGACATAATAATAATCAGATTTATACAGCCCAACATTTAACGAGTCCGCAGTTGACCATAACTTCTTCTTTTTTTTTATACCACGACGGTGGCAAACAAGCATACGGCCCGCCTGCTGGTAAGCAGATACCGTAGCCTATGGACGTCTGCAACTTCAGAGGTGTCACATGCGCGTTGCCAACCCTTTGCAGGGAGGATTCACTGTGTTGACGGGTAAAGGAACAAGAGGGTCCCTCATCGTCAACACACTGGGTCCTCATTGAGCTCTTTGACAACCTTACTCACCAGCAGGAACACAACACTGAGTAGTCTAGTGCTATTTGGCTGTGGTTTTCTGTAAGGTGGAGGTACTTCCCCAGTCGGGCTCTGCTTCAGATTTGAGCGATGACATTCGCTGTGCTGTGCCCTACCACACATAGCGAGACAACTCCATACATAGACATAGTTTACTGATCTTTATTAAACGGGATCCCTACTAGCATGTGGTGGTACTTTACCTACGTGCCGTAACGCTACCGTGATGTTGCTTCGCAGAGTGAGACTATTTATAGTAAGGGTCCACTTACAGTTACAAAAAGGGTTAGAATTGGTAGTAGATACCTACCTAAAGATTCGTATTTATCTGTTACTATTAAAGTAGAGAAAACAAATAATAAGTTCGCTTTCACATTATCCGACCCGATATCGGATCCCGATAGGACCACGAAGACAAATTTAAAATGTGTACATTTCTATATTCTTTCTTAAACTAATACCAAATGTCCATTGCTCAAAAGAAAGCACTAACGCAAAAAAGGTGGACTTAATGTCATAGGGTACTCTAGCTGCTGATTTTCTCCTTGGGCCATCCGACATCCGATATCGGATCGGACAATGTGAAAACACTTTAAGGAGGCAATTGTCTCGCCTTAGGGTTCAATATCGTTTGTGAATTTGGCCTATTTCAAAATTAAAAGCCTTTCCAATTAGGTAGATAGATATTTATCATTATAACGTTCATTTTATATCTAAATGACCGCGCGGAATGACAGAAGTTGAGAAATCAGTAAGATTAGTTACATGATAATTACGAGACTATTATCATTATATATGAAAATCCATTGCTTTGATTATGATAAATGACAATAAGTAATAAAAAGATTTCGATAAGATAAAGAGTAAAGAGATACCACGATTTTTTTACATTTTCTGAATGAGGAAAACTTACTTACCTTAGGTACCTATTTCTGTGCCTATTTCACTAAGTATATACCAATACCTGGGAGGGGGTAATAATTCCGAGCTATGTTAAGTAGGTACTTAACCCAATGATAATAACATGATAATGATTAAAATTATTTACTTCGACTATTGGTTTTTATAAAATTTCATTTAGATTTGAATACATCTACTACATAGCTATAAGTAACTAATGTTAAATATTGCGGAAAAATCTATCAAAAATTAAAAACCCTTATTCATATACGTCTCTCAGGGCTCAATTATGTTAATTTATGTTTTGTTCTTATCTGTCACTTTGACAATTGTGTTTGTTAGAAATAGACAACACAAATTAACTAATTGAGGCCTGAGAGACGTTTATGAATAAGGGGGTAAGAAACTTCTAAATGCAGAAACTTCGAAGGGGGTAAGTAGCCAGTTGAAAGAAGTCGGTAAATGTAAGAAAAACACTTAGAGCGGCTGCGTTGTGCTTGTTCCATAAAGGGACTGGGTAACTATGCAGGTAGTAATTCCCAAAGACAACTAACAATAAATCAATCCGATTCAAGTTGATTTCATTTGTTGTTTAATTTTTTTATTACGAAATAAAGACCATTTATTATTAATAAGACTAGGCTTACGTAATTTTCATTCTTCACTTTTTTTGCGAATGATGTCGCGGGATCAGTTCATATTTGGCGTCGGGGTCGCGCAGAGCAAAGAAGCTGGGCTCGAAATGCTTGGGCGCATACACCTGCGCTCCCAGCGTGAACCTGCGCAAGACCCACGCTAGACCGGCTTTCACTTGCTGTCGGGCAAATCTCATACCTAAAAATAATTTCCATTAATAATTAACCTGTCCTGTACTGTATCTATCACAAAAAATATAACATCTACATCTTTACTCCCTGTAGATCTTTGAGAATGATCGTAAAAAACGGACGAATTACGTACCTAAACAAATTCGGCCACCTTCTCCAAAAGGCATGTAGGAAAACTTCTTAATCTTTGATATGTTCTCGGGCGAAAACCTCTCGGGATCGAATAGTGCCGGGTTAGGGTAATATTTAGGGTCCCTGTGTATAGCATAAATCGGTACAACCATTATACTGTCTTTCTCGATGGGCACTTGGCCGACCGGCAGAACTGTGTTGTTGGTACATCTCCTCTGCATTAAGCCGACGGGTGGATATTTCCTCATTGCTTCGCTGAGGACCATGTCTAAGTAGCGCATATTTTCCACGTCTCCGTAAGTTAGTTTTTCATCACAATCGTCGAAAACTTTGTCCACTTCTTCGTGCACTTTCTTTAATATTTCGGGATTGTTTGATAGCTCAAGTAGTGTAAAGTGCATTGTATTTGCAGATGTATCAGTTCCGGCTATGAAGAAGAAGAACGCCTGTGCCGCTAGTATCTCGTCCGTTGGTTCCAAACTGTATCCCGTTGTCGGATCGCTCATCGTTCCTGCCTGTTGCAATTCTTTACATATGTCTATAAAATCATAATGTTTATTCTTGTCAGTTTCGCGGCTTGCCAACATTTTTCTGACAACATTAATAAAAAAATCTTCGTGCTCGGCAAACGCCTTCAATTTAAACAGTCTAAATAGAAATGGGAACGTGTTAGATAAAAAGAATCTAAAGTTCGCCCTGAAGGTAGGTTCTAGTGACTTCCAAGACATTTCTAAGAAAGGCGAATCCATCGTGCTACGCTCTGTATCGAAGCCGAAAACTGAAGCCCCAATAGCCGATGTTGTAAACGTGTAGAGTGCATTGAATGGTTTTTCTCTGAACTGTGCATTTTCTTCTAACATTTCCGCAAAATCGCGTGCGCATCTTTCCACTATGTAGAACATATTCCTCAACCGTAAACTGGTAAAGACAGGCGACAGCTTTTGCCGGACCAGCTTCCAGCGAGCATAATCCTCCATGAACAATACATTGTCGGCCAGGGTGTCCTCGGGATTCGTCGTTAAACCGCGAGAGTAAAAGTTTAGAAAATCTCCCGCCAAAACAAACTGCATGTTTTCTAAATTCTTGAGAATAATGGCTGGTCTCGATCCTTGAAAAATTCCTATGTTTTCTTCAGCAGGATATTGGTCATATATCTTTTTATAGAGCTCGGACAGAGAACAATTGCCTATCAAAAACTTCCATGTTGTTCCCTCTATCTGAGTGTTCACTCCACGTTTCTTCCAATAATCCTTGTTTCTTCCATTATATTTCCATATAGCTAGTACCGCACAAAAAAATAACAATAGAAAAATAAACATTTTCGACTGTTGCTCGAAAGTGGCGCGGCACAACTGATTCAGTAACAAACCTGGTTTAGTATTTATTGCTTAATCATCTTTATTAAAATACAGCAATGTTTTGTTTCACCCGAACAGCTTAAATAGATAACGCTTGATATTATTGTGAGTGCCTATAGATAATAAATGGTTGTCGCATTGTTTGTTGTTAGTAATTATTATTTTAAGAAAAATAGGAGATCATCATTAGTTAGCAAGTTAAATAAATAATAATAAACGTGTAGGTAGGTACATAAAGTTGACAATTTAGCAAGGGATAAGGAAGGGATAAAAGGCACCCATACTCGGCGAGATATAGATTTCCTTTTTAATGAAATTGGTGCCTTGCATGCAGCTCTACGGCGTAGGTATTAGTATTTTATACAATCGTGATATAATGAAGAGCTTTTAAGTCGAGTACCGTGGCCTAAGTAAAAGGTACCTACGAGATTGAAAAGCTTAATTATGTCACTATTGTATACAATACCTTACACAACCTGCTCCGTCTATACAATTTAGTAACTTCGATCTCCCGGTGGATCGTACCAGCGGTCGGGGAGGAGTACGGTCCTCCCCCCCGACCGTTGTATAATATTGTATAATCCATTTCAGCATAGACGACGATGCTAAAATTTGCGACCATAAAAGCTCCATCGAAAAGTATGCGCTAGTAGTTCGGTGTACTCCTACAACCATTAACCGGCATTCTCTAGCTTTAGGGAGTACCCATGGAGTACCTAACCTTTACGTATTTTTAGACAAAAATAGGCAGTTTAACTTTGGATCTATGCATATATAGGCCAAGCAAATAAGATCTATAAAAAGTGTTTTGAAGAATTAATTCCCAGCAGGCTGGAAATCGCTTTAATACCTTCATGTGATCAAATGCATGTAATCCGAGTTTGCCCAATCCCAAGAGGTGTGCATAACTTTTTAGCGAAATTTTTGCTCTTTGTCAAGTTTTTGCTTGTAGCTCGAAAACAGTACGTCCGACGGAAAATGTCATGTATATCAATATTAAAGATGGTTAAATTATGCGTCGAATGAGTAACTTAACTTCTAATTCGGTTCAGCGGTACAGCCGAAATCAAAAGTTATAAACCGGGAAAATGTCTCATGTACGAGGGTTGCTACTTATATATCCGGAAACAAAAAAACAAACAAACGTACACGGCTGAAAATGGTTTTATTGTTTTTCAAAGTATTCCCCTTGATGATCTATGCACTTTTGCATTCGCGTGAACCAATTTTTAAAGCACTTCTGCCACTCCGCCTGAGGTACCTCCATAACGTGTTGTTTGAATGCGTCGACAGCATCTTCAGCGGTCGAAAATCGTTGACCGCGTAATTTATTCTTTATATTTGGAAATAAATAAAAATCGCTGGGTGCCAAGTCAGGGCTGTACGGCGGATGACCCGTTTTGACCCTCCAAAAATAGAGTTGTTTCGCGTGACGTATGACAGCTGGCATTGTCATGATGAAGAATGATTCTTCGTCGCTGGTTAGTTTTACGAATTTGTTCAAATACTTCCGGTAAGCAAATGGTCGTGTACCACTCTGAATTAACCGTTCTACGGTTTTCTAGTGGCACTGTAGCTACATGGCCATTAATACCGAAGAAGCAGGCCACCATTTGTTTCAATGTACTTTTTGCACGAGTAACTTTCGTAGGGTTCGGCTCATTTTGAAACACCCATACCGTTGATTGTTGCTTCGTTTCGGGATCGTATGCATAGATCCAGGATTCGTCACCTGTATAGATGTTATAAACGGCTTTTGAGTCACCACGGTTATATTTTTTTAACATTTTATTGCACCATTCGACGCGAGCATCTTTTTGCTCTTTTGTTAAGTTGTGGGGTATCCAACGCGAACAAATTTTTTTTACAGCCAAATAATTATGTAATATGCTATTAATGCTGGTCATAGAAATACCCAGAGTCGCCTCTATCTCGCAGTACGTAACATGTCGGTCGTCCATTATATGTTTTCGCACAGCCTCGATATTTTGTTGTACAACGACCGATTTCGGGCGACCTGCCTTAACTTCGTCCGTAAGCATACTACGTCCACGATTGAACTCACTAAACCAGTGATACACAGTAGTTTTAGATGGGGCTTCATCGCCAAAAGTTGAAGTTAGTTGATCTATGCACTGTTGTTGCGTTAAACCACGCCGAAAATCATAATAAATCATAGCACGAATATTTTCACGAGTGAGCTCCATTCTTGCTGCGAGATGACATTTAAAACCCGTCAAAAACAAAACACGAGCGTTAATAAGAAAGAAAAAATATACCGGCCAGTACTTAAAAAAGTTCAAATTTTACCATGGAGGTCAAATATGCTATTCAAGAAGATTGTAATCCCGGTTTCCGGATATATAAATAGCAGCCTATGTAATTGAAAAACTCGTATTTTGACTTCCATACCACATATCTTTGAAACAGATGACTCCTGTTGAAAAACCTATAGAATAAAAGTTGTAGAGAATACAAATTAAAGTTATATCGACATCTCAATTTTCAAGTAGAGTCATTTTGAAAGACTAAAGGAGAATGGGCAAAAATGTATGGGAGCTGGGACCACCCTCCAATAGCGTTAAGATGTATGTCGTTCGATAGGTCTTGTCAATAGGAATAACTTTTGCTTTGACAGCTTTGTTATCACAGTTGTCCGTTCAGAGATATATGACATTTAAGATCCGATCAGGGGTTATAATTAATTAAGTATTTTCTTGGCTCGACCGATTATGAGGGTAGGAAGCATACAGCCCGAACTCGCCAGTTTGGAGGAGCAGTATGCTTCCTACCCCCATAATCGGTCGCCGATGCGCTTGCGGCGCTGCTATTGTGCCGTATCTTATCACTTGCTTCTTCCGAAGTTTTTGACCTTAGTATTAGTTTTGGTCACTGATCTATCCTAGCGAACTCTGCTCTGTTTATTGAATCGGCTATCACACTGGACTTTAGGATTGTATCACGATCGGATAATAGTTATTATGGAAGATTTTCACAACTGTGTTATGTGTAGGCGAGGCCTTTATCGTGGCAGATATCAGCGACATACAGACAGATAATCTTCCAAGAGCGCAACCAGAGATTGCTGCATTCATACGATAAAATGCAGTGTGCTGGGCCGTGTCGTCCACCGCTCCACAATCCAGGCACTGGGGCCCCAACTCCCTCCCGATTTGGTGCAGGTAATGCCCGAAACACCCATGTACGGTCATCACCTGCGTCATCCTATAAGTGAGGGCCCCATGCTTCCGGCCCAACCAGCCCTCAAAGTGTGGGAGAATAGCACCTATGGTGCGGGTTCCATAGAGGCTATCCTCCCGCACAGATTTCCAGCGCTCCCGGAGCCTATCCAGAGCCTGTCGCACCGCCCTCTCGACTTCTTCTGGGTCCGGGAGCTCACCCCTTTTCCGAGCCTCAGGCCTCACCCTGTACCTCTCCGCCAGCACCTGAGCATCCAGCTCCCACGGCGGGGTACCGGCGAGGAGGCACACCGCTGCAAAAGCTGTGGTGCAGTAGGCCCTTGCTGCCCGCTGCGCCACTATCCTTTGGGGCCGACGGAGCAAAGGTTTTGTTCTCTCCGTCAGCCGGTCCACCCATATTGGTGCACCATACAGAGCCATGCTCCTAAGCACACCCGTAAACAGTTTCCTGCGGGAGCTGTTGGGTCCACGTACGTTGGGCAGCAAGCGCCCCAGAGCCGATGCAGCTCCCACTAGCCGAGGGGCGAGCCTCGCGAAGTGCTCACGAAATTGCCAACCTCTGTCGAGGATAAGGCCCAGATATTTAATGTGGGGCTTAACCCGGACAGCTTCCCCTCCGACGGCAATGGTTGTGTCAGGGCCCAACCGCCATTTGCCGAAGACGATCGCCTCCGTTTTTGGGAGGGACACCTTCAACCCGAGGAGCTCTATGCGACCGACAGTCATTGCCGTTGCTACAGCCGCTCTCCGAAGAGTTTCTTCGGGCCGCTTTCCCTTCACGGCCACCATCGTGTCATCGGCGTAACAGATGGTGACCATGCGTGGCAGTTGTGTCCCTCTGACGGCCCTTATTTATAACCCCTGATCGGATCTTAAATATCATATATCTCTGAACGGACAACTGTGACAACAAAGCTGTCAAAGCAAAAGTTATTCCTATTGACAAGACCTATCGAACGACATACATCTTAACGCTATTGGAGGGTGGTCCCAATCTGCCCATTCTCCTTTAGCATGAATTCAAAATCAGTTTTTTTCTAAATCCTAGGGATTATAGGGTAAGTCATTCTTCTGGGTATTGTAGCTCCCAAAAATATAAACCGAATATAAGTAATGAGTTTTTTTACACGAAAATCTTCTTAACTTGCCAGTCGGGATAATCTCTTTCTAATAAACTAAAGTTAATAAACAATAAGTTTCATTGATGTACTTATTTTGCCACCAAAATAAAATATGCAATTTTTGCTGCACTAACGCAAAAGCAGTCTTGGAACATCAATCATTTCAAAGTAAGCAGTAATAACATTTATAATCTATTTAATCTATTCTATAGCACTTGGCGCGTAAAAAAATTTAGTAAATATTTCTTGGAAATATACGTTGCCTTGGGACAATATAAAGAGTTTCTGTATATTCATTTCCCTACACTATGAATTAGGTACGAAAGAAAGCTGTTAATTACACTCAAGTGCCAAGGGAAGCTTTCTGTTGGCTTTAACTCTTTGATCGCCAAAGACGTCAAATCACGCACACGGAAGGACGTGCCCTCGGCGCCAGCGCGTGATATCACGTCCAAAATTCACGATTTTTCTGTCCGATGCTTGGCTTGTTCCCAAAAAATGAGACGATGTTTCTTGATACGGGCTAAGTATTTTGGTAAGTACCTATAGGTAACTCTAATTTTTTTTAAACCCACGGAGACTTGTTAAGGATTTTCACTGTTTCCTATATATCTACCTCACTCGAAATCAGGGACCGGAAAACCCCTTCATTTGATTAATCGTTTCGATAGGGTAACCCTATTAAAGTCTTACCCTAATGATAGGGTTACCCTATCATTGGGTTACCCTATCGATATGGAAATCATTTTGAATAGGCTTAACCCTTTTCAATGTGGTTTCCGAGTCGAATGGGGTAAAGATAGCTTTAATATTTACCGCTTACCCTATCATAGGGCTACCCTTTTCCTGTCTCTTTTCCACGCAGGCAGGCGGTTCTATCTTTCTCATTTGAAATGGAACAGGAGAGGTGGCGGCGGAACAAATTGAGTAAATATCATATTTGCTGTCGTTTATTCATTCTGGAAAAGTCACACTCACAGTCCAGTCCTCTGCTCACGTACACAACTTTCCATTAAAGAATTTCTGTTAAAGAAATGTGTTTGTGTGTTTATTTTTGCATAGTTCGCACGTACTGATGAGATGGGCAATAATTATTTTGAATAAGAATAAAAACACAATTTTTATTCATATTCAAATCGATTTGACACAAACCAATATTCATCCTCCTTTTGTCCTGTTTGTCCCGGCTTTTGCCACGGCTCAGTTGAGCCTGTGGTCCGCTTGGCAACCTAATCCCATAAATTGGCGTAGGGATTGGTAGTCGTTTTCAGCTAATTATGGGATATACGATTTTTTAAGCTCACATGGTCATTCACATTATAAATATTATTTGAAACGGGGTATTTACCATGTATATTAGCGTTATTGCCTATTGGGCACCCGATATTTCGGGTACGAGGTAAATAAATACCCCGTTACAAATAATTAATATTTATAATTAGGGGATGTAATTTCGAAAATTATTTCTGTTTTATAATCCAAGATGGCGGTTATATACTTTTTACTGAAAAATAGTCATGGTAGTTATTTTCGGTTAATTATTCGGGGTGTATAAATTATATCTGTTTTAAAATTCAAGATAGACTGCTTTTTTTATTATTATTATTATACACGGTGAATCTGAGTAACCCGAATGATTTCAACCATAAATTCCTGAGGTCATAAGGAGTAATAAATGTTTTACGAATTTAGTTCGATTTCGCAAAAAAAAAATTTTTTTTAATTTTTCCGATTTTTAAAATGCTTTTGAACATAAAAACATAAATGTTATTGGTAAAACTGTCAATTAAAATAAATTAGTACATTTTGGCCACGACCACTCTGTAAAGAGTGTAACGACAAAGAAGAAGAACTCTGAAACTAGGCTAATTCCAGAAAAGTTTATACGACATTTTAGTCTCAGTCAGTTATTTATCAGTCAATTATCAGGAATTTATGGTTAAAATCTGTCGGGATACTCAGATTCACCGTGTATATAATTTTTTTTTTTCATTTTATATAAAAAAAATCAGTGTATAATATTTTTGTTAATTTTTTGTTTTTTTTTTCTTTTTTTTTCCTTTTTTTTTTTCATTTTATTTTCGTTTTACTTTCATTTTTTTCCGTTTCATTTTCGTTTCGTTTTCGTTTCGTTTTCGTTTCGTTTTCGTTTCGTTTTCGTTTCGTTTTCGTTTCGTTTTCGTTTCGTTTTCGTTTCGTTTTCGTTTCGTTTTCGTTTCGTTTTCGTTTCGTTTTCGTTTTCGTTTCGTTTCGTTTTCGTTTCGTTTTCGTTTCGTTTTCGTTTCGTTTTCGTTTCGTTTTCGTTTCGTTTTCGTTTCGTTTTCGTTTCGTTTTCGTTTCGTTTTCGTTTCGTTTTCGTTTCGTTTTCGTTTCGTTTTCGTTTCGTTTTCGTTTCGTTTTCGTTTCGTTTTCGTTTCGTTTTCGTTTCGTTTTCGTTCCGTTTTCGTTCCGTTTTCGTTCCGTTTTCGTTAGGTTTTCGTTCCGTTTTCGTTCCGTTTTCGTTTCGTTTTCGTTTCGTTTTCGTTTCGGTTTCGTTTCGATTTCATTTCGTTTTCGTTTCGTTTCCGTTTTCGTTTCGTTTTCGTTTCGTTTCGTTTTTTTTTTTCGTTTTTTTTTTTTCGTTTTTATTTTTATTTTATTTTCGTTTTTATTTTTGTTTTTATTTCCATTTTATTTTCATTTTATTTTCATTTTATTTTCATTTTATTTTCATTTTATTTTCATTTTATTTTCATTTTATTTTCATTTTATTTTCATTTTATTTTCATTTTATTTTCATTTTATTTTCATTTTATTTTCATTTTATTTTCATTTTATTTTCATTTTATTTTCATTTTATTTTCATTTTATTTTCATTTTATTTTCATTTTATTTTCATTTTATTTTCATTTTATTTTCATTTATTTTCATTTTATTTTCATTTTATTTTCATTTTATTTTCATTTTATTTTCATTTTATTTTCATTTTATTTTCATTTTATTTTCATTTTATTTTCATTTTATTTTCATTTTATTTTCATTTTATTTTCATTTTATTTTCATTTTATTTTCATTTTATTTTCATTTTATTTTCATTTTATTTTCATTTTATTTTCATTTTATTTTCATTTTATTTTCATTTTATTTTCATTTTATTTTCATTTTATTTTCATTTTATTTTCATTTTATTTCCATTTTTATTTCATTTTTATTTTATTTTATTTTTATTATAGTAGTAACAAGTGCATAAAACGTACGATTTTACGCGAGGCGTTTAAAAGTCGAGTGTAAAATGGGTTTTATGGACGAGGGTTACACTCAAATTTTCACTTCATTTGCGAGGAAATTATTTATCGGTAATCGTAAAACAATTTCAAGTTCTAACAAAAATATTACAATGAAAACAAATATGGTTCCAACCAATTAATTTTTTTGAATTTTTAACATGTGAATTTAGAAATTTTCTGCCAAGTCATCAAAACATTTCGGGGCATTTCTAAACTATTATCAACTCCTATTTTATTTCATTTCATTTATTTAATTATAGAAAACACGCAATTCAAATAATTATAGCAATACTCAGATAGAATTAGCGGAAAAATCATAAAAAGTACAGTCAATTCCTATTGGACGGGAAAAAATTTGTTTGTATAGATCAAAGTGTCAGGAATTGATATCAATAAAATTTATAAGTGATCAATATTGGGCGCTAAGGTGCCAAAAAAATGGTAAAAACCAGTTTTTCGCTTCTAGAGGAAAAACTACGGGTCGGACCAAGAATAGTTAAATGTATAAATGTGCGCAATTATAAAACAAAGAGAATGAGCCCCGGTAGAGCAAAATCGGTCCAGAGGATCGTCCGCAATTCGCAAAAAAACACATTTTTTTTGCAAATATTGTAAATTCAATAACTCGCGTTCCGGAAGTGCTGGAGAGCTGAAATTTGAATATGTTGTCAGTTTTGTGGTCCTCTAACTACAGTAAAATGTTCAAATAAAAATGTTGTAAAAATGTTGTTTCGAAAAACGTTATAATTTCGGTTTCTATGCATTAAGGAGGAGTTGAACTACAAATTTCCAAGTTTACAGATCATTTGACAAGGAATAAACTTGTTTAAATAATCTATGAAGATCAGACACTTTTTGCGCGCGCGGTAGCGGCGCACTATGGCCCAAACGCCCGATCTAGCTGGACAAAATTATTTTACACTCATAGACTAAAATTGACTATTTTTATTATTATTTTGGTAAAGAGCTCAAAGAGGACCCAGTGTGTTGACGATGAGGGACCTTCTTGTTCCTTTAGCCGTCAACACAGTGAATCCTCCTTTTTGTAAAGGGTCGGCAACGCGCATGTGACTCCTTTGGAGATGCAGGCGTCCATAGGTTACGGTAGCTGCTTACCATCAGGCGGGCCGTATGCTTGTTTGCCACCGTCGTAGTATAAAAAAAAAAAAAAATTAATGTTAAAAAAATTAACCAGTGTAAGTTGACCTTTGTATAAGAATAATTACTAGGGCAGAAGAGGTCAGCTAAACTTGGTTGTGTAATTTTCAGAGAAATGAAGCATTATTACAAATGGCACCTAAAAAAATTAATAATTAACTTAAACTATACTTAAGTATTTTAATTCTGCTATTCTTATATTTTAGGTGCCATTTGCAATAATGCTTAATTTCTCTTAAAATTAAATAACCATGTTTAGCTGACCTCTTTTGCCCTAGTAATTATTCTTATACAAAGGTCAACTTACACTGGTTATTTTTTTCACATTGCGGACGATCCTCTAAACAGATTTTGAAATTTTACTGTTCAATTAAATTGTGCAATATATTTTGACTCTGTTTGGCTGTTGAGCCACATTCTTGGTCTTAGAAGAAAATTTTACTTTATGCCTTAGAGCTTAAATTGCGATTTTATATCGTCCACGCACGATTTAAAGTCGAACTTTACGAGCATGAGAAGTGAAAAGAGTATATCTGCCTACCGTGGATTTTAAAACAGATATAATTTTTGCTGGGCATAAGGGAAACTACGCCTTATTGGGATTAGGTCCAGTTTCCACACGATGTTTTCTTACACCGAAAAACCCAGAATACATTCTTATACGCGGAACATTATTTAAAATAAAAAGCATGATTAAATAATTCTGTTAAGAATCAATTATTTTTATTACATTTTCTCGTATATGAATTAGTCCCGACGAAATTATTTTGAATCATTTTAACGGGAATACAATCAACATAAGTTTATTCTTACGATATTTTTTTCAAATAATCATTTTATTCTTGAGTGTCAAAAATGACTGATATTGATCGTTTCATTATACTAGAAGTATCGGTGAACGGCGTCACATTTTGCTGGAGCCATTGAAACAAAGTACTACCTATAACTAGAATAACACAAAATTATATATTTTAACACTTCACAATATGCATTTGATTTTGATTCCTATAAGCCTGGGTCTAAGATTCAATCGACACGAGCCGTCACGCTCGAATGGCAAGAACAAAAACACCGGCACCACACAACGATCTTTTAGCGCACTAACAAGCAATAATAGCGTCTAGATCAAAGGCGTAAGTACGAAAACATACGCAAAAAGATTCTTGTTTGTCTGTAGGCTCGCTCGTGCCGCCCGGCAGCGCTTAGCTCGTAGGGTGCTCGAATAATAAATAAGCCAAATGTATTGGTCACAGAGTTTAAAATAGCTTAATCGCATTTGAAAAACCCTATCTGATAGGGAAACCATATGCTGGGTTGTAACCACTTACCCGAATTAACTGTATTGACATGGTTAGCCTTTCGTTCGGGTAAGTCAAACGATACGCTTACCGAATTGATAGGGTTTTTAAAAACAACTCTATCAAATACCCGATCTAATACCCCTTTAATGGTTACCGGTTCCGGTCCCTGCTCGAAATATTGCAACCGATGCATAAACTAAGGTAGCGGACGCACGGAAAAAGAACTTTCGTGGCTCTCTTTCCGCACAGACTGTAGTTACAATCAACGCCAAAAATTATGTAGATAATGTGCAGCGAGCGGGACAATCTCGGCTGCGGGAAATTGCAACACAATCAAAATATCATACGTGTTTAACATACAGTTAATCATAATTAACTAAGTATAGT
The DNA here is from genome assembly GCA_947086415.1 of Pammene aurita. Taxonomy (NCBI): domain Eukaryota; kingdom Metazoa; phylum Arthropoda; class Insecta; order Lepidoptera; family Tortricidae; genus Pammene; species Pammene aurita. The sequence goes on along the minus strand of OX352292.1, from coordinate 14,746,650 downwards.
GCTATTTAAAAGCGCTTTTCTCGTCATTCTTTCATTTCCTTTTCATTGTGTCTGTTTTGTTTCTAGCTTTATTAATGTTTGCGGCGTTAAAATAAATGTATTTTCTTTCTTTCTTTTCCGCTCGCCGGATATAGATGGCAATATAGTTAATGATGTAAAACACGTAAGAGATTGCGGTTTAGTTGAAATTTTCCCGCAGTCGAGATTGGCCCTCTGCACCTTATACAATTTTGAATTTTATTACAAATGGAGCAAGGTGCAAAAGTATACCTACTTATTAAAAAAAAATATATATATATATTTTCGTAAAATATACAGGTGTTTATAAAGTAGCGGATAGTGCTGCCCCTATACATATTTATGGCGTTGACTGTATGTAGGTACTTACTAATGCAACTGAGTCTAATTTAGCTTAGGTATATCCCACTTGCTTTGGTGATGGCATATCTCGTATGTGTATACCTAGAACAAACAAGAAATATTTAATTACAAAAATCATGGATACCTTTAATATAATAATAATAATAATTTTAACTAAGGTTTATCCTGTGGTAATTTAATTTCTATAGGAAAAAAGTGACTCTTATTACACGTAAGTTGACTCTTATTATAATGAGATACGAGTGATTTTTGAATGATTTCCGGAATTATCAGCCTTTCGAAAGTATCCCAATACACCGTAGGGTGTATTGCCTACTGTCAGTACGAGTAAGAAACCGGTAACATTACTAACATGCCAATAGACAACACTCTCAGAGCATCAATATTTTTTAGAGTCAGTGGCGCTTTTTTTTAAATATTCCTAACGCTACCTAACATAATACGGATAGAAAGCCGTACGCCTTATGGCTAGGCCATCAGCGTTTCACGGCATTTCTTTTAGCATTAGCACTCATTACAACGCGTGATTAGGGTCGCGGTCCTGACTGCGCTCGCGCATAATAGTGGACATCCGAGACAGAGTGGATGACACGTGCGTGGGTGAGCCACGCGCCGTCACTGCTCAAGGATACCAGCGCAAGACAAAAAATATATAACTCCCGGTAAAAAATGGGGATTCATTTTAATTCGGTGATTCTGCTTTACTAAAAGCTGCAGCCTAATTAGTACTTAGTAATCGTGTAAAAAATACAGGAGATTGGCTACCTACGTAAAACTGTATTGAGTCATTTATTTCTTTACTAGCTGTGCCCGCGGCTCCGCCCGCGTGGAATTCGGTCTGTGTAAGTGGCTAATTTGCCCCTAATTTCTCTCCCGCTACCCTGGAGGCGGAACTTGAAGTAAAGTTGACAGATGGATACGCTAGAGGACAGTAGTCCTGATAAAATATTTTACAATTACCACTAAATGAAACTACACTCAAAAATCAATACTTTTTTTGGCATGATTTAAACGACATAGAGTAGTAGGTGTATATCGGATACAGTACCACTTTTTCAAATCGATCCTTCCGTCAAATCAGTCTAAGCATGAAAGGTAAGAACAGGTGCGGTTGAAATTTGGGGGGGGGGGGTCACAAATGCAGAAATGATTTTTTGAGGGGGTCAGTAACGTTTTTTTCTATTTGAGGTGTACTTTGACCCATGCAAATTTAACTCAATCTGTAGTGAGTGTAGTGGCTGCCCCCCCCCCCCCCCCCCTTTTAAACGTTTAATTTTTATAGGCTACGTATAACCTGGCTGGGGATTTTCTTGAATTGGAATTAGTAATCTTTAAGGCGTGATTTCTGGGATAACAATGCAAAAAAAACCGGCCAAGAGCATGTCGGGCGATGCTCAGTGTAGAGTTTCGTAGTTGCCGCCCTGTTTGGACCCACGGTTCAAAAGTTAGATGGAAGAGACGCCCTTTTTTGAACTTTCATATCTAATATTTACGAAACTATCAGTTTCATCCAAAAAATGTATTAAAAGACCTCTATTCTTTTCGAAAGACCTATTCAATAATACCCAACACGATAGAGTTGGAGCGAAAAAAAATTCACCCCCCATTTTATGTGTACCCTAATAGAAGCATACACTGCTTTATCTACACACATATTAAAAAAATCCTAAGTGACGTGTTCGGAAACCATTAGAATGACCGCCATGACCAACCTTATTGTGCCGGCGGTCGGGGAGGAGGGCGAATCTTCATTACGTTACCGTAGGTAATGAATTTTCATACGTTTTTACCACACTGTCACAGACAATACACTGATGTTACGTTACTGATTGCATTAATGGTGGTAATTACATACGGTTTCTGAACGCGGAATAGAGGATTTATGATATTGTTGTAGATCAAGATATTTATTCTTCAATGTAAGCATTGTAATTACAATGCACTAATGAACGTCAGAGAAAAAAAAATACCTGAGTGCGTTTCGGTTGGAACGAAGTTATGTTATTTCATTTTATTTCATTTTTGACTTTTTCCTAATTTTTGTAGTTTTTTTTTTGTATTTTTGAAATTATGGAAATTTTTTGAATGTTTTGAAATTTTGAAATTTTTGACATTTTCGACATTTTCGACATTTTTTACTTTCAGGTTCTCGACTTTTTTTACTTTTTTCACTTTGTCACTTCTCACTGTCACTATACACTCATTCTCACATCTCTATACAAAATTTCATTAAAATCCGTTCAGCTGTTTTCACGTGATGCGCGGTCAAATAAACAGACAAACAGATAAACAGACAAAAATTCTAAAAATTGTTGGAACGTGTTCTGTTATCGACTCTTAAGTATCCCCAGCCAACTTTTTTTCGAATATATTCCATGTACAGACTTTCGACCCTCTTCAGCTTTATTATATGTATAAGATAGATTTTTGGACCTAAGATTCTAAAGTAAAATGGGGGGGGGGGGGACTTTTTTGAAGATGAAACTATCCTTTGTCCTTTCTCGAGACCCATACTATCTCTATACCAATTTTCATCAAAATCAGTTCAGCGGTAAAAAATTCCTCATACCAACTTCCAACCCCCACACCCACAAGGGTTTGAAAACTATCCTATGACGTTTCTCGAGACTCAAATTATCTCCATACTCATTTCTATCTAAATCGTATCAGCGGTTAAAAATTCTCCATACAAACTTTTAACCCCATTTTCACCCCCACCAGGGTTGATTTTCGGGATTAAAACTATATATTATCCTTCCCTGGGACTCAAACTATCTCTATACAAAATTTCATCAAAATCCGTTCAGCCGTTTTCACGTGATGCGCGGTCAAATAAACAGACAAACAGATAAACAGATAAACAGACAAAAATTCTAAAAATTGTTGGAACGTGTTCTGTTATCGATTCTAAGTATCCCCAGCCAATTTTTTTTCGATTATCTTCCATGTACAGACTTTCGACCCTCTTCAGCTTTATTATATGTATAGATAGATTTTCTTCTAGTTAACGCAATGGCGCCTAGTTACAGTGTTCGAGAGGCAACCGGATGGCTTGCGGTATTTAAGCCATCCGGTTGCCTCGTCATTGCTCTGAATATTCCTGTTAACCCTCATTTGAGACATAGGGCTCGCAAAAGAGTTTTCCACTTATCACGATCTTGAGCGACTATTTCTAGCGCTCTTTCGAGCCGAGACCAGTAGAGCCAGTCTCCTTCTCCGATGATCGCCTATATGTAGTTCAGGAGCGTCCCGACCTTCTACTGCCAGTAGTAGGTTGCCAGCGGAAACTCGCTTGGATAAGTGTTTTCGGAGTCTTCAGAGTGCGTATCCAATCCAGCGCCATTTTCTTTCCTGACTTATGGGACTTACGTATCTTATGCACTTACCTAAAACTGATGTAGCATTAAAGAAAGTTTGTCTGTAAATTCGCTACAATTCTCGTAATGATCATAAGGCATCGCGTAGGCATGAATAAAAATCCATAATATTTATTCCGAAAGCACAATATCGGAACATTATACCGATTTTTTATATATTTTGCATTAGTCACGGGGCTCAATTCGACCACGACCTCATTGAATCATTCTGCTGTCCATGTGTCAAACAAGTAGGTAGTAATCTCACATGGATATCCACATCACAGTTTGGTAAGTCGAATAGGGGTCCTGTCGATGGTACGTAATGTAGGTTACCTATAGTGCTGAAGCCCAAAGATCATTAAAAAACCTTTAATACCGGGTGCTGATTCAACTGGTATCTCAAGCCGGAAGGTATCACTTGCTGCCACGCGCCTGTCGTTGCTCATTACCGCAAGTCAGTCGACGACGCCTGGTTGAGGACCTCAACTATCTTGCTTTACATTACTGTTTACTGTGCCGTGGTGTAGTGTCTGGTTTAAGGTGTCTCGAGTCGAGACTCTCCACAGGGGGTAACAGTCAGGTAGGTTATGTTATGACACGTATAATATATGAGTGACTATTATTCTCGGTAGGCTGTTATTTAAAACTAGCTGTGCCCGCGGCTCCGCCCGCGTGGAATTCGGTCTGTGTAAGTGGCTAATTTGCCCCTAATTTCTCTCCCGCTACCCTGGAGGCGGAACTTGAAGTAAAGTTGACAGATGGATACGCTAGAGGACAGTAGTCCTGATAAAATATTTTACAATTACCACTAAATGAAACTACACTCAAAAATCAATACTTTTTTTGGCATGATTTAAACGACATAGAGTAGTAGGTGTATATCGGATACAGTACCACTTTTTCAAATCGATCCTTCCGTCAAATCAGTCTAAGCATGAAAGGTAAGAACAGGTGCGGTTGAAATTTGGGGGGGGGGGGTCACAAATGCAGAAATGATTTTTTTGAGGGGGTCAGTAACGTTTTTTTCTATTTGAGGTGTACTTTGACCCATGCAAATTTAACTCAATCTGTAGTGAGTGTAGTGGCTGCCCCCCCCCCCCCCCCCCCCTTTTAAACGTTTAATTTTTATAGGCTACGTATAACCTGGCTGGGGATTTTCTTGAATTGGAATTAGTAATCTTTAAGGCGTGATTTCTGGGATAACAATGCAAAAAAAAACCGGCCAAGAGCATGTCGGGCGATGCTCAGTGTAGAGTTTCGTAGTTGCCGCCCTGTTTGGACCCACGGTTCAAAAGTTAGATGGAAGAGACGCCCTTTTTTGAACTTTCATATCTAATATTTACGAAACTATCAGTTTCATCCAAAAAATGTATTAAAAGACCTCTATTCTTTTCGAAAGACCTATTCAATAATACCCAACACGATAGAGTTGGAGCGAAAAAAAATTCACCCCCCATTTTATGTGTACCCTAATAGAAGCATACACTGCTTTATCTACACACATATTAAAAAAATCCTAAGTGACGTGTTCGGAAACCATTAGAATGACCGCCATGACCAACCTTATTGTGCCGGCGGTCGGGGAGGAGGGCGAATCTTCATTACGTTACCGTAGGTAATGAATTTTCATACGTTTTTACCACACTGTCACAGACAATACACTGATGTTACGTTACTGATTGCATTAATGGTGGTAATTACATACGGTTTCTGAACGCGGAATAGAGGATTTATGATATTGTTGTAGATCAAGATATTTATTCTTCAATGTAAGCATTGTAATTACAATGCACTAATGAACGTCAGAGAAAAAAAAATACCTGAGTGCGTTTCGGTTGGAACGAAGTTATGTTATTTCATTTTATTTCATTTTTGACTTTTTCCTAATTTTTGTAGTTTTTTTTTTGTATTTTTGAAATTATGGAAATTTTTTGAATGTTTTGAAATTTTGAAATTTTTGACATTTTCGACATTTTCGACATTTTTTACTTTCAGGTTCTCGACTTTTTTTACTTTTTTCACTTTGTCACTTCTCACTGTCACTATACACTCATTCTCACATCTCTATACAAAATTTCATTAAAATCCGTTCAGCTGTTTTCACGTGATGCGCGGTCAAATAAACAGACAAACAGATAAACAGACAAAAATTCTAAAAATTGTTGGAACGTGTTCTGTTATCGACTCTTAAGTATCCCCAGCCAACTTTTTTTCGAATATATTCCATGTACAGACTTTCGACCCTCTTCAGCTTTATTATATGTATAAGATAGATTTTTGGACCTAAGATTCTAAAGTAAAATGGGGGGGGGGGGGACTTTTTTGAAGATGAAACTATCCTTTGTCCTTTCTCGAGACCCATACTATCTCTATACCAATTTTCATCAAAATCAGTTCAGCGGTAAAAAATTCCTCATACCAACTTCCAACCCCCACACCCACAAGGGTTTGAAAACTATCCTATGACGTTTCTCGAGACTCAAATTATCTCCATACTCATTTCTATCTAAATCGTATCAGCGGTTAAAAATTCTCCATACAAACTTTTAACCCCATTTTCACCCCCACCAGGGTTGATTTTCGGGATTAAAACTATATATTATCCTTCCCTGGGACTCAAACTATCTCTATACAAAATTTCATCAAAATCCGTTCAGCCGTTTTCACGTGATGCGCGGTCAAATAAACAGACAAACAGATAAACAGATAAACAGACAAAAATTCTAAAAATTGTTGGAACGTGTTCTGTTATCGATTCTAAGTATCCCCAGCCAATTTTTTTTCGATTATCTTCCATGTACAGACTTTCGACCCTCTTCAGCTTTATTATATGTATAGATACCTCAACGCACCGCACGCCATAAGAAATTATTTTCTATTCCATACACTCGTACAAGATATTGTTCAAATTCTTATTTGAGCCGTTGTCTCAACTATTATAATACAAATGTATCCCATATTGACCTTTTCTCATATAAACCCTGTGATAGTTTTAAGATGCAAGTTATTGTTTATTTAAAATCTAAATTTTAAGCTATTCGAAAACATGAAAGTACTGCCTGTGTAAATCCATTGTATTATAAAATAGGTAAGTGTATTGAACTATTCATTCATCTCAAAACGCATTAAACTTAGCTTAATACATTATTGTTAAACCGCTCCTACACAAGTTAATTTAGATCTTATGTTTGTTTTTAAGTTATGGCACTCAAGGTCAATTAATAATGTTATTAAGAACTACATTGTTATTGTAAATGACTGTTTGTTGCCTTAATAAATAAAAAATATATATTAAACTAAATCCTAATGCTTCTTGTAAGTCCACTAGGAGGTATAGTACGATTTTTTTAAGATATCGGAATTGTCGGTAGAACTCCGTAGTTAAGATACATCTTAAAAAATTACCACTATTAGCCCCGTCCCGCTGGCACTATTTTGAGGGTTAAGTTTCGAAAATTCTAAAGTCACTTATTATTGAAGTTGGAAATACAGTGTGTACATGAGAATCTTTCAGTGCGTTTTGTGTCATATTCAATTGGTGCTTTTTTTGTAATTCAATAATTTGAGGTTAACTTTTTTAGCTTGCCATAACTTAAAAAAATATAACTGTATTGTATTTAGAACAATTTTATTGTTGTACAAAACCAGTTTGTGTCATTTACGTCGAGTGCAATTTGATATAGTATGACAACGCTAAAAAACTACGTATAAGAATTAGAGTTAATAAATTAAGGATTAACTATATCATCACCTTAAAATACGTCAATAAAATCAATATGTGTCAAATTATGCAATGAAAATTTAAGTTTCTTGGTAATTTCGTATTTTTAGGCTGTTATCGTTTTAATAAATTATTAAAGTCATCAGAGTTCACATTATAATAATCAAAAAGGGACTTTAAAGTAGATATTTCAATTTGTGTCACTTTCATCAATGATATTTCGTCAAAAATTAAACAGAAACAATATTTGCGTTCAGAGGAAATCTTCCTTCCTAACTATAGCGCGTGACCTTGATGGCACGCCTGTTCGGCGTGCTTCTGTAGTGACTACTAGAAGTAGACCCCCGGCTCGCTTCTTAACAAGCTAAACGATGGGTCAACCAGGCGCTGGCATCTTAGCAGTTACGATGTAAGTACTTGCACACGGAGACGCGCGCGGGGTGATAAAGCTGACATACTCGACAAAGGAACTGAGGGGAGAAGCGGGGCGCGGAAAGCCGGCGACGGGGCAATGAACTCGTGCGTGTCTCGCCCATACGTACCTTTTAAGCGGTAGCTTACCGCGTTGTTTGTGACTAGACTGTTGAGTACATTTTCAAGCATCGTGAATTATGGGTAGAAAACGCAACGTATACTTTTTGTTTTAGTTTCGTTTTAGTTTTGTTTTACTTTTGTTTTATTTTTGTTTTTGGAACGAAGTTCCTTATCGGACGGTTCGCGGATGGGGGCTAGACTAAAAAAAGTCACGTGATCGTCACGAAACAGCGTCACGTCACGGAAACGCGAAACAAAGCCATACGATTGAGAGACATGTAAAATGGAATAAATTAAAAAAAATAGAATAAAGTGAAGTGAAGTGAAGTGTAGTGAAAAGTGAAAGTGAGATGTGAAAGTGACAAAGTGATAAAATAAAAAAAGTCAAAAATGCCGAAAATTTCAAAAATGTCTAAAATTTTCAAAATTACACAAAAATCAAAAAAATTCAATAATTTCAAAAATTTAAAATATTTCAAAAATTTCAAAAATTTCAAAACTCAAAAATTTCAAAAATTTCAAAAACTTCAGAAACTTCAAAAACTTCAAAAACTTCAAAAACTTATTAAATTACGAAAAAGTCAAAATTTAAACAAAACTTAGTTCCAACCGAGTATTCCATGACACTTTTTTTTAGTTTTTATTTCGTTTTCATTTTGTATTTATTCTGTTTTTATTTTGTTTTATTTTAGTCTTTTTTTATACCACGGCGGTGGCAAACAAGCATACGGCCTACCAGATAGTAAGCCGTAGCCTATGGATGCCTGCAACTCCAGAGGTGTCACATGCGCGTTGCTGACCCTTTACAAAAAGGAGGAGAATATCTCGCCCATTTTTAATTTTAGAGAAAAGTTATTCAAATAAAACACGCTCATTTTAGCGTTTTCTATACGGGAAAATCATAAAAAGTACATGTTCAAAATGTTTTTTTTTTCGAATTATATATAAAAGTTCAAAGTTCATTATCTCGGCCATTTTTAATTTTAGAGAAAAGATTTTCAAATAAAACACGCTTATTTTAGCGTATTCAATACGGTAAAATCATTAAAAGTATACCCTATCGCTGTTTTTTTATCGGCATCTAAATAATATACAAGTTCAGAGTCCATTATCGCGGCCACTTTTGATTTTATAGAAAAAAATCTAGAATAAAACACATTTATTTTAGCGTATTCTAAACGAAAAGTCATAAAAAGTACACGTTATATTGACGTCCCGTCGATGGTTTTTTTTTGAAGTCCAAATGATATGCAAGTTCCATGTCCTATCAGCCATTTTTGATTGTAGAGAAAAGTTTTTCAAATAAAACACGCTTATTTTAGCGTATTCTATACGGTAAAATCATTAAAAGTATACCCCATCCCTGGTTTTTTTTTCGAAGTCCAAATTATATATTAGTCCATTTTCTCAGCCACTTTTGATTTTAGAGAAAAATTTCTCGAATAAAACACACTTATTTTAGCGTATTCTATACGAAAAATCATAAGAAGTACACGTTATATTGACGTCCCGTCGATGGTTTCTTTTCGAAGTCCAAATTATATACAAGTTCAAAGTCCATAATGGACTTAAATAAGCGTGTTTTATTTGAAAAACTTTTCTCTAAAATTAAAAGGTCCATTATCTCGGTCATTTTTGATTTTAGAGAAAAGTTCCTCAAATAGAACACGCTTATTTAGCTTATTCTATATGAAAAAATCATAAAAAGTACACAATATAATGACGCCTCGATATAAAAGTTCCATGTCCAATCGGCCATTTTAGATTTTAGAGAAAAGTTTTCAAAAGAAACACGCTTATTTTAGCGTATTCTACGGTAGAATCATTAAAATTATACCCCATCGCTGGTTTTTATTTCGAAGTCCAAATTATATACAAGTTGAGAGTCCATTTTCTCTGCCACTTTTGATTTTAGAGAAAAGTTTTTCGAATAAAACACGCTTATGTTAGCGTATTCTATACGAAAAAATCATAATAAGTACACGTTATGATGACGTCCCGTCGATGGTTTTTTTCGAAGTCCAAATGATATACAAGTTCCATGTCCAATCGGCCATTTTTGATTTTAGAGAAAAGTTTTTCAAATAAAACACGCTTATTTTAGCGTATTCTATACGGTAAAATCATTCAAAGTAAACCCAATCGCTGGTTTTTTTTTTCGAAGTCCATATTATATACAAGTTCAGAGTCCATTATCTCGGCCACTTTTGATTTTAGAGAAAAGTTTCTCGAATAAAACACACTTATTTTAGCGTATTCTATACGAAAAATCATAAAATGTACACGTTATATTGACGTCCCGTCGATGGTTTTTTTCGAAGTCCAAATGATATAAAATTTCCATGTCCAATCGGCCATTTTTGATTTTAGAGAAAAGTTTTGCTAATAAAACACGCTTATTTTAGCGTATTCTATACGGTAAAATCATTAAATGTATGCCCCATCGCTGGTTTTTTTTTCGAAGTCCAAATTATATACAAGTTCAGAGTCCATTTTCTCGGCCACTTTTGATTTTAGAGAAAAGTTTTTCTAATAAAACACGCTTATGTTAGCGTATTCTATACGTAAAAATCATAAAATGTACACTTTATAATGACGTCTCGTCGATGGTTTTTTTTCGAAGTCCAAATGATATAAAATTTCCATGTCCAATCGGCCATTTTTGATTTTTTTGAGAAAAGTTTTAGTAATAAAACACGCTTATTTTAGCGTATTGTATACGGTAAAATCATTAAATGTATGCCCCATCGCTGGTTTTTTTTTTTCGAAGTCCAAATTATATACAAGTTCAGAGTCCATTTTCTCGGCCACTTTTGATTTTAGAGAAAAGTTTTTCTAATAAAACACGCTTATATTAGCGTATTCTATACGTAAAAATCATAAAATGTACACGTTATAATGACGTCCCGTCGATGATTTTTTTTCCAAGTCCAAATGATATACAAGTTCCATGGCCAATCAGCCATTTTTGATTTTAGAGAAAAGTTTTTCAAATAAAAATTACTTATTTTAGCGTATTCTATACGGTAAAATCATTAAAAGTATACCCCATCACTGGTTTTTTTTCGAAGTCCATATTATATGCAAGTTCAGAGTCCATTATCTCGGCCACTTTTAATTTTAAAGAAAAGTTTCTCGAAAAAAACACACTTATTTTAGCGTATTCTATACGAAAAATCATAAAATGTACACGTTATATTGACGTCCCGTCGATGGTTTTTTTCGAAGTCCTAATGATATAAAAGTTCCATATCCAATCGGCCATTTTTGATTTTCGAGAAAAGTTTTTCAAATAAAACACGCTTATTTTAGCGTATTCTATACGGTAAAATCATTAAAAGTACATCTTATAATGAAGTCCCGTCGATGGTTTTTTTTTCGAAGTCCAAATTATATACAAGTTCTAAGTCCATTATCTCGGCCATTTTGATTTTAGAGAAATGCTTTGCAAATAAAAGTACTGCATCAAGAAGAACGACGAGCAGCTTCCACTTTTATTATTTGTCGACGGTCAGTCAAATAACTAGAAAACCACTCAATCGCCGTAGGGGACATGTAGAGAGAACGCAAGATTTCAAAATCGACAGTATTAAAAGCGTTACTAAAGTCCAAGAGAGTTAACACAGTTAGCTTTCTGTCATTCATGCCAGAACTAATATCACCTGTGATTTATCCAGACTGATATTGGTTATAAAGATCGTTTCTAGTTAGGAATGAAGTCAGCTGTTGATGTATTTGCTGTTCCAAGACTTTGGATAGGATGGGAAGAATGTAAATTGGGCGATATTCAGAAAAGGAACTAGGGTTAGACTTTTTAGGTATTAAAATAATATCGGCATCCTTCAACTGGATAGAAAAGTCCAAATTATATACAAGTTCAAAGTCCATTATCTCGGCCATTTTGATTTTAGAGAAATGCTTTTCAAATAAAACACGCTTATTTTAGCGTATTCTAGACGGAAAAATCATAAAAAGTACACGTTATAATGATAACCCGTCGCCATTTTATTTTCTAAGTCCAAATTTTACTCCATGTAGTCAATCTTCAAAGTCCGGTAACTTCGAAGTTTTTGAGTAAAAAAAATGTTTCTAATAAAAATTGCTTATTTTAATACATTCTACACAATAAGACAAAAAAAATGTGTCATAATGACACCATTTCAACCAAAATAGTCCAAACTGTACTCAACATTCAGGGCCCCATAACTTCAAAACTATTGAGTTAAAAAAATGTGTAAAATTAAAGTTGCTTATTTTTATGTGTTTTATACGATAAGTTAATAAAAACATAGCCTTATTATGTCATCACACTGATGAAAAATTTATTAAGTCCAGCCCGGCCCTTTGCTAGTCCAACCGAGAGACAGATAACGAAATTTCGGTTTTCGCGTTTCACGATTGGCACTCTGTAAACAAACCGCCTTGATGCATAAATTACATATTTATTAGTAACAAATAATCTGTGACAATTTGTCAAAATACTGTTTATATGGTAAACTAGGTTTAGCGTGGCACACAGATCAGCCGTTGCAGTGCCTTACGGACTACGGTGTAGTCATACGTTATATCACCATTAATTATCCTTTACTTACTTAAATTTTATATTACTGCTTTCTTTACTATGAACAATAAAGAAGAGCGACTAAAAAGTCGCTGTTTGTCTTAGTCGCACTTACTACTATATGTATGTATAGAAAACAAACGAGCTGCTAGGCACCCTGGCCGGCACATGCATCTCGCCCGCGCCTTACCTTTCCCCGCGCATGCCCTTTACGCAAAACAAGTTTTTGTTTTGAAAAATAACAATAATCCATTGATTATAACGACACAAATTTCAAACATTGTTTCGATACGCTTTTATAAAAATATTGACACAAACTTTAATAACTTTAATATTTTATTGTACTGTTAACAGGGTCATACAAAAAAAATTAAATAAATAAATATTATTGATTAATATGGCACAAATTTATTCAAATAATAGATACCGATATTTTAGAAAGCACAGTACCTAATCGATCAACTCTAATTTTATATAGGCTTATAAAAGTCTACATATATGTGCTGATTGAATGTCAGTCTTCCCGTTGACGAAAGTGACACAAAACGCGTGCGTGCGTCAGTAACAACTTTGCTGTACAGTGAAAAAACAATTTTGATCTCTAATTTTCTATTTATCGAACAATGTTTAAAAAAAGAAATGTCTAAGTTTCTACCTAAGCAACAACCTAAGATGACACAAATTATTATTATTAGCTAAGTTGGATGGCCTGAACTCTGTATGTGAAAAATAAGCATCTTTAATTAATATTAAAGATGCTTATTTCACTTATATTTTTATTCGAAACTTCATAATTTATCGGTACGGGTCTATATAGCTTACTTGAATAACAAGTGAAAGTACTTTGTACTTCCATGTAGTTAAAAGAAAATAAATCTTCTAAGCGGAAGTGTCAACGTCTACGATTTGACTTCTAATATAAGATAATAAAGGCTGGTTTCAGTTTCATGCTGATGCTTTTATGTTTTAGCTGAGCTCAGCCTTAAGCTAAGTAGTTACATAACTAGATAGGTAAAGTATACAATATAGATACATTTGCCCTTATGTGCCTACATTTTTTAAGAATGACACATGACATCAATTTCTGTGTATTTTATATCCCAATTAGGTACTTAGTTAAAACAAGTTTAATGTTGTTATAGTTACCTAGTTTCGCAAAATGCCACAAAAATTGGGACAAGGTCGCCGCCAGCGGCATTTCGGGCAGCGCAGTGAACTAAACTAAGTGCCGTGTCAGTGGGCCAGCCCTAGCCGTGTTCTCAACCGTGCGCGAGCGCGGGCTAGACAAGTGCTCGGTCAACCCAGTGTAACGTGAGCTCGGGACTCGTACCAACTATGTGACATCTCAGGCGTAGGTGAATTAACTCATACTGGTCAACCTATGCCCTCACCTTGGTGAGAATTGGGAATGAGAGCTAGCCTAGCCTAGCGCCAGACGGCGTGACGTCATCGGGTGCGTCAACCAATTAGGCTAGACTGATATACGAGTGTAACTTTCGTCGTATGTTTGGTTGTGATGTCATAGGTCCGTATCGTAAAAGGCCTGTGAATCTACACCTTCTAAGGAAATAACTAAACTATGTTAGGGCCGGTTACACCAAACCGTCTGTTAACCTTATCGTCATCGTTAAAATTCCGTTGTATGAAAAGCTTGAAAGTTTTCTATGTGATAACATTATGTTTAACATTGATCAGGGGCTCGATTCGACATACCAAACTGCGAGACGTGGCTCTCACACTTGTCTCGCTAGGTGATAGAGTGAAATCCATCTGTCCACACGTGTCCATCTGTCACCTAACTGTCAATCTGTCAGTAGGTCTCGCTAGAGCGTTTTGTCTATGGCTATGGCCACCATTTTAGATGTCACTCTTGAGTGATCCCACCCCAAATTTCAACTGTCACAAAAGTGTGATCTCATAGTTGTCTCGCTACCTACTGTCAGTTATGCCATGTCGAATAGAGGCCCTGTCTGGGTGAATATCAATTTTCATGTTTTGCACTTGTCTCGGCATGTTAACTTTTGAAATATGCAGTTAAAACAGTTAAGTTTTTTTTTGGATGAAGATCAATCTAAAAAGCAATATATTCATCATTAAGAATTTGGTACTGAAGGTATTTAAAAAAAAAGTCAAACCTCAAAAACCTAAGCTTTTTGGCGCGTCCACCACCGTGTTTTTATTTTCCAACGATTAAAAATACCCAGTTTCGGGGGAAAATATCCTCCCTAATAGTCTTACCATTTAGTCTGAATGTTAAATTATTCATACATTTTACAATATATTTTTTCTGGTCGATTAATCGAAAGTTATCATCTGACATATTTTGTCCCACCAAAAAACACCTAATATCTTTGGTGTACTTGTTCTGTCTTACATTATGTTATCTTGCTACCTAAGCAATACCTTAATAATAACCCGGCACCTTTCCAGTTGCCTTATAACACCAAAGGAGTGCAAAACCTGTGTCAAGTTAAAGTTTATCGCAAAAAAATGTTTATATCGCCGTTTGAGGATTTTTTGCCTGTAAGTGCCAAATTTCTTCGGGACTGAAATTTCAAGTCAAATGTGATTTGTATTTTTTTATATTTTTATAGCGCATGCATGTTACGATTTATTATACATGTACTTGTAATGCAAATCCATATGTTAAATAGTTAAGGGTTAAAATAATATTTTGTGTGCTTTTCTAACTTCGTTGGCGCTAATTTCTTCGGATTTCTTTGGCATTAGGCCCCAAAGAAATTAGAATTAGTCCATTGAAATTAGATTCTACTTAGAAAAAAAAATCTTTAAGAACAACTTGTCTTTGATCCAATTTTAATGATGTTTAGTGTATATTAAGTTAAGTTCGGCGTAAATTATTTTTGTCATAATAAAAATACGCAAGTTTTGCTCAGTTACATCGTAAATTTCGTCTTATTCATCGTATTTATGAAGATTTATTTTATTATTCTAAGTTATCGACAACAATGCACTGTAATTAATTGTCACAGACCGTCATTTGACCCTGATGAAGCCACTATGAATCGTTAAATGATTTTTTGGAAAATCGCCAAGACAGGCAAGTAGGTACGTATTGCAAATATTTTGAATCTGTAAAATATAAAACATAGGATTTTTTTACAGAAATTTTATGATTGGTATTTGGGGCTAATGAGTGCGGTTATGAATACAAAACTAGCGCGTTACAGCTAGATCAGTACAAGATGGAGATTCCAGTCCTCGAGATCCCACGTCGACCTTGGTGGAACGTTTTAATCTCTTCAAAGAATGCGTAAGACTGAGCACAATCATCATGCAAGCACGGTTTTCGTTCTCTTAGCGCGCGAGACGTTTCATGTAATCTGTTGTATCCTCTATACAACCTACCCGTTTTTTTGGTTTCCATTTAATTTTCTCACCTACCCACGGCAAATAAATACAACAAACCACTACCAGTATATAAAACACGACCTAGCACTTCTTAATTATCTAATTTCTTTGGCATATTTTATAATTTCTTTGGTGCCATTCTAATTTCTTTGAAAATGCAATTTTTGAACTGCTAAAACATAAAAATCCTAGGTCAAAATTAAGGCAGAATTCGTTTTATTTATATGAATTTGAGTCCTTTATTAGGTATGTTGGTCAATTTTGGAGCATCATGAAAAATAAATTGCGCCATAGAAATGAGAAAATTTCGAGCGAAAATTTATATTCACCCGTCTTTTAATTGTGCGTGGTGAAATCTGCCCTTAGACTGCACCATTTTGTCTCACTGTCATATTTTTATTTGTACTTATTGAAATGACAGATCGGTTGGATGAATTGGACAATCAAACTGTTAGTTAAGTACCTATAACTAGTAATTACATATCTATTTGGGATTTAAAAACAAAGCAAATATGCCGTAGTTTGTATGTTCCCTGTTAGGTAATTACCTGAAATTTGATTAAGGCAAGCCGTTTATTATGAAACAAGATGCCGTAATTAATATTAAAATTTTAGCTAATTTAAAAATATTTAACAAGCTAACCTAACGTAAAATAGCTACCTACTAGGGATTGCAATCCAGCACCGTTTTCAATGACTTGAAAGGTTTTCAAATAGGCGTTAAGTTACTCTGAATTCTTCACGGCGGTAATAACGCGTTCGGTTTTGTGTTAGGTTCTTTAATATGACTTTGAAATGTTTATAGCAAAAACAAAGTGTGCATGGTATAACTCGCCATATTAAGAACGGAATAGGAGATGCACGCACGAATATCAAAGTCCTTATTTGTACTTATTTACGGCCAGGAGTTTCGGTACCTATGATTTCCAAGAACAGAAGTACTTAAAGACTGACCAGAAATATATGATTATTGTGAAGAGGGCGCTATTATTTCTCATTTATATGGCAACAGTACAGTATAGTCATAGAGCGTGTTATTTTCTGTGGTATGATGATAACGTCTTGATTTGTTTACCTGTCAGCTCTGATGTTAATTTCAAAATGTTTCACTACGAATTATTTTCATTTCCCGAGTGCATTATTTACAGCTGTTTATTACATACACTATTTACAATGTTTCGCTTTTGACTATTAATAATTTTGGGATTTTTTTGTTGTTTATTATTATTTAATATTTAACACTTTACTATTATTCAAATAAACCGCGACAATGACACTGACAAACGTGACAGCCTATCACATGCCCTCACACATGCATATCATTCTGTCAGTAAAATGATTGCCAGTGCATGAACTTAGTTCCAATTAAATTCCGTAACATGGCGCATGATCATATATTTCTGGTCAGGCTTTACTTACTTACTTACTTCGCTGGCTCAGCGACCCAAAATGGACCTTGGCCTCCGACACTAGGTTTCGCCATTCGTTCCGAACCTGTGCGTTCCGGCGCCAATCAGCCGATTGAATGTCGCACAGGTCTCTCTGGACCTCGTCAATCCACCGATACCTAAGCCTTCCGATCGGATGTTTCCCAATTGGTACTCCCAGGTATGTTTTTTTGGCCGCACGATCCTCTCCCATTCTCTCCACATGGACGAGCCAGTGAAGTCGCGCAGCTTTGCTCTCGCCGATGATGTTTCTCCTCACTCTCCAAGAGCCATCTTCTCGCCTTGTAGGGTCCAAATTTTTTCTGAATTTTTCCTCTCTGCTACTAAGAGCTTGTTTTCCTCCTTCAGGATTAACATCCAAGCTTCGCATCCATATACCAAGATCGGCCTTATCACGGAAGAACATAATTACCTAGTTATTTATACGAAGATAATATTTTACTTCGACACCTACCTAAATATGATGTATTTCGATATTGGTTACTAGTTTGATAATTCATTAAATATTGATCATCCAGGACAGCAACGTCATCAAATCATATATTGATGACGTTGCTGTCCTGGAGAACGACATCTAATTTTTATGTTAAATTGTAAAAGGTATGACAATTACTTTAAAAATGTATTTGATTTAACAAACATCCTCTCCTCTACTTAACTTTTTAAAGAAAACACATAATTATACAATTGAAAAGTGTCAAAGGTATTCAATCACAAAATAATCTAATAAATCCTAATGTTTAATATTTGTACATTCGTATTTGATATGAATCACATGGATCACATGAATAATCTATTCTATACATATAATAAAGCTGAAGAGGGTCGAAAGTCTGTACATGGAAGATAATCGAAAAAAAATTGGCTGGGGATACTTAGAATCGATAACAGAACACGTTCCAACAATTTTTAGAATTTTTGTCTGTTTATCTGTTTGTCTGTTTATTTGACCGCGCATCACGTGAAAACGGCTGAACGGATTTTGATGAAATTTTGTATAGAGATAGTTTGAGTCCCAGGGAAGGATAATATATAGTTTTAATCCCGAAAATCAACCCTGGTGGGGGTGAAAATGGGGTTAAAAGTTTGTATGGAGAATTTTTAACCGCTGATACGATTTAGATAGAAATGAGTATGGAGATAATTTGAGTCTCGAGAAACGTCATAGGATAGTTTTCAAACCCTTGTGGGTGTGGGGGTTGGAAGTTGGTATGAGGAATTTTTTACCGCTGAACTGATTTTGATGAAAATTGGTATAGAGATAGTATGGGTCTCGAGAAAGGACAAAGGATAGTTTCATCTTCAAAAAAGTCCCCCCCCCCCATTTTACTTTAGGATCTTAGGTCCAAAAATCTATCTTATACATATAATAAAGCTGAAGAGGGTCGAAAGTCTGTACATGGAATATATTCGAAAAAAAGTTGGCTGGGGATACTTAAGAGTCGATAACAGAACACGTTCCAACAATTTTTAGAATTTTTGTCTGTTTATCTGTTTGTCTGTTTATTTGACCGCGCATCACGTGAAAACAGCTGAACGGATTTTAATGAAATTTTGTATAGAGATGTGAGAATGAGTGTATAGTGACAGTGAGAAGTGACAAAGTGAAAAAAGTAAAAAAAGTCGAGAACCTGAAAGTAAAAAATGTCGAAAATGTCGAAAATGTCAAAAATTTCAAAATTTCAAAACATTCAAAAAATTTCCATAATTTCAAAAATACAAAAAAAAAACTACAAAAATTAGGAAAAAGTCAAAAATGAAATAAAATGAAATAACATAACTTCGTTCCAACCGAAACGCACTCAGGTATTTTTTTTTCTCTGACGTTCATTAGTGCATTGTAATTACAATGCTTACATTGAAGAATAAATATCTTGATCTACAACAATATCATAAATCCTCTATTCCGCGTTCAGAAACCGTATGTAATTACCACCATTAATGCAATCAGTAACGTAACATCAGTGTATTGTCTGTGACAGTGTGGTAAAAACGTATGAAAATTCATTACCTACGGTAACGTAATGAAGATTCGCCCTCCTCCCCGACCGCCGGCACAATAAGGTTGGTCATGGCGGTCATTCTAATGGTTTCCGAACACGTCACTTAGGATTTTTTTAATATGTGTGTAGATAAAGCAGTGTATGCTTCTATTAGGGTACACATAAAATGGGGGGTGAATTTTTTTTCGCTCCAACTCTATCGTGTTGGGTATTATTGAATAGGTCTTTCGAAAAGAATAGAGGTCTTTTAATACATTTTTTGGATGAAACTGATAGTTTCGTAAATATTAGATATGAAAGTTCAAAAAAGGGCGTCTCTTCCATCTAACTTTTGAACCGTGGGTCCAAACAGGGCGGCAACTACGAAACTCTACACTGAGCATCGCCCGACATGCTCTTGGCCGGTTTTTTTTGCATTGTTATCCCAGAAATCACGCCTTAAAGATTACTAATTCCAATTCAAGAAAATCCCCAGCCAGGTTATACGTAGCCTATAAAAATTAAACGTTTAAAAGGGGGGGGGGGGGGGGGGGCAGCCACTACACTCACTACAGATTGAGTTAAATTTGCATGGGTCAAAGTACACCTCACATAGAAAAAAACGTTACTGACCCCCTCAAAAAATCATTTCTGCATTTGTGACCCCCCCCCCCAAATTTCAACCGCACCTGTTCTTACCTTTCATGCTTAGACTGATTTGACGGAAGGATCGATTTGAAAAAGTGGTACTGTATCCGATATACACCTACTACTCTATGTCGTTTAAATCATGCCAAAAAAAGTATTGATTTTTGAGTGTAGTTTCATTTAGTGGTAATTGTAAAATATTTTATCAGGACTACTGTCCTCTAGCGTATCCATCTGTCAACTTTACTTCAAGTTCCGCCTCCAGGGTAGCGGGAGAGAAATTAGGGGCAAATTAGCCACTTACACAGACCGAATTCCACGCGGGCGGAGCCGCGGGCACAGCTAGTAAAAGTAATAAAACAAGTAAATTTGACTATAAACAAATAATTTTGAAACATGCTAACTAATATCGTATAAGTTTACGGTAACTCATGTTTGTCTAGTCACTACGTGAGACGTGTATCTGCAAATGAATTTGACTTTTTAAGTATAAAACAAAACATTTTTTGCTCTAAAGAGATTTTATTAAGTAGAAATATACGAAACGAAAATAAAATACCTAAATATTTCATTAAATTTAAATCATATGTGGGCAACACCGTGTAGATGTGGGCAACACCGTGTAGATGTGGGCAACACCGTGTAGATGTGGGCAACACCGTGTAGATGTGCAAGTCCTACTTGTATTTGTTTAGTTTTTACCATGTACGGTGCTGGCAATGTAAGTTTTTGCGTCATTATTTGAAAATCTATAACTTGCGGATCCGCAGCGCTGGATCCAGCGTTCGATGCTGGATCCAGCAGGCCGAAAAAAGCGCTGGATCCAGCTGGATTGCTGCTGCTGCATGCTGCTGCTGGATCAAGCAATTGCAATCCCTACTACCTACGTACCTAAATCATAAAGATATCTTCTAAACCATATACAAAACAAGTCAAAGTGTCGTATTCTAATTTTAAAATACAAAAACAATACACTAAAAACACAATCTAATTCAAACATAACTCCAACACACAAGAAATAATTAACCAATATTGAAGTTGTACTGGAGTTGCATTGCATAATTTTCAAGTAAATTCTTATATCTCTGATTCAGACGTTTAGGCGCTGTAGGTATTGTAGTTGGATTGTGTCTAAACATGTTTTAAAGTTAGAATACGGCCCCATGTAATCTGAAGGGCATATTTACCACGCGTCTACGCCTACATTTGTCATTGAGTTGTTAGCTAATGGCCGACTCGTTTGTTTTAACTAATTCATCTTATTACCCACTTCCTACCATTAGTTCCATCCATCTTCCGCCCACGTGGCAAGACAAACTAGCACGCATGTCAATTCCTTCTACTGCTGACAGGACCCCTATTCGACATGCCAAACTGTGATATGTGGATATTAATGTCCATGCGAGGCATATTTATGATGCGAGCATGATGCGAGGGTCACTATTTGTTTGACACAGTACTAGAATGTGTCAAAGCGGTCTCACTACTGTCAGGTCAGTTTTCGATTGTCGATTTAGGCCCCAGAGCTACATGTATAACCTGGGCCACTATTCGACATTACAAAACTGAGTGGCTAGTCAGACAACTATGATATCACACTTTTGAGACAGCCAAAATCGCTATGGATTGACAAAAGAGTGATATCCACTTACGTCAAAATCAATAAAACACTCTAGCGAGACGAGCATGTGAATTTGAGAGATGGGTGTGGACAGATGGATATCACTCTATCCAGTAGCGATTCAACTGTAACATCCACGTATCACAGTTTGCCATGTCGAATAGGGTCCTGATGAGTATATAGGTATTAGTGATGCAACGAATACGAATACGAATATTCGTATTCGGCGAATAGTGTACGAATTGAATTTTATTAATATTCCTAAGGGATAAAACGTAAAGTAAATGTAGGATGCGGATGCCGTCACGAAAACGTGGCAAAAGTGACATTTGGAACAGGGGGCCGATTTTTGACAGTCGAGCGCTCGAATTCAAAGAATTTAACCTCGGATATAATCGCACACAAAAGTTTGTCGCCATTATTTACGAATGAAATTAATAGTATAAATAATTATGATTTTAAATTTTATTACTATCGCTGTTATTTAAAAAAAAACTGTGTTTTATTCAGAATTTTAAATGTCATATTCGAGCGTTCGAATCTCAAAAATCGCCTCCTAGTTCGATAAAAAGCTAGTTAAATGACTTATTGCTTGAAGTTACAACAGAACTATCAATGAACAAAATATTCTCCGTTAAATTCTCTACAATATTTCTTTAAGAAAAAAAAAAAATTATATATAAATAAGAAAAATAGGACGTAGGCACAGTTTCCAAATTAGGCGCCACGCTATTTGTGGTAACATTATGTTTATTAAGTTATACAGGGTGTTTGGTCGCTACGTGCAAAGGTTTAAGGAGGTGATAGACGAGGTATTTTTGAACATTTCTAGCCATATATGTCTTAGACGAAACGTGATATTTTTTTTAAATTGAAATTTTAAGAATTTTAGAAAAATGTTAAGAAATTGGTAGATACGAGTTAATAGTGCCCCAATACGCGTTAGTTTGTAAACACTATCTTTTATTTCCGATAGTTTAATGTAAGTCGGACCAAATAAAGCTACTTTTAAGTGTATTCATGGCCTCTATAACAAATGGAGGCATACGAACCTTTAAAAAAATCGTAGGTTGACACGGCGAGCATAATTTTGATGTGCCATAAAAAAAAAATTTGAACTGTTCAAACATTTTTGAAAGCATGCCTATTTACTGTTCTTTCTTTAGAGGTATCAGTCATTCATATCGCTTGTCAAAATTCTGAGTTACGGAATAAAAACCAAAGTTAGGGAGCACTTTTAATAAAACTACATGAACTTGAATTTTAAAACTTTAGTAACAAAATCAAAGCAAAAACTTAAATCACATGTTCAAAATGTAAACCACGGTTTCTTATATAGGAACGGGCCCTTTTCCGCACTCCTGTGGTAGTTATTTTTAGTTGCATCTCCTCCCTCATGATGACAAAAGCTTCGGGAATCCTTGTTATTAACTCGTCTTTTGTTGCGATTTCTGAAGTGTACACAAGTCCTTTGGCCCGTCCCCAAACAAAAAAGTCCAAAGGAGTTAAGTCGGGGGATCGAGCGGTCCAAGGAATGGGTCCATCTCTACCGATCCAGCACTCCGGAAAACAGTCGTTAAGGTATTCTCTCACAGCCAAAGTCCAATGTGCCGGGCAGCCGTCTTGCTGAAATATGATTTCTCTTTCCGCTTCTAATGGTACTCCGGCTTCTTCTAGGAGGATAGAAAGATCGTTTTGTAAGAACTGGAGATAATTGGGTCCGTTCAAATTATCGTGAAGAAAATGTGGCCCGATCAAAGTTCTGTCAATTACTCCAGCCCACACGTTAACTGAAAACTTCTTTTGAAAGGAGACCTGCTTCTTCCAATGAGGATTTGCGTCCCTGTCAGCCCATTCATTAAGGTTATGCAAGTTTGTTATCCCCTCTCTTGAAAACTTTGAGTCATCTGTCCAAATGATAGATTTTAAAAATGACGCGTCGTCAATGTCGCTGTTTAATAAGAATCTGCAGAACTGTATTCATTGCCCGGGATCTCCTTCTTCTAAACCCTGCACCCCCACCCCGCGAAAAGGATATTTTTTCTCTTTATGCATTGTGTTCCAAACCTTCCATGTCGATATGTTAAGGTTTTGAGCTACTGTTCGGATGCTTGTCTTAGGATCAGCTTCAAATGCGTGAATAATTTCTTTCTCGGTATCCGCATCGTATCTCTCAGGATTCACTCTAGTAGCCGGACGATGGATCCCATTTTCGCTAAGACGACATTGGGTAATCATTGGGGACGCTGACATTGGGTAATCTGCGATTTGGATAATGCTCCTGATACATTCGCCGTGCCAATGCTCCATTACCGTCTGCCCTTCCGTACATGAAGATAATGTTAGCATAATCTTCGTTGCTAAAACCATCTATGTTCATAATGTTTAGTTACAAAATTTAATAGTATTTGAAAACCGCTTCAACCGTTTGTTCAATTTTCATAGACGAACTAAATTCGCAATTGGCTATCGTGAAAACTTAAAACAAAGGCAATTCAAAACATTCCAAATTTGAAAATTATTATTCTTAAAATAACGTGTTCCAAATTTAAAACTATGGTTTTTAGTTTAGAACTTTTTTTATAATCCTCGTCGGACTTTGGAAAATGGTACTTTTTTTTAAATAATTAACTTGCTATGAAATAATTACAACAAACTTTTATGTTTTATTTTTTTACACGTTATTTAATAGTTAAGTACTTACTTAAAGTAAAATTTCAAGACTAGTACGGAGATTTGAAATTCTTAGGAAGTGCTCCCTAACTTTGGTTTTTATTCCGTAACTCAGAATTTTGACAAGCGATATGAATGACTGATACCTCTAAAGAAAGAACAGTAAATAGGCATGCTTTCAAAAATGTTTGAACAGTTCAAATTTTTATTTTATTTTATGGCACATCAAAATTTTGCTCGCCGTGTCAACCTACGATTTTTTTTAAAGGTTCGTATGCCTCCATTTGTTTTAGAGGACATGAATACACTTAAAAGTAGCTTTATTTGGTCCGACTTACATTAAACTATCGGAAACAAAAGATAGTGTTTACAAACTAACGCGTATTCGGGCACTATTAACTCATATCTACCAAATTCTGAGCATTTTTGTAAAATTCTTAAAATTTCAATTTTAAAAAAAATTATTACGTTTCGTCTAAGACATATATGGCTAGAAATGTTCAAAAATACCTCGTCTATCACCTCCTTAAACCTTTGCACGTAGCGACCAAACACTGTATATCACTACAAGCCGTAGTTGTATGGCGGAGTAACATTGCGCGTCTTAATTTTCGCGACAATTTAATCGAAACCATAAGAAAGAAAAACATAGTTTCGTTTTATTTACCACATAATGAACCTCTGAAAAATAATAAATCTGTAAATTTATGTGAATTTAGTATTAACTATCTAGATAATTTATTTGAGCAACAAAATTATATTTTAAGTTGGTGGCCTATGGTCTTGTATGGGGACAACGGCAAAGATAAGTTTGCATATCACTATTCGTGTTCGTAAATTGGCAAAAGTGATATTCGTATTCGTAAAAGTAGTATTCGTTCCATCACTAGTATATGAAGGGTACACGGAAAGAACATATCTAGTCACTTTTTGTGTAAATTGAGATTTTTATATCAAAATGTAGAGCTTGAAATGAACTATTATTAACAACTTCTGTTTCAGCTGCAAATTTTAACGTAAGTCCATTATTAACTCATAAAAACCATCTAGTTTCGAAAATAGTATGATTATTTGAAACGTTCCAAACTTTAAAAGCGCTGTAACTCAAAATGTTGTCAAAGTGACTAGACATGTTCTTTCCGTGTACCCTTCATACATATATACTACTTAACTACTTAATTGAGTTGCTAAAGTATGACACAGAAAAAGTAATAGTGACTAATCCATAGGCATATAAAATAATACCCATGTCCATTGGTCCCACGAAGATAGAACTGAGATTCCATAATAAACCGCGGTCTTATGCACACACACTCACTTTTGATGTTTGAACCAATCACCGCTCGTCGCGCGTAAAAACGAGGAAATCGGCTTACTATGAATCACAATTTTGTCTTTACTATAGTCTTCACGGCACCCGCGTCTTCTTATATTATATGTCTATGGACTAATCTTAATTTTAACTAAACAAAGGGATTTTTTAACTACCTCCACAGCGCACAAAATCTCACTAAAATATAAGTGAAGACTAAAGGTATGAATTTTTAAGATGTCGGAATATTTAGTAAGATTCCGACACTTAAAAAAATTACCACTATACCATAATCAGAATAAATACTAGTAGTTGCACTAAGTTAAAAAACCGGCCAAGAGCGTGTCGGGCCACGCTCAGTGTAGGGTTCCGTAGTTTTCCGTCCGTCACAGTAAGTGTCCCCACTTAAGAGTTAATAACACCGCCATGTAGGATATGATTTGAGAGTTCCACGTACAGCTACATCTATCGGCAAATTAAGTAAACTATTGCGCGCGAGCTTAAAGTATGGAAGATGATTTTTATGGGATAATTATTTATTGCGTGAACCGATTTTCACCGTTTTTACTTTATTTGAAAGCACGTCATTTCATTGTAATTTTGTAGAAATTACAGGTACAATAAACACCTGCTTATATGGTTAAATTACAAACTTAGTTCAGAAATTATTTTGTATTTTTTTTTCAAAAACTATTCATCCTATCAAGTTCAAAATAATTTTCCTAGAAAGATTTTATAAAATTCTACTTTTGAAATTTTTTTCATATTTTTAAAACTTATGGTTCAAAAGTTAGAGGGGGGGGGACGCATATTTTTTTACTTCTGGAGCGATTATTTCCAAAAGTATTTACATTATCGAAAAATGATTTTAGTAAACCCCTATTCATTTTTAAATACCTATCCAACAATATATCACACGTTAGGGTTGAAATGAAAAAAAAAATCACTCCCCTCTTTACATATAGCCTCGTAACGCCCAAGAAAAAAAACGCAAGTTCAGCTAAACGCCCAATGTGCAATGTATAAGCCAATATGTTTTATAGTCGTTAACGCCCACCCAAATAAATGACTTTTTTTCAGTGATAAACTCAAGTGGGATTTTATTTTTATTTTTCTGGGTATAAGTGAATACAAATAAATACAATAAAGTGAATTCTAACTTCGTATCTTTTGTTCACTTCCATGCACATTGGGTCTTTGGTTGAAGTTGTAAATAATATAAACATTTAACTACAAACCAACTTTTTATTACGTTTAAAGGCACAAAATCACATAAAAATGCTTAAAAATGCTTGATAACAAGCTTTAAAAAAATAGGTTTATAACTTGCTTAACAAAAAACTTAATTTTCTATTCATTTTTATTTTAAAAAGCTATGCAATACCTCTGAGATCAATTTTTTCAAGAGATTTATGGCACAAAATCACATAATACCTACTTTTATTCAGTTTTAGGCACTAAATCACATAATATTTCTCCCAACTCTAACAAATTATACATCAGTAATATCTGCAAAAAGAAAAAAATATGTTTTTAGAAAACAAAATGCTCCAAAATGCTTGAGAAAAAACTAAAAAAAATATTTTAACAACTATTTAACTTAAAATTTACTGCATTTATATTAATGGAAGTTATTTAATAACTTTGAGATCAATTTTCCGAGATTAATGTTACAATATCACATCTTCATATCTTAATACTTTTTTTTCATGTCACACTAAGAATTATAAGCAATTACATGCTTTCTTACAACTATTTTAACAATTGTCATAACACAAAACAATTTTTATTTCAATTAACAATTATTATTTAATGCTTATAGCACTACTAATACTTAATGATCATCACAAGCCTTCATAGTTTTTATCAAAATAATCACTTGAACAAAACCTTAAACCAAAAAAGAACCTTTAGCTGCAGGTTATAATATATTTACAAAACAAACGCCCAATATGCATTACAATGTACATAATATTCTGATAAGGAATTAAAAATAGTTATTAGTACTTTTACAAACAAATAACAGGTTATTTCAGTAAAACACACATTTAGGATAATTTTTATGTCATCCTCAAAACAAAAAAAGCCATGATTCAATTAATTAATTAGAATTAAATACTTACATGTCGTGCGCGTACGCGGCATGGTGACAAAATGGCGGAGGCCAAAAACTTGTCTCTGCATATCTGTCAAACGTCAGCTGTCAAAATGGTCGCCATTGCACCAGCTATTCACGACGTCAAGGTGAAATTCAATTACGCGCGAAAATATAAAAATGACATTTCATAAGCTTTTAAGTACAGCGTACTGTACACTGGGCGTTTAACTAATTTTATTTTTTCGAAAGTCTGGGCGTTAATGCTGAGTGTTACTTTGTACACTCTATTGCACATTGGGCGGCACGAGGATAGGGGAGGTACCCTAATAAAAAAAATTTTTCCACTTTTTATTTTACCACTTTGTCGGCGTGATTGATATACATATTAGTACCAAATTTCAGCTTTCTAGTGCTAACGGTCACTGAGATTATCCGCGGACGGACGGACGGACGGACGGGCAGACATGGCGAAACTATAAGGGTTCCTAGTTGACTACGCAACCCTAAAAACCGGCCAAGTGCGAGGCGGACTCGCGCACCGAGGGTTCCGTACAAACCTATAACAAGCAAAAGTTGTAGTATGTTTATTACTAATTTCAATTTAATACCACTACGCGTTTACGAGGAAAAACGTAGTAAGTTTACAATTTAAAAAAATATGTTTTGTATGATTTTAGTTAAAATGTCTACTTTTCGTAATTTTTCCTTTGTCTATGCTATATAAAGTTTCTTCGTGCCAAGTTTCAAGTTTCTGAGTTTACGGGAGTACCCTTTAGGTTTCGCGTTTCGTGCGAGTACTCAGTTTCAAAATATGCGACTTAAATTGCTATTTCTTTTGATTGCGTTGACATAAAAGTTTGGTTTTGCTACATCTGAGAGGTCCTATAGCCCTGAGTATTTGACATGAATTTCAATTTAATACCTCCACGCGTTTATGAGAAAAAAGGTAGTAAGATTAAAATTTAAAAAAATATTTTTTGTATGATTTTACCAAAAATGACAACTTTTCGTAATTTTTCCCTTGTCTGTGCTATATGAAGTTTCTTCGTGCCAAGTTTCAAGTTTCTGAGTTTACGGGAAGTACCCTTTAGGTTTTGAGTTTCTTGCGAGCACTCAGTTTCAAAATATGCGACGTAAATTGCTATTTCTTTTGATTGCGTTGACATAAAAGTTTGGTTTTGCTACACCTGAAAGGTCCTATAGCCCTGAGTATTTGACATGAATTTCAATTTAATACCTTCACGCGTTTATGAGAAAAAAGGTAGTAAGTTTAAAATTTAAAAAAAAAATTTTTTGTATGATTTTACTAAAAATGTCTACTTTTTGTAATTTTTCCATTGTCTATGCTATATAACGTTACTTCGTGCCAAATTTCAAGTTTCTGAGTTTACGGGAAGTACCCCGTAGGTTTTGCGAGTGCCGAAAACTCTAAAATTTTCAGCATAAACGACTGTATCTTTTGATTGCGTTGGCTTTTATGTTTGATTTTTTCACAGCTCCAAGGGACAATAGACCTGAGTATTTGATATAAATTTCAGCTTGATACCTCCACGCGTTCCTGAGAAAAATGGTCTTGACAGACAGACAGACAGACAGACAGACGGACAACAAAGTGATCCTATAAGGGTTCCGTTTTTTCCTTTCGAGGTACGGAACCCTAAAAACCGACCAAGTGCGTGTCGGACTATGCATAATGGAGGGTTCCGTAGCTTCTATTGAATAAGAACCAAACTAATGCCAAAAGGTCGTATCTGATGCCTATAGAAGAAGTTTTTTGGAAATTGCTCTAAAATGTCATGACCGATAATGTTCAAAGTAATTTTCGTAGAAAGTATGTATATAATAACGCGCATCTTCGCAAATTTTTTGGACTTACGGTTCAAAAGTTACAGGGGGACGATGCTATTTTTCCCACTTTCGAAACGATTATTTCTAAAAATATTCAGTTAATCACAAAATATTCAAAGAAACCTCAATGTTATTTTTAAAGACCTATCGATTGATGTGCCACATGTTCATATTTTGTACAAAAAAAATTGAAATTGAGTTACATGTATGGAGCGCCCCCCCTGAAAATATGTTTTCTGCAATTTCACCACATAACTAAATAGCGGCATACAAAATACACCTCGTGTCTAAATTTTATTAAGATACGTCTTATGGTTTCCGAGTAAAACGGCTGTGACATACGGACGGACAGACGGACGGACGGACACACGGACATGGCGAAACTATAAGGGTTCCGTTTTGGCTACGGAACCCTAAAAATGAAACTACACTAGATTGCATATATTGTAGGTGCTCGTAGGTACTTATTGTGTGTTGGTTGATTTTACTCTTTGTAATTACTTAAGAACGTATGATAGGGCTTAGTAAGTACATATTTCCCTCTGAATAAAACGCGGAACCCCTCGTCCACAAATTATTCCTACTCTGTTTATACTAAATAATTAAGTTATCAATCTTTTCGTTTTGCAATCGTGACCCGCTCGACGAGTCCAAGAAAATACTCCAATCACCGAGCACTACCTATTTGTTAATACAAACGACCACTTACAGTGTCGTTGAGGGACAACGCAACGTTTTGCAGATCTAATCAAAAATCTTTTTCACTTCTCATGTTCAAAAAGTTCGACTTAAGTCTTATGCTGCAAAAAGTAAAATCGACTATTCAGACCCTTATAGACAAACCCCCTTATTCATAAACATCTCTCAGGCCTTAATTAGTTAATATATGTTTTGTCTCTTTCTAACAAACACAACTGTAGAAGTGACAGAAAAGGACAAAACATAAATTAACTAATTGACTCCTGAGAGTCCCAAAACCAGTTATACAAACGCGGAGCTGAGCGCGGGGAACGAGATGAGTCTCCTCATAATCGAAGTGAAAAACATTGTTTAACTCTAGTATATATAAATACCCAATTAATCGGCCTATATCGGCCCTCGCTAACGGTCTGCCAGATAAGCTGCCTCGAATAATAGTATAATACCTATGGGTCGTTTTATGCTCTTACGCACGTTGTATTAACTACAGTAGTAGGTATTATCCTAATACCACATATTTGACACATGACAGCATAGAACTTAATTATTTAAAAAATACTTATTAAAAAAGATTTATTATTTACGAGTCCCTATTTACTACTGTCACTTTTCTTAAAGAATTAGTTTGTTTTATTTTTCTACGTTCGATTTGTTTTATGGAATATGGGGCCGTCATGTGTCAAATATATGATCTTATGATACTATACTATTGTTTTTACTCGCTTTATTTTTTACATACTTTTATAATGAGGTTTGATTAAGATTTAATATCTAGTCAGATTGATCGGCGTAACCGCCCAAGTGGAGTAGCGCTCGACACTTGACCCGGGAGATAAGCGCATTCTGCTCGCTACACTCCTCTGGTAAGTCACTTTTAGCTTTCTGGATATTTCTTGGAATTCATTTAAATCTTATGGTGTTGTGATATAGTGTAATTAAGGTACATACGTATATTTATACTTAACAATGGTGGTGTTTTTCATCCGTCCTTCTAGTTTATCACATACTTCTTATTGCTCTGAGAAACTATTAGCCCAACCTAATTAGTGCTTAATCGTTCTGCCGTAACATATTAATTATCTTCTAAATTCTAGGTGATGTAAAAAGTTTATCTTGATTGCAATTGAAGCATTTTTCATCCAAATCATATAGGGCAGATGCCCCGGTTTTGGCCACTTTAAGGAAAATTTATCCATTCAGACGTCCGTCATTTTGTGTCAATAAGGAATTATGACACTCTTGATGTACGGAATCATTGAAAATATATTACTTTATTTATATGAATCTCTGCTGTTAACATTCTGACATCAGATTTTCTTTTTTTCTTTAATGAAATGTCAAAACGGGGCCCAGGAGCCAGTTTTGGCCATTTTTTTCCATGACTTCTGAGAACTGAATGACAACTGATACATAACATATATCTGCCATCTGTGCTGCCATAATTTAGTTTTATATTAACTACAAACCATATATCTGTAAATTAGTCTATATCTGAATAAAGTTGAAAATGGCCAAAACCGGCACAATGGCCCACAACCGGGGCATCTGCCCTACTTATATATTTACAATTATATGGTTATAATAATATGGTTATAATAATATGGTTATAATAATATGGTTATAATGTTACCTATTGTTCATGATAGTGCATGCAATCCTGCGGTTAAAATCCAAATGTTGTCTCTTCACGCTGTGGTTGATAAGGAAATGCCGTTTGCCGTACAAATTACAAGTGGAAGTCTCATTGGCATTATTAAATAGGCCTCTGTTTTTCGACTTGCTCGTATGTGCCAAGAAGTTTGAAGTCAGTTTCTGTTGTTATAGATGCATACGCTAACTGTCGTATGCTTGGCGCTGGCCCTAACGCTGGGCCTGGCCTGCGATCTGCGGCCCAGCGGCGGCGTGGCGCCGAAGTCTCCAGGAGACAACTTCTACCGGCTGATCGTCAACGGCGAGGTGGAGCGCTACGCCCCCGGCAAGCGATATGTCGGTGAGTGTCATAGTCCTCCTACCGTTTTCCCTGCCTTTTGCCTCTGATCAATTTAGGCTAGGTCCGCTTGACAACCTAATATAATCTGACCTTTCAATCCGAACGGGAAACTAGAGCTTAGTGGGATGGCAAGTGTCTCCTCGTTAAATAGAGACGGTGCTGGAGACTCCAGAGGACAATTGAGACAAAAAGATCAGGTGCTGAAGTCTTTATAAGACAGCTCCTGTGGGATGGTCGTCAAAGACTGGTGACTACGCTCCCAAAAAGCACTACTTATATCGGTAAATTTCCACTTAGCTACTAGAGAAGCTTGTGATGTGCTGCAGTTTTAGGGGCTCTAAAATTACATTTACAGCATTGTCGTCCAAGACGAAGTGTGGACTTTTCCCTTATCTAACTTTGAAGCGAATTCACCAAGGGAGCAGTAGTCCCCTACATTAAGTAGGACATTTTTACTTAACGCGTAATGAAGGTAATTGATTTCCTAAACCGGTAACAGACACTGGGGGACATGTTTGCGTGGCAGTAAGTCGTCGGAAGGTTGGACACTAACTAAACATTGGGCATTGACAGTCGTGCCCCTCATTGGAGGATAAATTATCAATCTATTGGAAATATATAGGTATACCTATATTTTGTTACAAAATAATACATCTGCAACTTGCGTATTCCATAAATACGCGCATTACAACACTTGAAGTAAAGAAGCTAGTATCAAACAGACTCAGTGTCTATTGTTTCCAAAACAACAAAAGCGTTGTGTGAACTCGTCTTTCATTGTATAATATGCACAACATACCTTCCTACTTATTATATGTAGAGTCTGTCTGTGCAAAATCGTCGTCAGGTCCAACAAATGAAAGACTTAAGAGTCCACTTGTGTCAAAGATAAAAAACCGGCCAAGAGCGTGTCGGACCACGCTCAGTGTAGGGTTCCGTAGTTTTCCGTCCGTCACAGTAAGTATCCCCACTTAAGAGTTAAAATAACACCTTCATGTAGGATATGATAGGAGCGTTCCACGTACAGCGACATCTATCGGCAAATTAAGTAAACTATTGCGCGCGAGCTTAAAGTATGGAAGATGATTTTTATGGGATAAATCTTTATTGCGTGAACCGATTTTCAGCATTTTTACTTTATTTGAAAGCACGTCATTTCATTGTGATTTTGTAGAAATTACAGGTACAATAAACACCTGCTTATACGGTTAAATTACAAACTTAGTTCAGAAATTATTATAATTTTTTTTTTCAAAAACTATTCAACCTATCAAGTTCAAAATATTTTTCCTAGAAAGTTTTAATATAGTTCTACTTTTGAGATTTTTTTCATATTTTTAAAACTTATGGTTCAAAAGTTAGAGGGGGGGGACACATTTTTTTTTACTTCTGGAGCGATTATTTCCGAAAATATTTACATTATCAAAAAATTATTTTAGCAAACCTCTATTCATTTTTAAATACCCATCCAACAATATATCACACGTTAGGGTTGAAATGAAAAAAAAAACACTCCCCACTTTACGTATAGGGGAGGTACCCTAATAAAACATTTTTTTCCACTTTTTATTTTACCACTTTGTCGGCGTGATTGATATACATATTAGTACCAAATTTCAGCTTTCTAGTGCAACGGTCGGTCGGTAGTATAACGGTCACTGAGATTATCCGCGGACGGACGGACGGACGGACAGACATGGCGAAACTATAAGGGTTCCTAGTTGACTACGGAACCCTAAAAAGATACAAAATATTTATTATTTAGGATTTATTCAAGTTTACCGAACATAATGAATATTATATATTGAAGCACTTAATAACGTCAGAAAAAAAACAGTATCCGAAAGAATTTAAAAAAACTACGAGTGACGATAATTCCATAGATCCAGAAGCTTCATATACCTCATTGGCCACTTGACGAAGTCACATGATTTTGTTCGTTTAAAAATACACTACAGTATTTTCCTGGTATTTTATAATCAGTTGAAAGTTATGATGTTTTTCTGTTGAATGGCATCGGAGGCGTAGATAATGGCGCGAGCGCAGAGCCTGGCGCCTACTGGTTCTATGTTGTTAAAAGATGGTAAGTAGAGCTCTCAAGGATACACTGTGTTGGCTGTGTACAGTAAATCCTTCTAATCTTAAGGTGATTATCACACTGGCGCCGCAACCAAATGCGGCGATGGTGTGTAAGCGTGACAGCGCTATGCACATGCAGAGCGCGATCTCGCTCGCGCACCGGCGCCGCATGTGGAAACCACAGCAGTGTGAAAGCCGCCTTGTAAGTGTCACTCCATATAGAGTTGTAAGCGCACATATAGACTGCGATGGCTACATGAATGGTACTTTATTATACCACCGTCATGGTATAAAAAATAAATACTGTGAAACCCTATTTTTAATTAATTATCGATTATAATAACAAAATAGGTTAGCTGGAAAATAAATAACTTAGCGAAGTTTTGGAAAGCTGTACTTTTTGTTTATGTTTATACAAAAAAAACCAAATTGATAAATTTTGTGTACCTATGTTTTTTGTGTAAAATAGATTTATTTTTAAATATTGCTAAATTGCACGTCCTCGAATATGTTTAATTATCTCCGTTAAATTTCCAGTGACCCTGGTGGGGTCGCGCACCCACGACGTGGTCCAGCAGTTCACCAAGTTCCAGCTCACGTTGGACCCTCTGGACCCCGCGGCCTCGAGGACTCCGGCACTCCAGGTATTTCAATATACATCAATAAATAAATATCATCAGTAATCATCACCATTAGAAACCGGGAAATCGCCAACGGCACTAGCAGGACCACATACTTGGGGTTAGATTAATGAATGGGAATATAAAAATGTGGAGGACACAGTAGGATGCAAGCAAGAACGATAGCAGCTCAAATTGAACTCGGCACAGGCCACCTCCTATAAGAACACTGTAAGAGTTTATAAAAAGGAACGACTGTAATAATATTTCGCTAACGCTCTTATGGGACTACTAATATAACACCTGAAGAGTCTATTGAAACAAGTTTTTTCCATTAGGTATGTATAAACATACCGGGACACTAGTAGTCTCTGGACCCCTATTCGACTTGCCAAACTGTTACATGTGGATATCCATGCGAGAATACGACTTGATCGACACATGTAATAGAATGTGTCAAAGTGGTCTCACAACACCACACTTAGTACACTCCCTTTGTCACACTCTCTGTTGTCTCCTTTCCTCTCCACTTTCCGTTTTTTGTTTTGCCCCTTGTATGTGCACGTTTGTACGTGATACTAAATAGTTTTTCTATTCTGGAATCCCACGAAGCCCACATACAGGACAACCGAATGATACTTGAATTTCCGATGTTGGCAGGGCCAGTTCCAGCTCTTCGCTGACACTCTGTCACGGTTCGACGAGGAATGCACCAACTCCGTCGTGGAAGCCGACGATCTGCCCAAGACAGAGGTGCAGGTCATGTGGAAAGCTCCACCTTCGGGTTCTGGATGTGTTCTCATCAAGTAAGAGAATAGCTTGGACAGAAGACGGAAAAATATAAAATTAAGGCGTAAGCCTACTATGTTTATTAATGGTAAATCGGTGATAAACTATCATACATACATCCCATCTGATGCGAGCAGTCTCCGTCGCACATAGACACCTGCAAATCCAGGCGTGACATGTCACATTTAAAAACCTGTGAACCTTCTAGTTACCTACTTCTCTCTCAAGCCATGCGTTGATGTAGTTTATACGAAGTAATCGAAGGATCATAGGAAACCTTTCAAACCTAGGTACGAGTATCTACTTAAAATAAGCATACGCACGCATAAGTATAGCTGAATTATTTTACGTTGACGTTTTTGTTTACAAAAATAAAAAATACAAACAACAAAATTATTTCTTTCATAAATTGAAGTATACAAAATTATTACCAATGGGTTATTTAATTTTAGAGCGATGGTGTACGAGAACTCGAGCCGCTGGTTCGCCGAGGACGGCCAGCTGACGAAGAGAGTTTGCGAGGACACCTCCCTGACCGCTTCGGATTGTTGCGCTTGCGATGAAGCAAAATACAAGGTAATTTTTAGGGTTCCGTAGCCAAAATGGCAGAAACGGAACCCTTATGGTTTTGTCATGTCCGTCTATGCGTCGGTCTGTCCGTCCGTCCGTCCGTCATGTTGCACATTAATCGATAAGTCTTTAAAAATAACATCGATGTTTCTGTGAACATTTTGTGATTATGTGAATACTTATTTTCAAAAATAATTGCTTCGAAAGTCAGAAAATTTGTGTAACTTTTGAACCGTACCTAAGTCCAAACAACATGAAAAAATTGAGAAGCCTTGTCACATAGTATGAAAATTGTTTAGCCATTATTGGTTTAGCCATTTTTGAGTTATCTCCAAAACACTTCTTTCTTATGCATCAGATATGACCTTTTGGTATTAGTTTGGTTCCTATTCCATTGAAGGTACGGAACCCTTCATTATGCGTGGTCCGACACGCATTTGGCCGGTTTTTTGTGTAGTCTAACTGTGTCTTATATTATATCCTGTAGTTTATAAGTATAAAGACTGATAACGATTTGATTATGAATATTTAGTCACGGATGTGAGATGACATATCTTCACATGGCTGCTTAGGTACGGTAGGTATAAGATATTTAGGTGGTTTTTAAAATTAATGCAATTATTCTATGCACCCTATGCATGTATTGTGATTATATTTATAAACTTTTAAACTTTTCACCACTAAATACTTGATTAAGTTACCAACATATACAGGATATCTCTATACTCCGCTTAGCGCGTTATTGCTTTGAAACCTAAGTTGCCAAAAAGAAGGGGTGCGGGAGGGGAACTCGCAACTAGATAGGGAACGCGCCATTGTTCCGTGGGGCGTAAGAGAGAGAGAGTCAGACATCAATGGTTGCCATGGAGACGTACTAAGTTTACTGTCACTTACAATAAATTACTGTCTCACTATAGAGTGAAATTACTTCGAACGTGGCAGCGGGGGTCGCCCGGCTATGCGGGGTCTTGGGTTATTTTATTAGTCAATGGTTACCAACGTATCATCTTAAACTTTAGCTACCCGTTTAACATGTTATACCCCAAGCTGAGTGAAACTCAAAAATAATCTCATCATCTCACAGATGGTATTCGAAGGACTGTGGTCGGCGCAGACGCATCCCAAAGATTTCCCCACACAGGCACTATGGCTAACTCACTTCTCTGACGTCATTGGGGCTACCCATCACAAGAACTTCACTTTCTGGGGTGAGGGACAGATCGCTTCTGAAGGATTCAGGTAAGGTGACATGATTTAAACTGACCTTTTTTTTTAAACCACTAAAATAAATCTATTGCCTATTACCAAAAAAGTGTAACATGTTACACAACGATGACACCATTGTTCACTCTACTTAATGGGTTTGGTATTATGAAGATCATTTAACATCCAAGCAAACAACATTTTACATCCTCAAACTGTTAAATTTACACCAGATTCAGCTTCTGATTGATTCAGATTTGGCTAAACTTTGCGTTCAGGTCATTAGCTGAGTGGGGCTCCGTGGGGCTGATGGAGCGTGAGCTGCGGCAGCAGGGCAAGGAGCTGCGGTCCATCGTAAAGACGCAGGGGCTGTGGCACCCGCGAGTCAACTCCAACACATCTGCTAACTTCGTCGTCGATAGGAAGCGGAACTATCTCTCTCTCGCCTCTATGTTTGGTAAGACATTTTGTTATATACCACGACGGTGGCAAACAAGCATACGGCCCGCCTGATGGTAAGCAGCTACCGTAGCCTATGGACGCCTGCAACTCCAGGGGTGTCACTTACGCGTTGCCGACCCTTTACAAAAAGGAGGATTCACTGTGTGGACGGCAAAAGGAACAAACAAAGGAAGGGTCTTTGAGCTCTTTGGCAACCTTACTCACCAGCAGGAACACAACACTATGAGTAGGGTCTAGTGCTATTTGGCTGTAGTTTTCTGTAAGGTGTACATCCCCAGTCGGGCTCTGCTACAGATTTGAGCGATATGACATTCGCTGTGCTGTGCCCTACCACACATAGCGAGATATCATTCGCAGTACCCATACCTCTCTTTTGGACGCAGTTTAAGGACATACCTACCCGTGTCCGGACGTAGTTTAAGGACAAACCCGGGTCCAAACATCCCTTACATTTTCACTGACAGTGGGTGGTATAACTCAGCACAAAACGCCACGCGTTATTGCCACTATTGGGCATAGTTTACACGTCCTTA
The DNA here is from genome assembly GCA_947086415.1 of Pammene aurita. Taxonomy (NCBI): domain Eukaryota; kingdom Metazoa; phylum Arthropoda; class Insecta; order Lepidoptera; family Tortricidae; genus Pammene; species Pammene aurita. The sequence continues at coordinate 14,708,147 of OX352292.1, read as the reverse complement.
TTGACAGATATCAAAGTGACAAGGAACACTTTGCAGAAACTTAAATAAAAAAAATACACCAATTTGTTTTAGGCGATCATTTTCTTAATAACATTTACTTTTCATGTTTTTTTTTGGCGAAATTGACCGAAAGTAAAAATATCCTTTTTTCCCAGAAATGTGTGTTTAAGATATTTCGGGTTACTTGACTCCACAGTGTATTCTTGTGTGGCACTTCGTTAAGTTTAGTACTAGTTGGATCATCAGCATCACACCATAGCCTAGATGAGTAAGTAGTTATAATCTACGCAATTAAGTCTGTTATTTTTGTTTAAAGGTCCGTCTCCTGATTGGGTGGTGGGAGTGAACGGACTAAACTTGTGCCTGAAAGACTGTACTTGGGAGGAGTCTAAAGTCATCGACCTCTTTCCGTACGATGCGGGCACTGATAATGGCATATCTTATATGGTAAGTAGGTGCCTAATTAGTAGCACTCGATTCCCATCGGCTTACCCAATTTCAGACAGTTGAGCAGATTTCTTCCAGGTCATGAAAATAGGCAGAGCTACATTAGCTACGGCTGGCCTGTGAAATTTTTTGTCATTTTGTTAACGAAAAATTATCATCCAAATGTATATATTAAATCAAAATATCGTAGAATTCATTTCCTACGGCATTTTAGTTTCCTTTCCTTTTTCCTAACTGTTCCGTAAACTAAAAATGCACCGCACTGATTTTCAAATATTTATAAATAAGCATGTCCAGATTTTCTATTTATTTAGGTTAAGAACCTTTATGACTGGATTTTGTAAGGGAGTGGTGAACATTGATTGACTGATATTTTTCTAATTGCAGTCTCCCAATGCCGAGACTCGTCCCAAAGAGCGCATGTATCGCATCACCCCCATGTACCCAGAGGACCCGCGCGCCCCATTCTACAACCCGGGCGGTCAGATCGCCCCCATGGCACGTCTCTACCTGACCCGCGAGAAGCTCATCCCTAGGAGCTGCGACGAGGAGGTGCTGCAGACCCTCCTGGCTGAGGAAGCGGATGACACGCAGTCCGCTAACAAACGTAAGTTTACGACATTACAAAACCTTTCTACAACCCGGCCCGCCAGAACGCCCCAATGGCTCGACTCTACCTGACCCGCGAGAAGCTTATCCCTAAGAGCTGCGAAGAGAACGTGCTGCAGACCCTCGTGGCTGAGGAGGCGGATGACACGTAGTTTAAGGGTTAAAAATAGAGATCCATCGAATTAAATAAGTACCTAATGAGCAGAGCTCGGATTTTTCACGGCAAAACAAAACACTAGCGTAATTTAGCCAGTGCTTGAAATATTATTTTATCGACACCTATCGAGTCTTACTAGAGTATATGACAGGTATTGCCTCAGTACATTTTTTCTTTTTTTATTCGATGGTACACCTATCAGTGTGAATGTCAAAATTTAAAAACTAACAAACGTGCGAAAATTTCGAAAAACAGGAGACTTACTAGAGCTCAAAATCAATATTTTTGACCAGTCTAAGGTGACCTACTGGGGGTTAGAAGGTTGTGCATTAATTACCGGACATCCTGTATAAGTAATAAAATAACTTTTCATTTTAGCTTTGCCATAGTCGAGCAACAAAGAGGTAGGTCTGCATGTACAACTTAGAACGAAGTAACTATACCACCTCATTTAAAATGATAGAAACGACTGCAAATTTCATCTCACATGACATATGACATTCACACTTTAACTGTCATTTCATTACGTATAAAACGTAAATTGCATCTAGGTATTATTTATTTCGCAACGCATTGAATCCGACGTGTTGGATATACGTATAATAACTTAATATTGCAAGGTATCAATTAATACAAAAATGAGTAATGTACAAGATCGGATCAAAACGTGGATTGAAAATCACCCTGAGTTAGTCTATAATGAAGTGACCTCCACTATATACTGCTCTATGTGCGATATGCATCTAAAACTGAAGAAATGCAATATTGAGAATCATGTGAAAAGCAACCGCCACAATTACCGTTCGGGGCAACCAAATAGGAAACATCAATTTTATTTCGATTTAATTATTTTTCTTATTTCATGCAACATACCATGGGCAACAGTCAACAACAATAATTTTCGTCATTTTTTTAACAAGTATTTATGTTGCGACTGCTCTATGACTTCTTTACCGGACGAATCGACCCTGCGAAAAATTTATTTAAATCTCGTGTACAAAAAAAATATACAGGGTATAAGAGAGGTAAACAAAACCAATTATTTGTGGATATCTATAGACGAAACACCAGATTTCATGGGAAAATGTGTGACAAACGTGGTGATTCGGTCTTTGCAAAAAAATTGTTCTAAGCAATTTTATCTTTTGGGGTCGAAGGTTTTAGAGAAGGTAAATGGGGAAACAATAGCAAACCTAATAATAAACCAATTAAAATTTTTGTTTCAAAATTCTTTCAATGACAACGTAAACAATTTGCTTTTACTTTGCACAGATAGTGCCGCATATATGCTTAAAGCCGGTCGTATTTTAAAAGCACCGTTTCCTCGTATGAAACACATTACGTGTTTAGCTCATGGTCTGCACCGGGTTGCCGAAGAAGTGCGAGATAATTTCAAAGGTGTGGATGGGTTGATATCGAATGTCAAAAAGATATTCCTAAAATCTCCAGAGCGTGTACGCCTTTTTAAGGCAAAATATCCGTCCATTCCCCTACCTCCCGAGCCAATTATCACCAGATGGGGAACTTGGATATCTGCTGCGGTATATTACGCTCAATACTATGAGCAAATACGTGATGTCGTCTCCATACTTGCTAATGACTCGGCAGCTATAAGAGCTGCAAAAAAATGTTTTCAAACACGCAAACTACGACCGGAGTTAAATTTCATTCGCGACAACTACGAAGTAATAGCCTCTTCAATAGAACAATTGCAATGTTCGACTTTATCCATTGCGGAATCCTTCCTCATTCTGGATACTGTTCGTTGCTACGTAAACTGGAGTAAACTTTTACCAGTGATACGTAAATTTGAAGCCGTGCTCGAACGAAATCCTGATTACGAAATTTTAAGAGACATATCTGAAAATATTACCCGAACTGATAATGAATTCTATAAATTTGCTCCCTTGACGTCAACTGAAGTTGAACGTACATTTAGTGTACATAAATGGATTTATAGTGATAAACGCAACTGTTTACTCCCAGAGAATGTTGAAAAGATAATGATCATCTACTCCTATCACTATTACCCAAATAAAATGTCTTGTGCTGCTGTGTGTACTGACGTAGATTTTGAAGAAGAAATTGCGTCTGTTTCTAATATATAGTAACTTTATACAAATGTTTTTATTAGTTTTATTACATATTAATGTTATTTGGTGACTTTTATTTCTTCTAGTTCTGAATTATCGATATCGATAAAATAATATTTCAAGCACTGGCTAAATTACGCTAGTGTTTTGTTTTGCCGTGAAAAATCCGAGCTCTGCTAATGAGTAGTAGAAGGTGGCTCGTAATAGTAGTAATCCAAAGTCCCAAACTAAGTTCGCACTTTAGTTGCAACTGCAGTTAAAGTGTTAATGATTGATTGATTGTGAATGAAACAGAAACCCACTGCCGTGGTACGCCAGTTGAAGTCAATTAATTATTCATGTCGCTTTCTTACAGATGTAGTATCTATATATATTGGTCCAATAAGTACAGTTATAGTATTCATATGAATCCAAGGTTGCCAATTTCCCTCATCTTCAAATATATACTGACTATATATTATATGGTGTTGTTCTCAGCGGAGTGCGCAGTGTCAGAGTGGGGCTCGTGGTCGGCGTGCTCGGTGAGCTGCGGCAAGGGCTTGCGCATGCGTACACGCGCGTACCGCATGCCCCAGAAAGCGCAGATGTTCGCCTGCGAGCGCCAGCTGGTGTCCAAGGAGATGTGCGTCGCTGCGCAGCCCGAGTGCGAGTGAGTGTGTAGCAGGGGGCTGTAGCATGTAGCAAGGCCTTGAGGATGCGTTCCCGCGCATACCGCATGCCGCAAAAAGCGCAGTTGTCCGCCCGCGAGCGCCAGCTGTTGTCCAAAGAGATGTGCGTTCCTGTGCAGCTTGAGTGCGAGTGAGTATGTAGCAGGGGGCTGCGGCAAGCGGTAAAGACTTGAGGATGCGCAGAAAAAAGAGTGTTTAAGAGAGTTCACTATCGTACGCGAGTACGCGATCCGGAAATTATCTTTAAGTGACATTATTGTCACCCGAAATATAATTTTTGCATTCGATTTGTCATACTTATCTACTATACTTATGTTGGTTGCGTGACGCAAATTGTGCTAACGAGTACCACTTACAAATGAGGTATGCCGCATAATGAACAATCTACAGTCGGCCTTTATTATTTCGGTGGTCCAAAATGCTAAACCGTCATTTCTTTAACTCGGGATATTTTCTAGAGTTGATACGGCTGACACAAAAGATGAACTAGACCTGGTCGCTCCGGTAGAAGAACTGGGTGGAATTTGCCAGACATCAGAGTGGGGCCCATGGAGCGAGTGCTCGGTCACTTGTGGCATCGGATTCGAGACCCGGCGGAGGTTCTTCACCAACGCCATGGGGCTCAAAAAGTGCCCATTAGTACAGATTGGTGAGTAAATACTAATAAAACCGGCCAAGAGCGTGTCGGGCCACGCTCAGTGTAGGGTTCCATAGTTTTCTGTCCGTCACAGTAAGTGTCTCCACTTAACGGTTTTTGAAAGCACGTCATTTCATTGTGATTTTGTAGAAATTAAAGGTACAATAAACACCTGCTTATACGGTTAAAACAAACTTAGTTCAGAAATTATTTTGTATTTTTTTTTTAAACTATTCAACCTATCAAGTTCAAAATAATTTTCCTAGAAAGTTTTTATTAAGTTCTACTTTTGAGATTTTTATTTTTAAAACTTATGGTTGAAAAGTTAGAGGGGGGGGGGCACATTTTTTTTAACTTCTGGAGCGATTATTTCCGAAAATATTTACATTATCAAAAAACAATTTTAGTAAACCCCTATTCATTTTTAAATACCTATCCAACAATATATCACAAGTTAGGGTTGAAATGAAAAAAAAAATACTCCCCACTTTACGTATAGGGGAGGTACCCTAATAAAACATTTTTTTCCACTTTTTATTTGACCACTTTGTCGGCATGATTGATATACATACATATTAGTACCAAATTTCAGCTTTCTAGTGCAAACAGTCACTGAGATTATCCGCGGACGGACGGACGGACGGGCAGACATGGCGAAACTATAAGGGTTCCTAGTTGACTACGGAACCCTAAAAAACTAATAATGCCTTCTTCCACTTAAGCAGCAAAACTAATTTTCTTCAATCTTAATATTTTCGCGAATGTGTACCTCCCATATAAGCCTTTCTGAATGACCTGAAAGCATCGTATAGACATCTTAATACGGTATACAATGAAGGCCTCAAAATCTCTTCGAAGCAAGCTATAATCGAAAATATTTTTGCAGAGGAAAATCGCAAATGCATGCAACCCGAGTGCACAGAACGTGACACAGAGATCTCAGACCCGGCGTGCCCCACGACCGAGTGGTCAGGCTGGTCACCATGCTCAGCGTCGTGCGGGGCCGGCGTATCATTCCGGACGAGGCTGTTGCTGGTGCCGGGCGAGCGGCAGCGAGAGTGTGCCTCCAGGGTAGAGCTGATGAAGCAGCGGCGCTGCCAGGAACGGGAGTCTTGCGCCATTGACATGATGACTGCGAAACGTAAGTAACTTTGAGAATATTGGAATGGGTTGATCGTCGACGACAACCTAGACGCGGTTGTTGTTGAGGTTACAAGGAGGGAGTGTTCTGAGCAGAAATTAAGGGGAGAAGGGAATCTTGTACTCTTGTTATTATTACACGTTATGTGGCTGGTTCTGTCTAACTTCAGCCGATTAGCTGTTCGAGCCTCAGGAAGGCCAAATACTGACACTGACGAGATGAAGCGATAGCGAAGTTGGTTATAACATCTGCAAGTACCTTTTGTCTTAAACGTAGGGGGGCAGTGGGCAGTCACAAGGATCAGTCGTACCATTCTTTTCGGCACTTAGCTGCTGGTATACATACCAGTACCAAGTAGGTAAGAATAAGGAAATACTTAATCATTCAAAAACCACTAACCACAACACAATACGTAAATGCGGTCTGCCTACGTTAACGACTGTTTGTAACAGGCTTCTTTATGGCAAAGCACGTTAACTTGTTTAGAGTGTATGACAGGAAGACATTAACAACAAACTGAAGTTCATTAGCCAACTAATTTACTAGAATAAAACGGTGCCAGTGAAGCTATGGAGTTGGAAAAAAAACCTAATTGTAGGTACTAAAATGGATAGCTTGCGTCGTATTACTAACTAGGTACTTGGTACTAGTCACTTAGTACTCACTTATTGTATTAAGTACTTATAGTGCAATAAGTACGATATCGAATTATTTATGTTTTAAGTTAACCGGTGATTGGTTCTGCTCTAGGTAGTATTTTATATCAGCAGGTAGTATTCCTAAATAACTCAGTCTTAGTATTTCAGTAAATACTTAAATAAGTACCTTGTGCTTAGAGTTCTCGGCAACGCAGGTTGTAGAAAATAAGTAAGTACCTATATATTTATATTTTCATCTCTCCTGTTCGGAAAGTTTTATTTTCCTGGGTAGATATCCGGGTGGAAAATTGCTTTTCCATCCCTAAGGTGGAAAGTAATTAGCTGTGTTAATTGTGGATTGAGCGGGTGCCCACTCGGATGTCCTCTCCTCTCCGACCACCGGCAAAAAAATGTATTAGTCTTTTTCAAATTGTTAAAATTTTACTTAACATTTTTAAAGATTATTCTTTATAAATACCTGTTTTATAAAATGTGCGTGTACTTAGTATTGTACTTTCCTCACAGTCGAAATGAAAAGCAGAGTGTTTAACTCGGGTGAAATGACCCATTTCAACCTCAAACTATTGGAACTATATCTCAGGTGAAATGGGTCACTTTCAACCCTTGGTTAACAATCTACTAAAAATGATCAGAAAAACTTTCTGCACAGTGTAATAAAACATTTACGTGATCGGCAATATTTTAAAAGCCAAGGTCACCTTAACAAGAGTCCTTTCACTGTGCTTGCGCGCAACATTTTGCGACTTCAGTAAGCCTTTGTTACTGGGATATGACGTCACCGACTTAAGCGGAACATTTGTTTCAGCACTGAGTGCCGGAACAGAATGAATAAACCATTCATTACGGCTGATCATTATCTTTGTGGGGCTTCTATTATATGTATATTATGTACCTTAATATGTTGTGGTCTAGTTTTCTATCCTACTCTGGGTTTGTTAAATGAATACGTCTAGTATCGAGTAGTATATGTAATTTGTATACGCAATAAATAGTAGTGGTATCATAGATTTTATTGGAGGTCAGAAATCTCAATTACCGTAAAGAAACAATGTAACCATCGTTATCAATAACCAGTAGGTGATGTTTAGTATCTTTTCACTGGATAAATACTGGGTATATTTTAAAGTAGGTGTATGTACTCAATAGATCCAAAAAACAACTTAAATTAATTATTTACGTAGGTATCTGTATGGAGCCGCCAGAGGCCGGTCCGTGCCGTGGCGTGTACCAGCGCTGGGCCTTCGCCGCGCAGAAGGGGATGTGCGTGCCGTTCACCTACGGCGGCTGCCGTGGATCACAGAACAACTTCCTCACGCAGGAGGAGTGCACCAGCACCTGCTCTGTCATCAGCGGTGAGTCATCTACCCTTCATTGACGGGTTATAATTATTTACGTAGTAATCTGCATGGAGCCGCCAGAGGCCGGTCCGTGCCGTGGCGTGTACCAGCGCTGGGCCTTCGCCGCGCAGAAGGGGATGTGCGTGCCGTTCACCTACGGCGGCTGCCGTGGATCACAGAACAACTTCCTCACGCAGGAGGAGTGCACCAGCACCTGCTCTGTCATCAGCGGTGAGTCATCTACCCTTCATTGACGGGTTATAATTATTTACGTAGTAATCTGCATGGAGCCGCCAGAGGCCGGTCCGTGCCGCGGCGTGTACCAGCGCTGGGCCTTCGCCGCGCAGAAGGGGATGTGCGTGCCGTTCACCTACGGCGGCTGCCGTAGCTCACAGAACAACTTCCTCACGCAGGCTGAGTGCACCAGCACCTGCTCTGTCATCAGCGGTGAGTCATCTACCCTTCATTGACGGGTTATAATTATTTACGTAGTAATCTGCATGGAGCCGCCAGAGGCCGGTCCGTGCCACGGCGTGTACCAGCGCTGGGCCTTCGCCGCGCAGAAGGGGATGTGCGTGCCGTTCACCTACGGCGGCTGCCGTAGCTCACAGAACAACTTCCTCACGCAGGCGGAGTGCACCAGCACCTGCTCTGTCATCAGCGGTGAGTCATCTACCCTTCATTGACGGGTTATAATTATTTACGTAGTAATCTGCATGGAGCCGCCAGAGGCCGGTCCGTGCCGCGGCGTGTACCAGCGCTGGGCCTTCGCCGCGCAGAAGGGGATGTGCGTGCCGTTCACCTACGGCGGCTGCCGTAGCTCACAGAACAACTTCCTCACGCAGGCGGAGTGCACCAGCAGCTGCTCTGTCATCAGCGGTGAGTCATCTACCCTTCCTTAACGGGTTATAATTATTTACGTAGTAATCTGCATGGAGCCGCCAGAGGCCGGTCCGTGCCGCGGCGTGTACCAGCGCTGGGCCTTCGCCGCGCAGAAGGGGATGTGCGTGCCGTTCACCTACGGCGGCTGCCGTGGCTCACAGAACAACTTCCTTACGCAGGCGGAGTGCACCAGCATCTGCTCTGTCATCAACGGTACAAAAATACTTTAAATCTGTATATAAGCCGTCAGTTAAGGGTCTGACGGATTATATACAGATTTTAATATTTGTAGCGGGATATCTATTCACGTACGAGTATTTAAGGTAATCAGATGTATGATATGCTCTCTACATTTTTTTATTTATAAGACATAAATAAACACAATGTTTTTTTTGGCAAAACCCTTTACAGGTTTGTATGCCAATGTGGAGTTTAAAAAAGTTACCTTTAACTTTTGAATCGTGAGTTCAAAAAATTGGGAAAATTTAAGAAAGTGGGGCCTAAAAAGTACTTTCAATGAAAATTATATCGAATGAAATCGGTTGAGTTGTTTTTGAATTATAACTAAAAAATGCGTAGTAAAAGAACGTAAGTGCCGCAGAGTAAAATGACGTAAGTGCCGCCAAATATCCTATAAAACCGGCCAAGTGCGTGTCGGATCACGTATAATGGAGGGTTCCGTACCTTCAATGGAATATAAGAACTCAACTAATGCCAAAAGGTCGTACCTGATGCCCATGGAAGATGTTTTTTGGAGATAACTCAAAAATGTCTGAACCGATAATGTTCAAAACAATTTTCGTACAAAGTATGTGATCAATTGATCATCTTCTGAATTTTTTTCTTACGGTTTAAAAGTTACAGGGGGAGGGGGACACCATTTTTGAAAGAAACAATGTTCAAAGAAACCTCGATGTTATTTTTAAAGACCAATCGATTGATGTGCAACATGATATTTGGTAAAAAAAATATTTTATTTAGTTACATGTAGGTAGGGGGCTCCCCCTTAAAATATTTTTTTCTACAATTAAACTACATAACTAAGTAGCGACATACAAAATTGACATTATGTCTAAAGATACGTCTTATAGTTTTCGAGTAAAATGGCTGTGACATACGGACGGACAGACGGACATGACGAAACAATAAGGGTTCTGTTTTTGCCATTTTGGCTACGGAACACTATTAACGACCTTTTGACCGGATGTATTGTTACAGGCCGGCAACTACGGAACCCTATATTGAGCCCAACATGCTCTTGGCCGGGTTTTTAATTAATTATTTGCCTCTATAGAAAAAAACGCAAACTTATCTCTATAAAATTTGTGAATTTTTACAAAGGTTGTCCGTCGCAGTACAGCGGGGCGAGCATGTAAGTATTGGGACCTTTGCGCCTGGAATGACGCGGGGTGGGTTTTGTATTTGTATTATTGTGTGTAATTAGTATGTTTTGTGCCATTAAGTTAGCTATTTGTAAATAAATAATTAAAATTCAAAGTTCTTGGAAATTTACAATTAAAAACTACGAAGAACCCATCGATTTAACATTGCCAGCTAAGCGCCGTCGTGAATAAGTAAAAAAAATTAAGTGCATTCTATGGAAGTATATAATAATAACGGATACCGTCAAACCGCGCCACCGAGACAACACTGTGTCTATTCCATCATAAGCCGATTTTTCTTGTGTGAGCGACATGAAAACATTCGCAAGTGAGCGCTGAGTAGTGAGTGGTGATAGGCTCAAACCCGAGAAGTGAGTAGGTAAGTACGCGTGCATGAGAACGTCGGCCCATCTAAGGCCGCGGACTCGAAACACGCGATCGGCGACCACGGAGAACGGCAAGACGAGCGGCCGCCTCTGTTTTCCTGAACGGCCCCATTCAAGTCTATAGATTTCGATCTTGCCGCTCGGGATGGTGCCGGCGAGCGTGGGGTTCGTGCGACTTGATTAAAATCAATACACTTGAATGTTTTGGAAAACAGTGGCCGCCGCTCGTTTCGCCGCTCGCCGCGGTCGCTGGTCGCGTGTTTCGAGTCCGTGGCCGAAGGAGCAAGCGAAATTGCGATCTCATGCCACCGTATACTATTAGTTGTGTCACAGACTGGCCGTCGTTGGCCAAACAGCACAGGCTGTGACATCACAGTGGGGCGGATTCCATGGTTATATCACACGTCCATGGTGCGCACTATATCCATTATTCACACTGATTGCTGATCGACGAACCAAGCTTCAAGAAACTGATTAAAATATACCTATTTTTATTTTATTTTATTTATGGAGGAGTATAATTTGATTAACATTATTATTTTAAAGTTATTATTATTACAAAATACAACACAAGCTTTATTGAGCTTACCGTGGTACCTACTGGCTGAGCAGATTCAATTCAATCATGTAGTGTCATGTCACTCTTCCGTTTTAATGAGGTTGGCTGATCGATGGTCGAGTTGTCAATACTTTATACTACCAAAGTGTCAAATTCTTTTTTATTGTAGTCTCTGGATGCCCTTAAAGTCAAATCCTATAAAACAATACTAGTGACGGGTAGATGCATAAAGCTCTATAAATGGAGTACGCTTCGCCTCATCTTTCCAAACAAAAAAGTCTGCCAAAATCTGAGGGGGGCGAGGTAGCACGCATGTGGTGTTTTCAAGTCCAAAGGTACATCGTTGTCGGTTGTTAATACAGTTTATTTCTAAATGATTTTAATTGGCAGCAACGCTTTATTGACAACCGACAAAGATGTACCTTTGACTTGAAAACACCAAACATATTTGACATATTCTTTTTATACTTCATAACACTAAATGGAGCAATAGATAGTCGACTGTACAAATGTCAACATATGGTTCATTATTGGATGCAGTCTTTGCAAATGTCAAACAAAAAAGCCAAGGATCATTTTTGATTGTGTTTTCAAACAACATATAGAAGACAGCAATCCTTAAGCGCGTTAAATATGTAGAAGTGTCAAACGTCAAATAGTTACTGTCCTTCAGAAAGAAAACGATTGTCTTTGAATCAAGTCTGTAAACGAAGCTTGATTTTCGATTTAAGTTAAATCTTTTATTACGAAAGTAATGATAAATAAAGTAAAACTGTACTTACATCTGAAATGGTATTTCATCTTTTTGTAAACTAGACGAAATATAACATTTTTCACATCCAAAAACAGCGTATAAGGGCATTTTCACGGAGCTTGTTATCCATCGACAGCGATGACGAAAATGCGTGACATCGATTATTGAAATAGTTTTTATAGATGTACTAGGTTTTCCTGCCAATACTTTTGACAGAGGGGAAATGATACCTAAGGCCTCTCCTGGGTTAGAACTCTCTGGGTAGATGAGACTTATTAGGTATTTGGGTAACAATAACAACAAGTTCCTTGTCCAACTTTGCTTGTAACTTATAACTACGCCACACTTCGTTAATTGTATTAACTTATGTACATTTTGTACCTACTTTTATATTTGTATGAGATTTTTTAAACAGTTGAATATTTTTTGGTATAGGTAACTTGGATCTATCTTATATTTATATAACAACACGTGATAATTCCGCTACTCGGTTCTTCGGCGTGCCATTAAATTATATAATTAAGTACCTAATAAAGGTTGAACACGCCAAAACTTGGGCAGGCAAAATTTGTCTTTAAACCAGTTTGAAAATAAATAACTACATTATGAATACCACATTAAATGAAAAATTTAATGAATTCTAACATCACATTTTTAATTTTAATTAATGTTTACACAGTAAGCCATAGATCGAACTTTTCTACGCACGCGGCTCATAAGACTTTGCACCATCTCTTTAGAAAAGATTTTTGTCGCCCAGGTCCATATTTTTTGTAGCTCAGGGACCGATTTTACTTCTCCGCCTTTCTTTTTTAGAATTCCTTTCATAATACTCCAGTACTCTTCAACAGGCCGCAGTTCCGGACTATTTGGCGGATTGCATATTTTGGGTACCACCATTATCCTGTTGGCGTTGTACCATTCCATAACTGATTTTGCGTATTAGCAATTGGCTAGATCTGGCCAAAACAGCGGTGGTGAGGCATGCTGTCTTATAAAAGGCAGCAAACGCTTCTGTAAACAATCTTTCTGATAAATATCGCCGTTTATTGTCCCGGTGGTGATAAACTAGCGACTTCTTTTACCACAGCTACATATTGCCTGCCAAAGAAGGTATTTTTTTGGAAATTGACCTCATTTTTTTAATTCCAAATCTTCAGGAGTATCTGTTCGAGATTTGCTAGTATAAAACTCTTGACCAGGTATTTGTTTACAATCCAATTTTATATACGTCTCGTCGTCCATCACCGCGCATTTAAATTTTGTAAGAAAATCTTCATAGAGTTGTCGCGACCGTATCTTTGCGGATAAGTTCTGTTTTGAGTCTCGATCTGGTGCGGCCTGGGCTTTATAAGTCCTGCCATCTGTTTCACTTTTTGGACATAGGACTAAGACATTTTCACTTTTTTAGCAACATCACGAGATGAAATCGTATGATTTGAGGCAAAAATCTTCAAAATACTCTTTCCTGTTTCTGTTTCTTGACTCCCTGCAACCCACCACTTCCTGGCTTTCTATCTATTGTCAAGCGTTCACGGAAACTTTTTAATACGTGATCAACAGTAGATTGTGGATATTTCAGCCTTTTCGCGATATCTATGTAGCTTAACATGGGATTTTTTACATGTTCGTGCAAAATGCGTTCACGTTTTTGATATTGTACGCTCGACATTTTGCCAACGAATAAATAAAAGAAAATAAAACTATTATCATTTTATAGCCCAGTTCCTTGTGAGAAAATTGTTGTTTCGAAAGTTTAAATATCTCCATTTTCCGAATAACTATAGCTATTTTTATATGCCCAGGTTTTGGCGTGTTCAACCTTTACCTACCAAAAAAGTTTCCCGTCTTGTCAACTAAAGCCTAAAGTAATCATTACTGTCTTTGTAAAACATTTCAACTATTATGCCCACGTCAAAATCTAAAACTTTTAAATGTTAAATTTGTGTAGTTTTTATGAGCTATAAATATAAACTGAAATGGTTACAATCTTTGATCTACATCGCTTCTCGTATTATTGCAAGTATCAATAAAATTGTAGGCGTGTCGAGCGATGATCTCATAGAGCCCTGTCTTGAATCATTTTTTCTCGCGGACTGTCTGATGTCACAGCTGAGGTCATGTCCAGAGGTACCTTTTAATTCTGTATCGTTTTTTTGCACTATTGGCACATGTTATTTAGGTACCTACATAGTTAGTGAATATCGATTTCTGGCACGGCGAAAAATTCCTAAGATAATTTTCTTATTAAACTGGCAAATATTAATTAGCAATATCTAAATTGGCATTACTTCGTGACCTGTTTTCTAAAAATTAGGTAAGTGGATGGGAATCAAGTTCTATAGACGCCGCCTCACTGCTTTGTATTTTATTTAATGACTAATTCAATCTGCGTTGTCTTAGGTGGATACTATTTTGTTTACAAACTTGTATTTGTTACACGTGTAGATACCTAATGTCAACTACTGTGATTATTCGTGGGCCGAATGGTTCGTATTTTTTTTTCTCTCAACGGTGAAATATCTGTTGTTTTTCAGAGTCGTCTATCTATAACACCGAACATCTGCTTTGATACAAAATTGTTTCAAAAACGATGTAGGTATCTACAGAATACAAAACAAAATCAAATGGTTGAGTTTTAGGAAGTGCGATAAAACCAAAACAATACGTGACCCTGGATCTGCGTAGACACCTGGGCTGCGATACGATTGCGATTAACGACGCTTGTTGATACTGATCTCGACAATCGGACCACTGTAGGCTAAAAGCGATGCTTGCGCTCAAAGCGACAGTTAGGTCAACTTTCGTGGGTTCAAACTTTTAAAATTACTCAAAGCCTTCAATTTCAAAACCAATTGTGTCCGCTTTGTGGGTACATTTGAATGGGAAAACTCTCGTTTGACGTTTGATAACTGTTAAATAACTAACTCCATAACTGACAAACCGGTGCCAGTATCACGCACAGACCAATAAGCATAGGACTAACCTGTACGGTGAGTACCCCAAGTTAAATAATACCCTCGTCGCCATACAATCTGTACCTGTAGGTGATGGAATACTTATGTTATGGAATCGACTGTATATACGTTAACTTTTTCATTTTCTATTTCAATATCTATAATAATCTCTCGTCGGTACCTTTTTCATAACACACTTCAGTCTTTTATTTTGAATGCAAGTTCCTTTACCTTTACCACCACCTTTACCACCTTACGTCTGTAATTATTAATGCTGTACCTTACATTTATCTCTGTCTACGGCCCTTGTTCACGCTATATTAGAGACGGCTAACAGCGGACCCAAGTAACACATCAAAGCAGTATAACGGCCGTCTTACAGCATAACTGTATGCTTTTAGCATTTTGAGTTCGTTTTATAGTAGCATTATAAACGTTTATAGTGCTGATATAGGTCTTAAATGGGCACAAATTACCCAGCTTGAGATCCTATACAGGTCATTTAATAGCATTGCAGGCGCATTATGTCTGCGCTATTAGCATTATCGTTGTGATGGAAAGTGCCAATCGCCTCAAAGAAGCATTAGTACGCTCTATTAAGTTGCCGACTGCATTAAAGAAGCCTTAATACGGCCAAAAAACTTCCTAATCGCAGTAAAGAAGCTTAAGTACTCTCGATTAACTTGCCGATCGCAATACAAACGCATTATACTAGCATAAGAGTGTAGTAAAATAAACCTTACGTCAATGCAAAAACGTCTCTAATACCGACGAACAAATGTTATAATACAATGAACGTTGTGATTTAACTACTTTGTCTCGCAATATAAAATGGACGAAGACGGTACAAAAAACTGAATGAGTGACACATCATATTTGTTTGCATCCTAACAAAATTTATAAAAGTTTTTGACACTTTTACGTTATTATATCCTTCAAATATTACTGCGCAATGTAGTTTACTGTAAATGTGTATATAAGTTTCATTGAAAATTTTCACGCGCCTTTGATTTATTGTGGTTTTGCTATAAAATATTACAAAAAGATATGCGTCAAATAAGCAAAACAATTGTGTAATCCTCGTATAGAACGAGTTTTGCATTATTAACATAATAGTGTTGGTTGAGCAGTCTTAAATTAAGTAATTTCTTTATTATATAGGTATTTTCCTTGTATAAATAGGTCCGCATGATTTTATTTTTAGGTTATTAATTATTTACAAAATGGCGTTGGTCTATATAGACGGAGAGCTAGCCCCGTCCATGTCGAATATGACAATAATGAGAGCAACCAAACCCCTCTAGTCAGTTTGGTATATTATGCTTATTTCTAGATCTGGACATCTGGCAGCTTTAAAGTAGTGGAGGTCAAAGAATGCAAACCATTTCAAGAAAATAAATCCTAGAGATCTGGGTTTGATGCAATATTATGAGAAACTATACAAATACTATACAATATTAAGAGAAATTATACAAAAGTTTATGTTGCGAGAAAGTAGTGCCAAACGATGTATAATAAAATATAGTTCATAGTTTTCGCCTACTGTTTTTGTTTCCGTAATAATCATACATCGGGGTTTTCGGTGCGGGAACGATTTGAGAAAGAGTAGAGATAAACAGATAGGTTGAGAGTTAGTCTGAGAAAATATCATATTATGCTTAATGAATAACTACCTCTCTGTGAATAGCTTACACACTATGATACGAGCTTTTTTTCTTAGAGGCATGTTTGTATTGACTATTATATACTTAGTATTTTAAAAATGCAATTGCATATCCGAAATTTATTAACTAGATCTACCTAAGACAAAGACACGGTATAGTAAGTGTCAAATATTAATCTTGACGTCCGATATTTATGAACTATTTGATTAACTGAAGAGGTTGACAATGATCAGTCACTACATGAATTAATAAAAAATACTTGAAAAAATCATAGGTATATGTACCTACAATATATATACATAATAGTCAGCTATTTCATATACATTGTATATACCTATGATTTTTTCGATCAATTATTCATTACCATTAGGTAGAAACGTGCTAGAGTACATTCTGTTTTTTAAGTTAATGCCTACTCTTTGGCTAATGTCAAACATTCCCGCACCGAAAACCCCGATGTATGGTAAGAATACACAATATTTTTTGGTCTAACGTTTTTTTTTATCGATTTTTGACCAGTTTTGAGTCGATATTCCAACATATTCACTATAGATAGAATTATAAGGCAAACGACTATCGGTTTTTGAATCTTTTATCTCCATTCTGTAGAGCCGGATCTTGAAACAAATGAGCCGTTATTTTTTTATGATATTTTTAAAATATGGTCTAAAAAACACTTTTATCGATATTCGAATGGTGTAACGAATCTTACATATACGTAATCTACATATTAGGGTTCCTCTTTGATGTCTCTAAAAACTGTAGAGAGATTTTAATTTTTAACTTATTAAAACAAAATTTATGACCATAAAACCACTTTTTTAGCCTAAACCGGTTCGACTTTGATGTCAAATATCTCGTGGACAATGAATATTGAAGTAAATATAGGATACTATATTGTTTAAAGCCGTTACTGATAATATGATAAGCTATATAAATAATTAGAAAACTAAGGGAATCAGATCCAAGGTCGTTGGCGCCAGGGAGCCCCTTAAAATATAGGCCCTGTCCTTTATAACTGAGACAACTTCGGCAATTTTTACCTAGTTTGGTATTACTATTTTCCAATTAAAACATTTTGCTAGTCTGTCACTGTGACCTCCACCCATTAAAAGCTGCCAGATGCCAGGATCTAGCAATAAGAATAGTACAGCAATCTAACCAGACGGGTTTTGTTGCTCTCATTATTTTGTCATATCTGACGTGGCTGGCTCTTAGTCCAATAGCAGCTCAGTGACCCTTAAAAAATGCCTTATTTATGCCTACAGCATTACACGTGAATAATTATGGTATTAAACAACATTAAGCATTTATTTATGCTATTGTAGAACCTAAGGCACTAAAACCGCTAAAAGCTGTATAGGGGCTGTTCATAAATTACGTCATCAATTTTTTGATAGTAAAGCTGCCAAATAAAGTGACGTCATTAAAAAAAATGCGTTTTAAGCTTAATTGTAAAATAAAAAACTATTTAGTAGATAATATTTTATAGCATTAAAAGTTTATAGAAACACGACTTTCATTCCTTTTTTTACACATTGATGATGTGATCTTCGGAATGACCGCCCCCCCCCTCCTACGTCATGCTACCATCATCCGATGTCCAGACCCCCCCCCCCCCCCCCATTTGAAATGACGTAATTTATGAACAGCCCCTTATAGTGAATTACTTGGCTTTATAATGGTTTATATTATTGCTATTATACTGCATTAGGAACGTATTGCCTACTTATAAATGCTATTGTACACCCTAAGGCATTAAAAATAGCTGAAAGCTATATAGCGAATTTACGTGGCATTATAATGGCTAATATTTATGCTCTTAAACAGTATTAAGCATTTATTTATGCTATTGTAGAACCTAAGGCACTAAACCAAACCGAAGCATTAGTGTAGCAAACCAAAACGCAACTGTACATCATTCAGCTGTACAGTTGCATGTTGTTCGCTGCACTAAAACTAATGGCTAAACAAAAGCATTTACATATGCCATTATACAACCGTTATACAGCGTAAAGCATCATAAAATGCTATTGTAGAACCTAAAGCACTAAAAACAGCTGAAAGCTGTATACCGGATTTACGTGGCATTATAATGGCTAATATTCATGCTCATAAACAGCATTAAGCATTTATTTATGCTATTGTAGAACCTAAGGCACTAAACCACACCGAAGCATTAGTGTAGCAAACCAAAACGCAACTGTACAGCATTCAGCTGTACAGTTGCATTTTGGTTCGCTGTACTAAAACTAAAGGCTTTAAAAAAGCATTTATACATGCCATTATACAACCGTTATACAGCTTAATGCATTATATAATGCTATTGTAGAACCTAAAGCACTTAAGTGCTTTTAAACAGTCGAAAGCTGTACAGTTGCGTTGTGGTTTGCTGCACTAAAGCTAAAGGCTTTACAAAAGCATTTAGATATGCCATTATACAACCGTTATACAGCTCAAAGCATCATATAATGCGACAAGTTGCTCGGTGAACGTATATAAGAGTTTATACGGTCCTTAAGTTCGAAATAAGTTAACTATTCATATGTTATAATGCTTCCTGTGTTACTTGGGGAGACAGTGTTTTGTGAATGAGTTGGCGGGCAGTTTCCGCGCACATTAGTATGCTACGCAGAAGCCTCTCTTCACACTACTAAATCAAACAAAGGCATTTAATACCGTGACACAGCCAGACGATACGATTCTGACAAGATCTTCCATAATTACTTACAAAAATGCCAGTCTCGCAACGCAGTTCTTCTACTGCAAGAAGTATTAAGATCTAATGTAAAACCAAGCAGGAGTGCCGGAGTTTACTAACAACATGTCATTGTGATCCTTTGAATATAAGATGTCTATATTTTTATAATTGTAACAGATTTTTTTTAACTTTTAGGGTGTTTTTTTCTGAAAATATTCACTGAATGTTATTTTTAATGACCTATCGATTGATGTACAATATGTTGATATTGGTTAAAAAAAAATTGAGAATTAATTACACCCCCCCCCTAATTCAATTCAATTTAATTTATTTATTTATTAACGTCCTGATAACAATTAATTAAAAATTATAAAAAATAATAAGCACATTAAAATTAATCAATCTACTTATTTAATAAAAATCTCAATTACAAAATATCATTTTCAGCAATTTTAATACAAAACTAAGTACATACAAAATACACCTTATGTAAAAAAAATATTGAGATAGGTCTTGTAGTTTTCAATTAAATTGGCTGTGACATACGGACGGACGGACGGACGGACGGACGGACAGACGGACATGGCGAAATTATAAGGGTTCCGTTTTTGCCATTTAACTACGGAAACCTAAAAAGATTTTGCATTGGTAAACATAATTAGACTAATTTTATTAGGCTTTGTAACATTAAATGACTGCTTGTATGTATTGTATATGATGAATGGAATTTCCAACGCATCATGTAGGTACGTCACAGCACGTGGTTAGGTTGTAGGTAATAAAGTGCGATAGTTTTAATTACGTTCACAACTTTCCTAGGTAATGTCAGATAAGGGCATAATTAATTAATTATACAAATTAAGTACTGGGAAAAGTGTAGGTATGTGAGTTGCGGCCGGTTTCGTCGCAAAAACAAAAACTACAGGCGGCGTATTAGGTACCCGGGAAAATGTTTTTTTCCTAGAATGACACCTTGATCTACAGGGTGATTTCGGGATCGTGTAGCAAGAGAATAAGGTAAGATACAAAACGTAAAGATGAGCCTAATGGTGCCACTCATATTTTTTTTCCAATATTGATAATTATTTTTCAGATGAAAAGTTGAAAAATATACAGGATGTAACAAAAATACTGGTGATCCGATTAAGGGTTATCGTATTGCGAGCATGAAAAAGTAGGCTAAAAATTTTTTGGACGCGAAAATATTTTTTTTTGTATGGGACACGTCCCAGTCGGCCAACCCTCCATACAAAACCAATTTTTTTAGTGAGAATTTTTTTTTCTTAGTTTTTCATAATTAGAGTACGATACCAGGTATGCTCTTAAAATGATCACCAGCATTTTTGTTATATCTTGTATTTTTGCATACTTACAAATTGTATACCCTACTCAATTGTATACCGTCTTGTCGCTTCCCATACAGCGTATGTCAACAGTCATACGGTGACCATGGTTTATTAAGTTTAAGATTAATTTACCGGAAGAAAACTCTGTTTCGATCAAATAATACCATTCGATAATGTTGATTAGTCACATTAACAGTTTCAGAGTCAAAAAAAGTGGTTTCGGATCACGACTCAGAAATCTCCCTGTATATTAATTTTCCGCTTTCAAATCTACATAGGTACTTACTATGGATATTTTTTTAGGAACTGACTTCCACAATGTGAATACTTACATACAACCATACAAGGTGTAACAAAAATGCTGGTGATCCGTTTAACGGCATAATTGAATGGTATTCTAATTATGAAAAAGAAAAAAAAAAATCAGGCGAAAAAAACAATTGGTATTGTATGGAGGGCCGGCCGGCTGGGATGACGTGTACAGTCACCGGCAATAGTATCTTCCTACACGAAGCCGCAAAAATAAGTGACACGCTGTTATTTGTAGGGCCATAAGAACGTGTCAAATATTTTTGCGGCCTTCGTGTAGGAAGATACTATTGCCGGTGACTGTACCATACAAAAATGTTTTTTTTCGCGTCCAATAAATTTTGCTCCTACTTTTTCTTAGTACCGGAGTACTTAGTAACGGATCACCAATATTTTTGTTACCACCTGTAGCTATATGCACAGTATGCATGCACGCTCATGTAAATGTAATACCTACCCAATGTGCATTATTATCTGTGTTAGTCCTAATACTATTAGAAATTTCGAAGTTATAGAAACACCTTGCATAGTACGGCTAGACATTGAAAAAACATATTATATCAGATTGTTTACAATTGTATTGTTAGAAGATGATTGCATAGCGGTGGGCGTGCGTCGATCGCTGCACAAAGGGGGAGAAAGCTATCACGAGAAACACTCGCTTTCGTTGCTACGGTAACCGTTATAAGCTGATTTAGCTGCACTATTCTCTGTTTAGGTACCAGTAGCGCAGCGGAGATGATGTATGGATTAAGTATCTATGAGACGTAAATATGTGTGTGGCGTGGTTTTGTTATCATATGTTGACTGCTATAGGTAGTTAAAAATAAATAGGGTTCTCTTTCACAAGTTACAACACAGCATCCAGCAGATAGCAGATAGCAAGAAGTCTTATTACTAAAAAGCGATCTACTTTAGAGAAATTGTGGGTTGCGCAAAAAGTGCAACAGAATCAGGTAGGGTCCAAATACAAAAGAAACTTAACAAAAACTACTTAGACCATTCTCTATTTTCAACCGCCTTCAAGATTTCGAAGGAGGAGATTTTCAATTCGTCGGGATCTTTGTTTTTTGCTTTTGTATGCATGTTCACCGATTATTCGAAGACGAAAGGACCGATATGGAAAATTTATTTTTTTGTTTGAAAGACAGTTAACAGTTGGTCCCATTGTCGTCAGGTCAGTATCTGATGATGGAATCCTGGAGAAATCAAGCGAACTCTTCAAATATTATAGGCACAGTTATAGTGATTTGAGTAGTTTTTATTGCATTTGCTTATGGAAAGGTGGAGGCTACGTGAAGTCGGTTCTTTTTTGTTTAAAATTATAGCGAATAATGTCTTACAGTTGAAACATGACGAATTCATCATTTGGATAGAGAATCCTTGGACATCTAAAAAACGCACCAAGTAAGAGAATTTGCTGTTTCTAGCTTGATGTATGCGCTGTGGCATACACAATTACCCACAGCCCAACAAACATTTTTTAGGTCGCCAGGACGTGCCGATGGTAACTTTTAGTTCCTAGCTTGGTCGCCATAACGTCGCCATGACGTCGAAACGACCGAAAATGGGCCCATTTTATACGATTCAGCGTCGTAATAAAGTCACATAGCGGTCGTATAAGACATTAATTGGTCGTATAGTGGTTGTATAAATGTCGTAACATTCATCTATTACCGCTGCTATACGACATTTTGTTGTATAAAAGTGTTTATCAAGGTTTATCACGACCCTTATACGGAATTTTGATGTAATGCCGTGATAATTAGTACCGTTTCGATTTATATGTTTTAATGTACTGATTTAAACTTACACGATTTTCACTCATTATTATGACAAAAACGGGACTTAATCGCGTACACTTACTTTTATTATTTTCCTGACGTTTCGAGCATGCCGTAACGCTCGTGGTCGCAGGCAGACTGGCGAGGAATTGTATCAGCATCTCCTAGCTGCGCGGTTTTTTCGAACTACCCGCACTTGGTCTCGATTATGCACATTCACGCTAGGGTTATCACTTTGCCTACACACAACACTCACGACATCTGGTGGTTTGGAAATGCAAGTATTTACACGCTTACATTTGCTGATCACTGGATTCCACGAAGACGAGATCCCCTTATGCCAAAGGAGTGACGGACAAAGTAGGTACAGTACTAAGGAAGTACTCTACACAAACCGTATACATGCCGTTATCCAGGGTGTCGGGGCATTTAAGGTCGGTTAAGGATGTTATCCCTTATCAAACACCGGGCGTTTATAAGATTGATTGCAGCTGTGGTAGTTCCTATATTGGGGAAACCAAACGCACAATAGCGGAAAGGGTCAGGGAACATATCACAGCAGTCAAAAATCGGCAAATAAACAAGTCTGCTGTGGCCGAACATTTGTTAGAATCTGGACCAAACCACTGGATTGAGCTCCATAATCCAAAAGTCCTCTCTACAGAACGTCTTCGTTATAACAGGAAACTACGAGAGGCTATTGAAATTAGGAAGTATAAAAATTTCAACCAGAACGAGGGACAGGGGATCTCGTCTTCGTGGAATCCAGTGATCAGCAAATGTAAGCGTGTAAATACTTGCATTTCCAAACCACCAGATGTCGTGAGTGTTGTGTGTAGGCAAAGTGATAACCCTAGCGTGAATGTGCATAATCGAGACCAAGTGCGGGTAGTTCGAAAAACCCGCGCAGCTAGGAGATGCTGATACAATTCCTCGCCAGTCTGCCTGCGACCACGAGCGTTACGGCACGCTCGAAACGTCAGGAAAATAATAAAAGTAAGTGTACGCGATTAAGTCCCGTTTTTGTCATAATTATATGTTTTAAGTTTAACATTGACATCGGAATAAGAGCTTATAAGGTACACCCATTTTATTAATATAACATACTTCAACTTAGTGTTACATATTCGAAACACGTATACAATGTATTTAGGGTACCCAAATCTATTGGGAAAGTAATTTTATCGACTAATATATGTTTATTTTCTCAATATAATAAATGCGCTTCATAAATTATTTAAAATAAATAATATATTTACTTATAAAATTAACAATTGTTTTAACAATTACCTTTAGGCGACTTAAAGTAGTAAGTGCCACCACTTAACGACTTCTTTACGACTTTTTTGCTGTGTGTACAAATTTTTTTCTGCATCTCCTCAGCCATATTTACAAAAGTAGTCGTTTAAAAGTCGTAAAAAAGTGTTGTAAAAGACTTAAAATCGTATAAGAGTAATATTTATTACTCTTAAACGTCCGGTCACATAGAAGTAGGGTAAAAATAGTTCGCGACTCTATTACGACTAATCTCGGTGTAAAAGTCGTATAGACGTTACTATGACGACTATTTTGCTTATACCACTGAGAGTTGAATAATAGTCGTGTAAAACAGTCGTATAGAAGTTTCTAAGACGTCTATATGCGACTTTAAGTGATATTTATTACTCTTAAACGACCGGTCACATAGAAGTAGAGTAAAAATAGTTCGCGACTCTATTACGACTAATCTCGGTGTAAAAGTCGTATAGACGTTACTATGACGACCATTTTGCTTATACCACTGAGAGTTGAATAATAGTCGTGTAAAACAGTCGTATAGAAGTTTCTACGACGTCTATATGCGACTTTAAGTCGTATAAAGATAAAAAAGACTATAAGTCGTATAAAATGCTAAAAATACTTCTTTACGATGTTTATAGCTTTTTGAGTCGCATAAATCCTCCTTATACGTCTAAAATGTTTGTTGGGAGGTAGGTACAGAAATATATTTAATATTATGTAAATCAGGATAAACCTAGTTGTAACAGACGTCAGTGCGGATCGTAAAGTTAACTCGGTGTGTTTACATATCCACTTGCCAAGAATGTTAGTTAGATTACAAATTCCCCATTGTATTGCCGGTGGTATCTCCATAGGTTAATTGCTCTCCTACCTATCTACATAGGTACGAGTAGATATCGAGAGTGCATTAAAAAATTACGCGCTTTTTCGAACGCTCTATTGACTAAACGGGGAAAGGGTTTGAATTTATTTTCCAGTATGTGTTTTTAGAGTGTACAAGTGTACAGTCAGCAGCAGAAGTAGCTACGCGGGCAAGGTTTTCTAGATGACCTTCACACGCTCTTATTCTCTTGACAATAGTCATGTCAAGCCCATTTTGAGAACCTCGCCCGCTTAGCTACTTCTGCTGCGGACTGTACACTCTTGTAAATGGCACAAGCTGAAAACCTGATTGCTGAAAGCTTGCTCGATAGAAAAAACCAAAACTAAGTTCTTTTTTTCTTATTTTCCTTAGGTTACACGTACGTAAACTATTAGATATTAGCTATATAACCAAGTTAATAATATGGCATTCTGATTTATCTAAAAACATTCACAAGCAAAACTTTATAGATTCGATATTTTTCGCAATTTGTTCAAAAAGCCTGATCCTTAAGAGCGCTGCATCTCTTTCTTAAACGGGAGCCATAAACGTGTCTCTTACAGGTGGGCGTGGAAGTGTAAGAATCTAGGAAGAGCCTTAGAAGCATTTTAACGAACATGACTTTCGAGTTAATAAATAACTGCACTCCAATAGGATTATCCGTCCGGGCCTACGAGAGTTACGATATACACGGATTTCGGTCCCTCTTGTTACGTAGGGCATTAAAACAGTTTTTTATATTAGAACTTTTAATATGTTATTCCTATGTCCTTGTTCACAGGGGCGCTCAACCCACAGACCAACCAGCTCGGGAACACTCTCAACGCCGACCCTTCGCGCGCTACCAACACCCTTGACGGAGGTGAGATAACATCTTTATGACTCTGTATGTACTTCTCGATGGGTATGTAACTATGTACTGATCCATTTGTTATACAACATTTCAAATAGGGTGTGCTTCAGGTACTCGTTTTCTATACAAAACCATTACCGGAACCGGGATTTCCCGGTTTTAACCATATTCATTCGAAACCGGGAGCATCTCTAATTTGAAACCAGGTGAAACGACACATACCGAGAGCTGGAGCATACACAATTATATGCATCGAGTGAGACCTTGATTGCTTATTGTGTATTTACAAGAAATTAAATAAAATACTTTCTTGGGCCTATAAAAATCCTAATTAAATTTTGTTTTTTCCTCAGGCCCGACCTTGCTGAGCTGCGAGCTGAGCCCGTGGAGTGAGTGGAGCCGGTGTAGCGTGACGTGCGGCGTGGGCTTCCAGGAGCGCACACGGACCGTGCTGGTGAGTGGCAGGTTGACGTATGGTGCTCGTTTCTGTACACATACCTAGCCCAAGTAACACAGGAAGCATTATAACATATGAATAGTTAACTTATTTCGAACTTAAGGACCGTATAAACTCTTATATACGTTCACCGAGCAACTTGTCGCATTATATGATGCTTTGAGCTGTATAACGGTTGTATAATGGCATATCTAAATGCTTTTGTAAAGCCTTTAGCTTTAGTGCAGCAAACCACAACGCAACTGTACAGCTTTCGACTGTTTAAAAGCACTGAAGTGCTTTAGGTTCTACAATAGCATTATATAATGCATTAAGCTGTATAACGGTTGTATAATGGCATGTATAAATGCTTTTTTAAAGCCTTTAGTTTTAGTGCAGCGAACCAAAATGCAACTGTACAGCTGAATGCTGTACAGTTGCGTTTTGGTTTGCTACACTAATGCTTCGGTGTGGTTTAGTGCCTTAGGTTCTACAATAGCATAAATAAATGCTTAATGCTGGTTATGAGCATGAATATTAGCCATTATAATGCCACGTAAATCCGGTATACAGCTTTCAGCTGTTTTTAGTGCTTTAGGTTCTACAATAGCATTTTATGATGCTTTACGCTGTATAACGGTTGTATAATGGCATATGTAAATGCTTTTGTTTAGCCATTAGTTTTAGTGCAGCGAACAACATGCAACTGTACAGCTGAATGCTGTACAGTTGCGTTTTGGTTTGCTACACTAATGCTTCGGTTTGGTTTAGTGCCTTAGGTTCTACAATAGCATAAATAAATGCTTAATGCTGTTTAAGAGCATGAATATTAGCCATTATAATGCCACGTAAATTCGCTATACAGCTTTCAGCTATTTTTAATGCCTTAGGGTGTACAATAGCATTTATAAGTAGGTAATACGTTCCTAATGCAGTATAATAGCAATAATATAAACCATTATAAAGCCAAGTAATTCACTATAAGGGGCTGTTCATAAATTACGTCATTTCAAATGGGGGGGGGTCTGGACATCGGATGATGGTAGCATGACGTAGGAGGGGGGGGGGGGGGGGGGCGGTCATTCCCAAGATCACATCATCAATGTGTAAAAAAGGAATGAAAGTCGTGTTTCTATAAACTTTTAATGCTATAAAATATTATCTACTAAATAGTTTTTTATTTTACAATTAAGCTTAAAACGCATTTTTTTTAATGACGTCACTTTATTTGGCAGCTTTACTATCAAAAATTGATGACGTAATTTATGAACAGCCCCTATACAGCTTTTAGCGGTTATAGTGCCTTAGGTTCTACAATAGCATAAATAAATGCTTAATGTTGTTTAATAGCATAATTATTCACGTGTAATGCTGTAGGCATAAATAAGGCATTTTTTAAGGGTCACTGAGCTGCTATTGGACTAAGAGCTAGCCACGTCAGATATGACACAATAATGAGAGCAACAAAACCCGTCTGGTTAGATTGCTATACTATTCTTATTGCTAGATCCTGGCATCTGGCAGCTTTTAATGGGTGGAGGTCACAGTGACAGACTAGCAAAATGTTTTAATTGGAAAATAGTAATACCAAACTAGGTAAAAATTGCCGAAGTTGTCTCAGTTATAAAGGCCAGGGCCTATATTTTAAGGGGCTCCCTGGCGCCAACGACCTTAGATCTGATTCCCTTACTTTTCTAATTATTTATATAGCTTATCATATTATCAGTAACGGTTTTAAACAATATAGTATCCTATATTTAGTTCAATATTCATTGTCTTCGAGATATTTGACATCAAAGTCGAACCGGTTTAGGCTAAAAAAGTGGTTTTATGGTCATAAATTTTGTTTTAATTAGTTAAAAATTAAAATCTCTCTACAGTTTTTAAAGACATCAAAGAGGAACCTTAATATGTAGATTACGTATATGTAAGATTCTTTACACCATTCGAATATCGATAAAAGTGTTTTTTTAGACCATATTTTAAAATATCATAAAAAAATAACGGCTCATTTATTTCAAGATCCGGCTCTACAGAATGGAGATAAAAGATTCAAAAACCGATAGTCGTTTGCCTTATAATTCTATCTATAGTGAATATGTTGGAATATCGACTCAAAACTGGTCAAAAATCGATAAAAAAAAACGTTAGACCAAAAAATATTGTGTATTCTTACCATACATCGGGGTTTTCGGTGCGGGAATGTTTGACATTAGCCAAAGAGTAGGCATTAACTTAAAAAACAGAATGTACTCTAGCACGTTTCTACCTAATGGTAATGAATAATTGATCGAAAAAATCATAGGTATATACAATTTATATGAAATAGCTGACTATTATGTATATATATTGTAGGTACATATACCTATGATTTTTTCAAGTATTTTTTATTAATTCATGTAGTGACTGATCATTGTCAACCTCTTCAGTTAATCAAATAGTTCATAAATATCGGACGTCAAGATTAATATTTGACACTTACTATACCGTGTCTTTGTCTTAGGTAGATCTAGTTAATAAATTTCGGATATGCAATTGCATTTTTAAAATACTAAGTATATAATAGTCAATACAAACATGCCTCTAAGAAAAAAAGCTCGTATCATAGTGTGTAAGCTATTCACAGAGAGGTAGTTATTCATTAAGCATAATATGATATTTTCTCAGACTAACTCTCAACCTATCTGTTTATCTCTACTCTTTCTCAAATCGTTCCCGCACCGAAAACCCCGATATATGATTATTACGGAAACAAAAACAGTAGGCGAAAACTATGAACTATATTTTATTATACATCGTTTGGCACTACTTTCTCCCAACATAAATTTTTGTATAATTTCTCTTAATATTGTATAGTATTTGTATAGTTTCTCATAATATTGCATCAAACCCAGATCTCTAGGATTTATTTTCTTGAAATGGTTTGCATTCTTTGACCTCCACTACTTTAAAGCTGCCAGATGTCCAGATCTAGAAATAAGCATAATATACCAAACTGACTAGAGGGGTTTGGTTGCTCTCATTATTGTCATATCCGACGTGGACGTGGCTAGCTCTCCGTCTATATAGACCAACGCCATTTTGTAAATAATTAATAACCTAAAAATAAAATCATGCGGACCTATTTATACAAGGAAAATACCTATATAATAAAGAAATTACTTAATTTAAGACTGCTCAACCAACACTATTGTGTTAATAATGCAAAACTCGTTCTATACGAGGATTACACAATTGTTTTGTTTATTTGACGCATATCTTTTTATAATATTTTATAGCAAAACCACTATAAATCAAAGGCGCGTGAAAATTTTCAATGAAACTTATGTACACATTTACAGTAAACTACATTGCGCAGTCATATTTGAAGGATATAATAACGTAAAAGTGTCAAAAACTTTTATAAATTTTGTTAGGATGCAAACAAATATGACGTGTCACTCATTCAGTTTTTTGTACCGTCTTCGTCCATTTTATATTGCGAGACAAAGTAGTTAAATCACAACGTTCATTGTATTATAACATTTGTTCCGTCGGTATTAGAGACGTTTTTGCATTGACGTAAGGTTTATTTTACTACACTCTTATGCTAGTATAATGCGTTTGTATTGCGATTGGCAAGTTAATCGAGAGTACTTATGCTTCTTTACTGCGATTAGCAAGTTTTTTGGCCGTATTAAGGCTTCTTTAATGCAGTCGGCAACTTAATAGAGCGTACTAATGCATCTTTGAGGCGATTGGCACTTTCCATGACAACGATAATGCTAATAGCGCAGACATAATGCGCCTGCAATGCTATTAAATGACCTGTATAGGATCTCAAGCTGGGTAATTTGTGCCCATTTAAGACCTATATCAGCACTATAAACGTTTATAATGCTACTATAAAACGAACTCAAAATGCTAAAAGCATACAGATATGCTGTAAGACGGCCGTTATACTGCTTTGATGTGTTACTTGGGAGGTCAGCAGGAACAACGCCAGATAAACTTATGGAGTAAGTGGAATCGCAGTGTAGTCGATGAAAAGCGCACACGGACAGTGCTGGTGAGTGGCAGGTTGACGTATGTTTGGTATGTCGTATGGTTGCTCGTTTCTGTAGACATACATAGCTTAGCCAGGAACGACGCCAGCGAAACTGAGTGGAACCGCAGTGAAGTCTTTCAAGAGTTCACGCGAACCGTGCTGTTCTTACTGATTGTGTTCAGCTGAGTTTAGTTAGGTACCACAAAACAAGTGGCACCGTAAGGACTGCGTTGCCGGTCGATCGGCGACTATGCAGCGGTCGGCGCATCCATACTAACAAATGCCAACGTATCAGAGTAGCCTGAGTGAACGCTGCTCAATTCCTTCAGGCCGCCAGACACCGTCAGTAATAATGACATTATTCCTCTACTCATTCTTCTCATCCTTCATTTACATAGAAAAGGACGGGTACAGAAAGAATGCCTTATTACATTACTGACAGTATCTGGTGGCCTCTTGGAAGCTCGACGCGGCACTGGTCAGGGCGCCGAACGTGCCGTCGTACACTTAAGGGCCATTTTTCAGCGACCACATCATTATTTTGCTCTACAGTATACGTTTGTCTAAAGATGTTTTCACTCTAAGAATATGCTTTCAGATTATAATCTGCGCTTAAAATGTTTGAGTGTGACACTTATACATGACAAAATATTACTTAAAGAATTCGTTGTCACTAAAATATAGGTAATTAACAGATATTTTTACTAAAATGAATATCAATACGAAGTTACTGTGTATAAGCTGACAGTGAAACCATTGCGAAGCAATAAAAGGTTAATGCGTTTCTTTACACTATTTTACTTTTCTATTGACCCCGATCTAATTGTCTGAAACGAAATCTTAAGTCAAGTTCAACGGGGTGATATATGTTTCTCTTTCATTGAAGTGACAATGATTTGGTTTGTGGTGGTGACTGGTGAATGTCACGGGTGGGATGGTGGGATCGATATCCCCGCAGTGCCGCAGGGGCCCGCCGCTCGATATTATACGTATTGTTCATATTTTGCGATATAGGTACTTTTTATATCTACTTAGAGAAATGCTTTGCATTTTAAAAATGAGATCCAAAATTCTCTACGTCGAATAAACCTACCTATGTACCCTACTCGCAATAGACTAACGTCAAAATCCGTTATAAGTTTTGAATCCTGACTCTTCTGAGCGGGGCAAAAATAAAGACAAAAGTCTGGATGAGACTTCAAAACAGATTTTATAAATGCAAAATACAGACGAGAGACAGGAGCAGTTTCATATTTATATTATAATTAATCTGTGCTACTGCTTACCAATGTTAACATTTTTATTTCCTCCCAGCAGTGCTTTATTTCACTTCTGAAGAATTAATTACGTACCTACTGAAGTTTTATGAAAATTAAAACCGATTCGTATTAAGTTTTACCTATCTTATGTACTAAGTTTTACCTCCTTTCTATCGGCAGTCGGGTAAGCACGTAACGTAGACGTAAAACGTAAGTTAATTGTAGCAATAAAAGTAGAATGACCCATAATGGGCCTATGTGTACTCGGATCGTCAGATAGCCAACGATTAGCTTTCACGTCGATGATATTACGTCACTATGTTACTATCACCACGTGAAAGGGCCACGGCACTCGGTTATCGAACGAGTGGAGCGTTAAGCGAAGTGAAGTTGTTACAAACAATTTCGGCTACTGGGATGTCTCGGCATTTAAATGGCTTTTTGATTTTGAGGGTTTGTTTCACGATAACTTTAGTAGCGTTTTTCTGATCTTTATCAAATTAGTTGGGGTTGTAGCAGATATACATATAATTTGAGAGTTCGTATATGAGCATGAGGATCGATTAAGGAGTTGTGGAACTAGAAGGCGAAAAAAATTCTACAGAAGGGTCTTGTTATATTGGTCATCTCGTTTCCAAGTAAATCGCGAGTTCTCAGTTCGAGGCGGACTACTAGTTATTGTAGAAAATGTAGAATCAAAACGTACCGGTAAGGCAATAAAATAATCCGAGAACCCTGCGACGCAAAGCGACAGCAGACTTAGAGACGTCCAGCTTATTAATGATTTCATCTTAATCGGCACGTTGCCTTTAGCCCCAGTTATAGGTTTAGACGAAGGTACATTCGTCAGACAATGGCTCCATTATAGCATCTAATGGACTAGCCTATCAGTTTGTATTGGCATGCGCAGCAAGTTGTTATCGGCGAGATTAAATTTCTAGGTTTAGAAGGTCTTAAAGCAAGCATCAAGTCATATTAATTTTGTCTTTCTGCCATAATTGGCACTAATCTAATGATTAGTGCAACATCATTTATGCATGTGTTACAGACTCCGAGATTATGTAACCTCAATATATTTCGATAGCATCAGGCTTATTGCTATACATGTGTATAGCAATAAGCCTGATGCTATCGAAAGATATTTGACTTTAGTAATCGATTGCTCCTCTGTTGTGTCGTATTCTACCTCTAATCTGTAAGGGAATCATTGCTTGCTGACCTAGAAGAAACTATCGAAACGTTACTATGATGTGTCATTATGTACGATGAAAAATGACAACGCCTCCTACCTGTCACCCCCAAACACCCCCTTAATTAAGTTCACGCAACGCTCGGTGTAGGTTATGTGTGTTTGTATGCCGAGATTGCCAAGGCTACTACTGGGCATTTACTTACATAGTTACTCGATATAATGTGTCGGAATACCTGAAAAAAAAAGACAATGAAAATGACATTACATTACTTGTAAAATAGCTATAGTTAGGTAGGTATTTGTTAAAATGTGTATCGGTAAACCAAGGACGTGGAAAAAAAGAAATAATACTCTTACTTAGGTATTAAATAGGTATAGTAAAACTTTAAAAAAAAGTTTATTCACTATCGGTTTCTCTAACTTCTGAATATGAGTTAGTTAATAGTTTTTGGACTCTAACAACATGACGAACCATAGTCACTAACCGCACGTCTAAGCTAAATGGTATACCATTTAGCTGGTGGTGGTGATATGGTGTATGGTGTAGAGCAAGTGTGATCGGGCTCTAACCAAGAAGTGCAGTTGAAGACTTTGCTGTGCGCGACATCCGACTGATAATGTTTAAAACTAAGCTAAATACTAGGTATTCCATATTCTAACTTTAAAACACGTTTAGACATGATCCAACATCAATACAACTCCAATGCATTAACTACGCAATGTCAGAGCCTAAACGTCCGAATCAGAAATATCAGACTTTGCTTGGAAATTATTACAATGCAAGTCCAATACAACTTTTAAAATTTATATTAAAATACGGCACCAGTTAAACGAAAGGGCTGTGAGTTTGACATTTGATTACTGCATGCCGTGTGCCACCAAGCCTTGATGTCGCGCTATTAAAAACAAATTGCCGTATCTAATTGACGCGTCTAAAATTAAACTGTATTTTTAGATACAGGCCAAGTCCACAGGACCTATTACGCACAGATAGAAATATCCACTGTCTACAAATAGCGGGTCAATCGTAGTGATTAGATGTCAAGTTTGTTTCGGAATAGTCCATGCAATTATTGTATTTACGTCACACCTGGCCATAATGTGAGTTTTACCGCACGCTACGCGTACGGTAAAACTCGCATTATGGCCAGGTGGAGACGTAAAATTGTGTACTCACCACGGGCAGTAAAAAAGAAAGCCCTCTATCGCATATTTACAACCCTCGCCTCCGGATCGGGTCACAAATGCCTGCGATTTCGGGCTTTCTTTCTTTTACAGTCCTTGGTAAGTAATATACTATTACTTTGTTGGAGGCGAAGTCATAGGCGATTATCACACTGGCGCCTCAACCGGATGTAGCGACGGTGTGCAAGCGTGACAGCGCTATACATATACAGAGCGCTATCTTGCTCGCGCACCGGCGCTGCATGCGGAAACTGCACCCGTGTGAATGACGCCATAAACCCACACAGAATGAATGTAATGAAATGGTTATAACTAAAAGTGATTTAATACTGTCGTAAACTTAATCAGTATAGATTATGCCTGATGTTCAGGCGCGGATCCAGGATTTCGTTCAGGGGGGGCACTTTCCAGAATTTCGTTCAGGGGGGGGGCACTTTCCAGGATTTCGTTCAGGGGGGGGGCACTTTCCTTCACAAAAAATCTCGCGGTCCGCACCTATGGGCCCCGTAGTATACAAGGTTTGCGTTTCAGGCGGGGGGGGGGGGGGGGGGGGGCAATAGCCCTTGTATCCGCGCCTGCTGATGTTGCTCCCTTTATACTCGTAATGTTTGTATTTATTAAACCCGACAGAATGTTTATTTTGCTCTTAGGTAAAAGATAGGCAAAATGTCTAAATTGCACAATGCCATCAACCGACCTCAAGATTCGAAGGAGGAGGTTCTCAATTCGTCGGAATCTTTGTTTTATGTTTAAAGAGTATACTTTACAGTTGGTCCCATTTAATCCAATCATTGGGGAATCATCTCCATGCATTGCCTTACAAAAGGTGGAGAAGAAAATGTTTTAATGGCTATTGGTAGGCTATAGGGTGGTTATTAAAATACTAGATTTGAGACCTTGAGGGGGGGGGGTGCGTTGGTCGCCATCTTGGTTTAAACGTGCCATAAGTCCGTTTTTGAACCTTGGCGCTTAAACGGTTATCAGTATGCCTAAAATCTCTATGCAACGTATGAAGAGCATAAAATTGTCTACAATATTTCCATACACAATACATCTGTAAGTCTTACAGATATAAAGATACAGGGGGTGAAAACAGTGGCGTAGTGAGTGGTGGGGCAGCCAGGGCACGTGCCCTGGGCGCAATCACGAGGGGGGCGCAAAAAACAAAGTTTGCTAACTACCTATTAAAAAATAATTCAATCCAAATCCAAACAAAGCAAAAAAGTTTTTTTTTAATAATTTGATTGATTTCATTTTTATAAATACATTTCTTCCTGCGAATATACTGCGAAGTAATATATAATAACTACTTTGCATTACATTACACAATTAGCAAAATTTGTAAACCTAAATATTTAGACGTAAAATTTTGATTCTTATTATCTTGTGAAATGAAACTAAAACTTATGCGATTTATTGAAATGTTAGTTGGGCTTAAAATGACACATCTATGAAAAAATAGTAATATGTATATTTTTTACGATCATATTTCCCGTCCCATTCAAATTTCCAATATCTCTGAGGAATCTACTATCTACCACAGAAACGTCTAAAATGTGAAAATAGACCAGACTCTTGCTCCGCGAGTTGAAACGACTCTTACAAAAAACGCGTGGTATCTGACGTCGCCGGCAACGTAGCCGTGAAAAACTTTATGGAAGAAATATGTTTTTGGGGCATTTATGTTATTTGAGGCATGAAAAAGTGTGTTAAAGTTTTAATAAACTTTTGTAGTTAGAACACAAGGAGCCTAATTACATTTAAAATAAGTAAATTTTGTCTATATCTTTATTTTATTTTTATCTATAATATATTTACATATATACACAACAAATTTTAACGAGTTATTGTAGATTTTGACTTTTTTACATTAATTAAGTATTGTTGAAAGCTAAGCCTATTCGTGAAAGAAACACAGTAAAATATTGTTCATCCATGATCTCAATATTCTTAATTACAATCCATTCGCGATTGTCGTAGTGTTGGTAATGTCATGATTATTTGAGATTAAAGATGATGGATGTATTTTTTTTTTTCAAAATTATTAAACAAGTTTTAGGGTCACTACCGCTTGCGAAAACTTTGTAATTCATCAATTAAGATTTAAAAAAAAAAGTTTGCGTTAACTTTTGTTTTTCTAGCGTCTGCTTTTGACATATGTTAATAAAAGACATTAGTATTTTTTTACGTTTCTGAGGAAAA
This sequence comes from Pammene aurita, assembly GCA_947086415.1. Lineage (NCBI taxonomy): Eukaryota > Metazoa > Arthropoda > Insecta > Lepidoptera > Tortricidae > Pammene > Pammene aurita. The sequence continues at coordinate 14,672,378 of OX352292.1, read as the reverse complement.
ATTAATTGCAGAAATTCCGTGCCACATAAAATCCGAATAAAATACTTTTTATCATCATACATCACAAAGACAGAGGCTATTACGTCTACTAGCGCTAAATACAACTAAAAACAGTTTTTCTAAACTCTTAATAGGAGAATTATAATATAATTTTTTTTTTAAGCGGTCGACCTCTAAAACTTGTATAAAACATTGAAAAAAAAAAATCAGCCAACATCTTTAATGCCAAATAACATACTTAAACAAAACATATAAAAATGTTAAAAAAGAACCACCACAGTAGACTTCACATAATTTTTTCTGTAATCTATAAATAAAGAACATTTTTTTTACCCAAAAGTTTCCGAGATAATAAATATTTTTGTAATTCTGTCAATAAGTGCTTTCATCTGATAAATTACACGGTATATTTTGAAAAACTTTTTATTCGTTTATTCTAAAGTGGCCTCCGTATTTCAACCTAATTTAATAACGTTATACGTCCGACCCTGGGATATAAATTAAATAGGTGTACATCATTTTTGCTAAATCGGTCCCGTAGCTTATGAGCAAATTTAATTTGTGACAGATAGATAAACAGACGGACAGGTTCTTTTTACCATTTTGGTACGAAACCCCAAAAATCATCAACCGACTGTATCGTGGTAAAACTATCGTCAGCTGGTCATGTGAACATACGGCGTTCAAGGTCTTTCCACCTCGATACAGCCGGTTGACAATTTTTAATTTTTATAATAGCATATAAATTATCATCTGACAAATTTTCCATTGGGTTGCGACGACAATTTTTAAAGTGATTAAATGGATTCCGTTTCTCACTCACCAACGGAGCGACAGCTGACTTTCACGAGGCTTCTTTTTACATCGACTTTAACACATGGATTGGTTATGAAATTTGTTCCTGGCTTAATACGGTCCATTACATACAGTCAATTTGTAGAATATCCTATAACAAGAATAACAAAAGGGCGCAATTTTGATGCGTGCCCTGGGCGCCGTTTTACCTCACTACGCCCCTGCGGTGAAAAAGTGTATATTTTCTTATATCATAAGAATGTTATTTATTAGCTTCAAAGTTTTGTGCTTCGAGATAAGGAAATGAAGTCTCTACCACAGTTTTGTCATCTTCTAATGATTCTTTTAAAAGAGATTCAAAAGTTAAATTCACCCCTAGAGCGCTTATAGAGGGGGTGAAAGTAGTAAGTCTTACACACAAAATCAATGTTCTATTACTCATCATAAAATACTACTAGGCGTTGTCAGGTATAGCAATCGATCAATTCGGGTATAATGAATTTAGATTTGACAAAAAACATATACGCTTTCATAGAAAATTTTTTTTTTTTTTAAAGTGCTTGAATTTTATTTTTTTTAAACTTCATATAACTGTCAACTTATTATTAAAATATCGTATAGGCTTTAGCATTTTTTACATAATGCCTGAACAGCTCTCTTTATGACAAAAATGTCTACGAAAATTATACAGACTCTATTTTTTTTGTATTTGTATTTATTCTGTACGTCTTAGAAGATACAAAGTTACAGGAAGGAAAAAATTACTCATACTCATTGTCTTTATACTTCTCGTAGACATTTTTGTCATAAAGTCAACTGTTATAACCACAACCACCCTATAGCCTACCAATAACCATTAAAACATTTTCTTCTCCACCTTTTGTAAGGCAAATGCTCCAATTATTGCGCTAATTGTGGTTGGTTAGGTTCTGATGATGGGATCCTGGAGAAATCGAGGGAACTCTTCAAATATTAGGCACACCGTCCTATAGTGATTTGAGTATTTTTTACAGTAGTTTAGTGAAGTCGGTTCTTTTTTGTTTAAAATTATTTATCTATGGTCTTGATATACTTAATAGTACATTAGTCACCAAGGACTGTAAAAGAAAGAAAGCCCGAAATCGCAAGTATTTGTAACCCGAGCCGCAGGAGAGGATTGTAAATATGCGATAGAGGGTTTTTTTTGTTTTACTGCCCGTGGTGAGTACACAATTTTACGTCTCCACCTGGCCTTAATGCGAGTTTTAGCGTACGCGTAGCGTGCGGTAAAACTCACATTATGGCCAGGTGTGACGTAAATATAATTTTCGTTACAAGGAAATGGGGACTATATAAGAATACTATAAATCTGAATTTTGCCTACGATGCTACATCTGGAGAGCAAAAGAATATATAAGTATGTACTACATTCAAGGTCTACAATGTGGATCCACTTGGGTAAATACAGAGGTAACGCAGAAAATCTGATGTCGATGAACTACTTTTGTGTAATTAGAAGCACTTACGCGGTATTTAAACAGAAAACAAGTCTAATAATTTATTTAGCTACAGCACGAGAAATAACTATGGATTGATAACTCTTTTCTAGGTACCTATTTCGTTTAATATCTACACAAATGAGCTGAATCAAGAGCGCAGTGTCCGGTTTTTTTACAGATTTTTGATATGATATTTTTTTAGTTTAGTCATAGTCATAGGTAATACAACTAATAACAAATCTCTTGCAAGAACTGTTTTCAGGTGGTTCGTAAAATAGTCCATGACACAATAAGTGTTTTAAGATATTTTGCCGTCATTAAATAGCTGACATTGTTTTGTATTTTTGCAGAGACAGCCGGCCCCGGGCTCCTTGCCGTGCACCGCGCGGCTGTCCCGCCGCCGCCGCTGCTCTCGGCCCTGCTAAGCCTCCCTGCCTGGTTACTGCTTCCAGGGTAGAGCCCGTGACGTAGTCAAATTGAACCTTTGAATTACTTTAATACTTTAGTTTTTGAAGAAAGATTTGTCTTTTTTTTTGGTATATTTCATTCATAAAACTTGTAGGTATATTGAGAGTAGTCACAGTCATTGGCAAACTCATTCAATAGTTTATTTTATCGCATTTTCGCGCAATAAATCCCAAATTCAAACTGGTTTTACAATTTAATGCACATCATTCGATACAGTCATCACTCTCCTACTTAACTCTTTCTTAAAAATTCTCTTTGCAAGTTGTTTTTATATTTCAACAACTCAATAAGCTCACCCTGTGATATCCGCTAACATAAGGCGCAAAAGAATTGTATTTTTTAATAATGTGGTGGGTTAGGACAGGTACGAATTTAATAATATATTTGTGACCAAATTATAAAAAGTAAAGGTAACTTAGGTGGTTTATTTTAAGAATAAGTATATATAAAAATATTTTTCTTAAATGGTTAAGAACTCTAAAATAACTCTTTAAGAGTCCGGTAACGATTTGAAAACGATAATAATGAAATTACGCACATGAATCGCATTTAATAAGATAGTTTGAAGTCTTGTTATTGCAACAAGTTCTTTGAGTCTATATATATTCATATTTAATACCCTAAAACTGAATTCTTACAGAGCTTGTTTAGTGAGTTGTTGATTCGTGCAATCTTGTCGCTTGATTATTAATTATTATTTTGTATGGCCCCTAATATGTTTTAAATTATCTGATTAGATCATGAAGTACAGTTTATTTTTATTTTTGTCAAATGCTTTAATACCTTCCCAAAAATATTACCTAAACTTCGGCAATTTTTCATAAAATTGCTCTAAACATACTCTCCCTTAAAAAAATATGTATGAAAATGAAAAAAACTGTTCCACTTATTCCTCAGACAACTCATTTTCCAATGTATTTGTGTATTTTGCATACAAGTATAACTTAATTTTAATCAATAAAAACCTTACTCTTTTCACTTCTTATAGCAAAAATCGCGAAACAGGTGTTAGATTAGGGTGAATTGCTTATAAATGACACAAGAAAATAAAAAAGCGTTCCACTTATACAATTTACAAAGAAACGTACTTTGAAAATATGTATACAGAACTGAGAGAAGTTTCGGTTGTTTCTGCATAATAGTATCAAGTAGTTGAGTGAAATCCAAAAAAAAGTTTACCGGGCTCTTAATAATATAATGCAAACTACCAAATACCTCGGTCAAAGCATTTATTTTTGCTGAGTTTGCTCTGCGAATTAGATACCAAAGCTTTGTAATGGTTCAATACACTTAATAAAGATTATTTGATACTAATCGAATTTTATTTATAGCCCATGTTTTATTGCTGAAGGCTGCATGGTTCCCATACGGCGGAAACACAAGTTCTGGAAGTAGCAGTTGGCAAATGACAAATTATGTTATGACGCGGACGTGACCCCTGAGAATGAGAATCGCTTGTGGATTCAATACTGCTAAACATTTTTGGATTCGATCGACACTTGAGATTGTAATGCTTTAGAGGTCAAACACCAACCAGTGGCCTGTATAATACCTGTGCCGTGGCGCAGACGGTACCCGGTTTTTACTGCCCATTTCAGCCCCTAGGGGGCGTAGTGTTTTAGCATAACGTTGGTTGAGATTGAGACCACAGATAATTCTCTGTGGGCACCTGTAGGTGAGGCGCATGAGGTAAAAGGTTGGGATCCCCTGTAGTAGCTGTTTGCCAAGAGATCAAGTAAATTATAAATAAGTCCTACTTTTATGACCGTTTGAAATCTATCAAATTAGCCCCAAAATTGTGTTAAACGGTATAAACTTCAAAGAGTTGCGACAAAACCTTAAAAATAACTTTTTTTTTGATACAATATTTGAAATTTAATTATACAGAGGAATAGAAAATATACTACCAAATTTAAATGATAGGTATATTATGACTTAAAATTCGCCAAAATTCACATATCCAACGACATATATAAATTCCTATATTAATCGATATAAAAATTCATAAAATGTAACGCGACTCAGTATCTAACTAACTTATAGCATATCTACCGATACGTAACTCATTAGCACGATCTATGTGTGTATTTGCAGGTTTCATTTTAAGATTTGACTGAAAAACACTTTTTCAAAGAACCTTCGATATTTCAAGGTTATTTTCACAGCCAGTTAGCTAGTTCTTAATTACTTTGTTCGTTTTTACGTTATCATTCTAAGACCTATAATTTGCATGGTAATCAAGAATGTTTCCAGGCAGTACGTTGAATGAATAAATCATTTGCCTACGTTATGTATGATGAATCAGTTGATAATGAATAGAACAACAGAGTCTTAGAGCCAGAAATTAGTCGAAAACCCACGGAAATGGCATAGTTAGCACTCGATAATTGCCTTATTGATGATGATGCACGCACTACAATAGGCTGAGGTAAGAAAGAGTGGCCTTTAAGGGATTGACAACAGCTAAATTCCCTCCCTATATTTTTCAGCGTGAGTGAAAGAGAAACACTGTGTTAATAGTAACTAATAGTAGTATGGGTAGTAGTGTATGCTCATTGCAAATTTTGCAAAATTATGAATTTAAAAAAAACTACGCATTAATGGAGTAATATAAAAAAAAATAAGTTTTTAGTATTAGTGTGGTGGAATTTTGTCCTTAGTTACAGACGTATAAGTAAAGAAACTAAAGCCATACAACTGCTTAAAGCTAATCTTAAGATGTAACTTTGGAATTATTTTCTATCGAGCCGATTTCGCCCAATCGTGTATCGGAATTCACGAAGTTCTTCCAAATATAACGAATAATAACATATTTTTTTTACTTTCTCAATACAAGTAGTTATATGTACCTAGCTAAAAAACTGTTCGAGTAAAGTCAATTTGAAGGTCATCGGGTTTTGTCAGCCTTTTAAGATGTTTCAGGGGCGCGTTGCGTATGCGCGTCAAAAATTCGCTACAGGTGTTACGAATGATCCCTTCTGATCGTGAAAACTCGGAATTCACGAATACTTCCGAATACCGTTGGGCCCATTGGCGTGTCGGTAACTTCGTTTTAATTGTTGGCATTGCTAAAATGATAGGTGCGAAACTTTATTGGAGTGAGTAACTTAGATAAGTTACAAATGTCAAAATAAACTTTTGTAGTAGATATACTACATAGAGATGTTTTAACAACCTCGTTCAAACTACATACTTACATACAGAAACTGCAAACAAAAGTCACATTACAGCGAATATAATTAAATTAAGTAATAACCACTCTGTACTTCTTATTAAACTAAAATTGACAAACACATGTTCATATTCAAAAACATGTGATTATGTTCGTACATATGAACAGTGTTTTCACGATCGAAAAGGAATTATTCACTGCATCTGCAGGTCTTGTTGTGCGACCTACTAATTAACGTCGCGTACCACTTAGGTACATTTTTTTTTACATAAACTGATTTTTTTCGGAAAGATAGAAAAATATATGTTAATATTCATTAGACACATGTATGTGACGTTCCGCGGGTAAAGGTACCTTATGGCGGTTGGCGCTTACGCTATTGGTAACGACGCTCCAATACTAATGCGATGCATCGCAACGTAAGCGCCAACCGCGATAAGGTACTTTTACCCACGGTATGTCACATTTTTTTAATTTTGTTTTTATACCACAACGGTGACAAACAAGCATACGGCCCGCCTGATGGTAAGCAGCTACCGTAGCCTATGGACGCCTACAACTCCAGAGGTGTCACATGCGCGTTGCCGACCCTTCACAAAAAGGAGGATTCACTGTGTTGACGGCGAAAGGAACAGGAGGACATATTATTATATTTATTTCTAAGACCGTTCTAGTACACGATTTGACGCAATCACCCTTAAAAAGTTTTACGGTCTGTATATTTTTAACTTATACTCGTCTGTTATACAAATAATCCCAACATACGTACTCTTTAACATAACATATTTTTATGTTCCTACTTTTTCTAACTTTGCGACCCTAATAATTATCACACATCGCTTCTCTTTAGCTCCAGTTAAAAAAGAGGGACTGAATTTTCTTGTTATTAGTCTCTTAAATCTCTAGCAGGGGAATTAGGATATACTGGGTATTTTAGACTCATGAGTAAGAGCCACTACATAGCATTTGTCTTGACTGTTAGCCTCCACTGAGCCGGGCCCAGGCTATGTATCCTACGGGGGCCATCCATAGGTGCGGACCGCAAGATTTTTTCCCCCCTCCCTGAATGAAACCCTAGATACCGTACCCTAGAAACCGCGCCTGGCCAGCCTGGAGTCCGTCTGGAGACCTAATCCCATCAATTGGCGAAAGTATTTACAGAAGCAATTGCCATCTGACAAATTGATAGTATTTGATATAAATACCGATATTTATATCAAATAAAGAACTTTCTTTCGTATAGGTACCTAGGTACTTATTGCTCGTGCCAGATTCACAATTAACGAATACTGTGGAATGTTTCTATGAGTCCATTAAGGTCGGAATTTCGAACTTTGATCTACTCCCCATTAGTACTATTGGCTGATTGTGTTTGGCCAAAATATTCCACTAGTTATTTACGGGTAGCGAGTACCGTTTAATCACCCAACTATAGTCCAGTCCAGTACTGAGACTATAGTCCACAAGTTCAATACGTAATTTATTAAGAGGCCTTATTCCCAAAACGCTCGAATTTCACGAAATGCTTCATTTTCTTCGAAGGCTATGGCGAAAATACTTAGTATTTTTAAATCAACTATTATAGTTGCTTTAAAAATACTAAGTAAGCATATAATAGTTCATTTTTTAGGATTCCGTAGCCAAAATGGCAAAAACGGAACCCTTATAGTTTCGTCATGTCCGTCTATCCTGTACTTTTAGGAAGGGCGCTCCATACATGTAACTAAATATTTAAAAAAAATTCACTAAATATCAACCTGTTGCACATAGTTTGGTTCATATTCCATTGAAGGTACGGAACCCTCCATTATGCTTTGGTCCGACACGCACTTGGCCGGTTTTTATCTAGACGGCCATTGGGGCGAATATTACATTTTAACGAGTAAAATATGAAAAAAATTGGTTGTCTTGGAAGGCCTTTCCGGATTTTCCAGTTAGATGTACCTTTCATTTAAATTACGCAAAAAGGGCAACAATTCTTATTCAGTTTAAATAAAATTCAATTGAGTATATCATGTCTGAGACGGCCATGGAAATAAAAATCCAAAATTCATCTTGGATAATAGAAAAAATACCTTCTGATTATATCCCAGTTTTTTGATGAAAACACGGTTACCTTTCGTTCCACAAAACCCTATAAATATGTTGCCCTGAAAAATATTACCATAGTAAAGTTATACTATATTTATATCACGATAAAAAAAAACATTACTTACTATAGTGGTAAATTTGAATTTAGTATGAATTTTTAAAAATGGCCGATAATTCACACTTCACAGGACACTTTTTGTAAGAATCGTATTTTTGGGTACTTAATAATAATAAATATGGTTCTAAAGTATTTTTTGTATTACTAATACTTCTATCTTATAAATAGCATTTTATGCGGCTTTTTTCATGAATAGAGTTTTTCGACGTTTTAGGGAATAAGGAGCCTTAAGTATCAATCCTAATTTTCTTTTTGGTTTTATTTCATTTTTAGGGTTCCGTAGCCAAAATGGCAAAAACGGAACCCTTATAGTTTCGTCATGTCCGACATGTCCGTCTGTCTGCCGTCCGTCCGTCCGTCCGTATGTCACAGCCATTTTACTCGAAAACTAAAAAACGTATTTTAATAAAATTTACACATAAGGTGTATTTTGTATGCCGCTACTTAGTTATGTAGTTATATTGCAGAAAAAAATTTTTTTAGGGGGGGGCGCTCCATACATGTATCTAAATTTAAAAAAAAAATTTTAACCAAATATCAACATGTGGCATATCAATCATAGTTCTATAAAAATAACATTGAGGTTTCTTTGAACATTTTGTGATTAAGTGAATATTTTCTGAAATAATCGCCTCGAAAGTCAGAAAAATTGTGCCCCCCCCCCCTGTAACTTTTGAACCGTAAGTCCAAAAAATATGAAAAATTTCAAGAAGATGTGCCTTATCATCAGTGATCGGAATAGGTAGTGCCATTTCGGATGAATGACCTTAAACATTGTAAATAACATGGATAAGACTTGAGATTCTTCGACTCGTATTTCTCACAAAAATTTTCTTCAAAACGCAAAAGTAAAAAAAAAATCATTATAAGTACATCATTCATTTAAAATTACTTTCGTTTAACAGTTACAATTAACAATAATACAATCATAAAATAAAACACGAAACATCAACATCATTATTTTAAATAAACATAATTAAATTATTAATTTCTTTGAAATTATAGTAGCAAACCATATTTTTATCAATATTTTCTACTGACAATCTATTTCTTTTGACGTCCGATATCTAACTGAAACCACATTTTTCATACTTACGTTAGGCCCGCGGTTCTTTAAAATATTTTTTAAACCAAACACAAACTTTAAAATTTTCATATCAAATCCCGGGGTTAAAAACTATATCCATACTAAGCTTACGCAACGAAGTCCCGCGAAATGGCACTACCAATTCCGATCACTGCTTATCATATACTTTCTACGAAAATTGTTTTGAACATTATCAGTTCAGCCAGTTTTGAGTTATCTCCAAAAAACTTCTTCCATAGGCATCCGATATGACCTTCTGGTATTAGTCTGGTTTATTCCATTGAAGGTTCCACGGAACCCTCCATTATGCGTGGTCTGACACGCACTTGGTCGGTTTATTTATTTATTTATGAACATATTTTGCCTTAGAGCTGCGCGTCATTTAAATAAAACACCTAACCGAAGATATTCTTGGACTAGTTGGGAGCTTTTGGACTAAGTATACATATGTGGGTGGTTATAAGGAACTTATTTTGTATTTCAAAATTAATTCTGCAAAGGACAACCTATTATTAAATCATTTAGTGTTGCATTACAAAAACAGTCCATTTCCGCTAATCTTTTCCTGCAAGCAAATACTTATTCCAAATTATTATCATATTGTCTTCCTCAATTATGTTTTCAGTACAGTTGAAATTGTTGCAGATAAAAATGATACCTGTGGATTAGTGGTAGCCACAATTAGGAAATGTTTTTAGATTGTATGCAGAGATATAAATAATTGCCGTGAAATGATTTCCTGTACGTATACATTTTTCCGTTCATTTCATAGAGATTTTAAACAGTAAAGATTATTTACGCAAAGTAATCATTATTATTTTTTATATAGGCATGTAGGTACTAAATGATAATAATCCCAAACTATATTATACTTACCCATCCTTTGGACATTACACTTACCTACTGTCTGTTTATCTAGGGTTGGTGGACCGTGTAACGAATATTGCAATGCACATTATAGTTACACATTGATAAGAATCAAATGCATATATGTAGATGGAGAGCTAGCCACGTCAGATATGACACAATAATGAGAGCAACGACACCTCTCTAGTCAGTTTGCTTTACTATGCTTATTTCTAGATCTGGACATCAGGCAGCTGTAAAGTGGTGGAGGTCAAAGAATGCAAACCACTTCAAGAAAACAAATCCTAAAGTTCTGGGTTTGGTGCAATATTATGAGAAATTATATAAATAATTAGATTATATCATTGTCAAAAGTTTTTGTTGGGGGAAAGTAGTGCTAAACGACGTATATCGTAATTCATAGTTTGTCGCCTACTGTTTTTGTTTCCGTAATAATAAGCAATGTTTTTTATTCTAGTGTTAAAATATAGGCCCTGTCCTTTATTTATAATTAAGACAAATTCGGCAGTTTTTACCTACATATATTGGTATTACTATATTCCAATTCAAAAATTATGCTAGTCTGTTACTCTTACCTCTATCTACTATTACCTTTACGATAGTATAGCAATGTAACCAGACGGGTTTGGTTGCTCTCATTATTGTGTCATATCTGACGTGGTTATCATTGGTGTCAGCTCTTAGTCCAATATCTTTTTTGGCGCTATGACGCAAAAAGAATGTCACTCGCAAGCAAATTGTAGAGCGATAAAAAATTGCGTTGAAGTAGGGCTCGTAAAAATTAATAATTTAATATAAGCAGGTCATCACCCTCCTAGCGTTTGTCCCGGCTTTTTGTCACGGCTCGATTCAGCCTAGGGTCCGCTCGACAACCTAATCCCAGGAATCCCAGGAATTGGCGTAGGCACTAGTTTTTACGAATTCGACTGCCATTTGACCTTCCAACCCAGAGGGAAAACTACTAGGCCTTGTAATAAAACACCAGGGATTAGGTCCGGTTTCCTCACGCTGTTTGCCTTCACCGAAAAGTGACTGGAAAATATCAAATTATATTTCGTACATCTCTGACCCCGAGACCTCTGGATTGAAAGTCTGACGTCTTACCGCCAGGTCACCAGCGCTTTTTTAGGGTTCCGTAGTCAACTCGGAACCCTTATAGTTTAGCCATGTCTGCCCGTCCGTCCGTCCGTCCGCGGATAATCTCAGTGACCGTTAGCACTAGAAAGCTGAAATTTGGTACTAAAATGTATATCAATCACGCCAACAAAGTGGTAAAATAAAAAGTGGAAAAAAATGTTTTATTAGGGTACCTCCCCTATACGTAAAATGGTGAGTGATTTTTTTTTTCATTTCGACCCTAACGTGTGATATATTGTTGGATAGGTATTTAAAAATGAATAGGGGTTTACAAAAATCATTTTTATCTCCTATCTAATAATCGCTCCAGAAGTAAAAAAAAATGTGTCCCCCCCCCTCTAACTTTTGAACCATATGTTTTAAAAATATGAAAAAAATCTCAAAAGTAGAACTTTATAAAAACTTTCTAGGAAAATTATTTTGAACTTGATAGGTTGAATAGTTTTTGAAAAAAAATTACAAAATAATTTCTGAACTAAGTTTGTAATTTAACCGTGTAAGCAGGTGTTTATTGTACCTGTAATTTCGACAAAATCACAATGAAATGACGTGCTTTCAAATAAAGTAAAAACGGTGAAAATTGGTTCACGCAATAAAGAATTATCCCATGAAAATCATCTTCCATACTTTAAGCTCGCGTGCAATAGTTTACTTAATTTGCCGATAGATGTCGCTGTACGTGGAACGCTCATATCATATCCTACATGGCGGTGTAATTTCAACTCTTTTGTGGGGACACTTACTGTGACGGACGGAAAACTACGGAACCCTACACTGAGCGTGGCCCGACACGCTCTTGGCCGGTTTTTTTTTAAATATAAGTGGGTATAGGTACCTAATAAAAAATAAAACTATTCCTACCTAAATACTTATGAATAATGTCTTATTTTTTATGAGTTGTTGAATAAAAGTTTTATTGTTTGAGGAGTAGAATCTACGCTTTCATTTATTTTTATTGCTCGTGTAACAGGAAACACCCGATATATATACCTAGGTATCGTACTGGTAGAGGATTAATGCAGTAGACGGGTACTCAGCTAGCAACGGAGTATAATGACGTCCTAATCTGACGTCACTAGTGCGTCACTACCAGAATGGTCAAATGTATCGGGATTAGTTAGGGCAAGGTCGGGCGTGGATCGCTCCTTTACACTCTAGTGAAAATCACCACATTTGTCCGGTCGGTCTTATAAAATGTAAAAAGCTGAGTAGAGAAGTAGAAGTAAAGGTAAAAAGGTGGGTATGTCGTAATTAACACTTCCTTCATTCAGATCAATACTTATTACGTATTGTATGAAGCTAGTACGAGTACCACGCAGCGTTGTGTCTCTTGTAAGTAAGCTCATGGGAAAGTAAAAGTGTATTACTCAAGGGGGGGGGGGGGGGGTAGGGCCCCTAGCTGCCCTCCCCCTAGATATAAAAAAAATTGCCAAATGTTGAACCCACAATTCATATTTTCACCCTACATTTATATCAACTTGCCCCCCTCTGTCCTATCGGCTGGCGGTTGGCTCTAAAGGATAGATAACCTATAGGTACGCTTAGAACTTAAATTATTATTCCTTTGTAACATTTTTTTATAAATATATTAATTCCACAGATAAAATAATAATAATAATATGAATATTATATACAAAATTTGTTTAAGTTGCAAATAATTGATTCCGGAAATCAATTACCCCAAACCGGATGAACCTTGAATGTTATACCCAAACATGCCATGCCATGCTTACCTACATTAATATGTAATCAATCCAGATAGCCATACAATACAATGCGCGGATCTAATATTACGGATGAGTATTATGCGCGGCATTGGCTGTAAGCTGAAATGTCACGACCTTCATGTCATGTACTAATGGGCATTTAGGACGTGTAAATATACCTATCTGCTTGATATTCAAAACAGGCCTGCAGTTAAAAAGTTTGTTTTGTTGAGTTTCCGATACGAATGAGTTTATGAGTGATGTTTTTTGATATTTTTTTGAGTTTGCAGTGACAACGGAGGAAAAGGCGAACTCGAAAGAGGTTAGATCGCTATGGTGTATGGGTAGATCACAACTAACACTCGCAGCAAACTTCAGTTACTCTGTGTTACTGGCGCATGTAGCTGTGCTGAAATATCGGAAACTCATAAAAATTTACGTGGTAAATACCCGTTTTCAATATGTAAGGCTTGGCGTACTTACTCCATCATATTTCCAAATTTCCATTGGGCGTCAAACAAAATCTGTCACGACTCACGGGTAGGTAATATGATAATCTTACCAACGGATAATAAACACTAGACTAAATATTAGTTGATGGAAGTAAATACCTAGGATAAATAAAATCAATACAGTCCTGGACATATTTTCAATTTCAGAGCTTTTAGAGACCACTGGTTAAGAACCACTGCTATAAGCACATGGACAGCCAAACGATGTTTTTTTGCATATCTTGCTCTTTGAATTTAATATAGTATACTTAATACTTTTCAAAAAAATCGACCATTGTCCTATCACTTAAATCTGTGCTCTCATTCTAGCGCAAAAACTTGCAGCTAGCTAGCTAGTTAAATAAATACATTACTTAAATACCAAAGTTTTAGGTAACCTAATGTCAAAATAAGTCTGGTAGGTTATTATCGCTCATTAGCTAGGCATTCAAAATGTACTCATAATTGTACTAATGGGTTCAATTAGTACTCTATTTCACCCGTCTGACCTCATACCTACGTTTGGGGGGGTTTCAGGCTGAGATTCACTACCTAGTTCGTGTTTTATAAATCTATAACTTTAGAGGCAAGTTGCAAAATTTATAAAATGGAAAATCATAAAAGTAGTGCGTGAGGGACGATTTAATTTAATACTTACCTACTTTTAAATATATTGATTTGGTTGAATTAAGTCTAATTAACAACTTCACTTATTATATCATATTTGATGAGTCTGAATACGCATCCTTCTTTTGCCTCCACTCTCAATTACGGTTCGTTAATTTTGTTTGAACACGGTCATTTATATCTTTATTGTTTTAACTTCGTGCGTTGCCTTGACTCGTTTCCGCATACTAATGTTAGGTACAATGAGCACCATTGCTTGTCAAACAAAGCGTTTGCGACCGACGACACAATTCCCAAGCGGCAGGGGCATTTATGGAATGCAACACATCAATTTCTAGTATGATAAGATTGATAAGGTGCGCGTAGTTGTCACTGTAGTAGTATACATATACATATCATCTTTAAACTTTAGTCTTTTGCTATTAAGGTGACAACAGAGTGTCAACTATTGGGCATTAGCGCGTCGAGCACTAGGGCGTTTATCTATTGCCGGTAATTTAACGACTTACGGGTAATCTACATTTTATTGGTCTTTCTTAATACACATCAGTCGTTTACCCTGATTGAATGACTGATATTTTACAATAGTACCCGCATTGCAGCAGAGGCGGGAAAATAGGGTTTACCGGCCAAGTAGTTATAGTCCCGAACCCGGGACTTTTTTCCGGGGAGGAATACCAGATTTTGCTCGTATGGAAAGATAGGCGATCACTTCAAGGCTCTTTGATTCTAGTTAGGTATATATAGGGAATCTTACAATATAAATATATTATAGCATGATGAATGTTAGATGTTAGTGATAGCGCAGGCGCGGTAGGAAGCGCTCTCACGGCTCGCTGCGCAGACGCGCACGCGGCTCGGCGAGCCTTGTATCCATACTACATAATCATACATTATTATACAGTATTACGCTACGCACCTAAATCTTAACCTTGTCATACTGTCTTATCATAGTCTCATGGCACTGGAAGGACAATTACGATCTGAATTTTATTTTAGCATTTTTGTATAATAAATATTAGTGGGATTTCTGCTAGGATATAGCTTACTTTACTGTAGTTGTAGTTAAGCAAGATCCTGTTTAGTTTTATTGGTTTCACTGTCGTAAATTCGTAATACGTCTTCCTTTGTTTGTTATAAGTGTTCTTATTTTGGGGATGTGACCGTGGCGTCAATGCGCCGTGTCGTCAAATGGTTGCAACGGAAGACCAGCGCTGGCCCTGCCGGCATTTAACGTTGAGTTGCGACCATTTCGCATTTATTGTTTATTATGTGTTTTGTAATTGTCATGAATAAATCTTTCATTCATTCATTCATTCATACCTATTTACTTCTATAATTTATTATTTGTACAGTCTTGTTGTTGGCTTGTATCTGTTTTTCTCCCCAATAAAGAAAAAATAAAATAAAATACGTTCAATCATTCAAACACAAATCCCAGGAAGGAAGTTACAGTCGAAGACATACATTTTACACCTCATTTCTATCATATTTTACATAGACAGCCACAGTCTAAGAACGTTTTGAGGCTTTGGAGCCTCAAAAACAGACTTCAGACTTGAGTCTGAAGCGCCATCTTAACGAGACCAACCCAAGCTGCCGTTTAATGTAGAGCAGAGTACTATCTGCCCCTTAGCGCCATCTAGTAATTAATAGCGTTACTATTATTACGGTATTACTACGGAAACTTTGGGTTGGTCTCGTTCAGATAGCGGTTTAAACTTGGAGCCTCAAAAAATTCTTAGACTGTGGCTGTCTATCAACATGTATAGCCTATGCTTCTATGTAATAAAATGCAAAAGTGTAAACATATCTTTGACGTTGCCAGTAGTACTAACCCATTACCGCTGCAGGTTACTTTACCGTTAGTAGTCGTATAATAAATAAAATATCAACCGTCCTTTCACTAGCATGTTTTACGACTGCATAGTTCACACGTTCGTTCGTATGCGTATGCACAGTGCACACGTTGAATCGACAATCGTCGGGTACATTCGGGCCAAGGTGCGCGAAACGCGCAAGATTGTCGTATCGGGCATCGGCGCGGGCGCATTCACTTTCGCACAGCAGCACAGCTGCCACTCGACGAGAAATCAAATAATCAAATATAATATTTTGACATAGCCAAAGTCAAGCCTTGATGTTATACGGGAAGGCAGGAGAGTCACTGGTACTGATGTGCAAATTGCGGAGTTTCAAAAAATTTCGGAAAATTCCAAAACATAGGAAAAAATATAAGAAACAGAATTTTTCCATACCCACACAAAATTATGAGGTTCTGAAATTTTCCTTTGTGAAAAATTCCACATTTTTGGAAAGTTCCTTCGCCACATTAGGCTAGGTCTCTAGCCAAATTACCCATAAATTAGAGTCTGTCCGGAAAGAGAAGTGTGGTAGAATGTATGAGGTCCCATATAAATCCTTGACACTTCTCTTTCCGACAAACATGAGTTTCCGGTTTCACATGAGTTTTATTTAAAGTGCCGCCTGCCGCCTCAAATGAGATGCATGGATGTCTTCTTATTCTCCCTGCTTAAGTGGTTACTCTATCCATGGATTTTCCATTCATGACAAATTGATATCAAAAAGAGATTGTTTGAAGTCAATATTGGTTGTCAGAATTGCAAAAGAAGATCATAATATATCTGGATCTGTCAGATCCGTAACAAATCACTTATATTAACAATTTAAAATTAGATGACCACTCTTGCCAATGGAAGGCCGGTGAAAACTTATGGACGCTGTTCCAGATTCCATACAGTGAGAGAAAGAACAGAAGATAAATGGTCCTTAACGATGTACGAAAACCATATGCACTAATAGTATACAGTCAAAAAGAATTTTTTTTTTTTTTTTTTTTTTTTTTTTTTTTTTTTTTTTTTTTTTCATGAACAATACAGTGATTGTGTTAGAAATTATTAAAGATACTTAATATTTACATATATACAATTAAATTTAATTTAATTATAGATCTAGATTTAATTATAGATTTAATTATAGATTTTCTTCAAAATCTTCCCTATGGCGTTAATGTACAAAATTTTAATTTTGGAGTATTTCAGAAGCTGGTGGATTTCTATTTCGGAGCAATTCGAGACAAACAATTTAATCATTTTCGCGAAAATAAAAACTACTTCCCGCCATACAAATTTAGCTTTTCCAAATAACACTGTTGGAGATGTCACTTTTACAGTAGCCTTCCCCATTGTCAAAACACGTGTTCGTTGACAGTCAAAGTCAATTCGTTTAGACAAAAATATGTGCCGACAACTTTATTCTTATGAAATTAAGGCTGTGTCCACGTCCAATGAGTCGTATCAATATTTTAAACCTTATTACGTGGGGCGAGTGATATCATAATTAAGAAACAGATAATTGGCAAAATGATTTAACCTTGATTCGTTTTTGCCGTCTGTGTTCGCGAGGCAACTGTTTGAAGGCCGATTCTGGCAGATAGGTAGTAAATGTATTCTGTTTTTAAATATTGTACTTAGATGTACTATCGGGTTCAGAATTGCATGGCCAATTTATGAATGAATTCATTGATAAATTGACCATGAATTTTGAACCTGATGGTACCTATGTAAGAAAAGTATTTCTTATCAGATACTACGACACATCATTCATTCCAGGTAGTACTATTACTACTAGTCACCGGTAATAGTATCTTCCTACATGAAGACCGCAAAAATATGTGACACTCTCTTATTTGTAGGGTCATAAGAGCGTGTCACATATTTTGGCGGCCTTCGAGTAGGGCGATACTATTGCCGGTGATTACGAATACGAACCTACAAGTCCTACAACTAAGCCGACAATGGACTTAGACCAAAGTGTGAGGAAATGGCTTTATAGTTTTCGAGATATTGGCAGTTTTATATTGCATTTTACTTCGAAATATTAGCATTTTGGCATTTTGAAAAAAGCTATTTTAATCAGCAGAAATAGTAGTTTATGTAATTGTTACGTAATAAGGCCTAATTACGTACAGTTGCATACACTGCTTTATCTACACTCATATTATATATATTAAATTAAGTGTTCGGAAACCATAGAATGACCGCCATTGTACCGTCATGGCCTACTCGATTGTGCCGGCGCTCGCGCGGGACCAATCGAGTTGGCCATGGCGGTAACATTATGTTATCAAATTCGATGTTCCAAATTTGAAACTCATTGCTTAACAATATTTGAGCATGCAACGTTAAAATTACGTTACTGCCGCAGATAAGAAACTTGTCATAGTTAAATCGTTTGTTGTAATGCTTGTCATTGTCTACGGTTTTTGAACGCATTTTAGAGTACTTACAGTATGAGTGTAGATAAAAGAGCAATTCGGTCTTGATGTTGGTTATAGGGACGTAGGGTTTTCTCTCAGTACAAAAGTTAATTAATTATTAAAAAAATTGTGCGCATCGAGAAAAAGTTGTGAATTTTTGAGCATGGATAGAGTGCTCTTAGATGAATATTTTTTTAGTATTGGAGGTCTGTAAAATTTTTGGACCTTCACGTCAAAATCAGGGGTCCCGTGCAATATGTTATTACTCTCTGGTTAAGGCTGCTAGAAGTTGTGTGCAGAATTCATTTTTAATAATAAAAAAGTAAAAATCGAAACTAAAAGAAAAGCTCTGCGGAGAGGAAAAGCACTCAAAAAAATATTTATCGTGGGGCACTCTATCCATGACCAAAAATTAACAACTTTTTCTCGATGCGCACATTTTTTTCAAATTCAAGCTCTGCTATGTATAGTATACCTAATGTGTTCGAGTAGGAGTAAATATATTAATATATTTTCAATGACTCAGTACATAAAGAGTGTCATAACTCCTTATTAACACAAAATGACGGACGTCTGTACAGACAAACTCTCCTTAAAGTGGCCAAAACCAGGGCATCTGCCCTATATAGGACACCGCGGCGCGTGCGCCGCTTTCCCCGCGGTCACGGCCGGCGTCGGCGCCGGAAGCTACTCCACAGTTAACTTCCCCAAACTCTTTTTCTAACATTTGTTTGAAAAACCACCCATATTCATACTTGAATAGAAACTGAATTTCAATGAATTCAAAGAGAAATCAAAAGCCAATCTAAAGTGATTTGGGTGCAGTACAGAGCAGCATTGCTTTTATTTAACCACGTCAGTACCTGATCAATGATCATTCTTATTTGGTGTTGGTTTGCCAGAGGTTTTCAAGTGTTAAGCAGAAACTTTGAAAGTGGGAGCTTTATGAAAAATAAAGCTTTTATCAATTACTTACGATATTATTGTAATACATTATTTTAAAATTAGAAAATGCTATCAATACAGTCAGAAATTAGTTCTTCCGCTTTTCCGGCTGATTTTTGTATTTACATTCCACTTAAGCATGGGATCCGCCTTAATTTACCTACCAATTAAAATCAGTTATGTCACTATTACCCGTTGTTTCTCTAGAAGAATACACAAATAAATACCTATTATTTTACAATCTCATACAAAAATTTATACTCTATAGTCATATAGTCATAGATTATATATTACTTCGTAAAGACGGAGCCAACGGGCACTACGAAGTGGGTGTCAAAACACGATTGTGACACCAACGGTGATCCAGTCGTGAGCGGCACCACACCATAGTGTGAGGTGGTCACAAAATGTCAAAACATTTTGTTAAAAATGCCTAGTTTTATCTTTTATGTTACAAAAAATGACTACAGAAAATTAAAAAAGATAGATAGGATCTATTATAATCTCAGATTATAATCGGTAATTTAATACAAATAGTATTTATTTCTTCCTTAAAACTATTTTAAAGCTATTATCATTTCGTTTCATTGTCACACCCAAGTAAATTCTCCCCGTCGGCCACATTGTGCAAACCAAGAAGGTTGTATATGACATGTCTCTGGCCGGCGATAGACACATTCACGACACATTCATTCACATTCACATTAGTTTTCCGGACAGACTCCAAACAGCTCCCGCTACACGAGACGTTTCTCAGACACGTTTCCACGGGTACACGGGTAGTTACTACTACGACCTGGAGCCCTTTACAACAGGTGGAGGATTTTTGTGAGTATGCAGGTATATGATAATGCACTGACGGGCGTATCTTTATTATATACACCTTAATAAAGAAAAAAATCAATTAAAAACAAACAAAATCTGATAAATTTCCGATACTATATCGCATGTCAAATTGACGGCTATTCTGGTCCTCTATTATTAGATTTCTAGGCAAATAATGGAGGACTATTAGAATAGCTATCGATTTGTATGATCCACAATGACATGACATGAAAATTGTGCAATAAGTGACGTCAAAACGGTTCAATTACCATCAATACGTACTAACGCTCTAAAAGCTTAATATAGGGGGACACTTTAGTACTTTCCTATTGATGACTTCAGCATAAACATACCTATACGCTACGATGAGTAAATCAAAGCAAAAAATAGGCCTTAATTAGAGCCGAACGAAATTAAATACAAGATAATAAACCAATAGAAATCGGACCGGAAAAAGAAGTGTCGTAGAATGAATGACCTCCCATATAAACTACGACACTTTTCTATCCGGTCAAGCTATATTTCATTATAGTTCATTGTTTATTAACATTTAAATCGTGCTAACGAGAAATAGAAACGTGTCAGAGTCCATGTCAATCTGTTACAAGTCTTACAACGAATCTGTAAGAGTATTTGTAACTTAGCAAACCCTGTGTGGGCGAGGAAAGTAATATGGGAAATAAGAAGAAGAATGCTAAACACATCACAGAATAAGAAAAACCCGTCGTAACGTCACAGAATAACTAATAGTGTAAATACGTATAAAACACACTATAACGTACAAACAAGCACTTCTTGTTTATGGAAGATTAACTATGACTACGATGCTACTTTGTACCGGCTGGTAGTACCAGCGTCATTTCAGTAAATCTATTTTGCACAAATTGTCATACTTATTTACTGAGGCTGAGGACTTATTTACTTTTTAATCCATGTAGGTAATACCTAAGTCAAGAGTAGACTGATCGGCCGCTATACAAGTTTCCCCAAACATTGCACAAGAAATATTTCCAAAAACGAAACACATCACTAGACGTGACAGGTCACGTAGAATTTGTGACGAGCTTGGAAAAGTTCTCAGTTAAAATAGATTTGCAATCTCCATTCACTCTTTGTGTGGGTAGGGTAGGTAATAACTGAAACACTTATTTTTCCAACAATTTAGGAACTTTTCGCAACATGCACACCTGTATTCACTCCTGTAGCATAAAATATAGAATAGGTATATAATATATATATTGCGCTACTTAGGCGTGTACACACAGGTAAATACGTGCCAAATGATAGTATGTTCAAAAATGTTAATCAAGCAGTGTTTATGGGGTGTAGTCTATGGAGAGCCGCGACACGCAATCCAGGCGGAGCCGGGACATTGACTTAGTGGCCCTAGTGTTACTGAAACCCATAGAATTTGGCTTTCACCTTCACCTTGACGTGAATATCGTAAACTGAACAAAACGCAAGCTACAAAATCGATCATCGAAGCGACGCAGAAAATTTACAGAAGAGCCTGCAGCACGGAATTATACGTAAGTATTTGGTCTGTATAGTATGTGATGTGAATCATCATTCATGTGTGTGTGTCATTTGAATTATACGACTCCGATTTAATATGACTATCATAACAGAGTAAAAAGCCGAAGAACTATATAATGTAGTTGTTGCAATACTTGCAATCTTCCAACTAAGATTATTGCTTTGTTCTGTAAATAGGTAGAAGTCGATCCCACAGAAATATCCTTAACATGATTCACTCAAGTTGGCATAGTCAGGTCGCCGCTCCGAGCTTGTTTTGTTTTTAACGTCTACCCCCACTAAAGTAGCTTGAATATTGGCCGCTATTACTATGATACACGAATAATCTTGGTTGTGCCTGAGTTTCCGCGGTTGAAGCGTAGCTAACTGAACAATAATTACTAATTAGAGACAACGATTGTTTGAAGTATTTTGATGGGCTATCTCTGTTATGACTTATGACCAATTTACCCCGGAAATAACTTAAATGAAGACAACAGTAATAGGTAAAACTATTTGCCAAATAGTTACGAGGTCAATTTGACACTGACTTGACGTGCCGCCAATTACCTAACTACAAATTATGTAAAATTATGTAGGTTATGTAGGCAGAGGTGCGTCCTCACCGCGCCCTTGAGTCCAAAGTTATGGCTTGTTCCCACGCGAGCTGTCATATAATCGCTCCTCTAATGAATGGGCTATTTGACAGTGAAGTATACCTACTGTGGAAATAAAAGAATATTAATGTTACTTAGCGAAATGGTCTAGTCGTCGACCGCAATCAAAGTAAAAGCATAATTAAATAAGCACTGTGCCAATTTGATAGATGAAAGTCGACACCATCTGGATATGTTAAGCGCAACTATTTTTAAGGCCTAAAATAATATATCTCAGATCCTTCAAACCATCATATGATTTAAACATGTTTACAACCAAATAAGATTTTGTTCTGACCTTCAAAACCCTAAATGAGCTCCCCCCGTCAATGGATTACAATAACCCCGACTTGATTAAAATATAAAATCGTCATAGGGAAAGAGAACCTATATTGTACCATAGTAAACCATACGTGCGATCAGTCATCCTTCGGACTTCAAAGATAACTAGTAAGTGAAACATTCATAGCTCCAGCAACTAGACCTTGCTTCTCCGAGGTAACTTTTAAAGTCATCTCAGTGCCACAAAACCTAGATATAGCTCTGAGTTATATCATAATATTTTTAATCAAAACACTAACACAGAGTTTATACAGTACTGAAATTTCACTTTCACGCACCAATAATAACGATCTCTAAAACCAGTCACTTGTCCATTCAAAAGGGAATGCTCCCGGGAATTCCCGGTACCGAAATTATCGGGGAATTCCGGGAATTTACAATTCAGTAAGAACCGGTACCGACAAATGAAAATCCCGGTTCTCGGTTCTTTTCGGTACTGGGGAGGAAGGATTTTTTTACACGTAGTAGGAAATTTTCCAGTGATACTATTGTGTAATGACTGTGACATGACCTTTGAAATTGTATGGATCATTGTTTGCTGTAATTATTAGTGATACATCAATGCGATTGACTAACTATATTATTTTAAAGGCGAAATATTAACTATCATTTTTCACACCTTTCCTTCAATTTTTATCTCATCACATTACTCTTCATTCGGTGTCTTCTTATATATCAACGTGTAAAGTGTTAGTGTCACGTGTAACGTGACGGTATCTCTATGTGTACTTGTGTAGATATTGTTCTGTCGATATATTTAAAGTAATTTCATTAAAGTCTCTTAGGCTTTTAAGAATTTTTACTAGTCCAGCGTTTTCATACATTTACCTGTTTCACTTACAGCGTTTCCGCGTAACGAAAATAAAAGTGCCATTGTAGTAAGCGCCACTAAAAGTCACACCAGTCATTTTAATTATATTTTGAGTATGAGACAAGAAAGAACTGCGAAATTTATATATATTTTCCAAGTCTAAAGTAATTTCGTTAATAAACAAAGAAGTTATGATTTTTTTGAAAAACCGCCTTTTTTTTGGCTTTGGTGTAAAGTTTGCATTTTGGCGGTTACTACGTTTCCGCTTTTTGCCATCAATATATAGACAAATATATCCATACCACATATTACGGTCATAAGCCATGAACGGGGCACTCGCATAGTTACACTAACGTCATTCTTTGGAAGGCAAGCCCCACGTTGGGCGTCACGCCAGCAGTGTGACGCAAGCAGGTTGAAAGATGCAGGGTGTTTGTTTCTTCACGGGACATGAAGTATAAGGAATTGCATTGCAGTAAATTATTTTTTATAAACGATGTCACTGCACTGCAAATTGCGATTTATTGCATTGAAAATAGAAAATGTCGATTGATCTATATTACTTAAAGAATTGGCGGAAAGTAAAAGTACCCTTTCCGCGCAGGACTTTTTTTGCTATGTATAATTTTTTATTTCGGATACTATTGTATTATTAACTAAAATCAGTACTACTGAATACTGTAGCCACCACTAGATGGGTACTATTGTAGTTTTTGACTTAATCACAAGGATTAATTGGCGTTAAGTAATATTTTGTTAGTAAACGATACACTATATTGCGTCTAGCTTAGAATATAAAAATGTAATAAAAACCACAAGTCTGCAGATGGCTCTTTAAAATGGAGGACGTGTCCATCGCGTCACGTGTCTTGTTCTGTGCCAATTATTTACGTGAACTGGAGAAAACGGCGAGTAGTTTAACGACTGTTTTGACATTGGAAATGTCTTTTCGTTCGTTCCAGTATAGGCCCCGATTTCACGTAAAAGTGCGATCCCCTTATAACTCGGAAAGTTGTAAAGATATGATATTCAAAAATGGCTCAAAAGACTCATATTTACGAGAGCTGTAAGATGCAAAAAGAATTTTTTGAGAAAATTAAAAAAAGAAAAAAGTTATGGCCGGAATAGTGAAAAAAATAATCAATTCTTTCCAAATTTTTGATTTTGGCGTTCGATATTTTGAAACGAAGAATGATATCAAAAAGGAGATCGTCAATTTTTGTTAGGCGATTTGCCCCAGCTCATTAAGGTGCATATAATTATGAAGCAGGTATCAAAACATTCGCCTTAATTTCTAGATCAGGACGGTCATAAAATAATCATGAAATCTAACGGGAAAATTGAGAAATCGGGGATGAAAAACCATGAATGTGATAAGGACAATATTTAAAAGCGTACATGTTTATGATTTACAGTATAACACAAAATAACTACCGGTTTTTTAAAGAATATCTACAAAATCTGACATGATAAAGAAACGAAAATCATAATAAAATAATAAAAAGTCATATTTTGATCCTGCCGCTGATTTCTTGTATTTGGGTAAACAAAGATAATGACTGTCAAACCATCATTGCTACTATTAACTAAACAATTGTAGAACTTATGACAAACAGATAAGGTTTAGCTCTGTTAGTGCGCTACTACTAGTATCCATGAAGTTATAATTTTTAACTGGAGTATACTCTTGGGCCACAAAGTGAGGCCGAAAGAGAGTAATACAGGGAGCTGCGTATCGTTTTGACTTAGGGAGTTATGTCGTCATTAGACAATAATGCCAGCATGACAACAAGTCAAAATGTCAATGTGTGTCAATTTCGTAACGAGTGCGAGTGAGGCACCGCCCCTATAATTAAAAAAAATAGAAATAGAAACATTTATTCGCGACAACAACAACATGCATACAAACATATTTAATGTAAGGATAATTATCCCCTCTATCGGACCGTTTTTTTTCTAATCACCTATGAACGACTGTTTTGCACGGTAATAAGGTTCATCTGTGGTTAGGGAAAAAGTGCAACAATTAGGTACATCCACTTTTTATAAATCCATACGAGTATCAGACACTAAATTGAAAAAAAAATGCGTTTCGTTATCGAAAGGGCATGATATAATGCCGTCATAACGCCCTAAGTCAAAATGAGACGCAGCTCCCTTTCTTTCGGCCCCACTTTGTGGCCGAAGAGTATACTCCAGTTTAAAATTATAACTTCATGCGGCAGACTCGGATGACGGTGACGTCATACATTGACAGTGTCAAACTAGAATAATAAACTAGATTAGCAAAGTAAACGTAACTCCTTTCTAAAAATGTCTGTTTCGTCTCAGTCCAGGTAAAGTTAACCTTATGTCAATGCTGTAAAGACGTTAACAACTTTTTAAGCACTATTTGGATCGTGGAAGGATCAACGAAATTACTTTTTATTTTGTATTTCTAATTCCCGTTTCATTTTCATGAAATATTTTGTCTAGTTTCGTAATAAAATGGGTATTTGCTTAAAATTGCAGAACAAACCTTATACGAGACCATTATCGCTAGTGGGCCTTTAATTGACGGTCTCCTTTGAGAAGAACTCCTGTGGACAATTTAGTCAGCTACAATTTAAGCCTAAAAAAAAGACGATCGGGTTAAGGATCTGCCCTGTAGCCTAACCTTTTTGAAAAAAGTCAGAACGACATTTTTCACATTAATTTTTTTTTAACTGACTTCAAGATTTCAAAAGAGGAGGTTCTCAATTCGGCGTGTATGATTAAGCGGAATTGCTGATGATGATCAGAAGGGAACTCTTCAACGACGCATAGTTCACGTTTGGCGATTCCTCCTCTTATCGAACACACATCGGTGTTTGTTAAGCAAGTAAGATTGTGAGGACAAATTTTCGTCAAGCTCAAGTTCTGATGATGGGATCCATGAGGAATTGAGGGAACTCCTCAAATCTTAAAGGCAAACACATAGTGATTTTTGTATTTTTATCAACAAATCAAGCATTTTCATTCAAAAGAGTAACATTTGATGAAGTGGAACTGCTGATGATGATCAGAACGGAACTCTTCAACGGCGCATAATTCACGTTTGGCGATTTCTCCTCTACGATGTGTTTTTTAAGCAAGTTAGATTGTCAGGACAAATTTTCGTCAAGCTCAAGTTCTGATGATGGGATACATGAGGAATCAAGGGAACTCCTCAAATCTTAAAGGCATACACATAGTGATTTTTGTATTTTTATCAACAAATCAAGCATTTTCATTCAAACGAGTGACATTTGATGAAGTGGAACTGCTGATGATGATCAGAGCGGAACTCTTCAATGACGCATAGTTCACGTTTGGCGATTTGTCCTCTTCGCTATGTTTGTTAAGCAAGTTAGATTCTCAGGACAAATTTTCGTCAAGCTAAGTTCTGATGATGGGATCCAGGAGGAATCGAGGAAACTTCTCAAATCTTAAAGGCATACATAAAGTGATTTTTGTATTTAAATCAACAAATCAAGCATTTTCATTGAAAACAGAGACATATTGATAAAGTGGAACTGCGGCTGATGCCATAAACATGTGAAATGTAACATGAGAAAGGAATTCTTCAACGACGCATAGTTCACGTTTGACGATTTGTCCTCTTCGCTGTGTTTGTTAAGCAAGTTATTTTATTAAGATAATGAGAATGAGAATGAGACTGAGAATGAGAATGAGAATGAGACTGAGAATGAGAATGAGAATGAGAATGAGAATGAGAATGAGAATGAGAATGAGAATGAGAATACGAATGAGAATGAGAATAAGAATGATAATGATAATGATAATGAGAATGAGAACGTGAACGCAAACGCGAACGAGAACGAGAACGAGAACGGGAAACGAGACCGCGAACGCGAACGAGAACGAGAACGAGAACGAGAGTGAGAGTGAGTATGAGAATGAGAATGATAATGAGAATGCGGATGAGAATGAGGATGAGAATGAGAATGAGAATGCGAATGAGAATGAGAATGCGAATGCGAATGAGAATGCGAATGCGAATGAGAATGGGAATGAGAATGTGAATGAGAATGAGAACGAGAACGAGAACGCGAACGCGAACGAGAACGAGAACGATAACGAGAATGAGAACGCGAATGCGAATGAGAATGAGAATGAGAATGAAAATGAAAAGCGCATGTGGAAACCGCAGCTGTGTGATAGCTGCCTTAACTGTAGCCGAAAACCGCAATAAAACCGAACAGGCCTTTCAAAGTTAAATGGGAGCATTCATTTGTACACTCATATCAAAAACTAACAAAAAAATTGTCGATATTTTGGTAAAGGTAACATTTGCCACTGGCATTTACGCTTTTATTGCTCAATATTGAATCTGCACTATATAACTTAAGACGTAAGCGCCAACCGCCAAATGATACCTTTAGAAATATTGTCACAAATAGCCATTTATCTTAAATGTATATTATACTCACCTAGGTACCGCCTCTGTTTCGTCAGGGAAAAACGTTAAGGAGCTAGTAGCTACGCAAAATCTAATCATCTATCTTATCTCTCAATCACGTTAATTTTTGCTCAACTCTGGTTCACAGACGTTATGTCGAGGATACTTATGTTAATCTAAGAATAAAATAATTATCATTCAACGTCGTAGTTTTATTTTATAACATTTTCCTTATCCCGACTTTCTCGTCGCTCAGCGACAATATTTTTTCGACTTCCGTAGATTCATTTCCAATGTGCTCGATAGTCGTGTGAGGCACGAAATCTGTGAATTTTTTTTAGGAACCCTTATAGTTTCGCCATGTCTGTCCGTCCGTCCGTCCGTCCGCGGATAATCTCAGTGACCGTTCAAACTCAAACTCAAACATTTATTCAGTAAGTAGGCCACAAGGGCACTTTTACACGTCAAAGTAAAAGAGAGAGAAAAAAAAACAAACTACACCGGTTCTAACCCTACACCTCTCACCCGAGAAGAATTATGCCCGGCAAGAAACTCGGCGGGACTTATTTTTTCAAAACAACAGTACATCAAAACTAAACAATAAATATAAGTGTGTTGTTCTATAAGAAAACATATCAAACCAAGGTTAGATTAACCAACAATAGGTTATAGTTTAAGAAAAATACCAAAGAAAAAAGATGAGTCCAAATCTGACTATTGAAAATGAATTACATACAAGTTTGATATACTTTCTTACCTGAACTGTGTCTTCTACATATATTTCCAAATTATAATAATCCATCATCAAGTTAGAAACAAATTTAAATAAAAAAAAAAGTAAGTGATTCTAGTATACAATAAACATACTATTTCTAAATTATCCTTAGAGATGTATAAGGTCTCCAAGTGTCTTGATCTATATATTCTATATAATAAAAAAAATATGGATAATCAAGCACCGAATGTTGTGTCTAAAGCCAATTAAACTGAGACCTTGAAAGTCACATTTAAGAGATATCGCAATTTTTGCAACAATTTATTTAAAAATGTTAAAAGACAATATGACAGGGAACAGCTCGAAACAGCAGCGAAAAACCCCAAAGCATTATGGAAAACGATTAAAAAAATAACTCATTATAAATCTAAGGATAAAAACAATAATCTGGAGTTACTTAATTCTAAACCATCTCCTCCTGCAGCTGCTAACCACGCTAACAATTTCTTTGCTACTGTAGGACAAAATTTGGCAGAGCACATATTAAAAAATAGTAACACAAGCCATCGTGCAAGACAGGTCTCATCGGCCTTGACGAATACTTCCTCCTTTGTTCTCCTTGACGCGGATCCCAGGGAAGTGGGGGATATTCTAATGAGCCTCAAAAATGACAGCGCCCCTGGATGGGACGGAATCTCTACTAAGTTCTTGAAACTCGCCAGTCAAGTAGTTGTCCCCATTATTAGTCATCTCGCTAATTTGTGTTTTGCTCAAGGTGTGTTTCCAAAGCAATTGAAACAGGCAATTATTA
The DNA here is from genome assembly GCA_947086415.1 of Pammene aurita. Taxonomy (NCBI): domain Eukaryota; kingdom Metazoa; phylum Arthropoda; class Insecta; order Lepidoptera; family Tortricidae; genus Pammene; species Pammene aurita. The sequence continues at coordinate 14,643,022 of OX352292.1, read as the reverse complement.
CAACTGTTTATTACACCTGTTTACAAGTCGGGTGAGAGTGACGATGTCAATAATTATCGGCCAATAGCCGTACTGCCATCTATCTCGAAAATTATAGAGAAACTAATAAACAATAGGCTCACAAATTACCTAGAAAAATTTAAACTTCTATCAGATGCCCAGTATGGATTTAGAAAAGGGAAATCCACAGAAGATGCTGTCTTGGCACTAACAAATAAAATCACACACATCACAGATAAGGGTGATAAATGTCTTGCCGTATTTTTAGACCTGCGTAAAGCTTTTGACACCGTCTCTCTTCCATTGCTTGCGGATAAGCTTGAAAAAATTGGCATTAGGGGAACATCGCTCGATCTATTTAAGAGCTATCTTAATCGCCGCACACAAAGGACAAAAATCGGGTCACATGTAAGTGACGAGAATATAGTAACATTTGGCGTCCCTCAGGGAAGTGTTCTGGGCCCTACGCTCTTTCTTGCTTATATTAACGACCTCACTAATCTCAAGGTTGACGGTGGATGCGTGTTCTCGTACGCTGACGATACAGTAATAGTAACGGGATAGTAACGGGAGATCGTGGGATGCGGTGTTTGATAAAGCTGAAAATGGGTTGCACAAGATTGCTTTATGGCTGAATCATAGCTTACTGACGCTTAATATAACTAAGACCAACTATATATGTTTTTTAAAGTACGGGAACACACAACCACCTAAAGACCTAAAAATAAAAATACATACATGCAACTTAGTAAACACCCAGATTTGCAATTGCCAACCCATTGACAAGGTTTCATCAACCAAATATCTCGGGATCATCCTTGACCAGCGCCTCTCCTGGCATAGCCACATTGATTATCTAAATGGAAGAATCCGGAAGCTGATATGGCTTTTCAAAATCCTAAAACATGTCGCATCTACTCATCTACTTACCCAGGTATATACTTCACTTGTCCAGTCTATTGTGACGTACTGTATTCCCATTTGGGGTGGAGCCAATAAAACAAAATTTCTGGAGGTTGAAAGAGCGCAAAGGTGTATGCTCAAAGTATTTTTTTCTAAACCCTATAGATATCCAACAGATGCTTTGTATGAAGAATGTAACTTATTATCTATAAGAAAACTCTATATTTTGGGATGTATTATAAAATTACACTCAACAATAAAGTATGACGCTGTCAATAGTAATCGGAGGAGAAAGCCTAAAGCCGCGAAAGTGCCCTCTCTGAACTCTAAATTTGCCAGAAGACAATTCTGCTACCAGTCTGCCAAACTATATAACTATGTAAACGAACTTCTAAATATCTGTCCGCAACTAACTTATGTCTACAAAAAAAATATTACACAGTGGTTAAAAACATTATCTTATGCCGAAATTGAATCCGTCATGTAATATGCACTCTCAAACTCACACATACACACACACACACAAACACAAACACACACACACACACACACACACACACACTCACACACACTCGCGCGTATATTGAAATATAATAATGTGAATTTTGTTTTAAACTGTATAATTTTTGCCTTATATGTATGTATAAGCATAGCATAGGTGTTTATTATAATTATAAATCATGTATTAAAGATAAACTATAAATTGGTTTGTAACCCTCGAAGCTTATTGAAGAGCGGAGTCTTCTGGCACAAGTAAATACCTTACTTAAAAGAAGACTTCTGTTTTGTTTCTATTAATGAGTTAAAGTGTAACCAATAAATTATTATTTTCATTTAAAAAAAAAACTAAAATTAAATATGATTAATAAAAAGTTACGTAAATGTGTTGCCCCAGTTAGCCTAAACAGACCGGTCTCCACAAACAGCACCCGTTCACGAGTATGACGCATATCTCAGCCATCGCCTCCCTCAACCTTTCTTCGGGAAAGTGGCGACCCGATCAACGACGCCACCATAAGCAGAGCCTTTTAAGCGTGCATGACATGTTCAAGCTGGCGGGCTTTATTAATTAATAAAAACTAGCCATGTTTAGTCTGGTGAGAAACAGTATTATGTGCTCGTATTTTACATGCGTGAACTAAATTACAATATAAAAGTGACATAGAGATGTACATGTCTCTAAGTGTCAGGATCATTAAATATATATCTATACATATAAATATTTGCGAATGCAAGACTTAGAGATGTATAACGTCTCTAAGTGTCCAAATACTAAATAAAAACAAAATAAAATAAAAACGAAAACAGGTAATACTGGACACTAGTAAAGCTGCTTCATAGAGTAATGTACCTAATAATTTCTCAATTTGTATTGTACAGTCACGTCTGAAAATATGGATACATTTAATGTGACAAATATATGTATCCACGACTGTATTACCAAGGAGTAAAGACGTGGATACATGTTTTTGTCACATTAAATGTATCCATATTTTCAGACGTGACTGTACTAACCATATCAAGCTACAGGCTTAAAGGCATCGTTATCCTCAATGAATTCGTTTAAATTATAGTACTCTCTCCTCAACAAATAGCGCTTAACATAAGACTTGAATTTATTTACTGGCAAATTCACTACATCAGCGGGGACTTTGTTATAAAAACGTGTACAGTTCCCAGCAAAAGACGTACGAACCTTACCGAGGCGGTGGCCAGGCTCAGCAATCTTATCTTTATTTCTAGTGTTATAGTTAATGGATATCACTGTTGAGCTTGAATTCATGGATGTTTTTCCGCACATACAAAATTTCAAGTACGTATTGAGATGCTACGGTAAGAATATTTGCCTCTTCAAATTTTCCTCTTACGGATGCTCGACCGCGCATTTTATAAATGCCACGTACATCTCGTTTTTGTAGCACAAATATGGTCCCAATATCAGCCGCTTTACCCCACAACGGAATTCCATACGACATAACACTGTGAAAGTAACTGAAGTATACCAGCCTGGCAGTTTCACTGTTTGTTAGATGGCTGATTCGCCTCACGGCATAGGCTGCAGAGCTAAGTTTCCCAGCTAGGGTGGCTATATGTGGATGCCATTGTAATTTCGAGTCTAAAGTGACTCCTAAGAAAACAGTTTGATTTTCGAATTCCATTGTTTCATCATTTATTATAATCTTGCTGCTGTTAATCTGCTTGACGTTGGGAAGTGTAAATTTGATGCACCTCGTTTTCTTGGCGTTCAAAAGTAGGTTATTAGCCGAAAACCAATTGACTACTGTGGAGAGTGCACTGTTAATACTATCGAAGCTGTTTTCTTTTCTGTCCACTTTAAATATCAGAGATGTGTCATCGGCAAATAACACTATATCATGTTTATCTTGCAAAATTTTAGGTAGGTCATTAATGTACACCAAAAACAGGAAGGGACCAAGTATTGAGCCTTGAGGCACTCCGAGTGCCACAGGGGACCCAGAAGATTGAGTTCCATTACTAACCACTCGTTGTGTTCTATCCGATAGGTATGATGAGACGAGGTTAAGGGCACCAGCTTTGATCCCGTAATGGCTTAGTTTTCTCTTGAGATTTTCGTGATCAACGCAATCAAATGCCTTCGATAGGTCACAGAATATTCCAACAGCATCTTGTTTTTTTTCCCAAGCGGCAAAGATGTGCTTAAGAAGAACAGTACCTGCGTCAGTAGTCGAGCGACCTCTGGTAAAACCAAATTGATTTCTGGCGAACAATTCGTTTCGGTTAAAATGTGACACAAGTTGATTTAGAATTAGTTTCTCGAAAACTTTGCTCAGTGCCGGCAGTATTGAAATTGGTCTGAAATTGCTTGGTTCTGTTCTCGATCCTGATTTGAACAAGGGGATGACCTGGCTGTGCTTCATTATGTCTGGAAATATTCCTGTATCAATACATTTGTTAAATATATCAGCTAAATGTGGTGCAATCGATTCAACAATGGAATGTAGAACTTTAACAGATAGGCCCCAAAGATCTTCAGTTTTCTTTAAATTTAGGGATTTAAATGTTTTAATAACTAAGTTCGGAGTAACATATGAAAATTTAAAGATATCTGTACACTCTGCTATATTTGTTTTCAGTATTTCCTCAGCGACGTCAGGCGATGAATGAAGAGCCTTTGTTGTTTCTACCGGTATATTAGAGAAGAACTGCTCAAAATGATCCGCAACTTCCAGGTCCGAACTCACTAAATTATTATTAATACGTAGGTTGTAGTGCGGATCTTTGATTTTACGTTTCCCTACGTTAACACTAGAGAGCTGAAATTTGGTACTAATATCAATCACGCCGATAAAGTGGTAAAATAAAAAGTGGAAAAAATGTTTTATTAGGGTACGTCCCCTATACGTAAAGTGGGGAGTGATTTTTTTTTTTTCATTTCAACCCTAACGTGTGATATATTGTTGGATAGGTATTTAAAAATGAACAGGGGTTTAGTAAAATCATTTTTTGATAATGTAAATTCCAGAAGTAAAAAAAAATGTGTCCCCCCCCCTCTAACTTTTGAACCATAAGTTTTAAAAATATAAAAAAAAATTCAAAAGTAGAACTTTATAAAAACTTTGTAGGAAAATTATTTTGAACTTGATAGGTTGAATAGTTTTTGAAAAAAAAATACTAAATTATTTCTGAACTAAGTTTGTAATTTAACCGTATAAGCAGGTGTTTATTGTAATTTCTAAAAAATCACAATGAAATTACGTGCTTTCAAATAAAGTAAAAACGGAGAAAATCGGTTCACGCAATAAAGAATTATCCCATAAAAATCATCTTCCATACTTTAAGCTCGCGCGTAATAGTTTACTTAATTTGCCGATAGATGTCGCTGTACGTGGAACGCTCATATCCTACATGGCGATGTTATTTTAACTCTTAAGTGGGGACACTTACTGTGACGGACGGAAAACTACGGAATCCTACACTGAGCGTGGCCTGACACGCTCTTGGCCGGTTTTTTTAACATTCTTATCAGATTTATCAAGCATATATCGTTACGTATCTCACACTGCTATGCTACTCTAAGTTGAAGCGCAGTAACTCTGTATGCATCCCATATCGAGTTACCACATTTTTTTATTGACGCAACAAGATACGAGTTTTTTTTTCAAAGTAGTGATGGTTTGTAACTACCTACATGCGCAAGCGCACATTTAGAGTCCCTCTCTCTAGGGATTATATAAATAGATATGTAGATAAAACTCACATGAATTAATTCTAAGTAGACCAAACTAACATTGTCATTCTGGTTTTTGTCACTCTTAGGATGGATTCTCACAAACAGTGGATTACCTTTAAAAGTATCTCCATATTCACTGAAGTATATCTTGATAAATATGAAGCAGAATATTATAATTCAGTATCACAAATTATGTAAGTACCTATACGGATTTAAACTTATTATATTTAAAAGCGCCATGTTTCGGGCGTGTTTATCCACGCGACCGACTTTCCCGTAAAAGCTTCATCTGGCTCCGTTACCCGAAGAGTCTATTAATTCTGCAAGACTTCATTAAGAAGCTTGTACATTTTAATTCGGATTCGTTTCGCATTCTCGGAACCGAATACAACGCTGAGAACGGAATGGTTTAGAAAATCGTATATCCTGCCTCCAGTGCCCTATCTCCTCAAAGGACGAATAAGCTTACTGCTTTAAATGCATGTTTCCAAGTAGTTTTAACATTTGTGTTGAGTCTGTTAAGAGATTGCCTTAGCTTGTAGCTTTTAACTAGCATTTCAGAGTTAAAATGGCTCGTTGGGTTGCTTGATATTTGCAAGAAATATCAACGAGTAAGCAGTTGCTAGAAGTAGGCATATTTCCGACTGTGATAGGTATGTACCTATTATCCGAATTTTCCATGGAGCTTAGAATCATACCAAACCAATGTAACCAATTTTAGGGTAAGAATACAAGAGTTTGATTGAAATTGATGTTCTGAAACAGACTAAATCTCTTAACAGCGATTTTTTAAGCTTTAAATACCTACACCATACACCTTATGTAGGTAGTTATCATAAAAAGTAAAGAAATAAATAGGAAACCTTTTCTATTTTTACAATATTTCAGCAAATTGCGAGCGGGTCGTTGTGGATAGCAGTGGGCAATCCCATAACGGGCGCGCCCGGAGCGGGTCAAGGCCGGTCTGGCACAGCTAAGGTACCAAGCGCCGGACCTAGGCTACGCTATTAAGTTACTTTTCTCAAACATGCTCGGAAATGTTCCTGTTACGTTAGTAATTAGAGACCAGTAGGGACTCTATTCCAAGGCAGGTTCAGCGCGACGTACGTAAAGGATTTTCATACAACATTAAATCACTCAGCCAGTAACTGAAGCACTAAACAAGTAATTTTATTTTCTCAAACATGCTCGGAAATGTTCCTGTTACGTTAGTAATTAGAGACCAGTAGGGACTCTATTCCAAGGCAGGTTCAGCGCGACGTACGTAAAGGATTTTCATACAACATTAAATCACTCAGCCAGTAACTGAAGCACTAAACAAGTAATTTTATTTCCTTACATGTTTGAGAAAAGCACTATACATGCTTCGACCGTAATCAGCTTACCTGGCTTCGTATTGTAGCCGTCCTCGTCTTCGACTCGGACGGCTACTAAATACTCAGCCAGGAAAGCTTACTTACTGGTCTCTGCAGTAATGTACTATTATTGAACAGTTCAAATCAGCAAATCATGTAACAGTTGTTTACGGAATCTGCTCGATTACTGCTCGCGTGAATCACGTTCTCGCGGAAATAGTGGCTCTTACGTGGAAATATTATGTACGCGAAAATCTACACTAGATAAATAATCTATCGCAACATACTGCCGCTAAAACATCATAGGATGACTATATTTCTTTACCTACTATTATTACCAGCATTTTCGGTGTTAATGTAGGTCAGGCACCCACGCAGTTCTACTACTCATGAAGAAATATTAAGCCAAATTAAGCTCCGGCATACCAAAGAAAAAATCTGCCCCACCGCCACTGGACTAGGTCTCATCTATATTTGCTAGCAATTAGATACATGCTTATCTAGTCCACCTACCAACACGCCGATTTGCATTCTTGAAGTTTTAATATTTGGTTATGGGATTCGACAGGATGCTTCAACTACTTATAAATAAGATTTCGATGCTTCAAAATTGTTATCTTCTGTATATAAGTAAAACAAAGTCATGCCGGTTACACCATTCACTCAAGAACAAGGCTGAACCGATTTAAATGATGTTTGTTTTTAGGATTTACCTCATACCTCAGCCCCGAATAACAGGATAAATACCTAATATTAGAAAAAATAAAATAAAATAATAGTTGGCGGTACGAAGTTAGCCGGTCAGCTAGTTTTTAAATTGTTCGCAATGCCGCCGAGCTATCGTCCGCGCACATGCGCAAATTGAAGCGTAACTGAACTGTTTACCGCTGACGTAAACAAAGTAGTCAAACACTTTTTATAAAAACAGCAATCGTGTGTACAAAAATACGATGAATCATGATGCCATTGAAGTCTGCAGGCGAATGTTGGACAAAACTACTGCCTCAATTTAACACCGCGGAAGAGACAGGCGCAGAGTTTATCACGCTGTCACGTCGACACGGCCATCCTATCCGTGCTGGTCGTTGCAACGGGTGTTAAGAATCAACCACCACAACTCCGTTCACACATTTATGTATTTAGTGTTATTGTTAAACTTACTGCATTATTTTTTACTATATTTTATTAAAAGTTTTTAAAAATCTTGTCTTGGTGTAGGATTTGTCCGGACAGAGAAGTGTCGTGGTTCATATGGAAGCTCATACATTATCATAGATGACAGTTCTCTTTCTGGACAGACTCTATAGTTGGTGTTGTCCCCTGCGAGTAAATGCCTCCTCCAGCTGCTTCCATTTAGAAACGATTAGTAGCAATGGTCATCCAATTTCTACCTGCTGCCTTTACCAATTCATCGACCCATCTTGTCTTTGCTTTTCCTGGTAGTATAAATTAATAAAAAAATCTGAAGACCACAAGGACGTTCTAAGGGTTATCTTAAACGTACGGAATAACATCCCAAGCGAAGCTGCAGTTATAGATAAATAAGTAAAGTTATTGAATTTTTAAGATATCCGAATGAATACTGAGCCTTTCTGAACATTTGGGCATCTCAAAAAAATATTAATATACCTAATATGGATAAGAATTTTTCGTGTCCTGTGTAATGTAAATGAATATCTAATTTGCTTAACGTAGCTGACTTGCCGCCGACTGGCGCCGTGCGTTCGTACTGCAACGACGAGCAGTCCGGATAATAGCATGTGTTCCTCCCGATTCACCAGCAGTTCAACAGCTTTGTTAGGACCAACATGACTGTTTTTCCCTTAAGCCCGGGCAACCTACGAAATCTAAGAGAAAGGAAACGAGGAATACTAGCAACGACTAGTTGCAGACTAACCAAGTCTACCAAAATAACTTATGTAATCGGACCAAAATTGTATAATGCCATCCCTAAGTACAGAGATGTGCAAAATGGTTTAGAAAAAGTATTTAAATACAAAATGCAAATACTTTCATGATTTACTATTTCAAATGCAAAATACAAAATACTTAGCAAAATTGTATTTCAAATACTAAATACGAAATAGGTATTTTAAAATACTTTTTAAAATACAAATGCTTTTTAGAATTCCGTCGGCAAGATGTAAAAAACGGAATCCTTATCTCGTCATGTCCGTCTGCCCTTGATCATATATGAATAAATATAAAGCAAATGTTGATCAAATTTTAACCAGAGGTGAGTTTTGTGTGCCACTAATTTGTTTTGTAGGTAAATGGTTAAAATATTTTTTAGGGTCGACACTCGATACATGCAATTAAATGTTTTTTTCATGCTTTGATAGTGAGTTATATTTATCTATAAGGATCCAAATGTCATTCATTTCCGTTCCAGGGAATTTACTTTCCAAGTATTTTTTTTAGTTTCAATGCAATATCAATTCGGTACAAAAATGGATTGCTATTTAATTCTGGCGATAAGACGTCCGACTTCAATCTGGAGGTCTCGGGATCGAATCCCGACTTTGTACCACTGAGATTTTCGGAACTTATGTACGAATTATCGGTTGATATTTATCAGTCTCTTTTCGGTGAAGGAAAACATCCCGCGGAAACCGGAACTAATCCCAATAAGGCGTAGTTTCTCCTCTGGGTTGGAAGGTCAGATGGTTGTCGCTTTTGTAAAAACTAGTGTCTATGCCAACTCATGTGATTGGTTCGCCAAGCCAGGACAAACGCTAAGAGGATGATGATTTCCATACTTATCTTAGCTCTCGATTTCAAAACAGACGACTAGTTACAAAACGACGAGATCGTTAGGAATGAGTGCCCTTTTTCCCTTGGTTACGCGGTGTCCTGTCCTACCAATCACCCACGTAGGAGCAATATAACTATAACCTGTTAAACCTAGGGTAGGTTCTACCAACATTATATTAAATTACAAAAAAAAGTATTTTCAAACTAGAAAATGGGTCCCAAAAAGTATTTCAAATAAAATACAAAATGGTTTTGTTAAAAAGGTATTTAAATACAAAATAGGAAATAGGTATTTTGCATTTTGTATTTGCATTTCAAATACAAGTATTTCAAATAAGTCACATCTCTGCCTAAGTATATACAAAACCTAGAAAATAATAACTCATTTTTTAATGAATTTAAAAATTGCTAATTGAAAATGCTTTCTTTGACATTAGAGAATAGGCACGGTGAATTTTTTTCATGTATGGTATCAATCGATTCGTTTTGTTGTGAGGATCAAATGTCTATATGCGGCCAACTGCGTTAAAGCAACACAAAAGTCAGAAATTAGACTTAAAGTTGATTTGCATTTGTTTCAAAAGTGACGTCACACTCATATAAGTAGTCGCCCTGTTTAAAGTATGGAAAAATTATGAAATTGCTATTTTTACAGTGAAATGTTGTGTTTATGTGTATGGTTACCATACAATTTATTTAACAGTAAAATGTTAAAAATCTAATGGTATCACTGTTTTTTTTTTAATTTCGTACTTAAAAAAATGAAAAATTTTGAAATTTTGAAGCATGAAATCTTTAAACCATTTCAATAGATTTTTTTAATTTTCACTTTTTTTGGATATATTGGTAATTCTGCATCCTATCAACTAATTTTTTTTTATTGCATAATTCAACATGTGTCATCATCTCTATTATGTGACATAAAATTAACTTAATTATAATTGTGTGGCTATTGTAATCAGAATTGACATCGTTTGACTTTTGTGTTAACATAATTTATTTTTAAAGTCCTTATTACTGTAAATTGCGAATTATTATTATATAATACCTCATTAGTATTAATTTTAATATTAATTTTACTTTTGACGTGTATTGTATCTGTGCATTTACGAAAAAATGAATACGAGTATGAATAACTAAAATCTGGGATCACCAGCTTTCAACCTAAGTAAGATTGAAAGGATCTTCGCTATCTGTCATTCACACTAAACGTCGCAGCGTCACAACACCGGAGTATTATGATGTCGCAAGCTCTTTGAGTCAGCTGAGACAATGTCAGGTAACCGGGGCAGGGCCGGCAGGGTTATTCGTTTCTCAAGCGAGTATTTATCTTAGGGAAGCCCGAATAACTGTGAATTCGAGATCCGTAACAACTATGAATAAGCAGAGATCACCAAAGTCCAACGCCCCACACTCGGCGGCGATCGGAACAGGCCAGGACGAGCCGCAGCCGGTGTCACTGCGCAGCCGGGATCACGGATCACATTCTACTCTCGTGAATAATGCGCTAAATGCGGACTTTCTGATTGATCGCTATCACTGTTGTTAAGATCAGCGATTCGTCATATGCATTTTATTCTCCTTGTATCTCATAATTGATGAATCCCTATAGTATCCAGTTTTGCCACATACTTTCAAATAAAACAAATCAAAGTCTTTTCAATAAGCAGTTAAGTGAAAATAAAAAACCGGCCAAGAGCGTGTCGGGCCACGCTCAGTGTCGGGTTCCGTAGTTTTCCGTCCGTCACAGTAAGTGTCCCCACTTAAGAGTTAAAATAACACCGCCATGTAGGATATGATATGAGCGTTCCACGTACAGCGACATCTATCGGCAAATTAAGTAAACTATTGCGCGCGAGCTGAAAGTATGGAAGATGATTTTTATGGGATAATTCTTTATTGGGTGAACCGATTTTCACCGTTTTTACTTTATTTGAAAGCACGTAATTTCATTGTGATTTTTTAGAAATTACAATAAACACCTGCTTTTACGGTTAAATTACAAACTTAATTCAGAAATTATTTTGTATTTTTTTTTCAAAAACTATTCAACCTATCAAGTTCAAAATAATCTTCCTAGAAAGTTTTTATAAAGTTCTACTTTTGAAATTTTTTTCATATTTTTAAAACTTATGGTTCAAAAGTTAGAGGGGGAAGACACATTTTGTTTTACTTCTGGAGCGATTATTTCCGAAAATATTTACATTATCAAAAAATGATTCTAGAAAACCCCTATTCATTTTTAAATACCTATCCAACAGTATATCACACGTTAGGGTTGAAATGAAAAAAATAATCGCTCCCCACTTTACGTATAGGGGAGGTACCGTAATAAAACATTTTTTTCCACTTTTCATTTTACCACTTTGTCGGCGTGATTGATATACATATTAGTACCAAATGTCAGGTTTCTAGTGCTAACGGTCACTGAGATTATCCGCGGACGGACGGGCAGACATGGCGAAACTATAAGGGTTCCTAGTTGACTACGGAACCCTAAAAACATCTATTTTTATTTATGCCAGTTATAAAAAAAGTGTTGTTCCACAATATTTATTTGTCATGTTCAAAGAAAATATTAAATTCGTTAGTTCACAAACACTTTCAGCTTAATACACTCGCGTGCAAATAATTCGGGTCAGTACGAAAAACTATAATATCTCCTAAAATAATAAAGCTAGGAGCCTGAATTAAATTGTATATTATAGATAAATGCATAGTTAATAAAACAACGTCAAGAGTTAGAGATGATATTCACTTGTTTATTTAATTAACATAGTAAACACGATATCAATTAATTATAGGTAAAAAGCAACCGTGGTACCTCACACACAAAACTAAAAACAAAAAAAGTAAAACATATCAATACTTCGTATTGCCTCCTCGGGCTCTTCTTACAGCTTCTAAACGATTGGGCATACTGTTTATTAAGTTTCTTATGCGTTCTTGCGGGATATTAGCCCATTCTTCCACTAACGCCTGTTTCAGGTCTCTAAGTGTAACTGGGGCGGGGTTTCGATTTCTTACACGCCTTCCGAGCTCGTCCCATACGTGCTCAATCGGATTTAGGTCCGGGCTTCTCGAGGGCCAGTTCATAGTGTTGATGCCAACCTCCTCAAAATAATCTTCCACAATCTGTGCGGTGTGTGGCCTGGCGTTGTCATGCATGAACATTGAGTTTTCACCCATATTAATTAAATATGGGCCTACATGCTCATTAAGAATCTCTTCCACATACCTGGCACTAGTTAACGTTCCATTTTCTATCAAAACTAATTGCGTGCGACTCTCTGAAGAGATTCCAGCCCAAACCATAACAGACCCACCGCCGAAAACAACTTTTTCTTCAAAACAGGCTGGAATAAAACGTTCACCTGGCCATCTGTAAACTCTTCGCCGCCCGTCATGTGCACAGAGCATAAATCTGGATTCGTCAGAAAACATAATTCTTGCCCATTCTTCGGCACCCCATCGCCTGTATTCGCGTGCGTAAAGTTTCCTTACAGTTCGATGCCCTCTGTCAAGTTTTGGGCCATTTGCCGGTCTATGTGGGGTCAAATTAGCTTCACGAAGCCGCCGCCTACAGTCCACTCGCTGATGTCATCTCTTCGGGTCTCCCGAAGTTGGTTTTTGACTTCAAATGCAGTGAGATACCGATTTCGGAGCATTGTTGTTACAATAAATCGATCTTCTCTAGCCGTAGTACATCTCGGCCTGCCGGTTCCTGGTCTTCGAAGGTTCCTGCCAGTTTGTAGGAAACGTTGGAGGACCCTCTGCACCGTAGATAGTGACACGCCTGTTCTTCTTGCTGTATATCTCTGACTTCTGCCTTCTTGTAACAAAGTGACGATACGTGTACATTCATCTTGTGTTAGCGACATGATAGTAATTCAATAATGACCATCAAAGTCAACAAAAACTGCCTTTTATCATTTTGCTTTGACAGATTGAAAACAAAAGTGAGAAAACAATCAAAAGTGAAATAAGCTCAATATGAATTTGGTACCAAATTCGACTTTTTTTTCAATAAAACTTTTTCCAGAATTCTTGTAGAACATTGAAGGTTCAATTTCATTCGATATTAAATTCTCTTTAATACACAGTTAGTTTACTGCACATACCGCTATTAATTTGCAAAATAAAAGGGTTTTTGTCACTGACCCGTATTATTTGCTCGCGAGTGTATTATGGATGAATCCCTATAATAACCAGTTTCGCCACATACTGATTTCCAATAATCATCTTTCAAATAAAACAAATCAAAATATTTTCAATAAGTAGGTATGTAAGTGAAACATATATTTTTAATTTTAATTTATGCCAGTTGTATGAACGTGTTGTTCCTGTTCCACAATATTTATTTGTAACATTCAAAGAAAATATTATTTTCGTTCAGAAAAAAAATCAGCTTCTTGGCGTAATCCTCTTGACAAGGGACACCGATTAGGCGATCGATATACAAAAAAAAAATGCTCCGTGCCCAGTGCCCACCATGTAAGCTATTGTGAGTTAGCCCATAATAGTAGTAGGATATACTCCTGCTTCCGATTTCCTATGACTGGAACCGGGAAATTCCCCTATCTTTTATACAAAACCATAAGTACAAGCACCAAATTTGAATTCGTTCGATAATGATAAATCACTCATAAATTTTCCACCCATTATTCGTCGGAGCTGCAGACCGTTTAAACAGCATCATTCACTTTCATCAATCGGCTTATCGTGCATAAATTTGTATTGTATACGCCACAACACGACGCCGCGTCGTAAACACAGCGCATGCGGCGAAGGACGCCTCCCGATTTAATCGAGAGCCTGCTTGCGCGCGCGATTGTTTCAGCGTCAGACTATTATGAGCTTCCATTGTAGCTGTAAAGTCTAGATTTTCAAAAGTTGAGTCTGAGCGATTTGATTAATATCGATCTTGTAATAACGGTATTCCAAATATGAAGACCCACAAATACACAAGTACCTGGTAATATAATATCAGTCTCCCTGACTACTATGACTAGTATGACTACTTAACTGCCTGTCAAAATAATGGGTCTCTATCGGTTCCCATAAATTTTTACTTCCGTTTTTTTCAGTCCATAACGTTTTCCATCATAATTTTTATTAGTCATATTATCAATAGTCATAAAATTTAACAATCTAAATTGCTGGTCCGATTTTTGCAGGTCATCATTATTGTTAGTCATAAAATCTGTTACTCATAATATTCAAAGTCCAGATGGTATCTATTACATAATGTTGAAGGCAATAAACTTGCTTATAATAATTGTTTTAAGTTCTTTAATCGCAAATTATAATGATAACTAGGGGTGTATATTGGTTTCCACAAATTTTAAGTTCCGATTTTTTATAGTCCATAACGTTAGCCATCATAAGATAATAAGATCGTTAGACAAGATAATCAAAATCGTTTTTTTAGGGGTCGCAGTTCTAACCTAACCTAACCCACTTCTGGCAACAGTTCGTTTCCTTGGGGTCGCAGTTCTAACCTAACCTAACCCACTTCTGACAACAGTTCGTTTTCTTGGGGGTCGCAGTTCTATCCTAACCCACTTCTGGCAACAGTTCGTTTCCTTGGGGTCGCAGTTCTAACCTAACCTAACCCACTTCTGACAACAGTTCGTTTTCTTGGGGGTCGCAGTTTTAACCTAACCTAACCCACTTCTGATAACAGTTCGTTTTCTTGGAGGTCGCAGTTCTAACCTAACCTAACCCACTGCTGGCAAATTATGACTAATGATGTTTATGTCCATAAAATTCATAATGGATATCATTTTATGACTATCGAAATTTAAAAAAAAGTGGAATTATGGGAAACAAAGGAATGACATTAAAACGATAGGATTAACGACTATTAGTCCGATAAAATATTTCTGAATAATTATTGATAGACCTTTGAATGTTATACCCATCAATTTTATGCCTTTTGCGATCATAGTGTTTAATATTATAGATCTTTATTATTAGAACTATGAAATGTTATGCTTTACAAAAATTATGACTATTGATGTTTATGCCCATAAATTATATGGATATCAATTTCTGACTATCGAAATTCGAAACAATAAGTTTATGGGAAACAAAGGGATCCCCAAAATAATTTATCGATTTTTTAACTGTGTCCAACAAGGGAAATTATCTAAATATAATGACAAAACATTAATTACAGTCACGTTTGTCACTTTAGTTTTTTAAGGAGCACTGTTGGAAATGTCACTTTGACAGTTGCCTTCCCCATTATCCTCATTAACAAAGAGTTAAAGCCTGACCAGGAGATAATCGTTTGAGCTCAAGATGGCTGCGCCGTCTTTAGAATAGTTTTTTGTTTGTTGCTCATTTACGTAGTTCAGTGTGTAATATTCATAGTTCATTGTGCGGTGACCTAATAACGAACAACTGTGCAGCTAATGAAAAATTTGTCTCTAAACGCGCGTAACCACCCTTTAGTTGAATAATCATCATCACATCATCATATCAGCCGAAAGACGTCCACTGCTGAACATCGGCCTCCCCCAAAGAGTGCCACAATGACCGGTCCTGCGCCACCCGCATCCAGCGGACTCCCGCGACCTTCACCAGGTCATCAGTCCACCTTGCGGGGATTAGTTGAATAAACGGTTATTAAATCATAAACGAATAAACTACAAAAAAATCACAAAACAGTCAAGAGCGAAACATTGTAAATAGTGAATTGTAATAGTAACTTATAATAAACTGCTGTAATAAACAATACACTCGGGAAATTAAACTATTTCGCTATAAAACATTTTCAAACTAACATCAGCTGACAGGTAAACAAATCACGATGTCACCATGCCATAGAGAATAATACGCTCTATGACTAAGTATACTCAACTGTTGCCATATAAATGAGAATAATAGCGCCCTCTTGACAATGATCATATATTTCTGCTTGGGCTTTAAAACAAAATTAGGCATCATGTACCTAGCCATTACGTGTATTAATTACCTAACATATAGAACGTCATTTGTGAGAAAGATAAATTAAAAAAACAAAAAAATTTATATCAAAGAAACAACAGCAAGGAATATAAGTAAGGCGTGCAAAGAAAAATACCTACAGTGGTCGTATATTCGATTATACCGCTTTGTTAGATGGCAAAAATAAATCTCGAGGAGAAATATTACAAAAATAATGAATCACGCATTGACGGCAGGTGCTGAAAAGCTTTGTGCAGAGAAACGGCCATGAACCATGTAATAATTAAATAGAGGGAGATTTGGCAGTATATTTATATACATTATTTATATAGCTTTTGATTTGGTCTGACGTGTTTAACCTTTTAGCACAGATTATATAATAGTGCTTTTAGGTAAGTAAGCGCCTTACGTGAGATTTCCGTTTGAGCTTCAAGATGGCTACGTCGTCTTTAGAATAGTTTTTTTGTTTTTTGCTCATTTACGTAGTTCAGTGTGTAATATTGATAGCTTTTTGTGCGGTGACCTAACGAACAAGTGTGCAGCTAATGAAAAATTAGTCCCAAAACGCGAGTAACCATCCTTTAGTTGAACAAACGGTTATCCGGGGTCCCGGCCACCCACGTGTTTGTAAGGAGGCTATCACTTTACAATCAACAAGGCCTTAACCGAACAACTTGCTTTTATTTTATTTTACTTAAATATATGAAATCATAAGTGTACCTTGACATTGGCAGAATTCACCTCGCTAAAATAGGCGAGGAGTAAAAGCCATTAATTAAAAGAAAGAAAAAAACAAGCGCCTTACGTCGAAAATTTGACTTCCAATTTTGATCTCCCATAAAAACTCACATAAAAATTTGCTTTATATAACAGACGATGGCGGTTGAAGGGTTAAGGGACTACCATTATGGTATGACAGACTATCAACCTTTTAACCTGTCACTATTGGACATACTACAGATGTGCAAGTTGCGGAAACTTTCCAAATAATTGAAAATGTTCTATTAACGTTAATTGTAAATAACACTAGTAAATCAGAGCTGATAGGTATAACATACCTACTCTAAATGTTTTTTTTAAATGTAAGTACTATGACGATTATGAAGCTGTAAATGTAAGGAAAAGTAATTTTTAGAGTTCCGAAACCAACATTGTTTTGTCATGTCCATCTGTCCGTCCGTCCGTTCATAGGTCACACCTTTTTTTCGTAAACTATTAAATATATGTTGATGAAATTTTATAGAAGCGCTGATAGCCTGGTGGTAAGACGTCCGACTTTCCACCGGCTCGTACCACTGAGTTTTTGGAAACTTATGTAGGTGATGCTAGGAGGATGATGATGTAACTTTATAGCGAGTGTTTTGTGTGTCCCTACTTAGTTTTGTAGGTAATTTGCTGGAAAACTACTGTTGGGGGGGGAGGGGATTTTTTTTGACTAAGTGAATATATTCAGAAGCGTAAGTTTAAAAACTATAAATAAAAATTAAGAACATAGGTACATCTTTGTATATTCTTTCGAAGAAAATTTAGCTGCCCTCATAAACCATTTGGAAACTCCATCCTGTATATTTATTGAAATAATTATTTTTCATAAATGGAAAGCACTGCAGACCAAATACAGATAGACACATAAGTAAAGCATTGATGTATAATAATTCGATGGACCCAGATTAAAATATCGATTTAATAATACAATCAAATCCAAAATAACATGCCCAGGGCGCGATTCGACATGTCAAACTGTGAAACGTGGATGTCACACTTGTATCGCTAGTGGATAGAGTGATATCCATCCTGTCCACACGTATCCACACCTAACTGTCAAGCGGTCAGTAGGTCTCGCTAGAGCGTTTTGTCTATGGCTATGGCCTCCATTTTAGATATCACTCTTGAGTGATTCCACCCCGATTTCAACTGTCACAAAAGTGTGATATCATAGTTGTCTCGCAAGCGACTGTCAGTTATGCCATGTCGAATCGTGGCCCTGGAGTGCGATTTTTGAATCTCACCAAGTGACTAATTCTCACCGATGTGAGTGATTTCCGAAAGTAAATCACTCACATCGGTGAGAATTAGTCACTTGGTGAGATTCAAAAATCGCACTCCTGGTGGTGGTTTCAGAAGTAAAAATAATGGTTGCATGATTTCCATGTTATTAAGTTAATCGCTCACTTTATTTTAGATTTTAGATCCAATCAGTCGCGTTATTGATGAAGTTATGAAATAGACGTGATTGCCTGCTAGTCTAAATAATATGGTCGGATTTTTATCGCCTGTCACCATAACTGGCACGTTCTAACAAATATGTAAGTGCGAAAGGAGCTGTATTCTAATTTTAAAATATATAAACAATACATTATTAAAAACACAATCTATCCCCTACATAACTCCAACACACAACAAATAATCAAGCAATATTGAATTTGTATTGGAGTTGCGTTGCAATAATTTTCAAGAATTAGCTGTATTGCGTTGTTAATGCAATGGAATTAGTATTATTATTAGTAGTATTGAAGTTGGATCGTTTCTAAACGTGTTTTAAAGTTAGAATACGCGGCCCTTGGCAATATGAGGGCTGGCTGAAAGTGGCAATTTCAAGCCAACCGTTTTGTTATAATGTACCTATAATTAAATAAGTAGGTACATATATTTGACTGAAGATTTTTTTCAGGCCTAGAACCGCGAAACCCTTGGTTCGTTCGATTGTCTATTTGCATCACTGTCTTTCGAATATGCAAGAGCAATAGATTCGACGTGCGCGGCAGGTCGATGGTGCTGTAAATACTTTTTAATGTCAAGGGACATGGCTACTCAGTTCATAGAGTTTCTTTCAAACATAAATAATTAAATTACTGTACTGTAGGTACCTAAAAATACTATGAACTAGTATTACAATGCAATTTTAATACCAGTGCGTAACGTCTGTTTACGTAACGGTACGTACGTACGTACTAGTACGAGTGAAGTTACTACACTTACTACGTTAACGTTCCATGCACTATAAACGTTTTTTTTTAATTTGTGGACGAGTTTAGTGAAAGGGCCCGCTTTGTCGAATTACAAGGACACTTCATTATTTTACTAATAGAAAGCGATTGTTGTGTAGTTTCAGAAAATACAAATAATTCCATATCGACAAAGGGGCCCTTTTCCCTGGATTGACACATTTGACATTATCTTGGCTTTCTACACTTTTCATTTGACATTGTCGATGCATGATATTTACCTTTCATATTTTACGTTCCTGAATACCAACGCCCCGCTATTTGCAATATCAAGCTGGATCTGAGCTTAACTGCTATAATTGCTTAACCTATTGTGGGAGAAGGGAACCGGCGAATGATGTATGGGGCCATACTTTAACTTGGTATCTTAATTTTGTACATCCTAAAATCCTTTAGCAACTTCCGCATCGAAAGAGACTAGTAAACGTAAGTGACCTAGAAAAAAACGCCGAAAAAATATCGACACCAATCACTGTGCTCCAAGGTCGCTAGGACGTCAAATAGGCCTCTCAAAGTATTTTAACGTAGATTGTGGACATGACATGGATATGACATCATCCGCCGGTCTCTTGCATCAGTGAATGTGCCGGCTCTTTTAGAGCCAGCCGGCATCTCTAGAACTGACGGCAGTAGACCGGACGGTATGACTTTGATTCAGTAGAGTATGGGACTAGTGCTGGTGTGGGATGCAACCTGCGTAGACACACTGGCCTCGTCACATCTCCGCCGAACCACCCTGAGGGCAGCGGCAGCGGCAGAGGCGGCCGAAAAAGCCAAGGTGGGAAAATACAGTGGTCTCGGCGTCAAATATATTTTTCCCCATTCAGCGACGAGACCCTTGGTCCGTGGGGCCCTAGCGCTCTGAGTCTCTTCAAAGATCTGTCGAAGAGACTCAGAGATGCCACAGGAGACCAAAGAACTGGCAGCTACCTAGCTCAACGAATAAGTTTAGCAATTCAGAGAGGAAATGCTGCCAGCATCTTCGGTACCATGCAGCAGGGGCCTGTTTTAGATATATTTTACTTTTAGTTTTATTCTTAGAGTTAATTATTTAGATTTATTTTAGTTTTATTTGTAATATTTTTAAGTCAGCATTAAATGTTATATATGGTTGTAGAGTAATGCAAGTACAATATGTAATAGATGAGCTTGCATGATCAGCAATAAATACACGTTACCGTGAAGTCTTTTGATACTAAGGGCCGGTTGCACCAAACCGTCTGTTAACGTCAACGTCATCGTTAAAAAAAATCTTGTCTAAAAAGTTTGACAGTTTTCTATGAGATGACAGCTCCGTCGCCATATTAACCGTTGATCAGTTCGTTAGTTATGCGTGGTGCAACCCACCCTAAGTTTATTTTAACAAAGAAGGAGCACTGACACACTGAAAACTTCGCGTTAGAGTTACCTGAATATATTTTTAATCCAAATTCCCAAGGCGGTTAAAATCTTTAAAAGTAAAAACGATAAAAAAATACTGAAACACCAAGGCTAAACTACAACACTAAAGGAATTAAATTAAATTAATGACACTAAACTTATAACTAAAGTGCGGTACTTATTTTGTAGTTTGTACCCGCTAAAATCAAAGAATCCTTACGCTTTAATATTTATAAACCTTGGCGGAAAACTATCTCCATAGAAGTTGTTAAGCCTTCTATCTTTGCAATTTAACTAACGAGCAAGTTACATGCCTTTTAAGGCAACTAGAGAGGACTTCTTGAGTGCTTATTCCATAAACAGCTTCTGTAAAAACATTGGCAATTACGCGTGTGCCGGCCCATCCTGTCCAAAGAGTCATATTTTACTTAATTTTAACGCTTTATAAATGCATTTTTACCTTTACATAGGGTAACCTAGAGCCAGGTTGCTTCATAAATAACATAACATAACATAAATACTCTTTATTGCACGCCTCAATTTATAGACACACAGTATACACAAGTCACAAACAGAAAAGCAGAGGCAAAACAATTGGCGGTCTTATCGCTAAAGAGCGATCTCTTCCAGACAACCTTAAATATAGAGGATATTTATTTATTTAGTTATTTAAACTTTATTGCACATAAAAAAAAGAACAAGTGGCGGAGTTAATGCCTTAAGGCATTCTCTACCAGTCAACCATTGGGCCAAAAAGAAACATGTATATGTACATTACTATGTACTAAGTATGTACACGGGTTTTACCGAATGGTTCATTTTTGTATAGCTCTATGTAACCATAGTGTACCTACATATCTATCCGGTTCGAAGGACCATATGTAGCCGCCGTAGACAGGAACTGGCGACTCAAAATAAAACTTCGATGTTCAAGTAGATGTGTAATTTCCAAAAGGACTGGTTTACAAAAGTAGTGCCGGTTAAGAGCGAAAGTGGTTGATAGTATGGAATCTCAATGAAATGATTTTCATAATTTTGACTAACAGGTACACTTATTTTAAACTTAATCCTGATCGGCCGCGCATTGATTAAGGCTCTCCTACAGTTAGAATCGAGTGCTTCCAGCGACCAGGTAGTCCGCGAGAGAATCGCCTTCCTACCCCCGAAGTCTGAAGTGCAATTATTGTCTAAGTTAGAGGGAAACTCGAGAGACAGTACTCACTAGGGTTATTATAAGACTGGTGTTATTTTTAAAACAGATTTTACTAAGTACCTCTACAGATAATAAAAACTTCACCTAAGCTTATGTGGTGCGCTGCCATTGGTGCTTAAAATAAGCCCCCGAATACTAGCCGAGCCCGAGCGTTTAGCAACTGCAAGGATTTATACAAAACAAGGGTTACGTTCGCAACGCGTACCTAGTAGAGTTTTTTAGATTATAATTTAATCGGAAAATAATTATGTAATAACAAATCTTTAATGACATTGTTACATAGTTCTGTTCTGTTCTGTTATGTTCTGTTATGTTCTGTTCTGTATCAGTTTTACACTTATTTATACTTAAGTAAACTTAAGTAAATTATGTTGTTAAACAAAACAACGCAGCGTCGCAACTTTATTTATCTAGATAAGCGATAAGTAGGTACGTACGTAACTATTGTTATATTAGTTCTGTGTACATGGTTAACACATAACACTTCGAGATGTAATTATCTAATTCGAATTGTTGGGAGAAAATGATCAATAGACGAAACAAACTTGATTTTTTTGAGTTTAGCTAGGAAAAACAAGTCGTTGATATATATTATTATATTGAGGATGAAGGTATATATGCATTAATATAGCTAATACTGTGTCATTCAAATAAAATAGTTTTTTTTTTTTTTCATGGCTTACTACAATTCTTAGAAAATTGAAGGAAGAGAGAGAGAGCTCTACATTTATAGTTGTAATTTGTAACAGGGGTATCTTAAGAGATTTCTTATTATACCTTAGCGTCCTAACCTAACACCTGACCTGGGTTTCGGCAGAATATCAGTGCTTTGCTCGAAAGAGTGAAACGTATAGCTGAGCCGCGAACCCTTTTGTTTTGCTGAAACGCACACAACCTTTCCAACCAGGAACCTCATCTGTTGTTTTTTTTTCAACCTATTCTCTGGTATGTTATTGTTATATTTTTACTGTTTTTGTATTGTGTTATTGCAGTAAATTCTTTATCTATCTATCTAACACTAATTAAGTAAATGATTACATCGCGAACATGCCAAAAATGCCCCATGTGCACGAACTGATGTTGTCGTTGTCGTGCAAAGCATGTCAAGGCGGGGCCAGTGCCCGCGCGGGCCTGCCCTGGCCTTCACCCACGGTGTAGCTGGGCTGGACTGGTTCATGTTGACCGACTTGCCCGATTGTCCCCTTTTCCCCCCGAAGGATCGGAAATGTTTTTCTTTTTCAAAGAGGGAGGACTTTGCTTGTAGTTTGTGCAATGCATACAAACGTATTCCATCTTCAAAACGGGTTATTATCCGATTTAATTGCATGTGGTAGAGCACCACATGTAATTAATTAGTTAATGGATATTTGATTATAATATGTACGAGTAGGTACATTTATAAGAGATCGCGTATTATTGTAGCATCAATGTATGCAATTGCATGAAACGCACAGCGCTGGATGTATTGTACGAGCATCAGCAGGAGTAACAAGACTGGCTGAGTATTCTACGCTAGTAGCATTTTCTCGTTAGGAATAAATTAAAACCTAATTGTCTTTTGGCTTTTTAATAAGTAGGTATACTGGGTGTCCTTAGCCATTGGACGGAGCCGAAACGTACATATACGTATATTAGGGTATTTAGAACCAGTATATCAAGTATCTTAACAATCGGTGCAGTGGTTACGAAGAAATTGAGAAATTAAGATTTCTTGGTTTGGAGCAGCCTGTAAGTGAAAATGAAAATGAAAATTAAAAATATTTTATTTCCTTACAATTTTGGCATAATTACAACAAGGTGGAAACTTCCTATTAAGTAAATAATACCTGTATCAGGAAGTCTCGCTCCTCCATAACAAAGAGTCATACATGATTTTTTAAAGTAAAATAAACAACAAGGCGTTTTTATACATTACTAAATTAAATTATATTCTAGATGATATTGTGTGTGTGTATGTGTGTGTGTGTGTGTGTGTAAGTGTGTGTGTGTGTAAGTAATTAAAAGGTTATGAGAAAATACATCCTCATTCAACAGTATGAAACCTTCTTCATCCTATTTGATTATCTTTTTTAGGGTTCCGTAGTCAACTAGGAACCCTTATAGTTTCGCCATGTCTGCCCGTCCGTCCGTCCGTCCGTCCGTCCGCGGATAATCTCAGTGACCGTTAGCACTAGAAAGCTGAAATTTGGTACTAATATGTATATCAATCACGCCGACAAAGTGGTAAAATAAAAAGTGGAAAAAATTTTTTTATTAGGGTACCTCCCCTATACGTAAAGTGGGGAGTGATTTTTTTTTTCATTTCGAACCTAACGTGTGATATATTGTTGGATAGGTATTTAAAAATGAATAGGGGTTTACTAAAATCATTTTTCGATAATGTAAATATTTTCGGAAATAATCGCTCCAGAAGTAAAAAAATATGCGTCCCCCCCCCTCTAACTTTTGAACCATAAGTTTTAAAAATATGAAAAAAATCTCAAAAGTAGAACTTTATAAAAACTTTCTAGGGAAATTATTTTTAACTTGATAGGATGAATAGTTTTTGAAAAAAAATACAAAATAATTTCTGAACTAAGTTTGTAATTTAACCGTATAAGCAGGTGTTTATTGTACCTGTAATTTCTACAAAATTACAATGAAATGACGTGCTTTCAAATAAAGTAAAAACGGTGAAAATCGGTTCACGCAATAAAGAATTATTCCATAAAAATCATCTTCCATACTTTAAGCTCGCGCGCAATAGTTTACTTAATTTGCCGATAGATGTCGCTGTACGTGGAACTCTCGTATCATATCCTACATGGCGGTGTTATTAACTCTTAAGTGGGGACACTTACTGTGACGGACGGAAAACTACGGAACCCTACACTGAGCGTGGCCCGACACGCTCTTGGCCGGTTTTTATTTATGACACTTGTGCTTGTGCCAACACCGATACACACATAGATACATATTGCGTTGCTTTGATCTGACGTGACGTGACGTGTCACTAACAAATAATATTGTAGTAGTCAATAGCATATTTATATCGTCAAAACTTGGAAGAATAATAAGTAAGGAAGCGTAATCAACGCTCAAAATGTGCTCCACTTTCCTGGTGCCAAAGTGGGCGGAGCTTGTGACAGCGGTGCCCTAATGTCATGTCAAACATTTTGAAATTGTCATGTCGTCAAAATATTAGTTTTTTCGGCCCATGAAATTTCGGTAATATATCGGTATTAAAATGCCTGTGCCGTGCATTGGTGCAGGAGCCACACAGGCGCCAAAGATGGTGATATTTCTTTTCATTGGTAAGTAAATCACGCATAGATATTCTCATACATTACGGACTTGGTCGATGTTATGCAATATAAGTTTTGGAAAAGTAAACATAACTCATTTGAGGAAAAGTATAATGCATTAATGTTCATTTATAAGTATTACCTAGTAGTAATAGCAGTTAGGTTTCCGTTGTTAACAAAGAATCTTTTCAGTTTGTTTTTTTCGATATACAGTATGCCACTTCTAATACAACTGACTAATAGATATGACTCTTATTTTTCATTAATAATGAATGCTATAACTTCATAGCATAGTCTTTAATTATCAAATCTAGAGCAGAGCCCGACTGGGGAACTACCTCTACCTTACAGAAAACCACAGCCAATTAGCACTAGACCCTACTCATAGTGTTGTATTCCTGCCGGTGAGTAAGGTTGCCAGAGAGCTCAGAGGATGCAGTGTGTTGACGACGGGGGATCCTCTTGTCCCTTTAGCTGTCAACACAGTGAATCCTCTTTTATATGAAAGCGTCGGCAACGCATGAGACCTCTGGAGTTACAGGCGTCCATAGGCTACGGTAACTGCTTACCATCAGGTGAGCCGTATACCTGTTTGCTACAGTTGTAGTATAAAAAAAATGGATACAAAATGTAAATTTATCTTTGTATTTCCCTAAGCCTGCTAAAATAAATAGTACACATAAACGACCTCATCCGTTATTTTTTTAGTTCTAAAAAACGAGGAAGCAAGGAGAATTTTAACTATTTATATTGAAGGTATGCTATTATTTTCTAGTCTGGTCATAAATAAAATAAAAAATATTTTTTTGCCATAATCAACCTTAATTGCTTAAAATTATGTTGCTTGAGACCTAGAGGGTCTCCATAATGTAACGGATTTATAAAATTGTAAAAAAGTTCAAAATCCCAACTATTTTATGTTAATTTCTGCTTATTTTGTAGTATGTAAGTCCCTATATTGTAATTAAGCACTTTTATTAAATAAATGAAAGATGATGATGGGCTTTCATATTATTCCTTATTCCAAGAACGATTAAATTTACGTATATTACATAAGTAATGAAAAATGCACCAAAAAATAAATTGTTAATTGATTGTATTATTATTTATTACGTGAATCCATCCACGTCAAACTTAGGCGTATTTATTATACGTTAACTTGACATTTCAGTTATTTTATTTGAGTCCTCCTTTGAGATCTCCTGTCCAATTAAACTTCATTGTCAAATTGATTTTGACCACTCACAACACGGCAACTTTTCTTATTGGTGAACCGGCATGAAACCTTTGCGGAATTAAGGTTAACACAAAAAAATATGCTTAAAGAATGAGTACTTGATTGGTTAATAAGACATAAGACATTTTAGTTTTGTAAACGTGAAAGTGGGTCGTGTTTTCACATGAACTTTGCTTGCCTTTACTCGTCTTGATATTATATGTCGATGCGTCAAAAGCCTGCTAATGACTACTACAGTATGTTTCTTTTTGTTGTCAGATATTGGAAATAACTTTTGTTAGAAGATTTTTTTTTTACCTTTTGTTCTAAAGAATTAAAAAATACTAAGTAGCGTTAGAGCATTCCTGAGCAGTAACCCTATGTGGGATTTAAGGCTTTGTCCAATGGCTAAGGACATCCAGTATGTTTATCGACACATAATTTTAGATACTTAAGTACTTAATAAGTACTGCAGGATCGGCAACGCGCCAGTGACACCTTTGCTGCTGCTGCGCTAGCTACTTAGCATCAGACAGGCCGTATGACCGTCGTGGTATAAAAAAAAACCGGCCAAGTGCGAGTCGGACTCGCGCACCGAGGGTTCCGTACAAACCTTTACAACTTAAAGGTATTATAGACCTGAGTATTTGATATGAATTTCAATGTAATACCTCTACGCGTTTCCGAGGAAAAAGGTAGTAAGTTTAAAATTTAAAAAAATATTTATTGTATGATTTTACTCAAAATGTCTACTTTTCGTAATTTTTCCTTTGTCTGTACTATATGAAGTTTCTTCGTGTCAAGTTTCAAGTTTCTGAGTTTACGGGAAGTAACCTGTAGGTTTTGAGTTTCTTGCGAGTACTCAGTTTCAAAATATGCGACTTAAATTGCTATTTCTTTTGATTGCGTTGACATAAAAGTTTGGTTTTGCTACATCTGAAAGGTCCTATAGCCCTGAGTATTTGATATGAATTTCAATTTAATACCTCTACGCGTTTCCGAGGAAAAAGGTAGTAAGTTTAAAATTTAAAAAAATATTTATTTTATGATTTTACTAAAAATGTCTACTTTTCGTAATTTTTCCTTTGTCTGTACTATATGAAGTTTCTTCGTGTCAAGTTTCAAGTTTCTGAGTTTACGGGAAGTAACCTGTAGGTTTTGAGTTTCTTGCGAGTACTCAGTTTCAAAATATGCGACTTAAATTGCTATTTCTTTTGATTGCGTTGACATAAAAGTTTGGTTTTGCTACATCTGAAAGGTCCTATAGCCCTAAGTATTTGACATGAATTTCAATTTAATATCTCCACGCGTTTACGAGAAAAAAGGTAGTAAATTTAAAATTTAAAAAAATGTTTTTTGTATGATCTTATTAAAAATGTCTACTTTTTGTAATTTTTCCATTGTCTATGCTATATGACGTTGCTTCGTGCCAAATTTCAAGTTTCTGAGTTCACGGGAAGTACCCCGTAGGTTTTGCGAGTGCCGAAAAACTAAAATTTGCAGCATAAACGACTGTATCTTTTGATTGCGTTGGCTTTTGAGTTTGATTTTTTCACAGCTCCAAGGGACAATAGACCTGAGTATTTGGTATAAATTTCAGCTTGATACCTCCACGCGTTCCTGAGAAAAATGGTCTTGACAGACAGACAGACAGACAGACAGACAGACAGACAGACAGACAGACATACAGACGGACAACAAAGTGATCCTATAAGGGTTCCGTTTTTTCCTTTTGAGTTACGGAACCCTAAAAATGAATCTATTTGATAGGTGTATTCTACTATTTTACTAAAAATGGTTAGACTTTGCCAGCTTCGCCTTTTTCAATTTCAGTTGTACCATAGAATTACTTTATTACTCCCTTATTTGTAAATTTCTTACTCTTAGAACCGGACCACAATAACTCTGCAAGACAAATTAATAACAGCCACTTTAAAAACGTATAGGTATGCCAATAGGTAGGTGTCTATGGCAATAGACATATAAAATAAGAAGACGCGGTGCCGTGAAGACCATAGTGAAGTCAAAATAGTGATTCCATAATAAGCCGATTTCCTTGTGTTTACGCGCGACACCCACACATATACAACTCGTGGAAGAGCGGGTGGTTCAAACGTCAAAAGTGAGTGAGTGTGCACGAGATCGCGGCTTATTAAATATGGAATCACAGTTCTATCTTCGTGGGACCACGTCTTCCTATTTTGTATGTCTATGAAGTATGCCAATGTTTTCATCCTGTCACAGATGTATATATTTGTTGTACTGTAAAATTGCTTTTGTATTTGTTGATTTTCGTGATTAATCTGAATAACAACGCAAAAACCATAAAAAGGGATAAAGTTATTTTTTCGTCCATAATACTTTAGCCAGACTCTACAAGCCTTATATATGATTTCAAGCTCACATGGTCATTCACATTATAAATATTATTTGAAACGGGATATTTACCATGTACATTTGTGTTTATGAGCACCCGATATTTCGGCGCAGTTGCATGCACCATCATCACGAAGTAACTCCGTGAGTTACTCCGTGAGTTTCAAATAATATTTATAATCTACAAGCCTTATTTGGTTAATTTGTGTTTTATTGTCTGTTTCCGACTAACACCAATGCCAAATTGACAGATAAGGAAAGGAGGAAGGACAAACGATTATTAGTTAAATGAGGTTTGTAAGACATTTTATGGGTAATCAATTATTAATTTAGGTAGTCTTAATGGCGTCGTGTATGTGCACGTGAACAAAAATTACCTGATGCTAAGTATTAGTATAATATTTTATTGACTTTGCCTATGCGTATTACCTCAATTACCTAACGTCAAATAGCTTTTTTTATGTTAAACGTTTAAAACGCATTAAAAACGGTTAAGTTTGATTTCGTTGTATAATTGCTACTTATTTATAAATATATTCCTTAAAACAATTTTAGTTGAACAACTAGCTCGCGCGTTTTCAAGCTGAATAAATATCACAAATAAGTAGAGGCAACCTGTTTACAACGTGTCTGCCTTGGAGAATTTGGCAATTTCAACATGTTTTATTCTCTCTGAATCGCTATAGAATATTGTCTACCTTTAGTATTAAGTTGAGTCCTGAGCCTCGTAAGTTCCCTGGACCGGCTGCGACTACGGCGATGCGCCGCGATCCTGCGCGGTGACCGCGCCATTGCACAGATTCACACACACATAACCCACAACACAAAAACTCCGTTACGAAATTCAAATCGGTATTCGAATTAAGAGCGTACAAATATACACGATAAATCGTCGGGCCGGCAAAGCCAGGCACGTCGGTTGCGCTTAAGGCACGGCGTGGTACTATTTGTTGTGGCGCGAGTCACCTGCCGCGCCGCGAACGAGGTGATAACTGATAACATAACAGTTACCTTTCGCTCGTGTACTCGTACTGCAGTTAGAAGCTAATGGTGGAGTTGTGGGGATTAGGGAAAATAGGGAATCGGGGCAAGGGGGCTTTTGAATTTTGTTTTAGTTTTGGGATAAAAGGTAAATGTATGTTTTTATATTCAGTTACCTATTTATTTGTTAAAGGTTCTAATCTCGTAAGGTGAGGAAAGTACCTACTTGTTATCTACTGATTTTATAAATATGTTTGCCTAATTTATAGATGTCTGCTGTGTATAGGACCTATATTATAGCTATTTATTAGGTACCTAATGGTTAAAAACGAAAATATAGTTTTATAGAACGAATTTAGCTGACTAGGTTTTTTGGGCTTCGCCATGTCCGTCTGTCTGTCCGCGGCTTAGCTCAGTGATCGTTGGTACTATAAAGCTAAATTTGGTGTGAGTAGAGTATGTGTATTAATCACGCCGACAAAATGGTAAAACTGAAAATAGAGTTTATAGGCAAATCCCCCTAGGCAAAGTTGATGTTTAACCTCTCGTGCTTTCATTGAGACCCGAGCTAGTGAAAGATTCCCAAAATTGAATCTTGAGCGTACGAGGGCCTCAAGGCAACAAAAGAGGTCGACAAACTTTACTGCCGAGCATTACAGGAAAAATATAAACTATAAAATAAAATAAATCGAAGCAAAATGGATGCTTTCAAAATTATATAATTAAAAATCAATCTATTTAAAGTCAATCTCTTTAATCAATCCTGCCAGATAACGTGAAAAAACAAGTCAAAACTGGGCCATTCAAAAATAATAAGGGTTTTCAAAAAAATTTTTGAATAAAATCAACAGTTACGTACATCCGAAAGTTTAAAAAATGCGTCCACCTTTTAATTTTTGAACCATAAGGCTTAATAAGAACTTTAAATGAAAACTATATTAAATGAAATCGGTTGAGCCATTTTTAAGGTATCGTAAAAAAATACCTTTTTATAGTAAAAAGACGTAGGTGCTGCAAAATGTCCTGTTAGAAACGACTTTTTGTGTACGTGTATTTTGAAGGGCCGGTTACTACGGAACCCTACATTGAGCATGATCTTGGCCGGTTTTTATTAGCATGATAGCTAGGTTATCGTAATCGAAAACAACTAGTTTCTATGCAATACGATTTTTTATTTTAATGTATTAATTAAAGTTAGATATTCTTAACTTGCAGCCATCAGCAGAACCAAAGTAACCGATGTAGCCCTCCGAATTGCTAAACTGAAGTGGCAGTGGGCGGGGCACATTGCACGTAGAACCGATGGCCGTTGGGGCGGAAAGGTTCTCGAGTGGCGACCATGAACCGGAAGGCGCAGCGTCGGTAGACCCCCTACAAGGTGGACTGATGACCTCGTAAAGGTCGCGGGAGTCTGCTGGTTGCGGATGGCGCAGGACCGGTCATTGTGGCACTCTTTGGGGGAGGCCTATGTTCAGCAGTGGACGTCTTTCGGCTGATATGATGATGATGATGAAGATTTTTAACTTTAATTGGCGACTGTGCCATCAAACATATCTGGACATGCACTGTTGAATGCTTACTACAAAATACTGGTTCACTTAATATTGTAGAAATTATAAACACATTAGAAAAGCCGTAAAGCCGTTGCGTGTGTAGGTAAAAATATAATTGGCTATAACTGTATTATTATCAAACTCATTTTCCTAATAGTTAAGGAAGGACTAGGACTAGAATCAAAATACATAACTGTGTGTAGTCCTGCAGATGCCGGGAAATAGGAAATTGCCGTAGATACGTCGTATAAAGGGTCGACCGTAGCGAGGATGATTCGTGATATAGTCTGGGTAATTCCTATCCTCTTCCAGGTATTTTTGTACCGATACGATTTTAAAATTTATACTCTAACAATGAATAACCAAAAAGGTAAATGCACAACGCGCGCTGTAATGACGAATGTACCTAATTACAATATTTCTATGCATATTTGAAAAAAGGTTATATTGGTTGGTTGAACCAGGCTAAAAGTTTATCGTGCGTTCCAATAGATATATTTTTGTATATATTATAGTTCTTGCATCTACATTACACATGACACCTTTGGAACCTCTATAACGATCATACATATCTCGCAGAGCTCTGGGCACAAGACCGTTAATCCGTTAATCAAGTTTTTAGGGCCGGTTGCACCAAACCGCCTGTTAACGTCAACGTCATCGTTAAAAAATCTTGTATGAAAAGTTTGACAGTTTTCTATGGGATGACAGCTCCGTCGCCATATTTAACGTTGATGAGTCCGTTAATTGTGCGTGGTGCAACCCACCCTATAAGTCTAGATACTTCAGAAAAGGTAAACAGACTCGTTAACTTAACTTCCGTTTACTGTAAACAGTCCGTTACTTAATCGTTCATATTTAGGTACAGTGAGATTCCAAATTGCATGAAAACGTTATTGAATGAATTCATTCATAAATTGTCCAAGCTATTTTGAATCTGGGTGTTAGGTAGATCGCAACAACATGTAAAATGGAATTTCTTACTACGAGAAAAAGGATTAACGGATTAACGGTAACCAGCTCGGATCATACACATTGTTGGATTGGATTATAATTATTATCCAGTTTTACGCCTTAAGCCCCAGTCTGAACGCAGCATTTTAAATGGATTACACGTACCTAGTGATTATAGCACAGCTTTACATGCTATATACAGTAGGCACCTCCTAATTACAGTGGTATTTTCTCGAAAACGTTTTCCCATTTGTATGGAGAATATTCTCGAGCGAGAACGTTCTCCATGCAAAACGGAGAACGTTCTCGAAAATGGTAACATTGGTATTAATTGAACGGGTTGCTAATTTTCACGGTGCTGAAGGCCGCGCACTGTGGATTAGGTTCGCCGTTTTTAGTCGAGCATACCATACAGCTGGCCTATAACTGCGAACCACTTCGTTCGTTCGACCGTCTATTTGCATCACTCTCTACCCAATATGCAAGAGCGAGAGAGACGTAGGTAACGATATTTCGTCGAAGTTCACGGTAGGCCCTCTAATGTGCTATATGTTACGTGCGTAGTAACGCTATACAGGGTGAATTTTAAGTCGTGAATCGTAATATGTTTTTCTAACTCCATAAACAACAAGCAATTTAATGCCCCAACTCTTACTAAAATCAGACAAAAAAATTATTGTTTTTTTTTATCATTTTTTTGTCGTTTATTTTACTTTTAAAAGTGATCATGTGGAATTAAAACAGCTTTATGAGATATTTCAGATGAGAAATTAAGTAAATTTCATAATATCATAAAATCAAATAACTAGGACAAATGACAAATTTTATGTCAATGACAGTTCCGATTCAAAGAGGCAATTCAATTTACTAATTTAAATATCCTAATAGGCCGTTGTAATATCCTAAATCCACTTTTAAAAGTAAAATAAACGAGAAAAAAAACAAAAAAAATCTTGTCTGAGTTTAGTAAGAGTTGGGGCATCAAATCGCTTGTTGTTTATGGATTTAGAAAAACATATTACGATTCACGACTTAAAATTCACCCTGTAGATACCTACCTAAATAGGTAGTATATTAGGTACCTACCACCTATACCTACATATATTTTCAGCAGATTTATAAATTATAGGTACATTATATTAAAGAAATAGAAATAGAAATAGAAATATTTATTTGCTTTGAATACGTACAATGGTTCTTAAAAATAAAGTAGTTGAGACACAGTACTCAGTCGACACAACATCGACATACAAATTATTTACAAATAAGTACACGAGGGTACTAAATAATCCTAATTATTAACATGCAATTAAAAATATACAAAACGGATTAATTAATAAATTGGAAAATAGGGTTAAAATTAAAATATGTCAATTACGTATGTCAAATTTGGGTCAAATCAAAATAAGCTAGTAAAATTAGGTAGATATTATGTCAAATTTAGGTCAGGGTGAAATTATACAAAATTGATTAATTACATAATTATGATTATTTTACATGTTTTAAAGTGGGTTTTCCACTCATACATTAGTATGTTATTCAATTAAATACAAACATTGTAAACATTGAAAAAATAATCAACCCAGTTGGACTTGAACCAACATCGATACGCCTTACCGGGGCTCGATATCGCTTTACCAATTAAGCTATGGGTTCAGTTACCGAGCTGACGAAATTCTCAATGCCTTCAATCATCTTTTTGCATTTATTTTTACATCGACTTTATAGCAGCCGTAAGCGACATCTAGGTGCCAACCACTACAACAACTGGGTTGATTATTTTTTCAATGTTTACAATGTTTGTATTTAATTGAATTACATAATTATGATTAAACCTAGGATATAACAGACTTGTGACAATAATAAAAATAAAAATACATTTGTCTAATTTAGGTCAGCTAATATGAATTCGATACGTCCCATTTAAAATACTCCTTAATGCTATAAAAACGATTGTCATGTAGCCACTTGGTCAATTTAGTCCTAAATATTTTACCACTCAGCATTCTCAGCTCTTGAGGGAGTTTATTAAAAATTATAATACACATATTGACTGCATTTCTCTCATATATGTCAGACTTACAAGGTGGATGGTACAAAAGATACTAGTACTGAGTTCGGAGCTCTCTTGTAGACATTACTTCGCGCTTTATAAAATATTCTGGGTGGTTCGCTGTAAAAATACAAACTTTCAGTATATACATTGATGCTAATGGAAGAATGTTGAACTTTTTGAAGAGAAGTCTACAGCTTTCATCAAAATTAACACCAGCCAATGCTCGTACACAGTCTTTCTGAATCACAAAAGCCCTCTGAATGTCAACAGAATTACCCTAAAGTAAAATGCCGTAATTAAGGGTAGATGCCACATATCCGTGGTAAGCTGCTAACGCGGCCTGAGTGGAGATAGTGTTCTTTAGATTTCTTAAGGCAAAAACAAATCGCGATAGTTTAGAACACACCATGTCGACGTGGAATTTCCAGTTTAAATGATATATTTGATGAAGTTGAACTGCTGATGATGATCAGAACAGAACTCTTCAACGACGCATAGTTCACAGTTGGCGATTTGTCCTCTTCGCTGTGTTTATTAAGCAAGTTAGATTTTCAAGACAATTTTTATATATTTTGATTTATTGTGGATCTGCCATCATGAAAAGTGAACGTTAAGACACGATGCATTTCAAATGCATTAAATATACAATACAGCTATAATATACTAGAATATAAGCAAAACAACCTGTGGAAGAGCAGTGTTCAACTCCGATGCAATTCCAATACAACTACATATTGGCATCATATTGGTTGATTATTTGGTGTGTGTTTTTAACGTACCTATTATTGTTCATTTATTAAATTTTAAAGTTAGAATACGGCACTTAATCAACTTTTCACGTCAAAATACATTTAAAGAATTTGTGATTCTGGCGAAACAATAAACATTGGCATATTATATCGTATTGACTTTAATCAATTTCCTTTCAACATCTTTTTGACATAAATTTGATAACCAGTTGATAAGAATTGCCTGTCCAATATTAAAATAAAATCATTCCAATGACAAATTGTTTTCTCCGAATAGCCTCTTGGATTATAACAATGTAATAACTTTAGGGATATCACGAATGTAGGTAGTATATTTCACATTTGCAAATGCGAATTTCCAGAAAAAGTTTTGACTTCATTCAACCCTAATCACAAAAAAAAACTATAGTGGGCCCATATTTTCGCTACAAAGTGGGAAACCCATGTAATCGATTACGACGTTGCGCTACATGCTTAGCATAGCGGTTAATGCGTTTTCCCGTTTAGTAGAGTAAAGCGGCTATGAACAGACAGCCTGCCTAGCGGGTTCCTGGCACTCAATGTGTTAAGAATCCATAGCCATGTCCGTCTCAGGGATGTTATTATGATGTGGAGTGTCCTTGGGTCTTTTACACGTAGTGCCAAGGCTGGGTTGCCAGCAACACCTGCTCAGCTAGCCCGCCTAGCCAGCTCTGCCTGTCAAGTCTTCGGAGCATGCCAGCTCTACAAGCTTGGCAACCAAAGCTACGCCATGCCAAGACCGAGCGAGCCTGCAAGCGTAGCGCACCATTCAGCTTGCGCAGAAGAACCATTAAACTCTATGATGCTTACCACTTTGTGTTTTCGTCCTCCTCCTATAGGTACTATTTTTCGATTCAAGCCAGTCAGGCGTTTATTTGCCAATTATGAAAATTTTAAACGCTACTAAATTAGGTAATTCTCTGTAAATCTATCATGCACTATTTATACCCTTTAACGTAGGTACCGTTTTGGCTGCCGCTGCAACATCATCGTTGAGATGCCTCTTGGTGTTCCCACATGGGACGCGAATTCACTTGACAATGAACTTCATGGCATTTTATTCTAATTAATAAATAGTAATTTTGCCATGAAGACATCTGCACCGATTTGAAAATAATTTTTTTGCGAAACTACTTAGGAAAGTCGCTCTTTATCCCTTGAAAACTGCAGGGAAAACGCTAGTTACGGGAAAACGTTTCAGTAAGAAAAGTTTTTTCATGACAGTGTTTAGGCCATTGATTTAAGATTGTCTTTTGTCTGGTATGTGGAAATAGTTATTTGTGCAACAAGAGAGGAAAGTTGGTTTTTCTTGCGAGTGTTGATTTTGAGTCCCGAGTAAGCGAAAGATCCTATAATTGAATCACGAGCGAAGCAAGTGATTCTAAGTTAGAATCTTGAGCGTAGCGAGGGACTCAAAAACACGAGATTCAAAATTAATTTTGCTCTCGTGTGACACATACAACTTTTCACCTCAGTAGTGAGAACATAATTAAAGGTTAAAATATGTATTTCGAATTTGTAATAGACCCCGAAATATGAAGTGGCAGTTCATGTGGCCTTTGCTAAATAAAATAAAAACTACTTTGCGACTTTCGTCACTGTGTATTCGCAGGGAAGTAGGCTTGTTCGAGCTGCTGATGTGAAAAAGATTTTTCACTATACTTACCTATATCCATTTCATACAATTATTTTGGCACCCATTTCGCTTCGACTTTTAGTTTAATAACTTGTATTTTTTCGCACTGGTGTATGTTGCTTTCGAGATAGAAAAACTTAAGTATTTCATCAATATCAACATAAATAAAGAAATCACAAATCAGCCGTACCTAATACCTTATCTGATTCAAGGTGACAAATTCAATGGATGATGTATATTTAGAATGTGTATATTTTTAGAGAAGGAATAAATAATTAAAACACATGTTAAGAACGAGAACAAATAATATATTTCTGTTACATTCACATGTTCGCTTACAGTTAAAACCGTCGATGACGAGGCGCGGCGCTCTAAGATCTGAACCTTATCACCATTACACAAGGTTGAAATCTGTACATACCTATCACATAATTACAAGAACTAATAACTTTACAGAAGGTATTTCTATTGGGAATTGACGTTCACATTGGTCCCAAGATATCAAGATAGTTTTTTAAAAGCCGCCAGGACAAAATGGAGGAGGAGAAAATGAACGTGGTATAGATAGATTTCTTTTAGAAGCTTTTGTATGTAACTTAATAGTATAAAATGTAGGACAAGAGCGTATACAAGGGAAAAGAAAACATAATAATGTAAAGTAATATGAAATTTAAGGTCGCAAGGGAGAAGATCAACATAACTTCTAGACACACAGTGCAACGTCCAGTCGACGGCGTCATATATGAATACATCATGATTTTACGATGTACTTATGTATAAACTACTTGCAACAGTTGATGTCAAGCCTTATCCCATATCACCATAAAAGTCAGTTGACAACCAAAATTCACAAGTGGTAGCAGCAGAAGTAGGTAGCTTACCAGGATGCGTAGCCAACGTACCAATCGTTAACGCTTCGTAGCGTATCGTAGTCACCTCTCTGTATCACTCTTCCATATTACTGCGGCAGTGACAGTAAAGTTGCGTTTCGTTCGCCACAGAACGTTAACGATTGACACGTTGGCTACTCACCCAGGTGACGTGTTCAATATAGCATTCACACGCTCTTATTCTCTAAGCAATAAAGTCGTACCAAGACCATTTGGAATGGAACAGAATACATCACCCGCTTAGCTAGTTCTGCTGTTGATTATACCTCGTATATCAGGGATAAAGGGACACAAGGCGTAAAGCGACAAAAGGGGTGTAAAGCGACACAAATGGGTAAAGCGAGACAAGGGGTAAAGAGTCATAAAGGTAAAACTCTGTTTTAATTTAGTATTTTACAATTACTTTGTGAGTTTGGTTGTTTTTAATTTCAACCGATTTACCTATGTAGGTAAGTTGAGAAAATTAGTTAGACCAACCGCCGCGCCCCGTTTCACCTCGTTTCTTATTCAAGATAACAGTTAACAATAATAAACTGTTAGAGGTATGTATGTATAATATAATATAGTATAGTAATAAGATAAATATTAGTATTGTAAGTCGTCCAAAAATCACTAGCAGTCGACTTTGTAAAGACTCTGAAAATTTTAGCTTCTCCAAGTTCATATCACAATAATTTTAGTAGTAGTGATCAGGACGCAGGTTGCTACATCTCGTCTCGACGCTACTAGACTAGAGTAAAACGCAGTGCTCTAAGTCCGAAAGAATCTAAAGTGCCAAAGATAGGTATACTCGTATCTGTCTAACTTTTGATTACTTTATTTAAGTCATTAGATTTGACAAGCTATAAGAATTGGAAAATATTTTTTATCAACACGATTTGGATTAATTTTGGTAAGGATTAACCGACTAATAAAAATTTCTGGCAATAATAGACTTCGAAAATCGTGCTCGTAGGATTTGAAACAGTAGTGAAAGACGCAATACAAAGATGGCAGAAGCCACACAGGCCAGGCTCCCTGTAATACTCGTAAATAACGTCGTTGCAATATTAAATTTGTAGATTCTAATAAGTTGGCAATTTTTTAGAACCCATATCGTTTTTTAACGGACGATTGGCCACTTTAAACCGACCACCTGTGCTCATGCTTGTAAATTATGGCAAAACACTATGAATAGATCTTACATAGTGTAGTAAGGTGGTCGATGCGATTTTAAATCGACTTTAATTTAATGACCTAAATACTAAGTTCACTTCGTACTCACTGGGGGCCAAAATATCTTATACAAGAATAAATACTTTTAATTGCATTAATAAAAGCAGCGGTTTATAAATATTTTACATTACACCAACAAAATAGAATTACACCGCAAAAGTCGAAATCGTAACAAAATAGGCCACGCTAACATCTAAATATCTGTCTTGTACTAAATATTACTCTATACAGTTAAAGCAATTCAATAAATTAGTAGAAATAACCATAAAATATTGATCGAAGATCACTCTTGTAAACAGTAGGTTAAATAACTGTTCAAGTTACCTATTTGTACCCTCACATTAGGCGCCATTTTTAATACGTAAGACAATTTTTGGTACCTTTGACTCCCTCCCACCTATGTTAGAAAAAATAAGAATTAACTGACCCTCTCCCCCTTATTTAAATTTATTACGTAAGAAAAAGTTTCTTTAGTGGTGTTGTTATGGATACCTACTCCGCACATACATTGCGTATTTTTAGGGTTCCGTACCTCAAAAGGAAAAAACGGAACCCTTAAAGGATCACTTTGTTGTACGTCCGTCCGTCCGTCCGTCTGTCAACACTCTTTTTCTCAGAAACGCGTAGAGGTATCAAGCTGAAATTTATATCAAATACTTAGGTCTACTGTCCCTTGAAGCTGTGAAAAAATCAAACTTCTAAGCCAACGCAATCAAAAGATACAGCCGTTTATGCCGCAAATTTCCACAAATTTTCGAAACTCGCAAGGGAATCAAAACCTACAGGGTACTTCCCGTGAACCCAGAAATTTGGTACGAAGCAACGTCTTATAGCACAGATAAAGGAAAAATTGCGAAAACTGTAAATTTTTAGTTACCTACAGGTTTGTACGGACCCTCGGTGCGCGAGTCCGAGTCGCACTTGGCCGGTTATTTTTTGTATAATCTTAACTTATAGGGTAATATAACTTATCGCATTTTAGTGATCTTACCCATATAACCATTTTCAGTCGCCGTTACGAAACATGTCGACACATTTCGCGTCGACACTATTCTATTTTAGTAACAATTTCGGTCGCCGTGTGGTCGCCGTGTAGTCGCCGTTACCAGAAATGGCGAAGAGTCGACGCAGACACATTTGGTCGCACGGTGTCGACGCAGTGTAATAACAATGTTCCCAGTTTGCGACTAGTTTTCGAATAATCATTCGTTCGATCGTTCATTTTGTTCGTTTCCATTGAGGAAGTGTCACCAGTGTCAGTGAAAAAATATATACTTAAAAATAACTAACATTAGTGACGTTGACGCCAACGTCGCCATCGCTTTAAGTTATTCCTCAGACGTAAGTATTTATTGTACATTTATAATATCAATATTATTGCCAATATTATTATGGGCAATTAAACTGCTCGAGTGATTTTACTAACGTAGTCTGAATTCATCAACGCGCCACCCCATTATTCAAGTTAAGCCAGTAAAATAATAATTAACAGCTCTGTGCAAGTGTACACGACGAGTCACGACTGCTTTATTTGATGCACTTTTGGTGGTCTGAAATATTCTTAGGCAGAATTGTAGCTTTAAAAGTAATAAAAACGCATAATAAACAGAGCTCGGATTTTTCACGGCAAAACAAAACACTAGCGTAATTTAGCCAGTGCTTGAAATATTATTTTATCGACACCTATCGAGTCTTACTAGAGTATATGACAGGTATTGCCTCAGTACATTTTTTCTTTTTTTATTCGATGGTACACCTATCAGTGTGAATGTCAAAATTTAAAAACTAACAAACGTGCGAAAATTTCGAAAAACAGGAGACTTACCAGAGCTCAAAATCAATATTTTTGACCAGTCTAAGGTGACCTACTGGGGGTTAGAAGGTTGTGCATTAATTACCGGACATCCTGTATAAGTAATAAAATAACTTTTCATTTTAGCTTTGCCATAGTCGAGCAACAAAGAGGTAGGTCTGCATGTACAACTTAGAACGAAGTAACTATACCACCTCATTTAAAATGATAGAAACGACTGCAAATTTCATCTCACATGACATATGACATTCACACTTTAACTGTCATTTCATTACGTATAAAACGTAAATTGCATCTAGGTATTATTTATTTCGCAACGCATTGAATCCGACGTGTTGGATATACGTATAATAACTTAATATTGCAAGGTATCAATTAATACAAAAATGAGTAATGTACAAGATCGGATCAAAACGTGGATTGAAAATCACCCTGAGTTAGTCTATAATGAAGTGACCTCCACTATATACTGCTCTATGTGCGATATGCATCTAAAACTGAAGAAATGCAATATTGAGAATCATGTGAAAAGCAACCGCCACAATTACCGTTCGGGGCAACCAAATAGGAAACAACAATTTTATTTCGATTTAATTATTTTTCTTATTTCATGCAACATACCATGGGCAACAGTCAACAACAATAATTTTCGTCATTTTTTTAACAAGTATTTATGTTGCGACTGCTCTATGACTTCTTTACCGGACGAATCGACCCTGCGAAAAATTTATTTAAATCTCGTGTACAAAAAAACTATACAGGGTATAAGAGAGGTAAACAAAACCAATTATTTGTGGATATCTATAGACGAAACACCAGATTTCATGGGAAAATGTGTGACAAACGTGGTGATTCGGTCTTTGCAAAAAAATTGTTCTAAGCAATTTTATCTTTTGGGGTCGAAGGTTTTAGAGAAGGTAAATGGGGAAACAATAGCAAACCTAATAATAAACCAATTAAAATTTTTGTTTCAAAATTCTTTCAATGATAACGTAAACAATTTGCTTTTACTTTGCACAGATAGTGCCGCATATATGCTTAAAGCCGGTCGTATTTTAAAAGCAACGTTTCCTCGTATGAAACACATTACGTGTTTAGCTCATGGTCTGCACCGGGTTGCCGAAGAAGTGCGAGATAATTTCAAAGGTGTGGATGGGTTGATATCGAATGTCAAAAAGATATTCCTAAAATCTCCAGAGCGTGTACGCCTTTTTAAGGCAAAATATCCGTCCATTCCCCTACCTCCCGAGCCAATTATCACCAGATGGGGAACTTGGATATCTGCTGCGGTATATTACGCTCAATACTATGAGCAAATACGTGATGTCGTCTCCATACTTGCTAATGACTCGGCAGCTATAAGAGCTGCAAAAAAATGTTTTCAAACACGCAAACTACGACCGGAGTTAAATTTCATTCGCGACAACTACGAAGTAATAGCCTCTTCAATAGAACAATTGCAATGTTCGACTTTATCCATTGCGGAATCCTTCCTCATTCTGGATACTGTTCGTTGCTACGTAAACTGGAGTAAACTTTTACCAGTGATACGTAAATTTGAAGCCGTGCTCGAACGAAATCCTGATTACGAAATTTTAAGAGACATATCTGAAAATATTACCCGAACTGATAATGAATTCTATAAATTTGCTCCCTTGACGTCAACTGAAGTTGAACGTACATTTAGTGTACATAAATGGATTTATAGTGATAAACGCAACTGTTTACTCCCAGAGAATGTTGAAAAGATAATGATCATCTACTCCTATCACTATTACCCAAATAAAATGTCTTGTGCTGCTGTGTGTACTGATGTAGATTTTGAAGAAGAAATTGCGTCTGTTTCTAATATATAGTAACTTTATACAAATGTTTTTATTAGTTTTATTACATATTAATTTTATTTGGTGACTTTTATTTCTTCTAGTTCTGAATTATCGATATCGATAAAATAATATTTCAAGCACTGGCTAAATTACGCTAGTGTTTTGTTTTGCCGTGAAAAATCCGAGCTCTGATAATAAACATAGAAACTTGTGAGTTATTATGTATAAATATGTTTTAAGGTTAACAAATATTGCAGTCACAAAGTAGTCGCATAGTTACTAAAAGTAGAAACGACGTTACTAGATTTACAAAATGGCTCCTTGTACTTTTCTGATTCCAGATATCCTCAAAGTTTACCTCGAGGCATTCCTTGGTCAGTCACTGGTTGTGATGGAAGAGGATTACAAAAAACTTAAGGTTCCAGTTATAACAATACGATGAAGTAGCTAGTTACTAAATAATGATGTACTTTTATGATGAACAGACCTCGTAATTTGTAATAACACTTTTAAATTACAAATATCTATTGTCTGAAACAAAATTGTATACATTATTTGACAGTACTCACTGGTGTTTGATTTATGTGCATTTTTGTAATGTTCCTATGGGATGGGCCCATTTTAAAAAACGTTTGTGATACGATTACCTAATCCAGCAATTATGAATAAAATTTGTTTTCGTTTTCTTGTTTGAATGGAAATACCACCAAGCATTGTTGGGCAAACAATTAACTAAATTACATATTGACAATTGTAATTACTCAATATAATGCAGTTACAATTACAATAAAAAAGTAAATTGAAGCTCCAATTAAAAATTGCAATTAAAAAATCAAATTTGTAATTATAATTCGCAATTAATTACGTTAGCAATTACCTACAAATTCCTTTTGCGTCGTATCTTTTTAAAATTTGGTTT
Organism: Pammene aurita; assembly: GCA_947086415.1. Lineage (NCBI taxonomy): Eukaryota > Metazoa > Arthropoda > Insecta > Lepidoptera > Tortricidae > Pammene > Pammene aurita. The sequence continues at coordinate 14,599,756 of OX352292.1, read as the reverse complement.
AAAAAAGCAAATAAGTAGGACTGGAGTCGCTTAGGTTACATTTTAGGATTTAATGACTAATGATTAAATTATTTTGTTTTGTTGCTGCCTACATTTGTTGCTCAAGTAGTGCCAATATTTTTGGATCGAATTATTGGATTCCCCATTGTTTTTTATGCTGGACCTTTGGCTGATGTACCCAACAATTTTTTAGTCTGCCTAATTAAATTGAGTAATAGTATGAAAAATAATTCAATAATTTGATTAAAACCATTGGCACTACTTAAGTAAGAAATGCCGCGCATCCAAGCAATGGAACAGTTTGACAATCTTTGGTATTTTATGTTAATTTTTAGTTACAATGTTTCTACACAGTTAAGTAACGTTACGACACATTGTGTATACTTAATTTAAAGTGGTAACGAAGTTTCTACACTGTTTCTACACGTTACCACTTTTTGTTCTTAGTTTTGACATCTGGTCACAAACTGAACGCAAGGTGTATAAAAATGTTTCGAAACAAATGTGACCGAAAAGTGTGAACACTGCGTCGACTCTTAGTTACTAAAAAAAATCCAGTCGCATTGTGTGCACACTGTTACCACACGAAGAAACCAAAACTCAACACAGTCGCGAAGTGTAGTAACTGTTTCGACACTTCTGGGTTTATGTTACTACTTTGAAAATCCTGCGACCAGAATGGTTATATGGGTACGTAGATACCATCCAGACCCCCCCCCCCCCCCCTTCCATGTATGAAAAAGATAAGACATTGTCGACCCCCCTCTCTCTCAAACGACTTACGCAATAAATTAATGGCGCCTTACAGTAAAGCATTTACTTTAAAACAATTATCATTAAAAACAGATCTATGAGTTAGTTAATAACTTAAATAAAACCCTAAAAAAATATTGTTATATTATGTCCAAAGATGAATTTGCAATGTTATATGTAATAAATTTTATAAATATATATCGTATTACCCAGTTGTACCTCTATTATTTGTAATCAATTCAAAGTAAAACCTTAAGGCTAAGCTAAAACAATTGCATCTTCAAATAAGCGTCCTTATTTATAGACGATACATTAAATATTATGCGTGCTTTTAATTTGAAAAGCATATTCATCTAAGTAAGAGAATACTTTAGGTAGGTACATCCGCGGGCAAGCGGCGCCTGCGCTAAGGTCCGCGCGGACGTTCACAACACTACTATTTAGAAACCTACCTATATAAATACATCTCATATACAATCGCTTTAAGTACAGTACCATAAATACATTCATAGTTAGCTAATGTGTAAAAACGATAATAGATTTTGTGACACATTAATCCAATATATACTTATTTTCCTATTATTAATAACTATCAATGTTTCTAACTTATCTAAGCTAGATTTTTAATGTTAGAAAGTTGCTTTTTTTCTCTGAGGCCGATTGGGCGCAGGAAATGTTTTTTTATGGGAACCAAGTTTAACCTTTTTTGGCACTTTGCATTGACATTTGTCACGGCGTCGAAAAGGTTAACTCGACTTCATAAATATCAATTCTAGCAAATTAACGATTTCATAAATCTCCACTCTTTTCTAACATACAAGAACCTTAAAATAGAAAAGATAAGTTGGAAACATAGATAGTAAATGTTTAATATCTTGTGGAACGGAACGCAACAGTAGTGTTTGTACGAGGTTCTGTGAGGCGGCGCGTACGCACGTGTCGCGCGTGGCGCGCGTCAGCTCAGGAGCGCCGCTGCCTCGGCTGCCGGGTGTCGTAGGCGCGGATGACGTCCGACTGGGACACGCTGCCGCCCTCCTCTTGCGAGAACGCAAATCCATCTGCCGGCCACAAAATATTATACTCCGCTCTGACAAGTCTGACAACCGCGGCAGGAGAAAGTAGATGGGATAAAACAAACAGTTCAGTCGCATAATGTTGTATCTCCTAAAATGTCGGGCTCCTTAACTCTCCACCAGAGTTACCGAAAAATTTATGGGGCCATCTAATAAAGCTGTCAAAATTGGAGCACAAACATTTCTTAGATTGTGCTTCACTATTTTGTATTCTCTTTGATAATATACCTAGACTCGACTAAACATCCTCAGAAACATTAATTCGTAAATGTGACCGGAAATTAATTATCTGGGGCTAGAGAAAGAGAACTTAATATGTATGGAACCGCAATAGTGCTGTAAGAACGACTCCTACAGCACCTTCTCGGTCAGTTTTATTAGATTTTAGTGTGATAAGACTGGCCGGTTACAAATTTTCAAGAGCCATATTTTCGGTAAATCTGTTTGAGACTGTACCTCTACTATATGGTATACTAATATAGCTATACTTATTTGCTTTTTGTCCCAGTGTTTGCTTTATCCCTAGGATATTCGCCTATTTAATTCAGAGTGATAATCTGGTAACCATATACTAATACATATAATATTGGAACAAACTCCCAAAAGATGTCGTTTCGGCCATAGACGTATAAAATAAGAAGACGTAACGCCGTGAAGACAAAACTGTGATTCCATAATAAGCCCGAAATCTTCGTGTTTACGCGCGACACGCACACATCTACAACTCGTGGACGAGCGGTGATTGGTTCAAACGTCAAAAGTGAGTGTGTGTGCACGAGATCGCGGCTCATTATGGAATCACAGTTTTATCTTCGTGGGATTACGTCTTCTTAATTTATATGTCTATGGTTTCGGCACAAAATGAACCAGACGAGCATACATCTACTACTCGTTTATGATAAGTTGATAACAGTCATAATGATTACTGGATACAGGCAGAAAGTATATAATGTAATAGAGCACAGTCTAAGAAGTTTTTGAGGCCCAAGTCAACCCAAAGATACAAAACCGGCCAAGAGCGTGTCGGGCCACGCTCAGTGTAGGGTTCCGTAGTTTTCCGTCCGTCACAGAAAGTGTCCCCACTTAAGAGTTAAAATAACACCGCCATGTAGGATATGATATGAGCGTTCCACCTACAGCGACATCTATCGGCAAATTAAGTAAACTATTGCGCGCGAGCTTAAAGTATGGAAGATGATTTTTATGGGATAATTTTTTATTGCGTGAACCGATTTTCACCGTTTTTACTTTATTTGAAAGCACGTCATTTAATTGTGATTATGTAGAAATTACAAGTACAATAAACACCTGCTTATACGGTTAAATTACACGCTTAGTTCAGAAATTATTTTGTAATTTTTTTTCAAAAACTATTAAACCTATCAAGTTCAAAATAATTTTCCTAGAAAGTTTTTATAAAGTTCTACTTTTGAGATTTTTTTCATATTTTTAAAACTTATGGTTCAAAAGTTAGAGGGGGGGGGACACATTTTTTTTTACTTCTGGAGCGATTATTTCCGAAAATATTTACATTACCAAAAAATTATTTTAGTAAACCCCTATTCATTTTTAAATACCTATCCAACAATATATCACACGTTAGGGTTGAAATGAAAAAAAAAATCACTTCCCACTTTACGTATAGGGGAGGTACCCCAATAAAACATTTTTTTCCACTTTTTATTTTACCACTTTGTCGGCGTGATTGATATACATATTAGTACCAAATTTCAGCTTTCTAGTGCTAACGGTCACTGAGATTATCCGCGGACGGACGGACGGACGGACGGACGGGCAGACATGGCGAAACTATAAGGGTTCCTAGTTGACTACGGAACCCTAAAAATAGTAGGAGAAAATGCTTTAGAAAAGGGTAGCTCTCGTCCAGATGGCGCTTCAGACTTGGGCCTCAAAAAGCTCTTAGACTGTGGTTGTCTATATTATTTATAGTCTCTGATACAGGCAATATCAGTGGTCATAACTGCCTGTGCTTAGTAAATAATAAAAGACAGGCGAATTTCCTTACTTTCCTGCCGCGGGTATTCAGTCAAACTTCTCGATTGTCAACTCATGCAGCAACGCATGTCAGTAACACATGATAATTGGTAATGATAATATACAAATGTTAAGTCAATAATGAAGTTTGCTTTGTCGTGTTGGTATCGCTAAACTCACTGTGCCAAATTATAAACTTCACTGTGGTGTAATTTTCAAAACAATGTTGTGTAACTTTTTACATGGTTCACTAAACTTAGAAAATGATTCATAAAACCATGGTGAGTGAAATTAAAGACATCCGATCGAAACAAATCTGTAAAACGATCTACTTATGATTGCAGTTTCCTTACTGAAGCCACAGAGGGTGCTGTAAATAATCGATGTAATTCTAACGTGTGTTAAGACCTCGATACACAATGGCCCATCATGGGCCAGTCTAAGGGACACAGCTATACGACGGAAGGAGATCGCAATATCGTTAGCTCCCTCTAACGCATAGCTGCGCCCCTTAGACTGGCCCATGATGGGCCATTGTGTACTGGGAGCTTAATATGTGAGGTGCGTACTATGCCGCGTCTGCGGTGCAGTGTCCACATAGCTCTTATAGGTTCTCCCATCAAGTAAATAAAGATCAATTGACGTTTATACAAATAGTTTTGACATAGTATTTTTTTTTCTTTTGCCAGTAAGTAGTAAAATAACCCAGAGAATTAACCTCTATGCAACACAGAGTTGTCAGGCAGGCAGGTTCATTAATCTTACTGCTTTTAATAACTAAATACGAAACATACTTTAAATTGGTATAGGCATATCCGCTTACTGTCAGCAACAGCATTAAAAACTAAAGTCCAATCTGTAAATAGCTATTACAAAAACAATGAGGCTTACAAGTCACGTGACGTTGTATGGAGGTTAATTCACTTGGTTATTTTACTATCTGTTTAAAAAACGCTTCGAGCGATAACGCCCGGCACTCCCACCGACCGCCATTCTTTTGTTTTAACTTTATACGTGGGCGGAGGCGACGAGAGATATCGCTTAGGGTTTTTTCCGTGGCCAAGTCGTGAGTTATGCGTAGGTACTTGATGGTGGCACCGTTGGAGCCGTACTCACGCGACAGTTCGAGCTCGAGGTTGACACGCGTGGTGCGGCGGCCGAACACGCTCCGCACGTTCTGCAGCAGCCGTGCCGTCTCCGTGAGGCTGCCAAGTCGTCAACGTCAGGCGAGGGCGGGCTAGCGCTCCCGACTCGAGGTAGTGGACGCTTTTCCCTTGCGTTTAATTTAATTAACACTTTCACGACCAGGAACTCGACTGCCGGGTTCTCTCTTCGTAGCTACTACGCGCTACATACGACAAATACGTGGCTACGGGCTACGAGCGTAGCGCGTAGCACTAGGTGGTACGGAAAGTGTTAAAGTATGATTCATGTAACGCGTGAAAAGGTAAACTATTTTTAGTTTGGACCAGACACATTTTTGCCGTTGTCTTGTCTGAATACAGATAGATATCAAGTCCTCGTTTTAACTTTGTAATATTTAGCTTAAACAACATTGGAAAGTTAAAATGAGGATCTGCGTATAATTCATATGATTATACATTGTTAAGGTAGACACTCAATGAGTAAAACGATGTGTCTGGACCTAATTTGAACTAACTGTATTTTATTTATGTAATTGTTATTCAAGATTCCACTTTGGGTCGCTGCGCCACTGCAGTAAGTAAGTAATTTTTATTGGCTATTGCAAAGTCAGCCATGATCTTATATTCGTTAATTTTACTTTAGCAGATTTCAGTGCAGTTTTTAAGGATTACAGAGTGTAGGTAGTAAAATGACAACCGACACCTGACCCGATCTACGATGAAATCATATTACTTATATATTATTGGTACATGTACATTGTACAGTCACGTCTGAAAATATGGATACATTTAATGTGACAAAAATATGTAGCCACGATTCCATTACCAAGGCGTAAGGTCTTGGATACATGTTTTTGTCACATTAAATGTATCCATATTTTCAGACGTGACCGTACATACATGCACAATTAGTAAAAAATACATTGACTACAGTGCGATCCAATCGAGATGACCACTGATATTCATTTGCTTTTCAACCTTGAAGTAATATATAGAGCGGTCTTATTTTTGGACAGTAATTTTAATCAAATTGTTTTGGCTAGGTTAAAAGATATCAGTATTGAGGTAGAAAACAACAAGTCTACACAAAATAATTTACCTGCGTCACAGAATTCAAGCGCAAGTTTATAAACCTATAAGAATAATTTTGGTCATTAGATACTTAACTACTTATTAAATAATCTTACTTAAAGTTTTCCAATTCTACTCACGCTGAATAGCGTTAAATATGAATCATACTTAACGAAACGCATTAAGAGAAAAACTTCCAGACCCAACTTCCGACACGTCATATTTGGTGACATTTTCTTAGGGCAACCCATCAACCAACACATATAATATTATAAAGCGTGATGCACAATGGTAAAAAGCATCATGCGAAAGGCCATGCAAGCAAAATCCTTAGAACGCCTTCACCCAACCAAAATGCACTTTTTACCGCGATACATACACGTAAACCGCATAAAACCATCCCTATGATCAATGGAAGTATGCGATTATATCGCTATTCCTACACCGATCACGTGGCTCAACATTGACTCTTAATAGCTAGGTTTTAGAGTCCATTTCGGGGGTGAACGGCGACCGGTACTTACACTGCGCCAGTCTGGCCAGGGCGTGCCGCGCGTCCGCCGCACTGTAACACCACAGTTAGTCCAATCCATGCTCATCAAGAATGCTCACGGCACTCCATACCCGTGCAAATGTTTATACCTTTGTTTATAGCTTGCTTTTCACGAGGTTTGAAGGAGGAAAATGACGAATTCAATTAACCCAGCAACTTATTTAACTCTACCTTGAACTCAGAGGGATTCCTATTTATATTTGTACACCGAACGGAATACAAATATTTTACAAATAATTTATTTTAATTTAAATCTGAAGGGTCAAATTGTCAATAGGTGTCAAGCCGTACACCATGTGAAGAGTAATAGTAGTTTATCTACACTCATATTGTAAGTCCTCTAAAATGCGTTCAAAAACCGTAGGCTATGACCAGCATTGCAACAAACGATTTCACTATGATAAGTTTCTTATCTGTGGCAGTACCGCAATGTTAACGTTTCATGTTCAATTATTGATGTACTCTGAGTTTTGATAACATAATGTACACCTGCACGCGCCCGCGGCCGTCACCCGCCCGCGCGTGTGCCGGCACAATCGAGTTGGCCGCGCCGACACAATCGAGATGGCCGCGGCGGTACAATGGCGGCCATTCTATGGTTTTCGAATACGGCATTTATAATAAATAATATGAGTGTAGATAAAGCAGTGTATGCAACTGTACGTAATTAGGCCTTAAAACACTCGTGTGATCTTATTATGAAATTCGCCTGCGGCTCATTTCATAAAACCACACTCATGTTTTAAGGACCCTTATTACGTAACAGTTACATAAACTACTATTGTTGCATACACTGCTTTATCTACACACATATTTTAAATCCTAAATTATTATTCGGAAACCATTAGAATGATCGCCATTGCACCGCCATTCATGACCAACTCGATTGTGCCGGCGGTCGGGCGGGCGCGTGCTGGCGGCGGTCGGATAGGAGAGCAGATTTTCATTACGTTATCGTAGGTAATGAATTTTCATACGTTTTTACCACACTGTCACAGGTAATACACTGATGTTACGTTACTGGTTGCAATAATGGTGGTAATTACACACGGTTTCCGAACGCGGAATAGAGGATTTATGATATTGGTGTAGATAAATCATTTTACTTTAAATATTTAATGTATTCAATGGAAATATAGAAACCTCAATCATAACTACCGAAATCATGTACAATTTGCGAATATTTTGTAAATCCTAGACGTGTGCGCCGCGCCGGCGTGGCGTAGCCGCGCCGTGGGACCCACGCCGCCGCCGCCGCCGCGGATTTCAAAATCCACGCCGTTGGCCAAATTTCAGAATTCGGCAAAAATTTGCCAATGACAATTACCGATGAAGGAAAGTCAGTTGAAAATTTAACAACGTATATTGACGAATTAAACTATGAAAACATCTACACATTGAAATAGTTTGGGTTTGGTCAATTCCTTCTCTTTCGGGAGATTAATAAATGCCTTGAAAGTCCAAGTTTCAGAACCGTATAGGAAAATTGGAAACACCAGGGAACGCCTAAGTCTAACCTTAGTCTACCTCTGTATGCGGCGATCTCTCCAGATCCTATCTAACCGAGTCATAGCACCATTCGCTATTTGAATCCTCCGGATGATTACCTACCACACCTACCATCGCTAGATAGAAGTGAGCCGAGGTAGGTGAAGACGCTGACGCATTCTAGGTCTTTCAGTGCTAGGCTTCGTGAAGGAGACTGTTTCCGGTGTACGAACATTAACTTGGTTTTGGCATGGTTGATGTGAAGTCCTAATTCGATGTTCTCCGCTTCTATTCGCTGGAATAAAAGACACATCTCCTCCTTGTTTGCTGATCGTTTTGCCGCCAATTGATATGCCACCGTCCCAGTTCTTGGTGACCTTACGTAAGATCTATTCGCCGTAGATATTAAAGAGCTTCGGAGACAGTATACAGCCCTGTCTTACTCCTCTTTCCGGCTTGAACTGGTCCAACAAGGTGTTCTCGATGCGCACTCTGGCAGTACTTTCGGCGTACAATTTCTCAACAAAGTGAGCTAAATGAGCAGGGACACCCATCTCCAGGAGCACGTACAGCATGTTTTTCCATCTAACACAGTCGAATGCTTTGGCATAATCTATGAAGCATAGGACTACTGGCTTGTTCCATTCACCACATCTCTCGATGATCTGCTCCCGTGTCCCTAGACACAGAGCCAGCCTGCTCTGCAGGTATTTGCCGCTCCAGGAACTTTGCCAGGAATTCATGATGTAAAGAAAAACTTTACTGGCATGCGATATAATAGACAAAGTTCTATAGTTGTCACATTTTAGCGTCGAGCCTTTTTTATGGAGAGGTATAACCATGGATTCAGTCCAGTCTCTCGGCCACTGGCCAGTTCTCCACACTTTGCAGCTAATCTGGTGTAATAACTGTGTACCTTCGCCACCTAGATTCTTTAGGAGATTAGCGCATATACCATCAGTACCGACGGCATTAACTTTCAGACGTCTGATAGCGTCTTTCTACTTCGGAAATAAATATTTCCGGCGCTAGTGGATGCACAGCGTCATTTCGTACTAAAGATGTTCCGGAACTTTTCGATAGAGTTGTTCCGAATAGTCTCTCCATCTAGCCAACACTTTTCCCAGGTCTGATAAAGTGTTCCGGCGCTAGTGGATGCACAGCGTCATTTCGTACTAAAGATGTTCCGGAACTTTTCGATAGAGTTGTTCCGAATAGTCTCTCCATCTAGCCAACACTTTTCCCAGGTCTGATAAAGTGTTTCCATCAGTATCCGCCATCTGCCAGCTTCTAGGTTTGTAGTCGCGGGTGAGAAGTTTGACTTTCTGGAACAAGTCTTTAGAATGGGCAGTTGCAGCATGGTTTTCGTCACACAAAGCATGGATTGAATTATTATAATATTATCGTGCCCTTTTCACGCAATTGTGTAACCTGGAATACTCCTTTCTTGCTATGTCTGTGTTAAAGCCTTGTTCTTTGAGAGTCCTCTGTGGCTCAATAAGTTCCCAGGTAGCATCAGAAATCGAGGGTTTCCGTCTTGCTTAGCTCCCAGGAGTGGGGATGATTTCTTTCGCTGTTTCGGACACAACCGCCTTGAAGGTATTCCATGTTGTCTCTGTATCTTCAAAAGGATCCCTTATAACGTCCTTTATCTTGAGAGGCAACATTCTGGCGAGCTCCCGCAAGACATTTCTTGGTAGCTGGCCTTGGTACACGCTTTAGATGGAGTTGGCTTTAAAATCATCTTAATTTATCACAATTATGAAAAACATTGACATAAAAGCGATTTCAGAAAAATAGGCAGGACTGAAGTGTACTAGACTACTGTACTAAAAAAAACACCCTTAAATAAGCAAACGGCCTTATATATCGTTTTATGTTGCTTGTTCCTAATAAGTTATTGATATTTAACGTATTATTAATGCGAAACGTGAGCCTTGCGAGCGCCGGCTAAAGCGACCTTGACGCCGGCGTGGCGCAGCCACGCCGCCAAAAATTCCCGGCGCGCCGCCGCCGCGGATTTTTATGGCGGCGCACACGTCTAGTAAATCCTTACCATACGGCAAAGCAATTGATTATAGTTAGCAAATGTGCATTACTTTATTATTAGCATTGTAAATGCTTACGGTATTAAGTAACTACCGTTACCTTATACCCCCCACCAAAGCTGTTATTTATTTATTTAAGCCTTATGTATTTAAGTAGTCATTTTTCTCCTTCCTACACCAATATTTGTATCGAAACCTTCGTGAAAATTAAAGTATGTATCAAATTATGATAAGGAAATATAAACTAGCACTAATACTAACACTAATTATTGAAACGAAAAAACATCACGAGTTTCGAAACAATAATCAGTTAAATGTTTCAGCTTTTGCACACATCAGCTTTTAAAATTTACCTTTTTACTTAGTTCATCAAGTCTTAGTTAGCTCTACAATATTTTCCAAAGACGAGCGTGCGCCAGCTGGCTTAGATTTAAAAATACTTACATCTAAATACACAAGTCTGAATCAAGATTTAAAACTTTATTTAAGTTAAAATAAATAGTCATCATTACAAACAATAGCAAAAACGCTTTCTTATATTTATTTACAATACTTAATTAGACGATCGGTATTAAGTCTAGTAATACCGTGATGGAATGTGGGGCGAGATCTCCTTGCTCGGGCCTTACGGTCGTCAGGATCTATCATATATATTACATCCAGAAGGCTTGTCACCTGTACTACAAGCGGAGCTCGAATAACAAACTACAAGCTTTTATGAAACGGGCCCCAGTACTTATACATACACACGGTGCCCGTGAGCATTGCGAGAGACTTTAACAGTGTATTCGTGATCATATTTAGAGAAAAAAATGTCCTATAAACTTTTCCGAGATTCGCCATAGTTTGAGAGTAAATACGACTTATAGAAAAATAACAGTTTAAATTGTTACTTACCAGTATATACATACGGCATAGTCTAGACATATCTTATTGACAGATATCAAACACTTTACATGAACTAGTTTTTATGAGAAAAAATGGAGCAATCTATTTTATCCGTTACTTTTTTCCAATGACATTTACTTTTTATGTAGTCATAGCATTCCATTAAAGTAAAAAAAAAAATTTTTTTTGCGTTTTACAACTAAAGTCACATAATATTTTTTCCTTCTTTTGACCTCAGAAATGCGAGTTTAAAATCTCTCGCAATGCTCACGGGCACCGTGTATATTATGTAATATATATTTAACCCATATAAAGCCCAGCCAATGAAAAAACTACCTTTAGTTAATTAAGATTAATTATAAAATTTGAAACTAAAACTTTGCTGACGGTACTTTTTCTTAGCATAAAAAAATCCCCGCTATTTAAAATATTTCCATAATCAAATTAAGATATTTAAGGAAAGTATGTTTGATTGAAGTTTCGTTATACCTACAACTAGACATGCCTATGTACATATCTAAATTGCAACTAGGAGAATTAGAATCTTGGAAGGGGTTCCAACTGTTCCTAGGCGAGTTCAGCAAGATACATACTCATCAACTTCATCAATATCGTATCAATTTCATAAGGTATTCTACACATCATCAACATTTGATTAAGTATATAAAAATATACAAAATGGTGTAAGACGATCAATGAAACTTGCAGGTATTTTTCGTCTACGCCACGTCCGTGAGGCCAGAGCAAAAATGTAAATGCAAAATTTTGTACAATTCCAAAGATAATCTAAAGGCACGAACACTTAGCACCCGTTATATTGGAGCTTTAACACGAGTCAGTAAGAACATGATAATGATTATGGAAGGATAATTATACAATGGACAATGCCCGAGTTACGCCGATTTCGCCTCTGAGTCAATGGTAATAAGGTCGATGACGACGCATCGGGCGGCGAAAATAACATGTGCAGAATATAAGCAAGTAGGAGGAGACAAGGTAATTTGGAGATACGATAAGGAAGAACTTTTACCAGGAGTTATCATAAAATTCATTAAATTAGATATATCAAATAGAGATTCATGTAATATTTTGAATTTTGAACTTATTCTAGTTGAATACACAGTAAAAGCCTTGGCTAGCGAACTATTAATAGGTACAGTTAGGCTTGGAATATCAATTCTCACAGCAGGACTTCATTTTTAACAATAAATCATCTAAACTAAATAAGTGTGACTTCACTCTGATAAAGGAATTAAATTCACATTTCAGTACAAAATGACAAATCACTAAGTGCTAGCAACATTGTAAACCTTCTTGAGGGAAGTATATCGGGAAGCCTAGCTAAAACTACACTTGAGCTTGTAAACGTATACTTAGCGGGAAGATACTCTTGCCTTGAAGTTTTGAGCATGTTGTTTTTCAGTTATAACTTTGAAATACTTAAGTTGAAATAGTTTTATTACCAAAAATGTACCATGAAGTAAAACGTTATTAGGTATTTATACTTGTAGATACGTAACTTAAGTTCATAGAACTTCGGAGTATTGACATAGGAAAATTGAGGCATTTAAGTCGCTCCATTAAATAACTGATATCGATTTTTTAGTTAAATTGTTACTAGCGTGAAATAAAATGTAGAATATCGATTTTTTTTATCGCTTGCGTTTGCGTTCCATACATTAGTATGCAAAACTCATCGTCAATCTTGTCATGGAGCATTTTTGGAATCTAGTTGATTTCATAGTTATAATTGGGAAAAATAGAGGGCTCGATACTTCAGGCTGTCTTGTTGTTGTTGTACGGGTGCCGTAGCCTACACACTCGTGTTACACACAATGTGTATCTAATCACAATTACCACTTAATGGCGGCGCTCCCGATTATCACATAGCTCAGGTAGCGCCATCTTGTGCAATAAATACATTCATCACATTCTGAGAAGACACATTTCTATCTAAATATCATTATAAAAATAGCATTGGACTGTCTTTGATATCAAATCAATTCTGATACAAAAATAATTGCATATCGAGGAACTTATATCAATTTCACCTTTGGGAAGTGAATTGAAGGAATTATAATTTATATCGATGTGGACTAATCAGTCATACTGTACCGTGTTATATACAATAGGCGCATTACAAATCGGACAACAACAAAATACATAGCGTTGTTATACAGCTGTCTAGTTCAGTCGAATTATATTCGAGAAGCGTCTACCAGTGACCATACGACGCAGCATAACCGTGTTTGTCAAGCAACATGTATACACACGTCATTTTATATTGTATTTATTTTACTGCTAAGTTTTCTATTTAACATGCAATGATATTGCAAGCTATAGCTCTCTTATCACAAGGGAGTAAGGTGCAAAATGTTAAATATATATTTGACGGCGAATGTATACCTAAAGTATTTCATTGTCATTCATGTTTCAATGCATCACTATACAGCATGTGGGATGGTACTAGGTATTGGTAATAAATATTGATGAAACTTGAGTCATTCAAATAATCACTTTAAGACTAGATTCAGTTTTTTTATGACACTAGTCATTAAATCATTTTTTCTAACTTTTCAAACCCTAGAGTCTGCTGTAAGCATTATTGTAACACAAATTTTAGTTAACTATTTAAAATTTATCATAACTTCATAAGACTCGAGTCCAACCAACACAAACTGATTACTTACTCAGTAAACTGATTACTTTTTTACATCCTAAACATTTTCACATCAGCGATATTTTTAACTCTTTATGTATTTCAAAATATATATGTAGGTAGACAAGTTTGCTGCGTCGTCTGGTCTATCGGACAGCGACAAGTCCGATCAAAACGTGTCACGTCCTGAAAGGTCTCAAGCGACAGTGAACTGTCAAATGATATGCGAGTTTCTGGCGCGAGGGGCGCGCGCGAGGCGAGCGCGCGCTCCGTCCCCGCCGTTGGGCACGTGGCGGCCATTTTGGACGTGTGGGCCATTCTGCAGCGTCGGCGAGTCCTCGGGCGCCACGGTGCGGCGCCACCTGAGCCCCAGCGGAGCGCCGCGCCGCTTGCTGGCCGCACACCAACAGAACGTCAGACCCAGCCCACCGCGTGCACCGTGCACCGTGCTCCGAGCACCGTCCGCCACAGATATCATAAACCTCACTACTGGCTGTTAGGCTGTGTTTCAACCGGATATGTGCGATGATGTGTTTATTAGGACTCAATATAATTACTTTACCTATTCTCACTCAAATGAAGTTTGTGTTGGTTCTTTACAAACACATCCCTCAACGCAATCTGATACTTTCAAATATGTTTAGGCTTTTAAAAAAAACCTTATTATTGTTCTCATTTTTCAGACTCACCGTTTAAGTAGTCTAAGATATTTTTAAGCTTGTCTTGTTACTTATCACACATAAAAGGCAAAATAAAAGGCATTTTGCGGGCACGACGTTGAGATTGAGGAATAAGAGAATTTTATGAAATTACTAGTTTGTCACGTCCATGATAATATGTGATATTATAATATTTACTTGGTCTAAATTGCTAAAGTTTTCATTAACAGTCAACTTTTGCCATCAAAATGTAGATTATGATATCTGTGTCGCACACAAAACTCGCCTTTAATGCGTAGCTTACATGTCTCCACTTGTGCTACATTGCGCTGATAGGTACCGACACAGGGTGCTTCTGCGCAGGGCGGTTATTCTTTTGTAGTCTAAGACTACCACGTGGCGGTTATTCTAGCTACTGTGGCTACCGAGGGGACTAAATACGACATGTAGACTAGACATCGGAAGGGTTAATCGGTGCGGCGCGGGCGATACGAAGCGAACCAAACATAAAATGAAAATAAAACTAGATACTGCGTGCGCACTACACACTCAACGTACTCGTATACTCGCTCGACGATAATACCAAGTTTCAAGAATAACTGTCTAATGCATTCATGCAATCCCAAAGTTAGATTAGAAGTTATATGAAACAAATTTAATATTATTATAATAGACTATAATAGAGCTTGAGTAGGCCGTAGGCAACCCTACCTCATCCAGTAGCAGAAGTCGGCTTATGTAGGGCAATGCAAGCTGAAAAGTAATGTATTTTAGCCTGAGCTAAACTTGGAGCATTTTGTACAGTCAGCAAAAACATCATTATAAAATGTACCTCATTGAGTAGCAAATTGAACCTCATGCCATTCAAAAGTACTAATCAACATGGTAGGTACAAAATGGTAGGCGACTTTAAACCTGGAACTTTTGCTATTCAGCCAAGTTTTATGTTTTAAGGTGAAAATAGACTAAAGCAAGTAGGACGTTTAAATGCAATGTCACGCGGTACATATGATACTGTTTATCAACAAGTACCAAAAACTGGCAACTTCATGATCCTAGCTTATTAAAATAATTGAAATAATTAACTTAGTAGAATATAAAACTTGTGCCATTCGAAAGAACTCATCAACTATTAAAGAAGAAAAAAAACCTAAAATGTCAGGTACAAAACGCTACAAGTTTGGCTCAGGCTACCAGATACTAATAACATTTTAATGTGCATTGCCCTACATAAGCCGAATTCTGCTACTCGATGAGGTAGGGTTGCCAACGGCCTACTCTTGATCTATAATTAATGGTGGTGGAAGATTGAATGCAAAACAATAAAAAATTGTGGATTTAAGAGTTATGAATGTATCACACAATATTTGACGAGCATTGAAATTTGGGATACACCGTCAAGCGAAGGTGAATATATTGTGCTATAGGAATGAGCGATGAGCATTACGTATACGTATTCATACACATATTCGGTCGATACTTTATATACGTTTTTATGTACATTTAATGAACAATGTCCTAGTATTTACGATATGCTATCAATGTACTTAATAATGTGTGGATATATACATGAATTTATAATGGATGTATTTACATACATATAGTAGATAGTCATATAGTTATAAATTTATTCAGTCTTATTAGGGTCGATTGCAAATTTGTGGTACGATTATCTAATCTTTTCTTTTCTTTTAGTTACGAAAATTTGTCATATTTACTTAAAAAAAAAGATTATATAAAAGATTATATAAAAGAATTGCATTGGACCCGGTAATTATTAACACTAACAATGCATACAAACAAACATTCAAACATTCCGTTAGAGCCACACATCACGTACGATGCCAAAACATCTAGAAAACTCTCAATCCATTATTAAAAAATCCATCTTAGGTCAATGTAATAGATACTATATTCGATTGCAGCTTGCGTGAGTTTCTCTTTCTCAAAACCAATAGTTAGTAACCGATAGGTACTCGTAAGTAACCATGTGAAGTTGTAAAGTGAAACATCCATGCCCATTGATTTAAGTGCTAGGTGATATTGTTATTTTAGGAATTAGAGAAGACTTTAAGAGAAACTGACACGAGCTAGGATTATGTTGGATATATATTTTAAATAATACCCTTTCCACGAAATTGCGCAATAAAACCATGTTTAAATAAAATGCTATTAAATAACTTTCCTTAAAATATTTGTAGTAAATCTACACTCAATGAGAAGTAGATATATACTTAGTCGGTTCATA
This sequence comes from Pammene aurita, assembly GCA_947086415.1. NCBI lineage: Eukaryota > Metazoa > Arthropoda > Insecta > Lepidoptera > Tortricidae > Pammene > Pammene aurita. The sequence continues at coordinate 14,583,176 of OX352292.1, read as the reverse complement.
AGTTCTGTCACTAGGGTTTGGACTGGTAAAATAGGAACTGTTAGAGGTTGCATACTATTTCAACATATGGTTAAAAAGCCTATTTAACACTGATTAATTTACGATAATATATAAGGCAAATAGTTGTGGCAGTTTTACACAATTCCCTGTAACATTCGATAAAGCGCAATAAAAAACCGCGTCAAAAACACGCGCCCTGTTCGAGTTGATTTTGACCATAATAATTTTTATTCAATTTTAAGAGGCTTCAGTCTTGCATATTGCATTAGCTTGCTCTTTTACCTTCATTTTAATGTATAATTTACATGGGTCTGACTGACAAGAAGGCTAGTATACACAATTTTGGAAGACTACCTTGATGTATGGCATCAAAATCATCGTGTTTTGCTCAAACTGAAAAATACGTTGAGGTTCAGGAGAAGAATAGCTGAAGCACAGACTAGTAATTCAACTAAATATTGGTTTCGAAATATGCCTTAATCATCTACTTTCATAAAAATTACAATTTGTACCTCTGGACAACTATAACAATGATCTTAACCAACTTTTGTGAAGTACAATTTTCATAAATCATCGGCGTGTTTGGGACTGACAACAATCTTCAAGTTTACAAGGATCTATAAAATACGCGATCTTGATTATAAGTTAATCATATTATATTTTAATCTGTATGAAATAAGCTTTCTAATCAGGTCTATTGTTTTTTAATAAAAGCTTTGTATTTTATTTCATCACTTAAAACCCTTGTGACAGAACTTAAGGACCGACTAAGTATATTTTGGCAAAGGTACAGTCACCGGCAATAGTATCTTCCTACACGAAGGCCGCAAAAATATGTGACACGCTCTTATGGCCCTACAAATAAGAGCGTGGCACATACTTTTGCAGCCTTCGTATTGGAAGATACTATTGCCGGTAACTGTACAATGGTACATCCGTTTATACAATCAAAATTGGTTGTATTGCACGCTATTTTTATATTATTGGCGATTCTACCTTACAATTCTATAACTCAACACTAGCGAGCCGAGAAGCAGCGCTACCTTGACACTGTGTGGTGGCCGAATATTAACCAAATAAACTCAACGTTTCTTCAATGTTTTCTTTAAGGCCACTCGAAGGGTTGTATGATTTTCAGTTATCATAATATGTTGAACAATCACAAAATGATCACTTCAACCATCTAAAGTAAATGATTGTGTTTTCAGACATTCGCTAAGGTTGCATTAGAGGATTGCAATGTATTTGAATGAACGAATGTTAAGAGAGAGCTGATTGGAAATTTCTAACCAATAAACTGACCATCATGAGGTTCAATGTTACTCTGCGTCAATCATTGGGGATCAATGTTACTCTGCGTCCGTAGGAAACAGTACACGTGATCCCTGGGTGGTGTTAAAAGAGTAACAAACTTGGCAGCTGCACTGTCCCATCTGGACCTCGCAGCACTTTTTTTTTTTATACCACGACGGTGGCAAACAAGCATACGGACCGCCTGATGGTAAGCAGCTACCGTAACCTATGGACGCCTGCAATTCCAAAGGAGTCACATGCGCGTTGCCGACCCTTTACAAAAAGGAGGATTCACTGTGTTGACGACTAAAGGAACAAGAAGGTCCCTCATCGTCAACACACTGGGTCCTCTTTGAGCTCTTTGGCAATCTTACTCACCAGCAGGAACACAACACTATGAGTAGGGTCTAGTGCTATTTGGCTGTGGTTTTCTGTAAGGTGGAGGTACTTCCCCAGTCGGGCTCTGCTCCAGATTTGAGCGGTGACATTCGCTGAACGTGCCCTACCACACTTAGCGAGATGCCATTCGCAGTGCCCATACCTCTCTTTTTGGCGTAGTTTAAGGACATACCCAGGTCCGGACGTAGTTTAAGGACATACCCCGGGTCCAAAAGGATTTTCTTCATCATCTGCTTTCCCACTACTACTACCCCAGAGAAGAAATGCCTATCTATATCCAGTGACATGTAGCCATACGATAAAATAAAAAGTTCAACCGTTACTGCATGGGAAGTATTTAATAGTTTTTTTGTAATTTATAATAGTTAGGTACCTATTCGTACGTACCCATGAACTAAATATTGTTCCAAAATTCAATATGTGTCAACAACCCAATTTTACGGCTCCTTTTTCCACAAAAGGTTTCTTTGATAAACATAAAATTCTCAAATCCGAGTAAGCACACGTATGTCGTTTACTGAGGCTGTCCAATCAGCTCCCCCCCCCCCCCCTCCCCCACTCGTCACCACCCCCCGAGAATATTGGCCGTAGCCAAAATAATAATCGTTTATCGACGACGCTAATCGAAAATTAAAAAATGTATCAAAATTACACATGCAAACGAAAAGTCACTCGGGTCACTTCATTCATTCAAGTAATTTCCATTAGTCATACAGATTTAAGTTAACGTCTTTTTTGTGGACATCGAGAAAGTCAATGGCGGGGTTATTATCAGCTAGAAGACCAGCCTCACATTTAAACGTATGCGGGGACAACATAATCGCCATTAAAATAGTCCAAAGGAAAGACGATTTTCTTTTCAACCGACTTCAAGATTTCAAAAGAGGAGGTTACCAATTCGTCGGGATTTTTGTTTTTGCTTTTTTTTTTAAATTTATTAAGAAACAAACAGCAATTTTTATTTTATATGTATGTTCACCGATTATTCGAAGACGACTGGACCGATTTGGAAAATTAATTTTTTGTTTGAAAGAGTATACTTCACAGTTGGTCCCATGGTAACCGGGTCAGGATCTGATGATGGGATCCTGGAGACATCGAGGGAACTCTTCAACTATTATAGGCACACCTATAGTGATTTGAGTATTTTTGACAGCAGCTCGAGCATTTGCTTTTGGAAAGGTGGAGGCTAAGTGAAGTCGGTTCTTTTTTGTTTAAAATTATTGTCCATCCGTATGACCATACATTAGTTAAGTTTCGATGGACGTAACGTCGTTGATATACGATTGTCGCTTGTCTAGACCTGCTACAACTAGTACTCACGAGTGTCGCGGCTGTTCGAGCAGGTCGGCGGGATCGCGCTGCTTGATCTCGCTCTCTCGCACCGCCTCCGTCATCGACTTGAACGCGCTGTTGTGGATTCTGGAATGCACAGTTGAAGTTTCAACTTTAAATGTGTGGGATAAAGTCGATTGTTAGAAATCAATTTACTTTTATCTGTTTATCTGGTTATGGGTCTGGACTGGACTGGAGGATAGGAAAAGGAGGAGTTTATCAGAAAGAAAAGAAAATTTCTATTTTATAATTGAAAGAAAACTGGAAAAATTCACCGCGTCGAGCATGGAACTTCGATGCCGTTAACGTGTATATACACTTACGGTAGATGTCGCAACACGTCTCCTTCTGACGTAAGCAATGAAGGAACTTATGGAAAGATTCACCGAGGTTGAGTAAGTGTCGATCGCTCAGTTGGTCAGAGCGATCGGACCAGTGTTCCGAAAGGTCGCAAGTTCGAATCTTGCTCGACGCGGTGAATTTTTCCATTTTTCTTTCAATTATAAAATTGGAATTTTCGCTTGCAGGCGATTCTGCTTAGTACAATATTAATACAAATGAAAATCATTAAATCTCACATGTGCTTGCAATTAGCTCTCAGTTGCAATTTAATGAGTTTACCTACATGTTTAGGGATATTTAGGTAAATAAAGTAAAATTCAGGTAGCTGAGTATTTGCGATTCAATTTTCAATTATGTTTCAACTATTAACCGTTACCGATGTTGTGTTCCGTTAACCGTTTTAGTGAAGCATCCAATCACTATAGTTCGTTTTTTTGAGATTAGAAAAATGTTGACAGAACGATGTACAAGGTTCTTTATTAGGCACGATACATGTCACAACTGTCAAAGTGCCTACGCTGTCATTAAACATACTTAAATATATTTGTATTTATGGTAAAGCCATGCCTAACGTATTTGTAAATGTTATATTGAGTATTTAACAATATTTTGTATATAGTTATATGCACGAAATATTTTATTTTTATCATTTTTAATGTTCTTGTGAATGTTGCACAATAAAATTCCTAGAGAAGGTTCGATTTTTAAATATTTTCTCGCGTCATCTGTCATTAGTATCTCTCAGCCATATCTGGATAGTATTTAATGTTTAAAGCTTATTGTGATTCTTATTTAAGTAAAGGTATTTGCTTGCTCTATTATTGTGCGTTTGGTTAGAGGGTTATGGAGCAATCAGAGGCAGGTACGAGTGGCATAGAACAAGAAAAGCCACCTCGTAGTCCACCAAATCTTTTACCATCACGCAAGACAATTTTATTATTTAGTATTATATAATAAAACTTTAGTTAGAAGCAATTTTATTTACGAAAATGTATTAATAAGTGCATATTATAATCGTCAATTAAATAATCCTCGTGAATACTGATAAGAAACTAGATGTTAAATTTTCGTTTTAGAACGTACGTGCGTCACTCTCAGGTCAGGTTTTTTTTATTTTTCACCTGTCTCTAACGTGATAAACAAAACGGAATTGTATTTATATTGTTGTGTTGGATTATTTAATATGTAAATTGTTATTATTTATTCACAAATATGAACTCTTAATCATGTTAACTAATCGTTTGTTGGTGTGCTTGCAGTGTGTATAAACTGAACATTTAGAACAGGTTGGCAACTACTGTTTCTATTTTTACTCAATTTCTAATCTCAAAAAAAACGAAGTATAGGATAAGTCCCTTATAAAACCGAGTATTACAGTAGCTGTATTTTCATGTACTTTTTATTGACTACTTTCTAACGAGTTATTCAGCTACTCTCTGTTAAACGTCATAATGTTTGGCTATTTTGAAGTTTTCATGGGAGTCTTAAACTGTATCGTCACAATATATTATATAAATGCTTCTTTATATGAGTTATTTATTTTATAGTTTAACCCTTTGACCGCCAAAGCCGTTCTAACACGTCAACGAAAAGTCGTGCCCTCAGCGCCATGACGTGTTAAAACGTCCAAAATGAGAGATCAAAATGCTCCTTAATAAACAACCTTTATAGAAGTATATTTGTATATTTATTATAGCTCTACCATTCACCTACGTTTTTAGTTCAAATTTCATTCAAAATAACCCGTAACTCAAGAAAAAATTAGAAAATACCTCAGAGCTATTTGAAAGAACAAAAAGGCACTGCCCTCCTCGCCGTTGACGGCGTCAAGCGGCGTGACGTCACTTCGAAATAGTGTTTTTCGTTTGAAAGCATAGTATTCGATGTTGATTATTGTATGAACATTAACCAAACACTGTAATTATGAATGTTTTTCGCATTTTAAGCTTTATTATATAATAAAACTAATTATTAAACTGTGATTCGTGTAGAAGATTAGTTTTAGGAACTACATATCGTAATATTAAAAAAGTTATATATTTTAAATTTTTACTTTAATATATGCATTGCTAAAAAAGAAAGAGTTTTATTTAAGTCGCAATGGAATAAATACAATGCGTGTTATAAGGGGCGTATTTAAAACCTAACAATGTGTATGTCGTTTCTTTTAATCTTATTGCTTCGCCGCATTCTTGTTAATCCTCAAACAATGATAAATACCACGACACGTGGGCTTTCGGTCCATTTCATTCATACCAAATAAGTAAAAATAATAAAATGGTATTTTAGATAAAATGTCAACCAATATGAATGTTATCGGTGAGAGACCGAGTTTAAGTGAACAAAGAATATGTCATTATTAGGGATATACCAAGTTTCTTTAGGTACAAAAGAATGAAATGAGCGAGAGGTGTTTTTTTACCTACACACCCGTTTTGTCCGATGTTCATTAGTTTTTATCATAAAATTTATTTATTTGATGGTATTGCATGTTAAACATTTTTTTACTCAACTAAACACTTAAAAAACCTAACGTTTTTTCCTTCATACAGTTACGCCACGGAAATATCGATACAGAAATGAATGAATATATCTCACCCCCAACTCTAACATTCATAATAAGTTACGGTGCCACCAGCGCCAAAGCCGTCATAACACGTCAGCGCGTGACGTTATCACTTAAGTAGTGCTGTGGCTATATTGACAAAATAAAATAAAATTGTATATTAATTTTCATATTTTGTAGTTGATTTTAGGTGTATAAGAAAAATACGAAATGAATATTCTTTACTATTATGATTTCTAAATAACTAAAGTGATTTTGCCTAACTAAATCCACTATTAGGCGGAAAGAACTGTTTCGTCGATATGTTGTTTTCCAATCACTACGGTATCTGAGTGCGCTCGTGCAGATTTCGCTCTGGCGCTGGTGGCACGATTTTTCTGTCCGATGCGTGGCGTTCAAAAGGTTAACGGCCTCCTAGCCCAGTCGGTAGTGAACCTGCCTACGAAGCAGGAGGTCCCAGGTTCGAATCCTGGTCAGGGCATTTATTTGTGTGTTTATCACAGATATTTGTTCCTGAGTTATGGGTGTTTTCAGTATTTATTCATATTTATCTATTATATATATCGTCGTCTAGTGCCCACAACACAAGCCTTATTGAGCTTACTGTGGGCCTAGGTCGATTTGTGTAAGATTGTCCTATAATATTTATTATTCTTATTTATTATTATTATTGCCGAGAAATATGTTAGACCCAGTGTATTTCCGAATATTTTATTTCATGTGCTACCTACGAGACTAATGACTACTACAGTGTGAACTCTTAAAATAACATTCCGGTTTTCGGTGATTTCAGTGGTGACACGTGAAAGTCATACTGCTTTTCTGTTCTCCTAATAAGTCACCAAACATTTAAAACTTACCATAAACAGTTAAGTAAAGAAAAACCATTAATATACAACGAACCCCAACTTACATGCTTAGGGTTTGGTTGATAACTTTATTGCTTTATGACTTTTGACCACAATAAAAATAAATTATTTCTCCCCGCGTTAATTTAAACAAAGAATGTCACACGTCCACTGTCAATGATTAACAAATAACTCCCAACAATACTTCTTTTTTGTACACACTACGCACGTTGATTAATTGCTCTTAAGACCTTTCTAATGAGCCCTACCTCAATATGGTGGCATTCCTTCCTTGATGGGTTCCTTAGGTCACCTTACGACTGCATCATCAGATCAGCTCCGTGATAGTTTATTGCGGTTTGTCATGTAAATTACGGAAGTTATCAAAATTTCAGCTCAATTAGATTCAGGATATGGATGAAATTTAGCATACTAGATTGGAAGCACAGAAATATACAAGTTGTTGCTCAATAAAACTGTGTAACAAATATACGGGGTCAAGCTAAATAAAACCATTAGGGTGAGGCCACACGAGCGTAAATCGCGTAATTTCAGTCGCGTAATTTCTGCTACATTCGGTTTCATACTAAAGTCCTATTTTGCCACACGGCGACTCAAAATGAGTTGTGTCATTTGTATGTAGCAGAAATTACGCGGCTCAACAACTCAAAAATTACGCTCGTGTGGCTTCACCCTTAAAGAAAGAAATTTTCATTCTCGATTACACGAAATATTACGTCCGATTTAGCCGAAAGTCCTGGAACCCGAATGTTATTCGTAGAGCTCACGGATTGTATAGAAAAATATCGAAATTATCTACAGTTTACGAAATTAGAGAAAACCTGTTTGGGTCGGTTTACCGAAAGACTCCCTTGAGCACTACCTCCCCTTAATCAAAGCGCCGCTACGCTTTTTGATGGTCGGTAGGTTTCGCAAGGCAGAGGGAAGCGAGTTCCTATGTATCTCCGGCGGCAGGTTCATGCTAAAATAAACGGGGGTTAACGTGTCTTCATGTCGTCAATTCATTGTATTGGTTGTGTTGTGCTTGCGTCACTTTCCTTTTCCATATGGGTATTATAACTGGTTTGCAAATAATCAGATGGTCAGCTTTTTGGCGACCATTTCATTACTTCCCTTTCGATTAAGGAAAGAGGTGCAACGCTTGGTTGCTTATTTTCATGAATTTTAATTTTTCTTGCTCCTACCTCCTTAACCTAGTCTCTGATATGAAAAAATAGGTGTAGATTTTGTATGCCGTAACTTAGTTATGTAGTTAAATTTGAAAAAAATATATATTTTAGGGGGGGCGCTCCATACATGTAACTAAATTTCTTAAATATTTAATATATAACCAAATATCAACATGTGGCAGTATTAATCGATAGGTCTTTAAAAATAACATTGAGGTTTCTTTGACCGTTTTGTGATTAAGTGAAAATTTTCTGAAATAATTGCTTCGAAAGTCAGAAAAATTGTGTCCCCCACCTGTAACTTTTGAACCGCAAGTCCAAAAAATATGAAAAATGTTTTGAGGAGATGCGCCTCATCATATACTTTCTACGAACATTGTTTTGAACATTATCGGTTCAGCCATTTTTGAGTTATCTCCAAAAAAACTTCATCCATAGGCATCAGATACGACCTCTTGGTATTAGTTTGGTTCTTATTCTATTGAAGGTACGGAACCCTCCTATGCGTGGTCCGACACGCACTTCGCCGGTTTTTTTTTCTATGAAATGATAAATCATAGCGTATTAGTGTTACTTGAAATTTTAGATCTTAAAATTCTATAATCTTAAAATTTGAGCACATTTTGTAATTTAAAATCATTTTTGTTGAGGTTTTAGTTTGGTATCGTTAAAGTAATCTGACAATATCGAAAGTATAGTACGAAGTACCAACAATACATGGGTAAAATATATTTTAAAATACATAAATGTTCTCAAACTTCTAGGAAAACATTAGTTACATCATAACTTAGAGATAAAGAAAAAAAATACCTTGTATGGGGGCACCCAATTTTAAAAGCGCGGTAGTGACCCCTAAAACTTGTGTAAAAATTCAAAAAAAATCTACACCTATTTTTTAATGTCAGAGACTAGGTTAAGGGGGTGAGAGCCAGAAAAAATTAAAATCATGAAAATAAGCAACAACCTATGCAAAAACCAACAAACAAGCCATAAAATTGGTTCCATTGGAAGAATATAAGGCAAAAAACTGTAGCAAAATACTGTGTAGTTTAACAGTTGAACTACATGACGCTCCACAGGGGCCATAGATGGTGCGTAGATGAGGGGAGAAAGTTTGACAAACCAACGAGGATAAACGCAAAGATATGCGCAGATGGAGTCACAATCGCAAACAAACAAATATCTCTTTTGGTTATGGCTTGGAAATGTCAAAATAATAGTCAGAGTTAGGGTCTCTAGACCTCAGAAAAGTGTTGCACAATGGCGGAATAATGGTATCATTTATAATCTGTCGGTTTTTATTCTTAGTACTTATCACAATAGTATGTTATTCAATCAAATACAAACATTGAAAACATTGAAAAAATAATCAACCCAGCAGGATTTGAACCTCGCATCGATACGCCTTACCGGGGCTCGATCGCTTTACCAATTAAGCTATGGTTGGTGATTAACGTGACCCATAGCTTAATTGGTAAAGCGATCGAGTACCGGTAAGGCGTATCGATGCGAGGTTCAAATCCTGCTGGGTTGATTATTTTTTCAATGTTTTCAATGTTTGTATTTGATTGAATAACATACTATTGTATAAGTAGAATGACCCACTTTAAAAACATGTAAAATAATTATACTTATCACAAAACAATGCCTAAAGCGTCATCTAGGTCAGATGTCAAAACCTTTACAATAGAGGTATTTGAGCATTTTCACTTAACTACCATTAACGGCTGGTTAGGAATCGTCACAATACTGACGGTCAGTGTCAAATCCCATACATTTTATCAGAAATGTGACGGTTAGACGTTACTGAATCACGACGACCGAGACTGAAGACGTTACTGAGTCGTGCTTCAAAGTAAAAGTTAAAATAAAAATTCCCATTTATAAGGCTTCACTTTTTGCGTCTTAATATTATTTTATCTTAATCAGGGATTCTAACTACGATGCTAAATGCTGAGAAAATTAATGGGATTTCAACTAAGGCGTGCTAGGTACATTAATTTATACTGTTTTTCGAAAAATATACCGACTTTACACCAAAATCTAACGACGAATTGCACTACAAACAATTAATTTTATTTAGTTTTTTTTTCGAAATTACTACTGAATGTTTCACCTAATTCTACATGGGGTCTAGCGATGTAACGATATTAACACATTTAAGCAACGTCTGGTTGGGTATATGGTGTAACAGAATTAGGGTTGTCACGAGCATCATTTTTAACATTCGCATAGATGCGATGCAATGACGCGAATATTTTACGAATGCGAATGTTTTCTGAACTCGTCGTGTTTTACCCCTACCGCTACCCCGTGTCTGGTCATATGCTTGCGCATACATGGGACGCGTAAACTACTGCATCAGATGACTCATTGACCAACATGGTTAGCACAGTGACTCGCGGGCGAGAGCGACATCTGCCACTTTCTAACTGTATTCATCAGAAAGTGGCAGATGTCTATCTCGCCCGTGAGATACTTTCGCTGCAACCGTGCAACAATATAGTCACAAACATTTTTCCGTATGAACTACGGAGTCGGACACATAAAAATTACGAAAAAAAAATAGTTTTTTAAAGCTTCTCCGTAACATTCGTAAATATTTGCATCCTGAATATTCGCATTCGAAACAAACGTCATTCGTGACATCCTTAATCAGAATCACAACTTGTAGTGGGTCACCTCACCTGCCCAGCCTAACCTTACTCGTAGTCCTACGTGTGATCTAAAATGAATTCTAACGTTAAAGAAATAGGGTTGATATTAACTTGGGGCGGGTGAACTTGAAGGTAGTATCTGCGGGGTATCTGTAGGGCATGGCCTGCGGACAAACCCTGCCGCGCCCTTGCGCAGGAAAGGGTCTCAATTAGATAGGAATATTTAAATTATTTCATGATAAGGACTATAATAAGGATGTTTCATTAATCATTAGGGTTGTTAAAACCTGACCAGAAATATATGACCATGCGCCATATTGCGGAATTTCATTGGAAGTAATTTCTTACACTGGTAACCATTTTAATGACAGGATGATTATGCATGTGTGAGTGCATGATAGGCAGTCACTATCATTGTGGCAGTTTACCTGAATAATGATAAAGTGTTGAATATTAAATAATAATCGACAAAAAAAAAAACCCAATCTATCCATAGTCAAGAGCGAAACATTGTAAATAGTGTATATAATAAACTGCTGTAAATAATACGCTCGGAAAATGTAACTATTTATCTGTAAAACATTTTCAAATTAACATCAGAACTGACAGGTAAACAAATAAAGATGTCACTATACCATAGAGCAATAATACGCTCTATGATTATACTGAACTGTTGCCATATAAATGAGAGTAATAGCGCCCTCTTGACAATAATCATATATTTCCGGTCAGGCTTTAGTAACATCATTTATTTAGAGTTGTCTACAAACCTTTTTTTTGTAGTACTTTTTTTTAAGTAATTTTTATGTGCTTTCTACTCAGAATCGCGAACTCTTTCGATCCTGATAGAAGAAAGTGTTCCAAGATTTCCATACATTTTTATTCCTTCCATTCCATTGCCGCCATACGAAGTGTTTGAAAAATGGTAACGGAATGGAAAAAATAAATAGATTTTTTCTCGTATTAGGATGGAAAGAGCTCGTGATTTTGGGTAAAAATTCCAAATTGAAAAACAGTTGTGTGGAGAACGTTATACAATATGTATATTAGAGCATTGAACTCATATGATACAGAGAATTAGAGTCAGCACTAGCCCGGCCTTATTCAGCAAAAGTGGTCGTATTGGACCCCTTTTCAACTGACTTCTACTTTTTGTTTACCGATTATTTAAAGACGGCTAGACCGATTCGGATTTTTATTTTGTTTGTAAGAGTATACTTTACAGTTGGACCCATTGTCATTAGGTCAGGATCTTATGATGGGATCCTGGAGAAATCGAGGGAACTCTTCAACTATTATAGGCGTGATAGTGATTTGAGTATTTTTTACAGTAGCTCGGGCATTTGATTTTGGAAAGGTGTAGGCTAAGTGAAGTCGGTTCTTTTTTGTTTAAAATTATTCTCTGCCAGTTTTGCATGCTGACTGTAATCTTCTGTATTTATTACAATGTGTTACAGATATACAAGAGCAACGAAATCCCTCTAGTTTGTTTGCTATACTATCCATATTTCTAGAACCGGGCACCTGTCAGCTGTTCATCGGCGGAGGTCAAAGAATGCAAACCACTTGGAGAATACAACTCTCCACGCCGCTCGCTGCTTAGCTTTGGGCCTATGCCAGACTATGCGTCTCGCGCCTTGCGGTCGTGGTGAATTCCTAGAAAAAGTGGCCGTGGAGATCCTCCAGCCAGTGGTTCTTGAGCTGCCGTAGAAACTAAGTGCACCGAACATTTCCTAAGTACTTACACATTAGGTCGCTAGCGAGCGCGGTCACGGGATAAAAATGAGACCGACCATCAAGTATAATGTAGCCGCGATCAGAATAGGATTAGACTTGACAGATTTGTCATACACTGACGTCACAATTAATATGGATTGACAGCTATCTCCATCCTATTCTAATCGCGGTTTAGTAATATCGAGCGTCGGATTCAGTGGGTCGCTCTGTCACGGTCGCCATGGGGTGAGAGATATGAAAGATGAGAAACTCGCGTCCGTTATGATGGTCCGTTAAACACTAAAGGTGGGTTGCACTATGCATAACTAATGAACTGATCAACGTTAAATATGGCGACTGAGCGATCATCCCATAGAAAACTGTCAAACTTTTCATACAAGATTTTTTTAAAGATGACGTTGACGTTAACAGACGATTTGGTGCAACCGGCCCTTACTCGTTACAAACATCACAGAACGCCGCCGACGTGAACAGCATGCGGTCCATGCCGCGCATCACGCTGCCGACCAGCGCCGGATACACGTGGCTGGTGTACATGCGTGTACTCACACAGTGACGATCAGGTCGGGGGCGAGCGTGGCCACGGGGATGAGCACCAGCCCCAGCCAGAACGCCGCCGACGAGAACAGCATGCGGTCCATGCCGCGCATCACGCTGCCGACCAGCGCCGGGTACACGTGGCTGGTGTACATGCGTGTACTCACACAGTGACGATCAGGTCGGGGGCGAGCGTGGCCACGGGGATGAGCACCAGCCCCAGCCAGAACGCCGCCGACGAGAACAGCATGCGGTCCATGCCGCGCATCACGCTGCCGACCAGCGCCGGGTACACGTGGCTGGTGTACATGCGTGTACTCACACAGTGACGATCAGGTCGGGGGCGAGCGTGGCCACGGGGATGAGCACCAGCCCCAGCCAGAACGCCGCCGACGAGAACAGCATGCGGTCCATGCCGCGCATCACGCTGCCGACCAGCGCCGGGTACACGTGGCTGGTGTACATGCGTGTACTCACACAGTGACGATCAGGTCGGGGGCGAGCGTGGCCACGGGGATGAGCACGAGCCCCAGCCAGAACGCCGCCGACGAGAACAGCATGCGGTCCATCCCGCGCATCACGCTGCCGACCAGCACCGGGTACACGTGGCTGGTGTACATGCGTGTACTCACACAGTGACGATCAGGTCGGGGGCGAGCGTGGCCACGGGGATGAGCACCAGCCCCAGCCAGAACGCCGCCGACGAGAACAGCATGCGGTCCATCCCGCGCATCACGCTGCCGATCAGCACCACCGGGTACACGTTGCTGCGCACAAGAACAAAATTATAGGATTGTGTATCCTAAAAATATAATTGGATTGTGTATCCTAAAAATATAATTAATCCGTCAGTTATTTAATATTACGACAAATGTAACAGGTAGGTAGGAACAGAAATGCCAATGTCAACGTTACTCTATCTTGACTGTAAGTGCTTATAACTACTTCATACAACATGCGTGTCGTTCATACAAAACTGGTTTCTTCCTAACTAAATTAATACCGTGGAGCGAACGGCAAGGTTGGGCACGTTCACTCCCGATGCAACAAGCCAAGGGACAGTCGGGACCTACCGCCAGGGCACTAGCTACACCTAGGGAAGTCAGGGAGAAGACTGCAGGCAGCCATCAAACTCCCGACTCAGACAGACTAGCCAGAGGACAGTAGTGAACCTATCGCTAAGGCAGTCGCTAGCTAAGTGATTTAGTATGGCGCAGGTGGTGGCTTTTATTCGGTCCGGTCGGGCGCTCGGCGAACCTCGGCGGCCGTGAAGAGTGCCGTAGCGGTGCGCGAGCGAGAAAGTATTCGAGCCCGCGCGCCGTTGTAATTCGCATTGTTATACAAGTGTTTTTTGAAAATCAAACAAAAAATATGAAGATATAGCCCGTTAAGCCTGTTTCACGAAAAAAAAAAGCTTCGATCGATCTCGGGTTTTAATGCTACCGGCGGCGAGGGAGTACCCACGTAGATAGATAATTATTTATTTGCTTGCCACAATACACACACACAATCAGGTAGGTACATAATTAACATCATTTAACAGTTAAAAGCTAAGAAAATAGTTTATCATATAAAACAAAAGGAAAAAATAACGATTTCTGTGTGCGTTGCAGTGATACCAAAGGGTTCTGACTTAGCAATACGCTTCACTCTTTCGGGCGAAGCACTGATATTCTGCCCCAGAACCCAGGCCACGACACGTGTATGATTGAAGCATAAATCCTTAATTTTTACTATTTGACTAAATGTATCTACTTGTGTAAAAAATTGTTACGCGATGTATACTGATACCAATATGTCATGTAGTGCATGTTCCGAAATATTTAGGCTAAATTTGGTAATCTGAAACCAAGTATCCGTATGGAATACCTGTTTTTTATGCTAATAAGCATTTTTCAAAAGAGGTCTTCAAAGGTTCCCTTTGTATTTAGGCATCTGACAGCAGAGAGATACCGAAAGCAGCCTGTAAAAGCAACAATTCGGTACTTCTGAAGGGCAGCGTCGAGTGGACCTAGTGCCATGTCGTTTAAGAAATGCTAAAATATGTATTTTAGAGTAAAGGTAACATTTAAAACACCAAACAATGGGCTTGCAAGATGCAAGCGTCTCCTGGAGGACATATTTAATACAGAAGCTTTGTTTAAATATGGCGGTAGCATGCATTTTGGACTCGCTGCATGACACGGCGAGTTTTCACCTGTAAACGCGGTCCTTAAACCATAAATTATATCCCCGTAATTTAATTTGGAGAGGATGAGTGACTCACACAAAATAGCCCGTATTTTCTCACTTAACAAATTTTTTATTCGGTACGAAACTTTCAAGTGGAAAAAACAAGAAAGCACCAACTCCCCAACGTGCTTTTCGAACCTAAGCCGAGATACTGTCTATAAGATGAAGTGATCTTGAGGTGTTATGCTTTTCTAGCCACTCAGTTGCTTTGGGTAGCTCTAGCTACCAGCCTTATTACCTAGGCAATAGTCTACTGAAAATGTTAAAGCAAGCGAGTGGCTAACTAACCTGTATATGAGTATGAAGAGGAACCACATGGCGAGCGAGCCCCATATGCCGACGTGGGTGACCCACGTCCACGAGTGCGTGGCCAGCCCGGCCTTCAGGCACACCGTTAATACCACATACTGGAACAAGTTACGATAATTAGATGTCGAATTATAGGGTTTCATATATTTTTCAACAAAAAATTACAAGGTGCATGCAAATAAATGTACAATCAGAAGCAGAAGCAGGGAGAGCTGTTCAAATATTCTGCATTAATTGCGATTGAATTTTTGAAAGGGCTTTCAAACAAATATAACATTCTCGATATCGGTCCAGCCGTCTTCGAATAATCGTTCGTTGGACATACACACAAAAATAAAAAAACAAAGATTCCGACGAAATCTTAGAAGTCTTGAATTCGGTTGAAAACTAATATTTAACTATCTCTTTACATGATTTAATTTAGTTTCACCTGTCCTGTTGTCTGAAATCAAATCCTGCAAGTTAACACTTTCGCAACCAACCAAAATTTTGAACAATACCCCAGAAACCGACAGAACCCGCCAGGCGGGCTATGACGTGCCACGCAATGCCGCACGCCGTGTGCCTGGTATCTGAGCAAACATTACGAGTGCCTACCAGGCGGGTTCTCGGTAGTCAAAGTGTTAAATTTGACCCACTTCCCGGTTACCGACTGAGCTCCAATTTTGCACGCATCACGTGACAATGCAATATTATGATTACACGTACCTGATCTGATGATGGAGCTGGAAGAGGTGGCTATAGGAACACCTCAACTACTCAACATTATCCAGTCGTATTTGGGCTCGTTGCATTCGTCTTGGTGAGCAGTTAGGGATTGTTCAAAGAAAAGTACAGTTAGCAATAAAAGCTAGTCACAAAAATATTTTTTTTTTAAATAAAACTTGTTATATAAACCAAGTTACCGTGTAGACGATGTTGCCGAGCACGAGATAGCTGCCGTCCTTGCCGTGCAGCCACAGCAGGTGGTGCTCGGCCATGAGCACGGGCAGCCAGAACAGCAGCACGGAGAGCAGCAGCGAGTTGATCATCCACACCAGAACACATGTATACAATGTTACCGTGTAGACGATGTTGCCGAGCACGAGGTAGCCGCCATCCTTGCCGTGCGGCCACAGCACGTGGTGCTCGGCCATGAGCACGGGCAGCCAGAACAGCAGCACGGAGTGCAGCAGCGAGTTGATCATCCACACCCAGAACACGCGCACGTTGAACAGCAGACCTTGCTGCGACGGCACGTACAGGACCGGATGCTGCACACATGCAACAATCGGTTTACAAGACGTTCGAGGTCGACACTTAGAATAGGCGTTATCTTGGTAAAAAAATATGATTGTAATTAGTCCGTCAGTTAGATTATCAAAAATATTAGACAAGTATTTTTTCACAAAAAATTGCATAGATAAAGCGTCAAAACGACGTCATGTCGTACTAAGTAGTGTAGCATGGCGTGATGTTACGCGGAACTTTAAGAGACACTGACAACACCCGATGACCTTCAAATTTACTTTATTTAAACAGTTTTTTAGCTATAACTACTTTTTTTGGGAGTTTAAAAAATGTTAATATTCATCATATTTAGAAGAATTTTGTGAATTCCGATACACGATTGGACGAAATCGGCTTGATAGAAAATAATTCCAATGTTACATCTTAAAATTAGCTTTAAACAGTTGTATGTCTTTAGTTTCTTGACTTATACGTCTAATCGGCTTGATAGAAAATAATTCCAATGTTACATCTTAAAATTAGCTTTAAACAGTTGTATGTCTTTAGTTTCTTGACTTATACGTCTGTAATTAAGGACATAATTCCACCACACTAATACTGAGAACTTCATTATTTTATATTTCTCAATTCATGCGTAGTTTTTTTTAATACAGTGTTCCTCTTTCACTCGCGCTGAAAAAGATAGGAATGGAAATTTGAAGACACTTTGGTAGTCTCACTCCGGCCAGAAAAGATCGTTCATACGGATCAATACAATCGCATACAATCGCTAGAACCACCCGCATTAACGCAATGAAAATGTTATAAATGAGAGTAAAATTCGGAGAATTCCGCGGACCCGCCATATTAAATACTATGACGTTTGTTTGAAGATGACGTAACTTAACGAATGCATGGTAATTTCACCCTTATAATAATAGCAATAAGGTCGACACTCACCCTGATCATGATCTCGGGTGAACACAGTTTGTCAAATAAGCCGATGGCGAAGGGCGGCCACGCCGTGAAGATGACGTTGTAGAAACCTATCGACCACCGCTCGAATAGGATCTGACCCGACCTGCAAGGTACATACAATTTATACTAAGTATGTTGTTATAGGGGTTCCTACTGTCAAGAATTTGGTTTCCCGGTGACTTTGGGTGGTAAGACAACTTATTTTTGCGTAGAATTCATTACGAGGCTAAATTACGAACAAAGGCAAGTGGCTTAACAATTTGGTGAAGTTAAATTTGATAAAACCCGGGTTTAAAGAGTAACCCAGTTTCAGTGGCAACGACGGATAAGACAAAAGTAGTTTCAGTAAAAAAGCTATTCGTCTTACCAGGCGGAGTACATAGCGAACCAGAGCTCGATGACGTAGAGGCAGATGTTCTTGTAGAAGGAGTATAGGATCAGCTTACTGATGCGGGAGTAGTTCCACGCCCCGTGCACCAGCAGCAAGCGTAGGAGGAAGCGGAACTGGACACAAACACAAATACTATATTAATTTGTGTTAATCAGATGAGATGACCCACAAATGGGTCTATATTCTTACGTTACTTCTACACTGTTTGCAAAATTGTATAGCTATAGTCTGTCCGCCTTACTTGTATCTTACAGTATCGCGCAGGTACGCAACAATTTTACTTTTTTTGGCCAAACGAAATTGAACCTTATAACCGTAGAAGAAGGGTGTGTGTTCGTCAAGTTGGAACAATTTAGGTCCTCTGGGTTTTTATCCTCATTTTTAAGCGCATCGACTGATGTCACTGATGTGATGTGTTCGTGGGTTTTACTATTTTTTTTAATTTTTAAGAGTATTTGTATTTATAGTCTGTCCACTCCACCCTTATTTGTCTCATCATTATCATGTAAACAAACACTTCTCAACGAAATTATAACACTTTTCTCTTGAATTATTACTTTAAATGTTGTTGTATACTTAAATAAACTCACAAAGTATTGATTTCGACCAAGTAACCACTGAGAAATATCGTTTTTCTTCAATAATCGAAGTAACGAACGAAAACCCGCGAAAATAACTGACATTACGATGTCTAGATTGACAAGCGTTTGTTTACATGATAATGATAAGACAAGTAAGGGTGGACAGACTATAAATATAAATATCTACTTCTAAAAATAAAAATAAATAGGAAAACCTACGAACACATTTCACATCAGTCGATGCGCTTAAAAATGATTATAAAAACCCAGAGCATGTAAATTGTTCCAACTTGACGTACACACACCCTTCCTCTACGGTTATAAACTTATAAGGTTCAATTTCGTTTGGCCAAAAAAAGTAAACTTGTTGCGTATGTACCTGCGCGATACTGTAGTCGGACGCGCACACGGCCTGCAGCCCCTCGACGCCGGAGATGCCGACGCCAACGGACGCGCGCTGTATCATGGCCACGTCGTTGTGTATGTACCTGCGCGATACTGTAGTCGGACGCGCACACGGCCTGCAGCCCCTCGACGCCGGAGATGCCGACGCCAACGGACGCGCGCTGTATCATGGCCACGTCGTTGTGTATGTACCTGCGCGATACTGTAGTCGGACGCGCACACGGCCTGCAGCCCCTCGACGCCGGAGATGCCGACGCCAACGGACGCGCGCTGTATCATGGCCACGTCGTTGTGTATGTACCTGCGCGATACTGTAGTCGGACGCGCACACGGCCTGCAGCCCCTCGACGCCGGAGATGCCGACGCCAACGGACGCGCGCTGTATCATGGCCACGTCGTTGTGTATGTACCTGCGCGATACTGTAGTCGGACGCGCACACGGCCTGCAGCCCCTCGACGCCGGAGATGCCGACGCCAACGGACGCGCGCTGTATCATGGCCACGTCGTTGTGTATGTACCTGCGCGATACTGTAGTCGGACGCGCACACGGCCTGCAGCCCCTCGACGCCGGAGATGCCGACGCCAACGGACGCGCGCTGTATCATGGCCACGTTGTTGTGTATGTACCTGCGCGATACTGTAGTCGGACGCGCACACGGCCTGCAGCCCCTCGACGCCGGAGATGCCGACGCCAACGGACGCGCGCTGTATCATGGCCACGTCGTTGTGTATGTACCTGCGCGATACTGTAGTCGGACGCGCACACGGCCTGCAGCCCCTCGACGCCGGAGATGCCGACGCCAACGGACGCGCGCTGTATCATGGCCACGTCGTTGTGTATGTACCTGCGCGATACTGTAGTCGGACGCGCACACGGCCTGCAGCCCCTCGACGCCGGAGATGCCGACGCCAACGGACGCGCGCTGTATCATGGCCACGTCGTTGTGTATGTACCTGCGCGATACTGTAGTCGGACGCGCACACGGCCTGCAGCCCCTCGACGCCGGAGATGCCGACGCCAACGGACGCGCGCTGTATCATGGCCACGTCGTTGTGTATGTACCTGCGCGATACTGTAGTCGGACGCGCACACGGCCTGCAGCCCCTCGACGCCGGAGATGCCGACGCCAACGGACGCGCGCTGTATCATGGCCACGTCGTTGTGTATGTACCTGCGCGATACTGTAGTCGGACGCGCACACGGCCTGCAGCCCCTCGACGCCGGAGATGCCGACGCCAACGGACGCGCGCTGTATCATGGCCACGTCGTTGTGTATGTACCTGCGCGATACTGTAGTCGGACGCGCACACGGCCTGCAGCCCCTCGACGCCGGAGATGCCGACGCCAACGGACGCGCGCTGTATCATGGCCACGTCGTTGTGTATGTACCTGCGCGATACTGTAGTCGGACGCGCACACGGCCTGCAGCCCCTCGACGCCGGAGATGCCGACGCCAACGGACGCGCGCTGTATCATGGCCACGTCGTTGTGTATGTACCTGCGCGATACTGTAGTCGGACGCGCACACGGCCTGCAGCCCCTCGACGCCGGAGATGCCGACGCCAACGGACGCGCGCTGTATCATGGCCACGTTATTGTGTATGTACCTGCGCGATACTGTAGTCGGACGCGCACACGGCCTGCAGCCCCTCGACGCCGGAGATGCCGACGCCAACGGACGCGCGCTGTATCATGGCCACGTCGTTGTGTATGTACCTGCGCGATACTGTAGTCGGACGCGCACACGGCCTGCAGCCCCTCGACGCCGGAGATGCCGACGCCAACGGACGCGCGCTGTATCATGGCCACGTCGTTGTGTATGTACCTGCGCGATACTGTAGTCGGACGCGCACACGGCCTGCAGCCCCTCGACGCCGGAGATGCCGACGCCAACGGACGCGCGCTGTATCATGGCCACGTCGTTGTGTATGTACCTGCGCGATACTGTAGTCGGACGCGCACACGGCCTGCAGCCCCTCGACGCCGGAGATGCCGACGCCAACGGACGCGCGCTGTATCATGGCCACGTCGTTGTGTATGTACCTGCGCGATACTGTAGTCGGACGCGCACACGGCCTGCAAGCCCCTCGACGCCGGAGATGCCGACGCCAACGGACGCGCGCTGTATCATGGCCACGTCGTTGTGTATGTACCTGCGCGATACTGTAGTCGGACGCGCACACGGCCTGCAGCCCCTCGACGCCGGAGATGCCGACGCCAACGGACGCGCGCTGTATCATGGCCACGTCGTTGTGTATGTACCTGCGCGATACTGTAGTCGGACGCGCACACGGCCTGCAGCCCCTCGACGCCGGAGATGCCGACGCCAACGGACGCGCGCTGTATCATGGCCACGTCGTTGTGTATGTACCTGCGCGATACTGTAGTCGGACGCGCACACGGCCTGCAGCCCCTCGACGCCGGAGATGCCGACGCCAACGGACGCGCGCTGTATCATGGCCACGTCGTTGTGTATGTACCTGCGCGATACTGTAGTCGGACGCGCACACGGCCTGCAGCCCCTCGACGCCGGAGATGCCGACGCCAACGGACGCGCGCTGTATCATGGCCACGTCGTTGTGTATGTACCTGCGCGATACTGTAGTCGGACGCGCACACGGCCTGCAGCCCCTCGACGCCGGAGATGCCGACGCCAACGGACGCGCGCTGTATCATGGCCACGTCGTTGTGTATGTACCTGCGCGATACTGTAGTCGGACGCGCACACGGCCTGCAGCCCCTCGACGCCGGAGATGCCGACGCCAACGGACGCGCGCTGTATCATGGCCACGTCGTTGTGTATGTACCTGCGCGATACTGTAGTCGGACGCGCACACGGCCTGCAGCCCCTCGACGCCGGAGATGCCGACGCCAACGGACGCGCGCTGTATCATGGCCACGTCGTTGTGTATGTACCTGCGCGATACTGTAGTCGGACGCGCACACGGCCTGCAGCCCCTCGACGCCGGAGATGCCGACGCCAACGGACGCGCGCTGTATCATGGCCACGTCGTTGTGTATGTACCTGCGCGATACTGTAGTCGGACGCGCACACGGCCTGCAGCCCCTCGACGCCGGAGATGCCGACGCCAACGGACGCGCGCTGTATCATGGCCACGTCGTTGTGTATGTACCTGCGCGATACTGTAGTCGGACGCGCACACGGCCTGCAGCCCCTCGACGCCGGAGATGCCGACGCCAACGGACGCGCGCTGTATCATGGCCACGTCGTTGTGTATGTACCTGCGCGATACTGTAGTCGGACGCGCACACGGCCTGCAGCCCCTCGACGCCGGAGATGCCGACGCCAACGGACGCGCGCTGTATCATGGCCACGTCGTTGTGTATGTACCTGCGCGATACTGTAGTCGGACGCGCACACGGCCTGCAGCCCCTCGACGCCGGAGATGCCGACGCCAACGGACGCGCGCTGTATCATGGCCACGTCGTTGTGTATGTACCTGCGCGATACTGTAGTCGGACGCGCACACGGCCTGCAGCCCCTCGACGCCGGAGATGCCGACGCCAACGGACGCGCGCTGTATCATGGCCACGTCGTTGTGTATGTACCTGCGCGATACTGTAGTCGGACGCGCACACGGCCTGCAGCCCCTCGACGCCGGAGATGCCGACGCCAACGGACGCGCGCTGTATCATGGCCACGTCGTTGGCGCCGTCGCCGATGGCCAGCGTCACTGCGCCCGTCGCTGACGATACCATCTCCACCACCTGCACACACGATCATCTTTACGGCCTACAATAGGGATGATGACACATGTTGAATTATGCAATAAAATTAGAATATATCCAAATAAAGTGAAAATTAAAAAAATGAATTGAAATGGTTCAAAGATATCATGCTTCAAAATTTCAAAAATTTTCAATTTATTTAAGTAAGAAATTTAAAAAAAAACAATGATACCATTCGATTTTTAACATTTCACAGTTAAATAAATTGTATGGTAACCATATACATAAACACAACATTTCACTGTACTTTAAACAGGGCGACTATATGAGCGTTTCGAGAAACAAATGCAAATCTCAGACTTTAAGTCTAATTTCTGACTTTTGTGTTGCTTTAACGCAATTGGCCGCATATAGACATTTGATCCTCACAACAAAACGATTCGATTGATACCATACATGAATATTGAAAGGTCCCACATTATCGGTACACATAAAGACTTCATTCTGTCACTTGTCACTTCATTCTGTCATATTGTTTTTGAAAGTACTAATAACTCCATATCGACCCTGCACTGACACATATCGTCGCAAAACTTCTAAACATTTTCGTTACTTCCATTTACGGCATACCGCCATAAGAAGTCTAAATGGTGATAGAATGGGGAAAAACTTAGGACACCTTTTTTCTCTCCTTGGGATCAAGAGCTCGTAATTCGGAGTACCAATCACATAATATTGGTCAAGTTAAATAAAGTTGAATGGATAACTGGAATAGTCGACTATGTTTGCCGCTCACTGCCGCGCGAACTATTAGCAGTCTAGTATCAAAAAATTTAACTTTTCAACCGACTTCAAGATTTCGAAGGAGGAGGTTCTCAATTTGTCAGGATCTTAGTTTTTGCCATATATTTTTTTATGTATGTTCGCCGATTATTCGAAGACGGCTGGATCGATTTGAAAAATTCGTTTTTAGTTTGAAAGAGTTCAAATATTATAGGCACACGTATAGTGATTTGAGTATTTAACAGTAGCTCGAGCATTTGCTTTTGGAAAGGTGTAGGCTAAGTGAAGTCGGTTCTTTTTTGTTTAAAATTATTAGAACCTTTTTTCTGCACTTTTCGATATTGGTCCCATAAGACCTCTCTCGCTCTCATTAAACTCTAATTTAAACAGGTCCATAGTAAAAAATTGTCCAGTATAGGTAGACTAAGGAGTGGTCCTGAAATAAAGTAGCCGTGTACAATCTTGTGTTATTTTTAATTTAGTGCTAATTTTGAAGCAATATATTTATTTTATTTATCCGTAGATAGACTACTAATAAAATAAAATACTATCATAGTAAAATATGTGAGCATATATAAGTTTTCGCGTTTTTATTTCAACATACTTTGTAACTTTTTGAACAACATAATATGACAATTTTCAATCGACATCCGCTACAATTCAAAGAAAGACAATTTATTAAGGTATAAGATAGTTCATCAAATCAAACTATATGAAAAAACAATGTTTGTGAGAAACACCTCAAAAATTCTGTCAGAAGACGCTGTTCAAAAAACTGTGTGTATGATGGAATACAGAAGGCGTAAACTTTCGCTTTTTCATTTAAATATGATTGACAGATTATTTAAATATAAACACTGCTTCTAAATTGGCACAAAAAAGAGAAAAATCAGAAAAAGGCACGGCTACTTTTTTCCCGGACCACTATTTACCTATTGATAAGCGTATGCTCTACTGACCTCCGCCTTCTGAATTGGAGAGACTCGGCAGCACACGACCACCTTACAGGAGATGCAGAGGTCCAGAAAGTCCTTCTTGAGGTCGCAGCCCATGGCGTAGGTCAACGTCTTGCCATCCACTATCAGGGCCACTTCGTTCTGCTTGCGCAGGTTCTCCCCGAAGTCGGCCGAATGCCGGGAGATTATCTCCCGCGTGGCCTGAGAAACGTTTTGGAATAGTTAAACCTTTACAATTACAAATTATTTATTCTTCGAACACAGGTTATGTTATAACCTGCAGGTTAGGTTATGTTAACATTACATAACCTGCAGGTTAGGTTATGTTATAACATTACATTGCAGAGGTAACATGATGGATGGAATGCTTTACCTACCCAGGCAAAGCTCATGTGACACCTCTTGCAGGCGCATAGGTTCCGGTATCTGCTTATCATTAGGCGGTTTTGGTACAAAAAAACATAATACTTAGTTCCGCGTAACGTCAAGAGTCCCGAACCTTGACGCGCCTTTAACTTTGTCATTTTTTTACTTGATTGATAGAAAAAACGTGTATATTTTGAAATAATCTAACTGACGGATTAATAACAATCGCATAGGCGCATCGCAATCGCAAGGGCATACGAAGTTAATTTTGAATTTATGCACACATGCACCAAATTACAATTTTATACATAAAACAATATAGTCAACTAATCTACTAGTAATATATCATAGATTTTAAACATTATTAGTCATTAGAAATAAGATTAAGAAAATAAAAATAAAATTGTCACGGAGAGAAATTATTACATTATGTCAGTTTTTGATATTAGGCATCAGTAATAAAAATTGATAAAGTGGATTGTCGGCAAGAAATGCGTTATTGGAGTAATAAGGTTTTTTGGTGAAGTATTCTTTGAGCGCTTTTTTAAATTTATTAATGTCACAGATTTTCCTCAAATCTCCAAGAACACTGTTTGATAGAAGAGCAGTGCTTGACGGATGGGCACGGGGATCAAATATAGTAGACGTTCTCTCGACAAACTTTTAAATAAATTCGGATGGCACTTCACGAAGACAGCTAATTCAAAAATGTATAAACAAGGAAGAATTAATATTTTTAAATTGAGGAAGTGTGACTGTCAATCCGGAGATCTCGGGTTCAAACCCCGGCTACACCATTGAGTTTTTCGGAACTTATGTTATGAACGCAATATTTTATGACATTTACCAGTCGCTTCGGTGAAGGAAAACCTCGTGAGGAAAGCGAACCTAATCCCAATAAGGCCTTTTGTTTAGGTTTCCTTTTTGGGTTGGAAAGTCAGATACCAGTCGCTTTTGTAAAAACTAGTGCTTACAATAGTTAATTTATGAGATTAGGTTGCCAAGCGACCCCAGGCTCAAGTTTAAGTTAGGAGAGGGACAAACTCTAGGAGGAGTCACACGCCAAGATCTCGAGCCGCTCGAGATTTTGGCATGTGACTCCTCCTCGAGCGTAACCGAGCGAATATAAACCTTACTTGAGAGTATGAAGGTTACTTTGACAGCGTACGCTAAAACATGTGCATTCGAGTCTATATATAACAAGTCGCGTGAACCTGCCACTAGCGCCCACCGTTCAAAATCTATTACACGGAGAGCTAGCCACGTCAGATATGACACAATAATGAGAGTGACGAAACCCCTCTCGTTAGTTTGCTATACTATGCTTATTTATAGATCATCTGGCTGCTGTAAAGTGGTGGAGGTAAAATATTGCAAACCACTTTCAGGATGCAAATCCTAGAGTTCTGGCTTTGAAGCAGTATTATGAGAAATAATATAAATAATTACTAATTAGATTATATCATTGCCAAAACTTTCTGATGGGAAAAGTAGTCCAAAACGACGTATAATGTAATTCAATGTTTGTCGCCTACTGTTTCTGTTTCCGAAATAATACGCAATGTTTTTTATTCTAATGTTAAAATATAGGCCCCGCCCTCTATAAATAAGACAATTTCGGCAGTAATACAATACTACGTAAAAACCTAGTATTGTAATAGTTTTTTCCAACTGAAAAATTTTGCTAGTCTGTCACTCTGACCCATTAAAAGCTGCCAGATGCCCGGATCTAGCAATAAGGATAGTATTGCAATCTTACTAGACGCGTTTCGTTGCTCTCATTATTGTGTCATATCTGACATGGCCAGCTCTTAGTCCATATAAAATTGAATAAAGCTGTGTGTGAAGCGTGCTTCGAGTTTGCGGCCTTCCAGATGCTGTGATTGCTCCTTAGCAGTGACATGCACGTCAGTTCATGAATGATCATGTCGGGGATTGTTAGTGTTAAGATACTCACGTCCAGGCTGTCCTCGTTGAGGATCATGAGCGGCATGTTGGTGTTGATCAGTTGTGCCGAGTGCGCGATATTGATGGCGGTCTCCTGTTTGTCTCCGGTCAGCACCCATACGTTGATGTTCGCCTTTAGCAACGCGGCTATCGTCTCCGGCACACCGTCCTGCCGATTATAATACGAGAATTCATTATAAATTAATTATATAAAATATTTTTAAGGTAAAATATTGCGTGCGGTGGCCATTGCGTGTATTAGAGACATTAGAGTGACAAATCTCATCTGGACCTTATTACAACGCAATAAGGTGAAAAATTAGATACATCTCTTTGTAGTCGACTGTACCTATATTGTAATTTGACATAAATCAAAAAGGTTTTCGAAAGATCTCTGTCAGCTCACAAAGTTGGCAAAGTTCATTAAAAATATTACATAATTAACGTATAAAAGTGGCGGCTACGATTCTATTCCAGCATATATAAGTTATTGTTATTGAAGCCCTGTGGCTTGGTTATACATATTCCCCAACGCATAGAAATGAGTTTCAAGGACCACGTAGAACTTAAGAGGGCGGCTAGATGGCGCTGCCATACCTGCAGTTTGCTTTCGATCGCGGTGGCGCCCGCAGACGTAGATTCGTCTCTATGAGGTTGACCGCTTCCTCAATATTCGCCCGGTTCTGTATCACCACGCTCGTCATTATGTCAAAGAAGTTTAATAGAACACAGCTAGATGGCGCTGCCATACCTGAAGTTTGTCTTCGATCGCGGTGGCGCCCAGCAGACGAAGATTCGTCTCTATGAGGTTGGCCGCCTCGTCGATCTTCTCCTCCCGGTTTTGTATCGCCATGCTTGCTTTGTGGTACGTGTTCGCCCATTCCTGTAACACAAGATAGTATTACAGCTCTTTTCTACTAGATATAATTTTAAACTTTGTCTTATATTGATATCATATACAAACGAAAAGTGACCTAGGCCTCCGGTGCCCAGGGCTGGGATTGAAACAGCGTCAAGACGCATTCGCGGCAGACGCCCTAACCACTAGGCTACCTGGGTCACAGCGACACCGGTCGAATTTGCCTATTTATTTCTTATCGAATCAAAAATTGTAACATTACTATTAAAACCAGAGCATTACAATCCGACTTATTAAGACTACATACATCTTTCAAGCACTCTCTTCGATTCAATGATGAGTCGCCCAAACTGTCCGCAAACACATTGCACTTAGTACGCGAACGGTTTTGAGCTTCGATAATTCACAAGTGCGATTTTCTTTTTTAGTTAGAGAATATGATATGATTTAATTAAGTAATTACTATAAGTAGTAAAAAAAGTTTTTGACGTTGTGCTAGGTATTATATAGATATTTTTTAATAACAACAAGAAAAGATTATACAAGATATATTTTTCTTTACTATACTATTGCATTCAACTATTTCAACATCATCTGTCATTTTATAACAGTTTGGTCAATAGATTACGTGAGAATAATCGAAAACAATTTGTCAAAATATAAGTGACCTTGCATTCTAAACGAATTACAAATGGCTAAGACGACATATGCTCTTGACAATACCGTTATAAAATGTGAAGTTATGTTGTAATAGTAAAAAACGATAAATGAAACGAATAAATGAAGCTGGTGGAGAAAAATAAAACTTACATAATCTTTACTATGTGTAGCAAATAAATACATGTATTATACCTAGCGCAATGCTAACAATTGTTAGAAAATATTTTTTATTATTAGTAATTAAGGTCTTCTAACAGTTGTAATAGTTCACAAAATAAAATCGGACTTGAGATTTTTGTCATTTTTATACGTTAAAAAGGCGTTCCTGTACTCCACTAACTGCGGCGAAGATGCGAGCAAGGAATTAAGGAGAGCAATAGCACGAGGGAATGCTGGTAGAGGTTGGTACGTGCCGCTGTGGTTATGTTTGGTATACAGGGTGGCATCTGAGAAGTGATCAGTTATATGTCTAACTGAATAAACAACTACCAATTGATTGGCCTGAGTCCTACTAAAATCAGGCATATCTTATTATTACATATTTTTTTTATTTTTTGTCATATATTTTTCTTTCAAAAGTCATAATATTAATGTAAAACAGTTGTATAAGATATTTCAGGTAATTTTTTGTCAGTTCTATTTCAAAGAGGTAATCCAATTTACTTATTAAACTAATACTTAAGTATTCTAAAAAGTAGTTTCAATATCCCAAAAACCCCGTCAAATTAACAAAAAACATTACAAACATATGTAAACGGGCCAGCCGGCTGCAGGTCACGGTACACAGTGCAGCAGTGTGGACACACGCACCTCGTACACGGCGGGGGAGATGTCGGCGACGGCGAACACTAGCGTCCGCAGCCCCTCGGACGCGAACGCCTCGAGGTGCGCCAGCGTGGCGGCGCCGAACTCCGCCTGCTCCGGCCCACGGGCCAGCCGGCTGTAGGTCACGGTACACAGTGCAGCAGTGTGGACACACGCACCTCGTACACGGCGGGGGAGATGTCGGCGACGGCGAACACTAGCGTCCGCAGCCCCTCGGACGCGAACGCCTCGAGGTGCGCCAGCGTGGCGGCGCCGAACTCCGCCTGCTCCGGCCCACGGGCCAGCCGGCTGTAGGTCACGGTACACAGTGCAGCAGTGTGGACACACGCACCTCGTACACGGCGGGGGAGATGTCGGCGACGGCGAACACTAGCGTCCGCAGCCCCTCGGACGCGAACGCCTCGAGGTGCGCCAGCGTGGCGGCGCCGAACTCCGCCTGCTCCGGCCCACGGGCCAGCCGGCTGTAGGTCACGGTACACAGTGCAGCAGTGTGGACACACGCACCTCGTACACGGCGGGGGAGATGTCGGCGACGGCGAACACTAGCGTCCGCAGCCCCTCGGACGCGAACGCCTCGAGGTGCGCCAGCGTGGCGGCGCCGAACTCCGCCTGCTCCGGCCCACGGGCCAGCCGGCTGTAGGTCACGGTACACAGTGCAGCAGTGTGGACACACGCACCTCGTACACGGCGGGGGAGATGTCGGCGACGGCAAACACTAGCGTCCGCAGCCCCTCGGACGCGAACGCCTCGAGGTGCGCCAGCGTGGCGGCGCCGAACTCCGCCTGCTCCGGCCCACGGGCCAGCCGGCTGTAGGTCACGGTACACAGTGCAGCAGTGTGGACACACGCACCTCGTACACGGCGGGGGAGATGTCGGCGACGGCGAACACTAGCGTCCGCAGCCCCTCGGACGCGAACGCCTCGAGGTGCGCCAGCGTGGCGGCGCCGAACTCCGCCTGCTCCGGCCCACGGGCCAGCCGGCTGTAGGTCACGGTACACAGTGCAGCAGTGTGGACACACGCACCTCGTACACGGCGGGGGAGATGTCGGCGACGGCGAACACTAGCGTCCGCAGCCCCTCGGACGCGAACGCCTCGAGGTGCGCCAGCGTGGCGGCGCCGAACTCCGCCTGCTCCGGCCCACGGGCCAGCCGGCTGTAGGTCACGGTACACAGTGCAGCAGTGTGGACACACGCACCTCGTACACGGCGGGGGAGATGTCGGCGACGGCGAACACTAGCGTCCGCAGCCCCTCGGACGCGAACGCCTCGAGGTGCGCCAGCGTGGCGGCGCCGAACTCCGCCTGCTCCGGCCCACGGGCCAGTCGACTGTAGATCACAGAGTCCGCTCCCTTGCAGTATAGCTTTATTTCGCCTGAAAACACAAACACCCATTTAGTCCAAGTATTAGAAGTGAAAATTTTGTTGTAAAAATCATTTTTATGGATAAGTGGAAGCCGTATTAAACAGATAGTTATTTAACTAGTAAATTAAAAATAATGTTGTTTCCTATATCTCATTGCTACCCAACGAAAACTGTATAATGCAAGGCAATGGGTTACAAATATGTGTAGAAAAGACGGCAATGTGGCTTTCCGTTTACTTATTCTTCGTAAAAATATTCAATTACCTAAAAAATTATTAGTAACATTGGGCGCCAATTGTATGAAGTTACCTGTGGGCGCGCGCACGATGAGCGACATGCGCTTCCTGGTGGACGTGAACTCGATGACGTTGAGCACCTGGTACGTGAAGGCCTCGCCGCCCGCCTCGATGGTGACGGTGCTGGGCGTCCGCGTCGTGAACACGTAGCCGTACATCGCCGCGCCGAGCACTAGGGCGCGCTCGTCTGACGACAAACTTACTATTTAATCGTTTTCAAGAATAATGGCTGTAACTTCGAAAAGTAGGCGCTAGTAGTTCGGTCTACAAAGTCACAATTCAAGCATTATAGTTGACGAGTAGGAACTATTATGTAACTGTTACGTAATAAGGCCTAATTACGTACAGTTGCATACACTGCTTTATCTACACTCATATTATATATATTAAATTAAGTGCTCGGAAACCATAGAATTACCGCCATTGCACCGCCATGGCCAACTCGATTGTGCCGGCGGTCGGGGAGGCGCGTGTCAGGAAGGAGCACAGGATTTACATTATGTTATCAAAACTCATAGCACATCAATATTTGAGCATGTAAAGTTAAAATTACGTTACTGCCACGGATAAAAAGCTTATCATAGTAAAATCGGTTGTGGTAATGCTAGCCATTGCCTACCGTTTTTGAACACGTTTTAGAGGACTTACAGTGTGAGTGTAGATAAAAACAATTTTCGCTTTGCGGCACGGTATCAAGTATTCCTTACATATATTCCCCTTCCCTGTCTCTTTTTGGGCCTGGATGGCAGCAGTAGATTGATGGTTGTCGACGGTAAATCTCATTTATTCAAAAATGTCCGGCAAGGTTGACTTTTACGGTTAAAAACTAAGCGGCGAAGTGCCTAGTTTATGGTCAAATAAAAATTAAAAAGTTACGGAAATTGCAGGCTCGATTTCGCGACATAAATGTTGCATACAAATTCTATTTTTGTCGAGCTACAATTTTTTTTTAAAGTTCAACAACCATACAAAAAGAAAGGCAAAGGTCCTAAGCAGCCAAAACACAACCTCGGTATTTGTTATTTATAATGTTGGTACCGATTTTTTACTTATCTCAAATAGCTTACGGTAAATTCAGAAGAAAAATACACTTCAAACTTTTTAATAAAAATATATAAAGGCGGCAAAGCTGAGTGTGTACCGCGAACATAAAAAAATGTAGTTTCGAATAAATCTGTCTCTCTCACTCAAAATGAAAAACGATGGAGATGGAGATAATTATAGGATTCGAATCGAAATTCGATGCTCGCGGTAGTGGTCATTCTTTTAACCTAGAAGTTATCCTGAATATATTATTTATTGACTATTGTTTGTTGTTCATCAACGTTGACTGTTTTGCATTATTTTTGAATAAAGCACTATATTGGGCTCGGCGCGAAGGGCCATTGCTGGCTTCGTATTAAATTAAACTGACTCCTAAAGTCGTCCGTTTAAACGTAATACTCAGCCATCAATGTGCTACTTCACCTCCTCGACAATAATGTACTATTGCCGCCCGGAGTGACGTGAAAGTAAATTACCTGGCGAAGCAGCGTGGTAGTTGACCTTCCCGTTTTCCTTTTCAGGTATGACGGTGTGGCAGATGGCGAGCATGGCAAGGAACTCCCGGATCACGGGGCTGGTGGGGTGGTTCCGCCTCAGGTTCTGGTACAAAAGCGTCTGTTCCAGCGGCTCGTCGGGGCCCGGTCGGTTGTACATTATCTGTGAACAAACAAAAAACGTATAATCTAGACAGGTAATCAACGGTTGCCAAGCGGACCCCAGACTTCATTGAGCCGTGGCAAAAACCGGGACAAACGCTAGGAGGATGAAGATGAGTGTAGGCAATTAGGCGGGGCTACACCAGAAGCACCGCCTCGTGAGTAAATTGCCGCGCGAGGCAGCTCGGCTAGTGTGGACGTGCCTCGACCAAGGCAAACGCACGCGCGGCCGCAATGCCAGGCATTGCGGTGCTTCTGGTGTAGACCCGCCTATTAGCGTTCTGAAGTATGCGTCATAAGTCATCCCTCACCTCAGCGTTGGAGCACTTGTGGAACTCCATGATGTTGGCGGTGAGGGTGCCGGTGTGTCGCTGAAGATGTACTTGACCATGCCGAGCTCCTCGTTGAGGTTGCTGGTCACTCACCTCAGTGATGGAGCACTTGTGGAACTCCATGATGTTGGCGGTAAGGGTGCCGGTCTTGTCTCTGAAGATGTAGTTACTTGACCATGCCGAGCTCCTCGTTGAGGTCGCTGGTCACTCACCTCAGCGATGGAGCACTTGTGGAACTCCATGATGTTGGCAGTAAGGGTGATGGTCTTGTCGCTGAAGATATAGGTACTTGACCATGCCGAGCTCCTCGTTGAGGTCGCTGGTCACTCACCTCAGCGATGGAGCACTTGTGGAACTCCATGATGTTGGCGGTAAGGGTGCCGGTCTTGTCGCTGAAGATGTAGGTACATTACCATGCAGAGCTCCTCGTTGAAGTCGCTGGTCACTCACCTCAGCGATGGAGCACTTGTGGAACTCTATGATGTTGGCGGTAAGGGTGCCGGTCTTGTCGCTGAAGATGTAGGTACTTGACCATGCCAAGCTCCTCGTTGAGGTCGCTGGTCACTCACCTCAGCGATGGAGCACTTGTGGAACTCCATGATGTTTGCGGTGAGGGTGCCGGTCTTGTCGCTGAAGATGTACTTGACCATGCCGAGCTCCTCGTTGAGGTTGCTGGTGCGGGCTTGTGCGGGTGTGTCGGTGGGCTCATGGTACATCTCCATGTCCAACGCTATGAACTTCGCCTGAACAAAACAATGTGGTATTCTAGACTTTTTGTTTACCTCGAGAATATTATTACCAAAGTAAATAGGGATGTGTTTATGGACTAGGATTTTTAGTGTTTTAACCTTGTTATAGGTTCAAAAATAATATTGGAATAAGTACATTTCATGGGGTGGCAACCAAAACTCACTAATTACTACCACAAGTTTATAGTTGTATTGACCGTACTGGAAACAAAACAAGGTTGATTTTAGTATAGTTATTTGTTTGCAATTTAGTGTATTTAGTTATTGTTTGATAAAGCACTATAAGGTAAAAAGTACATGATACTTACTTGGAAAAACCTAACTATTTCCGCAGTCACTTGTAACGATATAGGTATAAGATTGTTGTACAATATTAAAAATGTCAAAAAGTTAAAACCAAAGTTCTGGTTCACCGCCTCTGGAAGAAACAAAAAACAACTCGTCATTCAGAATCAAATTATGATCTTTTTACAATTTAAAATATTATTCAGTGATATAATTAAATAAGTAGTTCCATTCATCTTGATACATTTTGGTGTGTATCTGAATGTGTCGATAATGACTGTCAACTACTAACTTTTTAGCGTCTAGACCAAATAAACCGGCCAAGTGCGAGTAGGACTCGGAGCACGAAGGTTTCCATACCATTATCTATAAAAACGGCAAAAAAATCAGTTGTATGGGAGCCCCCTTAAATATTATTTAGTTTTTCAGTATTTGTTGTTATAGCGGCAACAGAAATACATCATCTGTGAAAATTTCAACTGTTTATCACGGTTCATGAGATACCGTCTGGTGACAGACGGACAGCGGAGTCTTAGTAATAGGGTCCCGTTTTTACCCTTTGGGTACGGAACCCTAAAAATCATCTTGATGTAATAAGAAGGCAGAGGCAATATATTTCCCACCATTTTTTGCACTCTTTTTTCTGAGAGACATAGGGTTTAATTTCGTATAATTTCTGACACTCTCTTACCCGTTAAAGGTTAAAAGCAACGATGAGAATTTTAGGGCTTTAACCCACCGACCTAAAATGGGTTAAAGCCCTACAATCTTTTGAAATCAATAACGGAGTCTTTGTTATATGACCCGATTCCTTCCGGTATCCTGGAGTCGCGTGTTCGAGTCACACTGAGGCAGTGAATTTTGCGCCTTACTTCTTTATAATGTTCAAAAATGTATACATAGTTTTGACGTGGACTGTATATAGTGTACTCACCCTTGAGCGATATATACCAGTCCCTGTCCCCTCGGCGGAGCAGCCACAGCTCGTTGAAGCCCGCGCTGATCACGGACAGCACCAGCAGCAGGATGAACAGCATCAGGATCTGCGTGTTCGTCTGCTTGTCTATGGACGACCGCTTCAGGGGTGCTGCCGGGAATATTGCACTCGATATTACTATTCAAATCGTGCAGTCTCATTTAAGTTGTACAAAATGTCCGAATTATTATTCGGGCCTGTGTTTTAAGCGCTTTAAAAATACACTGACTTGGTAAAACTAGTAGTCCGCCTCGAACTGAGAACTCGCGATTTCCTTGCAAACCGAATTGACCAATATAACAAGACCCTTATGATGATTGTATCGAACCTTCTAGCTTCATAACCCCTTGATCGATCCTGTTCATAAACGAACTCTAAAATTGTATTGAGACCTACTACAACCCCAACAAATTTCATAAAGATCAGAAAAACGTTACTAAAGTTTTTGCGGAAGAACTATTCAAAATCAAAAAGCCATTTTAATGCAAGGACGTCTAGGTAGCCAGCTAACAGTTCCGTTGTGTCCGAAGTTGTCTGTAAGAAATTCACTTTGCTTGCGCTCCGCTCGTTCGATAATTCATCTTTAAAGTTAAAGGACGCACGACAATAACACGCCGAATTCGATGATTTCCCACCGATTAAACCGCTCAAGCGAAAAGTCTTAACCTTAACGAAGAAGTCTGTTATAAAATGACGAGTCGCAAAAGCCAAACATAATTAAATTGGATACGAACCGGGTGTAGTGTTTAAATCCTCTCAATAGTTAACTTTAATCACCTTTTTTTCTGCATACGAATTTTTATGGTCGGTTAAAATGTGCTAAACTGCATGGGTGCAGTTGGAACGTTGCCTGGCAATGGTAATAACCTTTCGTGGAGTTCTTCATGAGCTTGGTCTCATGGCCCGTGTAGACCACGACGCCATGCAGCCACGCCGTGTTGCGCTGCATGGAGCCGCGCAGCATCATCTGCTCCAGACCCAGTGGAATGGTCCTGGGGAAACAATAACATTACATGCCTTAAATATGGACCTATTTGCAGAGCCTTTCAGTCGCGTACCGTGTTGAGGCCACGAAGCTTGCTGAGTGGCCTAAGTACGGTACGAGATTGAAAAGCATAATTAGGTCACTATTGTATACAATACTTTTTCTACGAGTGCTCAAAATAGGCAAGCCGGTAAGAATTGCGTTAGACGAACGGCTTACAAGCTGCGGATTCTATTGAATTTAATAACCTCAGTCTCGCGATGGATTGTGCCGGCAATCGGGGAGGAGGACGTCCTCCATGAAAATCCATTTCAGCATAGTCGACAATGCTGAAATATGCGACTACAAAAGATCCATCGAAAAGTATGCGCTAGTAGTTCGGCAGTCTACTATAATAGTAGTTTTCGATACAAGTGCGAGAAGTACCTATGTCATTTTGCACGAGTACCGAGGTTACTTGACCCGAGCCGAGAGGCGAGGGTCAAGACTCGGGACGAGTGAAAATTACACTTCCGCACGTGTGTCGAACAACGTTTTTTAATACAATTGCGAAAAAACTACAATGAAATAAAATTACAATTATATTCTGTCAGTGTACGAAAGACGGCTTCATTCAATCGCGCGTTGTTCAAGTAATACTATTGGGTCTCGCATAATACTCCTTTATACCCAATCGCGCGTAGTTCAGGTGGGTCATTTATAAAGCGGGTCTCGCATAATACTCATTTATTTAAAATTCTGATCTGCAAATCGTGCGTAAAATCAAACTTTACGCACGATTTGCAGATCAGATTACTTTTTAGCACTAGTGCATAAAATCAAACTTTACGCACGATTTGCAGCTACATAAACTAAACTTTTTGAGCAATTGTATTAAAATAGTATTTTATACAATCGTGACATAATGAAGAGCTTTTTCAGTCGAGCACCGTGTTTAGGCCACGAAGCTTGCTGAGTGGCCTTAGTAAGGTACGAGATTTAAAAGCTTAGTTATGTTACTATTGTACACAATGTATGTTCGCAGAGGCATCTCTTGTGGGGTTCGTGTGTATGGTGACGTAGCCATGAGCGAGCCTATATGGTCTTCACCTATGTACTTACTTGGAGTTAGCCTCTTTAAGCAGCCCGTTGAACTCGTAGAGGTGCCTGTTGGGAGGCTCGCACTGTATAGTGGCCGTGAACATGGCCAGCGAGTCCGCATCGTCCAGCCGGACCGTCTCTGGCGGCGCCTGGCGGATCTTTAGGTTGGTCTCGCCGTCGAGGTTCGATGTCTCGATAAACGCGATACCTTGCGGTTCACTGTGCAACAAATAAAGTAGAAAAGACGAACGTTTATGATAAATAGAGGTTGAAGAAAGTCTTAATACAATACATAGGCTGCTATTTATATATCCGGAAACCGGGATTACAATCTTCTTAAATAGCATATTTGACCTCCATGGTAAAATTTGAACTTTTTTAAGTACTGGCCGGTATATTTTTTCTTTCTTATTAACGCTCGTGTTTTGTTTTTGACGGGTTTTAAATGTCATCTCGCAGCAAGAATGGAACTCACTCGTGAAAATATTCGTGCTATGATTTATTATGATTTTCGGCGTGGTTTAACGCAACAACAGTGCATAGATCAACTAACTTCAACTTTTGGTGATGAAGCCCCATCTAAAACTACTGTGTATCACTGGTTTAGTGAGTTCAATCGTGGACGTAGTATGCTTACGGACGAAGTTAAGGCAGGTCGCCCGAAATCGGTCGTTGTACAACAAAATATCGAGGCTGTGCGAAAACTTATAATGGACGACCGACATGTTACGTACTGCGAGATAGAGGCGACTCTGGGTATTTCTATGACCAGCATTAATAGCATATTACATAATTATTTGGCTGTAAAAAAGTTGGATACCCCACAACTTAACAAAAGAGCAAAAAGATGCTCGCGTCGAATGGTGCAATAAAATGTTAAAAAAATATAACCGTGGTGACTCAAAAGCCGTTTATAACATCTATACAGGTGACGAATCCTGGATCTATGCATACGATCCCGAAACGAAGCAACAATCAACGGTATGGGTGTTTCAAAATGAGCCGAACCCTACGAAAGTTACTCGTGCAAAAAGTACATTGAAACAAATGGTGGCCTGCTTCTTCGGTATTAATGGCCATGTAGCTACAGTGCCACTAGAAAACCGTAGAACGGTTAATTCAGAGTGGTACACGACCATTTGCTTACCGGAAGTATTTGAACAAATTCGTAAAACTAACCAGCGACGAAGAATCATTCTTCATCATGACAATGCCAGCTGTCATACGTCACGCGAAACAACTCTATTTTTGGAGGGTCAAAATGTGGAATTAACGGGTCATCCGCCGTACAGCCCTGACTTGGCACCCAACGATTTTTATTTATTTCCAAATATAAAGAATAAATTACGCGGTCAACGATTTTCGACCGCTGAAGATGCTGTCGACGCATTCAAACAACACGTTATGGAGGTACCTCAGGCGGAGTGGCAGAAGTGCTTTAAAAATTGGTTCACACGAATGCAAAAATGCATAGATCATCAAGGGGAATACTTTGAAAAACAATAAAACCATTTTCAGCCGTGTATAGTCTAAACAATTTGAACTGAGCTCATCCACTTAGTGTCTTATCTTTTGTGTGTAAACCGCAGGCGCGCGTGCCACTATGGAAAAAATGGTTTGGCCACATGTTAGCGTTTACTGAATTTCTACTATATGGACCACGCAATAAGATTCAATATGAACTAATACGAAAAAAGCTCTATGTTCTATACGGTTGCATCCAGTACAAGCGATTCAAATGCTCTAGAACCAGCGTAATTCGACACCGAGATCCGAAACAAATGTGCATAATTGGAGATCGCGCTTGCACTGGTATTCCGAGCGCACGGCTAGTTAGCGATTAGGAGGCAATTGTAATTTTCGCGAAAGGGCAGGTAAAACAGGGTTGGATTCTGATTAAAACATTTGGGTAGATGTACGATTTACAAATATTTAATATATGAAATACATATATAATAGATTTTAATAAATATTGGGTATGTTAAAATTATAATCAGGCATATAAATACTTAACTATTTTAAAATTGCTTTCTTAATTTTACAGCTTAGACTTACTTTTACCTATAGCAAATTATGTACTGAGAATAACTCAATTCAAATATAAATAATATGAATTTCTAAAGCGTATTATAGTATAGAAGACGATTATTTTACTATAGTATAGTATAGAAGATTTATTAAAAAATAATGATTTAAATTTTCCTTCTGACATTTGCATTTTATTCTAGAAACATTCTAAACTAGTATTTTATTATACATTTTTTTATCTTTTAAGTTTTGTCGATTTTATTGTGAAATTATTATGATACATTTTGACCCGTATTTTTTTTTGTATAATTGCATCAATATATTTCTATTAATTATATAATAGCTTAAGATAATAATCGTTACTGACGATTCGAAAGTGCTTGTTGCTATGCCTACTTGAATAAATACATTTTTGACTTTGACTTTGAGTATTTAAAGGACTGATTATAATTGTAACATACTCAGCCTATATTTATTAAAATCTGTTATTTATTTATTTTCTTTTAAAACGTTTGTAAATCTGATAAGAAATGTAATAAACATGACAAATCCTCATTCGAGGAATAGTTGTAGGCACGTTAATTAATCTAGAAAAAAAAAAATGAAATTAATATGATGAAAAGATTAATATGATTATTTTTGTTGACTAATATGTACTGTAAATATATATATTTTTATATTTTTCTACAACACAATCGAATTATGATAACAAGCAGAACTATAATGTAGATTCATATTATTTATATTTGAATTGAGTTATTCTCAGTACATAATTTGCTATAGGTAAAAGTAAGTCTAAGCTGTAAAATTAAGAAAGCAATTTTAAAATAGTTGATTATTTACATGTCTGATAATAATTTTAACATACCCAATATTTATTAAAATCTATTATATATGTATATATATTTCATAT
Organism: Pammene aurita; assembly: GCA_947086415.1. NCBI lineage: Eukaryota > Metazoa > Arthropoda > Insecta > Lepidoptera > Tortricidae > Pammene > Pammene aurita. Next base: position 14,543,372 of record OX352292.1, on the reverse strand, counting down.
ATTAGATATTTGTAAATCGTACATCCACCTAAATGATTTAATCAGAATCCAACCCTGTTTTACCTGCCCGTTCGGGAAAATTACAATTGCTTCCTAATCGCTAACTAGCCGTGCGCTCGGAATACCAGTGCAAGCGCGATCTCCAATTACGCACTTTTGTTTCGGATCTCGGTGTCGAGTTACGCTGGTTCTAGAGCATTTGAATCGCTTGTACTGGGTGCAACCGTATAGAACTTAGAGGTTTTTTCGTATTAGTTGATATTGAATCTTATTCCGTGGTCCATATAGCAGATATTCAATAAACGCTAACAGGTAGCCAAACCCTTTTTTTCATAGTGGCACGTGCGCCTGCGGTTTACACACAAAAGATAAGACACTAAGTGGATGAGCTCAGTTCAAATTGTTTAGACTATACGTTTGTTTGTTTTTTTGTTTCCGGATATATAAGTAGCAACCCTCGTAGTAAGGTAAAGGTAAGGTAGACCGGGGAAATTGCGTTTGTTGAGGTAAATGAGCTTTTTGCGGTTAGATAACTTTACTTGCCAAGGGGGCAATTTTACCGACAAAAGTTCGGCGTAGGTATAATTAGCGTCACATTTACCATCTTTTCATAATTAAAGAAAAGGCGCATTTAGTTACCTCACCTGACGCATTTTCCCCAGTTATCCTAATTCAAAAAGTATAGTCAGTTTTCAACCCAAAAATACACATTTTGGGCATTATGTTTTATTCTTAGTTTTCCCCACCTGGTGGACAGGAGCACGAGGTCAGCGGGGTAGAACTGGTTGTTGAGCACTTTAACGATGTCTCCGACGACCAGCTCGGACCAGCGCAGCGACATCCAGCGCCCCTGGCGGAGCACGCCGCATCGTCGGTTGTTCGTCTCGTCGTCAGCTCGGTGACGTTTCTGCATAATACGTTAAGGAAAATATTAATGCCATATATATTTTGCAAAAAAACTTCTTCTTCTTGTTCTTGCATCTTTCTCATTTCCCCAGAGCGAGTGAAGATACTGTTCTCGTCTTGTGTCGCTCTTTCTCATCACGTCTTTTCCTTTTCCAATCGCGATCGAAAGGCTATCGAAAAATGTGTACAAGCCACCGTAAGATGACCAAGCGTCACAAGCTCACTAAAATAGGTTATTATCATATATATCATCAATAGTCATTATATTGGTAACAAACCTGGCGAAGAACAAATAGACAACTATTTTCAATACTTTATAATCATCGACATATAATATCAAGACGAGTAAAGGCAAGCAAAGTTCATGTGAAAACACGACCCATTTTCACGTTTACAAAACTAAAATGTCTTATGTCTTATTAACCAATCAAGTACTCATTCTTTAAGCATATTTTTTTGTGTTAATCTTAATTCCGCAAAGGTTTCATGCCATTTCACCAATAAGAAAAGTTGCCGTGTTGTGAGTGGTCAAAATCAATTTGACAATGAAGTTTAATTGGACAGGAGATACTCAAATGAAATGACTGAAATGTCAAGTTAACGTATAATAAATACGCCTAATCCTGACGTGGATGGGTTCACGTGATAAATAATAATGCAATCAATTAACAATTTATTTTTAGTGCATTTTTCATTACTTATGTAATATACGTAAATTTAATCGTTCTTGGAATAAGGAATAATATGAAAGCCTTCTATTCATCTTTCATTTATTTAATAAAAGTGCTTAATCACAATATAGGGACTTACAAAATAAGCATACATTAACATAAAATAGTAAAGATTTTGAACTTTTTTACAATTTTATAAATCCGTTACATTAGGGAGACCCTCTTGGTCTCAAGCAACATATTGTCAAGCAATTAAGGTTGATTATGTCAAAAAAAAACCATTATTTTATAACTTTATTTATGACCAGACTAGAAAATAATAGCATACCTTCAATATAAATAGTTAAAATTCTCTTTACTTCCTCGTTTTTTAGAACTAAAAAAATAACGGATGAGTTCGTTATGTGTACTATTTATTTTAGCAGGCTTAGGCAAATACAAAGATAAATTTACATTTTGTATCCATTTTATACTACAACGGTAGCAAACAGGTATTTAGCTCACCTGATGGTAAGCAGCTACCGTAGCCTATGGACGCCTCTAACTCCAGAGGTGTCTCATGTGCGTTGCCGACGCTTTCATATAAAAGAGGATTCACTGTGTTGATAGCTAAAGGGACAAGAGGATCCCCGTCGGCAACACACTGCATCCTCTGAGCTCTTTGGCAACCTTACTCACCGGCAGGAACATAACACTATGAGTAGGGTGTAGTTGGCTGTGGTTTTCTGTAAGGTGGAGGTAGTTCCCCAGTCGGGCTCTGCTCTAGATTTGATAATTAAAGACTGTGCTATGAAGGTATAGCATTCATTATTAATGAAAAATAAGAGTCATACCTATTAGTCAGTTGTACTAGAAATGGCACGGCCAGAATGGTATGATTTTACCAGAGTAAGTATGGTAGGTACTAATTCGAAGGGTTTTGTTCTGTCGATTTCGTTGACTTTACTTAATATTAGTGATTTGAAAAAAAAACCGGCCAAGTGCGAGTCGGACTCGCGCGCCGAGGGTTCCGTACAAACTTGTAGGTATATAGGGGTAGTAACTTTAAAATTATTGAAAATACTTTTATTATATGATGTAACTAAAAATTTACGGTTTTCGCAAATTTTCCGTTATCTGTGCTATAAGACGTTGCTTCGTACCAAATTTCAAGATTCTGAGTTCACGGGAAGTACCCTGTAGGTTTTGATTACCTTACGAGTTTCGAAAATTGCGGAAAATGCGTCATAAACGGCTGTATCTTTTGATTGCGTTGGCTTTTAAGTTTGATTTTTTCATAGGTCCAAGGGACAATAGACCTGAGTATTTGATATAAATTTCAGCTTGATACCTCCACGCGTTCCTGAAAAAAATGGTCTTGACAGACAGACAGACAGACAGACAGACAGACAGACAGACAGACAGACAGACAGACAGACAGACAGACAGACAGACAGACAGACGGACGGACAACAAAGTGATCCTATAAGGGTTCCGTTTTTTTCTTTCGAGGTACGGAACCCTAAAAAACTTTAAACATACACATACTGTTGAAGTCATCATTATAACAGAATTTAAATTATATTTAGTAGGTAAGTAAAACCGATCCGACTGAGGTGGCATATTCAGATTGTTTATGAAGTACGTATCTCATATTCCGAATATATGAGTACAAGGGAGACATTTCAATATTATCAAAGTAGTATAATATTGATAAAGATTTATTCCAAGGACCCATACTGTATATCGAAAAAAACAAACTGAAAAGATTCTTTGTTAATAACGGAAACCTAACTGCTATTACTACTAGGTAATACTTATAAATGAACATTCATTATACTTTTCCTCAAATGAGTTATGTTTACTTTTCCAAAACTTATATTGCATAACATTGACCAAGTCCGTAATGTATGAGAATATCTATGCGTGATTTACTTACCGATGAAAAGAAATATCATCATCTTTGGCGCCTGTGTGTCTCCTGCACCAATGCACGGCACAAGCCGGCATTTTAATACCGATATATTACCGAAATTTCATGGGCCGAAAAAACTAATATTTTGACGACATGACAATTTCAAAATGTTTGACATGACATTAGGGCACCGCTGTCACAAGCTCCGCCCACTTTGCACCAGGAAAGTGGAGCACATTTTGAGCGTTGATTACGCTTCCTTACTTATTATTCTTCCAAGTTTATAATGTGTTAAAATTGATACGTAGGGAGTTTCATTGTCACAGTAATCTCTATCAGCCTTGATCGCAGAATTTGGTTACAGAAGAAGGACAACACTGGCCCGTGGGGTTGTTGGGGATCTGATCAACAGAAACCGTGAGACACAAAGTCCTCCACCATCTCCTTGACGGCGGACTCTACCAGGATGAAGAACGCGGCGTGGCCGTAGTCCACCGGCCCGTGGGGGATGTCGGAGCTCTGATCAACAGAAACCAGGAGACACAAAATCCTCCACCATCTCCTTGACGGCGGACACTAACAGGATGAAGAACACGGCGTGAGCGTGGTCCACCGGCCCGTGGGGGATGTTGGAGCTCTGATCAACAGAAACCGGGAGACACAAAGTCCTCCACCATCTCCTTGACGGCGGACACTAACAGGATGAAGAACACGGCGTGAGCGTGGTCCACCGGCCCGTGGGGGATGTTGGAGCTCTGATCAACAGAACCGGAGACACTCACATAGTCCTCGACGATCTCCTTGACGGCGGACACTAACAGGATGAAGAACACGGCGTGAGCGTGGTCCACCGGCCCGTGGGGGATGTTGGAGCTCTGATCAACAGAACCGGAGACACTCACATAGTCCTCGACGATCTCCTTGACGGCGGACACTAACAGGATGAAGAACAGCGGCGTGAGGGTGGTCCACCGGCCCGTGGGGGAGACGTCAGGGATCTGCTGCAGCAGAGCTATCAGCAGGAAGAAGCAGTTGGAGTAGCGTCGGAACTGCTCGAACAGGAACAGCGGCAGGAACGACGCCACGCTGAAATTTAGAAAATTTACTTGAGGTGTAGGTATTAAGGGTGCATTCTTGTGCCAATATTCTTAAGGCTATTTTGGTTGTTTTTTTTCTATTTCCAACTTATATAAAATGACACAGTGCCAATGTCTTTGTTCTTTCTCGACCAAAACATTTAATTTTAATTCTATGTCACTAGTTAACCCTAATTTTAAAGCCTTATCTAGTTGTATGTACTAAAAATCTATGGATCCTTGAATCGAAATAAATAATTTGAATTTAATCAGGACGAGTGGAAGTAATATTTTTCGACTTAAGTTTACACATGAATATGTACAGTTTATGATAATTGATAAGTTATTAAACATAATATTTTGGACAGAAACTTTAGTCAAAATTCAAGCCAAAGTGTGAATAGACCATACTCCAACAGCCTCCTAGTTCATTGACCTAGTTCCACGTCACAGTCGCGACCCTGGTTCTGCGCGACATATACTGGCACCGGGCCAGCTGCCGGCTGTCGCTGTAAACAACCAATTCCAGGGACATCGCAAGCTCTGTTTACCGTTAAAATGCGATATTTGATAGCTGTGGAACTTTGGCATAACAACAGGAAAATTGAGCGAGTGAGATTATGAAATTTACGACCTGCTGAGCTTTCCCAAGACGAGTTACTAAAACGTATTAAACCCGGATGAGATTATTTGCTAGAATATAGGCATCAATGCGCATCTGTCACCCGTGGGATCTATACGAGCAACAATATACAATGGTAATTCTTCTGTACCATCAGGAGGACCTGTTAAGTATACTTGTCTCCCATGTGATAGTAAAAAAGAACAGACAGATGCGTTACATCTTAGGTTCGCATTAGGGGCACAAAAATTTACTGAATCTACAATTGCGTTCGCAGCCCTTTTTACATTTACATGAAATGTACCAGAGTATTGACTTAGATGCAGGGTCCAAAGTGGTTGGCACTGGTACGAGAGAACTTCTAGTTTTTTTCCACCACCACTTCGATTTTGATATCTTAAAGAAGCTATAACAAGTACTCCGCCTCGAACTGAGAACTGGCGATTTACTTGCAATCGATATGACCAGTATAACAACACCATTCTGAAGATTTTTTTTCGATTTCTAGCTCCACATCCGCTTGATCGATCCTACTCATATGCGAACTGTCAAAATGTATGTATCTCTGTTACAATCCCTACAAATTTCATACATATCAGAAAAAACGTTACTAAAGTTATCGCGGAACAAACCTTCAAAATCAAAAAGCCATCGATATGCCGAGACTTCCCAGTAGCCGAAGTTGTTTGTAAGAACTTCACTTCGCTTACGCTCCGCTCGTTCGATAACTTTTTCACAGATAATACGTCGTGATCTTTGTTTTTGCTTTTTGCAAAAACAAAAATCCCGACGAATTGAGAACCTCTTCCTTCGAAATTTTGAAATCGGTTGATAACAGTTAAAGCGGGCTAAATTAAAAAAGGGTAATAAAAAAATTACACCAAGAAACAAGCAAGTAATTGAGGTATCGCGTCATAATGTGTAGGGGGAGTCAAGAAAATAATCAACACATGGACGTATATTTTTAGTTCCTCTATATCAGAGGCTCTGTGCTGTAGTCAATTAAATAAACAGTGCTATTTCGTGAATTAGAAACTACTCGTGAAGCCCAGAATGGAACTTCTCCACGAGTTTTTTTGGGATTTGACACTGTTATTTTGCGAAGTCTGTTTTTAGGGTTCCGTTGCCAAAATGGCAAAAACAGAACCCTTATTATATAGGTAGTTTCTTTATGTCCGTCTGTCCGTCCGTCCGTCCGTATGCCATAGCTATTTTACTCGGAAACTATAAGATTATCTAAATAAAATTTGTCTATAGCCTCTACACAAAAATTCAGCTATCGTAGACATATTATTATATATTAGTGTTTACCTGCAGCTTTATGTGTTTTGGAACTTTTTATTTGTATCTTTTGTGCATAGTTTGTCTTTCACCATTTGTATTTAATCCTTTCTCATTTTATCATGGGTTGGCTGGAAGAGATCCCTATCAGGGATAAGCTCGCCTTTGTGCATATCTTTTATATATGTTCCTGTTGTTTTTATGTTATACCTACTTGTTTATGTGCAATAAAGTGATACATACATACATACATATTTCCGCTTTCATAGACAAACTAGCTTTTGCCCGCGGCTTCGCTCGCGTTAAATTCGGGGTAACAAACCATATAAACTTCCACCCCCCATTTTAGGGAAGTGGGGGGGTTAGAAAGAGACAAAAAGTAGCCTATGTCACTCTCCATCCCTTCAACTATCTCCACTTAAAAAATCACGTCAATTCGTCGCCCCGTTTTGTCGTTAAAGACGGACAAACAAACAAACACACACATACACTTTCCCATTTATAATATTAGTATGGATTTCAGCTATTGTCTATGAAAAGCTGTATTCTGCTGTAATGTGTGGCACCCCTAATACTACCTACTGGTAACACAATTACGAGTAATAGCTATGAAAACGGTGACCCGGCCGTTGTCATTATCATCGACTGTAGTAGTTTTGACACAAATAGATGGCGCACTATGACTCACAACTATTCGTGACCTAACACCTTGAAGCTGTTACGCGTGACGTTAATATTAAAACTCATGTAAACGTCCTTTTGGAGTTTGAACTGCGAAGTCCATTTTTAGAATCTACTTCTAGAGGTAATTAAGGTAAAAGGTCAGTTATTAACGTACTTACGTACGTTTAAACAGAACAACCAACTTCTGAAGACGCTATTAAATATTTATATCCAAGGATAGTTCCAGCGGACGTATGTTCCGCGAATATAAATTGGATGACGACATGATAAATCAAATAAGATTGTGTAATGTCTAAGTAGGTATAACACAAAGATGTATACCTACCACTAAGTTTTACTGATTTAAACTTACACGATTTTCACTCATTATTTTGTCAAAAACGGGACTTAATCGCGTACACTTACTTTTATTATTTCCCTGACGTTTCGAGCGTGCCGTAACGCTCGTGGTCGCAGGCAGACTCACCAGGTGACGTCAGGGAAATAATAAAAGTAAGTGTACGCGATAAAGTCCCACTTAAGTTTTCTCTTTAAAAAATGAAACTTTTTGAAATCGTTCGATAGAAAGAGACGGTCTTCCTGTCGCTATCACGAAAATCAGTTTACACGCCCGCAGGGTTTACAACCAACGATTCTGAAATACCCCATAAAAGGCAAAAATCAACAATGAGTAAGTCTTACTAGGTCGTTACTTAAGGTTATTTAGGGCAAAAGCCTGAAATAGGGCAGTAAGGTTAGGGTAACCAGACGTATGAATTATTTTTGATATAGCTATCAAGAGTTCGAGTTTGGTTCATTTTATCAAGTAACTACATACATATTTTTTCAGGTTTTAGATAGTCTAGGGAAAGACATAGGATAGTCTACTTATAGGGGGACATATTTTATTTACTTTAATTGAATGTTTCAGATTCCGGCTACCACCACCGACGACTTCTAGCCCTGGCAACATATAACACGCGTACACTGCGGACCGACGAAAAGATAGTGGAACTGGAGGAAGGATTGAGCAAGTTGCGTTGGGATGTTATAGGGTTATCTGAAGTCCGAAGAGAGGGGGAGGAAACGATAATCCTAAAGTCCGGCAACTTGCTTTATTTCCGGGAAGGCGACCAACAGTCCCAGGGAGGTGTCGGGTTCATCGTCCATAAGTCCCTCGTGAACAACGTGGTGAAGATCGAGAGTGTGTCAACTAGGGTGGCGTACCCTTATACTCAGAGTATCCAAGAGGTACTCGTTGAAGGTCATACAGGTGTATGCGCCGACTTCGGCACACTCCGATGACGAGGTGGAGGCTATGTATATATCGAAGGCCATGCATAGTTCCAAAACATACTTCACCGTTGTTATGGGGGACTTCAACGCGAAACTGGGCAAGAGAGATGGTGAAGAGCTGAGAGTGGGGCAATTTGGATTTGGAAGTCGGAACCACCGGGGCCAACTACTGGCTGGCTTCTTGGAGAAGGAGGGACTCTACATGATGAACTCCTTCTTCAAGAAACGTGAGCACAGGAAGTGGACCTGGATGAGTCCCGACGGTGCAACTAAAAACGAGATTGACTTCATCATGTCGACGAAGAAGCATATATTCAATGATGTCTCTGTGATCAATACGGGTAAAACCGGAAGTGATCACCGTCTGGTGAGAGGCACATTGAATATATGTGTTAAGTTAGAGCGCTCTCGACTGATGAAGTCTACGCTCCGTCCAGCAGCACTTCAAATCCAAAACCCTGAGAGCTTCCAGCTGGAACTCCAAAACCGTTTCGATTGTCTAGGCGGCGATGTGGACGAATTCAACGACGGGTTTGTGGCAGCTGTCCATAGTACTGGGTCTAAGTTTTTTAAGGCCCTGCGGAGCAGGAGCATTCCATGGTTATGTAATCGACATTCGTACTATATTTTAAGACTTTACAGGTCTGTTACTCGTTTCATTTGAGTTTTCATCATTTGCTAATTATATAATAACAATACTGTATGTGTACTTAAAAACATCCATTAACTACTTTTGTCATAATGTCCAAGTTCGTAAAGAAACTAGGTATCAGCCAAACGTTATGTAAGCGACAACAAATCAACCTAGTCTGAAACATAAGTGATATTTTCGAAAGTTTTAGCGAAATAAGAGACAAAGAGGAATAAAGAAAAATTACACTCATAAATAATACAATAGTCGTTTATTTACAACAAATAAAAGTTTCGTTCCTCTAATAATTTTAAAGAAAATAAATAAAATGTGTAGCGTTATGTAAGCGACAGCAACGTTATGTAAGCGACACGTACGATTTTACACCAAGAATCTCGCATGCTTTGGTCTAAATATTTTTTCTTGCGTGTCCAATGCATGGACTTTACCTTTTAATATTTCACCATCACAATACAAAATATGAAATTTTGATATTCCAGGAACTGCATCCACCTTTTCCCATGGATTTTTTGCTGCCACTTTGGCGTCTATTTCTGTTTGAGATATATATATTACTTTCGTATTTGACACGAGACTTGACGCGAGGTATGCAAAATCTTCTGCTGATTGTACGGGTGTTACTTGGCCTTGCGACATTGATTTCTGACGCACCAAATGCTTAACATTCCCACCTACACCATCTATTACTCCTTTACCATGCGATGTGGCCGAATACTTCCAAGAAAAGGTTTTCTTATATTTTTTGGATAAATAAAATAACAAACGAACCATGAATTTGTTTTTGAACTCCGAGGATGGGCCATCACTCCAAATCACGTCGGTAATGTTTGCATCGTTGTCTTCAGATATTATTAAGTCGTACAAATGATTTATAAAGACAAAAATGGTATCTTTGTTTTTGGGACAGTCAGAACAAATCACATAAGTCCGGCATACATTTTTGAAAAATACGGCGGCTGTGAATAACGTTACACTTTTTCGGGCCCAGAGGGCACTTTGGATCTCGTTTTGGTACTCGCAGGAATATGACATTGCAAAATCAATTTGCAATATGCGGGTGTTTTCACGTTTTTGGTCGCCGGTAAATTCTTTATTTTGAATTCTCTTTACATACACATGTCGGACAAAATCTCCATAGCTTTCCAATACTTTTTCATATAACTCTCCAGCACTTGTTTCATTTACTTTCATTTTAAGTTTATTATTTGCTAACTTCACCCACTCTTTCCAATAAACAGTTCTTGTTTTATTATTAACACAGTCCAATAATTTTAAATTAGCACAAGTGTCACAGTTATTTTTCCAGCATTCAGACGACAGCTCATCATTACACAGCACGGTTTGCCAAAATGTGTGCGAGTATGTTATGCCTAAACTCTTCAATTTTAGCATAAAATTCTCATGTATTTTACACTTACACTGTTCTGCAGGTGTATTTTTAAGCAGTAGTACATTATCAGGTCGCAAACTACAAAATCGTGAAAAGGAAATTTTGATTTCAGGATTTTCTTGACAGAATACATAATGTGCCTCTCTCAAAAACATCGTTAAATAATGTTTCTGTAGAGTGAGTTTTTGGCCATTTTTCCACACTGCCATGCAGTCTTTCATGCCTGGACATGTGTATACTATATCTGTACGATAATAGAAGTCTTTTACAATATTTTCCTCCTCCGACACATCGTCGTTGCACAAACTGCTCTCCATTTCTTCGGCTAGTTTGATACCCAATCGTTTACACACACCTTGGACGACACATTTCTGCTTCATTGGGCAAACCGGTAGGCTCCGCGTGCACTTTAAAACCGCCTTACTGTATGTTTGAACACATTTGTACGGTTCAATGTGTGAAATTGTAGATCTTTGAGGTTCATTCGATCTGATAGAAGCCAGATTTTCTTGTTGATTCTTTTCCCGCTCTTTTTGTTTTTGCTGCCTCTTTTTTCCCCGTAATTCTTTTAGTTGAATTTGAGTCATCTTAGCTTTTTTCTCCCTCTGAATCTTCTTAATCCGCTCACATTGTTTTTTTTTGTAGTCTGGATCTTCTTTTTTTTTCTCACGATACTTTTTCTGTCTCGCTTTGTTCGAGCTCTTCTTAGGCGGTGGATCCATTAAAATTTGTAGTCGAATCAAGCTTAGAACACGCACTAAACGTTTGTTTAGTCTACGTATTCTAACAAACACGTTATGTAAGCGACCGTTATCTTTTAATAAAATCAGTACGAATAAACACGCAAATCACAATAAAATCCACTCGACAAATGCTATCCTGAACAAATTCTGTTTAGAAAATAAGTATTGAGATACACTTCCCTGAAGTTTGGTTTATAATTTACAAATTATGTTTCTTTGTTAGGTAAACGACAGTTTTCGAGTGCGAGATCATTTTTTCAAATAACAATTAGAAATCACGAAAATACTAATAAATTCATGTGCCAATGTCAAAAATAGACATATAGTTTTGATTTTATACCAGCCATGTTTAATTAAAATCCAAAAAAAAGTTGTTATTAAACATAGAAATCGGGGTTGTTTCCTTACTTGACGCGATGTTTATTACAGTGTTCTCGAAATGTAGCTATTATTTAAAAAAATGTTAAATGATTTACAAGCTGTATATAAATTCTTAAAGATGATACTTTAAGCCGTAATTGAATAATGTGAAATTATATAAAATGTCAAGAAATTTTTGACGAGAAAGTTACCGATTTCCATGGAATGCTCCAGCAACAGAACCAAAAGGCTCTCTGACTCCACTCAGAAACTCATCGAGGAAAGGAGAGAAATGGTTCTGCAATCCTCAGCAGATGCGTCATTATACCGACAGCTCAATAAACGGATCTCTAAGTCCCGTGATTTGCGCCAATTCAATACAAATCGTATTGAAGAGGCCATTGAGCAGAATAAGGGCTCTAAAGTTTTCGCAAGAGATTTGTCTATTGGGCAGAGCCAGCTCGCCAAAATAAAAACTGAGGATGGTAGAATCGTTTCATCCAGACCCGAGCTTCTGGGGGAGATAGAGGACTTTTATGGACAGCTATTCACATCAACTAGCAGACCTGAAGTTGATCTGGCGGAAGACCCTAGAGCTAGACTGACCCGACATTATACCGAAGGCATCCCGGACATCAGCCTGTACGAGATTAGAATGGCTCTTAAACAGCTCAAAAACAATAAGGCACCTGGTGAAGACGGAATTACAGCCGAACTTCTGAAGGCGGGTGGTAAACCGGTCCTTATGGCCCTTCAGAAGTTGTTCGACTCCGTTTTACTAGAAGGGAGAACGCCTAAGGCATGGAACAGAGGTGTGGTGGTATTGTTCTTCAAAAAGGGTGATAACGCGTTACTGAAGAACTACCGACCCATTTCACTTCTGAGCCATGTCTATAAGCTATTTTCAAGAGTCATAACGAACCGTCTCGCACGCAGGCTAGATGACTTCCAGCCTCCCGAACAAGCCGGTTTCCGAAGAGGCTTTAGTACCGTAGACCACATCCCTACGCTCCGTCAGGTTATACAGAAGACTGAGGAGTATAACCTGCCCCTCTGCTTAGCGTTCGTGGACTACGAGAAAGCCTTCGACTCGATCGAAACCTGGGCTGTACTACAATCTCTCCAGAGGTGCCAAGTGGACTATCGCTATATCGAAGTGCTGAAGTGTTTGTACGAGAACGCCACTATGTCAGTCCGACTCCAGGACCAGAACTCGAAGCCTATTCCGTTGCAGCGGGGAGTCAGGCAAGGAGATGTTATTTCTTCTAAACTGTTTACCGCTGCACTGGAGGATGTTTTCAAGACTCTGGACTGGAGAAGGCTACGCATCAATATAAACGGCGAGTACATCACTCACCTTCGGTTTGCTGACGATATAGTAGTCTTGGCTGATACCATGGAGGATTTGAGTACTATGCTCGATGACCTCAGTAAAGCCTCCGAGCGAGTTGGTCTAAAGATGAACATGGATAAGACGAAAATCATGTCAAATACCCATGTAGCACCAACTCCCGTTACAATCGGAGACTTTACACTCGAAGTTGTGGACGATTATATATACTTAGGACATACTGTCCAGTTAGGTAGATCCAACTTCGAGAAAGAGGTCAATCGACGAATCCGACTCGGTTGGGCAGCGTTCGGAAAGCTACGGCACATCTTTTTGTCCAATATTCCGTAGTGTCTCAAGACGAAAGTCTTTGACCAGTGTGTTTTGCCAGTGATGACATATGGTACTGAAACGTGGTCGCTTACAATGGACCTCATGAGAAAGCTCAAAGTCACCCAAAGGGCAATGGAGAGGGCTATGATTGAAGTCTCTCTGCGTGATCGCATCAGAAATGAGGCCATCCGCAGCAGAACCAAAGTAACCGATATAGCCCTCCGAATCGCTAAACTAAAGTGGCAGTGGGCGGGGCACATTGCTCGTAGAACTGATGGCCGTTGGGGCGGAAAGGTTCTCGAGTGGCGACCACGAACCGGAAGGCGTAGCGTGGGTAGACCCCCCGCAAGGTGGACTGATGACCTGGTGAAGGTCGCGGGAGTCCGCTGGATGCGGGTGGCGCAGGACCGGTCATTGTGGCACTCTTTGGGGGAGGCCTATGTCCAGCAGTGGACGTCTTTCGGCTGATATCATGATGATGATGAATCGAATGTTTTATATTACAATTTATTTAAGCACTCACGGAGTCGGAGACAAAGGCTAGTTTAATAAAAAAATGGTACTCAAGTAAGTACGCCGAATAAGATTAAAAACTTTAAGTTACTACCTAGCACATAAGCCCAATATGTATATAGCGACTGGCTTTTTCAGCCATCCTTTTCAATATGCTAATGCGGCGCAACTTTTGTTCACAGTTCAATGCCTTTATAAACAAAATGCGATGAGACTTTACATTTAGAACTAGCTTTTACTCGTAATAAGTTCTGTGTTGACATCGAGCTTTGAAAAAGTTCTGTCTCCGGATCTCGAATAGCATCACTAATAATACTATTCAATATACTCTATGAGCATCACTTAACGAAAAATTTGGCGTCCGAATTTTTTAGGACATTTATTTTATTATAGACTTTTATTTTTTCATTAAGTAGGTAAAAATTTGGTAGGTAACCTATAATTTATAAAAAATGTGGGTGCCATACAAAATCTGTTAAAATCCTTCGGCCTCTTGCATGATTAATTGATTAATTAAAAAACGGGTTCTTAAAAAAAGAGACGTAATGGTACCTTCACCTCCTGCACAGTTAGCACAAGAGTGCTAACCGAGACTCTTGTGCTGACCATGCTGCAAGTCCTGCAACATTGCCTGGGATGCTTGCAGTGATCCGCATAATATGACAATGTCCTATTATAGCTATGTTTACTGCTTATCGTCGGGTTTGTTTGTTATAGACGCGACACGGCATAAAAAAGCAAATGCCCACGCAGTACTCCCAGCCAATCGAGAATCTCTTCATTTTACTGTGAATTTAATTGTGTAAAAACGCACTAAGGTCGCTGAAACTGAGAGCAAGAGGGTCTCGAGTCCATTTTATTTAGCGCGTGATTATATTTCTAATTGCTGAGTAGTAAGATCCTAATTCGCGTGAGTATCAGTCACCTTGACTCTCTGTTGACAAATGACAGTTCCACTTGGCAGGGTAGATTAGAATTTAGGTGTGCCGCCCGGGTGGTCTACGTCAACGATATTGTGTATTGTGATAATTGATGTGTTGTGAGGAGTAGTGCTACTAATCCTAACACTATTAAACGATATATTAATTATTCATTGTAAATTAGTCCCCGAAAATGGCTCCAAAACGATTCCGAATTTTCGGAATAGGATTTCCCATGTATTTGGCGGTGGAATTTGTTTGCCAGCAGTTTACGAAGATAACGTTATGTTTAGAAATAAAAGAAAAATTTAGAAATTCACTGCGTCGGGCGAGACTCGGGTCGGGACTCGTGACTCTGGGATACCAGCCCGCCGCTCTGTCAATTGAGCCGAGATTTACCCGCTGACTACGAATTGGTCCATCATATCCTTCATATGCGCCTCAGAGGGGCGCCTAGCGACACTTGGCTTACGAATAATACACTCCTTAACAGCCGTCGATCCCAAGTCCAGTTATTTATTATTCCTTTATTTCTAAACATTGTCACAGGGCGGACACGTCATACTACCAACACTCGATTGAGCGCCTTTGTGTGTACGGCACATATGTACACGCTTCTGTGCGTGCGTCTTAGGGCGCTGTTTCCGCTGTCGTAAATTACGTTTGACAATACACCAATATTTTGCTTTTTATCGATGTGCTGCCAACCTGACGGATTAGTCTACTAGATCTCTACCATTCAACCGCCGCAGGGTGAGGTAATTCCGTTCGGGGCAGGGCGTAGCGTGGCCATTCTGTATGAAATACTATTATTTATTCTGTGACATTGTGGTGTCGTTAGGTGCGTCTAGAAAATCATACAGTTCCGCATTTCACTCGGGTTGCTATTCATTATTAGTTCAGTTTTTTTCAGTCATTATTAGTTCAGTCAGAGGTGGAGATACTGCCGGCCCGGTTTCCGACATCTTGCCCGACTCAGGTGGAGATTTCTTCCAGCTACAGCGGACTAAGCCCCTCTTGCACAGAGGTACCACCACCTACCACCAGGTACCAGAGGTACGTACGTACTTATATTTGGCGGTGGACACCTTATTGGTCAGGAACTTCTGCGGCTGTGGACGGTTGACGAAGATGATGCGGTTCTGCACGTCGCCCGGCCCGCCGTCCGTGAGCCCGGACGTAGTGGCCTCGTCCTCATCTGTTAACAAGCGAAATTTTCGTTCAGTTCCATATCATATTCATACAGCGGATTAAAGATTTTCTGTTCATATTCCATTGCAGAATTTTCTTCATTCAAACGATATGCTCGTACTTAGTAAATAGGTCAAAGTAATGGGATAAAATGATTTTCTTAACTCACTAAAGTAGCCGGAAATGCCTCTAAGATAATTCATGACAACATTTTGATTAAACGCTAAGAAAGGCAAACGAGAAAACGGATGATAAGTTGGTAACCCAATAAAGAGAAGACCTCTTAACTCGATCTGGGGTTTAAGTTTAATTAAGTAACTGCACTGAGACGACAGTAACGAACTGCTTTGTTATTTATTATTTGAGAAATCTCTTTTATTTGATTATTAGATTAGGGCTGTAGCTAATACGAGTGCCTATTAGAATCAGAATCAATCGTTTTATTCGTGATAAACCATAATTGCATACAAAAGTAGCAATTACATAGTAGCATTAGTTTGGATTGACATTCATGTTCGTGTGTGGGAATTGCGAAAATGTTAGTGCATTTTTATAAAGAAATAAGTTTGGAAATATATTACGATTAGGTTTTCAAATATTACGTGCTGAGTGCCTAGAAGATTATTGATACCATACAAAATACGGATTCAAGACTTGCTTGAGACGGCAAGAAATTGCGAATTATTTCTGTTTGTGACCCTCCACTGCTATAAGTAATGGCGTGGAGGGTAAAAAAAAAAGACTGACAAGGACTAACGATAATAGCACCTTCTCTGTCGTACCTATTGAAAGTGTTATAAGACCATTCCGTTCGATCTTGGTGTTGTTATTGCCATGACAGGTCTATGGATAGACGGCAAGACGGCTTGAAAGTAGATACTACCAAACTTATCATATTCCAAGACTATTTATTGACTTCATAATGCGAATATGAGCAATAAATATCCGCATTAATATATGTGGATGTCATAGACAAAGGATAAAAGGTATAGACGGAGCATGGTAATAACAATACCAAGATCGAACGGGATGGTCTTATTACACTTTCAATAGGTACAGCAGAGAAGGTGCTATTATCGTTGGTCCTTGTCATAGTCTTAACTTTTTTTATTACACCCCACGCCACAACTTACAGCAGTGGAGAGTCACAAACAGATATATTTAATTCGCGATTTCTTCAAGACTTTCTGTGTTTACTACGAGAAAACCTGATATTTTTCTTAGAAAGTTGTGTCGGCTAAAAGGGAAACAATGGTAAATTGTTTTGTTTTGTGCTGTAAAAGTGATTTTATCGTCACCTATGTTATGTCTATCCCTTACGGGTGTGCGCGTGTGCGGTCTCTAGTTAAATTCTTGCTTTGAAGTGAATGTTCAAAATCCAACATTCGTTACAGCTATAGATATAAACAGAATGTTCTTTTGTGTAAGTATATGGTGCATAGTTTCCACTGTATGTAAGTAGGAAGCATTTCCCAAGAATATTATAACTTGCAACTGAATAATATTACCTTGTCTAACTAATACCGTTGGAGAAATGGGCCCCAACGTTTTACATTGTATAGCGCGACCACACAATTTTATTGTCATTATGTGTGGTGTTCACATTGGATGCGGATTGGGAATTCGCACGCCGTTCTGGTGTGCGAGTAGTACGTCGCTATATACGTGCATAGTGCGGTCTCACTTACACACCGGAGCGGCGTGCGAATCTGCATCCGTGTGATAACCGCGAGGTATTGATCGTAATTTAACCCGTGGAATATTTTCAGAGGCGGCAGGTGGTTTTGATTGCGGTAGGTGCATTTATTATTCAGATGTGTGATTCCAATCATCCCATTGCGGAGGAGAATGCAAAACTAACAAGTGTTTCAGATTTACAAAATATACAAAATGGTTTATTGCTTGGAAAGAGATTTTTAGAAGTATCTGACAAGGTTACCGTCAGGGTCCAAACTAGGCTGGGTTTGTATCAAGGCCTCTGTCAGAATTAACAATAGGAAATACTATTAGAATTTATTTTGAGATAAATTAGGAAGCTACACGGGAATTCTTTTATTAACCGAACGACAATCTGTAGGTGCGCGACAATCATCTAAACATATAAAAGAAGAAACTGACTGACTGACTGACTGATTGACTGACTGACATATCAACGCACAGCCCAAACCGTTGGTTCTAGAGATTCCAAATTTGGCACGTAGGCTCCTTATAAGGTCTAGGGGTGCACTAAGAAAGGATTTTTCAAAATTCACCCCCTAAGGGGGTAAAATGGGGGTCCAAAGTTTGTATGGCGAAACAAGATTTGTTAGACTAGTTTATTCGAAACTTCACAGGAGTATTTCTAACACTAAATAAGTAAACACGTGTTTCAGGTTTTTTGAAAATTCAACCCCTAAAAGGGGAAAATGTGGTACTTACATACAAACATACCAGTCTAACTGAGAACTTCCTTTTTGATTACTTATAGTACGCGGGCGAAGCCGCGGGAAAAAGCTAGTCTATTATAAAGTATTTAATGTCTATTGAATGAAGATTTCAAGCAGTATAAATATTAGTTTGGCCGAGTTCCAACTTAGCTTCAGTTTAGTTGAAGTTAAAAAATTTACGACAATTAAACGATAATGATTTAAAGTAGGAAAACGTAATGGATCTTATGACATAATAATAAGAGCGAGTATGCTATATGACAATAGTTGTATTTATATTTTTACAACGAAAAAGAATGAAACAAGTCTGGCCGTTAAATATAATTAGCATCATCCTTTTGGACAACTAGGTTACGCGACAAGCCGTCATTCGGAGGACGCGTGATATATGGCTGAAGATGTGAATTGGTAAGCATAAGACAATAAATATAAATGTACGTCTATCCTATACAAACGAGTCAGTCAAGCAAATGTATTTAATAAAAAAAAACAATAAAGCATACCAAAGTATCGACGAAATGACGTCAGCACAAGAGGTCGAACATATATTATAATGCGCCCATAAGGTTTAAATGACCTTAGTTACCAAACACCTACACGTCAAGATACCTACCGTAAAAAATAGTCATAGTCAATTAGTCATAGCGAAGAGCACATCAATCTCATTGAACAAGGAAGTTATCCCAAAACGTATAAGATCATTGTGAAAGGGACATGTGTATTTTTTAGCCACTTCGAGCGACTAAATTTGGAGGTCTCCATTTTCAAGTACTATCGCGGAATGAAAAGGTTGATCACTTTTCGACCTTAACTCGTAGACATAGAGTTGAAAAGTGATCAACCTTTTCATTCCGCGACTATACTATGAGTTCTTGGTAGTTCTTGGTAGAAAGTCTAAATTCAATGACATTCGACGATACCAAAGAAATGGAATTTTCTTTGCGCAATCATAACATACTTATGTTCAATTGCCATCTCTTTCATCGATTATTTTCAAACTATCAAGAGAATCAACCCGCAAAGAGAAACGGCAATTCCAACAAACTTCTTCAGAGGCCTAAAAGAGATGCAAACTCCATGGGTTTCATTTTTTAGGACGATTATAATACGTGTATAATGCTAGCTCTACACATTGATGCACGCATCATCAGATTGTATTCGTCTCATTGTTACTCGATAATGAGAGAACGAGACACAGATATAATCTGCTGTTGCGTCTGTCGATGTGTAGAGGAAATAGGATAAGGAATCAAAATCTGGTTTTGTACTGAACACTGAAAAAATGGTCGGAGCAATCAAATTCTCTGACTGCTCAACATATAGAATGTGTATTTTGGAAGCACACTCAATATCCGATATGGTCTAGTGGCTAGGATACCTGGCTCTCACCCAGGAGGCTCGGGTTCGATTCCCGGTATCGGAATAACTTTATTTTATTTTTATTTTGATTTTCCTTGTAAGAACTCATGGAAAGTCAATGGGGTCACTTAAAATTCCCTTACAATAAAAGGGGCCCGTGTTTTTTGTGTTCGACTATGAAAACGAATCCTATACTACTTTTCGTATTATTTTTAATTTTATTGTAAACCACTTTGTATGCCAAGAGCTTACGGATTACTGTCTTGAATTAAAAATACTACTTTAGGACGATATCAATCATAATTAAATTGTTCGAAGAACAACGGTTCTAAAATACCTAATTGTTAAGGAACCGTCGAGTGAAAAATGTCCAACTGTAGAACGCATCAAATTATTTTAATAAAATATAATTTAAAAAAATCAATATTATTTAATATATATTAAATATTATATATAAGTTTGAAAAATGTCCGGAGCAAAATGTATCAAAATGGATTTCATATGGTTGGTTGGGCTACCAAGCGCGAGCGAGTCACATTCACATCACAGGTGTGGGCGGACTAGCGCTCTTAGATTAGGTGATTATCACACTGGCGCCGCAACCGCAGGCGGCGACGGTGTGCAAGCGTGATAGTGCTATACACATGCAGAGCGCTATCTCGCTCGCGCACCGGCGCCGCATGCGGAAACCGCAGCAATGTGAAAGTCGCCATAGATAAGAATAGGGCATGCTTCCGGTACTAATAGTTAGTTTTATATACAAAACCAGTAATGAACCAAGATATTTCCGGTTCTCGCCATGTAAAATCCAAGGAGAATTTCTAGTTAGGGCCACAAAAACAGATTTGTCCGTCGGACGTGTCTGGCGAGCGGATCTGTTGATGTGTAGCGACAATGAGGGTTTCCGCGATCGAGTATTACACTAGATGACAGCACCGTGACGAGATTTGTTTGTGTGTGTCCAGATGCTCATTGGACCCGTGTTTGCTGCGGCCACAACGCGACGCAGAGAGGTTTGACGGACAAGTATGTACGTATGTTCCTAGCTATTCCGTACGATTGTTACGGATCTCGGGGTCACATTACACTGCCGAAGAACTTGCCTAGCCTACGCTCACGCAATCGATGAACACACACAGCCTGAACTGAAACGCAGTCGGCCATGACGCGTACAAAACGATAAAAACCGATTTCAATTTTCATCGTGTCTCCGACCGTTAGTTACGGTGCTTGCCGAATAGTTTGAATGTTTCTTGTATTTTTATAGGATTTTTTAAATTTTGTCGGTTGATAGTTAGTAAGCCTTAATATGAAGTTGTGAATGTGGTCAGCAAACCGCAATTTCAGTCATGTGACATACGACAGTAAGGCTTAAAATATTTTGTTCTTTTTCTTTGTTTCAACGCAGTTCTCTCCTTCTTAGAAACGATGGTAGCCTTAGATGATCTTATTTTTTATAGTTTTGTTACTGTACGTGTATATACATTTCAGTCATGTGACATACGACAATAAGGCTTAAAATATTTTGTTCTTTTTCTTTGTTTCAACACAGTTCTCTCCTTTTTAGAAACGCTGGTAGCCTTAGATGATCTTATTTTTTATAGTTTTGTTACTGTACGTGTATATACAGTCACCGGCAATAGTATCTTCTAGAATACTATTGCCGGTGACTGTACCTACAATATAGTCGTCATTAGGGGGCATTGAATTATACTAGTAACTCTATCAGCTGTAGACTTCGCCACATGATCTTTTTACAGACGAGTTTTTAAATGTCAATGCGATTAAGATTAATTGGCCAATATGTGTACACGACCTTAAATTTATACAAATGAGGTCGCATCTCTGTTTTAGAATTCGACCGTACAAGCCTCACCATATCTACGCTAATTTAAAAAAACTTAATCGACAAAAAAATTCCACACCTACGATGATTTCGAACCTGCTCATAAAATTTCACGGAAAACGGTTCAGAAATGCGACTTGTAGAGAAGGTGAAAGGGGCGTTTAATTCTCTCGCGCTTCGTGCTCGATCAGTCGAATACGAGTATGAATAAATAATTATGAGGTCGGGTGACCGACAACCGATATATTCTTGTACCTACTGATAACATTCTTTGGTTATATACGTTGGTTGTGTTTGTATCGTACCGATTATATAACTGTTATTATCGATTTTGTAGACCCCGTTATCGGAGGTGCAATTTGGCAGCTTGACATTCTTAGGGATGGGTAAAAATTATTTTGAAATACTAGCTGTACGTCGATATTTTTCCTTTACCATAATGAGAGTCTAAGACTTTAATCAATCGTGTTTATTTTGTAAAACATGACTAATTTAAAAAATATATTTATTACCATTTTTCATTTTTATAAATAACAATTTTCAATCTTTAATTTTTTGGTGTTCAGGGTATTCTGCGACAAGTGACTGGTTTTTTAATATTATGAAATATTATATACGAATGAAATATTATATCCTCGAAAATACAGCTAAATAATCGGAAATATTGTTGTGGGATGACATTGACTATATATTGACGTAAATAATTTATTTTCAGTATAAGTGACCAGTATTATACCTCTATGGGTAAGGTTTCTCAAGAGCGTTCAGGCACGGTCCTGTAGTTCGAAAAGTAAAATGATTTCTACTTCTGGTGACAAAAAAACACTAATTGCTAATAAAAAGGAAGAGTATCGATATCGACCTCATAAATATTTTTACCTATCCCTAAGAACGTCAAGCTACCAAACTGAACTCCGATAACGGGGCTAGTCATAATATACCAATTCGATAAAACTCAGCACAGTACCTCTTTAACAACCGTGTAGCATTAACGCGATGGGTTTAACGGGTAAAGTGGCAATAGTTACTGGTGCGAGCTCCGGAATAGGAGCCGCCACGGCCATAGTGCTAGCCAAAGAAGGTGCCAAGGTGGCTCTGGTGGCTAGAAACGAAGCGAAACTAAGCGAAGTCGCCAAACAATGCAAACAGCACGGCAGCGAGGTTCTCGTCATCAAAGCTGATATCTCCAAAGACGACGATGTAAGAACCATAGTGCAAAAAACTATCGAAAATTTCGGTCAACTAGACGTACTAGTCAACAATGCCGGAGTTTCCAGACTTGCATCGATACTAGACGAGAAAGTTGTGGAATATTTTGACTTCGTTGTCAACACGAATCTGCGCTCAGTAGTCCTCTTGACGCACCTTGCTGCTCCCCATCTAGTCAAGACTAAGGGAAACATCATTAATATATCGAGCGCTCTTTCTTTATGTGTCCCAAAAGACAACAAGGTCCTGACTTACGCAGTTTCAAAAGCAGGTTTGGATCACTTGACGCGCTGCGTCGCGCTGGATTTGGCTTCACAGGGAGTAAGAGTAAACAGTATCAACCCTGGACCCGTCAAGACCAATATATTTGCGAATTCAGGGTACACGAATCCAGAAGAAACAATGGAGACTTCTAAAGCCGGCACTGCGCTGAAGAGGTTAGGAGAGCCTGAGGAGATCGCGGAGTTGGTACTGTTCCTGGCCAGTGACAAGGCAAAAAGCATTACTGGATCCACGTTTGTATCTGATAACGGTGTACAATTGAAATAAATGACCAGAGTTGCACGTAAAAATCACATTACTCGTGGAAGTGACATCTACTCTTATCTCTTGGTGAAGTCAGTAAATAAGTCGTCTAATGCCTTAAGAGTAGGTAATGTACTGTCGTGGACATCAAAAAAAATGTGATTTAAAATAAAAAATATAAAGCGATTAGGTCTTCAATTTTTACCACTAATTATGCGAAGCTCGTATCGCTTATCCCTACTAATCCC
Organism: Pammene aurita; assembly: GCA_947086415.1. NCBI lineage: Eukaryota > Metazoa > Arthropoda > Insecta > Lepidoptera > Tortricidae > Pammene > Pammene aurita. Next base: position 14,519,918 of record OX352292.1, on the reverse strand, counting down.
AGATATCCCTATTCCTAAGCATATTTATTTGTCTGTGGATTGAAGAATATTACACTGCGATGTTATAAATATAACACTCTCAAATTAATAGAGAAAGTGCAACTACTCGCATGAATATTAATCGCGCAATGTGAACTACCACTACGCTGTCTCGATGGGTAGGTAGGTAGCTGACTGAAATAGCATGATAAATATATAAATGTTATCGAGAAAATACGATGGCAAAGGATTATTCACTACACATTTCTGTGGGACTAATATAAACACACATTACATAACATTATTAATGGATTTAGGCTAATAAAGAACGCGTGGTGATAAGGTAAAACTAGAAGAAAATGAATGTTTAAATTTATTATCTAGACATGATTTCGTTATACAATCATTATCAACTTTAGAATCATCAGAAGTTTCAGCCAACATTTTTTAAGTCCAGGGCTAAAATTAGTGTGTAGGAATTAGTCGTTATCGTTAACATCCGAAAATACCCGACGGCGGCACAATTAGGTTTAATAAGCATTGTAATTTTCAGGCAAATCAGAGCGCTTTCATTCCGATAACAGCACATTGCGACAACATCGACATATTCAGTCCCAACGGGTACCGCCGCCTTATTTGTTCAAATAATAGTGCTGCATATCTTTCTATGATATCGCAGAAGAACGTCACGGGCACGGGAACGTGGTACAGGCATGTTATGCGGAGGGATGAAAGTCATGTTACGAGAAAGGTATTAAGAATTAATGTAGAACGATGTAGGAGAAGAGGCAAACCTAGGAAAAGGTGGATGGACTGTGTGAGAGATGATATGAAAAGAAAGGATGTGAGTGATGAGATGACGGGTGATATAGATGTGTGGAAGAAAAGGATATGCTGCGCCGACCCCCACTAAGTAAATGGGACAAGGGCAAGAGGATGATGATCGCAGAAGAACGCCGCTGAACGCCACAACTGCGCAGATACAAGTGTGTAGTGTAGCGGGATTAAATAATTGTTAAATATCAATATTAATAATTCAATATCTTCTGATCCCAATGGTCAGATGGCTCTAGTTATTTAGTCAATCGATTCTGTTCAATTGAGTTTTCATAACACGCAGTGGCAAATTTCCAGTGCGACCTATATACCTAAATGGCATTTGACACAATTTAGTGTTATGGACACCAGCTTGTATTTTACCTTTGATAGCAATCGCCGAAGCCAATCAGTAGTTAAACGATGATGTAGAACGTAGTTCAACACAAGGGAAAATCCGCTACATGTAGAATTTTGGAGCCGGGTATGTCCTTAAACTATGTACGTCCAAAAGAGAGGTATGGGTACAGTGAATATCATATCGCAATTTTCGCATCAAATATGTCGGAGCGGCCAAGGTACTCAAAAATATCTGAACATGCACTTTATCGTCTTAACAATAGAGTCGTTGTTCAGATATTTGTGACCACCTTGGCCACTCCGATATATCTGATGGTGACTGTACCTATTCCAACTGTCAGGTTAAGCTCATATACAATACAGCCAAGACCTTTTCCCTCTTTTTGGTGAGTATAATTTTCTAAGAATTCTCAAATTTTAGGTCCAGCATAAACGATTACGTCACCAAGTGCATTTAAAGAGCGTTTCAATTAGGGCAAACGATATTTACGCCATCCGATATAGGCCACTTCCATGAAGCTATGTCAGGCCGGATGACTCAAGAGGCGAGGTGTATCTAATACGATGTGATTTTACGAGCTTGCGTAAACATACGACCTATGTATACTAGCTATTATAGTCTAGTGATAGTGCTCCTAAGTCAATTTTAAGGGCCGGTAAGGCTGAAAAACTGATAAGCTTGAACCAACAATAACCCCATTCAAGTCAGCTCAGGTCAGGGTCCTCGAGATCGGAAACTTAGGATAGTCTAGTGTACCCCTAAACAACCCGTTAAAGTTCAATTAAGTCTGGTCCACCTTTTTAGGGTTCCGTAGCCAAAATGGCATAAACAGAACTATAAGGGTTCCATTTGATTTTCTCATGTCCGTCTGTCCATCCGTCCGTATGTTACAGCCAATTTACTTGGAAACTATATAAGACGTATCTTAATAAAATTTAGACATAAGGTGTATTTTGTATACCGCTATTTAATTATGTAGTTAAGTTGCATAAAAAAATACATGTAACTAAAAAAACTCAAAAATAAAAACAAATATCAACATGTTGCACATCAATTTTTAAAACATTTGCGAGTAAGTGAATATTTTCTGAAATAAGTGCTTCGAAACTCAGAAAAATGGTCTGTCCCCCCGACTTTCTGGTATTAGCTTGGTTCTTATTCCATTTAAGATATTCGTGGTTCGACACGCACCTGGCCGGTTTTCCGACATATATGTTGAGTAACTTCATTCAAATAAAACAAAAGGACGCGTGAAACTGAAAGCTCCAAGTGCCATATTGCCATGTTATCCCGAAAAATATATTCACTCAACGGCATTGCACAGCCAAATAAAGCAAATGTCAATTGATTTTATTACTGAACACTGGACTGGACGACACTGATGAATAATTTCCGCATAACATTGCTGAATGTGCCGTGATGACATGATGACCCACTACCGAAAACATGATGGCTATGAATTCGATTGTATGTATCCAAAGTTTTATTGAAAAACGCGTTAATATACAAAAGTTAATATTAATATCCACGATGTTATATTGCCTACCAAATTGCGATGTTGTTACCGTGGTACAGGCCTAGTAGGTAGTCATAATTATAATTTTAATAGACTTTTTATTATTGTATTTATTGTGTTATTTTAATTTAATTTAATTTTAATTACAATGAGGGTTTCCGCGATTGAGATTTTCACTAGATGGCAGCACCGTGACGACAGGTTTTTTTGGCAGTAGCTGTCAAAATCCACCAATCAAAAAATATATGGTTATACATGATTGGTGGATTGTGACAGCTAGACCTGTCGCCACGGTGCTGCCATCTAGTGAAAAACTCGATCGCGGAAACCCTCATTGTACATATATGGAATTTATTCCGGAATATAACATTTTCATTTCATTTCATTGCACTGTTATTCCTAACGTGCTAGTCAATGGATCGCAAGCAGGCAATTGAATTCATAATTAATTTCCAGCTATAAGTAGTTATATTAGAAATAATAAAAATGGACGAAGCATTAATAGGGAAACTTACTGAAGCTAATATCAATAATTCAGTGGGCCAATGCCTGACTAAGATTAATAAGATACAACTGAGTAGTTAAAGATACGACTCAGTTGGGGCTAGTCCAGTCAATGTACACCGGTGATCCGTGATCCTACTACATTACCACAGCTGACAGTACGATCATGCAAGGATCGCAGTGTTTAATACTGCAATTCACTTTGTGGACTTACCGAGTTGCGGTTAGTGTGTCAAAAAACTAAAGCGACACAGCGACAGAATCAAGTAAGTTTTCCGTCATAATAAGCTGTGATCAAACTACGTAACTAAATAAATTTTTATGAAATTTATCTGACGGTGTTTACCCCAGCGCGCCGTACGGCCATGCGGAGATGCTAACGTGCTTATATTCAGAGCAATGACGCGTAGTTTCAGTGTCCGCGAGGCAACCGGGTGGCTCGCGGTATTTAAGCTCCCTATGGAGATGAAAAACAAAGTCCAGCGTGGGTCAGTTTGGGTTGCACAGGGTGGTTCCACAACACACATAGGGAGCTTAAATACCGCGAGCCATGCGGTTGCCTCTTCGGACACTGCATGTAACTACGCGCCATTGCTTTAACTATTAGAAATACAAAATAGTTCAGGCTGTGGGTAAAACTTCATAAAATCAAACATAAAGTTATTTATTCCAAAGGAGATTATAACACTTTTGAACACGAACATGGCTTAAACTAAATATAGCAGGCGGCTTAGCATAACTTGCGTTGTCGCGCGCGACTCCATACTTCGAGTCGCTCCTGAAGTATGGAGAGTCGCGCGACAGTTTAAGTCATGCCAGCAGGGCAGTTGCGTGTTCATGTAGATATCCTTGATAAAGAAAGGTTCATCGATTTGACCAATAACCGTCAAGCTGAATGATTAATGCTAGGGCTGAGGCACTTAATAGAACTTTGTCATTTAATTATATTTTTACTTAGTGTAGGACTATTAGAAAATACGAATACAAAGTGGTTATTTATGACTTTAACAGAAGCAGGTTTCCAGAAGTTAAAATATGCAATTTGTCAGACTTGACTACTGTTGTCTATGTCAGCAGTCTGCGAGCGCGATTTAGAGTTCGGTAACGATTTGAAAACGATAATCGCTGATAATGAAATAAGTCACATGAGTTGCATTTGATTAGATAGTTTGAAGTCTTGTTGTTGCAAAAAAATACGTTTGGTACACATTTATTATTAGTTAATAATACTTACCCGAAAACTCAATTCTTGCAGAGCTTGTTTAGTGAGGACGTTGATTCGTTCAAACTTCTTGCTTGATTTTTTATTATTATTTATCTACACTCACACTGTAAGTCCTCTAAAACGTGTTCAAAAACAGTAGGCAATGGCTAGCATTACCACAACCGATTTTACTATGTTAAGCTTTTTATCTGTGGCAGTAACGTAATTTTAACTTTACATGCTCAAATATTGATGTGCTATGAGTTTTGATAACATAATGTAAATCCTGTGCTCCTTCCTGACCAACGGCACGCGCCCGCGCGGCCGCCGACACGCGCCTCCCCGACCGCCGGCACAATCGAGTTGGCCATGGCGGTGCAATGGCGGTCATTCTATGGTTTCCGAGCACTTAATTTAATATATATAATATGAGTGTAGATAAAGCAGTGTATGCAACTGTACGTAATTAGGCCTTAAAACGTAACAGTTACATAAACTACTATTGTCATGCCCTCCAATATGTTTTATATTGTCTGATTAAAGCATAAAGCCAAGTTTATTTCTACATTTTAAATGTCTATGAAATACTTTAATACATTCCCAAAAATACCAGCTAATCATCTCGATTTTTCTTAAAATTGCTCTAGGTAAACATACTCTTGCTTAAAAATGTGTATGAAAATGAAAAAAACTGTTCCACATATCCCTTAGTCCTTAAAAGACTAATTTTCCAACGTTTTTATATATTTTACATACTAGTTTAACACCATTTTAATCAATAAAAATCTTACTCTTATCACCTCTCCAAGCAAAAATCGCGATACAGCTTTTAAATTAAGGTGAATTATTCATAAATGAAACATAAAATCAAAAAATTATTAAACTTATGCAGTTTAAAAAGAAGTTCTCTTTTAATATATGCATACAAACTAATAGGAGTCTTATTAGTTACTATAAAATAGTATCGAATAGTTGAGCGAAATCGAAAAAAAGCTTTATCGGACTCTTAACAATTACTTAGCAGTTACTTGGATCAAGCAAGCAGATTGGTGCAATGGTCAAAACCAACCAGAAAACATGATTCGTCTAACCTGATCTAGCACTATTAAGTTGTCAGCGTAAACCTACGCTACGTTGGGAAAGTAGGTACTCAAGGCCGCTGCATAACGCCTAGATAAGAATCTTAGGAGCGCAGCGTATGCAGCTTGCAAATGGCGGCCTTGCCTAAACACGGCCCTCTTTATTTACACCATATATGTGCATAATCAAGTAGGTTGGAGGTTCAATTAAAGTAGTGTTTTTAATTCCAGACAGTAATCAGACTGCTCCTGCCACATTGTACCTATGGCAAGAGCTGTCAGATTAATGTTTTGAATTAAAACATACTACTTTATGTACCTCGGATGCATATCGTCGGCAACGTACTCCTGCTTTCCCACTACTACTACCCCAGTACTACAGTACGCGAACAGTTTTGAGCTTCGATAACTCACAAGTGCGATTTTCTTTTTTAGTTAGAGAATATGATATGATTACTTAAAAAAATTTATATTTTCTAACAGTTTTTGACGTCGCGCTAAGTATTATATAGATATTTTTTTAACAATAACAAGAAAAGATTATACAAGATATATTTTCCTTTACTATACTATTGCATTCAACTATTTCAACATCATCGGTCATTTTATAACAGTTTGGTCAATAGATTACGTGAGCATAATCGAAAACAATTTGTCAAAATATAAGTGACCTTGAATTCTAAACGAATTACAAATGGCTAAGACGACATATGCTCTTGACAAAACCGTTATAAAATGTGAAGTTATGTTGCAATAGTAAAAAGCGATAGCCTGGTGGAAAAAAATAAAACTTACATAATATTTTCTACGTGTAGCAAACAAATACATATATTATACCTAGCGCAATGCTAACAATTGTTAGAAAATATTTTTTATTATTAGTAAGTACCTACTTAACGTATTCTAACAGGTAACAAAATAAAATCGGACATGTGATTTATGTCCTTTTAATAGGTTTTATACGCGTTCCCGTACTCCACTACAGGGAAGAAATGCCTATCTATATCCAGTGGCATGCAGCCATACGATAAATAAATAATTACCACCCCTAACATTATTTTTTTCTGCGCGTATGAACCACTATAATATGTGACATCTACTAAGCTTAGGTATCATTTCGCGCACCTTCCGCCAGATAGTAACTTATCATGTAATAGACTGTCACATATATCAACTAACAATGTTATGAGGTTTAACGCCTGTAGCCATTGAGTTAGGATATATAGTATAGGTACAGTCTCAAACAAGATTCACCGAAATGATGGCTCGTGAAAATTTGTAACCGGCCCAGTGTTATACCGTAATAAGACTGTCAGAGAAACTGCTGTACGAGTCGTTCTTACAGCACTATTATGGGGCCATTATTTTGGGCTGATTGTGTATCTCGTTCTTTTTTAAACATCGGTGCCTGTAGCACATCTCTGTACGATCCGATCCGATCCGACCGAGAAGGAAAACTGCAACTTCCTCATCATGCTCTGTCACGCTCACGCGCGGATGCGCCGATCGAGTAACCCCCAGGTTCGATAATTATATAGGTACTTAACATTTTATTATGTATCTATTCAGAATATTAAATGTTTTTTGTTGTAATATTACGGATTTGGCACACAAGACGACTATGACACTTAGGACCATTGTGAGTTATGTGATAATAAAACAACAAAGGAAGTATGTGACTTAAGGTAGATATTTTTTACAGGACATACTCGAAAAGTAGCTCATAGAGCCACTAGTATATATATTCGTATTAGTTGTACCAAGTTGTACCTACAGTCTTTGTGGTACCATGCTAGCAGCATGCATGCATCTTTGTGGTAGCAGGTTAGGTACGAGACTGTATTTACTATTTAGATATCATTACGCCAGATAAATAAGAAGGTACAGTGAGATCCAAAACTGCATGGACACATAATAAATGAATTAATTAATAAATTGTCAATGCAATTTTAAATCTGAGTGTACACTGTGATATATTGATTAACATAAAAATAAATCGTAAAATTCGTCTCAAGTACATCGTTTTTACCACGCGAAATGTTAGAAATGCCATTGATAGCAATCAAGTACGCCGTCTATATTAGAAACCTAGGCCGCGGTCACCCAGGGCTCGGTCAAGGGTAGGTTAAACGTTATACCCTAACTATACCTTTTAACTGATTTTAACTTCAACGATTTTGAATTAATATAAAATGGCACGTATCGCGGAACTTTTATATTTAAATAAATAAATATTTCGAGAACAGATTCAACCTAGCCCTCAAATAACCAAACCTTGTACTAGGTACTAAAGTGTAAAAAACATCAAATCTTCATATACATCGTTAAAAATTTACAACGGGCTTGACGCCCACAGAACAGTTGTATAAATGTGACAAAAAATACGGAAATACATAGGTACGTATAATACATATATGTATAGGTAGATAAATCAAATACATACTTATATAAATTGAAACGTACATAACATAGCTCAGGAATAAATATTGATAATAATATAAAACCAGGATTCAAAACTAGGTCCTCCAGCTACGTAGGCTGGGACCTATGTTACGAAGGCCGTTTACGTATCCTATCGTTTTTTTTTTTGTGAAGAAATTCAACAGCGTTTACAAAAAAAAATGCATTTTCATTTATACAATATGTATAGCCAATAACATAGCTCCCTTAAATTTTACATGTGTAGTTAGGACGTTCGAGTTTGGTATGAAACTAGGGCTTATTTAATAAGTCCAGAGGATGAACAAAACACTATACTGTGCGAAACTTGCCTAACTGAGAAATAATAGTAGGTACAGTCGACGTCAAAGATATGTTTGCACTTTTGCATCTTATTACAAGGGAATATGGTGAAAATGTGTAAACATATCTTTGACGTCGACTGTACATTGAAATGGTAAGCAATCTGACGAAAATGAATTAGAATAAAGTAGATATCTCATTCAAAATCTCAAAGGAGCAAATCTCTTATTTAAACAAAGTGAAAGCTTGCGTGCGTGCGTGCGTGCGTGCTTGCGTGCGTGCGTGCGTGCGTGCGTGCGTGCGTGCGTGCGTGCGTGCGTGTGTGCGTGCGTGCGTGCGTGCGTGCGTGCGTGCGTGCGTGTGTGTGTGTGTGTGGTGTGTGTGTTTGCGTATGTGACTACCAGGAAAGGCCTTAAGTGATTTAAATAACCCAGCTGAGAGAGCAACCCCACAGTTGAATATGATATTAAATTACGTACAGTCACCGGCAATAGTATCTTCCTACACGAAGGCCGCAAAAATATGTGACACGCTTTTATGGCGCTACAAATAAGAGCGTGTCACATATTTTTGAGGCCTTCGTGTAGCAAAATACTATTGCCGGTGACTGTACTTGCCCCTTAGAAACAATTTGCTATAAATAGTTTTAAATTCGATTAGATGAAATGTAATTTTACGAGTATCATTATTTTGTAGCCTATAGTTAAGTAGGTACATATTGCAAATATGTCTAATAAAAGATGTTGGATTTTCCAAAATCATTTAAGTTTTTTTTCTTCAGTGTAGGCAACACAGCTAGCACAGGCAGCCTTACTCAGCCAGTATTTGTGTTGGAAAGTTTCAATTTGAAATAACTGTAGCTTGATACTGGTTTCCTTATCACTTGGCTTATCAGCCTGAAGTGTAATGAGCAAATAAAAATGTACAAGGTAAATATGTAATACTTAGATGCTGATATGAAGGCAGTTCAAACAATTACATTTTCTATCTAATTATTAGCAGGAGTTAGTCTGGAGTAATAATCTCACCTCTAGCCTAGCCGCTTCCAAATCAACGCCATGGCAAATGTGATGCTGAATGTCAAAATTGAACTAGAATGCAAATAAAATAGTTTCAATAAATATTTAGATTGAAACAGATTACAGAAACAGTAATAAATTTAAACTCAAATAGAAGTTATATTCAAAGAAAAGAGTTACCCAGGTGACTTGGTAAAATAATTTGATTTGTTCTCCAGTTGTATTGATGGCAGCACCATCTCTCTCGCTATCAGAGCTAAATAATTCCGATAGAAGGTATGAATACAAACTGTTCGACTTAAGAAGATTGGCCAAATGTGCTTTTGTAAATACATTAATACATATTACATACAAACGTGAAAATTTTACAGACGCCACTGTGACCCAGTTAGCCGTGTTAGGGGGTGTACTGCAAATGCAGAAGACACTGGTTCAATTCCAGCCCCGGGCACCGGAGGCCTTGGTCACTGTTTCCTTTGTATATGCCATCTATTTCAAATTGTGAAAATCAATATTTAAAAAAACAAAATTGAGAAAAAAAGTTTTTTGGGCAGTGGAGGCATTCGTTACTCTTATGACTTAAAATATTGTACCCTCCGATCGAATAATACTAAGGATACACAATCAGCACAACAAAATGGCCCCAAAATAGTACCAAAAGAACGAGTGGGCGGTACTTTCTTTGACAGTCTTATTGTTATGGTATAAGACTGGCCATTTTCAGTAAATCTTGTTTGAGTTTGTACCTACTTTACCTTGTTACTCAAAGATTATAACGCAGACTTTGTATGGAATTAGTAAACACCTAAAGAAAATGTAAACATTTAATCAGATGCATGAACTATTGCACTTGTTTCATCCCTGTTTTCATCCCCTTGGGAGATGAATTCCACCATGAAGCTTTCTTATGCAGAGGGCCTGGGAGAGCCCGGGACTCAAACGACCTCTATACCCAATTCCATTTAAACTAGTTTAGCAGTTTATGTGTGAAGAAGTAACAGATATACAGAGTTACTTTAATATTTAAAATATCAGTAGGGATTGAAATAATCATCATCATGGATCTCTTTAGTTCATTCTAGATGAAGCAACTTTACTCCATTAGAAAAATTATTGATTGATGTTTGCAAAGATTTAGTTGAGACAACAAGACTTTCAGTCAATTTGAGCCTTGAAGGCTTGTTTCTAAGGCGTCTTTCACACTGCAGCGGTTTCCGCATGCGGTACCGGTGCGCGAGCGAGATAGCGCCCTGCGTGTGTATGCGCTGTCACGCTTGCACACCGTCGCCGCATGCGGTTGCGGGGCCAGTGTGATAATCGCTGAGAGTCCGTCCGCTGATGAAAATTTACCTATCAATCATACCTATGCTGTATTCATGCCGCTGCATGAGATGTACGTTATACATTCTGGAGCGAGAAAGTTTCCATACAAAACATAGAACATTGTTGAGAACGGCACAACTCTACATGGGCTGTTATTTGGTTTTCCCCAATTTTCACTATCCAGTTGATGTTACGGAAAGTTACTTGGCTATTCCCAAACATTTTCAATAGGGTAACCAGTACCGTCAATGTCGAGGATATGTTTACACTTTTGCACCTTAATCCTAATCTTCCACTAGACTATGGTAATTGTGCTAGTTTCCCTTCCAGGTCCAGTTTACCTTCTACTTGATTAAACTGCTAAAAATATATGGGAAAACTTTATAAGATCAACAAATTCTCTATTTATAGTTTATTCTTTTTTTTTTAAGTTTTTCATCATCATTCCCTTGCCCTTGTCCCATTTACTTGAGATCAGCGCAGCATATCCTTTTTTAGCCACACATCTCTGTCACCCGTCATCCCATCACTCACCTCCATTCTTTTTATATCATCTCTCACACAATCCATCCACCTTTTCCTAGGTTTGCCTATTCTCCTACATCCCTCCACATTCATTCTTAATACCTTTCTCGTAACATGACTTTCATCCCTCCGCATAACATGCCTGGACCATGCTAGGTGATTTGATCTCAATTTGTTGGTTATGGGTGCAACTTTTAGGCTTCTTCTTATATATTCATTCCTTATCCGATCCATTTTATGCTTTTAATTTGGGAAAACCTTGAATATAAATATAAATCTAAATATATAAAAGAAGAAACTGACTGACTGACTGACTGATTGACTAACTGACTGACTGACATATCAACGCACAGCCCAAACCGCTGGTTCTAGAGATTCCAAATTTGGCACGTACGTTTGTTATAAGGTCTAGGGGTGCACTAAGAAAGAATTTTTCAAAATTCACCCCCTTAGGGGGTTAAATGGGGGTCCAAAGTTTGTATGGCGAAACAAGATTTGTTAGACTATTTTATTCGAAACTTCACAGGAGTATTCCTAACGATACACGAGTAAATTACGTGTTTTAGGTTTTTTGAAAATTCATCCCCTAAAAGGGGAAAATGTGGTACATACAAACATACCAGTCTAACTGAGAACCTCCTTTTTGAGTACTTATAGTACGCGGGCGAAGCCGCGGGAAAAAGCTAGTGTATAAATAAGTATGGATGGAAAACTGACGAAAAGTAGCACAATCACCCTACCTAATTGGAAACTAGTTAGGTTAAGTATAGTTTTAAGTTCTGGTTGCCCTGAAAGTCAGCGTTGTAGTCATGACACATGCTGAGTGGCTACCGTTTTGGTGTAAATTATGTTTTTTTTTAATTATTTGCGTTTCTTTTTTTTGCACCAAATTAACATAGGTAATTCATTTCATTATTTATGCTAGCTGCCGCCAAGTTACTCGAGAAAATTTATTACGTGTATCACTAGTCGTTCAGCTCTGGTAGGACTGAAGTACAACCACGAATTGTCAGGAATAGTTTATACCAGTCAGTGATTCTTAACTGGTGGTTCGCGGACCAGTGATCTGATAGACCTTAGAGGCACCAGAAATGGCCTGTTAATTTATAAACAGAACTGTTTATTACCTTTATCATTTACACCCCAATTTGCAAAATTGGTGGTCCATGGCAAGAAATAAATTTTGACAAGTTTTCCTTATCACTGAATGGTTAAGAACTGGTTTAGACGAAGTTCGGCAAAAACACTAGTATATTGGAAAGAGAAGTGTCGTAGAATGTATGAGCTCCCATATAAGCCACGACACGTCTCCGAACAGACTAGTAAAAAGTGAGGAGACTTACGCTGGTTCATCTTGAGCACCATGGCCCGGTAGAACCGCGTGAAAGGCGCCATAGTGCGATCCCGCAACGCCCGGAGATCCATTTATCACTAATTACTGTTCACTTCACCGCTAAACAGGCTTGTTACACGCACACTGCGCTGAGATCACTTGCTCGTCAATTTTGACACACATTATAACTTCCTAAACGATTTTCTAACAGGAAAAACAAGCAATAAGCTTTTAGAAAAATTGTTTACAGCCAACATTATAGTTCTTTAATTTGTCGAACAGTTTCGCATAATTTACAATAATTATTATTATTTCAATTGGATTGGCCGTAGAAGTGGGTTTATATTTTAATTCTTGCGTCGTAATGTTGACATCACAAACAGCCGCTACGCGAGGGGAACCCGTGGTCTGACAGGCACGGTATCGATATCGACCGGGCGGTACCGCCGCCCACATTCAAGCGCTGGGATTCATAGTTATCGATCTTTCATTGTGTACAGTCGGTTCCCCAACTTAAGTACCCACATTGCCATACAAAGTTGTATGGGAGAGTGGATACTTATGTTGGGGAACCGACTGTACTAACGAAATGTTTACTTATTTTGCTAGAGTGAGGAAATCTGAAATTTGTATGTATTCAAAGCAATAACTAAATTATAAAAAAATGTGATTTTAATTTTGAAGAACGCGCAAAGATAGCGCCTAGCGCTGTATTAGTTTTAGGCGCTCCAGACACTTGATCTGAATTCATAAAATCATAGACAGTTGTCTATGGCCTTAATACAAAATGTCAGCTACTAGACAACCATATACAGCTACAAGTTTCCGCGACCATAGACTATTGTCCATGATTTGATGAATTCAGTACTGAATTCAGATCAAGTGTGTGAAGTGCCTAAAAAGAAATGCAACTGGGAAGGCAACTGTCAATTTGTTTGTCTATGGTATATGTCAAATTTCATACAAAAAAGGGCCATCTTACGCAGCGCCATCTATGATGACTTTTCACCTGCCTTTTCCATTCACACACATGTAAGCAATAAACTCTAAAACACTAAACATTCTTGTTTGATTTCGACTTTCTTGTTTGGTTCTTGAAAACATTTTATAATCTTTGGGTTTTGAACAAAGATAATGTATAAATAGAGGAATGTATAAACTACAGCCTCTTACCTTATGTGGTAACTCTGGTTCAGATGGCACTTCAGAGTTACCACATAATGTATAGGGCCGTACAGCGCCATCTAATAAAGATATCAAACTTGGAGCCTCAAAAAGTTCTTAGACTGTGCTCGTCTATTTAAACTTCTCTTTGGTTTTAAGCCTCATCTCTATTTTTGTCAAGGTATTAAGTTAAATTGTGTAGTTCATGGAGAAATTTTTTTTGACATAATTGATGGGATGGATTAAGTACTACGGCAATGTGAGCAATGCGATGTATCGCGAGTCGTGAATTTTTCTAGAATTACAAAAAAAAATTAAGGAATTGATAATTTACCAGTCCAAATTATTAAAAGTTTCCTATCGGTTTAGTTTACTTGCTTATGTTTACTATACGCAAGAGTAAATCTTCTATTGCAAAGAAAAATTATTTGTACTTCATTATCATGGAATTCTTTACCGTCGCCTTAAAGTAACTGTAATTAAATTATAGGAATGACTCTTCAACGATTAAAATACATAACTACTTATTCAGTATCGACAACACCGCGTACATCACTATGATCAAGCATCACTAGCGCCATGTAAGCGAATATGAAACCATATTGACATTGACAACGTGAATCCAGTTGCCATAAATGAATAAATGTGGCCAGTAGTAAATTTTTTTACCCGCTCCACATGTACTAGCCGTACTCTTGGAAGAATGTAGATGGCGAATGTGAAGATTTGTGTAGGTAGAGTCAATCGGCACATTTAGCGCGGCTTGTGGGGATTTCTGTCGGTTTTCTCGTCAAAGAGAGCGGAAACTATACTATCATCGCCTCCACATTGGTTCGCAATTGGTATTTTCCCGCGGTTTTCGTGGGTGATTCACGATAGATAAGTATTAACATACAGCACGTACCTAATTCAAATAAAATTATTGTAGGTAGGTAGATCAGGTATTGAATGCTCGCAGCGCTGACATGAACTTGGATTTGTTAATTCTTGACTTCTATTTTCTTGACTTATAAATTTAAATGTCGTACGTATTTTTTTGAATACCCGAATTGAATCTTCTATAGAAAATATTCCAACAAAATCAGTCACATTTACAATGGGCACAGTGTTGTTATTTTATTATAAACTTATATAGATATCATATACAAAGGATGTAGTAATATTTATTAAAATAATTTGATTTGTTCTTCAGTTGTTATTTTATTGTCAATTTTTATTTTTTTATTTTAATTATATTAAAATTAATAAGAGTGACGTTGGCGTATGTGTCGCCACTTTAACCTAGTTTTAAGTTAGGTTAAGTAGGTCCCTACTGAAGACCAGAGCCGGCCACGGCACGGCTTGCCGCGGCATTACGCTGAGTTGGGATCCTATTTTAACGTCTCATTGTGCCTGTGTTGTTTGTAGGTTTAAGAATGTGTAATTTCGCGGCGTTAAAATAAATGTATTTTCTCTCTTTCTTTCTTGAGTCTTTCAAGTTTCGCAGTTTATTGCAGTTTTAGATTCATTTTTGCAATTGGTGGTCTGACCCGCAATCTGCTCTAATTTCTGATGGAGGCTTTCCAGCGCGACCCTACCAAAATGTAATTCCATCAGGAACTTTCCTAAAAAGCCTCCTCGGCTCGTATGATGTTATGTTGGAATTAGATATTTGCAATTATCAAGCTGTTATTAAGAATGGCGAAATTAATTAGTCGTTCACCTCATTTATTTCGTAGGCCAAGTCCGAACCCTCAAACAGAAGAGCCTAGAAGATGAGAGTTAACGCTTATCTTAGCATTAAAATTAAAATCTTCAAGCATTAATAATATCTCTCTACGGGGGACATATACAAGATATTATTTTTTATTATCTATATTCTGAAATAAACATTATTGTATTGTATTGTATTGTATTGTATTATATTATAGAGATATTAAATAATAATATTTTAAGATATTATTTATTTAAAACCTAAAGATGCCAAAAAGGGAGGGGAGCAGGAGCACGCAATGCTAGACAGGGAACGCGCAATTGTTCCGTAGGGCGTAAGTAGAGAGAGTCAGACATTAATGGTTGCCATGGAGACGTACTAAGTTTACTGTCATTTCCAACAATTTAGTATCTAACTATAGAGTGAAATTACTTCAAGCGTAGCAGCGTGGGTCGCCCGGCTATGCGAGGTCTTGAATAAATTAGTATATGACGGAGGATCTTCAAGATTGTAGCTAGTGCAGTAAAATAGTAGTTTATGTAACTGTTACGTAATAAGGCCTAATTATGTACAGTTGCATACACTGATTTATCTACACACATATTATAAATCCTAAATGAAGTGTTCGGAAACCATTAGAATGACCGTCATTGCACCGCCATGACACACTCGATTGTGCCGGCGATCGGGCGGGCGCGTGCCGGCGGTCAGAGAGAAGGGCAGATTTTTTTTTTTAATTTTATTAAAAATACAAGGGTATTTCTTAAATCTAATACATAGCCCCACAAAACTCTAGAATGAGTTTGTCTGTGGGATCGACAGTCTCTCATTAGACTATTATTATATTCATTACGTTACCGTTGGTAATGAATTTTCCTACGTTTTTACCACACTGTCACAGATAATCCACTGATGTTACGTTACTGGTTGCAATAATGGTGGTAATTACATACGGTTTCCGAACGCGGAATAAAGGATTTATGATATTGGTGTAGATAAAAATCTTTACAACTTTATAGTTCACTGTACTTGTAGGTGCAGACACCTGGATACCTTATTTAAAGGGGCTCGTACACTTGCAAGTTAGTTAGTAGTTAATAGTAGGTACCTATATACTAGCTTCATATAATAATTATAATAAAGCTTCACGGTCACTTTAAACTAGTAACTGGATGCAATTTTGTCTGTGTACAGTTGGCAGCATTGAGGCACCGTGCCAGCATCAAGTTAGTGCTTAACACAAATTAGCTAAAAGACACATTGCACGTTGTATTTCGCTCGAGGCCTTGTGTTTTAAACAAGTTTATCGGAGTCTGGTTGGATTTTTATTGCTCACATGGGCATTTGTTGTAGTTGCATTGTCCAACTAGGTACTTACTTACAGAGGCCCGGAAAACAGGGATTACCGGCCAAGGGGAATACGAGGAGGGGAATCCGTTTTCACACCGAAGTATGTATAGTGCATTTCTCAAATATGCAATAGAATAAAGATTAAAAATTAAAAAAAAGTTCCGTTCATGAGAGTCTACTAGTAAACTTATGTTATTGTTCTCACTTCAGATATGATAGGTGCCTCCCTGTAACGAGAAACAAATAAAAATAAAAATCAGCTGCTCGTATAAAGCCTGCCGCTATCTATGACACCAAGGTTACTTTGCAGTCCTAGGCCTGAAAATTTGTATGAGAGCTCATTACAGTCCCCTCGAATTGCTGTGCCCGAAACAGGTTACTAATAAACCTAATAAGGAATATGATATCAATAATGTCAATTTTTTTCAATCATATTTTTAAATCGTTTGTCAAAAAGAAAGCTTTGATTTTAGGAATTTACGTAGGTACCTGCTAACCTACTAACCCGTCTAAGCTACTAGTTAATACACGTCATAGTTTCATTTTCACTGACAGCGGGTTGTCGGTGGTTATAATTTTTTAATGCTTTTGTGAGAATCATGTGAGAACAAGCACCTGTCGGTATTATACAATATCACACAACACTTACTTCGTACTCCGGGTGCGGTAGAACAAAACGGGGTAACGCACTCGCTACGTCAATGACACCACTTTGATTCACAAACTTTACATTTTGGGGTAATTTTAACTAACCCAGTGGACGTACGTCTCACGGAGTGCAGGGACGGGTTTAGGTTCACCAGAGTTGCAGAATATACTGAATTCAGTAAGCCACCTCCACTAATTTAGTTAAAGTTACCCCAAAATAAAAAGTGATGTTTGTGATGCAGTGAGTACAATACCCCGTTTTTAACCGACTTCAAAATTTCTAAAAAAGGAAGTTGTCAATTCAATTGTATACTTTTTTTTCGGAATAAAAACCACACGTACGACAAATCCGCTTAAATACAATCAAATTTTATCTCTTATCGTACATGAAAAACTCCTCCCTAGGCCGGAAAAGAATCCATTTCCAACCTGCTTCATAAAAAAAGATAAGACCTCACTTTCAGCTTGTCGAGCATTATAGGTGAAACCTAGGTATTGTGCTTATCAGGGCTTCCTACTGTGAACATCTAAGATCGGAATTTCATTTAGTGCTACTCGTTCGCTCAAATTATACTGTAATAGTAAAAGAGAGAGATCAAGACATTTATATTTCTGATGTTCATAGTAGGCCCTCAGGGCCCATGAAATAACAAAAGGATTGCAAAAGTCGTCTAAATAGTCGGATGCCCTTTGGGCACGTGTGAATCGATGCAGGGCTTCGCAAGGCCAAGACACTGCGCTATATACCGTATTCATTATCTCATTATAGCGGCGGATCGAACTCCAGGAAACGCTGATTTCCTGTTGAATTGAAACATTAAATTTTACAGCAGTAATATTTAACAGACTGAAAAGGATTCTAAATCAGCACTGACCACCTTAATATCAGCAAATTCATGCTAATATTATAAATGCGAAAATGTGTCTGTCTGTTACCCTTTCACGCTTAAACAGCTGAACTGATTTAGATGAAATTTAGTATGAAGATAGTTTGAGTCCCAAGAAAGGACATATGATAGTTTTTGTTTTCACTGGGGGTGGGGTGGAAGTTGGTATGAGTATGAGGAGTCAATAACCGCTGAACCAGTTTAGATTAAAGGTATGGATATACTTTATTACTAGGTACTTTAGAAATCATTTTGCATAAAGAGATATACAGACACAGCACAGCGAATGTCATCTCGCTCAAATCTGGAGCAGAGCCCGAATGGGGAAGTACCTTACAGAAAACCACAGCCAAATAGCACTAGATCCTACTCATAGTGTTGTGTTCCTGCTGATAAGTAAAGAGCTCAAAGAGGACCCAGTGTGTTGACGACGAGGGATCCTCTTGTTCCTTTAGCCGTCAACACAGCGAATCCTCCTTTTTAGCGTTCCGTAGTCAACTAGGAACCCTTATAGTTTCGCCATGTCTGTCCGTCCGTCCGTCCGTCCGCGGATAATATCAGTGACCGTTAGCACTAGAAAGCTGAAATTTGGTACTAATATGTATATCAATCACGCCGACAAAGTGGTATTGTCTTTATAACCCCTTGGTGACAACTCTGGAGTTGCAGGCGTCCATAGGCTAAGGCCCCATTTACACATTGATTAGTGTTTAGTGCGAGCTCATACATTTGCTACTTGTGTTTAGTAACATATGTATACACTAAAATGCTACTAAAATTGCGCTTGCTCAGTCGTTACTTCTCCCCATTCTTGATTATGCAGATATCTCCTATTTAGACCTAACCGAGGAGCAACTTAATAAGCTTGAGCGTATTCAAAATGCCTGCATTCGGTTCATTTTCGGTTTACGCAAATTCGACCATGTTTCTAGTTTTCGTTCTCAACTCAAATGGCTCCCTATCCGTCACCGCCGTAACTCTCACATACTTTCTTTACTCTTTTCTATACTTTTTAACCCTGCAACTCCCCGCTACCTCAAAGAGCGTTTCTCTTATCTTAATTCTATTAGATCCTCTCAAAAATTGCTCCTAAAAGTGCCATCTTCATCTTCCAAATTTTATAATTGCTCATTTACGTTCCAGGCCGTTCGTTTGTGGAATTCTCTCCCTCTCAACATTAAACGCGCGCAATCTATTGGTAGCTTTAAATCGCAACTTAAGGAATACTATTTATCTCTTCCTTAGGTTTTTAAGTTGACACTGTTGTTTCTTATTGTGTGTATTATATATGTATATATGTACGTATATGTATGTTTATTTTGTATTTATTTAAGTATGTATATTCATATGAATGTGCTGTGTTATCTATTTCGTCTCTTTTGTTTCTATGCACCACCTACTGCTTATTGTTTTTCTCTAGTCTCCACTACCCAAAGGTTGTCTGGAAGAAATCGCTCATTAGCGATAAGACCGCCTGTTGTTACCTCTACCTAAATTTATCTAATTGTAAAATTTGTGCTTGTAACTGTATGAGGTGTGCAATAAAGAGTATTTATTATTATTATTATACACTCGCACTTAACACTAATCAATGTGTAAGCAGGCCGTAAGGTAGCTGCTTACCATCAGGCGGGCCGTATGCTTGTTTGCCACTGTCGTGGTATAAAAAAAATATATACCGCCAAATAGTACCTTACACCAGTGAAGCTCAGCACGCCTTCAGGTCTTTTAGATCAGCTAATACTAACCTGCTCATATACCTTGACTACATTAGTAAATGTCTGGCATTTATCTTGACTTCCGCGAAGCATTTGACACTGTAGACAATGACGTGCTCCTTCTTAAGCTAAATCGCTTAGGGTTCAATTTTCAACTACCTACTTAAGTTCTTTCCTTACTATCTTAAGGACGAATCACAGTTCAAATACAGCCCGTTTTTTTCCAGACCTTAACAAGTTAACACACGTTCAGGAGTAAGCCAGCCAGATCTGATAAAGGACCTTCATCATGCAAAATGTCTAAGCAGACGACCTATAACTGATGATGGGTATCCGATTACCTACCATGACCATATCCAGAGCCTCGCTAAGGAGTCGTATCGGAGACTTGGTTTCATGACGAGGAACGTAAAGGACTTCAGCATTCAGGGCCTCATCACACTGCTTTATACGGCTCTAGTAAGGAGTAAACTCGAAACAAGTGCATGTATTTGGAGTCCCAGCGAAGCCAAAAACAAGAAGTCCCCCATGTCGAATTTAAGGTTTCTGATCTGAGGTATAACACTACTAATGATCATCTAAGTAAGCCACGGACGGACAAACAAATGTATAGACGGACATAATAAAACTAAAGCAGACTATTCCACCACCCTATTCAAACTATTCCAGATTGACTATGTGATGTAGGTACATCAGTAGGTACTGATGTAGGCTTGGAAGATATGTCGATGGATGAAGGTAGACTTACATATTGCGGCTGACGTGACGTGTGTCACATACGCCAGTCCGGAATAAATCCTCGAATCGAACTAACTGGGTACCTTTCATTGCTACTTACCTATCCATGTACCTAGCCCTCTAAATACGTTACAGACTATAGAGGTACTGAACTCTTATGACTTTTCCATTAGATGAAACAGGCATCTTTACGTGACGTGAAGAAGCAGCTTTTATTACACATGTAGCGACAAGCTAAGCAGCAATATTATTTATCTCAATGAGGCACTTGATTGCATTCACTCGTGTACCTATTCTATCTACAATATAATTTCTCACAAAGCTCAGAATTCAGTATAACAAATCTCTTACTTCACTGCTTGCTTGGATGTTTTGGATTCGATACGGATTTATCGCCGAAATATAACGCTTAGAGATGCTCAAAGTGTGTCACTGAAATGAAAAGATTGATACATAGGTATCTTCGGATCCCTGAGATATATACATACCTATCACTCATTTCACTCATTTCGCTCATTTCGCTCACCGCTCAGTAAACCTTCATACATAGCAAGGATGATTAAGACTGGATGGACAATGCCTATACAAAATCGCGTTCCTCGAACCTGCAGGCTATACGTCTGTTTTCGGTACTGAGTGCCACAGCGCCATCTGTTGAGTCTGGAGTCGAGTTATTCTGTCAGCGTTAATCGCCGAACAAAATATTAGAAACTAGAATTTATTTATTTAATCTTAATTGCACAAAATAATATGGTACAAATGGCGGACTTAATGCCATAAGGCATTCTCTACCAGTCAACCAATGGGCTTAATAGAAAGGTTAAGTAGGAATTTAGTGTTTGTGGTGACCGATAGACGACGCTAGTGCTTTAGCCTGAAATAAGGGAACGCGATTTTGTATAGGCATTGTCAATCCATGTCTTAATCATCCTTGATACATAGGTATCTATACGGTTCTTTCGATCCCTCGTTCGCGAATTAATCTGTCATTTACGAAAAAAAAACGCCAAGTGCGTGTCGGACCTCACATAATGGAGGGTCCCGTACCGTATTATAAAAAGGTCGTATCTGCATATGAAAGTTTTTTGGATATAACTCGAAAACGCGTTAACCGATAATGTTAAAACAATTTTCGTCAGATGTGTCCATCTCCACGATTATCGGAACCAGAAACGGAATCGGAACCGAAAACGGAAGCGGAACCAGAATCGGAGCCCGAGTGATAGCACCACGTGGCAAGAGGGGACTTGAGCAAATGACAGGTGTAAACCTGTTCGTTTTTTATGTACGCCGCTCCTGTCCCCCCGCTGCGCTGCTGTGACATCCGATATAACTTCTGTTTTGAAATTAACAGAACCGGAACCGAAGCGGATGTTTAAAACCAATCGGAAGTTCCGACTTAACGGAACCGGAAGCGGAGCTCTGTAACAACCCTGCTTGGAACGTATCGGATGCATTTTCGGGGTTGTCAAAATCCCTTTAGTTTATTTGCGGCATGACCACAGAAAAGATAAAATATTTATGTAAGTAGTAGTTTTGTACTAAAATAATAATTAGATAGGGCAAATAAGGTAATGAATCGGACATGTATCTAGTTTGTATCAAAATTACTGATAGATTAGGTAGATTGAGGCAGATTGGGGCAGGTCCAGCAATAATACTAATTGCGTACTTGTCAACCCTACAACATCAAAAGATAAAATTGTATGGAGACTTCATCTATCACCGTTCATCTGTCAAAGTTCAGTCAAACGCTGACTTTGTAGGGAAGACGACCTTCTGTATTAAATACTATTATATTATTCTGTGTTTTAGTGGAAAGAATATGTATCTTCTCAATGTTTTTCTAATTTTTTGGATCTCGAGAGAGTCGGCCGCCGCTCCAGCTGCGCGCATTGTGATCTGTGTTCTATAAACCTCTGATCAAATGATCAAATCAAAATACATTTCTGTGCGCGAAGCAAATTCTGTTTCTTGGTCGCTGTGGTTGCCGTTCCGACGGGAAATATGGTTAGGAAAGCTCCATACAAATATTATTCCCGGTACGAAATCATGAGCAGTATTCAAACTTTGTAATCTGGTTTTGTATCGGGTTTATTTTCTATACAGGATGTAACAAAAGTACTGGTGATCCGTTTAAAGGTACAATTGGTATCGTAACGACTAAGAAAAAACAGGAGAAACATTTTTTTGACGCGAAATATTTTTTTTTGTATGGGATCCGTCGTCCCAGCCGGTCGTCGTCGTCGTCCATACAAAACCTTCACGTGTTCGTACCTAATTAGAATACGAAACCAATTATGCCCTTAATTAAACGGATCAGCACCTTGTATGTTATAATTTACGTCAAAAGGTACCATTTACTTTCTTATTGCTCAAATACAATATTGAACCTGTACAGTCAGCAGCAGAAGCACCTAACTTAGCTAGCGAGGTGTCCAAAATGCCCTTCACACGCTCTTATTCCCTTAACAATAAAGTCGCGTAGAGCTTATTTTGAACACCTCACCCGCTTAGCTAATACTTCTGCTGCTGACTGTACAATGAACGTTGGTAAGCGCCTTCCGTCAAATGTTTCATTTTCCAAAAATGTGTCATATATGGACTTCATATGTCATCAAAATTTATTTAGATACTTTTGATACTTTTTGAATCAGTAAATTATATTTATCAACCGACTTGAAGTTTTCGACGGAGGAGGTTCTCAATTCGTCGTGATATTTGTTTATAGTAAGTAGCTTGGGCATTTCCTTTTGGAAAGGTGGTGTCTAAGTGAAGTCGGTTCTTTTTTGTTTCAAATAATTTTAGTAATAATAGTATTTTATGTACACCCATATCATAATTTCCCTATAATATGTTCAGAAACAACTTATTGTTTCTAACGGCCTATATTAAGAAACCTGTATCTGTGGCGGATCGTTAAATTATATATTATGCAACAGTTTATAAGAGAAATCAAAAAAGGCGAACGGCGTGAGTTACGATGTGAGCTGAAAGGCGAACATCGTAAAGGTAGACGCCAGTCGCCACGAGCATTTTTTGAATTAGTTGTACCTACAACGACTTGTAGTTGTGCATACAATGCTTTTTCTACGACTACATATCTACAAAATTTTGCATAAAATGTAAAATTGAGGAAACAATACATTTTCGCTTTTACTTAGTTTCACCTGTCCGTTGTCTGTAATCAAATCTTGCAAGTTAAATTTGACCCACTTCCGGCTTTTTGATTGAGCTGAAATTTTGCACACATATGTATATCGCGTGACAATGCAATATTATGATGTCATGGAGCTGATCTGATGATGGAGCTGGAAGGTGGCCATAGGGACTCGGCAATGAGCCACGCAACCCCATCGAGTTTGGGCTCGTTTGATTTGTCAGGACGAGTACTTTGTCTTTAGATGGTATTTAGTGGTGGAGTTGGTGGTTGGTTTAGATGGTATTTAGTGGTAAGGTACAGTCGGCGTTAAAAGCTTGTATTAAAAAATGAAATCTTTGACATAAACTTATTTTTAAACATACTCGATAACATAAATAGGTTGAAATAATAAAGCCGAGCGTTACTTTTGAAAGGTTTGATCCTGTTAAAAATAAATTGTGACGTTATCATGGTTAGGGTACCACTTTTTTTTATACTACGACGGTGGCAAACAAGCATACGGCCTGCCTGATGGTAAGCAGCTACCGTAACCTATGGACGCCTGTAACTCCACAGGAGTCACATGCGCGTTGCCGACCCTTTACAAAAAGGAGGATTCACTGTGTTGACGGCTAAAGGAACAAGAGGGTCCCTCATCGTCAACACACTGGGTCCTCTTTGAGCTCTTACCACCACCACCCACCACCACCACCACTACCACTTTGTCGCTTATGGATTCCGAGATATCACTGATTTTGTTAATCAACTCGAAAATTGTGAAAATTGGTTTTGATTAAAAAATAGCTTCTACACACTTAAAATAATACGGTGTATTGATAAAAAGTTAAACGTTTCAACTAAAAGTAGGAAAAAAACACAGTCAAAGTTTACCGACTAGGGTACCACATTGTCGCTCATAAGCCTGAAGTAATATCGGGGCCATTGGAAAATGTTGTCTAAATATCAGTTTACTCCCATCCACTTGCTTGACAGTTCGTAACTCAGCTGCCCGTTACGTTCACTTAGCTTTATGTTATGTTACCCTTTTAACAATAGTGGTCAATAAGCAATAATTACTAAGACAAAGCAAAACTCTCTATTTTAATCTGGCCTAAATCAATCAACTAGATACAAAATATATTAACAAAATTCATATTATGTTAGTTTATTAAATTGGATTGTTAAAAATAAATAAATAGATCACATAGGATAATAAAATTATTTACAATTTTAAAGTGAGTTGCGTCCAGACCGTCTTAATACGCCACGAATATGCTGCTCGTACGCTGCGCACGCGTTGCTCTAGCCGGAGAGCTAGCAACGGAAATAGGTTTGCTATTATATAGAGAAATGAAAATTTCTCTAGTTAGTGTGCCATACTATCAATTTTAATAATCCGGGTGCCTGGCAGATGCTTTGAATACTGATTAATTACATAACAAAAACTTAAATATAAATAAGGGGAGGGATATAAGTTAGTGACAAATCAAAACTTTTTAACAGAAAATATAGTTGACTTATATTTAACAAGCTTCTGAGGGACAACCGTATAGATAATCAGTTAATACTCGTACAAAGTCACCAATGTCTCAATCAGACGTAAGAATTTAAATGACTTGGCGTTAGCACTTACGTACCCCTCGGTGCGAGGTTGAGTAGTGTAAATCATTTTCATAATGATGTTAAATGCAAATTATTACTTTTGTAAGTAATAATTTTATTATAATAAGTCTTAATAATAAGTTTGATCTCATAAGTCATAAGGCGACAATGTGGGACCCTAAGGAATGTTAAACTAACAAACTTGATCTAAATTAGTAAAGCTGACGAAAAGACTGTTATTTTTTATAAAATAAGTTATGTTATTGATTCATAATAATATTTGTATTAGATATATGCACTTATAGTGCGGACACTATGTTAAATAATGGAAGTAGCGACAAAGTGGTACCCTAGATCACTTTACATACAAAAAATCATGTTAAAAGTCTAAACTCTGAAGTCACTTTTTTGAGAGAAAACTACATTACTTTTGTGTTTAATTACACTTGATCGTTAGTTTTGTTCCTAAATTAACGTAAACTATGAGAATTAAAAATTATAATGTTGATTTTGTATATTTTTTATGTAAGTGTTGATTTTTTTTTTATTATTTAAAAAAAATATGCCTTGAGATATGGTTGTTACATTATTTTTATCATAAACCTTACCTACATCATATTCAGAAATCAACATAAGCCAGCTGAAAATCTGTCGATTTTGAGTTATATAAAATATTTTATTTTTGATTCTTGACTCTACACCCTACGTGCATTATTATTGTATTATTTCTCTAAAATGTAAAATGTTAGAGACAACATATGATTTGTCGAGTAATATAATGTATGTGGAACATTTTAAAACCGCTATCTCCATAACTTCAACCTATAACTAGGTTTTTTAGGCTTCCAAACTTTAAACTCGAATATTTCAAAACAGTACAAAGATATGTTGAAATTTCAAAAAAATATTAAAAATAAAAATACTCAACATAGCGATCTCGTTCTTTTTGCATATGAAGGAGAATGTTTTGAACTATAAGGAGGTACCAATAACTCAATACCGACAATATATTACCTTTACCATGACAATGTCACAATTATTTTCTACGAAGTAGGGTCCTTATATCAATTTTTTTATAAGTGTTTTGCGGGGCACCCCCAGGATCGGGCAGTATTTCAAATAAATATATTTAAAATACGTATTTGAAATTGGAATACGTATTTTATATTTGTATTTCAACTTACATTTTAAGCCTTAAAATACATTTGCGCAAAAATATTTTTTTTTTAAATTCCTTAGGGATATATATGCCCTTCCAGTGCAGTCTCTTGACTGGACCGGAATTATATATATATTCATTGGTTGGTTACATTCATACACCTAAACTAGATGGAACTTATCCGAAAATACCTTTAAGGAGCTTAGGTTTCATGAAAACAAATTACTTTAACAATTCTTAAACACCTTTAAGGCGCAACACACGATTAGCGGAATTCAGTCGACCGTAGACAATATTCAGCCGGAAAGCGGGAAATACACTATGGGTTCTGGTTTTCTGTATGGAGGCCATACAAAATATTCGGCCATATGGCGGAAAATTATCTGTGTCTTCTTCAATTCTTAAACAACTTCTTGCAAGGCGCAAAACATGCTTGTCTATACTACTACACGGGTTCTGTTTTCTATGTAGAGAGGTTACAGACATTTTTTTTTGCCATCAGGCTGAATATTATCTCTAGTTGACTGGATCCCGCTGAGATCTGGGCTGAATTCCACTCAATGTGTGGCTCGCCTAAAGAATATTTCATAAAATTTATTTTGTGTTTGAAATACATTATTTTTAACGCTGTATTTTGTATTTCAAGTTGTATTTTGTAATTTGTTTTGAATGAAGCGAGTATTTTGCCCAATCCTGGGCACCCCCTTATTGCGTTATTTTTAACCGACTTCAAGATTTCGAAGGAGGAGGTATCAATTCGTATCTTTGTATTTGCTTTTTTTATGTATGTTCACCGATTATTCGAAGACGGCTGGACTTCAACTATCACACCTATAGTAATTTGAGTATTTTTTACAGCAGCTCGAGCATTTGCTGTTGGAAATGTGGATGCTAAGTGAAGTCGGTTATTTTTTGGTTAAATTTATACATACTTTGGTATTTCTTTTTTCTAACTGTAAAGTTTTGCTGGCCTGTCAATAGCCTCTGCCGATGAATAGCTGCCAGATGCCTGGATCTATTAATAGGGATAGCATAGTCAACTAACTAGAGGGCTTTCGTTACTCTCCTTACTGTGTCACATTTTCAGGGCCTAACTCTTAGTCTACAATACGACTACTCGATCGAAACTACTTCGAATTCGTTTTAAATGTTGTTTAATATGAAATGTGACATCCTACATCAAAAGTTACCTTTTATTGCTGGAATAATTTCCTACAATATTTTATCTGTACAACATAATTATGACATATATTAAGCCCCATTCGCCAAATGGTACTTGATGGTCACATATTTATGTCGCAGTTTCATTATAATAACTAATAAGGCGATTATCACACTAGCGCCGCAACAGCGGAGACGGCGTGCAAGCGTGACATCGCTATACACATGCAGAGCGCTATCTCGCTCGCGCACCGGCGCTGCATGCGGAAACCGCAGCAGTGTGAAAGCCGCTTAAGATCACAAGTTCAATGCCTATTAGTAGTCGTAGCACTTCCGTAGCAACATGCTACGGCGTAGCCCGTAGCTCCACAGTACTCTCAGAAGAAAAATACAGTAAGTACGTAGTGATTTGAAACATGGTGTTACGCTTTTCCTTGAAGCGGTACTTACTATGGGAAGTGAACGACGTATACCCATACCTAGATGCGGGGTTTGCGCTTACATATAAAAAGTATGGTAGATAGATTACATTGGTCGCTTTTATACTTTATCGTGATGTGCCGTGGCACAGTATAAAAATATATTACACCAAAATGGTTGCCACCCAGCACGAGCCGTGACCGGGTAACCACAACGCTGATTTTCAGGGCATCCAGAACTTAAAAACTATACAGGGTGAGAACACCGTCTAAAAAGAAATAACATATAAAAAGATTTTTTTCTGTATGCCTTGTTAAGAGGCATACAAAATATTGCTGGATTATTTGCCTGCAACGTCACGAGATTCGAGACCAAGTCAAATTTGTCATTTGTTTTCGCAAATTCTAGAGGAATAGAAAAACATCGGGAATAGGGATGATGACACATGTTGAATTTTGTAATAAAATTTAGTTAAATGGATGCAAAATGATCAATATGTCCTAATAAATTTGAAAATGAAAGAAATCTATCGAAATAGTTCAAAGATATCATGCATCAAAGTTTCAAAATTTAACAATTTTTTATTGTACAATTAATAAAAACAATGACACCATTCGATTTCTCATATATTACTGTAAAATAAATTGTATAGCAAATATATACATAAACGCAATATTTCACTGTCTAAATAACAATTTCATAATTTTTCCATACTTTGAACAGGGCGACTATGCAATAGTGACGTCGCTGCATATTATTTTGTTAGGAGCGTTTTGAGGACAAAAGCGAGTGTCAGATTTTGATTCTGATTTCTGACTTTTGTTTTGCTTTAACACAATTGGCCCCAGTTAGACATTTGATCCTCACAACAAAACGAATCGATTGATACCATACATGAAAACAATTCATCATGCCTATTCGGGAAACAGTTTACTGCATGCTCCTAAAATAAATAATAGTCGGGCAGGTGCACTATACGTGCTAGATGCGCTAACCCGCCCGCACAACTTCGCTACCATGTTATTCTAACGGTGGATGCACTCTCGAAATACTTTACCAGTTACATATTTGAAGGAAATGGAACGAAGTTTGTTGGGCATCAAACTCGCTGACAGAATTAGCAATGTAATCTTAAAACACAGAGGTCAAATGTCGCCGATATTATAACTAGAATAAGAATTCTGATAATGTGGAAATGTGTGTAGAATGGATGCTAACCGGTGGTCCAAAAGAATTACTGATTGGCATCTAAGGTAAGACAAAAGAAAAAAATGCAAACCTCGAAAGCACTGGGAAGATATATACAGCCAAATATGTGGCCCAACTTGGAGAAGACTGGCTAGAGACAGAGAAGAGTGGAGAAGACTGGAGGAGGCCTACGCCGGAGAGGCGACTTCCATAAATAAGAATCCAAATAATTAATTTTGACATTTATGATGTGCATGTTTTGACATTCGTGTATTCGGAAGATATACTATTTCCAGTGACTGGACACATCTCTGTTTGGCCCCATGGTTGACTGGTATTAAGCCCACATTTTTTTTTGTTTTGTACAATGAATAAAGTGTAAATAAATAAATAAAATATACTAGCTGCACTGTCTCTCTCCAATGTACCCGTTTTTGCAAGGTTTTTGCCGATGCGCTTACCGCATATGAGGGAAGGGTTGGCACATCGCTTATCACCTTTATGGGTGCGTTTGAGAATAGTAGCTAAATGTCAAATTCAGGAAGCAGAATCTTCTGCACTATTACTTTTCTGTGCCCGAATGGAGAACTCCCATTTAGTAGCCAGTTACAGATGGTATAGTTTTTTCCATTTCGTAGCTGGTTGTCAATTTTAGTGACCAAACGGTACCAACGACGGTCATTTAGTACCGTTTGCTCACATACAGCGTTGGTATAGATATAAATACCAACAAGGCTGACATAGTGGTTGATGGTGGCTGATATGGTGGTAGGAACGAATGCTCCCAGAATCACTTGATCGCTGGGTGAGCAATATAAGTATGTTTTTTGGCAATTTTATACCTTTGAACTTTTGCACTTACCAAGCGGCTTGAAGTTCTTCAAAACTCTCACCCACCACATAACACTTAAAAAGTTCAATTCCATTAAAGAACGGTTAAATAATAGTCTATAACATGAGCTACGTAGAACACAAGGCATGTAGCGAGGTACATCATAATCAGAATCTGAACCAACATGGTGGAGCGTCGCGGATCGACTGTGGGAAGCCGTTGAATGCCGACTGGTTCTTGACAACGTTACATAAATCGTATTGGGGGTTAATTAGTGTAAAGTGGATACTTTTTAGCCATTTTGGCTTATGTTTAGCGACGTCATTGCGTGATGTAATGTCTGAAACAGTTACCGACTAAATAACTTTTTGAGAAAACTTCTTTTTGAATGTCAATTGAAATTTAGCCTTAGTCAACTGGGCTAGGCCTAGTCACTCTACCTCGAGAGTCACGGAACACGTGGTCAGGGTGTGTACCCTAGAAACTAGACCAATCTGCATCCTGGGGTATTCTTAGGGGAACGAGCAACTCAAGTTTATGTATGTCAGTCAGTCACTTTAGCTTGGGATACGCACAAATTTGCCCGCCGAATATGCCGGGCGCACAGATCCGTCTATATATGATGCTATACAGATCTATCCGAAAACACATCCGTGTCCTATTCCCGCCGTACATTGACGGATCTGCCCGCCGGGCACATCCGCCAGACAGATGCAGGCAGACAGATGTGTGCGTGTGTATCCTAGGCTATTATCCTTTGACTGCGGAACTACTCGAAATGTTTTCTTTAGAGACCACTAGCTGCATGAACACAAACCGCAATGCAAATGGATTCCAGCGTTGCATGCTTAGTTTAATGTTCACTCGCGTTTGGTTAACAGCCGCTCGATTTAATGCCAACTCGTTTTGGACTAAGAGCTGGCCACGTCATATATGACACAATAATGAGAGCAACAAAACCCGTCCGGTTAGATTGCTATACTATCCTTATTGCTAGATCCGGGCATCTGACTAAAGTTGTCTCAGTTATAAAGGACAGGGCCTATATTTTAACATTAGAACAAAAAACAGCGTAGTTATTGTGAAAACAAAAACAGTAGGCGACAAGCTATGAATTACATTATACGTTGTTTGGCACTACTCTCCTCCAACAGAAACTTTTGGCAATAATGTAATCTAATTATTTATATAATTTCTCATAATATTTCATCAAACCCAGAACTCTAGAATTTGTTTTCTTGAAGTGGTTTGCATTTTTTGACCTCCACCACTTTACAGCTACCAGATGTCCGGATCTAGAAATAAGTATAGTACTTACTTATAGCAAACTGAATAGAGGTGTTTCGTTGCTCTCATTATTGTCATATCTGACGTGGCTAGCTCTCCGTCTATTTCTGATTTCTTATTCCATTGCGTCGCTTTGACACTTTCATTTGAAATAAGGTAAACGTCACAATAATTTAACACCATGCTATCACACTTTTTAAGCTTAACGATGACATAGGGTGGACACGTCATACTACAAAACTCGTTAGAGCGCCTATATGTGCACGGCAAATTAGTTTTATAATATTAATTATATATCATTGGAAATTAGTTTTACTAAGGTTTCGTCACCAAGTATCAAGTTTTTGACAGCAATTTGGCGGCCATTTATTTTCGACGTTGGCTTTAGTTTTTTTTGCGATTATCTGGGAGTTCATAAAGAAAATTTAGTTTTGCTATAAAACTTTCGAGATTCTGACAATTTCGGGGGTGGAGTTTATAAAAAAGGATACTAGAAAATATTAAAGAAAAAGCACTCTAAATTCGGCGAATTTCAAACGACTATATTGACTTCTGTAGGTACCGAACTGTTTGGCTGACTGGAATGATCCTGTTCCGAACAGGCTTTTATCGATTTCTAGGTGGGAATGCCCGTGTTATTTATTATTTAAGAGCGGTTTTTCCCGACTTATCGGAACTATGGAAATGTATCCACTTCCGTTATATTCAACATTCTTGTTACATTTGGCTTCATAATAACTAATAAGCTTGTGGCACTATGTAGGTACAGTCAGCAACAAAAGTTGCTGAACTAAATAAGATTACAAAAGTAACTAAACTCAAATATTACAAGAAAAGTACAGTCAGCTGCAAAAATACGTATCGAAAAAATCGTCTCATAAATATGGTACTACGCACTTATTACAACGGAATAAGATACTATGGGACATATTTTTGAGTAAGATGAGTACACCCATATTTTGACAGCTGAAGCTGACAAATGAAGTACCTGCACTAACAGTTTAACTTAGGTACTTAAAATTATAACTAGGTAAATAAATTAGCCCCCATTACCGCTGTCAACGGGCATGGTGCCCAGAAGGCTATAGTTACCAGAAGCCTCTATTAGAAAGATAGAAAGAAAGAAAAAGAGAAAGAAAGAAAGAAAGAAAGAAAGAAAGGAAGAAAGAAGGAAGAAAGTAACCAAGAAAGAAATAAAGAATGGAAGGAAGAAAGAAAGAAAGAAAGAAAGAAAGAAAGAAAGAAAGAAAGAAAGAAAATACATTTATTTTAACGCCGTAAAACTAAATATTCATAAAACTAGACATTAGGCGTATTAGGGTCATTAAATAATAATAGTTAGGTTCGTAATCATAAGACACGTTAAACATTATCGACTTTCAATTTAACGGATTTTTACTATAACTGACACTCCGGAGATGGTTTTAGGCGAAGCCCAAGCATTTTGCCTAAACTTTGCTACCTACTTTGGAGACCAAATTTTGAGCTTAAGTTACCTAAAATTATAATTAATCGTATTTTGAATTGCTAAGAATGACTGAAAAGAAAAAAAAATTCTTTTCAATCATTCTTAGCAATTCAAAATACGTCTAAATCTAAATCTGAGCGAAATTTTGAAAAAAGTGACAAATTCTAGGCGAGGTTCATCACCCAGATTTTATTGCTTATCATTTTTAGCAATGTGTATCCACATTCTTCTTCCTCCTAGCGTTTGTCCCGGCTTGGGGTCCGCTTGACAACTTAATCCCATGTGTACCCACATTGTTAAATATAATAAGCATAAACTTTTAAGCATACATTTTCTCAATCAATGGTGGCTTATATGCTCTCAAAAATTGATTTTGTAACATCCGGTAATCTCTTGAAAATCTGGATTTAATTTAAATGTTCTTCATTATCCTTTCACATTTGCCTTAATAATTAACGGTCAGCGTGAATTCGTGAAATAATGCAACCCGTCATTATTCAGGCCATCAGACAATGTCAGTAATTATTACATTATTCTTCTTCTTATCCTTCTCATCCCTCATAAACATAGAAAAGGACGGGTAGATAAATAATGTAATTATTACTGACCGTTTCTGGTGGCCTACATATTCATAACGGATAAAAGAAAACTTCATAGGTGCGAATATGCTACACTTTTAATCATAGTGCTCTCACTATACCAGTTTTATATGAATGTACCTAGTTGGTTACTAAGTTCTGTTACCAGATTTCTGACTGATAAAATATAAAATAAAGTTTTAAATCAAAAATTAAAGTAATTATTTAATAGCCTAATTTCTAATGAACATAATATGGTATAATAATATACAAATCAGATGGGAAATTTATTGAAAATCCTTGTAAGGGGGCGTCCATTAATCGCGTCACACGTTTTTGGCTTGTTTTAGACCCCCCCCCCCATTGGTGATCTTTTCTTGACCCCCTCCCCCCCCTAAACAATATGACGCGATTAATGGACGCCCCCTAAAGCACAAGATTGCCTGAAGACGCAAACACGCGGTAAATTTAAGAAAATTACACTTTACAAAAGTGCATCAAATAAATATTGCACCTTTGTTTAGAAGGTTCCATTGCTTGTTTGTAAGAAACCTGTTTATTAGAGGGAATTGCGTGACCACCATTTAACTTTCTTGCGATTTTATCCCACAGATATTCCCATTTGAAATATTGCCTATTTTTAAGTTTTTCACAAAATACATAAATTTAGACTGCTATGGAACAAGCAGACTTGCAACGTACTCGTATTATTTTATCGGATAGCCCCACGTGAACTATACTCGTACATATACCAAATTGAAGCTAAAGAATATAGCTACCGAATTGTGCAAGACTGATGCGTCTTAAACGTGATTAAAAATAAATAGGATTTAAAATCAACATGATCAAGGAGCGTAATTTTGACGTATATTTTTCACGCCTTTTTCCGAGTGTTATAAAGAATTCTGAAAAACTGCGACAATAATTTTCAATTCAATATATTGTAATCTATTGACTATTAAATAGGCTTTTAAATTATGTACGTGAATAATTAAAATGTTGCTACATAATCCTATTTATTTAGTGAAAACTCTAGTAACAGAACTTAGTAACCGACTAGGTATGCCCTCATCTGCTGGTTAAATATTGTCTACCTAAAATGTACCGTGTTTAAAAAGTTTTGAAACTTATTGAGAGAAGAAGTAGAAGCTATTCAGTGACTGCCTTGGGGATCAATGTTACTCTGCGTCCGTAGGAAACACCTTAGACAAACCTGATCCCTGGGTGGTGCTAAAAGACTAACAAACTTGGCAGCTGATGCACTGTCCCATCCGGACCTCGCAGCACTCACTGGATTTCCTTCATCTGCTTTCCTACTACCCGAGAGAAAAAATGCCTGTCTATATCCAGTGGTGTGTAGCCATACGATAAATAAAGTGCCGAAACCCGAAGTATGTTTTTGAAGCCTGGATATTATTTTAAGATCTCACGCACTGTGTAACTTCGTCGATTGACTATGTGTATTTTTATTAGGGTTTGCCACCGATATGTAATAAACTAACGGGAAACACAATCAGCCCAAAAAAAGGCCCCAGAATAGTGCTGTAAAAACGACCCGTACAGCAGTTTCTCGGTCAGTTTTATTAGACTATAGTCAGTGATAAGACTGGCCGGTTACAAATATTCAAGAGCTTTATTTTCGGTATATCGTGTGTGAGACTGTACCTCTACTATACTCTAATTCAATGGGAATTGGGTACTTTCCTAAAAAAAAAATATTTAGTCCGTAAATTAGATTATCAAAAAATATTAGACACGTATTTAGCCCACAACGAACACAATGGGCAATTAACAGCTTTGACTCATTCAAATCACCAGGACCGGATGGAATCTTCCCAGCCCTATTGAAATGGGGCGGGGAGACACTCACTCAAGGGCTATCCTCCGTCCTAGACGCCTGTCTGGCGCACAAGTATGTGCCAACACGGTGGAGAGATGTCAAAGTGATCTTCATACCAAAACCAGGTAAAAGTGACTACACGGATCCTAAGTCC
Source organism: Pammene aurita (assembly GCA_947086415.1). Taxonomy (NCBI): domain Eukaryota; kingdom Metazoa; phylum Arthropoda; class Insecta; order Lepidoptera; family Tortricidae; genus Pammene; species Pammene aurita. The sequence goes on along the minus strand of OX352292.1, from coordinate 14,484,488 downwards.
TTCAGGCCAATAAGTCTAACCTCCTTCCTAATTAAGACCCTGGAGAGGTTATGCGAAAGACACCTGAGGGAGACGGTACTAACCCACGTACCTCTGCATCCGAATCAACATGCCTACAGCCCAGGCAAGTCTACAGACTCTGCACTTCATGCGGTCACGACCAAAATTGAAGTAGCAATCAAGAACAAGACTATGTGCCTAGGCACCTTCATTGACATCGAGGGAGCCTTCGACAAGACTAAATTCACAAGTATAACTGCAGCGCTGGAAAGAAATGGAGTCCACGCAGTTATAATCGAATGGATAAACAAGATGCTGAGCCAGCGGACCATTAAACTCGGCACGGATGAGACCAAACAAGCATTAGTAGCTAAGGGCTGCCCCCAAGGGGGCGTCCTATCGCCACTGCTATGGAACCTGGTGGTGAACGACCTGATCACCAAACTAAACAACAATCACTACTACACAATCGGATATGCTGATGACATAGTGATACTGACAAGCAGTATTCACGCAGGTACAGTATGCGAGGTTACACGCTCGGCACTGGCGATAGTGGAACGCTGGTGCTGCGACAACGAACTATCGGTCAACCCAAGGAAGACAGAGATGGTAATGTTCACCAACAAACGGACTTTGGGAAACTACCGCCTCCCAAAACTGTTCAATACTGAGCTCCAATTGTCATCTGAGGTAAAGTATCTAGGGGTAATACTCGACAGCAGACTAAACTGGAGCACTCATCTCAACAACAAAATTGAAAAAGCAACGGTCGCCTTCTGGCAATGTCGTAGAATGGTAGGTAGGACTTGGGGGTTGAAACCCAAGATCACTCTATGGCTATATCAGGCAGTAATCCGACCAATCATATGCTACGGCGCGATAGTATGGTGGCCACGCACCAAACTATCCACGGTCGAAGCCAAACTACAACGACTACAGAGATTGGCCTGCATGGCAACTACGGGCTGCATGAGGACTACACCAACTGCAGCCCTGGAAGCTAAGTTGGGCCTACCGCCGCTGCATCTCTTCGTGAAACAAGAGGCCATGGCTGCTGCGGTGCGGCTAAAGAAGCTGAATCTCTGGAAGGCGCCTAGGACACCACACACTGAAATCCTTCACGAGGCCGTAAGTAAGGAACCGCTCATAGATGCGGTAACTGATGCGATACCTAGGCAATTCGTTTTCGACAAAAAGTACAAGATTCAACTGTACGAGGACCCACACGAAGGTCTCAACCCAAGGGAGCTGAGAATCTTCACAGACGGGTCCAAAACAAGGTCTGGCACTGGCTCGGGAGTTTTCTCAGAGGACCTAAACATACATATTTCAACACCATTAGGAGCCCACAACACAGTCTTCCAGGCAGAGTGCATGGGCATAATAATGGCCGCTCACGCAATCGCCTCTAGGAAGGTAACGGAATACCACATCCGCATACTCTCCGACAGTCGATCGGTTCTACAAGCCCTGAAAAGTCACAAAATAACCTCAGGTCTTATATACGAATGCCACAGAATACTAACGGAGGTATGTACCACCAATAGCATAACCCTGCAGTGGATCAAAGGGCACAGCAACTCACGTGGCAACGACGCAGCTGATGCTTTAGCAAGAGGCGGCTCAGAGGCAAGAGTGGTAGGTCCTGAGCCCATCATACCTCTACCTGTTGCATGGCTGCGGAGAACACTACGACATAACACCAAGGTAGAACACCAACAATTTTGGACTAACCTAGGTACATGCAGGCAAGCCAAGGAGGCCCTCCCGACGATCAACCCCGGATTGTCTCGGAAGCTGAAACAGCTCAAGAGGCCGCAGCTCAGACTGATAAGCGGAGCACTAACTGGTCATGCCCTTCTAAACAAACATCTTTTCACTATAGGTGTTACGGACAGTCCCCTCTGCAGGGCCTGCATGGAGGAGGACGAGACAGCCGCCCACGTCATCATCACATGTCCGGGGGTGGCAGAATACCGGGCGAAACATCTTGGTTCGCCGAGGGCACTCCCGGAAGTCGTCGGCAACATAAAGGGTCTGCTAGGCTTCCTGGAGGAACTGGGTTGGCATGAATAAGGCCACCCGGCACGCAAAATAGGCGCAAAATATAGACGTCGAGTTGCGGAAAACAGCCCGCGTTAACCTTAACCTTAGACACGTATTTTTTATTTTGTCAATCAAACAAAAATTGGTGAAGATATAGCCCGTTAAAGTTCCGTGTGACGTCACATTTCAGTACTCTTTTTAGTATAATGTGACGTCACGCGGAACTTTAACGGGCTATATCTTCACCAGTTTTTGTTTGATTGACAAAATAAAAAATACGTGTCCAATATTTTTTGATAATCTATAACTGACGGACTAAATAGAATTATATATTTTTTTACCCAGGAAAGTACCCAATTGCTCAAACATTTGAGTACAATCTCCTTTCTTATTACTGCAAATGAAAACGACGCACACTATCCACGCAATAGTTCGAAATCGCTGATCTGATTGAAAGAGTTTTAGTTCCTCAAACTATTCAAGGTGTAACAAAAATAGTGGTGCTCCGTTTAAGGGCAAAATTGGTATCGTATTCTAGTGATGAAAAAGCCCAATAAATATTTTTACTTACACGAAAACATAGGTTTTGTATGGAGGGTGAGATGAGATGACATGTCCAATAATAAATAAATACATTTTCGGGTCCAAAAAATTTTATCCTACTTTTTCTTAGTCGCAATACGATAGCAATTATGTCCTAAAACAGATCACCACTATTTTTGTTTCATTGTGTATTAATACGTTACGTGCTCTAAATTTACAATACTTACCTGTTTAATTATAACTTGTCTAATAAAAAAACAACCCCCCACGCAGGCACGTCTGAACCGATTTTGATGTCATCGCTGGAAATCCTTTTACATAAAAATATCTGCATTCAAATCGGTTCACCCGTTCGACAGCTACACATATGGCGGATTAGTTTTTGTGTCGAGGTTTAAAAATACTGGAACGTTTTAAAAACTACTTTTTAAGACCTACAGCTTTTTTTTTATACCAGTCGTGGTGATGGCCACCGTCGGGTGGCAAACAAGCATACGGCCTGCCTGATGGTAAGCAGTTACCGTAGCCTATGGACGCCTGCACCCCATATGATTTACATGCGCGTTGCGTACCCTTTAAGAACCTCATACTGTAGCCCGCTGGGAAAACCTCGGCAGGGAATTCATTCCACAGCCGCAGCGTTCGTGGGGGCCTATAGCGATGCTGTGAAAATGTATAGAAGTATTAGCCATAACCACTTACTGTCAGCTTGCGGCGGCTCGAGTACAGCGGTCCCAGGCGTGCTCAGCGTCTCCAGCGTGTCACGGCTGTCAACGGGCCGCAACGCCAGCTCCACCGTGTCCGGCGAGCCGCCCGGCCACGCCATGCTTCCATCACTCCTTCACTACACTCATCACTAAATCTATTCTTATCCGACGCGCAATGGACAACGTGTACGCCGTATTAACGCACCAAAATCAAGTTTTATATTGGAAGTCACTTGAACACTTTTAAGCACCCTTCGTTGACGATATGCTACGTGTATTTTGATAAACTAGAGCAACATCGATGTTTGATTAAAGTGCTATGTATTTTAACTATTTTTAATTTGTCCCTTTGTTAATTTGTTAATTTGTCCCGGCCGTATCCATTAGAATCACAATATCATTTGAATGTAACTATTCTAATTACCCAAATGGACTGAAACAGACATAATATTAATACGAGAAGGCATTTTTATATCCAATTTCTGAAACTGTTAATAGACGGAGAGCTAGTCACGTCAGATATGACACAATAATAAGAGCAACGAAATCCCCGAAGACGAAGTCAGTTTGCTATACTATGCTTCTTTCTAGATCTGGATTCCTTCTAGATGGTCAAAGAATGCAAACTACTTCAAGAAAACAAATCCTAGAGTTCTGGGTTTGATGCAATATTATGCTAAATTATATAAAAATTAGTTAATATCATTGCCAAAAGTTAATGTTGGGGGAGAGTAGTGCCAAAACGACGTAAAATGTAATTCATAGTTTTTCGCTGACTGTTTTTGTTTCCGTAATAATACGCAATGGTTTTACTTCTAATGTAAACAATATAGGCACTGTGCTTTATAACTGAGACATCTTCGGCAGTTTTTACCTATTTTGGTATTACTATTTTCCAATTTCAAAAATTTTGCTAGTCTGTCACTCTGACCTCCACCCGTTAAAAGCTGCCAGATGCCCGAATCTAGCAATACGGATAGTATAGCAATCTAACCGACGGGTTTTGTTGCTCTCATTATTGTGTCATAATATCCGACGAAGCCAGCTCTTAGTCCAGTCTTAGGTACAAGTACTTACTACGAGTAGGTAGGAAATGTTAAAAATATATACTTGTTAATGGACACGTCAATGGCGTTCGGAAGTAGGTACTGCACGACTTCCATTCACCTATATAAAACTTCTTGTACAAGATTACGACGAACCCGATATTCTATTAAGATCAACAATATTTCGAGAAGTTTCCGCGAACAAAGTTTACCTATTAAGCAAAAGACGCGATTGAGGCTTCAGCTTCGATTGTATGGGTTTAAATAGGTCGTATGTAGGGGTACAAGTTATATATACATACTAATATACGGATTCATTAATGGAAGGACAGCTTATATTATGGTACATATCTTTGACGCATGATCAGTTATAGCCACGGGCAACGTCGTCCAAACAGTCAATGTTATTATTACGAATGCCGTCAACGAAATTGCCTGTTCGTATTAAAAATAAACGTATTTACTGTTTGTTTATTTTAGTGGTTCACCATTGACCAATAGATCAATAACAGGGTTTTTTAACTAATGTTGCTAAAAGTAATTCTAAACGGATCCCTGAACGTATTTCATGAAATAGTTTTGTTCGAAATAGGTATATATATAGATACATTTTTGGTTAGTCGAATAACTTTTAGGCGATTATCAATTATTATACTGCACCGCAATCGGGTGCGGCGACGGTGTGCAAGCGTGACAGTGCTATACACATGCAGAGCGCTCTCTCGCTCGCGCACCGGCGCCGCGTGCGGAAACCGCAGCAGTGTGAAAGCCACCAATATTTACAATTTTACATTAGCTGCGCCGCCATTCATTGACGGATTTGTCCTTCAGACACGTCCGCCGGATCTGTCTGGTGTATCAGACAGATCTGTTTACGCCATATATTGACGGATCTGTCCGTCGGGCATATCCACCAGATAGATTTTAACGAGAAAAAATTTTTACGAGAAAAATTTTTTTTTGAATGGGACACGTGGTCCCTTCCGGTCAACCCTCCACAGAAAACCAATTTTTTTTCGCGCGAAATCCTTTTTTTTCTTAATTTTTCATAATTAGATTACGATACCAAAGGATGCCCTTAAAAGGAGGCATACTTTTGTTCCACCTGTATGCAGTAAGTATAGAGTAAACGGACTCGTTAACTAATTTACCCTGTGTGAACTTTACAGTTTATGGCGTGTGGTGCCGGGGGGTATTAACTAGGGGCTGATCGTGTATACTCTAGTTTATTGCTTAATAACAAAGCTTTTAGTACTTTATATGACAGGCCAAGCAATAACGGTTTAAACAGGAAGTTTTTTATGACAAGGAAATGCATATGTTGCATTCGTTGTGGAGTTAATTCCTTAGTTAACAAATAGAATAAGTAAAAATATTTATTTAATTTATCTATAAAAATGCAGTTTTCACGAAATAAATTACTAGTACCTAATGTACAATTCGGTCTGCGCGGCTCTGCGTGGTTATATGGACAACGATAATTTATGTTCTATTACGAATAATGATCATCAGTAAAACTAGATCAGGAATAATACTTATACACATCATTAGTACTGGGCGAAACCTATGGAAGAAATAGTCACACAGAGTGATTGCGTGGAACCATAGACATATAAAATAAGGAGACGTAATCCCACGAAAATAAAACTGTGTCCATAATAAGCCGCGAACTCGTGCACACACACTCACCTTTGACGTTTGAACCAATCACGAGTTGTATATGTGTGTGTGTCGCGCCTAAACACACGGAAATCGGCTTATTATGGAATCAGTTTTGTCTTCACGGCATTATGTCTCCTTATTTTATATGTCTATGCCTGGAGCGACACATTTAACGACAGAGTCATAAAAAACTTACTGTGTCACTGCAATGAATGCCGCACCCACGGCTTAAACTATACTATACTATTGCAAATCTCGATAGACATTAACGGCCTCGTAGCCCAGTCGGTAGTGACCCTGCCTACGAAGCAGGAGGTCCCGGGTTCAAATCCTGGTAAGGGCATTTATTTGTGTGTTTATCACGAATATTTGTTCCTGAGTTATGGGTGTTTTCTATGTATCTAAGTATATATTTATCTATATAAGTATGTATATCGTCGCCTAGTACCCATAGTAAAAGCTTTGCTTAGTTTGGGACTAGGTTGATTTGTGTTAGATTGTCCCCAAATATTTATTATTATTTATTTATTTGTACAGTCGAGGACAAAGAGATGTATACACTTTTGGACCTTATTACAACGCAATAAGGTCCAAAAGTGTATACATCTCTTTGTCCTCGACTGTACTAGGTAACAATCTTAGCAAACTTTTACACTTTTAAATATTTTTTTAGGTATTGGATAGACGTCACATAATTATGATTAAGACTTTGAAACTGAACTAGAAATGGGTAGACCGTGAAAGTGTTTTATAGTTTTATTGTGCACTCCCAAATCTTTAAAAGCCTTTAAAATTATAGAAAAAATACACTTTCATACTTGAAAAAATACCACTCGTTTACACCAAACTTGCAAATCCCGATTCTCAACAAAAACCGGTAATGTTGACAAGTCTACACCAAACGCCGGCAAGCGGCGACTAAAAGGGTTCCCAGAAGATACGGGAATGAAAGATAAGATAAGATAAACTATACTTCAACTTAACGATAAGGAGAAAGACGACATCGAGGACATAATACTCGTATATGCTCTACATTACTTTTATCATGCTATCTTTTATATGTACCCGTGCGTGAGAATGTAGGAAGTGAAAAACTTATGTTCCATAATTTATTAGATTTATAAACAGAATTCAAGATTTCTTAGGAGGATTCTCAATTCGTTGGGATCTTTGTTGTTTTTGCAATTTTTTATTAATGTTTACCGAAGATAAAACTGTGTGGTTAAGAGTGATTGCGTGGAACCATAGACATATAAAATAAGGAGACGTAATCCGACGAAAATAAAACTGTGATTTCATAATAAGTCGCGGTCTCGTGCACACACACTCACTTTTGACGTTTGAAACAATCACGAGTTGTATATGTAGGTTCTTTATTATTTTTTTATCACGGACGGCGCGAGCGCGGCGGACGAGTGTAGGCAGCGACGGCCCAAGTAACAAAAGCTTCTATAACTAAGGCCTTTTATCACCAATCAGTGATATAGTAGGCCTATAATGGTAACCATTGTGACTGCTTGTACTATAAAGGTTTTTAATAGAGCGTTTTGGTTCTATAAATTAAAGAGCAATTTAGTTCTATAAGTTAGCTCTTAGAACGCTTAAAGGACCATAAAAAAGAATCTTTAAAGTGTTGCACTGTAATAGATTTGCAAAAAGCGATTATAGTACTATTTAATACTATAGACACTTTACTGACACTTTTATGTACCTATTATGCACTAATAATGCGTCGAATTAACTTTTATAGTACTAGTATTGTAACAGTATCGCAAACACTATTACAGGATCAATCTGCACTATAAAAGGACTTTGCACGACCATTACATAACGTTTTAGCTTTTTAAATGCTCCCTCAACATCGCTATAGGGCTACCCAAATCCATTAAAATATGGCTGCCGTTTTCTGAAAGTGATAGCACATTAGCAGCACGACTGGAGCCCATGTGTACTATAGCAGCCACAGTCGGGACAAGTCCTAATTTTATTAATTAAAATTTAATTAAAACAGTAAAATTATGAAGGCGCATTGTCAAATTTGAAATCAGCATAATGATTTTGTCAATACAATTATTTTCGCAAGTGCAAGTACCGGCAGAATTACGGTTCACGAATGTTTTTTAGTATGTACCTTTATATGTCACTTTAAGGAACTAAAGGGACATGGCGAATGACTTACAAATATATTTGTTTAATTTCTTGTGAAATAACCTCACGACAACGACAGCACACAACACGAGGCTTTTGGTGATAAAAAAGATCACTGGAATCGTTTACGGCGCAAATTAGCACTATAAACATGTTTTGGTTACTTTAATAGTTCCTAATTGTGACATAAACATTGCAGACATTTCAATTATAGAGCTGATTTATCACAGTGAGAGCCTTTATGTAATGTTTATAGAATAAATCAGTGATAAAACTAGGGCCTATTTGGGGTTAGGTAAAGGTTTACGACACCATTATAGTGCTAATCATGAACACTAATTAGCACGTTCTAAAATGTTCTCAGGACTTTTATAGTGCCAAATTTTGCTACTTGGGGGAGGGTGCGCGAGGCGGGGAACGGAATTTTTATCTAGTATCACTATACATACATATATCGGGATTTCGGGATCGGTCGGGCAGCGCGAGTACCTATAATCTATGATAAATCCTATTTTACTATTTATTTATAGGTGATTTTTACAAATAAACTGGCTCCCTACACCTATAAAATGTACCTACTTACATATAATTACATACATCAATAACGTACTTTATTCTGTTTGTAAGTACGCTAACTACATAGATAATTAATAACTTGGTAATACCTACCTACCAGTAGGTATTATAATTGGTGGCCTATTATGTAGCCCTAGAAGTGCACCATCCCATCTCATCCCGTGGCGTATCGGAGGGTGAGATGGGCAGTAGTATATATAATTCCATCTTAGAGTATATATGATTTCCATGTTCTTGAATCTGCGATTTTATTAGTTGTAAAATTAGAAATTATTTAGACTATGCGAGAAAAAATTGTCTTTTCATTTTTGTTTGACAGATTTAGCGCACCTAGTGTACCTATATAGTGGCCTGCTTTGCACTTCGTAAATCGTGGGTTCGGTTCCCGCAACAGACACACACAGAGTGGTGAACAATTTTATTGTTCTTGTCTTTAAGACAAACCTGTATTGTCTTAAATTGGTATGGTAGATTTGTATGTGTTGCGCGTAAACACGCGGAAATCGGCTTATTATGGAATCAGTTTTGTCTTCACGACATTACGTCTCCTTATTTTATATGTCTATGCATGGAGCAACGAATTTAACTACAGAGTCATAAAAAACGAACTGTCACTGAATGGTCACTCTATTGAATGAAAATGCTTGATTTGTTGATAAAAATACAAAAATTTCAAGGAGTTCCCTCGATTCATCAGAACTTGAGTTTAACGAAATTTTGTCTTGACAATCTAACTTGCTTAACAAACACAGCGAAGAAGTCAAATCGCCAAACGTGAACTATGCGTCGTTGAAGAGTTCCGTTCCGATCATCATCAGCAGTTCCACTTCATCAAATTTTTTGAATGAAAATGATTGATTAGTTGATAAAAATCACTATATTATATGTATGCCTTTAAGATTTGAGGAGTTCCCTCGATTCCTCATGGATGCCATCATCAGAACTACGTTTTAACAAAAACGGGACCAATCTGTATATAAATACTTACAATCAATAAAAGAATTTTCAAATTCGATTCAGACATGCCGAGTTATGGAGTAACAACATTTAAAAATTTAAAAAAACATACAATCCGAATTTAGAACTTCTAATCTTGAAGTCGGTTAAAAATACTGTCAATGTGTATACATTGACAGTATTTTTAACCGACTTCAAGATCAGGTTTCTAATGTGTATACATTGACAGTATTTTTAACCGACTTCAAGATCAGGTTTCTCCTTCAGGCTATTGCATGGCATCACAACGTAGCTGGCCATAGTTTCGTCTGTTTTGCCCGCCGCATTAAAGCCCTCTTGTATAATACGTTCATGGTGACAGAATGACAGATATAATATAACATCACAGGCCTGGGTCAACCACACACGCCGGAAGGGTGGTGGTGGTACGGTGGTAGCGAGGCGCGCCCGGGTGCGGCAATCACGACAGGTTGCGTCAGGCGCCGCGCCTTCAACATTGTGGGAATTAAAAATCTAGTTCATCAGTATACAGGATTACTTCATAGTTCATAGCAGAGACCAATAAAAATTTTGTTTTTCAACTTCTAAATAAATGGTTTAAAATTGCCCTAAATGTAGGTACATAATGATGATGCAGATCCAAAAATATTGGCACTACTTGACTAAGAAATGTACGTTTGCCTATCCGTGTGCTATTTATAATTTAATATTGTTTTTTATTGCAATGTCTTGTAGTTTCAATCGACTCGAAGCGATCCGAGTATTGTCGACACCTATGCGGAAAACGTTTCTCTATTTTTATATTCGTGACTTTCCACGATAATTTTAAACGAACACCTTCATTCAAAACGACAGTCTAAATAGTGTAGATATTAATAATATCTACACTATTTTGTAAAAAAACTGCTTTTCGGATCAGTGAGTTAGCGACTATTCAATTCAAACGTGACGAATAAACCTAATGCATTCAGTCCTCGTATTTTTCAAAAGAAAACAGAAAAATTGAATCTATCGTAAGCAGAATGTATCACGTACGTTTGTATGCTTACCACTGCGAGCGGATGAATATGCCACGCCACGCTTTGCATGTCCGGGTGATTGCAGCAAAAAATGTGGACCCTCTGGCACTCCTGTGCTAGAGTGGTCCTTGGGTTCCGGGCCTCAAAAGGGAATAACGGGAATAGCTATAAGTATAGAACCACTCATTTGTCTGTCCGTCAGTCACAGATACGGATCAGAAGACAATCCGGATAGTACTTTTACTATATTTCCCTAACCACAGTTGAACCTTATTACCGAGCAAAACAGTCGTTCATAGGTCACTAGTAAAAAGGAATAAAAACGGTCCGATAGAGAGCATAATGTAGGGGGCGGTGTCTCACTCGCACAATGCTGCCAACTTATGAAACTTACCAATGTGGTTTTATTTATCTACATTTATTTTAGTAACACACTAGAAGTTACTTCCTACTTATAATAATTTATTTATTTATTTATTTAAACTTTATTGCACAGTATAAAATATACAGTTACAAAAGGCGGACTTAATGCCGTAAGGCATTCTCTACCAGTCAACCTTTAGGCCAAACAGAGAAGCATCATTGGTGCAGGGTATGTAAAGAACACGGAACTAATAACTAAAAATAGCAAGAACGTTATCTAATATAAATAAGCATTTAAATAAATATATATGAATAAGATATAAAATATACAAAGATAGTGTAACATATACGTAATAAATACAAATAAATAAATATATATGCATAAATAAATATATTTATATAAATAAATTACCTGCTACTGAATTTACTATGAAGAGTTATCAAAATTTATTGCAAGATTTGAATTAATACTTTGTTCCCTTTTAGCTGCTTTAAATTTTTTTACGACGTAAATATTATTCATTCATTAAATTAAAGAATTGCACTTAATATTGCAGACAGTAGTAAGTTTTGTAATAATTAAAATACGGTCTGGTATCCCCATCCCATCAGACCCATCACTGACATAATATGTCACTGATATTATTTCAAATAACGCCGCTCAGCTCAACAACATTTCGTAACAACATTTTTAAGTAAAAATGGTCAAGATATGTTGCGTAAAAGGCTGCAGAGGTGAGACTTTACAATAAAGTAGACTTTCCTTTCACCGGTAATCCACAATCATTCAATTTTACGATTTAACAACAAGTTAAGATTGTCTAACAATAGGGTGACTATGATGTCGGCAAGCTGCGGGTCGGGCTTGTTGTTTTTACAGAAATGTACATAAGTACATGGTCTGTTCCTAAGTATTACTTACACAGGACAGGAGTGGCCCGCGGGTCTTTTTAGGCCCTTTCGAAAGGGTCCTAAAATGGCACAAGGCCATACAAAAAATTGTAGTAGTGGCAGTATAATAAATAAATAAATAAATATTATGGGTCAATCTTACACAAATCAACCTAGTCCCAAAGTAAGCTCAATAAGGCTTGTGTTGTGGGTACTAGACGACGATATATGTAATAGATATATACATATAAATACTTAAATACATAGAAAACATCCATAACTCAGGAACAAATATCCGTCATAAACACACAAATAAATGCCTTGACCAGGATTCGAACCCGGGAGGTACAACATTTGTACAACAAAGAAAAACAGGAACAATATATACAATACAATATATATATATATATACATGGAAGAGATCTCTTCCAGTCAACCATTGAGCAGTTTGATGTTATTGATGTTTTCTTTATTTACCTTTAAGTATATTAAAGTCGGAAAACTGTCCACATCAGATATGACGCAATAGTGAGAGCCACGAACCCCCTGTATTTACTTAGTTTTAGTTTGCTACACTAACTATCCCCTATTTTAAGACGCGGACATCTGGCAATTGCTCATCGGTGTTATGCAAACGAGTTGTAAGAAATAAATATCTTACAGTTCTAGGTTTGATGCAGTGCAGTATCATGTAATTAATAAGATTATATCATTTTCAGGAGTTTCTGTTGGGGGAAAATAGTGCAAAATGACGTTACGTTAATGTATTGTTTGTCGCCTACCTACTGTTTTCCGTAGCGATACGCAATGTTTTTACTTTTTTGTTATTATATTAGCGATAGGCTTCGACAGTTTTTACCTATTAACTGAAATATTTTGCTGGTCCGTCACTCTGACGTCCTTCGATAAATAGCTGCCAGATCCCTGGATCTAGCAATAAGTTTAAAATAGTAAACTAATTAGAGGGGTTCTCTGCTCTCATTATTGCGTCAACGTATCTGAAGTGGCCAGCTCCTTAAGTCAGTAGAATGTATAAGTTCCCATATGAACTATGAGACTTCTCTTTCTGGACAATACTTACTAGACGACAAGCATATTTAATTTTATATTTATCTTCATACTATCCCAATCCCACATACATCATAGTACATATGGTCACTCTACTTAGAATGAGATGCAGCCCCCTACATTACCCTCTCTTTCGGCCTCACTTTGTGGTCGAAGTATGACCTCCAGATTGTATTTAACTTCATGCCGAAGAGACGCAACCTCGCACAGGCACCAATCAGAATCACGGTGACATTTGATAAAGCTACAAGTTAAGTGAGGTACATTTTCGCTAATTACCTCTTTTTCTAACAACAATATTTATTAGAAAATTAATTTACGAGGTTATAAAGCGACTTACTTCGAAATGAATACAGAGATTAGGTACTGGAAGGGACCATATACACATTGCCAAGCACACGGTAAAAATGTCAACTAATACGTAGGTATTCTTGTAAGAAATAGCTATGGCAATAAATTGACACTTTATGAGCCTATTCACGGGTACATCAATAGATACCCGTGAATCGGCCCCAGCAGGCGTAGGGGCTATCCATACTAATATTATAAATGGGAAAGTGTGTGTGTTTGTTTGTTTGTCCGTCTTTCACGGCAAAACGGGGCGACGAATTGACGTGATTTTAAGTGGAGATCGTTGAAGGGATGGAGAGTGACATAGGCTACTTTTTGTCTCTTTCTAACCCCCCACATCCCTAAAATGGGGGGTGGAAATTTGTATGGAGCATTACGGGGGGCAAAGGGGAACCGTGTTACCCCGAATTTAACGCGAGCGAAGCCGCGGGCAAAAGCTAGTTGTAAATATAATGGAAAGAGTAATTTGAAGTTTGGCTGGGTCAAAGATTAGGCTATTGTAAAGAGGTCCGGACACATGACATAACATTGTTAAAACATGACACAGGCGGTGACTTGCCGGCCGTCTAGATGGGTCTCTGAAACTGCTTTCATAAAGACGGTCAGGAGCAACATCGGATCTACAAAATCCATTGTCATTAATAGTATCTATAGAAGAAAAATCACAAATGTTCACATAACAAATTCTTTGGATTCTTTGGAAAGCCGATTAGGCTCCTAGGTTAACACCTTATAAAGGCATTCTAATGTTTTGCTTAGGAATGTACTTCAAAGGGATGTGTAGGGGTAGATAGCGTTTTTGCCTTAGAACTTCACGGTTTCGCTTTTTGAGGAGGGAAAATTAATTATAAAAGCATTTTTGTTTAAGCAAATATTAACGGAAATATAACTTTGTTTTTCTGATTAATCGAACTACATTAATGGCTAACAGTGAAGGTACTCGAGTTGGATCCTCAGTTAATGTATTTTTTTACAAGCGTTTATTTAACCCATTCAGTGCTCAACGACGACACGGATTTTAAAACAATACATTAAAAACACAATCAATCTCAAACATAACTCCAACACACAACAAACAATCAACCAATATTGAAGTTGTATTGGAGTTGCATTGGAATATTTATCAAGCAAATTCTGATATTTCTGACTCAGACGTTTAGGCGCTAGCTGTATTGTGTAGTTAATGCATTGGAGATGTATTGAAGTAGGATCGTTTCTAAACGTGTTTTAAAGTTAGAGTACGGCCCACGTTGTCGTCACGCCTCTACGAAGCACTTTCGCTACATATAGTGGGCCGTATTCTAACTTTAAAACACGTATAGACACGATCCAACTTCAATACAACTCCAATGTATTAACAACGCAATACAGCTACGGCATAAACATCTGAATCAGAAATATCAGAATTTGCTTGAGAAATATTCCAACTCAACTCCAATACAACTTCAATATTGGTTGAATGTTTGTTGAGTGTTGGAGTTATGTTTGAAATAGGTTGTGTTTTTATTGTATTGTAATGTATTTTAAAATTAGAATCCGGTACCATGTTATCGGCTACGTCGTAGCGCTACGCGCGTAACATAGCATAATCGTAGCGGCGTATGTGGTAATTTGATTGGGTCAAATATTGCAAGTCGAATTTGACTTACTTTCATTGTCGAATTGATTTGAAATTTGATATGGATATGTATGTAAATAATACGAGAACACAATATTATAGGTAAATAAAACCTTATTATTTATAATGAGTGAAAATCAGTATAATATTAATAACATATTGTATTAAAAATGAGTTTTTTGAGAAATCTTCGAAGAAATTTATTTTTGCTATGTTCCGAAACCGGAAATCAGTAGATTCTAATAAATAATTTCTTAAACTGGCCTTATAAATGCTGTATTCTAAACATGTATCTGTTTTTGAATTATTTGCAAAAAGCGCTCTCAGTCACTAATGAACTCGAAAGGGATGTGTCGGGTGTAGATAGCGTTTCTGGCTTGGACTTCAGCCATTATTGCCGCGCCCAGCGCCAAAGGCCACGCGTTGTTCGGTCGCGATATATCTGTTGCGCTAGCCTAGCGAGCCTAGATGCTGCATTCTAATTTTAAAATACACTAGTAGTCCGCCTCGAACTGAGAACTCGCGATTTACTTGCAAACGAGATTACCAATATAACAAGACCCTTCTAAAGATTTTTTTTCGCCGTCTAGCTCCACAACCCCTTGATCGATCCTGCTCATATACGAACTCTCAAATTGTATTGAGCTCTACTACAACCCCAACAAATTTCATAAAGATCAGAAGAACGTTACTGAAGTTATCGCACGACAACTATTTAAAATCATAAAGCCATCGAAATGCATAGACGTCTAGGTAGCCGAAGTTGTTTGAAAGAACTTCACTTCGCTTACGATCCGCTCGTTTGATTAAAACCGGCCAAGAGCGTGTCGGGCCACGCTCAGTGTAGGGTTCCGTAGTTTTCCGTCCGTCACAGTAAGTGTCCCCACTTAAGAGTTAATAACACCGCCATTTAGGATATGATATGAGAGTTCCACGTACAGCGACATCTATCGGCAAATTAAGTAAACTATTGCGCGCGAGCTTAAAGTATGGAAGATGATTTTTATGGAATAATTCTTTATTGCGTGATCCGATTTTCACCGTTTTTACTTTATTTGAAAGCACGTCATTTCATTGTAATTTTGTAGAAATTACAGGTACAATAAACACCTGCTTATACGGTTAAATTACAAACTTAGTTCAGAAATTATTTTGTAATTTTTTTTTCAAAAACTGTTCATCCTATCAAGTTCAAAATAATTTTCCTAGAAAGTTTTTATAAAGTTCTACTTTTGAGATTTTTTTCATATTTTTAAAACTTATGGTTCAAAAGTTAGAGGGGGGGGGACGCATATTTTTTTACTTCTGGAGCGATTATTTCCGAAAATATTTACATTATCGAAAAATGATTTTAGTAAACCCCTATTCATTTTTAAATACCTATCCAACAATATATCACACGTTAGGGTTGAAATGAAAAAAAAAATCACTCCCCACTTTACGTATAGGGGAGGTACCCTAATTAAAATAAAAAATCCACTTTTTATTTTACCACTTTGTCGGCGTGATTGATATACATATTAGTACCAAATTTCAGCTTTCTAGTGCTAACGGTCACTGAGATTATCCGCGGACGGACGGACGGACGGACGGGCAGACATGGCGAAACTATAAGGGTTCCTAGTTGACTACGGAACCCTAAAAACACAACCTATCATCAACATAACTCCTACACACAAAAAATAATCAAACAATATTGAAGTTGTATTGGTGTTGCGTCTATTAATGATGTATCTACCTAACTAGTAGTCCGCCTCGAACTGAGAACTCGCGATGTACTTGCAAACAAGCTGACCAATATAACAAGACACATGTGATGATTTTTTCGCGCCTCCTAGCTGCATAACCCGTTGACCGATCCTGCCCATATACGAACTTTCAAATTGTATTGATCTCTGCTACAACCCCAACCAATTTCATGAAGATCAGAAAAGCGTTACTAAAGTTATCGCGGAACAAACTTTCAAAATCAAAAAGCCATAGAAATGCCGAGACGTCCCAGTAGCCAGAAGTTGTTTGTAAGAACTTGTTTCGCTTACGCTCCGCTCGTTCTATTATACATATAAGCATAGAGTATTATATTTAAAGAGTGCCACATTCTAAGAACTTTTTGAAGCTCGCAAGTCTGAACGAGAGCAACCGTAAATGTAGAGCATAGAGTACAGCGCCATCTAGTAATTGATACCGTTACTATTACTATTATTACGGTAGTACTACGGTATCTTTGGGTTGCTCTCGTTCAGATGGCGCTTCAGACTTCAAAATGTTCTTAGACTTCTTAGGGCCTGTTTCACAATGTCCAAGTAAAGTCCTGAATAAGCTACTTGTCACTTATCTGACGAATAAAATTATCGTTGGCGTTTCACAATCTTCAAACAAGCTTAACTGGTAGATAAAGTGCTAAGTTTTGCAGGTAGTTTTATCTGGCAGTTAATTTATTTGTTAATTAGCTATCCAATACTTTACTTGGACAATGTGAAACAGGCCCTTAGACTATTAGAGTACTCTTATATAAGTGAGAAAGAGAACATGTCATACGTTGAGTGACGTGACGTCACAGTGATAACTATGTATACCTACTTAGTACTAATTTACTAATTCACTCTGTGGATGTATGGTACTAATTTACACTGGTTCACATAAGCGGTCACCTTGGCAAGTGACCAGAATGGCTCCCCTGCTATAAAACCTTTATTTGGGTCAGACACGCTTTTTGCCGGACACTAATGAAACGTGCTATTTTGTCGAGTGATTAAATTTCGGTGGATTTGATTATGGATGGCACGGAATCGGAGATATGCTTTGTGATTTGACACGGTATACTGGAACAATGAATTTCAATTTGGCACCTGTGTGGTAGAGCAATTATTCGAGGATAAAGTTTTCGAAGCATAACCTATTGTTGCGAAAATGTTTTTAACCTCATTGAATTAAAATCTTACATAATAATATTTTGACATGATTTAAGAGGGAGGCAAAGAGAGGGAGGTATTCCCCTGCACAATAGTTTATTATTAAATCGGATAGAAACATCGATAACATTATAAAATAAACAAACATAATGGACCAATTTGTATGTGATTTGTACGGTATACGAGTAACAACTCACAGGTATATACTTGTCTGAATTAAATACATTTGAATAAAAGTTGGTTAGCACAAAACGTTAGCCTAGAATACACGCACAGGCCTGTCCACCGGATCTGTCTGTTGGGTATGCCCGATGGGCAGATACGTTAATGCCTCCGTAAGGGTCTATTTTACACTTATTCTCCATCAGATAAGTATAGGTATATTATATTTCTATCCCTGTCCGACGAAAAAATTGAATATGTTATAGCGCTTTCGCTCCGAAAGCCTGGCCGATAGCAGTGGAACGAACCTTCAAATATTCATAAAACATTATAGGAGTGGATATCAATAACGGATTAAATGGGTTCGAGGGAAATTCCGGTTAAATTAAAATATTATTTTTATTGTAAAGGACAACCCATTGTAGTCATTTAAGTAATACAAGATGAGCAGAATAATTGAGGCTATGCTTCGAGCAACAATAGGAGGTACCTGGTACAGACTCAAACAAGATTTACTGAAAATATGGCTCGTGAAAATTTGTAACCGGCCAGTCTTATACCGTAATAAGACTGTCAGAGAAAGTACCGCACGAGTCGTTCTTGCGGCACTATTATGAGGCCATTTTTTGCCTGATCCCTAGTATTATTTGAAAAAAAAAAACATAAGTTTTTATATATCGATTATCGTCACGATATTATACGGGAGCCAAATGTATGGAATTGTATGCAGACGCTAATTGCCGCTTATTTACTGTAGACGTACCCGATAAGGAGGTTATCTTTATATCATGGACATCCATGGTGCTGTATTGTTAGTCGCCTACTGTTTTTATTTCCGCAATAATACGTAATGTTTTTCTGATAGTAACTATAGGCCCTGTATACAGTAGGCCATTTATAGAGAAAAATGAGACAACTTCGGATTTTCTTTTTACTTATTTTGGCAATACTTTTGTCCAACTTAAAATTTTGCTAGTCATTCACTCTCCCCCCTCCCCGCTCCCTGTTACCCTTACTCTTACCCATTAGAAGCTACCAGATGCCCGGATCTTGCAATAAGGATAGTATTGCAATCTTACTCGACGGGTTTCGTTGCTCTCATTATTGTGTCATATCTGACGTGGCCAACTCTTAGTCCATAACTCTATACCATTGGCAAAAATATTGTATAGTTCCGGCAGCGTGTTAAAACTTCCACGGGATTTGTTTAAGTAGAGATAATAGAAACACGACTTTCAGTTCTGGCTTAGTTGGGCTTGGTAAGTATTGCGCGAGTCAAAAAGGAACCAGTATATGAGGATCCGCATGCCACTCTAGTGTCCGGGCGGGGCGTCACTATAATATATATATGTAATTATGTAGGCACATAATGGTTCACACACCGGAGTGGCGTGCGGATCAGGGTGCGAAACAATGGGTTGAGGTCAGAGTGCCAAAAGTAATACCAAAATAGGTAAAAACTGCCGAAGTTGTCTTATTTATAGAGGGTAGGGCCTATATTTTAACATTAGAATAAAAAACATTGCGTATTATTTCGGAAACAGAAACAGTAGGCGACAAAATATGAATTATATTATACGTTGTTTTGGACTACTTTCCCCCAACAGAAAATTTCGACATTGATATAATCTTATTATTTATATAATTTCTCATAATACTGCATCAACACCAGAACTCTATGATTTTTATTCTTAAAAACTCACGAGAGGGGTTTCATCGCTCTCATTATTGTGTCATATCTGACGTGGCTAGCTCTCCGTCTATTAGTTTCAAAGCAAGAAGCTCAATGATCGGATTATGATCGGAGATACCTATTTGGTCTACATAGTAACTATGCAAGTACCAATTAGATACATAATTATGATGAAAATGTAGCCGACCAAGGAAATACGTCTCGTAGTCGGATTTAAGTACAGGGATTTAATTTCCAGTATCAATCCATACCTATCTAGATTGGATTTACATTCCACGGTACGGTTTTAAATCTGCGTCTACCTGTAGGTATCCATGGCAACCGCTATCAGGTTTCTGATTTAGTGATTTGTAGATTAGATTCAGGTCCATACCACAGAATAAGAAATATTTCAGACAAAATGGCCGCGAATGGAATTTAGGTTCACTTTCCCCAGAGCGGCAACTAGCGGTGGTTTTCATAAAAATTCAAATCAAATTATTAAATGTCATAAAAGCACATGTCTAAATGTGTGAATATGTCAATATTGTAACAGGTCAAATCAATAACAATATCTTGCGAATTGACATCTTGGGCAGCCCTTCGCATAGTAGGCCGTAGCAGCCGTAGAGAATCCTAACTCATCGAGTAGTAGAGTTCGTCTTATGTAGGGCAAAGCACGATAAAATGTTTTGTACTTTAGTACCTGGTAGCCTGAGCCAAAGTTGGAGCATTTTGTACAGGCAGCAAAATACGACCCTATTTTTTGACAAAAACTACTTCATTGACTAGCAAGTGGGCACGTAGCCCATTCAATAGTGCTCGTTGAGAAGTGCTGAAAAAATATGGCAGCAATACGCAAACCTAACATTTTAGGTTTTTTTTTAAAGTTGATGCATTCTCTCGAATGGCACGAGTTTTATCTTATACTAGGTTAATTATTTCATAATTTTTAATTTGGTAAAATCATGAAGTTGACAGATTTGGGCAATGCCACCACTTATTTTCTTATGTAGCGCGTAAAACTGCATTTAAAATATCCCGTGAACTCATTTGCACGTTGTACTTGCATTAGTCGACTTTCAAATCACCTTGAACCATAAAACTTGGCTGAATAACAAAAGCTCCAGGTTTAAGGTCGGCTACCATTTTTTGTTATTAACTTATTACCGAGTTAATAAGTACTTTCGAATGGCATAAAATTCAATTTCCTACTCGGTGATGTAGAATTTATAATAACATTTTTGCTCACTGTACAAAATGCTCCAAGGATAGCTTAGGCTACCACGTACTAAAATACATAACTTTTCACCGTGCATTACCTACATAAGCCGAATTCTGCTACTCGATGAGGTAGGGTTGCCTACGGCCTACTCTTGATCTATTATAAAATGTTTCCCGTTGATTGGCGGTAGTACGCGATTCTGTTTAAAACGCATACTTACTCTGATTTTAAATGTCACATTTCCATATTGAAACAGACAATGAGGTTGTGTTTTGATATTTACAAGAAGGTTTCTATTAAATACACGAAAATTCTGCAGTTGGTAAGAGAAACTGAAAAATGGTAATACATTTTCAAAGATGACATCGAAAATACGAAGCAAGCTACAAGATCCGAGTGTTATGTTATTTATAAATACAGGCAAAGGCAATCCTTTATTATTTGATACCAGTTAATTATTTTGTATTTTGAATAACAGTTACATTATCCCCAACCGACTTGTTTTAGACAATTAAAAATTACCCAATAAATATTTATTCAAACTGATACCATTACATAATGTCTTATGAGTAAGCACACTTAATTGATATTTTTTATTGGGCTCTATTGTCTAACTGGTAACAATACTCTGTATCTTTAGGTATTTAAATAAAAGTAAATAAGATCTACCCTCAAATGGCTCCTTAAGCCAGTTGAGGGTAGATGAAAACATTACACGATCAAATAATATTGGTTAAAGCCAGGTCGTTAAGTGACAGATCCAGGCAGTTTTGTATTTGATTGGTTAACCAATAAAAGTTATAACTACCCGAAAATGTAAAAATTGTTTGTTTACTTTTATTTAAATACCTAAAGACATAGAGTACTATCAGATTCAAGTGAGCAATCACTTGGCTAACATTGGCTAAGGCAGTATGTTTGGCGCTTCCATACTTTGCTACTGTTACTGCCAAGGAAGAGCAGACATGGATTTATAATTAATTAATCAATGTAACTTTGATCTGTCAGTTTTCTGTTGTCAAATGGGCCCCGGGTAAGTTTGACAGCTCAGGCAACTTTAACCCTTTAATCAATATTTTTTTTAAAGCAACAATTCAAAAGCTTGCAAGCACGTACGGTTAGGTTATTCTTTTTATTTTATTTTATTTTTAGCGAAATTTAATTTTCTCAAAAATGGTATGTAATGTTGCCATAATATCCCTAAAATGTATCCAGAAAGTGAACTCTACCGGAGACATATTCACAACTATCCAGTAAGAAGCGAGATTTTAAATTTGGAATCTCCTACTGTCCAGTAAGTAAGTATGTCATTTACCTACTGGACAGTAGGTCATCCTCTTTAGATCTGCTTAGAAAAAAAACATAGTACCAGACACAGATTAGAGTGTAGCCATATAACATGGTTATAGGAGGGAGGCTCCAAATATATATCTATCTCTCTTTTCGGTATGTCATTTTATGAGATAGATATATTTTTGGAGCCTTAAACAGCCATTTTATAGTCTGTGACACTTAACGCGACGCAGAAAAAGTATGCACGTTGCGTTTTGTTCTTAGTAATGTTGTAGAAGTATAGTGGGATTTTATGTTTGTATTTAGTAATTTCAGTTTATAAATCATGTTGGATTAAAACTTTCCATTCTAAAATTAACATGGAGTTTCAAAAACAATAATTTACATTTTTTTACTAAAACATTCATGTAAGTAATGTAAAAATAGAACAATGTTCCAAACTAAACGCAAACTTTTTAGTAAAAAAAAAACAACGACTGGCGGGATTTCACATTCAATTGCGACAATTGTGTTTTATTTTACCGCGTGAACATAAATAATCCCAAAAAATGAGTTCAAGCGAATCCGATTCGGAAATAGATGGCACTCCTCCTGATTTAAAAGCTGAGGCCGAATTAGCAAAAAACAATTTACTTCCTCCAAAATCCAAGGAGCGATATATGAAAACTTATGAAAAATTTATGAAGTGGAAGTCAGAAAAACACGCCAACAGTTGGTCTGAAAATGTATTCTTGGCATATTTCAGCTTTCTTCGCCAAACAATGCAGCCGACAAGTTTATGGGCTGTGTATTCTATGCTTCGATGTGTAGTGCAAAATAAACACGATGTAAACATTAAGAATTATTCCAATTTAATCACTTGGTTGAAAAGACAATCGACTGGCTACAAAGGAAAAAAATCGAGTGTATTTACCAGCCAAAACATACAGAAGTTTTTAAATGAAGCACCCGATGATGTTTATCTAGCAGCGAAGGTAATATTTATTTTATTTACTTATTTCATTTAAATTGTTGTGATGTAAGTTGTCTGTTAGTCGGTTGCAATAATATAATTATGCTATTAAATCTGGTTCCAATTAACAGATACTTATTTTTATATTCTCGATTTAAAACAGTTTTTTTTTGTTTTTAGGTTATTACTATAATGGGAGTTAATGGCGCCTGCCGAAGTATAGAGCTCTGTAATATTAAAAACAGTGACGTGGAATACCATAATGAAATAATTTTGGTAAAAGTACGAGAAACAAAAACAAAAATTTATCGCTCTTTTGTTATACACAAGGAGTCAGCTCATATTGTAAGGAAATACCATGACCTGCGCCCTGAAAATACGAAAAGCGATCGTTTTTTTATCAATTATAGAAGCGGGACATGCTTGCGGCAAAACATCGGTCGTCATAAGATTGCCGCAATGCCTAAACAAATAGCAGAATATTTGAATTTACCAAATCCAGAGAGCTATACTGGCCATTGTTTCCGGAGGTCGTCTGCTACCCTTCTGGCTGACTCTGGAGCCAATCTCACGACAATAAAACGACACAGGGGGTGGAAATCGGACCGAGTTGCAGAAGGATATATAGAAGAGTCATTAGAAAATAAAAGTGAAATTACAAGCAATATAAATAAAAAAATTAAATTGAATACTCAAAAAACACCATCTTTCACCTCCCCGCAGCCGTCTACATCGCGTCAACAGCCGCTAAGCCTGACTCCGCAGCCATCTACCTCTCGCCAAGAACCGACCACTATTCCCCTGACCGTAACATCATCGCAACCATCCACCTTCCCAAACAACCAAATTAATGTTTCACAGACATTTACTGTCAGCCAAGAGTCCATTAATCCAGATGTACAAGAAACAAACATAAATGCCCCCGGTAAATCGATAAAAATATCTATCAGTAATTGCCCGTATATGAATGTAACCTTCAATATTAATTAAACGAATTTGTTGTTAAACTTTCTTTCATTTTTGAGAAAAGCACTATACAAGCCTCAACCAGTAAGAAAGCCATCCTGGCCTCGTATATAACCGGACCTCACCTGCGGTTCGGTCCGGTTAACTCATCCTTGGCCAGGAAGGCTTACTTACTGGATTCTGCAGTAATGTACTATTAAGCGACAATTTTTTTTCTATTGTCATTTTTTCGTTACAAGACGTCAATATGTTTGCCATTTCGGTCAATGAATGTCATAAATAAAGTAGCCATTTTCATAGTGCGAATGAAATTTTGTAGGAAATTTTATATATTTTATAAAATATGTTTTTTTAATGTTTTTGATCATTAATTTGACGTTTGAAATATGAGAATTATGATTATTAACAAAATCAAGCATTACCTTTATTAACAGATATTTTTGTTGAAATGTAGGTATTATCAAAATATCTAAGATCAGGCCAAAGATCTAACATTTTACAAGAGATGGAATAACTTGCAGCTCTGCTTTTTTTTGTAAATTAGTACGAGTATGTTCTCCAATGCGAACTAAAATGTATATTAATCAAAACGCGGTCATAAAAACATAAAATGATTGAGTTGTCAAACGGCAAATATCATGCCGTAACCCACTAAAGTGTAATGTTAACACATGCGTGATTAGGCGATCGGGATCGGGCCATTTTTTTTTAAAGAAAATATATACCAGACGGAAAGAGAAGTCTTGTAGCTAATATGGGGAATTGTCAAAATAACTAGCTACATAAATAACCAGTTATTCCTTCTGCTAGCGTAACATCAACATCAACAAGTCCAATAAAATATATAGGTAAGTATGTCTGTTAATTCGTGCTTGCGCATTTTATATTTAACTTGAAAACCCCAGTCCGGAAGTTTATCCCACATGTTGACGTAAGGTATTTCAACTAACTTACTAAACTACTTAACTTACAAAAGACCTAAAGAGGAACCAAAATTTTCGTTAGGTCCCATGAAATTTTATTGGGTTTCCGGGCTTTTGGGCTAGCGGGTTGTGTGTTCTGTGTAGTAAGTAGGTACTTTATGATTAAACTAGCCTTTTCCCGCGGCTTCGCCCGCGTACTATAAGTACTCAAAAAGGATACGATACCCATGTTGATTTTTAGACTTTGTGACCACATTTGCCCCTTTTGGGGGTTGAATTTAAAAAAAACCTGAACACGTGTTTACTCATTTATTGTTAGGAATACTCCTGTGAAGTTTCGATTAAAATAGTCTAACAAATCTTCATTCGCCATACAAACTTTGGACCCCCATTTTACCCCCTTAGGGGGTGAATTTTGAAAAATCCTTTCTTAGTGCATCCTTAGACCTTATAAGAAACCTACGTGCCAAATTTGGAATCTCTAGATCCAGCGGTTTGAGCAGCGTGATTGGTATTATACGATTTAATGTTAAATAATATAAGATTGTAATAGGATTGCTGTAAACCTGCAAGTATCCAAACTAAATACATTCAAACTAACAAAAATAGTACCTAACTGAAAAATAATAGATCCAGTGTTACAATAAGAACATTTGAACAGCCACGCAAACCTCAACTTTTCCAACTCAATTAAAATAGTAGTAAAAGTATTAGTAAGTTAAGCAACAGGCGAGTTCTAGATACCCCACCAGTTAATAACGTCCATAACCACCGTTGGAAAGTAAGTTCGAATTTAGAATTTATTGCTGAGGAATAGAGAACACAATTGAATGTGTTTTCTAATGGTTGTTACGGCTGTAATGTTTGGAGGAGAGAGTTGTCACTGGATGTTTTCATTTGTGTCAGTAAGCTTTGCTTTTCTAGCAGTTCTCCCGGCGACGAAGAGATTGTAGAATACTGGGAAAAGGCGACTTTTCACAAAAAACTCAATTTTATAGTCTAATTACTCAGTGTTTTTTGTTTTATGTTTAGGTTAGTAATATAGTTGATCATTTGAGTAACTCTCAATATTTTAGCGTAAATACTTTACGCATAATAATAACTTCTATGAAGTCAATTATCAAAAGAGTTGCATGAACATCAATCTTGAAATATCATATTACCGATGAAGTGTATACATATGTATAATGGAGTCATAATTTTATATTTTTATAATTATTGATGATTTGCTGATACTAGTAATTATTACTGTTATAAAAACTAACCTACTTAATACTCGTATTCGGCGTCATTAAATACTAGTATTAAAATGTGTTTATTCTTTATTGCACCAAAAACATAAATATTACAAAAAAATCATTTGACAAACACAAGACAAAGACATTTATAGATTATTTTATGCAGACTTTTAATCATTACCTCAATTCGAATAAGTAGTTAAGTTACAATACATGTTACGTAAATTAAATTTAAATATAAAACACTAGTAAAAACTAAACTAAACTAAAAACTACTCAAAGAGCCCCCCTCGAGCTGTACCAGGCGCGAAGGTGCCCATCACACTGGCAGCGTTGCCACGTTGGATGGCGATGGACAACCTTTGCGCCAGGTAAGAACCCGCGCGTACATCACACCCCCTTTCGGCAATACGTCGCCCTAGATCCTTAACAAAGGCTATTGCCTCAGACCCCCAACACCTTGTCGTCTCGAAAGCAAGTGGTACAAATAAATATTTGCCAGCAAGGCATGAATATTTGTCGTGTTTTCTGACTGCGGCAATTTCTGCAGCGGCACCAGCCGTCTGTATCGTTCGGGGGAGGTGGGACGCGGCGAAGGTGCTGACGCACGTGGCGTCCCATAAAAGGCATTTTCCCCTCTCCCAAGGCACTAAGGTTAACCCATCCGGTCTTTTCCCATCTGTGCGACTGAGGCCGGGGGGTTCTAATATACAGGGAATATTTGCAGATACTAAGGCCCTCCGGACGATGTCATTGAGTGCGTGGTGTCTAGGAAATCTGCCTGAGCAGCGACAGCAACTCAACGCGTGATGACCATTGGCTTCCACCATGGAGCCGCAGATGCATTGATGAGATGCACAAACATCGCAGCCCAGGCGGAGAGCTACTGCCACACGCATTGAATCGCTATCGAGAAGGGTTCCTAAGTAAGGTGCAGGCAGAGCTTGTAACCAAGCACCAGCTTCAGCTCTTGACACCGACCTGAGTCTAGCCAAATCCACACCTGTTGCAGCATCCATTAGACATGCCAGCTCCTTTCTGGCCCCGGCCTCGTCCCATGATTTTTGTACTTGCGGGATTTCTGGTAAGGACCTATCTGGATAGTGGGTTTTCCACTTTGCAAGGGCATTACTGAGATAAGGAATGGTAACCTGGTCTCCATTGGATTTTAAAATTTTAGATACCAAGCTACTAACCCCATATGCCGACGCAAGAAATGCTGGTAGGCCTACGTCAGCCGCGCGTCTTAAACCCAACCCTCCGTGCCGAATGGGTAACGAGGCTTGGCTCCACTGACCGTCTGAAAGGGACACATTTAGGATAATTTCTGTTGTATCTCTTAAAGTTTCATCGAAAGTAGATACCTCATCAGGATACAACCATGTTGGTGTTGTTCTTAAAAGATAAGTAATTTTTGGAACTGCGAAACACATTCGAAGCAGAGTCAGGGCGACATGGGCACCGATGTTAGAGAGACGCTGTCGAGCGAGCAGATAGTTAATGAGAATTGATAGATAGTCGCTTTATTTTATAGAAGAGTAATTTGCAATTACGAGCAAGTTACTTACGAGTAGGTAAGTGATCAATTACGTGATTAGTGATTACTTGGTGCTTTTCTATGTATTATTTAAATATAAAAAATAAAATACATTGATCCTATATCGATTTGATACTGGTATTGTAGGTACAGGTACATACTGCATAATGCATGTACGCGTAGTAGGTACGCGTTACATATTAGTTAATAAGTAGTTAAAATCATTTTAGACCACAAGATACACTTGACAGGAAATACACTTTTTGGCAGTATTTTTGTTGATTTTTGATTATTTGTTGTGTGTTGGGTGTAGTTTTAATTTTAATGTTTATTTATGTATTTCAAAGTTAGAATGCGGCACCCTAGCTGTATGCCGTACATACAGTAACACGTACCGCTCACCATACCTACACAAGTAGGTACACAATTTTTGTTAGCGAATTTCCAACCAATTTACTAAGAATTAGGGTGCATTTTCCTTTTTCTTTATGGGATTTAAACACGGTTTAAATTTTATTAAAGTAAAATGTACATGCTATCGTACAGTCACCCGCAATAGTATCTTCCTACACGAAGGCCGTAAAAATATGTGACACGCTCTTATGAACTCAATTAAGAACGTGTCACATATTTTTGCGATCTTCGTGTAGGAAGATACTATTGCCGGTGACTGTACAAGTAAATTAGAATAAATGGCAGAAGTAGAGGTTACAAAAAAAGTATTTTGAACCAAAACTTTGCCTGACCCATTCCACAGGACCAACTTAAGAATACCTAATAAGTTTCATGGCACTAACCAAACAACAATGTCGCTCCAACCCAACAAAACAGCTCACTCCTACCCACACTTTATTAAATATTAACGAGTGGACAATTTTTACTGGTTTTAAATACCGCACCCAGCTTAATAGAGTGTAAAAATATTAACAATAAAATTACGACTTCCGAAAGATGTATAAAGAAATAACCCTTTCAAAAGGCACTTAGAAGTTTTAGTGGAAAGTAAAAAAAGTTTATGTAGTGACGGTTGGGCGGGCGAGCCGTAGGGCGAGCAGCTCGGTCGCCGCGCGGAGTCGCACTGCCGAGCTTTCGCCGGAGCTTTTACTTGCAACTTAACTGAGCTTCTGAACTTCCGAGAATATTTACTTTGGTATCGCCACAAGCTAGTTAGTGTTTTTCTGAGTTTTTTTAGGAAGCTTATGCAGCAATTTCAATCAAGTTACACAAAATTACTGTGTTACTGTAAATAACAGTCGAGTTCGCCAATGTACTTTTATTTTTTCAGCCATATTAGGGAAAATTTTAAATGAGACTACATACTTTTTTAGGGTTCCGTAGTCAACTAGGAACCCTTATAGTTTCGCCATGTCTGTCCGTCCGTCCGTCCGTCCGCGGATAATCTCAGTGACCGTTAGCACTAGAAAGCTGAAATTTGGTACTAATATGTATATCAATCACGCCGACAAAGTGGTGAAATAAAAAGTGGAAAAAAATGTTTTATTAGGGTACCTCCCCTATACGTAAAGTGGGGAGTGATTTTTTTTTTTCATTTTAACCCTAACGTGTAATATATTGTTGGATAGGTATTTAAAAATGAATAGGGGTTTACTAAAATCATTTTTTGATAATGTAAATTGTATAATGTGATGTATAATAGTATAATGTAATGTAATCCGGAAATAATCGCTCCAGAAGTTAAAAAAAATGTGCCCCGCCTCTAACTTTTGAACCATAAGTTTTAAAAATATGAAATAATCTCAAAAGTAGAACTTTATAAAAAAATTCTAGGAAAATTATTTTGAACTTGATAGGTTGAATAGTTTTTGAAAAAAAATTACAAAATAATTTCTGAACTAAGTTTGTTTTAACCGTATAAGCAGGTGTTTATTGTACCTGTAATTTCTACAAAATCACAATGAAATGACGTGCTTTCAAAAACTCTTAAGTGGGGACACTTACTGTGACGGACGGAAAACTACGGAACCCTACACTGAGCGTGACCCGACACGCTCTTGGCCGGTTTTTTTCTATTAGTGTTACGCTTAAGCCAATAAGATGCAAAATGGCGAATTGTTTTCCAAAAATAGCACTACTACAATCGCACGATTTTTCTTATCCGAAAAATACAAATAAACTACAGATTACACATACGTATTTTAAAATATATCACTCAATGAGTCTTCAATATATTTGAGTCTAAGGTCATAAAATTGCTCTAGCTAAACATACGCGCCCTTGAAAAATATATAAGAAAATGAAATAAACTGTTCCACTTATTCCTCAGACTCATTTTCCAACGTGTTTATGTATTTTACGTACTAGTATAACTTAATTTTAATAAATAAAATCCTCTCTTTTCACCTCTCCAAGCAAAAATCGCGAACTACTTATAAATGAGACAAGAAAATAAAAAAGCGTTCCACTAATACGATTTCAAAAGAAACTTTCTTTCAAAATATGTATACAAACCACAGATAAGGTAACCACTAGATAAGCCTTAGAAGGCGACTTGGGGTCACCACTCGTTGGAGTAAAACGACTTAAAAATTGCGCGGGCGTCCGCCGTGCTGTTCAGTTGCGACCATGTTTTAGACCAGCACGTAGTGTGCGTGTATGCAAGAACAAAAATTGAATACGTATGAAAACTATTCAAAATCCAGGCATATTGTAGTGTAAGGTGGCGTGGCAAATGTTTTTCAACGTTAAGAATCAAAAGAGTTGGAATTACTTTCCACTTTTACTTCAAAATATTTTTTTTACTTTAAATTGTTTCTAGCCAGCGGAGTTCATTTTGAATTAGTCAATTGAGAAGTAGTTAGTATGCCCGTCTCTTTTTATCATGTTAAGAATGCAAAGTGCTATTCCTTTCTTACGGAAGCACGTGTACGATAGTGATGTGCGGATGATGTGTACCGGACTTATATACCGGCACCACGTACTTTCGGCTTAACAAATATACGAAGTACAATGGAAAACAGGAGATCTTTGTTTTATTTTCTTGTTTTCTTTTAGTTTGAGTAGTTGGTAGAATTTAAAGATTTATTCTGTAGGTAATTTTTCTTTTCATATAATTATAATAAATATGGATATTAAGGGTGCCACATGAGCGTTGCTTCTATAAGATACTTTCAATGGGTGTCACATGAGCGTTGCTTCTATGAGACATTTTCAATTGGTGTCACATGAGCGTTGCTTCTATAAGACGCTTTCAATGGGTGTTATATGAGCGTTGCTTCTATAAGACGCTTTCAAAGGGTGTCACATGAGTGTTGCTTCTATAAGACGCTAACTAAAACACAATGGGAGTCACATGGGCGTTGCTTCTCTAAAACGCTTTTAATGAGTGTCACATGAGCGTTGCTTCCATAAGACGCTTTCCATGGGTGTCACATGAGCGTTGCTTCTATAAGACGATTTCAATGGGTGTCATACGAGCGTTTCTTCTATAAGGCGCTTTCAATAGGTGTCACATAGGAGTGGCTTTAAGGAACTATTAATGGGTGTCACATGAGCGTTGCTTATAGAAGACACTTTGAATTGGGTGTCACATGGTAGTCGCTCCTAAAAGTACTTTCAATGCACAGATAAGGTAATTTCAGATTAGTCTATAAGGCGACTAGGTAAAATTTATTGGTAATACGTTTTTAAAGTAGGCATATACATATTGCATTATTGTTATTTGTTATCAATCTAGACACGCGGCAGCGTGTCAAGCCAAGTTCAAGCAAAGGAACTGGCTAGCCAGCGCCAAGTGTATATTACACGAACCACTGTAACGGGCCGTCCGTACCCGTTCAAATAATTATAATTATTAAATTATATTTTAGGTTTACTTTATATTTTCAGGAACCCAAACTGCTTGGTAATATAGTGCATATCTGCCTTTATACTTCTACTGTTGTCTATGCCTTAGAAGAATGAATAATCTGTAGAATTCAAATCTGGAATCTGCATTATTTAAATTTGTTTGTAACAGATGTCAGAATGAAAATTATGTTTTGTTGAGTACGTCAAAAATATTGTAAAATTCTTTAAATAAATCTTAATTAGTAAAGTGTACAGTGTTCACATCAGCTAGATAATAAACCAATATAATATATTCCTATAATGCGAGGGAAGACTGCTGAGGACGTATAAAACGGACGGGAAACGGATTCAGCCCCATTGATTAAGTTAAGTATTCCTATACTTTTGTGGTAGTAGCATAAGCCTGTTTCTCTTTTTCTCTTCCTCAATCAAACGGTTGTGTTTTATTTAGTTTAATGCTTGCTTTC
Organism: Pammene aurita; assembly: GCA_947086415.1. Taxonomy (NCBI): domain Eukaryota; kingdom Metazoa; phylum Arthropoda; class Insecta; order Lepidoptera; family Tortricidae; genus Pammene; species Pammene aurita. The sequence continues at coordinate 14,452,336 of OX352292.1, read as the reverse complement.
ATTACTTGATTGCGTCCATGCAAATTTGGGGGGGTAGTATACACCGTGTGTCTGATGAATTAATAAAACTTTTTTTCTTAAAAGTATATAAAAAAAAAACTACTTAGTATACACCGTGTGTCTGATGAATTCATAAAGCTTTTTCTTTTCTTCATAAGTACTTTAAAATTTTATAGTTATTGCAATTTTGCTTTCCATGACCCAGATGTGTCTATGTTCGCAAAATTTGGGGGTAGTGTGTAACGGGCCGTCCGTACCCGTTCAAATAATTATAATTATTAAATTATATTTTAGGTTTACTTTATATTTTTAGGAACCCAAACTGCTTGGTAATATAGTGTATATCTGCCTTTATACTTCTACTGTTGTCTATGCCTTAGAAGAATGAATACTCTCTAGAATTAAAATCTGGAATCTGCATTATTTAAATTTGTTTGTAACAGATGTCAGAATGAAAATTATGTTTTGTTGAGTACGTCAAAAATATTGTAAAATTCTTTAAATACATCTTAATTAGTAAAGTGTACAGTGTTCACATCAGCTAGATAATAAACCAATATAATATATTCCTATAATGCGAGGGAAGACTGCTGAGGACATATAAAACGGACGGGAAACGGACTCAGCCCCATTGATTAAGTTAAGTATTCCTATACTTTTATGTTTTAAATACTATAATGTCCCGCCTTACCAAAGTTATTTTATTTGATGTGCTTGTGTGTATTCAATGTTAAAGGCCCTCCCTGTGTCCCTAACTTCATTCCTTCCTTACTGACCTTTGAGTGCAAGAGTGAACTTTCTGCGAAACCGGTATTTCTGACTTTGTAACTAGGCAAGACAACTATATATAGACAGTGGTAGTATAAGGATGATACTTAGATGTGACCTATATATACTTATTTAATAATAACAGCATTTCACAGCGACAAGGTAGGTATTCATCTAATGGGCCCATCAATTCTAGGTTTTATGACATACAAATAGCTAAAAGGACTGAGTAAAGACAATTCGACACACTGACCATACCTTCCCTACTTTAAGCTCATTGTTCTATACTTACTCGGACTAACTGACATCGTACAAAGACAACCCTCATGAAAATATTCCCATATAGGTCTAGGGATACTTAATGGCCGTTTGGTCATACAATCTTTAAAAAACAGGAGGTCGATGAAGAAGCATGATGAAGGACGGGCTGGGCGCGGACGAGCTTTCTTTACTGTGTTTGTCTGGGTTACTTCAGAACACAACTTAGAGGAATAGACGATCACTGGCCAATTCACGAAGATTCACTATAAGGACATAAGGTAACTGGCGATAACTTAGATTAAGTTAGACTAGGGCTTTCAGTCCTTAGAGTTCGTAACAGTTTGATTGCCGTGACCTGCACGTATTCGATATTCAGCGTACCTACTTAGGATGTTTTTATCGCCAGTTCCTTGTATTTATCTTTGTGAGTCAAAAAAGTGGCTTTTAGCCACAGTTTGTTGCTGTTGAAGTGGATAGTATAGTGGAAAGCTGTTTCGTGCCTCTCCTGTCCTTAAAATGCTTAAAACCTACGAGATATAATAATAATAAAAAACTTCACATATAAATTTAGTATACGGTGTGGCCTTAGTTAGTGGACGGAACTTTAAATCCCGCATAGGGTTAGTTCTTAGAAATGCTCTAACACATATATTTTTTTAATTAGAACAGGAGTTGCAAAAATTAATATATTAACAAAAGGATTTTTTAATATCCGACAACAAAGAGAAACAATTTTTGACAGAAACATATTAGCAACGCGATATGCTTGTATGTGAGTGTTGATGTTGGCAGTTGCCATCACACACTTTGTCACATAAGACATTTGTTAAATTTGTAATAAGTGTCATGAATAAAAAAATGACCAAATAGAGTAAAGAAGGTTTCATACTGTTCAATGAGGATGTATGTATATTTTCATGACTTTAAAATATCATACAGGCTGCTCTAAGGTCAAACTAAGAAATCGTAAATTGTCAATTTCTTCGTATGAGGTTCTTCAAAAAAGGAATGTATAGGTTCTTAAAGGGTAGGCAACGCGCATATAAGTCTTCTGAGTTTGCAGGCGTCCATGGGCTGCGGTATCTGCTTGCCATCAGGAGGGCCGTATGCTCGTTTTCCAACGTCGTGGTATAAAAAAAACACACTCATACGGCAACTTCATTATTGCGGGTTGACAAACTTGAAATCATGAAGTTTGCTGAGGCAGATATACAGGATGGCAGGTGACAACGGATCTTCCCGGAAGTTTTGAATCGTTTGAGTAGATTTGTAATAGTTAGAATCATAATTATAAATAAATAAAAAAAAAAACCAAATTCACTACTTTTTCACTATGGTGACGACCCTATTGTATCTGCTTAAGGTTTAGCACAAAATAGTTTTTTTTTGTGTGAATGTTTAAAAGGCTATAAGTTAGATACGGTTTCACACATCTACATAGTTTCTATGGGGGAAATATAGTGCTAAGGCTAAACTAACTCCCATTTCGTAATGAGCCCTCGTGGACTTCCACCGTGTATACTCTATAACATGTGAGAAGTGTTTAAGAGGCCTTATTCCCAAAACGCGCGAATTTCACGAAATGCTTCATTTTCTTCGAAGGCTATGGCGAAAATACTAAGTTTTTTTAAATCAACTATTGATGCACATAATAGTTCATTTCTTTGTCTAGACGGCCATCGGAGCAAATATTACATTTTAACGAGTGAAATATGAAAAAAATTGGTTGTCTTGGAAGGCCTTTCCGGATTTTCCAGTTAGGTGTACCGTTCATTTTCAGATTACGCAAAAAAGGGTAAAAATTCTTATTCAATTTGAATTAAATTCAATTGAGTATATTATGTATGAGACGGCCATGGAAATAAAAATCGAAGATTCATCTTGGATAATCGACAAAATACCTTCTGATTATATGCCAGTTTTTTGATGAAAACACGGTTACATTTCATTTTTTCCACGAAAACCCTATGAATATTTTGCCCTAAAAATATTACCATTGCAAAGTTAAACTATATTTCTATCACGATAAAAACATTACTATAGCAGTAAATTTCAAATTACTATGAATTTTAAAAAATGACACTTAAATCACACTTCACAGGACACTTTTTATAAGAATCGTATTTTTGGGTACTTCATAATAATAAACATGGTTCAAAATTATTTTTTTGTATTACTAATCCCATCAAAAACATAAATGTGAAAGGCTGCCAAGTTCGATACTATGGGAATGCTTCGCCTATAAAAGAAGTGAGATCTGAATAAATACCAAGTTCCATAAAAATACCTCAAATCATAAATAGTTATAGGAATGCACACTTGATTTCCAGCAGTTTTTAAGGTACATTTTGAATAAGTATCACGTTACATAGAAATACCTAAAATTATAATAGTCAGAGAAACGCACACCGGTTTTTTTAGCAGTTTCCTGATAACATTTATTATTTTCAGTACTTTTTAATGATGTTACTTGGCAAGTTTTCACACACCACACACCTTTTCAATGCAATGAATCGACACCTTTGGACTGCAATGTGTCAAGTATATAATTTTCTATTAAAACTTGCCAAGTTACATCATTAAAAAGTACTGAAAATAATAAATGTTATCAGGAAACTGCTAAAAAACCGGTGTGCGTTTCTCTAACTATTATAATTTTAGGTATTTCTATGTAACGTGATACTTATTCAAAATGTACCTTAAAAACTGCTGGAAATCAAGTGTGCATTCCTATAACTATTTATGATTTGAGGTATTTTTATGGAACTTGGTACTTATTCAGATCTCACTTCTTTTATAGGCGAAGCATTCCCATAGTATCGAACTTGGCAGCCTTTCACATTTATGTTTTTGATGGGATTTCATTTATTTTTGTTAGGTGTAGGTTCTTTATTATTTTTTTATCACTTTTGCTTTAGGCAATGTCTCATTCCACTTAGGTATGTACTTTATACTATAACCCTTTATACTAAGCGTCTAATTCTAATTTACTATTTATTTATAGGTGATTTTTACAAATAAACTGGCTCCCTACACTTATAAAATGTACCTACTCACATATAATTACATACATCAATAACGTACTTTATTCTGTTTGTAAGTACGCTACCTACATAGATAATTAATAATTTGGTAATACCTACCTACCAGTAGGTATTATAATTGGTGGCCTATTATGTAGCCCTAGAAGTGCACCATCCCATCTCATCCCGTGGCGTATCGGAGGGTGAGATGGGCAGTAGTATATATAATTCCATCTTAGAGTATATATGATTTCCATGTTCTTGAATCTGCGATTTTATTAGTTGTAAAATTAGAAATTATTTAGACTATGCGAGAAAAAATTGTCTTTTCATTTTTGTTTGACTGATTTAGCGCACCTAGTGTACCTAGTGACCTGCTTTGCACTTCGTAAATCGTGGATTCGGTTCCCGCAACAGACACACACAGAGTGGTGAACAATTTTATTGTTCTTGTCTTTAAGACAAACATGTATTGTCTTAAATTGGTATGTCTCTAAATTTAAATAAGTCTTATCTCATTTCCACTCCATACCTACTTATAATAGAACAAAATTACACATTCGTTGTTTTCGAAACTGACTCACACTTGGCCGTTTTCAGATTTTTACTTTATTTCGACCTAAAGACAAACCTTCGATCCAAATTTCAGGTCGGTACGACCATTGGAAGATAGACCCATTTAGTTCATTATGACTTCATAGTAGAACAAAGTTACACCTTCGCTATTTTTAAAACTGACTCACACTTGGCCGTTTTCAGATTTTTCCCTTTACTTTGACCTTAAGACCTATCTCCATGCCAAATTTCAAGTCAGTACGACCATTGGAAGTGGTCTAGGTTTTTGATGAGTCAGTGAGTGAGTGTATAGTAAAAATAGCGATTTTCTGACGTCAATATCTCAAGAACTGCTATAGGTAGAATAATGAAATTTTGTATTCTAGACAATTAAGGGGATGTCAACAGACACTCGAAATTTCATATGCGTAGATAAAATATGTTTTGAGTTATGGGGTGGTCGAAATTGGCCCGAAATGGTTCGTGTAATATAACCCACGGCCTGTCGCTTTTTTTTGCTCGAACTTGGCGGACACACTGCCGTGTGTCTAGATACTTCAAACTATCTTATAAATAGCATTCTATGCGGCTTTTTTCATTAATAGAGTTTTTCGACCTTTTAGGGAATAAGGAGCCTTAAAGTTCATTTATTCCTTCAAAATTTAGGCCAACCTTTTTTGAACGAAATTCCTTATTGGACGGTTCGCGGATGGGGGCTAGGCGAAATGGAGGTCACGTGACCGTCACGAAAAAGCGTCACGTCACGAAAACGCGACACAAAGACATACGATTGAGAAACATGTAAAATGAAATAGAATAAATTGAAGTGTATTTATTTATTTATCGTATGGCTACATGTCACTGGATACAGATAGGCATTTCTTCCCTGTGGTAGTAGTAGTGGGAAAGCAGATGATGAAGAAAATCCAGCGAGTGCTGCGAGGTCCAGATGGGACAGTGCAGCTGCCAAGTTTGTTACTCTTTTGAAGTGTATTGACAAAGTGAAAAAAGAAAATCAAAAAATCCACAAACTCAAAAAAAAAAATCTAAAAATCTAAAAATCTGAAAAAAAATAAAAATCAAAAAAAAAAAAAAATAAAAAAAAAATCTAAAAATTTAAATAATAATAATTCCAAATTTCAAAAATGCCAAAATATTCAAAAAATACGAAAAAGTCAAAAATGAAATAAAATTAAATAACATAACTTCGTTTCAAGCGATAGTTCCACGACACTCACGCATTTTTTAGGGTTCCGTAGTCAACTAGGAACCCTTATAGTTTCGCCATGTCTGCCCGTCCGTCCGTCCGTCCGTCCGCGGATAATCTCAGTGACCGTTAGCACTAGAAAGCTGAAATTTGGTACTAATATGTATATCAATCACGCCGACAAAGTGGTAAAATAAAAAGTGAAATTTTTTTTTTATTAGGGTACCTCCCCTATACGTAAAGTGGGGAGTGATTTTTTTTTTCATTTCAACCCTAACGTGTGATATATTATTGGATAGGTATTTAAAAATGAATTGGGGTTTCCTAAAATCATTTTTCGATAATGTAAATATTTTCGGAAATAATCGCTCCAGAAGTAAAAAAATATGCGTCCCCCCCCCCCCTAACTTTTGAACCATAAGTTTTAAAAATATGAAAAAAATCTCAAAAGTAGAACTTTATAAAAACTTTCTTGGAAAATTATTTTGAACTTGATAGGATGAATAGTTTTTGAAAAAAAAATACAAAATAATTTCTGAAGTAAGTTTGTAATTTAACCGTATAAGCAGGTGTTTATTGTACCTGTAATTTCTACAAAATTACAATGAAATGACGTGCTTTCAAATAAAGTAAAAACGGTGAAAATCGGTTCACGCAATAAAGAATTATCCCATAAAAATCATCTTCCATACTTTATGCTCGCGCGCAATAGTTTACTCAATTTGCCGATAGATGTCGCTGTACATGGAACTCTCATATCATATCCTACATGGCGGTGTTATTAACTCTTAAGTGGGGACACTTACTGTGACGGACGGAAAACTACGGAACCCTACAGTGAGCGTGGCCCGACACGCTCTTGGCCGGTTTTTTTTATTCTTGAACTGATTGCTTATTTTGTATGATGTGCTTCTTAAAATAGATTTTGCCTTATTGCTCTAGTAGTACTTATTAACTATAGAAAGCTTACAGCTGTACTTTTAGTTTACAGTAGAATGACCGGTCAGTATTTAATATAGTTAACACATAGTAGATATATATTCTTTTTACAAAGCTGTCAGTTCAATAATTATTATTACGGTTGCCATAGGATAGGTTATTCAAATGCAGTAATTTCATTTAAGATTTAGTACTTATATCTGTCTTTATGACCAGTCTACTGGTGCCGTAATTTTTGCTAGAGACCGATATCTTTTCACCAACCAATTTTCATTAGGCTAGCTATTATGGAATAAATAAAATATATACGTAATACATATTTTATTTATTCCATCTATGAATCATAGATAAATAAATAATTATTCTAATCACATTCATACAAAAAGGTGTCTGTGCATATTTTAAGAATGAGAAAAAAATCTCATTCTTACCACATTCATACAAAAAGGTGTCTGGGGTATATGTATTAAGAATTACTAAAACAGAATTCTGATACTTATCACATTCATACAATAAATGGTGTCTGTGTATATTTTAAGAATGAGAATAAAATCAAATTCTCACCACATTCATACAAAAAGGTGTGTGTGGTATATAATTATATATTATATATATACCTATTATGTATATTTATTTATATTTTACAAGAATGGCAATTGAGATATTACAACCTAAACGAATATAAACATATTTTCATTTTATTGATAAACTGATGTCCGATTGACTTATGTCATAGGAACATAGAACTTTTTCCGGCATTTTAAAATAGTTCCAAAAACTTACATGCTAGGGATAACTATACAAAGCTTCCATGGGCATTCTACGCCTACGGTAACCTTGAGAAATATTGTAGGTTAAATTTAGTAATTTACCTACATAGTTGTAGGTACCGTCAGCAGAAAACAAGTCTCCAGAAATAAAATAAATAAAATAATTTTGACATTAAATTATATTTAAAAGTGTAATAATACGTTATTAGTATTAACAAAGTTGGGTTTCTGTACAAATTAATTACACTAAATAGAATTTGTAAAACAAAGTTAAGTCTTTTTTTTTACAATTTTAATTGGGTTTCGTTAGGGCCTATTTTACGAAGTTTATATCGAGACGTGTTGTTCCATTGTTTTGGACGAATGTATGAGCGAGTGATGAATATGGTGAGGAATGATGATTGTGTGATGCATAGATTAAAACTGAGAGAGACTAACTGGTGTGGTGGTGCACTTACATAGCGGTTATACAGCATTGTATAACAAAGACAGTTAATGTTGTGATAGGCAGACACTCATATGGGCACGTCTGTGCATATTGAGTGATCAGCACATCGATTAGATCTTGCGCCTCCACTTGATAAGGGATTTCCTCTCCTAAACACGTATTGGAATTATATATATAGCGTAAGAAACTTAGACATAAGGTCAGAGAGATTGTACGTACGTCCTACAACATTAAACACGTGGAAACCAAGAGTCCGAGTTTCTTCACCAACCCCCCATCCCGGCGCTCTGCCTACTTCATGGCGACCGTGACAGTGTGACAAAGGCGGAATGAAGTTCGGACCTAACGAGGCAAGCTGAGGAAGACGATCGTGGATGGAGGATAGCAGTGTCAAGGGTCCGTGGACATCAGTAAGTTAAATTTTGAAATCTGATTGACTACTGAAGCAAGCTGGTTAATCTGTTGTTTGGAAATGGGAGGTCAGCAGTCCAAGGACAATGTCATCGTGACCGCGCCTAATAATAATACCGCATCTCTGGCGTCGTCGGCAAGCTGGGAGTTGACGGAGGTGCTAATGATTGCCGTTGTGGTGTATATGACTGCATACGCTTTATCCCGGGTGTGCGAGCGACTGAGGGCCCATCTGTACAGCAGCTGGGAGCAACAAGCGGCACGACGAGCCATTAGGGGTGAAGATGTTTGATTGGCTGTGTGGGCGTGTTTTAGTTATTATTTTTATTTGTGTTATGACTGTGTTATTTTTATTATTGTGTATATTTTATGGCTAGCCTTGTCAGTTTATTAGATGAGTTACGGGTTGTAAGAGACAGTATCGTTAAATTAAGTAAGGTTGCACGTCGGACTGTGCAGGGTAACAACAAGTTATTGTTAGCGCGGAATATTAAAACTAAGTTTGATCTATTAATTGAGGAGATATGTAAAAAAGATGTTGCAGCTGTGGATCTCGATATTGCTTTGAAGACTGCAGAAGATTTTGAGTGTTTATTTCTGGAAGTTCAGAGGCTAGTCACCTCGGAAGTAATATCAAAAATGGCGGATTTTGATTCAAAGACGGCTCTTTCGCTATTGCCTGTGGTAGATGTGGAGGAAGGTCAAATTAACCAATTAATCGATGGATTGCAATTTTATAGTAGTACATTGAAGGAAAAAGATCATCCCGTTTTAATAAATTTTGTTGTAAAAACGCGGTTGTCGAGTAAAGCGAAATTAAAGATTAAAAATGAGTACTCGACCGTGCCGGATTTGGTTGGCGATATTAGGAAGTACTTGTTACCTAAAAAATCATATACTGCCATCCTGTCGCAGCTACAAAGGTATACGCAGGGAAATAGGAGTATAGAAGTTTTCGGGAGTGAAATAGAGCAGTTATTTACTAATTTAACTATAGCTCAGGCAGATGGGAATTCGGTAGCGCACGATATTCTTAGGCCGATAAATGAAAAAACTGCAATTAGGCGTTTTGCGGAAGGCTTAAACAGTGACAGGATAGGGATAATTATAGCGTCCCGGGCTATTGAGTCGATTAGGGAAGCGATAACGGTAGCGGTGGATGAATCAGAGGTGATCCAAAAACCGGCGGCAAATTGTTTACACTTCTCCAGGCGGTTTTACAATCAAAATAGGGGTTATTCGGGTAATAATTATAGGGCGCGTTACGGTCACCGACCGGCGTATGTCAATAATAGCAACTATAAACATAATTCCGCACACCTCAGCTATAGTCGCAATACGGCTGGGCAAGGTCGGGGTCGGATAAATTTCCCGAGTCAGCGCGGAGCGGGCAATTTTGCTGAGTCGAACGCACGGAATGTCAATGTTGTTCAATCAACAGATGTAGCGAGTGACTCAGATAATCTTCATAACGAAACAGAGTTTTTTCGAGATTAACGGTGGATGTGTGGAAATATTGTCTTATGGGGCGAATAATCATGTAATTGTAAATTGTTTAGATAAGGAATTATCGTTACTGGTGGATACCGGGGCTAATGTGTCGATAATAAAATATAGTAGTATTGAGGGTTTTGGCTTACATATAATTCCGAATAGGTTAAGAATAAGAGGTGTATGTGGGAATTTGGTTTCCTTGGGATATGTGGAGTTAGAGTTGTTAGTAAGGGGTTATAGATTTTGTCATAGGTTTCATGTGTTTATAGGACTTAAGTGTAAGAACGACGGTATTTTAGGTGAGGATTTTTTAATAAGGCATAAGTGTAATATTAATTATGAGGAACGTATTTTGAGCATGCAGCATATGTCGGGTATTAAATTGTCGTGTGGGTTAGGGCTAGGAACGGTACGCTCAATAGTTATTCCTAGCAGGTGTGAGATGGTTAAGTGGGTTTCGACGGATATGCAAGGGGAATGTGTTATTCCTTCGCAGGAAATTACTCCTGGTGTTTTTGTAGCCGGCTCAGTGGTGTCGGTCGAGAATGGGAGAATTCCAGTTCGGTTTTTGAATACACGGGATAGTGAGGTAGAGTTGAGCAGTTATTGTCCAAAGGTCGGTAGGTTGATGGATTATTTTGTGTGTTCTTTTGACTCACAGGAATCAAAGACAGTGAGCAGGGTTAAAGAACTTTTTGGGTTATTAAAACTTCGGTCTTACCTCGATGACGAGAGTAGCGGAACATTGGAAAGAGTTTGTGCAAAGTATGCAGATATTTTTCACATGCCGGGGGATAAATTGTCAGTTTCCAATTTGTTCGATTATGAAATTAAATTGAAGAATGATGCTTCTCCTGTGTATGTTAAGCCATATAGGATTCCATTTGCACAGAAAAAGGAGGTGGAAAAACAAGTTGCGAAGTTATTGGATGAGGATATTATCGAGGAGTGTACAAGTGAATGGTCTTCCCCTCTATTGCTGTTACCGAAGAAGTTAGACAGTAGTGGTGAAAAGAAGTGGCGGATTGTCATTGATTATAGATTGTTAAATAAGAAAATAGTCGATGAGAAGTTTCCTTTACCGAACATGCAGGAGATTTTGGATTCGTTGTCGGGTTGTGTTTATTTTTCACACTTGGATTTAAGCTCGGGGTATTATCAAATGAGTTTGTCGCCAGATTGCAGAAAGTTCACGGCTTTTACAACAGATAAACAATATATGCTTAAAAGACTTCCCATGGGGTTGCGAAGTAGTCCTAGTGCATTTTCCAGGCTTATGGCTGTAGCGTTGTCAGGATTAACTTACGACGCGTGTTTTTTGTATTTAGATGACGTAATTGTTTTCGGGAAAAGTCTGCGTGAGCATAACGCTAACTTAGTTAAGGTTTTTGAGAGGTTTAGGGAAGTAAATTTAAAGCTAAATCCGTGTAAGTGTGTTTTCCTCAAAAAGGAGTTAAATTATTTAGGGCATGTAATAACACCTAGCGGGGTCCTGCCGGATAGTAGTAAAATTGAGGTGGTAAAAAAGTTCCCGGTGCCTAAAAATGCGGATGAGGTGCGGCGGTTTGTAGCTTTTGCTAATTTTTATAGAAGGTTCATTAGAAATTTCGGAGAGGATGCGTATCCTTTAAACCGGTTGTGTAAAAAAGATGCTGAATTTGAGTGGTCAGTAGAGTGTGATAAGGCGTTTCAGAAATTAAAGACTTTGTTGGCATCTCCCCCCGTTTTGGATTATCCAGATATGTCAGATGAGAATGTGTTTCGTCTTCAAACGGATGCGTCGGGGGTAGCAATAGGAGCGATATTGTCGAATGGGAATAACAAGCCGGTAGCTTTCGCAAGTAGGCAGTTGAACAAGTCAGAAATTAATTATCCTACTATCCATAAGGAGCTATTGAGCATTGTATGGTCAATTAGGCATTTTCGTCCTTATTTGTACGGTAGGAGGTTTAAAATTTACAGACCATAAACCTTTGGTACATTTATTTAGCATGACGGACCCAAGTAGTAGGTTGACGAAGTTTAGGTTAACTTTGGAGGAGTATGATTTTGAGATTGAATACATTAAGGGCTCAGAAAATGTTACAGCAGATGCCTTATCGAGGATCATCATAACATCGGATGAGTTGAAATCTTTGAATTCGGCGTTCGTTGGGGTAGTGACGCGTTCAATGACTCGAGGAGCGAACGTGTCGGACGGAATACGGGACTCAGGTTGTACGTCGTTAGAGCTGTGTCAGCCTAGGGTGGTAGATATCATAAAAGGGGCGGAAGGAGATACGGAATTAAAGAAATGCTCCAGTAAGGAATTTAGGCAGGTGTCACAATTGAGTAAGGCATCGAAGAGAACCGATACCAGTTCTACTTCAGATAATGTTGTTTATAGGAACTCTACACTTTGCATAAACCAGGATTCTCTATTAACGAAGGCACGCATAGACGTATCGTTACGGGACTTGGTTGCACTGTGCAAAAATTTGAATTTAGTAGAGTTAGTGCTGATAAAAAAGGACCTTAATAAAAAATATGTAAAAGTATTAACAGAAGTCTTCCGCGCGGGACAAGGAGAGTTACCAAGGTTATGTATAATACAAGGGAAGACTAGAGTAACCGATCGGGAGATGATTCGAGTCATTCTCAATGACTACCATATGTTACCGACTAGTGGGCACGCTGGTGGAACGAGGATGGTTAACAGTATAAAAAAAAAGTACTATTGGCAGAACATGCGTAAAGATATAGACGACTATGTGAAACCGTGTAAGGACTGTCAAAAACAAAAGTTTAGTAACAGGAATACGCGAGATCATATGGTAATAACCACCACAGCTGCAACATCTTTTGAGAAAGTATATTTGGACATAGTCGGACCACTGGATGTCGATGACGCAGGGCATAAGTATATTTTGACTTTGCAATGTGAACTGTCGAAATATGTAGAGGCATATCCATTAGAAAATAAGGAGGCTCAGACTGTAGCTAGGGCATTTGTTGAGAATTTTGTTTTGAGGTTTGGGATTCCCCAAACTATAGCAACAGATTGTGGGACTGAATTCTTAAATTCCACTTTGAGTGAGGTTTGTAAATTGTTGAAAGTTGAGAAAGTAAATTCGACACCATATCATCATGAAAGTATAGGTTCATTAGAGAATTGGCATAAACATTTAGGCAGTTATCTAAGAATACAAACCAAGAATTTGTCATCAAATTGGAGCTCATGGGTACAGTACTGGTGCTTTGCTTACAATACTTCGGTAAATACAAGTACAAAATATTCACCCTACGAATTAGTGTTCGGGAAACCTTGTAACGTGCCAAACAATCTTGTCAGCAGAGTAGAACCACTGTATGTATATAATAATTATCCGTTAGAACTAAAATATAGACTGCAAAGAGCACATTTGGATGCCAGGGTCAATTTGATACAGTGCAAAAATATAAGGAAATTAAAATATGACTGTAAATCTAATGTTGTCGATTTTAAGATAGGAGAATTAGTATTGCTTAAGAATGAATGTTACAGTAAATTGAATGATTTGTATTTAGGGCCGTATAAAATAAAAGATATCCAAGGATCAAATCTAAAATTAAGTAAAGATGGTAAAGATTACTTAGTACATAAGAATAGAGTTAAGTTATTTTACAAATAGTGTTCTCTTTCAGGGGGAGGAAACCCCTACTTTTTCAGGGGAGGTGTGATAGGCAGACACTCATATGGGCACGTCTGTGCATATTGAGTGATCAGCACATCGATTAGATCTTGCGCCTCCACTTGATAAGGGATTTCCTCTCCTAAACACGTATTGGAATTATATATATAGCGTAAGAAACTTAGACATAAGGTCAGAGAGATTGTACGTACGTCCTACAACATTAAACACGTGGAAACCAAGAGTCCGAGTTTTTTCACCAACCCCCCATCCCGGCGCTCTGCCTACTTCAATGTTAAATAACATTTATAAGTTATAACTGACTGTGAGAGAGCGTCATAATACCAGTGGTGTCACCGACTACGACTGAGACCTGATAGTGTGTAGAGCCTCTACAATGGAATTGGACTTAAGATATAAACATTAAAGTTCATTGTCATCTCACTATTACACTTTACGGTACAAGGAACATTTTGGATATTGCTATTAATTAGTGTCATCTCAAGCTGACGGGTTGCAGTTTTCCGTAACTGTTATCCAAAGTGGGTTCTACTTCACAATAAGCTAGCACTACCAGCAGGTGTGTGATGCCCCCCTGTTAAATCTACACATCAACAATTACGTGATGTCAATTAAAGTAGGAGGAACATAAATTGTTTTAAATAATATCACAAATATGAATATTAAATAAGTAATATTTAAAAATATATGGGTCGGTCACAAATTGGTCAACCATCAATATAAGCTCAATAAAGCTTATAAAGGCTAATAAATAATAAGGCCTAATAGTTATTGTTTTACGACATCTGGTCAAGACTAGATGACATGGCTAAGATAGCCTAATGAAGACACCATGTAATTGTCGAACATACTCCCGGCTGAGAGTGGTCCGTATTCTAGTGAAGCCTAAGTTTTAGTGTTGGTAATTGAACATTTAACGGTAGGAACCCACCCTGGAGAAGTCTCACTTTACAAGGGCTGCATTGATTTCCTTTCCCTATCCGATAAGCAAAGCAGGATGAGGTCGGAAGTGTCCTTGCATATACGGCTAGAGTTGATTCTGGATTCACAACCCGGAGTTCCTTTGTTTGAGTGAGGATTATCTGTGGAGGCTTGTAAAGGTTCATGTCATACATATGAGAACTTGGAAACTTGACTTTATATACGTTAGCACTCTTGGTTTGGTTAAAATACACACCACATAAGAGGATTATAAAAAAAAAAGTCTACGCTAAATGGGAAGATCCCAATGAACTTAGATCTCTCATTAAAAATTTATTGTTTTTACAAAATCTTATGCTACCAATCTATTTATGTTTAAAAAATTTACTTCCATGAGACACCTTGTCATATGTGTCTATGTTCGAAAAATTTGGGGGTAGTGTGGTATAGGTCGATTCACTAAAGCTGGCACGAATGGAATGAATGAAAGTTATGTCACCTGTCACTTCGAGTGTTAGTGTGAGTGCCGTTCTTATACAGGGGCCTCTTAATATTTTGTAAACAACAACAAAATGGGTTTTTGTTGTCCAAGAAAAATAAAAAATATTATAATATAAGCATAATCTGCACAATATTTAGACTAAATAGGTAATAAATATGTCCGAAAGGTATGTATAATTAACCGTTTGATACAAAAATATTTTACTATCATGGTGTTTTATGCAGATATCAGAGCGCTGGTGGCCTAGCGGTAAGAGCGTGCGACTTTCAATCCGAAGGTCGCGGGTTCGAACCCCGGCTCGTACCACTGAGTTTTTCGGAACTTATGTACGAAATATCATTTGATATTCACCAGTCGCTTTTCGGTGAAGGTAAACATCGTGAGGAAACCGGACCTAATCCCAATAAGGCCTTGTTTCCCCTCTGGGTTGGAAGGTCAGATGGCAGTCGCTTCCGTAAAAACTAGTGCCTACGCCAATTCACGGGATTAGGTTGTCAAGCGGACCCCAGGCTCCCATGAGCCGTGGCAAACATGCCGGGATAACGCGAAGAAGAATAGAAAGGAGTTTTATGCAGACGCTAGTTTTTTGACATACTAAGATACATAAGTGTTGTAAGGCAGTGCAATTGTACATATTGCTTAATTTAGGATGTGGGGTGACACTATTCCATTGTCTCGTATGAGTTTGACCATGTGGGACTATTGCCTAATAAGTTGCCTTGTCATGTCGTTCATGTAAACGATATACTATGTGCCTGACGGCTACACTTTGCTTGATCAAGAATATAATTTCACTAAATTGTCAGTTTATTACACAGGCAGGCAATGATATTAACGTAACCCACATTTTCTTCTTGTCTTCGCGGCCTGGTAAAGGGTTAATGTCAAGAATTAATAGGTGACGGGACGGACGACTAGTTCGAATTATAAACAAAGTTTTAAAACGGTGGCAGACTCAGGAGTCCGTCGTTAACATAGATTTTATTTCATGAATATCCTTTTTCATACCGACGCAGCAATTCCCAAAATCACGACAAAAAGATGCAAAATTCTTTCGAAATTTTGCTGTTTTGCTGTTCACGGCGTCATCGTGCCTGGGAACAATGTTATATAAATAGTTTTTTATTTATTTATAAAACACAATACAGGTTGGATTAGGTACGAAGTACCTAAGATCATTCATAGATACCATATTAATTGATAAACTTCTTATTACAATGACACTTCACGTAATCTTCAATGTCAATTGATCGGCAAACATTACTAATACCGTAAAGTTTTGGATCTTGTTTTCAAAATGACTTCGTCTATTCTTGGGCTAGGAATAACATTATCGGGACAGTCTCGAGAAATATTTTTTAATGTATTTAATTATTTAAAACAAAATAATAAAAACCCTGAAGGTGGTTTTCTGAACATTGAAAAGTTATATGAAATGACTTCTGCGGCAACTGGTACATCAATACGAAGTGTTCAGCGGATCAAGAATAGTTTTTGCAAAAATGCGACAGCGGCATCGACTTCAAATGTGTTTGTAACACCCGGTAAAAAACGACCACGTTTGTCACCAAAATCAGATGTGGACAATTTTACAGGAACATAAAAACGACAACCGGCCCATTGTCTATACTGATGAGACGTACGTGCATAGCACTCACACCACACCAAACGCATGGACCGACAACAGCAATAGCGGCGTTAGAGTTCCTATATCAAAAGGGCAAAGGCTGATAGCGGTTCATGCATGTACAGAAGAAGGTTTCGTAAAAAATGCTTTGCTGACATTCAAATCCAACCAGAAGTCCGGAGATTACCATAGTAACATGAATGCTGCAAATTATCAGAAATGGGTGAACGAATATTTGTTACCAAACTTAAAACCCAGAAGCGTCCTTGTTGTAGATAATGCTTCTTATCACAATGTTCAAGTGGATCGGGCTCCAATAGGAAATGCAAATAAAAAAGAAATGTGGGCCTGGTTAGATAAAAATAATATACCATACCCAAAAAAAAATACGAAAATTGTTCTGTACAAAATAATAAAAAAACATAAACAAACAAGAAAGACTTGGATATTAGATCAAATGCTGCAAGAACACGGTCATTCTGCGCTACGCCTACCACCTTACCACCCGGAATTCAACCCGATTGAGATGTTGTGGGAGATAATAAAAGGTAAAGTAGGGACGAGGAACGTTACTTTTAATATGAACGACGTTCAAAAATTATTCATCGAGGAGGTTGATGCCGTGAAAAAAGAAACATTTGAAGATATTTGGAAAAAGGTCCAAGAAACAGAGTGTTCGTATGAAACTTTGGAGTACCAGTTAGACGATCTTACTGATGGTTTTATTATTAATGTAAATGATAGCAAGGATGAAGAATCTTCAACATCCAGTTCAAGTGAAGGAGTGTCTGAGTAACAATATTTAAAATAGATTTAGTATTCAGGCTATGTACAATCAGGGAAATGTTTTTACGTACCACCCTGAACCCTGTCGCAATTTACAGGCCATTTACATTTAAACTCGAGTGATGTCACCTTATTGCGATAAGGTTCAGTAAACTGTTTCAGTATCGTGGTGTAGAGAGTGTATTTATCTATTTATGTTTATAATTTATATAATATGGCGTTAACTTAAAATTAAAATATTCATAAAATTAATTAGATTTCTTCTCTAGTTGTATAAAATGTAAAAAACACAGTTGTAGATTAATACCTTTGTACTTACAGATAAAGATTAAATATCCACATGATATGTAGGTGTTTTTTAAGCTAAGACCCTGATCCAAAAACGTACGTACCCTATAGGAATATTTTATAGTATTCTTTATACTGCTGAATTTGGGCGGTTATGCATCTAGTTTGTCTACAAATACGTTTTCAATAATCACTTATTGTATCAACCTGTATGTAATCATTTTGTGACGCACACATAAATATTATCATTCACTCATTCATTCCATTCGTGCCAGCTTTAGTGAATCGACCTATAGTAGCATAAGCCTGTTTCTCTTTTTCTCTTCCTCAATCAAACGGTTGTGTTTTATTTAGTTTAATGTTTGCTTTCATTACTTGATTGCGTCCATGCAAATTTGGGGGGGTAGTATACACCGTGTGTCTGATGAATTCATAAAGCTTTTTCTTTTCTTCATAAGTACTTTTAAATTTTATAGTTATTGCAATTTTGCTTTCCATGACCCAGATGTGTCTATGTTCGCAAAATTTGGGGGTAGTGTGTAACGGGCCGTCCGTACCCGTTCAAATAATTATAATTATAAAATTATATTTTAGGTTTACTTTATATTTTTAGGAACCCAAACTGCTTGGTAATATAGTGTATATCTGCCTTTATACTTCTACTGTTGTCTATGCCTTAGAAGAATGAATACTCTCTAGAATTCAAATCTGGAATCTGCATTATTTAAATTTGTTTGTAACAGATGTCAGAATGAAAATTATGTTTTGTTGAGTACGTCAAAAATATTGTAAAATTCTTTAAATACATCTTAATTAGTAAAGTGTACAGTGTTCACATCAGCTAGATAATAAACCAATATAATATATTCCAATAGTGCGAGGGAAGACTGCTGAGGACGTATAAAACGGACGGGAAACGGATTCAGCCCCATTGATTAAGTTAAGTATTCCTATACTTTTATGTTTTAAATACTATAATGTCTCGCCTTACCAAAGTTTTTTTATTTGAGTTGCTTGTGTGTATTCAATGTTAAAGGCCCTCCCTGTGTCCCTAACTTCATTCCTTACTGACCTTTGAGTGCAAGAGTGGACTTTCTGCGAAACCGGTATTTCTGACTAACAGCATTTCACAGCGACAAGGTAGGTATTCATCTAATGGGCCCATCAATTCTAGGTTTTATGACATACAAATAGCTAAAAGGACTGAGTAAAGACAATTCGACACACTGACCATACCCTCCCTACTTTAAGCTCATTGTTCTATACTTACTCGGACTAACTGACATCGTACAAAGACAATCCTCATGAAAATATTCCCATATAGGTCTAGGGATACTTAATGGCCGTTTGGTCATACAATCTTTAAAAAAACAGGAGGAATCATGATGAAGGACGGGCTGGGCGCGGACGAGCTTACTTTACTGTGTTTGTCTGGGTTACTTCAGAACACAACGTAGAGGAATAGACGATCACTGGCCAATTCACGAAGATTCACTATAAGGACATAAGGTAACTGGCGATAACTTAGATTAAGTTAGACTAGGGCTTTCAGTCCTTAGAGTTCGTAACACCACTTGGTGCCACTTTTGACCCTTCTATAACTCAAAACCTCTTTAACGTAAACACATAAAACTACGTGTGTTTAATTATATCCATAAGGACATCTAGAAGCCCGAATTTCATGAAGCTAGCTCAAACGGTTATAAAGATATGAAGGTCAAAAAGTCGTAAATTTTAGCACTGACTGACTGACTGACATATAGTACCTAAACCTAACCTACTTCCAGATGACCTAGAAGGATGAAATTTGGAATCCAGCTCGGTAATTGTGTGTAAGCGTAGGAAAAAATCTAAAAATAAAAAAAAGTTAAAAAATAGGGGGGTCCCCATACAATTTTTTTTTTAAATTATATCGTTGGAACCGTTACAAGCAGATATTTGAAACCATCCCAATATATGTATTATTATATTTTCTATATAACAGAAATCCATACTAATCTTATAAATGGGAAAGTGTATGTTTGTTTGTTTGTCCGTCTTTCACGGCAAAACGGAGCGACGAATTGACGTGATTTTTTAAGTGGAGATAGTTGAAGGGATGGAGAGTGACATAGGCTACTTTTCGTCTCTTTCTAACCCCCCACTTCCCTAAAATGGGGGGTGGAAGTTTGTATGGAGCATTCCGGGGGGCAATCAGGAAAGGGAAACCGTGTTACCCCAAATTTAACGCGAGCGAAGCCGCGGGCAAAAGCTAGTATAAAAATAAAGTTAAGTCAAAAAATAAGTGGTGTCCCCATACAAAAAACTTGTAATACGCGCTAAACGACCGGCCAACGGTGTGTCGTCGGCGGCGCGCGGCATCACATAATTATACACAGAACAGAAGTAAATCTACATAAAAAGAGAATGTAGACAATAGCATAAAAAAGAAAACCATGCAACGGAAACGCAAGAAAGAACATTAAATCTCAATACCTGCCTAGTTTTCTTTACATAAATTAATGATATCCCACCAAAAACATAAATGTAAAAAAGGAGAGCCAAGTTCAATACAAAAATTATGCTTGGCTGTGGGCTTCGCGGCAAAAAGAATGGAGATCTAAATGAGTGCCAAGTTCTATGCAAAATCCAAATATGTATTTATAGGAACAAAATAACATTATGAACAAGTATTAAACTCTATTTCTTTGCTTTATTGGATACCTATAACAATTGCTGTTATTTAAAGATGTGAGATCTCAAAGTAGGTTAGATTTGACTTGGCCAGTTTTTAACAGAATTAAAAATATATATATGTGTTGAATAACTTTATAAAATGACTGATGTAATGAAAACTGGCTGGATTTAGTAAACAGTAAATACCTCAATTAACAACAACAACTTACGGTACGGTACGGTACAGTACCGTTTACTTGTAGTACACATGTCCCATCACTACGCAACCACGTGATAGCGCGCGGTCCTTGAAACGACCAATCGCAGCGCCGCTATCACCCACCCGCCCCTCACGTCTTCCGCAAGAGTTGGTGACTCGCGGCGCGAACAAAATGAGCAACATTATTACTCTATAGGAGGTTCTCTGTGATACAAACTGAAAGAAGTTTCGTTAGTTACTGCAAAATAGTATCAAAAAGTTGAGCGAAATCGAAATAAACGTTTACCGGACTCTTAAGAGGAATTTTCTCCCACGAACGCTGCGGATGTGGAATGAACTCCCTGCCGAGGTTTCCCCAGCGGGCTACAGTATGAGGTTCTTCAAAAAAGGAGTGTATAGGTTCCTAAAGGGTAGGCAATGCGCGTGTGAATCGTCTGGGGTTGCAGGCGTCCATAGGCTACGGTAACTGCTTACCATCAGGCGGGTCGTATGCTTGTTTGCCACCGTCGTGGTACAAAATAACGGTGTGAAGTTAGCAGCCAAAGTTAGCAGCCGCCGATAACCCAGCCAAATCAGCCATTTTTCCTTTCAATAATAAACATCAAAGTGAACAAAAACGCTTGAATGATGGAAATATTGTAGGCTTATTGAATAAATAATAAGCTGTAAGTGGGGGTTGCTTGACGGAAACGGTCGAGTTTTTACTTAAATATTTACCCACCATTTGCGTGACATGGGGTATTCATACACCTATAACACTTCATAATTGGGGATCAATGTTACTCTGCGTCCGTAGGAAACACCTTAGACACGTGATCCCTGGGTGGCGCTAAAAGAGTTACAAACTTGGCAGCTGCACTGTCCCATCTGAACCTCGCAGCACTCGCTGGATTTTTTTTATTCATCATCTACTTTCCCACTATTACTACCCGAGAGAGGAAATGCCTATCTATATCCAATGACATCTAGCAATACGATAAATATGAATGAATTAATGAAAGATTTATTCATGACAATATAGAATGAATATATATGATAGTGTTGTGCTCCTGCTGGTGAGTAAGGTTGCCAAAGAGCTCAAAGAGGACCCAGTGTGTTGACGATGAGGGACCTTCTTGTTCATTTAGTCGTCAACACAGTGAATCCTCCTTTTTGTAAATAGGTTACGGTAGCTGCTTACCATCAGGCGGGACATATGCTTGTTTGCCACCGTCGTGGTATATATAAAAAAAGACAATTACAAAAAACATAATAAACAATAACATATACAACCCGAAAAATTAATTGCCACGAAATGGTCGCAACCGCGCGAATGGTCGCGTGGTGGTGGTGGTAAATAAACACCATAATTAAAACCGTTAAACTGGATGGATTGATGTAAGTTTATAAGTACATATATATATAAGAAGAAACTGACTGACTGACTGACTGACTGATTGACTGACTGACTGACTGACTGACTGACATATCAACGCACAGGCCAAACCGCTGGTTCTAGAGATTCCAAATTTGGCACGTAGGTTCCTGATAAGGTCTAGGGGTGCACTAAGAAAGGATTTTTCAAAATTCACCCCCTAAGGGGGTAAAATGGGGGTCCAAAGTTTGTATAGCGAATCAAGATTTGTTAGATTATTTTATTCGAAACTTCACAGGAGTACTCCTAACGATAAATGAGTAAACACGTGTTTCAGGTTTATTGAAAATTCAACCCCTAAAAGGGGCAAATGTGGTCACAAAGTCTGAAAATCAACATGGGTATCGTATCCTTTTTGAGTACTTATAGTACGCGGGCGAAGCCGCGGGAAAAGGCTAGTAAGTACATATCCTATTTAGCAAAATTAGATCAGTAGTTTTGAGACTGAGAGTCAGTGGAACAAACGACATAAACCGATCAATAGGTACCATACTGTTAAAATCATAGACATAAAATAAGAATATGTGATCCTACGAAGATAGAACTGTGATTCCATAATAATACCGGTCTTTATCGACTGAAGACTACCTAAAGATCAACTGTAGCAAGTGCTAGCGCATAGTCACAAAATGCAACGTTCCCATACAACATTTGAGCTTAGCCCACCCACTAACAAGACAACGTCAGAAATAAAGCATTTGTGTCTATGAACTGTGCCTCTGGTTAGAATATATACTTACGACATTTAGATAAGTACATACATAGCAAATTTAATGCCATTGTTGGCGTAGTTTGAGATGTATATATTTACTTTATAATGCAATGACTACACACAAACTGTAACTAGAGGTATAAGGTGTAACTATATGACTACTTATACACCCAATTACTCCTTGTATCAAATTACATTGTCCTAGTATATGGATAGTGCATTAAGCAAATTGCGAACTAATGAAATGATAGATAGCATTTGCTATCTGTACTTATTTACCTACCTATAAATAACACATGAAGAACACAAAGAGATATGGTCGCCTTATACTAGTTCATCGCGATCTAAATTTATGGAAAAAAAAAGATGGTACAATTCGTCAGCCACGTTTTTCTTCCATATGCGCAGCATGTACAGTCACCGGCATCGGCAATAGTATCTTCCTACATGAAGGTTGCAAAAATATGTGACACGCTCATATGATCCTAAAAATAAGAACGTGTCACATATTTTTGCGGCTTTCGTGTAGGAAGATACTACTGCCGGTGACTGTACGCAAAAGTGGGCAATGTTGAATTTTTTATTAATTTTTATGCCCGCCTGTGTCGAAACCCTTTTTAGGGTTCCGTAGTCAACTAGGAACCCTTATAGTTTCGCCATGTCTGCCCGTCCGTCCGTCCGTCCGTCCGCGGATAATCTCAGTGACCGTTAGCACTAGAAAGCTGAAATTTGGTACTAATATGTATATCAATCACGCCGACAAAGTGGTAAAATAAAAAGTGGAAATTTTTTTATTATTAGGGTACCTCCCCTATACGTAAAGTAAGAAGTGATTTTTTTTTTCATTTCAACCCTAACGTGTGATATATTGTTGGATAGGTATTTAAAAATGAATAGGGGTTTACTAGAATCATTTTTCGATAATGTAAATATTTTCGGAAATAATCGCTCCAGAAGTAAAAAAATATGCGTCCCCCCCCCCTCTAACTTTTGAACCATAAGTTTTAAAAATATGAAAAAAATCTCAAAAGTAGAACTCTATAAAAACTTTCTAGGAAAATTATTTTGAACTTGATAGGATGAATAGTTTTTGAAAAAAAATTACAAAATAATTTCTGAAGTAAGTTTGTAATTTAACCGTATAAGCAGGTGTTTATTGTACCTGTAATTTATACAAAATTACAATGAAATGACGTGCTTTCAAATAAAGTAAAAACGGTGAAAATCGGTTCACGCAATAAAGAATTATTCCATAAAAATCATCTTTCATACTTTAAGCTCGCGCGCAATAGTTTACTTAATTTGCCGATAGATGTCGCTGTACGTGGAACTCTCATATCATATCCTACATGGCGGTGTTATTAACTCTTAAGTGGGGACACTTACTGTGACGGACGGAAAACTACGGAACCCTACACTGAGCGTGGCCCGACACGCTCTTGGCCGGTTTTTTTCTAAACTACTTAAACTGCTTTTTCCTGTAGTTTACTCACTTACACAAATAAAAGTATGTCAACGTGTGAGTGGCATAGATAAGTTATACAATATGGGCCAACCTGGAACAAAATTTTAAGATCGCTAAAAGCGGGCAAAGTTGTATACTTCTACGATAGCAGAGATAGATATAATACGATTATTTTCGATTAGATTTCCGCTACCCCAAGGTTGTCTGGAAGAGATCGCTCTCTAGCGATAAGACCGCCTGTTGACTGCCTCTACTTTTAATTAGTGTCCTACCGAAGTTTCGGTTTTGGTTTCGGTTTCGGTTTCGGCCAGTTTCGGCCAAAAAAACGTGTTTCGGCCCAAGGTTCGGTTTCGGCCAAAAAAACGGCCGAACCTTTCGGCTGCGCCGAAACTTTCAACATTGTACTTAATCTGACCATAAGTTCTGTCAAAACGTTTTTAACTGATAAAATCGCAGTTGTACAAACCATCAAATATATCCGTGACAATAGGGGGGTTGTCCAGATATTTGTGACCACCTTAGCAGCTCGATATATCTGATGGTGACTGTACAACGGCTGACATGTAACTAAAATAAATTTGTACTATTTAACACGTCTATCAAAGTTACGGTTTCGGTTTCGGCCGAAATTGGACCCAGAGCCGTACCTTCTGTTTCGGTTTCGGCAAAAAAGCATGTTTCAGTCGGACACTACTTTTAATCTGTGTACTGTACTGTTCTATTTTATTGAGGTGTTCAATAAAGAGTATTTGTATTGTATTATATAATTATAAGAGTTCGTATATAAGATATTAGCTATATGGAGCTAGAAGCAGCGAAACGATCTTCATAAGGGTCTTGTTATATTGGTCAACTCGCGAGTTCCCAGTCCGAGGCGGATTACACTTGCTTATTTCTTTACATTTACACATATTTGTTAGACTAATACAATTATAAAACCTGTACGGGCTACGGCGCAGCATTTTGTAACATTACGCTAGGCGCTACGCGCGTAGCCGATTAACGCGTTTTCCTTGTATGGACCGGAAAGCGCTTACGGTTCTGGAACCGTAACCGTAACCGGTCAGGGACCATATTCTGACTTTAAATAGTTTAAATACACACGTTTAACCTTTTGAACGCCACGCATCGGACAGAAAAATCGTGCCACCAGCGCCAGAGCGAAATTTGCACGAGCGCACTCATATACCGTAGTGATTGGAAAACAACATATCGACCAAACATTTCTTTCCGCCTAATAGTGGATTTAGTTGGGCAAAATCACTTTAGATATTTAGAAATCATAATAGTAAAGAATATTCATTTCGTATTTTTCTTATAAGTACACCTAAAATTAACTACAAAAATATGAAAATTAATATACAATTTTACTTTATTTTGTCAATATAGCCACAGCACTACTTGATTAATAACGTCACGCGCTGACGTGTTATGACGGCTTTGGCGCTGGTGGTACCGTAACTTATTATGGATGTTAGAGTTGGGGATGAGAGATATTCATTCATTTCTGTATCGATATTTCCGTGGTGTAACTGTATGAAGGAAACTACGTTAGGTTTTTTAAGATAACATAGAACACAGTAAATATACAGTTCTTATAATTAAAATAATGGTCAGTGGATTCAGCCTGCATGCAAGCGTCCAAATATTTTCAAACAGGCAATATATATACAGATTAGTACATAAAAAATAATCATAAAATTTGTAGAATTATGTCAGGACTATCCCAAATAATATTAATATTAAATATGTCAATGATTAAGGTTAGAATTTTGTATATAAACCATAAAAAAAATTACACTGTAGAAACATTTGTCCAGAAGCCAGCTAGTCAATTTTTTCTTAAAACTGTTTCCTTGAAGTATTTTTATGTCATTAGGTAATCCATTATAAATAACTATACATATGTTAAATACGTTTTTGTCATAAATCATTTTGTAAGCACGTGGTTTGTACAATAAAGTCATAATTTTTTGTCGGGTTATCCAATATTTACTATGGATGGGTTATACTCTAACAAAATGAGCAGAATAAATACTTCCAGAGTTATTTCATAACCCAGCAAGGATTCTGTTATGTTTATCTATTTTGACAATCATTACATCTTTGTCACTCTCATTGTTAGAAAATTACAGTTTGTCTCTTTCTCACGCGGGTGACGGGAGCTCATTGGCACGTCCGCATCTCACGCTGGCCGGTGCGTGACTAACGACAGTTGTTTGAATTCACTCATATTAAGTGCTTCACTTTTGGAGCGTACATCTGTTATTATTATATATCATAGGGGTTATCCTGTTCATTACTTCACCACGTGTTCTAAATAAATGTCGGTTGTTATTAACTAAGACACATACGTCTGACATACGTTTAACTGTTCAGTTGAGTAAAAAAAATGTTTAACAATACCATCAAATTATTAAATTTTATGATAAAAACTAATGAACATCGGACAGACCGGGTGTGTAGGTAAGAAAACACCTCGCGCACATTTCATTCTTTTGTACCTAAAGAAACTTGGTATATCCCTTATAATGGCATATTCTTTGTTCACTTAAACTCGGTCTCTCACCGATAACATTCATATTGGTTGACATTTTATCTAAAATACCATTTCATAATTTTTACTTATTTGGTATGAATGAAATGGACCGAAAGCCCACATGTCGTAGTATTTATCATTGTTTAAGGATTAACAAGAATGCGGCGAAGCAATAATATTAAAAGAAACGACATACACATTGTTAGGTTTTAAATACGGCCCTTATAACACGCATTGTATTTATTCCATTGTGACTTAAATAGAAATCTTTCTTTTTAATAATGCATATATTAAAGTAAAAATCTTCTACACGAATCACAGTTTAATAATTAGTTTTATTATATAATAAAGCTTAAAATGTGAAAACATTCATAATTACGAGTACAGTGTTTGGTTAATGTTCATACAATAATCAACATCGACCACTTTGCTTTCAAACGAACGACACTATTTCGAAGTGACGTCACGCCGCTTGACGTGATTACCCGTCAACGGTGAGGAGGGCAGTGCCTTTTTGTTCTTTTAAATAACATTGAGGTATTTTTTAATTTTTTCTTGAGTTACGGGTTATTTTGAATGAAATTTTTACTAGAAAGATAGGTGAATGGTAGAGCTATAATAAATTTACAAAAGTATTTCTATAAAGGTTGTTTATTAAGGAGTATTTTGATCTCTCATTTTGGACGTGTTAACACGTCATGGCGCTGAGGGCACGACTTTTCGTTGACGTGTTTGAACGGCTTTGGCGGTCAAAGGGTTAAACACGATCCAACTTCAATACAACTCCAATGCATTAACAACTCAACGCAATGGGCTAACGCCTCAACGCCTGATTTGTGTATTGGAAGTAGATTTTGATTTAATGTATTGTTTAAGTTAGAATACTAAACCCACTCTGATATTTAACTTGCACATGTAGTAGTAGTAGTTTAATACTTTATTGTACAACAAAGAATAATACAACAGAAAGAATAAGTACATAATATTTGTACAACGGCGAACTTATCCCTTAAGGAATCTCTTCCAGTCAACCTTTGAGCAGTTGAGGGAGAATTAGAAGGTTGGTTACCTACCTGACTGTACAAAACGGCAAAAAATAATAAAAGAATTAAACATTCTGTATTTGACGAACTAGGTATATATGTAGTACTAGCCTTTTCCCGCGGCTTCGCCCGCGTACTATAAGTACTCAAAAAGGATACGATACCCATGTTGATTTACCAGACTTTGTGACCACATTTGCCCCTTTAAGGGATTGCATTTTCAAAAAACCTGAAACACGTGTTTAAATACTCATTTATCGTTTGGAATACTCATGTGAAGTTTCGAATAAAATAGTCTAACAAATCTTGATTCGCCATACAAACTTTGGACCCCCATTTTACCCCCTTGGGGGGTGAATTTTGAAAAATCCTTTCTTAGTGTACCCCTAGACCTTATAAGGAACCTACGTGCCAAATTTGGAATCTCTAGAACCAGCGGTTTGGGCTGTGCGTTGATATGTCAGTCAGTCAGTCAGTCAGTCAGTTTCTTCTTTTATATATTTAGATATAGCCACATGAATGGTTATCAGCAGTGACGGGGATCGGATGTGGGCGAGGCCGCGGCCCTTCCCTGCGGCAGTATTGACTTGTAATAGACAGCACGTTAGCAAAAACAAGATTATGGTCAAATAATTCACGAAAACACAGTAGCGCAGGAAGTTTAGTTTCATACATTTTGTTCAGCTGTTTAATATTGCCATAATAATTAAACATATTATATTTTATTCCTATGAATCAATATTTTTAAATAAATGACCTCTGTCCGTTACTTAGGCGGTGTTCACACTGCTGCGGTTCCCGCATGCGCCGACGGTGTGCAAACGAGATAGCGATTTGCACGTCTATAGCACTGTCACGCTTGCACACCGTTGCCGCATCCTGTTGCGGCGGTAGTGTGATAACCGCTTTAGCTCAATATTGACCTTAGAGAATTCAACCCGGAGTAGCCATGTCCGTCATTTTCTATTCAATAAAAGTCTGCTGATTTTAGAGGGAGGGGAACATCAAATGTATGGCTATTCGTATGTAACTTACAAATAGCCACGTCAGATAAACGTCACCTCACCACTGGTCATATGTTTTCGGCAGAGGGGAACGCCTGTCAATGGTGACTCCGGTTGGTTGAATTCTAAGATTTTGTACTGACAAAATACACAAAAGACACTGGTCAAGGTAGCTTGACAAAGTACGGTTTAATGTAAAAAGTTTGCTCGTAGAGTTTGCCGTTCGGTAGACCTTGCTGTTCGTAAAGTGATAGCTGTATTTTACAAAAAGCTATTAAGTAGCTGCGACCACGGACTACCGATTGTTAACCAAAAGAGTGGTTACACCAGGTTTTGGTGGAAAAAAAATGAAATATAACTGTGTTCATCAAAAAACTGGCATCTAATCAGAAGGTATTTTGTCTATTATCCAAGATGAATGACGATTTTATTTCCATGGCCGTCTCAGATATGATATACTCAATTGAATTTTATTCAAATTAAATAAGAATTGTTATCTTTTTTTGAATATGTTTGAAATGAACGGTACATCCAACTGAAAAATCTGGAACGGCCTTCAAAGACAACTAATTTTTTTCATATTTTACTCCTTAAAATGTAATATTTGCTCCAATGGCCGTCTAGATAAAGAAATTAACAAAATATTGTATGCATCAATAGTTGATTTAAAATAACTAAGTATATTCGCCAAAGCCTTCGAAGTTAACGATGTATTGGCTGAAATTCGCGCGTTTTGGGAATAAGGCCTCTTAAACCATTGAAAATGTGACCAAAAGAAAATCGCTAACTGTAAAAGAGCGGTTTGAATAGCAACCCGTAAAGAAAAAAACATACGCGGGGGATGACGGCAGTGTTCATTATATTATAGCGAAAATTAATAAAATCTCGAACGAACAAAATAACTCAGTACCGAAAGAACCGGGAATTCCCGGTTCCGAGCCAGTACCGGAAATCTCAGTACCGGTTCTGAAAAAGGCACCGGTACCACAATCCCTACTGCGCGGCTTCGAGGTGGAGTTCTTGTCCGAGGCAGAAAGTGCCTGGAAATTGGCCTGCCCGAGCCTAAACCTGCCTACGAACAAAAGCGTTAAAATCTGTTACCGGGGATCATAGAGCTGGCTCGTTTCTCGCTTAAAGGATTGGAATATCTATCCAGAGAGGGAAAGCAGCCAGCCTTATGGGTTACCCTTCCCTCGAGTCACGACCTGGGGGACCTATCATAATTTTTAGTTTTAATTTTATTTAATTTTAGATTTAATTTAGTTAAGATTCTATTTATTGTTATTTAATTATTTTTTTTAACCAGACGCAATATATTTCATTACACCCCGTAGGTACTTAAACAAAAAACTATTCTCAAGAGCACTTGGCCATCTTGAGTTTCAACCGGAAGTCATCTTTTATTCTAACAGTGCTTGTTTGGTACCTACTTATTTGTCATCGTTTTCCTAGAAATTATGTTCGTTTGTAGTTTTATTACACAGATATGCCCAGGGCAGAGAGCTTAGTAATCAAAACGAATTACGTTTGATACTCTAATTGAGTGGCACTATTTTGTTCTTAAACCTTAAGTAATAAGTAAACTTGCATATTTCTCCACATTTATACTCATTTATTGAACTATACACAATTATAGGACCTAACGGACTAAGGCGACTATCACAATGGCGCCGCAACCGGATGCGGCGACGGTATGCAAGTGTGACAGCGCTTTACACATGCAGAGCGCTATCTCGCTCGCGCACCGGCGCTGCATGCGGAAACCGCTGCAGTGTGAAAGCCACCTAAGGCGTAGCATTTCGTAGCGCAGTTCTATACGCGCTACGCTCGTAGGCAATATATATTACCGTTTTTCCGCTTTGTATAGGAAAGCCGCTACCAACTGAAGCTTGCTTAGTAGGTTTGTGGCACTCAATGTGACTAGGTAGAGGTAGATACGTACTTACCTTAATAGACGTCCAAGTTTTATTTAATAGAATGACAATTTCAAATAAAGTTAAGTTGGTATCATTTTAAACCGACTTCAAGATTTCAAAAGAAGTTCGGGTTGTATGTTTTTTTGTTTTTTTTTGTTTTATTTTTATGTTTGATACTCCATAACACCGTCATGTCTGAAACCATTTGCAAAATTATTTTTTTGATTGTAAGTATATACATACAGATGGGTCCTGTTTTTATCAAAACGCAGTTCTGATGTTGGGATCCATGAGGAATCGAGGGGACCCCCCAAATATTAAAGGCATACATAGAGTGATTTTAGTATTTTCATCGACAAATCAAGCATTTACATTTATAGAAGCGAATTAGATGAAGTGCAACTGCTGATGACGATCAGAACGGAACTCTTCAACGACGCATAGTTCACGTTTGGCGATGTGTCCTCCTAAGAGTGAGAAGTCAGTTTATTTTCTTAAAAATTATACATAGATTCAAAATAGCCATACTGATACATTATTTATGTTAAATTGTAAGCAGGTAATTTGTTTTTGTGAAGTTTGACTTTTGTGTTTGTTACTGAATGACAAAAATTTGCAGCGGTTTCGTACGTTTTATAAATATAGACTGGGTTAGTCATAACATAATCATAACAGGCATTTTATACTATACGGGCCCACCTCTTTAGCCTTCACATTCATCATTTATTCGGAACAAGGCCGCGGGAGCGCCTAAAAATTTACCTTTTCCTTTTTTGGTCATTATGTTATTTTAATTTCTTTATTACCTTCTTGTTTTACTCCTGCACTGAGCGATAATTCGTGCTAAAGACATCTAGTTATGGACGTTTATCAATGATCAATTTGGCAAGTCCCAAAGTGTAAGGCATTTTTAGCTTATTAAAGTATGTGTAACTTTCGGAATATAAAAGTTTCCAAGGGATGAATTTTGATGAGGAAAAACCAGATTGATGCCGTCTTAGTAAACTCTTGATACGTACATTTTAACAAGACCGTTTTACCTATTTTCAAGAAGCGATTTTTAGGACAGCTAAAGGTATGTTTTGATATATATAGGTTTAGTAGATATACATAGTAGGTACTTAAGTAATAAATTCCTAATAATACAATGCTACATTTTGTCTTAAACTTCTGGAGCGATTATTATGGAAAACATATTTACCTACGCCTACTCAAAAATAATATTTTATATAAATAATCGTGACGTAATAAAGAGCTCTTCAATCGAGTATGGAACGAGGTTAAAAAACATAAATATGTTAAATATTTTCCAAAAATATCCGAATAAACTGATTAATTTGGCTAAATATTAGTTTAAAATTGATCGATAAACCTAAATTTCAGATACAACAATTGCAATATTTTGCGATATCAAAATTAAGATCAATCAAAAATAGTTTTTTAATACTTTTTTCATGACAACTTCTGGCACACTTTGCAAAACATAAAGTGCCCTTAAATTCGTCCCCACCCACTTACCTATTATTAAAAAAAATCTTTATATATTTATCTGCTTGAATATTGCACTTGTTAAACGAGTTAAACATCTCTGTATAAAACAGGTACCTACTTATCTACCAATACTCTTAAAATACGACAAACATGCCACTCCACATTAGCTTATAAAGACATTGTGTTTTTTGCGACCTTTAGAGCCAGCCTTGATATTTCCTGACATTCAGAAAAATTGGAAGTAATTTTGTTTATTCACTGTCTCGTTGACAGGGGCCGTTGGTCGCATTTATGTATATAGATACTTAGGTAGGTCTTTTCATTCCTGGCACTCTCACAATCCGAAACGGAAATTTCAAGCGTTATACTTCTACTTGCATTTCCTTTTGTAGGTTTTTTTATTCCTTGATGGAGCTTGGATGGCTGACAAGAAGTTTAATTTTAAGATAGGTACTTATAACCTAAAATAAGAAAACAGGCCAAGTGCGTGTCAGACCACGCATAATGAAGGGTTCCGTGTACCTTCAACGGAATAAGAAAAGATAATTATGAAAAGGTCGACTCTGCCTATAGAAGAGCTTATTTCGAGATAACTCAAAAACGCTTTAACCGTTAATGTTCAAAATGATTTTCGTTGATATTTTTTGGATCTCAATGTTATTTTAAAGATATTGTACATGTTGATATTTGGTAACAACACACAAAACAAATTATCAATTAGTTACATGTATCGCTGTGACATACGGACGGACGTACGGACGAAAGGACGGGCAACGGGTTCCGTTTTTGCCATTTTGGCTACTAATCAGGAATAATTGTTGCGAGGTGATAAATGAAAATATTATTATATTTTGAAAATACTTTCACCAAAAATTGTCCGAACTGCTGTAATACCTACTCGTAGCGTTGTTAAAGATGCCCGTTGCAAGTTGCCCTATGTTGATCATAAGTCGGTTAGCTAGAGTATCGTTTTTTATGTACAGTCAACGCCATTAATATGTATACACTTTTGCACTTCACGCCATTGCAATAAGGTTCAAAATTTGGTTCCTTCCCACTCAAAGAGACGTAGAGACATTTCTGTTAAGTTAGTTTATGACCCATTTCACGTACCTACTTACTATTTTATTAACACCACAGACTATAAATAATATAGACAGCCACAGTCTATAAGAACTTTTTGAGGCCCAAGTCCAAGGAGGAAATGACATTACGGTGCAGCGCCATCTAGTAGCGAGTAGCGTACCGCAGTAACGTTACTCGTTACGAGATGGCGCTGCAGCGCAATGTCATTTACTCCTACTATTTTTGTATCCTTGGGTTGCTCTCGTCCCGATGGCGCTTCAGACTTGGGGTCTGTGCTGCTCTATTACATTATATACTCTCTGTTAACACTTAATATACTTAATACCTAATGTTAGATAAAAAATTACAACTTCGTAAAAGCAACACGCAATTTTTTTCGCAGAATGTGAGGCGTGTCGAAACACGAATGAATGCTATTAATTAAAGGGCCGAGCCTCCGCATCTGAATTCAATTCACATGTTTATGTTCAGTTGTAGGCACCGGGATTAAACAACCATTTTTTTAGGGTTCCGTACCTCGAAAGGAAATAAAGGTACCCTTATACTCGTAGGATTACTTTGTTGTCCGTCCGTCTGTCATGACCCTTTTTCTCAGGAACGCGTGGAGGTATCAAGCTGAAATTTATATCAAATACTCAGGTCTACTGTCCCTTGGAGCTGTGAAAAAATCTAATCTCTAAGCCAACGCAATCAAAAGATACAGCCGTTTTTGCCGCAAATTTTCGAAACTCGCAAGGGAAACAAAACCTACAGGGTACTTCACGTGAACTCAGATTCTTGAAATTTGGCACGAAGCAACATCTTATAGCACAGATAAAGGAAAAATTGCGAAAACTGTAATTTTTTTGTTACATCATATAATAAAAATATTTTTAATAATTTTTAATAATTTTACCCCTAATATACCAGGTTTGTATGTACGGAACCCACGACGGTGGCGGCAAACAAGCATACGGCCCACCTAATGGTAAGCAGTTACCGTAGTCTATAGGCGCCGGCAACTCCAGAGGTGTCACATGCGCGTTGCCGACCCTTTATAAAAAGGAGGATTCACTGTGTTGACAGCTAAAGGAACAAGGCCCAGTGATTCCGTCGTAGGCCATAAATCAAAAAAGGTCATGAGCGTATCCTGTCCTAAAAGGTAAGTAAAATTACCCACTAATAGAAAATCTACCAAATACTATAAATGTCATAATAATAAATTGCAATTATCATTTACATTTGTGCAACGAAAGTGATAACATCTCACCCTTCATAGCAGTGCACTTTTGACGCCGTAATTTAATCACTTTGGTATCGTGTATTATGATTACTATTTCTTTATTAATACGTGGTGATACCATGGAAATCCAAGAAGAAGGTATGTAATTTATTTTCCAATATGTTTCGTATGTATATAAGTGTGTTTGAATTTTATACAAATTTTCTACGGGAGGTCTATCGTTTCGTAAAAAAAATTCTAAACTACGAATTCAATTAGAGTTATACTTTGATGCCGACCTGCGCCGCACTAGAGGCATAGCTCATTTTAAAGATCAAAGTGTCCTTAATAAGGGCTGTAAGTTTCATTCCCGTCTGATGTCAACTTTTCTAGTAAATGGGGTAGCAACGAATAAGTGTCGTTGGCAAGTAAAAATGAGATTATTTTCTAGTAAATGGGGTAGCAACGAATAAGTGTCGTTGGCAAGTAAAAATGAGATTATTTTCTAGTAAATGGGGTAGCAACGAATAAGTGTCGTTGGCAAGTAAAAATGAGATTATTTTCTAGTAAATGGGGTAGCAACGAATAAGTGTCGTTGGCAAGTAAAAATGAGATTATTTTCTAGTAAATGGGGTAGCAACGAATAAGTGTCGTTGGCAAGTAAAAATGAGATTATTTTCTAGTAAATGGGGTAGCAACGAATAAGTGTCGTTGGCAAGTAAAAATGAGATTATTTTCTAGTAAATGGGGTAGCAACGAATAAGTGTCGTTGGCAAGTAAAAATGAGATTATTTTCTAGTAAATGGGGTAGCAACGAATAAGTGTCGTTGGCAAGTAAAAATGAGATTATTTTCTAGTAAATGGGGTAGCAACGAATAAGTGTCGTTGGCAAGTAAAAATGAGATTATTTTCTAGTAAATGGGGTAGCAACGAATAAGTGTCGTTGGCAAGTAAAAATGAGATTATTTTCTAGTAAATGGGGTAGCAACGAATAAGTGTCGTTGGCAAGTA
The DNA here is from genome assembly GCA_947086415.1 of Pammene aurita. Taxonomy (NCBI): domain Eukaryota; kingdom Metazoa; phylum Arthropoda; class Insecta; order Lepidoptera; family Tortricidae; genus Pammene; species Pammene aurita. Next base: position 14,416,908 of record OX352292.1, on the reverse strand, counting down.
AAAATGAGATTATTTTCTAGTAAATGGGGTAGCAACGAATAAGTGTCGTTGGCAAGTAAAAATGAGATTATTTTCAAACTTGTTTATATCCTTGTTTTAGGGCATACATGGAAGATGAATCGCATTTTGACAAATACAGACTTGATTAACAGGCTTCTTCTTCACTTAGATCCACTTATATCCAGTCTAAGAAAGTTGCCCACAAAAGAATAACTGTTTTATCAAAATCTGTAATAGAATTGTTATCTTTTAATAAGTAATTTTAATGTTTTACTGTTATTTGTTGGACCTGGGTATGTCCTTTTGGACCCGGGTATGTCCTTAAACTACGTCCGGACACGGGTATGACTTTAAAACGTCGTCCAAAAGAGAGGTGTGGGTACTGCGAATGTCATCTCGCTATGTGTGGTAGGGCACAGCACAGCGAATGTTCATATCGCTCAAATCTTTAGCAGAGCCCGACTGGGAAAGTAATCTCACAGAAAACCACAGCCAAATAGCACTAGACCCTACTCATAGTGTTGTGTTCCTGCTGGTGAGTAAGGTTGCCAAAGAGCTCAAAGAGGACCCAGTGTGTAGACGATGAGGGACCCTTTTGTTCCTTTAGCCGTCAACTCATTGAGTTCTCACTTTTTTAAAGGGTCGGCAACGCGCATGTGATATCTCTGGAGTTGCAGGCGTCCTTAGGCTACGGTAGCTGCTTACCATCAGGCGGGCCGTATGCTTGTTTGCCACCGTCGTGGTATAAAAAAAATAAAAATGATAATACTCATTTGTACAATTTTGTGTTATTTGACTATGAATTACCTATATGATTTTTTATTATTATCTTTTTGATTTGTTGTTTATTTAACAATTAGCAACACTTACTTCCACCTTTTATCCAACGGACATCGCGTATAAAATGATTTAAATTCAATGTCTAAAACCACATTACTGCGAGGCATTTCTAGATTTCAAAAAAACTTTTTTTTTTAATATACAACGTGTTACATCCCAGACTAAAAACCTGAAAAATGTTTGTTCAGAATCGAGAGTGTAATCGATTGCAGTATATCTTAACATGGGTATACTTTTTCTTTAATTTTCTATTTTTGTATTCGAATACTACAGTTTACCATTCTATCGAGAGGTTAGGAAATAGAGGTCGAACGTTTAAAAATTGACAAATTTGTTTTTCCACTGTAAATAGTGTCATGTCAGTGGAGGTTGTCATTGTCAAAATATGTCATCTTATGTCATGTCATACAAATTGACAAAGTAGGTTGATAGGTTGACATGATATGACACATGTAGAGATGTGACAACAACGAGTGTAGAGTTAACAATTGAATAGAATTACAAGGAAAACGAAACATACGAATAACTTTCGAAATAATTAACGGATTGAAAAATAAATACTCTAGATTAATTAGCAATAATAAAAATCGTTTGGGGTGTCTGAGGTTTTTAGTGGCTGAAGTAACACGTTGTATCCCAATGTTTTCATTTTCATTTTTCATATTGCTTTCATGATATTTTAATGTTTCGAGTAGAAAAAAACTTAATTTCGCGGTAAAGGTATTTATGGCCGCCCTTGTATGGGAGCGGAATCACGTTGCAAGGGGGTCCCTCATCGTCAACACACTGGGTCCTCTCTGAGCTCTTTGGCAACCTTACTCACCAGCAGGAACAACACTATGATTAGGGTCTACTGCTATTTGGCTTTGGTTTTCTGTAAGGTGGAGGTACTTCCCCAGTCGGACTCTGGTCCAGATTTGAGCGAGATGACATTCGCTGTGCTGTGCCCTAACACACATAGCGAGAAGTCATTCGCAGTACCCATACCCCTCTTTTGGACGTAGTTTAAGGACTTTTCTCTCTATAGTCAAGGCGATTCTTCCAAGGGCTAGCTAGCTTATTGCATGTTCGTTATTTAAGCTAGGTATCTACCTACTCGTATCATCCTCAAACGGCAGACGTGCAACATACCTAATAAATAGGTACCTATTGGGTGAATTTCAATGATTCTGTTAAAGAACCTTATCCCATGTAGTATAAGAGCCCACGACACTAAACCTAGTTCGATAAGTCTCCTAGATGATAGGTAAATATATATAATTAGTTACATCTTCAATAGAGGAACACGAATTGGCGGTGCTGCAATGCAAAAAACCTGGCGGCGTATGGCAAAAAATATTTTGAAAAAAAAAAAGTCCGGTTTCTAGTATGATAAGTTTCCTTTATTCCTCAAAACAGGGGAGGGGTAGGGTAGTGTTATATACGATAATGCAGTGCTGCAAGCCCACGTGATTGGCCTTATGAAATGTTGCGTTTATGTATATGGTTGCCATACAACTTATTTTACAGTAAATTTTAAAAAATCGAATGGTATCATTGTTTTTTTTTTAATTTCGTAATTTAATAACATTGCTAAATTTTGAAATGTTGAACCATTTCAATATACTTTAATGTTCACTTTATTTGGATATACGTATGTATTGATCATTTCGCATCCTAGCACTAAATTTTATTGCATAATTCACCATGGACCATGGGTCATCAATGTCATCATCCCTATTGAGAGAAAGAGACAGAAATGATAGGCAGACGGTTAGATAAATCGTACAGACTATAATTAGTGGACGAGGTTCCACTTTGTTGGTACAGTCGAGTTTTCCAATATCTGTACACACGGACGTTCAAAGATATAAAAATACAACCTTATTTATATGGGTTTAAAGATCGTGTACACATATTTTTGAATGGCCGCGTGTACAGATATTGGAGAACTCGACTGTACCCATAGACATAAACAAAAATGACTGTACCTACATATAGACTTCATTAGATATTTTACTAATTTATAGCGCATATTGTGTACCTAGTTTTAGGAAGTAAGTACTAATAACTACATATCGACAGTGGGGCATTTTTCCCTGCAGTGACACATTTGTATACTGTGTTGTGTTTTTAGGGTTCCGTAGCCAAAATGGCAAAAACGGAACTCTTATAGTTTTGTCATGTCAATAAGATTTTAACATAAGGTGTATTTTGTGTGCCTACTTAGTTTTGTAGGAAAACTGCTGAAAATGGTGTATCGAACCCATGTTATAATAATGTTAACTCTGGAAATTTCAAATTGACACTGGTGCGGTAACGAGGCGCAAAGCGCAAGTCATACAAGCTTCTTAGGGCGAACATCATGTCTAATCCTACCGCTCACACATGCGCATTGCTGGACCGTGGGCAGATACGACCTTTTGATAGATATTAGTTTTTTCGATAGTAGGTACAGTACCCTCCATTTTGCGTCGTCCGACACTTGGCCGGTTTTTAGTTTTTTGTGTAATGATCTTAGTCGTTTTCAAACTTTTAAAATAAAATAAACTTACCTGTAATAAGCTCATACTCGCAGCTGTAGCTATTTCTACCTCGCCACGGGTACCACGCCATCACAGCATCACACAGGTTATTGGCATTTTAACGTAACACAGGTCTACTAAAAGAATACACACTCTCCACAGTATAAACGGTTACACTCACGTCGTCACTTAGTATGTCTCACAAAAGTTTTAATCTAATAACTATCCACGTTGTATTAATACAGTCTCACTTATGAAAACATCTTACAACTTATTATTAATAATTAGGTTCGCATCATCTGTAGTAGACGAATTGTTTCTCGTCTTATTGTACTTTGGTAAACAAAACCAATAAACAATTCACAGGTACTGAACTCAAACACCATAAACACTTCATTTCAATAACCGTTATTTAACTCCTACTTAAACACTTTGAAAGCAAACTCCTTAAAATACCAGGATAAGAAGGATGCACCGCGACGCCAATTGGCATTTGTTTGTAAAGTGTTTGTACCTACATATTCGTGTAGGGGAGATAACAGCACTGGTTATCAATAAGACAGTGTCAGTAGGTACTTAAAATTATCGTGTGTCAACGAGCGTAGGTGAACGACATCATTGCTGTGAATTAATTTTAATCTTTAACCTTTTGAACGCCAAGAGCCACTAAAGTGGTCGTGTGCTGTCGTGCCTACCACGCCAACGACCACTACACTGGTCATGGCAGACGCTGTCAAAGCAATTTTAGGTTTTTTTTTTCAATTTTAGATAAGGTTTAAATTCGTTTCTCACTAGTTGAGTTGTTGGCGTGTAGCGAGAGTGAAAGCGTTCAAAATTTTAATTTAATAACAAAAACTAAACGTATGATTCATTGTTCTTTTAAGTAATCTAATCAAAATTTATTCCGCTATCTGATACTGTGAATGTTCTAGTAATTTGCACTCATAATTTGAAATGGGGGTGTCGGAGTAGGTAGCATCCATCATAGCCCACTCTCTATCCGACGATCAGGAGGCTGGTTAAAATTACTACTTAATGTCCCGTCTTCTTCTTCTACATGGTATAACAGTTCTTTCACTTTTCAGGCTATAAGGCTCTGGAACAATTTACCGTTAGACTTAAGGCGTTCTAAGTCTCTTGCTGTGTTTAAGAAACAACTTAAATAACATCATTCGTCTCTCCCATGATCCGTATATCCTGCAACTCCAATAACCGTTTTTAACAACCTGAGGCATGTAGTTGTTTGGGCCTAGTTTATATTTTCTTATTTTACGACACACCGTACGCGTAGCGTGCGATAAAACTCACATTATGGCCTGGTGGAGACGTAAAATTGTGTACTCACCACGGACAGTAAAAAAGAAAGCCCTCTATCGCATATTTACAACCTACTACAACTACAAGTACCTGCGATTTCGGGCTTTCTTTCTTTTACAGTCCTTGGTAAGTAATGTACTATTATTATATGTATTTAATATATATGTAAGTATGTATGTATGTATGAGCTATGTAAGTTTATTTATTTTTCTTTCTTTTATACGTGTAAGTTTATTAATGTATTTGGTTTATTTGCTTTGCAACACCTACTTTTCTGTTAATTTACAAAGGTTTCCGCTTCCCAAAGGTTGTCTGGAAGAGATCGCTCTTTAGCGATAAGACCGCCAATTGTTTTGCCTCTGCTTTTTTGTTTGTGACTTGTGTATACTTTGTGTCTATAATTTGAGGTGTGCAATAATAGAACATTACTTACCAAGGACTGTAAAAGAAAGAAAGCCCGAAATCGCAGGTATTTGTAATATGCGATAGAGGGCTTTCTTTTTTACTGCCCATGGTGAGTACACAATTTTACGTCTCCAACTGGCTATAATGCGAGTTTTGCCGTAGAGTCAGGGAGGGTACAGTCGCTCGGTGGGAACAGTGGCTCGAATGTGCTGTGCGAGAAATGGAAAGAGCTTTATGTCTGTCCTCTACATCAATCGGAAGCGTTCCGTACCCTATCATGTACGAACTAGTTAGTGAGCCACTTCGGCGCCATGCCAATATATTATGGTGCGTTTTTGTGTTGAATGCTATCAAAATTACATTTCCAGGTAAGTTTCACTCCTCTTTTTTCTTAACTCGAACGAGATTTTTAATTACTTATATTTTTATCGAAGAGTGTGTCTAATCTACTTAGTATTGGCTGATAATTCAAGGCCCTCGATGTTTCTATTTGTTTTTAGTTCTATCTAAAATACAAAATGGCGCGAAGGTCAACAGTCGTTCGTTTCAGAAAAGTACACGGTGGCTCGCGAACCACTGTGCACCTTACAGAGTTGGGCTAAAATTTACTGGAATATGAATAAGAACAAAAGTTCTTTTATTATTAAAAATAATTCTTGCACTCTTTTTTTAATAAAATGAAAGTGAATAAATCATGCGACATTTATTAGGTTAGTACCTATTTTAAATGAAGAATGAATCAGGAACTATTATTCCGGAATTAGGCTTACCTATTCTAATTACCGTTTTATTCAACAAAAATGTTTTTTGTTATAAAGTTTATTTAGGTTCGATTCTTATGTAGCCATTGTGTACTGTTAGAACCACTGTGTACAGGGCGTAGTACACAGTGACTCGAGCCACTGTGTACTGTTAGAACCACTGTGTACTAGGGGGTCCTAGTCACTATGTACAGCAACGGGTACACATTGGCTCGATTCCCAATTTCTAAAAAAGAATGGATATATCTTTTTTGGTGAAAGTAACAGCAAATATATTTGCTACATATGAAAGTTTAATAATGCACTGTGCTCTGTGCTTGCAACAATTAGTTCAGGGATTTATATTTTTCATGCTACAGCCTGTTGAAAAAATCCTAGCGACTGTTCCCTCCCTGACCCTACGCGTAGTGTGCGATAAAACTCACATTATGGCCAGGTGTGACGTAAAGAGTATTATGTTATGTTGAACATGCGTGGCTTAGGGCAAAAGCCATCTCCACCACGGTACCGGTACACGTTTTCGCCGTTGTACCGCGAAGACGGAAAAAGCGCGATGTGAACGCAAACTAGCGGACCGATTGCGAAACAGCGCGTGACAGAGACAGCGTGAATGCGCGTTAACGCAGTCGCCATTGTTTCGCGCTACGGACAACTCGGCGAATTTATACAGCGGTACCGCGGTGTCGGTGTGTTCCTTTCTAGGAAGCCGTAAGTTGGTTCAAGGTTAGTCAAAGGTAAACCTTCAAAACATCGGACACAGATGTCGTCTGTGACTTTTGTCACCATTGTATCTGATGCCTAAATGCGCTCTGATAGATGGAAGGAACGCTTGGTGTAATTGGAAGCACTTAGACCGGCAAACCAGAAGAAGCAGGTTCGAATCCTGTAGAGTTCCAAGCTTGCAGTTATTTTTATCATTTATGCTATTGGTTTGGTATGTCTTAATATCCTACAGACACAGAGAGAGAATAGATAGAAGTAAGGTGACGTGAATAAAAAAAACAAAAAATAAATAGGTAACTTAAAGAGTATTTATTTGGAATCCATACTACATACACTAGGTACCTATAAGCATATTAGATTAACAGCGTTACCGTTATAGATACCTAAACCTAAGGTAGACTGTTTATTCGTAACATTAAACTTTACAGAAGGGAATTAAGCTGCATTTTTAGTTTTCTGTATTGTCATGTAGCGGTCAGTCGTTAGTAGTTAAAAGCTTATTCTATAAGTTAAGTATCCCTGTTTTCGCTGTGATTTCGTCTCCAAATAACCATATAGTATTTAGGTACATTTAACTTCTACCAATTTTCCACATTTTCTTTTAAGATTAAATTGCGTAGGAAATGATGCGGAACATCATCATTATACACATTGTATAGGTACATCGAGGCAAGAATATTAGATTGTATTTTATAGATGGGCAATTTTATTTACTTTCGCTTTTTTATATTTGGAAAATTTTAGGTGATTTCAAAGCAAATGTAGGAGCTCTTTCGATCCTATTCGAACAAAAATGTGCCCAAGTTTTCATTTCTTTTTGAAATTTCCATTGACTTCATGGCAGTAACGGAATATGGTTGTAACGAAAAAATATATGAAAATTTTGGGTCACTTTTTTCTGCTACTAGGATCGAAAGAGCTCGTGACTATGAGTCGAAATAATAAAAAAAATCCAAATTAACAAATAAAAGTGGTTTAGACAACTTTTAATAAAATGACCCAGATATTGTAATGAAGCGAACATAGGTCTATCTTTCAACCGAGGCAGTTGGTAAGAAGTTATTATGGTCAACTGCGGGCTAGTAAAGAACAACAGACTCAAACAAAATTTACCAAATGTAATAAAGGTTGTATTTAAGATTTAGCGAAAAAACATACAAAAACAACCCTATCTCAACAACACCAAGGTTCAATTTATTACAACTCATAAAATTGAATCTGACGTTGTTATTTCTGCATAAGGAGTCGCGGCTGCGCCTTTTGCCATCATCGTAAAATGATGTAAGTGCCGCAAAATACCCTATATCAAACGACCTTTTGATTGGGTGTTTTGTGACGGGGCGTTAACTACGGAACCCTACATTGAGCATGGCCCGACATGCTCTCGGCCAGTTTTATTATTAAACATCTACTATCGACTATTAATTTAAACGACCAAGTGTAATGAGACACTTAAATATTATACGCTATACATCGTTATAATAGTACATTACTTACCAAGGACTGTAAAAGAAAGAAAGCCCGAAATCGCAGGTATTTGTGACCCGAGCCGCAGGCGAGGGTTTTAAATATGCGATAGAGGGCTTTCTTTTTTACTGCCCGTGGAGAGTACATAATTTTACGTCTCCATCTGGCTATAATGCGAGTTTTACCGTACGCGTAGCGTGCGGTAATACTCACATTATGGCCAGGTGTGACGTAAATTACTTAATACATACCGCATAGGTATTAAATGATTAAGTTACCTTTTATTTCAAGGCACTTTACTAGGTAGTTTCTTATTTCAACGAAATCATGATCTTAAACTTAAGGTGACAATCGTAGCTCAAATACCTACATTATTTGTTCCTAAAAACTTTCTGGAAATAAGTACATACTTAATTAAAATGAAGCCTCGAAACCATATGTGACTGAAACGTATTTGCATTACAGAAGGAGACACAAATAACCTTTTTGTCTGAAGGGTGTTTTAGCTAATACTATTGTTGTTTAAAAGCGGTGCCGAGTCTTCAGACTCCGACTTTTCACTGTCACTCGTCACTGAAAAAAATTAAAATAGTATTAAAATTAACATAAAACTAAATTTATAGGCATTATAGGTTAGTAAGCGCATGCAATAGAAACTTAAAATTGATAAATATAAGCAATAAAAGAACATTACAAACAAATCCCATAATATGACTCACGGCGAATGTTTGGCATCTCTCAGTGCAATACATTATTTGTCACAAATGCAACTTTTTGACAAATTATATATTGAACTGAAGGCTGTCGTAAGCATCGACATGAGTTATAATATAATATATATAACAGTCACAGTCATGTATTACAAGGACCAAAAGCGTGGAATTAATACTAAGTACAGGGGTCGTAGCCAAGATGAAATCGTTTATCGTCGTCGTCAACGCCAAATGAAAAGTAAAATGTATACCGGAACCGGTTACCAAAAAAAGGGTATTTGATAGGGTCGTTTTTATAAACCCGCTTACTGACACAAAATGAGGTTTTCCTATTTTTTTAACTTCGATATTTTCAACCGACTTCAAGATTTCGAAGGAGGAGGTTCTCAATTTGTCGGAATATGTGTTGCTATTTTATTTTTATCCGATTATTCGAAGACGGCTACACTGATTTTAAAAATTCTTTTTTTGTTTGAAAGAGTATACTTGACAGTTCGTTCGTCCCATTGTAACCAGGTCAGGATTTGATATATCTGACGATAGGCACCTAATGCTATGGTAACCATATGATTGGGCAACCGTTTAATAAGGTTACCCTATCGAAAAGATGAATTGAATGAAGGGGTTGTCCGGTCCCTGGTTAAAAGCGAACGAAAAGTCACAATGACGTCTTTACATTATTTAAGTTTCAATTGTCACTTACCCTCTGATTAAGGCTCTCAAATACCTACAAATGTGACAAGCGGTATAAACTACACAAACCGAATGCAGAAAGTAAACTGAACTGACCTTGTCCGTCGAATAAAGTCAACAACAATCCAACTGGGACGTGCTGGGGTGGCTATCTACAGCTTTTTATTATTTCTGGACTATTTATTCTACATAAAAGTTCACAAATATATATAAAAGTGTTTACCTTAGAAGGACTAGCATATAAAAACTTGCTGTAACTATTTTAAAACAATATTCTGAACATTAATAAGTTATTAATTATAAAACTTCTTCCATAAGGTAAAATATTGTTACAAAACAGAATATATTGCCATTTGTTATTTTTAGCGATACGTGTCACAAACAATTTCATGAAAACATTGCACATGTGTGATGTGAAATAACTCAAATAACTAAGGACTACAATGAAACAAGAGTTCGAAATGTACATTTTGCTTATATTTCACATAAAAAAACACGTCATATGATACAGCCAGCTCGTGTGACATTACACAATATATAACATATGTATATACAGTTAGCGCTACGGCTCCTACACTATTCGAAACAAACTGCCAAACAACCCGGCCAAGGGTTCCAATTCTATGCCTGTACAGTTAGCCTTAAATACCTTGGCTGTATAGAAGACATTGTCCGTTTTAAAGTAACAATACCTTTAAAAATAATATCCAATAGAATCCTAACAATGCTGACTTCAAATTCACAACAAAAAACAATAGCACTCTATTGCATTTTACAACTGGTAACACAACTGTGATACATTATTATTCAAGTAAAAATAGGGGCTTTACGGTGCGACCACACCGCTACTTAAAATACGGTGACGCTACGGAATCGCAGTGACGCATCGTATTCGTACCGTTTTTATCGCATGCCCTCCACAGTCCACACTGCTGCTCAAAATACGAATGGGGCACGTCACTGCGTACACGTTGCGTCTGCGTATTTTGAGCAGCGGTGTGGAGAGCATGCGTTAAATTCGTAACGTTTACGGCACGTCATTGCGATTCCGTACCGTCAGCGTATTTTGAGCAGCAGTATGGAGGGTGCGATAAAAACGGTGCGGATACGATACGTCACTGTGATTCCGTAACGTCGTCGTATTTTAAGCAGCGGTGTGGTCGCACCTTAACCATGCTTGGTTAGTAACCGACTACCACGAAAATTAAATATTTTAAGACTAGATAGAGAATAGACTTAATCGCTGGTGCCAATAATATAGTAATATAATATAATATTATACATGTAGAAGTAATAATAAACACGTATACAAGCTAAAGCTGCTTAGACTACACTTCAGTCAAAGAATCAATTGAATAAAATTAAAACCATATTGAGTAGCAATTCTAACATGTAACCGTAGCTTGACCTTCCTAGGGTTGGAAACAGCTTGAGTAGACACGAGAAATTGAAACTTTGCTTCTATGCGTGTTAATTATTAAAGATGCAGCCAACACCGGTGTATTGAAGTCTTATTTAGAAGATAGAATAGCAGAAAGTTCACGTACTCACTCTTCATATGGATGTCAGAACAGTGAGAGCGGGAACATTGTAGTTAGTTTAGCATAACTTATAAGCTAGAATTAGATTTTTTACAGGCATATAGGTATCTCGTCACATTGTAATTATCTAAGCACTACAACAGGGCTCAACCTACGGGTAGCTTATAGCAAGGATGATATAAAACATGGATTGATAATGTCTAAACAAAATCGCGTTCCTCCAAACTTCAGGTTATATGTCTGTTTTCGGTACTAAGTGCTGCAGCGCCATCTGTTGAGTCTGGAGTCGAGTTTTTCTGTCGGCGTTAATAGCCGAACAAAAAGTATGAAACTGGGACTTAGTGTTTATGGATGGTGACCGATAGATGGCGCTAGCACTATAACCTGAAATACGGGAACGCGATTTCGTATAGACACTGCCAATCCATGTCTTATATCATCCTTGGCTTATAGAAATACGATTGATTTTACTAGATTTAACGTCTAAACTAGCCAAGTGACTACATATCATTAGCTTGGATTATTTCAATTTATTTCATATTGAAACAGTAAAAAACTGTCTTTATGTGCGGTTTGAACAGTTAATTTCTATACCAATTTGTTACTCAGCAAGATCACACTCACTTACTGTTCGTAGCTTCCTATGAATACTTCGCAACAATTATTACCCACTACCCGTTGGATATCTAAAACAACCGGTTATATTTCAATGTCAAAAGCTTACTAAAACATTCATTACTTCATAGCGTATTTCTTATTGCTACGTGTTCTTACACATCTCGGCAAGGGAAATACGAATTAAATTATTTTACACTAAGAACGGCTCACTCGTAACAGAATAACATGAATAACTGTACAGTCGCCATAATATATATGGGAGCGGCCAAGGTCACAAATATCTGAACAACGCCTCTATTGTCAAGGCTATAAGGCGCATGTTCAGACATTTTGAGTACCTAGACCGCTTCAATATATTTGATGGCGTCTACAGATAAACATCAAACAAAGTTGGTACGGTTTTTAGCAAAAATATGTCGATCTTCTAATTTTTCGGCTACCTAATATTAATATATGACTTATAAAAAGTACTTGTTTTAATTTAAACGTTCGTGCGAGGTAGTTTAACTGTGCTAGGGAGGATTCCTCATCAATATCTAGCTTTAATCAAATTTGAATAGTTTTACTATGGCAACGCACGATATATTTATTTTACTTCTCTTGTATTTTCCTAACTACGCAAATAACACACTAACGCCGTTTTAAATATAGGATATTACGCGTAATCGTATAGCTAGTTATTGCTCCGGAATATTGTGCTCTTTTATTAGTGTGTTTCCTTAAGTTTTACTTCATGATCGCTGTAAACACTTTAATTTATCTAATCTGTAGGAAAATCTCTCCCTCCCTTTTTGAATGTAAACAATGACTGCTAGGTGTAGTAACAATCATGACTTAAATTCGCACTTTTCACTTCTCAAAAAGAATTGAATATTTATTAACGCCGTAAAACTTTTTCTACTTACAAAAAGAGGTTGCTGATTTAAAGAAGCGATTAAATATCGCAGTTCGGTTTTTGGCTAGTAGAAACGCGTCATCGTCTGCTCAAACGAGTATAGCTAAATCTGACTGACGAGACGAGACGAATAACCTATACTCAATTTCAAATTTATAACATATTTTTATATTGTTACATGAATTCAAGAAATAAATGCCGATCGCCAGTCTTATGACTGGTAACTACCAGAAACCGATATCAAACTTAAGCGTTTCTAATTGACTGATTGTATTTAAACCACTGTGGGGACACAGAACTCACGGTTTGTAAATTAACCAGTGTAGGACCATAGAAGCCTTTTTTATGTTGCACAGCATAGCGGCTTTAACTAAATTCTCTAAAATTACGCCCATTAGTGAGAGACACGTTTATAGCTCTTACTCGCGAAAGAGAGAGACGCAATGCTCTTATCCTTTACCGCATACGAAGCCATAGTTTTAAGTTTCAACGAATTTAATTTCGTCATGCGGCAAAGGGTGGAGGTTTTCACCAAATCTCGAAAAATATGTGATTATATAGAACTAGCTAACGCTTCTATTATAATTAAATTTTTTATATCCGAGGTATACAAGCAGTTCATTGTCATAATAGAGCTGATTAAAAAAAACTGTTTAAGAAATTTTTGGCAATTTTTTTTTTAATACAAGTAACATGTTCATATTATTCATGTAATCAAAAATCACTACTCACACCATGAATATCTTTCGAGAAATATGAAATCTGAGCAAAAAAACCTATAGAACTGATCAGAGTGCTACGTATAATCTACGAGTGCTGTGTTCTCTTACGCGTGGACGCGCGGCGGGCCGTACCGTTCCCGGACGCGGAGGCGGCGGCGCACGCGGCGGCGGACGGCGCGGGCGGCGCGGGCGGGATGCGGAACAGCGCGATCTTCAGGTGCGAGCAGATCTCGAAGCAGATCTGCCCGCAGTAGCGGACCAGGTCCACGCACACCCATATCTGAAACCGATCCAACACTTTTAAACATGGACATGGACCTAGAAAATATACGGACTACGAACGTAATCCCGCGAACATAAAATATATGCCTAAATTTTATTAAGATTCGTCTTATAGTTTCGAGTAAAATGGCTGTGATATACGGACGGTCGTACAGAATTCATTCATAACGTAACCCTCCCTCTTAATATAGCCCCGAAGTCCCTTAAACAACCCTTACCCCTGCCTCCCTTTAACACTAACTAATTAACTATTTTAACAAATCGACATTAAAACCTAAGATGAAATTAATATTAAATGGCCAAACGTCTGATCTTGATAGGGAAAGGACACCTGTGTTGTACCGTAGTAACCCATTTTCTTTTAACGTGAGATCAGTTGTTCTTCGGACCGTGAAGGAAATAGCAACCTAACCCCTCGTAGGGCAGTCTTGCTTAAGCTGGATTTATTTTAACAAACTACTCGGTCGGTCTTTTGTGACCACTGACATAAAGAACAACAGAAACGTAAGTTTATCCTAATCACTGTTTTTAATACGATTGGCTCTTTTCGACAAAGGACTTCGTATAGGACGCCTTTGACTATGTCACTTCATGCTAGACATAGGTCGTTCACGAGTGGATGATTTAAATGAACTACCTATATCTTTTGATTCAACTCACTGAAGATTGAACTGGCTCAATAACTCATCTATCTCAGTGTTTACAGTGTTACTTGCTCGCTCTTTCCCACTCGTGATTCGAATGAGCCGGCCGAGTCAAACGAGTGAGACGATGCGAATATGCAAACAGATCCACTGAGCGAAATGATCGAAATGAGTGATACATATCTTCGAGAGCAAAAAATCCTTATGAAATAAAAGATTAATAATAATAATATGAATCAATCTTTTTAAATCAGTGAAGCGTTTTGCGCACTACTTCATGTACACATGGTGTGCCGATTGTGATTTTTTGTATTATCTGAGTATAATGCCAAATATCTATCAGGGATGTTACGGATGCTGATTTTTTGACACCCGCGGATGCGGATGCGGATATTAAAAGGCTCACATCCGCGGACACGGATGCGGATGTAAGATTAATCTTACACAAAAACCCCAAATATTAAAGTTTTCTCACACAGTAAAAAAGCAAATATAAAACTCGTCATTTCTTGTCGCTGTCCGTCAAGGACATAGAGCTCGATCGACGAATCACGAAAATGTAACAATATTCCTATTGGGTAATGGTGAAATTACCTACTTTACCAAGCACGTGCGCCGTCGCCGAGACGTTCCTGTACCGACTTGTTCCACATCTGCATCCGCATAAGCTCCGCATCGATTTGATGCGGAAGCGAATGCGGATTTTAAAACTGATGCGGAAGATCCGCGGTTGCGGATGCGGATGCGAATATTCGCAACATCCCTGATATCTATGAATAACGCTTACCGTGCAAAGCCATAGCACGTAATACTCGGGTATGGCGTTATTGAAGTACTGGTTGAGGAACAGCATGGCCGGGCCTAGCAGCGACCAGTCATAGTAGTCCATCTCGCTCTTCGTCATATGCGCAACCTGAAATAGAATGAGACGGACGATTAACTAGTACATTTCAAAAATGACCAACAATATATATTGAGCGGAGAAGTGTTGTGGTTTACATGGGAACTAATGAATTCTTCGACAGTTTTCTTTCCGCAAAGACCTTCAGGACATATGTAATGTAAATGTATCATTTCCGACGACTATTATAAATTCTATAAATAGGTTTACGTCACTCCGGGCGGTAAGTGACATTTACCGCACGCGCACGCAGCGGCAAATTTCATTTTACACCCAGGAGAAAACGTAAAATTGTGTACAGTCAGCATCAAAAGTAACTACGCAAAAGAAGACGTCAAAAGTCCTTTTTAAAAGGAATAAAAATAATAGTTTAAAAAACTAAAAAACACGCTTTTAGCACGCACTAAAAATTACAAAATAATTCGGACATTTAGTTTGATGACTCAAGAGTTTTCCCTTTGCCAAATATTCATTAGATCGCAGGTAAACATAAACAATTTCAGTTCGTGATGAACTATAAATAATTACCTATGCGAAATGGTTATAAGTAGGTAATCATCTTTATTGAGTATTTACTATGATTTATTAAGAAAGAAAGCGTGGAGCGTTTATGTAATCTTTACTCTTTTTGGACAGAACGCTCCACGCTTTCTTTCATAATAAATCATAGTAAATATTCAATAAAGATGATTACCTACTTATAACCATTTCGCATAGGTAATTATTTATCGTTTATCACGAACTGAAATTGTTTATGTTTACCTGCGATCTAATGAAGATTTGGCAAAGGGAAAACTCTTGAGTCATCAAACTAAATGTCCGAATTATTTTGTAATTTTTAGTGCGTGCTAAAAGCGTGTTTTTTAGTTTTTTAAACTATTATTTTTATTTTATACTTTTTAGTCTTATTATCCTCCCGAACAAGCCGGCTTCCGAAAAGGCTATAGTACCATAGACCACATCCATACGCTGCGGCAAGTTATACAGAAGACCGAAGAGTATAACTTGCTTGCTTAGCGTTTGAGGTCTATGAGAAAGCCTTCGATTCGGTGGAAACATGGGCGGTGCTTGAGTCCCTTCAGCGATGCCATATTGACTATCGGTACATCGAAGTGTTGAAGTGTTTGTATAGTAACGCCACCATGTCGGTCCGAGTGCAGGAGCAGAGTACGAAGGCGATTCCATTGCGAAGAGGCGTAAGGCAGGGAGACGTTATCTCTCCAAAACTGTTTACTGCCGTAACGGAAGACGCCTTCAAGCTCCTGGAATGGCAAGTACTTGGCATCAACATCAACGGCGAATACATCACTCACCTTCGGTTTGCCGACGATATCGTAGTCATGGCAAAGTCGATGGAGGAACTCAGCATGATGCTCGATGACCTCAACCGAGTTTCACAACGAGTGGGCTTGAAAATGAACATGGACAAGACGAAACTTATGTCAAATACCAATGTTGTGCCCATCCCAGTCTCTGTTGGGAACTCGGTACTTGAAGTTGTTGACTCGTACATCTACCTAGGACAAGTAGTCCAATTAGGTAGGTCCAACTTCGAGAAAGAGGTCAACCGCCGAATCCAACTCGGTTGGGCAGCGTTCGGGAAACTACGTAATGTCTTTTCGTCTGACATACCTCAGTGGCTCAAGACAAGTCTTTAATCAATGTGTGTTACCAGTGATGACTTACGGCTCCGAAACGTGGTCTTTCACTATCGGCCTCATCTCAAAACTCAAAGTCGCTCAACGAGCTATGGAGAGGGCTATGCTCGGGGTTTCTCTACGTGATCGAATCAGAAATGAGGAGATTCATAGACGAACTAAAGTCACCGACATACGGATTAGCAAGCTGAAGTGGCAATGGGCAGGACACATTGCACGTAGAGAAGATGGCCGATGGGGCCGAAAAGTGCTCGAGTGGAGACCACGAACCAGCAAGCGCAGCGTAGGACGTCCACCCACAAGATGGTCAGACGATCTTGTTAAGGTCGCCAGAAGACGCTGGATGCGGGTCGCTTCCAACCGGTACGTGTGGAGGTCCAAGGGGGAGACCTATGTTCAGCAGTGGACGTCTTACGGCTGAGATGATGATGATGATGAGTCTTCTTATTATTCAAACTTAATTTACTTCTTACTAATTTAAAATATGAATAGGTATTTAAAGATATTTATTATTAACAAAATTCACTCAATTTAGCTTTTTTCTCTTCGCGCTTTCTTTTTTCTTTATCCAATCGTCGTTTTCTCTGCGTTGCTGTTTCTAATGTTTTAAGTTTTTTTGTTTTAAGTATTTTTCATCATGTTGTTCCCACGAGTAGTGGACAAATAGACGATCGACCCCCACAGAGGTCCATGTAGGGGGGCAAGGCTAATTACAATAGGGTTGCGCCCGGTGCCCTAAGGTGACGCTAGCGACATGATATTTTTTACCACCCTCATACCATTCAGCCCTCGGCGCGTATCCTACCTTGGCTTAGGTGGGTTCTCATAGACTCAAAGTCCAATCTTCGTATTCCTCTCGTCGAACCTTATTGATTGATACCCATGACATGATATGTAATTTCGCATTATTTTCAGCAAACCCTTTCATTTTATACCTAAATCACAGGGCTGCATTTCAAATAGCCAATCCGCCACCTTGGGACGGCCGCCATGTTGGATTTAGGTCACGTGATTATTTTTTTCGTATCCCATTCAGCAAACCCTTTCATTTAATACCCATATCATGGGGGTGAATTTCAAATAGCCAATCCGCCATCTTGGATGTCTTCCATGTTGGATTTAAGTCACGTGACTATTTTTTTCGTATTCCTGACAGCAAACCCTTTCATTTGATACCCATATCATGGGGGTGCATTTCAAATAGCCTGTCCGCCATCTTAGACGTCCGCCATATTGGATTTAAGTCACGTGACTATTTTTTTCGTTTTCCTGACAGTAAACCCTTTTATTTGATACCCATATCATGGGGGTGGATTTCAAACAGCCAGTCCGCCATCTTGGGGAGGCCGCCATATTGGATTTGTAATGACGTTTCTTAGCTAGTCATGTATTGTCATCAGAACTCAGAGCGTGTGCAAAATTTCATCCTAATCGAAGACCGGGAAGTGGGTCAAATTAAGATTCCAAGATTTTCTTACATACATAGTTAGTTACAAGTGAAGCTAATAAAAGCGTGTTAAAAAAGAGCTTTTGACGTCGTCTTCGATTGCGTAGTTACTTTTGATGCTGACTGTCCGCATCACGGGCGGTAATAAAGAAGGCGTCCAATTCCCTTGCTTATGGCCCTCGCCATCGGTTCGGTCCACAAATGCTCGCGATTTGCGTTCTTTATTCTACCGCCCTGGGTGCGTATACTATTAAAGCTTCACACTAAATGTATTGATTTTAATATGCAAAAAACTCACCACCAATCTATTGGTGACCTTAGCGGCCACCATTCCAAACGCGAGTATGTACAGCGCTGGGTGGTTCTCGTACACGTGCGACTCTGACTTCTGGAAGATGACGAAGGCGGGCACCACGACGAGAGAGAACGGGATCACAGGCGACAGGATGCTGGTACCCTGGGGGAAGTAGGAGGTGTACCGTGGCCTTGGGGGGAAACGTATATTGAGCTGATAATCTTTACTTTTTATTTAATTTTACTAGTATCTGAAACAGCCGTTAAAAGCTGAATCGAAGAGACATACTATCTTTAAGCACTATCACACTGCTCTGGTTTTCGCATGCGGCGACGGTGTGCGAGCGGGATAGCGTTCTGCATGTGTATAACGCTGTCTCGTTCACCCCTCCGGTTGCAGCGCCATTGTGATAACCACGTAAATGTACGCCACTTTTCTTAAGGGCCCATTTACACATTGACACATCATCACCAAATGCAAACTTGATAAACATTTAGTCAAAAATTTACACACTTAGAAAATATTTTATCAGCTCAATAACGTCAATATGATTCATTTAAAAAATAACTTTAAAACCAATTAATATAACTTATAACTAAGCGAACCATGCATTTACAAACCCATGCGATTAGAAGCAATGGCGACGGCAAGATGATAAAGCGAGACCAACGGTTAATGACAACAACTTTCTCCAGTGTTCTATGAACCATGGTTATATTTGTGCTGTGATAATTACACTACAGCCTACCACTTTAATGAGTCCTCGCTAATGCGGTGCACTTTTTCTTGACGCCTGCTTCAAGAAAAAAAGTTGCAGTGATTTTTTCGTGAACATGGCAAGGGAGGTCTAACGTTTGTTTCACACGCTGACCGCTGACAGCGTCAAAATTCGAGCGTTCGTTCGCAAGCGCACCTGGGAGGCAGGTGCGCTTAATGCCTGTTCAACGAACGCACTTGCACCATCGCCGTAGCCCTGCGCCCGCGCATTCAAGGACTCACTTAAGCGGTCGCACAATAAACTTTGATATAAACACCCAGATCATCATACGAGTTTTAAATTGTAGGTATCTAGAAAGTAGAAACTTACTAATACTTTAAGTGGTTCCAAATTTATCTATTGCTACGATAGGTACTTTTAATACTTACGTTAAAGGTTATATCAAACATGAAATAGGGAGAAAAATCAAATATGACTACGTAATCC
Source organism: Pammene aurita (assembly GCA_947086415.1). NCBI lineage: Eukaryota > Metazoa > Arthropoda > Insecta > Lepidoptera > Tortricidae > Pammene > Pammene aurita. The sequence continues at coordinate 14,397,278 of OX352292.1, read as the reverse complement.
TCATTTCTGTAGTAAAAATAATTAAACTGTCCCATATGTTTAGTTATGTATAGATGTTTAGTTGACAGAACCATTCAGAAAAAAATAGTGGCGTTATTTTAACCTATTGACCGCCACAGTCGGCTGTGGCCGACATCAAAAAGTTGTGCCATGGACGCCAACGACGGCTACAGCCGACAGGCTTTGTAACGCAATAGGGACCTACGCGGGCTTCCGCAAAGTTAAATTTCGCTTGACAAAACGCGATTACGTGGCGTCGGTGGCGCGTCATTTTTATTCAATGCTTGGCGGTCAAAAGGTTAAAAAGTTACATACATCTATCGTGTAAAAGAAAATCAACTACAATAATAGGACGACGTAACCACAAAGTCACAGTCTCAAAAAACAAAATAACCATGGCTTCTAACCAGCAAGTAGAGACGGAGTGGCAAAGTCAACAAAAAATCCGTGTCGTGAATGTAATAGTTTCATTAGATGTTCTCTTAGGCATCAATCCAATATAATTTGAGCGTATAAGTACACTCAAGAGCAAAGAAATCCGGTCAAAATTTTCTGGAAACATCAAACCATTGCGGGTTACATAATTTCCCTAGGCATCAAAATAAAACGCATCTATTGAAACCTTCACGGAACGATTTTTATCTTGATTTTAGCAGTCCTCGCCAACCTCGGCCCCTAACCGGAGCCTCCAACCCGACCCGACACACACAAACATGAACACAGCACAAACTACAGTTAGCCTCGATTCGGTCTTCGCGCGTCAACAGAGACGAGTTTATAATAGACTGATTATCTTCGGACAAGGTTGCGTTTCCCATTTTCAGTGCAGGTGGCGTCACTTTAATCGTCTTTTACTTTGACAGTTCGACTAAAAGGCGCTACTAAGGCTCCTTATGTTTTGTAGTAACTGAGTTGTCAAATGTAGACTTTTGACAACTAAAACAGAATAATGAATAGCACCATCTAATCGTGCCGTGGAATTCGAAGCACGTTCCTTTTCTTAGACTGTAAACATTTTATAAAAGCAATATATTTGATTTAGCTACTTTTTGATTTAATATTTCTAGTATTGTGTTTTACCTATTGCTCGTATCTCATATCTGCGATCTAGACACGCGGCAGCGTGTCAAGCCAAGTTCAAGCAAAGGACTGGCTAGCCAGCGCCAAGTGTATATTTACACGAACCACTTGGTGCCACTTTTGACCCTTCTATAACTCAAAACCTCTTTAACGTAAACACGTAAAACTACGTGTGTTTAATTATATCCATAAGGACATCTAGAAGCCCAAATTTCATGAAGCTAGCTCAAACGGTTATAAAGATATGAAGGTCAAAAAGTCGTAAATTTTAGCACTGACTGACTGACATATAGTACCTAAACCTAACCTACTTCCAGATGACCTAGAAGGATGAAATTTGGAATCCAGCTCGGTAATTGTGTGTAAGCGTAGGAAAAAATCTAAAAATAAAAAAAGTTAAAAAATAGGGAGGGTCCCCATACAAAAAAAAAAAATTATTTGTATCGTTGGAACCGTTACAAGCAGATATTTGAAACTATCCCAATATATGTATTATTTTATATTTGCTATATAACAGAAATATAAAAATAAAGTTGAGTCAAAAAATAAGTGGTGCCCATACAAAAAACTTGTAATACACGCTAAACGACCGGCCAACGGTGTGTCGTCGGCGGCGCGCTGCACCACATAATTATTTAATTATACACAGAACAGAAATAAAGAGAATGTAGATAATAGCATAAAAAAGAAAACCATGCTGCGGAAACGCAAGAAAAACCATTAAATCGCAATACCTGCCTAGTTTTCTTTACAAAAATTAATGATATCCCACCAAAAACATAAATGTAAAAAAAGAGAGCCAAGTTTAATACAAAAATTATGCTTGGCTGTGGGCTTCGCCGCAAAAAGAATGGAGATCTAAATGAGTGCCAAGTCCTATGCAAAATCCAAATATGTATTTATAGGAACAAAATAACATTATGAACAAGTATTAAACTCTATTTCTTTGCTTTATTGGATACCTATAACAATTGCTGTTATTTAAAAATATATAATATATATATTTAATTCTGATAAAAACTGGCCAAGTCAAATCTAACCTACTTTAAGATCTCACATTTTTAAATAACAGCAATTGTTATAGCCTATAGGTATCCAATAAAGCAAAGAAATAGAGTTTAATACTTGTTCATAATGTTATGTTGTTCCTATAAACACATATTTGGATTTTGCATAGAACTTGGCACTCATTTAGATCTCCATTCTTTTTGCGGCGAAGCCCACAGCCAAGCATAATTTTTGTATTGAACTTGGCTCTCTTTTTTTACATTTATGTTTTTGGTGGGTATAGATTTTCTGATTTCAGTTGACATAATACGTCAATGAGCGGTTGTCACATTATTATCCAAAAAACGTGGAAAGGACTAAATTTAATTAGTAGTAAATCAAAATCTCAAAAATAAAGGTGCTTAAAACATTTGAAAACTACCTCAGTATCAAGTTAAATCATGTGCTGGTTTCCGAACATTAGCATGTTACAGTGTGTATGGTAGCGACTATACAACACATTGAATAACGCAACTATGTACGGAGATTCTCAGTTAAAGCCATAGTCCTATTTCCAGTCTAGTAGAGTCGGGGCTATCTTCTGGTTCGAGAAAGTAATATTTATTATCATCCCTCTAGCAGATAGCTCCTCTTGAAGTACTGTGTAGAAAAGGCTTTAGTTTTGGTGTCTCGTTGACGCCGCAAGATGTTTGTAAACAAAGCGTACAGCGAGGTAACCAGGTCATTATTACTCGTATCTGGCGTTAGTAAACAAACTGTGCGCTGTTATGGTCGTGTTAACGGCACAAGGCTTAGTGATCGGTCTTACTGCAACGGTGGAGCCATTTTTTCCCACTCCGCCCTTCATAATGACATTAAGGTATCCCATTATGAGGTAGAGAGACATAAGGACGACCGCGGTATTGGAGGCGAGGCGCACGTCGAGCCCCAACGGTAACTGCGCGTCATGCGGCCATGACAGGAACAAAATACAGAACATGCGTTAATTATTAGACTCGGGCGTTGGTATCATGTGCTGTCTTCACTCATTTGGTTAATCCACCCGCGATAAGGAAGTAAGGATCAGAACGCGTTTCATGGTTGTCATTTTATCGCCTATCACGTCATGCATCACTTTCGCACTTACATACTTTTTAGAACGTGATAAAAATTCGACCATATTAGGCTAGCTGGCCTGGTACCGCGAACAAAATTAGTTCGTTCGATCGTCTATTCGCCACAGTCGCTTGCATATGCAAGATCAGTTTAGAGGCAGATAGTCAATGATCGAATTCCGATATTCGCGGTAGCGCCTCAGAAACAATAACAAGCCTGTGTACAGTCACGTCTGAAAATATGAATGCATTTAATGTGACAAAAACATGTATCCAATACTTTACGCCCTGGTAATAGGGTCGTGGGTACATATTTTTGTCATATTAAATGTATCCATATTTTCAGACGTGACTGTACAATATCGCTACGAGGGTTGCTACTTATATATCCGGAAACAAAAAAACAAACAAACGTGTGTACGTTTGACAATAAAACCATTTTCAGCCGTGTGGCTGAAAATGGTTTTATTGTTTTTCAAAGTATTCCCCTTGATGATCTATGCACTTTTGCATTCGCGTGAACCAATTTTTAAAGCACTTCTGCCACTCCGCCTGAGGTACCTCCATAACGTGTTGTTTGAATGTGTCGACAGCATCTTCAGCGGTCGAAAATCGTTGACCGCGTAATTTATTCTTTATATTTGGAAATAAATAAAAATCGTTGGGTGCCAAGTCAGGGCTGTACGGCGGATGACCCGTTAATTCCACATTTTGACCCTCCAAAAATAGAGTTGTTTCGCGTGACGTATGACAGCTGGCATTGTCATGATGAAGAATGATTCTTCGTCGCTGGTTAGTTTTACGAATTTGTTCAAATACTTCCGGTAAGCAAATGGTCGTGTACCACTCTGAATTAACCGTTCTACGGTTTTTTAGTGGCACTGTAGCTACATGGCCATTAATACCGAAGAAGCAGGCCACCATTTGTTTCAATGTACTTTTTGCACGAGTAACTTTCGTAGGGTTCGGCTCATTTTGAAACACCCATACCGTTGATTGTTGCTTCGTTTCGGGATCGTATGCATAGATCCAGGATTCGTCACCTGTATAGATGTAATAAACGGCTTTTGAGTCTCCACGGTCATATTTTTTTAACATTTTATTGCACCATTCGACGCGAGCATCTTTTTGCTCTTTTGTTAAGTTGTGGGGTATCCAACGCGAACAAATTTTTTTTACAGCCAAATAATTATGTAATATGCTATTAATGCTGGTCATAGAAATACCCAGAGTCGCCTCTATCTCGCAGTACGTAACATGTCGGTCGTCCATTATAAGTTTTCGCACAGCCTCGATATTTTGTTGTACAACGACCGATTTCGGGCGACCTGCCTTAACTTCGTCCGTAAGCATACTACGTCCACGATTGAACTCACTAAACCAGTGATACACAGTAGTTTTAGATGGGGCTTCATCACCAAAAGTTGAAGTTAGTTGATCTATGCACTGTTGTTGCGTTAAACCACGCCGAAAATCATAATAAATCATAGCACGAATATTTTCACGAGTGAGTTCCATTCTTGCTGCGAGATGACATTTAAAACCCGTCAAAAACAAAACACGAGCGTTAATAAGAAAGAAAAAATATACGGCCAGTACTTAAAAAAGTTCAAATTTTACCATGGAGGTCAAATATGCTATTTAAGAAGATTGTAATCCCGGTTTCCGGATATATAAATAGCAGCCTATGTATCAACAAAGGTCAGTGTACACAAGATATTTACGCTGACAATTTTTATTCAAAGTTGCATTCATCCGGAATATATTTCAATCGATATCCTCACTATTTTTTCCAAAAGCGTAAGATACTAAAACCTCTGATTGTAGCGACATCCCTTTATTAGAAGTAAGCAGTTCCGAGTGAAGATTAGCAGTCTACATTGCTTACTTGTCTCTGTAAAAACCTATAAGGTAAATGTACGCTTCAGCGAACGTGCCGTATCGCCGAATATATTCAATTTTAAGCTATAAGTCGATTACTTACAGCAGATACTACGTTGTGATATTTTTTTCTGTGAGCTACATACCTACCCCTACGAATACGCGTCAGAGACGGCCATTTTGGGGCTCAGTTGCAATATGACGACTGATCTAGTCGGTCGAGTGCCACTTTGTATGGGCGCCCTTAACAAAATCGTTAAGAAAAAGCGTGCAATTCTTAAGATCATAGAATCGTTTAAAACTATATGTGGGCTCCAAATTGTGGATTTAGAGTATTGGTGTTTGACAAGTTAATGTATTTTAGTAGTTTAATGGCCTGTTTCACAACCTCCAGTTAAAGCATATCTGTCAGATAAAAAATAGCTGTCCTTTTCTTTTATATGACTGGAGAAAAGGATAGCGATAATTTTAACTGGCAGATAAGTTTATCTGGAGATTGTGAAACAGGCCCTAAGTGAATTAAGTGCTGTTATATTCTCAGAATCTGAGATAAATGTGAATCCGGTAATGTGTGACTAAACTTTTTGACTGGATGGTTTAACCGAACATCGTACGGAATCAGGGAAAGCGTATGTCTTTGAAATTATTTTTTTATTGATTTATTATAAACTATTACTGTAAACTTCTTGACTTGAAATGAAAAGTATTTATAATTTTATGAGCATTTACCGAACATCTGTAGACAGCAAAGACTATAGTAAATCCGCGTTTGAAATCTTATAGTTTTACGACTTTTTGAGTTCAAAATAAGCCTTTCGATAAAGCTATTTTTAATAATTTTTTATAGTTATTTTACGGCAATATTTTGACGGCCTCCTAGCCCAGTCGGTAGTGACCTTGCCTACGAAGCAGGAGGTCCCGGGTTCGAATCCTGGTCAGGGCATTTATTTGTGTGTTTATCACAGGTATTCATATATCAGGTTCCTGAGTTATGGGTGTTTTCTATGTATCTAAGTATTTATCTATTATATATATATATCGCCGTCTAGTACCCATAACACAAGCCTTATTGAGCTTACTGTGGACCTAGGTCGATTTGTGTAAGATTGTCCTATATAATAATATTAAAAAATATATATTAGTAAAGACTAAATACATGAACGGATTCGTAAATCCTAATTTTCAGTATCAATGTTAAATTTGTGGTTATGTCACAATTGTTGCAGTTTAGGTACTATTTTCAAAATTTGTTCGCGTATTAGGTTCCACATATTTTGCCTGGTTTATTTACCGAACGCGCGTTCTATAAATCGTGCCCAGTCTCTGTTACCGAATTCGTATCTGCCTCGGCTTCGTTTGTATTCGATAGACATTAAAATATCATCCTTATTTCTCTCACAGGTAGGTCGACATTAAAATGTATTATGTTTTCTCCCTTTTTACAAAGGCCAGCGCTTCTAAACATTTAAACATGTCAATGGCCTGCTGTTGATGGGTCGTTTTATATAAGGATACATTTTATAATAATAAAATAAAATATTAAATTGTGTTTTTTATATTTTTAGATAAAATTTAACTTTTAAATTCATAATGTAAAAACTTATATTACGTAAACACCCCAATTAACGATAATGATGTTTATGTAATATATAAAAATAATGGTTAGGTATTTTGACTAATTATAAAAAAAAGATTACTTTTGTTTTGCATGAAGTAATTCAGTAATGTATGGAGACGCAAATTTAACGCAGTTAGATGACATTATCTAAACAGTTTAGGTTTAAGAATCGCTCAACACCATATTCCCATACATTTTTCTTCTAGTTCGGTAAAGTGGTCACCGGATTCGGTAATATATGCAAATCATGTTTCTTAGTTCGCTTAATGGTACAAATCAAGTTAGGCGGTCGGAAAAACTTTACAAATATTTTTTAAATATGTATAACCTTACAAATAATTTCTAAGTGCAATGAAATGATTACAAATGTATTTAAGTTACCTGTATAGTATTGACAATAACCGTATGACAATGCCAGACCTTATTAAAAAATTAAACGTACATCCAGGTCTTAATCGTTTGTGGAAACGTACATTTACCTTATGTTTTTTATATACAAATGAAATATCAGTACCCTTGATCGCTCAATGATTATGATATTCAAATAAATTGCAAATAAGCGAAGCGACACTGCAGTGTCAGAACTTCTTGAAATCTTATTTTCTACCCCTTAGTTTATATAGTATAATTATAATTATGTTTTGTCATATAGGATCAATGTGTGGTATTTACAAGGAATGCACCAAAACCGGCTAGCTTTTACAAATACCACATCATACATTGTATAGGCGATGATAAGTTGTCATAGTAATAGATCTAAGCGCCCCACGAAGTTGACATTTAACATAGCTATTTAAAGCACCCTTGCGATTACTCCAAGACAGATATAAAGCAACCATATAGTTTAAATATGATTCTGGGAGAGGATTTTTACTTTCACCGGGAGATATTAGATTTCTATAATCTTTATATGGGATTGAAGCAAGATTAAATTGCTGAACCAAATAATCAGGGAACTAATAAGAAGACCTATAGCAATCGCTTTTACCATTTGTAGATCGTCATAAAGAAAACAATACAATGAAATGCGAAACTGTTTTTTTTTAATTGTTACTACACCTATAATTCTACAAGAATTTTATGACAATCATCCCTTTTTCTTCCACATATTGTGAGAGTCGAAACTCACCCATGAGTCATGGCCCATGACTCATGGGTCATGATTTATTGATATTTTTATTAAATATATAAAAGGAAAATTAACTACTAAAGCTTTAGTTTAATGTTATAATAACTTAGCGATTAATTAAATAGAGCCATAAGAGGTGATTACTGATGTCTTTTTTTTACTTGGCTTGTGTTGTATGCCCGTGAGCGATAGCCACGCAAAGTCGACCCAGTGGCCTATTTATAGGTAATAAAGCCACAAGTAACAATTTACAAGCGGTAGTCTCTTTCTAATACATAGGGTTAGAATGAACTTCGGCATTGCTAATTTTTATTCTGTATAGTGTATAGGTCCTAATTTTACTGCAGTTTTCCATATAAACTCGATATTTGTATTGTTTTCTTTACATTAAACAGCTGTACAATGCAACCTCGCCCAGCACCAGGCTTACAGCGACGGTGGATCCGTTTTTTCCCGCGCCCCTCACACGGAAGGTGGCCCCGAACTGCAGCGCAAAGTGTAGCTGCGCCGCGAAACACATGCTGGTCACGGCCAGCGCGCATGGCGCCGACGTATACGGGATCTGTGGTTAACCGATACCGAATAAAAAAGTTTTATTTTTCACATCGCTGCGCACCGGTCTTTTGGGAAAGAGAAAAATGTATCAATTTTTTTTGATCAAGGACCTAAGTAGTTCAGTTAGGATTTCTTTTGTTCAAACAAAGATCATCCATGAGTATTTTTGTACCCGGGTGAGTTGGGAAAACAGAGCGCATTATTACTGGCTTGGCTTGGCTTGGCTTCTGACTAGCATAATTAGAGTTTAAATTAATTTTACTTCCATAGTGTAGTTCTTAAACTACAGTAGTTATATTAAGCAAAAAAACGGTTCAGGGAAAGTACTTGATTCGAGTCCGTAGAATTATTTAACATATTAAATGTTAACACATCTTATGTTAAGTGCAAGTGCATTGATTTCCGTGTATCGTTAGTGCCCTGTGGCCATTTATGAAATACTTAAAAATTATAAAAAGTACTTATAAATATTGTTAAACCGTTGCCCCAATCGTAATAAAGTTAAATACTATAATATTTTTGGAAAATCACAAATCATCATGACATTTTCGTTTGCGACATATTAGTCGCCATTTTGATGACATTTTGTGTTGGCGATTGTTCCCAATGTTCTAAATGAGTGAAGACCCACGTGGTAGGTTAAAGAAACCGGCGACGCGAATTCATTATAATATTTATGAAAATAACTAACACATGACAATTAATACCAAAACCTACATATAACGAGTACTCAGGCATGCCGCTACTTTTGTCATGTGACAAACCATTTATTTTGTCATCAGCTTTAACAAATATAAGTTTTAATCAATCGAAATAAAACCGATCGATATCCAATGTATCTACTTTTTTTTAAAGACAGATGGTGTCACGTGTCAAAAAATACTTTTATTCAAAAGAAAATGACTATTCAAAATGGCTGCTGCTTTTCTTTTGAATAAAAGATATCGGCTAACCTGCTATAGTGAAAATTTAAATTGAAACCGCATTATTCAAAACTTTTGACAATAATTTACTCATTCTTTAGTGTTATTTCCGATTAAAATAGATTATTCATTATTTATTTATTCATTTATTAATATTTATGATTAATGAAAAACACGAATGAAAAAAGCGGTTGCCAAATAAGTTTTCCCTCTTTCTAATATAATCTTATACTCGCTCGCTGTTACAGCGTATCAGGAGCGCGCTAAAACGTACTTCTGAAGAAAATGAACGGGACATGCTATTAAAAAAACCCACATGATAAGAAGCGATGAACTAGTTTCGTATTCAACAAACAAAAGAAGCGATTCATAAAATGACACTTACACACGAAAAACATTAAAAAGTGTGATACACAATTACCTACTCACATCACACGTTTTAAATAAGTTTTAATTACGTCAATCACTCCCGCTGGTAATATAAACTTGTTCTTTGCGCTAACTAAGTCTCATTAGTCCTTTTAAAATTTAAATCTGAAACTAAAACCTTCTTCAATTTATGATTGTTTTTGTTTCGTGTATAAGCCTCGACTTTTACATACTAACGCAACTACCCTACCTATCTACCAATTTTAATACTCTATGTTAAAATAATTAATAAAATCATAGATTAAGCCCAACGCATTCACGGCCTTTTTTTGACTGGTGGCATGGGAGATACATGACTTTGATAAGAATAAACAATCTTTTAGTCCGGAATGTACTCCATATGTCTATTGTCTAAGTTGGTCGATCATTCTATTGCAATCTGTAAATGTCGTCCGTCCGTAACTGGATCAGTCCGTCATGCAAACGCTCATCAGTACGTCAGTCTGTCGACCCTTAACGAAATAACACGTTCTACACTCACACGCAGGCCGCATATAGTGGAGAAACAGAAACCTGCCGCTCAGGCTCGTCGCTCAGAGCTACACGATCGAAATGTGTAGAGGTGGCATTCACGGCTCCGCTCGTCGCGCCGCAATTTGCATCGCCAGTCGCTAAAGGAATCGTTCGTCAATAGGTAAGATTCGTCTTGAGTGCCACTGTGAGGGTGGCTTTCCACCAGAGCTATGCTATGCAACTATGCTGCGAGGATGTGTAAGCTACGCGTTTCCATTGGTTGGTGATACGCGTTGATTGGTAGATTCAAACGCATCCATAGCATAGCTACATAGCTTAGCTCAGGTGGAAACGCACCCTTAATGTCTGGGTTCATCCATTATTTAATATCGATCCTTGATTGCGTTTGTTCGTGCATTAGTCAATCTGTAAGTGTCGCTCGCCCACTGAATCCGACCGTCCGCATCCGTCAGTCGTACAAACTCTCATCACTTCATCAGTCAGAACTTGACAGTGTCTCGCGCGAGAGATAGATTATCCGTATCTTTCTAACAGTACCAATGAATACGTTTGTATATAAATGTCGGGCATGTATCTCCCAGTCCCGGGTAGATGCTCACAGCGACGGTGGAGCCGTTCTTGCCGACGCCGCCCCGCAGGATGGCGGCGGCGAGCGCGCCGACCGTGAGCGCGGTGCCGGCCACGGCGCACAGCGCGAGGCTGTAGCGCAGCTCGACCGAGCCCCCGACCTGACACAGGTCACCCGTAACGTAAGGACCTCCGATAAAAAATACGCCGAGCTGGCGCAACGTTGATGCAATCGTCACCCACGCGCTGGTGAAATAGTACCCTGTATAGGACCTTTAGACCGCAGACTCGATGCATGCGTCCGGCGGCGCGAATTGCGGAGCGGCGAGCGAGGCGGTGAAGGTCACCACTGTCAACCGAAACAGGTTCATTCAAGTCAATAAATTTTGATCGTGCCGCTCGGTACGCCAAGCGCGAGCGGCGGGTTCGTACGATTCGATCAAAATGTATGTATGACTTGAAACTGTTTTAAACGACAGCGATGATCTTTTCGCAATTCGCAACACCGGTCGCGTCATAGAGTCCACGACCTTAATGTGCGTTCAGACTGCCCGTGGACTTGGAAGCGCGCCCCTCGCGCGTATGTGTGCTTTAAGCTGCGTACGCATCTAAGCGGCTCGGACCGAGGCATGCTCGCCCCGAACGGCGAGTTGCGCGCAAGCAAAACTTTTGCACGTTTGATGCTCGGGTGAGGCAACGCGCTCGCGGCGAGCCGATTTTGTGCGTCGCACAAAAGGCGTCAGACGCGATAACAGCTGCTGCTGCGTTTATTGTAATTCATAGAATAATTAACAAAAAGAAGAAAAGAAAGTCCTCGGTTTTGGAAACAGTCATATAAAAATCGTGATTCACGTGGTTAGGACCATTTACTTCACCAAATTACATTTGAAAATCAGGCTCAAGACCGAATCAACTTTCATCGCATGTCAAACACGGATTTTGAATACTTGTTTAATTTAGTTGCACCCAAAATACAGAGGAAATAGACAACAAGACGAGTAACTGTCGCACATAAATACCAGCAAACGTAGTAATGATAAATATTTAATTTTATAACCACACACAATAGTCAAATTAGTACCTACGCGCCGTGCGCAGTGACAAGTACAATCACGGGCACGCTCGGATATATGTACGCCCAAATTACTAGAGGCACGCACAGTCACACCGAGGCGCCTTTGTTGCCGACTCCGTCCGGCTCGCCACGAGTCGCTCGCTCGCTGCTCGCGCACGGCGGGTGAGGCGCCGTACGCATTGGAGCAAACAGGCGAGCCGTGCGTGCCTCAACCCGAGGCTGCCTCAAATCCGTACGCACCTTTACATTGCACGCTTTAAGCGAGCCTTGAATGAATTGCGCTAAGCGCGCGAGCGGCGCAATCGGGCAATATGGACGCCATTGAAGACCTCATGTTTTACTATTGAAAGCAGCGCACGCAAGCGGCAGCGACGCGGGAGTTGCAGAAGCAACAAACTCGGTAATCGAACTTGAATAAAAACGATCTCATTCATACGAAATCTAATACTGTAGTATTACAAGCTCGCGCGCCGCTACCGCAGTCTGTGCGTTTACAGCTTCAAATAACCCATTGAAAAGTAAGACAGTTCTGGATTTGGTCCATTTCGAATTGTATAAGGTACGAGTAACGCGTACGTACGACCATATATCGTCAGGTGACAACCAAAACACACTAATTGCAAAAAAATATTATACGAAAATCAACCTTGTTCTGTTACTAGTACGGTTCATTATGGCTATGAACTTGTAGTAGTTTGTGAGTTTTGGTTGTCACCCGACGTTTTCCTCTAGGCGATTTGAAAAGTTTTACAAATAAAAAATTATATATATGCACCTAATTTTATTTCCAATACGCTTCAGTTATGCTAATTAAGATTCCTAAATTATTTAGGTACCTACCATTCCTACGCAGTCAGTTAATATTACTTTATACACATAAATTAATCAAAATTAATATTAACTTGTTACAGCATTATTCGCCTAGTCGATTTGAGTAACGACAGCCGTCGTAAAAACATATACATATATTACATATTATCTCATGTGGGTATTTTTAAACTAACCCTATTTCGGCTATTTGTAATAAGTTCTTTAAACTATTCGATTTCTTGTTAGTACCTATTTTCGAAAAACACATTATATTATACGATATTGTTATATATTTATTGCAAAAGATAATGTTATTATTTTTTAGAAATAAAAAACAAGGACATGAAATGTCAATACGCTTAGAATACTCGTAGTGTAAAAACATCCAAAAATTTGAAATACTCTCAACTCAAGTTACCTAGTATGGAAGAATCTGTTCAAAGGTACATAGGTTTTCCCGTTTTATTTCTAAAAAATATACACCAGATATAACATTACTATGAATAATATCAATACAGGCCTGTCCTTTTAAAAGGCTTTAAGGAAATTATATCTTCAAGGTACGATTACAAAATTATTCATAATTATATTGATCGCGACACAGTGTAAGCGATGGTTGGCATTGAAGCGCTAGAATGCATGTGACATTAACTATACCACTTCTTTTCCTGTTTCTATTAATGGTGCCGGTCATATACAAGATATCTATATACTCCGTTAAGCGCGTTATTTCTTTGAAACCTAAGCTGCCATAAAGAAGGGGTGCGGGAGGGGAATTCGCAATTTTTCCGTGGTGCGTAAGAAGAGAGTCAGACATTAATGGTTGCCATTGAGACGTACTATGTTTACTGTCACTTCCAATATTAGTGTCTCACTATAGAGTGAAATTACTTCGAGCGTGGCAGCGGGGGTCGCCCGGCTTGAGGGGTCTTGGGTTAATTAGTCTATGCCGGTTAAAGCATTTTATGAATTTTATAGAACGTAGTGGCTTTTTTGTTTCTACTTTGTATAGTTTAGATAAGGTTTTACTTAGTTTCACCTGTCCCATTGTCTGTTATCAAATCTTACAAGTTAAAGACCCAGCACTTCCCGGTTTCCGATTGAGCTGAAATTTTGCATGCATATGTATATCGCGTGACAATGCAATATTATATTGACGTGGAAATGATCTGATGATGGAGCTGGAAGGTGGCCATAGGAACTCCTTAACTACTCAACATTATCCCGTCGTGTTTGGGCTCGTTGCATTCGTCTTGGTGAGCAGTTAGGGATTGTACACAGAAAAGTACAATTAGAAATAAAAGCTTGTCACGAAAATGAAAAATTTGGAGAAAAAAATCCTTTTTGTACATTGTTTTGTTTTTTTAACGTAACTCTAGAAATGGAGTCATTATTATTATGATCTTGATATGTCGATTGTATAAAAATAAACACATTGCTAAGTAATGTTACATCCAGCGACAAGATAAAACAAATACTTTGATACACAAACACATCTTGAACCATCTATGTCCTATGAGATGGTGTGTGATCATGATCATGTGGTAACATTTAAGTGAAAGTGTTTTTTTCAGACACATACAAAATTGAACCAGAATGGCGTTTTACGCTGCCCATTCATAACAACCGTGTGTTTGGGAAATCCATTAATAACTTATTCTCGCGAAGTATAACACAAATTTGGATACCTACATGTAACATACGGCTGATATGGGTGGTGGGAGTATTCTATCGCGTCAACCACAAAATAACGCTTCAAACGATATCGTCCAACGTGGGAGCGGATTTGTTAATAAAAATGTATGACGGTCGTTACGAACGGTATCGCTCGGAGCGTTATTTCCTTGGCCCATCTAACGGTTAGTGTGACGAGCATGGGTGTGCTGCATTACCTGTGTGGCCCAGAAGCTGGCGCCGAGCGTGGCGGACACCAGATGTATGGCGATGATGGAGTACTGCGCCTCCGTGACGTCCACGCGGCCCATCTTGAGCGTGCCCGTCACGTAAGCTTGCCAATGCGCACAGTAGAACAGCGTCATTGCGCAGAAGCACTGAAAAACACAATTCAACCGTTTACTTATTTATTCGTATGGTATTTTGACAGAGTCGCTTAACAATTCGACCGCTAGACGTCAAATCACGCGCATGGGAAATTGTGCCCTCAGCGCCAGCGCGTGATTTCACAGTTCGCGCAAATTTTGCTCTGGCGTCAGTGGCGCGATTTTTCTGTCCGATGCTTGGGATCAATTTTAGAATCCCAAGTACTATATCTAAGTTCTTCAAGTCATTGTTTAGCATCGAAATATACGCTTCCCGTCGGTTGCGGTCACGATGACTGCTTTAACCCATTGACCGCCTAGCATTTGACAGAAAAATCGTGCCCTCAGCGCTAACACGCGAGATCGCGCAAGGCAAAAAGGTTTTATTTTGAACGTGATATCACGTGTTGGCGCTGAGGGCACGACTTTCCGTGCCCGTGATTTGACGTCTTTGGCGGTCAAAGGGTTAATTCCCGACATAGCACGGATTTTGACGCTGTCGGCGGTGCGCGAGGAAAGTAAACGCTGAGCTCCCTCTTCTCTCAAGACCTCTCGAAACTGAGCGGCCATTTGAAGCGATGCGTTTTTTTCGTGAACGAGGCATAACTTATTTTAAGGATTAGTGATGGGCAACATTTCCAAAAGTTTCCCCCTTTTGTATGGGGAATGTTTCCGTTTGGTGGAATATTCCCCATACAAAACGAGGAAACTTTCGGAAACTTGCCCATCAGTAACTTTGATGATGGCGTTGTGCTCGAGTGTGGCTCACGTAGCCAATCTTATTCACAAAAACCCGTGCGCACAGCGGACACGAGAGTACGCCATTAAGTTTGTAACTAACTGCCATTGGTTTTCGGGATTACAGCTCATTCCATCTATCGACTAGTACCTCACATTGACGACGATTCAAACTCGTAAGTTTTTTCATGACGAGATATAGAAATAATTTCTCTTTATAATCATTTCCAGTCGACGTTGACGAAGCCCTAAATTCCCGAAAAGATCTAACTGCCTTTATAATATGCAACTGGCACGAAGTGACGTAAATCTCTATTTACTCTTCTCTAAGAGTGGCGGTCATGTGGCAGTCAGAAGCCAAGACCTTGTAACTGAGCTAGCGTAGTTAGTTTTAATGTTAATTATCTCCAGCGTATTCACGTCCCACGATAATATCTACAAGTATGTAGTCTGATCACTCTGATCAGACACTGTTTAAACACCGATTCGAGTCATTGGGTACTTCGTAGTCGCCGTTTAATTTGTTTAAAAACTAGTAGTCCGCCTCGAACTGAGAACTCGCGATTTACTAGCAAACGAGATGACCAATATAACAAGACCCTTTTGAAGATTTTTTTTTCGCCGTCTAGCTCCACAACCTCTTGATCGATCCTGCTCATATACGAACTCTCAAATTATATGTATCTCTGCTACGACCCCAAGAAATTTCATAGAGATAAAAAAACGTTACTAAAGTTATTGCGCAACAAACTCTCAAAATCAAAAAGCCATCGAAATGCCGAGACGTCCCAGTAGCTGAAGTTGTTTGTAAGAACTTCATTTCGCTTACGCTCCGCTCGTTCGATAAGTTTTTGGTTGAAAATGGCATTTTTTAATACAAGCATTTAACGCCAACTGTACTTTACTCATCTACTGCTCAGCGAGATGATTCTAATAAACCCAAGCGCAATGAGCTTCCTTTGTTTAATCACAGAGTTCTTATGACCACCTTCGGTATCAAAATATTGTAAATTATCACCCAATTTACGCAAGTATCCTAAATTTCAGCTCAATCGGACACCAGGAACTGGCTTAAATTGGTCTTGCAAGATTCTACCTAAACAACAAACTGATGTAAATAATGAACTGTTTGATGACTGACGATTAACTTCCATTCTTTACTCTTTGTAGGTACGTAGATTGAATATAGGAGTAAGACCATAACAACCGCCATATTAAATTTCCGGTTTTGGTAAAAACCAAACACTGACTAATACTCTTGGCCGGCAGCCAGGCAAGTTTCCGAATTTGAACAGTGTTTGTATTTCAAATAGTATTTTAAGTTCGAATCATTATAGACTAGCAACTCTATCTCAAATTATCTCAATCAAGTTTTGTGTAAAACAAAGCTTTTAGTAGGACATAGGTAATTGCAAAATGAATCTAATACGGGCTACACTGTGAGGTTCTTCAAAAAAGGAGTGTATAGGTTCTTAAAGGGTAGGCAACGCGCATGTGAATCCTCTGGGGTTGCAGGCGTCTAGGCTACTGCTTACCATCAGGCGCGCTGTATGCTTGCTTGCCACCGACGTGGTATATAAAAAAAAATCTTCCTGATAGAGTATACTTGTTGTATTACAAACTAAAAAATATTGAAAAATCTCGCATGGAGCCTAAAAAATATGGACCCATGACCATTGGCGGTCGTTATCACTAATATCAGGATTATTTTACAAAATCCACAAAAATTACTTATAACAGCACGTACCTTATGCATGTCTATGCCACTCTAGGGCTGTCATACAATTTCAAATAGTACAGTAGGTACAAGTATATGCCAGTAGTGTGTCTTTCATGACATACAATTTTTCTTCCTAGGTTGTTTTTCACATGCCGCTGTCATATGTTTTGGGCGTTTTTTGGGTTAAAATACTGGTTTATTTAACCCTGTTTTTACTGTGGCACTGGCATCTGTGCTTGGCAGCAAGCCGCTGAGAAATTTCCAAAAGCGCTGTATTGTATAACGATTACGTTTGCTTAAGCGACTTGAAAATACACCAGTATTTTGTCGAAATAAACCTTTCAATGTAATTTTATGCTGTGCTTTGTATTGTAGAATAAAAACCACCCAAAAAGACCGACACTAAATGGAAGGTCCGTAGTGTAACACATTATATGTATAATAATATTTTTTAACAAAAAAGAACCGACTTCACTTAGCCTCCGCCTTTTCAAAAGGAAATGCCCGAGCTACTGTAAAAAATATTTAAATCACTATAGGTGTGCCTATAATATTTGAAGAGTTCCCTCGATTTCTCCAGGATTACATCATCAGATCCTGGCCTGGTTACAATGGGACCAACTGTGAAGTATACTAGTAGTCCGTCTACTACCACTACTCTTTCAAACAAAAAGAATTTACCAAATCGGTCCCGCCGTCTTCGAAAATCGGTGAATATACATTTAAAAAAAAAAACAACAAAAACAAAGATCCCGACGAATTCATAGCCTCCTACGAAATCTTGAAGTCGGTTGAAATAGCACCGTATTAATATTTCTTGTATGGTCCCCATTAATTTTTAATTTAATTAAGTATATTCATATCTTTCTTTTTAGCTTATAACGTGCTGGTTCATAGGCAGGGGCCTATGCCCCTTTGGTCCTATGACCACGGTCATATAGTTTCAAATCAATAGGTTTAAGTTGCCAAGCTGTGGTCCAACCGCCAGGGATAATTATTTATTGGCTACTATTATGGTAAGATTGTAGAGATGTCCATTTATGCCGCTAGGAAGAAAAGTGACCCAGTTAACGACAGTGAGGTACACATTATTCAACTCTCATAAAATCTTGAACTTTGACCTTTCATTTACATGTTATTTTTGTTAAACCAATTAAACACGATCAAGCGTTTATAAAAACTACCGAGAAACACAGGTAGGAGTCTGCTATATTGCATTATCGTAAACGTCACACCACAACGTAATATCACAGTTCGTTCATGTAATATCACATTGCTTTATTTTTAACCGACTTCAAAAAAGGAGGAGGTTATCAATACGACTGTATTTTTTATTTTATTTTTATGTTTGTTACCTCAGAACTTTCGACTGGGTGAACCGATTTTGATGATTCTTATTTTAGTTGAAAGCTGCTTCCCGTGTGCTTCCCGTGTGGTCCAATTTGAATTCGGTCGTTCTGATAATTGCATCCATGAGAAAGATGATGCAGATGATGATGAGTGAAGTCGGTTCTTTTTTGTTTAAAATTATTTTCAATCAAATAAACGATGAACAATGGCCTAAAGAAATGAGTACTATTATTCATACCGACCAGATACTGAATTAGTAGATTTAATTCTAAACGGAACTTAGTGACTAGCAGGCGAATAACGCAAATTTAAACAGTTTTATGAAGCTACCTTTTAAGTTGTCACCGTCCTTGGCGGACTCAGTGCCAAGAACTTCAGGACACTAAACTGTCTAGACAGCCTTTTATATTAGTCTATTTATAGATATCGAGAGCGCTAAATAATTTACAATAGGCTTTCTAGTTTATTAATCTACTTAATTGAAAGTTTTTTATTAGTTAACGATCTGTCGTTAACTAACAATAATTTTACTCTGATTCATCATAGCGACAGACGTCCCAGGTTTGGCTATGGCCTTGGCTTTCCCCAAGAATCTCTATAAATGCCTTTTAGAAACTTCGTCATAATTTACTTTTTTTGTTTTTACTTTTATGATAAACTGCTCATTTTCTATTTATACAATGAAATATAACTATGTATGTAGATCATTTTATAAAATTTTACGCGTGACACCAACCACAGAAGGTTTTCATAAATAAAATCGACATACCAATTCAATCAAATCTAGAGTGGTAAAGGACTTTTAAGGTATTCGTCGAAGTCCTATATTTAATGAGTGTATTGCCATCAACACGTGGGAGACTAAAGGTCAAAGGTCCGTGTCCTGCGAAAATAAAGATTAAACAAGTTGGCCGTGGCTATGGAAACGTTGGAATTACAACCTTAAGCACAGAGATATAAAGTACTGATTAATTGAGGCCGCGTTTTAGTAGAAACAAAACAGTTGAAAATTTAAGCATGTCCTTGGTCATGATTGTATGCTGAATTACGTTCAAGTATAAGTACTCGCAATGGTGACAAGTACCATCGCCCACACTGTTAACTGCTCATCCACTGTGGACCTTACGCCTTTTGTAATAAGGTCCACCGATGTACAGTTAACAGTGTTGCTGTTTGTACAAGTTTATAATGGCTAATCAAATGTATCGTGCATTTCGTGACCGAGGCGTTATTCCGCTTATCTTATCACCCAAACAAAAGTATAGAAGAGCAGTTGCTAAAAAGACAACTGAAGGTTAATAGAATCGTAATTTAATCAATGAGTCATAATTCCGTTCAAAAAGAAATCTACTATTAGACCTTTCCTGTATACAGGTACTAACGACAGAAATAAATTATATTAATTTTATAATTGAAAGAAAAATGGAAAAATTCACCGAAGCAAACGCTTGAAGCGTCGATGGCTCAGTTGGTCAGAGCGGTCGGACCGGTGTTCTGAAAGGTCGCAAGTTCGAATCTTGCTTGACGCGGTGAATTTTTCCATTTTTCTTTCAATTATAAAATTGAAATTATCTCTTGCAGACGTTTCTGCTTTATACAAAATTAAGAAATTATATTTTTCCTTCTTATTATGGCACCATGCACTATTGCACTAACACCACGATCATTTGTTGGCCATAAATAAAGACTTATTTATTATTATTTGGCTCTTTACCGCTCGCATCCTACAGGAGTCTGTGGCCCACTTCAGACACTAATCTCAAGAATTGACGCATACCATTGTGTAACCTTTCTCCCAACGTCTGAAGAATCTAAACCTTTTTACCGCCCAGATCGTCAACGGAAAACTGTGTTCCAAACGATATGACATGTGCCATAAGAAACTGTAAATCGGCAGACGAAGTCGTGGCGTTTGGGACACAGCTTTCCGTCGACGTGATTTGGCGCCTTTGGCGTTCAAACGGTTAAAATGCTCGCGTCCCGTTTTCAACCGACTTCAATATTTCGAAGGAGGAGGTTATCAATTTAGTCAGGATCTTGTGTTTGCTATTTATTTTTTATGTATGTTCACCGATTATTCGAAGACGGCTGGACCGATTTGGAAAAATATTTTTTTGTTTGAAAGAGACTTCATAAGTTGGTCCCATTGTAACCAGGTCAGGATCTGATGATGGGATCCTGGAGAAATCAAGGGAACTCTTCAACTATTATAGGCACACCCATAGTGATTTGAGTATTTATTACAGCAGCTCGAGCATTTGCTTTTGGAAAGGTGGAGGCTAAGTGAAGTCGGTTCTTTTTTGTTTAAAATTACTAGTGCACGGGACCCCTGATTTTAACGTGAAGGTCCACAAATTTTACAGACCAAAAATTCACAACATTTTCTCGATGCGCACAATTTTTTCAAATTCAAGCTCTGCTAGAAAGGCCATGACTTAATAAGTAATTAATAAGTTAATAAGTTGATTATTTAATTCACCTGAAAGAACATCCACATGGGGTACTCTCCCAACTTAACGGCCGTGCAAGCGCCTAGCGCGATGAACACCGTGGATATGGAGTCGCAGCCGTGGTCGAAGAGCTCGCCCAGCGGCGACTGGCTGCCAGTGCGGCGTGCCTGCTTGCCGTCAATGGCGTCTAGGCTCTGGTACACGAACACGCCGAGCGCACATAGTAGGCAGGCCCATCGCGGCGGGTCCGTCCGCGCATCTGGGCTGTACCTGGTGTGAGGAAATTGGAATATGACAATACATTTAAACAAGAGGCAAGATAAAGTTAGATATTATTGTGTATCTTTAAGATCTAATGTATTAAGTAGTTTTGAAGTCACACCGAGTTTCTTGCCGGTCATAATATATGCGGTGTTTATCACAGATATTTGTTCCTGGGTTGTGGATGTTTTCTACGTATTTAAGTATTTATCCATATTTATCTATTATATATATCATCGTCTAGTACCCATAACACAAGCCTTATTGAGCTTACCGTGGGCCTAGTTCGATTTGTGTAAGATTGTCCTATATTAATAATTAATTTATTTTATAATACTTCTCGGAGGTGTAGGGTTAGAACCGGTGGTAGCTTTTTTTAAACATTGATAAGTGAATTGTAATGTGCCTAAATTGAAGAAAAAATAAATATCTTTTATCTTTCTTTTTATTACATTAATTGCAAAAAAATCGAATGGTTTCGTTAATGTGGCTAAAATAGGTGTAGGGTTAGAACCGGTGGTAGTTTTTCTTTAAAATTCATATGTGAATTCTAATGTGCCTTAATTTAAGAAAAAAAGAAATATCTTTATCTTTTTTTTTAAATTAAATTAATTGCAATAAAATCGAATGCTTTCGTTAATGTGGATAAAATGGGCTTGGGTCGGAGACGTTTGTCGCTGAGATGATGGGAGGTGGAGCCAGCTTGTCTTAGCATGGAGACCTCGTTCAAAAAGACCAGGTCATAGACCAACAATTAGATGGGAGGACGGTATTAAAAAGATTGCAGGCCCACTCTGGAGATCAGTAATCGCGAACTGGGCTTATTGGAGAGCCGTATAACCAACAGTAGGGTAGATTCATTTTTCCGAAATACGATTTTCATTTGATTTCGCTCGGATTCTTGTTCTCCCTCACGAAAAATGTAGATATGTATATTATATATGCCAAATATATCAAAATTGATCAATATTTAGGCGTTACGCACCATCAATGTATTATATATTATGTCATATAACTATTGTTTCTACAGCGGAGAGTATAAATTGCTATAAGTGGCTATGATCATATTGAAGAGTAGTCCATTATTGAACCGTCTTGGTATATTTTAAATAAAAACCGGCCAAGAGCGTGTCGGGCCACGCTCAGTGTAGGGTTCCGTAGTTTTCCGTCCGTCACAGTAAGTGTCCCCACTTAAGAGTTAAAATAACACCGCCATGTAGGATATGAGCGTTCCACGTACAGCGACATCTATCGGCAAATTAAGTAAACTATTGCACGCGAGCTTAAAAGTATGGAAGATGATTTTTATGGGATAATTCTTTATTGCGTGAACCGATTTTCACCGTTTTTACTTTATTTGAAAGCACGTCATTTCATTGTGATTTTGTAGAAATTACAGGTACAATAAACACCTGCTTATACGGTTAAATTACAAACTTAGTTCAGAAATTATTTTGTATTTTTTTTTCAAAAACTATTCAACCTATCAAGTTCAAAATAATTTTCCTAGAAAGTTTTTATTAAGTTCTACTTTTGAGATTTTTTTCATATTTTTAAAACATATGGTTCAAAAGTTAGAGGGGGGGGGACACATTTTTTTTACTTCTGGAGCGATTATTTCCGAAAATATTTACATTATCAAAAAATGATTTTAGTAAACCCCTATTCATTTTTAAATACCTATCTAACAATATATCACACGTTAGGGTTGAAATTTAAAAAAAAAAATCACTCCCCACTTTACGTATAGGGGAGGTACCCTAATAAAACATTTTTTTCCACTTTTTATTTCACCACTTTGTTGGCGTGATTGAAATACATATTAGTACCAAATTTCAGCTTTCTAGTGCTAACGGTCACTGAGATTATCCGCGGACGGACGGACGGACGGGCAGACATGGCGAAACTATAAGGGTTCCTAGTTGACTACGGAACCCTAAAAAAGGGGTGAAATACTGAGAATTCGGGGACTTATAAAATCCTATATATAGATAACAATTTTTCAGGATTTTGCAGCTATTTCCAAAGAAAAAGTGCTGTTTTGTATTTTAGACAATAAATTCTATTTTTTTATGTATTTTAGGGTTGGTTCATTACATTTTGTTAATTTATAAAAAAGTAAGTTTTCAATCACTTCAACCTCTAAACTTTATCTATTCCCCTTGAAAGGGTTTAGCAGGCTAAGGAAGGACGTGTGGCCCCTGTGAGGAAAAGTTGAATTAGTAAATGTCAATTGTTTGTTGCCTCATAACTAGTAATCACTCCAACTTTCAGCCCTCTATCTTGAACTGTCTCAGAGATAATGTCAAAAATGTATTTTTTTAACAATTTTTTCAAACTCGTATATCTCCTAATCCATAGCAGCTAAAGCGTTGAAACAAAATCACAGCTACGTAGTTTGAGTGGGAGTATACCCTATAATTTTATTAATATTTTATACGTGAAAAATAAAAGAAATAAATGTCAATTTATTTTTTGACAGCTCTTTCCAACACGTTTTTTTGAAAGTACAATTATGAAAAAAAATCACGTAAATTGCTTATAGTATTAGCTACTAGCATACAAAAAATCAACTGATTATATTTGGTGCAACATACTGTAAAAAAAAAAACTAACGAAAGTATTCAAGTATCAAGAGTAGGCTTCTGAACTGAAAGTTCGTTTTTAAGTTTTATGTTTGTTGCCTAGCAGCAAAGGGTGTATTGTTTTTAATTTGACGTATGACTGTCAAAAAATGTCACTGAACTACTGCTGTGTTAGCATTTGTAACTAATTTTACTAACTACTAAATCAACGAAACGACGGATGTGCTATTTTGCTGTGTTTATTATTTTATAATAGTACATTACTTACCAAGGACTGTAAAAGAAAGAAAGCCCGAAATCGCAGGTATTTGTGACCCGAGCCGCAGGCGAGGGTTGTAAATATGCGATAGAGGGCTTTCTTTTTTACTGCCCGTGGTGAGTACACAATTTTACGTCTCCATCTGGCCATAATGCGAGTTTTACCGTACGCGTAGCGTGCGGCAAAACTTACGTTATGGCCAGGTGTGACGTAAACAAAATTAATTGGTTTCATTATAGTACACGTATTAACATAACGAATTAAATAACTCATTAGGGCAGATATCACAATATAAGTCACTTAGATAATGACTATCGTAATATTCGTCGTCCCAGGTATAGGACAATGTTATCCTGCAGTCATCGCAATATCCTTTTAACATAACATTTTCGTCAGAGAGCGATATCTCAATACTGGTAAAGACTGTAAAAACAGTTGCTTCGCTATTAACCGTGGCAAGTTGAGCCCAAATATTTTTGATTTTATGATTTCCATCTGAAAGAATGTATATACATGAAGTTTCCGTTTTTTTTTTTTTATTTACATTTAAAACTTACTTTCGCCATTATGGAAAAATCGGACTCCTCTTCTACATAACGTGTTGTATATTCCCTTAAACAATTCACTATTATGTTAAATGTGCTAGCGTATAAATTGTATAATAGTATTGTATAATTTAAAGATAGCTCATACCTAATAAATCATAATGTCTA
The DNA here is from genome assembly GCA_947086415.1 of Pammene aurita. NCBI lineage: Eukaryota > Metazoa > Arthropoda > Insecta > Lepidoptera > Tortricidae > Pammene > Pammene aurita. The sequence goes on along the minus strand of OX352292.1, from coordinate 14,372,520 downwards.
ATGTTATGTTACTCGGAATCGACAAACGCTTAGTTTATACGCTAGCACATTTAACATAATAGTGGATTGTTTAAGGGAATATACAACACGTTATGTAGAAGAGGAGTCCGATTTTTCCATAATGGCGAAAGTAAGCTTTAAATGTAAATAAAATAAAACATAAACTTCATGTATATACATTCTTTCAGATGGAAATCATAAAATCAAAAATATTTCGGCTCAACTTGCCACAGTTAATAGCGAAGCAACTGTTTTTACAGTCTTTACCAGATATTGAGATATCGCTCTCTGACGAAAATATTATGTTAAAAGGATATTGCGATGACTGCAGGATAACATTGTCCTATACCTGGGACGACGAATATTACGATAGTCATTATCTAAGTGACTTATATTGTGATATCTGCTCTAATGAGTTATTTATTTCGTTATGTTAATACGTGTACTATAATGAAACCAATTAATTTTGTATATAAAATAATAAACATATAGCACATCCGTCGTTTCGTTGATTTAGTAGTTAGTAAAATTAGTTACAAATGCTAACACAGCAGTAGTTCAGTGATCTTTTTTGACAGTCATACGTCAAATTAAAAACAATACACCCTTTGTTGCTAGGCAACAAACAAAAACCTTAAAAACGAAGTTTCAGTTCAGAAGCCTACTCTTGATACTTGAATACTTACGTTAGTTTTTTTTTTACAGTATGTTGCACCAAATATAATCAATTGAGTTTTTGTATGCTAGTAACTAATACTATAAGCAATTTATATGATTTTTTTCATAATTGTACTTTCAAAAAAACGTGTTGGAAAGAGCTGTCAAAAAATAAATTGACATTTATTTCTTTTATTTTTCACGTATAAAATATTAATAAAATTATAGAGTATACTCCCACTCAAACTACGTAGCTGTGACTTTGTTTCAACGCTTTAGCTGCTATGGATTAGGAGATATACGAGTTTGAAAAAATTGTTAAAAAAATACATTTTTGACATTATCTCTGAGACAGTTCAAGATAGAGGGCTGAAAGTTGGAGAGATTACTAGTTATGAGGCGACAAACAATTGACATTTACTAATTCAACTTTTCCTCACAGGGGCCACACGACCTTCCTTAGCCTGCTAAACCCTTTGGAATATATAATTTTTCAATTAGGAAGACTCCGTAGGTAAAGTCAGGAAAAATATGTTACTTTTTTTTAACCCATACAAAAGTGAAACACCCTACCCAACAGTGTGCGCATACTCGCTGAAGAAGTAGGGCATGTAGGTACAGTCGCCATCTCAGAGCGGCCAAGGTACTCATACATATCTGAACATGCACTTTATCGCCTTGACAAAGAGGCGTTGTCCAGATATTTGCGACCACCTTGGCCGCTCCGATATATGTATTGGAGCGGCCAAGGTGGTCACAAATATCTGTAGGCCTAGCACATGAGTGTAGCGACAGTACCTCGCGGTCGAGATAGACATCTGTCACTTTCTGATGAATACAGTTAGACAGTGATAGATGTCTATCTCGACCGCGAGGTACTGTCGCTACACTCATGTCCTAGGCCTACTGAACAACGCCTCTATTGTGAAGACAATAAAGTTCATGTTCAGATTGTTTTGAGTACCTTGGCTGCTCTGATATATTTGATGGCGACTGTACCATGTATGTACGACATGGTGCAGTCGCCATCAAATATAGCACATTATTCTAATTAATTTTATAAATCTCTGTTGAACTTATTGAAAGCGGCCATTGTTTGTACCATCTTACTAGTCGGTTACTAAGTTCTGTTACTAGAGTTTTCACTAAATAAATAGGAATAGGAAGCAACATTTTAATTATTAATGAACATAATTTAAAAGCTTATTTAATAGTCAATAGATTACAATATTATTGTCGCAGTTTTTCAGAATTCTTTAACACTCGGAAAAAGGCGTGAAAAATATACGTCCAAATTACACTCCTTGTTGATGTTGATTTTAAGTCCTATTTATTTTAAATCACGTTTAAGACGCATCAGTCTTGCACAATTCGGTAGCTATATTCTTTAGCTTCAATTTGCTATATGTATAGTTCACGTGGGTCTATCTGATAAAGTCTGCTTGTTCCATAGCATTCTAAATCTACGTCTTTTGTGCAAAACATAAAAATAGGCTATGTTTCAAATGGGAATATCTGTGGGATAAAATCGCAAGAAAATTAAATGCAGCTCACGCAATTACCTCTAATAAACAGGTTTCTTATAAACAAGCAATGGAACCTTCTAAACAAAGGTGCAATATTTATTTGATGCACTTTTGTGAAGTGTAATATTCTTAAATTTACCGCGTGTTTGCGTCTTCAGGTAATCTTGCGCTTCACAAGGATTTCCAATAAATTTCCCATCTGATTTGTATATTATTATACCATATTATGTTCATTAGCAATTAGGCTATTAAATAATTACTTATTTTATTTTTATTTAAAACTTTATTTTATATTTTATCAGTCAGAAATCTGGTAACAGAACTTAGTAACCAACTAGGTAGCTCTGGTCTAACGGGTTTGCTACGGGGGCCTATTAATATTTTGGCTATGCTTAACATAACACTTCTTATGTGTTGACTAATGGAGAAAATTACAGAAACATTATAACTGTTGTTCTATAATTTGCACTTTTACAATAGATAATATTGTTTTTGTCCATTTGACTACTTGCAACTCTTGCTAGTGGTGCCAATATTATTGCTATTAGGGTATTAAAACTCCCGTCTCTAGTATTTCGACTTCAAATACATACTAACCTCAGTATTCTCACTAAATTACTGATTGTGATACGATTTCTTTTCTAGAGGGTTGAAATAAGTATTAGTTGATTACGACACCGTTTTCTGGAGCCTAGGTTCACTTAATTGGCTAGCGAAAATGTTAATTTTTGTGCATGTATCATGTCCTACCCATGAATTGGCCCATGCCAATTAAGTTTTTGACCCACAGTTTTCAGTATCTCCTGCGTTACTCAAAATGTCTATGGAGTTACAAAGAAATCAGGCTTCTAATATACAGTCGTGACCAAGAGACAATTAAGGACAAGATTATTTTTGCCATACAACTGCATATAAATATGACTTTTATAAGTTCATACTATAATTAGGAACGATGTATGAAAATCGTTCCTAATTACAAAAAGTATTGATTTGACCGTCTGTATTTTTTAAAGTTCAAATTTTATGGAAGATGTTTATGGCCCATATCAAGTCTTGTTTAAACACGGATACGTCAGTATTTTTTAAAATTTAAATAGCATAAGCAAAATTTATATTTTTATCAAATTTAAAATGTCATATTTGTATGCAGTTGTATGGCAAAAATAATCTTGTTCTTAATTATCTGGCCACGACTGTACGTACGGTTTTTGGACCCGGGGTATGTCCTTAAACTACGTCAAAAAGAGAGGTATGGGCGCTGTGAATGGCATCTCGCTAAGTGTGGTAGGGCACGTTCAGCGAATGTCATCTCGCTCAAATCTGGAGCAGAGCCCGACTGGGGAAGTACCTCCACCTTACAGAAAACCACAGCCAAATAGCACTAGACCCTACTCATAGTGTTGTGTTCCTGCTGGTGAGTAAGGTTGCCAAAGAGCTCAAAGAGGACCCAGTGTGTTGACGACCAGGGACCTTCTTGTTCCTTTAGCCGTCAACACATTGAATCCTCCTTTTTGTAAAGGGTCGGCAACGCGCATGTGACTCCTTTGGAGTTGCAGACGCCCATAGGTTACGGTAGCTGCTTAACATCAGGCGGGCCGTATGCTTGTTTGCCACCGTATGCTTGTTTGTATTAGGTTTAGCAGTTGGTACCCCATAAACTGAAACACATAAGATTTAAAGGTGAAATTTTACAACGAAATTTAATAGTTGAGGTCAGGTTTGTCGCTAATCGCTAGGAGGACGATGAATGGCTGAAACAGCATTTTTTGTGGTACAGTCGCCATCAGATATATATTGGAGCGGCCAAGGTGGTCACAAATATCTGTAGGCCTAGCACATGAGTGTAGCGACAGTACCTCGCGGTCGAGATAGACATCTGTCACTTTCTGATGAATACAGTTAGACAGTGATAGATGTCTATCTCGACCGCGAGGTACTGTCGCTACACTCATGTCCTAGGCCTACTGAACAACGCCTCTATTGTGAAGACAATAAAGTTCATGTTCAGATTGTTTTGAGTACCTTGGCCGCTCCAATATATATCTGATGGCGACTGTACCACAAAAAATGCTGTTTCAGCCATTCATCGTCCTCCTAGCGATTAGCGACAAACCTGACCTCAACTATTAAATTTCGTTGTAAAATTTCACCTTTAAATCTTATGTGTTTCAGTTTATGGGGTACCAACTGCTAAACCTAATACAAACAAGCATACGGTGGCAAACAAGCATACGGCCCGCCTGATGTTAAGCAGCTACCGTAACCTATGGGCGTCTGCAACTCCAAAGGAGTCACATGCGCGTTGCCGACCCTTTACAAAAAGGAGGATTCAATGTGTTGACGGCTAAAGGAACAAGAAGGTCCCTGGTCGTCAACACACTGGGTCCTCTTTGAGCTCTTTGGCAACCTTACTCACCAGCAGGAACACAACACTATGAGTAGGGTCTAGTGCTATTTGGCTGTGGTTTTCTGTAAGGTGGAGGTACTTCCCCAGTCGGGCTCTGCTCCAGATTTGTATTTTTGCCATACAACTGCATACAAATATAACATTTTAAATTTGATAAAAATATAAATTTTGCTTATGCTATTTATATTTTAAAAAATACTGACGTATCCGTGTTTAAACAAGACTTGATATGGGCCATAAACATCTTCCATAAAATTTTAACTTTAAAAAATACAGACGGTCAAATCAATACTTTTTGTAATTAGGAACGATTTTCATACATCGTTCCTAATTATAGTATGAACTTATAAAAGTCATATTTATATGCAGTTGTATGGCAAAAATAATCTTGTCCTTAATTGTCTCTTGGTCACGACTGTATATTAGAAGCCTGATTTCTTTGTAACTCCATAGACATTTTGAGTAACGCAGGAGATACTGAAAACTGTCGGTCAAAAACTTAATTGGCATGGGCCAATTCATGGGTAGGACATGATACATGCACAAAAATTAACATTTTCGCGAGCCAATTAAGTGAACCTAGGCTCCAGAAAACGGTGTCGTAATCAACTAATACTTATTTCAACCCTCTAGAAAAGAAATCGTATCACAATCAGTAATTTAGTGAGAATACTGAGGTTAGTATGTATTTGAAGTCGAAATACTAGAGACGGGAGTTTTAATACCCTAATAGCAATAATATTGGCACCACTAGCAAGAGTTGCAAGTAGTCAAATGGACAAAAACAATATTATCTATTGTAAAAGTGCAAATTATAGAACAACAATTATAATGTTTCTGTAATTTTCTCCATTAGTCAACACATAAGAAGTGATATGTTAAGCATAGCCAAAATATTAATAGGCCCCCGTAGCAAACCCGTTAGACCAGAGCTACCTAGTTGGTTACTAAGTTCTGTTACCAGATTTCTGACTGATAAAATATAAAATAAAGTTTTAAATAAATAAAAAAAGTAATTATTTAATAGCCTAATTGCTAATGAACATAATATGGTATAATAATTTGAAAATCCTTGTGAAGCGCAAGATTACCTGAAGACGCAAACACGCGGTAAATTTAAGAATATTACACTTTACAAAAGTGCATCAAATAAATATTGCACCTTTGTTTAGAAGGTTCCATTGCTTGTTTGTAAGAAACCTGTATATTAGAGGTAATTGCGTGACCAGCATTTAATTTTATTGCGATTTTATCCCACAGATATTCCCATTTGAAACATTGCCTATTTTTAAGTTTTGCACAAAAGACGTAGATTTAGAATGCTATGGAACAAGCAGACTTTATCAGATAGACCCACGTGAACTATACATATACCAAATTGAAGCTAAAGAATATAGCTACCGAATTGTGCAAGACTGATGCGTCTTAAACGTGATTTAAAATAAATAGGACTTAAAATCAACATCAACAAGGAGTGTAATTTTGACGTATATTTTTCACGCCTTTTTCTGAGTGTTATAAAGAATTCTGAAAAACTGCGACAATAATATTGTAATCTATTGACTATTAAATAAGCTTTTAAATTATGTTCATTAATAATTAAAATGTTGCTTCCTATTCCTATTTATTTAGTGAAAACTCTAGTAACAGAACTTAGTAACCGACTAGTAAGATGGTACAAACAATGACCGTTTTCAATAAGTTCAACAGAAATTTATAAAATTAATTAGAATAATTTATAAACAATTACACTCCTTTCCTTACTTATTCCTTAAAATCCTATTACCAATACACCAGACAAGTCTCGGGCTAATATTATGGTTTGTTATTTCACTCTCCTTGTTTTATCTCAATATAGATACCTGCCTACTTGTTTGTCCATTAACTGCTAACACTTGTCATGCCACCATATTTACTCTTTTGATAAATAAGTACACAAATAGGACAGTTGTTTTGACTAGCGGTTAACACTCAAAACTTAAGAAAGCCAAATAAAGTGAGCAATAGATACAAGTGTGTGTGTGTGTGCGTTTTATTTTCTATCATACCCTGAGATGGTCTTGTTTTATATGGGAGCTCATACATTCTACAACACTTTTCACTTCCGGACAGAGTAAACAACAAACAACTTGCTATCCTTATCTAACAGGATCTTGACTAATAGTCAGTCAACCTTGTAGTGGTAGCCGTACAAGCCCAATTTCAAAGAAACACCGCAAATCGATGTACAGTTTAGCCGTTTGGCACACGCATACTAGAGGTCAAAACACATTTTTTGACCCGCAGTTCTTATCGTGTCATTAGCTATATCGTGTCTGGAAGAGCCCAAACTTGGTATGTTTCGAAAATTATTTTTGTGTTAATTAAAAAAAAATGACTGAAATGTAATGATGTGGTATATTTTTAGAATCGCAATAGGTTTCTGAAAAAAAAATTTTTTTCCATACAAATAAAAAAATGTCTTGGCACTCCCCTCCAAAGGGATTTTTTTTAAGAACTGCGGGTCAAAAAATGTATTTTGACCTCTAGTATGCGTGTGCCAAACGGCTAAACTGTACATCGATTTGCGGTATTTTTAATCGTACGGCTACCACTATTGTTAACAGCCTACACACAGTAATTTTTCCAGTATGGTAAATTGGAGCCTTGGGCTAACATGGAATACAGTGATGTTTTGTCTATTTTACCCCTTTAATGGTTTTTTTTTCGGGGATAACAAATATTCTGTCTTTCCCCAAAACTTAAAACTATCTATACAATATTCTATACGAAATATATTCAGATTGACAACATAATAATGTAATGTAATGTAAAAACTCTTTATTATATAAAAACAATATAATAATAAGAAAATGTACATACAAAGGCGAACTTATCCCTTTAAGGGATATCTTCCGGTTAACCTCTGAGTAGATGAGAGAAGAAGTCAAAAGAGGTAGACAAATGCAGCAACATGTACAACAAGGTATGAGAAAGGTAGATACATACATACAAAATAGGATAAGCATATATATATATATTACACCAGAGAGGTATGAGGAGACAATCATAATAAAAACACAGAAAAGGAACATCTAAGACACATACAGAATAATAAAATAGCAACAAATTAATCACAACTTCTTTAGCTTCTCCTTGAATGATGCAACCGACTGTAACTGTCCAAGCAAAACAGGTAACTTGCTAATATTTCCTAACCATAACCAACTTGGAAATATATATCTCTGGACTATCAACTATCACCTAGACATAACCTTTAAATCTGTAACTCAATAAATCTTAGCCATTATTGCTACCTATATCAATATCATATACATACATCAAGAGATAATGCATCTTGATTACTCATGTTCATTGAATTACGCCAGACACATGAGACATGACCGTTGTCTTGCGTATCTTATCATGACGGTGGTTCGAGACAGCCGACCAATCATACGGGCACGATACCACATACACGTTATAAACAATAATCGAAAGCTCAAATCAATGAAACCACGATATTGGCACGCTAATAAACCAATTTACGTGCCAAATGACGACCTAAGTAGGTTAATAGAAAGTGGCCAATGCAAAAACGAAAGTCGTTCCGCTGGCTTGACGTTAGGACTTCTTACCACTTACCAGACTAATATGAGTGTAGTGACGATATTAACTATTAATCCTAAAATTGTAATGAGATTCGGCGCAAGCCATAGCGGAGTCTTCGACACCAGCCAACACCACCACGGCTGGAGCCATGCATCCAAAATACTGCTACTTGTACACGAATATTTGTGTTCACTGAGTTTCTTTAATTGGGTGGCATTTAAAATCCTCTCCTTATAGAACTGCATTTTCACTGTCACGACATTAAAACCTAGAACGACACTGAACTAGTTGCACTTAAACTTCGTTGTCAATGTTCGCGATTATTTAATAAAAGCGAAAGAATCGAAAAATACGCACGACGTTCATCATCACATCACACCATGCGTAGCATAGACAGTTGAATTATTTTTTTAATGAAGGCGAATGAATGTCTTGAAGACTTTGACGTTTGCTGAAGGCATCTATTGACCTTGCAACTAATCAACTGGAATTTTTAATACATTGCAGCTTTTGATATATCGATTGACTCCATTGCACCTACCTAGACAGCAACGAATCGAAATTGCTTGCGATTTTTGCGTCTAAATTGCGTCACGTATAGACACCATTATTCTGATATTGCCAGATTTTAAAATTTACCACGTTCGTGGGTAAGACGGTCTATATATGTCCTGACCTCGCAACTAATCACCTGCGATTTTTAATACATTGCGGTTTTTGATCCATCGATTGATTTCGATGCACCTACCTAGATGGCAACGCATCGAAATTGCCGGCAATTTTTGCGTCGAAATTGCGCAGAGTGTAGATCTCTTAGGACATTTATTAATCTGGGGGCACGGCAGTGCCCCCGCCAAGTCGAGCAAAATAAAACAACAAAGGCACGGCCGTACCATCCTTTTCCCTAAGCCATTCAGGCCATTTTCACCCCTCCTTAATTCTGGTGTGGATAAAGCTAGAAGTCTAAAATTTCAGGGAACCAGAGGCCATAACACAAGGAAAATATATGTACTCTCTAAATAATTTAATTTTAACTTAAATTTAAATTTAAGAATTATTGCAATTAAAAGTTCCTTAGTTTTGTCACTAACTGGCTGACATATGACTGATGATTATACATAATTGTAAGGTACTTCTAGCTGACCCACAAGCTCAAAATTTGGAACACATCTAGTATTAGGGCTATAAAGCCACTGAAAAATTAAATATACTGCAATATCCGTCGGGTTGTCTGGTTTACAAACCGCACAAGTAACATTACAATCATATGTAAATATATGAGGTTACAAAGTTATGTTTTCAGTTGATAAAATTTTAGTCCTTTTCACCATGTAATTACTTTAGATAAGATCTGGAGTGCGATTTTTGAATCTCACCAAGTGACTAATTCTCACCGATGTGAGTGATTTCCGAAAGTAAATCACTCACATCGGTGAGAATTAGTCACTTGGTGAGATTCAAAAATCGCACTCCTGGGCATGCGTACGGGGAATAGGTATGGGAATTGGGAATGTGTACGTGTGATGGGTATGAACGTGGACCGGACAAATGGAGCCCAACTTATAAAAAGGAATGAGATCCCATCAAAAACATTACATGTACAAAAATGCCAGTCTCGCTACGCAGTTCTCCTACTGCCAACCAACCGGTGTCCATATAACTCAACTCAATCCCCTCTGGATTTTACTAACATGTAATTGTGACCATTTGAATATTAGATTTCTATAAAATATAGGCAAAATGTCAAATTACAAGAATTTGGTAGTAGAATAAAAATAAAAATATACGTAAAGCTTTATTTCAACAATAATTACACTTTTATTAATTACAGTCATACAAATTGCGTTCAATAATATTATGAGTTTTGATCCATTAATCCAAATAACAAACATTTTTCATATGATGTGAACCTTCTCTGAGCTGTATAAATAGTACCTAGGTATTGTACTTGATTCTTATAAGCTACTTATCCATAAATAATTGTGATTTACTTAAGTTTTTAATAAACTCGAAACCAGCCGATTGCTAGTAAATAACAACAAAGGAAATAAAAGTAGGTAATGTAATGACGCTATCTTTTAGCAAAGAGTTAGAAATCGTCGGTGTTACTAGCTGTTATAATAAAATTTATGTTGTTAGTGCAAGTTAAACGGGTATTAGACATTGCAATTTGTAGGGCCCATTCTGTTGTGTACCCTGCCTCTCCCTACCCTCCTTAAGATAAGGACCCTAACTCTTATTACACATCCCAACCTGTCAGGTTAGGCCCTGCAAATTGTTATGTCTAATACCGGTTTTGCGTTAAGCCTAAGGTGTCCACAGACGGTAGCGATCGGTCAACCCATTAGAGCTAAAGGGAACTATAGTTAGAATGAAACAACAGAAAAGTAGTCATAGTCATATCGATTGTCGAGGCAAAATTTGGTGCATTAAGGCCTCTATTGACCTCGCAACTAATGAATTGCGATTTTTAACACATTGCGGCTTTTGATTTATCGATTGACTTCATTGCACCTACCTAGAAAGCAATGTATCGAAACTGTATGCGATTTTTCGGTCGAAATTGTGTTATGTATACCTAAACACCATTTAACCCACGATTTGATATGGACGTTTCGTTTAACGAAATTTTTGTAATTAGTTTAGATAATAAATACTTAATTTTGTGTAATTGAAAATTTTATACAAAATTACTAAAATATAAGTTACATATATAAACATATACTATTTATAAATTACTAGACAAAGTGTTAATATCGGTTGAATTGAAAACGTGTGACTTGACCTTGAAAGGTTGCATCGTGTTAACACCAAATCGCGTTATGTAAGGACACCATTTTAGCATCGTGAAATGTTCATTATCAATAGTATAATTGAATACTAATTCATTTCTTATTTTAATGATTAAGTATAGTTTAATTTTGTCGTTGTTGTCCAGTATTGCCAGTTGCTATCTGCTTTTAGCTTGACTCTTCCTTGCCTCAACTCTCTTCTGGAGTGTAGTCAGTAGAGCGCCCAGAACGTTGTGGCCAGGCAGTCGCTTGCCGAAAAGGAGTCGCTTCACCGAATCGTCATATGTTAGAAGAGCCACCATGTTCTGTAGAAGGAAACCTTGGCAGTATTCAAGAAGCTGTGTTGCTCCATACACCTGGAAATGTATTAGGTTAAAAAAATAAGCTGTTCTTACAAAATTACCTATTGGGCTCTATGGAATTAGGCTTTATTACTATAATTATAAGGCGTCAAATATTGCCATCAAGAATGTCCAGAATGTCAACGATAGTACAATCGAGTACAGTCAACTTCTAAAATACTTATCTGGGAAGGTATGCGATTTATTGAAAAAAAAGTCTACCAAATTTAAATGCGATTAAAATCATGTTTTTGTTTAAAAAAACATCGATGTTTTAGACCTTGACTCTATAGATCTTGGGGTTTATTTATACCAAGGATGATATAGACGTGGATGGACAATATCCATACAAAATCGCGTTCCTTTTATTTCAGGTTAAAGCACTAGAACTAGTTTTCGGTACACAGTGCCACAGCGCCATCTGTCGAGTCTGAAGTCGAGTTATTCTGTCAGCGTTAAGCGACGAACAAAGTATTAGAAACTAGGATTTAGTGTCTGGTGTAACCGATAGATGACGCTAGTGCTTTAACCTGAAAAGAGAACGCGATTTTGTATGGGTATTGTCCATCCATGTCTATATCATCCTTGATTTATACTATACACGGACATGAGGTCTGCACCTCCTAGGCTACCAGGATCACCAGCCCAGTGCAGCCAAGTCAGCGAGTAAGTAATTACTGTTAATTACCCGTGTATACCTGTGTATACCTTCACCGCTGCAAAATTGTATTGACACTTTATGAATGTTTTTTGCAGCTTTTTACTGTACTACAAGACAAAATACTTTGGCATGGATAGCCTAGTACGGCCAAGTGAACCAAGGCCAGGTTGCTTTTACTTTTTACGTACTTTTGCGTGAATGTACACGGACACGAGGTTGTGCAGGCCGACGGACTTGGCGGCGCGCGCCTCGCAGTGCCGCTGGAGCGGCAACAGCTGGAAGAATGACGCCGCTGCTAGCACTTCCAGCACGTCCGACTCCGGGATTTCCAGGCCGGTGCAGCCGCCGGAGTACAGGTACTTCATTACTTGCTGTGAAACACGTGAAATGCACTCTGAAATTTACTTCCTCTAAGTAAAGTAGGTATTTGTGAGGTTTTCAATATAAAAGGCTAATCAATGATAATTATAAGTTGTAGATAATTCTAAATTATTTGATTTGTATTAAGTACAATTTCAATTATCTCGATATGCTGGATAATTTGATGGTCTTTGCGCTTTGGGCTTTATATATAAGTAGAGATCTACATATGTTGCAATTCGGCTCGATTTGTCGCATTGATATGTCAAAGTCGATTCCAACACCAGCATGATCGATATCTTGTGACCGTAGAACAGATGCCCTTCCACTCTGGATATAGACGAGTCATTCGTTGCACCCAACTGACCTCAAAGATTTGGTATCGAATGTCGTTGAACTGCACTAGCGACGGTGCGGCGGCGCGGCGACTCCGACACCAGTACGATCTTGTGGCTGTAGAAGTCGTAGAACAGACGCCCGTCCATTTTGGATATAAAAGAGTCATCCTTATTGCACTCACTGACCTCAAAGAGGTGGTATCGAATGTCGTTGACCTACAATGGCAGCGGCGCGGCGGCTACAACAGCACTGTCTTGTGCCCGTAGAATAGACGCTCTACCACTCTGGACATAGATGAGTCATCCTAGCACCTACTGACCTCAAAGATGTGGTATCGGATGTCGTTGATCTGAACTAGCGGCGGTGCGGCGACGCCAGCATGGCGCGGAGGCGCGGCGACTACAACAGCACGGTCTTGTGCTCGTAGAATAGACGCCTTACCACTATGGACATAGATGAGTCATCCTTGCACCTACTGACCTCAAAGATGTGGTATCGGATGTCGTTGATCTGGACTAGCGGCGGTGCGGTGACGCCAGCATGGCGCGGAGGCGCGGCGACTACAACAGCACGGTCTTGTGCCCGTAGGATAGACGCCCTACCACTATGGACATAGATGAGTCATCCTTGCACCAACTGACCTCAAAGATGTGGTATCGGATGTCGTTGATCTGGACTAGCGGCGGTGCGGCGACGCCAGCATGGCGCGGAGGTGCGGCGACTACAACAGCACGGTCTTGTGCCCGTAGAATAGACGCCCTACCACTCTGGGCATAGATGAGTAATTCTTGCACCCACTGACCTCAAAGATGTGGTATCGGATGTCGTTGATCTGGACTAGCGGCGGTGCGGCGACGCCAGCATGGCGCGGAGGTGCGGCGACTACTACAGCACGGTCTTGTGCCCGTAGAATAGACGCCCTACCACTCCGGGCATAGATGAGTAATTCTTGCACCCACTGACCTCAAAGATGTGGTATCGGATGTCGTTGATCTGGACTAGCGGCGGTGCGGCGACGCCAGCATGGCGCGGAGGTGCGGCGACTACAACAGCACGGTCTTGTGCCCGTAGAATAGACGCCCTACCACTCTGGGCATAGATGAGTAATTCTTGCACCCACTGACCTCAAAGATGTGGTATCGGATGTCGTTGATCTGCACTAGCGGCGGCGCGGCGGGCGCGGGCGCGGCGTCGCTGGGCGCGCGCGGCGGCGCCAGCATGGCGCGGAGGCGCGGCGACTCCGACACCAGCACGATTTTGTGCCCGTAGAACAGGCGCCCTTCCACTCTGGACATAAAACATCAACATTGGCGTCAACAGTGATCAATAAGGTGCAAATATAAAATAAATAAAAATTTATGCCGCAATTAAACACATGGGTACACAAAAAAGTAGTAGTAGGTAAGGTAGGTAGGTAACTCAAATTTTTCGGCCACTTCTCGGGGCGAAAGATAATGACTCCATTGAACATTTTTGGGGGGTTTTATTGGGCGATGCGAAGTGCATGAGCTTGAAACATCACCGATAAAGTATAAAGCGCCTATTATTACTTGTAAATACCTACCACTGCCCTATTTCAAATTCAAGTTCAGCTAATAGCCCTGACTAGTGGTGACCATACCGCCTGGAAGGCCATCCATGCGATAGACTGCCCAGATCAAATAAAATCACATTTTTTCATATCATACATCTTACCTGAATGTGACGTCAGCAAGCGAGGGGTTATTGACATATGTCGGGTCCACACGAGCGGGAGCGGGAGCGGCAGCGGGCGGCGGCGCCAGCACGCCCGGCACCGGCTCCCAGCCGTAGCACGCGCAGAGTATGTCCGCTAGTAGCAGCACTGTGCCCTCCTTCTGGCCGAAAGAATCATTATAAATATTGAATGATGATAACGATCAGACATATAGTGATATACTTTTGCCACCACCCTTTAAGCAATCAGCAGAGAAATTATAATTCATACACTATGGTTAACGTAATATGTAAAACTTATACAGTCCGGCATTTAATAGGTAACACATTAGTTAACACTATTAGCTCTGAAAAATTAGGTCAGTGTCTCTGGTTTTCAACCACCACTTCGTTCGTGGAATCGTTATCTCCGTCTCTATCGCTCTTGCTTATTCGAAAGAGAGTGATGCAAAAAGAAGATTCGATGAACGAGGTGGTTTGGGGTTATAGGCCTGATCTGATTGTTTATCATGAACGAAACCTAAATCCTAACATGCTTAATTGATTTTTCAGGCTTTGAATCCAGACGTGTCTTTGGTGCGTGTGCAGTACTACGTATAATTTTTATTTACCTTGCTGTAGCGTAAAATGTTGAACAGCAATGGGAGACACTCGTAAATGAACTGCTTGCTGTAGTGACTATCGTCTGATGGGCACACCTGCAATGATATAAAATGTAGCTTTTAATAAAATAATTATTAAGTATTTTTTTTAATTGAAAGAAAAATGGAAAAATTCGAGCAAGATTCGAACTTACGACATTTCGTAACACCGGTCCGATCGCTCTGACCAACTGAGCTATCGACGCTTACTCAACTTTGATGATTTTTTCTATCAGTTCCTTCATTGCTTACGTCACAGGGAGACGTGTAGCGACATCTACACTAAGTGTATATATAATACACGTTAACGGCATCGAAGTTTCAAGTCATATTGGAATAACATCGATAACAATGCGCTAAACCATTCTAAATTAATTTTTGTACTAAGCAGAAACGTCTACTTACAAGCGAAATTTAAATTTTATAATTGAAAGAAAAATGGAAACATTCACCGCGTCGAGCAAGATTCGAACGCAACATGGTCTGAAATAAACAATTTTTTACTCTGAACTAAAAGCATGATAAAATCACATCATTATCAAACTGACCAGAATAATTATATAGAAACGAACCTGCAAAAAGTCCTGTAGCAGTTGATCAATGACGTGATCTAGTGCCGCTTCAGCCGCGGCAGCTAAAGACAGCGTCCAGGCGTGGAGAGACCAGGGTACCCCTAAGGCGCGCAGTTCTAGCGTAATATCTGAAATATCAGGCATAACATGAACTACTTAATCACACATATAATAGTAATAGTCTGCCTGAACACAGAACACGCGATTTACTTGCCAACGATTTGACCAATATAATAAGACCCATATAAAGATAGCTATAGCGCCTAATAACTCTATAACCCCTTCATCGATTCTGCTCAAAGAACTCTCTAATTATACAGTCACAAAAAAATTCATAAAGATCGTTCGTTCGATAAAGATGGAGACGGGTGGGTGTAAGGGCTATATATCAAGGGATATACGAATAATTTTAAACAAAAAAGAACCGCCTTCACTTAGCATCCACCTTTCCAAAAGCAAATGCTTGAGCTACTGTAAAAAATACTCAAATCACTATAGATGTGCCTATAATAGTTGAAGAGTTCCCTCGATTTCTCCAAGATCCCATCATCAGATCCTGACCTGGTTACAATGGGACCAACTGTGAAGTATACTCTTTCAACAAAAAATAATTTTCCAATTCGGTCCAGCGGTCTTCGAATAATCGGTGAACATATAAAAAAAATAGCAAAAAAAAAACTAACAAAGATCCCGACGAATTGATAACCTCCTCCTTTGAAATCTTGAAGTCGGTTGAAAGTTAACAATACCGAAATTCAGTAATTTAAACAATGTATTAGACGAGTTCAATGCCCGACAAAGGTACCCAAGTGGTCAGTCTCGGCCGCGTAGTACATGGCGTCTTGCAGCGCGCGTTGCTGCTGCTTGGTGAAGGCGGGGCGTGCGGCGGGGGGCGCGCCCTCGGCCAGCACCTCCTCCAGCGACAGCACGGCGCCGGCGCCGCGCGCGCCCGCCGCGCCCGCGCCGCGCACGCACGCGCGCAGGCACAAGCTCCAGCCGTGCGTGCAGCACACTGCCACGGCGCTGAACAATTAGGAATATGCATGATTTTTTTGGAAAACGTCATTCGATTCTATTTCCCTATAGATTCAAATGTCTCTAATAAACCTACTATCTATGATAGCCCTGAAACGTCAAAAATGTGAAAATACGTTAGACGTCTGCGCCGCGCGTCAAAACGCCCCATTCAAAAAGTGTGAGGTTTGTGACGTCACCGACCACAAAGTTGCAGAAAACTGTTTGGAAGGAACAAGTTTTTGGAAGATTTTTGTAATTTTAGGCACGATAAAATGCGTTTAGCTATATAGTTGTCGTACATTTTTTTTCTTGTTAGAACATGAGTAATCGAACTGAAGTTTCGAAAATACATTTGAGGTATAAAAAAAAAACCTAAAATTTTACGTTTTTAAACCGCAATATCTTTAAAAAACTGTTAAAAATATTACGGATTTCCACATATTTATATTAATTTGGGGTTGTTGAACGGCAACAAATTCAATTAAATATTTGTTGTGTTCTCTGTTTTTGTGTTCATGTTCTCTATTATTACAACTATCAATGTATAATGTACACTCTGGCTACCGAGAGATTTGTTTAACACTTTTTAAATGGCAAGCATTATTTGAAAATTCGGAAACTAACCTGGATCTTAGGAGACATTTGCGACGTGAAAGTGTATGTCGTACTGAAAAATTTTCACTATGGAATCGAAAATCGAACCCAATTTCGTAAAAAAGTGGTTTCAATTGTATAGATTGTTAAGCAAGGGTAGAAAGTGACACATTTCAGCCGAGTTAAACACTCTACCTTTCATTTCGACTGTAAGGGAAGTAAAATACAACACGCACATTTTATAAAGCACATATATAAATAAAGAATAATCAATTAAAATTTAAAGTAAAATTGGAACAATTTGAAATCGACAAATTCATTGTTTTTCTGGTGGTCGGAGAGGAGGGTCATCGGGGGTGCCCCCCCCCCCCGGCTCAATCCACAAAATGACATTGTAAATTAATAATTTTACTAGAAAATACCTGTAGCATCCATATTGAGCCGCAGCACTATAACACAGAGCATCATTGAGTTGCGTGGAAAGGAATGGGTCCGCTCCATGGGACAGTAGTAGTTGAACCAATTCTTGGTTACCAGCGCCACATGCCACCTGCAATATAAATCCCATTACTTGACACTGCTTCGATACCTCGATACAGGGTGGATTTTCTAAATGGACCAGTGAGAGCAGCAATCAGTTCTTATAATGCTACACAAAAATGGGTCTTGGAGACATTCCATAAAACGACGATTGACATTTGCAGATTTTAGAAAAGATATGTATGGTCACGGAGAAAATCATAAAATTTCTAATTTTTTCTGACGGCAATCGATCCTGTGTCTAACGAACAGTAGGTTTTTTTAGTACGGGAAAATGTAAAGAAATAATGCGCGATTTTTTAAACTTCCGTTGTAACAGACTGTTGATACAGTGCTTATATATACGGAAAGGATCTTTGTTTTTTTTTTAAATCTAAACTTGTGCTCTATGCATTTGAAGCGGTACGGCTGTAGAGCTGTGTGGAGGGAAATTTGCCGCGGGAAATCCAGGACCACAGGCACCAGACTACTGCACCGGACCCGGACTACAGGCACAGTATACAAGCGCCGTCGACTGTAACGTTACCTGCAGAGGAGTCAGCGTGCAGACGTCGTCCCCCCGCGCCGGCGCGCCGTCGACCCGCGCGCCCGCTCCCAGCAGCTTGCGCGCGCACTCCACCGCACCGCCGCCGCCTGCGCCGCTGCAAGCGTATACGAGCGCCGTCCAGCCTGTAACGTTGCGCTGGTAAGTTATGATTGGTGCAAGTAGACACATTGTTACTAATGTTGGGAAATATTTGCCGACGGAGTGTGATATAAACGCGCGAGCGAAGCAAGGCCGTTCAACAAAATATACCTGAGTAACTGCAATTGCCGTCCAGGTACTCTTTTATCAAAGAAAGCACGGAAACTCGTCTTAAAATAAGGGTTCCGTTTTTTTCCTTATGAGGTACGGAACCCTAATAACAATATCTACCTAGAAGTAAATGGAACGTGCTTGATGGACGGACTCAAAACCCACTCTGGGACATAACATAACTTACGCCGTTGATGGGCGATGTAAATTATCTCATGTCAGGTTAGGCTTTTTAAAATGTATTTTTCTCAAACATGCAATGAAATATTCTCTTTACGTTCCTTATAATAGACTCGGAAGTATCCTTTTTCGGGCGCAGCATCTCGATGCGGCCTTAAATGGCATTTCATACAACTTTTCAGGCCTAGGCCTGCAAAGTAACGTTTTTTTTTGTTTCAACGTCCAACCTCATTCAGACAGGAATTTCATACAAATTTGGAGGCCTAGGCGCCGGCCTAAATCCGGCCGGCACTTGCCGAAGTGCCTCTTTTTTAATTTACATTGCACATATATTTGTGGCACAGGTTCATGGCGTTCAGCCATTTAAGGCTATAAGCGATATTTACTTTTTGGTTCGTTTGACATTCTGCCACTACTTACGCCTATTAAAAAAGAACAATAAACAATATGATATATTTTGCAATTTCGTTTATATATAAAATCGACATGAAAATAACAAATAACACATTATTAACAAATTCCTATAATTTTAAATTGCAAAGATGGTGGCAGATTAAAAACGGGTATTAGACGTTGCAATTTGTAGGGCCCAATCTGTTGTGTACCCTCCCTAACCCTCCTTCAGCTCCCTAAGGGCCCTACCTCTTATTACACCTCCCAAACTGACAGATTGGGCCCTACAAATTGTTATGTCTAATACCGGTTATAGGAACAGCTGATTTTTTTTTTCGTGAAAGGTTGGTTATCAAGCTAAAATATTAGCAGCAAGGGCTATTACACACGCGATGAAATTAAGAATTGGAATCTATAGTTACGAAATAAATTCGGAGGGTTCTGATTCTTATGAATATTTTCTATAATAATGCATAAACAGAGACCATAGACCAGTGGTGGGCAAACTTTTTTCATGGGGGGCCAGTAAGCTTGAGAAATTTCGGAGGAGGGCCAGCAGGCCGGCAGCAAAAGTGGTAATTTTAAAATTTTACGGTTTTTTATAAAAGTGCAATTATGCTGCAATTCCAGCCTTCCTCTTGAAACTTCTCAAGCTTTTTTTTACAGCAAAAGAAAAAATATAAATATATATATAAGTATATCATCATCATCATCATCATATCAGCCGAAAGACGTCCACTGATGAACATAGGCCTCCCCCAAAGAGTGCCACAATGACCGGTCCTGCGCCACCCGCATCCAGCGGACTCCCGCGACCATCACCAGGTCACCTTGCGGGGACTATAATAAGTATATATTTATTTAAAAAAAAATATATATTTAAGTATATATTTATTTAAAAAATATATATAAGTATCTATTTATTTAAAAAAAAAAATATATATAGGTATATATTTATTTCAAATGAACCACATGTAAGAATCAAAACTATAGACTTCAGGATTTTTTTTGTTTTGCCATTATATCGTCGAATGCAGGTTCGAGTTGCAACGAAGTAATTTTCAGCAGTGAGAAAAGGTGTTCATTTGTAAGTTTCTGATTGAGTTTTTTCGCAATTTCATGGTGGAAAATTTCTGTTCGCACACATTCGATGACCCAAACATAGCCATTAATTTTCTGGGCGTGAGCAGTCATATTCGGGTATTGAGCTTTCGGCAGTGTCCTATAAAAATCTAGCTTAGTTTGTATTTAAGAACAGTTGTTTTAAATGGGTGCTACAATGCTGCATTTCGATAATTTCCAATTGCAACTCTGCAGAGATGTTCTTGGGATGTACGTTAAACGGCAGCGAAAAAACAACTAGCGATGACTGTATGTTCTTAAAATCTTGAAACCTAGTTTCAAATTGTGCGTCAATTTTCTGCAACTGCTGACTGAAATGTTTCAGTTTGTTCCCACTCACTGGTGCCTCTCACTGCGTTACTCTATCCGCTCCCCGCGATCCGCCCTCAACACAATACATACATGAACGCGGGTAAACTGATTCTTATACTTATTCATCTATCTATCTATCTATGTATTCAAATATTTTACTTCATAACGGGTAAATCCTCAAAATATAATAATCGCGGGCCATATACAAATTATTTCAATGTATCCGCGGCGGGCCGGATAAAATGGTTTCGCAGGCCGGAGTTGGCCCGCGGGCCGTAGTTTGCCCACCACTGCCATAGACAATATTTGTAACGTTCTGAATTTATGCAGTCACCATGTACATTTTTCTTCTTAATTTGAACTCGTGTAGAATGGCCTTAAGTGC
This sequence comes from Pammene aurita, assembly GCA_947086415.1. Taxonomy (NCBI): domain Eukaryota; kingdom Metazoa; phylum Arthropoda; class Insecta; order Lepidoptera; family Tortricidae; genus Pammene; species Pammene aurita. The sequence goes on along the minus strand of OX352292.1, from coordinate 14,351,599 downwards.
AACCTCTCGAACAGCACAGATACTGTGAAAAAAAAGTATTTTAGTGGGAAAATTTTAAAAACATTCTCAATATTTTATTTTGTTGCGTATATTATTGTGAATTATAATGTCGATTTGTTTTATTCTATAACAATTTGGCTATAGGTACAATAAAAGTGAATTAGGTCTAGATGTTGTTCAAATGCAAGTGAAAATTATACTTAAATGGCCGACGTACGTAATAGTTATACATTTTTAAAAGCCGTTCAGTGACATTGAAATGCAGTCAGAATTTAGCAATCCAGACTTCATAAAGCTTATTTTTGATTACGTGGTAAGTTTAATTAATGTTTTTATGAGTTTTGTTGATATGATAATTCATTAATAACAAGATGAACGTATACTTAGTCGTAATAGTGGGGACGTTGGTTGTTTTCTAGAAATTAATGCAAATTTTGGTTGTACGTTTGTGCCTTATTGAACTTATTGTATAATTTTAGATAAAAACCTAAGTTCGAAGGTGTTTGAAGTACATACAACATACATTATATTATTAATACAAGTTTACAAGTACAGTATTGCTTCACCTATATCCAAAAAAAAAGTTTCTTATTTATGTAATTGCATGTTTGAGAAAAGCACTATACATGCTATGTCTATACCTACTTGGCCGGAAATCCGTGTTTTCCCGGCCTCTGATGTAATGTACTATTTAAACCCATATAAAACTTTACATACCAGCAGTAGGAGGTGTGTAAATTGGTGACTGATTGCCAGCGGGAGTGCCGGGGGAGATTACTCCGTGCGGGGACCGCGGAGACATGAGCGACGCGTGTGGCGCCGCCACGCCTGGCGTCTCGATGTTCGGATCTGCGCCCGACTCCAGAAGCATCTATATACATAGAGAGAAAATGTATTTTGAGTTATTTTATTCAGAAAGATAAAACCCAGGATGTCGAGAGAAGACCCAGGACGTAACATTTTAGGAAAGATGATGATGTAGATGGATGCTATAAAAATCTTAGCTAATTAGTATGTAATTACTACGAGTATGTACTTCTATTTACGTTGCTAGTATACGAAATCAGGTGCCAGTGCGTGCCAGTAACCGCCAGTCTTAATTTGCACTTGATATACACATAAATATATATGTATTTATTTATATGTTCGATGGATAGCGACATTTACTAGTCAGTGCAGGGTCAAACGGAGAACGGTCAAGTGAGTTTAGGAAAATTTGAGCCATTGATTTTGAACGCTCATCAAAAGCTGCAATAATTAACCGCTTACCATGAAGCTCACGGCAACAATCTGATCGTCTCCTGTGAGCGCCGCTTTCATGAGAACCGTCAACCCAACAGCATCAATAGCGCCGAGTCCAGTGTTCGGCAGGAGCGCCTTCACCCCTCCTAGTAGGGCCAGCCGGCTGCTGAGCAGTACCCGCTGCGTAAATTCCAGGGCAGCGCGGGAGAGGTTATTGGCAGAGAGAGTGCAGCGGGTCCATGATAACAAAACTTACAGCCACAATCTGATCGTCTCCCGCTAGCGCCGCTTTCATGAGAACCGTCAACCCAGCAGCATCAGTAGCGCCGAGTCTCGTGTTCGGCAGGAGCGCCTTCACCCGTCCTAGTAGGTCCGGCCGGCCGCTGAGCAGTGCCCGCGCGCTGCACCAGTCTCATGGCAGCGCGGGAGAGCTCCTTGGCGGAGCGAGTGCAGCGAGTCCATGATAACAAAACTTACAGCCACAATCTGTTCATCTCCCGCGAGCGCCGCTTTCATCAGCACCCTCAACCCAGCAGCATCAGTAGCGTCGAGTCCCGAGTTCGGCAGGAGCACCTTCACCGCTCCTGGTAGGTCCGGCCGGCCGCTGAGCAGTGCCCGCTGCACCAGTCTCAGGGCAGCGCGGGAGAGCTGGTTGGCGGAGTGAGTGCAGCGGGTCCATGATAACAAAACTTACAGCCACAATCTGTTCATCTCCCGCGAGCGCCGCTTTCATCAGCACCGTCAACCCAGCAGCATCAGTAGCGTCGAGTCCCGTGTTCGGCAGGAGCGCCTTCACCCCTCCTAGTAGGTCCGGCCGGCCGCTGAGCAGTGCTCGCTGCGCCAATCCCAGAGCTGCGCGGGAGAGCTCGTCGGCGGAGCGTGTGCAGCGGGACCACGATGGTTCTATTGATTCTTCCAATCTATCAATGAATATGAGTCATGTATCTACTAAGTATAAAAAACCAAGGTATATCGCTTGGGTGTATGGGTAGACCACGACTAACACTTACAGTTACTTCATTTACCCTGTGATAACGGCGCATTTGGCGCATGTAATTGTGGCGAAATATCGGGAATTAAAGATGGTAAATACTCTGTTTTCAATACTAGTTGTAAAGTCTAGCTAGGAAATAAATCGTGTTTTTTCTGTGATTGGATAGTGTATTCTTACGTGACTGGTCTAGGTGGGCAGTCAGCATGTGGCAGCAGAAGTCTGGCAGCTTGGAGGACATCGTCGGCGTCGGGCACGGCCGGCGGTGGCCTTAATGATGCATGCGCTCTGAGAAAATACATTAAATTGTCTATGACCTTCATGAAGCAACACGTAGGTATTTATGTTATTTTATTCTGCACGAGTTTCACATAGTTGTCCACGAGTATTTAAATTATCACACATTACTACTACCTTAAAAACAATCATATAAAAGTTATTGAATTTAACACCTGCGGCTTACTCATTAACAGCTTTTCGCACTCACCGGATTACGCGGACCCATTCACCAAGAGGCGGCAGGGCTCCGGCACCGCGCTCGCCCCAAAGTCCATTGGCGCAACTGGCCGTCGAAGTTGTGTTCGAATTGTGCTCCAACTGCAACATTTAAAACAGTATCTATCTAAGCAACTGATATCTTGCCAGATTAACACACATGTGCTTAGAAAATTCGTTAATTTTTAATGCCACGGAGGCAAACAAGCGTAGGTACATCCTATGTTAGTAAGTGACAACCGCATCTTATTAATGAATGAGATAAATATTTGACATCAGATTAAATAAGGGGTTCTCATAATTTTTTATTTATATTACCAACTGTTTAGAAGTGAATAACTCCGACGAATAAAGGATTGTTCCTTTCATAAATCTGCGGAGCTTCCAGGGACCACCAGCGCGCTCGGCCGCAGGCGATAGCGGCGCGTGCCGTGGAGCCACGCGGCGCAACACAGTTCGCAACTCCCTCCACGATGTCCGCAGTAGGGGCTGATGGTAGTATAAGTCACCTGCGAGCACCGCATGAAGTAGTATAGCGCGCGCTCGGCCGCAGGCGACAGCGGCGCGTGCCGTGGAGCCACGCGGCGCAACACAGTTCGCAGCTCCCTCCACGATGTCCGCAGTAGGGGCTGATGGTAGTATAAGTCACCTGCGAGCACCGCATGAAGTAGTATAGCGCGCGCTCGGCCGCAGGCGACAGCGGCGCGTGCCGTGGAGCCACGCGGCGCAACACAGTTCGCAGCTCCCTCCACGATGTCTGCAGTAGGGGCTGATGGTAGTATAAGTCACCTGCGAGCACCGCATGAAGTAGTATAGAGCGCGCTCGGCCGCGGGCGACAGCGGCACGTGCCATGGAGCCACGCGGCGCAACACAGTTCGCAGCTCCCTCCACGATGTCCGCAGTAGGGGCTGATGGTAGTATAAGTCACCTGCGAGCACCGCATGAAGTAGTATAGCGCGCGCTCGGCCGCAGGCGACAGCGGCGCGTGCCGTGGAGCCACGCGGCGCAACACAGTTCGCAGCTCCCTCCACGATGTCCGCAGTAGGGGCTGATGGTAGTATAAGTCACCTGCGAGCACCGCATGAAGTAGTATAGAGCGCGCTCGGCCGCAGGCGACAGCGGCACGTGCCATGGAGCCACGCGGCGCAACAGAGTTCGCAGCTCCCTCCGCGATGTCCGCAGTAGGGGCTGATGGTAGTATGTCACCTGCGAGCACCGCATGAAGTAGTATAGCGCGCGCTCGGCCGCAGGCGACAGCGGCGCGTGCCGTGGAGCCACGCGGCGTAACACAGTTCGCAGCTCCCTCCACGATGTCCGCAGTAGGGGCTGATGGTAGTATAAGTCATCTGCGAGCACCGCATGAAGTAGTAGGTATAGAGCGCGCTCGGCCGCGGGCGACAGCGGCACGTGCCATGGAGCCACGCGGCGCAACACAGTTCGCAGCTCCCTCCACGATGTCCGCAGTAGGGGCTGATGGTAGTATAAGTCACCTGCGAGCACCGCATGAAGTAGTATAGCGCGCGCTCGGCCGCAGGCGACAGCGGCGCGTGCCGTGGAGCCACGCGGCGCATCACAGTTCGCAGCTCCCTCCACGATGTCCGCAGTAGGGGCTGATGGTAGTATAAGTCACCTGCGAGCACCGCATGAAGTAGTATAGAGCGCGCTCGGCCGCGGGCGACAGCGGCACGTGCCGTGGAGCCACACGGCGCAACACAGCTCGTAGTTCGGCGGCAGAACCCGCGCACGTGGTCAGCAGCACCGACGCGCCTGATCCGGTGCTACCGTTTGACCCGGCGGAGGTGCCTGACCCGCCTGGAAAGGATTAATTGTTGATTTTTTTTTACACCTACTACAATATGACTATTATACTATTTAAGGTTGACTGGTAGAGAATGCCTTATGGCAGTAAGTCCGCGTTTTGTACGATAAGGTTTCTTTTGTGCAATAAAGTTTAAATAAATAAATAAATATGTGTATATACATATACCTATGGTTACAGCTATTCTGGTACTTATGGGATCATACAATTGTTTATATTTGTTTTTTTTAATAGCACGACTGTGGTAAACAAGTATACGGCCTCCCTGATGGTAAGGAGCTACCGTAGCCTATGGACGCCTGCAACCCCAGAGCTGTCACGGGTCGTGACTGACTGTAGACTCCCGTTTTTAACTCACTACTATGTAAAAATTTCTATAACTGATAAAAAATCCGTTACCGGCATTTTTATTTTAACTTGTACTTTAATTCACAACTTAAATCGTGTTTCAGTATCGTCCACCCGTCACATTCCTGACAAAATGTATGGGATTTGACATTGACCGGCAGTTTTGTGACGACTGCTAACTGGCCGGTTAATGGCAAACAGTGGAAATGCCCACCTACGGAAACTTCTTGTCCTATAAAAGTAAAGCATACAGTCACAGATTATATATACAGTCAACAAGCAAGTTAGCACGGGTGGTACAGACGACGTCAGAGATGTTTACAATTTTGTGCCTTGCTCCTTTTTAATAAGGTACAAAATTTTAACATGTCTCACGTTGAGTGTGCCCACATATATACCTCATCCCACATTCATTTGCGTTATGATTGTCTCATGGAGAAAATTGTAATAATCACTTACGATAAACTATTATTGAATTACGACCGCCCGAAATCTTACCTGAACCATTGGTAGTGATACCAGAATCGTGGCTGAGCCCCAACTGTCTGTGCTCTTGTCGGCAGGGTCCAGAAGACGAGCCAGAGCCCATTGAGCTCATGGACTCCCACCGGGAAATAGACAGCGCTCCTGTGGATACAAGTATAATACAACTCATCTTACCGTATCGTACAGTACCTAAGTCTGCCTAGCACTTCCAACTTTCTCTCTCAATTGCTCAAAGGTTAACTGGAAGAAATCCCTTAAAGGGATAAGTTCGCCTTTGTACGTATATGTTGTGTTATATGTATTTCGTTGTGTTTTCTTGTACAATAAAGTGTTTTACTACTACTACTACATGTGTTTAAATACTCAAAGTCAAACTCAAACATTTATTCAGTAAGTAGGCCACAAGGGCACTTTTACACGTCAAAGTAAAAGAGAGAGAAAAAAAATCAAACTACACCGGTTCTAACCCTACACCTCTGACACGAGAAGAATTATGTCCGGCAAGAAACTCGGCGGGACTTATTTTTTCAAAACAACAGTACATCAAAACTAAACAATACATATAAGTGCGTTGTTCTATAAGAAAACATATCAAACCAAGGTTAGATTAACCAACAATAGGTTATAGTTTAAGAAAAATACCAAAGAAAAAAGATGAGTCCAAATCTGACTATTGAAAATAAATTACATACAAGTTTGATATACTTTCTTACCTGAACTGTGTCTTCTACATAAATTTCCAAATTATAATAATCCATCATCAACAGTTAGAAACAAACTTTGAATTTAAATAATATAAAAAAAAGTACTTAAGTGATTCTAGTATACAATAAACATACTATTTCTAAATTATACTTAGAGATGTATAAGGTCTCCAAGTGTCTTGATCTATATATTCTATATAATAAAAAAATATGGATAATCAAGCACCGAATGTTGTGTCTAAAGCCAATTAAACTAAAATTAAATATGATTAATAAAAAGTTACGTAAATGTGTTGCCCCAGTTAGCCTAAACAGACCGGTCTCCACAAACAGCACCCGTTCACGAGTATGACGCATATCTCAGCCATACAAGGAGTTTTTCAACCTTTCTTAGCTATATAATGTGCGAGGTGTTTAATTAGGTCATATAAAACAACTTTTAGTATGGGACCAATTCCGCAAACGCGAAAATATAGCTGTTCTATTTAATTTCGTCGGCATTTTCTATAAGTAGGTAGGCCATTTTTTTTTCGGGGTTGAACTACAGAAGTCGTTTTTGGGGTTTCGTATCTCAAAAGGAAAAAAAGGAACCCTTATTGGTTGATCCGGATGATAAACCTATGGCAACCAAGTTTACCTGAAGCGACGCGGCCGGCGTTCAGATGGCTATAGGGTTGTAGCAGCCCCCACAGGTCGGCGCAGTTGGCGACGGCGTGGTCCACCGCCGCCGGCGTCACCGGCCCCGCACCTCCCCCCGCCATCAGCGCGATCTCTTCTAGGAGCGTCTCCATGCCGGCACAGAGGTAGATCGCCGCGTATCTGGAATGGTGAAGACGTTCACGGTTTGTTTGTGTTTTTTCGATGCTGTCGGCTTGAGAATGTCGTTATTATAAGCTTTTATTTAGTTACACCTTTCCCGTTGTCTGTAATCAAATCTTGCAAGTCAAAGTTTGACCCACTTCCCGGTTTACACACATATGTGTAATTGAGCCGAAATTTTGCACACATATGTATATCGTGTGACAATGCAATATTACGATGACATGGAGCTAATCTGATGGTGGAGAAGGTATGATTATATGATTTCAAGCTAACATGGTCGCCGAAACGAACTCGAAAGAGGGTAGATAGCTACGGTGGGTAGATTACAGCTCAACGTCAGTAACTTCGTGATGATGCCGCATGCAACTGTGCCGAAATATCGTTTTTAGGGTTCCGCAGTCAACTAGGAACCCTTATAGTTTCGCCATGTCTGTCCGTCCGTCCGTCCGTCCGCGGATAATCTCAGTGACTGTTAGCACTAGAAAGCTGAAATTTGGTAAGTACTAATATGTATATCAATCACGCCGACAAAAAGGTAAAATAAAAAGTGCAAAAAAATGTTTTATAAGGGTACCTCCCCTATACGTAAAGTGGGGAGTGATTTTTTTTCATTTCAACCCTAACGTGTGATATATTGTTGGATAGGTATATAAAAATGAATAGGGGTTTACTAAAATCATTTTTTGATAATGTAAATATTTTCGGAAATAATCGCTCCATAAGTAAAAAAAAATGTGTCCACCCCTCTCTAATTTTTGAACCATAAGTTTTAAAAATATGAAAAAATATCTCAAAAGTAGAACTTTATAAAAACTTTCTAGGAAAATTATTTTGAACTTGATAGGTTGAATAGTTTTTGAAAAATAATTACAAAATAATATCTGAACTAAGTTTGTAACTTAACCGTATAAGCAGGTGTTTATTGTACCTGTTATTTCTACAAAATCACAATGAAATGACGTGCTTTCAAATAAAGTAAAAACGGTGAAAATCGGTTCACGCAATAAAGAATTATCCCATAAAAATCATCTTCCATACTTTAAGCTCGCGCGCAATAGTTTACTTAATTTGCCGATAGATGTCGCTGTACGTGGAACGCTCATATCATATCCTACATGGCGGTGTTATTTTAACTCTTAAGTGGGGACACTTACTGTGACGGACGGAAAACTACGGAACCCTACACTGAGCGTGGCCCGACACGCTCTTGGCCGGTTTTTTAATGCTGGAACCACACTTCGTTATGTGTTATTCGTTATGCGCGTTATTCGTCCGAATACGACGAAGTGCGGAGGACTTATTCGTCTGTATTTGCCTTATTCGCACGCATAACGCATAAGCGCAAATAGCAAATACGCGTATCCGTTCACTTGTCGGTTTTTTGACACACTTCAAAGGACATGAATAATTATTCACCAAATACGGCGAAGTGTGGTACCCCCTATTTGTTGTTCGCTTCACACATAACATATATTTAGGCAAATACAGCGAAGCCGCATAACGAATAACACATAACGAAGTGTGGTTCCACCATGACAGTAGTTATAATGGCCATAGGAACTATGTACCGAAATGACGCAACCCTCGTTTGAATTATTTCGTTAGTCCTAAACTGAATAAAGGTAAATAAGTAGTATTTTGGTTAGAACTGAAATTGGTTGTTTTTCTTTAAATGTTATTAGTTTTTTAATCAGGACCCGGGGTATGTCCTTAAACTACGTCCGGACCTGGGTATGTCCTTAAACTACGCCAAAAAGAGAGGTATGGGCACTGCGAATGGCATCTCGCTAAGTGTGGTAGGGCACGTTCAGCGAATGTCATCGCTCAAATCTGGAGCAGAGCCCGACTGGGGAAGTACCTCCACCTTACAGAAAACCACAGCCAAATAGCACTAGACCCTACTCATAGTGTTGTGTTCCTGCTGGTGAGTAAGGTTGCCAAAGAGCTCAAAGAGGACCCAGTGTGTTGACGATGAGGGACCTTCTTGTTCCTTTAGTCGTCAACACAGTGAATCCTCCTTTTTCGTAAAGGGTCGGCAACGCGCATGTGACTCCTTTGGAGTTGCAGGCGTCCATAGGTTACGGTAGCTGCTTACCATCAGGCGGGCCGTATGCTTGTTTGCCACCGTCGTAGTATAAAAAAAAAAAAAAACATGGAGGACTTTTTTGCATTATCATCAATCTGTAGGCGTAGGAGTGACACGATTATAACGTCCTCCATCAGGCCTATTATGGTAGTAGGTCGTAGCGGGATAAAAATACTGCTAGATACCTCGTAACATTATATCGCGTTTCTCCTACTACTAGCCTTATTGAACCCTTACTCGTGCACGAAGGAAGCCACGCGCACGTCCAGCATCCATCGCTGAAAGCGGCCAGGAGCCAGGCTGGTGCGCGCACGCGCCGCTGACCCGAGCCGCCGCGCCGCACTGCCAGACGTCGCGTACATAGTTGCTGCGCGTTGACAACCCTGAGGATGTTAGTATGCAATATGTTATTCAATTCTGAGGAAAGAGAAGTGTCGAGGCTTACCTATGTGATTTCTACATTGATTATATCTGTAACATACAGTAATTGTTTCGCTTATTTCTTATTGTGACAGGCAAATATAAAAGCTTCCGAAAGAACACGGAACCTATATAGTTGGATAAATCTCCTAGATGAGATATATTTAGTCTAGCCTAGTCACGTTTTTAATGGGGAATACGAAATGCCGATGCTGAAATGCAAAAAAAGTGGCGGCGTATTTTTTTTTAAATCAGGAATGATCAGGAATCTTTTTTTAAATTAGTATGATAAGTCTCCTTGATTTCCTTTGTTCCTCGAAGGGGAGGGGTAGGGCTACACGATAATGCGGTGTTGCTAGCCACCGTGCGTGGCCTTGTCAGTGGCAGCAGCATCAAAAGATTGTAGATGTATGCCAAAACAAAGCACCTTTCGAATTTATTTTAGAATACTGCACTATTTTAAAATTTAGAACAGCCAAAGTTATTTCCAAAATATAACTTGCTATTCAGAAAAAATATAGGTCTTCGCACACAACGGAGAACAGCTGCTGAGGCCCGGGCATCGCGGCTTGTTCTTTGGATGCAATTTCAGACATCTTTCATACAAATAAATAAATCAATACACTGAGTTTTTGCAATCTGGATCTTCCGTACTTACATTAGGTACGGAACCGGATCGCAAACCCTTCATCGTGTAATTCGTGTACGTATAGAATAATAATCTCAAGTTACGAGTACCTTTATGCAAGCATCAGCAAGCGACGTGCTGAGCACAATCCTAAACGCCCCAGCGATCTCGTGCTTGGAGCAGAAACCGAAATTCTGCGACAGTCTTTGGGCTTCCCGTGAAATTCGAACCAAGGCTCTGGAAAAATAGAAAACAATTAACTCATATAAGTCTAAGTTAGGCAGGTTTGAATTTGTGCAAAAAACTCATCATTCGTGCGAAAATAAAAATAGAGTTTGGTGTTAAGATAACATTGACTTTACAGAATTGAATTCGTTCTAGAATGTCGACTCATTTGGATCAGAACAAATAATCAAAGCGTGGTGGTTTGTCCAGCGTAAGCCTCAACGTGGGTTGCTTGCACACATTGTTCGGAAGCTCGGGTTATTTCGCTCTCTGGCCACGATGTCACTAGTAAAGACTGCCGAACATATGGATAACACGTGGATGATAGGTACTTCTGCAATAGCTAGGTAGGAGAGTCTCGGTTGCGCATTCAATATAAGCCTCGCCGGACGTTCCTTGCACTAACCGTACTGCTGCGCGCGTGTTACCGCTCGCGGCCTTGATGTCACTAGACTCACTTAGTCTAGACAGTCGAAACATCTGGATGGCATTACCTCTGCAACAGGCAGGTGAGCTTCGGTTGCGCATTCAGTGTAAGCCTCGCCGCAAGTTCCTTGCACCGTCCGTTCTGCTCCGCACAGGTTACCGCTTGCAGCCTTGATATCACTAGACTCAATAGTCTAGACAGTCGAAACATCTGGATGACATTACCTCTGCAACAGGCAGGTGAGCTTCGGTTGCGCATTCAGTGTAAGCCTCGCCGCAAGTTCCTTGCACCGTCCGTTCTGCTCCGCACAGGTTACCGCTTGCAGCCTTGATATCACTAGACTCAATAGTCTAGACAGCCGAAACATCTGGATGACATTAACTTTGCAACAGGCAGGCGAGCCTCGGTTGCGCATTCAGTGTAAGCCTCGCCGCAAGTTCCTTGCACCGTCCGTTCTGCTCCGCACAGGTTACCGTTTGCAGCCTTGATATCACTTGACTCAATAGTCTAGACAGCCGAAACATCTGGATGACATTAACTTTGCAACAGGCAGGCGAGCCTCGGTTGCGCATTCAGTGTAAGCCTCGCCGCAAGTTCCTTGCACCGTCCGTTCTGCTCCGCACAGGTTACCGTTTGCAGCCTTGATATCACTTGACTCAATAGTCTAGACAGTCGAAACATCTGGATGACATTACCTCTGCAAAAGGCAGGCGAGCATCGGTTGCGCATTCAGTGTAAAGCCTCGCCGCAAGTTCCTTGCACCGTCCGTTCTGCTCCGCACAGGTTACCGCTTGCAGCCTTGATATCACTACACTCACTAGTATAGACAGTCAAAACATCGGAATGACATTACTTCTGTAATTGGCAGGCGAGCCTCGGTCGTTCATCCGGCGTAAGCCTCGCCGCAAGTTTCTTGCACCAATCGTTCTGCTGCGTGCGGGTTACCGCTCGCGGCCTTGATGTCACTAGACTTACTCGTACTTGTCTAGACAGTCGATACATCTGGATCATGGATGGCATTACCTCTGCATTAGGTATGCGAGTCTTAGTTGCGCCAGCGTAAGCTTCCACGCAAGTCCCTTGCACCGACCGTTCTGCAACAACTCACTAGTGTTGTAGACAGTAGTTTAAACATCTGGATGTATTACCTCTGCAATAAGTAGGCGAGTCTTGGTGGTGCGTCAGGTGCCAGCCTCGGTGCGAGCTCCCTGCATCGCCCGCTCTGTAGCGCTCGAGTCACCTCGCTTGCCGTCCACGGTACACAGCGCAGCTCAACTAATCTGCATCAGAAGAAACACCGATCGAATCAATATTAGACCGCGCTTAGATATGGAGGAAAAGTTAGAAAAATAACATAATTTCACCAATAAAGACCCAGATTTTTTAGTATGCAAAAACCCGGCATAAAGTATCCCTTTAAGGTTTTTGGAGATAAACAAATATGTAATCTAAAACCAGCACACTATCTCTTCAAGCCCACCTGACAATGTCAGAATCTGTGTGACACTCTAGGTACTTTTTGTACTTATTATGTACTTACCTACAGATATAAGTACCTATGGAGTGTAAAGTAAGTGAATTACCTGTTGTGGGAATCCACCCACACAAACTCGTCGGCACTAGTGACGTTGGTGCATACAGTGTCCAAAGATGGTTGTCGCACCAGTGGCGCTCGGCGTCGTCGAGCTTCTGCTGCGCTGCCATTATCTGAAATCAGGTTGGTATAGGTAGTCAGACAACGCTAGCTCTGTTGCGACTTTACAAGTTGTCGAAACCTTAGTAAAAAACCTTACTAAGGCAAAAAATGTACTTAAGAAAGCACTGAATAATAAGGATTAATAATAATAATAACAATAACTATTTCCTTAACAACGAGTGTGGGATGCATCGTGATGTGGTGGCAGTAGATAGGGGACTCACGCCGCTCTCCTTGGCAAACGAGAACTGGCGCAAACATGTAGTGCTAAGCACCGAGGATCGCAAGGCGGTATGGAAGAGCAAGGAGCTACACGGGCGGTTCTACAGGGCCCTCACGGGACCCGACGTAGACCTGCTCGCGTCGGTGAACTGGTTACGATTCGGGGACCTCTTCGGAGAAACCGAAGGTTTTGCCTGTGCAATTGCGGACGAAGTTATCATGACGAATGTCGGGTGTCGGGCATGCCGCCGTCCCGGAGAGTCACTCAGGCATATCATCTCCGGTTGTTCTCATCTTGCTAACGGCGAGTACTTGCACAGACATAACCTCGTAGCTAGGATTATACACCAGCAGCTTGCTCTTCTATACGGTCTTGTGAACCACGAAGTGCCATACTACAAGTACACACCTGCGCCAGTTCTCGAAAATGGTCGTGCCACGCTCTATTGGGATCGATCTATTATCACGGACAGGACTATTGTAGCCAATAAGCCTGATATCGTGGTAATAGATCGACCGCAACGCCGGGCAATGCTCGTCGACATTACCGTCCCATGTGACGAGAACCTCGTGAAGGCCGAGAAGGACAAGTCCAGCAAGTATCTAGACTTGGCTCACGCCATGTGGGAGGTTGATTCGGCGATCATTGTGCCGATAGTTGTTTCTGCGAACAATCTCATAGCGAAGAGTCTCGACCAACACCTAGAGAGACTTTCGCTACGGGGTTGTGGTTGGATCAGGGGTCAGATTCAGAAGGCCGTTATCCTGGACACGGCGCGCATAGTCCGAAGGTTCCTCTCTCTGCGGCACTGACCACCGGCAGCCTGGGCCTTGCTCCGTTGCCGGCGGCACCCTAGGATAGGTTTTTTATAATGTTTTTATTGTTTTGTTTTATCGTATGTTTTTATTGTATGTTTTAGATGTATTTTTATATTTTACTTTCATATAAATATTGTAAAAAACCTAATCCTAAGAAGAAAAATGAATAAAGAGTATAATAATAATATTAAATTTTATTCATTATAAAAAATCTAAAAAGTTTACAAAATTACAATAGGTACATAATTCATATTACATAGGTACAGTCGTATATTAAAAGTTATACGACTGTACCTATGTAAATTATATTAAAAGTATATTAAAAGTTAACAATCGTAATAATAAAAGCTTTGTAATGCATAAAGTCAAATCTAGTTCAAATTAAAATTTTACATCGAAATACCTAAACTAAGTAACTTAATACTTGTATCTTAGGCATTCAGAGTTTTGTAGGTCACTCAGTGAGTAGTGCTTACATGATCAAAAAATATTATTTATATATAACATTAATACAGTGAGTATATTACGCTTATAAAAATGATGAGTAATGACACTAATGACCTAGTTGTACAATACACTAATAATCGTATTAATTATATGGGTTCTGTATATTTTTCTTATATACTTCTTATTAATGAGAGCGAAAAGCGCTGCGGTCTAGGTGCCCTCGTAGTCAATAGAACTTAAATATTTTATCTGTGCATTTTTCTTAGCTGGACACTGCTCGTCTCCGGTTTTATGATTGGACGGTTTCTTAAAGCGCTAGCATGTAGCACACTTGGCAGGTTCGGCTTGCTTTGTACACTCCTTAATACTGTGTCCAGAAGAACCGCAGTGTCCACATGTGGCCTCTGTATCCCTACAGAATTTAGCCGAGTGCCCATATTGATGACACAAATAGCACCTGGTCAAAAGGGTATAATCTCTTACGGGGCAGGATGTCCAATTGATGAAAACCCGTTGTTGTTGTACTAGCATTCGCCTGATTTGTGCTGTACATTCTAAAATATAGTTGCAGATGGAAGTGTCCTTTTTTCCTGATTTATGGCTGAGTTTGACTGAGGTCATGAATACATCTCTAGAGAGGTTAGGTTGGAGGTCTGCAATGTTTTGTTCATAAATACAGTCAAACACTTCTTTTTCGGTCATAGCTGCCGGGATTCCCAGCAAGATTATCTTCGATCTCCTTTTGGCGGTATCCTCTAGTTTGAGCCCTGATTGTTGAAGCTGCTGGGATCCTTTGAGCTTTTCGAGGTCATCCTTTCTATCAGTGCTAATAATGACACCTCCGCTCTTTGTCTTCCTTATACCGCGAATATGTAATTTAAGGGCCTCGGGCTTTTTAGTGTCCTCACTAGATTTATCTTTGTCGGCAGGGTAAATAGCGATGCTACTGGTCTTTGTGGGGACTACATGGGAACTATTGCCAGTTCTGACCATATCGGCGAAGGATTGCTTCATTTCAGTTCCTTTAGGTACTGCTTGTAGACATTGTTTAAGTTCCTGAAGTTGGCCGCCTAAGTCCACTTGTTGAGTCAGGGTTTTTGCTTGGGCATGGAAAAGTAAATAGTTCTGCTTGACCGCTTGATATTGAACGACCATTTGTGAAGCTCCACCCAAGACGCTTTTGCTGAGGCTGTTTATTTTCAGTTTTTGGTCTGTGTTTAGCTTACCTTCATTTGCAATAGTACAGATCTCATTGAGGCGCTTTTCAATTTGGGACAACCATCCCTGTAGTTCGGTGGTTGACACTGTTTTAGGCTCACCCAATGGTGCTGAAATGTCGTGACCTCCGCGGGCATGTTCCATGGTCGCAGGCTCTGGTTTTGGAGGAGGGGTTCCTGAAGTCCTTGAATTTGTACCGTCATTACCACTCATCTCAGCGTTGTAAACGTTGTTTCCATTGCCTACACAGTCTGTATCACTCGCGCGTAGGTTCACAGTTTATTCAAAGTGCTGACACAGTTTGACACAGATTACGATTTAATTGTTATAAATAAATAAATTCTGAATTTGCAGTTGACGCGACCGTCTGCGACGGCAGCCGAGCTATTCATCCACAAATATTAATGTATTTAACTTATTGTTATAAATGTAAGCACTAACTACCTAAATAGAATACCTATATAATTAAGGCTTGGTTATAATAATCTCAAAAAATAGAGATTGCAACTGAGCTCCTATATGTAACTTTTAGATGGATTAAAACCAGAACTCTAGGATTTGTATTCTTAAAGTGGTTTTCATTCTTCGACCTCCACCACTTTAGAGGAGCTGCCAGATGTCCGGATCTAGAAATTAGTATAGCAATCTAACTAGACGGGTTTCGTTGCTCTCATTATTGTGTCATATCTGACGTGGCCAGCTCTTAGGCCATTTGTAAATATGTGAAGTTGAAATAAACAGTTAATTTTTTTTTAAGGGTCAAATTGTGGAGAGACAACGTAAACGTCAAATTGTTGTATAATTGATAGTCGTCCTAAGCGCCCTAATGGCGCTTAGGTCATTTAAGTCTAATTTCAAAAATTGAATGGATTATATAATTGTCAAACCTGCTCACAACGTTTTATGAGAATCTGTTGAAATATGCGATCTATAGAGGAGAACAGCCGGGTATCCGTACACCCAAACATGTCTAATGCATATGCATTCTTTCATAGATATCTACGAAAGAATTGTTGCCCAAGCTAGTACAAAGAATATTTTGCTCGCTCGGTCAATAATGGTATCGAAACCACTAGGTTACGAAGGCCATTGTTTAAAAATAAACACGTACGGTCAGCTGCAGAGAAAAGGTACCACCGTGCCCTACAAACTTGTATGGCGGGTGGTACCTTTTCTCTGCAGCTGACTAGTAGTTATGTCTAATAATAATGCCATGCCATATTATTGTACATAGGTAATCAATACATGTTAGTATTCAGTTATTCTGCCGTTGGGTTTCAGTTATTATGTATCCATACATAAAGGAACACACGTTTTATAATACGCGGATAAAGTGTCTCAAATTCCAATAATTTCTTCATCATCATCATGTTCAGCAAATGTTTGGAATATTTGCGAATAGGTTTGCATAAATATATACCACTGCGAGCAATTTTAATATATCGCTTGATATGGGGACACTATGTGTATTTGAATTTTTCGAAAACTAAATCATTCCTTACAAAGCTGTACTGCTTTTTAATTCCTTTTATTTTATGCACAATGAAATTATACTTTCAAGAAATTTCATATTTAGTTATTGTAGAGTATACCGTTCATGCCTGGATATCTTTGTTTATCGAGGCGCCGTGTTTCTCTCTCTTCACCGACAGTATGGAACGTATAGATGCCGTTACAGGACCTTGCCATTTGAGTGACTTGTTGTACCTCGTACTTTTCTTTCGAGGATTCATGAGGCTACTCCTAGACATACTCGTATTTGATTTATTTGGTCTCAAATTAGTGCCCTTCTATAGTTTCTGTTTGATGCTGCAAAGCATATATCTCGGTCAGTTCATTAGAATCATAATTTTCGACTGTATTTATGTGAGAATGAAAATGCTTCGAAATTCATTTGAAAATATTTTTGGCAATGCAATTTTTAACGACTCATCAGAAAATATAGTATACAACGTCAAAAACAATATGCTATTGTATAAGCACCTGCAAGACAGTATACATCTTCTTGGGCGAATACAAGCTTCGGTTCATTAGAAACTTTATTATGTAGTATTATCATAATAGATAGGTATAGTAGAGTTCAGAACCAGTTTGGCACTGGGTGCGAAACCAGTGGCGTGCCTAACTATACCAAGTGAGGCCAGTGGAAAATTCGGGCCGGGACCAGGGCCGGAGCTAGGGGGGGGGGGACATAATTTGGGCAATGCCATACTATACCACCGTAAGCCACGGTAGCTGCTAAATACCTACCTTTTATTGCGTATGTTGTTGGCAACAGGTATGAATGTAGGTATATCAACTTCTTTTTCTAATTCAGACGTAAATTGTATTATCATCATCACTAGTATAAAACAAAGTCGCTTTACGCTGTTTGTCCCTATGTATGCTTAGATCTTTAAAACTAATTAACGGATTTTGATGCGGTTATTTTTAATAGATAGAGTGATTCAAGAGGAAGGTTTATATATACATATGTAATACATGCAAAATATAGTAGAGAAACAGTGATAATTTTAGAGGTTTGATGTTTAGAGGATATGGTGTCGTAAATAAACACATTTTTTTGCGCTTACATTGCAAACGCTGGCTGAACCCTATGAGATAGATCAAAATAATGTACTACAGTACTATACACCTTAAAAAGGTCTACAAAAAAGTCAGCGATGGTATATGTCTATCTCTTAGGGTTAACCCTCAATAACCATTTTTAATCCCGTGCGAAGCCGGGTCGGGTCGCTAGTTACAAAATCAATTAGATAGGTACACAATCATAAAAAATAAAGGTGTACTGTGTACTACGAGGGTTGCTACTTATATATCCGGAAACAAAAAAACAAACAAACGTACACGGCTGAAAATGGTTTTATTGTTTTTCAAAGTATTCCCCTTGATGATCTATGCACTTTTGCATTCGCGTGAACCAATTTTTAAAGCACTTCTGCCACTCCGTCTGAGGTACCTCCATAACGTGTTGTTTGAATGCGTCGACAGCATCTTCAGCGGTCGAAAATCGTTGACCGCGTAATTTATCCTTTATATTTGGAAATAAATAAAAATCGTTGGGTGCCAAGTCAGAGCTGTACGGCGGATGACCCGTTAATTCCACATTTTGACCCTCCAAAAATAGAGTTGTTTCGCGTGACGTATGACAGCTGGCATTGTCATGATGAAGAATGATTCTTCGTCGCTGGTTAGTTTTACGAATTTGTTCAAATACTTCCGGTAAGCAAATGGTCGTGTACCACTCTGAATTAACCGTTCTACGGTTTTCTAGTGGCACTGTAGCTACATGGCCATTAATACCGAAGAAGCAGGCCACCATTTGTTTCAATGTACTTTTTGCACGAGTAACTTTCGTAGGGTTCGGCTCATTTTGAAACACCCATACCGTTGATTGTTGCTTCGTTTCGGGATCGTATGCATAGATCCAGGATTCGTCACCTGTATAGATGTTATAAACGGCTTTTGAGTCACCACGGTTATATTTTTTTAACATTTTATTGCACCATTCGACGCGAGCATCTTTTTGCTCTTTTGTTAAGTTGTGGGGTATCCAACGCGAACAAATTTTTTTACAGCCAAATAATTATGTAATATGCTATTAATGCTGGTCATAGAAATACCCAGAGTCGCCTCTATCTCGCGGTACGTAACATGTCGGTCGTCCATTATAAGTTTTCGCACAGCCTCGATATTTTGTTGTACAACGACCGATTTCGGGCGACCTGCCTTAACTTCGTCCGTAAGCATACTACGTCCACGATTGAACTCACTAAACCAGTGATACACAGTAGTTTTAGATGGGGCTTCATCACCAAAAGTTGAAGTTAGTTGATCTATGCACTGTTGTTGCGTTAAACCACGCCGAAAATCATAATAAATCATAGCACGAATATTTTCACGAGTGAGTTCCATTCTTGCTGCGAGATGACATTTAAAACCCGTCAAAAACAAAACACGAGCGTTAATAAGAAAGAAAAAATATACCGGCCAGTACTTAAAAAAGTTCAAATTTTACCATGGAGGTCAAATATGCTATTTAAGAAGATTGTAATCCCGGTTTCCGGATATATAAATAGCAGCCATTAAAGCCCGGTTAGCAATCGTCACAAAACTGACGGTCAATTTCAAATCCCAAACATGTTGTCAGGAATGTGACGGTTAGACGTAAAACAGCTATTAGACATGGCAATTTGTAGGGCCCAAGCTCCCTACAGGCCCAACCTCCTATTACACCTCCCAACACAACATGTTGGGCCCTACAAATTGCCATGTCTACTAGCCGTTTTACTGAAACACGACTTAAGTCGAAGAAGAAAAGTACAAGTTAAAAATGTACAAATACTTAAATTTTTGTTTAATTTAAATGTACCTATGTATTTTCCAGCTATTCTTGGCTCTAGTGACTGAAATCTTCACCCTAACTTCACAACTAAATTATGCTCTTAACGGACTATATTCAGACGTAAAAGAAGAACAGGTAAATTTGGAATTTTAGAATTTAAGTATTTATTGATATCTGCTTATTACTTAACTAATAATATATACTTTTCTGTTTGTACTATAAGTTTTTTTGAGACTAGCACCCCTCCGGATAGGTACTTTGCTGTAGTATCCCGGGCATCTGGCAGCTATTAATAGATGGAGGTAGAGAAAGGTTCCCTTATTAATATATTGATGGGGTGAAAAATTGTAAGTACGTATGTGTGTGTAGTGCAAAACGAGACAAAAGTTATCATTACTCATCTCGTGCTTTCGAGTCCTTCGTTATCATTACTCAAATTATAGAATATTTCCCTTGCTCGGGACACAAACTTATCACTCAAAACAAAAAGATCTTTATGGTCTTGTTGCGAAAAAGAGAATTAAATAACATTTTTTGTATCTTGAAGCAAATCAAATTATTTTTGTTTTAATATTTTTTGATTTGCAATTTTTAAGTAGTTACACTACTATATATAAATTGAAAATAGATGTCATATACTTCAGAAAAAGTGACCAAACCCTCCGGTGTCCGAGGCCAGATTTGAACTGGCGTCTTCAGCTTTCGCGGCTGACGTCCTGACCACTAGACCACCCGGTCACGGCGGAACTTGACAAATTTTCTCATGTATATGCAATCTCTGAATTTGAAACGGCTAGGCGCCGTTGACCATACTCTAAGGGCATGCGCAGTCGGATAGGAGGTGCAAGCACGTACTGCGCATGCCCTTAGAGTATGGTCAACGGCGCCTAGCCGTTTCAAATTCAGAGATTGCATATACATGAGAAAATTTGTCAAGTTCCGCCGTGACCGGGTGGTCTAGTGGTCAGGACGTCAGCCGCGAAAGCTGAAGACGCCAGTTCAAATCTGGCCTCGGACACCGGAGGGTTTGGTCACTTTTTCTGAAGTATATGACATCTATTTTCAATTTATATATAGTAGTGTAACTACTTAAAAATTGCAAATCAAAAAATATTAAAACAAAAATAATTTGATTTGCTTCAAGATTCATAGATGGCAGCACCATCTCTCTCGCTATTCCAGAATCACGTAAGAGATTCGGATAGGAGGTGCAAGCACGTACTGCGCATGCCCTTAGCGTATGGTCAACGGCGCCTAGCCGTTTCAAATTCAGAGATTGCATATACATGAGAAAATTTGTCAAGTTCCGCCGTGACCGGGTGGTCTAGTGGTCAGGACGTCAGCCGCGAAAGCTGAAGACGCCAGTTCAAATCTGGCCTCGGACACCGGAGGGTTTGGTCACTTTTTCTGAAGTATATGACATCTATTTTCAATTTATATATAGTAGTGTAACTACTTAAAAATTGCAAATCAAAAAATATTAAAACAAAAATAATTTGATTTGCTTCAAGATTCATAGATGGCAGCACCATCTCTCTCGCTATTCCAGAATCACGTAAGAGATTCGGATAGGAGGTGCAAGCACGTACTGCGCATGCCCTTAGAGTATGGTCAACGGCGCCTAGCCGTTTCAAATTCAGAGATTGCATATACATGAGAAAATTTGTCAAGTTCCGCCGTGACCGGGTGGTCTAGTGGTCAGGACGTCAGCCGCGAAAGCTGAAGACGCCAGTTCAAATCTGGCCTCGGACACCGGAGGGTTTGGTCACTTTTTCTGAAGTATATGACATCTATTTTCAACATTTTTTGTTTTATTTTTTTACAGTCGAGCTTGGTTTTTATAACGACTCTATTGATAGAGACCATTTTTGCTGCAATGGTGATATGCATGCCAGCAGTATTCGTTGAGTTGGCGTCAAACGAAGTCTACAAGATCGCATCTATTCTTAAAACACAACTTTTTCGATTTACTGGTAGGTACCTACCTATTTATTGAAATGTAATGTAGAAACTTGAAATTACATGCCAAGGACAATTCCTACATTTTGTATATATAGCATCATTCTAGGTATTTAATTCTTCTTCTTATTCGTGTAAAGGGATCTTTCTTAAGGTTAAACTTTTGTTTGCCAATATTTTGCCACTTCTATTCTTCGGGGTGTAGTTGTGTAGGGTGTGTTGTTGGGCACATAGGGCACTGTCTCATGTGTATCGTTGTTTGGAGGACACCATACTCGCAGAAAGCATCATCTTGTGGTCCAATTCCCCATTTTAGAAGGTTATCTTTTGACCGACCAACTCCCGTCCTTAGTTTGTTGAGAGATTTCCATATTGCCCACTTTTCCTTTCCCCCTGGGGGCAAGTGTTCCGCAGCTTTTATTCGTAATGATGTGTCAACAGTCAACACGATTTAAGTTCCATGCTTTGAGGCGAGCCGCCTGGGGGGTTTGGTGTTGGAGAGCTATGTTTGTAACGAAACTCTTCCGGGACTTTAGCCTTGCGGTAGCTGGTTTATGATCATGCAGGGGGTGTCGTGGATCGTACAGTTATTTTCCTCGTTCGACAGCCATGGCTACGTTTCTGCGTATATCCGGCGGTGGTATTTAATTGTTCTTGATGTATGTACAAAGTGTGTACTTCGCATGTTAATATTGTGTCCAATAAAAAAATATTAGTGTTCGTGATCATCAGCCCGATTTAGGAAAGATGTTTTACATTTAGGCTACACTCATAAGCAGCTTAAAATTATTTACTGAGTTTTATTAACCTCTCGAACTTAAAGGTGTATTTGTGACCACAGCGCCAACGCCAAGAACGCCTTTAATAGACTATAAGAGCTGGCTACGCCAGATATGACACAATAACGAGAAAAACAAAACCCGTCTGGTGAGATTGCTATACATCATTATTGCTAGATCCAGGCATCTGGCAGCTTTTAATGGGTGGAGGTCAGAGTGACAGACTAACAAAAAAATTTCATTGGAAAATAGTAGGTACAAAATAGATAAAATACTACCCAAGTTGACTCAGTTATTACGGAAACAAAAAAGTGGGCGACAAACTATGAATTACATTATACGTCATTTGGCACTACTTTCCCACAACAGAAACTTTTGGCAATTATATAATATAATCTAATTATTTATATAATCCATATCCATACTTCCATACTAATATTATAAATGGGAAAGTGTATGTGTGTGTTTGTTTGTTTGTTTGTCCGTCTTTCACGGCAAAACGGGGCGACGAATTGACGCGATTTTTTTAACTGGAGATAGTTGAAGGGATGGAGAGTGACATAGGCTACTTTTTGTCTCTTTCTAATCCCCCACTTCCCTAAAATGGGGGGTGGAAGTTTGTATGGAGAATTTAACGCGAGCGAAGCCGCGGGCAAAAGCTAGTTTTTCATAATATTGCATCAAACCCAGATCATTACTAGGATTTTTTTCTTGAAGTGGTTTGCATTCTTTGACCTCCACCACTTTACAGCTGCCAGATGTATAGATCTAGAAATAAAGATAGTATAGCGAACTCACTAAAAAGGTTTCGTTGCTCTCATTATTCTCATAACTGATGTGGCTAGTCTATATCTATAAGTGTTATGGCGTACGCTGTCAAAGTAACCTTTATACTTATAAGTAAGGTTTATTTTAGCTCGCTTGCGTCCGTGATCTTAGCGTGTGAGTGACGTTTTTGCATATGACATATGGAATTCAAAGGGTTAAAAACCGTCCTTCATTCCAGATGCCAGATTGGTGCGTGAGGTGAGGACAGTCATCATATACATTCGATTGCGTCCGCTCCACTTCACAATCTGGCGCGTGCTTCGCGTGGACAGCTCACTATTTTTATATTGTTTAACTTTCATTTTCACTTCAGTTATTTTGCTCCTGCAGATGTACAAAATAATGTAAGAAGTTCTTACATTGCTTATCTGTGCTTTATGGGGCACATGAAAACTAGTCGAATTGAGCTCTCGCCTGGGAACGGCAGGCCGGTATGCGAACAGAGCGGAGGGCTATTGTTAACTCCAAAGCTGACTGTGAATCTCATCGGCGCATTGAGCTTGATGCAAAACGCAACGAGTTAAAAGCCTTGCCACCTGTGGCTATAATATAATGGTGTAGTGTGCTCACATGTTTGCAATGCACAGTGTGACAAGAAGCCTCATTTTTGGAGGTATATTATGTGACAACCCTAACACATTGAAACATGCCATAACTTCTATTGAAGTCCATGGAATTAGTAAATGAAATATTTATGGCATATAGAAAAGCTAACTAGCTTTCCGTTCTACAAAAATAACAAAAAATATGGTGGATCTTTTGAGAAAAAAAATAAAAACCATAATTGACTAATTCGGTTCTAATACTGATATGAATGCTGTTAGGAGTGTGCTGATTAGTCCGTTCCTTAGTATATTGATAGTCCTAAAAAATTTATTTGAACTATTTTTTAATAATCGGTATCGTTCTCAGCGTATTTTGAGTTTTAGTCAATACCCGGGTACATTTTTCCTGACTTTCAAAAAATGATTTCTCATAAACTAGTAACATTTGGCAATCGGAAGTTTTTTTTTTTGTAGCATTGTTTTGGTCTAGGCAACCGGGTTTTATCATCAACAGAACACCTCCAATAATGAGGCTTCTTGTCGCACAGGGCTCCGATTCGACATGCCAAACTGTGAGACGTGGATGTCACACTTGTATCGCTAGTGGATACAGTGATATCCATCTGTCCACACGTGTCCACAACTAATTGTCAAGCTGTCACTAGGTCTCGCTAGATCGTTTTGTCGATGGCTATGGCCACCGTTTTAGATATCACTCTTGAGTGATTCCACCCCAAATTTCAACTGTCACAAAAGTGTGATATCATAGTTGTCTCGCAAGCGACTGTCAGTTATGCCATGTCGAACCGTGGCCCTGTGCAATGTTCGCGTGCTGTTGCTAATAAGATGTGGCAGCCACATGAAAGTAATCGCCGTGGCCGAAATGGGTCATGGGTTTTTCTATTAACTATTACATATGTGATCAAAACCAAAGGGTTGGTGGACGGCGCTATGATTTTATTGCTCGAATACAATATTGATTAAAAAAGAAGATAAAAGATATTTATTCTTCAATTTAGGTTATTATACAATGCACTTAAGAACGTCAGAGAAAAAAAAACTACCACCGGTTCTAACCCTACACCTCTGACCCGAGAAGTATTATTTATGACCGGCAAGAAACTCGGCGGGACTTATTTTTTCAAAACAGTAATACAGTAATATTATATCTTAAAGATACACAATAATGCGTAGTTCTATAAGAAGACATATCAAAACAGCTTGAGAGAGATACAATGCGTATTGTTTAATTTAAAAAATAAAAAAAAATCCAAATCTGATTGCTTCACAAAATGTTTGATATGCTTTCCTATCTGAACTGTGTCCTCTAAATGTTAAATGATTTTGTAGTAGTTTCTGGTTCGGGCCATGCAACTTTGTGCGTCATATACCTAGTCCTCGACCCTGTAATAACCCTTTGACATTAAACTTTTTTCAAATATTTCTTAAGAGCGGGAAATGATAAATTTAAAGCATCGACGGGTAACTTGTTATAAATGTGAATACCTTGACCAAAAAATGACTTATATGCTTTGCGGATACGACTACTTCTGATAGCAATCTGTACAACATCCAACGTAAGCGCCTTTTGCCATATGGTACCTTTTCCAAAAAAGTGTTACATCCGTGCTTCTTACTAAGGGTGCACACTGAGTGGACGCTGGCGCTGTTCAAATACCCTAGAACCTCGACGCAACGCTGGTTGCGGCGAGTGGTGCACACACTGAGGCCGTACCCATAACGGCTGTCGCAAAAACAACGAGAGATTTGAATTTAATGGAAAACACATATTTTTTTTCGTTATAATATTATTTTCACAGCACCTGCTCGACAATGCCAAATTACATATCATGCAAACCTGACCGAAAGCAAATCATTATAGCCCTTGTCTTTAGCCGGGTTATAATGTAGTACGAAATCTCATTATAACCCGCTGGTTAATAATGTGATTTCACTCCTAGAGTTCTTATTGTTATGTGCTTAAAGTCTAATTTCGTAAAGTCCGGACGGTGCACGGGCCCGCGCCGCCGCGTCGAACTGATTTTAAAATTGAATTTATTCGGAAAATCGTGCCGGCCACCTCAATTTTAAATACCTAAAACAAATGCCGCGAGTGGCAGGTTCTATAAAAATAGAAAATAAAATTCGAATAAAATAGACTAATGTATCAAGAATCAACTTTTACTTTTGATTTACTTTAATAAAAATCCGTTTCTAGTAGCCTTAGCTATTTTATTGTCTCGCAAGAGGTGAGAAAAGTAGAGTATACACCTCGGGGATAAAGCTGTTTTTGTCACGGGCGCGCTTGAACCCCTCACTGCACTCAGGACTCAGTCTTAATTCCCTCGCTTCGCTCGGAAATTAACTCATAGCCCCCTCGCTGCGCTCGGGAGTAAAATCTGGAGTCCTTCGTTACGTTCAGGATTCAATTTCGCGCCCGTGACATAAAACAGTGCTTTATCCCCTTGGTGTACAATAGTACATTACTTACCAAGGGCTGTAAAAGAAAGAAAGCCCGAAATCGCAGGTATTTGTAACCCGAGCCGCAGGCAAGGGTTGTAAATATGCGATAGAGGGCTTTCTTTTTTACTGCCCGTGGTGAGTACACAATTTTACGTCTCCACCTGGCCATAATGCGAGTTTTACCGTACGCGTAGCGTGCGATAAAACTCACATTATGGCCAGGTGTGACGTAAACTACTATTGTTTATGAAATCATAAAATACACTAAATAGGGTTATGTTTGGAATAACACGTCGGGTAAATAGCCTCCACGGCTTTGCTGGCACATATATGCACTCTTTTGTCAAAAAATTCCGTTACCATTTTGCATAAATACGGCTGAATTTCACCGATGCAGCATCGAATTTCCTCCTTCGAAGCATGGGTGGCTGTGGTCTTGTTGGCATAAACTTGACTTTAAATAATCCCATAATAGGAAGGATGCTTTGAAAGAGGAAATTCGACGCTGCATGCATGAAACTTTGACAAAAGAGTGCGTATGTGCCAGCAAAGCCGTGAATGTCATTTGCCCGACGTGTTATGACATGACCCTATTTAGTGTATTTTATAAATAAATAATATTATAACCAAAAAATGTGTTTTCCATTAAATTTAAATCTTGCGTTGTTTTTGGGACAACCATTAGAAGCACATTTCTTTAACTATTAAGATAGGATAGAGTATATAAGAGAAAACGTGGTCACTATTTAATATGGGAGCGCGGCCGCTTAAGACCGTTGCGCTGATGTTTGTATGCCGTATGTTCTGTTATAAATAAATTAATAAAAAGTTGTTTTAGAGGGGAACCTGAGCTACAGAGTAAAATGGTGTAGGATACTCTCTTGTGTTATGCTTTTTTGCTCCGTTGTGCTCCTTGATCGTAGTTATTTACAAGTTTTGCACCTATGTATGGTGACTTCACGTTCTATATAAACGAAGGTATATAACGCGGTGTTTTGTGTACCAACAATAAATCAGACCTTCCGTTTAGCGCATAAAACATAGCTCATTCATAATTTGTGAAATGTGTTGATAGCACTTTATATCGGTATCTCCCTAGATACCGATATAAAGTGCTATCAACACATTATTATTAGTCAATACTTGTTTGACGTATTTGAGATGTAAATAAACAACAAAAAACCTTCTTTTGTATCCTTTGACTATGCAAAAACGATTTTTAGCTACTTTATACCGCAAGCAGCCTTTAACAATTTGTGTCCATTTAACCTGCTGTTCTGAACATATTTTTATCTACACTCATACTGTAAGAACTCTAAAATGCGTTCAAAAACCGTAGACAATGACAAGCATTACAACAAAC
Organism: Pammene aurita; assembly: GCA_947086415.1. NCBI lineage: Eukaryota > Metazoa > Arthropoda > Insecta > Lepidoptera > Tortricidae > Pammene > Pammene aurita. The sequence goes on along the minus strand of OX352292.1, from coordinate 14,324,221 downwards.
GATTTAACTATGATAAGTTTCTTATCTGCGGCAGTAACGTAATTTTAACTATGCATGCTCAAATATTGTTAAGCAATGAGTTTCAAATTTGGAACATCGAATTTGATAACATAATGTTACCGCCATGGCCAACTCGATTGGTCCCGCGCGAGCGCCGGCACAATCGAGTAGGCCATGACGGTACAATGGCGGTCATTCTATGGTTTCCGAACAATTAATTTAATATATATAATATGAGTGTAGATAAAGCAGTGTATGCAACTGTACGTAATTAGGCCTTAAAACACTCGTGTGATCTTATTATGAAATTCGCCTGCGGCTCATTTCATAAAACCACACTCATGTTTTAAGGACCCTTATTACGTAACTGTTACATAAACTACTATTGGTGCCCTATTCTAATTTTAAAATACATAAACAATATAATAAAACACAGTCTAATTCAAATATAATTCTGGAGCTCACAATATTAGTTTATGTAGGTACTTATAACGTAATAAGGGTCCTTAAAATACGAGTTTCATAATGAGATCACACGAGTGTTTTAAGGCATAATTTCGTACAGTTGCATACACTGCTTTATCTACACATATATTATAAATCCTAAATTTAGTGTTTGGAAACCATTAGAATGATCGCCATGACCAACTCGATTGTGCCGGCGGTCGGACGGGCGCGTGCCGGCGGTCTGAGAGGAGGGCAGATTTTCGTTACGTAGGTAATGAATTTTCATATGTTTTAACTACACTGTCACAGATAATACACTGATGTTACGTTACTGGTTGCAATAATCGTGGTAATTACATACGGTTTCCGAACGCGGAATAGAGGATTTATGATATTGGTGTCATTGATTTTTTATGTATTCTACTAGATGTGACATCTAGAACAAATTTTGTGCGCCATGTTTGGCGGTTGACAGCTATGACAGAATCAAAGAGTAGTATAGACTTGTAGTAATTTTCACTACAATTTTTAGGGTTCCATAGTCAACTAGGAACCCTTATAGTTTCGCCATGTCTGCCCGTCCGAAAATAATTTCTGAACTAAGTTTGTAATTATTTCCGAAAATATTCACATTATCAAAAAATGATTTTGGTAAATCCGTATTCATTTTTAAATACCTATCCAACAATATATCACACGTTAGGGTTGAAATGAAAAAAAAAATCACTCCTCACTTTACGTATAGGGGAGGTACCCTTATAAAACATTTTTTTGCACTTTTTATTTTACCTTTTTGTCGGCGTGATTGATATACATATTAGTACCAAATTTCAGCTTTCTAGTGCTAACGGTCACTGAGATTATCCGCGGACGGACGGACGGACGGGCAGACATGGCGAAACTCCTAGTTGACTACGGAACCCTAAAAACGGTGAAAATCGGTTCACGCAATAAAGAATTATCCCATAAAAATCATCTTCCATACTTTAAGCTCGCGCGCAATAGTTTACATAATTTGCCGATAGATGTCGCTGTACGTGGAACGCTCATATCATATCCTACATGGCGGTGTTATTTTAACTCTTAAGTGGGGACACTTACTGTGACGGATGGAAAACTACGGAACCCCTACACTGAGCGTGGCCCGACACGCTCTTGGCCGGTTTTTGGGACAAAGAATTTCTTAGGGATGTCATCTCCTGTCACTCAATGATTGGTGTAGATAAAATATACAATGCGACGGGTGACCGAAGGCTGGAGCCATACTTTGCCAAGCGCATGCCGCCAGCCTTCTCGGCTCCCTACTGGTTGGATCTGATTTATTCAGAGCCCAGTTTTTATTTGTAAGTATATGTGTTTTAGTATTAGTTAAGTATACGAGCCCAAATGCAAAAGAGTTCGACTATGAACATTTTTATACTGGAGAGATTTTTAGACTAGAAATATCAAGTTCAGTAAATGACTAAAGCAATAAATAAACACGGTAAAAGATTAGAAAAATTATGTATTTTTATTTATATTTCGATAACAGTACATATTACGGTTATTTGCTGTAAAAAACACATTTATAAACTTAAGCTACCGAAGCAAAATTGTTCGTCTGCTAGTAACACGATGCAAAAGAATTCGTCTACCACTGGGTAGTGTCGCCTTTCCTCTTGTGGACGGCTTCAATTCTTTGTGGCATGGTGTCCACTAATGCCGCACATTCCGCAACGGATATTGAATCCCACACTGCGTTTATCTTGTTTCTTAAATCTTCCTTCGACTTGGCGGGATCCTTACGCAGATTCTTTTTCATCTTCCACCACAACGTCTCGATCGGAGACAAATCTGGGCTGCTAGGTGGCCAATTCTCCAGGGTAGGGATATTGTGTTTTTTTAACCAAGCCTTCGTACTCTTGGCAGTGTGGCAAGAAGCACCATCTTGCTGGAAAACATATTGCTTGTTCTTATATTGTAAACTGGGAATTGAAGGCAATAAGCTCGTCTTTAAGATTTCTTGGTACTTAGGAGCATTTACAGTGCCCTCAATAAACTGCAGCCGACCCACACCTTAAGCTGACATACACCCCCAGATCATGAGCGAGGCAGGAAACTTGACTTTTCTCTTTAGGCAGTCTTTATGAAAGGCTTCGCTCTTATTGCGAACAATTTTTTTCCGTTCGTCTCCAACAGCCACTTCGAACTTCGATTCATCGCTCCATATTATGGATCGCCACTGGTCAACGGTCCAGTTTCGATGAGCTAAAGCAAATATTCGCCTCTTCTTTTTCTGAAGTTCAGTAAGCAAAGGTTTTTCTTTCGCCGTATAGAATCCGTTTCCCATTCTTTTTAAGACTCGTTTGCATGTATCGACAGACACATCTTTTTTGATCATTTCTCGCCATCGCACGGTGAGTTCTCCTGCCCGAGCACGTCGATTTTGCTTAATAATCTTTTTCAAAACTCGGTTTTCGGCTGGTGTAGTAATGCGTGGGCGACCACTTTTCTTCAAGGTTGATATACATCCAGTTTTCTTATAATGCTGGATAATGGAATGTATTGTAGATCTCGGTAGGTGAAGGTCTTGAGCTATTTTATGCACAGATTTTCCTGATTGACTGCTTGAAATAATAATTTTTCGAACATCTTGTGAAATTGGTTTACCACGACCCATTTTGAAAATGAAAACTTGATAATTAATACGAAATTAAGAAAAATTGTCTTTTTATAGCCACAGTGATATTTCTAAAATATCAAACAATTCTATTTTCAAACAAATTTATTTTTAAATTTATTCTAAAAGCACTAATTGCTTACTTGACGAACTATTTTGCACCGATTAGTGTGAAACGAACTCTTTTGCTTGTGATTCGTGAAAAAAGGAACGACTAATTCTCTTGCTATGTACAATATCAGCTCAATATTAATATATAAAGAAAAACTATGTTTGTCAACATCGTCACCAATGCTAAATATATTTTTGTAATATTAACGCTGCAGCGGTAATCAAAGATTTAAAAAAAAGTTGTCGCTTTGCAAGTGACAAGACGAACTCTTTTGCGTTTGGGCTCGTATAATAATAATAAATACTCTTTATTGCACACCTCATACAGTTACAAGCACAAATTTTACAATTAGATAAATTTAGGTAGAGGTAACAACAGGCGGTCTTATCGCTAATGAGCGATTTCTTCCAGACAACCTTTACATATTACATATTATTATTTATTTTTATATATTACATGTCGTCACCCATCACGGATATTTGTTCCTGAGTTATGGATGTTTTCTATGTATGTAAGTATTTATCTATATCTATCTATTACGAGTATATATATCGTCGCCTAGTACCCACAACACAAGCCTTATTGAGCTTACTGTGGGACTAGGTTGATTTGTGTAATATTGTCCCATAATATTTATTTATTTATCTAAAGTAATTTCTGGCGCGGAAGGGTCGAGGGTTTCCGCCGGCTTCTTTTCCGCCACACAGCCCAGCTCTACCGCTTCAAGATCATACAACCCAACCCAAAAAAAGCATACCTTGAGCGCCATTGCCACTGGAGGCACCACTGGTGGCTGTACTGCTGCTGTCCCGGGAGCGGAGCGTCAACTGCTTGATGGCTGACCTGATGTCTTCAAGTCCCCCACCTCCCGGCCATGGTGACTGCAACTGTGATATAGAGAAACTACTACAAATCCTTGGAACTGTAGGAAGTTTTTTTTACACGGCTTTAAAAGGCAGCTCACCTGTGAGTTTGGTACCTATCAATTTCACTTCTATAATAGTCTACATACGTACACGCGTTCTTGAAAACAAGGGTCTTGACAGATGGAAAAATGGACGCGGTCAAACGAGTGATCCTACAAGACCCTGCTTTTTACTTTTTGAGGTATGAAACTCTAGGTGTAGAAATTTTGTATGGCAGAAATCATCACAGATGTTATTGAAATGTCAAAGACAGACGATGTTGGTAATAACTAGTCGCGGATACAGGGGGGCATTTGGGGGGCAAATGCCCCTGACACGTAAGTCTCAACGGCGGTCATAGGTGCGGACCGCAAGATTATTTGTGAAGGAAAGTGCCCCCTGAACTGAATGAAATCCTGGATCCGCGCCGCGCCTGGTAATAACATACTTTGTTGTGCGGCCTGTGCTTGCCCCTAACGTGTGGTTGCTGGCGGCTTCTCCGCGGTTCCTCGCGCCCCGCCTCCCCCGCGCCACCGCTGTCAGACATTGATGCGTGACCCGATGATCGGTTCTCATCAGAACTGCTGTTGCAGTCGCGGACGCCATTCTGAAAAATGAACTTTGAATAAGAATTTATTTAAATATTAACTATTGGTTAATTGCTTAGCAACAAAAATGCTTTGATAGCAGGTAGTTCGGCTCTGGCACCTAACAAATTTTCAAAATCTGGTCTCATATTCTATTCATATTCATTTATTTATTCACATTAAATTCATTGCGAACACTTTTTGAATTTTTTCTTTGCAGAAAGCGTGAAACTTTGCACCCACGTACCAAAAATAATAGTAGAAACAGGCCGTCAAGTGATTGTTTCCCTCGCCTCCCACTATTATGACCCGATTTGCAATTTTTAACTCTTTTTATGAAATCGGTAGAACCTACAACAAAACTGGCAATTAACAAAGCATTCTCCATTAAAGTTTATTGCTAGGTCTTATAGTTTTCAAATGAAGTCACGACAATTGTAGTGAATTGTGTTATCTGCCATATAACATAGTACGAACCGTATGAGCGACGTAGGAAGTTAATGGCTGAGATCAACTTTTGGGTCTCTTTTATGGATATAAATAGCCCGTCCATAGCCAATATTTTAACATTTAATGCCTTTCTTGCTACGTTGTTGTTTTCCTAGTCAGCCATACTATTTTGTATGACGGAGTAACATTGCTCGTCTTAATTTGGGCGACACATAAATTTAAAACTATAAGTGCTAGCAACATAATTTAAATACATTGTAGAACATTTAATGAAGAACAAATTCTGTAATCAAGTTATGTAACTTTTACCGTTTTTATTAAAAATATGAAAGACTGCTTTTGCGTTACAATTTGGAACGCAAAAGTAGGGGGGACCTACTGGACGACCTGTTTCCACTTCTTTTTCTTTTCTTGTTGTTATAAGCTACGTGCATGCAAAGTTTCATGTCTTCTTCCGGATGGGGCCACGCTTTATGACTTCGACTCGGACTATAAGGAAACTCTGTTGGTAAGAGAAAGTGTTCTTCAGCGGATCATTTAGTTACTTCCCGATATTAAATACGTATTTAAATTAATTAGGCCATCAGTTAGACTATGAAAAATTTTAGCCGTCATGTAAATTTATGAGGATGTCAAATAAGCTAAAAAGTATGGAGATAAGGCCCGTCAATAATTCTAGGGATACACAATCAGCCCAAAAAATGGCCCCACAGTACTGCCGCAAGAACGACTCGTGCATAGTAATGGGCAAGTGTCCGAAAGTTTCCTCGTTTTCTATGGGGAATATTACCAAATGGAAACATCCCCCGTACAAAACGTGGAAACTTTCGGAAACGTGCCCATCACTACTCGTGCAGCAGTTTTTCTGACAGTCTTATTACGTTGAAACACAGGCCATTTAAAAAAAAACCGGCCAAGTGCGAGTCGGACTCGCGCACCGAGGGTTCCGTACAAACCTTTACAACTTAAAAGTATTATAGACCTGAGTATTTCATATGAATTTCAATTTAATACCTCTACGCGTTTACGAGGTAAAGTTTAAAATTTTAAAATATATTTTTTGTATGATTTTACAAAAAATGTCTACTTTTCGTAATTTTTCCTTTGTCTGTGCTATATGAAGTTTCTTCGTGCCAAGTTTCAAGTTTCTGAGTTTATGGGAAGTACCCTTTTATTTAGGTTTTGAGTTTCTTGCGAGTACTCAGTTTCAAAATATGCGACTTGAATTGCTATTTGTTTTGATTGCGTTGACATAAAAGTTTGGTTTTGCTACATCTGAAAGGTCCTATAGCCCTAAGTATTTGACATGAATTTCAATTTAATACTTCCACGCGTTTACCAGGAAAAAGGTAGTAAGTTTAAAATTTAAAAAAATATGTTTTTGCATGATTTTACTAAAAATGTCTACTTTTTGTAATTTTTCCATTGTCTATGCTAAATATATGACGTTGCTTCGTGCCAAATTTCAAGTTTCTGAGTTCACGGGAAGTACCCCGTAGGTTTTGCGAGTGCTGAAAAACTCTAAAATTTTCACAGCTCCAAGGGATAATAGATTTGAGTATTTGATATAAATTTCAGCTTGATACCTCCACGCGTTCCTGAGAAAAAAGGTCTTGACAGACAGACAGACAGACAGACAGACAGACGGACAACAAAGTAATCCTATAAGGGTTCCGTTTTTTCCTTTCGAGGTACGGAAACCTAAAAACATAAGGCATATATTCAGTAAATCTTCATTGAGTCTGTTCCTGCTTTATATTGCTGCTCGTTGGGGTTACTACCGTGCTATGCTAATCGGGCTCAGATTGCTCTTAAGGAAATTTTAAAACAAGAATTATATGTCAACCCTAACAATTTTCTCAACTGCAACTGCAACTCTACCTGCTAAATTACGGGGTGAGGTGGGATTTCCTACTATTTTGTGTTTATCGTTAAAATTATGAAATTGAACGACATGTATCATTAAAAAACTGAAATGTATACGACCATAATATTTTTTATGTATAAATGTAAAAAAAAATTGGAAATATCATTCCGCATATCAAGAAATACAGTAGGTATAATAGTTAGGTTATGGTTATTTTTTTGTGCCTTTAAATTGGTATTGGTGAGCGTGCCGTAACGCTCGAAACGTCAGGAAAATATTAAAAGTAAGTGTACGCGATTAAGTCCCGTTTTTGTCAAAATAATGAGTGAAAATCGTGTAAGTTTCAATCAGTACATCTATTCTTTTTGAAAGACCTAAGATCCAAAAATACCCCACACGGGTTGGAGCGAAAAAATATATTTTCCAGTTTTTATTCTATCACTTTGTCGGCGTGATTAAGCACATAATAAACTTTATCCCTTATCCTCCCGTTATTATCAGTATCCTGGTGGCTTTTATGACAGTTATGGGTGATAGCGAAGTAATATAAATTACTTCGTAATAGAATATATATAATTACTTTTGATCATAAGATGAAAAGTTATTTGCCCAGTTTTTTAACTGGTCTTTTAAGTAAAAAGCTGACGAAGTTGTTCTAGTAAATAAATAGGTATCTATTATAGGGTTATACTCGTAGAAGAGTATCTACATGTGGTTGAATATCAAAAAAAATCCCGGCAAGACATACTCGCAATTACGCTTAGGCCTTTGCTGTGGTTTAGAAAGGAACCATTCGACCAATGACCCAAAACAAAAAACCGCACATAAATCGAATGTTTGTTCATTTAAGTTAGACATGTTACGAAACGCATCCACAACTTAAAACTTACGCCCATTGTCGCTAGCTTTCGCTTTCAGCTCAACTTTTAATGTTTCCCACCGATTACGATTTTCCCTATCAAGAGATCGTGGGAGACGGGTAAAGACAATGCTTGTTACTTTTTTTACTGGCAACACTTTCCCTGTTACGTGGGTAATTGTTGTAATTATTACGCTTCTGTTTAATCAGCGTTATGAACAATTAAACGAATGATAAATTAAGTTGACGGTAAAGGCATGTCTCTTTCGGTTTTGGGATCTTTCTACAGTTTTTATATTAATACATTAAATGGGGCTGGTTTTGATACGCCGTTTTAAGTTTTTTTATATGCGGTTCTGAAGAACTACCGACCCATTTCACTTCTGAGCCATGTCTATAAGCTGTTTTCAAGAGTCATTACGAACCGTCTCGCACGCAGGCTAGATGACTTCCAGCCTCCCGAACAAGCCGGTTTCCGAAGAGGCTTTAGTACCGTAGACCACATCCATACGCTCCGTCAGGTTATACAGAAGACTGAGGAGTATAACCTGCCCTTCTGCTTAGCGTTCGTGGACTACGAGAAAGCCTTCGACTCGATCGAAACCTGGGCTGTACTACAATCTCTCCAGAGGTGCCAAGTGGACTATCGCTATATCGAAGTGCTGAAGTGTTTGTACGAGAACGCCACTATGTCAGTCTGACTCCAGGACCAGAACTCGAAACCTATTCCGTTGCAGCGGGGAGTCAGGCAAGAAGATGTTATTTCTCCTAAACTGTTTACCGCTGCACTGGAGGATGTTTTCAAGACTGGACTGGAGAAGGCTAGGCATCAACATAAACGGCGAGTACATCACTCACCTTCGGTTTGCTGACGACATAGTAGTCTTGGCTGAGACCATGGAGGATTTGAGTACGATGCTCGATGACCTCAGTAAAGCCTCCGAGCGAGTTGGTCTAAAGATGAACATGGATAAGACGAAGATCATGTCAAATACCCATGTAGCACCAACTCCCGTTACAATCGGAGACTTTACACTCGAAGTTGTGGACCATTATATATACTTAGGACATACTGTCCAGTTAGGTAGATCCAACTTCGAGAAAGAGGTCAATCGACGAATCCGACTCGGTTGGGCAGCGTTCGGGAAGCTACGGCACATCTTTTTGTCCAATATTCCGCAGTGTCTCAAGACGAAAGTCTTTGACCAGTGTGTGTTGCCAGTGATGACATATGGTACTGAAACGTGGTCGCTTACAATGGGCCTCATAAGAAAGCTCAAAGTCACCCAAAGGGCAATCGAGAGGGCTATGGTTGGAGTCTCTCTGCGTGATCGCATCAGAAATGAGGCCATCCGCAGCAGAACCAAAGTAACCGATATAGCCCTCCGAATCGCTAGACTAAAGTGGCAGTGGGCGGGGCACATTGCTCGTAGAACCGATGGCCGTTGGGGCGGAAAGGTTCTCGAGTGGCGACCACGAACCGGAAGTCGCAGCGTGGGTAGACCCCCCGCAAGGTGGACTGATGACCTGGTGAAGGTCGCGGGAGTCCGCTGGATGCGGGTGGCGCAGGACCGGTCATTGTGGCACTCTTTGGGGGAGGCCTATGTCCAGCAGTGGACGTCTTTCGGCTGATATGATGATGATGATGATGATGATATGCGGTTCTAGTTAGGGTAGACAGAGGCGAATTGGATCGCAGGGCGGAACGGTTCAAGTTCATAATATCACGGGTAGCCACGGACAGCCAATCAACGCTCCGCGTTGGGTTTGACCTGGCGCAATGGCGCGATCTTGTGAATTTGAAATAATGCTTTACTTGGACTAGCTCTGCGATCCGATCCGCCTTGGCCTACTCTAATAATACCACAAAAAATGCTGTAGGCAGTTAGTATTTCTTAAACATCACATCTTTTGCACGTTTTCTCTTCATAGCGTTACAGTATGGTTTGACCGCAGTAGCGTAACTTGCGGTTTTGCCACTTTTGCCTATTTATGAAGGTTCATATAATCGCTTGCCGAGAAAGAGCGAGTCGATCTCTCGGGCATACCAATTCTAATGCAGGTAGCACGGAGCATATAATACACGAACTGTAAACGTATATAAAAAAATCGCATGACAACCAGTAATTTTTACGGGGTTCCCTTGCAATCCCTAATAACGTTTGTCTTAAAATCACTTGCCCTAACCGTTTTGTGCTAATTGTCATTTGCCCTAATAATTACCCTAATAGTTACTGGGCATAATGTAATGATTGTACTAAAGCTCATTTGCATTAAAACATCATTTTATCATTTGTCCTAAACATTCTTACCATAATGTTCAAAAAATGTTGGCCGCTCCGATATATCTGATGGCGACTGTACGATGTTAGCCCAGCAAATATCTAGTAGGGTAAATGATAATTATGACAAATAATATTAGGGAATACAAAAATAGGGCATATGAGCATAAGGACAAACGATCATTGGGATAACCGCAAATAGGAAAAAATATCATTAGGACATATAATATTAGGGTATAAAATATTAGACGAAAAAATATTACTTAGTTCATATAAAATTATTGTATTGAACATAAGAACAAGCAGGTTTTTAGGTCAAATAATAATTATGACAAATTAGTATTACGGAACAAAATATTAGGCCAACTGATGAATAGGTCAAATGTTAGATTTAGCCCTGTTTTGAACTTTCAGAGCTATTATTTACGAAACTATTAGTTTTATCCAAAAACAGTATTAGAAGACATCTTCTTTTTGAAAGACCTAAGATCCAAACATACCCCACACAATAGGGTTGGAGCGAAAACATTTTTTTTTCCAGTTTTTATTCTATCACCTTGTCGGCGTGATTAAGCACATACTCATACCAAATTTCAGCTTTCTAGTACTAACGGTCCCTGAGCTAGACCGCGGACAGACGGAAAAACGGACGGACAGACACGGCGAAACTATAAGGGTTCCTAGTTGACTACAGAACCCTAAAACTATATACTTTTCTTCCGGATGACCGTTTGACATGCTGCGAGCGCCATCGCCAGCCAAGCCGCTCGACCAGCAAATCTTGGAACTGTTGGGTCTTCTTTGCTAGAGAAAATATGCTCAGACGGCCCAGTCGATTTATCAACTTGATTTTGAGTTTATCAGTATTCTGCCCCACCACAGCCCAATGGATGCGTAAGTAGTCAATTGAATGTGTTTGCAAATGAATACGCATTTAATTCTTTATCTTATTTATGTTCAATGAATTTGTCACAAGACACCAGGATACTTCGGACGTCATAAGACTTTAGTACTTCAGGATCAGGGTGTTGTTACGCTGGTGCGAGCGGAACCTCATCCATTGCTCTCGGAGCATCCGTTAAAAAACACAAACAAGCATGTTGCCATGATTATGAGTTACTGTAACGCTTGCGGTCGCATTTGAATTAGAAACTCGTTTGTTTTGGATATATTAGTTCATGTTTTCGTAATAAGATTAACTAATATGTTACGTTAGCGTTTTAAAGACGTGTTCAATACTAAACAAAAATACTAGGTATAATAATAAAAAAAATCTGCGTATAACTCACAGACACAGACAATTTTTGAGAATCAGATTCTTCCTCCTAACGTTAGTCCCAGCTTTTTTGCTCTATTGAGCCTGGGGTCCGCTCGGCAACCTAATCCCAGGAATTGGCATAGGCACCAGGCCTTGTTGGGATTAGATCCGCTTTCCTCACGGTTTCCTTTCCGAAAAGCGACTGGTAAATATCAAATGATATTTCGTACATATTCCGAAAAACTCAGTGGCACGAACCGGGGAACCCGAGACCTTCTGATTGAAAGTCTGACATCCTACCGCCAGGCCACCAGCAATCTTCTTCTTTAACCGACTTCAAAAAAGGAGGAGGTTCTCAATTCGACTGAATTTTTTTTTGAGAATCAGATTCATATTAGACTACACTTGTTTGTTTGGCGTACAGTCAGCAATAAAAGTATGTATGTACAGTACAGTAATTTTTTTAAGAGTAGGTACCTACTCGTGTAGTGTAAACTGCACTGGCAAGCTAACCGATTTGTCGTTGTGAATTGTTCAAGCGATGCTATTAAGAATATTAAGGCATGATTTACAGCGTTATAGAACAGCGATACAGTCGACCTCAAAGATATGTATACACTCTTAAACCTTACTCCTTTGTAATAAGGCGCAAAAACCTTTGACATCGACTGTGCATAATTGTGGCTCCCTAGTATGCAAAAGCGTCGCCAGCTGATGGCCCAGAGGGGGGCAAGTTGATAAAAACCGGCTTAGTGCGTGTCGGACCACGCATAGGAGGGTTCCGTACCTTCAATGTAATAAAAACCAAACTAATACCAAAAGGTCGTATCTGATGCCTATGGAAGAAGTTTTTTGGAGATAACTCAAAAATGGCTGAACCGATAATGTTCAAAATAATTTTCGTAGAAATCATATAATAATGCACATCGCCTCAAATTTTTTCATATTTTTTGGACTTAGGGTTCAAAAGTTACCGGGTAGGCTACACAATTTTTCTGACTTTCGAAGCGATTATTTCAGAAAATATTCACTAAATCACAAAATGGTCAAAGAAACCTCAATGTTATTTTTAAACACCTATCGATTGATGTATCACATGTTGATATATGGTCAAAAAACATTTTTTGAAATTTAGTTACTTACATCTATGGAGCGCCCCCTAAAAATATTTTTTTTTTCAAATTTAACTCCATAACTAAGTAGCGGCATACAAAATACACCTTATGTGTAATTTTATTCAGATACGTCGTATAGTTTCCGAGTAAAATGGCTGTGACACACGGACGGACAGACAGACATGACGAATCCATAAGAGTTCCGTTTTTTGCCATTTGGCTACGGAACCCTAAAAATGGAGGGTGAAGAAAATATGACTTGCAGGTGCACTATTTCATTTTTTTAAACATCTGGGTCGGGGGGGCAGCTGCCTTGCTAGATGCACCTATGAAACAATTAATTGCAGTGGGTGTGTTAGACGGAGAGCTGGCCACGTCAGATATGACACAATAATGAGAGCAACGAAACCCATGTAGTTAGTTTGCTATACTATGCTTATTTCTAGATCCGGACATCTGGCAGCTGTAAAGTGGTGGAGGTCAAAGAATGCAAATAACTTGAAGAAAACAAATCCTAGAGCTCTGGGTTTAATGAAATATTATGGGAAATTATGTAATTAATTAGGTTATATCATATCCAGAAGGTTTTGTTGGGGGAAAGTAGTGCTAAATGATGTAAAATGCAATTTTTAGTTAGTCGCCTACTGTTTTTGTTTCCGCAATAATAGATAATGGTTTTTAATCTAATGTTAAAATATAGGCCTTGTCCTTTGTAAATTACACAACTTTGGCATTATTTATCTATTTTGGTATTACGAGTACTACTTTTTTCCAACTTAAAAACTTTGTTGGTCTGTCACTCTGACATCCACCCATTAAAAGCTGCCAGATGCCCGGATTTAGCAATAAGGATGGTAAAGCAGTCTAACTAGACAGGTTTCATTGCTCTCATTATTGTGTCACATCTGACGTGGCCAGCTGTTAGACCATGTAGAGCATAAATAATTGTTTCGTTATATTTGGCCTGCTTGCTATCAGATGAGTTCAGGGACAAAACGAATAAGTGTACTCGTGTAATTCCGTAGGTATGGAGAAAAGTGGCGGATTATTCCGGAAATGGACTTTTGTCATGATGGAATTAAAGTGCTTTTGGATGGATTTTAAAATGTACACCATGATAGGACAATAAGTGGGTCACTAAATAATATTATATTTTTGTACTTGACGACTATAATATTAAGACGACATGGACCGTCAGCCAGGAACATATTTTATGATCAATCGCGTTTCAAGCGATAAATGAAATGAAATCAAAATGATATGAAATGAAATGAAATATATTATTGATAACAAAGTTACACGTCAATACAATAAATATATCACAATATGATAATTAATATATCAATATTAAAATCTATTTCACCTTTAAAGTGTTAAAGGGACATTAAAAAATTCGTCGTAGTTATAGAATTGTCGTCGTAGTAATAAATTGTGAATGTATAGAAAAAAGCCTCGTGAAAGGTGATAAATCGTGAAAAAAGGGCAGCTGCCGCTCCGTTATTGGGTTTAGGAACAGTACTTACTCATTTCATAACTTTACAAGTTATCGCCTGGGCTGGGACGCGATGACCAACGAAATTTGATCCTGGCTTACAGTCTAATATAATCCAAACTAAAAATGGATAGGTAAGTATACTTCTACCCCATTGAGTAAGAATATATAGTTGAGGTATGACTCAGTAAAATTTTTTTGGACGCGAAAATATATTTTTTGTATGGGACACGTCGTCCCAGCCGGCCAACCCTCCATAGAAAATCTTTTTTTTTTTGCGAGATTTTTTTTTTCATAATTAGATTACGATACCAATTATTCCCTTTAAAGGATCACCAGAATTTTTGTTACACCTTGTATTATCTGAACGTTAACCAGTTTTTTTTTATTTAAAAAAAATAATAATTAAAATACGCCGCCACTTTTTTTGCATTGCAGCATCGGCATTTCGTGTTCCCCCATTAAAGACGTGACTAATTATAGTAATAATTATACATATCTCATCTAGGAGACTTATCGAACTAGGTTCAGTGTCGTGAGCTCTAGTTCCATTATGCTACATTTAACAGGCAGGAGTGGCAGGTAACAACACCTAGACCAAAACAAAAGACTGCCAAGTATGTAAAATTTTGTATAAGTATTTTGATGACAGAAACCTGACGCCCTGAACATGTAACTAAAAATGTCTATTTAGTAGTCGCTAGAAATTTTCACAGCAGCTTACTCATAGAGGCTTAATATGTACTAGGGTTTTATTTGTCATTTTTCGAGTATGGAACCCTAACAGTACTTTGTGTTAAAGTTTTGGGTTTGGCTTGAACTGTAGTTCACGGAAAGAAAAAATTCCAACAATACTACCAGAACGATTAGTAAAATAGATTTATTGTAACGGATACTACAATCTTGTAAGGAAAACTACTCTATTTTTACGTTTACTATATCTTGAATTCAATTGAACTATTCAAACATTAATATGCACTAAATAGTTCTGTTTAATGATATTTACGAGAAGTCTAGTTTTTTTTACAATTCATTGAATAAACGTTACAATAATTATATTTACAAGAAGCTTCTTGTAATGCTAAAAAACTAAAAATTCTCTTTACAATCTTCATCGTAGTGAATACTATGACAGTATACTTGTTGTAACTTTTTTATAAGTTGGCATTACTTTATAGCTCTTGTAAAAAACCTAAATAATATTCTTGTAATGTATACTCAACACAGAGTTCTGTTTAAAAATATTAAGTTTGTATAAATATGTGTGCACAGTCGTCAACTCAACGCAGTCGCGGAGCGCTTTACTAATTGTATCGTAGTGAATTCTATCGCAGTATAGTTTATATGACTGGTTTATAAGTTGGTATTACTTTGCATCTCTTGTACAGAAATGACAATAATATTCTCGTAATGTATACTGGTGAACAAATAGTTCTGTTTAAAAAATATTTAGTTAGCATAAATTTGTGTTTCGTTTGTGTAACGAAACGCCATGTCGGAGCGCTTTAAGCACCATTTTGTATCGTAGCGAATGCTAGTTGATATAGCTGGCGTTACTTTGCGGTTCTTGTAAAAATATTGCAATAATATTCTCGTAATATATATCGAACAAATAATTCAGTTCAAATATTTTTAGTTCGTATAAATAAATGTTTCACTTGTGTAACGAAACGCAATGTTAATGTCAGCGCGCGCGGCGTTGCAGTCGGCGGCCATTATCGTGATTATCGTCATCGTGCGTGGATCGTGCAAAGAACTAGGACCAAGTTTAGTGCAAAAAGAGACATTAAAAGATTTTTATTTGAATTTGAGATAAATTGTTTAAATAAGTCCAAGTCGTTTCTTTAGAAATGTTTTTTTTCTTTTTAAGTGGGTTCTGACCAGTAGTGCCGTAATAAGTTTATTAATTATTTGTTTTATAAAGAAAAGGGGTATTCCCACCCAGTACCACCACTTTGTTATGGGTGGTAATTACGGTAAGCCTCAACTACAGAGAGCACCTAAGCAGCCTGTCGGCAAAACTGAAGGCCCGGAACAGCATTATTCAGAAGCTCACTGGTACCACCTGGGGTGCCAACACAGCCACACTCCGAACAACTGCGCTTTCACTAGTGTACTCGTCTGCTGAGTACTGCTCAGCAGTGTGGCTGAACAGCACACATACCTCTGCCGTCGACGTCCAGCAGAACCACACGTTGCGCCTTATCAGCGGATGCCTCAAATCCACTCCCACTCACTGGCTCCACCAGCGCTCAGTACATCCTAGCGTCAAACTGCCGACGAGAAAAGTGCTTGGATCGTGAAATAGCGAAGATTCGTGCGAACACTAAATTGCCCATCCATCAAGACCTCGACACGCTTAAGGCCCTCAGACTGAAGTCCAGGAAACCCCCTGCTTTGAAGTTTCGCGACTCAGGTCCACAAGCTAACCCGATAATATAATCGTGGATAGCTGAATGGGATGCCAGGCTCAATACAGTGGCCCGTATCAATCAGAAGGGTTTGTCGAACGTCGACGGATATGGTCCATTTTAAACCGGGTTTTTGTATAACTTTCCGTAGATGCAATTGTTATTGTAGGAATTAATATTTATACCAAGATAAAGCATACACATTATATAAATATTTTATTTACTTCCAGATCACTCAACTCTCAACTCTAGCTAGTCTGTCTCCTGGAACTGGTCCTAGCAACTTGCATCCCGCCTAAAAGCCGAGCCACTACGGATGCGTGTGCGTGACGTGCACGTAGACGTGCGCGTGGCGTGCGCGTTGTAAAAGACGAATCCTCATAACATAAGAGATGACACCGCATGGGAGACGTGTTACCTGTGCGCGTCAAGCGGTGTGGCATCTCTTATAGGATTCGTACTTTACAACGCGCACGCCACGCGCACGTCTACGTGCACATCACGCACACGCATCTGGCGTGGCTCAGCCTTAAATCCTTACTATACCACCTTGTATAGACAACGAACCTTTTTTTTAAATTAACAAGAAATGTTAGTTGTCTATACGGTGCACACACAAATTAATAGGTACCGATAAACAATATAACACGTTAACGCAATTGTATATTTATAAGAGAGTACCATAAATGCAGTTGCTGTAACATATTTTCTTCTTCCATCAACCATTTAATGAAGTTTGCATAAATAAAGACAATGTAACATAAATCAGATGGCTTGTATTCTTAACGATACATATTCTTGGACTAACTAAAGTTTTATTGCCTTTACAAGATTTTTTTGTAGGGTTTACATAACTTTTATTAATATCTACAATAAATATTGTTAATTTAGACACTCCATGTGTTATAAATACTGAATAACCTAGTAACACACACAATTTGACTGTGTGGCACTTACAATATAACTATTTCATCATACTTAATGAATATATTACCTTTACAAGAATGTATTGTTAAGTTTACATATCATTTATTAAGTTCCGCAAAAAAAAAATTATTAGTACGATCCACGTGTTATGATTACTAAATATTCTAGTAATACACGCTATTTTAATGTGTGGCAATTACAAGATAATTAGTTCACTAAGCTCAACGAATTTAAACAGATTGGTTTAGTTATTTATACTATGTGAACAATTGTCCCAGAATTGACTAGATTTTCTCGTTCAGATTACAGTATTTTGGTATCATGGACGAGACTTTTTTCTCCGTGTTATTGTAGTGATATAGGTACTTAATATGGACAATAAATGTACCTATATTATGTTGATTAGAATGACTAGGTTGCAATCTGTTTCATAAATACAGTTAACATTATATCTCTAATAAAGATTCTCTAATATTATCTCTACATGCTACTTAGGTTAGAACACCTAAAGTTTGATTGTTTCGGGTGTTCAATATTAGGTATAATATGTTGATGAGCTTCGCGCATAGAAATACTAGCCATAGACCTGTCATGGTAATAATAATACCAAGATCCCAGCAGTAGAAGTACGAGTAGTACTAGTTTGAGCAAGAATGGTGACAATAACTTCATTGTCTTTGCTGACTCTACGCATGTCAGGCCCGCGACAGCTAGGATGGAGTTAGAAATCTTTAATTGACAACGGGAAAGAACTAAAAGTGTCCTTGAACGCAACCCAAATATCAGGAAAGTATTCATAAAATTTTATTATAGTCTGTGACGTTCTGTGCCAGTCGACAGACTGTTTTCATTGGCTGGTTACATTCGGTGATCTACGAGAGGCTTATCCGACAATACTTTTAGGAATTTAGTTTTTATAAAATTCCCTCTACAATGAGGATAAACGCGCAAAAATATGCACAGTTTTTGTTTTAAAAACTAGTGTCTATGCCAATTCCTGGGATCAGGTTGCCGAGCGGACCCCAGGCTCAATAGGAGGAGGTTGGTTTTAAATTCCAAGATGGCGGAAATACACTTTTTCGTATAAATGGTCATGGTAGCCATTTTCGACTATTTAGGGTGTGTAGATTCCGAAAATTATGTCTGTTTTAAAATCCAAGATGGCGGTTATATACTTTATTCTGAAAAATCGTCATGGTAGTCCTTTTCGGCTAATTAGGGTGTGTAGATTTCGAAAATTATGTTTGGTTTAAAATCCAAGATGGAAATACACTTTTTTGTATAAATTGTCATGGTAGTCATTTTCTACTATATCTGGTGTGAAGATTTCAAAAATGATGTCTGTTTAAAAAAAAAAGATGGCGAATATATTTTTTTTCTGAAAAATCGTAATGGTAGTCGTGTTCGGCTATTTATGGGGTGTGGATTTCGAATATTATGTTGGTTTTAAAACCCAAGATGGTAGTAATACACTTTATTCTGAAAAATTGTCATGGTAGTCGTTTTCGGCTAATTAGGGGTGTAGTTTTCAAAAATTATGTTTGTTTTAAAATTAAAAATGTTGGAAATACACTTTTATGTATTCATTGTCATGGTAGTCCTTTACGACTATTTCGAGTAGATTTCAATTCTTTTTAATACCACGAGTACCACGACGGTGGCAAATAAGCATACGGCCCGCCTGATGGTAAGCAGTTACCGTCGCCTATGGACGCCTGAAACCCCAGAGGATTCACATGCGCGTTGCCTTCCCTTTAGGAACCTATACACTCCGTTTTTGAAGAACCTCAACCTGGGAAGGAAGGTCATTCCACAGCCGCAGCGTTCGTGGTAAATTATGTCTGTTTTAAAATACAAGATGGCGAATATTATAATACTCTTTTTCTGAAAAATCGTCATGGTATTAATTTTCGGCTAATTAGGGGGTGTAGATTTCGAAAATTTAACTCCTGAGTCCATCACAAGACCCTGGACCTCATCTCAAGAGGAAGTGCTCGTCTAGGTAAGTTTAATGAGCCCAAACACCACGGAGCTGTGATGAGTAGATAGGGAGTCCCAACACGATGAAGTTGTGACAAGTAGATAAGGAGTTCTGGTGACCAACTTCTGACTCCATCATGAGACCCTGGACCTCATCTCAAGCGGAAGTGCTCGTCAAGGTAAGTCTAATGAGCCCAAACACGATGGAACTATTATAATAGGTAGGGAGTTCTGGTGGACAACTCCTGACTCCATCATGAGACCCTGGACCTCATCTCAAACGGATGTGCTCGTCAAGCAAAGTCTAATGAGCCCAAACACGATGGAGTTGTGATGAGTAGATAGGGAGTGCTGGTGACCGACTCCTGACTCCATCATGAGACCCGGACCTCATCTCAAGCGGAAGTGCTCGTCAAGGTAAGTCTAATGAGCCCAAACACGATGGAGCTGTTATAAGTAGATAGAGTTCTGGTGGCCAACTCCTAACTCCATCATGAGACCTTGGACCTCATTTCAAACGGATGTGCTCGTCAAGCAAAGCCTAATGAGCCCAAACACGATGGAGTTGTAATGAGTAGATAGGGAGTGCTGGTGACCGACTCCTGACTCCATCGTGAGACCCTGGACCTCATCTCAAGTAGAAGTGCTCGTCAAGGTAAGTCTAATGAGCCCAAACACGATGAAGTTGTGACAAGTAGATAAGGAGTTCTGGTGACCAACTCCTGAAGAGACCCTGGAACTCATCTCAAGAGAGCACTCATCAAGATAAGTTTAATGAGCCCAAAGACTATGGAGCTGTGATGAGTAGATAGGGAGTCCAAACACGATGAAGTTGTGACAAGTAGATTAGGAGTTCTGGTGACCAACTTCTGACTCCATCATGAGACCCTGGACCTCATCTCAAGCGGAAGTGCTCGTCAAGGCTTACCTTGACGAGCACATACTTTCCCAAATCCCAAATGAGCCCAAACACGATGGAGCTGTGATGAGTAGGTAGGGAGTTCTGGGCTGAATTCCGCTAAATGTATGTCGCGCCTAAAAAGTATTTCATAAAATGTATTTTGTATTTGAAATACATCATTTTGAAAACTGTATTTTCTATTTCGTATTTCAAATACCTGTCGCCAAAGTAGTTTGTATTTTGTATTTCAAATACCTGTGGCCAGAGTAGTTTGTATTTTGTATTTCAAATACAATGAACCCAGTATTTTGCCCAACCCTGCTTACCGCCCTTATGTAACTAGTACATACAGTTAATAGGAATTTAAACCATTTGTGAGGCCCATAAAGTGAATTTTCATTTGTTTGTAATAAAATTTGAAAAGGAAAATCAATGCATCAATAGAAAAATAAAATAAGGCAAACAAATATTTATGCCTGCGTTACTAGGAAAAAACCGGCCAAGAGCGTGTCGGGCCACGCTCAGTGTAGGGTTCCGTAGTTTTCCGTCCGTCACAGTAAGTGTCTCCACTTAAGAGTTAATAACACCGCCATGTAGGATATGATACGAGAGTTCCACGTACAGCGACATCTATCGGCAAATTAAGTAAACTATTGCGCGCGAGCTTAAAGTATGGAAGATGATTTTTATGGAATTATTATTTATTGCGTGAACCGATTTTCACCGTTTTTACTTTATTTGAAAGCACGTCATTTCATTGTAATTTTGTAGAAATTACAGGTACAATAAACACCTGCTTATACGGTTAAATTACAAACTTAGTTCAGAAATTATTTTGTATTTTTTTTTCAAAAACTATTCATCTTATCAAGTTCAAAATAATTTTCCTAGAAAGTTTTTATAAAGTTCTACTTTTGAGATTTTTTTCATATTTTTAAAACTTATGGTTCAAAAGTTAGAGGGGGGGGGACGCATATTTTTTTACTTCTGGAGCGATTATTTCCGAAAATATTTACATTATCGAAAAATGATTTTAGTAAACCCCTATTCATTTTTAAATACCTATCCAACAATATATCACACGTTAGGGTTGAAATGAAAAAAAAAATCACTCCCCACTTTACGTATAGGGGAGGTATCCTAATAAAAAAAAAATTTCCACTTTTTATTTTACCACTTTATCGGCGTGATTGATATACATATTAGTACCAAATTTCAGATTTCTAGTGCTAACGGTCACTGAGATTATCCGCGGACGGACGGACGGACGGACGGACGGGCAGACATGGCGAAACTATAAGGGTTCCTAGTTGACTACGGAACCCTAAAAAGGCATTCGACACACGAGAAAATATTGTTAACGAAATTCGTTTTCACTGAAATATGAGTGATTACTTAACGGAATTTTTTACTAAGAATAAAACTAAGTTTATGTGTATACGCTGAATAAAGAAGCCATGACTGTTCTTTAAAAGTGCGTGTTTGGGAAGCAATATAGGTAAATGCGTTTGTAATGTTTACATTATTTTACTTTGCTATTGACCCCGTATTTAGACACCATGGGCTCTATGGACTGACCTGAGCCGGTTGCGCATCGGGCGGGCGATGATGGTGATCGTGACGCGGGCGCCGTTCGAGCGCGTAGCTAGTCTGCGCAGGAGCACCGCGGACCGGCGCCGACGCCGCCGTCAGCGGTGACACGCCGCTCACCGGCTTCAGAGCCACGCCTGTGCTGTCAGCTGGCTCTTCGGGGCTGTTCAGGGCTGCGATAAATAAGACTGTAATCTCGAAAGCTTAATGACTAGGAGGGCTATATAAGCATTTTGAAGATAAGTATAAGTAACGCATTTTTAAGTTTTCACCGTAGCAGTCGGCAAAAGTACCAGCCTTTGTTGCTAATCGTGGCCGATCACTTATTAGGCCGTGATCTCCAGTTGACACACGCACCGTATGCGACACACTGTATGGGGAAAACCTGACGCCGTGAGCTGCATCCGGTGTCAACTGGTGACCATGTAACATTACACTGAACAGATGCTTAGACAGCTATAAGACAAGTATCCATCAAATCAAGGATGTGCTCATATGTGGTACTACTTTTCTGGCACAAAAACAGAATCAGGACAAGCAGCACCTCGTATGTATGGTACTCACGTTTGCTGTCGGGATCTATTGGCGGCGGGGTGGAAGCGCGGCGCGCGGGCGGCGGCGGGGACAGGCGGCGCGCGTGCGCCGGCGCGTCGCCCGCCGCGCACACCCGCACGCGCAGCGCGCGCGCGCCGGCCACGCCGCACCACTCGTCAGGGCGTCCGCCACTCGACGGTCTGGGGGCAAACATGCTTTACTGAATTTAAATTCTAATTTTTGTTTATTTTCTCTTCAGTTTATATAGAAAACTGCATGGTATTTATAAACGTAGGCAAGGATTACTAGAAGAAAGTGTATAACGGTTGGAAGTACCACCTCTCTCGGACTATAAGCTACCGTAATTCCTGACATAATGTAGTGTGATCCTCACTTTGGCCCAATATGTGTTAAAAAAATGTATGATGCGAGCAAAACAATAGCCTAGCGAGTGCCTGCTTACTCTGCTTGCAAATACTTACCTCTGTCATTGCAAATGAAGTAAGCAGACACTACCATAGCCACATTAGTACGTACAGTCGAGGACAAAGAGATGTATACACTTTTGGACCTTATTACAACGCAATAAGGTCCAAAAGTGTATACATCTCTTTGTCCTCGACTGTACCTAAATTATTAGTACATAACATAAATACTTTTTATTGCACACCTCAAATAATAAACACATAGTATACACAAGTCACAAACAAAAAAGCAGAGGCAAAACAACTGGCGGTCTTATCGCTAAAGAGCGATCTCTTCCAGACAACCTTTGGGAAGCGGAAACCTTTGTAAATAAACAGAAAAGTAGGTGTTGCAAAGCAAATAAACCAAACATTAATAAAACACATAAAAGAAAGAAAAAAATATAAATAAATAAACTTACATAGCTCATATATACATATATATTTAATAAATATAATAAAATAAGAAAATATTAACTAGGACCAAACACACTACATGCCACAGGTTGTTAAAACGGTTAATGGAGTTGCAGGATATACGGATCATGGGAGAGACAGATAATGTTCTTTAACACAGCAAGAGATTTAGCACGCCTTAAGTCTAACGGTAAATTGTTCCAGAGCCTTACAGCCTGAAAGTGAAATAACTGTTATAAAATTTAGAAGAAGAAGACGGAACATTAAGTAGCAATTTTTGAGCAGATCTGGAGGAAAGCAAGTAACTAAAACGTTCGTACAATGGTGGAGGGTAAAATAACTTTTCTGCCAACAAACTGTTATGCAGTTTGGCAGAGAGGTGAATGGGATTACATGTATCTCTCTTTTTGGCAAAATAAAGACAAAAAATAATACATTTTATACGAAGAAACTTATCAACCCAAGCCTACAGGTAATAAGTAAGAGAGCCGAAAGCTGTAAATAAATCAAGCTTCTAAGTCAACGCAATCCAAAGATACCGCCATTTGAGCCTTATTTTCTAATACTTCGCAGGGGACTGAAAACGTACACTTATAGGATACTTCCCAAAAAAAAATTGCGTTTACAAACTTACAAAACCTATAGGGTAAGGTAAAATGGAGAGAGTAGGGATTCGTGGAGAGTTGGGTTATGAATGGGGAGAGAAGGGATACCAGGTAGGGCTCGCGGTCGATTCCGGGTTTCGGGTACCCGTTTCCAAGATCCGTTTCTGAGTAACACGAACACGGTTTTCTGGCCCGTTTCCCACGTGTAATAAAGAAACGTGTAATTAAGATCCGTTTCCACGAGTAAACGGGTAGCCGAAGCAACGTTCCTTAAATACACGCGGATCTCGAAACGTCCTTGACGAGTGGCAGAGATACGAGTCGAGACGTTTAAGAGCTACTAATGAATACATGTAGTAGCTTAGGGAATTTTAGTCATGTTGAATCTTATTGCGAGTACATACACATAGTTGAAATTTAGTTAACGGTTAATTTGAACGAACCTTTTTTTTTTCCACGCAGGTAGAAGCACGGGTTTGTTTTCAATAGATAAAGAATTGCCTATATTAAAACAACAATTCTGCCGTTTTAGCAATATAAATATTACTTCGTTATACTCAATACTTATTTCATTGAATTAATAGTGTCTTCCGTTCTTTAAAATAAAGGTTTAGGTAAATATTATTTTTATACCACGACGGTGGCAAACAAGCATACGGCCCGCCTGATGGTAAGCTGCTACCGAAGCCTATGGATGCCTGCAACTAATGAGGTGTCACATGCGCGTTGCCGACCCTTTTCAAAAGGAGGATTTACTGTGTTGACGGCTAAAGGAACAAGATGGTCCCTCGTCGTCAACACACTGGGTCCTCTTTGAGCTCTTGTATTAGTTGTTTATTGATAAAAAAACACTATATTTGATTAAAATTAGATAGTGGTCTGCGGCGGCGGTTAGGACGGTTTGGTTAGGTATTACAATGCATAGCAGCTGTAGTATAAATATTATTTGGACATTTTATCCCCGATTTATTTACCCTAGTACAACGAACGGTTCTCTCAATTAACGCTGAAAATTGTGTTGCCGATTATCAGTTCCCAACAAACTTTTATTTCACATCGCGGAATGATCATGTGCCAACTTATCAAAAGATTTTGTTTTTCTTTCTTCTCTCAGTTACCAACTGTACGTTTGGCCTGTTTTTATAAAGTTACTTTTCTATATGCCGCCTTTCGAGTATAGAATGGTTTAGTTTGCGTAATATTCATTTCGTAAGGATGCCATTTTCACTGTGGGCAAATTATATACAGGTAGTTATTATTATTTGAATACAATAGTTTATTCATTAGACTTATTTTTTAGGATATTTTTATATTTAAAAGTCGTTACGGCGGCACGCTCGCTTCGCTCGCTCGGCTTTGTGCACTGTTTGCTCACGGTAGATCTAACACGCTCCTCTTCGCTTCGCTCGTCGTCTCACCTAACTGGAGTCCGTCACATATGACATTTCTGTTGTTAATATACTTACTAACGAAACGTTATTCTTTTAATAGTTGCTTGGCCTAGTGATAGATTTGACAAATGATAAGTATCCCAGAAGTTTTGAGTCATTATAATAATCAGCTTTAAAACAATTCTACCAAATGAAACGTTATCATATAAAATTTTGCTAATAGTTAATTGTTAAAGTGAATCATCAGCGAAATGTTGGTTAGCAAGTTAAATTCGGTCAAAAAAAGTTCGGCGAAAAGGCAGAACACCACAACGAACATGTCCTATTATGAATTGATTACTACCATTTACTAATAAATTGTGTTGACTACAATGAATTGATTAACGGTGTCATCAGAGGTAACAGAACGGTCCTTTATATAATTATCAACCATTTCTTTCCATTTCGAATCGTTTTATATCTGAAAACAGGTAATTTATTATTTTGGACACTAAATTATGTCACTATATACATTATAAATGATGTACTCATAACATGATTATCCATTATTACTAAATACACTCAACATTATCTTGATTTCTATTAGTAGTCAATAAATTGGTATGAATGCTACTTACCAGTTAAATTGGTTTTTTTTACAATTTTTTTATATTCTTCTGGGTAGCTCGTTGACATGCAATCATAACAATTTTATAACAACAAAAACCAACAAAACAAAAAAACTATTAACAAAACAACTAACACTATTTTAAAATGGTAAGATTAACTCGGGAAAACTGTAGTATCCAACTGACCGACTAAGTGGAAAACTGAAGCCATACTAAAACTCAATAGGATATTCTATATCTGAGGCATGTTTTTTTAAAAATTATATTGAAAGTTCCTTCTACCTATAAGTATCACAGTGAAATTAGGCCGCGTGGCGTCAAAACAAAAGGGAACATTTACTGTGCTATAGATTAAGTAAATCCTCTTAAAATCGTGCCGCTTAAGGTCTTGTGTTTATACAGATGTGTTGACTTTATTACAACCACATAGAGCTTAAAATAGGTGGCCATTATGATTTGGAAATCAACACGTTTGCACCAAAGGGTGTCGTAAAATCTGCATTTTATTTTATTACCTGTACGCTAATCTCAAAGTTACCCAAGTCAACTAGCAGTTTACCTGTTTTAGGATCTAAGCTTAATTGAATAAGTTATACATATTATCGCGGGATAACCAAAGTAGCATAAGTAATATTGGTTCTTTGTTAAAAACACCTGTGCATGGTACTTTGATAAGGCCTCTTAAATTGGTGGTTAGTTTTTTTTGCCGCTGCCGCGTATCTCATGGTAGTGAATACCAAGGACGAGATAAAACTAACAGTTCAATTGATGATGATGATGATTTTATAAACTATTAATATAGTATAATAATGAAT
Source organism: Pammene aurita (assembly GCA_947086415.1). NCBI lineage: Eukaryota > Metazoa > Arthropoda > Insecta > Lepidoptera > Tortricidae > Pammene > Pammene aurita. The sequence goes on along the minus strand of OX352292.1, from coordinate 14,297,545 downwards.
ACCTAAGATATTTGTAAAAGTTTCTAGTTTCATTGCTGTGGAGTCCACAACAATGAAACTAGAAACTTTTACATCATTGTATACAAAATGATTCACGAGACGTGAGCAGAAACAACCCTACACAATTAATTAGTACACGCTAATGAATCAGCCGCCATCGCCATCATGTTTAAGTGAAACAAAAACGCCTTTCTATTTTTTTCACCTTTTTGTTACTTATAAATTTTATTATCTGTAATCATAGTCACCTTACACAAACAAACCAATAAAGATAAAACCTCTTTAAGAATTATGACAGAACACTTTGATTATGAAAAAAAATTGTTAAATTAAGTGAGATACGACGTTTCCATAGTAACCAGACATCAATTTTACACCATAGAAATCTAAAGTATAGGGAGAAATGGCATGACAGCTAAAACACTGTCCCTAAATCCTGATCAACTTGATCAGAAAACTCGATCACAATGTCAGTAACATGACAACCGGTGCAGTATAAATTTAATACAAACATAAAATCACTGTTTTCGCCTTTGTTACTTGTACAAATCGCAGTACAACTATTAATTCTGTGGTGTCAATTATCAAATATAAAGCTAATATTGATATGTTTTTGCCAGAAAAATAATTAAAAAAAAACGTTTTCCTATGCAAGCTGTCAAAATGGCATCCATTGCTTGATTTGTGTGCTTATCTCTTTATTTCTTAGATGTTTACCCCGCTGACGCTCAATGGACAGCGAACTTGTGATATTTGACATTAAGTCACAAAATTGAAATAATACGTCAAAATAAATTTGCACTAAAGCCGCGGATCAGTCGATATTCTTAATTTTATCTTATCGATATTTTTACGAAGACGTGCATGCAATAAGTATTCGAATATGTAGTAGGTATATTGTTAATTTATAACTATCGATTGATTGACATACTTGAATATTAAACGTTAGTTTGATCGTAATTTTTCATATTTGGGGTCGTCCAGAAATCATGTGATCATATTTGGCCGATTTTTGTACCCTAACATGCTAAGCAAGTCTAATGTCGTTTCTACTGTATTGCGTATATGTTCAAGATGCTATCTCTGAAAAACAGGCATCGTAAAAATCTGCTTATGACTTAATATCAAAAAATAGAGTGGATTTGATCTGATTAAATTTTTGAGTAAAATTGGTATTCATTTTGTCTAGAATACCGATGAATACCTCAATATATAATCATATTTACTTATATTGTGAAGCTAAATAAGTAATTAAAATATCCTACGATACCATACAACCTCATCTGTATGCAACTGAAGAGCATTCAATAGTAACCCTTATTTGCATCGGTTCTAACTGCTTCGGACCCGTTCGAGCCGGTATTAAGTACCCGTGTACCCGTAGGAACGTTTCTCGAAACGTTTCCATGGAAACGTCTCCTGGAGACGTTTCCGAATCCCGGCGGGTTTGTGTAAACCGGCTCCTTAGCACCGTCGGTCTTAAGTACACGGGTATTCGTCTCCGCGTGTAACACGTGTAGCGGGAGCTCTAATACCAGGGGGGTGAGATGATTTTTAAAGGCTACTGCTACCTATACTTCGTTATTTTTTTGAGATTAGAAATTAAGTAAACATAGAAACAGTAGTTGCCAACCTGTTCTAAATGTTCCATTTAAACACACTGCAAGCACACCAACAAACGATTAGTTAACATGATTTAGAGTTCACATTTGTGAATAAATAATAACAATTTACAGATTAAATAATCCAACACAACAATAAAAACACAATTTCGTTTTGATTATCACGTTAGAGATAAGTGGAAATTTAAAAATTGACAGTGACGCATGTACTATCGGGTTCAGAATTGCATGGCCAATTTATGAATGAATTCATTGATAAATTGACCATGCAATTTTGAACCTGATGGTACGTTGTAAAACGGAAATTTAACGTCCTAGTTTTTTATCAGTATTCACGAAAATTATTTAATTGACAATCATAATATGCACTTATTAATAAAATTTCGTAAATAAAAGTTCTTCTAAACGATGTTTAATCGTTTTATTATATAATACTAAATAATAAAACAATTGTCTTAGGTGACGGTAAAAGATTTATTGTTGTATGCCACTCGGGCCTGCCTCTGATTGCTCCATAACCCTCCAACCTATCGCAGAATAATAGAACAAGCAAATACCTTTACTTAAATAAGAATCACAATAAGCTTTAAACATTCAAAACTGAGAGATACTAGTGACAGATGACGCGAGAAAAATATTTAAAAATCGAACCATCCGTTTAGAACCTCTTCTTCTCTAGGTATTTTATTGTGCAACATTCACAAGAATATTAGCAATGATAAAAATAAAATATTTCGTGCATATAACTATTAACAAAATATTGTTAAATACTCCATATAATATTTACAAATACGTAGGCATGGCTTTACTATAAATACAAATATATTTTCACCTCACTGGCTCGGAAAGCTCTTTTTTAGGGTTCCGTAGTCAACTAGGAACCCTTATAGTTTCGCCATGTCTGCCCGTCCGTCCGTCCGTCCGTCCGCGGATAATCTCAGTGACCGTTAGCACTAGAAAGCTGAAATTTGGTACTAATATGTATATCAATCACGCCGACAAAGTGGTAAAATAAAAAGTGAAATTTTTTTTTTATTAGGGTACCTCCCCTATACGTAAAGTGGGGAGTGATTTTTTTTTTCATTTCAACCCTAACGTGTGATATATTATTGGATAGGTATTTAAAAATGAATTGGGGTTTCCTAAAATAATTTTTCGATAATGTAAATATTTTCGGAAATAATCGCTCCAGAAGTAAAAAAATATGCGTCCCCCCCCCTCTAACTTTTGAACCATAAGTTTTAAAAATATGAAAAAAATCTCAAAAGTAGAACTTTATAAAAACTTTCTTGGAAAATTATTTTGAACTTGATAGGATGAATAGTTTTTGAAAAAAAAATACAAAATAATTTCTGAACTAAGTTTGTAATTTAACCGTATAAGCAGGTGTTTATTGTACCTGTAATTTCTACAAAATTACAATGAAATGACGTGCTTTCAAATAAAGTAAAAACGGTGAAAATCGGTTCACGCAATAAAGAATTATCCCATAAAAATCATCTTCCATACTTTATGCTCGCGCGCAATAGTTTACTCAATTTGCCGATAGATGTCGCTGTACATGGAACTCTCATATCATATCCTACATGGCGGTGTTATTAACTCTTAAGTGGGGACACTTACTGTGACGGACGGAAAACTACGGAACCCTACAGTGAGCGTGGCCCGACACGCTCTTGGCCGGTTTTTATTCTTTAAAAACAGATAGCAAAACTGCATTTTATTCACAAGAGTGCAAAGAATATTTGAAATTCGAACGTGATATCAGTCACTTTTTTAAACATAATAACATTTAAAGGCCACTCCAGTCAGGACAATCTTCGCCCATCTGATTAAATTGTCTGATCAAATTAGGTGCTGTGGACGCAAAAATTATTTTATATTTAATTGTATTCAATTAAAAACATTCAGTGTAAACAATTTTGTTTAATTATTTTACTATAAAACGCTTTAAATCTTTCAAGAAGAAATTATTTTGATCGATCCATTTTAATTGATGAACTACCTGTCTCAGAATAATTCGAAAATTGTGCATTGTTTTTGTTTTATCTGTGACATGTAACTTTTTAATTTTAAAAAGTTAGTTTTGTTTACTTATATTTTTAAGTTTCAGATTGCGTTTTGTATTATTTATTAATGTAATATCTGCCACCACCTTTAGATAAATGTATTAAATCAACGCAAAGACCAGCTGAGATATTTATGTAGGTACTTACGACAGGTGTAATACATTTTTCGTGATATATGTGACTTTGAGGTTATGTAGAGTTTTGTATCGAATTATCATTTCAAGTTCTTTCTTTCAGTGTAAAATCGAATAATTGAAGCGAAAACTAGTGCTAAATGAAGTTCAAGATCGTTTTTTGCATAGGAGCAAGTGCTACATATTGTCACAAAGCAAGAAAACACTACAATTTAACAGGTTTAAGCACCAAGCATCCCGCTACCTACAACAGACTTTTATCAAGCCTTTGAAATGTATTCCTTTATGTACCTACCTAAGCTATGTATAAAATAAATAAACACCAAAACCTCACGTGCGTTTATTGATTATTCAATTATACAATTCGTACATTAGATTAAATAAGTGCCTACCTAAAATAGTCGTCAAACGAAATGATGAAAGGAAATCATAATAAATAAGTAGGAGTATACTGAGTGATATAATATACGTAAATTAACATGACTCTCTTATTCATACAGATAATGAAGCTAACATAGACATATAAAATAAGAAGACGGAATCCCACGAAGATAAAACTGTGATTCCATAATGAGCCGCGATCTCGTGCACACACACTCACTTTTGACGTTTGAACCAATCACCGCTCGTCCACGAGTTGTATATGTGTGCGTGTCGCGCGTAAACACGTCTGAACTCGGCTTATTGTGGAGTCACAGTTTTGTCTTCACGGCGCTACGTCTTCTTATTTTATATGTCTATGGAAGCTAATCCTGTTCCATTCTAAACTGAAAAGTTGTATTTTCTGGTAGATATAGGTAGTTACTCGTTTCCCTCGACTGGCCTTATGATTTTAGCAATCATTGTAAGTATCAATGTTTCATTCCTTCCTGGATGTCAACTATTGTATTTTGACCGCATAATCTTCTGTCATTTTTATGTTGTTGTTAATTTCTTCGCACCTTCTTTTTCATTGTAAAGTCATAAATATATCAGAATTATCAATTATTTTATTATTCAATGCAGAATTACAATTTTCGAAATGACGTACAAAAGCGCGCGACAGGCGCCCAAAAAATATTAAGTTTTGTTTGATGTACAGTCGCCATCAGATATATCAGAGCGGCCAAGGTGGTCCCAAATATCTGAGCAACGTCTCTATTGTCAATGCGATGCATGTTCAGATATATTTGAGTACCTTGGCCGCTCCGATATATTTGATGGCGACTGTACATTGCTGCTTTTCTATGGAGCAATGCTGCTGTTCGATTCGCTTAGTGTTGCTATATTTTTGTTTGATGTACATTGCTACTGCGTTCGTTGGCTGGCCAGACTATATTTTCCTCGCTTTAGTGATGAAAAGATTTGTGTTTCACACGGCTGCAAAGTTACTTTTACGTCTCGTGTCTTGCAATACTTGCTACGCTCAGGATTCTATTTTTCAACTACTCGCTTCGCTCAGGATTCTATTTTCGAACCACTCGCTTCGCTCGCGGTTGAACCATGGAATCCATTCGCTACCTCGCAGTTCAACCCTAGAATCCATTCGCTGGCTCGTGCTTCAATACCACACTCGCGGTTAAAATACAACTTTGCACCCTTGTATAACAAATAACTATTATGTATGTTTAATGACCGCGTAGGCACTTTGACAGTTGTGACATGTATCGTACCTAATAAAAAACCCTGTACATCGTTCTGTCAACATTTTTCTAATCTCAAATAAAACGAAGTATAAATAATGTATTCGTATTACAAATGAAGCTATAAGTGATATTCATAAGAAAAAAATTGTTCCAACAATGTTCCAATATCACATATGTATGAAATCCCATCTCACCCCAACTACGAGGTACTACGGGGTGAGGAAAGATTCTGTGTTTATCGGTAAAGTTATGAAATGGAACTACCCAAAATCATAGAAACTAAAGTACAAACGCCCGGAACATTTATTATATATACCATTCAGTCTACATATGTAAAAATAAAATGTTATCGAGGTTTGAATTTCAGTTTTCTCCCGACTTACCCCATTTTACGGTACTTGAAATTTTATATTTGATATCATGAAATTTGGCAAGAAGGATAAGGTATAAGTCAAGGAAAAAGTGCGAACATACAATTTTTTTCTTTTCGTTACAGCAATGTTCGGTGATTGTTAAAATTGTATCGTGTACGGAAGTACGGAACCCTCAGGGCGTCATCAATCAATTGATATGCTTCCTAACTATCTGGACTCTGTAGTTATATATGTGACAAAGCTAATATAAGTGTTTAAAATAAGATGAAACGGTCCGAGAAAAGATAGGTAGTGTTTCACCTTCTTTTTTTGCACGTCTTGGCGGGGGCACAACCATCCTCCCCGATTTCAAACAAATTTGGGACTCAAGTACAAGTAGATGGGTTGCCAGCTTTTTGTCCGGCAGAAGCATACGAGCCGTAGTCGACGGAAGTTGCTCCGAAAGCATGGGCATTAACGCTGGTGTCCCGCAAGGCTCCGTGCTATCCCCAACGCTGTTTTTGCTGCATATCAATGATATGTTGTCTATCGGCGACATTCATTGTTATGCGGACGACAGTACTGGGGATGCTTGTTACACGGGCCGTGCCAATATCCCTCGATCCGTTGTGGTAAAGAGTCGTGAAAAACTTGTGTCCGATATCGAGAATACTCTTTCTGGAGTCTCGGTGTGGGGTCAGGCCAGGACAACTTAGTTCGATTCAACCCCACAAAGACACAAGTTTGCGCGTTGATCGCTAAGAAAACCCCATTTACTGTGGCCCCTCAGTTCCAAGGCACAACCCTTACAATGTCAGGGAGTATTGGGATCCTCGGTGTCGACATTTCCAGTGACGTCCAATTCCGTAGTCACCTTGAAGCGAAGGCCAAGCTGGTATCCAAAAAGCTCGGTGTGCTCAATAGAGCAAGGCAATACTTCACTCCAGGGCAGAGACTGCTCCTATACAAGTCGCAAGTCAGACCCCACATGGAGTACTGTTGTCACCTTTGGGCGGGAGCACCTGGATACCAGCTTGGGCCCTTTGACTCGGTGCAAAGGCGCGCTGTGCGGATCGTTGACGATCCCAAACTCACGAGCGATATTGAACCTTTGAGTCTTAGGAGGGACTTTGCCTCCTTATGCGTGTTCTATCGCTTGTACAATGGGTTGTGCTCTGAAGAACTGTATGATATGATGCCCACAGCAGCTTTTTATCACCGCACCGCTCGCCGCCGGCAGGGTGTTCATCCCCACACTAGGGCATGCAGATATCGGACGATTCTCAATACCGGTATTGAATCCGATATTAGGGCTCAATACCGGAATTCCGGTATTGGAGGTGACCATTGAAAAACGTTATTTAAAGGCTAAAATCTGTTAAAAACTCAATCAACCTTAACAGTTAATCATATTTTGTTGTATTTATTAGCTGCAACTTGTTAATATCCATTTCATATAAATACAGTCGTCTTGATAGATGATTTTTGGTCTTTTAAATTTGTGGTCCAGCAACTGGGTACATAACGTTTATATGATTTCATATCATACCTATATTCTAGTATTACATATCGTTGTTTCGTACAAGGTAATAAATACCATACCGTTCTTTTTTAATACCACGATGGTGGCAAACAAGTATACGGCCCGCCTGATGGTAAGCAGTTACCCTAGCCTAATAGACGCCTGCAACCCCAGAGGATTCACACGCGGGTTGCGTACTTTAAGAACCTATGCACTCCTTTTTTGAAGAACCTCATACTGGTGCCCGCTGGAAAAACCTCGGCAGGGAGTTTATTCCACAGCCGCAGCGTTCGTGGGAGGAAATTCTTCTTGAACCGTACGGTGCGCAACCCACTAGGCTCCAGGGTGTGAGGATGAACACCCTGGTGAAGAGGTGCGGTGATAAAGCTGATGTTTAGGTATTCATTGAAAATTTTTATGTAATTCTAGATATAATGATTTGAATCTAATTTTTTTAAATTTACATTTAGTCTAACTATAGTACAGTGGCCATATTAATCATTGTGTCTAAATGATGTCATAAATGTTATATTTGAATTGAATACGTATTAAATCTATACAATTACATACGAATGTAGGTGCCTTTATAATTGGTTTGTTGGTTTAGTTAGATGTTTAGTTAGAGTTATTCGATAGCGGACATTCATCAGAACCGTAAACAAAAATTTTCAGATGTAAGTTTCGCACGTCTTTGACCTAAACAAACAGATATCATCGGTGAATCTGTCATTACATAGTTAACAAAACTATTCAAATCTTGTTTTCTTCAAGCTTCGATTGATTACTTCAATATGAGAAAACACATTAGATAGGTACTTAATAAGTAGTACAAGTATGTGCAGGGTCTACGACATTTTCTTACTGACATTTTAACTGTATTTTTGCTACGGATAATGATACATTTCACTATGTAAAAATAAATTCTGTAAAATGTTATCAATGGATTTTATTTATTTATATTTATTTATTTAACCTTTATTGCACAAAAGAAAAACTTAAGTACAAAAGGCGGACTTAATGCTATGAGGCATTCTCTACCAGTCAACCTTAAGGCAAAGCAGAGAGATTGTGGGCGGTGCTACTAATAATAAATAAAAGACAAATACATAGATACACACATATGGATATACATACATATATAATTTACATATACTAAATACATAAATAAATAGAAGACGAAACATACAAAACAGAGAAACTAAGAGACTTTCTCATTTTACTAGTCGTAGTACTCGTAGTTAAAATCTAAAACATCTTAGGTTGATTTGATAAAAATCGTCAATCAATCGAAAAAATATGGGGCTGATTTTGTATCAATTTAAATGTCCCTGCGGAACTAATGAGCCAGCCATATTTAAACTGAGACATATTTGAACAACCAAAGATTAAAGAAGATAAATAGTGCAGTAGGTACATGCAAAATAATAATTACTTATAATATTAGACTCAATATCTGCAAATTTGTACTTTTACCCATTAATTTAATCAAATTTACATAAAATTTTACGAAAACTTTCCAATACCGGGATTCCGATATTTCGATATTGGTCCTTAACAATACCGGTATTGGAATATCGTAAATATTGGTCCGAGATTCCGGTATTTCGAGATTCCGGAATTCCGGTATTCATGCCCTACCCCACACCCTGGAGCCTAAGGGGTCGCGCGCAGTACGGTTTAAGAGGAATTTCCTCCCACGAACGCTGCGGCTGTGGAATGAACTCCCTGCCGAGGTTTTCCCAGTAGGCTACAGTATGAGATTGTTCAAAAAAGGAGTGTATAGGTTCCTAAAGGGTAGGCAACGCGCATGTGAATCCTCTGGGGTTGCAGGCGTCCATAGGCTACGGTAACTGCTTACCATCAGGCGGGCCGTATGCTTGTTTGCCACCGTCGTGGTATTAAAAAAAAGTACAAAGTGAGCCAAATACTTACTACTGTTATAACGGCGGTTATGCTCACGTGCGGAACCAAAAAGTCACAAGTTTTAGAACAACTAGTTTTCGGACGGACAACATGCGTGACCAAGCGGACATCGGGCAGAGGTTACCGGAGCGCGACTAATCTAGCTATGCCAACTGGTCTTTTAAATCTTTTATTTCGTTTTAGGCGATTATCAGTATCACACTGGTGCCGTAATCGCGTGAGGCGACCGTGTGCAAGCGTGACCGCGTTATACATACGCAGAATGCTGTCTCGCTCGCGCACCGGCGCCGCATGCGGAAACCGCAGCAATGTGAATGACGCCTTACCTCTCCTGATCTCTGTACAAAAATGATTGTCAAAATCTAAATTTTGTATCTACAATACCCTAATTATTAATTCCATAGTATATAATAGATTTGACCGTGGGGACCAGGAGCTCATGGCATCTACAAAGAGCTAGCCAAGCGCCTGATTGACGCAACGAGTGACCAGAAAATGCTGGGGCCGCTATTCGAAAAATAAACACACACATTGGACAGACACAGCTCCAACCCAACTCAACCCAACTCAACTCAACGCTATAACGACATTGACATTTGCTATCCGAACAGATTTTCATTCAACATTGGTCTCACATTGGTCACACATTGGTCACGCATTGTACCAATGTTGTACCAATGTGAGACCAATGTGTGACCAATGTGTGACCAATGTGAGACCAATGTGAGACCAATGTTGAATGAAAATCTGTTCGAATAGCAAATGTCAATGTCGTTATAGCGTTGAGTTGAGTTGGGTTGGAGCTGTGTCTGTCCAGTGTGTGCGTTTATTTTTCGAATCGCAGCCTGGGGCATATTTTGCCCAACGCATCGGCATTGCTGTTCTGGGCACCCTTCCGGTTGGCACTGATTTGGAGCCTATTTTTATTTGTAAGTTTTTATTTTCTAGGTTTTAGTTTAGTTATTTTTAAGATTTGTTAGCCATAATAGATTAATATTATAATTACCCCTTGAAGGGGCGAAAAGCGGAAAGGAGTGTGCTCTAAATTTAAATGGAAAATATGATAAATATAATATAAATATCTTAAAAGACCAATTAAAGTTCTAAAATCAAGTAAATTTGTTTCTAACATTTTGACTTCTTCATTTGAGTTAGAGAGGATGGCTTTTAATCAAAGAGTAAAGTAAGTATGTAAGCTTTTAATACACAAAATAGATGCCTTTAACACGCGAAATAGAGGAGCTACACCGTCAAAGGCCACCGTCTTAAATACTATGTTTAATAACAACAACTTTCAAATCCTTACTTTATTGCTTACTGGAAGCACGCTATAAAATTTGCATTTAACACCCACAGAACCCATTTTCGAATGCAATTTGCGAAAATTCAATAGACAATAGTCATTGCTATTTAGCAATGACTTCGTGGATTCGGGCACAACTACCATAAGATGGTTATTTGATATATTAATGGCCTCCTAGCCTAGTCGGTAGTAACCCTGCCTACGAAGCAGGAGGTCCTGGGTTACCTACTGGTCAGGGCATTTATTTGTGTGTTTATCACGGATTTGTTATGGTTGTTTGTATTGTTAAGAGTGGGGTGGATTACTAATTCCACGCAAACGAAACCGCGGGCAAAAGCTAGTAGAAAATAATGGAAGTGGCTATACATGACAATTTGACGAATCTTTCTCGGGCACTAGTAATCAGTGTGCACTAATATTAGCTTCGGTCACACTGCAGGGTTTCGGTGCGTTCGGTACCGTCAAGCGTGGCAACTTTACCCTCTGCGGTATCTTTACCATAGTCGATTTTAGGATGATAATTGTATTAAGTACTAAAAATAAATAACTCTAAAACTTCCTTTAAAATGCAACGATTCTATATTTAATTATACCATATGTATATCTATACATCTATACATATAATAAAGCTGAAGAGGGTCGAAAGTCTGTACATGGAAGATAATCGAAACAAAGTTGGCTGGGGATACTTAGAATCGATAACAGAACACGTTCCAACAATTTTTAGAATTTTTGTCTGTTTATCTGTTTGTCTGTTTATCTGTTTATCTGTTTATCTGTTTGTCTGTTTATTTGACCGCGCATCACATGAAAACGGCTGAACGGATTTTGATGAAATTTTGTATAGAGATAGTTTGAGTCCCGGGAAAGGATAATATATAGTTTTAATCCCGAAAATCAACCCTGGTGGGGGTGAAAATGGGGTTGAAAGTTTGTATGGAGAATTTTTAACCGCTGATACGATTTAGATAGAAATGAGTATGGAGATAATTTGAGTCTCGAGAAACGTCATAGGATAGATTTCAAACCCTTGTGGGGGTGAAAAGGGGGTTGGAAGTTGGTATGAGGAATTTTTTACCGCTGAACTGATTTAGATGAAAATTGGTATAGAGATAGTATGGGTCTCGAGAAAGGACAAAGGATAGTTTCATCTTCAAAAAAGCCCCCCCCCACCCCCATTTTACTTTAGAATCTTAGGTCCAAAAATCTATCTTATACTTATAATAAAGCTGAAGAGGATCGAAAGTCTGTACATGGAATATATTCGAAAAAAAGTTGGCTGGGGATACTTAGAGTCGATAACAGAACACGTTCCAACAATTTTTAGAATTTTTGTCTGTTTATCTGTTTGTCTGTTTATTTGACCGCGCATCACGTGAAAACAGCTGAACGGATTTTAATGAAATTTTGTATAGAGATGTGAGAATGAGTGTATAGTGACAGTGAGAAGTGACAAAGTGAAAAAAGTAAAAAAAGTCGAGAACCTGAAAGTAAAAAATGTCGAAAATGTCAAAAATGTCAAAATTTCAAAACATTCAAAAAATTTCAAAAACTTCAAAAATTTCGAAAATTTCAAAAAGTTCAATAATTTCAAAAATTTCAAAAATTTCAAAAATTTCAAAAATTTCAATAATCTCAAAAATCTTAAACATCACAAATATCTCAAACAAATTAAAAATTTCAAATATTTCAAAAATTTCACAAAGGACCCCGCAGCAAACATAGGGAAAAAGTGGTTTCAGTCAAATCGCATGAAATTTTAGTATGATGTAGATTCAGGTCTCCTTATTATTTTTTTATAAGGGCGCAACTCCCTCAGAAGTACACTGTCAGAAATAATCAAGTTTATATTATTATTTTTCTATGACGTGTTTCTTAAAATCGATACTTTGAAATGACCCACACTGATACTTACTGGCGTTAAATATGATCTTAATAATGTTTCTGTCACGCTGAAATCGCATTTTGTTAGTTATTTATATGATGCAAAAGCAAAGAGAAAGATTTTACGAAAAATTGGTATGTTACATATGTTTTGTATGAAACAATACTTAATGATTATTTCTGAAAGTATACTTCTGAGCGAGTTGTGCCCTTATAAAAAAATTATCAGGAGACTTGAATCTACATTGTACTAAAATTTCGTGAGATTTGACTGAAACCACTTTTTCCCTATGTTTGCTGCGGGGTCCTTTCAAAAATTTCAAAAATTTCAAATTTCAAAAATTTCAAAAATTTCAAAAATTTCAAAAATTTCAAAAATTTCAAAAATTTCAAAAATTTCAAAAATTTCAAAAATTTCAAAAATTTCAAAAATTTCAAAAATATCAAAAATTTCAAAAATATCAAAAATTTCAAAAATTTCAATTAAAAAAAATGCAAAAAAAATAAAAACTACAAAAATTAGGAAAAAGTCAAAAATGAAATAAAATTAAATAACATAACTTCGTTCCAACCGAAACGCACTCAGGTATTTTTTTTTCTCTGACGTTCATTAGCGCATTGTAATTTGCTTACATTGAAGAATAAATATCTTGATCTACACCAATATCATAAATCCTCTATTCATTTTACTTTAGAATCTTAGGTCCAAAAATCTATCTTATACTTATAATAAAGCTGAAGAGGATCGAAAGTCTGTACATGGAATATATTCGAAAAAAAGTTGGCTGGGGATACTTAGAGTCGATAACAGAACACGTTCCAACAATTTTTAGAATTTTTGTCTGTTTATCTGTTTGTCTGTTTATTTGACCGCGCATCACGTGAAAACAGCTGAACGGATTTTAATGAAATTTTGTATATGTAGAGATGTGAGAATTAGTGTATAGTGACAGTGAGAAGTGACAAAGTGAAAAAAGTAAAAAAAGTCGAGAACCTGAAAGTAAAAAATGTCGAAAATGTCAAAAATGTCAAAAATGTCAAAATTTCAAAACATTCAAAAAATTTCAAAAATTTCAATAATTTCAAAAATTTCAAAAATTTCAAAAATTTCAAAAATTTCAAAAATTTCAAAAATTTCAATAATCTCAAAAATCTTAAAGATCCCAAATATCTCAAAAAAATTAAAAATTTCAAAAATTTCAAAAATTTCAAAAATATCAAAAATTACAAAATATCAAAAATATCAAAAATTTCAAAAATTTCAATTAAAAAAAATGCAAAAAAAATAAAAACTACAAAAATTAGGAACAAGTCAAAAATGAAATAAAATTAAATAACATAACTTCGTTCCAACCGAAACGCACTCAGGTATTTTTTTTTCTCTGACGTTCATTAGCGCATTGTAATTTGCTTACATTGAAGAATAAATATCTTGATCTACACCAATATCATAAATCCTCTATTCCACGTTCAGAAACCGTATGTAATTACCACCATTAATGCAATCAGTAACGTAACATCAGTGTATTATCTGCGACAGTGTGTTAAAAACGTATGAAAATTCATTACCTACGGTAACGTAATGAAAATTCGCCCTCCTCCCCGACCGCCGGCACAATAAGGTTGGTCATGGCGGTCATTCTAATGGTTTCCGAACATGTCACTTAGGATTTTTTTAATATGTGTGTAGATAAAGCAGTGTATGCTTCTATTAGGGTACACATAAAATGGGGGGTGAATTTTTTTCGCTCCAACTCTATCGTGTTGGAAATTATTAAATAGGTCTTTCAAAAAGAATAGAGGTCTTTTAATACATTTTTTGTATGAAACTGATAGTTTCGTAAATATTAGATTTGAAAGTTCAAAACAGGGCGTCTCTTCCATCTAACTTTAGAACCGTGGGTCCAAACAGGGCGGCAACTACGATACTCTACACTGAGCATCGCCCGACATGCTCTTGGCCGGTTTTTTTTGCATTGTTATCCCAGAAATCACCCCTTAAAGATTACTAATTCCAATTCAAGAAAATCCCCCGCCAGGTTATACGTAGCCTATAAAAATTAAACGCTTAAAAGGGGGGGGGGGGGGGGGCAGCCACTACACTCACTACAGATTGAGTTAAATTTGCATGGATCACCCCCCCCCCCCCCAAGTACACCTCAAATAGAAAAAAACGTTACTGACCCCCTCAAAAAATCATTTCTGCATTTGTGACCCCCCCCCATTTTCAACCGCACCTGTTCTTACCTTTCATGCTTAGACTGATTTGACGGGAGGATCGATTTGGAAAAGTGGTACTGTATCCGATATACACCTACTACTCTATGTCGTTTAAATCATGCCAAAAAAAAGTATTGATTTTTGAGTGTAGTTTCATTTAGTGGTAATTGTAAAATATTTTATCAGGACTACTGTCCTCTAGCGTATCCATTTGTCAACTTTACTTCAAGTTCCGCCTCCAGGGTAGCGGGAGAGAAATTAGGGGCAAATTAGCCACTTACACAGACCGAATTCCACGCGGGCGGAGCCGCGGGCACAGCTAGTTACTAGATAAAGTAAACTTGTAAGATCAAGATGAAGGACAGGTGCCGATTATAGAAGTACAAACCAACACAATCAAACTTTGGGCTGGTTGGACTAGTCACCAACTAATAACATATGCAAATAAATAAAGCCAGAGTCTGTTTGGAAAATAAGTAATTATATTATCATAAGCAAAAAGTACCTTAATTCAGATTAAACTACTTAGGTCTCAGAGAAATAAACCAATGGAGTGGTAATTGTCAGGCGTCCCCCTCTGCCAAAAGTACAAGACCACTGGTCGTAGCGGTTATATAAAACTAGTTGTCGCGCGTCAAACGCCATTCAATGAATGTCAGTCAGCCCGGAAGGATCTGAGGTAAAAATGCCGAATTGCTACGCGTTTTCATGTAAGAAAAGATCTGAATGATCTAGTTTACATAAGGATAACGTTTCTTTTCATCTGTAAGTATAATTACGTCTAAATATCATCAAATAGTGCACGAAATTAGCAAAAAACTAAAAAATATTGTCAATCAAAAAGTGTTGCCACTTAATGGTACTACATCTGCTTTAGGGTAATTTTTAAACTTGACTCTTCATAGTACATTGTACCATCGGGTTCATAATTGCATACCCAATTTATCAATGAATTCATTCATAAATTGGTTATGCAATTATGAACACGATTATATCGAGGGACGTAAGTGAAATATTGCAAACAAGAGTAATCGACTCCAGTGCGGCAGAAATACGTCCGCCATTATGTCATTCATTGTCATTGTTATGACAGGTTAGGCAATACACTTAAAAGATACTCCGTGGGTTAGGCAGAGACCCATTCGGCATACAGCCATAATTGTAAAGCATTGCTCTGTTAAAAAAGCAGTGTGTCACTGTGTGTGTGTTGTTATTAAATTGTTTCTAAACATATTTTAATCGCCTTTTAAATTATTCAAATTACATATTATTTTTAATCATTAACAAAAATGAAAAGATTAACGTCAGTACTTCAAAGGTAAAACTCATTCACACGCATAGCTTTTTAAATTATATATGTCGTCGAGGACCGCCGAGGGCAGGGCTGTAAGGTGGTTTGGAACTCAAAAAACTGACACTATCAGGATAAACTAGCCTATAGCACATTACGCACGGACGCACGGTAATGAAATAAAACATAAACACTAGTTTAACAACTGTATTGAAATCAAATCTTTTAAAAAACCGTATTATGGGAAGGGCAATAAACTACTACTGGTTCGGAAAGGAGCCCCAACTGAAAAGAACCAGCGTAAGAAACTCAGCGTATGTGTGCTTGTAGTACGGCACAATAGCTGAAATTTGTCTATGGTCTCAAAAATACCATAAACAAATTTCCGTTTTAATAGACAAATTTCAGCTAGTGTGCTAAATTCCGCACTGAATTCCGCTCTAATGTGTGGCGCCCCTTAAGTGAAATATACTTGTAGATGCTTGAAATAACGATATTCCTGTTTAGAAATTAATTCGTTCCTTTATTTTCACCATACATTTTATGTAGCATTTTAATTTTGTATGGATCATACTTTATTTATTATAAGGTACGGTATACACACTTATCCCCTTAAATAGGCACTTTTAATTTCTGATTAATTGAATGGTATCACTGTACCTAACAGATAAGTTTTAGTGATGGGACAGCACAAAAATAAATGTCGATATTAACATTAGCAGTATGTTATACTTTTTATTTATAATAGAAATTGAAGAAGAGATAATAGAAAAAGAAACACAAATTGGAAACAGATGCCCATTACAATCAAAATATCAACTGCGAAGGACTCTGGAACATCACGATGTCGCTAGTGACTGATTCATCATTGTTCATTACAGTGAAAAATTCACTGAGGTGGATAGAGGAACGTCTAGTGTAATTGGAAGCACGTTGGAACGGTAATCTAAACACGTGAGTTCTAATCCCGTGATGTTCCAGAGTTCTTAGCAGTTCAATGTTTTAATGTAATAGTTATTTGTTTCCAATTTGTAGTATTTTCCACTAAATTTAAAAGCAAATACACATCAAAATATTAAATTGATAATATAAAAGTTATTCTAAATCAGCTTGCAAGATTTGTCCTGAACAAATACACAAACTAACTAACGTAGAATACTAACTACATTGTAAGTAATATACTGGTAGAAAAACTTGATATTTAATCACAACTTAACATTATAATTTTATCAATAGCTAAACCTTATACTTGGTAAAGAAACAAATATATATAACTAACCTACGATCAATGTTTCTCTGCGTCAGTAGGAAACACCTTAGACAACCCTACACGTAATCCCTGGGTGGTGCTAAAAGAGTTTCAAACTTGGCAGCTCTACTGTCCTACCTGGACCTCGCAGCACTCACTGGATTTTCTTCATCATCTACTTTCCCACTACCCTAGGGAAGAAATGCCTATCTATATCCAGTGACATGTAGGCATACGATAAATAAATCTACGATAAAATGTGACATTTTCAAGTCAAAGTTACATCATTATCGGTTGTCAATAAGGCGTAACCATAAAAAATCATTTAGAAATTAACTTTATTAACAACCGCCAATGATGTACCTTTGACTTGAAAACGTCACAAATATCGATACTTAAGTATATTATTATCGACGCGTTCCTCGCACTGTGTACGTTTACTTAAAGATGACATTATCTCGTTCACGGACAGGTTGTCTGTTGCTGTGTTTATACTTGTGTGAGTATATTTTATGCTAGTGTTTGATAATTTTATCGTGTGCGTGTGTAGCGACGTCAATGGAAAATGCATTAGTGTTAACAGTATTTGTGTGCGTTTCCTCGTCCCCCGCGCCGAAATTGGCAGACTTTTTCTGATAGAAATTAGTGCGCGTCTCGCATCCGGTTGGTTTAATTATCAAAGATTTAGGTAGGTTTATATGTAGGTACCTGATTCTTAATTAAAGGAAATATGACAACCACCTTGGCCGCATATGTGAAGGCGACTGTATCCAGAGTTTAACAAATTACTAATACACATCTTATTAAGACGTATTGATATGACTTAATAAGATGTGTATTGGTAATTTGCGAAACTTTTATATTTATCCAAAAATTGTTTTATAAGACCCCCTATTCGTTTTAAAATTCATCCTCCACTTCATGTGTACGGGAGGGTCGGGAGGTACCCTAAAAATAATATATGTTTAATTTTTATTTAACCACTTTCTCGGTGCGATTAATACACATACTTATACCAATCTTCAGTTGTCTAGTACAGTACTAATGGTCACTGAGCTAGACCGCAGACAGACGGACGGACGAACGGACATGGCGAAACTATAGGGGATCCTAGTTGACTACGGAACCCTAAAAAGGTTATGATTTAACCGATCACCAAATAAATGTGAAGCCAATGACTTAATTAATAAGATTGCCCACTAGAATAATAGATTTGGCACCAAAATGGTACTACCAAATAATATCAAAACGATTTAAGAAAAATTACTTAAAATTTCCGGCAAATTATATGTATCACCAAAATAATATATCTGATACTTACTGAAATCGAACCTCCAAACAATATGAAAACGATTACCTAAAAAAAACTGGCCAAGTGCGAGTCGCACCACGCATTCTGGAGGGTTCCAGTACCTTCGACGGAATAAGAAAAAAAAATCAATCTTCTAAATTTTTTATATATATTTTGGATCTCTGGTTCAAAAGTTACACAATTTCTTAGACTTTCGGGGTGATTATTTCGCTCTCGCTCGGCTTTCGCGCAATGTTAGTTCGAAGTTCACCTAATACACTACTCCTCGCTTCGCTCGTTGTCGCACCTAACTAAATTTTGGTGGCAGAAAATATAGGTGCCATATTAAAACAACCAATGAGTCAAATATGCAAGCGTTAACCTCATGTTGATACCAACATATTCAATTTCTCATGACGCAATAACCGTCATAACAAATTAGCAGACCAGTCGCAAGACGAGTTTGAAAAGTAAAAACGAACCCGACCTGACAGTAGGCCGTTAAAAAAGTAGAGGCGAGATTATTGTACCTAATCACTTACCAAGAGCATGGGGGAGACAAAGTACAGACTAACCAGTAAAAGTGGACTAATTTTGCATTCTCATAAGAGTCATAAGTCTCATAACAGTTATAGGCAGTGCGCGAACGAGATAGCTTTCTGCATGTGTAGAGCTGTCACGCTTGCACACCGTCGCCGCATCCGGTTGCGGCGCCACTGTAATAATAGCCATAATAACTGCGTTGCGAGAATGACTCTAAAGTGCTTGGTTCATAACAATCTAGTGAGAGAGTAAGAGAACTCATCATCGGCGCCTGCGTGAAGAGGATAAGGACAACAGTTCGCTGTCAAACATCGATTTGAAAAATCCGCTCGTAAATTATCGTAAATATTACCAAACACAGTTCCATTTCCTGAACCTGTCCATTCGTGTCTTGTCTTGGTTAATTTATTTAGTGCAAAACCAGATTTTGTCTTGTCCTGAAGAGACAGAACGGGTGGAAAAATTGGAGCAATTGAACTGTCATTTTGGTATCTGACAATTCTGACATGACTCTAGCACAGATATGGTCGTACGCACTGTGCTGTGGTAGTGAGGAACGAGCTCCCTGCTGAGGTATTTTTGAGAGATAACAGCATGGAGTTCTTCAAGAAAAAAGAGGAGATACAGTCACGTCTGAAGATATGAATACATTGAATGTGACAAAAATATGTACTCACGACTCTATTACCAAGGCGTCAAGGGTCAGCACCGTGCATGTAATACCCCTGGAGTTGCTGCAGGTGTCTATAGGCTACGGTGACTGCCTACCATCAGATGGGCTGTTTGCCACCGACGTTGTATTAAAAAACAGAGCTTAGTAATATATATATTCTATGTAAGAGGTCACGTTACACTAGTTCTTCGAAAACTCATATTGTCTGCGTACGCGCAACCAATAACACTGGTCTTGGTAAACAAACTAACGCGGCGTGTAATAATTGTCACCCATGCATGAACACAATGTGTAACAAACACCACGCAAGACATATTTTACACGATTTTCAACCTTATTTGTAGGCAAGAGCGCAAAATTAAGTTTCGTAATACTTGCGTTTGTCCTTGGTGGTCCTTCACGGCCATTTAATCTTGATGAGTTTGACCTACCTTCAACATTTGACACATTTTTAGGGTTCCGTAGCCAAATGGCAAAAAACGGAACCCTTATGGATTCGTCATGTCTGTCTGTCTGTCTGTCCGTCCGTATGTCCCAGCCATTTTACTCTGAAACTATACAACGTATCTGAATAAAATTTACAGATAAGGTGTATTTTGTATACCGCTACTTAGTTATGTAGTTAAATTAAAAAAAAAAAAAATTTTAGGGGGGGGCGCTCCATACATGTACTATCGGATTCAGAATGGCATGGCCAATTTATGAATGAATTCATTGATAAATTGACCATGCAATTTTGAACCTGATGGTACCTAACTAAATAAAATAAAAAATAACCAAATATCAACATGTGACACATCAATAGATAGGTCTTTAAAAATAACATTGAGGTTATTTTGATCATTTTGTGATTAAGTGAATATTTTCTGAAATAATCGCTTCGAAAGTCAGAAAAATTGTGTCCCACCCTGTAACTTTTGAACCGTAAGTCCAAAAACTATGAAAAAAATTTGAAGAGATGCGCCTTATTATATACTTTCTACGAATGTTCTGTTTTGAACATTATCGGTTCAGTCATTTTTGAGTTATCTCCAAAACACTTCTTCCATAGGCATCAGATACGCCCTTTTGGTATTAGTTTGGTTCTTATTCCATTGAAGGTACGGAACCCTTCTATGCGTGGTCCGACACGCACTTGGCCGGTTTTAATCAAAGGTACCGTAATATCGGTTAGTTAACAGAATTTTGGTATAGCACCCTTATGACTTGGGAATTGGGAACCCCTTATTGACAACTGGCATGGTTACAATGGTTACATAATATGTCCGAGACGTCACAATCAGTTTTTTTAGTCGCTATCCTGCCGCCTGTTTTTTAAACAATGTCAAATGAGCTAGATGAAAATAGATTCTCATTAAAAACGTGCTGTAGGTCATTTGTATAAATGATTTATATGTAAAAAGATTAGGAACTATTTACTGCCTCAGGTACATACATTGAATATAGGTACATGTAATGTATGGTCACGTCCGAAATTATATGGATACAATATAATATGACAAAAACATGTATCCAAGACTCTACGCCTTGGTAATATAGTCGTGGCTACATATTTTTGTCACATTAAATATAATTTATTTTCATATTTTCAGACTTTTTTTTTTTGAACCTGACTTGGGCTTTATGCTTCTGGAGCGCTAAAGCGGGCGGGCTGTTTGGTGGGATGGTTGCCGGGGGAAAATCCAGGACCCTTCCGCGACCAGACGTGACTTATTGGTTGCTACGCTGGAATGCTCCTACCGAGCTTGCGCGATCTGGGTGAGTGGGGGGGGGATCGAGCTAGTGGGAGTTTTGTCGCTGGTTCGCTACTCCTAGCCTAGCTGAGAAGACTCCAGCAAGAAACTCAGCTAGGCCCGACGACTGTCGGGGTGACTCTATCCGGTATGCGGCGGTACCGGGTGGATAAGGGACTGAACGTGTCGATGTTGTCGCGACTGTTCCGAGGTGGGCGTCCCCGCCGGCGGGGGCGCCGCAGTGTACATGTGGGGGAGGGCGCACGCACAGCGTTCCATTTCTCATTAATGGCCGCTGTGAGTGCGTCGTCCGGGTCCGTGACGTAGTGTCTAGGCCGCCGTACCGAGCGGCCCCTAATCAGTGACTTCCGTGTTAAGAGTCCGGGGGGGAGGGTTGGGAATGTAGTTCGCAGCCTTCCTAACTAACGGATTACTACTGTGCAGAGCGTTGTCAAAATAACGCCGGGCAGTCTGCTTAAAGAAACCATAAAGGGAGTCAAGCCCCGCGTCATGGTGCAAACTGAGGGTCGTCTGGTACCACGGGGCACCAGTCGCCCTACGGAGGAAACGATTCTGAATGATCTGAAGCGGCTCGAGACTTGACATACCCACGTGGGTAAAAACCACACTTGAGTATGCCATGATTGGACGAACACAAGTCTTGTAGAGCGTCAGCTTATTTCTAAGTGACATTTTACTAAACTTGTTATTCATCGGCCCTAGCCTTCCTAATACGAACAGCGCCCTGTTGCGTACCCTACGGATGTGGCTTTTGAAAGTCATACGACGGTCGAGAGTGACGCCTAGATATTTGACCTCGTTAACCCACGGAATGGGCTGGTCAAAAAGCCGGACCGGAGCCACCTTCCTGCCTGTCGGACCTATGGCAGTAGGGTGGAAGATAATCGCTGCGCTCTTGTCCGGATTGACTTCAATACGCCAAAGACGAAACCATTGACCAAAACCATTGATTGCCTCTTGGAGGTATTTCCGAACAAGAACGTGCGTCGTGAAGAGCGCGGTGTCGTCCGCGAACAACTCTAGTTCGACACGCGGGTGCCTAGGAATATCGTTCGTGAACAACGAATAGAGTGTAGGCGAGAGAACGGAGCCTTGCGGGACTCCTGCCCTAATAGGATGTGGAGGTGAAAGCGTTCCCTCCAGTCGGTAGCAAAAGCTTCTGTCCGTAAGGAAATCTCGTATTATGAGTACGAGTCTGTCCGGCATACCGATCTGATATAACTTGTATATCAACCCGTTATGCCAGACCTTGTCGAAGGCTTTCGCCACGTCAAGAAAGATCGCTCCCGTCTTCAACCCTGTTCGACGCGAGAAGCCGTCCAGCACGTGCTCCGTGATGCGGTGCACCTGTTGGACGCACGAGTGTCCGGCACGAAAACCGAACTGCTCGTCCGTGATAATTGAATTCTCAGTCGTGAACCTGAGAATCCGAGCGAGGATGATTCGCTCATACAGCTTAGCAAGCGAGCTGAGTAAGCTGATGGGCCTGTAAGAGGCTGGCGAGGCCCGGGGTTTGCCGGGCTTCGCTATTCCGATGACCGTGGCACGTTGCCACGCGGCTGGAAAGTGACTATTGGACAGGGCGGCATTGAAGATGCGGACCAGAATGAGTAAGAGATGTTCGGGCAGAAGTCTCAGCATGCGGTTGGAGATGCCATCCACACCCGGGGACTTCCTTACTCGATCGTGGACTTATTTTCAGACGTGACGGTACCTACTTTATGTATGTATAACCCTATAGTGCATTTCATCAATAAAATGAGATTTATTTTATATGTATACATTTATGTTCCTTTTATAAAACCCAGCGCCGGGCGACCGTTAGGAAGTTCTAAGAATCACTAGCAGAAGAATTCCTAAGCCAAATACTTTTCTATTAAAGAGATATATAAAAAATTCTGAGAAAGCATGCAAATATAATTCTATCTAAGAATTTCAAAAAGCTATTTGGTTAAATGTTTACGTTTAATCTTCACTGTGAAATCTCGTACCTAAGTGTACCTATTTGGTGGGTGATTTTATCACCGATAATTATAAAATAATTACATAGTTACACAACCAGTGGTGTTGCGGCATGTGTTATGTTATTTTTCTTGTACATATGTTTAATTGAATATTATTGGGCAAATGTAGATAAGATAGATTTGCATAATTATGTCGGTAATGTTACAATATGGAATAACTTTTAAGTAGGTAATCTTCGGACATCCTAAATATTAGGAAGCCTACTTTTCTTAAAAGACTAATGAAGACACCTTAATTTTTTTTACAGCTAATAGAAAACATAAAAATCCGACCATCCGAATATCTAACGCATACAGTTTTTTTTATAATTCGAGGTTGATCCTATACTTAAATACCTGCGGTGGCTCACATACGAGTATGTATGTCTTATTTATGGTTTTTAATTTATTTATTTTATTTTATTTATTTAGAAACAAACAGTCGTATACATTTACATTAGGTACAATAGAGGGTTTTTAGGTTATAGACTTACAGTTTCCTCATTTATGACTTTGTTTAGTTGTTTAACAAGTATGATCATACTATATATTCATATCGGGGAATAATGTTACGATACCCTGTATAAGCGACATCAGAATCGCACTTGTAAAACAAATAAATATAGCAAGTTATTAGTCTACTAATTAGAGAATGCGGAATCAACTCCCTACGAGCGAGATAATTTATTCGTTACACCACTAATTAAACAAGAAAGTGTTGATAATGAATCAGACGGAGATTCCGTAAGAAATGTTCAGACAAGAAAACTCAAGTAA
This sequence comes from Pammene aurita, assembly GCA_947086415.1. Classification (NCBI taxonomy): domain Eukaryota; kingdom Metazoa; phylum Arthropoda; class Insecta; order Lepidoptera; family Tortricidae; genus Pammene; species Pammene aurita. Next base: position 14,273,309 of record OX352292.1, on the reverse strand, counting down.
AGTTAATTACAAAACATTGCTCTCAAGGAAGCTATCGACAAAGAAGCGTCAGGAAATATTGTAACAGATTGACAGAACAAAAGAATACTTCAATATTTTAGCAGGATCTTAAATGTTGAACTTGAGGATCACAGCCTTACGGTTGAAAATTGTGTAATTTTTGATGAAGTGGACGATTTGTATCTGGATATAGACGCAGAAGCTCGCACGAGTTCACCGACCGTCGATTGTTATCAAGAGAATTGCTAAGCAATTAATGCTGACTTCCCGTAACTGCTACAAAGAAAGGCCATGAATAATTGTCTCGAAGTTCCCATTGTGGTTTCGCTATTCAAGCGGCTAAGTTTGAACCTTAATCATCATCGATTTAGGGTATCACAAATAGCTTGAGATATTTATGCAAATGAAGTGTCTAATGTTTAGTAAATATATAAGTATATTTGCTCCTGAATGATTATTTAAGATGAAGATTTATTTCTGTTTAGATATACTTGTTTTTTAAATTAAAATATCTATTATTAAATTGAGGTATCTTTATTATTATTGATAGTACATAATTACGAGTAAGTACCGACGTCAAGCCATGTAATACTAATATGTAGGACCTAAGTTCTGATGGATTTGACAGATAAGTAGCAAAAATAAGTAGGTAACTACCTCGTTAGATAAGATTTATTGACGTTATTGTTAACCTGTACAATATACTTACGTTTATACAATGATGGTAGCCAAAATGGCAGAAACAGAACCCTTATAGGGTTGGCAATGTCCGTCCGTCAGTCACCGGCTTAGCTCAGTGACCGATAATACTAAAAAAGCATGGGTAAATAAATTAAACCGTCGGTCGCTAAAATGGTTTAATAAGGGCAGGGCATTCAATGAAAACTGTTTTTAGCACGATTAGTTTTGAGTTATCGCAAGATTTGTAGTTTTTAATTAGGTACGAGTAATAGTAAGTCCTGCTTGTTTTGTTAATAGTAGAGCCTTTAAAATACCCTTTTACAAGTATGTCTACTTGTTAAGACTGATGGGAGTGATGGGCAACAACATATTCCTATGCTGAACATGGCTGCGTTGATTTTTTTATTAAATCTTCGAGACTTCGAGTTATATAAGCATAATTATCGCACGTCGTAAAATGTCTGAAAACCGGAACACTAACTTAATTAGTGAACAGCTGAGTTTAGCTCTATCTTTATACAAAAGATCGTAAATGTTATCTTGTCGGCGCGCGCGCTTCCCGAATGAACAATTAACCGTTCTCTTCTACTAACTGTTCCGCACAAGACGCAAGACATTATACAAATCTTCCAAAACCGGGCCAAAGCATAAAACAGCTAGCTTACCGTTTACGCCAATCTTGAATAAAACTCCAGTCACAGTTTTCGTCTTCGTCCAACACTGTAGCCTCATGATGATCAGTTCCTCCGTGCACCATATCCACTATCTGCCGAGCCCTCTCGAAGTTACCTTCAAACTCAACTATCAGGAACCCGTCTGAGCTCACAGTTCCGAACACATCTTTCTTGTACGTCGCATCGTTGATGGTCACTGTTTCAGACGGATCTCTGTTTTCATCCGATTTTATCTCTGAATAAATTGCTTCTGGCACTTCAACTTCGGAAACAAGCTGCGTTCCTCCTTTATCAACTTCTCGACTAAGACCTAAATTCCCAGTTTCGTCTAAGAGACGATTTGCATAAATGACTTCCTCCTTGTGAGGTGTTTCTTCGTTATTCTTTTTTTCTTCTGTTAACCTTTGTTCGCCGTGTTTTCGGATGATGGAGTCTCCAAAATATATCACCACTTTATTGTTGTTCTGTGTTATTTTATTTGCCAAACCACCCTCTACGAGAGGAATGCTCGGTTTTTTCATATTTTCTTGTGAAAGCCTCTGAGCTAACTCCTCGTAACATGCCGGGCGGCTACTATAGATTTTCCTCTCAGCAACAGATCCCTTACTTTCTTCTTTTCTTTTTTCAACACTTTGGTACACTGGGGGCCGGCAGCAGTCGTCAAACTGGGAGGTCCAGGGCCTTGGCTCACTGTAGATGTGTTCCACCGGAGAAGCCTGCGGGAGAGGAACGTATTTCTCATGAATATATTTTGAGCTAAGTGGATCATTCTTCCTGAAATTCAGAACACTACGTCGCACTTTAGACTCAGATGCGTCACTGCTGCTTACTTTTTTCAGACGTGAGTTGCCAAGCAGCTTGAAGACACTTTTGTGTTCCGATTGAGGTTTGACGCGATCCGTGCTCGGGGCCCGTCTCATCCCGAATACCCCCTCCTCTTCTGAAGGATGTGGGTACAGTTGCTCGCAGCTGGTGGACTTATGGGCGGCGAGCCTGGTCTTGGCCGGGGTAGCCGGTTCCCTATTCTGCCAGTGCCGGACTGACAGCCTTGCGGCTCCGCGTATGAACTTCATGGGCTCCCATGCCTCCGCTTTCTTCAGGATGAAGTTGTCGCACATCTTGTTGGGCGGTTTGCGGGCGTCAGCGGCGCGGCAGGATTGAAGTTCGCGGCATAAGAAACAGGAGCATCGCGCGGGGCACAGCATATTCGCGCGAGCGTGCCGGGCGCACTGCCGTCGGCGAACCATTGTTGCCACCACTGCTGCGTCCCACCACCGTGCGCGGACGCGACCGCGGCGCCGTTCAAAGCTTGTGGTTTTCGATCGTGACCGGATCGCGTAAATTTTGGAGCCGATAGCGATTTTACGGTACCGTGAAGATTTATGACGGTTTAAAAGTCCGTTGTTCGATTGATCGTTGTAGAAAATTCCTGTTTTAGATGGTTTAAGTGCATCTGCTGATTATCGCATTAAGTGCGTCTGGTCTGGTCGTAAAGCTATCGATATGATCACGCATGCATACGCATGGAAGGTGAACGGAACCATCAGTCGTTTGCTAAATATAGAGAGCACTGCAACGGGGGAATTACGAATCGCTCGACAACATAATCATACGAGACTGTTGAACTCGCGTAAAACAAATTACCCTCCGTTACGCCGCGATGTTAGTTTCTTTATAGGAACAAAATTGTTTTGGGTTCGTTTGATAGTCATTCAAATTACTTTATCGAGTATTTCGGGATTGTAAATGTCTTATTATCACGCAATTTTTTCGTTAATCTCAGTACTTTGGGCTCAAAATCAAAATAAAATTATTATTAAATTTACCACTTCATAAGTTAGTCGATATTATGATAACTTATGAGTTATGTCTATTGACCTATAGAATATCTATAGACCTTAATTCATTAGAAAAAACCGGCCAAGTTCGAGTCGGAGTCGCGCCCTGAGGGTTCCGTACATCACACAATTTTAAAAATCATCGAACATTGCTATTACATAAGTGCAGCGAGTTACATAAGTACGTAACGACAAGAAAAATTGGATTCAGGCTCAAACTTTTTCACGCAAATTTTTATTTATTCCATTTTTATTTAAAATTAACCATTTTCTGACTTTTTCCTTAGTTGTGCTGTAACAGCTGTAAGACCTTCCTTCTTGCCAAATTTCATGATCCCAGGTCTAAGGGTAGTTCCTAGGTACCCAACAGGTTTTGCAATTCATTGCATTGCAAAATCTTGTGATGTTAGAACAAATTAACCATTTTCGGACTTTTTCCTTTATTTATGCTGTGAGATCTTCCTTCTTGTGAAATTTCACGATTCTAGGTCAATGGGAAGTGTTAGAGAATAACTTTAGATTGAATTGACTTAGAAGCTTGATTTTTTGTAAATTTCAACTTGATAGCTCTACACGTTCCTGAGAAAAAGGGTCTTTACTGATACACAGACAGTCAGACAGACGGACAATAAAGTGGCCATAAGGGTTCCGTTTTTTCCTTTTAAGGTACGAAACTCTAAAAATAAACAAAACATGGTATTAAAGTAAACTGAACCGGACCAAGATAGGACCTATGTAAATAAAGCCTTCGATATTGTATCGCTCAGTGGCGTAGTTGCCGCCGGCAAGAGGCCGTTATCGCCCGATTATTAAGTCGCTGTCGTTGCTATAATCTAGACATTAGGGTTGTTAGGCGTTTCTTTAAATACCAAATACATATTATATGCAATGAAACTAAAAAGTTTCTGTCTATTATTCAACATATGGACTAAGAGCTGGCCACGTGAGATATGACACAATAATGAGAGCAACAAAACCCGTCTAGTTAGATAACTATACTATCCTTATTGCGAGTCCACTCTAATGGGTGGAGGTCAGAGTGACAGACTAGCAATTTTTTTAAATTAGAAAATAGTAATACCGAAATAGGTAAAAACTGCCGAAGTTGTCTCAGTTATAAAGGACAGGGCCTATATTTTAACATTAGAACAAAAAACATTGCGTATAATTACGGAAAAAAAATCTAGGCGACAAACTATGAATTACATTATACGTCGTTTGTCACGACTTTACCTCAACAGAAACTTTTGAAAATGATATAATCTAATTATTTATATAATATCTCATAATATTGCATCAACACAGAACTCTAGGATTTGTTTTCTTGAAGTGGTTTGCATTATTTATCCTCCACCACTTTACAGCTGCCAGATGTCCAGATCTATAAATAAGCATAGTATAGCAAACAAAATAGAGTGGTTACGTTGCAATGAGAGCGCTCTCATTATTGTGTCAGAAGTAACGTGGCTAGCTCTCCGTCTAATATTAATAGTAGACTGAATTTTACCGCCTGGCATAGGTACTTATTAATTTAAAAGGATTCCTCATTCAGTAAACTACTATTTATCTTCTTTATCTATACATATAATAAAGCTGAAGAGGGTCGAAAGTCTGTACATGGAAGATAATCGAAAAAAAGTTGGCTGGGGATACTTAGAATCGATAACAGAACACGTCCCAACAATTTTTATAATTTTTGTCTGTTTATCTGTTTATCTGTTTGTCTGTTTATTTGACCGCGCATCACGCGAAATCGGCTGAACGGATTTCGATGAAATTTTGTATAGAGATAGTTTGAGTCTCGGGAAAGGATAATATATAGTTTTAATCCCGAAAATCAACCCTGGTGGGGGTGAAAATGGGGTTGAAAGTTTGTATGGAGAATTTTTAACCGCTGAAACGATTTAGATAGAAATGAGTATGGAGATAATTTGAGTCTCGAGAAACGTCATAGGATAGTTTTCAAACCCTTGTGGGGGTGAAAAGGGGGTTGGAAGTTGGTATGAGGATTTTTTTACCGCTGAACAGATTTAGATGAAAATTGGTATAGAGATAGTATGGGTCTCGAGAAAGGACAAAGGATAGTTTCATCTTGAATCCCCCCACCTTACTTTAGAACCGTAGGTCCAAAAATAATGGAAGTGAAGCCTGAAAGGTACTTTCAATAAAAACTATATATCTATACATCTATCACGTGAAAACGGCTGAACGGATTTTGATGAAATTTTGTGTAGAGATAGTTTGAGTCCCGGGAAAGGACAAAGAATAGTTTTCATCCCGAAAATCAACCCTGGAGGGGGTGAAAAGGGGGTTGAAAGTTTGTGTGGAGATTTTTTAATAGAAAGTATGCAGATAATTTGAGTCCCGAGAAACGACAAAATAGTTTTCATCCCGAAAATAAACCCTTTCGCCCCGAAAAGGGGGTTGGAAGTTGGTATGACGATTTTTAACCGCTGAACTGATAAAGATGAAATTTGGTATAGTATGGGTCTCAAGAAAGGACACATGATAGTTTTCACTCCGATAATCTACCCTAAGGGGGTGAAAAGAGAGTTGGAAATTTGTATAGGGAATTATTAACCGCAGAATCGATTTAGATAAAATTTGGTATGGAGATAATTAATTAAAAAAGGAAAAAAAATAGTTTTATCTCGGAAATTATCCTTTAAACGGATACAAAAGGTGTGAAAGAGTACATGGGGAAGAAACAACCAATAACCGCTGTCTGTATTTAGATGAAATTTGGTATTTAAATAATTTGTAATTTTGTTGGTCAAGGTGTTCATATTTATAACATGTTACCCGTCGATGCTTTAAATTTACCTTTACCCGCTCTTAAGAAATATTTGAAAATGTCATGAATGTCAAAGGGTTATTGCAGGTTCGAGTATTATATATGACGGACAAAGATGCATGGCCCAAACCAAAAAAACTACTACAACATTTATAGGACACCGTTTAGGTAGGAAAACATATCAAACGTTTTGTGAAGCAGTCAGATTAGGATTTATTTTTCTTTATAATTAAACAATAGGTACATTATCTGTCTCTCAAGCTGTTTTGATGATGTCTTCTTGAAGAACTACGCATTATTTTGTATCTTTAAGATCTAATGTATTACTGTTTTAAAAGAAATAAGTCCCGTCGAGTATCTTTTCGGTCATAATACTTCTTGGGCCAGAGGTGTAGGGTTAGAACCGGTGCATGGTAGTTTTGGAACGAAGTTCCTCATTGGACGGTTCGCGGATGGGGGGCTAGGTGAAAAAAAGTCACGTGACCGTCACGAAAAACCGTCACGTCACGAAAACGCGACACCCATACGATTGAGAAACATGTAAAATGGAATGAAATAAAAAATATATAAAATAGAATAAAGTGAAGTGAAGTGAATTGTAGTGAAAGTGAGAAGTGACAAAGTGATAAAAGTGAAAACAGTCGAGAACGTAAAAGTAAAAAATGGCAAAATTTCTAAATTTCAAAAATTTCAAGTTTCAAAAATTTCAAATATTTCCATTTTCAAAAATTTCATAAAAATACAAAAAAAAATTAAAACCACAAAATTTACGAAAAAGTCAAAAATGAAAAAAAAAAAATAACATAACTTCGTTCCAACAGAGTGTTCCACGACACTCACGTATTTTATTTTTCTCTGGCGTTCATTAGTGCATTGTAATGTGCTTACCTTGAAGTATGTAATTACCACAATTATTGCAACCAGTAACGTAACATCAGTGTATTTATTATCTGTGACAGTGTGGTAAAAACGTAAAATGTATGAAAATTCATTACCTACGGTAACGTAAGCAAAATCCGCCCCTCCCCCCCCCCCCCCCCGACCGCCGGCACGCATGGTTTCAGTGGATTTTTAATATCAGGTAAAAAGCAGTGTATGCTTCTGTATATAATTAGGCCTTATTACGTAACAGTTACTATTTATCTCTTTTTAGGGTTCCGTAGTCAACTAGGAACCCTTATAGTTTCGCCATGTTCGTTTGAATTATCAGTCAAAATCGCATAGTGAAAGGATGTGCCGGATAGTAGACTGACGTAAGCGCCGCCAAATATCCCTTAATAAACGACCGTTTGAACGGATGTTTCGTAACTACAAACTACACTGAGCATCGCCCGACATGCTCTTGGCCGGTTTTTTTTTGCATTGTTATCCCGGAAATCACCCCTTAAGGATTACTAATTCCTCAAATAGAAAAAAAACATTTCTGCATTTGTGACACCGCCCCTGTTCTTAACTTTCATGCTTAGACTGATTTGACGGGAGGATCGATTTGGATGATATTTGCCGTGGACATGAACATATAAATACAAAAGTGGTCCTGTATCGTCCGATATACACCTACTATTCTATGTCGTTTAAATCATGCCAATAAAAATTAATAGGATAAATCCATCTGTCAACTTTACTTCAAGTTCCGCCTCCAGGGTAGCGGGAGAGAAATTAGGGGTGAATTAGCCGCTTACTGACACAGACCGAATTCCACGCGGGCGGAGCCGCGGGCACAGCTAGTAATAAATAACACAATTCCCTTTGACAAGCCAATTGCACATCCAGAAATTAAGAAAGTATTTTCCAAAAGCTCACTCGTCTCTTACACAATAAGCGAATGTGAAATGACTTTCATTGCATCAAGTCCCAAGTATTGTTTGGCGATTCCCATCCCAAGGTTAGCGAAAGCGAGCATTGTGCGGTGCATGCTCAGCTCGATCATTTCCACCGGCTGCCCGAGCGCCGGTGAAACTTGGCTGGTCTTAATTTGAGATCCGTAACGACACTAAAAAGTATAAGTAACCGAATTTTCCTTATACTGGTTTATCTAAGCCTTCAATTCGCGCTTGTGTAGTGGAATAACAGCCAAAGCACCGACTTAGGGATGGCTGGAGAGCTATGATAGCATTGATAGCGTAGAACTGGTGTAGGGTTCCCAATATAGTCTTCGTGTTTTAAATTTTCGGCATTGTTTGCCATCGCAGACTCTAAGAGATTACTAGTTCAGGTGTGGAATGGACCAGATGGATCTGCCGGGTGGGTAGCATCCCACAACCTCCCAAACTTTACGAAATTGGAGACATCCCACCTAGAGTCTTGTCATTGCCTCTGGGGATGTTATAGTGTACTAGCAATGTCGATCGTCTATACAGACCCTCAAGCCGAAAGTCGATGCCGTTTTGTGGCGACGAAAAGTAGTCAACGTAGGGTAGAATCATGGAAAATTTAAATAAATATATATTGATGGGACAATCTTACACAAATCAACCTAGTCCCACAGTAAGCTCAATAAAGCTTGTGTTGAGGGTACTAAGCGACGATATACTTATATAATAGATAGATATAGATAAATACTTAAATATATAGAAAACATCCATAACTCAGGAACAAATATCCGTGATAAACACACAAATAAATGCCCTGACCAGGATTCGACCCCGGGACCTCCTGTTTCTTAGGCAGGGTCACTACCGACTAGGCTAGGGAGGCCGTTATGCCCTTAACTAAGACTTAACTAGACTAATTTGTTCTGTGGGAAATCTAGTCCTTTTTAGGTCTATAAACGAGTGCAAATTCAGTTCACTCATAGCAAGAATCGAGCGACCTGGTGAAACTATGCCCGGCTATGAAGGTGGTTGCCCGATCGAAAGTGCTAATAACTAAGCGGCAGGCCTAATTGGTAACTAGGCTGCATGCCACCGTGGTTTCTAAACTATACTAGGTACGCATAATGCATTATTGATACTGTTGTCGCTTGATGGCAATCAAAACCGAAACTTGAGAGTCAAGTCCAAAGCTCTGTATGAAAGAAAGACCACCAAAGGAAAAAAGTGTTAAAGCACCTATGCAAGTGCAAGTGGTATATCAGTATATTGTTGTAAATATAGTAAACTAGAGCTAATTTACAAAATCAAAACCCGGTAGCCATTATAATTTTAGTGTCTAATGACTTAATGACCAAAGATTAACTCACAACACATGACCAAAATGTTAAAATAAAAGCTTAACCAAGACTAACTAGGTATATGTTTTATGATCATACATGCATCGATTAGTCGTAAGTTAGTCGGAAGAAGTGCAAAATCAAGTGTCATTAAGATTCAGGAAAGAAGTCATGGCTTAGCAGTCGACACTCAAAAGGCTAGTTAAGATAAGATAAAAGATCAGAAAGGTGTACCGGACTATAGTCTGCGGAGTGATTTATAAGTTTTTCAAAATCCTACAAGTGTGCGAAAACTTCAGATGTGCAGGTTACGGTAACATTCCAAATAATTGGAAAAGTTTTCGGAGATTTCTAAAAAATTTCACAAGAAATATTGGAAATTGTAAATGAAAGCATGGAAAGTTTAAATTTCCAAACAAATATGAGTCGTTCCTAAATTTTCATTTGTGGATTTTTAGAGAAAAAATATGAATTTATGATTGGGATCGCGAGCGCAAGTTACAAGTATCATATGCCCTGTCTAGTTATAATATAAGTGATCTATGTTAAGCGTCACCGCGTGGCTAAAGGGTTAGACACGGATCGTGGAGGGTGTTATTACTTAACCCGATCGCGAATAGCGCTTCCGTCTCTATGACGCAATGACTTGGTGAATGTAAACATTGTCGACTTATAAAAGAGAGACCATAGTGAGACTAATGGTAGAAACCGTGATAGGTAAATAGTTAACATATATATTTTAGAGTTGTATTAGTTAAGTGTTTGACACTTAGTAACGTCTTACAACGCAATAAGGTGAAAAAGAGGATACATCTCTTTATAGTTAACTGTACCTAATAGGTATTTGTTGTGAGGAGTATCATACCCTCTTTTTGTCTCTCGTTTAATCTATGTCCTAAGAACAAGTTGTTCTATCATGTTCAATCTATATCCTAAGACGATCATGTGCTTAGGAGATAGATTAAACTGTTATAATAATTAAGTACTTTGTTAAGTAGATAAGAAGTTGCTTACTACGATTTGGTTGTAAAATAAATAATCTGAAACTATTTATAGAAAGCAAATGGCCGCCATTATAAGACTCAAAAGAGTTCTGATGCATCACGATATTATTCACTGCTCAACAGGAAACAAATACGATATTTATTAGAAATACACATATTAAAAAAAAATCGAAAGCTGAATTCTGGTTCTACAAACGCTAACACACGGCAAACATATACATAGTCCTGTTAACGGCTGTACATACCGTAAAACGGGGTAAGAAGCAGGGATGTAACGGATGGTTTTATCGGAACCGAAAGAGGAATCGATGTTTTAAATTTAGTTTATCGGAATCAGAATCGGAATCGGAACCAAAAACGGAAGCGGAACCAGAATCGAAGCCGAGTGATATTATGGCTGACGAGATGTTAAGGGTAGGTAATGTACGCCGTTCATTTCCTCCCGCTGCGTTGCTATGACATCCGATATAACTTCTGTTTTGAAAGTAACCGAACCGGAACCGAAGCGGATGTTTAAAACTAATCGGAAATAGCGACTTAACGGAACCGGAACCGGAGCTCTGTAACATCCCTGTAAGAAGGGATGACGTGGGCGGTTGGGTCATGAACGGGGAGAGTGGAGATGCTAGAGGGGCAAGTTGGTGATTTTAGACCAAGGTTGTTAAATCACTACGTAAATAAAAATTAAATATTCTCTTAACAAGTCAAGCCATTGCAATGTTCATAATCCAAAAATGTCAATCCTAGCAATTTTCCCAACTCACCTCATTGGTATCCCTACCAAAATTAAATACGGGATGATGAGATGGAATTTTCCACTATTTTGTGCTTATCATTAAAATTATTACGATACGATACATTAATCGACAGATAATAAATGAAATATTAAAATTCATACGATCGGACTATTTTTGATTAAAAAAAAATAACGTGCCACATAAACTTCGGTTTTTTAGGGTTCCGTAGCCAAATCGGAACCCTTTTTGTTTCATCATGTCCGTCCGTCTGTCCGTTCGTATGTCACAGCCATACTCGTATCTTAATAAAATTTACACATACGGTGTATTTTGCATGCCGCTATTTAGTTATGAAGATAAATTGCAGAAAAAATATTTGGGGAGGGGGGTAAATGTAACTAAATAATTTTTTTTTTACTTAATATCAATATGTTTAAAAAAAACACATCGAGGTTTCTTTGAACATTTTGATTAAGTGAATATTTTCAGAAATAATCGCTTCGAAAGTCAAAAAATTGTGTCCCTCCTTTAACTTTTGAACCGTAAGTCCAAAAAACATGAAATTTTTGAAAAGCCACAAGCCAAGCGCCTTATTATATACGTTCTACGAAAATTGTTTAGAACCATATCGGTTCAGCCAGTTTTGAATTATCTCCAAAAAACTTCTTCCATAGGCATCAGATACGATTTTGGTATTAGTTTGGTTCTTATTCCATTGAAGGTACGGAACCCTCCATTATGCGTGGTCCGACACGCACTTGGCCGGTTTTATTCCCTACTCACCCCATTTTACAGTAGTATAATTATTATATTGGCGTGAAGTATGAACACGTATGTAATCTTGAATAAATATCAGATCAAAAGCACATTTTTAGTTTTGGATTGCTGCCTGTTTTCTCGAGTGCAGTGGTGCCAGGCGTCCGGCAGGTCCGGTTTGGGTAACCCCGCGGCGCACAGTAGCGGAATGCTGCAAATGACTAAATGATGCGTGCTCACATCCAGGGTTGTCACTATCACTTTAAGAAAAAACAAGGCAGTTATGTTTCTATGGGAGCAACTCGTGATTTATATGGGAACTAAGCAATTCTATGACATATCTTTTTATGCACTGACTAAAAAGACACGCTGATTGTGAACCCTATAATGGAACTTTTTACAATCATTATAAAATTGGCAATATAAATTAATGAGACTCTGGAGATGGACAGGAGAAGTATCTAGGTATTTAACGGACTCGGAACAAAATTCTAGTTCAACATTAAAAGACTTGTGGTGAGAAATGTGGGTTTGGTAAGTTATTCGACTACGTAACTGAAGAGAATATACTTAGCTTTATATTTGCAGATTAGTTCACAGATCTATAAAATACCTAGCCAAAGTGATTCCATTATGTTGCTATATTCTGATTCCAAATACTCTTTTTACATTTTTATTTCGAGTCGTTAATGCTAGATTCCGTCTCACATTCCTAAGGTTTGATATTCGAAACGTTCGCGATAATTCTCGCATGATTCTCGTCTGATATCACCATAATTAATTTCAGTTTCGAAACCAGTTCTCAAACATGCAATCACACTTACAATTTCGAAAAAAGAACAATGACCCCCCTTTTTTCTCACTTGCCATTTTTACTCTGCAAGAACGGTGCATCTGTTACTTTACTTGATTTTATAATTTCATAATTATGTTAGGATAATCTAGTTGCAGAAGAAATCTTGCTGCTTTTAGAATAGAGTTCAAAATAGAAAAGGGGGAATTAAGATACGCGCTACGGAAAGTAAGTGGTGATAGCGAATTGAAACAATTGACTGAGGTTCATAATTTACGGTTATGATTGTGAATTTTTTACCTACATACACTTCAATCAAGTTTTCACTGTGCAGTTTTCAACCGACTTCAAGATTTTGAAGGAGGAGGTTCTCAAGTCGTCGGGATCTTTGTTTTTGCTTGTTTTTTTTGTATGTTCACCGATTTATCGAAGACGGCTGGACCGAAGTGGAAAATTATTTTTTTGTTTGAAAGGGTATTCTTGGTCCCATTGTCATTAGGTCAGGATCTGACGATGGGATCCTGGAGAATCGAGGGAGCTCTTAAAATATTATGCGGAGCCGTATTCTAACTTTTTAGACTCGATAGACACAATACATACAGCTAGCGCTTAGACGTCTGAATCAGAAATATAAGATTTTTTTGGAAATTATTCCGATGCAACTCCAATACAACTTCAATATTGGATGATTATTTGTTGTATGATGGAGTTACGTTTGAAATAAATTGTGTTTTTAGTGTATTGTTTACCTATGTTTTTTTTTTTTATTAGAATACGGCACAGGCAGTACAGTTTTTACAGTGAAGTCCGTTTTTAGGGTTCCGTAGCCAAATGGCGGAACCCTTATGGATTCGTCCACGGAAAGAAAAAAATCCAACAATACTACCAGAACGATTAGTAAAATAGATTTATTGTAACCGATACTACAATCTTGTAAGGAAAACTACTCTATTTTTACGTTTACTATATCTTGAATTCAATATAACTATTCAAACATTAATATGCACTTAATAGTTCTGTTTAATGAATGATATATACGAGAAGTCTAGTTTTTTTTACAATTCATTGAATAAACATTACAAAAATTATATTTACAAGAAGCTTCTTGTAATGCTAAAAAACAAAAAATTCTCTTTACAATCTTCATCGTAGTGAATACTATGACAGTATACTTGTTGTAACTTTTTTATAAGTTGGCATTACTTTATAGCTCTTGTAAAAAATAAAAATAATATTCTTGTAATGTATACTCAACAAAGAGTTCTGTTTAAAAATATTAAGTTTGTATAAATATGTGTGCATAGCTGTCAACTCAACGCAGTCGCGGTGCGCTTTACTATTTGTATCGTAGTGAATGCTATCGCAGTATAGTTTATATGACTGGTTCATAAGTTGGTATTACTTTGCAGCTCTTGTAAAGAAATGACAATAATATTCTCGTAATGTATACTGGTGAACAAATAGTTCTGTTTAAAAAATATTTAGTTAGCATAAATTTTTGTTTCGTTTGTGTAACGAAGCACCGTGTCGGAGCGCTTTAAGCACCATTTTGTATCGTAGTGAATGCTAGTTGATATAGCTGGCGTTACTTTGCGGTTCTTGTAAAAATATTACAATAATATTCTCGTAATATATACCGAACAAATAATTCTGTTCAAAAAAATTTAGTTCGTATAAATAAATGTTTCGCTTGTGTAACGAAACGCAATGTTAATGTCAGCGCGCGCGGCGTTGCTCCGGTTTCGGTCGGCGGCCATTATCGTGATTATCGTCATCGTGCGAGGATCGTGCAAATAACTAGGACCAAGTTTAGTGCAAAAAGAGACATTAAAAGATTTTTATTTGAATTCAAGATTAATTGTTTAAATAAGGCCATGTCTTTCTTTAGAAATGTTAATTTTTTTATCTTTTTTAAGTGGGTTCTGACCAGTAGTGCCGTAATAAGTTTATTAATTATTTGTTTTATAAAGAAAAGTACCACCACTTTGTTATGGGTGCTAAGTACGGTAAGCCTCAACTACAGAGAGCACCTAAGCAGCCTGTCGGCAAAACAGAAGGCCCGGAACAGCATTATTCAGAAGCTCACTGTTACCACCTGGGGTGCCAACGCAGCCACACTCCGAACAACTGCGCTTTCACTAGTGTACTCGTCTGCTGAGTACTGCTCAGCAGTGTGGCTGAACAGCATACATACCTCTGCCGTCGACGTCCAGCAGAACCACACGTTGCGCCTTATCAGCGGATGCCTCAAACCCACTCCCACTCACTGGCTACCAGCGCTCAGTTACATCCTAGCGTCACACTGCCGACGAGAAAAGTGCCTGGATCGTGAAATAGCGAAGATTCGTGCGAACACTAAATTGCCCATCCATCAAGACCTCGACACGCTTAAGGCCCTCAGACTGAAGTCCAGGAAACCCCCTGCTTTGAAGTTCCACGACTCAGGTCCACAAGCTAATAACCCGATAATACAATCGTGGATAGCTGAATGGGAGGCCAGGCTCAATGCAGGGGCCCGATCAGTAGGGTTTGAGGAACGTCGACGGATATGGTCCATTTTAAACCGGGTTTTTGTATAACTTTCCGTAGATGCAATTGTTATTGTAGGAATTAATATTTATACCAAGATAAATCATACACATTATATAACTGTTTTATTTACTTCCAGATCACTCAACTCTCAACTCTAGGCTTCTGTCTCCTGGAACTGGTCCTAGCAACTTGCATCCCGCCTAAAAGCCGAGCCACTACGGATGCGTGTGCGTGACGTGCACGTAGACGTGCGCGTGGCGTGCGCGTTGTAAAAGACGAATCCTCATAAGAGATGACACCGCATGGGAGACGTGTTACCTGTGCGCGTCAAGCGGTGTGGCATCTCTTATAAGGATTCGTACTTTACAACGCGCACGCCACGCGCACGTCTACGTACACGTCACGCACACGCATCTGGCGTGGCTCAGCCTTAATTCCTTACTATACCACCTTGTATAGACAACGAACCTTTTTTTAAATTAACAAGAAATGTTAGTTGTCTATACGGTGCACACACAAATTAATAGGTACCGATAAACAATATAACAAGTTAACGCAATTGTATATTTATTAGAGAGTACCATAAATGCAGTTGTTGTAACATATTTTCTTCTTCCATCAACCATTTAATGAAGTTTGCATAAATAAAGACAATGTAACATAAATCAAATGATTTGTATTCTTAACGATACATATTATTGGACTAACCAAAGTTTTATTGCCTTTACAAGAATGTCTTGTTGTTTTTACATAATAATTATTAAGTTGTACAAAACACATTGTTTATTTGTTCAATCACGTGTTATAATTACTAAATATTCTAGTTACACACGCAAATTGACAGTGTGGCAATTACAACATAACTAGTTCGCTATGCTCAATGAATATTGCCTTTACAAGAATTGTAGAGTTTACATAACTTTTATTAATATCTACAATAAATAATGTTTATTTAGACACTCCATGTGTTATAAATACTGAATAATCTAGTAATACACACAATTTGACTTTTTTTTTTGTTTTTTTTTTATGAAATAGGAGGCAAACGAGCAGACGAATCGCCTGATGGTAAGCAATTAACGCCGCCCATAGACGCCCGCAACACCAGAGGGGTCACAAGCACGTTGCCGGCCTTTAAGATGGGAATACGCTCTTTTCTTGAAGGTTTGAAGGTCGTATCGGTCCGGAAATACCGCAGACGACAGTTCATTCCACTGTTTTGTTGTGAGAGGCAGGAAGTTTCTCGAGAAACGCACAGTTGAGGACTGCCAACCATCTAAGTGGTGATGATGGTAATGCTGTCGCGTAGGACGATGGCGGAAAGAAGCGGCAGGGATTAATCCGAACAATTCCTCGGAGCACTCTCCATGATAGAGGCGGTAGAAGATGCAGAGCGAGGCTACATCTCTACGCAGCGCCAAGGAGTCAAGCCGATCCGTAAAATCCTGGCAGCCGACAATTCGAGTCGCTCTCCGTTGGATGCGGTCCAGAGGGAGAAGTTGGTACTGGGGCGCTCCCGCCCACAGATGAGAACAGTATTCCATATGTGGGCGTACCTGTGCCTTGTAAAGCTGGAGGCGGTGGGCCGGAGTGAAATACTGTCTCGATCTGTTGAGCACACCGAGCTTTTTTGAGGCCAACTTGGCCTTACCCTCTAAATGGCCGCGGAACTGGACTTCACTCGAAATGTCGACGCCAAGGATCTGGACACTGGCAGTGGCAGTTAAGGAAGTGCTCTCAAAACGAGGTAAAGCGACAAACGCAAGCTTTTTTGCGGTAAACGCGCAAACCTGTGTCTTGGTAGGGTTAAAATGGACTAAATTTAGTCGACCCCATTCTGAAACTTCTTTAAGGGAAGTCTCAACTTCAGACACAAGTTTGTCCCGGCTCTCAATGACATTCTCCCGAGAAATGTTGGTTCGGCCGGTGTAGTAGGCATCACCCGTACTATCGTCTGCATAACAATGTATGCCGCTAATCTGCAGCATGTCATTGATATGCAGAAGGAACAGCGTGGGTGATAGCACGCAGCCTTGGGGGACACCAGCATTCACAGACATGGAGTCAGAGCATTCACCGTCAACTACGACCTTGATGCGTCTGTCTGCAAGAAAGCTACTGACCCATTCACACAATTTCTCGGGAAGCCCATAAGAAGGAAGTTTCGATAGAAGTGCTTTGTGCCATACCCGATCAAAGGCCTTCGCAATATCCAAACTAACTGCCAATGCTTCACCCTTTGTCTAGATCGCCTGCGCCCAACGATGTGTCAGGTAAACTAGAAGATCACCAGCCGAGCGGCCCCCACGGAAACGTATTGGCGGTCGCTGAGCAACTGGTGGTCCTCTAGGTACCGAAGGAGCTGGCAGTTGATAGTGGATTCCATTATCTTCGAGAACAGGGAGGTAATAGCTATTGGCCTGTAGTTGGATGGATTTGAGCGGTTACCTTTTTTTGGGACCGGGTGCACCAAAGCTGACTTCCACGAGATCGGGACTATGCCAGAAGAGTAAGAGAGCCGAAAAAGGCGCGTTAAAACCGGGGCCAACTCAGGAGCACACATCTTCAGCACAATCGCAGGGATTCCATCGGGCCCACTCGACGTATGAATGTCGAGGGAAAGAAGTGCTTTACGCAGTGAGCTTTGGCGGAACTGTATATCCGGCATACTGCTCTCACACTGCGGTATGGTCGGCGGTGCGTATCCCCCGTTGTCCAAAGTCGAGTTGGACGCAAAGAGTTTGCCTAGAAGATTGGCTTTGTCTTTTGCGTCGTGAGCCAACGAGTCATTTCCCATTTTCAAAGGCGGAAAAGATTGCTTACAGAAATTCCCTTGGATAGCTTTGGCAAGAGACCAGAACGCACGAGTTCCCGAGGGGAGGCGCTCTAGTTTCTCGCCAATTCTACCAATGTGCAACGACTTTGCCTTAGCAATTACTCTTTTGAGGGACCGGGAGGCAAAGTTGAACTCCTTTTTTAATGCGCTGGTTTTTTCATCCCTAGTCGCCGCTGCATTTACCCAGGCTTGGTAACATTCTTGCTTACGGCGAAATGCCTTTTTGCAGGATCGACCAAACCAAGGTTGAGATTTGCCACCAATAGGGACCGCAGAGGATGGAATGAAGAGCTCCATTCCCTGCAGCACAACGTCAGCAACAGAATCAGCGACGACATCAGGATCATCCGGCGTGAAGCAAACCTGCCGCCAAGGGTACGAAGCAAAGAAGGACCGCATCCCGTCCCAATCTGCTGACTTGTAGTGCCAAACACGGCGGCTACAGGCAACTCGCCGACGCAGCGGGCACATGAGTGGCACCGTACTCCGGATCAGGCAGTGATCCGAGGAGCCGAGTGGGGCTACGACGGATATTTGGTATTCGGCCGGATGAGAAGTCAGCAGAAGGTCCAACAGGGATGGTTCCTGGGTCTCCACATCTGGGATTCGCGTAGGCGCTGTAATCAGTTGTGTCAAGCCATTTGCCAGAGCAAAGTCGTGAACAGATCTCCCCGCATGATCGGTTTTGCTGGAGCCAAGCCATTCGGCGTGGTGGGCGTTAAAGTCACCAAGTATCACAATCTCGGCGGAGGGAATCTGCTGCTGCACAGAGTCTGTAGCCATTTGGATCTGCTCAATGAGTCGGTCAGTTTCGGCATTACCGCTATGGGACCTATACAGATACGAGTAAACGCGAGGATGGTCATCGCAGTCTACACGCAGCCATAAAATGGAGAGGTCCATACCTTCAAGATTGCTGAGGCGGCGAGAACTGATATCATCTCTAACGTACACGCATACCCCGGCCCTGGGTATAAAGGAGTGTTCTAGTCCGTATCCCGGGTAAGAGAGGTAAGATGTGTCCGCTGGAGACGATATCTGCGTCTCGGTCAAAAAGAGCAAGGCCGGCTTTGCTGTCTCGAGGTGGACAGCATTTAAGTTTGAATGTAAACCCCTGATGTTGCAGAAGTCCACGGCCAGCGTAGCAGGGGGTGCCGTAGTTACTTTACTCTTGCCTCGGTCAGATTTGCAATGATAGAGCGCCGTTTTGCCCCCCCCAGAGTACGAGGGGCAGTCTGGGCGTCCACGCTCAGGTACAATGTATCCTGAGCATGGAAGCCCAGAGAGGGATTCTCCAGTGCTAGCGCAGCTGGTACCCTCCTGGGGTAGCATATTTTTTAACTGCGCCATCATCACTCACCACCAGGAACACAACACTACATACCTAAAAAAAAGTAGCAGTGTTATTATGGCTGTGGTCTTCTGTAAGGGGGAGGTACTTCACCAGTCGGGCCGCTCCAGATTCAAGCGTGATGACAAATCGCTGTGCCCTACCTCTCATTGGACGTAGTTTAAGGACATACCCAGGTCCGGACGTAGTTTAAGGACATACCCGTGTCCGGACGTAGTTTAAGGACATACCCGGGTCCAATGTCCAATTGACTGTGTGGCACTTACAATATAACTATTTCATCATACTTAATGAATATATTACCTTTACAAAAATGTATTGTTAAGTTTACATATCATTTATTAAGTTCTGCAAAAAAATATTATTTATTTGTACGATCCACGTGTTATGATTACTAAATATTCTAGTAATACACGCTATTTTAATGTGTGGCAATTACAAGATAATTAGTTCACTAAGCTCAACGAATTTAAACAGATTGGTTTAGTTATTTATACTATGTGAACAATTGTCCCAGAATTTACTAGATTTTCTCGTTCAGATTCCAGTATTTGGTAGCATGGACGAGACTTTTTTCTCCATGTCATGTCTGTCTGTCTGTCTGTCCGTTCGTATGTCACGGGCATTTTACTCGGAAACTTTACGACGTATCTAAATAAAATTTACACATAAGGTGTATTTTGTATGCAGCTACCTAGTTATGTAGTTAAATTTGAAAAAAAAAAAAAAATAGTGGGGCGCTCCATACAGGTAACTAAAAAAAAAAAAATTAACCAAATATCAACATGTGACATATCAATCGATAGGTCTTTCAAAATAACATTGAGGTTTTTTTGACTATTTTGTGATTAAGTGAATATTTTCTGAAATAATCGCTTCGAAAGTCAGAAAAGTTGTGTAGCCCCCGCCGTAACTTTTGAACCGTAAGTTCAAAAAATATGAAAAAAATTGAAGAGATGCGCCTTATCATATACTTTCTACAAAAATTGTTTTGAAGATTATCGGTTCAGCCATTTTTGAGTTATCTCCAAAAAACTTCTTCCATAGGCATCAGATACGACCTTTTGGTATTAGTTTGGTTCTTATTCCATTGAAGGTACGGAACCCTCCTATGCGTGGTCCGACACGCTCTTGGCCGTTTTTTTTTGTTTAAAATTATTTTTAGTATGTGCGTGGAAGTGGGTATTGATTGCATTGAGTAACAGATTCAAATGGGTCAGTATAGAGAAGTCAGAAACTATGAGAGATAGCAAAATCTGTTCTTAGGAACCATGGCGTCGATTTTAGATTTAATAATAATGGCATTCAAACTTTTTTTTAACTCTCATACAATATTCTTTATGTAATCCCGTGTAGTATTTACAGAAACTTCTACGAGGTTCGATTCCAGGTTTATGTATCAGTCATAGCGGTCAACTGCAAAACATGGCGCATAAAATTTATTCTAGATGTCACATCTACTAGAACACATAATAAATCAATGATTGATTGG
This sequence comes from Pammene aurita, assembly GCA_947086415.1. Taxonomy (NCBI): domain Eukaryota; kingdom Metazoa; phylum Arthropoda; class Insecta; order Lepidoptera; family Tortricidae; genus Pammene; species Pammene aurita. Next base: position 14,252,670 of record OX352292.1, on the reverse strand, counting down.
GCGTTATTTCTCTAATACTTAATTTGAGCTCTAAATATTCGGACATTTTTGTATTGTCAATATTGTCATAGTCACTTCTCATTTATCATATTTTCGGTATTGGATGCCGCAGAGATATCTATTGATTGCAAGTTATTTTGATAGCGTCAAATCACTAAATATATAATAAAGTATGTAACAGATTACTGCTGAATTAGTACCACCAGTTTTCTTGAATTACGGGAGCACGTCTTTCTATAAGTAGTTAATGTCAGTCCAGTATTAAAAGGTCTTTACCACCTGCAATACCTGCATATTTGCTTCGAAAGGGGTTACATTCCTCTCCAGCTGATTGTATACTGTAACCAAACAAATTGAACAGGCATCGAGGTGTATTTTATCTGTGCCGGTTACCCGCGACTCGGCGCTGTTACGTTGGCAGCACAACGTAAAATATGGACAGTTTAGACCCCTTCTCACTTGCGATTTGCGAGCAAGCGAACAATATAAACTTCACGAGAAATAACTTAAGTAATAAGGTTTTTGAAAACGAATGGCGAGTCATTCCATGTTCAATGAGCGTTACATTTGATGACGTCACAATCACAATTAGGGCATGCAATAGGTACCGGTATTATTTGTATGGGAAATACCGGAATTCCGGTATTGGCCCATACAAGCAATACCGGTATTGCATACCCTAGTCACAATTAATCCACCGCCTTTTAATGAAAGTGTGTGCTAAGAAAAAAGCAAAGTAATTTATTTCTTTGCATTTTCATTCTAAATTGAAAACCCTTATGGCCCGTTTCACAATCTCCAATTAAAGCATATCTGTCAGATAAATGTTTGCTGTCCTTTTCTTTTATATGACTGGAGAAAAGGACAGCAATATTTTTAACTGGCAGATAAGTTTATCTGGAGATTGTGGAACAGGCCCTTAGAGTCCTTAGACTAACCCTAAGTTAGACTACCCTGCACAAGAATTGTTGAAAAAACATAAAATACTCACGTTACCAAGTATCTATATTTTAATGACCTGTACACACGTAAGGGCAAATCTTCATGAATATACACTCACCAGAGTTCCTGTCAGAAGCACTCGACAACACAACCCGATACTCGTCCCAGACTACAGGCTAGCAAAGGTCGTGAAGTCGCTCAGTATCATGGGAGCCAAACTATATAACTCACTTCCGAAGTCAATACTCGACTCTCTCAGTGACCACATTTTTGTACGTAATCTAAAAATACTATACTCCTAGATAAAACATACTACAAAATTGATGAATTTTTCACAGAAATGCATAAGAAAAATGAATTGTTCTAAGTAATGACAACATTAAAAATTCACAATTTGTGATAAGTTTATACATACTTCTAATTAGATAATTTTTAAATATTTTTGACATGCAAAATATCATTTTTACCAATAAATGATCTATCTATTTATCTATCAATTGGATTTTATTTGGTAATAAAATCCAATTGATAGATAACACCGTGAAACAATTTATTTGACATAAGTGGGCATTTTCACTTAACTGTGAAAACCAACTGTGTAACCATTAACGGCCAGTTAGCAATCATCATAATACTGACGGTCAATGTTAAATCCCATACATTCTGTCAGGAATGTGACGGTTAAACGTTACTGAAACACGACTTAAGTCGTGCTTTAAAGTCCAAGTTACAATAAAAATGCCCAAGTATACGGAACACCCCTATTACATTATCAATATTATCATTTATTACCTACCTACATATTTGCCAAATATTAGGTGAATACAACTACCTATAGGTACTACTAACTTATTTAGTAGATTCCAGCAAAAACTACACGTTAAAAATTCTTGGAAAGTTGCATTGGAAAGCACCTTTACTAAACTCCATGATCTTTAAGAAGACAGTGTCAAGCGTTGTCCAATTTGTCAACGTATAGTAATGTAAGGACAGGTTGATTAATAGTTAGTACCAAAATATTCACAAGCGGTAAGCGATAGGATCGACCTTTAACACGCAACATTGTTGATGCTGCAAATTCCACTGGTGACTCTCAAGTCTTAACTAGGTATTGAGTTAACCGTTAATTTCATGCTGCATCAAATTAATATTGTTTTTTTTTTCTCCGCAAATAATTATTTTGCAATTATGTATGGATTTTTAATGTTTTAATATCAAAAATTATAATAAATATATATAATAACATTTTTTTTTTAATATCAAAAATTATAATATATATAATAACAAATATCCGTTAAAAAATAACGCCCTGACCGGGATTCGATCGGGATAGAAATGTACGCTCATACTATTCTGGCGCCATCAGTTTAACGTCTTTTGACGGACACTTTTGTAACATAGAGATTGACATCGTCAATATACCATCCAGCATACGTCATACTCGTACAGTCACGTCTGAAAATATGGATACATTTAATGTGACAAAAATATGTAGCCACGATTCTATTATCAAGGCATAAGGGCTTGGATACATGTTTTTGTCACATTAAATGTATCCATATTTTCAGACGTGACCGTACTATAAAAATCGTTTTAGCGCTTACGTGTGCACGGCACATCTGTACACACTTCAATGTGTGCAGGAGTTCTTAGGGCTCTGTTATTTATTCATTTATTTTTCACCTCAGCAGCTTGAACAAGCCTATATACTTCCCTACGAAAAAACAGTGACGAAAATCGTTCGACTTTCGTCACTCCAGGACGGAGTGAGACAAAGTAGTTTTTTAATTTAGTGAAGGCCATGAACTGCCACTTCATATTTCGGAGTCTATTACAAATTTGAAATACATATTTTTAACCTTCAATATGTTCTCACCACTGAGGTGAAATGTTGTATGTGTCACACGAGAGCAAAGTTATTTTACATCTCGTGTTTTTGAGTCCCTCGCTACGCTCAAGATTCTAACATAGAATCACTCGCTTTGCTCGTGATTCAATTATAGTATCTTTCGCTTTCTCGGGACTCAAAATCAACACTCGCAAGTAAAACCAACTTTCCTCTCTTATTGCACGAATAACTATTTCAAGTTTCTGCTGTCGTAAGTAAACGACTTAATAATATACCGACATTTTGCATTTTTTTATCGACGCGGTGCCAACCTGATCGATAAATGATAATCTACTAATCTCTTACCAATTGGCCGCCGTGAGGTGAGGTAATTCCAATCAGGACGGTGCGTAGCATGGCCATTAAGTATGAAATACTATTACTTTTCTGTGGCAGTGAGGAAAAAGAGCGAAGAGTCTCACCTCCTGGGCTTGGGGCGGAGGATCTCGTGCGGCGCGGAGCGGCGCGGCGGCCAGGCCGCGCACGCGCAGCCCCGCTCCCCCGCGCCTGCCCCCGCGGGCGTGCTCAGCGCCGCCGGCTCCGCGCGCGGCGTACACGCATCCTCACTGTTAGAATAAGAATAAAATGTAAACTAAATGCCATGAACAGCCTATTAATTGTTATAGTTATTGGGAGCTTGTTTGTCAGTGTCACACCTGTTGCTAGCAATTATGAGTTATTTTACCTAAATATCATCGTAAAACCTAATGGCAACTCTAGCATTTTCGAATTTGAAAACTTCTTTCTTTTTTGTTTCTGCAACAGTTTAAAAGTAAATTTTTAATTTGTACTTGTACAAGTACGCGGAGACTTCCGAGGCTATAACATAAAGTCTCAACCATGGGGAGGTTGCGGATATTCTTTAAATTTGTGTATGCGGCCAGATTTATTTTTTCTGTAGGATGAGTCCGATGAGTCGTCAACGCTAAGTCTGCACCAACTTGGCAGTAGCACGAGGCGCGCAGACTTGTCGTAGATGGACATTTTGAGACATATTGTGCGAGGTGATTGATTAGGTAATCTGTATAGTGTGGCTATACATATAATAACCAAGAAATCCCAAAAAAAGTGAAAATCGATTTCTGTTCGGCCAAAATGTACCTACATATATACAAGTATTATCTTATCAGCCATTTTTTTTTCATAATTTCGGTGTTTATTGGTCCCATAGCTATATTAAAATTTGTTCAGTATCTAGGTATGGTCTATCTCGCCTTATAGCGTTGAGGTGTCGAAAAGAAACCGGCCCCAATCCAATCCCAATGCTGAATCAGTGCATTTGAAAATGTTGCACCTACGCACAGGCATATATGCACGTGCGACTGGGTTGCATCTCAAGGGACACATAAGAAAGGATTGGCAGATACAAACGATTGAACTTTAAACGTCTTAAGAGTCAAAATATTTCTTGAGTATTATGTCATTTTTGGAATATAACATTCGGTGAACTATGAATGACTGAGAATGTAGGCACTTGTTTCATAGGTATTATACTTAGATAAAATTAGAACTATATGGATCGAATAATATACTGAATACTGGATTGACAATGTCCATACTAATCGTGTTATCTTCATCATCATCACCATCAGCCTCTACTAGTCCACTGCTGGACATAGGCCTCCCCTAATGAGCGCCATAGCGCCCTGTCTTCAGCTTGCCGCATCCAGCATCTGCCAGCAGTCTTTCGCAGATCGTCATCCCACCTGGCCGGAGGGCGTCTTACACTACGTTTGCCGAGACGTGGTCTCCACTCAAGAACACGTTTACCCCAGCGGTTGTCGGTTCTTCGCGAGATATGGCCGCACTGCAACTTCAGCTTGCTAATTCTTTGAGCTATGTCGATAAGTTTGGTGTATTCATTACGAATCCTATCCTTCAGAGAAACTCCGAGCATAGCTCTTTCATAGCTCGCTGGGCGACTTTGAACTGGTGGACCAGCCCTACCGTGAGTGTCCACGTCTCAGCTCCGTAGGTCATTACGGGTAGGACGCACTGATTGAACTTTCGTTTTCGAGCATTGCGGTATGGATGACGAGAAGACTCAGCGTAGTTATCTTGCTTCAATTTTATTTCGTAATTAGGTACCAGCAAGAACATAAATAGCAGAGTGTATTGTCTTAATACTCTCCTAGTGTACCTACCTACCGTCTTAATACTTTAGGAAACTTTTTAAACTTAAACTTTAAAAAAAAACATTAAAAAACTAACTTAAGGAAGTTATGGTCTGAATACAAAAGAGTAGAGTCTGTTTGGAAAGAGAAGTGTCGTAGAATGTATGAACACCCATATAAACCACGACCCTTCTTTTTCCGAACAAACTAACATATATACACTCAGCTAGGTGGAATGCTCTTTTGTATTGTACCAACTGGCGAGTGAAGTCTTGCTATCTTTTTCAATCTTACCTGATCTTAGCAAGCCTGAAAGAAATAGCTCTATGACCTGTCACCAGTCGTTATTGCGGTAAGTATAGGTATATACACTTGCGAGCAAATAATACGGGTCAGTGACAAAAACCCTTATATTTTGCAAATTAATTGCGGTATGTGCAGGAAACTAACTGTGTATTAAAGAGAATTTAATATCGAATTAAATTGAACCTTCAATGTTCCACAAGAATTCTGGAAAAAAATTTATTAAAAAAAAAGTCGAATTTGGTACCAAATTCAAATTGAGCTTATTTCACTTTTGATTGTTTTCTCACTTTTGTTTTCAATCTGTCAAAGCAAAATGATAAAAGGCAGTTTTTGTTGACTTTGATGGTCATTATTGAATTACTATCATTTCGCTAACACAAGATGAATGTACACGTATCGTCACTTTGTTACAAGAAGGCAGAAGTCAGAGATATACAGCAAGAAGAACAGGCGTGTCACTATCTACGGTGCAGAGGGTCCTCCAACGTTTCCTACAAACTGGCAGGAACCTTCGAAGACCAGGAACCGGCAGGCCGAGATGTACTACGGCTATTTATTGTAACAACAATGCTCCGAAATCGGCATCTCACTGCAGTTGAAGTCAAAAACCAACTTCGGGAGACCCGAAGAGATGACATCAGCGAGTGGACTGTAAGGCGGCGGCTTCGTGAAGCTAATTTGACCCCACATAGACCGGCAAATGGCCCAAAACTTGACAGAGGGCATCGAACTGCAAGGAAACTTTACGCACGCGAATACAGGCGATGGGGTGCCGAAGAATGGGCAAGAATTATGTTTTCTGACGAATCCAGATTTATGCTCTATGCACATGACGGGCGGCGAAGAGTTTACAGACGGCCAGGTGAACGTTTTATTCCAGCCTGTTTTGAAGAAAAAGTTGCTTTCGGCGGTGGGTCTGTTATGGTTTGGGCTGGAATCTCTTCAGAGAGTCGCACGCAATTAGTTTTGATATAAAATGGAACGTTAACTAGTGCCAGGTATGTGGAAGAGATTCATAATGAGCATGTAGGCCCATATTTAATTAATATGGGTGAGAACTCATGTTCATGCATGACAACGCCAGGCCACACACCGCACAGATTGTGGAAGATTATTTTGAGGAGGTTGGCATCAACACTATGAACTGGCCCTCGAGAAGCCCGGACCTAAATCCGATTGAGCACGTATGGGAAGAGCTCGGAAGGCGTGTAAGAAATCGAAACCCCGCCCCAGCTACACTTAGAGACCTGAAACAGGCGTTAGTGGAAGAATGGGCTAATATCCCGCAAGAACGCATAAGAAACTTAATAAACAGTATGCCCAATCGTTTAGAAGCTGTAAGAAGAGCCCGAGGAGGCAATACGAAGTATTGATATGTTTTACTTTTTTTTTGTTTTTAGTTTTGTGTGTGAGTTACCACGGTTGCTTTTTACCTATAATTAATTGATATCGTGTTTACTATGTTAATTAAATAAACAAGTGAATATCATCTCTAACTCTTGACGTTGTTTTATTAACTATGCATTTATCTATAATATACAATTTAATTCAGGCTCCTAGCTTTATTATTTTAGGAGATATTATAGTTTTTCGTACTGACCCGAATGGGAAAATAGGTACACTCGAATAATTTCCCATTGTCAACGATGTTAATAGATAGTTCAGACCCCTTATAGCAGGATAAAATAAAGTAGCTTTTAGCATGCGCCCGCGTCCGTGGAATGGCACCCTGAAGGACTGTCGTATCATAGCATAGACAATGACTACTTAGTCCGATTTATAGCCTATGTCCACATCGCAACGGCTATTCCCATTTAATACCGTTTCCTAAATATCAGAGCTTGACAGATGTATAGTATACTGACTTAGAATTAGTAGGTTCGTATTTTATGAATTCAAATAAATTAATCATTATTTTGAAATAAAGTATGGACTTACGTAAAACTATTTTAATTTTAGTATGGTTAAACGTTAAACATGAAAAAAAAATTATAAATATTATTTACAAATTATCACCTCAGCACTTCACGTGCGCATTTCAGAACGTTTCGTTCTGACTCTGTTTCAGGGGTCTGCTGTAAAGTTCAGTGTATTCATATGAATAAATTACGTTTAAATTATTTCTGTCTCTCTCTACTTACCAAAACGACGTGAAAAAAACAACGCGAATAGACTCCGAGTATTTCGAATTTGCATTAGACCTCGCGCGAGTCTCACGCTCGCAGCAAAATCAACGAAAAGACCCCTCGTTCCTGCTGCTGAGGCAAAAATAACTTTTGGTCATTTTAAAGTTAATTAGAAGCTTTAGGGCCAAAATTAAAGCTAACTTTAACAAAATCTACGTATACTTTAGTTGCTACTTTGATTATTGAAGCTTGTTTCTAAAATGCACTCTTCTGTGAAATATCTCCGGATATTACTAATTTTCTTTTGGGTGTGTTAGGAAGCCTGTCTGCTGATGCGTGGAGACAATGGAATCGAATACCCGTTCAAAAGGCCGTTTGTGTACTATGAAACTGGTAGATATGTTTTTAAAAGATATAAGTGGCTGTATCGTAAAATGTTGAAGGTGTCTGTCTACCTTCAACATTTTACGATCAATCTAGTTTAGACTCAAATTTATTTGCCTTCAAAATCGTTAAAGCACCGCCGTCAAAACTAATAATATGTAGAACTAGCTGTGCCCGCGGCTCCGCCCGCGTGGAATTCGGCCTGTGTCAGTAAGCCGCTAAATCACCCCTAATTTCTCTCCCGCTACCCTGGAGGCGGAACTTGAAGTAAAGTTGACAGATGGATACGCTAGAGGACAGTAGTCCTGATAAGAGTGATAAGATATTTTACAATTACCACTTAATGAAACTCAAAAATCAATACTATTTTTGTCCTTATAAATTTTTTTGGCATGATTTAAACGACATAGTATATATCGGACGATACAGTACCACTTTTGTATTTATATTATACGTTCATGTCCACATCGATCTTCCCGTCAAATCAGTCTAAGCATGAAAGGTAAGAACAGGCGCGGTTGCAGCGCGGTTGTGAAATTGGGGGGGGGGGGGGGGGGGGGGAAGTCACAAATGCAGATTACTGGGTAGGGGTCCATGACCAATGCAAATTTAACTCAATCGAGTGTAGTGGCTACCCCCCCTTTTAGACGTTGAATTTTTATAGGCTACGTATAACCTGGCTGGGGATTTTCTTGAATTGGAATAAGTTATCCTTTTTAAGTCCTAGTTAAGGGATATTTGGCGGCGCTTACGTCATTTTACTATCCGACATTTACGGACATGGCGAAACTATAAGGGTTCCTGTTTATGTAACTCCAAGTTTATGTAACTGTTACGTAATAAGGCCTAATTACGTACAGAAACATACACTGCTTTATCTACATACAATTAAAATTACGTGTTCGGAAACCATTAGAATGACCGCCATTACACCGCCAATTTTTGAAATTTTCGAAATTTTTGAAATTTTTGAAATTTTGAATTTTTTGAAATTTTTGAATTTTTGTCCGTCATATATAGTCCTCGAACCTGCAATAACCCTGTGACATTCATGACATTTTCAAATATTTCTTAAGAGCGGGTAAAGGTAAATTTAAAGCATCGACGGGTGACTTGATATAAATATGGACACATTGACCAAAAAATTACAAACTATTTCAATACCAAATTTCATCTAAGTACGTACAGCGGTTATTGATTTTTTCTTCCCCATGTAAACTTCCACCCCTTTTGCATCCGCTTAAGGGATCATTTCTGAGATAAAACTATTTTATTTCCTTTGCCAGAGCTCAAATTATCTCCATACCAAATTTTATCTAAATCGATTCTGCGGTTAATAATTCCCTATAAAAATTTCCCTTTTCACCCATTTAGGGTTGATTTTCGGGGTGAAAACTATCCTTTGTCCTTTCTTAAAACCCATACTATCTCTATACCAAATTTCATCTTTATCAGTTCAGCGGTAAAAAAATCCTAATATCAACATCCAACCCCCTTTTCACCCCCACAAGGGTTTATTTTCGGGATGAAAACTATTCTGTCGTTTCTCGTATCTCAAATTATCTCCATACAAATTTCTATTAAAAATTCTCTAAAGAAACTTTCAACCCCCTCTTCACCCCCTCCAGGGTTGATTTTCGGGATGAAAACTATTCTTTGTCCTTTCCCGGGACTCAAACTATCTCTATACAAAATTTCATGAAAATCCGTTAAGCCGTTTTCACGTGATGCGCGGTCAAATAAACAGACAAACAGATAAACATACAAACAGACAAAACTTCTAAAAATGGTTGGAACGTGTTCTGTTATCGATTCTAAGTATCCCCAGCCAACTTTTTTTCGATTATCTTCCATGTACAGACTTTCGACCCTCTTCAGCTTTATTATATGTATAGAATGTAGAAGATATGGATATAGAAGAAGATGTATAGATGGGATAACAATGCAAAAAAAAACCGGCCAAGAGCATATCGGGCCATGTTCAGTATCCGTAATTGCCGCCCTGTTAAAAAAACATTTGTTCAAAAGGTGTCGTTTATGAAGGGATATTTGGCGGCGCTTCCGTCATTTTACTATCCTGCACTTACGTCCTTTCACTATGCGTTTTTGACTGACGACTCAAAAACAGCTGAATCGATTTTATTCAATATAGTTTTTATTGAAAGTACCTTTCAGGCTTCACTTCAATTATTTTTTTCTATTTTTTTGTACCTACGGTTCAAAAGTAAGATGGGGGGGGGGGCGCCCTTTTTTGAAGATGAAACTATCCTTTGTCCTTTCTCGAGACCCATACTATCACTTTACAAAATTTCATCTAAATCAGTTCAGCGGTAAAAAAATCCTCATACCAACTTCCAACCCCCTTTTCACCCCCAAGGGTTTGAAAACTTTCCTATGACGTTTCTCGGAACTCAAATTATCTCCACACTAATTTCTATCTAAAACGTTTCAGAGGTTAAGAACTCTCCATACAAACTTTAAACCCCCTTTTCACCCCCACGAGGGTTGATTTTCGGGATTAAAACTATCTATTATCCTTCCCCGGGACTCAAGCTATCTACATACAAAATTTCATCGAAATCCGTTCAGCCGTTTCCATGCGCGGTCAAATAAACAGACAAACAGATAAACAGACAAAAATTCTAAAAATTGTTGGAACGTGTTCTGTTATCGATTCTAAGTATCCCCAGCCAACTTTTTTTCGATTATCTTCCATGTACAGACTTTCGACCCTCTTCAGCTTTATTATATGTATAGATAGATAGATAAAAAGGAACAAAAATCTGTAGTTTTGTACGTATTGCTCAGCTAGCACATGTAACTAGTTGCAGGCGTTGTAGCAAATAAAGGTGTCAATAACCTTAAACAGTCCCAACTACGTTTCAAAAATCCAGAACAACATCACGTTTTGTGATTTTAGCAATTTCGAATGTTTAATTTCACGAGTCTATTCCTCCTTTTCACTCTTATGTCATTATTGATATTGCCATATTGTTAAGGAGAATGGCATTAATTTAGTGCCAACTAAAATAAAATAAACAAGCATTCAAACGAAACACGACCGATGGGTTAAGTTTTAAAGTTAATTTGACTGCATTCCAAATTTTTTTTCAACGATTTGGTTAAAAAAACAAACGAGCATTCCGGGAAGGTATTTTAAATACAATAGAATATAATATAATAGAATAGAATAAACGTTTATTGTCACTTAAAACATACCATAAAAGAAGCAACAAAATAAAATAAAAATAGGATATCTATACAAAATTAAAAGAAATAGACAGTGTGACAAAAGCGTTTGCTGTGGCGCAGACTAGCACTACAGCGCTGGTTATCAGTTCACCCCAAACAACAATTTATATTTAAACATTATATTTGCAGGCGTTCAGCTTACAATAATATAGGCGTAGATGTATTAAAATTAAAATAAAACACTTAATGGGCATACAGAGAGTCCTTATAACTTTAGCTTATATTACCTACCTAAACATATTAAAAAAAACTACTACAGTTTGTTAGCTAGGGCAAAACAAGAAAAACTACAGTTTTTGATTTAAAGGGCGCTTCAATATTCTTTTGTTTATTTAATAATATTCTCTTCAATTTAGTTTTAAAAGTATTTTGGGACATATTATTTCTTAGCGGCGGAGGCAGGTCGTTCCAAATCTTGGCCGTGGCAAATTTAAAACTCCTTCTAGACCCAGCCTTTTGGTGATGAATAAATTGAATTTTATGAATTTAATGGGTTTAAGTTCGTTTATATTTTGCTTCTCCTTCGTTTTTTTCTTATGGGGTATTAGAAATCAATCAATTTAAAACATCAGATTTTATTTAAATCATGCAGTTATACACGATGAAATTTAATCGGTGATTAGGAACCAATATTTCTAATTCAGTTATCGATACTGAACAACTTTTAGTATGGGACCAACTTCGAAATCGCAAAAAATGTTTTGGCGTCCCCATAGAAAACAACAACACCTGATCGGCCGAAGTGTATGAAACCAAAAAAAATTCGCGATCTCGGAGTTGGTCCCATAGCTATAGTAAAAGTTGTTCAGTATCAATAACTGAATTAGAAAAATTGATTCCTGATTACCGGTAAAATTTCACCGTGTATAGAAAGTGGACTAAAGTACAGTAAAGTCAAAGAGTGGACAGGACCAGCAGGAAAAAGAAGAGATGGAAGATCACAATAACGTTGTGCAAAACACATATAGTGGAAAAGGCAGGAAAGAGCTGGATGAGAATAGCTGCCAACAGGAATCAATGGAAGGGACTCGATGAGGCTTTTACCCAACAGGGATCAGTGAAATAAATAATAAAATCTCTGTAATATACGTAATCATAACTCACTGAATACATAAATACATATTTTTTTATTATAAGTTATATATAATATCACTGAATAACGTGAAGTTTTATGGATCTAAGTCCGTATTATCAATAACATCAAGGATAAAATCATAAAAGATTGGAAACCGAGACGAGATATCAAATAAATACTTGGCTCAAGAGTCCATTGGCCCGTTAGCCAAGCGACACCATAATTTAGCTTCTGGCGTCTTCGGTATTCAGGACACCGATTTATCTTTATTTGCCATTCATATCCTTTAGTAACTAAATTTATCATTCAATCCGTATTTATTTACAGCGATCGCTTTAAAAGGCTCTTGTAAACTTGGGAATGCTTACTTCATTATAAATAGAAAAACAACCCTACGAAAACAAATGGATTTATCAACCGACTTCAAGATTTCAAAAGGAGGTTATAAATTCGTCGAGATCTTTGTGTTTTTTTTTGCAATTTTTTTTGTATGTTCACCGATTATTCGAAGACGGCTGGACCGATTCCGAAAATTCTTTTTTTGTTTGAAAGCGTATAATTCACAGTTGGTCCTATTTTAACCAGGTCAGGATCTGATGATGGGATCCTGGAGAAATCGAGGGAACTATTCAACTATTATAGGCACACCTATAGTGATTTGAGTATTTTTTACAGCATTTGCTTTCGGAAAAGTGGATGCTAAGTGAAGTCGGTTCTTTTTTGTTTAACATTTAAAATTATTTTACAATTATTAAAATTATTTTATATTCAGTTCGTAATGAAGTCATCAGAAAACTCATTCAATTGTTTGTCATTCATATTTTTCCTGTGTAATTAATTCCAAATTCAAACTAGTTTTTCAATATGGTGGGGACCATTGCTACTATCTACATTACAGGAGAGGCTGGGAAAACACGGATTATGGGCCAAGTAGGATAGGAATACGAGCCCGGTAATAAGTTTTCACGTCGAGACATGTTTAGTGCTTTTCTCAAAAAACGCGCGAAAATAACACCTAAAACCCAACAATTAAAGCCTAAAACATTTTTTGCACTCAGGTCAGGGTGTGTAAGTATAATGTACTCGTACTTAGGTCTCGCTGATCCAGCGTTCCCTAGTCAGGCAGTCACTACGGCACCCGAAACATGATGATTCCGGGCCTATTAGGTATCACTAACGTAACGACAACATTTGTGAGCATGTTTGAGAATATACAATTACTATCAGCCTACCCATCGACTTGTTCACTTAGAAAGTGAAATCAGCAAAAACAACTGTTTACACTACCACCGTGGAAACGCTTTTCCCGCTAGGCGGGAACGGAGGTTAATTTTCAAATGAAAATATGTCGCGTTGGTATTACATTGAAATCGTTTTGATGCGCGCGGTCATTTGAGCTATTCTCACTATGGATTTATGTGAAGTGGATCTAATTCTTCGGTCACAAGGTGAGGGCGAAAGAGAAGGTTATCTAGGGGTCTGTGTCTCGTTTTGACTAAGGAGGTAATGCCGTCATCAGACTATTAAAATGTCAATATGTGTCAAATGTGACAATTTTGTAACGAGTGCGAGAGAGACACCGCCCCCTGTTTTACTCGGTAATAAGGTTCAACTGTGATTAGGTAAAAAGTGTAAGAATTATTACATCCACTTGATATAAATCCATGATTATGGATGGTACAAGGAGGATATAATTATGTCTATGTTAAAAAATGTTAAAAAAGTGTCTGTCAAAAGGCGATAGCCTGATGGCGCCACAGTGATATTAAATTTGATTAAATTAATTTTGATATTAAAAAAAATAATCCATACATATTTACATTTAATAATTTTATTTAGAATATTAATTTTATTTAGAATGTCATATAAGTATTAAATATCGGTAATTCATTTCAAATGCTGAACTATACCTGGCGCCACCCGGATATATTTGGAACTATTGTTTAGTGCTTACCGCTGGACACTTTTTCGACCGTTTTCCTATAAGAGAGAACGATCCTCCTTGTACCATCCATATCCATGATTCTTACACATTTGTCACATCAGCCATTTGTCAAAAAACAAAATGTTATTTGTGTCATGTCATTAATTCAAAAAGGACAAAGGAGGTTTCGTACTCTTCAATGAGGATGTATTACTTCATGCAGGCTACTCCAAAATAAGAAATCGTAAATTGTTAATTTCTTCGTAACCACTACTCCGATCCGATTGGTATAAACCTTATGGGAGTACATCTACTGGTTCTAAATATTCTAAATACCCTAATGTATAATGTACGTTTTCGGCTTTATCCAATGGCTATGGACAACCTGTATAAAACGACCGCCGTGTCTAGATATTGAAAAACAAAGGATTTTAGCCTGAGACGTTAAGCATAGAAATAAGCTTAAAGTTTGAAAAGTATACAATGTGTAACAAAAATGCTGGTAACCCGTTTAAGGACGTGATTGGTTCTAATAAAGAAAAACAAAGAAAAAAAAATTCATGCGAAAAAAGAAATAGTTTTGTATGGAGAGCTGGCCGGCTAAGTCGAAGTGTCCCATACAAAAAAAAAATTCGCGTCCAAAAAAAATTTCCCCTACTTTTTCCTACTCGAAATACGACACCAATTTTGCCCTTAAACGGATCACCAGTATTTTTGTTAAACCCTGTATTATTTATATATGCTTCAAATGTCAAGCTTAAGAAGCTCGACCAAGAAAACAATTTTGGATATTTCAATCCTAAAGAATCAAAGGAATTGAAAGTTTTTATCGAGTTTCAGACGCAGTCACGAGCGTAAGCTAGTAGTTATCATAAATCATGACTTTATTCAAGTATCTTCAACATTGATGGCTAAAAATAAAATCATTTAAGTGCAAATTTAAGTACCTATTTGTTATCTGTTTCGATTCAGACCAGCTAATTATAAAACCGTATGTCGATAATGGAGAGGGGAAATTCCAGTCGCTTGCCCGAGCAGACAAATCGAATGCTCCATCGAATCGTTACAAGGTTTATGTTATGAAGTACATTCTCTGATTACGAGTAGGGAACAACAAACTTCAAAATCCAAAATTTATAACAAACTCCCTTCGGAGATAAAAAGTGCGGGTAGTACCCACGTATTTTTGAATAAATTAAAAAGGTGGCTACTAAACCATACTTTTTACAGTCTCACAGAGTTTTATGACCTACCTAATTAGGAAAACACTTAATTTAAAATCTAATTCAATAATTAAGTACCTATAAATAATGTATTAATAAATAAGTACCAATGTAATGTAATTTGACATGTAATATTTTAAATACATATTATAAATAAATGACTATGACTAATGACTATGACTATAACTATGAACCTCAGAGTGCTGGTGGCTTGGCGCCTGGCGATAAGACGTCAGACTTTCAATCCGAAGGTCTCGAGTTCAAACCCGGCTCGTACCACTGAGTTTTTCGGAACTTATGAACGAAATATCATTTGATATTTTACCAGTGAAGGAAATTATCGTCAGGAAACCGGATCTTATCCCAACAAGGTCAGATGGCAGTCGCTTTCGTAAAAACTTGTGCCGACGCCAATTCCTGGGATTAGGTTCCCGAGCGGATCCCAGGCTCACTAGAGCAAAAAAACTGGGACAAACGCTAGGAGGAGAGAGTAGGGAACCTGCCTATTTAACGAAAAAACGCTCTAAGTGATATTGCTCGGATTTTGACGCTGTCGGTGGCGAATGTATGAGGTCCCTTTTACGAGGACAGGCAATTTGGAGCGTTTTTAAGTGAACTAGGCGTAAAACGCTCGGAGCGTTTTTTATGAGGCAACAGTAAGACTGTCGAAATAGAAGAAAAAACTCTAAATCTAAATCTATGATTATCTGGAGCGGGATTCATGTAAACGCGTTTGTTGAGAATCGGCTGAAAATTTGGTCTGGCATGCCAAGTGAAGTAGCTTGAAGAGCTTCATTAAGAAACTAAATCATATCCCGCGCACGAATTCGGATCATGCGCGGGCGTTCAAGAGATGCCGATTTAACTGAACCAACGCACTTAGGTATACTTACGTGTGCATAAGGTTATGGTAATTACTCGTAAATTTACGATATATATACATTTAGATGTCAGACGGCTCGTGGAATTGAAGCGCGGTTACCTATACATATGTATGAGTTTTGCGAAACTTACTTTATAACTAGCTGACCCGGCGAACTTGGTACCGGCGACTACATTTTTTTTCTCCAATATTTTAATAGTTATTCCGTTATTCGGGGCGGAAATAAATCTAAAAAATCATACATCATTAAAATCGGCTAAGCCGTTCCTGAGTTTATAAATGGTGTAACCGACACGATGTTTTATATACAACTATATATTTCATTCGCATATTTTATATTGTGAGGAAATTGGATCCAAGAATGCATAATTTCTCCGGTGAGTTTAAACAAACAACTGCATTGCCTGTGCCAATTATCTAGAGAACTTTGGTGGAAACCGGGCTAAAATACAACCAGGCACTGACAATAAAGAGTAGCAGGTTAGTAATTTGAAATATTCTACTACCCATAGACTAATAACCCAAGACCCCGCATAGCCGGGCGACCCCCGCTGCCACGCTCGAAGTAATTTCACCCTATAGTGAGACACTAATTTATTGTAAGTGACAGTAAACATAGTACGTCTCCATGGCAACCACTAATGTCTGACTCTCTCTTACGCCCCACGGAACAATGGCACGTTCCCTGTCTAGCATTGCGTGTTCCCCTCTCGCACCCCTTCTATTTGGCAGCTTAGGTTTCAAAGAAAAAACGCGCTAAGCGGAGTATAGAGATATCTTGTATATGCTACTACCTAATTTATATATTTACCTACCGTCTCATTCAACGCTCATGTAAGTTCCGCTAATAAGGCCACGTAATGCCAGCTCAGAACATCTGCATAATGACGCAGATAGCAGCGTCGTGAAGCAGACGTCTGATAACCCTCGTCTGAACTGCGTTTCATGCAGCCCTCCTATTTAAGTCAACAGACTACTGTTGTTCACAGTTATTTGACGACTTCTACACATATACTTAATGAAAATGGGAACGGGTCTTGGGAACTTCATGTAAAAATGTATCCCATCAAAAACATAAAAAGCCAAGTTCTTAAACGGTTTTGCTAATAACAGAAATGAGATCTAAGTGGAAACCAAGTTCTTTCAAACCTTCTTAGAACACTGTTTCTGTCATACATAACGTTTTTTAATTACTTAAAATGATTTGTTGTGCATGTTATTTCCTACTTAATAGTGCGATTTGACAAGATTTTTCTTTTTCAAATATGTACCTTATCTTCGACGCACTTATTTGAAATACATGGATGGTAAACATAGACATAAACAAAAAGGAAGATGAGTGACGTTCATATAACAAAACTGAAATGTGATCCAGCACCTACACACTTGTAAAATGCTACACACCGCTATAATGTATAGACATCATGGGCAAAAGAGATAAGCCTATACTTATAATTAATTTTGTATTAAGCAGAACGTCTGCTAACGATACCACAATGCTTAGAAAAAATTGAAAAGTAGAAAAATCCACCGCCTCAGGCGAGACTCGAACTCGCGACTCTGGGATACATGCCCATCGCTCTGTCCAACTGAGCTACTGAGACACACCTGATGGCTGCGAATTTCTCCACTATATCCCATATGCGTCTTAGGGGGACGCCGAGCGACATCTGCCGAAAAAGTCTTATACTTCTCAACCGGCCATCGGAGTCCCAAGTTGTATTGAGAATTCACCGATAATAATGCGCTAATTGTAGTATGGGGTAGCGCGATGGGCATGTATCCCAGAGTCGCGAGTTCGAGTCTCGCCTGAGGCGGTGGATTTTTCTACTTTTTCATTTTTTCCTATACTTATTAGTTAACACGGGTATGCAAGGGAGACCTCCATATTTTGCGCATTGCACAAAGTGTGGCTGAGAGGCTCTGCTACCCGACTAATTCAATATAGGTCCCGGAACCTATATTTGATGGCACACAATTGAGCGCCTGGTACCATATCTCCCTTTTTGTATAAATCAATGATGGTAAACTCAATTTTTAAGCAATTGGAAAACGTTATGTAATTTATGTATGACAGAAACAGTAATCTAAGGAGATTTGAAAGAACTTGGTTTCCAGATAGATCACTTCTTTTATTAATTATTAGCGAAATCGTATAAGAATTGCGGATTCATTCACATTTAAGTGTTTTGACGGAATATAATATTTTTTTGCGAAGAAATAAAAAATATTAATGTATTTACACATTTTACCATTTTAACCTTTTCACCTAAGTTCATAAGGCAGCAGTGAGTTTAACTAAATCATATAAAATTTGAAAAATTTGCTGTTTTTAGGCTTTTTCTATTGTTACACACGATTGTCAAGCTGGATGCCTTTAGGAAGTAGTCAAAGGTTTCGATGAGTGAGTAAGTGGTAAAAGATTTTCGGTATGATTAGAGATTTTTAGCTAAAATTCAGGATTCAGTAATAAATAAGAAGATAGTCTTACAAGACACAAAATTGGAAGTGTGAAGGTTAAATAGGTTTCAAGTTATTGAGGGGTTAACAGTGCTCCCAAATGCTTCGCGTAAATATAGCCACGCCTGTGATCTGTCAAGTCATCTGTGTCGCCTCGGATCTTTTCTCTACGAACTTTGCTGACACACTCCCGTGTGTCTAGATATATAAGGCAGCCTTATTTAATTGTCATTGAGTGTAGACGGATGACATTTACTTTAAGAACCAATACCAGTCGAACAGTAAGGAGGAGATACTTTCGAACCATTACGTTTGTGGGTGTGACCACGGTCCATACCAATGAGTTTCTTGAGAACTTATGTATGAAACACCTGTCATGTGTACTTATAATTGGTACAAAATAAAGTAAGAAAAATCGGAGTAATCCCATCAAGGTCTAGTTTCCTGTCCAATACTATCCTTATTGCTAGATCCGGGCATCTGGCAGCTTTTAATGGGTGGATGTGAGAGTGACAGACAAGCAAAATTTTTGAATTAGAAAAAAAGTAATACCAAAATAGGTAAAAGCGGCCGAAGTTGTCTTATTTATAGGGGACGGGCCTATATTTTAACATTAGAACAAAAAACATTGCGTAATATTTCGGAAACTGTAGCCGACAAACTATGAATTAGGTACATTATACGTCGTTTTGGACTACTTTCCCCCATCAGAAACTTTTGGCAATATTATAATCTAATTATTTATATAATTTTTCATAATACTGCATCAAAACCAGGACTCTAGGATTTGTATTCTTAAAGTGGTTTGCATTCTTTGACCTCCACCACTTTACAGCTACCAGATGTCCGGATATAATATAGCATAGCAAACTAACGAGAGGGGTTTCGTCGCTCTCACTATTGTGTCATATCTGACGTGGCTAGCCCTCCGTCTATTAGGACGTGTCGGTCGTCCTTGGATTCCAGTTCTTGGATTTCGGCATTTTTGCGAATCCTCCAGCTACCATCGTCTCCTTTAATGGGTCCCAGAATCTTTGATAACGTTGTATTGGAGTTGCGTCGGAATATTTTTTAAACAAATTTTGATATAAGTAACGATAAGCGTCTGAATCTTCTTCAGACGTTCTGACTTAGGCGCTAGCTGTATTGTGTGGTTAATACATTGGAGTTGTATTGAAGTAGGATCGTGTCTAATCTAGACGTGTTTTAAAATTAGAATACGCATGAGCTCATGACGATCAGTGCTGACGGGCAAAGGCTGACGTTCAATAGCAAACCGAGCAGCATTTGAACGTCTATTATTAATTAAAAATAAATCTACAAGTAATGCATGTCTGTCTCGAGCTAAACCTCACAATATATCATTACAATAAAATCGATACCTATCTCAAGTATCATAACCATTAAAAGTGTTTCTTCATCGAACATTCACGAAGCGCCTGAATTGACAAGTCATTTAATTATGACTGTACAAAAAGCTTCTAAAAGCAGCCCAAGGCCTGTGTTCGGCATTTGACGATCACACGCAGAGTTTAGAGAGGCAAACAACCATAAGTACCTGCCTATTATAATACCTAGGCGGTAAATACTAAATAATACATGTGACACTTGTTTGGAAGTTACAATTTGGCGGAGGGCGCCTACGTTGTACAGTCACCGGCAGTACCTTCCTACACGAAGGCCGCAAAAATATGTGACACGCTCTTATGGCTCTACAAATAAGACGTGTCACTTATTTTTGCGGCCTTCGTGTAGGAAAATATTATTGCCGGTGACTGTACACACAAATCGAATAAAAGCGGGTTCATTCTTTTGAAAATGCAGTACTAGTTTATTTGTTTTTAGTGATTGTCGGTAGATAATTTACAACAATTCTGATTAGAAATATTCAATTTAGTTCAAATACCTGCTTCTGTTTCGAGGAACCAACGTAAACCTTAATAAACTATAAAGTATTTTATTTTATTTTAGCAATTAATAAACTGGCCCTATCTCAGAAGCCGGTGACTGTACTATTTCCATATCTCTACCTATTTATCTAGTTTAATATACTTCACGTAAGAGACTCACGAGTTATATGCCGACATTCACTTCGAGATTCGAATTCGCATTGTTTCTTGAGTCACCTTTGTTTGTTAAAAAATGGAAATCTATTTCATAAAATACTTTTCCATTTTCGAACGAGCAGAGCATAAGCGAAGCAAGTTCTTACAAACAACTTCTGGCTACTGGGACGTCTCGGCATTTCGATGGCTTTCTGATTTTGGGAGTTGGTTCCGCGATAACTTTAATAACGCTTTTCTGATCTTAATGAAATTAGTTGGGGTTGTAGCAGAGATACATATAATTTGAGAGTTCGTATATGAGCAGGATCGACCAAGGGGCCATGGAGCTAGAAGGCGCAAAAAAATCATCATAAGTGTCTTGTTATATTGGTCATCTCGTTTGCTAGGAAATCGCGAGTTCTGAGTTCGAGGCGGACTACTAGGTTAAATAGATTTGAGTCTCTGGTATTAAAATTTAATTTTTCTGTGGTCTATCGTCAATGTATTTGAATGTATCTGCTATTTATTGAGAGTTGGCGCGCAAGTTAAGACGATTGTCGCCGGAGTGTCCTTGAGCGTTTGGGCGCTCTCTACCCGCGCCACCCGCGCACCCTTCTCATTGCGATCGTGCGTAAATCCGCCGCGATGTACCGCAATAATGTTCAAAGAATATGACTTTACTCAGAGGCGCGCGGGCAGATTTATAATAATCATACCTAATCCTTTTGTGGATGTTTTGTGATTTGAATACTGTGATTAAGTACTACGGTGACATTTTTTAGGAATGCTACTAAATAAGATAAGTAATAACGATCTCGATTAGTAGATTTTTATGTAAAAAAATGAAAACCTAGATTTTGAATTTGAAGTACCTACAGTGCGCGGCAAAATATTTATGAATTTACGAAATATGGTTAAAAATATTCCGCATATCAGAAAAAAAAAATACTGACTAGTACAGCAAAAAAAACTGAATGCACATCAAAGCGGTGTTTTCATGTGAATTTGGATTTTTTTTGCTGTGCAAGTGAGCTTAATAGATGGTTATTTTTTTGTTGCGATTTTAAATATTAACCGTAAAAAATCACTTAATTACGATAAATTAACAAAACTAAGCCTGTTGCGAGTTGCGAATAGTAAAAATGCACATGTAAGGAGCGGTATTTGTGCACGAAATCGTCATACAAACAGCGCAAACACTTCTTAGGGTTCCATGGCCAAAATGGTAAAAACGGAACCCTGAAAAGTTTTTTGAAACATGTCCGTCTGTCCGTCCGTATGTCACAGTCATTTTTATTATAAAACACATATTACTGAAATTTTATCTAGAGGTGTGTTTCATGTGCCGCTACTTAGTTTTCTGGCTAAATTGCTAAAAAAAAATCTTTTAGGTGAGGCACTCCATACATATGCCAAACTAAATGTCAAAAATATTTTTTTTGTAAATATGAACATGTTGTACGATACGGCTTTAAAAAAGCTGTTTTAAACTTTTTTATTAAGTCGATATTTTCAGAAATAATTGCTTCGAAAGTCTAAATATAATAGCCCCCATCTAACTTTTAATCCGTAAGTTTAAAAAATATGAAAAAATACCAAGAAGGCTTAGTACTTAATTTTCTACAAAAATTGTTTCACATATTATCGGTTCATCCGTTTTTGAGTTATCTCCAAGAAACTACTTTCTACGGAACCCTACATTATACATGGTCCGATACAAACTTGGCCGGTCTTTTAAAGATATTTGATAGGTAGTATTAACCCTTAGTAGTAATTTATTTATTCACTTGTGTTGATAATTAATATAAAATTTGTATTTATTTGCATTTCACTGATATAGTAAAGTTTTTTTTAGGGTAGTCAACGCGCATGTGAATCTTCTGGGGTTGCAGGCGTCCATAGGCTTTATAACTGCTTTCAATCAGGCGGGTCGTATGCTTGTTTGCCAGCGTCGTGGTATAAAAAAAAGCTTTATTTCCTTTATTCTTACATACATTGAACTCTTAAATATCAGCAATTTTTTATTAGATTCTCAATCAGGCTTTGCTCAGTGATAGTTAGTAGACTGAAATTTGGTATGAGTAATTATGTGTTTTAATTACGCCTACAAAGTGGTAAAACAATAAGTATCTGAAACCCATAGTTGGATAGGTCTTTCAAGAAGAATATGCCTTGAACAACTTTTGGATAAAACGAATACTTTCGTAAATATTAGCTTCGAAAGTTAAAATGCTCTTTGATTTTTGAACCGTGGGTCCAAAAAAATTGGGAAAATTCCTGGAAGTGAGGCCATTGAAATACTTATCACGTTTTTTCAATAAAAACTATATGGAATAAAATCCATTTTTGAGTTACGCCTATAGTAAAATAACGTAAGTGCCACAAAATATTTCTTTATAGACTACCTTTTGAATGGATGAATTGTAACAGGCCGGCAACTACGGATCCCTACACTGAGCATAGCCCGATATTCTCTTGGCCGGTTTATCTGCAATCCTTTGCAGTTTACTTCGCAATTTCTAGATTTGAGGAATTAGTATAAAGTATAACATTAAAGATTGTGTTTAATTTTAAAATAAAACGCATATTACATTCGTTTAGAACACGGTATTCTTAAATAAATATGTTTAAATATATTCGGTTCTTTGGATTATAAAAAACTTTTATTAAATTAATTATTAGTATATTGTATTGCAGTACTAGCAGATTTCAACTCGACGACTAATGCCTATTTTGCGTGATGCATGCGTCTACTAAAACATAATAATTTTAGTTTACTTACATGACCAAATTTGTTTTCAGAGCAATGTGAGATTCATGATTTTTGTTTTTTCTCCATTTTTATTTCATTTGTTTTTTACTTGTATTATAATCTAAATAAAATACACTTTTTATACGAACGTACATAAACATGCATACGAGTACATTATCTTAAAAGATAAAACGTCTATACATTATTGATTCCGGGAAGACACGTTATATCCGCACCGCATGAACCCTCTGCAGTTATTTAGTCTTTAGGCACAGTAAGTCCGATATTATTCCTCACGGGCCAAGCACAAGTATATGTAGTACAAGGGAAGCACGGAGCGACGAGTGACACAGCCTCCTCGTCTCAAAGCTAGCTCACGACTGCCAGCAACGCCGTTTTCGAGCTAATAGCGCACGAAATGGGGAATTATGATCAAGTTGTTTAAGAAAATTTAATCAATTTAAATATCCTACGTTGAGTTTGTAGTGTTCTGTAGTACATATTTTTTAGTTCAACAATATTTTAAATCGAATGAGCCGTTCAGTAGATATAAGCAAAATTAACCGTAAAACGACATTTCGTTACATTTACATAACGGAGAAACTATACGTTACACGATTTATTCAAACGTTGACAATGTTGTACATGAAATGGTAAATAACATATATTTTTTTCAAAAATTTTGAATGACCCGTTATTGAGATATATCCCTTAGAAAGTAACAGTTTTCGGCCACAATCAGCGCCTAGCGTCTTAAGTATAGGTAGTTTAAGATTACTTTAGGATAAGTACTTGTTTTGTTCCGTTAACCATGCCATGTTAATATAATTTGTGTGAAATCTCAGTGGGATTTGTGCTAGGATATAATCTGTACCTATTTACCTCCATGATTTATTTTTGTACATGTGGCTTGTATCTGTTTTTCTCCCCAATAAATAAAATGAAATAAAATAAAGTTGACTGTAATATTTTTTTAGTTTTTCAAAGAGCTACTTATAAGTAGCCATATCTTGTAACATATTTAAGGTAGACAATCGATTTCCGACTCAAATTGTCGAAAATTAAAAGGCCTTCAAAATCGCCAAAGCAACCTTATTAATAAAACTTATAAATTATAAGAAAAAAAACCGGCCAAGAGCGTGTCGGGCCACGCTCACTGTAGGGTTCCGTAGTTTTCCGTCCGTCACAGTAAGTGTCCCCACTTAAGAGTTAATAACACCGCCATGTAGGATATGATATGAGTGTTCCACGTACAGCGACATCTATCGGCAAATTAAGTAAACTATTGCGCGCGAGCATAAAGTATGGAAGATGATTTTTATGGGATAATTCTTTATTGCGTGAACCGATTTTCACCGTTTTTACTTTATTTGAAAGCACGTCATTTCATTGTAATTTTGTAGAAATTACAGGTACAATAAACACCTGCTTATACGGTTAAATTACAAACTTAGTTCAGAAATCATTTTGTATTTTTTTTTCAAAAACTATTCATCCTATCAAGTTCAAAATAATTATCCTAGAAAGTTTTTATAAAGTTCTACTTTTGAGATTTTTTTCATATTTTTAAAACTTATGGTTCAAAAGTTAGAGGGGGGGGGGACGCATATTTTTTTACTTCTGGAGCGATTATTTCCGAAAATATTTACATAATCGAAAAATGATTTTAGGAAATCCCTATTCATTTTTAAATACCTATCCAATAATATATCACACGTTAGGGTTGAAATGAAAAAAAAATCACTCCCCACTTTACATATAGGGGAGGTACCCTAATAAAAATAAAAAAATCCACTTTTTATTTTACCACTTTGTCGGCGTGATTGATATACATATTAGTACCAAATTTCAGCTTTCTAGTGCTAACGGTCACTGAGATTATCCGCGGACGGACGGACGGACGGACGGACGGACGGACGGGCAGACATGGCGAAACTATAAGGGTTCCTAGTTGACTACGGAACCCTAAAAAATATAAAAATATCTGTAGTTTTTAATTTATTGCTCAGTCAGCACAAGCAACCAGTTGTAGCAAATAAAGATGTAAATAGCCTTAACTAGTCCCAAAAACACATCAAAAATTCAGAACTACATCACGCTTTGTTATTTTAGCAATTTTGATTGTTTAATTTCACGGGTCTAACTGTACGTTGCCAACATTGTATTCAATTAATAAAAGCGTAGGCGCTAAGCGACAAATGGTACTTTTTGATGTAGTCTAGACTATCACATAATTGTTAATCTAAGTAGATACTACACTTTATTTTCCCTTTATTTCCGATGTAAGGTCAATGAGGCTGATTCCGCCATAGGGACTATTTCGTCCATTAGCGCTTTCTTTTGTCACAGTACCATAATAAGATAATAGGTACTTAAGGTCAATGAAGGTAATTCCGTCATAGTCCGTCCATTAGCGTTTTTCTCGATTGAAAATCAAAGAAATTAGTGGAGTACGGGAACGCCTTTTTAATCACAAGTCCGATTTTATTTTGTGATCTGTTAGAATACATTAATTTACGTTTGTATTGCGCTAGGTATAATACATGTAATTGTTTGCTACACATAGAAAAGATTATGTAAGTTTTATTTTTCTCCACCAGGCTATCGCTTTTTACTATTGCAACATAACTTCACATTTTATAACGGTTTTGTCAAAAGCATATGTCGTCTTAGCCATTTGTAATTCGTTCAGAATTCAAGGTCACATAATCTATTGACCAAACTGTTATAAAATGACAGATGATGTTGAAATAGTTGAATGCAATAGTATGGTAAAGGAAAATATATCTTGTATAATATTTTCTTGTTGTTATTAACAAATATCTATATAATACTTAGCGCGACGTCAAAAACTGTTAGAAAATATTTTTTACTATAAGTAATCATATCATATTCTCTAACTAAAAAAGAAAATCGCACTTGTGAGTTTTCGAAGCTCAAAACTGTTCGCGTACTGTACTAAATATACGCTACGCTAGTGGACGGAATAGTCCCTATGACGGAATTATCCTCATGGACCTTAAGTACCTATTATCTTACTGTTTGTAAAAAAAACTGGCCAAGTGCGAGTCGGACTCGCCCACCGAGGGTTCCGTATAAACCTGTAGGTATATACAACTTAAGGAATACTATTTATCTCTTCCTTAGGTTTTTAAGTTGACACTGTTGTTTCTTATTGTGTGTATTATATATGTACGTATA
The DNA here is from genome assembly GCA_947086415.1 of Pammene aurita. Classification (NCBI taxonomy): domain Eukaryota; kingdom Metazoa; phylum Arthropoda; class Insecta; order Lepidoptera; family Tortricidae; genus Pammene; species Pammene aurita. Next base: position 14,226,095 of record OX352292.1, on the reverse strand, counting down.
TGTATGTTTATTTTGTATTTATTTAAGTATGTATATTCATATGAATGTGCTGTGTTATCTATTTCGTCTCTTTTGTTTCTATGCACCACCTACTGCTTATTGTTTTTCTCTAGTCTCCACTACCCAAAGGTTGTCTGGAAGAAATCGCTCATTAACGATAAGACCGCCTGTTGTTACCTCTACCTAAATTTATCTAATTGTAAAATTTGTGCTTGTAACTGTATGAGGTGTGCAATAAAGAGTATTTATTATTATTATTATTATATAGGGGTAGTAACTTTAAAATTATTAAAAATATTTTTATTATATGATGTAGCTAAAAATTTACGGTTTTCGCATTTTTTTCTTTATCTGTGCTATAATACGTTGCTTAGTACCAAATTTCAAGATTCTGAGTTCACGGGAAGTACCCTGTAGGTTTTGATTCCCTTGTGAGTTTCGACAATTTGCGGAAATTTGCGGCATAAACGGCTGTATCTTTTGATTGCGTTGGCTTAGGAGTTTTATGTTTTCACAGCTCCAAGGGACAGTAGACCTGAGTATTTGATATAAATTTCAGCTTGATACCTCCACGCGTTCCTGAGAAAAAGGGTCGTGACAGACGGACGGACGGACGGACGGACAACAAAGTGATCCTATAAGGGTTCCGTATTTTCCTTTCGAGGTACGGAACCCTAAAAAAGGCGAATATTGCAAAAGGTACCTATTCAGATCCCATATTATTGTGAATCATTTGCAACCAAACTTATTCTCCCACCCTATTGCTTACCAGTTACCACAGGCAATAAAATCAGATCACGTCCTCTTTAAAAAAAAGAATAAGAAATCTGTACCCTGAAAAACTTTGCTACCAGGATAGGCGAAACAATTTACTACATATTTTTAACAAAAACGCGTCAGAGAAGCACTCGAAGACCTATTTAAGAGCAAGAAATCCTCACCATTTTGTAGTAGGTACATTGTTCCCACCTTATAGAAACTTCAAACAAAGAAATATTAAAGACTGTCGATCTCTATACATACAGGTACAAAGTTTGTTTCATTTCATACCTCTACAAAAAATAGGGATAATGGAGTTCTATATTTTAATAATTTGGTTTGAAAGACTAAAATTCGAAAAATGTGCTCTACGTTCCTAATAATAAACGAGATAATCTACAAGTAAGAATTAAGCTTACAGTACAGATAAGATAATAGTTGGCAGATCTATTTATTTATAGAAATGCCGTTAAAAACTTCGAAATCGATATACATCTTTTCAGGTCTATGTGAAATAGAATTGGCAACATAAAAGTGTGCATTTATAAAAATATACGTGGAGAAATTAAATAAAACTAAATATCCAAAAGCAATAATAAATGGACGGATATAAATCTCTTCAAATTCTTAGATGTAAAAAAGTATTTACAAAGTGCGAGACAATTAATCTTTATCTTGGCATCTAAAGCGTAAAGCAAAGGTTAAAACCAAATATTAGAACCCATCTAACGTACGTATAACCTTATACAAAAATGGTAAAGGATACCTGCAAGACTTTCTTTCTATTGTAAAGGTAATATCACCAGTCTTTATTATTTACTTAATCTTGTTCGGAGCTGCGCCCGCACGTACGTGTTCCATAAATTAAAGAATACCTCTTTAATTTATGGAACCCTAAGGAATGCATTTACGATAATTTGCCAGTGATACAGTGCTACCGGTTTTTTTTGCAAAATGTTGTACTCGTATTCCACTGATCGCTTGATACGTAATTGGAGAGGCGTCCATATAATCGAGTCCTACCGACATTCCAGATAGTTGAGAACTATTCTTCTCCTCATAGCAAATAGTACGAAAAATGTTGACATTCCTCCACCGATATGAATAGGGATCAGATTTAATTATAGCACAGTTTTAAAATAAGTGATTTTTTCAAAGGTGATACAATCATTAAAATTTAAGTGTAGGTCACCCATACCAGCCTGGTCACCCTGTGAAGGCGTAGTCGACGAATTTATTATTAATCTGACATAAGGGTTTTCTATCTAAATTTTCTTCGCCTCACAGTAAGGCTAACTAGGCTTACGTTGTGGGTACGACTACTATACGCCGAACGTCGAAAAACAGCCAAAACTCAAGTAATGGATGAGAATGTTCATGTTAATCTCTCTTCTCCAGCTTCGCATCCAGGGTGACTGCTGACTAGGCTAGGGGACTGTTGTATAACGGTACAGATCCCAAGGGTATATGGTATCCTGATTTGTATAAAGAATATTAATTCTTAAAACAGTAGCAGCAGAAGTCCACAGGGAACGGCATACTGTGTCACCGTGCATAAGAGCTTTATATACTTAAGAAAAGCAGTTGAATTTAGAATTTATTTCGATTAAATACGATACATAATTGATTTCGTATTCAAATGACTGGTACAACTCTTATGTGTGATTGGTTTACACATTCACATGCAAGCCATTGAAGGCAAAGTTTTCAAATGAATTGACTCCTGAATACGATAGACATAGGAGGCTTGATACTTGCCAGAGACCTAAATACCTCGATATGAATAGCAGACACCGTTTTAGAAACGGTACAAGTCCAGTAAACAGGTCCAGTAACGTTTATTCAACTAATATTAATAGTGACCCTGTGAGCTTTAGAACTGGCAAGCATATCTGGAACTGAATAGCTCTTGAATGGCTCCGCCAATATACAAAATGTTAGCGTATTCTCAGTCTTAAACTCCATAGACTATAATGGTGCTTCCTTTCCTTCTCCCTTTCTAAGTATTTTTTGGCAATTTCCACCATTTTTAACATTTTCTAAAACAAAACGACAATAGTTATTTAGTATACAAGGGGGCAAAGTTGATGTTTAACCTCTCGTGCTTTTATGGAGACCCAAGCTAGCGAAAGATTCCAAAATTGAATCTTGAGCGTACGAGGGCCTCAAGGTATGAAAGTGTGAAAAAAATTTGTTACCGAGTATAATACAACAATTTTCACCACACCACCACATGAAAAACATGCTATAAAAAACAAAGATCCCGACTAATTGAGAACTTCCTTCGAAAAAAATATATAAAAAATCGAAGCCAAATGAATGCTTTCAAAATTATATATTTCAAAATCATGTCTTTACAATCCACACATGTAGATAACATGCGTTTTCCCCCACCGCTTTCAAGGGATAAAGAGATTCCGAGGTGGAATGGTGAAAAAAAAAACGTAACTATAGAAACTGCTCACAAAATTTCACGGGAATCGGTTGAGAAATGTGACATCTAGAGAAGAACAGCCGGACAGACGCCGAACGGACATACGACAGTTGAAACCAGTAACGTACAGTCAAGTTCGAAAATATAGACGCGATTTATTTGATAATAATATATGTTTACGACTTCATAATAATAGGATTAAGGTCGTTTACCTTGATTGTACAAGTGTACACTGTCATGTACCTTAAATTAGGGCGTTGAGTTTATTTTTTTTTTACATATTCCAGTCGAGTATTCTATAGCATTTTATAAACAGTTTGTTGTCAACCCTAGCATACCTAAAAGTTGTCTGTTTTGTTGTAAGTAGGGCAGCATTAGCTCTTTTCTAAGTAGCTTACTGGTATTTTACTTAAACGCGTCTACAAAATGTTCCTAGCAAAAGGCAACTGATTGTTGGTTAGGTAAGGTATCAAAAGCGTTACTGCCATTATACAAGGTGTAACCAAATACTGGTGATCCGTTTAAGGGAATAATTGGTTTCGTATTTTAATTACAAAAAAGTAAGGAAAACACTTTTTCACGCGAAAAAAAATTGGTTTGGTATGGAGAGTTGAACGGCTGACGACGGGTTCCATACAAAATAGTAGTTTTCGATACAAGTGCGAGAAGTATATCAATTCGCACGTGTACCGAGGTTACTTGACCCGAGCCGACAGGCGAGGGTCAAGACTCGGGACGAGTGAAAATGACACTTCCGCAACGTGTGTCGAAAAAAGTTTTTTAATACAATTGCGAAAAAACTACAATGAAATAAAATTACATATATATTCTGTCAGTGTACGAAAGACAGCTTCATTCAATCGCGCGTTGTTCAAGTAATACTATTGGGTCTCGCATAATATTCCTTTATGTCCAATCGCGCGTAGTTCAGGTTCAGGTGGGTCATTTATAAGCGGGTCTCGCATAATACTCGTTTATTTAACCCTTTATAAGGCAAAAGGGTGTCAGAAATTTGACGAAATTGAACCCTATCACTTTGAAATAAAGTTCAAATAATGGTGGGAAATATATTCCCTCTGCCTTATAAAGGCTTAAAATTCTGATCGCAAATCGTGCGTAAAGTCTAACTTTACGCACGATTTGCAGATCAGATTACTTTTTAGCACTAGTGCATAAAATCAAATTTTACGCACGATTTGCAGCTACATAAACTAAACTTTTTGAGCAAAACAAGTTTTTTTCTCTAAAAGTCTAAAAAATGCGCCTCCTATTTTGTCTTAGTCGTAATACGATACCAATTGTGCCCTTAAACGGGTCACCAGTATATTTTCACTTCTCATGCTCGTAAAGTTCGACTTTAAGTCGTGCGTGGACGACATAACATCGTATTTTAAGCTCTAGGGCATAAAGTAAAATTTTCTTCTAAGACTAATAATGTGGCTCAACAGCCAAACAGAGTCAAAATATATCGCACAATTTAATTGCGCATTAAAATTTCGTAGAATACTGAAACTTGTTCTTTTATTATATTCTTGCTATAATTATTAGAATTGCGTGTTTACTATAATTACATAAATTAAATCAAATAAAATAGGAGTTGATAATACTCGTAGTTTAGAAATGCCCCTAAATGTTTTTTTGACTTGGCAGAAAACAAGTATCTATGTCTAAATTCACATGTTGAAAATTAAAAAAAAAACATAAAAAAATTCATTGGTGGGAACCATATTTCTTTTCATTTTAATATTTTTGTTACAACTTGAAATTGTTTTACCATTACCGATAAATAATTTCCTCGCAATTGAAGTGAAAATTAGAGTGTAACCCTCGTCCATAAAACCCATTTTACACTCGACTTTATATCAATCCTCGCTCGCAAGCTCGCTCGGATGGATAAACGCCTCGCGTAAAATCGTACGTTTTATGCACTTGTTGTACAATCTACTATTGTTACAACCTGTATAAGGATGATATTATGTAAAAAACGCCACCATTAAAATAAGCGCCGTAAATCAGCAATATTATCTTTAGATTAGAAACGTCACATTTTGGCCACTTGTTTACTAAGTATGGAACATGCAAGAAATAGTTAATAGGTACCTACTCCGGTAGTATGTTATGTATGATCGTACTTAAATGGGTAATTTAGGCAGGTGTTTTATTTAATAACGCAACAGATTTATTAAGTTAATACCTAGTTAACCTTCAAAATGTATGAAATTAGAAAAAAATACGCTTAAAGAAATTTTTCTTTGCCTAAAATATGGTACCTATACCATGCTATACTTACCTAATATTGTGAACGTACCTATACTAGTGAGCACGACCAAGGGCCCGTTTCTCAAAAGCTTGTAACTTGTAATACAAGCGGATGTCACTTTTCGACATGTTTTGCTAGAAAGGGACTTCCGCTTGCATTACAAGTTACACACTTTTGAGAACTGGGCCCCAAATCGCGGAATACATTATATTTATTACACGGAATACATTATGGTTGACTGGTAGAGAATGCCTTAAGGCATTAAGTCCGCCTTTTGTACTTTATAATTTTTGTGCAATAGTTTAAAATAAATAAATAAAAATATTTATACATTTATCACAATCTCCCACAAATCCCACAATATCTCTGCTTCGCCTTAAGGTTGACTGATAGAGAATACCTTATAGCATTAAGACCGCCTTTTGTATTTTAAGATTTTTTTTTGTGCATTAAAGGTTAAATACATAAAAAAAAAATTTAAGACGTCCTGTTATTATGGCCGTCTCTTTTTTTTAACAAATAATTACATATTGAATTTTACTTCATCATTTCAGCCATTTGTCGCCTACTGCTGAGCATAGGCCTCTCTTCCAGTAGGTACGCCATTTCTTGAGCTTATGATATCTCATCCAGAAGTGACCCGCGATCTTCCGAATGTCATCCGAATTTTACTTATTCAACTTATAGTCAGTAGTTTTTATTCTAAATGCTCAATTTCGGCAAGTTGATGAATGTCGGCATTGGTTAAAAATTTCGGTTGATGTCATCGGCCGGCTCACTCCCTCGCCGCACCGGTTTTCCTGCCTAATTATTTTCTCTGACCTGACCGTTGAGGGGTTCCCTATTTAGGTACTTGTTATTTACCCTTTCGGCAGGAAATAACAATACAATCCGACAGATAATCGGCGTCTGGACACTCGCAACATTAAGCGCGTTGCATTCCTTTACTCATAAAACCTGTATTCTGCTCCTTTTTTGACCAACTCCATACTAATAAATAAATAAATATTATGGGACAATTTCACACAAAATCGACCTCCCACGGTAAGCTCAATAAGGCTTGTGTTGTGGGTAGTAGACGACGATATATATATATATATAGATAAATAAATACATAGAAAACAGCCATAACTCAGGAACAAATATCTGTGATAAAACTGATAAACATACAAATAAATGCCCTTACCAGGATTCGAACCTGGGACCTCTTGCTTCGTAGGCAGGGTCACTATCACTACCGACTGGGCTAGGAGGCCGTTAAACTACAATCTGTTCACCCCAACAGTAGGTTTCGGGAAAGTAAAATAACTCAGGGTGCTGTAATTTTAAAGTTCAGTACAGCTTTGACCCCGGGTATGTCCATAAACTACGTTCGGGTCCGGACATGGGTATGTCCTTGAATTACGTCCAAAAGAGAGGTATGGGTACTGCGAATGTGTGGTAGACATCTCGCTATGTGTGGTAGGACACAGCACAGCGAATGTCATCTAGCTCAAATCTGGAGCAGAGCCCGACTGGGGAAGTACCTCTACCTTGCAGAGAACCACAGCCAAATAGCACTAGACCCTACTCATAGTGATGTGTTCCTGCTGGTGGGTAAGGTTGCCAAAGAACTCAAAAAGGACCAGTGTATTGACGATGAGGGACCCTCTTGTTCCTTTAGCCGTCAACACAGTGAATCCTTTTTGTAAAGGGTCAGCGACGCGCTTGTGACATCTCTGGAGTTGCAGGCGTCCATAGGCTACGGTAGCTGCTTACCATAGGGGGGCGTATGCTTGTACCCACCGTCGTGGTATACCAAAAAAAAGCTAAAAGGCTTTAGGGTGCGTGAGGGTAATACAGTGGCAAACTGTGTGATGGTAAGCAGCTAGCTTACCATCAGACAGCTAGGTAGCTGTAGCCTTTGAACTCATGCAAGTCCAGGTGTGTTACTGTCACATTGCCGACCCTTTAGAAACTTGTACAATCATTTTTTTAAGAACCCCATACGGAAGTCCCAAATTCTCGGCAGAGTTCATTCAACAGCTGAATCGCTCGCGGAAGGAAATTCTTCTTAAACCTGCTAAGCTTCTTCTTTAGCTGACTATACAATCTCATTGTTCAGTGCATAACAAATAAATTAATTGACTATTTACAGTTTACAGTGCGGCCACCAAAAATCAATTCCAAGGTACAATGTATCTTATAGATTGTAGTTTCGTTAGAACAACCGACTAGGCATTTATAAACTAAATCTGGGCAATGAAATCAACTCGAAATAGTGAAGGAAATGTTATTGATCCCGTTGACATAAGTTATTGGGTATGGTCAACAAATGTTACCTAAGTAAACCTACGGTTACAGGATTAACGTATGTTCCACGTAGCTAAATAATACAAAGCACTAACATTACAAACTAAAGACAGACAATTCCAAATAAAATAACAAACCTTGCCATCCATTCCAGTGGTACTTGCACTAAACACTTGCACTCACAAACTTTTACTTTTTCGGTTCGGGTTGGCGGGCTCGCTCCGCAGCTCGAGAGTCCCACTGTCGGAGCCCGCGACCGGCTCTCGAATAAATTCTTTACAACACTCGTGCGCCAGCCCTTGTACACTTGCGTACACACCCTAAAGCTAAAAGCCCTTACGAGCTTTTAGCCTTAAAGCTCAATTTCTTTGAGGAGGCTTTTAGAAGTTAAGTCACTAATATAAAATGAAACCACTTCCAATTGATATGCAATTGGTTGGATACTAATACAATACTTTAGTTGTTTCAATCTGACAAGTTACATACATATAAATTATCAAAAGGATTGTGTGTGATTTCCATAATAAGTAATGAGAGAATTTTGGTTAGATAAAATAACAAAACCAAAAAAGAAATGGCGGGATGACTTTGACGCATTGTGTAAAGTGTGGTCGAAAATATGGATCGAATGGAGAAAACTAGAATATTAATAGGCTATCGAAACAACATTAGCTCTTAAATTAAAAGTTTAAGCGTGAGCTTTTGAATATATATATATTATACTGTCTGTAGAAATTATTATATCTCCGTCGTTTAGGACAAAGACAGCGTTACTTGCAACAAATTCCGTTACTAATAAGATTCATATGTTACAACGGCTTTGAATTCTTATTTGAAACAGATACTCGTACCTATCGAAGCTTGAAATGTTCCCACATTTCCCACAATTACGCCACGTGCTCCGCGCAACCACTTGCGCGCGCGCCGGTACCTCACCGCGCGCGCGCTGCCTCCGGTCGTCGCTCGAGCAACCCGTCCGACCGCATGCTCGCGTCCCGCGCGCCCCGCTTCCAAACTTTACGCCGCACACCCAAAAATACACCTAAACGAAACGGACAAAAAACTCAAAATCAGTTGCTGTGTTTGGGTAATTGAGCTTTTTCTGTATTAAAATGGTTTAACGTTGCTATTTCGTACAACATGCCATACAGGGTTCTCTATTTGTCCAAACTTGGACAATGCACTGTAAGAGGGGGCGGTAAGGCCGAATTCGGTCGACCGGACCGCTCTGGTGGAATGCACCTGCAAACATAAGGTAGGGTTGCTATAATTTTTTTGTGGATTTGGAGCGTTATTGATTTTTTAAATCATAGATAGGAAATTTCGATTTAGATGATGTTCAATGAATCATAAGTTTGATACATTTGAGTAAACACGTGACAGTTTTTTGGTAAAGGTACTATTTGGCAGCATTCAGATTCGTTATTGTACCTATTCGCGCTATAAAAGCGCCAAATGATAACTTTAGCAAAATAATTAATGACACATATCGATACACGATGATTCATAATCGGTGATCACGCAGAAAACAATTTTTCTAATTCAGTTATCGATAGCGATTTTAGCAATCATATTTATGTAACAGTTGGGCCAATTTATTTAAAGTTGTATACTCAACTTTTTTATTTATTTTGAAATTTTTAGGTGATTTCGACTCAGAATCATCAATCAAGCTCTTTCGATCCTAATAGAACAAAAACTTGGGACCTAACAAAGAGTTCGTGATTCTAAAACGAAATCACCTAAAATTTTCCAGATATATTTTATCGTGTATAATAAATTACATTCATCGTGTATAATAAAATTGATAGAACGGAACCGAGGCAGGCACAGAATGTGAATAGTTTCTATCCCAATCGTGTTTGCGTGGACAGATATGAAATAAACTATCCCCATCTCTTACCGGCGGGCACAGATGGGAAGGATTCGTTCCCATTTGTGATCATATTACAAATTGTGACTTATGCGATGTAATAAAAAAATACATATAAATATATTTTGACAGTAGCAAATATTTATTTATTTATTTAAACTTTATTGCACTATAAAAATAAGTACAAATGGCGGACTTAATGCCTCGAGGCATTCTCTACCAGTCAACTATAGGGCCAAACAGAGATTTGCTAAAGTGGGTGCTGTATGAGAAAACTTGCTGATTTATCCTAAAACTAATTTGTAAAATATTATAATTTGGTTACCTTTTTGTCGTCATCATAAAAATTACCAACAAGTTCTTATCTAAGCAAGTGGCAACCCTATCGAGGGGCTACCGCGCAACGCGAACAATAATAATAATATTATTAAGTTTTAAGCTAAACATGGACCAACAGACACGTGCTCTTGAGTTACATTGAAATGCTAAATATTACGACATACTAGATACTTTCCTACTAAATGTAAATAACATAGGAGTGTAAGAGTTACTTAGGCTTTCCAGGCTTTACAGCCAGCTGAAGTAAATAGATAAGCGGATGAGTAAAGTTGGTAAACTCTCGTGCATGAGAGGGGGCCTGTGCCCAGCCCTGGGACGTACCTATCAGCCCTGGGGAAACCGTTGGCAATGGCATGCCCGGGGATAGCAGTCTTGCGAAGGTGGCTAAGAGATAGCAATGGAGCGCGTGTTGAGGTGAAAAAATGTCGTAAGTGTTTCGGGACAATCTTTCGATCTGCCTATACCTATTATAGCACCAGATAAGTTACCTATGCTCCTACTCGTATTAGTGGTTAGTTAAGCTTAAACACATATCTTATTAAAATATGAAATATGTTGTATGTTTATCAGAAGATATCTATTTATCTATCTATTCAGCCCGTATCCACCCACTGCTGAGTATAGGCCTCTTCTTTATTACGCCACTCTCCTCGGTCCCGTGCCAGTCCCATCCATTGCACACCCACTGTTCGGCAGATATCGTCTGACCATCTGGTTGATGGTCTCCACGCTGACCTTTTGGCCCATTTTAGCCACCATTCAGTAACCCGTCTCGTCCATCTGCCATCATTCCTTCTCGCCAAGTGTCCTGCCCACCTCCACTTTAATTGTGTGATGCGTTTGCCAATGTCCGATACTTTCGTTCATTTATATCAGATGATATAAATGGCCGTAAGTGACGTATTTAAGACTGACAACAGTTTTTTTTTATACCACGAAAGTGACAATCAAGCATACGACCCGCCTGATGGTAAGAAGCTACGGTAGCCTATGGACACCTGCAACTCCAGAGGTGTCACATGCGCGTTGCCGACCCATTACAAAAAGGAGGATTTACTGTGTTGACGGCTAAAGTAACAAGAGGGTCAACCAGGGATCTTAACCGGTATTTTCCAAAAAATCTGCCAAGTGCGTGTCGGACCACGCATAGGAGGGTTCCGTACCTTCAATGGAATAAGAACCAAACTAATACCAAAAGGTCGTATCTGATGCCTATGGAAGAAGTTTTTTGGAGATAGAAACAATTTTCGTAGAAAGTATATGATAAGGCGCATCTCTTCCAATTTTTTCATATTTTTTGAACTTATGGTTCAAAAGTTACGGGGGGGGGGGGCTACACAACTTTTCTGACTTTCGAAGCGATTATTTCAGAAAATATTCACTTAATCACAAAATAGTCAAAGAAACCTCAATGTTATTTTGAAAGACCTATCGATTGACATGTCACATGTTGATATTTGGTTAATTTTTTATTTTTATTTAGTTACCTGTATGGAGCGCCCCCCTAAAAATATTTTTTTTTTTCAAATTTAACTACATAACTAAGTAGCTGCATACAAAATACACCTTGCGTAAATTTTATTCAGATACGTCGTATAGTTTCCGAGTAAAATGCCTGTGACATACGGACGGACAGACAGACAGACAGACAGACAGACAGACAGACATGACGAATCCATAAGGGTTCCGTTTTTTGCCATTTGGCTACGGAACCCTAAAAACCCGAAATAGTGTGATATATTATTCAATCAAATACAAACATTGAAAACATTGAAAAAATAATCAAGTGTGATATATTTAATTATTTTAGAACTTTATGTAGAACTCGATATTATATTTAGGTATTGCCTTGGTATTATTAGATTTCCTCGTTAAAAATGAAATAGGAAACGAAAACGAAACTAACCGACATTTTAGTATGGAGGAAAGAACGGTTCCCGATCCCTGTCGTCAACACACTGGGTCCTATTTGAGCTCTTTGGCAACCTTACTCACCAGCAGGAACACAACACTATGAGTAGGGTCCAGCGCTATTTGGCTGTGGTTTACTGTAAGGTGGCGGTACTTCCCCAGTCGGGCTCTGGTCCAGATTTGAGCGAGATGACATTCTTCGTAGTACCCATACCTCTCTTTTGGACGTAGTTTAAGGACATACCCGGGTCCAAAAGGGTGTTTTGGGAAAGTAAGAAAAAATATCTTAAATTCATTATATTTTTAAAAACTTCGTTAAGTTTGATACGATACACAATTTTACGAAATCGGCTCGATAGAAAACAACTTCGAAATTACGTCTTAAAATTAGCCTTAAACAGTTTTACGTCTTTAGTTTCTTGACGTATACTGCCCTGGTTACACCTACCGAGTACAGTGGCGAGTCAGTGCTCTCGACCGAGTGCTCGCTAAGTGTAAACACATCGCCGAGTACTGGCTAAATGGGCGAGACAGTCACTCGCTCCCCAATCTTTTTACTAGGCCGAGTGCCCACCCCCGCGCTCCCCGCACTGACTCGCCGATTCGCTCGCTGGGTGTGAACAGTGCGCTCGCCCTGCGCACTCGCCACTCGCCTACCTTCGTTTTAAAGTTTATGCTTATATGTTTAGTGATTAAAATAATTAACTAGATAGCCGGTAGTCGTTCTTTATAAAAGTATATTAGAGAGAAAAAAATGGCTAACAATAGGTGGGATGTGGAAACAACAATAAAATTCATTAATGTGTATAAACTCCATCCATCATGTCTGTGGAATATCCAGTTCAAGGATTAGGAAAATAAACCGAAACGAGACGCAGTACATCTAGCCATTCTAGAGGAAATGAACATAGTAGGTTTTTCATTACAAGATGTTAAATCTAAGATCGACATACAGCCAAGAAATAAAAAAACCGGCCAAGTGCACGAAGGGTTCCGTATCATTATCTATAAAAACGGCAAAAAATCATGTCTGTTGTATGGGAGCCCCCTCTAGGTAACTATCACGGTTCATGAGATACAGCATGGTGACAGACGGACGGACGGTGGAGTCTTAATAATAGGGTCATGTTTTACCCTTTGCGTACGGAACCCTAAAAAATTACTGAGTTCTTGAAAAATAGTATTTGTAGCGCCAAGATCAGGTTTCCTTAAAATCCATGGTCTCGTCTCGTCCAAATACGATTTTTCATCTGCTCTAACAAGTGCATCAATTCCTCTATGAGGAGTGTTATTAGCAAGTTTATATATTTTCGAATGATATTTTTGCGATTCATAATTGGGTAAGCTCACCTTCCGTGCACTTCGTTACTGAACACGCTGACTGACTCGCCACAAAATTCAAAAACGTGTGTAAACAGTCACTCGGCCATTTTACTCTCTCGGCCGAGTGGCATTTTGCTGTCTCGCCACTGTACTCGGTAGGTGTAACCAGGGCATATGAGATTAAGAACAAAATTCCAACACACTAATACTAAAAACTTCATTATTTTATATTTTTTAAGTAGTACGTAGTTTTTTTTAATTCATTATTTTTCTGATTTTTCAATGAGCTTCTATGCTAATCGTTACAGAGTGTTTTTCTTTCACTCGCCTTTAGAAATACGGACGGAAATAAGCTGTTGTCATCCCTTTAAGGTGCAAGATTTGGTCGCCTTTATTTATTAATTTTTTTACTTGTTAAATTATAATCGTTTTACCGTCTTTATATTTTTTCTATGTTTTAGCTTCTAACTCCTAAAGTTGCGAAGCAGATTTTGAAGATCACATTTATGACTATCCTTTCCAACTATCTATAATTATGTAACAAAGCGTCAAAAAAATCTACTGATATATACAAACAGCAACACTGTTAACTGTACATCGGTGGACCTTATTACAAAAGGCATAAGGTTCACCGATGGGCAGTTAACATTGTGGGCGATGGTACGAATATATTTTACTTTTGTTTCAAATTCGAAGTAATTTTTCAGAAAATCGTTTAACATGTTATTAAGTTCCGGACAACTTAAAATAATATCTTTTCGTTAGCTTATACACATTTCTTATACTCAATAAATATTAGCTAAATATATATTTTGGTCTTAGTTTTTGGAATTCCTTTCGGGACTTAATCTCGTACACTTAGTTTTATTATTTTGCCTGACGTTTCGATTGTGCCGTATGGCTCGTGGTCGCAGGTTGACTGACTTTCTTTACAACACCCGAAATTTGAAACCGTATCTATTTATTTTGATGGAGATGAATTCCGATGCCTGCGCAATTTATAAGGAAAATGCTTGTAAACTATGTTTCTATTTTATTTTCTCAGGCGCTTAAAAGAGCGAGCAACACAATAAAGAAACAATCACTTTTATAGTAGATTGTTTGACAAGGGTCTAAAGTAGGCCATATTACCACGAGGTGGTTATTTTCCCGAACGAAGTGAGGGAAAATTGTTCGAGTGGTAATATGGCTTTTAGACCAGAGTAATGCATACTATTTTTCACTTCGATTGCGAGAAAATAAGATAAAAATACTTATTATTTACGCACAAGAACTAAACTAAGGTTAAATTATGGTTTAACTTGACGGTCTTTTAATTTTTTTAACTTCTTTGACATAGATACAAAATATAAGCACCTCGAATAAATGCCACAGACGACGGTATAATTAGCTCTTTAAAGTAGCTATTAGACATTGCAATTTGTAGGGTCCAACCTGTCGGGTTGGTAGGTGTAATAGTACTTAGGGAGTAGGAGTCCCGATCTAGGGCGATCAGCAGTGCCCCGATACCCGCAGCTGTTTATGGAGGTCGTTAGAGTTATTTTACCTTTTTTATTTATAATGTTAGCCATTTTCTACACATTCCGTCTGGTTTTTTATTCAATATAAAAGTTAAATTGTGTAGATTCGCTGGTAATTAATATATTTATCTAGTTTTGTATTTAAATCATAGAAGGGTTGGGCAGATGAATTTAGATTCAGGCAGCTCGAGCGGTCATTTAAATATCTATAATAAAAAAAGTTTCAGATTTTATTTAATGTGTACTGTTATGAGTACTATCACCGTGCTTCACCAAATACTTTTTTTTGATGTTTTGAAGGCATCTCTGTAAACGTTGAGCTAGGGTCGGTAGGGACGATTTGTTGGTGAGGTAGGGTCGGTAGGGGCGATTTGTAGGGAAAGTGTAATAACGTGCTTTGGGGCCGACAGGAGTTGGACACAACCGATTGGGCCCTACAAATTGCCATGTCTAATAGCCGTTTAAACAGTTTAAACACGCTTTAAAGCGCTTCCAAAAAATTACAATCCTTTTTAATGATTGTGAAGTAGGAACTAAAAAACACCTCACGTTTTTGAAATAAATTGCGTTTCCTCATTGGTCGATTTTAACATTGCTGTATTCTGATTGGTTGATATTAAATACAATGTTTTTTTAAGGACTTTAATTATTTACACAGTATACGCACCAAAAAAGTATCTAGCGTTCCGATTAACTTCGATATGTGTGTTGTGATTGGTGGATTTAATATGGTGAAGTGTTCCGATTGGTCAATTTAAAATGTTTTGTAAATCATAAATATGTATACATACTAGCCCTAGAGGCTAAATGTACTACTTTAGTCCGCCTTGGTAAGCATAATACGACACACTTTTTGAGCATGAGAAGTGAAAAATATGTTATTTGTATACGATGTATTTGTACACAAACAATAAAACGGATAAGGTAACTGAAATCTATAAGTACATTAAAGCAAAACGTTACATAAACTAGAGGCAAAGTAAAAATATGTTCAAATTATAAATATGCACACTGGTTCGCACGAAAATCATGAGAAAAATACTGCATAATAATACATGGAATTTTCAAAGTTTTAGTGACCGAGCCTTCAATTAAAAGTGAAATGAAATGATGTGAAATACGGCCGAAGGGAAGAAAAGAAACATATTGATATAGTCTTCAGTATTTATTTCTTCTGTTGTTTCCCAGAAAATAGGTTAACAAGATAGCAGTACCACGGTTTTTTCTTTGTGTTATTATTATTATCATCTAAGGGCCACCGGCGCAACTCTGGTCTAATGCTGGGACATCTTTTCTTGTATTCAAGATACTGGAGATATTGGTATACTTTATAAGCAGCGGTGAGGGCGGCGAGGAGCAGAGCGAGGAGTATGGTGCGAGCCCAGGCTCTCAATCCTGTCAGAGTGTTCAATATTAGGGTTAAACTAACATAATTACTTCTCATGGATGTAGCATCCCCCCTAAATACTTCTTATTCGGCCATTTTTAATTAAACAATAGGTACATTGTCTGTCTCTGAATATATCTTATAGAACTACGCATTACTGTAAGATGTAAGATACACATATCTTTAAGATCGAATGTATACTGTTTTGAAAAAATAAGTCCCGCCGAGTTTCTTGCCGGTCATAATACTTCTCGGGTCAGAGGTGTAGGGTTAGATAGAAGCGGTGGTAGTTTTTTTTCTCTCTCACGTTCATAAGTGCATTGTAATGTGCCTAAATCGAAGAATACCTTTTATCTTTTTAGGGTTCCGTACCTCGAAAGAAAAAAACGGAACCCTTATGGGATCACTTTGTTGTCCGTCCGTCCGTCCGTCTCCTTTTTCTCAAGAACGCGTGGAGGTATCAAGCTGAAATTTATATCAAATACTCAGATCTACTGTCCCCTGGAGCTGTGAAAAAATCAAACTTCTAAGCCCAATCAAAAGATACAGCCGTTTATGTCGAAACTCACACGGGAATTAAAACCTACAGGGTACTTCCCGTGAACTCAGAATCTTGAAATTTGGTACGAAGCAACGTCTTATAGCACAGATAAAGGAAAAATTGCGAAAACTGTAAATTTTTTGTTACATCATATAATAAAAATATTTTTAATAATTTCAAAGTTACTACTCCTACCTACAGGTTTGTACGGAACCCTCGGTGCGCGAGTCCGACTCGCACTTGGCCGGTTTTATATCTTTATCATTGCAACTGTCTACTTCTTTGCAGGAGCAACAGCAGTAACAAACGATAATGAGTAAAAATGATTGACTTTACATTTAAATCTCGCTTCTATTACCTACTAATGTAAAAGGATTTACGGTTGGCCTGAAGCAAATTGGGGCCCAGTTTTGATATGTATCTTTAGAAATACTACAAAAATCATAGCGGTAAGAATTATTTCTTAGTTTATTTTGGTTCCAATTTAGCTAAATCAAGCAAAAAAATTTATTTTCTATAATTTTACCAGGGAAAATTTGTTCCATATTAGGAAGTTCAACTAATGTGGTATTATATTTATGAGACTATCATTTATCCAGCCTGAGTTACACCTTAAAATATAAGTTTACCTGAGTTTGAGGGTTGAGATCTAGGAGGCATGTTGTGGGTGGATGCTGTACATTTTTGGTGGCTTGCTTCGCTTTTTCAGATCCTTGGACATAGGAAAACTAAACATTGCATTGCCCTCACATTTTTAAGATTTAGCTATTTAATGTAACCATACTGACAGAACACTCTGTCAAACAGACATTTGTATTGCGATGATACCTGAGGATGATAAAAGAGTTTCAATCAAAGATTTTTTAGGTTTATTGGCGGCAATCAAGTCAAGTCTCATCATTTAACTTCATGGTCTCATCATGACGATGTTTTATCGAGCATATGGTAGGTATAGTGTATTTTTAAGTAGGTACACATCTAGTTACATGTGCTTACACTACATCGCGTTTTATCAACTACCTTCACGATTTCGTAGGAGGAGGTTCTCAATTTATCGGGATTTTCGTTTTTGCTATTTTTTTATGTAGGTACCTATCTATGTTCACCGATTATTCGAAGACGGATGGACCGATTTGGAAAATTATTTTTTTTGTTTGAAAGAGTATACTTTCACAGTTGGTCCCATTGTAATCAAGTCAGGATATGATGATGGGATCCTGGAGAAATTGAGGGAAATCTTCAATTATTATAGGCACCTACAGTGATTTGAGTATTTTTACAGCGGCTCGAGCGCGCTTTTGGAAAGGTGGATGCTAAGTGAAATCGTCATTTTTCTTGTTTTAAATTATTTTATTCAAAGCAATGATGCGTAGTTGCGTGTCCTACCTTAGGATAGCTTTAATACAAGGCAACGAAAACGCGTTAAATACTACTTCAACCGTTTAATTTAACACTTCGTTTATAGCAGGCACAGAATGGAGAATCACAAATGAATCTATACAGCCAAAGTACGAATGTGTGTTAGGTAGTTAACTAAGTACCAAGTAGGATATTCCCGGGAGAGTATTTACAAGATTATTTTCAACATTTGTTGCTGGGATTAGGGAAAACCCAGAAAAACCTAATCAAACCAAATAATTTGATTTTCATGTTGCATTAAAATAAAAGTGAGATACTTATAAGCGTAACTATAAGTAGACAGTAACATACAAACATGGCAAAATAGTAGTTTTCGATACAAGTGCGAGAAGTATGTCATTTTGTACGAGTACCGAGGTTAAACTACAATGAAATAAAATTACATTTATATTCTATCAGTGTACGAAAGACAGATTCATTCAACACGCGTTGTTCAAGTAATACTATTGGGTATCGCATAATACTCCTATTACTCCTTTATGCCCAATCGCGCGTAGTTCAGGTGGGTCATTTATAAGCGGGTCTCGCATAATACTCATTTATTTAAAATTCTGATCTGCAAATCGTGCGTAAAATCAAACTTTACGCACGATTTGCAGATCAGATTACTTTTTAGCACTAGCGCATAAAATCAAACTTTACGCACGATTTGCAGCTACATAAACTAAACTTTTTGAGCAATTGTATTAAAAAAACCTTTGTTGTCTTATTCGGGTGCGTTTCTTTAATATGCTTGCATTGCTTTAGATATGTATGAGCAATGAGGGTTTCCGCGATCGAGATTTTCACTAGATGGCAGCATCGTGACGAGAGGTATTATTAAGCGACTTCAAAAAAGGAGGAGGTTCTCAATTAGACTGATTTTTTTTTTGTATGTATGTTACTCGATATTTCCGTGAATCGTGAACCGGTTTACAAAATTCTTGTTGTGTTGGATAGGGTACACTTCCGAGATGGTCGCATGTAAATTTCATCAAAATCGGTCAAGCAGTTTATGAAATATCAACAAAAATGGGTTGAAGGCGGTTTTTAAAAACTTTAATTTGGTGATTATTGACAACAACTGTCAAAATCCTCCAATCAAAAAAAATATTATTAAACATGATTGGTGGATTAGTCAGTCTCCCATCTAGTGAAAAACTCAATCGCGGAAACACTCATTGAGCATGTGAGTGATTTTTAGGGGCACGCAGTCTAAAAATGGTTTATGTGTAGGTAATAGTTAATGGAACCTATTGAATAAAAAATTGCATTGTACCCCTAAAAATATCTAATACTCGGTAGGTTAAAAATAGTTAGCATTTGATTTTTTTTAAACAATGGGTGAAATCTTTCTAGGCCCTTTGATTCAGGTTTCTAGCAAAACGAAAATCATTCATCTCGTACTCGTCTTTCGCAGCTTGAGAGTCTATTACCTACAATTACGGGATATACTGAAATATGTGCTCTGTATATTTAATTAAATTTTCTAACTATTCTTCCTCTTAAGTGTATATGATTGCGTTATTAGTAGTTTAAGTGACTGCTACATGATGCCTAATTATGTACAGTTACATACTCTGCTTTATGTACATACATATTATAAATCCTCAATGACGTGTTCGGGAACCATAAAATGACTGCCATTGCATCGTCATGGCGAAATTGTGCCTTGAGAACTTCCTCCTCCCCGACCACCCGCACTAGCCATTAGTTTATCATTTCTGAACATATTTTAGGGGATTTATGATATGGATGTAGATAAAATATATAATGATATTCAATATTTTCTATCCTTCAGTCCATGGTGGATCGCAGTGCCATGTAGGCAGAGTATATCGACTTGATCACAGACATCAGACTAGTATACCGAAGCTCCGCGACACCTCCCGCCGAAAGCACCATCGTTTTCGAATTTTCATGGATCATCATCACTGTTTTCATATTCGATGCGTCAAAATTCTCCCACCTACAAGCGTACACCGCATCAGTAAACCTCAAACTTGCTTCCATGAGGCGTTGCCCCGTAAAACAGTCCATAGATACCTGATTGAACGCGTAAGGTATTTCAATATACGTGTTCTCTATTCCACCAAGCAATTCTGCGATTAGAGCCATGCCTAGTAAACAAAATTCTACCGCGATGGTGTTACTAAAAATACTTTCCGTCATTCGTAGTAGAGTTAGATTGGCAGCGTGGGCTTGTATGACCGACTCCAGTTGGTGTTTTATGAATAAATTCCTTAATTTGTCTTCATCCTCACCGTCCTCAAATGTTAATGATTGTGCGTCATCCCAGAGATCAAGCATCTCGTCGCTTAGTGCTATCATTTGCGCTTCGATATAACCAGAGAGAGTAATCAGGAGAGCGGTAACACTCGCAGAACAGTACACGGTCAGCATTATGGTAATCCAGAATAAGATGTGAGCTATTTCATAGTTGGGCGATTCGAACATTGGTTCAAGACCTGGATGAACAAAAAAACGTTTAACAGAAGAACAGATTTCACAAACAGTTACCCGTTTATTCATACACGTGTTTCAAACCTCATTTAGTTATGTAAATTATGTTTTGTCTGTATCTAACAAACACAAATAACAAAGTGACAGATAAGGACACGCGATTATTATGAATGAGATTTACACGTTTATGAATAAGCAAGTACGACATTATCTTAAGGTACTTTGATTTATACTTTTAAAAATTGCTGATCAACTGTTTCCAAATAAGTGTATTGTCTCCATTGATTTATTATCCCACCAAAAACATAAATGTAAAAAACCGGCCAAGTGCGTGTCGGACCAGGCATAGGAGGGTTCCGTACCTTCAATGGAATAAGAACCAAACTAATACCAAAAGGTCGTATCTGATGCCTATGGAAGAAGTTTTTTGGAGATAACTCAAAAATGGCTGAACCGATAACGTTCAAAATAATTTTCGTAGAAAGTATAACAAGGCGCATATTTTCATATTTTTTTGAACTTACGGTTCAAAAGTTACGGGGGGGGGGGGGCTACACAACTTTTGTGACTTTCGAAGCGATTATTTCAGAAAATATTCACTTAATCACAAAATAGTCAAAGAAACCTCAATATTAATTTGAAAGACCTATCGATTGATGTGTCACATGTTGATATTGGGTTAAATTTTTTTTTAAAATTTAGTTACCTGTATGGAGCGCCCCCCTAAAAATATTTTTTTTTTAATTTAACTACATAACTAAGTAGCTGCATACAAAATACACCTTATGTGTAAATTTTATTCAGATACATCGTATAGTTTCCGAGTAAAATGCCTGTGACATACGGACGGACAGACAGACAGGACATGACGAATCCATAAGGGTTCCGTTTTTTGCCATTTGGCTACGGAACCCTAAAAAGGAGAGCCAAGTTCAATACAAAAATTATGCTTGGCTGCGGGCTTCGCCGCAAAAAAAAAATGGAGATCTAAAGGAGTGCCAAGTTCTATGCAAAATCCAAATATGTATGTATAGGAATAAAATAACATTATGAACAAGTATTAAACTTTATTTCTTTGCTTTATTGGATACCTATAACAATTGCTGTTATTTAAAAATGTGAGATCTTAACGTAGGTTAGATTTGACTTGGCCAGTTTTCATTACATCAGTCATTTTATAAAGTTATTCAACATATATATATATATATTTTTTTTTTTTGTTAATTCTGATAAAAACTACTACTGTATTCTACTATATGTTACATCTAGAAAAAAAAAATATACGCCATGTTTGGCGGTTGACAGCTATGACAGAATCAAAGAGTAGTATAGACTTGTAGTGATTTTTCACTACAACTTTTGGGACAAAAAAAAATCTTAGGGATGAGATGACAGCCCTAAGAATACCCATCTCTGTTACTCAATGTTTTTCTCTAGTTACTCGTAGTAACTGACCGTAAATCACTTGCATGTCCTCCGCTAAATGCCGGCCTGGCAGCAAGAGCGGCATCAGGCAGTAAAAAGCCCCATTGACATTAAGCAAGATCCATATCGTCGAGGCTCGCAGTTTGATCACCCTCAAATTCTTTACAAGGCGCTGGTACATTCTGCTTTCGCGGCATATGCGCCTGTCGCATGATAAAAACGTTACTACTGTCTTCTGTACGTGTTTACTAGAACAAAAATCATCGGTTTTCTAGGACAGTGAGAATTCTGTAACTATGAGTATTATTGTTTAATATCTGCTTTCTATGAATTTTTATTTAGATACCTGTTAAAATGCAGAAAGAAGAGTTTAAGAAGACCGATGACACAGGCGCAAGCCAATGACAGCAGCACCGCATCCACCACCGGGTCTTGAGTCTTGCGCCAGAACACGTACCACAGGATGGAAAAGACGTATACGTAGAAGTACGTGATAATGCTGAACACTGTCCATAGCACAGATAATATTGGGATCACTGAAATGTATCGGTAATATGAGTACGTATGTAACATCTATAGCACTGTAATAGGCATGTTTTATTCAATTCATATACCTAGTGGTGCTCCCAGCCCTAACAAATTTAACCCTTTGACCGAAAAAGACGTCAAATCACGCGCACGGAAAGTAGTGCCCTCAGCGCCAGCACGTGATATCGCGTCCAAAATATAACCGTTTTGTATTTTTCCGTCCGATGCTTGGTGGTAAAAAGCATGAATTTTCGCAATATAACAATTCGAAAAAAAAGCGGAAACATGCCGAGAAGTGATTGCTTCCCGTTCTCCCCCACTTTTGTCTCCGGATTTGTACTTTTTCACATTTTTTTTAAACAGTTGAAGTTACAATAAAACTGCCAATGGACAAAATATTGTCACAGAAGGTTATTGCTAGGACTTAAAGTTTTCAAATTATAGGACGCGTGATTTGAGGTAAGATATTAAAACATTTGGCGTATCAAAAACTGTTTTATAAATCAAGTGAAGGGCTATATCAACTTTTGGTGCTCTTTTATGGACATAGCCCATCCATAGTAAATATCTTAACGTTTGCTGCCTTTCTTGTTAGGTTGAAGTTTTTATAGTCGCCCATGTATATCGGAGGAACATTGCGCATCTTAACACATAAATCAAATACTGTTTTCTTAGATTTTATTTTTCTTTACTTTTAATTTTTTTTTGACATTGCGTGTTTTATTTAGGTAATTATGACGAAACCTGTTGTGGGTGTTTTTTTTTGTATGGACGAAACCTGTGTTGCGGATTTAAAAAGATTGTATTTGATTTTATTTTCTGGTATGTCAATAAATTATATCTATAATGAAAAACTGTAAGTTTACTATTTGCAGAACTGTTTAACAGTACGCATAAGGACTGTTCAATTTACTAAGCGGACATACATAAGTCAATATAGATCCTTATATTAAAAACTGACTGATATGTACTGGCTGGTTATAAAATAAACATAGAGAAGTCTATCAACTGCTGTATACATTTTTTTTATTGTCAAAATATTTTTCACGATGGAGCGAATTCATATTGGTGATCGGAAATTAATCTTGCAAAAATGGTGTACAGGCCAATTTTCAATGCGGAAAATTGCGAATCAGTTGAAATGTTCCAAATCAGCCGTGTTTCAAATAATAAAAAAATTTGGGGAACATCATACGCTCGCCGATTTACCAAAATCGCGGCGAAGAAGTGGGCCGGCAAACCCGAATATGGAAGAAAATGTCGTGCGGCTGTTAAAATCAAAAAAATACATGTCCGTTCGTGAAATTGCAAAAAAATCAGGTACTAGCGTAGGCACCGTACAGAATATCAAGAAAAGAAATAACATACGGACATATAAAAAGCAAAAAACGCCAAAGAGAAGTGCCGAGCAGTACATTACCGGGGCCTCAGTATTACAATGCAGTTATAGGAGAAAATGTTCCAGATTCCGATAAAGCCATAAAACTTGATAAATTCGGGAAGAAAGTCCTTGTATGGCAAGCAATTTGTTCCTGTGGCCTCAAAAGTTCGTCTTACTTTGCAACCGGTACAATTGGTGGCGAAATTTATAGAAAGGAATGCATCACAAAACGGTTATATCCTCTGTATAAAAAGCACAATATTTCCCCTCTGTTTTGGCCTGATCTGGCGAGTGCTCACTATGCTGGTGAGACAGTGACGCTGCTAAATTCAAAAAACATCGATTTTGTTAAAAAAGACGACAATCCTCCAAACTGCCCGGAGCTCCGCCCCATCGAACGATACTGGGCTACCGTAAAGAGACACTTGCGGAAGGATGGCCGCGAAGCTAGTACATTGGCAGAATTCAAACGGATGTGGTTTGCTGCTTGTAGAAAAGTGTCAAAAAGCGATGTGCAAACACTCATGCGACGAATCCGAGCTAAAGTCCGGAAATTTTACCGTTCTAATTAAATGTAGTGTTCTTGTGTAATATATTATTTTATTTTAATGTTGTTAGTAAGCATTCACCGTAAAAAAGATATATTTATAATAAGAAATCCTTAAATGAGCCTATTTTTTTATGTCCGCTTAGTAAATTGAACAGTCCTTACTAGTTTTTAGTTTTACCTCGCTTTTTTCCATCGATATTCAAACCCAGGTGCCTTAGCAGATCTGCAACATTATCTACCATCGTCGGCAAGTCAGAGAATTCCAAACTATACCTACAACAGGCAATAAAAGTTATAAATCACTAGCTTTTGCCCGCGGCTTCGCTCGCGTTAAATTCCGGGTAACAAACCATACAAACTTCTACCCCCCCATTTTAGGGAAGTGGGGGTTAGAAAGAAACCAAAAGTAGCCTATGTCACTCTCCATCCCTTCAACTATCTCCACTTAAAAAATTACGTCAATTCGTCGCCCCGTTTTGCCGTGAAAGACGGACAAACAAACAAATAAACAAACACACACATACACTTTCCCATTTATAATATTAGTATGGATTAGAAGATATTTAGACAGTTTTCATATCATTAGTGAATCACCACGCCTGCCTACCTACCTGATCCGACCTATCTGAATCACAAGCGGTCGGCGATAAACTAATGCTTGATAAGGGGCACACCGCGCGCATCTTCTAGGGCTTGGATGATATATGGCCCCGCGTGTAGCTAGTATTTAATACTACTATAACAATCTGACACGTAACATTGTCAAAACTAAAAAATCTGTAAATTGTCGCGGCGAACTTTAAAAATTTTCAACTAATTTTATTACAGAGGCAAAAAAAAAGATCTCCATTATCATTGATTTATACAATATGTAAGAGATATGGTACCAGGCGCTCGTTTGTGTGCCATCAAATATAGGTTCCGGGACCTATATTGAATTCGTCGTGTGGCAGAGTATGTCCATGATTCCAGATTTTGCGCTTCTTCCAACCAGTGGTAATTCGAACATCTTCATGTCCCTAATTATTAGCTGTCAACACAGTGAGTCGTACTTTATATAAAGGATATTTTTATATAGGTACGGTAGCTGCTTATCATCACGCGGGACGTGCACTTGTTTGTCATCGTCGTAAAATAAATAAAAGTTGTTGAGGAATGTGCCCAAGTTATCCTTCCTTCACCGATGAATAGCTGCCAGATGGCCGGATCTTGTAATAAAGATAAGTTAGTGCAAACTAACTAGAGGGATTTCGTTGCTCTCGTTATTGTGTCACATGTTTTTTATACCACGACGGTGGCAAACAAGCATACGGCCCGCCTGATGGTAAGCAGCTACCGTAGCCTATGGACGCCTGCAACTCCAGAGGTGTCACATGCGCATTGCCGACTGTTTACAAACAGGATGATTCACTGTGTTGACGGCTAAAGGAACAAGAGGGTCCCTCATCGTCAACACACTGGGTCCTTTAAGCTGTTAGCAACCTTACTCACCAGCAGAAACACCACACTAGGAAGTACCACGGCTTGCCGCGGCATTACGCTGAGTAGGGATCTTAAACGTCTCATTGTGCCTGTTTTGTTTCTATCTCTATTATTAATGTTTAATTTTGCGGCGTTAAAATAAATATATTTTCTTTCTTTCTTTCTTTTAACTACTTAAACCCCTACGGTCTAGTGCTATTTGGCTGTGGTTTTCTGCTCTAGATTTGAGCGAGATGACATTGGCTGTGCTGTGCCCTACCACACATAACAAGATGACATTCGCAGTACCCTCTCTTTTGGACGTAGTTTAAGGATATACCCGGGTCCGAACACACATTTAGGGATATTTTCTGGGAGCCTTAGTCTATTAGATGAACCAGATATAAATAAGATTTAAAAAAACATAATGTTACTTACGTACGCCACCTCTTTAACGACATAGTGTCAATAGACACTGCTCTGGCTTTGCCTAAAGAATTTAATTAGGTGACCTTAACACCGTTGCAACTAAGAGTCCTGGACCCTCAAATTTGACTTAAGAGGATAATGATTGGTGGACCAAAGATAATATACAGCCGTAAAGTCTGAAATGATCGTGCTCCAAGTTCTATGTTTCATTAGATGGAGATTCCTAGTCCTATTATGTTTTATGGTATGGGAAGGTGGGTAGAGTGCGACGAAAATGGAGAACTCTCTAGCACTATATCCTGCGGAAGCCGACATTTACTTATTTAAATAATACAAATATTTAAATAATTAACCTTGGAACTAAAACGTTTCAAGGTATTTCATTTGTCTACATATTAGTACCTATACTAGCCGTACCTGCGGTTCCGCCCTGTCTGATAATTTTCCCCTTTTATCGGTTTAATAGTTTACCATTATGAGGTAAATGGTAGCAGACAGAGTTACTATGACGTTTAAACTATTAATTTACCGGATTAAAAGGTATACCCTAATAAGGTAAGCAATGAATCTCCGCTAATTAGTTTTCATCTCTCCTGTTCGGAAAGTTTTATTTTCCTGAGTAGATAGCCGCGTGGAAAATTGCTTTTCCATTCCTAGGGTGGAAAGTAATTAGCTGTGTTAATTGTGGATTGAGCCGGTGCCCACCCGGATGCCCTGCTCCCCGACCACCGGCAAAACATTGAATTTTCACCTCAGCAGCTCGAACAAGCCTACTTCCCTGCGAATACACAGTGACGAAAGTCGCACTTTCGTCACTCCCTGGAGTGACGAAAGTGCGACTTTCGTCACTCCAGGGAGTGAGACAAGTAGTTTTTTAATTTAGTGAAGGCCATGAACTGCCATTTCATATTTCGGGGTCTATTAAAATACGAAATACATATTTTTTACCTTTAATATGTTCTCACTACTGAGGAGAAAAGTTGTATGTGTCACACGAGAGCAAAGTTATTTTACATCTCGTGTTTTTGAGTCCCTCACTACGCTCAAGATTCTAACTTAGAATCACTCGCTTCGCTCGTGATTTCCTCACAGTCGAAATGAAAAGCAGAGTGGTTAACTCGGGTGAAATTACCCATTTCACCCTCGAACAATTGGCGCTCTCACTTTGTTCGAGCGCCAGAAATATCTCAGGTGAAATGGGTCACTTTCAACCCTTGGTTAACAATCTACTATTGCTTTATTATACCTCAAAAAAGACGCCGAAGTAGTTACGTAAAAGGTGCCTAATGCGTCGATCATTAAAAAAAATCCCCAAAAAAAAAACCTTGACATTGCCAAGTTGGCAATGTTATATCATAATTAAGTATGTAATTTCTCATAATTAAATACTACTACTACAAAAACGTTAAACTATAATTTACAACCTTCAAGCGGCCTGCATTGTTTTACCTCCACAGCAGAACAAGTGCCAGACGTTTCGATCTTGAAATAAAAGTTTCATTGCTCTCAAAATAAATACTCTTTTCCAGGATAGCTCTCCGTAAGTATATACGTAGAAAAAAACATTAGAAACCTACCGTGTATCTCTAAAATAATTGAATTGAATAACAAACAGAATTTTTTTTTACTTTCAGCATGTATCGGGATATTAATTCGTTAAAAATTTATTAAAAAAAAAACAAACAAACAAAAACTTGAAGAGATAATTTTCCATAATTACAGTGCTGGCACCCGACACACGCGGTGACATGGGAAGTGTGCATGTTGTAAGTATAGAATTTTTATCACTTCTGAATTTTTAAATTCTTTGACGATATAATAAACAACTAAAAACGTGTGTTGTGACCTCCACCTAAGAACAGCTGCCAGATTCCCGGATCTAAAAATAAGGATAGTATAGCAAACTAATGAGTGGCATTTCGTTGCTCTCGTTATTGTGTCATATTTACCGGGGCTAGCTATCCATCTATTATTAACCCATCTATTTACGTATCAGTTTCTTGCCATCGTTCCTAAAATATTGTAGGGCTCAAAGCACATTTCTTCCTTTTAGCGTTTGTCACAGCATTATTCTCTATGGAGCCTGGGGTCCGCCTGGCAACCTAATCTCAGATATTGGCGTAGGCACTAGTTTATACGAAAGCGTCTGCCATCTGACCTTTCAACCCAGAGTGGAAACTAGGCCTTGTTGGGATTAGATCCGGTTTCCTCACGATGTTTTCCTTAACCGAAAACCGACTGGTAAATATCAAATGGTATTTCGTACATAAGTAAGCTCCGAAAAACTTAGTGGCACTTACACCTGGCAGGGGTTTGAACCCACGACCTTCGGATTCGTATTGAAAGTTGTTTATAATACTTTAAAAAGCTTAACTTGAGATCGCACCAACCGACCGACTTATCCTCGAGCCGCAATCGAAAAAAAAAATTTTTTTTATGGTATCATATATCGCACGTCTTTTTAATGAAGATACATTATGCACCAAGCTGTTCCCTATACACTACTAAGCTTGAACCTAATAGATTTTAACTTACTCCAAAATTACGGCACTTTATAGTTTAAGTATACTTACCTAAAATTTAACGGTCTTCCGTACATAATAGAAATGGTGCAACTTAGGGGAAACATTCTAGTTGCGCCCTCTAACGAATCCAAAAAGAACCACGACTACACGACTTACTTCCATTCTTTTCCTTAACTAGACCATACTATGACGTCTTACCGCCAGGCAACCAGCGGGCTCAAAACACGTTTGTAAGTATTTATAACTGTTTTATTATAGCTAGGTACTTACATGTCTTATCATTACTTAAAAAACGCTACAATTTAAATGCGCACCAAAATGGCTTTTATATCCTAAAACTAAATTCCAAGTTAAATTAATTATCTCCATATAAAATAAACCCACTCCATACCAGATCCCTAAAATAAAACATTTTTAATTCCAAAATAAATATATGTCGCAGGGAAATGATTAAAACAGAGATTTGAACAAATCTCTAAGGGATATGATCAAATTACGCAGGATGTTAAAATGAAGACTCCATATCATCATTTCCCTAGAAAAATTCAGTAATTTCACCAAATCACTGACTCTGTTTAGTGGGAAGACAAAATCGGGCAAAAAACGCGACACGCTTTTTCATTTCACTAGATTTGTTTAGGAATTTGACAAAATCCCTAACCGCTACAGTAAGTTGATGAAACGAACTCAAAAAGTCGACTAGTTTTATCATTTCGCTAAACAAGTTTAGTGAAATGATAAAGTCTCAACTGGAAGATGGTATATGGTGATTTGATTAAATCTCTGAACTGGTTTAGTGAAATGACGAAAGGAAGTATCGAATACAATATTTTACTTTACAGTTAAGCGATTTTATCAAATCTCTGACTAGATAAAGTGAAACAGATATTAAATCAGAGATTTTAACAAATCTCTAAGGGATATGATCAAATCACGCAGGATGTTAAAATGGAAAATCCATATCATCATTTCCCTAGAAAAATTCAGTAATTTCACCAAATCACTAACTCTGTTCAGTGGAAAGACAAAATCGGCCGGTGCAGTATTTGTGAACATCCAGTGCATGCAACATGTGGAAGTACTGTTGGAGAGGAAGGTTAAGGCTTGGTTGTTAAATGCCAATTTTGTCAAAAAGAAAGCAATATTAGAGCTGAGAGGGAAAATGCAGCAAAATTTTTGAACATATACTAAAGAAAGATTGAAGATATGACTTGAAGATATAGACTAGATTACGTGAAATTGTTACATAAAATGTCAAAAGTAGGCATAAACAAAGTTGTTTATGCCATCAAAAACAAAACTTGTAAAAAAAACAAGTCTCGCAACTCAGTTCTTCTACCGTAAAAAGTTGTGAGATCCATCTAATACTAAGTCGGTTGATTTATTCAGTCCCTACTTAAGGGACCTTCTGTCTTAAGTTATTACGTGATTAGCTCATCTAACAACATCTTATAGTGACCGTAAGCATGCACTGGATTTTCACAAATAACGCACCTTCCAATTATGTCTTTCCACTAAACAGAGTTAGTGATTTGGTGAAATGACTGAATTTTTCTAGGGAAATGATGATATGAATTCTCCATTTTAACATCCTGCGTAATTTGATCATATCCCTTAGAGATTTGTTCAAATCTCTGTTTTAATCATTTCCCTGCGACATATATTTATTTTGGAATTAAAAATGTTTTATTTTACGGATCTGGTATGGAGTGGGTCTATTTTATATGGAGATAATTAATTTAACTTGGAATTTAGTTTTAGGATATAAAAGCCATTTTGGTGCGCATTTAAATTGTAGCGTTTTTTAAGTAATGATAAGACATGTAAGTACCTAGCTATAATAAAACAGTTATAAAATCTCTGATTTAATATCTGTTTCACTTTATCTAGTCAGAGATTTGATAAAATCGCTTAACTGTAAAGTAAAATATTGTATTCGGTACTTCCTTTCGTCATTTCACTAAAGCAGTTCAGAGATTTAATCAAATCACCATATACCATCTTCCAGTTGAGACTTTATCATTTCACTAAACTTGTTTAGCGAAATGATAAAACTAGTCGACTTTTTGAGTTCGTTTCATCAACGTACTGTAGCGGTTAGGGATTTTGTCAAATTCCTAAACAAATCTAGTGAAATGAAAAAGCGTGTCGCGTTTTTTGCCCGATTTTGTCTTCCCACTAAACAGAGTCAGTGATTTGGTGAAATTACTGAATTTTTCTAGGGAAATGATGATATGGAGTCTTCATTTTAACATCCTGCGTAATTTGATTATATCCCTTAGAGATTTGTTCAAATCTCTGTTTTAATCATTTCCCTGCGACATATACACACAGCAGAATAATTATATGTTGAGTCCATATATCTTTTTGCTTCCCAGAATGGATGTTTTGCTCACCAAATATTGTTTTCATAAAACATCAAAATTAATACCAAAAACTGCAGACTAATTTGCTTTAGTATAATCAATTTATCTAAATTTTAGTTAAAATATATTATTCTCGATCTAAAATTACAATCGCTTCCCTTTCTTTCTTTACCCTGCAACCCACACCCCGGCCACTGCCACGCGGCGCACAGGCCGTGAAATTGTTCGTTTTAAAGTCCCAGCCAGAAGTGGGTTAAGTTAGGTTAGAACTGCGACCCCCAAGAAAACGGACTGTTGCCAGAAGTGGGTTAGGTTAGGTTAGAACTGCGACCCCCAAGAAAACGAACTGTTGCCAGAAGTAGGTTAGGTTAGGTTAGAACTGCGACCCCCAGGAAAACGAACTGTTTTCAGAAGTGGGTTAGGTTAGAACTGCGATCCCCAAGAAAACGAACTGGTGTCAGAAGTGGGTTAGGTTAGGTTAGAACTGCATCCCACAAGAAATCGAACTGTTTCCAGAAATGGGTTAGGTTAGGTTAGAACTGCGACCCCTAAGAAAAATAATTATATGCGGAATAAATATTATTACATGGTAAAAAAAGATAAGAACGCCGATGGCTCAATAGGCGGCGGTGGCGCGCTAGTTAAAAATGTTAAAATCGGTCGGCGTCGGCGGCGTGATTTTATGTGATGCAGTAATTGAGAATTCAATTATTATTTATTATTATTATTTATTATTCAAAACAGTTACACAGCATTACAGTAAAAACCAAGGCACTGCGAACTACAAAATAAACAATATCAATATTTATTTAAGTACTATATCATATGATAATTGAATGCATAAAGCGATAAAAGAGTAACTTGTATTTGGGGGTAAGTAGCAATATGTTGGGTATAAAAAAAAAACACGGTCAACAGTTAGTTTTTTGCCTCAGCAAAAATGACTAAAATTGAAGTAATAATATAAAATATTGGTGACATCTATTTAACAATAATATAGATTATTTGGTCTGACACTAACTTTAACGATGATTACATATTTTTATAGCATGTAACAAAAAGAAATATTAGCTTTATTTATACAATAGTTTGCGATATACTATTTGGTGAGCATTCGTCCGGTTTGGTAAGCATTAAGAATTTATTGTAAGTAATTTATGAACATATTTGGTTAGCGTTTAAACACAATCCCTTAAAAACCTTTTTTTTCCGATACAACATCGATTAGGTTTTGGTTTGTAATTAACAGAAATGACATAGTTTCGGGGCGCAAAGCTTAAAATATATTAGTGTCGGGTAAATTATAAATAATGCTGATTTTGTAAGCATTTGAAATCTACCAAAGAAGCCCAAAAATTTCAAAAGTCACCCCGTTTTACATTATATCATAATAGGTATGGAATGAATTTGACTCAGACCATTCTAGATTTCGTGTGGGAAGTAATGAAATGATCAGCCGGTTTTAAAACTGATTCGCAAAAAAAAATAGCCATTAAATCATTTGGTCAGCATACAAAAATTTTGCTGGCAATAAATAAAAATGGAGCTACAACTGTTGTTCAGCAAAAAACTCACAAACGGACAACGTTATAACCAATATTGATCTGCTTTTGTTATAATTTATCTGCTCAGTAAATTGTTGAGCTGCAAAATAATTACTTGGTCAGCAAGATTGAAAAATTGGTGGGTAGAAAAAACATGGCTGTAAGCAGTTTAATTGAAAAGTATGCATATTAAAGCAATGGTAATCTGATATAATAAAGTTGGTGGCGTTTAATTGGAAAAATCGGCAGAGTTGTAACCGGAGTGAAATTAGTACAATTTTATTTTTGGATTAACTTGCCTTGACTGATAGTTCATCATCATTCAAGGCAAGTTAGTGAATTGGTCCAAAGGTGCGAATTCTGTCATATAATTACTACTACGGAGCCAGGGACTTTAATAAATTATAATATAATTAAATTTGGCTACAAATAAAGTGGGTTAGGTTAGGTTTGAACCGTTACCCACAACCGACCCGAACGGCTACAAATAAGAACTGTGACCCTAAACCGACCCGAACGGCTACTAATAAAGTGGGTTAGGTTAGGTTAGAACTGTGACCCTCAACCGACCCGAACGGCTACAAATAAAGTGTGTTAGGTTAGGTTAGAACTGTGACCCTCAACCAACTCGAACGGCTACAAATAAAGTGGGTTAGGTTAGATTAGAACTGTGACCCTCAATGAACCCGAACGGCTACAAATAAAGTGGATTAGGTTAGGTTTAAACTGTGACCCCCAACCGACCCGAACGGCTACAAATAAAGTGTGTTAGGTTAGATTAGAACTGTGACCCTCAATGGACCTGAACGGCTACAAATAAAGTGGGTTAGGTTAGGTTAGAACTGTGACCCTCAACCCACCAGATAAAGACAGGAAAAAGGGGGGACGGGGGGGCGTAGACCCCCGCATCCGAAAAAAAAATTAGGATCCTCATATTTACTTCGTTAGGTTCGTCAGTTATTTTTTACCCCATAGAGCGAAAGTAGAAGAACCGCTCTAGTTCGTAAACAGGTAAGTTTATGTAACTTTACTTGACGTCAAAATGAAAAAAAATCAGCTGATCAGCAAAAGGTTGCTTAGGTTGGTAAGACATTTGCTGATCAATAGATTTTTTAGCGAACCAATTTTTGCGGATCAGTTCAATTGTAATTCAAAATTGAATAATTCGCTTACCCACTGATTGCTTAAAGAAATCTGATTAAAGGCGGATAGCTTACTGCTGCTGAAATAATTAAATTGCCAACCAAATCATTTTAGAGCAGCTCAGTATGACATTAATTGCGAACTGGCTTAGAAATACTTGCTGACCGTAAGTTGCTAACCAAGTATTTCATTTTGCTGACCAAATATATATTTTTGCTTACCAAAATAGGAATATTCTGCTGATCGATTAAATGACACCCATTTAGTGTTCATACTCATTAATCTCATTATGAATAGTTTTATTTAGTTCGAGGTGACACCTATCCTATACCAACTAATTCCGTGTCAATTGAGTGAATATCCCGTCCCGGGTTATGCAGATTGCGGAATGAGGTGTGTACAGGGCGCGGTTCGACATGCCAAACTGTGAGACGTGGATGTCACACTTGTATCGTTAATGGATAAGAGTGATATCCATCTGTGACATTGTCATGGTAAAGGTAATATATTGTCGGTATTGAGTTATTGGTATCTCCTTATAGTTCAAAACATTTTCCTTCATATGCAAAAAGAACGAGATCGCTATGTTGAGTATTTTTATTTTTAATATTTTTTTGAAGTTTCAACATATCTTTGTACTGTTTTGAAATATTCGAGTTTAAAGTTTGAAAGCCTAAAAAACCTAGTTATAGGTTGAAGTTATGGAGATAACGGTTTTAAAATATTCCACATACATTATATTACTCGACAAATCATATGTTGTCTCTAACATTTTACATTTTAGAGAAATAATACAATAATAATGCACGTAGGGTGTAGAGTCAAGAATCAAAAATAAAATATTTTGTATAACTCAAAATCGACAGCTTTTCAGTTGGCTTATGTTGATTTTTGAATATGATGTAGGCAAGGTTTATAATAAAAATAATGAAACAACCATATCTCAAAGCATAATTTTTTTTATAATAAAACAAAAAAAATCAACACTTACATAAAAAATATACAAAATCAACATTATAATTTTGAATTCTCATAGTTTACGTTAATTTAGGAACAAAACTAACGATCAAGTGTAATTAAACACAAAAGTAATGTAGTTTTCTATCAAAAAAGTGACTTCAAAGTTTAGACTTTTAACATGATTTTTTTGTATGTATGATCTAGGGTACCACATTGTCGCTATTCATAAGTTTAGAGAAATAAGAATTCTACTTATATTATTTAACATAGTGTCCGCACTATAAGTGCATATATCTAATACAAATATTATTATGAATCAATAACATAACTTATTTTATAAAAAATAACAGTCTTTTCGCCAGCTTTACTACTTTAGATCAAGTTTGTTAGTTTAACATTCCTTAGGGTCCCACATTGTCGCCTTATGACTTATGAGATCAAACTTATTATTAAGACTTATTATAATAAAATTATTACTTACAAAAGTAATAATTTGCATTTAACATCATTATGAAAATGATTTACACTACTCAACCTCGCACCTAGGGGTACGTAAGTGCTGACGCCAAGTCATTTAAATTCTTACGTCTGATTGAGAGATTGGTGACTTTGTACGAGTATTAACTGATTATCTATACGGTTGTCCCTCAGAAGCTTGTTAAATATAAGTCAACTATATTTTCTGTTAAAAAGTTTTGATTTGTCACTAACTTATATCCCTCCCCTATTTATATTTCAGTTTTTGTTATGTAATTAATCAGTATTCAAAGCATCTGCCAGGCACCCGGATTATTAAAATTGTTAGTATGGCACATTGACTATAGAGCTTTTCATTTCTCTATATAATAGTAAACCTATTTCCGTTGCTAGCTCTCCGGCTAGAGCAACGCGTGCGCAGCATACGAGCAGCATATTCGTGGCGTATTAAGACGGTCTGGATGCACTTTAAGATTGTAAATAATTTTCCAACTGAATAAACTAACATAATATAAATTTTGATTAATATATTTTGTATCTAGTTGATTGATTTAGAACAGATTAAAATAGAGAGTTTGGCTTTGTCTTAATAATTATTGTTTATTGACCACTATTGTTAAAAGTTTAACATAACATAAAGCTAAGTGAACGTAACGGGCAGCTGAGTTACGAACTGTCAAGCAAATCGATGGGAGTAAACTGAGATTTAGACAACACGTGTTACTACATTTTCCAATGACCCCGATATTACTTCAAGCTTATGAGCGACAATGTGGTACCCTAGTCGGTAAACTTTGACTGTGTTTTTTTCCTACTTTTAGTTGAAACGTTTAACTTTTTATCAATACACCGTATTATTTTAAGTGTGTAGAGGCTATTTTTAATCAAAACAAATTTTCACTATTTTCGAGTTGATTAAGACGATTGTCGCCGGTGTGTCCTTGAGCGTTTGGGCGCTCTCTACCCGCGCCACCCGCGTACCCTTCTCATTGCGATCGTGCGTAAATCCGCCGCGATGCACCGCAATAATGTTCAAAGAATATGACTTTACTCAGAGGCGCGCGGGCAGATTTATAATAATCAATCATGCCTAATCCTTTTGTGGATGTTTTGTGATTTGAATACTGTGATTAAGTACTACGGTGACATTTTTTAGGAATGCTACTAAATAAGATAAGTAATAACGATCTCGATTAGTAGATTTTTATGTAAAAAAATGAAAACCTAGATTTTGAATTTGAAGTACAGTGAGCGGCAAAACATTTATGAATTTACGAAATATGGTTAAAAATATCCCGCATATCAGAAAAAAATAAAAAAATACTGACTAGTACAGCAAAAAAACTGAATGCACATCAAAGCGATGATTTCATGTGAATTTGGATTTTTTTTGTTGTGCAAGTTAGCTTAATAGATGGTTATTTTTTTGTTGCGATTTTAAATATTAACCGTAAAAATTCACTTAATTACGATGAATTAACAAAACTAAGCCTGTTGCGAGTTGCGAATAGTAAAAATGCACGTGTAAAGAGCGGTATTTGTGCACGAAATCGTCATACAAATGAGAGCTGTAAGCCCATTAAATTTAGATCTTTAAAATATAACACAGCGCAAATACTTCTTAGGGTTCCATAGCCAAAATGGTAAAAACGGAACCCTTAAAAGTTTTTTGTAACATGTCCGTCTGTCCGTCCGTATGTCACAGCCATTTTTATTATAAAACATATATAACTGAAATTTTATCTAGAGGTGTGTTTCATGTGCCGCTACTTAGTTTTCTGGCTAAATTGCTAAAAAAATCTTTTAGGTGAGGCACTCCATACATACTCGTACATATGCCAAACTAAATGTCAAAAATATTTTTTTTGTAAATATGAACATGTTGTACGATACGGCTTTAAAAATATCTTATATCAGTATAGAGTATTTTTAAAACTTTTTTATTAAGTCAATATTTTCAGAAATAATTGCTTCGAAAGTCTAAATATAATGCCCCCATCTAACTTTTAATCCGTAAGTCTAAAAAATATGAAAAAATACCAAGAAGGCTTAGTACTTAATTTTCTACGAAAATTATTTCACATATTAGCGGTTGATCCGTTTTTGAGTTATCTCCAAGAAACTACTTTCTATTGAACCCTACATTATACATGGTCCGATAAAACCTAGCCGGTCTTTTAAATATATTTGATAGGTTTGGAGTTGCAGGCGTCCATAGGTTACGGTAGCTGCTTACCATCAGGCGGGCTGTATGCTTGTTTGCCACCGTCGTGGTATAAAAAAAAAAGGTAGTCTTAACCCTTAGTAGTATTTTTATTTATTCACTTGTGTTGATAATTATTATAAAATTTGTATTTATTTGCATTTCACCGACATAGTAAAGTTTTTTTAGGGTAGTCAACGCGCATGTGAATCTTCTGAGGTTGCAGGCGTCCATAGGCTTTATAACTGCTTTCAATTAGGCGGGTCGTATGCTTGTTTGCCAGCGTCGTGGTATAAAAAAAAAGCTTTTTTTCCTTTATTCTTACATACATTCTTACATACAACTCTTAAATATCAGCAATTTTTTATTAAATTCTCAATCAGGCTTTGCTCAGTGATAGTTAGTAGACTGAAATTTGGTATGAGTAATTATGTGTTTTAATTACGCCTACAAAGTGGTAAAACAATAAGTATCTGGAACCCATTGTTGGATAGGTCATTCAAGAAGAATATGCCTTAAACAACTTTTGGATAAAACGAATACTTTCGTAAATAATAGCTTCGAAAGTTAAAATGCTCTTTAATTTTTGAACCGTGGGTCCAAAAAAATTGGGAAAATTCCTAGAAATGATAACATTGAAATACTTATCACGTATTTTCGATAAAAACTATATGGAATAAAATCGGTTGAGCCGTTTTTCAGTTATGCCTATAGTAAAATAACGTAAGTGCCACAAAATATTTCTTTATAGACTACCTTTTGAATGGATGTATTGTAACAGGCCGGCAACTACGGATCCCTACACTGAGCATAGCCCCATATTCTCTTGGCCGGTTTATCTGCAATCCTTTGCAGTTTACTTCGCAATTTCTAGATTTGGGAAATTAGTGTACAGTATAACATTAAAGATTGTGTTTAATCTTAAAATAAAACGCATATTACATTCGTTTAGAACACGGTATTCTTAAATAAATATGTTTAAATAAATTCGGTTCTTTGGAGTTTTTTATTAAACTAATTATTAGTCTATTGTATTGCAGTACTAGCAGATTTCCGCAACTCGACGACTAATGCCTATTTTGCGTGATGCATGCGTCTACTAAAACATAATAATTTTAGTTTACTTACATGACCAAATTTGTTTTCAGAGCAATGTGAGATTCATGATTTTTGTTTTTTCTCCATTTTTATTTCATTCGTTTTTTACTTGTATTATAATCTAAATAAAATACACTTTTTATACGAACTTACATAAACATGCATACGAGTACATTATCTTAAAAGATAAAACGTCTATACATTATTGATTCCGGGAAGACACGTTATATCCGCACCGCATGAACCCTCTGCAGTTATTTAGTCTTTAGGCACAGTAAGTACGATATTATTGCTCACGGGCCAAGCACAAGTATATGTAGTACAAGGGAAGCACGGAGCGACGAGCGACACAGCTTCCTCGTCTCAAAGCTAGCTCACGACTGCCAGCAACGCCGTTTTCGAGCTAATAACGCACGAAATGTGGAATTATGATCAAGTTGTTTAAGAAAATTTAATCAATTTAAATATCCTACGTTGAGTTTGTAGTGTTCTGTAGTACATATATTTTAGTTCAACAATATTTTAAATCGAATAAGCCGTTCAATATAAGCAAAATTAACCGTAAAACGACATTCAGTTACATTTACATAACGGAGAAACTATACGTTACACGAGTTATTCAAACGTTGACAATGTTGTACATGAAATGGTAATTAACATATATTTTTTTCAAAATTTTTGAATGACCCATTATTGAGATATATCCCTTAGAAAGTAACAGTTTTCGGCCACAATCAGCGCCTAGCGCCTTAACAAAATCTGTGATCTCAGAATCCATAAGCGACAAAGTGGTACGCTAACCATGATAACGTCACAATTCTGTCCACACGTTACCACACCTAACTGTCAAGCTGTCAGTAGGTCTCGCTAGAGGGCGTTTGTCTATGGCTATGGCCACCATTTTAGAAATCACTCTTGAGTGATTCCACCCCAAATTTCAACTGTCACAAAAGTGTGATATCCAGGGAGCGTACCTTTCATGCCGATGACATCAAATTGACGTCAGGTTGCATATAGGCTGATACTAATTTTTCTGAAATTATCAATCATTCATCTATCAAATTAATCATGAATCATTTTATTATATAGATTGTAACGATTTTTTCAAATATATTTTATATTAATTTCGACAGATATACCATGTCAATTTCCATCTGTATCAGTGCGGAAAACATGCCATTTTATTTTTCATTACTATCAATCAATTCTTCATTTTACGTCATGTTTCATACATCATGATCCAGTTTCTTAAATTTTAAATTATGCTCAATTATCACTGATATCATATTATGATATTACACAATAAAATATTATGTTATGATGTATGAAACTCACATGAATAAATGATTGATGATTAATGATTGATGACTACAATAAGACTAACTGGAATCATCCTATATGCAAAGTGACGTCAATTTGCTGTCATCGGCACGAAAGGTACGCTCCCCACTGATATCATACTTGTCTCGCAAGTGACTGTCAGACAGTTATGCCATGTCGAATCGAGGGCCCTGTATGTGACGTAGGTAGACATAATGTGCTTAACCTATCTGTTTATATACTCTTTCTCAAATCATTGTCGCGTCCAAATTCCCAGGGTAATTAAGGGCCTGGTTTCGCGTAGATTATATAGTTATTACTGACCTTACTTCTTGCCTGTCAGCAATCGCTTCCACGGGTAGCAGTCGTGATTAGTAACAAAATGCTATCATTTATTAAAAAATATTTTTCTTGTAATCAAAATGTGATAGTTCTGTTTAGGCCCTTCTATTATCAGTAGTTGGTTTATTTCCTTACTCAATTAATTTTCCAGACGGCAAATTTGCCTTCATGTTAACTCGTAAATTCTTTGTTCTGCATTCTCTCTGCGGTCTCGCTATGTGTGCGTTTCATTGCTATAGTTTATATATAAAATTATTTTTAACCGATTCAGTGCGGATGGCACGACAGGCGTGTCATCAATGTTTTAACGTGTGGCGTATGACACGAGAGGAGTGTCATTTTAAAATCGAATAAAACTTCTTCAAATTAAGTTTCAGAAGGGTTCACCCCGAACAAAATTATTATTGTTTGTCACGTAGAACAAGCTTGTACCCTTCGTTTCTGGAATATTCTAAATATTGATAAACAATTTCAAAATCAGTTGTTCACAACCTTTTCAAGTTGCACTATTTTTACGACTTAAACATTACTTACCGATTGGGTGCGGATGACACGACAGGCGTGTCATCAATGTTTTTAACGTGTGGCGTATGACACGAGAGAAGTGTCATTTTAAAATCGATTAAAACTTCTTCAAATTACATTTCAGAAGGCTTCAACCCGAACAAAATTATTATTGTTTGTCACGTAGAACAAGCTTGTAGCCTTCGTTTCTGGAATATTCTAGATATTGTTTGAATTTTTCAAAATCAGTTGTTAACAACCTTTTCAAGATGCATTATTTTTACGGCCTAAACATTACTTATTAAATATTATTATTCATTGAATAACTAATCATAATAACATCTTACAACAAGATTTAAATTTAACTTCAAATTATATGATTTTCAAAAACTCTATCTAATTTGATATAAGTATATATCAAATTAGTTAAATTAATAAAAACGTAACAATCATTTTGCGTGCTTTATCCGTTAACAATTACTTCGAGACGTAAATTATAAACAAATAGACGGAAATGACAGAATAAACTCCTTATTTTATCTCGTTTCGGTAGTATTCTTAGACCAAGGCAAGGATACAAACAGCCAAAATACATAATATACGTTAATGAAATAATTTTTTTTTTTTCGAGTATGCTCGGAAATGTTTGCCGTACTGTAGCAAACTCCATACGTGAAGTTCCACACTATCGACAAACTTCAGAACACAAATTTTTAAAAATCGGGCAAGTACGAGTCTGACTCGCGCACCGAGGGTTCGGTACGAACGTTCCATAAACGCTTGCAAGTATTCGCGGGTATTCTTCATATACATCGTTTTTTCTCCCATTATTCCAGGAAAAATCTTAACACCGCGAAGTAGAAAACGAACGTAGGGGAGAGTGGGGTTGGAAGTGCCGGGGGTTTATTGTGCCGACCTCAATAACTTTTTAAATAAAG
This sequence comes from Pammene aurita, assembly GCA_947086415.1. Lineage (NCBI taxonomy): Eukaryota > Metazoa > Arthropoda > Insecta > Lepidoptera > Tortricidae > Pammene > Pammene aurita. The sequence continues at coordinate 14,184,401 of OX352292.1, read as the reverse complement.
ATAGCGATATGGTCAAAATGCGCAATTATAGCCTCAGATAACACGCCATATTGGCAACAATTTTATTTCCACCAATCCTGACAGTTGAGTGGATGGGTGCGCAAACATTCAGAAGCTATCAAAATACACTTGTACATTTTCTCGTGCTTGTCTATTTGGCCTGTATCTGCGCACTTTGAATCGATTCAAGCGTTGTTTTCCTAAATTATAATGATATTTTTTGGGTATCTTCTTATTTTGTTATTTTTTAAATTGATCGACACGGTACCCAGTACGCCAGCGATAGTCCGTATCCCCAACTTGGGGCTCAATGTTCCCTTTTAAAGGGCAAGTTTTTCCCAAAAACAGCTCACCTCGATCGACCTCAATTGTACAAAAAAAATTTTTGGTCGATCATTAGATACGATGCGAAACTACTAAAATAGGACTAAAAGATGTAAAATATTTTAAAAAAATTAGCTAAAGGAGTAGAATCAAATGAAAACGGGTGACTAGAAAAAATATTATTTTTAACATGACGCCCGAAAAAGCATAGGTAGCACTTTGTGGTGTAGAGCATAGACATTTATGACAATCTTTTAGCATAATCTATCCGGAACAATTTGCCCCACTGGTGGCACAACTTGCCCCAAAGAGGGGCTAAAATTTCCGCTCCGAAAAAGGTCGCATAAATGCTTGTATAAAAAAAAATACTGCATTACTGCGTTGTTTCAAAGAAAAATAAACATTCTTATAAAACTCATTTTTTTATGACAATCTTATGATATTTGAAAATCCGCACGTCGAACACCACCCTCCCGTACAGGGTGCATCATCATCTTTTGGAAAGTTGTGTCACTAGTTTTTACTACCTAACGTACGAAAGTTGGTATTTGATACTTATTTATCACATCAACCGATTTTTAATAAATTGTGTGAAAAAAGACGGTTTCAGCATGATTTCATGAGAATTTTATAGGGTGGCCGAGTGCGAGTCGGACTCGCGCCTCGATTTTTTTTCTTAAGTCCGACTCACGGTGTGGAATCCTATTATTTTTCCTGTAATCTGTATCTGTAATACGTAAATAACGAATGTCAGTATTTTTTTTTCAAAATTTTCGGTCCAGCAGTTTCAGATATAAGGGGGGACGGGGTCGGTCAATTTTACAGTTTCGTCATCTCCGTCTGTCCTTCCGTCCGTATGTCACAGCCTTTATACTCTGAAACTATAAGACGTATCTTAATGAAATTTAGGCATAAGGTGTCTTTTGTATGCCGCTATTTAGTTATGTAGATAAATTGCAGAAAAAAAATTGGGAGGGCGCCCAACGCTCAGTATCAACATGTCGCACATCAATCGATAGGTCTTTAAAAATTACATCGAGGTTTAACATTTTGTGATTAAGTGAATATTTTCAGAAATAATCGCATCGAAAGTCAGAAAAATTGTGTCCTCCCCCCTGTAACTTTTGAACCGTAAATCCAAAAAATATGAAAAAAATGGAAAATGATGCGTCTTTTCACATACTTTCTACAAAAAATATTTTGAACATAATAGGTTCAGGTATTTTTGAGTTATCTTCAAAAAACTTCTTCCATAGGCATCAGATACGACCTTTTGGTATTCGTTTGGTTTTTATTCCATTGAAGGTACGGAACTCCCCATTATGCGTAGTCCGACACGCACTTGGCCGGTTTTTTTTAAATTACTTCAAAACTACATACGTTAAAATTATACAACAAATATATTTGAGATCCTCATATTAAGCCGTTTTATTTGATATGTCATACATTATAGTTTTGCAAATTTTTATTTATTTCTCATTTACCCCCACAAATGCCCCCCCTCCCCCCATATTTAATATTTATAGACTGGCGTTGGTAACCCATACATACATATGTAAGTCAGCAACCTGACTTACATATGTGTACAAAATTTTTGCTCAATCGGTCTAGTAGTTTCTGAGGAGAAAATTGGCTTTGTGGCAGGTAGACAGACAGAGTTCGTTTTTTACCGATTTGGTACGGAACCCTTAAAATGATTTTCATTGTTGTACCGTTTTAACGGACGCAAAGTTGAAATCTATGCGGAAAGTGAAGTGACATAGTTCGCATGAATTCTCATATAAACCATAACACTTCTTTTTACGCACAAACTGTACTACAATCCATTAATGTATTGTTTTTTACCTTTTAAATATTCCTTTTGACTACGAAATATCAATGCAAACAGCCAATGGCAATTATTAAAGCCGCGTGTACATTGTCCGATATGGAATGGTCATTCTAAACTGTAGGGCAAACGGAGATATAAACATTGGTTGTGTGTATCATTCTATCTCTTAGCTTGCGAATACGGCCTAATGTCATAGACACCAGAACTATTTACCTATTTACCCTCTTTAAATATTTTATTATAAAATAAAAATGTATGCCTAGTATACTCCTTACAGCACGAGATTTTTTTTTTGGATTTTTGGTTTGAAGTTGCATTTTTCGGTGCATTTAAGGCCCATAAAAAGACAAAAAAATACAAAAAAAATTCTCCCCCCCAAAAATTTTGTGAAAACCCACTCGCACTATCGTTTCATTTCGTTGCGACCCCTAGTAAAGTTGTTTTTTTTTTAAATATAAGGGTAAATTACAGAGTTCCAAGGAGTTAATAAATATTTAATTAATAAAATTTTAGATTTCCAACATGTTTTACATAAAATGATTAAAAAAAAACGCTTTTGATTGATCATATTTTCAATTTATCATGGTCAACACAATTTAAATTTGTCGACTTGCGTCCTGACCCGCACGATCGTGCGTTAACTGCGTTATAACTTTAGGCACAAAAAAATTACTAAAATTTCTGGTTAAATTATCTACATTATACGACAGAAGAACGTTTAATTTAATAAAAAACGAATTTAACACATTTAAAAATCACAAATTAAAAAAAATTGTGAATACCTACTTCTCACCTGGTCGTCCGTCTCGTACACGTAAGTACCTGCTTGACGCTCACCGCGCCGACGACTGGCCCCCTAACTAAACGCACGCGGGTTTAAAATGAATAATAATGGAATGTATTATTATGATGATGATTATTTTTCAAACTAGATTTTTTTAAAGTTGAACGCACGATCGTATCAGTTGCTGTAAGGGATATATCAAAAATATTAGAATGAAGATTTTACTTTTTGTGAATCAAGACATATTATTTGTTATCTATATGGCTCGAATAAATAATTCAAAGAGAAATCATGAAAATATTGAATGCATAGTTTTAAATCGCGTCGCACTGTAAAAATTTTATATTTACCCATTCCGTTAGCCGGGCTAACTTAGCCTACTATACATATATGTATAAAAATTTTACATAGTAGAAAATGTTTGTGATACCTGAATCTTTAAAGTCACTTACCATCCATTTCAAGTAAAACAGGTAGTTTAAATGCTACTAAAAATTTAAAACAACGTTTTAATCAGTTTACTTCCTTGGTTTGATTTCAAATAAACTCAATCAAGTCTAAATCAGTGAAAAAAACCAAAAAAGTAAATATTTTTTTACGCATGGCTGATGACACGATAGGCGTGCCATCATATTCTATGGCGTATGGCACGCCTGTCGTGTCATGAAATAATTGTTCGCCGCCACAGCCAAAAGTTTTCGAAAATGGAAGACGCAACGAATCGGTTAATAGCCAACAATATAAGGCCTGATAATTTAATTACAAATATAACTCAAATGCTTGCTAATTTTGTTCAGTTTGCTGCTGATATGTCAGTTCATTGTTATGCGTTCAGGAGCATGCAAGTTTACGTTGATATACTTCAAGATGTCGCGGTTAATTGGTGTGCATTGGCTTTGGTCAAAGCTGACCCCATAATGCGTTACCTGCGAAGGCGTCTGGTTTTTGGCTTCATTACTATAGTTGTGCTTTTAATAACAGTTCGAACAGTTCAATGCACTATAACGTTCAATAGAATATGTGTTGGCATTATAATACTCCTACACGAAGGCATCATGAGTTTAGTAGCGTTATTCTTTGCAGCACTGATGCTACTATACGATATGGTAATAGGCTTGTTAAAAAATATTGAGATGCATTGTAAGATGGTCGTAAGAACTGGACATCGCAATAATAATTTTATTGGTCTGACAACTACACAAACTTCAGCTAACGCAGAAACTTTAATGCGCTTGCGTTTCTTAGAGATATCTTATGTGAAAGCTTTAGAGATAACGCAGGAAATTCAGAAAGCATTTGAAACACCTCTTGGCCTTATTCTTTTGATTTGTTTCATTACTGTGGTACGGAATTCACATACATTGTACCATGGATTGATAATTTCCAAAACCCTGAACTACATGATGATATCCGAGAAAATTTTCTGGATTGTATATCCGTTTGTAAAGTTATACATTTTAGCGTATACAGGGAACGAGATGCATAATGTGGTATGTATGAACTAAACAGCATATAAAAACTTTTTTCTACTTGTCGCCTATGATGCTTGAATTGCGACTTTGTAGACCGAACTACGAGCGCATACTTTTCGATGGAGCTTTTATGGTCGCAAATTTTAGCATCGTCGGCTATGCTGAAATGGATTTTCATACAATATTATACAACGGTCAGGGAGGAGTACCGTCGTCCTCTCCAACCGCCGGTACGATCCACCGGGAGATCGAAGTTAAGAAATTACTAAGTTGTAAGGCACTTAATTCTTACCGGCTTGCCTATTTTGAGCACTCTTAGAAAAAGTATTGTATACAATAGTGACATAATTAAGCTTTTCAATCTCGTACCTTACTTAGGCCACTCAGTAAGCTTCGTAGCCTAAACACCGTGAAGACGGTACTGGACTAGCTCTTCATTATTTCACGATTGTATAAAATACTATTGTGCAACAGGTACCTACATAATAAGGGTTCTTAAGATTCGAGGGTCGAAGTTACAAAATAGGGCGAAGCCGAAATTTGTAATAACAGATCCGAGAATTTTGAGACCTAATTGTACCGTTGCCCACGAAACTTTTCTACGACAGTAGCAAGAAGTACTAATATTAGGGAATTTTTGGGCTGGGTCATTCCTCACCCAACAGATTGGCATAGCGATCCAGAGGGGTACGAACAGCCTTATCCGAATCCTTCCACATGGTTCAGACCTCGATGATCTATCCTAAATATAACATAATATTTTATAAGCATCAATTTTGTAGATAAATTCTAACTAGTACTAGGTCATATTTTATTTCAATCTTGCTTAAGTTGTTCCTTATTACCAGCGACACCAGAGAACTTCTAGAAGATAGAGCGAAACTATTTGCTAAACCTAGCAAAAGTAAAAAAGACAGAACAAATAGCGCCAAAATTAGCAACAAAATTAAGTCGAACATGAGAAAAGACCGCCACCAACACCGGCTAGACCTATTGGAGAAATGTATTCAAAGCACTGGAGGCATCAAAAAGGCTACCAAACTATATTCTAGATAAAAGCGGCAAACACGAAAGCAGGCGACCAGAAATTATCTCCATAGCTACTGAATTTTTTATACAAAGAACAGCACCAGCCAAGTTACGGACCTGACAGGAGGAATCAATGTACCAGACATTATTCTACGGTCTACTTTAACGGCCTCCTAAGTAGACGGAGAGCTGGCCACGGCAGGAATGACACAATAATGAGAGCAACGAAATTGATATAGTTAGACTGCTATACTATTGTTATTACCTAATCTGGCAATCTGGCAGCTTTACGCCGGGGGGTTCAAGAGTAGCAAACCAGTAAAGTTGTTTATAAATCTAGGGAACGACGCAATACTGAGAGTTCTTGCTTTAGTACGATATCGTGGCATTTGAAGTATGTAATTGGAATATAACGTGAAAGCTGTCGCAGTGGGGGGGAAAAGAGGCAGGTTGAAGTTAAATGCATTTATACCGGACGCCTGCAGTTTATTTTAATCTGATCTGTGAAAACTGTTTGTAATTAATCAGGCGCTCGAATAAAACTTATTAGTTGACAGCTTTCCATGCCAAGACGATATTACCGATAGTTATTTCTAAATAGGAAATCGACTTTAACAGCCAGGATTCTCGGTTTAAATTGTTATGAAAAAATATGTGACATATTAGGTTTTGTTCTGATAATGAACTTAGCTTACAAAGCCACATCATAATACAGCTACTCGTTACTAGATTGCGCTTATATCTACTAAACATAGACAAAATATTACATTTGAATTCCAACTGCTGACCCAGCACGGGTGAGCAGTAGATAATAAACCAATATAAGTGTGCCGCATTGCTACGAATCGCGCGGTCATGTTACACTGGCAGTAAGAGAAATTGGCTCGCCAAGGGGCGCCCAACCATTAGGAAATTACAGATATACATAGGCTGCTATTTATATATCCGGAAACCGGGATTACAATCTTCTTAAATAGCATATTTGACCTCCATGGTAAAATTTGAACTTTTTTAAGTACTGGCCGGTATATTTTTTCTTTCTTATTAACGCTCGTGTTTTGTTTTTGACGGGTTTTAAATGTCATCTCGCAGCAAGAATGGAACTCACTCGTGAAAATATTCGTGCCATGATTTATTATGATTTTCGGCGTGGTTTAACGCAACAACAGTGCATAGATCAACTAACTTCAACTTTTGGTGATGAAGCCCCATCTAAAACTACTGTGTATCACTGGTTTAGTGAGTTCAATCGTAGACGTAGTATGCTTACGGACGAAGTTAAGGCAGGTCGCCCGAAATCGGTCGTTGTACAACAAAATATCGAGGCTGTGCGAAAACTTATAATGGACGACCGACATGTTACGTACCGCGAGATAGAGGCGACTCTGGGTATTTCTATGACCAGCATTAATAGCATATTACATAATTATTTGGCTGTAAAAAAAATTTGTTCGCGTTGGATACCCCACAACTTAACAAAAGAGCAAAAAGTTGCTCGCGTCGAATGGTGCAATAAAATGTAAAAAAAATATAACCGTGGTGACTCAAAAGCCGTTTATAACATCTATACAGGTGACGAATCCTGGATCTATGCATACGATCCCGAAACGAAGCAACAATCAACGGTATGGGTGTTTCAAAATGAGCCGAACCCTACGAAAGTTACTCGTGCAAAAAGTACATTGAAACAAATGGTGGCCTGCTTCTTCGGTATTAATGGCCATGTAGCTACAGTGCCACTAGAAAACCGTAGAACGGTTAATTCAGAGTGGTACACGACCATTTGCTTACCGGAAGTATTTGAACAAATTCGTAAAACTAACCAGCGACGAAGAATCATTCTTCATCATGACAATGCCAGCTGTCATACGTCACGCGAAACAACTCTATTTTGGAGGGTCAAAATGTGGAATTAACGGGTCATCCGCCGTACAGCCCTGACTTGGCACCCAACGATTTTTATTTATTTCCAAATATAAAGAATAAATTACGCGGTCAACGATTTTCGACCGCTGAAGATGCTGTCGACGCATTCAAACAACACGTTATGGAGGTACCTCAGGCGGAGTGGCAGAAGTGCTTTAAAAATTGGTTCACGCGAATGCAAAAGTGCATAGATCATCAAGGGGAATGCTTTGAAAAACAATAAAACCATTTTCAGCCGTGTACGTTTGTTTGTTTTTTTGTTTCCGGATATATAAGTAGCAACCTCGTATGGCTGCCTAATTTGTCGATAAAAATATTAACCCTTAGCCATACCTGAATATTTTGATCATTAATACTTAGAGAATTCAACCAACCGGAGTCGCCATTGACAGGCGTTCCCTTCTGCCGAAAACATATGACCAGTGGTCATACACATGTATGGACTGACGTTTATCTGACGTATCATCCCGTCCGGGTTGAAATCTCTAGTTGAAGTTGAATACCGGGTCTGATAGCCATCAGCTAAAAATAAAAGTTCTTATTTTATTATTATATTCTCTTTATTTATTACAATATCAATATAAAAGTAATGTTGGAAATGTCATTGTGATAGTTGCCTTCCCCATTCATTTTAATAACATTAAGTAAGATTTAAACAAGGGTGTACATCTGAACGAAGTGACAGCTACGGCCTTGGAACGTATCGGATACCGTTTCGGGGTTGTCAAAATCTCCTTTGTTTATTTGCTGCATGACCACAGGTAAGATAAAATATTTATGTAGTTTATGTAGTAGTTTCGTTCTAAAATAACGGTTAGATTGGGCAAATTAACTAATAAATCTTACATTAATGTATTTTTGTATTAAAATTACTGATGTATCAGGTAGATTAGGGCAGGTCCAGCAATCAAACTAATCGCGTACTTGTCAACCCTAGATAATCGACAGGAAAAATTGTATGTAGACGTCATGTGCCACCGTTCATATGTCAAAGTTCTGTCAAACACTGATTTTGTAGGGAAGATTGAAGAGGAATGGCATGAAACCTTTGCGGAATGAAGATTAACACAATAAATGTCAAAGTCAAAGTCAAATAGTTTATTTGTACAACATGGGTATATATATAGTACAAACAGAGGTACAGGTCTGAAATGACGCTTCAAAAATGGGTATTTTATTGGTTAACAAGACATGAGACATTTTATTTTTGTAAACCTAAAAATGGGTTAAGTTTTCACATGAGCATTGTTTAACTTTACTCGTTTTAATATTTTATGTCAACACTTATCCTTGCCTATTAATCATGAACTTGTATCGATATATTTAAATATCGACTTCGCGCAGCATTTGAGTAGCGAGTATTTGAAGTGACAGAATGATAGAAAGTTCTAGATAAATAATAATTTACTTGGTGGTACTACCAATGAGCAACATAGATTACCTCACTAAGATCCCGCACTTTAGCGTTTATGAAGGCTTGCAGTCGTTATCTATATGCTGTTTTATTTATAAATATTGAGCCGCCTGTCGCACCAGTGGATTGTAGATTATGACAATATTTGAAACTACAAAACCTAACGCGTACTCAATGAACTCGATTCATTTCTCATTTTATAAGAAAGATTGGCGCCATTCGTATGCGGGAACATTCATACTTTGGCCATATCTCGATTTTAAAAACATGCTGACACTTATTTTTGTACTTGTGGAAGATTCCTTCTCATACGCTTAAAATACTCTCGAATAATGGTAACATTACCACTGTTGGTTTCCTTGAAAAGAGAGTTTTTGTGTTTTTGATAACTGCGGACTCTGCATAGGTTTAAAAACTTCCTGCCTGTGAGTACCGAAAAGCTGCTTGTGCAGGCTTTAATTTTTCCTATTATAGACTAAGCTGATGTGTGCACTACCAACATTTCCCAGGCTTCCCTAAACAGACTCGATCGTATATTAAATAATGCCAAACCCTTTACTTTCGGCTTGCGTAAATTCGATCACGTCTCAGGTTATCGTTACCAACTCCAATGGCTGCCTGCACGTCAATGCAGGACTCTTAGAATTCTCTGTAAGTACTCTCTTCTCTATTTTGTTTGATCTCTCTGTTCCAGACTACCTTAAGTCCAAATTCAGTCTTGTCAACCCCCGTCCCGGGTGTCCCCGTCCCGTCCTGGGGGGAGCGAAGCTCACAAGCTTCGCTCCTCCCAGTCTCTTAAGCTTCTAGTACATCCTCCCCATAGCGGTTATCTCTCTTCTTCTTTTACAATCCAGACTATTTGTCTCTGGAATGCACTTCCCCTGACAATAAGACAAGCCCCAAGCAAGTTCGTTTTCAAACGCTTGCTTCACAAGCACCTGCTGGATCATGACCAGCGTGAATGAGTTTTTTCCCCTTTGCGCGTATGCATTATAATATATACGTATGTTAATTAGTATGTATATATATTGGTATTTGTGAAGTTTATGTAGCATATATAGAAGTATATTTAAGTAGGTACAAATAAGTTATGGGATAAATCAGCAAGTTTTCTCTTACAGCACCCACTTTAGCGAATTTCTGTTTGGCCCTATGGTTGACTTGTAGAGAATGCCTTGAGGCATTAAGTCCGCCATTTGTACTTATTTTTACTTTGCAATGAAGTTTAAATAAATAACTAAAATTCTTGGGTGCATATTTAGATGCACCTATCTGTAGTAATGTTTGTTACAATTGCAGTTATTTTGCATAGTTTATGACCAAATACCAAACAATATAAAATGTACATTATTTTTGGGAAACTTATCCCAAACCTAATGTACCATCGGGTTCATAATTGCATATCCAATTTATACGTAAACGTACAGTACGTACAGTAAACGTGATGCTACAAAAAAACGTATCACATCCTAGTAACTATTTTTATGAGTGAATCTTGAAGCAAATCAAATTATTTTGTTCAATATTTTTTGAGTGACCAAACCCTCCGGTGTCCGAGGCCAGATGGCCTCGGACACCGGAGGGTTTGGTCACTTTTTCTGAAGTATATGACATCTATTTTCATTTCATTTCATTCTATTTTTATGAGTATTTTTTTAGTATTAACTCAATTCCGGAAAATATTATAGGGCAGATGCCCCGGTTGTGGCCACTGTGACGGTTTTGGCCATTTTCAAAATTACTAAGGCATAGACAAATTTACAAGTCTATGGTTTATAGAGTTGATATAAGAGTAAATTATGGCAGCACAGATGGCCCTGTCATCTGTCATGTATCAGTTGTCAGCGTAGCACTATCTATGTGGCTGCTAAAGTGTTTAATAAGTTACCCGTAGAAATTAAATCACTCAATTACTTAAAATTTCTGACAGCACTTAAAAAACACGTTATTGAATTATGCCCCTACAGCTTAAGTGAATATTATAATATTGTTTTCCTAGTACCTGCACTCAATTTTCTACTCTTTAAAACAATAGAATAATATTATTTTTAATGAGTAGGTACAGTTGCCATCAAATATATCGGAGAGGCCAAGGTACTCAAAAATATCTGATCATACACTTTATCGCCTTGACAATAGAGGCGTTGTTCAGATATTTGTGACCACCTTGCCCGCTACGATTTATCTGATGGCGACTGTACTTAAATTTTTAACGCTAATATATGTACCCGTAGTGATCACGCGAGTCGTTTTGTATGCTCAATCTAATATGTACATACGTTGTGCCGTTTATTCCCACCAATAGTTGTGCGTACCTTGGCGAGCCAACTGCTCAAACTACCAGTGTAACATGACCGCGAAATTCGTAGCAATGCAGCACACTTATACTGGTTTATTTTCTACTGCTCACCCGTGCTAGGTCAGCAGTTGGAGTTCAAATGTCATTCCCTGTCAATGTTTAGTAGATATAAGCGCAATCTAGTAACGAGTAGCTGTATTATGATGTGGCTTTGTAAGCTAAGTTCATTATCAGAACAAAACCTAATATGTCACATATTTTTTCATAACAATTTAAACCGAGAATCCTGGCTGTTAAAGTCGATTTCCTATTTAGAAATAACTATCGGTAATATCGTCTTGGCATGGAAAGCTGTCAACTAATAAGTTTTATTCGAGCGCCTGATTAATTACAAACAGTTTTCACAGATCAGAATAAAATAAACTGCAGGCGTCCGGTATAAATGCATTTAACTTCAACCTGCCTCTTTTCCCCCCCACTGCGACAGCTTCCACGTTATATTCCATTTACATACATCAAATGCCACGATATCGTACTAAAGCAAGAACTCTCAGTATTGCGTCGTTCCCTAGATTTATAAACAACGTTACTGGTTTGCTACTCTTGAACCCCCCGGCTTAAAGCTGCCACATTGCCAGATTAGGTAATAACAATAGTATAGCAGTCTAACTATATCAATTTCGTTGCTCTCATTATTGTGTCATTCCTGCCGTGGCCACCTCTTAGTCCATTACTAATACCGTAAAGTTTTGGATCTTGTTTTCAAAATTACTTCGTCTAATCTTGGGCCAGGAATAACATTATCGGGACATTCTCCAGAAATAATTTTGAATGTATTTAATTATTTAAAACAAACTAATAAAAACCCTGAAGGTGGTTTTCTGAACATTGAAAAGTTATATGAAATGACTTCTGCGGCAACTGGTACATCAATACGAAGTGTTCAGCGGATCAAGAATAGTTTCTGCAAAAATGCGACATAGGCATCGACTTCAAATGTGTTTGTAACACCCGGTAAATAACGACCGCGTTTGTCACCAAAATCAGATGTGGACAATTTTGACATAAATGTCATTAGAAGGTGTATTTATAATTTTCACTCGGTACACAAAACGCTGCCTACTATTAGAAATATACACAAAGTTTTAAAGGAATCGATAGGTTTTCCTGGTAGTGTAACTTATTTACTTCGTCTCGTACATAAAATGGGATTTAGATGGAAGAAGATTCAAAACAACAGGATGCGGCTAATAGAGAAAGACGATATTCGTTACGAAAGGTTTATGTATTTACAAAAATTACAGGAATATAAAAACGACAACCGTCCCATTGTCTACACTGATGAGACGTACGTGCATGGCACTCACACCACACCAAACGCATGAACCTACAATAGCAATAGCGGTGTTAGAGTTCCTATATCAAAAGGGCAAAGGCTGATAGCGGTTCATGCATGTACAGAAGAAGGTTTCGTAAAAAATGCTTTGCTGACATTCAAATCCAACCAGAAGTCCGGAGATTACCATAGTAACATGAATACTGCAAATTATCAGAAATGGGTGAACGAATATTTGTTACCAAAACGCAAAACGCTATGGAACGGAGTATGATAGGAAAGAGACTATCAGACAGAATTAGACTTACAACTATAAAAAGGTACACTAAAACCAAAGACATTACAAGAACCATCAAAAAATTAAAATGGAAATGGGCAGGACATACAATAAGAGGAGTTGAAAAGTGGTCAAAAACAGTAATGTTCTGGTTTACAAAACACAAAAAAAGAAAACGTGGTAAACCCAAAAGAAGGTGGGTTGACGAAATAAAGAAGGAAGTAGGCGGAGGCTGGACAACATTAGCACTAGACAGAGAGAAATGGAAAGAGTTGGGGGAGGCCTTTGCCAAGAAAAGGCACACAGACAACCCATTACATTAAATAATATATATTATTTAAGTTGTTCCTTGCTTCGAATACTACTAATGTATGTTTGTTGTTTCCTATGAAGTCTAATGGATAACATTACATGCGCTTGGCGCATTGGCCTTAGGCCAAGAAGTAATGTAGGGAGTTAGTATGAAACGTACATTATTGTCCGCTGCTCTAACTTTTTAAATTTGCTTACTAAGGTTAGACTGAGAAAGGAAATATTACATACAGCCAACGACCACTTTCTCTGTAAGTATACTTGCGACATTGAAATTAAAAAAGAAAAATCAAAATCTATGGTACTAAATTTATAAGCGGTTAAACATGGTGCTCGAATAGCTTTTTCAAGTTAAAAAAATAAAAAAGGCGGCAATTTAAACTTATTTACTTGATTACTTAGTAGTTATTTTAATTATAATATTTTCTTACATTGTTTGAGAAAAGCACTATACAATCCTTGGCCGGAACAGGGATTGCAGGACTCGCTTTATCCGGTCTCCCGCAATCTCGTCCTTAAATCCCTTACTTCACGGCCTCTGCAGTAAGGTACTAATGTTGACCTTAAACAATTGTTCCCATTTATTTGCAGCAGTTTAATCAAGTGGACGGTAAACTACTATTTACTACTAAATTAAGCAACAGTTTAATGCTACCTACGAAGTAGTTGAGTGGTGTAACTAATGTAACTAATGTAACTAACTATAATATGGTTTTCTTTTAGAAAGCTCATTGTCGGAGTCAATATGAGTCCTTTAGACCACAGGGAAGTTTAAGCAGGGCTTGTAACCGGTTTTTGCAAAAAGCCCCGAAATAACCCAATATGTTTACATATTTTATGGTTTTTACGTAGAACTCAATATTGTTTTTAGGTTATGACTTTATATTGTAAGATTTTTCGATTAAATTCGTTGCTAACGGCGTCTGCACCTGGGGCCTTATCTTTTTTCTGGGTCTTCACTGCTCTCTCTACTTCTGCATGAATAATAATAATAATAAACATATAATAAATATTATAAGGACAATCTTACACAAATCGACCTAGGCCCACAGTAAGCTCAATAAGGCTTGTGTCATGGGTACTAGACGACGATATATATAATATATAGATATAGATAAATACTTAAATACATAGAAAACATCCATAACTCAGGAACAAATATCTGTGATAAACACACAAATAAATGCCCTGACCAGGATTCGAACCCGGGACCTCCTGCTTCGTAGGCAGGGTCACTACCGACTGGGCTATGGACTAAGAGCTGGCCACGGCAGGAATGACACAATAATGAGAGCAACGAAATTTATATATTTAGTTAGACTGCTATACTATTGTTATTACCTAATCTGGCAATCTGGCAGCTTTAAGCCGGGGGGTTCAAGAGTAGCAGACCAGAAAAGTTGTTTAAAAATCTAGGCAACGACGCAATACTGAGAGTTCTTGCTTTAGTACGATATCGTGGCATTTGATGTATATAATTGGAATATAACGTGGAAGCTGTCTCAGTGGGGGGGAAAAGAGGCAGGTTGAAGTTAAATGCATTTATACCTGACGCCTGCGGTTTATTTCCTTCTGATCTGTGAAAACTGTTTGTAATTAATCAGGCACTCGAATACATTTCATTAGTTGACAGCTTTCCATGCCAAGACGATATTACCGATAGTTATTTCTAAATAGGAAATCGACTTTAACAGCCAGGATTTTCGGTTTAAATTGTTATGAAAAAATATGTGGCATATTAGGTTTTGTTCTGATAATGAACTTAGCTTACAAAGCCACATTATAATACAGCTACTCGTCACTAGATTGCGCTAATATCTACTAAACATAGACAGGGTAGGACATTTGAATTCCAACTGCTGACCTAGCACGGGTGAGCAGTAGAAAATAAACCAGTATAAGTGTGCTGCATTGCTACGAATCTCGCAGTCATGTTACACTGGTAGTTTGAGCAGTTGGCTCGCCAAGGGGCGCACAACCATTATGAATTACGGATATATGGCTGCCTAATTTGTCGATAAAAATATTAACCCTTAGCCATGCCTGGCAATATTTTGACCATTGAATACTTAGAGAATTCAACCAACCGGAGTCGCCATTGACAGGCGTTCCCTTCTGCCGAAAACATATGACCAGTGGCCATACAAATGTATGGACTGACGTTTATCTGACGTAGCTATTTGTACGTTACGTAAGAATAGCCATACATTTGACGTTCGAGAGAATTCAACCAACTGGAGTCGCCATTGAAAAAGGTTCCCCTCTGCCGAAAATATATGACCAGTGCTCATCCACATGTACGGACTGACGTTTATTTGACGTGGCTATTTGTACGTTACGTACGAAGCATTAGAAGTTCCCCTCCCCCGCAAAAATCGACACACTTTTTTTGTATAGAAAATGACAGACATGGCTACTCCGGGTTGAATTCTCTATGAAGTACATAGCTTTTATCTAACCTTGTCATAGCCTATTAAACTTAAACTTTTATCGATACAAATATCGACTTTGCGCAGCATTTGAGCAGCGAGTAAGTATTTGAAGTGTCAGAAAGGACAGAAAATTGTAGATAAAATTTCAGAAAAATTACAAGAGTTCATACGGATGCTGCTCCTGACAAATATATGTAATAGGTATTTTGTTCTCTTAGTACAACTGAAATTTGAATGAATTTTGTTCTCTTGGTTTTATATTTCACCTCTCGTCCGCTCATTATCGGTAAGTAAGCTTAAACCGTTTATTGTGTTGTTTGAAAATGGGAAATCATGGCTACTTCTTCACTACTATGTGTCTTTTGCAACAATACAAATGAAAACATAATTTTGTTCACCGAACAAACTCTGGAAAAATGTCAGAACGTTAAGGAAATTCGCCTTAAACATGGATTAAAATATTCTGATGTTGATTTACCCTCTATCCCATGTAGTTCAAAAGGATATCACTGTAAATGTCGTGCCAGTTTTACTGCGGTGATGAGTAAATATAAAGAAAATGAACAGGCCAGTGAGTCTTCTATACCCTCGCATCCATCGACCACGGCTGAAAATAAAAAGTGTATGTTTTGCGACAAAGCTCGTTTAAAGGTAAAAAGAAAAGAATGTTTTTTACGTACAGCTAAAACAAATACTTTTAAAGATACCCTGAAAGACCAAGCGAAACAATTGGGTGATATACAATTATTGAACAAAATTAATGATTATGAACATTTCATATATCATGATCAATGCAGATCGGATTACCAAAAAAAATTTGCATCATTTTCTAACTCACAGAACCAAGGTTGGCACATTAAAAGGAATAACTACAAAATTGCCTTCGAATCGCTGTCCAGTTTTATCAAAGAGCACGTCTTGCAACAGCGTAAATGTCTCCTCCTAAGTTTTTTAGTCCAGTACTTCAAGAATGCTTTGCGAGATATAGACACGGACTCGGAACATGACGATACTGAATTTAGATCACAGCTAATCAAAGAAAAAAATTCCAGTAAATTTAATAATCGAGTTAAATTCATTTATTATAAGAAACAAAATATTCTTTGTCCCGTTGACGTGACCGTTAATGACGCCACATACCAATCATTAAAAATGATTGACGATATCCAAATAACCGCTCTTAATTTACGACAAAAAATAATGGAAATTAGAAAAAATAATTTACCAAATAGTCCACAGACTTCGGATTTAATATCAGGAGAATGCTCAATTCCCGAGGAGCTATTTGATTTTTTTAAAACATTATTGTGCGGCACAGATCGTCGCCCTAGAGAAAGTGCTGATAAACTAAGGAAAGTGAAATGCCTTTGTGAAGATAACATATATAACGTTAGGAATGTCCAACTAAAAACCTCAAAACACACAACTCTAGGTATGGCAATGAAAAGTTTAACAAGCAGCAGGAAGGTAATTGACAGTTTAAACAGATATGGTCACTGTAGCAGCTACAACACTATCGAAGAGCTAGAAACTGAAGCAACTTTTGCATCTGTCGATCGTTCAACTATTTGCCCTGAAGGCATCATACAGTCTACAAATTTGCCCATAGGAGTTGCTTTCGACAATTTTGATCGATTTGTTAAAACTAGCAACGGTAAAGATACCCTACACGACACTGTTGGCATAATATACCAAAATGCGAATACTTCTTATGATTCTCTGCATGAATACGTCACTGATAACTCCGAAGGATCTACAGGAAAATCATGTAGGCACAAGCGAAGAACATTCGAAGCTATACTTCCAGAATTACTTCCCTATGCCAAAAGACCGAAAATGACTGAGGTTTTACTTCCAATCGACAACCCAATGCGGCAATCAGTTCCACCCAATCTTACAACCATCAAAAAGATAGATATGCTGTGGATGTTATCACATGCATTTGAAGTTCCAAACACACCAATGTGGGTAGGTTTTAATAGTAAAATTTTAACAGACAATAGCCAAAAACAAAAAGTTGCTTATCTAACCCCTATAAATGCATCTCCAACAGAAAAATCGGTCGTAGTTGAGACAATGAATCAAGCTCAAAAAGCTGCTGATGAGTGCGAGCAAAGGTACATACAAATCAACTACGATTTGACTATTGCAAAAGTCGCATTGCAAATACAATTTACCGAGCACCCAAAATTCGAAAATGTTTTTATACATCTTGGCAGTTTTCATATAATGATGGCCTATTTCAAAGCTGTTGGCAAATTCATTGACGACTGTGGGTTGTCCTATATGATGGTGGAAAGCAAACTTATAGCTAATGGTTCGGTCAATGGTTTATAAGCGGGAAACATTTTAATCGATGCAAGCGGTTGCATCCTATCGTTTCTCTCGCCTTAGAAAGCTTGCATTTCAAATCTTTTCTTGAGCGTGAAAAATTCGAAGTAGACGAGTGTATGATATCGACTCTTACAAATCTCCAAGAAAATAATATTTCACGGGATACGCTTGAAAATGAACCTCTCAAAGAGCTAACCGATAAATATTTGGCCTATCAGAACGCGACCCTTCAGGGACAAGACGGAAATACTGCTCAATTTTATATGATGTACATCAAGCTTGTCAACTATTACCAGATTTTGACGAGAAGCATTCGCACTGGAGATTTCGAACTTTATAAGTATATTTTACCTAAAATTGCGAATTTGTTTTTCGTTTTCAACCAGCCTAATTACGCAAGGTGGTTAGTTAAATATCATGACAATTTAATGAAAGTCGACAGCCCCACCCAGGACTAAGAGATTTATTAGAGCAAGCTTACTTCGGTGTTAAACGGACTGATAAGCCGTTTTCAAGGCAGCCTGTGGATTTAACTTTAGAACAGACTATTAATGCCGATGCAGCAAGAATATTGACAGGAGTGATCCACATGACTTATTCAATATCTGCTCGGCAACGTTGGGCACGCAGTCACAGTATTCGATCAACGGTCATATCACACGTTTATGAGGAGACTGGGCTTCAAAAATCACAAGACATTACCTGTGACCTAAAACAAAATCAAATTAAAAAAAGTTCTGCGATTCTTAAGACATTTATGGACACCATCAACAAAAATATTAATCCTTTTAGTTCTGACCTGGATAAAACAATGCTTTACAATATCGCCACTGGACGAGCTGCTTCCGATGAAACTGCAAGTTTTCTTCTAAATATTGAAGAAAAAGGGACTTATTTACGGGAATCTTTTATCTCCGAATGTGCCTCATCACAGGATAGATTTGAAAAACCGATAAAACGGAACATTATATCAAATTTTTCGGTTGCCTCTAAAAAAAAGTGTAACTGTTGGTAGTAAACTGCAAGAACTTAGGATGCAGCGAGATTTATTCGGGCGTATGTTGGGAGTAGCAGTAGAAGAAAACATTGACGTTGCAAAGGTGCTATCATACCCACTAACTCCGGTTCCAATGTCTATGTCACATTTAGATGGGTCTATGTGCAAGACTGATAAAGCGGCATTAGTCAAATTATTGGAAAAAAAAATCACAAGCGAAGCCCCACCTCACACAGATGTTATAATATTAGACGGATTTTTTATTCTGCATCTGAACAGAGAAGTGCCAAAAACTTTTGGCAATATATCAAAAAAAATTCTTCAGATTGTAACAAGGTGCAACGCGAAAACAGTTTGTGTTATATTTGATCGATACTTCTCCCCATCGATCAAAGATAATGAACGCGAAAGGAGAGATGGAAGTCATAATCACGCGTACATAATATCGGGACCGGATCAAACGAGGCCTGCTGATTTCAGCAAAGAGCTAAGGAATAATTGCTTTAAAGAAGCACTAGTGCGCTTTTTTATAGAACACTGGGCGACTGCCGAAGTGGCACCCTTCATTGGAAAAAGAACCATATATGTGAATTTTGACGTTTGTTATTAGTACAAGTCTCTTGATGAAACAGTCCAGCGATCGGTAGATCTGAAGAAGAACTGTCATGTGAGAGTCACGAAGAAGCGGACACAAAAATAATTTATCACGTGTGCAAAATTGACTCCAACGCTAATGTAGTTATAAAAAGTTCTGACACAGACATTCTTGTAATAATGCTAGGGAACATGCATCACGTAAACCGTTCAGTAAGAATTTGGATGGATGCCGGTGTTGGAAATCACCAAAGATTTATAGACATTTCTGGACTATACAAAGTCTTAGGCCAATCACTATCCACAGCATTGCTCGGTTTTCACGCACTAACGGGATGTGATTATAATCCAGCATTCTATAGAAAAGGAAAGAATAGACCGTTTGCCCTGCTGGAACTGAGTATGGAATTCCAAACAGCTTTCTCAAGCCTGGCTACTCTGGGGTCATCACAGGCAAGCGATACCGTTTATCCGATTTTAGAGAAGTTTGTCTGCCACATGTACGGCGACCTAAAAGCTGATGACGTCAACGACGCCAGATACAACCTATTTAGTAAAACATTCCAGCTCAAGCACGTCAATGAGTCTTTCAGCCGTAAATTCAGAAATGTTGACTCAGCGAACTTGCCACCGTGTAAA
This sequence comes from Pammene aurita, assembly GCA_947086415.1. Classification (NCBI taxonomy): domain Eukaryota; kingdom Metazoa; phylum Arthropoda; class Insecta; order Lepidoptera; family Tortricidae; genus Pammene; species Pammene aurita. The sequence goes on along the minus strand of OX352292.1, from coordinate 14,164,401 downwards.
TCTGAACTGCACCAACAATTGCGGCGGACCAATTATATCAGCAGTGTGTGGGGTAACGCTCATCTAAATACCCCAACATAATTCAGTCCGCTTGATTATGGCTGGATAGAAAGCGGAGATAAATTTGAAATACTTTGGTTTGAGGGGGACCAATTACCCGTCTACGTAAACGATGTTATCATTCAACCTCCAGAGGACGAAACTAATGTAACAGGTAAATATAAATTTGAACTTTGTTCTTATACTTCAATCGATTTATCACATGTAACATAACTGACCATATTAAGTAACTTTAATTTGATCTTACAGATGATGATGACTACGAAGACGATACCGGTGACGAGTACGACTAAAATAAGCTTGACAGTATTAATACAAGAAGTCAGTACTAAACTAATTTGAAACTAGGTAATAGTCATTTAAAAAATTGCGTGCTTTTTGGTGTACCCCATTAAAAAAACTAGTGGTAGTCCAAAATCTTTAGATCAGGTTGCGAAGCGGACTCCAAGCTCCCTGAATCGCCACAAAAGCCAGATTATCGTTAGAATGATGTTAAATCAATAACCACCATCACCAAAATTGAGCCCAGGATCCGCTTGGCAAACTAATCCTATGAATTGGCGTAGGTACTAGTTTCTACGAAAGTGACTGCCATCATGACTTCCCAACCCAGAGGGCAGCTGGGATTAGGTCAGATTTTCTGAAGATAATTTCCTCCATCGAATAGCAATGGGGGTAGGACCCCTAAATTTTCGTAGCACTCAGCAGATCCTCAGTTCTAGTGTCGAGATAAAGTTATAAACAAAGTTTCATTGATGTATATAATTTGCCGTCTGTCATATATGTAGTCTTATTTTACCTGTAATAATCCCACGTAGCCCCTCTACGTGATTTGTTACAGTTACGATGGTAACTGTAACAAATCGTAGGAGCAGAAGGCTATACATATATTAATCAAATAATTGTTATTTTTTTACTTACAGATTAAATTGAAAAAATCTACCCAAGTACTCGTATACAGTCAACTGGCTAAGTATGCAGCACTTGTCTGCATTCTGAAAATGAAAATGAATTGATTTAGTTAGTTACGAGTAATAGTGCTAAAATAGAGGCATTTTTTTAAAGTTTAATGTGTCTGTTTGTTTACTATAATATGAGGAGTGTCTTTTCAAAAGGGCTTATTTCCACTTTGAACTTTTTTTGGGAAATTGAGGAAATCAGAAATCCACGGTTTCCATTTCGATATTATTACTTTATTTTTGATATTGTATTAAGTAAGTTGATATAAATGTTATGGCACCACATATTTTGTTTTATCTAACTAAATTATTATGTTAATTTACCATACATTTTCAGAATTAAGCCCTTTTGATGCGAACTTTTGAAATTAAGCCGTTTTGTTGCGGCCTTGTGAGAAATAAACCTTTTTGATTTGGACATTATAGAGATAAACTCTTTTGAAAAGGATAACTTTTTATTGTGAAATTAAACTTAACTACTAAAAATAAGTTAAGGCAGAATAAATTTAGTTACTAAACGTGAACTTCGTCTGCATCATCTTCGCAACGCAACAATCGCAGACTTCGTCTCGATTTTCATATACTGATACTATATAATGATTAGGTACTAATATGGTTCTACACCAAGCCAGCTACGGTAATCTTATCCAATCGTTTCCAATCTGTTTTTTTTAAGAAATTTTCTACATCCTTTTTTTACTGAAAGAGGCCGAGTTGTCATATCTGTCTATTTCTTTCTCATACTATAAGAAAGAAATAGGCCCTTTTGATCCGGACTTTGAAATTTGAATCTTTTTTTAGAGGACAAGAAGAGACTTATTAGAACTTCAAACTCAAAGAATATATTTAATTCTCTATTTTAAGCAAAACTACATTCACAGTTAAAAAAAAGTTCAAAATGGAAATAAGCCCTTTTGAAAAGACACTCCTCATATGGTCTTTACTATACTTGGTAAAACTGCATTTATATACTGAATGGTCTGGAAAAAAGTAGGTTAGATTAAGTTAGAAATAAGTCCCATGCAGAATATAAAAAATGATTAGTTAGGTTAGAACTGTGACCTCACAGAATCGAATGTTTAGAAAAACAATAGGTTAAATTAGGTTCTTCATAATTATAATGGTCACAGGGTATATTTATGTTTGGTGCATTATACACTGTCATAATTGTTACTTACTGTAAAATATATTTGTTATAGTGATATTACATAATTATATCTTATAGGAAAGTCGGTTCAAATAGGCTAGAAGTAGGAGAAGTGCAACCCTTGCAGAGTAGAATGGTCTGAAAAAATGTAGGTTAGGTTAAGTTATAAATAAGTCCCATGCAGAATTTAATCACAGAGGTCACAGTTCTAACCTAAATAACCACGCAAAAGTGGTTATTTAGGTTAGAACTGTGACCTCACAGAATCAAATGTTTAGAAAAAAAAATAGGTTAAGTTAGAATTGCGACGCTTGCAGAGTCAAATGCTTCGAAAAAAAGTAGTTTAGGTTAGGTTAGAACTGCCATTTTGATGCTGCGTTTTGATTATGCCATACCGTGCTAGTTCCAATACGTTTTTATACATTTTAAAACATATCTAAATATACTTTATCTACACTCATATTGTAAGTCCTCTAAAATGTGTTCAAAAACCGTAGGCAATGACCAGCATTACAACAAACGATTTCACTATGATAAGTTTCTTATCTGTGGGTAATGTAATTTTAACTTTACATGCTCAAATATTGTTAAGTTATGAGTTTCAAATTCGGAACAGCTGTCAAAACCAACACAATTTCAATGGGTTTCTATTCTAGTATCCATAGATTTTAAAATGTTGTCGATACGAAACGTCAGTACGATATATTTTTTGACATAAACCGCACGACATTTTGATCTCGGATGACATGAGAATAAGAACTTCGTTCGTTGGCTAATATTAAAAAAAAACTCGCGACAGAAGTTTGTACGGCCGCCATTTCTGTTATCAACTTGTCAGTTATTGTTTATCGAAACATTTTTAATTGCGAAAATGTAATGTTAACTATATTATAATAAATAAATATACTTTCCTTATCAGTTCTAATTTATTTATTTTTATTAAGCTTTATTTTTATTAAGACCATTTTTCTCACGAACGCATGGAGGTATCAAGCTGAAATTTATATCAAATACTCAGGTCTACTATCCCTGTGGTGTTGTGAAAAAATCAAACTTCTATGCCAACGGAATCAAAAGATAGAGCCGTGTATGCCGCAAAATGCCGCAAATTTTCGAAAATCGCATGGGAATCAAAACCTACAGGGTACTTCCCGTGAACTCAGGATCTTGAAATTTGGTACGAAGCAACGTCTTATAGCACAGATACAGGAAAAATTGCGAAAACCATAGATTTTTAGTTACATCATACAATAAAAATATTTTTAATAATTTTAAAGTTACTACCCCTATATACCTATAGATTTGTACGGAACCCTTCGGTGCGCGAGTTCGACTCGCACTTGGCCGGTTTTTTTACATTAAGTAAGATTTAAACAAGGGTGTACATCCGAACGAAGTGACAGCTACGGCCTTGGAACGTATCGGATACGTTTTTGGGGTTGTCAAAATCCCCTTCGTTTATTTGCTGCATGACCACAGGTAAGATATAATATTAATGTAGTTTATAGTAGTAGTTTCGTTCTAAAATAACGGTTAGATTGGTCAAATTAAGTAATAAATCTTACATTTATGTATTTTTGTATTAAAATTACTGATGTATCAGGTAGATTGGGGCAGGTCCAGCAATCAAACTAATCGCGTACTTGTCAACCCTAGATAATCGACAGGAAAAATTGTATGTAGACGTCATTTGCCACCGTTCATATGTCAAAGTCCTGTCAAACACTGATTTTGTAGGGAAGATTGAAGAGAAATGGCATAGTCCAGTCATTATATCCAAAAAATCTACCCTACCCGTGAATAATCAGTTCTTGGATTGTTTTTTCGTAGGTCCCTCGGGGGGGGTCACTGGGAAATTCAAAAAGTAGACTGAATCAGGCTCCTGTGTTTATTCGAAAAACGGTTTTTCTTGAATAACTCGGCCATTTTTGATTTAACAGTAAAACCGTGAGGACAAAAATTGTAGAAAATTTGATTCTCTACAAGTTTGGTCCTCACAATTTTTCTTCTAGGATCGATATTTTGGAAATTAAACCTAAAAAACGAGACAAATTCAAAATATTATCATTATCTCCTATGTTCCACGTTTTACGGCATGAATGAAGAAAAACAAGTCCCACTACCTGAAATAATTTTTTCTTCTTTAATTTCCAAAATAATATAAAAATCGTAGAAGAAAAATTGTGAGGACTTGTAGAGAATCAAATTTTATACAATTTTTGTCCTCACGGTTTTACTGTAAAATCAAAAATGGCCGAGTTATTCAAGAAAAACCGTTTTTCGAATATACACAGGAGCCTGATTCAGTCTACTTTTTGAATTTACACTCTCAGTGACCCCCCCGAGGGACCTACGAAAAAAAAATCCAAGAACTGATTATTCACGGGTCAAAATCTATAATGACTGAACTAGCATGAAACCTTTGCGGAATGAAGATTAACACAATAAATTACGCTTTAAAAATGGGTATTTTATTGCTTAACAAGACATGAGACAATTTTGTAAACCTGAAAATGGGTTAAGTTTTCACATGAGCATTGTATAACTTTACTCCTTTTAATATTACATGTCGATGCTTATCCTTGCCTATTAATCATGAACTTTTATCGATATAAATATCGACTTTGCGCAGCATTTGAGTAGCGAGTATTTGAAGTGACAGAATGATAGAAAGTTCTAGATAAATAAATAGTACTATTATTTACTTGGTGGTACTACCAATGCGCAACATAGATTACCTCACTAAGACTCCGCACTATAGCGTTTATGAAGGCTCGCATACGTTATCTGCCGCCTGTCGCACCAGTGGATTGTAGGTTATGTACAATATTTGAAACTACAAAACCTAACGCCTACTCAATGAACTCGATTCATTTCTCATTTTGTAAAAAAGATTGGCGCCATTCGTATGCGGGAACATTCATACTTTGGCTATATCTCGATTTTAAAAACACGCTGACACATTATTTTTGTATGAAAGATTCCCTCTCATACGCTTAGAATACTCTCGAAGAATGGTAACAATAACACTGTTGGTTTCCTTGAATAGAGAGTTTTTGTGTTTTTGATAACTACGGAATCTGCGTAGGTTTAAAAACTCCTTCATATTTAAGTAGGTACAAATAAGTTATAGGATAAATCAGCAAGTTTTCTCTTACAGCACCCACTTTAGCGAATTTCTGTTTGGCCCTATGGTTGACTGGTAGAGAATGCCTTGAGGCATTAAGTCCGCCATTTGTACTTATTTTTACTGTGCAATGAAGTTTAAATAAATAACAACAATTCTTGGGTGCATATTTAAATATACCTCTCTGTAGTAATATTTTTTACAATTGCAGAGTTACTTTGCATGGTTTATGACCAAATACCAAACAATATAAAATGTACATTATTTTTGGGATATCCTAAGGGATACCAGCTTGGGCCCTTTGACTCGGTGCAAAGGCGCGCTGTGCGGATCGTCGACGATCCCAAACTCACGAGCGATATTGAACCATTGAGTTGTACAATGGGTTGTGCTCTGAAGAACTGTTTGATATGATGCCCACGGCAGCTTTTTATTACTGCACCGCTCGCCGCCGGCAGGGTATTCATCCTCACACCCTGGAGCCTAATGGGTCACGCACTGTACGGTTTAAGAGGAATTTCCTCCCACGAACGCTGCGACTGTGGAATGAACTCCCTGCCGAGGTTTTCCCAGCGGGCTATAGTATGAGGTTCTTCAAAAAAGGAGTGTATAGGTTCTTAAAGGGTAGGCAACGCGCATGTGAATCCTCTGGGGTTGCAGGCGTCCATAGGCTACGGTAACTGCTTACCATCAGGCGGGCCGTATGCTTGTTTGCCACCGTCGTGGTATTAAAAAAATAAAAAATAATAGGCTATTACTAAACCGGTGAGCTCCATCTTAGGCCCTGTCTTCACTTTCCATCAGGTGAGACTAGGGCCAATCGCCGGTCAGTCCCATAATAAAAATAAAAAAACTTACTAAATTCAGGGAAATATTATAGGGCAGATGCCCCGGTTGTGGCCACTGTGTCGGTTTTGGCCATTTTCAAAATTACTAAGGCATAGACAAATGTACAAGTCTATGGTTTATAGAGTTGATATTCTTATATCAAATTATGGCAGCACAGATGGCCCTGTCATCTGTCATGTATCAGTTGTCAGAAACCATGGAAACAAATGGCCAAAAGCGACTCTTTTTTTCAACATTTTTTTAAAAGAAAAGAAAAAACAGAATCTTAACAGCGGAAGTTCATATAAATATAGGAATATTTTATTGAATTTAAACTTTCGTGAGACATACTAACACTGTATAAGTTTCAAACGGCTGTACTTACTTGTGTTTAGTCACTACACAATATTATCAAAGACTCAGTAAATAAATATTTTCATAATTCCTGATTGATACAAAATGACGGACGTCTGAATAAACAAAATCTCCTTAAAGTGGCCCAAACCTCTGGCCTAATATTTTTAGATGATCGTTCAGAAATAAAAATTGCCATTTTAAAAATCGTTTTCCTAGTACCTGCACTCAATTTTCTACTCTTTAAAACAATAGATTATATTTAATTCGTAGGTACAGTCGCCATCAAATATAACGGAGCGGCCAAGGTACTCAAAAATGAACATACATTTTATCGCCTCGACAATAGAGGCGTTGTTCAGATATTTGTGACCACCTTGGCCGCTTCGATATATCTAATGGCGAGTTAAATTATTAACGCTAATAAATGTAGTGATCACGCGAGTCGTTTTGTATGCTCAATCTAATGTCTAAATAAGTTGTGCCGTTTATTCCCACCAATAGTTGTGCGTACCTTGGCGAGCTAACTGCTCAAACTACCAGTGTAACATGACCGCGAGATTCGTAGCAATGCAGCACACTTATATTGGTTTATTTTCTAATGCTCACCCGTGCTAGGTCAGCAGTTGGAATTCAAATGTCCTAACCTGTCTATGTTTAGTAGATATTAGCGCAATCTAGTGACGAGTAGCTGTATTATGATGTGGCTTTGTAAGCTAAGTTCATTATCAGAACAAAACCTAATATGCCACATATTTTTTCATAACAATTTAAACTGAAAATCCTGGCTGTTAAAGTCGATTTCCTATTTAGAAATAACTATCGGTAATATCGTCTTGGCATGGAATGCTGTCAACTAATAAGTTTTATTCGAGCGCCTGATTAATTACAAACAGTTTTCACAGATCAGAAGGAAATAAACCGCAGGCGTCCGGTATAAATGCATTTAACTTCAACCTGCCTCTTTTCCCCCCCCCACTGAGACAGCTTCCACGTTATATTCCAATTATATACATCAAATGCCACGATATCGTACTAAAGCAAGAACTCTCAGTATTGCGTCGTTGCCTAGATTTTTAAACAACTTTTCTGGTCTGCTACTCTTGAACCCCCCGGCTTAAAGCTGCCAGATTGCCAGATTAGGTAATAACAATCTAACTATATCAATTTCATAGTATAGCAGTCTAACTATATCAATTTCGTTGCTCTCATTATTGTGTCATTCCTGCCGTGGCCAGCTCTCCGTCTATTAGAAAATGCAAGGCTAAATGTAGGTGACCATGTTAGGATAACTAAATATAAACATATATTCCAAAAGGGTTATGAAACCAATTGGAGTGATGAAATATTTGTGATTGAATCAGTTATCAATAGGTCTCCGTGGGTTGTTTATACTTTAAAAGATTTGGAAGGTGAACCAATAATTGGTACATTTTATTCTAAAGAATTACAAAAAGTAACTCACCACCCCTCCATCAAATATATAATTGATAAAATAATACGCTCGCACCGTATTGGTGGCAGAAAGGAAGTGTTCGTGAAGTGGCGAGGTTATCCTAATAAATTTAATTCCTGGATACCGTCATCAAGCTTAGAAACAATATGAGTGAAAACAATTTTTACTTAACTTTGTTGAGCAATAGCTCATCGGAATATTACAATGATAATACAACTGCGCACTTTTTAACAAAATTACCTAAAACCATTAAATTGGAAGGAGAATGGGTCGTGGGTTTAGTAGAATTTCAATACCCATGCTCCATGTACAATGTTCAAGAACATGAAAATACCATTTATATTAAAAAAAAAGTTCGAGGACCTGCAGACAAGACGGATAAAATCGTTGATTCAAAAATTCACATACCAGCTACTTCGTATGATAGTCTTGATCATTTTCTTGATGCATTAAATGAAAACCCACAGCTAAAAAGCAAAGTTAAGTTTGGATATGATAAAATTACAAAAATGATGGGGATATCAACAGATAAAGAAATAGTCTCAGTCACAACAACACCCATATTAAGTCTACAATTAGGATTTCGACCAAGATCAAATTTAAAAGAAATGTCAATTGGAAAACATCCTGCAAATTTATACTTAGGTTTACCCTCACAAATATTTGTTTATACTGATATCATTCATCCACAAGTGGTGGGAGATGTAATTACATTATTACTGAGAATAATACCGTTAGACCCAACTAAATTTATCTATGGTGCTTACAAAACACATATTTTTTCACCACTATGTACCCGTATTACGAAGAGAATTCGATACTATAGAAATAGATATAAGGTCAACTACTGGAGCTAGAATACCATTCCAGTTTGGATCTTCTTGCGTGAAGCTACACTTTCAACGGGTAAAATGAATTATAAAAGATCATCTACGTCTTGCCCATATGAACATTACTATTCACACCAAGCTGGTACGGGTATAGGAATAGTTTATAAAGGGGTACCATATCAACGAGGACATGGGATCGGGAGTTTCTTGGGTGGTCTTTTTAGGTCTGTGCTACCATTATTATCTAGTGATCTTAAAACAGTGGGAAAAGAAACTTTAGATGCAGGAATCGGTATTTTATCCGATATGGTAAATTCACGACCAATGGATAGTTCTATTAGATCTCGGTTCAATGAAGCAAGCGCCAACTTAAAAAGAAAAGCAGATGAAAAAATTGATTCTTTGATGTCGGGGTCTGGGTATAAAACGTCCACAAAAAGGCGTGGACCATTCATTAACTTAAAAGCATCGCACCGAAGAGGAGGTAAAAAATATAGGAAAAACAATATTGAAGATATATTTTCAAACTAAAATATGTCATTCTTACATAGTCATTCTTGTGAGTGTGCCAAATCTGAGTTACACTTATTTGCTTTACCGTCAACTCAAACAAGCATTGAAAGTGGTCAGTGGATTCATTACAAACCAATTTCATCTCTAAGTGACGATGGTCTTATTGAGTTTCAAGTTCCTGGGTCAGGTGATGACTACATTGATCTATCACACACTTTGTTGCATATAAATGCCAAAATATTGAATCAAGATGGTACAAAAATAAAACCTGATGCAAATGTTGCCCCGGTAAACAATTGGTTACATTCCCTATTTAGCCAACTAGACATTTATTTAAATCAGAAGCTTATATCACCTCCAAACAACACTTATGCTTACCGAGCCTACATGGAAAATCTGCTTAATTATGGTTCAGCAGCCAAAAAATCTCATCTGACTTGTGGATTGTGGTATGAAGATACCCCCAACTATATGGACGCCGTTGACTCGACTAATAAAGGGTTTCACGAAAGAATGGACTTCGTTAAGGAAAGCAAGGAAGTTGAAATGATTGGTCATTTACTAGGGTTATATGTTTAACCAGGAGAAATTTCTAATTAATGGTGTAGAAATGAGAGTTAAATTAGTCCGTTTTAAAGAAACATTTAATTTAATTTGTCATAAGGATGGTAAATTTAAAGTATAAATAACAGATGCCAGTCTCATTATCAGAAGAGCAAGAATAAATCCTAGTGTATTGTTAGCTCATCAAAAAGTATTAGCATCAACAACTGCGAAATATCAGATAACAAGGGCAGAAGTTAAGGTTCTGACATTACCCGCAGGTATACAAGGTAAAACGTTGGATAATATATTTCTCGGGCAAGTCCCTAAAAGATGTATTATTGGATTCGTTTCAAACTCTGGGTTTAATGGTAATTTAGCTATAAATCCCTTCAATTTTCAACATTTTCATATGAATTCATTTAGTTTGTACGTAGATGGTCATGAAATTCCTTCTAAAACTTTGCAACCCTCATTTAATTCTGCGGGTTTAATAGCAACTGCATATCATACTTTGTTTTCTGGAACTGGTATTCATTTCCATAACGAAGGTAATGCTATAAGCAGATCAAACTATGTGGGTGGTTATTCTTTATTATGTTTCGATTTGACTCCTGATTTATCTGCAAGTTCAACTTCACACTGGAATCTTGTAAGACACGGAAGTGTTCGAATTGAAGTTCGTTTTGATTCAGCTTTAAGTACTACTATCAACTGTATTGTGTATGCTGAATTTGATAACATAATTGAAATAAATAAAAATCGTGATATCACTGTAGATTATAATAGTTGGTAGTTAAATAAATACAATGCATTCACTCAATTTTATCATTACCACTTGAACATTGTCTGTAAAACCACCAGTGTTTACTTTTTTAGATTAATATTATGGATTCGAATGAAATACAATTTTGTATGAATAAAATAAACCAGAGGTTTAAGTCAAATGTTTTTGCTGCAAACCGGATTCCTGTTTGGGTTAATCTACCTAATTTTATTATAAGCAATCTGGATCCTGATTCAAAGCCCGGCTCTCATTGGATTGCAATACACATTGATGTGAATGGATATGGTGAATACTTTGACTCTTTTGGTCGAAAGCCTACTGGTTATCACAGATTATTTTTAAATAGAAACTCTAAGAGGTGGTTTTATAACCATAAATCACTTCAAAATTATTTTACTTCTGTTTGTGGAGAATACTGTTTAGTTTATCTTTATTTTAAGCTTCAAGGGAAAAAAATGTCTGAGTTTTTATGTCTGTTTTCTGATAATTATTTGTGTAATGATTTAGTTTTAAGGAATATGTTTAAATCAGTTTTTGTGAATTAAAACAATGTGTTATGAAAATAAAGTGGGTTTTATTTTATTTCTTACAACTATAATTACAAAATATTCCTACTACCTAAGACAAATGCAGTGATGGAGAAAGAAACACAAAATAAGCAATTAAAACTACATCTAATATTAAACATGTTCAATAAATGAGTAATAACATTAATATACAATAAAACAAGAAAGAAAGTGAACATTTTTTATAAGTGAAAAATTAAAGTAAGTTATTCTAGTTATAAATAAAGCACTGATTAAAACTATTTTTTGTCACCCTTATCAGTCTCTATAAAATATTTTACACATTTTGTTTTAGATGATAGTTCCTTTGTTATATTAAATATAACATCCCGAGCACTTTGTTCATGTGAGTCACCTTCGTTAGAATAATATTTAACACGATAGTCAGTGTTTCCAGTGGTCCAGAGGTCCAACGTTTCGTATTTAGTTCATGTCGTATACTTCAATCTTTATGAGGTGTGATGCATATGCCCCATCGTCCTGACCTGAAGTGAGATATGACACACCGTCTTCTTCTTTTTTTGAGACCGTTGAAGATTTCTTGTACACTTTTGTCTTCTTCTTAGGCCTTTCAAAAAAGCCATCAATATTATTTGATTGACGCTTCTTCGCAATAGCTTGCTTCACTTTGAAAGCCAGCGTTCCCTCTTCATCACTTGCTTCGTCTTCATTTTCATCAACGTAAAAGTTTTTGAAAGTGTTGTCGGAAAACTGAAACAAAATTCATAATTAATATTACAGACTTAAAACATACACACAACAGATAAATTTTTTAATGCAGTAATTATAGAGTAATACTATTTAAATACTTACATCCATTATGAATAGTCTTCGTTAAAACTTCAAAGCGTATAAACTGAGAGCTCTTAACTGAACTGGAGATCCGAAGGTACTATATAAAGTTACCCACAGCCTCAGCCTTTTTATATGAATTTGTGTTGAAAAAAAGGTCACGGCTGGTGGGGACAGAGGACCACCTAGTTAGGTAGCGACGAGTTTAAACAGGATTTAAGTAAATTTTTGTTTGCAGCGGAATGTTTTCTAACAAAAGATTAAATTATCAAAAGAATTCTAAAGAATTTAAACGACAGATCTTTTGTGCATTTACTTTCTATTAAAATCGCGTGTGACTTCAAACCCGATGATTGATTTATATATTTCTCAGAAACGAATAAAAAGTAAATTATTACCTTCTTCAAAGGACATCTAGCAAAAAAGGTAAAGTTCTCAAGCCGAAAGCATAAAGAAAAAACTAATAATAGAAATTGCGACTTTAAATTAGAGCACCAACGGAGTTTTTAAACATAGCGCTGCCCCACCTATTTAACTGGTATAAACAAGAATGCAATAAATTACACACCGAATCCTATATTAACAAAAGATCTATATATTTTAATAAATAATGGGAACTTCGTTTACGGAAACGTACAGCATACTTACAGGTTGAAACTTGTTCAAAACACAGTCATGTTTATTGTCCACCAATAAATAGCAGTCGGTTGTCACATATACCAAAGTTATTTACAAGTTCAAAAAAAATTAAGACAACACAAATATCTAGACTAGAAATAATCTAAAATCAATAAAATAATATTTAAAAAATTGGATTTGCATAAAATGTTTTACCTAAGAAAAAAAATTTTTAAGACAACACAAATATCTAGACTAGAAATTATCTAAAATCAATAAAATAATATTTCAAAAATTGGATTTGCATAAAATAATTTACCCAAAAAAAAAATTAAGACAACACAAATATCTAGACTGGAAATAATCTAGAATCAATAAAATAATATTTCAAAAATTGGATTTGCATAAAATAATAAATTTTAGGCAAAAACTGAAAACGAATAGATACTGTATAACTAAAATTGATGGGGTTGAAACATATACCAGAAGTTTCATATTGTGTTGTAACACATATAGATACGTTGAAATTTGCATTTATATTCGCGAAATGTTAATTAATTACTTTTGGTATAAATTTGATACCTACTCCAGTCCAGACTAATAAAGGGTAATGTAATTGTGTCAGTTCGCGGGGCTTGTTAGATCATTAAAAATCTCGTTAAGTTATATGACCGTTTCTACCCCATTGATTTCCCACCACCAAAACAATACCTAAACTATGGAAACTTTAGGTAGTATACCTAGTCTTTCATAAGGACTAACCAATTCAGCAATTATAAAACCTATTGCAAATACGTAAAGAACAAACTACAACGTAGGAGTATGCCTCTACCGAGCTCGGTAACAATGCGATGTCGCCGAGTCGAGCTAACAATAGAGACAATAGAAAAAGGTGAGCAAGGGTTCTATTGTGGTGTCGAAGAGCGTGTATTGTTTAATTAGCGGAGTGCCTAAGTACTGAAGGAGGCTCCGGGCACTGTTGAGACCTAGTGCAATCGATCTAAATGGGGGGCTAAACGTACTAAAACATACCAAACTTTTTTTTTTTTAGGTTTCATAGTCCGGAAAACCCACCATAATCCCGAAAAACCATAGTTTTGGTGGTGGGAAAACGATGGGGTAGAAACGGTGAATCTATACTACTGATGCATTATCCATTACAATAATGCTGGGTTGCTGTAAATTTTGCAGCATATTCTGGAACCACTTTTGAAATTTATGGGCGTTCATTTCCTCATGATACTCTCCAGTCTTTTTGGATTTGAACGCCAAAAGAGAGTTTGGTATAAAACCATTTGCATTGCCAGCATGGCATATGATTAGACGCTCACCTTTGCCAACGGGTACTTTGGTGGAAGCACTGGCTGTGTCATCAGTCCAGGTCTTTGACACAGTATGATTAGCATTAAGCCATGTCTCGTCAACGAACACCACTTGTTCCCAATTTTCAATTTCCTTAGCTTTCGACAGAAATGTGACTCGTGCCAGAGCTATATCCGTTCGTTCCATAAGAATTTTCCTATTATTAATCGTTTTATATCTGAATCCGATGCTTTTTACCACACGCCAAAGTGATGTGGCACTCCCACCAAACAACCCAGCTGCTTTTAAACTCCTTAATAATTTGAATAAGGTGGTGAACTCACTACGTTCATAATAGCCATAAATGTGGTTCCGTATGGCGTCGGCGTCGAAAGAATCGACACCAGTTATGGGTTGTTTTTTTTTTCCTGTTGTGCTTGTTGGGTGTGGATAGTTTATTATCCTTCATGCTGGTAGACCCGTATTTTTCTTTGGTTATACGTTTAACGGTACTTTTACCAATGCACAAAGCCTGTGCAACTCGATCTATAACGTTCCCAATAGGTTCCATCGGGCCCCCGTTTTCACGTTCTTTTTCAAAATAGTCCCGCAAGCGGACGACCATTTCCCTCGCTTGACTATTTAAAACAGTCCTTTTTGGCATTATACCAATAAAAATAACAATAACAACAAACTTAACAACAATAACAAACTTAACAATAACAGTAATAACAAAATAACACCAAACAACGCGAAACACAAAACATAGACGCATACAAGGCAAAGCACGCTCTCGTACTAACTGACAGATAGATGACGCGAGCCAAACGATTTGACAATTGACGACAAGTGATTTGGTGAAATGACTGAATTTTTCTAGGGAAATGATGATATGGATTTTCAATTTTAACATCCTGCGTGATTTGATCATATCCCTTAGAAATTTGTCAAAATCTCTGATTTAATATCTGTTTCACTTTATCTAGTCAGAGATTTGATAAAATCGCTTAACTGTAAAGTAAAATATTGTATTCGGTACTTCCTTTCGTCATTTCACTAAACCAGTTCAGAGATTTAATCAAATCACCATATACCATCTTCCAGTTGAGACTTTATCATTTCACTAAACTTGTTTAGCGAAATGATAAAACTAGTCGACTTTTTGAGTTCGTTTCATCAACTTACTGTAGCGGTTAGGGATTTTGTCAAATTCCTAAACAAATCTAGTGAAATGAAAAAGCGTGTCGCGTTTTTTTGCCGATATTGTCTTCCCACTAAACAGAGTCAGTGATTTGGTGAAATTAATGATTTTTTCTAGGGAAATGATGATATGGAGTCTCCGTTTTAACATCCTGCGTAATTTGATCATATCCCTTAGAAATTTGTTCAAATCTCTGTTTTAATCATTTCCCTGCGACAGATAGACAAAGTAAAGCTCTATTGTAATTGAGTTCCGTTTTATACAATGAGACTTGATGATATTAAAATTTATCTTTTTAGTTTTGTATCATAATCATATGTTTTAAGTGATTTGTATTTATTTTTACGAAATATTTTAAACTATGGTAATATACATTTTTATTTGTTTTTTGGGATTCAATTATATTTTTTTATAAAGTATTAGCCTGAAACGTTCATGGCGTGGAATGGAATAAACTCAAGTGTTACAGAGCTCAAGCTATTTGAAAAGGTTTATAACATCCCTTGTGTTCTGGAGCCTCCAGGCCTTTGCCGAGCCGATGGCAAAAGGCCAGACGGCTTGACGTTAGTACCGTGGCAAAGGGGAAAGTGTCTGCTCTGGGACGCCACGTGCGTTAGCACTTTCGCTGCCTCGCACCTAGGCCGAACAGTGCGAACAGCTGGTGCCGCTGCAGATTTTGCCGCGGAAAAAAGCGGGATAAATATTCGGCCCTGGGCGGTAGTTATTATTTTGTACCGCTTTCCTTTGAGACTTCTGGGTGCTGGGTGTCAGAGGCTATTACCTTTATTAGGGAAGTGGGACGTTGCATCATAGAGAAGGGGTCTGACGCCCGCGCGGGTTCGTACCTGGTGCAAAGGTTGTCCATCGCCATTCAACGCGGTAACGCGGCTAGCATGATGGGCACCTTTGCGCCAGGGACAACTCGAGGGGGACTTTGTGACTAGGCTTAAGATAGTCTTAAGTTATTTTATTTATAATGTATTTTGTTTTGTTGACATATTGGTATAAACAAGTGGCTTGAGCTAGCCGAGAAATTCGTGAAAAACTATCAAATTTCCTGTATAACCTCAAAAACTGTTCATTTATTAATTTTGTATTAAGCAGAACGTCTGCTAACGATACCACAATGCTTAGAAAAAATGGAAAAGTAGAAAAATCCACTGCCTCAAGCGAGACTCGAACTCGCGACTCTGGGATACATGCCCATCGCTCTGACCAACTGAGCTACTGAGACACACCTGATGGCTGCGAATTTCTCCACTATATCCCATATGCGTCTTAGGGGGACGCCTAGCGACATCTGGCGAAGAAGTCTTACACTTCTCAACCGGCCATGTCGCTAGGCGTACACTAAAGGCTATCACTAAAAACAAATAAACTTGTACTGCATTTCAAAATGAATCAACCCGCTTTTATTAGATTTGTGTGTACAGTCAGCTGCAGAGAAAAGGTACCACCCGCCATACAAGTTTGTAGGGCACGGTGGTACCTTTTCTCTGCAGCTGACCGTACTATTATCAAATCTCCACCTAAATATTTATCTAGAAATATCTTACCAAGTAAGAAACACATATTTCTGTTCACGACTTACGATTCACCCTGTATAATTATGTACGACTGTACGTAAACTTATCATAAATATTTATTTCAGATAACTACGACCATTGTTACGGACAGCCTAGATCCCTACCTAAATAAATTGTATTCTACCTAGTTAGTAATAAGGTGTCTAGGTAAGGTGATAAATAAGTGGTACACACAGGTCAACTTTATTAAAGTAAAACTAGATTGATTAATGTCTGTGCAGAAACAAGACTTGTTTGTACCGCTGAAAAGCAGTATGTGTGCCCTCTGTGATGGTACGCGCCCGACTGAGGGCGGGCAGAGGGGGAGCGGCGTATTTGACTGAATGTTGACCCAAGCAGCCGTAATTACCAAACGACGACCGCGGGCCCCGACTGAGGTGGCAAAGCTTGACCGAAGCGAGAGCCGCGAAAACATTTTGATTTTTCCGGAAAATGCCGCAGCCCACATAGGTCATACATACCTCTAGAGATAGGTTTTCTAGTAAACTATCCAGTAGAAATAGTTTTGTAAGCCTCGGACTTAGGATACCGGAGTTAGAGTAGATAGAAGCTCACTCCCATACAAAATTAACTAATAAGAAAAAGCAACTTTTTAGTTTATTGATATTCTGTAAAGATAATGTCCTAGATAGACAGATCTTGCAAAGACCTTTTCTAACAAGGTATAAATCATCAAAATCCGTCCAGTAGTTTTCGAGATATAAGCAAAAATGTAAATAAATACGCAAACATCCTAAGTCGAGTGCAAGAAGGAGATAGCAATGTAAACAAAGGACTTCTCTGTCTAAAACTTCTAGAGTCTTCGAATGTGTGAAAAAGATAGAGATATCCTTGTCTAAAATATCTAGATTTTTCCATAGCGTAAAAGAGATGAAGATAGATCTCTCTTTCAGATTGTTCTAGATATTTCCACCCTCGCTATTTTCGAATCATATAAAAGCCGGCACGCACCGCCGTAGCGACAGTTCAGTTCAGCAAGCAGTTCCAGCAAGAAAAATAAGAAGAAGAAGAGATAATAGTGACCAGTAGTCGACAGTATCAGTGTATCAGTGTGCGTACCGGCTTTCTGTGTGCCTAGTGTTAAAGTTTAGTGCCTAGAGTACCTAGGGTTCATATGACAGGGTATATGTACCTGTTTATGGACTAAGCGTTATAAGTAAAGTGTTAGTGTCTCAGTTTGTACCTAGTGCTCTTAAGGTAAACGTGCCAGTACTCGGGCAGGGTATATGTACCTGTTCGTGGACTAAGTAGTTCAAGTAAAGTTAGTGACAGTGCGAAGTAGGGTAAATGTGCCTATCCTCGGACAGGGTATATGTACCTGTTCTAGGATATAAGTTGTAAATAGTGTAAATAGCCATAGTTAGCCAAGTGTACCGAGTGATTGTGTTTTAGTAATAAATAAGAATCCAAGTGCAGTGAGTGTTATTACTGAGAGTCCCGTTCCACAGTGGGAGGAATTGGATCCCGAACCAGCGAATGCTCTGTATCCGCATAAATAAATATTTAGACTGTGCTGTCGCTGACGCAGACTGACGCCAGAGAGTAGCCTGGCGGCCACAACCATGGTTACATATGTGGTGCTCTTGGTGCAGTCCGACCCCACCCCCAAATCGACGGCGAGCACGTTTGCTTACGTTGGCTTTTGTGAATGTTGTTTGTAAACCGTAACCGTAAAGTTTTATTCAATTTTTTTTTGGGTGCGTAATGATTGTATATAAATAAATATCATAAATTCACAATTTCATTTTGTATAAAAACTGATTGCATGATCAAGTCACGTAAGTGACGTAAGTGTCGCTACAATACTTCCTTAGATTTTTTTTGTCCAGGTATAAAAAACCCACTAAGTAAAGTCAAATTATTGTGACATTTTTTTTTTTTTTTTTTTATACTACGACGGTGGCAAACAAGCATACGGCCTGCCTGATGGTAAGCAGCTACCGTAACCTATGGACGCCTGTAACTCCACAGGAGTCACATGCGCGTTGCCGACCCTTTACAAAAAGGAGGATTCACTGTGTTGACGGCTAAAGGAACAAGAGGGTCCCTCATCGTCAACACACTGGGTCCTCTTTGAGCTCTTTGGCAACCTTACTCACCAGCAGGAACACAACACTATGAGTAGGGTCTAGTGCTATTTGGCTGTGGTCTTCTGTAAGGTGGAGGTACTTCCCCAGTCGGGCTCTGCTCCAGATTTGAGCGAGATGACATTCACTGAACGTGCCCTACCACACTAAGCGAGATGCCATTCGCAGTGCCCATACCTCTCTTTTTGGCATAGTTTAAGGACATACCCAAGTCCGGACGTAGTTTAAGGACATACCCCGGGTCCATTACATACCGGGACATACCGGCAACTACGGAATCATACATTGAGCATGACCCTATCCGATAATTCTCTTGGCCGATTTCTTACTACATGTACCTACATAATTAATTACATAGTTTATTATTTTAATGAAATAGGAGAGAGGAGGGAGGAGGAAGACTGGTGAAAGATTATTGTAGATGGTGCACTATTTCACCATAATTCAATTCCATACAATGAAATAACTTGCTTAACAAATACAGCGCAGAGGACGAATCGCCACACGTGAACTATGCGTCTTTGATGAGTTCCGTTTTGATCATCATCAGCAGTTCCGCTGCATGAAATATCACATCTTTTTAACCGACTTCAATTTCATAGAAGGAGGAGGTTCTGTATTCGGTTTGGGCTTTTTTTTTTATGTATGTTCACCGATTACTCCGAGACGCGTGGTCCGATTTGAATAATTATTTTTTTATTTGAAAGGATATACTTCCAAGGTGGTCCTATATTAATCTGGTGCTGTTCTGATGATGGAATCTATGAGGAATTGAGGGAACTCAATTTTTAAAGGCTCATGTATGGTGATTTGAGTGTATTTTTAAGCAACTCGAGTGTTTCCTCTCGAGAACTACCAATTAGATGGAGAGGACCCGATAATGAAAACCGCAGATGACATGTGGAGTCCATTCCATAAATAGCTATTTGAATTGGGTAAACATTGTGTGAAAGAAGGAAGCAAATTTAGTTTATGTCGAAAGAGCTGATTGAGATCCCGAGAAAGCGTAGCAAAAGATTTTACTAATTTATAAGCATGAGCGTAGCGAGGGCGTTTAAGGCACGAGGTGTAAAGTTAATAACGTCAATCTCGTGTGGCACATACAACTCTTCACCTCAGCCTTCACACCGACTACATCTGCATCGCTGACCGACTGCACCGCGCACCCTCGGGTTTTGATTTCCACCTCAATCAGACTAGTGATACCTATTACGAATATTTTATTTTATATGCGTCCTAAACGCGGGGGGTGGTACAGTCGACTACAAAGAGATGTATCCACTTTTGGACCATATTACAACGCAATAAGGTGAAAAAGTGGATACATCTCTTGTGTGGGACCCACCTTTTCAGTAGAAAAAGGCGTGATATTTCAAATTTTGGATGGAAGGTCAACCAGACATGATATTTTTTTTAATTTGCCATCTTTTTCTGATTATTGACAAAGTAGACGTGTATCAGAGTATATAGACATGGGTACCACATTTCATCAAAATTGGATTAGTGGTTTAGACCTTTGTAATGTAAGTAGGTATCGATATGTTTGTGATTTTCAGACTTGAAGCTGATTTGACCGGTATTGTAACTTTTTGGCTTGGCACCGACTTCAAACATATCAGTTTGTAACGCATATAAATAATATAATAATTTATTTTATACTTTTTGAAGTCGGTTTATCTTTTTTTTGTAAAGAGTTTTTATAATGTAAATGCTTGATTTGTTGATGAAAATCCTAAAATCAATATATATATATTGATAGGCCTTTACCATTTGAGGAATTCCCTTGTTTCCTCTTGGGTCCCATCATCAGAACTCAAGCTTAACAAAAAATTGTCTTGAAAATCTAACTTGCTTAACAAACACAGCGAATAGGACAAATTGCCAAGTGTGAATTATGCGTCGTTGAAGAGTTCTGTTCTGATCATTGTCAGCAGTTCCACCTTACCAAATATCACTTCTTGAAATGTAAATGATTGATCTGTTGATGATAATAATAAAATCACTATATGTATGCCTTAAGATTTGAGGAGTTCTCTCGATTCCTCATGATTCCCATCATCAGAACTGCGTTTTGACAAAAACGGGACCAATCTGTATTTATATACTTACAACGAAAAAAATAATTACAAAATCGGTTCACACGTGACGGAGTTATGGAGTAACAAGTATAAAAAAACATACAACCGAATTGGGAACATCCTCCTTTTGAAATCGTGAAGTCGGTTAAAAATATGTACCTACTAGCCTTATTATAGTTATTTATTAAACTACTACGCCGCAATTTTGTTTAACTACCTAATATACTTATGTACATAATACAATGGTGGTGAATAATAAATAGTCTGAACACGTAAGTATTTAACATATAATTATTTTATGCGCTCTAAAGTCACAACATAAAGTTTACTGAATCACCTAGTAAAATGAAGGACAGGTGTACCTACCTACAGGATGGAAAAGATTTTTTTCCACCTTTGTCCCTATACCGGCAACCACCGTTGAAATCGTGCCTGGGTTCCATCTATTTGGCATAATTTCCGTGACCCTAAAGGCATTCGGCATTATTTGTTTTTCGAATAATATTGACGCTGCAGTAAGCGTCAGTTCACATAATACACAATTGCCAAAATATTTGCGAATCCGAATTTGAAATCGGCTAACTACAGACAATAGTGTCTTGACCGATTTTTGAAATAGATTTATTTTGTATATATTAAATTATCCGAAATCGATGATAAGTATTCTGTTAATCATAATATGCTTTAGGCGAATGTTTTGGTAGGTAAATTTCAGAAAACGAATTTTGTTTTATGTTAGAAACAGCCGAATTTTCTGCTCCCTATTATATATATATTCCAGTTCCGATAAATTCAAATTTGATGAACCCGTACGGCTGTTCAAAGATTGGGTTAGGTTAGAACTGTGACGCTCAACTTCTCCGAACGGATGCTTAATGAGTGTGTTAGGTTAGGTAAAAAATGTTACCCTCAACCTACCCAAATGGCGGCTTAAGATGGGTTAGGTTAGAACCACAAACCTTAACAATCTACTAATTTATGTATTAGGCAAGGTTGTTGCAAGTTTTCAGGTATCAAGTAGGTATGCAAAATTTCACTATTAAATTATATGTTTGTAATATTTTATGCATAAAGTGATTTAAGCAATGTTGAATTTTTACAAACAAAATTATGCGAAATAAAGTCGATATCATGCATCGATTTGGACATTAATTTTATTTTATGCCAAACGTTACGTCATCAATGAAAATTACGCGTAGAGTTTATTACTTACGTGGGACTTGGGTATGTCGACAGAGTTTATGCTAACAGTAATTTATGCTTATTTTTCCAGGGCGTTTTTAAATTAAAGAATTTATATTATCTAATAATTGAAAGCCAATTTAAAGTACAAAGCAACTGAAAAAAATACAATCAACCTGTATAGTTTTTGCATTCAGTATCATACAACGTCCCCTAGACACGTATTATTTAAGTAGTATAAAAGACACTTTAAAATTAGTCTAAAACGCATTAGTGTCGTGGTGTTGCTTGTGAACTGTATATTCTAGACACTTGTAATGGCTCCAACGCCAGAAGATATCCCTCGAGCGGTTGACGAGACTCAACGCTGCGCAGGCGACTGCGAGCGTGTGGTCATCTCGGGCGTTTCCGGCGCTTACCCGCGCGCACGCCACATCCAGGAGTTCTCCGATATCCTTTACAATAAGGTTTTTAAAACTGCTGTTAACCATGGGCCATTATGGTTTAGCCCTTATACTAAACCATAAATGGCCCATGGTTAACGTATCTATATGGAACGAGATCGCAATATCGTTTGCTCCCTCGAACCCTAACGCGTGGCTGCGACCCCGTGATGGCCTATAGTGGAGAGCAGCCTTTAAGAAGCACTTAAACTGAATCCTCTTATTACCGTCTCCTGAATAACGCTGACAATTCAACTTCATTATTAGATAAATTTAATAGTATCGTAAATAATAGCTCCGAAAATTCAAAAAGTGCATCCCCCTCTCTAACTTTTGAACCACAAGTCCAAATTTTTTGGGAAAAATCATAATAGTGAAGCCTGATAAGTACTTTCAATGAAAACTATATCTATATGCTTTATGAGTTTTGGAAATTTTTATTGGTATATTTTGTGCATAGTTTGTCTTTCACCATTTGTATTTAATCCTTTCTCATTTTATCATGGGTTGGCTGGAAGAGATCCCTATGAGGGATAAGCTCGCCTTTGTGCATATCTTTTATATATGTTACTGTTGTTTTTATGTTATACCGACTTCTTTATGTGCAATAAAGTGATACATACAAACAACGTTTTGAGTGGGTGTATTGTGACGGGGCGGTAACTACGGAATCTTAGCATGGCCCGTCATGCTCTGGGCAGGTTTTTGTGCCACAGTTCGCTATACACTACCCTAATATCCAATCCTATAGCGTTTTTCTCGTGTGTAGAGTAAGGCGACTACAAACAGAGACCCCGATTAGCGGTTTCCTGGCACTCAGTGTGTTATCTATAGACAACATTCAGGTGGACTTAGGGCTACCATACGTCAGGAATTTTGGTGACATATCAGGAATTTTGGTCATTTATCAGGAATGCCGCCGAAATTTTACGAAAATGTTAGGAATTTTTAACGAGTAATTCGTTTTTGTTTTATAAAAAACCGGCCAAGTGCGAGTCGGACTCGCGCACCGAGGGTTCCGTACAAGCCTATAACAAGCAAAAGTTGTAGTATGTTTATTACTAATTTCAATTTAATACCTCTACGCGTTTACGAGGAAAAACGTAGTAAGTTTAAAATTAAAAAAAATATTTTTTGTATGATTTTACTACAAATGTCTACTTTTCGTAATTTTTCCTTTGTTTGTGCTATATGAAGTTTCTTCGTGCCAAGTTTCAAGATTCTGAGTTTACGGGAAGTAAGTACCCTTTAGGTTTTGAGTTTCTTGCGAGTACTCAGTTTCAAAATATGCGACTTAAATTGCTATTTCTTTTCATTGCATTGACATAAAAGTTTGGTTTTGCTACATCTGAAAGGTTCTATAGCCCTGAGTATTGGACATGAATTTCAATTTAATACCTCCACGCGTTTACGAGGAAAAAGGTGGTAAGTTTAAAATTTAAAAAACAATTTTTTTGTATGATTTTACTAAAAATGTCTACTTTTTGTAATTTTTCCATTGTCTATGTTATATGACGTTGCTTCATGCCAAATTTCAACTTTCTGAGTTCACGAGAAGTACCCCGTAGGTTTTGCGAGTGCCGAAAAACTCTAAAATTTGCAGCATAAACGACTGTATCTTTTGATTGCGTTGGCTTTTAAGTTTGATTTTTTCACAGTTCAAAGGGACAATAGACTTGAGTATTTGATATAAATTTCAGCTTGATACCTCCACGCGTTCCTGAGAAAAATGGTCTTGACAGACAGACAGACAGACAGACAGACAGACAGACAAAAGGACAACAAAGTGATCCTATAAGGGTTCCGTTTTTTCTTTTCGAGGTACGGAACCCTAAAAATAGGTGCAGTAGTACCTTTTTATTAGAATTATACTAAAATAAATCAAACCAGACCCGTTTCTTGTTAGTTCTATTTAAAACGTATAAACCTTTTTTTAAATGGAGTAGTTGCAGTGTTTAATAACAAAACTACGCGTAGGTATACTCGTACAGGCTGACTCCTAATTCGATGTATTCCAGTATTCCTTCAAGGACCTAATGCTGGAGTTAGTTTGCGAATATGTGTAACTCATCCCTTATAATCTGGCTTACGTTCCCTCCTTCCATCACCGACACCTATGAGCGTCAGGAAATTAGTCGTTCTTCTTCTCAGTCGTACTCTTTGCAGAGTGTCGTGGTCAATTAGCAGTATGAGATATAGTTGTTGCTCGCTGCACAATTTGTCGCTATTCTGACCGGTTGGAGGTAATTCTAACAAACTTTGGAATTTTGTCAGGTAATCGAATCTTTGTATCTTATAACCCTAGGTGGACCCGATAGCAGATACTCAGCCACGTTGGAACAACAACCATCCAGAGCTCCCACGTCATGTGGGCTTGTTGCCTGGGTTGGACAAATTCGATGGACAGTTCTTCAAGGTGGCTTTTCGCTTGGGGGTGAACATGGACCCTATGTCGCGGAAATTACTTGAACATGTTTACCAAGCAATTTATGATGCAGGTAACTTATGGCGTACAAGATGGTTGATCATGTAAAACCCCTACTTACGTAGGTATGCCAAAAATGCATAAAGGTGGCCGCATCGCATTATTATCTACGGTTAACCGGAAAATTGTGTATGTTGAAGTAGGTAAATGAGTTTTTTCAAGAATTACAAGAAGGCGAAAAGGCGTATATAAATAGACGCAATTTTACTAAGGGGCACTGACTAAATTGCGTCTTACGTATAATTCTGCCGTTGTACCATATTTTTAAGTGTAGAAAAGACGCATTTATTTCAAGTGACGTAATGACGCAAATTAAATTCGGCTAAGGCACGCCGATATGACGCAGTGTCCTATCCCAATTTACTACGACTTGTACATTGTTTTGTACATATAATTAATACGTTTACGTTAGGTATATCATTGACTTTTAGTTAATTCAGGTCAATCACTTGTTTACCTACTTAAATATTTACTAAAACTTTTATCGTTATTTTCGTGATAATAGGAAACATATTCGAAGTTACCTACTACTTAATGTCACCTTTGATGCAGGGGCATTTTATTTTATTTTGTGGATTTATAAGATTATTGTTGTTTTTTCAATTATTTGTAAGTTTCGAAATTTTAGGTTTCTTTTATTTTATTATATAGCTTATGATATGATTGTTTTTAAATTGAGACATGTATAGTTTTAATTAGATACAAGTAAAATTATGAAGTCATTTTGTCCATTAATATCAACAATAAATATCACTGTAACATCCATTAGTAACTATGCCTCTAGTCCGTGAACCGAAATTTTGAAATCGAGCTTGATATATTTTTTCTTTTTTAACCGACTTCAAAGTCAATTGCAAAATTGACAGCTGAACTTTATATATTTCAATTTCTAGACTGTAGTTTTGATTTGATTTGATTCCTATCGTTTCCGCGAGGCTTGTCAATAATACCATCTATATTGTTTTATTAATGCCTAAAATCGAAGATTCCTACTGTACTAAGTACCTACAGCCTTGGCCAGAAGTGTTGAGCATGGCTGTTTTTTGTTTACAATTTTAATGTTAAGTATTAATTCCCTATCATGACAATGTACGATGACGTAAAATGTTATATTTTATTGATATATCTAGAAAACTTCACTAAATAACACTTTAAAGGTACCTATAAAATATGAAAAGTGGAGGTCCCAAAAATGCGAATTTAAGTCGGTGCGACAAATTGCAAATTTTCTATGGAGTTACTACTAACTTCAACAAAACATGCCTTTTATAAAATAACTTTAAAAAAAATAGAAACGCCGGTCTAAACTTTCGAGTTTTGTATGAAAATCGCAAGGGTGCTCAACACTTCTGGCCAAGGCTGTACTTTATTAAGGTCGAATAAAGTATGTCCCTAATGTACTTTTGAAGTTATAATTACTTCATATTATTGCAGGTGTCAATCCCGATCATCTCTCAGGGAAAAAAATTGGTGTTTACATTGGAACTTGTTTGTCGGAAACTGAAAAGGCAGTGTTTTACTGCGGTACACGTGACAAGACAGGTTTGGGTATAGTTGGGTAAGTACCTATAATATATTCTTCCTAACCCAGCTCACGGTACGTTTGTAGGTTGACATTACATTCAGGATTAAAGGTTACCAGATAAGTCAGAATGATCTTTTGTCCGCTCTTTGTCTAATTTTGCAACCTCATAAGTAGGATTTTATATAATTTTTAAATTTAGTATATCCATACTAATATTATAAATGGGAATGTGTATGTGTGTGTTTGTTTGTTTGTCCGTCTTTCACGGCAAAACGGGGTGACGAATTGACGTGATTTTTTAAGTGGAGATAGTTGAAGGGATGGAGAGTGACATAGGCTACTTTTTGTCTCTTTCTAACCCCCCACTTCCCTAAAATGGGGGGTGGAAGTTTGTATGGAGCATTCCGCAATTTTCAAGGTAGAAAGCTAAAAATTGGTATGCGGACTACTTATTTGTGACTAACAAAAAAATCGTGCAACATTTTTTTTTTTAATCTGCACCCAACCCCTTAAAAGAGGGGGTGAAATTTTATATGGGTGTTACCCCGAATTTAACGCGAGCGAAGCCGCGGGCAAAAGCTAGTCTTTTTATAAATTCGTACCAAAAAATAGGTTTTTCAATGAGTCTAAATTCGAAAATTTTAACATACGTCACCACCAAGTATGTAGTATAGAGAGAGTGACCAAACGAGGTATTTTATTATTATATTTTCGTAGTATGGCCATACACATTTGTATTGTGACTCAGTTGCAGCAAATCCATGTTCGCCAATCGAGTGTCTTACTGGCTGAATGCGAAAGGGCCATCACTGGCCATCGACGGCGGGTGCTGCAGCTCGGTCGTGGCACTAGAGATGGCGTACCAGGCACTCACGCGTGGCGACTGCGAGTCAGCTATCGTTGGCGGTTGTAACTTATGCTTGCATCCCCAAATTTTCATACAATTTGGCAGGTAATTTTAGCGTGGCCAAAATTTTTTTCTACCTAGTTGGTTACTAAGGTCTGTTACCAGATTTCTGACTAATAAAATATAAAATAAAGTTTTAAATAAAAATTTAAAGTAATTATTTAATAGCCTAATTTCTAAAGAATAGCCTAATTTCATAATATGGTATAATAAATTAATAATATACAAATCAGATGGGAAATTTATTGAAAATCCTTGTAAAGCACAAGATTGCCCGAAGACGCAAATACGCGGTAAATTTAAGAAAATTATACTTTACAAAAGTGCATCAAATAAATATTGCACCTTTGTTTAGAAGGTTCTATTGCTTGCTTGTAAGAAACCTGTTTATTAGAGGTAATTGCGTCGTGACCACCATTTAATTTTCTTGCGATTTAATCCCACAGATGTTCGCAGTTGAAACATTGCCTATTTCTAAGTTTTGCACAAAAGACATAGATTTAGACTGTTATGGAACAAGCAGACTTGCAACGTATGGTCTAGTATTTTATCGGATAGACTCACGTGAACTATACATATACCAAATTGAAGCTAAAGAATATAGCTACCGAATTGTGCAAGACTGATGCGTCTTAAATGTGATTAAAAATAAATAGGATTTAAAATCAAAATGAACAAGGAGTGTAATTTTGACGTATATTTTTCACGCCTTTTTCCGAGTGTTATAAAGAATTCTGAAAAACTGCGACAATAATTTTCAATTCCATATATTTTAATCAATTGACTATTAAATAAGCTTTTAAAATATGTACATGAATAATTAAAATGTTGTGTTATACCTATTCCTATTTATTTAGTGAAAACTCTAGTAACATAACTTAGTAACCGACTCTAGCATAATTAAATGGCTGACAAGTATATTAAAAATATTTTTTTTAACTATGTCTATAGTATTTATTATCATGTAGCGATGTTATTTATGGATTTTCATACAATATTATAAACAAAGTATCGTATCTTACTTAGGCCACTTAAGTTTCGTGGCCTAAACAGCTATTCATTATGCCACGATTGTATAAAATACTAATAACTTATATGCTTATTTATATTAATGTTTTGCCATTTTAGTTATTAGTTCCGAATTCTTTACGTACCTCGCACAAACGATGATTCTTTGTTTGGCCTAAATATTGATTGGTAGAGAATTCCTAATGGTATTAAGTCTGCCATTTGTAACTGTATCTTTTTTACTGTGTAGTAAAATTTAAATAAAATAAATACAAGAGCTAGAGTAATATCAGTTAGCACCACTTACCCTGAGCCTAGACGAGCATAATATAATCCCATCAAAAACATTACATACTGTACTAAAATGCCAGTCTCGCAACACATTTCAAATAACTTCAATATTGGTTGATTATTTCTTGTGTGTTGGAGTTATGTTTGGAGTAGATTATGCTTTTAATGTGTTGTTTGTTTTTTAAAATTAGAACACGGCACCCGCTCCTTTTATAGTATCTCTCTTCCATTGCTTTGTAAGTACCTGTACTGTACTACTCGTAACGAATGTATCACGCAGAGAGCTGAAGATTTATTGTTGGATGGGGTTCCTTAACGACATCATTATAATTATATTATTTTTAGCAGATTCATTATAAGTATAGCTAATATTTTCAGAACAATCCGTCTATCCAAGGACGGAAAAACTAAATCTTACGATCAATCCGCGGACGGCTGTGTAAGATCTGAAGCTGTTAATGTGCTTTTCTTGCAAAAAGCTAAAGATGCTGTGAGGTGGGTAGCATACCTTTATCTTCAATAACACATTATAAACGAATGGATACAATATAGGTATTTTGAGCCAACATTTTCACATCCGTAATTTAATTTGATCATTTTCTTTTTTTTGCCATTTTTATAACTTAGAAAATTTTCTACATGTGAAAATTTCACCTCTTTAGGGTGACGGGATACACAAACACGTAAAATTGAGGTGTTTTTGTGCAAGTTTTGTGATGCACTCAAAGCATTTGGGAGCGTGGATGTGGCATGATCTGAAGGGTCATATAGTCAGGTTTATTTAAGTAATTCATTATTTTGCCATTGTTATTTATTTCGAAAATTGTACGTTCAAATGAAACAGTTGGAAAAGGTTCCCTGAGACCATTTTTGCGTAGCGGTACGGGATCTGTAGTGTCCTACAAACTGGTAAAAAATATCCCTCCAATTTATACCCTGTATATACCTAATTTTTATATGCAGGAGAAAACCATTAACTTAAAATTAAACCTGACTATATGTCCCTTTAGATCATGCCACATCCATGCTCCCAGATGATTTCGTCAAGAAACTTGCACAAAAATACCTCAATTTGACGTGTTTGCATATTCCTTCACCTCATTAAAGAACACTTTGTAATAAACTACAATACTTATAATGATTGTCACAGTTAAACAAAAACTTATTTTAATTTTAGAATTTATGCCGATGTCGTTTATGCCAAAACGAAATATATTTCTCACGCAACTACTGGAGGTTGGTCGCGAAAAAAAGAAGAAGTTACCAGATTCCTTAAAGAGTTTTATGATGAAATCAAAATTTCTCCACAAGAAGTTGAATATGTTGAAGGTTTTGGAGCAGGTATAAGTACTGATATAATTATTAAGAGTAGAAAGACGAGGCTTCCTATTTTTTTCCAGAGCTCAAGTGTACAGTGACCATGTTCCCGGGCCGCATTGCCATTGTAGCCTGCCTGCATTAATACAACGTAGGTACTGAATTCGGTACTGCTTCATGAATGCGAACTCGGTACCGGATTCTACACTAATATTAAACATCTAACTTAAGTTAGGAAACTATCCCTTTGAATCCCACGCGCCATTTTACTCTTCTGTGAGATGATTATAAAACTGCGATAAAATAAATTCATACATTTTTAGGCGACCCGAACACTGACAAAACAGAGCTGGAGGCATTAGATAACATTTTTTGTGCAAATCGAGAACGGAATGAGCCTCTATACGTCGGCAGCGTCATGTCCAATATTGGCTACAGCGAGTGTGCCACGGGTATAGCGAGCGTCACCAAGGTAAGAAATGGAATTGGGTAACCCAGGTAAATACCCGTCGGCGGGTATTAAATACGTGGGTATATTAATTTTTCGTGTAATTTACTAATATTAATATTCGGCATCTATAGATAATATTTTTGGCAAATTGATGCTGGATTTATTCAGACTAAATCACTAAATACTCGTACCAGTAGCTTTATATGGCTATCAGTCAATTCAGCGCTTTTCCTATGCTTGTCTATGAAAACCTTTCACCTACTAGGGTCGGTGCTTCTTCGGAATAGCTTTTCGGTGCAGGAAAACCTCTGCGAAATAATTCTCACATTCTCACTCGTTTAAAAGAGCAGGCGTTAACGAATAACGTATAACGGGTAACGTATTATTATTATTTTAGGTGCTTCTTGGATACCACACAGGGCAGCTAGCAGGCAACCTGCACTGCTCACAGCCCCGTGAAGACGTTGCGGCGCTGCGCGAGGGCCGCCTCCAGGTCTTGCGTGATCACAAGCCCACCGCGAGGTCCTACGTGGCCGTCAACGGGTTGTCTATTACCGGTGTCAACTCTCACGTGCTTCTACATGGGCATTACAAGCCCAAGGTACAAAGTCTAAGTTCCTTAAGGATTGGGCACAGAAATAATATCGAAAAATTTTTTTTCTAGATACTGAAATTAAAAACAGAATGGTAATTACTTCACTGACAAGAGATACTTTGGCTCAAAATGATGATTCCAGTTCATTTAAAAGCCAAATTTATCACTGTAAACTAGCCAAAAATTGTTATGATTTTATATAACATGTTCTCTTTTGTACATTTCCAGGACTTGACTAAATATCAGTGCAGTATACCTCGGTTGGTTTTGCTCTCGAGTAGGACAGATTCTGCAGTACAAAATGTGATCGATTACTTAAAATCTCGACCTATAGACGCTGAGGAGTTGGCTTTGATTCAAAATATTCACTCCTCAAAGGTACATGGACACTTAGGCAGAGGATTTACTATATTGGGTGAGCAACTTATTCATTTATTAGTTTTATTACACTTATCGTTATGTTCAAATGGAATCAATGAGTCAACGAAAATAATATACTTATCTTAAAAATAAACAGTATTGTGTATGGTATGGTGGTGGGGATATCTAAATGGGAATTGACTGGATTGTTTACGAGTCTCGTGCAATGTTCTACAGAACGTTGTTCAAAGTTGTCGGCAATTTTGAGAAAGCAGGTTCTGCTCTTGGGGCCCTTCAACTTTTCGAGCTTTTACAGCGCCTAGAAGGACTGATTTGCGTTAATAAACGCTTAAGTATCATGTTTCAGCGTATAGTCTACAATGAGGATTTCGTGGCATGTCATTAAATTTATATGTTAACAGATACAGATAGTGAGTCAAAAACCACGAGCCTGTCCGAGAAGGCGGAGTACTTCGACGGGAATGCACGGCCGCTGTGGTTCGTATACAGCGGAATGGGCTCGCAGTGGCCGGGGATGGGCCTCCAGCTTATGCGCATACCGATCTTTGCTACTGCCATCGAAAGGTACGAATTGTTTTATATTAGCGCTCCTGTAGGATGAAGGCACTGGCGCGAGCAATGAAAAACCCGAAATAACTGCCTCAAATAAGTTTATTTTTGCAAAAGCAGACTGGTTCGGTCGCCATTAACAAAAAATAAAAAGGGTAAACAGAACCAAATCTTAAAGTACCTTAATAGTTGCCAATACAAAATTAAAATCTATCGATCAGGGTGCGGTGCCGTGCGCGTCGCCCACAGCTCCGTAATCTTTAAAGGCCAAGGGGTGCTTGGATAATCGGGCTACTAAGAAGATTCCTATCAATACACAAGATTAATAAGAGAACTTAAAAGAATAAAAGACTCTTAAAACGACTGTATAAAAAAATTTGGCCCTTGACAAAAATATTGCTTAACAATCTTAGTGCTTCTTACGGTGCACCAGTGGGGCAGCATAGTAAATGAAACAAATCGCCAAAGGTTAAGTAGGTAAATGTCCTTAATGGCTTCCGTTCTGGTCAACAACAGCAATTGCCACGTCACCAAATCTGTTTTTTGATAGACTTGGAAATTCAAAAATTGCTATAGGTAAAACAAAATATGTAGAAGTAGAATTCCTTCGATTTCTCTTAGAGCCCATCATCAGAACTGGACATGAATAGGAATGGGAATTAGTTCGTGAATTATAGCAAATATAAGAAAAAAAACCGTCAAATTGAGAACCTCCTACTTAATTTCAAAGTTGCTTAAAAATACAGTTAAATTAAGAACGTCAGGGTCTAAATGTGAACTTCGCGAAATTACATGTGACCCCTCACATACAACTGTATTTATGGTTCCTTTATTTTATCTATGTATACGCGGTACATTTTTCTTTTTCTTTTACAGGTGTCGAAAAGTATTAGAACCAAAAGGAATCGACATTGTCCATATCATAACGTCGCCCGACAAAACAATTTTCGACAACATTTTACATTCATTTGTGGGCATTGCTGCAATCCAAATAGGTCTTACTGATGTTCTGCTGGAATTGGGTTTAGTTCCGGAAAAGATTATAGGTATACAATTCAATTACTTATACTAGCTAATTATACTGCATGCCTCTCTAATCATCCTAAAAATTTAAATCATCTGAAATTCTCTTAATTTGACGACTGTAGCATAATAGTATTGTTTCTACTCCTGTAATGTTATCTGTCATTTATACACTCGTCAACACCTATATAAAAACAGATAATATGCTCGAATAAAAGTCTAATCCCAAATAAGCACTTGTGGTGTAACTTCGCCAAAATAGTATCACGTGTAGTCACGACTTAAGGACAAAATAAATTACTGCCAACCTAAGAAACCTAAAGAAACGCAACGTTTTTAGAAAAAAAAACTTTAAAAGACAATACCAGAGACACACTTTGCCGTTTATACGTTTCCCGCGCGTTCAGAGGGGCAATACGCAAATTTCGATAAGTTCTTTATTGATCTCTATCTCTTTCTCCACATACGATACGATACGATACGATACGAGTGGTAATCCCAGCCAGAAGTACTTCTGCAAGGACTCGGAAGAGGAGACTACGAGAGGGAGGAGGTGTTAGGACAAAACGGCATTAGAAGATCGGTTTACCCTCCTGGTTCAGCATAAGCGATAGAGAGCCGGCCGAGTGCGTTAGTATCATACGATCCCGACTAAACCACAAATGCTAAACAGTACCGGGTACTCCAAACCCCCAACCAGTAAAGCACCAACTTCTGCCACCCTGCCGCAGGCACCAACAACCTGCCCAAGACACCGGGATACCAAGTAGATAGGTCTGGAGTGTAGGTTTGCAGTCGGGATGATAGGAGAGACAGGAGGTTGGAGCCGACCCGAATACAAGCATCGTGAAGCCAGCGTGGGGTAGATAGATACTATACTTGGTGAGTAATAGATAATAAATTTGTGACTGCTTTAGTCCCCCCCTCCTCTGGTCCCCTTTCTTTTGCCCGCCCCGGATTGTTCCTTACAAATTTCGCGAATATTGCTCTGGTGTTTAATGCCCTCTTCTTATGACGTTCTCCGTTCTAGTTTGCGTGACGTAGTCTTTTTCCTCTGGTTCGGATTCGGTGTCTGTTTTCGGCTGTTTATATATATATATATATATATGTATATTTTTTTTTTTTTCCGCTTCTTTCTTTAGGCGACCTCTTTTTGCGGATAGGCATTCCCAGTAGGAGCGGGATCTGTTGATGTAGTTTCTAATATCGTGATTAAGTGAGTTTACCCACGTATATATAGGACGTCCTTCTTTTTTCCCGCACTCTCTGTAGTTCAGGGCAGCGTGAAGTAGGTGAGGCTTGTCCCGTCTGAGCACATGGCCATAATATGAGAGCCAACGGACTTTGATGATTTTTGTCATAATTAAATCGTCCGCGAAGGACAGTATCAGAGGCAGCTGGATTCCGTTATCCTGATCTAGTTTGACTGCTTCATCTTCTTCCTCTAGTGTACGTAGTACATCGTCCATTAGAATTGCGAACAGCCGGGGAGACAACGGACATCCCTGTTTCACTCCCTTTCCTTTTTGGACCGTTTCCGAGCTTTGACCGCACCAGGATATGAATGTCCTCACTTGGTTGTAGCATGCTGATCCTATCGTTACTCTCATAGTTGAGTGTTTCCAGTAGTTGAGTGTTTAATAGGGCTTGTTTTATTCTAGCGTCATTACGATTGGCCTCGACATAACTTGCCAGCTCGTTTCTGACAATTCTGTGGTCGTACTGATCTAGGGAAGATGCCAGAACCTTGTTGAGTTGATCCGCTATTGATCTGTATAAGCAGTTCCCGTCCTTTGGGATAGGTACGATATCCATTATAGCGGTATGTTAAGTATTTAAAAAATTTTCGCAACAGCCTATTGATTTGGTGGTCGGCTATCCCTAAAGACGAAAAAGCACGAAACAAAGGAGTTGAATTTTTTTTTTTTGTGTGTAACTACCTGAGGTAATAAACTTTTTCTTGTTATTGTAAATTATCTAAGGGTCTCCGACTTGCTGCCTAAGCTTACAGAAGGGAAATAAAAAACGTTTGGCATGTGGCCTTGCTGGGGAAATACAGAAAGGGAGTATAAGAGCTACCACAACAATGGGAAGACAATTTCAAAACAATTTACTAGCTAGCCATGTGCGGTCGCAGTCCCTAAGTTGCGTCGGCAATTATATAGCCTGCAATGTATCTTGTAAAATTTCTTTTTTACTACAGCTTTATGGTCTTAGAGTCTTTATCTTGGAACGGTGAATAAGGGTTGTGTCGGCGGATATTTGATGTTACTATCTACAAACGCAACGATAGTAGGCAGTTAGGCCTAACGGCCTGGGCTGTGTTATTTGAAAGCGGCCTCTTTTGCATCAATGGTCCCGTTCGTCAATCTTTGTCCCTTAGTTTTTTTTAAGCTCACAGATGGTAAATAAATGTTTATAGTGTTATTCTCTTGTTTGTACAATGATTATTTATTGTGCTGTTTCTGCTATCCGGATTCCCAGGCGAGCTGACCGCCAGATGTTGGCGGCTGGTTTACTTTCGCGTGGTTATTTTACTTTGATTAAATCAAGGATTTTGACTAGCAAAAGGGCGTTTGAGTCCCCGTGACTATTGTACTCGCCCCCAACCGGTAAATATGAGGAACATATACTGTGTTAATTTAAATAGTTTACTAATGATGACTTTGATGTAGCCGTAGGCACGGTTTTCGTTGATCAACCCCTTTTTATGGCCGTAAACTGATTAGTCCTAAAATTGTCGGTTAATTAATTATTACTAATCGAGTCTCCCCATTTACCGGTCTTGGTCTTTTTTTTTAAATTAGTAATTAGTTATATAGTATTTAGGTCTAGTAAAGCTACTTTATTAATAGTTGACGTAATTGGGTATTCTAGTGTTTTTGGGGTTTGATTAATGAATGAAAATTATTCACCGCTTGGGGTTTGAAACCATATTTTGCTACAGATTTATGTTTTTCTGAAGTGTCTATAGAATAGGAACCAGGAATCGTGTACGTATATCACTCACTCACTCTGACCTTTTTTTAATTACTATGTCTGATAGCTAACTATTGTTTACTTTTGATTGACAATAGAAGCATGGAGGCTCGGTATGCTTATCTGGTATTGAAGAGGCTACTTGTAGGCCCTTTATTCATATGCGAGCCGTATCTAGCAGGTACTTAAATAAATAACAACGGATCTCAGTAACTGCTATTTGTTTTATACCTAATGTGCTTGGGGTATTTACTTGTTTATTTAATTATTTACTTTTATTTGCTGTAATTAGTATGGAGCCAGTCTTTTGGAAATGGTTGTGGCGAGTTTGTGTTGTTTATTAATGTGCAAAAGGGAAAGGAAAGAACTAGCCTGAGCCCGCATATAAGGTTTACATTCCAAGAGACGGTTATTTCGCGTGAGCAGTATATGTTATAATGTATGGGGGTTAGTGTGATTGTAAATTGATCAAGTTGACGATGTCCAGATCCGATTATAAGGGACGTGCATAGAGCAGAGGGTCGCAGCTTTGCAATTGAATTGACTGCATAAGGCTGACGAATAGTTAACTAAATGCCCTTGCTTTGCTTGGCCTTTTAGCGTGATGCATAAGAAGTCTTAAGGCCAGAAAAGGAGCGGGTTCACCGAGTTCCACTAAAGTAGGTGGAGATATTTAATTGTCTCCGCGTCACAGCAATTGGGCGCTGGTAGGCTGCGGTGCAGCAGCACTTAATTCAGCCCGGTTGAAGTGGACACGGACCTCAGGCACTTATTGTCACTCACTGGTGCACGGCGTGCACATAACTAATATATGGTATGGACGCACCTGCCCTATTGCAAAAATACATATAGGTCGTAAAATGCGACGTTGAATTAAGCGCGCGTACATATAAATATTAACCAGCCAGGGGTGTAGCTTATTTACAAAAGAATATTTACCTGCAGGAAAGTCAAGGCTTGTGTAGGGGCAGCCGTTAGCGTTACCGAGGTTAACCGTGGCCTAAGGTAAGGTTGGGGTTGACAGAAGTTCTTGATCGTTACAGTTCTGGTTCGGCTGGTACCTATAGTATGGAAAGGGCTCACCCAAGACT
The DNA here is from genome assembly GCA_947086415.1 of Pammene aurita. Lineage (NCBI taxonomy): Eukaryota > Metazoa > Arthropoda > Insecta > Lepidoptera > Tortricidae > Pammene > Pammene aurita. The sequence goes on along the minus strand of OX352292.1, from coordinate 14,127,340 downwards.
GCCGTAGTGTGGAGGAGGGCGATATCCGCAGGCAGTACACTGCCTCTGCGTTGGGTCTATGGGGCTGCTTGTCGTGCTCAGCCTAGCAGCCGTGGAGGTACGTTGGTGTGCGCGCCGACCGACCACACTAGGTTTCACTCACTGGTACTGGTTAAATTAATATGAACGCGCGTACATACATATGCGGATGTAAACTATTCACGTAAATATTCGCACTTCAGCTAAAAGTAACTGGCTGTTATGGTAGTAAAGTAGCGCGGTATTGTCACTGTGGCTCGAAAGTTAACACATCTGGTGCGGCGACGGGTCGCTATTGTTTTTAGGCGGGCATTGAGGAGCTCAATAGCTTCGCAGGCAAGCGACCGTCCCCGACGGGACGCAGGACAAGACTCCTGATCTCTATCTCTTTCTCCACATTAAACAAACGTAAAAAACCGGGATCTCTTGATAGTTTTAATTATTTTGGTATATTTTTTTTACAATAACAGTAGTTAATTGGGCCAGCGTGAGCAAAGAAGCAAAACAGTAAACACATAAAGTTAAACAACTTCATCAGTGTCTACCTATACCTTTCCAGGTCATAGCGTAGGCGAACTTGGGTGTGCGTATGCTGACGGCTGTCTGACGTCTGAAGAGATGATCCTCTCGGCATACAGTCGCGGCCTCGTCTCTGTGCAGACTCCCTTTATACGTGGATCCATGGCTGCTGTTGGTATCGGGTTTGAGGAGGTATGTATACTGTACAAGGGTACGCCGATGATATAATTATAGCTGATAATATGATCCACTCCGCGTACAGTCCTATGCCAACTGTTGTTGGCATTACATTTGAACAGTCGCGAAGGCTGCCTGACGGATTTTATAGGTGGTTCTAATTCAGAGCCGTAGCCAGAGTTGCAGTTAAGATAGGTCAGTGCTAATTTAAGGTATGTAGGTCATCGCCAATTTTTAGGGAGCCTAGAGTTTACTTTATTTTCATAGTTATTCGAGCCGATGGTAGTTTTTAAGGCATTAGTTTTTTAAGATAGGGCAATCCCCATAATGCCTCCCCCCTAGCTCTCTAGGCTCTATGTCTGCTGTAGCCATCGGGTAGGGGCAGTTATATTTGGAACACGATATATCACACAGCACAGCGAGGTTGATTTTTGTGCAGATTATTTAATACGTGGCTCTATGGCTGCTATTGGTCGTCAGTTTGAGAAAGCATTTATTTCTAAAGTATTATATATTATGTGTAAATCAGGTGTCCAAGAGATGTCCACCGGAAATAGAGGTGGCTTGCCACAACGCGGCCGACTCCAGCACCATCTCAGGCCCGGCCGATATTATGGCACAGTTTGTGGCAGAGTTAACCGCTAAGGAGATCTTCGCAAAGGAGGTCCCTTGCTCCAATATTGCGTATCATTCAAGATACATTGCTGAAGCAGGTGAATTGCAAAATAATTTGACAGATAAACATGAAAAAATATTACACTATAGACTACAGAGTATTATTAGCTAAATATATCTCATTACAGGACCTGGACTTCTCAAGTACTTAAAAGAAGTTATTAAAACTCCAAAGCTCCGAAGCGACCGCTGGGTGTCAACTTCGATGCCGCAGGAAAGATGGGATGAGGAGATTGCCAAGTATTCTTCAGCAGAGTACCATACTAACAATCTTCTGGTAAATATTTGCGTAATGAAAACTTTATAAAAATTAACAAGGTCTTGTGTTAGTTCAGGCCTGATTGGGCGTAATCGATATGAACTAATTCTCTCTAATATTTTTTTACCCATTTTTCTCCTCGCGTTTCTATGGCCTCAGCCCTCACCGTTTACTTGTCAGAATGTGGCGGTTTCCTGTACACTACAAAAACTCAGTAGTACCTTCTTGCAGTATCTTAGGGGTGACACCTGACCGTGAACATCAGAAGTGCCATCTTCCCGTGGTTGATATGTATATGTATGATATTCTGGGGTAACATTTTTTTGCCATGGGTGCCACCCATGCCAGCTACGCCACTGCCTTCTTGCCTACAGAATATAGGACTACTTCATTTTCCTAAATATGTTCTTTTCTACGAAATCATATTATTTAAGTACCAAGAAACGCATTGGAATAAACCGGGATATAAACACGCGAATTTTATAATCCAGTAACACAATCATCGTCGTGTATCAAATCCGATAGATCTGATTTTTTGCAGACTTGTTTGTAATGTTGGCCCAATAAATAATTCAAGTTTGTGATCCCGAGCGCCGAACGCAACTTTGTCTAAAAACGAAAAATCTGTTTTTTTTTCAGATTTTGGCGATTATAATCCTAAAAGAATAGTTTTTGACATTACCTTTTCAAAATATTTTTAAAGAAGACAAAATTTGCTACAATATAAGACTAGAATTGTCTCTGTACACCCAATAGTTTCTGAGTTACAGCTTTTCAAAATAGATCCGTTTTTCCCTGAAGGGAAGGGCAAGGGTGAACTCTTCTGGGAAAAAAGGTTCTATTTTGAAAAGCTTTATCTCGGAAACTAATGGGGTCTACAGAAACAGTTCTAGTAGCATATTGTAGAAAATTTAGTTTTCCTTAAAAAAATCCTGAGAAGGTACTATCAAAAACCAGTCCTAAAGGACTAAAGGACCCTAAAGGGTCATAATCGCCCAAGTCTAAAAAGAAATCGATTTTTCGATTTTTGACAAAGTTTCGTACGGCGCTCGAGGTCACAAATTTGGACTATTCATTGAGCCAACATCATAAACAAGTATGCAAAAATCAGAACTATCGGATTTAACGCATAGTACCCCGTACTTTCAGGCGACAGGGTTACTGGATTATTAGTTAGAAAAGGCCTTTAGTTAGGCAACCAACTCTCCAACGTTTTAACATTACACTGTTGTATTACATATTATTCACGTGGTTTACAGAGCCCTGTGCTGTTCGAGGAGGCATCACGGCTAATTCCGAAGGATGCGGTTCTAGTGGAGGTCGCGCCGCATGGGCTGCTGCAGGCCATCCTCAAGCGTGCGTTGCCTAAGTGCGCGCACGTTCCGCTCACTCGCCGCGCGCACGTCGACAACGCACGCTTCTTACTCGAAGCAGTAGGGCAGTGAGTCACTATATTATACATGTGGGATACAGAGGCAAGTAGGTACTAGATACTATTTGCGAAGACGACACGGCTAATCCCGAAGAATGTGGTATTGGGGAAGTTGCACCGCACGTCATCGTCAAGCGTGCGTTACCTAACTGCGCGAACGTGCCGCTCACTCGCCGCACGCACCCTGACAACGCGCGCTTCTTACTCGAAGCAGATTAGTTATAATAATACCTATAATGGTGGGATACAGAGCCAAGTAGGTAATATGATAAGACGTCACAGCACTCACAGCTAATCCCGAAGAATGCGGTTCTGGTAGAAGTGGCATCGCTCGGATACGCCATCCTCAAACGTGCGTTGCCTAACTGCGCGAACATGCCGCTCACTCGCCGCACGCACCCTGACAGCTTCTTACCCGAAGCAGTAGGACAGTGAGTTACTGTAGTATACAGAGCCAAGTAGGTACTATTTGAGGAGACATCAAGGCTAATCCGGAAGGCTGCAAATCTAGTGGAAGCATGTTGCTGATTCTTTAAAGACCGAACAGACAGTTAAACAATTATGTTTTTGTTTAATATTTCGATTATCATCAGTTAAAGATCTGCTGGTTGGATTTTGGAGAAATAGAGGGTACTCTTCAAATATCAAAGGCATCGTATTTATAGTAGCATTTAACATTTACTACTGATGTAATGCCGTTTTCTATAGTCGATTGTTTTTATTATACGTTATTATGAATTTAATAAATAAATAAATAAAATAAATAAATAAATAAATATTATGGGACAATCATACACAAATCGATCTAGTCCCACATTACGCTCAATAAGGCTTGTGTTGTGGATACTAGACGACGATATATATAATAGATAGATATAGATAAATACTTAAATACATAGACAACACCCATAACTCAGGAACAAATATCTGTGATAAACACACAAGTAAATGCCCTGACCAGGATTCGAACCCGCGACCTCCTGCTTCATAGGCAGGGTCACTACCAACTAGGCTAGGAGGCCGTTAAATTAATAATTTATTTATACTAAACTTACTGATTTCAGCTTGTTTATGGAAGGATATTATCCGGATATTCGTGTTTTGTACCCAAAAGTGGAATTTCCTGTTTCTACTGGAACACCGCATTTGTCAAACTTGGTGGAGTGGGCTCATCAGGAAGAATGGTACAAAATCTATCTTTGTAAAAAATAAAATATCTATAGGTCATCTAAGCTATTCCAAAGCCTTAAGATTACACGATTACAGTATTAATACAGTGTTAACAGTAGGTTAAAATTTGTAATTCTTTTATTATTAGGTTGTTTATTGCCGGTTTGTACAGCCAGGTCTACCAGTTATAATTCTCCCTCAACTGGTCAAAGGTTAACTGGATGAGAAGGACTGGTTCGTTTTTTTTTTTTACATTTTTATAAATAATCACCCCGAAATTTAAAACAATTGTGGCTCCTCCTCGTAACTTTTGAACCAGAGATCCAAAAAATATGAAAAAATTGAGAAGATACATCTTAGTATATTCTTTCAACGAAAATTGTTTTGAATATTATCGGTTAAAGCTTAAAGCATGTTGAATTATCTTATCTATAGGCAGATACGACCTTCCATTATTTTTTCTTATTTATTTATTTAAACTTTATTGCACAATGAAAAAAAGAGTATAAAAGGCGAACTTAATGCCAAAAGGCATTCTCTACCAGTTAACCGTCGGGCCAAACAGAGATTAAAAGAATGTAATAATAAATAGGTGCGTGTCGGACCACGTATAATGGACACATATAACCAAAAGGTCGTATCTGATGCATATGAAAGAAGTTTTTTATAGATAACTCAAAAATGGCTGAACCGATAATATTCAAAACAATTTTCGTAGAAAGAATGTAATAAGGCATCTTCTCAATTTTTTTCATATTTTTTGTACTTACGGTTCAAAAGTTACGGCCCGGGGCACAATTTTACTGACTTTCGAAGCGATTATTTAGGAAATAATTTTGATTACTTAATCACAAAATGTTCAAGTACACTTCGATTTTATTTTTAAAGACCTATCCTATAACTCCCAGATAACTAACTAAGTACCTATAAATTAAACGTTTTCCATGTGTCCGAAAAAACGAACTCATATAATACAAATTATTACAGTCAGTGTGCTTGACTCTCTTTGGCAAGAGGGATTCTAGTAGTAATTACTGCATGGTGTGTCATCGAAAAGTTTCCACATATCAAAATATCGGAAATTTTTCACATTTTTGTAAGGGAATTGAAATTTACCATTTCTTATATTTTCAATTTCCCATGTTTCTTGTGAAATTAACCTGAAATTTCCGAGAACATTCCATCATTCATTAGGTATTTGGGAAGTTGCTCACTTGTAATTAGGGTTCCTTTTTCTGTGTCATTTGCCTGCGGCTGACTATAACCACATAATTAGTCCATTGAAAACCATTCTTTCATTTTACAGGCCTTACCCCGTTTATTTAAGTGCACACAGGATAGCGTCTTCGTCATGCACCTTTAAGATAACCCTTCACGATGACGAGTATCTCTATTTACGCAGCATCCAAACACGAGGTAAGGAAATTGAAAACATTTGAAGTATTGCTAGCAAAAACAATCATATTGTTTCTGTTATTTAATCATAATAATTATTTGAACCGTAAATCTTTGTGAATATAAGGAAGGGGAAATGCCATTTTTTGTCTTGGATTGAAGGATCTTCCCATGAGAAGGACATTTTCCCATAAAAAAACATTTTTGAATTTTGTTTTTGTTCCTCCAAATTCCACAAGGTCCTCGAGGTCGAAAACTTATGAGAGTCTTCGAGGCATACCCCCAAACTACCCGTTACAGTTCCATTGAGTTTGGATTACTTTCCAGGTGAAATGTACATAACTGCTGGACTATAATACTATTTAGTTTGTATGAAAAAGAGACAATCTAAAGACTCCATATATTTTAAAAGTTTTTTTAACAAAAGTTTTCTGGTTTGAGGAGTAGAATCTACATTTTAATTTTTTGCTCGGGTTACAGGCCACATACTGTATACATGTATTATATTTTTCTGCCAACCATATACTTAGCTATGAAAACTACACGTTGATTACGACCACTAATTATAGTAACACTTCATGTTCGACAGGTAAAACGCTGTTCCCATTTGCCGCGGCGCTGGTGTGTGCATGGGACACCCTGGGGATGGTGGCGCGCGTGCCGCGCCGCAGTCTGTCCGTGCAGTTCCGTGACGTGGTTCTCTACTCTCAACCTACGCTACACGACTTGCGATTGCTGCGCCTCACCGTCGACTTACACCGCGGGAACGGGCGGTTTGAGGTGCGTACGATGTATTTTATAAAGTTACATGCTTAAAGGTAGATAAAGTGAGTATTTGTATCGATTATTGATGAGCTTTTTGAGGCTCTCTTGCCGTAATGGGCCTTTTGCCTGGTCGAGCAACTTTTAATATGAAATATGTACTATTATTTATTCTGTGGCATAATTATGTAAAAAATAAATACCTATTCTCACCATACGATAATCGGAAATTTAATTAATTTCGTTGCCTACACTAGTACTACTTTCGCATACAAGTACGTATTTTTTTATTTCACCAGATTGATGATGGAATCACAAAAGTAGCTTCGGGTTATGTAATTGTATATGAAATCGACGAGAAAAAAAGAGCTGAAAATGAGAAAACCCCAAATTCCGAGGAAAATGTTATAATAAAAAAAGAAGAAATTATATTGAAAAAGGAAGAAATATATCAGATTTTGAGTGAATGTGGCTACGAGTATCAGTAAGTATTAGACATTGTAAATGTTATTTTTCCCCTTTGTCTCGAATTACCTCAAGTAATGACAGCTATTATGTGTGTGTCAGTTAAGTCTGACGTTATATTATTTACAAGCTTTAATTTAGTTTCACCTCTCCCGTTGGCTATTTGTAATCAAATCTTGCAAGTTAAACTTGACCCTTCCCGGTTTTCGAATAAGCTGAAATTTTGCACGCAAAATATTGCGTATAATATTGCATTGTGACGCAACATGCAGGTTCTGCTGGGAGTCAGAGAAAACGGCAATGCATATCCTCTGCTCCTGCGAACCACTTACCTACTTATGTTAAAAACCGCCCAAGTGCGTGTCGGACCAGCTCCAACTGATCTGATGATGGAGATCGAATGGTCATAAAAATTCTGTGATAAATAAATGGCAGTTAATTGTGTTTGGGTATGTAAGAATTATCTCGTTAAGGAAAAGTTATTTAAGTACTTAAATAAGTTATTTAAGTACTTAAATAACTTTTGCAAGAAAAGTATAGTCGGCGTTAGAAAATTGTATAAAAAAAAATTACAACTTATTGAAGTTATTGAACATCTGAACTGAAATTATCTGTAACTATAATATGTTGTATCTGTAGGTACTTATACAGTATTGTGTTTTATTTATGGCAGGGATGAATTCCAAAGTATAAAAGAAGTAAACAAGTCGCTTACCTCGGGCGTGATGTCGTGGAATGGCCGCTGGGAGTCGTTCCTCGACGCCCTGTTGATGCTGCAAGCGCTGCGCCAGCGCACTGCGCGTGCGCAACCCGCCTTCATCAGAGAGATCATCATCGATACCGAGGCACACGCTAAAGCAGTACAACAGGACACGGACTTGAAGGCTATAGTGTGCAATGTGGACGACTATACCAGGTAATATAGAAAATAAATTAGGCTAAATACATTAAGCACTAAGTGGTTAGTGCTTAATTTATTTAGCCACATCATCATCATCATCAGTATTTAAGAGCTATGCTCTTGTCGGTGGAGTAATCGCCACTCTTCTTTTTGCTGGGCCAGCCTTTTAACTCCCTCGTACGACAAGACAGAAACTTTTTCTTTTATTTGGCTGAGATATGTGAGCCTGGGCCTTCCTCTGCCTCTTTTCCCCTCAATCTTGCCCTCCAGGATGTTTAAAAAGAATCTGTCGTGCCGCATCAAGTGGCCAACCATCTTGCCCCTTCTGTTAGCTATTGTGTCTAACAGGCATCTCTTCTCTCCTGCCATGCTCAAGACCTCTTCGTTCGTCTTCCTTTCTGTCCAGCTAATCCTTAGCATCCTCCGCCAACACCACATTTCAAAGGCCTCCAATCGCTCTCTGTCCCGTTGTGTTAGCGTCCACGTCTCACACGCATATAAAGCGATGCTCCAGATATACACCTTAACTAAGCGTTTTTTGACATTCTTCGAGATGTGTGCTTTGAGCAGGTGTTTTTTGCTATTGAATGCTTTTTTAGCCATTGCAATCCTCTGCTTGATGTCCGCCGTGCATCTGGAGTCATTGGTAATAATACTTCCTAGGTATTTATATTGTTGGACTTGTTCTATTGCTGTGTTCTGTAGTAATATTGGATTGTGTAAAGATTGGTGTTTAGAGATGGTCAGAATTTTGGTTTTCTTACAGTTTATTTTGAGTCCGAATTGTGTGAAAATATCATTCATTTTTGAAACTAATAACTGTAGTTTGGAATTAGTTTCGGCAAAAGCCGCAATGTCGTCAGCAAATCGGATAAATTGAATTTTCTCCCCATTAAATGTAACTCCTCCTAAATCTGACTCTACTATTTCTTGAATGGCATGTTCTATGAAAATGTTGAATATTAGCGGTGAGAGTGGACACCCCTGTCTTACTCCTTGGTTTATTTTGGCTTTCTCTCTCTCTTCTTCTATTTCGATGATTGACTCTTGGTTTTTGTATAGTTGGAATATAATCTTTCTATCTCTGTAATCGAGTCCAACATCACGGAGGATACCCATCATTTGTTTCCAGTTGACCTTGTCGAAAGCCTTCTCTAAATCTATAAAAGCTATGTGAGTGTCTAGGTTGAGATCTAGTCGCCTGTCTACTACTAGTCTAAGTGCTGAAATGGCCTCTCTGGTCCCTTTATTTTGTCTGAACCCATATCCCTTTATTTAGCCACATGCCATACTAAATGGTTTTGGTCTAGTAGTTTATGGCAGTAGCTGTCAGAATTTTGATTCCAATTAAAAAGACTACTTTAGGTACGACGATTGTCGCCGGAGTGTCCTTGAGCGTTTGGGCGCTCTCTACCCGCGCCACCCGCGTACCCCTCTCATTGCGATCGTGCGTAAATCCACAGCGATGCAACGCAACAATGTTCAAAGAATATGACTTTACTCAGAGGCGCGCGGGCAGCTTTAAAATAATTATAATCCTTTTGCGGATGTTTTGTGATTTGAATTGAGTACTATGGTAACATTTTTAGGAATGCTACTTACCTATTAAATAAGATAAGTAATAACGATCTCGAAGAGTAGATTTTTATGTAAAAAAATAAAAACCTAGATTTTGAATTTGAAGTACAGTGAGCGGCAAAATATTTATGAATTTACGAAATATGGTTAAAAATATTCCGCATATCAGAAAAAAATAAAAAAATACTGACTAGTACAGCAAAAAAAAACTGAATGCACATCAAAGCGGTGTTTTCATGTGAATTGGGATTTTTTTGCTGTGCAAGTGAGCTTAATAGATGTTTATGTTTGTTGCGATTTTAAACATTAACCGTAAAAATTCAATTAATTACGATAAATTAACAAAACTAAGCCTGTTGCGAGTTGCGAATAGTAAAAATGCACATGTAAGGAGCGGCATTTGCGCACGAAATCGACATACAATTGTCATGAGAGCTGTAAGCCCATTAAATTTAGATCTTTAAAATATAACACGGCGAAAACACTTCTTAGGGTTCCATAGCCAAAATGGCAAAAACGGAACCCTTAAAAGTTTTTTTGAATCATGTCCGTCTGTCCGTCCGTATGTCAAAGCCATTTTTATTATAAAACATATATTACTGAAATATTATCTAGAGGTGTGTTTCATGTGCCGCTACTTAGTTTTTTGGCTAAATTGCTAAAATTGCTAAAAAACTTTTAGGGGAGGCACTCCATACATACATATGCCAAACTAAATGTCAAAAATATATATTTTGTAAATATGAACATGTTGTACGATACGGTTTTTAAAATATCTTATATATATATATATAGAAGAATTTTAAACCTGTTCTATTAAGTCAATATTTTCAGAAATAATTGCTTCGAAAGTCTAAATATAATAGGCCCCCCATCTAACTTTTAATCCGGAAGTCTAAAAAATATGAAAAAAAAAACAAGAAGGCTTAGTACTTAATTTCTACGAAAATTATTTCACATATTATCGGTTTATCCGTTTTTGAGTTATCGCCAAGAAACTACTTTCTACGGAACACTACAATATGCGTGGTCCGATACAAACTTGGCCGGTCGTTTAAAGATATTTGACAGGTAGTATTAACCCTTAGTTAGTAATTTATTTATTTACTTTGTGTTGATAATTAATATAAAATTTGTATTTATTTCACCGACATAGTAAAGTTTTTTTAGGGTAGTCAACGCGCATGTGAATCTTCAGGGGTTGCAGGCGTCCATAGGCTTTATAACTGCTTTCCATCAGGTGGGTCGTATGCTTGTTTGCCAGCGTCGTGGTATAAAAAAAAAGCTTTTTTTCCTTTATTCTTACATACTTACATTGAAATCTTAAATATCAGCAATTTTTTATTAGAATCTGAATCAGGCTTTGCTCAGTGATAGTTAGTACACTGAAATTTGGTATGAGTATGTGTTTTAATTACGCCTACAAAGTGGTAAAACAATAAGTATCTAAAACACATTGTTGGATAGGTCTTTCAAGAAGAATAAGCCTTAAACAACTTTTGGATAAAACGAATACTTTCGTAAATAATAGCTCCGAAAGTAAAACATGCTCTTTGATTTTTGAACCGTGGGTCCAAAACATTTGGAAAAATTCCTGCAAGTGAGGCCATTGAAATACTTATCACGTATTTTCAATAAAAACTATATGGAATAAAATCGATTGAGCCGTTTTTGAGTTATGCCTGTACTAAAATAACGTAAGTGCCACAAAAGAAGAAAGAAAGAAAGAAAGAAATAAACATTTTATTCTCAAAAAGCACACATTACAGAACAAAAAAAGGTGAGATTACAAAACTTAAACACAAAACAGAAACATTAAAAAGTTGAAAAGTAACACATTAAATACAGAAAAAAAGAAGCTTAAATATAAATATGGGAAATGCTGGTGTTTCATTAAAGTTCCACAATGTGTACAATCAAGAACAGGCAAAGACTCAGCATAATGTTGCAAATTGCAGGTGAGAAATTTGCAACATCTCTTTATAAATTACCTTTTGAATGGATGTATTGTAAAAGGCCGGCAACTACGGATCCTTACACTGAGCATAGTCCGACATTCTCTTGGCCGGTTTATATGCAATCCTTTGCAGTTTACTTCGCAATTTCTTGATTTGATAAATTAGTATAAAGTATAACATTCAATATTGTGTTAAATCTTAAAAAAAACGCATATTACATTGGTTTAGAACACGGTTTTATTAAATTGATTATTAGTCTATTGAATTGCAGTACTAGCAGATATCCGGAACTCGACGACTAACGCCTATTTTGCCCATTAGTCTACTAAAACATAATAATTGTAGTTTACTTACATGACCAAATTTGTTTGCAGAGCATTATGAGATTCATGACTTTTGTTTTTTGCTCCATTTTTATTTTATTTGTTTTTTACTTGTATTATAATCTAAATAAAATACACTTTTTATACGAACGTACATGAACGTGCATACGAGAAGATTATCTTAAAAGATAAAACGTCTATACTTTATTGATTCCGGGAAGCACGTTATGTCCGCATCGCATGAACCCTCTGCAGTTATTTAGTCTTTAGGCACAGTAAGTCCGATATTATTGCTCACGGGCCAATCACAAGTATATGTAGTACAAGGGCAGCACGGAGCGACGAGCGACACAGCCTCGTCGTCTCAAAGCTAGCTTACGACTGCCAGCAACGCCGTTTTCGAGCTACCAACGCACGAAATGTGGAATTATGATCAAGTTGTTTAAGAAAATTTAATCAATTTAAATATCCTACGTTGTGTTTGTAGTGTTCTGTAGTACACATTTTTTAGTTCAACAATATTTTAAATCGAATAATCCGTTCAGTAGATATAAGCAAAATTAACCGTAAAATGACATTTCGTTACATTTAAATAACGGAGAAACTATACGTTACACGAGTTATTCCAACGTTGCAAATGTTGTACATGAAATGGTAATTAACATATATTTTTTTCAAATTTTTTGAATGACTCGTTATTGAGATATATCCCTTAGAAAGTAACAGTTTTCGGCCACATTCAGCGCCTAGCGCCTTAACTAAAGCTGTTTGTCTGTAAATGTCTATTATGATCTTGTTGCATATGTATAAGTATACTTAAAGGAGAATTATTAACTATGCTTCAGAAGTTCAGCGCGTCTTTGTTACCAAGATAGACAGCAGGGATGTGTGCACTGTGCAGATTATTTTAAACACTTGGACTTATCCTGTAGCCGGCTATATAACGAATGATTCAATACTTGCTTGCAGATGTGGCGGCGTCACATTGACTGGCATCAAGTTTCATCCTATTCAGAAAAGTGATGAGAATTCTCTGGTTATCGATACATCAAAATTTGACCCGAGATATCCAGTTGGGAAAGTTTTAAATGTAAGATTTTTATTGCATATTACAATACAATACAAATATTCTTTATTATTATTGCACACCTCAATAAAATAGAACAGTACAGTACACAGATTAAAAGTAGAGGCAGTCAACATATAGAGAGTGCATATTGTAGGTATCTTATTCAACCTTAACTATGCTGACTTTTTCTTGTTTGATTTAGGTATTTAATTAGTGTGCTAATATTTTGATTTTTGATTTAGGATAAAAACAAAGGAAAGACTGAAAACAAAAAAGTGTTGAGAATCGGTAAAGTAGGAGACCTAGAATCTTTGCACTGGGAGGAAGCCCCTGCGTTGGAAGGTGCTGGCGTTCCGATTAAGGTAGGGTGGTAAGATTTTAGACGGGTATCTGCAGATGGGTAAGAAACAAGACGCCACATGCAGTGTCTGCTAAGAGTAAGAGGAAACGGCAGTGCATATCCTCTGCTCCTGCGAACCCCTTACCTACTTATGTAAAAACGAAGTGCGCACTTGGTACCTTATGTTGTTGGTACCTGTTGGTATGAGGTACACACTACATCTGAAAGAATCTGGAAGTTACTAAAATCAACGGGACTCAGTAATGAACTTTAAAGGGCAGTCACAATAGATCTTTCCAGGTCGAAATGGCCAACTATAAATACTTATGTCCACGACTGCATCTGCGTGGGATTAACATTCGACATAAGGAATTAATGAAATGCCTTAGTAAAATCTCATAGCAAATATTAATTTAGCGCACATGCTATTCTACTTCTACAGTGAGCAACAGTTCCATATAAACTTCAACTCCCCTTTTCACCCCTTTAAGGGATTAATACTGGAATAAAACTATTCTATGTCCTTCCCCGGGACTCAAAATGTCTTCATACCAAATTTCATCTTAATCGGTTCAGCGCTTTAAGCGTGAAGAGGTAACAAACAGACAGACAGACACACTTTGGCATTTATAATATTTGTATGGATTAGTATGGATATATTTATTTGTACAGGTACATTTTGCTGGTCTTAATGCTAACGATATTATAAAGACGAATGGACTATCCGAAGATAAACAGAGTCCCGGTTCTGGTGAAGGTTTATACGGGATGGATTTCAGTGGAACTACTGAAGAGTAAGTTCTATTGTTTAATTACGGGGTTTAGACTAGGTTTTGATTGTGTCAGAAGAGAATTGGAACTAAGCATTTAATTTTAATCATTTTAGTGGAACGCGGGTCATGGGCATCGTCTGCGCGGGCGCAGCGGGTTCGGTGGTGCGCGCGCGGCCGGAGCTGCTGTGGCCCGTGCCGGCGCATTGGAGTCTTGAGGACGCCGCCACCGTGCCATTTGCTTACGCGCATGCGCTCTACTTCCTCGTGAGTAGTAGGCTGAGCCGTAGGTATATGGCGATTTGTTATTTTTGGGCCTGTTTGTAGTCTTGGGGAAGGTAGCGGGGGGAAAATCGACCATTGCGCACTAGACTATATTTTACAACTCTGGAATCCAATTAAGCTTGAGCTTCCAGCGACATCAGTAAGCACTAGCTTAGCCGAGGCCTACGATAGTAGGAGTAAAATAAATATTCTAAAATCATAGCCCAATAAACAAAGAAGACTTCACTTAGACCTCACCTTTTCAAAAGGAACTATAGGTGTATTTGAAGAGTGCCCCCGATGTCTCCAGGTTCCCGTCATCAGATTCTGGAGACAATGGGACCAACTGTAAAGTTATAGTCTTTCAAACAAAAAAATAATTTTCCAAATCGGTCCAGCCGTCTGCGAATAATCGATGAGCATACATAAAAAAAAACAAAGATCCTGACAAATTGAGAAACTCGTCCTTCGAAATCTTGAAGTCGGTTATAAACATCATAATTGCGTGTGGATCAATAGATTAAGAATAACAAAACACAATTTATGAAACTAATTGTTGTACTTTGTAGGCCATCAAAACTTCACGCCTATCACCGGGTACGAGTATCTTGGTAAATGGAGGGGCGGGTGCTACGGGGCAAGCCGTAATCGCGCTGGCGTTGTATTCCGGCTGCCGTGTCTTTGTTGTGCTAGATGACGTCAGGAAAAAACATTTTCTGATGAAAATGTTTCCCAAGTTGCATGGTGCGTATATTAACAGCTACTATAATAGTTTATTCACTCAACAATACAGCTGAATCCCTATTAGACATGCCACATTGTAACAAGTGCAACACGTGCATGTCCATGCCAGAATTGCGCGATCACTAACTTGTTTGACCAGGGCAATACCCAAGTTGAATAGGGGAGGTGGGGAATTTGTAAGTACGAGTAGGCTGCTTTATTCTTTATTTTCATAGACAAGGTAGGGCAACCCCCCAGCTATAGCCCTACAAATGTACTGTAATGTGTCAAAGTGGTAAACAAGCGAAGTACAGTTCGGTTGTGGAATTGGGCCCCTGGCAGGCTAAACGCTATTTTTGGAAAATCACTTAATGAGTCGAGTAAGTTTTTTTGGGATGTGAATGATACTAACGCTATCGTGAGGAACAATAAAAGAAGTTCCAGGTAGCTAATTATTGTTGATAAATTATCAACTCTACGACCATAGTATTAAATGCACGCGGAGCATGACGATAACGTTCGAGTACCGCCGTCGTTTCAACCGTCAGTCGCAATTAATTTTGTTAATCTCAATCGTTAATCGTTTAGTCGATTACATTTTGCCCATCTCTGACTGCGATGTATAAGACATCCTAACAAGCTACAACTAAAGATACGCTCAGAACCAAACAGCGAGATCCTTGCTGTTACCTATAAAAGATATCGCAACTTTTGTAATAACTTACTTAAAAAACTTAAACGTAATTACGAAACTAAATTAATAACAAATTCTTCTAAAAATTCTAAGAAACTATGGAAAACTCTAAGAGCAATCACTCGATACAAAGCCACTAAATCTTCCAATCTTGACTTGCTAACCATAAGTTCATCTTCTAATGACTCAGTCAATTATGTAAATCAATACTTACTTCGCTGATATTGGTAAGTCTTTAGCAAATGACATTATAAATAATGACCAAAGTAGACTTGGACACTTTAACCCATTTAATGTAAACGGTAGTACTTCTCCAGACTACGCAACTTCCTCATTTGTACTTCTAGACACAGATCCTCAAGAAGTATGTGGCGTTGTCATGGGCTTAAAATCAGACAGTGCCCCTGGATGGGATGGCATCACAACTAGATTCTTAAAATTGGCTGTAACTGTTGTCGCTCCAGTTATTAGTCACTTAGCTAACCTCTGTTTTAAAGATGGTATTTTCCCAAAACCATTAAAAAAATCTATTGTTACTCCAGTTTACAAGAGTGGGGAGAGGGATGATGTCAATAATTTTAGTCCCATATCGGTCTTGCCAGCTATCTCGAAAGTTATCGAAAAACTAATTACTAACCGTTTAATTTCATTTCTTAATAAGTACAAAATTCTATCAGATAATCAATTTGGCTTCCGCCAGTCGAAATCTACAGAGGATTCAATATTAGAACTAACTAAACTAATAGCTGACAGGACTGATAGGGGCATTAAATGTTTAGCAGTGTTTCTAGATTTAAAGAAAGCCTTTGACACCGTCTCTCTCTCCACTCTTACGAGCAAGTTGATGTTGGATTGGTATAAGAGGGATCGCACTAAACCTGCTGAGTGACTACTTATTGGAGCATACACAAACGGTTAAAATAGGTGAGTTCACTAGTCAAGAAGCTAAAGTAACATATGGCGTCCCCCAGGGGTCTGTACTGGGGCCTACATTGTTTTTAATTTACATAAACGACTTGACGAACCTCAAACTACAATGTGGGCATACCTTTTCTTATGCCGATGACACCGCTATAGTCTTTGAGGGGCCATCTTGGGAATCTGTGTATAGAAGAGCTGAAGCTGGTATGAGTACAGTATTATCCTGGCTAGGATGTAACCTTTTAACACTTAATGTACATAAAACAAACTTTATATGTTTCACTAAATATAATAGGACACAACCAAGTAATCTAACTTTGAAAATTCATACCTGTCAGAGACTTGATCCCTCTTCTTGTAATTGTATAGAAATTTGTAAAGTTAACTGTACCAAATATCTTGGTGTAATGTTGGACCAACGCATGTCATGACACACACATATTGAATATGTCAATACCAGAATACGTAAATTGATTTGGATTTTTAAAAAACTTAAGACATATTAATCTTGAAGCAAATCAAATTATTTTGTTCAATATTTTTTGATTAGCAATTTTTAAGTACCTAGTTACACTACTATTTTCTACAAAATTTCTAAATTTAGGATTGTCTAATTTTGACCACGGTATATTCGAACAAATCATAAACTCTGTTAAATCTTTATTAAATTTTTCTTGTGCATTATTTTTATGAATTTTGTTGTGTAAATCTGTTTTTAAATGGCGGTCGATACTAGATTTAGAGGGAAATAATTTCGAATTACACAATTTGCAATATACGATATCGTCTTTAATTTCGAAATCAGCATTATCTCGTATTATATCCTGTAAATGGCAGCGTGAATCAGATAATTTATCTTGATGAGATTTTGATTTCAAATGTTTCTCTATATTGTACCTTTTCTTTTTTATATTCATTTCGCAAATAGTACAGCAAGCACCTTCGTTAGTGAATATAAAATCAGTATACTGCGTCAAATCCATTTATCAATGCTAGATTTATCAATGCTAAATTGTAGTTGTAAGTGTTTTTAAGAACTATTATCGTTGAAGATTTTACCACATATTATTTTGCATGACAATTACATTTTTTGCCTATTTGGCATTTAGAATTTTTTTTACAAATGGATAATGAAATGAGTATTGAGGTTCTATGACGTATTAAGAATATAAACCTCTTTAAATATATGTACAGTTTACCAAAGTACGATTAAGAATAAAAATAAATTAAATGTTATTTATTACTAATAAATAAAACAATGATACCTATGTATTTCTTTTTTTGCGACCCTTACCAAGTGCCACGAAATTTGAACGTTGATACCGATGTTTAGTCATCATCAGTCATTCTCTCAGAGCTGTGGATCGTGCCATCAAGTCCTTCTGTTGAAGACCAGGTTCATCCAAAGGCTAGGATATAGGGGATAGGTATGTCCTTACATACAGTCAGCAACAGAAGTAGCCAAGCGGGTGAGGTGTTCAAAATGAGCTTGACACAACTTTATTGTTAAGAGAATAAGAGCGTGTGAAGGTCATTTTGAACACCTCACCCGCTTAGCTACCTCTGCTGCTCACTGTACCTACATACATAGATTATTTTGTCTAGATGCAGTTTGCCAGATAAGTACTATACTTTGTAACTTCTCGAAATAAATAAATTTAAAAGAAGGAAGTAAATGCAGCTCCCTAAAAGTAATCCTGGGTCAATGTGTACAGTCACCATCAAATATATCGGAGCGGTCAGGGTACCTACCCAAAAATATTGTGAAAGATTGACAGTGAAATATTGAATCTTAAGTCGTTAATACATGATATTAATGACTTAAGAGTGAAATTTCCTCTAAACACTAACATTGCAGACCGGCTGGGTAGACTAACAAGTAAATATAACTCAATGTTACAGCGTAAACGTACGGAAGCATGACGACAACGCTCAAACAGAACTCTCATGACGAAAACGTTGGCATTCACGCTGCAACATTTCAGTTTCATGCTGTTGAAATCATTTTTCAGCTGATGATATATTTTGCTGCCGAGACGATAGTTTCGTGGATCACGTGTTGGTAGCCACCGACGGACGAGGCTGCAACTTCGTTATATGCAGTAGTGGGCAACAAAAAGATGTGAGTTTATTAGCACACCTAAATTCATAGTAAACAGAAAAGTAAATTAGGTATGTAAAGAATATTTATCCTCACAATTGGGCAGCCATCACCTTAATCAAATTTTAATTTTACAGGCTTATACACAATGTTGCGGACCTATGGGTTACGTGCTGGACATTCACCAAGTGAAACGGAATGAAAACATTAGTTTCAAAATGCATGCCTTGAACGCTGAAAGGATGTACATGACTGTCGATTTTTCTTCCCTATTTCTTTATAATGATATTGCGACGTTCAAGGTATTACTATTATACATACATATTTTTTACAATACATGTTATAGACGAAACTTTAATCGTCCTACAAGTCTGTTTCCAAACAGTTTAGAGACACAATAGAGTATGACTCCCAACAAATTCTTAATAGGTAACTATTAAAAAAAATTAAACCCTGAACGCAAAAACGGCTGAACCGATTTTGATAAAACTATCGCTAGAATAATATTACAAGATCCTTACGACGATTTTTCCGTGCCTTCTACCTCCATAACCCCTTGATCGATCCTACTCATATACGAACTCTAAAATTATATTGGTCTCTGCTACAACCCCATCCATAAAGGTCAGAAAAGCGTTACTAAAGTTATCTTGTTCGATAAAAAAACATTTAAATCAGTTCACCCGTTTAAAAGCTACGCCAAAACCACACACTCACAACAATACTTAAATTGTTTATACCTCGAGGGTGGCAAACAAGCATACGGCCCGCCTGATGGTAAGCAGCTACCGTAACCTATGGACGCCTGCAACTCCAAAGGAGTCACATGCGCGTTGCCGACCCTTTATAAAAAGGAGGTTTAAATGTGGTTATCGTAACTAGCTTTAATAGCCTATAGACGGAGAGCTAGCCACGTCAGATATGACACAATAATGAGAGCGATGAAACCCCTGTCGTTAGGTAGCTATACTATGCTTATTTCTAGATCCGGACATCTGGCAGCTGTAAAGTGGTGGAGGTCAAAGAATGCAAACCACTTTAAGAATACAAATCCTAGGGTTCTAGTCTTGATGCAGTATTATGAAAAATTATATAAATAATTAGATTATATCATTGCCAAAAGTTTCTGACAGGGGAAAGTAGTCCAAAACGACGTATAATGTAATTCATAGTTGGTCGCCTACTGATTCTGTTTCCGAAATATTACGCAATGTTTTTTGTTCTAATGTTAAAATAAAGGCCCCGTCCTCTATAAATAAGATAACTGCGACCGTGTTTACCTATTTTGGTATTACTTATTTCCAATTCAAAAACTTTGCTACTCTGTCACTCTGACATCCACCCATTAAAAGCTGCCAGATACCCTGATCTAGCAATAAGGATAGTATTGCAATCTTACTAGATGGGTTTCATTGCTCTCATTATTGTGTCACATCTGACGTGGCCAGCTCTTAGACCACTAGGACAGACGCAGGAATCTGTCCGCCGGGTATGGATGTGTCCCTATATTCTTAGCCTAGTACTCGTATTGGCTAATGTTATTTACGGACGTAACACAGAAGCTGCAATTGTTGATGGGAGAAGGCATTGCCGCGGGTTGGGTGCAACCGCTGTCACGCGTGTGCTACGCGCCGTGCGAAGCCGCGCGCGCATTCCGTCTGCTTGCGCGCGGTGCACACAGAGGGCGTGTGCTTCTACGCGTCCACGGCACAACGTCACCACAAATCTCGAGGTAAACCAAGAATCTTGAACTGGCCTACAATGTAATTAAGGCATGATGCACGCATTGATTTACTTAAGGCGACGATATATGCAAACACGTCAAATCGAGGTGTTTTCGTGCAAGGTTTTTGAAGAAAACAAACCACGTTGGAGCATGTATGTTACATTTTCTGTAGGGGCATATAGTTGGGTTCGGTCTACCGATACGTGCTTGGTCTTGTATAACATAATTAGGTATATATATCATCGTTATGAAACTGGTTTGGAGAAAACTTGTCGCAAGTTTTATTTCGGTCAGAAATAATTCTATGTTGCGAAATTAAACATAATTACTTCTTAGCACATTACTAATGTTCTACCGATAACTATAGTCGTATTAAACGCTTAATAAAGGTTGTAGACGCAAAACCTTGTAGAGCCTGTAATAATCAGAACTATGCAATTGCTGCAATAAAACTTATAGGCGTTTATTCTATTGCAGCCAGAGACATGTTTCATGTGTCAAATTTGAGTAATATGATTAGTAATTTTGAGTGCGGAAATTCGTTCCACATAGCTTAGGTTATAGTGCGCTTGCTTACTAAGTAGATATGTCCGAGTTCAAATCTAGGCTGATGTTAACTTTTTTGTTTATTTTTTTATCTCATTTCTCATTTATATTTTCAATCCTGATCCTAAGCGATTTATAGGTATTTTTGGACAAAAAAAAGTCAAATCATACTATAGTCAAGTTAGTAGTTAGTTTAATCTTTTTATTTTGACTTTTTTACCCAATATATTTAATCTACCAACTTATTAAAGAGACTAATTCATTATTCAATTTTTACAGTGGGTATGGGTACTTTTTACCATAGACGGCTTCGTCCATGTTTTTACCATAATTTATATTACAAGAGTGCGTTTGTTCGAGCAGTTTCCATCCGAGGCGACGTTGCCAGCTTACTCTCATTTGCTCATTTCGCTTCTTGCTTTGCGCTGTTGCAAGCTAGATCTATATTATGATATGAATGACGGATACATTGAATACAATCAAATGCGCTTGAAGTTGAAACACATTCGTGCATTTGTCAGTGATTTGTCCACATCATCGTGTTAGGTTGTATATCTCTCTCTTTACTATGGAATAAGAAAGAAACAATCGGCTCGGCTGTCCCGGCACTCTGCGATGTCTGGTCGCGCCATTAGGTTTATATGGTTTATTGCATGTTCGTTTTCGTACGATTTAAAAGATATGGTGAATTATTAATATTATTATTAGGTAGGTAAGTAGATATGGAATTAATATAATCGTATAAGTATATATACCAATATAATTTATCACAATCCCTAAAATGAAAAAAACAATAAGTAAGGTACGATGGGGTAAGACCGGACCATTTTTGAACTAGTTGGTCAGCTTTCAGGGCTGACTTTTATGCTTTACCTTTGTAAAAATTTCTCGAAATATTAATCCTTGTTTCAAATCAGTATGAAGTGTACCTAAGCTGTTTTTCCTGTATAAATTTTCAAAATCTACTCCTTCTACTTAAGATTGGACTATTGAATAAAATGTACTCTTAGTAAGTTTTTAGGTGCTAGTTTTCTTCCACTTATCGATTTTGCCAGCTTTGTAATGCAATAATAAATTTTGAAGTGCCCTTACTTATCGTTCTAGAGCTTATATGGTCTTGTTTAGATTAATATTATACGAGAATAAATCATACTCGAAAGGTTTTTTTATAATAAAACATTTTTTGTAAAAGTGGAGTATGTGTCAGTTTTCCGTCCATACTTATTGATATATTGATATTCAAGTTTTTGAAATAAAAGCTTATAATTAAAATATCAATTAAAGAATAAATAATTATTATCAATGGCAAATTTGACCTCAAAAAGTTTTTTCCATGTAGACGGAGAGCTGGCCACGTCAGATATGACACAATAGTCAGGTTTTATTGCTCTCATTATTGTGTCATATCTGACGTGGCCAGCTCTTAGTCCAATAAATTTGTAGCAGTTTAATCAGGTGGACGGCAACCCGGACGGGAAATTAGCATAACCACCCTATGCACGGTTTCAAATAATAGATATAATTATAAACCGCCTTTATTATGTTAATTCATAATAATTCAAAAACGAGTGAGTTAAAAATATTGAGAGTGGAAAGACAAGATGTTTCAAACCTTTGAAGCAAGATGTTTCAAAATTTAAAAATTTTAAAAAACGCTTTTGGCTATAATTCTTTTTTTTTCCCCAGCCTACTTGAAGAGATATAATACGTATCCATACTAATATTATAGTGTGTCTGTCTGTTAACTCTTCACGCTTAAACCGCTCAACTGATTTAGATGAAATTTGGTATGTATAAGGGGATGAAAACGGAATGGAAGTTTATACGGAATTGTTGCTCCCTGTTGACTTGAAATAGCATACGTGCTAGTTTTATATTTGCTCTTAGATTTTACTAACTAGTAACTTTTATTTTGCGTTTTATTATGTAATTCCATGTGGCTCATGTTAATTTCGCGCAGACGAAGTCGCGGGTAAAAGCTAGTATTTTAATATTGTAATGGATTTTGATATGATAAAACTTTTGAAATAGATGGCAATTAACCAAAACTAACCCAAAAATGTACCCAAAAAACCGTGACGACCCTATACACGACACGATACAACTAATCCATACTAATATTATAAATGGGAAAGTGTATGTGTGTGTTTGTTTCTTTGTTTGTCCGTCTTTCACGGCAAAACGGGGCGACGAATTGAAGTGATTTTTTAAATGGAGATAGTTGAAGGGATGGAGAGTGACATAGGCTACTTTTTGTCTCTTTTTAACCCCCCACTTCCCTAAAATGGGGGGTGAAAGTTTGTATGGTTTGTTACCCCGAATTTAACGCGAGCGAAGCCGCGGGCAAAAGCTTTTATATGTTATTAACTTACTTGTGCTGACTTTTCGTGTTTTTAAATCTTTTGTGTAATTTCAATTTATAATTCTTATGTGAGACGACAAACGCTTTTATATTTGTCAATATTTTTAGTGAAAAACACTTATGGTATATAAATGAAAATGGTTAAAACATGTTAAAAAATTAATCTTAAACTTTAGGTTGAATTAAGTTATTTGCTTTTTAGCTATGGTTTTCTGTAAGGTACTTCCCCAGTCGAGCTCTGAGCCAGGTCCAGATTTGAGCGTGATAACATTCGCTGAACTGTGCCTTACCACAGTTAGCGAGATAACATTCGGAGTGCCCATACCTCCCTTTTGGACATAACATACCCGTGTCTAAACCTGTTCCTAGTAACCAACTAGGTACCAATTTAAAAAATGTTCACAGCAACAATTAATTGGATCCAGTCTTAAATGCCACGCAAAAACAAATCAAACCATTTTTTGTGACAAACAATTGAATTTATAGAACGAAACTTTTTTGTCTATAAAGATCACATGTATGCGCGACTTCGGCAGCAGATAGCATACATCCTCCATACTATCCTCTTGAACCTGATGTTTATTCAGTGTTGGGCGTAATTTATTAGATGGTACCTACTTTTGTAATGAATTAAATTGCTAATTAAATTACATGAAAATCAATTATATTAAGTAACTGAAATTGCTTGTAATTGAGATTACATGTCAGTAGTATTCCCGATTACATATAATTTGTAATTGCAATTACTTTTATCTTAACTACTTTTACTTGTAACTTCGATAATTTGAAATAATATACAAGTTCAATTTCTTTTTGGGTCAGTGGGGGCAGCTACCAGATCCCTCGCTGCAACGCGAAAATGGTCTTAGAAGACCTTCCCTCAATTTCAAATTAATCAATCTTCATTAATTTGAAATTGAGGGAAGGTCTTCTACGGATTTTGGAAAAAAACATACAGGATGCGAGATGAGGTCACATTTGGTAAACTTCTTTTTGGTGCCAATCGATCCCATTCTTGTATGGGATCAAAAATAATTTGCGGCTAGAAAAGCCACAAATTGAGAAAAACTTTTCCCATACTTTATGAAAATTGTTTTTTTTATTTTTCACATGCTGCTTTTTTATGCCAATCGATTCCATTCCTATCGTTTCTAATAGTTTCCTATTATTAGGTATTGTACTAAAAAGCCACAAATTAAATAGTTTCCATACATTTACTATAAATAATAAATAAATATTATACGACAATCTTACACAAATCGACCTAGGCCCACAGTAAGCTCAATAAGGCTTGTGTTATGGGTACTAGACGACGATATATATAATAGATAAATATGGATAAATACTTAAATGCAAAGCAAACATCCATAACTCAGGAACAAATATCTGCGATCAACACACAAATAAATGCCCTGACCAGGATTTGAACCCGGGACCTCCTGCTTCGTAGGCAGGGTCACTACCGACAGGGCTAGGAGATCGTCAAATAAAGAATAAGTGATTTTTAGGGTTCCGTAGCCAAATGGCAAAAAACGGAACCCTTATAGATTCGTCACGTCTGTCTGTATGTCTGCCCGTCCGTATGTCACAGCCATTTTACTCGGAAACTATACAACGTATCTGAATAAAATTTACACGTAAGGTGTATTCTGTATGCCGCTACTTAGTTATGTATTTAAATTTAAAAAAAAAAAATTTAAGGGGGGGCGCTCCATACATGTATCTAAATTTCAAAAAAATTGTTTTTACCACATATCAACATGTGATACATCAATCGATAGGTCTTTAAAAATAATATTGAAGTTTTTTTGATCATTTTGTGATTAAGTAAATATTTTTTGATATAATCGCTTCGAAAGTCAGAAAAATTTTGTAGCCCCCCCTGTAACTTTTGAACCGTAAGTCCAAAAAATATGAAAAAATTTGAGAAGATGCGCCTTATTATATACTTGCTACAAAAATTGTTTTGAACATTATCGGTTTAGCCATTTTTGAGCCATTTCCAAAAAACTTCTTCCATAGGCATCAGATACGACCTTTTGCTATTAGTTTGGTTCTTATTCCATTGAAGGTACGGAACCCTCCTATGCGTGGTCCGACACGCACTTGGCCGGTTTTTTAAACTTTTCACTTAAACAACAGTCGTTTTTATTAAGCATACCTACCGGAAGAAACATTTAAGTAAAATGTTAATGTATCTAAAAAAAGCGGCATCGCCATTATATCAAAATGCAACTAGGTACAGGTACACAATAGTGTTGGAGGATGTGTGGTTTGTATTTGCAACTAAAGGATAATTTTCCAGATAGGTAATTGAATTATCCGATGTTCTCCCGATGCGGTCTTATCCCGACGCACTTTACCGTCCTCATTGAAAGCGATTTTGACCATCTCTAATTTCGTTATAGATACTAAAAACCTGGATTTTTCAGAGCAGAAGAGGACATAAAACAAATTAGTTACAAATAATATTATCTTCAGTTAAGTACATTTTATTTGAACTTTTATTTTGAAAGACTTGACACCTACTTGACACATAGAAATATAACCGCCATGATGAATGCTTATTTTGGATATTTAGAATAAAACATTATAATTGTGCGATTATGATACTGTAGGTAATGGCGTGCGTTGGTCAAGTAGTTTTATATTATAGGTAACTTTAATTATTTCGTCATTGATTACCTACATACAATAGTAACTTTAATTAAGTAAGTACACATAAAATGGAATCATTATCAAAGCGCCATCTTACTGTAAAAGACCGCGATTGCTTGACTATTTAAACATGTCAACATTGAATTGTCATAGTTCATCTCAAGTATACTAGATGGCAGAAGCGGAAGCTGCGATTATAAAAACGCAAAATGCAGTCGTCAACCGCGATACCCGTCACCTTAAGCGACGCCCACCTGTATGAGATGTGTTTCGGCTTCGGTGTGTCCGACGCACGAAAGAAAGAGACTATACTTTTTGGAGATTTCATGAAATGTGTAAGAGCTATTGTGGTAGTGAGTATGGGTTGTCACCCGACGATGTAGTGACCAAACATTATACCTACTTACAAAATATCCAAAAAATATCTAGCTATTTTTCTATGTTCAGACACACAAAGGCCTAAAAAAGTGAAACATTTCGGTGACAGGTATCACGGTTGACGACTGCATTTTGCGTTTTTATAATCGCAGCTTCCGCTTCTGCCATCTAGTATACTTGAGATGAACTATGACAATTCAATGTTGACTTGTTTAAATAGTCAAACAATCGCGGTCTTTTACAGTAAGATGGCGCTTTGATAATAATTTCATTTTATGTGTACTTACTTAATTAAAGTTACTATTGTATGTAGGTAATCAATGACGAAATAATTTAAGTTACCTATAATATAAAACGACTTGGCCAACGCACGCCATTACCTACAGTATCATAATCGCACAATTATAATGTTTTATTCTAAATATCCAAAATAAGCATTCATCATGGCGGTTATATTTCTATGTGTCAAGTCTTTGAAAATAAAAGTTCAAATAAAATGTACTTAACTGAAGATAATATTATTTGTAACTAATTTGTTTTATGTCCTCTTCTGCTCTGAAAAATCCAGGTTTTTAGTATCTATAACGAAATTAGAGATGGTCAAAAACGCTTTCAATGCGGACGGTAAAGTGCGTTGGGATAAGACCGCATCGGGAGAACATCGGATAATTCAATTACCTATCTGGAAAATTAGCCTTTAGTTGCAAATACAAACCACACATCCTCCAACACTATTGTGTACCTCTACCTAGTTGCATTTTGATATAATGGCGATGGCGCTTTTTTCAGGTACCTACACATTTTACTTAAATGTTTCTTCCGGTATGCTTAATAACAACGACTGTTGGTTAACTGAAAGGTTAAAAAAACCGGCCAAGTGCGTGTCGGACCACGCATAGGAGGGTTCCGTACCTTCAATGGAATAAGAACCAAACTAATACCAAAAGGTCGTATCTGATGCCTATGGAAGAAGTTTTTTGGAAATAACTAAAAAATGGCCAAACAATTTTCGTAGAAAGAATATGCTAAGGCGCATCTCCTCAAATTTTTTCATATTTTTTGGACTTACGGTTCAAAAGTTACAGGGGGGGCTACACAATTTTTCTGACTTTCGAAGCGATTATTTCAAAAAATATTCACTTAATCACAAAAAGATCAAAAAAACCTCAATATTATTTTTAAAGACCTATCGATTGATGTGTCACATGTTGATATTTGGTAAAAAGATTTTTTTGAAATTTAGTTACATGTATCGAGCTGAAAATGTATATTTTTTCAAATTTCAAGTAGCGGCATACAGAAATACACCTTATGTGTAAATTTTATTCAGATACGTCGTATAGTTTCCGAGTAAAATGGCTGTGACATACGGACGGACAGACAGACAGACAGACAGACATGACGAATCCATAAGGGTTCCGTTTTTTGCCATTTTGCTACGGAACCCTAAAAATCACTTATTCTTTATTTGACGATCTCCTAGCCCAGTCGGTGGTGACCCTGCCTACGAAGCAGGAGGTCCCGAGTTCGAATCCTGGTCAGGGCATTTATTTGTGTGTTGATCGCAGATATTTGTTCCTGAGTTATGGATGTTTTCTATGTATTTAAGTATTTATCCATATTTATCTATTATATATATCGTCGTCTAGTACCCATAACACAAGCCTTATTGAGCTTACTGTGGGCCTAGGTCGATTTGTGTAAGATTGTCGTATAATATTTATTTATTTATTTATTATTTATAGTAAATGTATGGAAAATATTTAATTTGTAGCTTTTTAGTACATTACCGTAAGTTGACCCCTAATAGGAAACTATTAGAAACGATAGGAATGGAATCGATTGGCATAAAAAAGCAGCATGTGAAAAATAAAAATAAATAATTTTCATAAAGTATGGGAAAAGTTTTTCTCAATTTGTGGCTTTTCTAGCCGCAAATTATTTTTGATCCCATACAAGAATGGGATCGATTGGCATCAAAAAGAAGTTTACCAAATGTGACCTCTTTCTCGCATCCTGTATGTTTTTTCCAAAATCCGTAACGTTATTAATTTGAAATTGAGGGAAGGTCTTCTAATACCATTTTCGCGTTGCAGCGAAGGATCTGGTAGCTGCCCCCACTGACCCAAAAATAAATTGAACTTGTGTATTATTTCAAATTATCGAAGTTACAAGTAAAAGTAGTTAAGATAAAAGTAATTGCAATTACAAATTATATGTAATCGGGAATACTACTAACATGTAATCTCAATTACAAGCAATTTCAATTACTTAATATAATTGATTTTCGTGTAATTTAATTAGCAATTTAATACATTACAAAAGTAGGTACCATCTAATAAATTACGCCCAACACTGAATAAACATCAGGTTCAAGAGGGTCGTATGGAGGATGTATGCTATCTGTTGCCGAAGTCACGTATACATGTGATCTTTATAGACAAAAAAGTTTCGTTCTATAAATTCAATTGTTTGTCACAAAAAATGGTTTGATTTCTTTTTGCGTGGCATTTAAGACTGGATCTTATTAATTGTTGCTGTGAAAATTTTTTAAATGTGTATTTAGTTGGTTACTAGGAACAGATTTAGACACGGGTATGTTACGTCCAAAAGGGAGGTATGGGCACTCCGAATGTTGTCTCGCTAACTGTGGTAAGGCACAGTTCAGCGAATGTTATCACGCTCAAATCTGGACCTGGCTCAGAGCTCGACTAGGGAAGTACCTCACAGAAAACCATAGCCAAAAAGCAAATAACTTAATTCAACCTAAAGTTTAAGATTAATTTTTTAACATGTTTTAATCATTTTCATTTATACATATAACATAAGCAGTGATCGGAATAGGTAGTGCCATTTCGGGTGAATGACCTTAAACATTGTAAATAACATGGATAAGACTTGAGATTCTTCGACTCGTATTTCTCACAAAAAATTTCTTCAAAACGCAAAAGTAAAAAAAAAAATTCAATATAAGTACATCATTCATTTAAAATTACTTTCGTTTAACAGTTTCAATATAATTAACAATAATACAATCATAAATTAAAGCATGAAACATTAACATCATTATTTTAAACTAGCCTTTTCCCGTGGCGTCGCCCGCCTACTGTAAGTACTCAAAAAGGATACGATACCCATGTTGATTTTCAGACTTTGTGACCACATTTGCCCCTTTTGGGGGTTGAATTTTCAAAAAACCTGAAACACGTGTTTACTCATTTATCGTTAGGAATATTCCTGTGAAGTTTCGAATAAAATAGTCTAACAAATCTTGATTCACCATACAAACTTTGGACCCCCATTTCACCCCCTTAGGGGGTGAATTTTGAAAATTCCTTTCTTAGTGCATCCCTAGACTTTACAAGGAACCTACGTGCCAAATTTGGAATCTCTAAAACCAGCGGTTTGGGCTGTGCGTTGATATGTCAGTCAGTCAGTCAGTCAGTCAATCAGTCGGTCAGTCAGTCAGTCAGTCAGTCAGTTTCTTCTTTTATATATTTAAATGAACATAATGAAATTATTACTTTCTTTGAAATTATAGTAGCAAACCATATTTTTTATCAATATTTTCTACTGTCAATCTATTTCTTTTGACGTCCGATATCTAACTGAAACCACATTTTTCATACTTACGTTAGGCCCGCGGTTCTTTAAAAATTTTTTTAAACCAAACACAAACTTTAAAATTTTCATATCAAATCCCGGGGTTAAAAGCTATATCCATACTAAGCTTACGCACCGAAGTCCCGCGAAATGGCACTACCAATTCCGATCACTGAACATAAGTGTTCTTTACTAAAAAAATTTTCAAATATAAAAGCGTTTGTCGTCTCACATAAGAATTATAAATTGAAATTACACAAAATAATTAAAAACATGAAAAGTCAGCACGAGTAAGTTAATAACATATAATACCTGCTTTTGCCCGCGGCTTCGCTCGCGTTAAATTCGGGGTAACAATCCATACAAACTTCCACCCCCCATTTTAGGGAAGTGGGGGGTTAGAAAGAGACAAAAAGTAGCCTATGTCACTCTTCATCCCTTCAACTATCTCCATTTAAAAAATCACTTCAACTCGTCGCCCCGTTTTGCCGTGAAAGACGGACAAACAAACAAACACACACGTACACTTTCCCATTTATAATATTAGTATGGATTAGTTGTATCGTGTCGTGTATAGGGTCGTCACGGTTTTTTGGGTACATTTTTGGGTTAGTTTTGGTAAATTGCCATCTATTTCAAAAGTTTTACCATATCAAAATCCATTACAATATTAAAATACTAGCTTTTACCCGCGACTTCGTCTGCGCGAAATTAACATGAGCGATATGGAATTACATAATAAAACGCAAAATAAAAGTTACTAGTTAGTAAAATCTAAGAGCAAATATAAAACTAGTACGTATGCTATTTCAAGTCAACAGGGAGCAACAATTCCATATAAACTTCCATTCCGTTTTCACCCCCTTATACATACCAAATTTCATCTAAATTAGTTGAGCGGTTTAAGCGTGAAGAGTTAACAGACAGACACACTATAATATTAGTATGGATACGTCCATATAATATATCTCTTCAAGTAGGCTGGGAAAAAAAAAGAATTATAGCCAAAAGAGTTTTTTAAATTTTTTTAAATTTTGAAACATCTTGCTTCAAAGGTTTGAAACATCTTGTCTTTCCACTGTCAATATTTTTAACTCACTCGTTTTTGAAAAGTTTGAGAAAATGCTGAAAGGTTGACATGAACATAATACAGGCGGTTTATAATTATATCTATTATTTGAAACCGTGCATAGGGTGGTTATGCTAGTTTCCCGTCCGGGTTGCAGTCCATCTGATTAAACTGCTACAAATTTATTGGACTAAGAGCTGGCCACGTCAGATATGACACAATAATGAGAGCAATGAAACCTGACTATTGTGTCATATCTGACGTGGCCAGCTCTCCGTCTACATGGAAAAAACTTTTTGAGGTCAAATTGGCCATTGATAATAATTATTTATTCTTTAATTGATATATTAATTATAAGCTTTAATTTGAAAAACTTGAATATCAATATAACAATAAGTATGGACAGAAAATTGACACATACTCCACTTTTACAAAAAATGTTTTGGTATAAAAAACCTTTCGAGTATGATTTATTTTCGTATAATATTAATCTAAACAAGATCATATAAGCTCTAGAATGGGCACTTCAAAATTTATTATTGCATTACAAAGCTGGCAAAATCGATAACTGGAAGAAAACTAGCACCTAAAAACTTACTAAGAGTACATTTTATTGAATAGTCCAATCTTAAGTAGAAGGAGTAGATTTTGAAATTTTATACACGACAAACAGCTTAGGTACACTTCATACTGATTTGAAACAAGGATTAATATTTCGAGAAATTTTTACAAAGGTAAAGCATAAAAGTCAGCCCTGAAAGCTGACCAACTAGTTCAAAAATGGTCCGATCTTACCCCATCGTACCTTACGAGTACTTATTGTTTTTTTCATTTTAGGGATTGTGAGAAATTATATTGGTATATATACTTATACGATTAAATTATTTCCATATCTACTTACCTACCTAATAATAACATTAATAATTCACTATATCTTTTAAATCGTACGAAAACGAACATACAATAAGCCATATAAACCTAATGGCGCGACCATAGACATATAAAATAAGAAGACGTAGCGCCGTGAAGACAAAACTGTGACTCCACAATAAGCCGAGTTCAGACGTGTTTACGCGCGACACGCACACATATACAACTCGTGGACGAGCGGTGATTGGTTCAAACGTCAAAAGTGAGTGTGTGTGCACGAGATCGCGGCTCATTATGGAATCACAGTTTTATCTTCGTGGGATTCCGTCTTCTTATTTTATATGTCTATGGGCGCGACCAGACATCGCAGAGTACCGGGACAGCCGAGCCGATTGTTTCTTTCTTATTCCATAGTAAAGAGAGAGAGATATATAACCTATCACGATGATGTGGACAAATCATTGACAAATGCACGAATGTGTTTCAACTTCAAGCGCATTTGATTGTATTCAATGAATCCGTCATTCATCTATACATATAATAAAGCTGAAGAGGGTCGAAAGTCTGTACATGGAAGATAATCGAAAAAAAGTTGGCTGGGGATACTTAGAATCGATAACAGAATACGTTCCAACAATTTTTAGAATTTTTGTCTGTTTGTCTGTTTATCTGTTTGTCTGTTTATTTGACCGCGCATCACGTGGAAACGGCTGAACGGATTTTGATGAAATTTTGTATAGAGATAGTTTGAGTCCCGGGAAAGGATAATATATAGTTTTAATCCCGAAAATCAACCCTGTTGGGGGTGAAAATGGGGTTGAAATTTTGTATGGAGAATTTTTAACCGCTGAAACGATTTAGATATAATAGAATGAGTATGGAGATAAGTTGGGTCTCGAGAAACGTTATAGGATAGTTTTCAAACCCTTGTGGGGGTGAAAAGGGGGTTGGAAGTTGGTATGAGGATTTTTTTACCGCGGAACTGATTTAGACGAAAATTGGTATAGAGATAGTATGGGTCCCGAGAAAGGACAAAGGACAGTTTCATCTTCAAAAAAGCCCCCGCCCCCATCTTACTTTAAAACCGTAGGTCCAAAAAATTTAAAAAAAATAATGGAAGAGAAGCCTGAAAGGTACTTTCAATAAAAACTATCTATCTATACATCTATCACGTGAAAACGGCTTAACGGATTTTGATGAAATTTTATGTAGAGATAGTTTGAGTCCCGGGAAAGGACGAAGAATAGTTTTCATCCCGAAAATCAACCCTGGAAGGGGTGAAAAGGGGGTTGAAAGTTTGTATGGAGAATTTTTAATAGAAATTAGTATGGAGATAATTTGAGTCACGAGAAACGACAGAATAGTTTTCATCCCAAATAAACCCTTGTGGGCGTGAAAAGGGGGTTGAAAGTTCGTATGAGGATTTTTTTACCGCTGAACTGATAAAGATGAAATTTGGTATAGAGATAGTATGGACAAAGGATAGTTTTCACCCCGAAAATCAACCCTAAAGGGGCGAAAAGGTAGTTGGAAATTTGTATAGGGAATAATTAACCGCAGAATCGATTTAGATAAAATTTGGTGTGGAGATAATTTGAGCTGGAAAAGGAAATAAAATAGTTTTATCTCGGAAATTATCCCTTAAGCGGATGCAAATGGGGTGGAAGTTTGCATTGGGAAGAAACAACCAATAACCGCTGTACGTATTTAGATGAAATTTGGTATTGAAATAATTTGTAATTTTTTGGTCAATGTGTTCATTTTGTGCAATAAAGACTAAATATAAGAAATATATATAAATAATTTTAAACAAAAAAGAACCGACTTCACTTAGCCTCCACCTTTCCAAAAGCAAATGCTCGAGCTGCTGTAAAAAATACTCAATTCATTATAGTTGAAGAGTTCCCTCGATTTATCTATAGGATAGCATCATCAGATCCTTACCTGGTTACAATGGGACCAACTGTGAAGTATACTCTTTTAAACAAAAAAAGAATTTTCGAAATGGGTCCAGCCGTCTTCGAATAATCGGTAAACATATGTATATACTAGCTGTGCCCGCGGCTCCGCCCGCGTGGAATTCGATCTGTGTCAGTAAGCGGCTAATTCACGCCTAATTTCTGTCCCGCTACCCTGGAGGCGGAACTTGAAGTAAAGTTGACAGATGGATACGCTAGAGACAGTAGTCGTGATAAAATATTTTAAAATTACCACTAAATGAAACTACACTCAAAAATGAATACTTTTTTTATCATATTATTTTTTTTTGGCATGATTTAAACGACATAGAGTAGTAGGTATTTCGTTTTTGACTGTTTCGTAAATTTCGTGGTTTTAATTTTTTCGAAATTTTTGTAATTTCAAAAATTTCAAAAAATTTTGTCATTTCAAAAATTTCAAAAATTCCAAAAATTTCAAAAATTTCGGAACCGTATGTAATTAGAATTACCACCATTATTGCAACCAGTACCGTAACATCAGTGTATTATCTGTGACAGTGTGGTAAAAACGTATGAAAATTCATTACCTACGGTAACGTAATGAAAATCCGCCCCCCGACCGCCGGCATGCCCCTCCCCCCCGACCGCCGGCGCAATAAGGTTGGTCATGGCGGTGTAATGGCGGTCATTCTAATGGTTTCAATGGATTTTTAATATGTGTGTAGGTAAAGCAGTGTATGCTTCTGTACATAATTAAATATATAAAACTACTATTTATCTCTTTTTAGGGTTCCGTAGTCAACTAGGAACCCTAATAGTTTCGCCATATCCGTCCGTCTGTCCGCGGTCTAGCTCAGTTACCGTTCGCACTACAAAGCTGAAATTTGGTGAGGCCTGATAAGAACTTTCAATAAAAACTATATTGCATAAAATCGGTTCAGCCGTTTTTGAATTATCAGTCGAAAACGCATATTGAAAGGAAGTGCCGAATAGTAGCCATTACACTCGATTGAGTTAAATTTGCATGGGTCATGAACTCCCCCCCCCCCCCCACGTGCACCTCAAATAAAAAAAAACATTTCTGCATTTGTGACCCCCCCCTTCCCCAATTTCAACCGCGCCTGTTCTTACCTTTCATGCTTAGACTGATTTGACGGGAGGATCGATTTGGATGACATTTGCCGTGGACATGAACGTATAAATACAAAAGTGGTCCTGATCGTCCAATATACACCTACTACTCTATGTCGTTTAAATCATGCCAAAAAAAAAAATATGATAAAAAAGTATTCATTTTTGAGTGTAGTTTCATTTAGTGGTAATTTTAAAATATTTTATTACGACTACTGTCCTCTAGCGTATCCATCTGTCAACTTTACTTCAAGTTCCGCCTCCAGGGTAGTGGGACAGAAATTAGGGGTGAATTAGCCGCTTACTGACACAGACCGAATCCCACGCGGGCGGAGCCGCGGGCACAGCTAGTATCATAATATAGATCTAGCTTGCAACAGCGCAAAGCAAGAAGCGAAATGAGCAAATGAAAGTAAGCTGGCAACGTCGCCTCGGATGGAAACTGCTCGAACAAACGTGCTCTTGTAATACAAATTATGGTAAAAACATGGACGAAGCCGTCTATGGTAAAAAGTACCCATACCCACTGTAAAAATTGAATAATGAATTAGTCTCTTTTATAAGTTGGTAGTTTAAATATATTGGGTAAAAAAGTCAAAATAAAAAGATTAAACTAACTAGTAACTTGACTATAGTATGATTTGACTTTTTTTTGTCCAAAAATACCTATAAATCGCTTAGGATCAGGATTGAAAATATAAATGAGAAATGAGATAAAAAAATAAACAAAAAAGTTAACATCAGCCTAGATTTGAACTCGGACATATCTACTTAGTAAGCAAGCGCACTATAACCTAAGCTATGTGGAACGAATTTCCGCACTCAAAATGACTAATCATATTACTCAAATTTGACACATGAAACATGTCTCTGGCTGCAATAGAATAAACGCCTATAAGTTTTATTAGCAATTGCATAGTTCTGATTATTACAGGCTCTTACAAGGTTTTGCGTCTTAAACCTTTATTAAGCACTTAATACGACTATAGTATCTGCCGAACATTAGTAATGTGCTAAGACGTAGTTATGTTTAATTTCGCAACATAGAATTATTTCTGACCGACATAAAACTTGCGACAAGTTTTCTCCAAAACAGTTTCTTAACGATGATATATATACCTAATTATGTTATACAAGACCAAGCACGTATCGGTACAGCGAACACAACTATATGCCCCTACAGAAAATGTAACATTCATGCTCCAACGTGGTTTGTTTTCTTCAAAAACCTTGCACAAAAACACCTCGATTTGACGTGTTTGCATATATCGTCGCCTTAACGCATAGTTTTAACTTAACCAGTCCACCGCTTACGATCACTACAGTCAATATTTCTCTTTCAGACTGCTTTGTTCAGAAGGATGTCATTTGGTGGTGGGCGACTCATCGAGCCTCGCTATTCGGCTCGCTGAACGACTGGTGCAGCGCGGCGCACGAGCGGTACACTTGCGGCTTTCACACACTGAGCCTCTGGGCAGACTGCAGTATGTATTGACTCAGGCCATATCCTTAGCATGTAGCGTACTTTGTCAGAAGGTGTATTCCCATGTCTCTGCTTCGGTTTTAGCAGTGAGAATGATTACTATGGAAAAACCTATTCCCACTGTCCCCGGCGGTCACTATGGGAATAGGTACATCCGTCAGAATGTATGGAAAATAGCAACATTTGTTGAGGCAGCGTTCGGCTTCAATCGAAAACCGAGGCATAACTGAGCAAGAATTATGAAAAATAACACACCGAACACGAGAATAGACTAAGCTATAATATTGTAGTCACATGAAATATGAGTACTTTATGTCAGCCTTGGTCCTGATTCTACAACCAAAACTGACAGACGCTAGTAGGACCACTTTGAATCACTCTAGTACAGTCACCGGCAATAGTATCTTCCTACACGAAGCCCGCAAAAATATGTGACACGCTCTTATGGCCCTACAAATAAGAGCGAGTCACATTATTTTTGCGGCCTTCATGTAGGAAGATACTATTGCCGGTGACTGCACATGTATCAAACAAGTATAGTATTTCATGTCGCAAGTATGTCCTCTCACAGTTTGGCACGTCGAATAGGGGTTCTGTCAAAACAACACTGGCTTCAGACATTCTTTCTAAAATGTAATCATCTGAGAGAGACGAAGACAACCTTCTGAATGGTAGAGAGCTGATGGTATGACTGTACTGCAAGGAGATGGTAATGAAAACAATGTCTGGACACTCTGGACTGAAAACCAGCACTATGACTTCCCGTGGTATCACCATGGCTTCCCGAGCTGAGTGTAGATCGAATTTAACGTCTTCTGCGTATTTATTATGCACATATTTATGACGATTACTTTAAGTTTGTGCACATTTCCAGTGTTTGATAAAGATACGTGCACCCTTTCGGCATAACGATGAACTATTCGACCAATGAAGAGTGACCATAATTGTTCCAAATGAATAAATAGTTGACTTTATTATTGTATGCAGAAATATTTGCCATCAAGTTCAATTTGAAAATATTTAGTTTAGTACCTACGCACATGCAATTCCAAAAGTAAAAGTAAAAAAATCTGGCTTTCTGTTTACAGG
The DNA here is from genome assembly GCA_947086415.1 of Pammene aurita. NCBI lineage: Eukaryota > Metazoa > Arthropoda > Insecta > Lepidoptera > Tortricidae > Pammene > Pammene aurita. The sequence goes on along the minus strand of OX352292.1, from coordinate 14,089,971 downwards.
CAATGGCAAAAATCGGGTGTGAAATTGACGATATCTTCCGAAGACCTCGCGCAACGCGCATGCGCATCGAACCTACTGAAACAATGTTTAGCCCTAGGCCGAGTAGAGGGCGTATTTGTAGTGATGGCCGAACCACTGACTGACCAGACTCGAAGCATTTACCAAACGCTACTGGCCAACTTGGATGAACAGACTAGGAAATTGTGTCCATCTATCAAGTAAGATTTTAAGTACAAGTCTTGTGATGCGAGACTCAAACATATTATAGTACTCGTAGTTTATGTGACTGCTACATAATGAAGAGCATTAAAATACGAGTGTGATTTTAAAATAATATCACGAGTGTTTTAATGCCTAATTATATACAGAAACATACATCACTTTATCTAGACACATATCATAACTCCTGATTAACCTGTTGAAATTCATGACCATCATAGAATGACCGCCATTGCACCTCCCCGGACAACTAGATTCCAAATCATGACCAACTATATTGTCATAAGTACCAATACTTTAATTACTTTTAAATTTTAACAGCTTCTGGAGTCGGAATACCAGAAGACGTTCGAAAATATAATAAAGTATCGGTCATCTACATATGTAGATGAGTATTAGAATATATATTCTAATACTATTATGTAACTGTTGCGTAATAAGGCCTAATTACGTACAGTTGCATACACTGCTTTATCTACACACACATTATAAATCCTAAATGAAGTGTTCGGAAACCATTAGATTGACCGCCATTGCACCGCCATGACCAACTCGATTGTGCCGGCGGTCGTGCGGGCGCGTGCCGGGGGTCGGAGAGGAGGGCAGATTTTAATTACGTTACCGTAGATAATGAATTTTCATATGTATTTACCATACTGTCATAGATGATACACTGATGTTACGTTACTGGTTGCAATAATGGTGGTAATTAAATACATACGGTTTCCGAACGCGGAATAGAGGATTTATGATATTGGTGTAGATAAAGTAAATTTCACGATGCACCACAGATACAGGTTTCTTAATATACGCCGTTAGCTCATCGTTCTTACCTAAAGGGTCTATATGCTCGATTTTGAGTTAAGTATGGATCCTAAATCTTCGTTAAATACGCTCCCTAATACAACAAAAAAATACCTTAACCAAAAATGAGCATAGGGCCCTTTAGGTAGGGTACGCCACATATTATAGTGAAGTTATGAATTATGATATGGGTGTAGACAAAGTAATTTCAGAACGGGTCACTCAGAAGGTGATTTTCAATAGGTACATACCTAAATAAAGTCAAATACTTAATAACGATCTTGAAATAGTCATCTTACAGTAGAGTTCATAAATATATGAGGCGAGCAAATCCGAGGCTTCAAGCTTGTGTACTTTCACTTGGTTAAATAATTTTGAAAAATATTAGTACATTTATGAGTTTTCAGTTGCTTACATATAATTGTGAGACTTGCTCAGATTAATATGACAGGCGATATGTACATATTTTTGATTGGTAAATCTGTTCAGATGCATATGTACCTTTCTATGCTCATTTATTTTTGAAGCCTTATTTATGAACTCAACTGTACATTGTTGAAAACGTGACGACGGAAATTACGTGAGTCATCTATCTTAAATATTATTTAATAATACTTAGGTTAATTATATCAAAAGCAGACAAGATTATTCATTCAGAATGTTTCAATCTCAATACTTTACAGGTACTTTACACTAATTGGTGTGAATAACTCACGAGGAGAACAAGTCTGTGTGGCACGAGCAGCTGAAGGGTTACCAGCAATGATGCTATCTGTATCGATCAACGCAAAGGTAATTTACTTCACTTTGGTACCTAAAATAAGTACCTATTCAATGCGATCTATATTATACAAAACGTGTGTTTTTATTATATTTGTGATGTATCAAAATGTATGTTAATTTTGTTTATTGTAAAATTACTATAACTTGCTGAATGTAAGTATTAGTCTTGAATTTTTATCCATGTAAATATTGACATCGATCTCATGTAATTTGACAATGTATTTTTTATACAAAATACGAATATGATGCTTACTGTCTAATGTACAAAGGTTAATAGACTTATCAACTAGATTCAAATTACAAGCTTCCACATATATAATGCTATAGTAGATTGTTTGACAAGGGTCTAAAGTAGGCCATATTACCACGAGGTGGTTATTTGCCCGAACGAAGTGAGGGAAAATTGTTCGAGTGGTAATATGGCTTTTAGACCAGAGTAATGCATACTATTTTTCACTTCGATTGCGAGAAAATATGATAAAAATACTTATTTACGCACAATAACTAAACTAAGGTGAAATTATGGTTTAACTTGACGGTCTTTTATTTTTTTTAACTTTTTTGACATAGATACAAAATATAAATACCGCTAATAAATGCCACAGACGACGATATAATCAGCACTTTAAACAGTTTAAACACGCTTTAAAGCGCTTCAAAAAATTTTTTTTTTTTAATGATTGTGAAGTAGGACCTAAAAAACACCTCATGTCTTGAGGAATAAATTGCGTTTTCTGATTGCTCGATGTTAACATTGCTGTATTCTGATTGGTTGATATTAAATACATGTTTTTTTTAAGGACTTAAATTATTTACACACCAAAAAAGTTTATAGCGTTCCGATTAACTTCGATATGTGTTGTGATTGGTGGATTTAATATGGTGAAGGGTTCTAATTGGTCAATTTAAAATGTTTTGTAAATCATAAATATGTATACATATTAGCCCTAGAGGCTAAATGTACTACTTTAGTCCGCCTTGGTAAGCATAATATGACACACTTTTTGACCATGAGAAGTGAAAAATAACATTAACATAAAGTGTCTAAATATTAGCAAGATTATATATATGTTTTTTTAAATTCAAAATTTGTTTCTAACTGTTGATGATGGATTATTATAATTTGGAAATTTATGTAGAAGACACAGTTCAGGTAAAAAAAGTATATCAAACTTGTATGTAATTCATTTTCAAATAGTCAGATTTGGACTCATGTTTTTTCTTTGGTATTTTTCTTAAACTATAACATATTGTTGGTTAATCTAACCTTTATTTGATAAGTTTTCTTAAAGAACAACGCACTTAAGTATATGTATTTTTTAGTTTTGATGTACTGTTGTTTTGAAAAAATAAGTCCCGCCGAGTTTCTTGCCGGACATAATTCTTCTCGGGTCAAAGGTGTAGGGTTAGAACCGGTGTAGTTTGATTTTTTTTTCTCTCTTTGACGTGTAAAAGTGCCCTTGTGGCCTACTTACTGAATAAATGTTTTAGTTTGAGTTCACTATGTGTTCAGGTCCGAATCTATGAACGCAAAATTATGTCGGGTATCTATAACTAGGGCAATTATATTTTTAACATTATTCATCTTGCAATGAAACAAGTTTACATCGGACATATCGTTCGTGTTGAAGCAATAATTTGAATAAAAATGTTTTCCCGTATAAAATTGCAGCTGCGTTATCTCTTTTATTTGTGAATCGAGTTAATGTAATGTAACACATTAGATTTACAATAAACGAGCAGATTATTATTAGACTGGATTGGACAATAAGCAAGCCTAAGAAATATTGACGCAATCCGTTACTTTGAATGCTATAATTCTATACTCAACTAGCTTTACACCCGCGACTTCGTCCGCGTACAATAAGGTTCCTTATACAGAATTCCATTTCCATTTCTCTCAAAGAAACTTTGAAACTTTAAAAACTTTTGTTTGGGTCTCAAACTATCCGCACCCTTATTTAACCCCCTCGGCGGCAGATTTTTCCAAAACGCTGTAAGCTTTTTTATTGTTTTTTCTAATTGAAGTAATCGTCAGGCAAAGTTTAAAGTCTCTAGGCCAAAAAAGAAATTTTCCCCCATACAAATTATGCACCCCTCTTTAAGAAAAATGCTATGCGTTGACGATCTGTCAGGACCTCTCTTTTTATATAGGTATATAGATGACAATGTAACGGGTCAATTTATATAGAAGTCTCCATACGACATGTCATCGTCCTTGATTGTATTATTACTTTTTTACAGATATCAGGAAGTTTACCAGCGAGTTACGGTGACATAATGAATGCGATGGAGCGAGGTTTGAGGACAATGCAACCTGTCATATTTGCTCAGTATCCTCCTGAAGAATCTCTTTCAAAACAAATAGAAAAAATAACCGGTGAGCCAATTAATCAAATACCTAACCACATCGCTATAAAACCCCCTATTGCCTACATTAAGTTTGCATGTTAAGCATGGACTAATATTTATAAAGGCGATAATAAATATCCGTACCCCGAATTTGACAGCTTAACTACGAGTAGGTTTATGACGCTTAATGTGTTTAATCGAAAGAGCTGAGCGTAATCGAACGAGCGGAGCGTAAGCGAAGTGAAGTTCTTACAGACAACTTCGGACACAACGGAACTGTCAGCTGGCTACCTAGACGTCCCTGAAGTTCGATGGCTTTTTGATTGTGAATAGTTGTTCCGCGATAACTTTAGTAAGGTTTTTCTGATCTTTATGAAATTTGTTGGGGTTGTAGCAGAGATCAATACAAATTGAGAGTTCGTTTATGAGCAGGATCGATGAAGGGGTTATGGAGCTAGAAGGCGTGAAACAATCATCATAAGGGTCTTGTTATATTGATGACCAATATAACAAGACGAAGAAGCTCCACAACCCCTTGATCGATCTTGCTCATTTACGAACTCTTTAATTATATGTATCTCTGCTAATTCCACAGAAAAATGTTACTAAAGTTATCGCGGAACAATCACTAAAAATTAAAAAGCCATCGAAATGTAGTTGTTTGTAAGAACTTCACTTTGCTTACGCTTCGCTCGTTCGATAAAAACCTTTGCACATTTTGAGGTCTTTACTATCATCACCTAGGTGCACGGTGCATCTTCATTAATTAAATCGACTAACTTGTAGGCTTTACGTGATTCAGTTTAATCTCTTTATTACTAAAGCACAGCCATTTCTACTCAGCTAAACTCTGATCTCTTCAATTATATTTCAGGTATAACCATATATGGAAATACTTCAAGCGATCAAACATTGCAAGATTTGGGCTTAACAAAAGACAAAGTTCAAGCACTAAGGGTATATTTAAGGAACAAGCGAAATATTACAATCCCTGAAGACGACATACCATTGCTTAGCATAGAAAAGTAAAACCCATCATTTATTATTTCATTGATCATATCATAGGAAGATCCCTGTCTGTCTGTCTTACCTACGCAAGTCTTCCATGTGCCGAATGATATGGAAAATAAATAAGGGTGGTGCCACAATAGTTAGAGTAAAGGACAGCACGGTTAGCACAAGTACGCAGCGGGCGAGATAGACATCTGTCACTTTCTGATATCTCGATGAGCACTATCGAATGGGCCACGTGCCAACCTGCTAGTCGATGAAGTAGTTTTTGTCAAAAAATAGGGTCATATTTTGCTGACTGTGCATAATGCTCCAAGTTTAGCTCAGGCTACCAAGTACTAAAATACATAATTTTCAATCGTACATTGCCCTACCTAAGAAGAATTCTGCTAACCGATGAGATAGGGTTGCCTACGGCCTACTCTTGATCTATTAGAGTTTCATCCTTACCTCTACCATCCATATTTTAAGTTATCAATTTGTACTGACTTATTTTCTTTTGTTTAAGACTACGAGAAATCGTGGAAACCGTAGAGGAGTCACCTTTTGCGCAGATTGAAGGTCTGAGTGCCTTCGTTCCATTTATTGACTCTGATGAGCTTATAGCTGCGGTCGAGACCGTGGTGATGCCCACCCTCACACTAGCCAGTGACATGGTTCGTACAAAACTATACTTGATGAGTTAAAATATCATTGGTGTACTTTTTGGCACCCACCGACTGCGACGTCTGCGACAGCCGATGCATGATTTCCGTTACCTAACTTTAACAAAACCTAACTTAAACATTTATAGACTAAGAGCTCGCCACGTCAGATATGACACAATAATGAGAGCGATAAAATCCGTCTAGTTAATTTACATATTATCCTTATCCGGGCATCTGGCAGCTTTTAATGGGTGAAGGTGAGAGTGACTGACTAACAAAATGTTTCAGTTGGAAGAGAGTACCTAATACCAAAATAGGTAAAAACAGCCGAAGTTGTCTCATTTATATAGGTCAGGGCCTATATTGTAACATTTTTAACAGAACAAAAAACATTGAATATTATTGCGGAAAGAAAAATAGTAGGCGACAAACTATGTATTACATTTAATGTTATTAAATTAAATTTAAACGTCGTATTGGCACGACTTTCCTCCAGCAGAATCTATTATGTCAAATGAAAAACTAGTCCAATAATATTTTTAGAGATACGACGAGTTCGACGGTTCAGAAACATGCCTGTACATAGTGCCAGGGATGCAGGGGCTGCACCAGCGGTACTGCACTCTGTGCGAGCGCCTACAGCTAGCAGCGGTCGTGCTGCAACCCGGTGTCGACCATCCAGATGAAACTCTTCAGGATATGACGGACAGATATGTCACGGTATGAATATGACCATAGGGTCATCTCCGCCCTCTCCGCATATAATTGTGGCAAATTGGCAATGCAAGGACTGCACCAGTAACAGTTTGCCTCCCTAATTTATACATATTTTTTAATATTTCACCCATTTGCAGATGTTCCTGAAGCAAAAAGGCGAAACAAATAAATTTTACTTATTAGGCCACGAACTGGGAGTGCTTTCAGTTTTCGGAATAGCTGCAGCATTAGAGGATCAAGGTAATATTAAGGCATTCTTTTTCTTGTTCTTTTTGTAATTAAATTGCTTCTCCGCCACATGACAGTGATATAAATCGTTTCTTTGTGGACAGGTATGACAGGCACGGTGTACTGCCTGGGCGGCGGTCCGGACGAGTTCCTCAGCGAGTTGGAACGGCACTTGCGCATCTCGTGCGCCGGCGCTCCAGATACAGAGGCGGCGCTACAGGACGCAGTGGCGCGGCACATGTGCGCGCTCATGGGCGTCACGTCGCTGGAGCTGGACTGCGCACTGCGTGACGCATCCACGTGGCCGCTAAAGGTGGAGGCGAGTGTACGCGTGCTGCGCGGTCAAGTGCCGCACTCGATGCAATACGCGCGGTTGCTGATGGAGTCTGCGTACTCGCGCGTGACACAGGCGCGGTGGCGCACGCAGACAGCGCCGCGCCCGCTAAAGTCCCGAGTTGTGCTCCTTCGCTCTCCCACGCTGACTGCCCCTAGCCTATTGGACCTGCAACGCTATACGCAACAACCGCTGGTTGTCCACGAGCTGTGCGCGCCGTATGCTCATGCCGCCGAAGACCTGCGCGCCGCCACTATCATCAATCGCTACCTTGACGAGGAAACTAACAATTGCTTTGCTCAGAAAACTCTCTGCCATACGTATCTCAAGTATCCCGGATGCTATTTCCAAAATAGTATCGGCTGAACTCTTAGTAGAAACTTGTCAGATTTTTCGGCTGTTTATATTTAGCGAAAAACATACTACTCATAAGTTGTTAATCTAAGAATATTTGGTAAAAGATAATATAAATATAAGTTTTTGGTGGATATATAGTGTAACCGGTTTTTTATCCCTTGACTTAACCCAATAACGTAAAAAATATTATTGTAAGTTAAAGTATGCTGTGCTATTAATAGAGTTGAAAATTTTAACTGGCATATTAGATTCATTTATAGGTAAGGGTTTAGAGGAAAGATAAAATATAATTAATTTGACCGTTAAAAGTTTTTAATTTGGTGTAATTTCCATAATAGGTTATTTCACGAGTTAATGGACCACGCTACATAATCTACACGTTATTATAATCATAGATATGAAAAATAATAATAACCGTACTAAGAACTGGCCACGTCAGATATGACACAATAATGAGAGCAATGAAACCCATCTAGGAAGATTGCAATACGATCCTTAGTGCTAGATCCAGGCATCTAACAGCTTTTAATGGGTGGAGGTCAGAGTGACAGACTAGCAAAATTTTTGAATTGGAAAAAAGTAATACCCAAAATCGGTAAAAACAGCCGAAGTTGTCTTATTATATATAGAGAGCGCCCTACGTTTTAATATTAGAACAAAAAATATTGCGTAATATTTTGGAAACAGAAACTACTGTTTCTGAAAACTATGAATTACATTATACGTCCTTTTGGACTACATTCCCCCATCAGAAACTTTTGGCAATGATATTATAATCTTCTGTCTATTATTTATATAATTTCTCATAATACAGCATCAAAACCAGAACTCTAGTATTTGTATTCTTAAAGTGGTTTGCATTCTTTGACCTCCACCACTTTACAACTCCCAGAGGTCCGGATCTAGAAATAAACATAGTATAGCAAACTAACGAGAGGAATTTCGTTTTCATTATTGTGTCATATCTGACGTGGCTAGCTCTCCGTCTAACACTGGCATTGCCATGGATAGAATGGCTAGTAGTACCGCTCTTGCCCCTATTTACAAGATCTGGTCCCATCTGGAAGAAAACATGAAACTTTGCATGCACGTAGCTACGAAAAAAAATTGAAGTGGAAAAATTGTTCGCCTACCAGAATTTATCAGTGGAATATCCATTAGTTAAAGATTGCTATGTGATTTTTAAATCAAAGCGCTTACTGGTCGTAAGAGTGGAAACGCGTTGGTTAAACGAGGTACCTATTGAATTTACGAAGTAGTATTATTATGATGACTTAATTTTTTTTGTAAATGAGTTTTATACATATTCGGAATCGCCTTTACCTGATCCTTAAAAGTACCTATACCTTAGGTCCAGTTGACGCCATTACGCTCCGTACAAGGTCAATAACTAGAGAAATGAATTTCTCTCATAAAATGTGACAACCAGAGACCCAGGCCTTATTGCATGAATGAATGTGACGTCACGTCAGCACGTCACGAAGTGTGCGCCGTGTGAGGCGCACGCGTCACTGCCACGCCTACTGGTGCGTTAACCAGTGTTGTCCGTTAATTTCAATTAGAATTGAAAATTTATCAATAAGATTGAAGATTAATTCGGTAACTAATCAATTACACTAACCATAAATTTTTACTAACGTTAGTTCGCATTGATTTCGTGACGTCGTTAATTACACTAACCGTCAATAAGAATTAACCTGTAAGTTACACTAACGTCTTGAAAATTTAATAAGATTAACAGTTAATTAGATTAACGTTAGTGTAACTAAATTAATCCTGTCTTACACTTATAATTAATTTTAAAACTGCATCTCGGGTTCGGAAGTTGGGACCAATATCACAAGATGGGGCTGTTGGAGTTGGAGTTGGAGTTGGAGTTCGAGTTGGAGTTCGAGTTGGAGTTCGAGTAGGAGTTCGAGTTGGAGTTCGAGTTGGAGTTCGAGTTGGAGTTCGAGTTGGAGTTCGAGTTGGAGTTCGAGTTGGAGTTCGAGTTCGAGTTGGAGTTCGAGTTCGAGTTCAAGTTCGAGTTCGAGTTCGAGTTCGAGTTCGAGTTCTAGTTTGAGTTTGAGCTCCAGATTTTGATACCGGTACCATCTGCTCAGTACAAGTCGAATGAGCCCAAACAGCATGAGTCTATGATGCGCCAAACCCGAGATCCAGTAGGGATCCCCAGGGTCCAACATGAGTTACAGATTTTGATATCGGTACCATCGGCTCATCAGTACAAGTCGAATGAGCCCAAACAGCATGAGTCTATGATGCGCCAAACCCGAGATCCAGTAGGGATCCCTAGGGTCCAGCATGAGCTCCAAATTTTGATACCGGTACCATCTGCTCATCAGTACAAGTCGAATGAGCCCAAACAGCATGAGTCTATGATGCGCCAAATCCGAGATCCAGTAGGGATCCCCAGGGTCCAGCATGAGCTCCAGATTTTGATACCGGTACCATCTGCTCATCAGTACAAGTCGACTGAGCCCAAACAGCATGAGTCTATGATGCGCCAAACCCGAGATCCAGTAGGGATCCCCAGGGTCCAGCATGAGCTCCAGATTTTGATACCGGTACCATCGGCTCATCAGTACAAGTCGAATGAGCCCAAAAAGCATGAGTCTATGATGCGCCAAACCCTAGATCCAGTAGGGATCCCCAGGGTCCAGCATGAGCTCCAGATTTTGATACCGGTACCATCTGCTCATCAGTACAAGTCGAATGAGCCCAGACAGCATGAGTCTATGATGCGCCAAACCCGAGATCAAGTAGGGATCCCCAGGGTCCAGCATGACCTCCATCTTAGGATACCGGTCCCATTGCCTATTAATACAAGCCCCCGAGTCCGGAGTCAAAATCGAAACAACGTAGCTTTACCTAAATCCGCGTTTAGTTAGGTTAATTATTAATGTCAATTATGTATTCAATCTATAAAAAATATATTAATGGGTTTAATTTTGGAGAAAGACTAAAAATTAAATATCTTCAATTATTAGTTATTCGCAAAGGAATAACACGTTAGTTACAATTAATTTTAATTCTAATTGAAATAAATTTGCATTAAACTATTAGTGTTCAATTTTAACTAACATGTTTCAATCTTTAATTTTAAATTTTCAATTACACTAATGTTCGGCCAACACTGGCGTTAACATTGTAAATTTGTAATATAGTGGGGTCGTTAAGCGACATAAAAACCTCAAATTTTGATGCACAAGTATAAAATTTGGCACAGTTGTTTCTTGCCCCCAAACAAGCTGATTAAGATCGGTACCCCAAGGTACCCCACCTTCTGGCGCCGGGGAGGGGGGGTTAAAACTCCACTCCACCCGGCTTCATTCAAAAAATTCTAACAGTTCACGTTTAGCTACTAGGTAAGGAATGCTCCCGGTTCTGATTTTGTATGGCGAGAACCGGGAATTCCCGGTTCTGGTACTGGATTTGTATAGAAAACGAGTACCGGGAGCAAACCCTACTACTAGGTCAAGTTTGGTAGCAATCTCGGATAAAACGACCACGTAGAATTCGTTTCTGGTATAAAAAAATGCAATTTATAGACTAATATTTAAAAAAACATACGACAATCGAAAATCTCTGCTAAATTTTTCATATTCCAGTCATCATAAATATTTATTTGATAGTTTTATTCATACACAAAAAATACAATATTAAAGCATATTTCATGTAGAATTTTGAAGCAAATCAAATTATTTCGTTCAATATTTTTTGATTTGCAATTCAAAAAAATATTGAACAAAATAATTTGATTTGCTTCAAGATTCATAGATGGCAGCACCATCTCTCTCGCTATACCAGAATCACGTAAGAGATTCGGATAGGAGGTGCAAGCACGTACTGCGCATGCCCTTAGAGTATGGTCAACGGCGCCTAGCCGTTTCAAATTCAGAGATTGCATATACATGAGAAAATTTGTCAAATTCCGCCGTGACCGGGTGGTCTAGTGGTCAGGACGTCAGCCGCGAAAGCTGAAGACGCCAGTTCAAATCTGGCCTCGGACACCGGAGGGTTTGGTCACTTTTTCTGATGTATATGACATTTATTTTCATATTTCATGTAGATTAAAAATATATATAACATTTGAGAACCTTTACTAACAGTACATGGCATTAAAAAAAATTGCATCGCGCGTCGTGAAATTATTTTTGCCTCCGTCGGCATCCGCGGTCAACATATCCAAATAACGCACTGTGGATAGGTACCATGTAAACTTGTTATTTATTGAAATCGATTATGTACTATCGGGTTCAGAATTGCATGGCCAATTTAATTTATGAATGAATTCATTGATAAATTGACCATGCAATTTTGAACCTGATGGTACATAACAAAGATAAAAACCGTACCTGAAGGAATGTGGCATTCCGTCAGAAAAGGGAATATTAGTATAGGAGTTGAGTGCGCAACCTCTTTTCCTTGTGCTAAAATAACCCAATTTATAATAAGAACAAAAAACCGTTATTTATTTAAATTTGAGAAATGTAGACTACCGTTAAAAAGGTACCGTAGAAAGAATGGTGCTTATATTGCTTCGTGTCAACCATTATATATTTTCCGCGTATTCTCAAAAAACGCATAATAAAGCATAAAAGTAATGAGAGAGAACTACAATTTAATTATACATTTTGTGTTTCATGACAGTTCGCTCCACAAAGACACAGTTGGGTACATTTCAATGCCTTTTTCATGCAATTGCATCGCGCTTTGCAAACCGCTTTGCATTTACATCTGGTCAGCTCCAAGCATATACTGGCCACAATAGGATTGCCTGACCAGTGTGGTGTCCATCCATGTGCTTCTAACTTCCAACCCCAAGTACAGTAACTCGGCAAGATTTGACGAGGAACCAGTGCTTGATCCCAAACATGAACCTCGTGGTACACTGCGCGTAGTAAATGCTGATATAGAGCTGCTTCTGTTGGTGGTACATTCTCCAGCTGACGATCTTTTTTCTTAAATAAGTAATTCCGGCTTTCATTTAGTGTTAAGAAGGGACTTGAGCTGCAATTATATGAGTAAATTAAATCACATATTTTTGGAAAATTCTATTGGCTTCTGCCATTGCTCCATCTTGAAGTAGTTTAAATCCTTGTGTGGCCCGGTTAAAAGTGTTCCATGATTCAAAGGCACTTTTCTTACCTCTTCCGTCAAATAAGAATACTGTGTCGCATCCAGTGAAGGCATGGCACATGGGCAAGACTGCCCCTTTGTCAGGGCCTAATAGAAACAAAATAGAGTTTAGTTTGCGGAATGTATAAACTATAAAATAATGTATAGCTATATAACAAAATACTCTTACCTAATAGAGTGGCATGCGATAAAATTGTGGTTTTTCCCTGTCTATGTGTGTATCATCCTTGGTTGAAGGTAAACGACCTATTGAAGAGTTCAAGTGAAATTTAAACGTTTTTAATTTACTCATATTATTGTAGGTCAAGTCTGCTCAACACTAAATGAAAGCCGGAAATACTTATTTACGAAAAAAGTATCATAGCTGGAGAATATACCAACAACAGAAGCAGCCCTATATTAGCATTTAATACGCGCAGTGTACCAAGGGGTTCATGTTTCGGATCAAGCACTAGTTCCTCGTCAAACCTTGCCCAGTCCCTCTACTTGGGGTTGGAAGCAAGAAGCACATGGATGGACCCCACACTGATTAGATAATCCTGCTTCGGCCAGTATATGCTTGGAGCTGACCAGATGCCAATGCAAAGCGGGTTGCAAGGCGCGATGCAGTTGCATGAAAAGGGCATTGAAATGTACCCAGCTACTTGTATAACTTTGTGGAGGGAACTATCATAAAACACAAAATGTATAATTAAATAATTAAATTGTAGTTCTCTCTTATTACTTTTATGCTTTATGCGTTTCTTGTTAAAATGCGACTGTTCACAATCTGTGAACAACGCTTCCGAAGTTACTTTGGCCATATAATGAGAAGAGGAGACGAAAGTTTGGAAAGATTAATCGTTGTTGGCAGTACTGAAGGCAAAAGGTCACGGGGCCGTTCACGAGCACGATGGACTGATCAACTCAAAGGTGAGGAACCCTCTCAGAAGTTCTACAATGTGGTGAGGAAAGCGATGGACCGAAATCGATGGCGAAAGTGTGTTTGTACCAATCGTGCCCAAACAAAACCCACCAACCATGATCATCAGTCATGATGGATACGACCAAGAAGACTGCGTTTCTTGAGAATACGCGGAAAATATATAATGGTTGACGGTAAGCAATACTATTATACAAATATACGCAACAATCTTTCTATGGTACCTTTTTAACGAAAGTCCACATTTCTTAAATTTAATTAACGGTTTTTTTATTTTTATTATAAATTGGCTTATTTTAGCACAAGGAAGAGGTTGCGCACTCAACTCCTATACTAAAAGTCCCTTTTCTGACGGAATGCAACATTCCTCCAGGTACGGTTTTTATCTTTGTTATATACACCGTGGGCCCATATAACTAGACGGATTTTAACAGTGTATTGCTGATCACATTTAGATACTAAAATGTCCTATAAACTTTTCTGGAATACGCCTAGTTTCAGAGTTAATACCAATTTAAAAAAAAAACACTTTTTATCATAACTCATTACAAAACGCCTTTCTAATGGCGTTGTTGCCACTATTGGACATAGTTTACACGTCCTTATTGACAGATATCAAAGTGACAAGGAAAACTTTGCAGAAACTAAATTTTTACAAAAAAAATGTACCAATTTGTTTTAGGCGACAATTTGAATAATAACATTCGCTTTTCATGTTCAATAAACATTCAAAAAATGGAAAAAAAAACAAAAAAAAAATTTTTTTTGGCGAAATTGACCTTAAGTCACATAATATTTTTTCCTTCTTTTGGTCTTAGAAATTCGTGGTTAAGATCTGTCGGGTTATTCCAGCCCACGGTGTATATAATCGATTTCAATAAATAACAAGAGTACATGGTACCTATCCACAGTGCGTTACTTGGATATTTTGACCGCGGATGCCGACGGCGGTAAAAACAATTTCACGACGCGCGACGCAAAACATTTTTTAATGCCATTTACTGTTAGTAAAGGGTCTCAAATGTTATATATTTTTAAATCTGTATGAAATATGCTTCGATATTGTATTATTTGCGTATGAAACAAACTAGCAAATTAATATTTATGATGACTGGAAATTGAAAAAATTAGTTGAGATTTTAGATTTTCGTATGTTTTTATTAATATTACTCAGTAAATTGCATTTTTAATACCAGAAACGAATTCTACGTGGTCGTTTTATCCGAAATTGCTACCAAACTTGACCTAGTAGTAGGGTTTGCTCCCGGTACTCGTTTTCTATACAAATCCAGTACCGGAACCGGGAATTCCCGGTTCTCGCCATACAAAATCAGAACCGGGAGCATTCCTTACCTAGTAGCTAAACGTGAACTGTTAGAATTTTTTGAATGAAGCCGGGTGGAGTGGAGTTTTAACCCCCCCTCCCCGGTGCCAGAAGGGGGGGGGGGAACCTTGGGGTACCAATCTTAATCAGCTTGTCTGGGGACAAGAAACAACTGTGCCAAATTTTATACTTGTGCATCAAAATTTGAGGTTGTGCACTTAACACCCCTACTAATATGGACCTACTCGTAGTAGAGGAACCTTATGCCACAAATTAGACTGATTTTCGTTTTATTATAATGGATTTAGAAAATAAAAAATAAGACTGAAGTTTCAAAATATTTAAATAATCAATACAGTCGCCATCAGATATATCGGAGCAGCCGCGGTGGTCACAAATATCTGAACAACGCCTCTATTGCCAAGGCGGTAAAGTGCATGTTAAGATATTTTTGAGTACCTTGCCGCTCTGATATATTTGATGGCGACTGTACCTAGGTAGGTGGGTACACTTAAAATATACCTACCTATTTTTTACATATTTTCATATCTAGTTAATAATTACTTAAAAAAGAAGGAACTTCAACTTTTTCAATGCCGTAAAACTCGAATCCTCAACTCCTATTATGTAGGTACGTAAGGTACATATAGTCTAAATTAGTTAAAAAATAATGTTACTCGTCAATACATGACAACTCTAAGATAAACATTTTTGAAGTGAAAACTTCTTTAGCGGCGCTGTGCACTTTTTGTGATGGGGAAAAATGTTTAAGACGCGACAGGTCACGTGACCAACAGATTCGTCAGATTGAAAATTCGTAAGACGGACAGGGACACGTGACCTGATCGAATAAATACTTCTAATAGTTCTGAAGTGTTAAATTTTTAATGTAGTATGAAATGTCAAGTTTGTGTACGATAGCGCATTAAAGGAATATTGTATTTTGCCACATAAATGATGGTACTTTTATACTGACAATTAAAGCAATTCGTGCAAAATTATTCCCTAACCATTCCAAAATATCAAAAAATCATAACGTTAATAATTCAAGTTTTCACTTCTGCAGGCACTCCCGGAGTGAACCCCGTTGTTTTTTTTTCAATAAAAAAATCACTGGCTTAAATCGTACTATTAATATATGTACATTATTCAGTTTTCTTTTTGATCATAGTTGAATAATGATTAGACTATAGTTGCGAAGTATTAGTAGGTAAACTAAAAGTTGCCTCCTATGGCATCTTTTTACCACTGATTCTCTCTCACTCATAAAAACCTTTGACAAAACTTTTAAAAAGTTAGATTTAGAAAGTATTTTGAGTTTTCTATATACGTATAGTCAATCAATCAATCGAATATTTATTTGCAAATGTAGTGATAAATACAGTTGGAAGGTACAGATTAAGTGCGTACATGTTACTTAAATAAGCATGCAAATTTTACTCATTAACTATTAATCTAATCTAAGGCAGTGCTAATATGGAACTTAAGCTAAAGCTTATAAGTTATTGAGTCACTTATTACATGTTACATAAGGTATTATAATTTAAACATAATTGTAATATTAAGCTTCTAATTCTTAAACATTGCATTAAAACTTACATATTATTAACATACCCTATATGATAGGTACGTCATAAAATTAACGATATGATATGTCATAAAATCACCATAAAAATAAAAATATTTATTCATTTAATTTTAAAATATTCGTCAATTTTGTAATAGTACTTTTCTAAACAAAATTTATGTAATTTGAATTTAAATTGAAACATCAGAGTTCCTTCGGGTAGAGTATCTACGGGTAAATGATTAAATATTTTTGTTGACATACTTACATAAAACGTTGTATTTAAAGAAAGTCGAGTTAGGTTGGAAAGGATAGCAGAGATCAGCCCCGTTTCGACATGGATATATGCTAGTTGACGCCTTTTTTATAAGTAAGTAAGTATAATGAATAATGATAAAAATCCACTACTGAACTATTAATTAACAACTTGATTTAAGGAATTTTAAAATAATTTGGTTTTCAGTTCGATATAAAATAGATTACAATAAATAAAATGAAAACTAACTTAAAAAGTCCCCGAGATGCGGAATTCATTATGCTGGCTACATTCTCCCGCTGAATGGCAATGCCGATTCTTTGGCCAAGGAATGAGCCAGCCCAGCAGCAGCTGGGCTAGGGTCCCTTGTAATGTCGAGGCGCCTCTTCTTTAAATCAAGGGCATCCTAACCCTAAGGAATCTGTGACTAAGGTCCCATAGTCTCATATCAACTGCAAACGCCGCAAACATGTGGCTGCTTGAGAGACCAGCATATTTGCGCTTCTTTGGAGCTTAAGCTGCTGATGTCGTGCGAGCTTGATAATTTTTCATATTTATTGTTTTCGGTAAGAGACCCCCAAGTGCGCTTTTAAGGGGCAGTTTCACCAACCACGCTAAGGCTGCGTTTCCACCAGAGATGAGCGTTAAAGGGATGAAAACAGCTAAATTCCATCCCTATCGTTTTTAGCGCGAGTGAAGGAGAAACACTGTGTTACGATTAATATGGGAGCTCATTGCAAATTTAGCAAAATGATGAATTACAAAAAACTACGCATTCATTGAGAAATATAAAAAAAAACTAAGTTTTTTGAATTAGTGTGGAGGAATTTTGTCCTATATACACGTATATAAGTCAAGAAACTAAAGACATACAACTGTTTAAAGCTAATTTTAAGATATAACTTTGGAATTATTTTCTATCAAGCCGATTCGTCCAATCGCGTATTGGAATTAACGAAGTTCTTCCAAATATAATGAATATTAACATATATTTATGTTACTTTCCGAAAACAAGTAGTTATAGCTAAAAAACTGTTTAAGTAAAGTCAATTTGAAGGTCATCGGGTGTTGTCAGCCTCTTAAACATGGCGGCACAGTTGTTACCCCATACCAACATACCTGTCAAACTATCCATATAAGTACCTTTTAACGACGATGCCGTTAACAGACGGTGTGGGCCACTGGCCTTTATTGTGTCTTGGTATACCTACTGGTTGGATGTCTTCGTTAGTAAACAGTCGCTAATATCTGCTATTTATATCGTACTGTCGGTATTTTTGCAACGGGTACCTGACTAACCGGCTATAAATAGGGCTACGTGTACGTTGGAATTTAAATAACGATGCGCTCACGCTCTTTTTTTTATGACGAATTGACGATCAAAAGGTATGGGTATGGGTATGGGTGTTCATCCTCACACCCTGGAGCCTAAGGGGTCGTGCACTGTACGATTTAAAAGGAACTTCCTCCCACGAACGCTGCGGCTGTGGAATGAATCCCTGCCGAGGTTTTCCCAGCTGGCTATACAGTATGAGGTCCTTCAAAAAAGGAGTGTATAGGTTCTTAAAGGGTAGGTAACGCGCATGGAAATCCTTTGGAGTTGCAGGCGTCCATAGGCTACGGTAACTGCTTACCATCAGGCGGGCCGTATGCTTGTTTGCCACCGTCGTGGTATAAAAAATAGGTTTTATTTTTTACTCCTGAAAGCTGCAGTTTCATATGGGCATCATCCTTTTAGCTTCAGTCCCGGTTTTTTTTTAGTTTTTACCACGGCGATATTGTTTAGATATACCAGGTACTTACATAAGTTCCAAGAAACTCAGTGGTAGGTACTGGTGGGGGTTCGAACCCGAGATCTCTGTATTGAAAGTCGACCGTCTTATATACCGCCAGGCTAATACCAACAGTAACAAAATAAGGGACGACAAAAATTCGAGCTAGGTTTAAAACTAGAGAAAATTAGCTATAATTCGGTAACCCATATGTAAATTATTATTTTAAATTAGATAATATATGGGATATATTTTTCATTGCACATCTAAATGAATACTTAATATATTACTTATAGAACCAAGCAATGCGTTCATCATGGAGAACCCAACAAGAAAATCCCATAGTCGTGGGCCATTAACCACCATATTAATTGTAAGCATTTTCTTTATGATGTTACTTAATTGTGCCCATGGACCTAGAAAATATAAGGACGTATTCCCGTAAAGTCAAAATCAAATTGGTTGATTATAATTTTATAATATTATACACTAATGCTAGGCACAATTAAGGACCTAGAAAATATAGGGACGACATCCTGTGAAATTAAAACTGTGATTCCATCATTAAACGGGGTAAAAAGAGGCGACCAGAGGCGTATTTGGAAGTTTGGCGCCCCGGGCCAGAAAAAATTGCCGCCCCTGTTACTTAACCAGACAGAATATTAAAATTTTCTGGAGACTCTCTGAACTATTAGTGTACGGTCAAACGTTGAAAAAACACCCTGCTGATGCCTTTTGCACATCTGCATAAGGGGATGGACTCCGCGGTACAGCGCTACCTACACGTTTCGGCGCGTAACCTTAGCGGATCGAGAGCGAAACGAGTGCGAATTCGTGCGACGAGGTTCCGCGGTTTAGATTTCATTCTTGATTCGCTCTCGATTTGGTTTCGTGGCGAAACTTGCTGCGCTGTACCACGTTATCGATCCACTACGAAGATGTGCAAAAGGCGTAATGGCGGACCGGGTAACATGTGTATGTGTAAGGTCAAGGTGGTATAAGGACCGTGCGGCCACAGTATTATCATCTACCTCATCGAGGAGCAGTTTGGAACCTTATTAATCGAAAAGTAAAAATTTTATAGGTCGGTAAATCACTTGGTCGGACAGCCCTCAGCCTAACCGCTATTGGTTTTGGTTTTCAAATTAATTTTACATTAAAGATTTAAGAGCTATCTCCTGGATTTATTTTTTAATTGCATATTTTAAAAGCTAGAAAGAGAATAAAACTCTATAGTCAAATATCTTATTAAATATTTATTGCATCCAAAAAAAACATTTAGTAATTTATTTTTCAACATTCGTTTTTGTTTTATTCAACAGTTACAATAGTTAACTGAATGGAGTGCACCCCTAAAATCGTTTTTAAAAATAATTATTGTACTCCAATATATGGCGGGTTATCAAAGCCATTCACACACCAAATTTTATTAATATAGGGCCGTAAATTTCGACTTAACGCGGAAAAAGCACCCGGCGCAAATTGTACCACTAAAAGTGTCTGAAAACGGAATGGACCAGGCCAAGGGCTGTCTGACCAAAAAATATTGAAAGAACATCACTTTAGCTATCAAATGAGATTGGTTTCATCGTGCTACTCGACGAGGTAAAAACAGCCCAAAAATGGAACCACTAAAAGTGTCCCAAAACGGAACTGACCAGGCTGAGAGGTGCCCGACCATGACTTATTTTTTTTTCTTGTCGATGAATAAGGTTCCAAACTGCTCCACGATGAGGTAAGTGATCATACGGGTGCCGCCCGGTCCAATGGGCTTGTAGTCGTAGCCTATTCATCTTTCCCAACCATTACCCGTACTGAAACTACCATTACCAGTAACTTGACGACTCAGTTTCTGGAGAATGCAAAATATACTAGATTGGACGAATTATAGACTAAATAGTATCGCGGATTCTCAACAATCAGCTTTTACTGAAGCTTAGTTAAATAACCAGGCATAAATATATTGTCCTCCCTTTTAGGAAAAAATGCAGTTTACTTTATGTGATACATGGTAATGGCAGAGATGGAAAGGCAGCATAAGTAAAAAAATAACGCTCTTCATGTTTATTTAGATTGTGGCGTTTAGAAATTGTTTATTACAATTACTCTTTCTTAGGCTTAAAATGCTGAACTTCAGTTAGGTTCCGACCTAAGTGAAGTTCAGCATCGAAAAAGGCGCCCAGAACCAAGCACACGGGGCGGCTCGCGCCGCCCCTGGCAGCCTGCCGCCCCGGGCCATGGCCCTCTTGGCCATAGGGTAAATACGCCCCTGAATACAACCTATCTCAAACATAACTCTAACACAAAACAAACATTCAACCAATATTGAAGTTGTATTGGAGTTGCGTTGGAATATTTCTCAAGCAAATTGTGATATTTCTGATTCAGATGATTATGCCGTAGCTGTATTGCGTTGTTAATGCATGCTGCGTAGCTGTATTGAGTTGTATTGAAGTTGGATCGTGTCTTTACGTGTTTCAAAGTTAGAATACGGCCCACGGAGCGTTAACGATTGCCACGTTGGCTAAGTCCCCAGGGCCGACCCACACTACTAATAAAATTGTATAATTCCTACACTAGGTAGGTACAAATTTTATAACTTAATATTTACCCGGATATGACTAGTCAAGTTATGAAAGGTTATTTGTCCTCGGACATTTACCTTTACAATATTAGCCTACAAATCATTTACCTTTATAATATCAGCTGAAACGCCGCTTTCATGGATTGAATAGTTTAGTCACGCGTGAGATAGCAAATGGTATCTGACCTCACCAACGTGGAAGCGTTCAGTTTTGTGACGTCTTACGTGACAGACATCTTTGTATCCATGTTGTATCCTGTATGTGTTAAAATCGTGTACAAACTTTTTGGGCTAACGAAACCCTTCAGGCCTATTCAAATGATATAATTTGTCATTAGCTTGATTTTAATTTGATATTAAACAGGATCCCATCTTATAAAAAGTGACATGTTATCAATTGGATATCAAGTTAATGTCAAAAAGAGAGTAGGTATCATCGCCCACACTGTCCATCGGTGGACCTTATGCCTTTTGTAATAAGGTTAAGAGTGTTACTGTTTGGAATTCTCGTCATTACGAAACTTACGTCAAACGTATAATGATAAAAGAAGATATTGGTTATCGAAATCATAATTACTTTAGACGTCATATCAATGACAATGAAGATTTTATTGATAACTATTTCAAAGGTAAAAATACAATTTCAAATTAAAACACCGGTGCTCCTACTAAAAAAGAACATGTTTTGTCTTGTACTGTTAGTCCCTAATCGTAGTAGGTCCCTTAACTGTAAACCTTAAGTACTTGTAAACGGTGAACGATGGACATAGTAAGTAAGTAAGTAAATATTCTTTTCACCTCACTGGCTCGGAAAGCTCTCTTTTATTCTTTAAAAACAGATAGCAAAACTGCATTTTATTCACAAGAGTGCAAAGAATATTTGAAATTCGAACATGATATTAGTCACTTTTTTAAACATAATAACATGTAAAGGCCACTCCAAAAAGGACAATCTTCGCCCATCTGATTAAATTGTCTGATGAAATCAGGTGCTGTGGACGCAAAAATTATTTTATATTTAATTGTATTCAATTAAAAACATTTAGTGTCAACAATTTTGTTTCATGATTTTACTATAAAACGCTTTAAATCGTTCAAGAAATATTATTTTGATCGATCCATTTTAATTGATGAACGACCTGTCGCGGAATAATTCGAAAATTGTGCATTGTTTTTGTTTTATCTGTGACATGTAACTTTTTAATTTTAAAAAGTTAGTTTTGTTTACTTATATTTTTACGTTTCAGATTGCGTTTTTATTATTTATTAATGTAATATCTGCCTTTACCTTTCAATAAATGTATTAAATCAACGCAAAGACCAGCTGAGATATTTATGTAGGTACTTACGACAGGTGTAATACATTTTTCGTGATATATGTGACTTTGAGTTAATGTAAAGTTTTGTATCGAATTATCATTTCAAGTTCTTTCTTTCAGTGTAAAATCGAATAATTGAAGCGTAAACTAGTGCTAAATGAAGTCCAAGATCGTTTGTTGCATAGGAGCAAGTGCTGCATATTGTCACAAAGCAAGAAAACACTACAATTTAACAGGTTTAAGCACCAAGCATCCCGCTACCTACAACAGACTTTTATCAAGCCTTTGAAATGTTTTCCTTTATGTACCTACCTAAGCTATGTATAAAATAAATAAACACCAAAACCTCACGTGCGTTTATTGATTATTCAATTATACAATTCGTACATTAGATTAAATAAGTTCCTACCTAAAATAGTCGTCAAACGAAATGATAAAAGGAAATCATAATAAATAAGTAGGAGTATACTGAGTGATATACTTAATATATGTAAATTAACATGACTCTCTCTCTTATTCATACAGATAATGAAGCTAATCCTGTTCCATTCTAAACTGAAAAGTTGTATTTTCTGGTAGATATAGGTAGTTACTCGTTTCCCTCGACTGGCCTCATGATTTTAGCAATCATTGTAAGTATCAATATTTCATTCCTTCCTGGATGTCAACTATTGTATTTTGACCGCATACCTAATCTTCTGTAATTTTTATGTTGTTATTTTAATTTCATCGCACCTTCTTTTTCATTGTAAAGTCATAAATATGTCAGAATTATCAATTATTTTATTATTCAATGCAGAATTACAATTTTCGAAATGACGTAGGTACAAAAGCGCGCGACAGGCGTTCAAAAAATACTAAGTTTTGTTTGATGTACATTGCTGCTTTTCTATGGAGCAATGCTGCTGTTCAATTCGCTTAGTGTTGCTACATTTTTGTTTGATGTACATTGCTACTGCGTTCGTTGGCTGGCCAGACTATATTTTCCTCCCTTTAGTGAGGTGAAAAGATTTGTGTTACACACGGCTGCAAAGTTATTTTTACGTCTCGTGTGTTGCAACACTTGCTACGCTCAGGATTCCATTTTTGAACTACTCGCTTCGCTCAGGATTTTATTTTCGAACCACTCGCTTCGCTCGCGGTTCAACCATAGAATCCATTCGCTACCTCGCAGTTCAACCCTAGAATCCATTCGCTAGCTCGTGCTTCAATTCCACACTCGCAGTTAAAATACAACTTTGCACCCTTGTATAACAAATAACTATTATTGCACCAAAAATACAAGAATAACAAAAATATTTTTACAATAAACTTAAAATAAGGTAACAACAGGCGTTCTTATCGCTAAAAAGCGATCTCTCCCAGGCAACCTTTGGGTAGCAGGAAATGAAGAATTAATTTAAAATAACAGGTAGTGCAAATAATTTAAAGTAAAGAGAGCAAATTACACAGCAACACACAAACTCCTACAAATTTCTAAAAAAAATATTAAAAACTAACTAAAAATACATAAATAAAACATAAAAATATCATACTTATACATACATATATATAAGTTATAACACATCTAAATATATAAAAGAAGAAACTGACTGACTGACGGACTGACTGACTGACTGATTGACTGACTGACTGACTGACTGACATATCAACCCACAGCCCAAACCGCTGGTTCTAGAGATTCCAATTTTGACATGTAGGTTCCTTATAAGGTCTAGGGGTGCACTAAGAAAGGATTATTCAAAATTGACCCCCTAAGGGGGTAGGTAAAATGGGGGTCCAAAGTTTGTGTGGCGAATCAAGATTTGTTAGATTATTTTATTCGAAACTTCACAGGAGTATTCCTAACGATAAATGAGTAAACAAGTGTTTCAGGTTTTTTGAATATTCAACCCCTAAAAGGGGCAAATATGGTCACAAAGTCTGAAAATCAACATAGGTATCGTATCGTATCCTTTTTGAGTACTTATAGTACGCGGGCGAAGCTGCGGGAAAAGGCTAGTACAATATATACATACATATAATATATTGGCAAATTAAGGTAGAGACAAATAATAGAGTTTCAACTGATTTTTAAAAGAGGGAAGAGATTTCGCTAGTCTTATATCCACGGGCAAAGCATTCCACAAGCGAACAGCTTGGAAGGTGAAGGAGTTGCTGTAAAACTTCGAGGTGGATGAAGGAAGAGCAAGAATATGAGTCAGAGAACACCTGATAGAAGAGAGACGTTTGAAACGCTCTTTGAGATAAGGAGGCGTAGCAGGGTTGAAAGGAGTACCATAAAGAAGTGAGAGAATATGAGAGTCACGGCAACGGTGGATCGGAAGCCATTTAAGCTGAGAACGGAAATGAGAACAACAAGTATGACCATGTGGTCATACTTGCGCAAGCCGAATATGAACCTAATGCAGATATTTTCGATGCGCTCAAGTTTATTCAGCTGGATCTCTGTAAGGTCAAGATAGCAGGTGTCAGCGTAATCTAATATAGGGAGTAAAAGAGATTGAGCTAGCGCAACCTTAGTGGCGTGAGGCAAAAAGTTTCGAAGTCTGCGGAGCGAACCTACTGCAGCAAACATTTTCCGGCTGACCTCGCTCACCTGAGGTACCCATGAGAGAGTGCGGTCCATAATAACACCGAGATTTTTAACCTGGTCTGAGTATGGAATATGAACGCCGTCAAACACAATGGAAGGTAAATTTCTAAAAGAGAGCCTTGAGAGTATATCTGAAGATCGTCAGCGTACAGGTGATAGGAGGAGAGAGTATTACATGTAATAGAGTTTATGAAGATAGATAAAAGAAGAGGCGATAGCACGCCGCCCTGTGGCACACCAGCAAGCGTGTTGCACCACGAAAATCGGAAGGAATCCACCTTTATAGGGTGATTGTGCTAGTTTCCCGTCCATGGTCAGTTTCCGTCCACCTGACGGTTCTGCTACAAATATATGGGGAAAACTTGAACGTAAATGAATTTTCCTGCGGAAGTTTAGTCTTGTTGCGATCCATAATATCTAAGAAACAATTCTACCATTATAAAAAAGTAATTTGACAAATAGTGCCTTTAAAAATAAAACATTAATAGCCGCCTCGAATTCGGCCCTAGCAAATGTCATCGCAATGAAGAAAAAAACTTGTGATGGGAAAAGTTTATGATGAGTTTTATTAATGATTTAGGCAGTGCACTAAATATGTTTGGCACGAATTATGTATTTTAAAGTTATTGTACAATATTTTAAGTGGAGATTAAAGTTTTAGACTATAATTAATATATAAACTTTGTGGACCAAAACTAGCAGAGCAATTTGGTATAAATTTCAGTTTTGCGACCACCTAATCCCGGAAACCCAGACAGCTAGGTAAATATTTCTAATGGTTATTTTACGTAAAAATACTTAATTAAAACGTAATATTATAGTATATAGTAGTATGGTAATATTATATTTGATTACCTACACACTTTAGTTTCTGTCCATTCCTCATATAATGTTACGTAAATAAATGTAATAAATAAAACATTTAAATGACTTGAGCAAAGACTAAAACTAGCTCTTCTGTTGCATTGTTATCGTTAATATACGAGTTATGTGTGAGTAGACAAAACTATAATTAACATTAGAATGACCAAATGGTACTAGAATAACAATTATAATATGGCGTGCTCTGCTTATTTCACTTCAAAAGAAAGCTTTGCGATCGTGTCATTGCCATCGTCCGCACCTACACACACACACGCACACACACCCGTACATCTTTCACAATGAATATTATCCGTTATATTCACTAAGCACTATCACATCACCTTTATCTATTTACCGGGAATTAAAACCACACGAAAACAAACAAACAAAAACATGCGCTGTTAAATATTTGAACAAATACATCCGAAAAAATGAAGTCTCGTGTTTTGAGCTGATTACCTACTATGAAAAAAAGCTACTTTTTAAAATAGTCGCATAACATTCGGATCTGATCGGAACCAATCGGAAACCTTCGGCGGCACGATTCCGGGTATAATGCACGACCCTTAGAGAATTCAACCAACCGGAGTCGCCATTGACAGGCGTTCCCCCTTTGCCGAAAACATATGACCAGTGGTCAAGCATACACCTATTTGTACGTTACGTACGAATAGCCACAGAATACACTTGACGTTCCCCTCCCCAGCAAAAATCGGCAGACTTGCTTTGTAAAGAAAACGGCAGACATGGCTACTCCGGGTTGAATTCTCTAAGGAACGACCCAATAATGAACGATCTACTGCGCGGTTGACTACGCTAGTCGTGTCAATTGCATTAAGCCTTGGTCAAACAGCAAGCGTGGCGCAGCGCCGCGTGACGCCGACGCGATGACTGTTCAAACAGGGCGCGCGCGGATCGCACCGGCCTCGCGCTCTCAACACGCCCTCATCGCGCGCGCGATGCTGGCGTGACTCGCGCCCGATACATCATGCGCGCGCGGAGGGTCGCTCATTCCTTCCGAAGCCAAGATTATTTTTTTCTATATCCATAATCACAATCACAGTATATTGCTACGCTCGCACGACGCACCGCGCTGCCTAACGTCCGACTGATGTGACCCAGCGCGGCGCAGCGTGCCGTCACGTCCCGCCGCGCAGCGCTGCGCCCTCGCCGCGTGGACGCCAGGGGCCGCGCGGCGCGGGGCGCGACAGAAGCGGGGCGCGGCGCCGGTGGGACGCAGTCTGTTTGACGTCGCCAACCTGTTAACATGTGCCGCGGTCGCGCGGCGCGACCGCGGCGCTGCGCCACGCTTGCTGTTTGGCCAAGGCTTTATAGTACAAGCAGTGACAGTGGTTAACATTAAAGGCCTACAATATCATGGTTTGGTGATAAAATGCCTTAGTTATAATATTCGATTGTTTGGTTGAGTTAAATATAATACCGTGATCGATGTAACAATACATACTTGTATGGAAAAAACAAATTTATAAAAACTAACTACGCCGTTTCGTTTCCTTAATCGTACCTAACTGTATGCTAATATTAACGGAAATAAAGAAACACGGTGTTAATCCTTACTATCATTAATTTTTAGGATTCTGTAGCCAAAATGGCAAAAACGGAAACCTTATAGTTTCGTCATGTGCGTAGTTCGTCCGTATGCCATGGCCATTTTTTATTTGGAGACTATAACTAATATTGATGAAATTATAACAGAAGGTGTATTTTGTATACCCCTACTTAGTATTGTAGTAAAATTGCTGAAAAGAATTTTTTTAGGGGGGAGCCACAAGGGGTTTTCCATACATGTAACAATTTTTTTTTACCAAAAATCATCATGTTGCACATCAATCGATAGGACTTTAAAAATAACATTGAGGTTTGTTTTATTATTTTTTGATTAAGTGGATATTTTCAGAAATAATCGCCCTACTCAGTGGACGAAAACTAGCAGAGCCCAGGACGGAAAACTGACATTTATGGACGAAAACTAACGAATACCCCACTTTTTCATATAATATTTTTTATACAAAATCTCGCAAGTATGGATAATTATCGCGTAATATTAACATAAACTAGACTATATAAGCTATAAAATGAAATATAATACATTTAAGTAAGGGTACTTTAAGATGTTCTTTTTGCATCACAAAGCTGGCAAAATCGATAAGTGGACGAAAACTGGCACAATTACCCTACGCTGCCGACGCCTTAGTAATAATATAAGTCAATATTAGGTCTGCAAAATGATCCCATATTTTTTGCGGGTGTGCTATATGCCATCAGAGACAGGCATAAATAACAAGATGTGAGAGCAAACCGTTTATTTTACTTTAACCGCGCATGATATGAGGCTTAAATTTTCTTTAATAATATATTCAAGATAACTTCTAGGTTAAAAGAATGACCACTACCGCGAGCATCGAATTTCGATTCGAATCCTATAATTATCTCTATCTCCATCGCTTCTCATTTTGAGTGAGAGAGACAGATTTATTCGAAACTACAATTGTCTATGTTCGCGGTACACGCTCAGCTTTGCCGCCATTATATCTTTTTATTAAAAAGTTTGAAGTGTATTTTTCTTCTGAATTTACCGTAAGCTATTTGAGATAACGAAAAAGTCGCGGTACCATCATTATAAATAACAAATACCGATGTTGTGTTTTGGCTGTTTAGGACCTTTGCCTTTATTTTTGTATGGCTGTTGAACTTTATAAAAAGTTTGTGACTCGACAAAAATGGAATTTGTATGCAACATTTATGTCGCGAAATCGAGCCTGCAATTTCCGTAACTTTTTAATTTTTATTTGACCATAAACTAGGCACTTCGCCGCCTAGTTTTTAACCGTAAAAGTCAACCTTTCCGGACATTTTTGAATAAAATTATTTTAATACAATTGCTCAAAAAGTTTACTTTATGTAGCTGCAAATCGTGCGTAAAGTTTGATTTTATGCACTAGTGCTAAAAAGTAATCTGATCTACAAATCGTGCGTAAAGTTTGATTTTACGCACGCACGATTTGCAGATATATTGCATTTTAAATTGACCAATCAGAACACTTCACTATATTAAATCCACCAATCACAACACATATCGGAGTTAATCGGAACGCTAGATACTTTTTTGGTGCGTATACTGTGTAAATAATTTAAGTCCTTAAAAAAACATTGTATTTAATATCAACCAATCAGAATACAGCAATGTTAAAATTGACCAATCAGGAAACGCAATTTATTTCTCAAAACATGAGGTGTTTTTTAGTTCCTACTTCACAATCATTAAAAAATATTTAATTTTTTGGGAAACGCTTTAAAGTGTGTTTAAACTGTTAAAACAGCTATTAGACATGGCAATTTGTAGGGCCCAACCTGTTGTGTTGGGAGGTGTAATAGGAGGTTGGGCCCGTAGGGAGCTGAAGGAGGGTGTGGGAGAGGCAGGGTACACAACAGGTTGGGCCCATGAAGTTAAATACAATCTGGAGGTCATACTTCGACCACAAAGTGAGGCCGAAAGAGAGGGTAATGTAGGGGGCTGCATCTCATTCTAAGTAGAGTGACCATATGTACTATGATGTATGTGGGATTGGGATAGTATGAAGATAAATATAAAATTAAATATGCTTGTCGTCTAGTAAGTATTGTCCAGAAAGAGAAGTCTCATAGTTCATATGGGAACTTATACATTCTACTGACTTAAGGAGCTGGCCACTTCAGATACGTTGACGCAATAATGAGAGCAGAGAACCCCTCTAATTAGTTTACTATTTTAAACTTATTGCTAGATCCAGGCATCTGGCAGCTATTTATCGGAGGACGTCAGAGTGAACAGACCAGCAAAATATTTCAGTTAATAGGTAAAAACTGTCGCAGCCTATCGCTAATATAATAACAAAAAAGTAAAAACATTGCGTATCGCTACGGAAAAAAAACAGTAGGTAGGCGACAAACAATACATTAACATAACGTCATTTTGCACTATTTTCCCCCAACAGAAACTCCTGAAAATGATATAATCTT
The DNA here is from genome assembly GCA_947086415.1 of Pammene aurita. NCBI lineage: Eukaryota > Metazoa > Arthropoda > Insecta > Lepidoptera > Tortricidae > Pammene > Pammene aurita. The sequence continues at coordinate 14,060,156 of OX352292.1, read as the reverse complement.
ATTAATTACATGATACTGCACTGCATCAAACCTAGAACTGTAAGATATTTATTTCTTACAACTCGTTCGCATAACACCGATGAACAATTGCCAGATGCCCGCGTCTTAAAATAGGGGATAGTTAGTGTAGCAAACTAAAAAACTAAGTAAGTACAGGGGGTTCGTGGCTCTCACTATTGCGTCATATCTGATGTGGACAGTTCTCCGACTTTAATATACTTAAAGGTAAATAAAGAAAACATCAATAACATCAAACTGCTCAATGGTTGACTGGAAGATATCTCTTCCATGTACAAATATTGTATATATTGTTCCTGTTGTATTTTTCTTTGTTGTACAAATGTTGTACAATAAAGTACATTATAACGGCCTCCTAGCCTAGTCGGTAGTGACCCTGCCTATGAAGGAGGTCCCGGGTTCGAATCCTGGTCAGGGCATTTATTTGTGTTTATCACGGATATTTGTTCCTGAGTTATGGATGTTTTCTATGTATTTAAGTATTTATATGTATATATCTATTACATATATCGTCGTCTAGTACCCACAACACAAGCCTTATTGAGCTTACTGTGGGACTAGGTTGATTTGTGTAAGATTGTCCCATAATATTTATTTAATATTTATTTATTATACTGCCACTACTACAATTTTTTTATGGCCTTGTGCCATTTTAGGACCCTTTCGAAAGGGCCTAAAAAGACCCGCGGGCCATTCCTGTCCTGTGTAAGTAATACTTAGGAACAGACCATGTACTTATGTACATTTCTGTAAAAACAACAAAACCGACCCGCAGCTTGCCGACATCATAGTCACCCTATTGTTTGACAATCTTAAGTTGTTGTTAAATCGTAAAATTGAATGATTGTGGATTACCGGTGGAAGGAAAGTCTACTTTATTGTAAAGTCTCACCCCTGCACTTTTACTTAAAAATGTTGTTACGAAATGTTGTTGAGCTGAGCGGCGTCATTTGAAATAATATCAGTGACATATTATGTCAGTGATGGGACTGATGGGATGGGGATACCAGACCGTATTTTAAATATTACAAAACTTACTACTTACCGTCTGCAATATTAATTGCAATTCTTTAATTTAATGAATGAATAATATTTACGTCGTAAAAAAATTCAAAGCAGCTAAAAGGAAACAAAGTATTAATTCAAATCTTGCAATAAATTATTATAAGTAGGAAGTAACTTCTAGTGTGTTACTAAAATAAATGTAGATAAATAAAACCACATTGGTAAGTTTCATAAGTTGGCAGCATTGTGCGAGTGAGACACCGCCCCCTACATTATGCTCTCTATCGGACCGTTTTTATTACTTTTTACTAGTGACCTATGAACGACTGTTTTGCTCGGTAATAAGGTTCAACTGTGGTTAGGGAAATATAGTAAAAGTACTATCCAGATTGTCTTCTGATCCGTGGTTGGGCCCTACAAATTGCCATGTCTAATAGCTGTTTTAAAGAGCTAATTATACCGTCGTCTGTGGTATTTATTCGCGGTATTGATATTTTGTATCTATGTCAAAGAAGTTAAAAAAATTAAAAGACCGTCAAGTTATACCATAATTTCACCTTAGTTTGGTTATTGTGCGTAAATAATAAGTATTTTTATGATATTTTTTCGCAATCGAAGTGAAACATTGTATGCATTACTCTGGTCTAAAAGTTATATTACCACTCGAACACACCTGGTGGTAATATGGCCTACTTTAGACCCTTGTCAAACAATCTACTATTATTTTATTGTAGTTTTTTCGCAATTGTATTAAAAAACGTTGTTCGACTCACGTGCAGAAGTGTCATTTACACTCGTCCCGAGTCTTGACCCTGGCCTCTCGGCTCGGGCCAAGTAACCTCGGTACTCGTGCAAAATGACATACTTCTCGCACTTGTATCGAAAACTACTATTTTTTAACGCGTCCAAAATTTCTTTCTCGTACTTTTTCTTAGTCGCAATACGTTACCAATAATGCCCTTAAACGGATCACCAGTATTTTTGTTACAACCTGAATTAATTTTTTATTCAGTAAGCTTGCTTTTATTTATAGAATAAACGTTAAACGTAGCAGCTTTAAGCTAAATAGATCGTTAAAGATAAAAAAATACTTTTATTAACTTTTATAAACATTTTTATTAATAATTGACAAGCATTTAACATCAACTTGCGTATACTCAGGTACCTACTTATGTAGGTTTTTTACTCACAGTCTAGTATCATACTTTTTTTTTTTCAAATAACACGAATTCGAAGATGTGCCGGAATTCTATACTAAGCAAGATCTTACACCCTACACCCCCCCCCCCCCCCACCCTTACCCCGTTAATACCGTCATCGTCCATTTTTGTATATATTTTTTGTTTTGTATTTGTATTTTATTCTAATAAAGATGTAATTTTGTATAAGGTACCTACTTACAATACCCACATACATTTTTAAATCGTTACAGCTGTTTTAGTTCTGCAAAAAATACTCAGACCTTAATATGAATGATTAATATCAATGTGCCATACCGCCTATACCTACTGTGATATAGCGAAGTATATTTAGAAATTTATTTAAATAATCGCTTTGCAGTCAACTATTATGATACCTGTAAGTATACATAAATAAAACTAGTTACACCGGTTTAAACAAAATTAACCAATATCTTCGCTTTTGAAATATAGTGTACCCTTTGGAGAATAAATACATCTCCTTCAGTTTATTGACGAACGAGTTTTTTTACCCATGCTTTATGCTTTGTCTCTTTATGGTGCGCAGTTCTATTCGTATTGAAAGTAGCATAGGTGCCGAATAACGATATATTTACTTGAAAGAAGCTGTTATGGTAAAAATTAATTCATAATTCATTTATTGTGTCATAATCATGTGTTACATAAGGTCTTACAAAAAAGCTTCCTGCTAACGTTCACATGAACCCAGTTAGGGTAGGTATAGCAATGTTCATTCTTACTAAACTAGTACTTAGGTAACTAATGTATCTAACGATATTTCATTTATCATGCAATATAGGTACATAATAACATTAATAACACAGTTACAAAATATTAAATATTATAAACATTTTTCAAATATATTGCTTATTAATTATGTCAAAGATAATAAAATACATAATATATAAACGTTTGTACAGGTACTTATTTTTTATTTATTTCATTTATGTGTGGGCTTTGTGCAGATTTCATTATTGCAATGATGTATCGTTGAAGAATTCATTTATAGTGTAGTAGCATTTTTTAATTAATAGTTCTTTATGTTTTCGCTTAAACACTTCATCTTTGGGTTCCTTTTTTAGGGTTCCGTAGTCGACTAGGAACCCTTATTGTTTAGGCTTTGACATTTATAGTTTCGCCATGTCTGCCCGTCCGTCCGTCCGTCCGCGAATAATCTCAGTGACCGTTAGCACTAGAAAGCTGAAACTTGGAACTAATATGTATATCAATCACGCCGACAAAGTGGTAAAATATACGTAAAGTGGGGAGTGATTTTTTTTTTTCATTTCAACCCTAAAGTGTGATATATTGTTGGATGCGTATTTAAAAATGAATAGGGGGTTCCTAAAATCATTTTTTGATAAGGTAAATATTTTCGGAAATAATCGCTCCAGGAGTAAAAAAAAATGTGTCCCCCCCTCTAACTTTGTGTCTAACTTTTGAACCATAAGTTTTAAAAATATGAAAAAAATCTCAAAAGTAGAACTTTATAAAAACTTTCTAGGAAAATTATTTTGAACTTGATAGGTTGAAAAGTTTTTGAAAAAACATTACAAAATAATTTCTGAACTAAGTTTATAATTTAACCGTATAAGCAGGTGTTTATTGTACCTGTAATTTCTACAAAATTACAATGAAATGACGTGCTTTCAAATAAAGTAAAAACGGTGAAAATCGGTTTACGCAATAAAGAATTATCCCATAAAAATCATCTTCCATACTTTAAGCTCGTGCGCAATAGTTTACTTAATTTGCCGATAGATGTCGCTGTACGTGGAACGCTCATATCATATCCTACATGGCGGTGTTATTTTAACTCTTAAGTGGGGACACTTACTGTGACGGACGGAAAACTACGGAACCCTACACTGAGCGTGGCCCGACACGGTTTTTATTTCTTCCGTAATACGGAGTCCGTCTTGGAACATTGCTAAATTAAAAACTGGTGTTTCTAACTGTTTAATATGTTTCCGCCTTTCTGATTTTATTACTCTATATTTAAACAGATTGAAGTTATTCCTAACAAAAAGTGCTGCTTCTAAAATATATCCATACTAATATTATAAATGGGAAAGTGTGTGTGTTTGTTTGTTTGTTTGTCCGTCTTTCACGGCAAAACGGGGCGACGAATTGATGTGATTTTTTAAGTGGAGATAGTTGAAGGGATGGAGAGTGACAGGCTACTTTTTGTCTCTTTCTAACCCCCCACTTCCCTAAAATGGGGGGTGGAAGTTTGTATGGAGCATTACGGACGGCAAAGGGGAACCGTGTTACCCCGAATTTAACGCGAGCGAAGCCGCGGGCAAAAGCTAGTAAAATATAAATACATTAAACCTTCGAACACGGTAATTTTAAGGTGAAGTTAATAAATAACCAACGTGCCTCAAATTTTGCTTTCACGTGCAGCCGCCGTGGGTTTTAAACTTTTGACGCTATGCTATACTTAATGACAGTGACTCAATGTTGGCTAAAATCACTAATTTGACGCTAACTGTCAAGTGTCAACTACGGGGACAGAAAACCCCGCATTGCTTTAGGAAGTTATTTGTCGTCATATTTAAATAAACAGGAAAATTATCTCGGTTTTCCCTAGGTAGTGAAAATGAGTCGCTTATCACATTCTTTTTCAGTGATGATTACCTATATTCACACGCAATACAGTTTCATCTTGTGTGTATTAACAACGTAGGTACTAAAAATATATGTATGATATAAAACTACTATTGGATAACTAGCTCACTGTATTTTTTTAAGTTTATTTGGTGGTTTGTCATTAAAATTTCTTATAAGAATTATTAAACAACATTACAAAATATTACATGTCCAAATTCAAATAAAATCCAAAACACAATAATATCACACCAATAAATACAAAATATGTTAAGAATAGTAACATTAATTAAAAACAAAACTAAGCATACCGAAATGAACATAACTATAAAAAAACAATAATTTATGATTTATCCTAAAAGCCCACCCCGCGACCAACGCAAAGGTGCCCATCACTATTGGATTGGTATTGGATTGGATATTACATAGAACCCAGACATAGGGCCAGAATGCGGGTACGTTCTGAATCGTCTGGACAGTATCTTGAATTAGTAAAGTATGGGCTGCTTGTATTTAAGCGGGGGGAGTCCCACCCAACCCCGCTGGGTATGTCGATTGACTAGGATGTCCACACCCATGCACGAACTCTCGCTTGCAATGTTGTAGTTACCCCGTCGATGTCCAATTTACTTTTCAAGGGTTAATAGAATACAATACATACAATTACATGGATAATATTTCGAGTTTCTGTCAGCAGCATAATTGATGCGGTAATGCCATCATCCCGTTCAAACGGAACTATTTTTTGTCTTTTTGGCTATTACTTTAGAATCAGTGCGTTTTTCGCCTTATGACTAACGTCAGCTACATTTCTTAAGGCACTGGTCCCACCGGCGGTGAGTAAGCGAGTAAAGTTAAGCGAGTAGCATTACATCGCGGGCCTTGAAAGGTCGATCGATCACTGTATACCTCAGCAAACCGCAATGTAATGCTACTCGCTTAACTTTACTCGCTTATTTGCTCTTGGTGGGACCAGTGCCTTAGGCCACCAGTTACACTTTCAACCTGATAATGGTAAATAATAGAAAACATTATTTTTATTATTTATATACCCGTCCTTCTTTTATGTATTTGAAGGATGAGAATAATGAGTAGAGAATTAATGCCATTTTTACTGTAGATTTACAAATATAATGATTTTTAAACTTGGTGCATGTCTGTAATATCTTGATATTTTTGAACTAAGTATATCTTGACATAGTTCAACAATCAATAACTTCACATTTTGTAAGCAAAGTAGGCAATCTAGTTAGTAAAAAACCTATAATAAAAATTAAATAAACTAGAAATTTTAAAATATGTACGTGGATTGGATGAGGATGGATGAGGATCCTGAATGGATTATTAGGTTCACCGAAACGCTTAATATCACCAATACTGAAACGTGTGGATGAAAATTTAAACGTCGTACCGCCAAGCAACAATGCATCACTTCTACCTACTCGTATTGATGGGTATCTAAAAAGGTATATTTCATGATCTTAAATAATTCCATAATTACAGACTGTTTAGCCCAGGTCAATCAAACATAAATCAGTCGTTCGACGCGTGCTATAAATGGTAGGTATTCGATATGATTTCTCAGAATCAATATTTAAAAACCCGACACTACATTCTTGATATCGCGACTTCAGCATGAGTGGGTTATAACTTGAAATAGATCGACATTCTTTAAATAAAATCCGTATACTTAAAACAAATATACCTAATTGTAATGTCCTTATATTTATAACTAGCTTTCCGCCCGCGACTTCGTCCGCGTATAATACGGTTCCTCATACAGAGTTTCATCTCCAAATTTATCTTCTTAACTAACTTTTGTTAATCCCCGAACCATCTTCTTAATATATTTAGTCTTATAGCTATTTTGGCGAAAAAAAGGGTAACGTAGACATAGTTTCAGTTACAAATAGGTGTTAATATGCAAATAATAACGTAAATGTACCCTATTTTTTGCGTAACTTCTTTGTGTACTATATTGTGGTGGTTTTATTTGGTGATACGATGACCAAACTATTGTAAGAGCTCACTCTGGAACATGGAAATGGAACGGAAATAGGAACAATAATTCCTAGTAAATCTCAAACCAAAAAATATTAAATCTCTATACGAACTTTCAACCCCTTTTTAGCCACGTTCTAGGTTGAATTGTGAAAAACGCTGAAATTGCGTTTATTATTAGTAAACGTACGAAGTTTCAAATCTCTAACTCCAAATTTTAAACCCCACCCATACAAACTTTTACCCCCTTGGGGTTGAATTTTTCAAAATCGCTTCTTATTAGTTGCACAAATTGTAACTTTAACACATCCTGCAAATTATAACTTTCTAGCTTCAGTAGTTATGGCCTCCCTTTAATACAAACTTTTCAACCTCGTTTCAACCCCAATTTTGAAAAACGCTTAAATTTGTTTTTTTTCTTTGAAGTAAGCTAGCAAACGAACTTTAAAGTCTGTCACAAAAAAAAATAATCTCTATACAAACTTTCAACCCCTTTTTTACCCTGTTAGAGGTTGAATTTTAAAAAACGCTGAAATTACTTTAATCCTTTATAATTATTAGTAAACGTACGAAGTTTCAAATCTCTAACTCAAAATTTTAAACCCCATCCATACAAACTTTAAACCCCCTTTTTACCCCCTTAGGGGATGAATTTTGAAAAACTCCTTCTTAGTGGATACTAACGTTATAAAAACTATCCATTGTGAAAAATTCAGCTCTCTAGGTCCAACGGTTCGGGCTGGGCGTTGATTTAAGTGAGTCAGTCGGTCAGTCAGTCAGTCAGGACTTTTACGTTTATATATATATAGATTTATATGATTGTAGTAGTAACTTGATAGTAGATAAGTCTTGTAACTAGATAGCTAGGAAAAAAAAAATCAACTGACTTCAAGATTTCGAAGGAGGTTATCAATTCGTCGGGATCTTTGTTTTTGCTATTTTTGTTTTTTTATGTATGTTCACCGATTATTCGAAGACGGCTGGACCGATTTGCAAAATATTTTTTTTGTTTGAAAGAGTTTCACAGTTGGTGCCATTGTAACCAGGTCAGGATCTGATAATGGGATCCTGGAGAAATTGAGGGAACTCTTCAGGCGCGCAATTCGAATGTGTGATTTCTACATAATGGATACTGGGTAGAATTACGATCTATATTATTTTAGGTTTAACGGCCTCCTAGCCCAGTCGGTAGTGACTCTGCCTATACGAAGCAGGAGGTCCCGGGTTCGAATCCTGGTCAAGGCATTTATTTGTGTGTTTATCACAGATATTTGTTCCTGAGTTATGGATGTTTTCTATGTATTTAAGTATTTATCAATATTTATCTATTATATTTGTAAATCTACAGTAAAAATGGCATTAATTCTCTACTCATTATTCTCATCCTTCAAATACATAAAAGAAGGACGGGTATATAAATAATAGAAATAATGTTTTCTATTATTTACCATTATCAGGCTGAAAGTGTAACTGGTGGCCTAAGGCACTGGTCCCACCAAGAGCAAATAAGCGAGTAAAGTTAAGCGAGTAGCATTACATTGCGGTTTGCCGAGGTATACAGTGATCGATCGACCTTTCAAGGCCCGCGATGTAATGCTACTCGCTTACTCGCCGTCGGTGGGACCAGTGCCTTAAGAAATGTAGCTTACGTTAGTCATAAGGCAAAAAACGCACTGATTCTAAAGTAATAGCCAAAAAGACAACAAATAGTTCCGTTTGGACGGGATGATGGCATTACCGCGTCAATTATGCTGCTGACAGAAACTCGAAATATTATCCATGTAATTGTATGTATTGTATTCTATTAACCCTTGAAAAGTAAATTGGACATCGACGGGGTAACTACAACATTGCAAGCGAGAGTTGGTGCATGGGTGTGGACATCCTAGTCAATCGACATACCCAGCGGGGTTGGGTGGGACTCCCCCCGCTTAAATACAAGCAGCCCATACTTTACTAATTCAAGATACTGTCCAGACGATTCAGAACGTACCCGCATTCTGGCCCTATGTCTGGGTTCTATGTAATATCCAATCCAATACCAATCCAATAGTGATGGGCACCTTTGCGTTGGAGGGTCGCGGGGTGGGCTTTTAGGATAAATCATAAATTATTGTTTTTTTATAGTTATGTTCATTTCGGTATGCTTAGTTTTGTTTTTAATTAATGTTACTATTCTTAACATATTTTGTATTTATTGGTGTGATATTATTGTGTTTTGGATTTTATTTGAATTTGGACATGTAATATTTTGTAATGTTGTTTAATAATTCTTATAAGAAATTTTAATGACAAACCACCAAATAAACTTAAATAAATACAGTGAGCTAGTTATCCAATAGTAGTTTTATATCATACATATATTTTTAGTACCTACGTTGTTAATACACACAAGATAAAACTGTATTGCGTGTGAATATAGGTAATCATCACTAAAAAAGAATGTGATAAGCGACTCATTTTCACTACCTAGGGAAAACCGAGATAATTTTCCTGTTTATTTAAATATGACGACAAATAACTTCCTAAAGCAATGCGGGGTTTTCTGTCCCCGTAGTTGACACTTGACAGTTAGCGTCAAATTAGTGATTTTAGCCAACATTGAGTCACTGTCATTAAGTATAGCATAGCGTCAAAAGTTTAAAACCCACGGCGGCTGCACGTGAAAGCAAAATTTGAGGCACGTTGGCTATTTATTAACTTCACCTTGAAATTACCGTGTTCGAAAGTAATATGTATTTATATTTTACTAGCTTTTGCCCGCGGCTTAGCTCGCGTTAAATTCGGGGTAACACGGTTCCCCTTTGCCCTTCGTAATGCTCCATACAAACTTCCACCCCCCATTTTAGGGAAGTGGGGGGTAGAAAGAGACAGAAGATTTGTATTGACTTCTTAGTTGAGCTTCCTAGATGGGATAGGTTTATTTATACATACATCCTCATTCTTTGTAAGGTAATAAACTAAAAAAAGTTAGCATATAGCGTACAATTTTAACATCGCGACGTTTGCAAGGGAGTCAAATTTAAATTTACCGTGGATGTGCACAGCCACGATATGCTAGTACGATCGATGGTACGAGTACCATTACTTTCTTTTCTTTCTTACGTTAACTAAAAGCGTCTTCATTCAACTTCATACATTTGGCTCCCCTGTCAACATCGCGACGATCTCACAATATACGGTGGACGTCCGTGGTAAATCATAAAAGCGACCATGTAAATAGTAGCACCTAGTTGTAGCTATGCAACAGGAAGTACTTTTTGAACGGTCTCGGAAAGAGCGTTTATTTGTGCGTTTATCACGGATATTTGTTCCTGAGTCATTAATGTTTTCTATGTATTTGAGTATTCACATATATGTATATATCTATTATATATATCGTCGCCTAATTGGATATAATATAACACAAGTCTTATTGAGCTTAGTGTGGGACTAGGTCGATTTGTGTAAGACTGTCCCATAATATTTAATACTTATTTTCTATCTGCCTATTTCATGATTATTTTTCTGGGTAGTATAAAATTTATTAATATTTGCATGATTTATCGATATCAATAATCGAGACAGGTACATTCCTAGCAATGTAAGGATCTTGTGACAACCAATGTAATTAAAGGAATAACTAACATATATACATCTCTTTTTGACGCATTATTAAAGCCCTAAGTTGGTTAAAAACCGAACGAATATAGGTATGGTATGTCTTTACTCGATCTGGTTGCCGAGCTTCTTTTTATCGCTTTCATCTGAGGTAGCCGTTGTTGACAAATTGTTCGACTAATTCCGTCCTATCGAAAGTGAATGATGCAATGAAAATGACTTAATAGTCATCGCGACGGCATCACCTACCGGTTTTACAGTGGGCAGATATGTTTAATTGAATGTTTAGCGAATTCTATTAACATATTTTTGAACAATGGTAGCCCATAATATGTAACAGAACTTCTGGGTAAATCATCCATGGTAAATTTATAAACGTATGTTAAATCTGAAAATGCCGATAATTTTCGTGTATCCCCTTAATTTGGTATTTGTGTTTGTTGAAAAGGAACAAAATTTGACTACGGTCTGATAGTGATAACTTTTAGAAATAAAGGAGTATAATTTTTACTTTACAGCTGATTTTTCAGTGAAAATATTTAGGTATTGAAAACATAATATAACACTTCTCTTACCGCACTGACTTTCTATGATTGACGGTTTGTACCATGACATGATTCAATTTTATTACAACTTAGATTCACAAGATTGAAAGAAAAGTTTGGTTCACAAGGAAGTGAATTTTTTATTTCGAGTTTTTGTATAGATACATCTAGCACTAGTTCTGTGAAATTAATAGTGCACCGTAAAACCTCGCACTTTTGATCGGCTTTTTGGCTCAATGAAATATTTAATACATTGAAAAATCATTATCCAAAAGTAAGTCATGAGTAATTAAGTACAAATTAACCAAGTAACCTATAGGTACTTAGACAACCTTTTGCTTTTGCAATTAATAGGTGTCTGAATTATCTGATGGATATAATTAGCAGAGGGCGGAATTGCTCATGGCAAAAATCAAACGTCAATAGAGTTGGAACGTTGAATTTTATCGACTATTGAATAAACTGAAATTATATTTACCTAGCGTATCTTTATTTATTTGTTAACTAAACTAAACCTCTAACACCATCAGCAAACAATTTTTTTTTATACCCCGACGGTTGTGAACAAGCATACGGCATAAGCGTAGTACCTGATGGTAAGCAGCTACCTTAACCTATGGATGCCTGCAACTCCAAAGGAGTCACATGCGCGTTGCCGACCCTTTACATAAAGGAGGATTCACTGTGTTGATGGCTAAAGGAACAAGAAGGTCCCTCATCGTCAACACACTGGGTCCTCTTTGAGCTCTTTGGCAACCTTACTCACCTGCAGGAACACAACACTATGAGTAGGGTCTAGTGCTATTTGGCTGTGGTTTTCTGTAAGGTGGAGGTACTTCCCCAGTAGGGCTCTGCTCCAGATTTGAGCGAGATGACATTCGCTGAAAGTGCCCTATCACACTTAGCGAGATGCCATTCCCAGTGCCCATACCTCTCTTTTCGGCGTAATTTAAGGACATACCCAAGTCCGGACGTAGTTTAAGGACATACCCCGGGTCCAAAATAAACTTCATATGAACATTACGGAATGACATGTGGATTATTATTAATTTTTTTTTCCATGGAATGTTGCAACAAACGAGAAATATTATCAAATCTAGATAAAAACTATTATCGTTCTTTAGCTCTTTAAACTCAAGTGAATGTGTTTTACTCGTTATGTGAGTTTCAACTCAATATTTTTTTAGTTGCTTTAAGTGAACGTTACATTTAGAGCAGTATATTGTTGAGTTGGTTTCGTTGTAAGTAAGACAAGGGCACTTCTTTATCCATTTGTTAATTGTTTTTCTTTTTGGATTAACCAATTTTTACAAACGTGAATTAGTTGCAAAAAGACTAGTGGCAGAAATGGCAGTTAACTGCCATGCTATTTTTTTTTAATCTCATCAAAGAGGTTAATGTTAAAGTCAGAAATGTAAAAGGTGACTGAACTTATCGATAGCTGAAAAAGTCGATAAAATTCAACGTTCCAACTCTATTGACGTTTGATTTTTGCCATGACCAATTCCGCCCTCTGATAATTAGTATAATTTACTCTAGAAGAAAATTGGGCGGTTTCTATACTTAATATAGAACGGGAATTCCCTCTTTTAGACGTTTAGAGCATAAAGCTCTATAAATGGAGTACGCTTCGCCTCATATTTCCAAACAAAAAAGTCTGCCAAAATCTGAGGGGGGCGAGGTAGCACGCATGTGATGTTTTCAAGTCAAAGGTACATCGTTGTCGGTTGTTAATACAGTTTATTTCTAAATGTTTTTTTTATGGCAGCAACCCTTTATTGACAACCGACAAAGATGTACCTTTGACTTGAAAACACCAAACAAATTTGACATATTCTTTTTATACTTCATAACACTAAATGGAGCAATAGATAGTCGACTGTACAAATGTTAACATATGGTTCATTATTGGATGCAGTCTTTGCAAATGTCAAACAAAAAAGCCAAGGACCATTTTTGATTGTATTTTCAATCAAAATATAGAAGACAGCAAAAGCAGTTAAATATGGAGAAATGTCAAACGTCAAATAGTTACTGCTCGTCAGAAAGAAAACGATTGTCTTTGTATCGATTCTGTAAACGAAGCGTGATTTTCTATTTTTACAGTGAAATATTGAGTTTACGTATATAGTTGCCATACAATTAATTTTACAGTAAAATGTAAAAAATCGAATGGTATCTTTGTTTTTTTTTAAATTTCATACTTTATAAAATCGTTAAATTTGGAAGCCTAATCTTTGAACCATTTCAATATTTTTTTTTTAAATTTCACTTTATTTGGATATATTGATCATTTTACATCCTATGAACTAAATTTTATTGCATAATTCAACATTTGTCATCATCCCGATTAAAGCGTCTCTGCAGCATGCAATCATAAAATTAATAATGCAAAAGATAGGTTTTATAATGCAATTCCGTCCGACTCGTTGATGGGAAAAGTCCCGGTAAACTTTATAATAGTTATAACATTCCTAGTAGTTCATTCGCTTATATGCCAGAGGCTTAGCACCTTATTCTATACACGACAAGATTCAATTTTTTTGGCGCAGAAGTGATTACCTGAACTACTGTGACTAAACCACAGCAACTTTACAGCATTTAAATTGCTGTCATTAAACGATCATAAAATCTAGAGTGAGTAACTACTGTGCACTGTGATAAATGAATAGATAGGCTATGTAAATAGCAGTCTTAGTAGAACATTCAATTTGACCTTTTTTGGAAAAGGTACCACTTGGCAGAAGGCGCTTACGTCGTAGCTGTATCTGTATCTACATATTCAATATTGTATGCAGCGTGGGCCTTTTTCTCTGCAGCGGGGACCATACCTAATCAAAATACACAAAATTACTGGCACATTTAAAGAGATTTTTTTTTTCAAAAATTGAAAAACTAGAAAAATAGGTAGTTTCTGGTCTAAAAAGACTATCCCCCTTATTCATAATGTCCCTTCCCGTCCAACCTATATGAGGGAAAGGGACAAGCGATTATCAGCAATCTCTTAACTTTAGTGGCCGTTTATGAATAAGGGGGTATGTCCTTCTATTATTGTAATACTAAGACGTTGGTTGCTACTGTTGCTACGTTGGGTGCTGTCAACAGTTATGCGATGATTGTAAATAATTACTTAAATTAACACTTAATTATACATTGTGATACAGTAACTTTTCATATAGCAATTAAATATAATAAGGCGTATCTAGGAATGTGTCGAGTTCAAAGTCTGTCTAGTCTAAACTTAGTACCAGACGATGACTTTTAGATTATAATTTTAGACCAAACATTGACCAAACATATTAAACACAGAAATTTTCCGTACTACTTAATTACATATTTTTTGCGATAGGTTACGGTTACCTCACCTGTAGACAGCTATTATCGCAAAATATTGTTGAACCTATTTACGAGTACTGTGACTAAACCATAAAAGTCGACAATATATTGACTTTGTATCTATTGACTACAATAACCTATCGTAAATGCATTATTTCATGGTCATAATAACCGAACCGAAAGGCGCAGCGTGGGTAGACCCCCACAAGGTGGACTGATGTCCTGGTAAATGTCGCGGGAGTCCGCTGGATGCGGGTGGCGCAGGACCGGTCATTGTGGCACTCCTTGGGGGAGGCCTATGTTCAGCAGTGGACGTCTTTCGGCTGATATGATGATGATAATGATGGTCATAATTATTTTCTAGTTAGCTATTTATTAGCCCCACAGATATTATGGGCAAACACATTTTACCAAATCTCTTTTGTGGACAATATAATAAAAGCTCACGTCACTAGCACATTTTTTTTTCATTTTAGTTTTGATAGCTCAATAAAATTATGCATGTAAAAAACAGCGTAATAATTAGCTTTCAATTCTTTTAACTCGGAATGCATTTTTTTATTATTATTTAATCGTATGGCATACCTACATGATAAACAGAAACAAACGTTCTATAAACAGAGATTAAGACCAGTCAGACACTCAATGGCCTCGTCGCTAAGGGCGATCAGATCTTCAGGAGGTCCATTGCTATGTCTACAGGAAAGAAGCTAACACAATTAGCGCTCAAGAAAATGTGTATGACTTGTGCACTTAATTCAGTGTTCATAGGCAAACGTACTTTTAAAGAAAATAATTTAAAGCAAAAAAGAACCGCCTCCACCTTTCCAAGCAAATGCTCGAGCTGAGGTAAAAACACTCAAATACTATATATACTTAGGTGTGCGTATAATAGTTGAAGAGTTCCCTCGATTTTTCCAGGATCCCATCATCAGATCCTGACCTGGTTACAATACAATGGGACCGACTGTCAAGTATACAAACAGCAAAAGAATTTTCCAAATCGGTCCAGCTGTCTTCGAATAATCGGTGTACATACATAAAAAAATTAAAACAAAGATCCCGACGAGTTGAGAACCTTCACCTTCGAAATCTTGAAGTCGGTTGATAACATACACAGTTTAGTCATTAAAACCCTTTCTAATTCTATACCCTTTAGTGTATAAAGAGTTCATATTGCGTACGGGGGTAAATTTCCCCTTCCTAGTAGTTTATTGGGAAATCAATGCAATCTAAAGTTCTATTTTAAATTATCCTCCTTTCATTTCACGGCAAATACCGGTTCCGAGACCTTAATACCATCCCAATGAGTCAAACGACGTCACCCGATCCGGATCAAGACCGTTGAGAATGTAGGAAACAAGTGACTTGCCAAAAGCTAGTAGGTCATTGGCACCGTCGGAGGAAAAGTTACGCAATGATTCTAACATTGAAACGTGATGACACATGAACATGGACTTTGATTGCGAAATAATGTTTGGACATGTCGTTATTGTGGCAAAAATGACAATTTGGGGAATTCCTTGTAATATCTCGATCTTCATGGTCTGTTCACCGAGTTAAAAACCAGTCTAGGTATATACCTACATTGTAATACTTAATTTTAGAACGTTTTAACAGATATTATGGACTAAAAGATCCTAATTCTGATAAATACATTTCTTTCACAACCACACCACATGCATTATTAAATTTTCAGGATATCCTCGTTTCTTTCTGCATTTAAGTGTAGGTTATTTTGACAGTTTTCCTTAAGAGACTGAGCACACCCGATGACCTTCAAATTGACTTTACTTAAACAGTATTTTAGCTATAACTATACTTGTTTTGGGAAAGTAAAAAAAAATGTTAATATTCATTATATTTAGAAGAACTCTGTTATTTCCGATACACAACTGGACGAAATCAGCTTGATAGAAAATAATTCCAAAGTTACAACTTAAAAATTTACATCTTTAAAAACAAGCTTTAAACAGTTGTATGTCTTTAGTCTGTAATTAAGTGCAAAATTCCACCACACTAATACTCAAATCTTCATTATTTTATATTTCTCAAGTAATGCGTAGTTTTTTTATTAATAATTATGCAAAATTTTACATTGGTCTCCCATACTAATCGTAACACAGTGTTTCTCTTTCACTCGCGCTGAAAAAGATAGGGATGAAATTTAGCTGTTGTCACCCCCTTAAGGCCTTTCTCACAAGTAGACCTGCTAAAGTGCACGTAGCCGTTCTGACCTACAGCTTTCAACGAACGTAATTTAAATTTACCTACGTGACCAGCCGTGAGTTCACCTGGACGGCAAAAGTTGGTCATGTCGATAAATCCTTTTACGGAGTGTAGAAAGTGGGCCCCGTACATATCAATACATTGACATAAACCATTTAAAAAATTATAGCAATAAAATACTTATACCTTCGAATTTCAATACAGGGTTTATTAAAAATACTGGTCATCAACTAAGGGCATAATTGCTATCGTATTGCGACTGAGCAAAAGTAGGAGAAACAAATTATATGTGGTCCCAGCCGGCCAACCCTCCATACAAAACCATTTTTTTCCGTGCGAAAAATTTTGTTCTTGGTTTTTCATAATAATACCAATTATGCTATTAAAAGGATCCCCAGCATTTTTGTTACACCTTTGTATATTATATGCATGTATGTATGTAAGTTTATCTTGTATTTAATTTCTTTTGTAAGTACATGAATATTCAGTTCATTTACATTTGCAAAATGTACTTATTTCTTACTAGCTATGATACCCGGCTTCGCTCGGGAGTTGATATGAGATTACGTGGTAGATGAAATAAAAAAACATACTATGACGTAAAAAGTAAAAAATATATTTTGAAAACATTTTCTATATTTACATGTATTTACATTTTCTCATTATTTACACTACTTGTTTATAAACAACATTTTTCATTTTATTGTCCGGGGTATATATATATAAATTTTTCGAACTTCCTACTCTTGAGCAAGCTACATATAGCTGACCGTGAGAGAAGCAGGATTCTTTGAGGTTGATGCCACAATATTTCAAAGTTTGCCCTTGCGCTTTGTTAATTGTAAAACTAAAGGCTAATTTAATTGGAAACTGCAATCTTTTAAATTGAAATGGCAATTCAGAAGAGATCAGTGGTATTCTAGGTATAAATACTGTGTGTCCTTTGTTCTTTCCAGAAATAAGTTCAGCTTCAATGACATTATTCGATAGCTGTTTTACGATCATCCTCGTTCCATTACATAGTTTTGGGGAGTTGAGATTTCTGAGTAGTATAATTGGAGATCCAATTTTCAGACGAAGGCAGTGTAATGGCATTCCTGGTACTTGTAAAGAGTTTAGAAATTCAGTAGGAAAGTTGACACTTTCTTCAATGGATACCATCGTGTCGATCGATTTATATACTTTCTCTTCACCAGGTATTTTCTTTAGAATATTAAAATTGATATCGTCAACAATATTATTTTTAGTGGCCAAAATTGCTCTTTGAAATAACCACTCTACTATAAATATAAATTTTGTCGATTAGTTCGTTTTCAGTAGTGGCTATGTTACAGAAATCACTATTGAGTTCAATGAGGCCGGTCGTTTGGTCAGTAGGATATGTACCTTCGCCTATTTGTAAAAGTATTTTAGCAAAATGTGCTGTTGTTTCATCTTTTGATAATTCAACCCTCATGTTTTTTGTTAATTGCAGTATTTGTACTTGCGGCCAGAGATGTGACTTTTTTAAGCATGCCTTGATCTCGTCTGCTGGTGTTGATTTGGGAATAACTGGAAGTGTTTGTCGAAAATCTCCTGAGAGTATGAGTAGAGCTCCTCCCATCATTTCAGAGTTTTTTCGCAATTCTTGTAATGTTCTGTCCATGGCTTCTAGTGATTTTTTATGGGCCATGGTGCATTCATCCCAGAAGATAATTTTAGCATGTTTTAGAAGTTGACCCCGTCCAGATGTTCCTGAGATTTTACATACCGGGAATTGTTGTTCGGCTATATTCAACGGTAGTTGTAAGGCAGAATGGGCAGTTCGTCCTCCTTCCATAAGTGTGGCTGCAATGCCGGATGATGCTAGTGCCAGTGCGATGTGTTTTTCAGCACGTATTTCCGCCAGTATTAGATTTATTAGAAACGTTTTACCGGTGCCTCCTGGTGCGTCCAAGTAAATAATTCCACCAGTGTTGTTATTTATTCGGTTCATTATAACGTTGTAAATTTTTTTTTGATTGTCATTGAGGAGTGGTTTGTTGTGAGCAATGTATTCAAGTAGTTCATTGACGTTGTAGCTTTTTTCCTTTGTAATTTCGTAGTTTAGCACACTGAAAGTATTTCTTTGTGGTGCTGGCATTCCAATTTCTACTAAGGTCTGGTTATTTATTGCTAAACATTTATCTTCTAAGCGAATGAGTGTTTCATTGAAGATGTCGTCATTGAATTCTATAGTCAGTTCTGGATTAGCTTGTCGGATTTGGTACAATATATCATCACTCATATTCCTTTTGAAGGAGTCCCATAGCTGTTTTGGGTTTGATGGGTTACATGTTGTTAGAATTATGGCGAATAACTCTCGAATTTGTTCAGCTGAAGCTGTGAGTGTGGCTTCTTGTAGTGTTAATTCCCAGTGGTTATCGTTTTCCAATAATCCTAAACGTTGACATGCTTCTCTGTAAGTCTGGCATATGTAGCCGTCAATAGTCCTGAGATCTGTGAAACTTGTTGGTCCCCGTATTTCGTGTAACAACATTCGGAGATAGAAACATTCGGCATTGTTTGGATGTACAGTGTATACTCGACCTATTGCGTTAGTTTTCATTATTTCTGGATGACCCTCTTCTGGCATTCCTTGTTTTCGTCGTTGAAAAATTTTCCTTGTTTTGTCCCACGTATAATAAATAGGGACGTCGACATACAGTAACGTCTTTGCGAATGGATCCGTTTGGCAAAGTTGGAAAAAAGCTGTTAATGTTGTGTTCTGAGGTGGTTCGCTTGCAATTTTTCTAGCCGAGTCTTTTGTGAAGTAAACTCTCTGTCCATTCTCCAAATGTACTGCTAGATGTTGCACAGCTGGTTCGCGTTCGTGTATGGGAAAACTAAAAATCCCCCACGCTGCTTCGTTACTGTTGATGTATCTTCCCATTTGGTACATGAGGATTTCATCATTTCTATTATTTTGTTCGCTATTTTGGACTATTTGAAATACTGCCATATCACTACCTTTGTTTACGTACTTACATATATATTTAATAGATTTTACTGAATTGCAATATTCAACGTTTATGTGTGCTTGGAACATTTTGGAAAGTAGTGGGTTATATGGTACTACCCATTGATTATCTATTTCCAGTTCGTCTCTGCCTTGTGTTCGTATTTTTGCTGCGAAGCCACCGTTTTTCGGTGATCGTCTTCTATATTTGGGATAGCCGTCATCTTCAGTTTTTGTATCGTCCAAGTATGGTTTTGGATATTTTTTTGTACATTTTCCATCACTCATGCATGGCGCATTGAAGTTTAATGGTCCACATGGTCCGCGAATCATGTTTTTCACTACTATGTTGTATAGTTCCGGATCATTTTGTGGATTGGGAAATTCAGCTTGGATGATTTTGTCGATATCCGTGGGATAAATTTTATCGTGTAGCCATATGAGATTGTGTGAGTGAGGTAATCCTCGTTTTTGCCACTCGATTGTATACATCCAGCATCTAACGGTTCCAAAGATGTGGTATTTTGTGATGACTTCAATAAATCTTATTTGTTTTTGTCGAAAAACTCGGGCTATCATGTCGTGTCGATCCATGGAGGTTTGTCAGTATTTTAGTTGTTCTTTGATTTCTGACCATGATGAGTTGCATGTAAATGTTATGAAGAGATCAGGTCGTCCATATTTTCTTACGTAGGTCATGGCATCTTGAGTATATTCGTGCATATGTCTTGGACTTCCTATGTATGATGAGCAGAGCTCGGATTTTTCACGGCAAAACAAAACACTAGCGTAATTTAGCCAGTGCTTGAAATATTATTTTATCGACACCTATCGAGTCTTACTAGAGTATATGACAGGTATTGCCTCAGTACATTTTTTCTTTTTTTATTCGATGGTACACCTATCAGTGTGAATGTCAAAATTTAAAAACTAACAAACGTGCGAAAATTTCGGAAAACAGGAGACTTACTAGAGCTCAAAATTAATATTTTTGACCAGTCTAAGGTGACCTACTGGGGGTTAGAAGGTTGTGCATTAATTACCGGACATCCTGTATAAGTAATAAAATAACTTTTCATTTTAGCTTTGCCATAGTCGAGCAACAAAGAGGTAGGTCTGCATGTACAACTTAGAACGAAGTAACTATACCACCTCATTTAAAATGATAGAAACGACTGCAAATTTCATCTCACATGACATATGACATTCACACTTTAACTGTCATTTCATTACGTATAAAACGTAAATTGCATCTAGGTATTATTTATTTCGCAACGCATTGAATCCGACGTGTTGGATATACGTATAATAACTTAATATTGCAAGGTATCAATTAATACAAAAATGAGTAATGTACAAGATCGGATCAAAACGTGGATTGAAAATCACCCTGAGTTAGTCTATAATGAAGTGACCTCCACTATATACTGCTCTATGTGCGATATGCATCTAAAACTGAAGAAATGCAATATTGAGAATCATGTGAAAAGCAACCGCCACAATTACCGTTCGGGGCAACCAAATAGGAAACATCAATTTTATTTCGATTTAATTATTTTTCTTATTTCATGCAACATACCATGGGCAACAGTCAACAACAATAATTTTCGTCATTTTTTTAACAAGTATTTATGTTGCGACTGCTCTATGACTTCTTTACCGGACGAATCGACCCTGCGAAAAATTTATTTAAATCTCGTGTACAAAAAAACTATACAGGGTATAAGAGAGGTAAACAAAACCAATTATTTGTGGATATCTATAGACGAAACACCAGATTTCATGGGAAAATGTGTGACAAACGTGGTGATTCGGTCTTTGCAAAAAAATTGTTCTAAGCAATTTTATCTTTTGGGGTCGAAGGTTTTAGAGAAGGTAAATGGGGAAACAATAGCAAACCTAATAATAAACCAATTAAAATTTTTGTTTCAAAATTCTTTCAATGATAACGTAAACAATTTGCTTTTACTTTGCACAGATAGTGCCGCATATATGCTTAAAGCCGGTCGTATTTTAAAAGCAACGTTTCCTCGTATGAAACACATTACGTGTTTAGCTCATGGTCTGCACCGGGTTGCCGAAGAAGTGCGTGATAATTTCAAAGGTGTGGATGGGTTGATATCGAATGTCAAAAAGATATTCCTAAAATCTCCAGAGCGTGTACGCCTTTTTAAGGCAAAACATCCGTCCATTCCCCTACCTCCCGAGCCAATTATCACCAGATGGGGAACTTGGATATCTGCTGCGGTATATTACGCTCAATACTATGAGCAAATACGTGATGTCGTCTCCATACTTGCTAATGACTCGGCAGCTATAAGAGCTGCAAAAAAATGTTTTTAAACACGCAAACTACGACCGGAGTTAAATTTCATTCGCGACAACTACGAAGTAATAGCCTCTTCAATAGAACAATTGCAATGTTCGACTTTATCCATTGCGGAATCCTTCCTCATTCTGGATACTGTTCGTTGCTACGTAAACTGGAGTAAACTTTTACCAGTGATACGTAAATTTTAAGCCGTGCTCGAACGAAATCCTGATTACGAAATTTTAAGAGACATATCTGAAAATATTACCCGAACTGATAATGAATTCTATAAATTTGCTCCCTTGACGTCAACTGAAGTTGAACGTACATTTAGTGTACATAAATGGATTTATAGTAATAAACGCAACTGTTTACTCCCAGAGAATGTTGAAAAGATAATGATCATCTACTCCTATCCTATTACCCAAATAAAATGTCTTGTGCTGCTGTGTGTACTGACGTAGATTTTGAAGAAGAAATTGCGTCTGTTTCTAATATATAGTAACTTTATACAAATGTTTTTATTAGTTTTATTACATATTAATTTTATTTGGTGACTTTTATTTCTTCTAGTTCTGAATTATCGATATCGATAAAATAATATTTCAAGCACTGGCTAAATTACGCTAGTGTTTTGTTTTGCCGTGAAAAATCCGAGCTCTGATGATGAGGGTAAGATTACCATTGTTCCAATATCGTCAATATTGCCGTCATTTATGATCGCATCTCGAAGGTGGATGTATTCTTCTGTGCGTAGTTTCTTCTGATTCAGTCTTATGTAAAGCATCCGTTCTGCTTCTATTTTTGCGTGCATATCTACCAGAAATTGTTGGAATAAACGGCGAGTGTTGAGAATGTGATTGTATATTTCATTGTCTCTGATCATTAAGCGGTAAGCATAGAACTCCTTGGAAGTGACTTTTTTGTTTGTTTCTATGCCTGTTTTAGGATGAATTTGTTTTATATTGAAATGATAACCATCCTCTCCGTGCAGAAATATTAACGGATATTGAAGAGCATCATATGAACGGTGTGTCTCTGCAATGCGTTGTAGTCCTTTTCTTCTTCGTTGTACAATTATGTCACGGCTTGTATTTTCATTGTCCACAATTACGATGGCGACTTCATCTATCTGAGGTGCATTAAATCTACGTTCGTGTTCTCCACGTGGTCTTTTATCGGCTCGAATTACAATTTTATAGTCATCAGAAATCATGCGGTCTAGTGTTGTTTTGAATATGTAAATCAGTTGATTGTATTTGTGTAAGATCCTCTGTACATCTTGGATTATTTCGCGTTTCAATCCAATAAAATTTGTACATCGTTGATCAATTTCGTTTTCTTCATTTCCGATGAAATATACTTGCAGAAATTTATAGTCATCGTTAGGCATTGGTAGTAACGATCCAATTTTGTGATAAGTTTGCCCTTGAATTAAAAATACATATTCAAATTTGTCTCTATTAGTGTCAGTCGAAGTAACACCGAAAGAAGTCATTTGAAAGCAGGAGTTGTATGATCTTATATTTTGAAGAAAGTGTTTTGATTCTGGTGTTTCCCCGGTCATGTAATGTAGAAATTCCTGTGGAGGAAGTGGTGGTAATCGAATTTTTCCATTCATGCAACAGAGACCTGGTGTTTCTTTACTGATTTTTTTCGCGTGGCAAAATTGGCAAATGTTATTCATTTTTCCGATCACAACATATTTATGATCGTAATATTTCTTCGTCGGTTCGTAGTGGAATGCTTCCTTTGTTAGATTATCTTTTAAAATGCTCGATTCTTCAATACTTTTATTTTCTTTTCTTTCTTCGCTTTTTCCGCTTCTCAGGGTGCTCATTCTGGTTCGTTGATTTTGTAAACGTGCTTCGCGCTCTTCTTCCGTTTCATTTCTTCGATTTTCTTTTTGTTTCCGCCGTTTCGCTGCAGAACTGGCAAGATCTCCACCTCTTTTACGTCTAGGCATTGTATTCTGTAAAATATAAATTAAATGAACATTTTATAGACAAATATATTGTTACGTAAACGTGGAGCACGTTGAGACAAAGAAAAAAAAAATATTTAATCTTCAAGCGGTCGCGCGATATTTTGTTTACGGCCAAAGTATATAGAAGGCATCGATTCAACGCCGCGCGACTACTTGAAAGTTAAGGAAATTACAATTAAAAGAAAAAAAAAAAAAAAAAACCATTAGAATTAATTAAATACACTATTAAAAATACTCACATTTGATATTTCACAATAAAGGCTCACAGATAACTTTTTTCTTCTTCGCTTCGAAATCGAGAATTAATTAAACACACTATTAAAAATACTCACACGTGATACTTCAAAATAAAGGCTCACACAAAGATAATTTCTTTCTTTTTCGTTTCGAAATCGCTTGTTTCGCTGTTCAAATCAAACTAACTCTGGCGGGTGACACCGGGCTCTTATATATTCAGAAAGCTAGGCTCTAGGATATTCGAGAAAGTTGGCGCTAGGATATTCGAGAAAGTTTGGGAATAATCGTTCGTTTAAGTCCATATTGTGTACAATGAATGAAATTCAACTATTCGACAACAGATGGCGCCACTTTGGACAATGAATGAAGTTCAACTACTCGACAACAGATGGCGCCACTACACTTACTTTCCGAGTTGAAGGGTTGGAAAAGCCCTTATATCTTTAAAGACACACCCTTTAGGTTAAAACGGGAACTTTCTTGTTCGAGGGGGAATAAAGGGCTATCACACTATATAAGTCCCTTTATCGTGCTGGGACTCCTTTTAAAGTTTTATCGGCACGCACATTTTCTCAACTTAGTTTTATTATATATAATGATAATTTTCTATGGTTTCAACTTCCCAAAGATCGCTCGCTATTTAGCGATAAGATAAGACCTCCAAATATTTTTACTTACCTCTACTTTTAATGTTTGTAACATTGATTTATTATGTATTCTACTAGATGTTACATCTAGAACAAATTTTGTGCGCTATGTTTGGCGGTTGACAAGTATGACTGAATCAAAGAGTAGTATAACCTTGTAGTGAGTTTCACTGCCACTTTTGTAGCATTGATGTAACTTGTATCTGCTGTTTCTTTATTCTGAGGTTTACATCGCTATCTGTATACCTATTGGAAGGAAATAACATATAATTGGTCTGATTTTAATTTGAAACTGAGCAGGATGTGACGTCATACTTTTTCCCAATTGATTATCAAGTCCATGTTAAATATATAACTAAAAGAAATTCCTTTACGATAAAATGATACATAAAGCGATTAAGCGATATGTCTATCAAAATTACTTACAATCTATTTGGATATTATTTTGATGACAAATGAAGATCATATTAATAAAAAAATCGTAACAAAAAAAGAATTTAAAATTAGAATACTTACCACTTTTGTACGAGTATACGTTTAGGAGGATATAAGTACCTACAGATTGCTGGTTGTACAAAATATTTTTAAAAAGATGGAAAACTTGAGTAGGTATACAAACCGGCCAAGTGCGAGTCGGACTCGCGCCCTTAGGGTTACGGTACATCACACTATTTTAAAATCATCGAACATTGCTGTAACGAAAAGAAAATTGGAATGAGGGTCAAAGTTTTTTTTTGCAAAATATTTATTTTTGTGATTGAACAACAAATTAACGATTTTTGGACTTTTTCATTTACTCATGCTGTAAGCCACTTTTTTGCCAATATTCATGATTCTAGGTCTATGGGAAGTACCTTATTAGGTTGGGTTGGGTTCAATGCCTTAAAGTGTTATAAAATAAGGCTTAAATGGCCGTATCTTTGGATTGAGTTGACTTCGAAGCTAAATTTTTTTACAGCTTCAAGAGACCGCAGATACACGTTTTGATGTAAATTTCAACTTGATAGCTCCACGCGTTCCTGAGAAAAAGGGTCTTGACATACACACAGACAGACAGACAGACAGACAGACAGACAGACAGACAGACAGACAGACAGACAGACAGACAGACAGACAGACAGACAGACAGACAACAAAGACAAAGTGATCCTAAAGTGTTCCATTTTTCCTTTTGAGGTATGGGACCCTAAAAATAGGCTGCACTTCAAATGTAGCTTCAAATCTGTGCGGAAATAGAAGTCCCGTATAATATGAGTTCCCATATAAACCACTTTCTTTCTCTCTGCACACTCTAAAGGACTAGATACAAGAACTGGTTTCCAAGAAGGAGCAGAACTTTCATTTTCCTGTTGCATTAGCAAATAGCAAGTAAAACCTTTTTCCCCGGTCTGACTGTTTTGAACTGGTCACGTCTGAAAATATGGATACATTTAATGTGACAAAAAGATGTATCCAAGACTTTACGCCTTGGTAATAGAGCCGTGGCTACATGTTTTGTCACATTATATGTATCCATATTTTCAGACGTGACTGGTAACCGTCTCTGTTTCGGTACGGCTGAGGGGGGCGTGCCTGATTTATTACCGGTGGTGACTGTACTTTTACTATTACCGGTGACTGTACTTTTAAATATTTGTCAAATAGATAATATTGTATTACTACTCAATTCAATTGTAATGTGGAACATAACGACTTAGAACAGTCGTTATGTTCAGTCGGGACCCATTCTCGGGTTGCATGATCCGATCTAAATTTACTCAGGGTCCAGACTCTGGACCACGCCTTTATCAATAAACAGCAAGGACCCTATGGACTCCAGAGGGTCCTTGCTGTTTATTTATAAAGGCGTGGTTTAAGGTATCCATATTTCCAGACGCGATTGTACCGTCTCCTCTGTTTCGGTACGGCTGAGGGGGGCGTGCCTGATTTGTTACCCGAATTCGCGACGCAAAGGAGAGTAATGGTTTTGTTTGGGTATTTGTTGCAAGTGATCCGTACGTCAGTTGATTGTTCAAGTGTTACTAAAGACGTGGTAGTAATCAAAATTCGATTATATGACGACGAAAGATATCATTGCATCGATAGGAATCTGAAATCATTGCAGACAGAGAAGCAAACCATATTACTTTCGGGTAACCGGACTTTTTACCCTATTTAGACACTGCTGCATCGACATTGCCGGTTACCTGCAAAAAATGTATGACCGGAAGTAAGTTATTCAAAATGGCAGCCAATATTATTTATGTTATGTAGTGTCCGCTTATAATTAAAAAAAAAACATAAAGTTGGTTATAAACCACACTCAAATTCCAAATTTACACTCAACATTTACAGTCTTATGCCTAATTAAAAGCAAATAGATAAAAAAAAAATAATAATAACTTATCTTTTTGAAATATCCGAGAAAATTAATAACTACATATTTTATTAAGTGGACAATATTGTATTTCTACACAAATAAATTGTAATGTGGAACCACAGATCTGTGTGTGGAACATAACAACATTAAACAGCCGCAGCCGGGACCCATTCGTGGGAGTCCCAACTTGGCACGCGATCCGGTCTAAATTTCCTCAGGCTCCTGACTTCACTCGTATATTTATTAAGGCGTCGTATAAGTAATGGTCTAAGAGCTGGCTACGTCAGATGTGACACAATAATGAGAGCAATGAAACCGGTCTAGTTGGACTGCTTTACCATCCTTATTGCTAGATCCGGGCATCTGGCAGCTTTTAATGGGTGGAGGGCAGAGTGACAGACCAACAAAGTTTTCAAGTTGAAAAAAGGTAATACCAAAATAGGTAAATAAAGCCAAAGTTGTGTCATTTACTCGTATAGAGGACAGGGCCTATATTTTCAACAGAACCTTCTGGATGTGATATAACCTAATTAATTACATAATTTCCCATAATATTGCATTAAACCCAGAACTCTAGGATTTGTTTTCTTCAAGTTACTTGAGTTCTTTGACCTCCACCACTTTACAGCTGCCAGATGTCCGGATCTAGATATAAGCATAGTATAGCAAACTAACTACAGGGGTTTCGTTGCTCTCATTATTGTGTCCACCATGTGAGACCATGGAGGATTTGAGTACGATGCTCGATGACCTCAGTAAAGCCTCCGAGCGAGTTGGTCTAAAGATGAACATGGATAAGACGAAAATCATGTCACATACCCATGTAGCACCAACTCCCGTTACAATCGGAGACTTTACACTCGAAGTTGTGAACGATTATATTTACTTAGGATATACTGTCCAGTTAGGTAGATCCAACTTCGAGAAAGAGGTCAATCGACGAATCCGACTCGGTTGGGCAGCGTTCGGGTAGCTACGGCACATCTTTTTGTCCAATATTCCGCAGTGTCTCAAGACGAAAGTCTTTGACCAGTGTGTGTTGCCAGTGATGACATATGGTACTGAAACGTGGTCGCTTACAATGGGCCTCATAAGGAAGCTCAAAGTCACCCAAAGGGCAATGGAGAGGGCTATGATTGGAGTCTCTCTGCGTGATCGCATCAGAAATGAGGCCATTCGCAGCAGAACCAAAGTAACCGATATAGCCCTCCGAATCGCTAAACTAAAGTGGCAGTGGGCGGGGCACATTGCTCGTAGAACCGATGGCCGTTGGGGCGGAAAGGTTCTCGAGTGGCGACCACGAACCGGAAGGCGCAGCGTGGATAGACTCCCCGCAAGATGGACTGATGACCTGGTGAAGGTCGCGGGAGTCCGCTGGATGCGGGTGGCGCAGGACCGGTCATTGTGGCACTCTTTGGGGGAGGCATATGTCCAGCAGTGGACGTCTTTCGGCTGATATGATGATGATGATGATGATTATTGTGTCATATCTGACGTGGCCAGCTCTCCCTCTACGACTATAAGAGAATACATACAACAGTTCTCTCGTTGGTATAAGCCGAGCACCAACCCCTCCTTCCGTCTCCTCTAAGAATCCCCTAGTAGGTAAACTGACTTACTTACAGTTCTACAACGAAATCATCCTTAATTACCAGGTTTGACCTAGTTACATATACATACATTGAGATGTCTCTATCTTATCATCACCTACCATATCGTGTAAATTAAATATTGGTGCGTCAAACAAATGAAAAAATTATTTAAATTGTATTAGTAGCTCGAGAAAACTTCGGCAGGGAGTTTATTAAGCCGAAGCGTTAGGAGCAGTTGAATTCTTCTAATACCGCACAACGCACAATGCATGACCATTTAGATTCCCGATTATGAGAATGATTGTATTTATTTCTTTATCTACACTCATATTGTAAGTTCTCTAAAACGTGTTCGAAAACGGTAGGCAATGGCTAGCATTACCACGACCGATTTTACTATGATAAGCTTTTTATCCGTAGCAGTAACGTAAATTTTAACTTTTCATGCTCAATTATTGATGTGCTATGAGTTTTGATAACATAATGTACACCTGCACCCTCCCGGGGATCCGCCGACAGCCCGACACGCGCCCGCGCGACCGCCGGCACAATCGAGTTGGCCATGGTGGCGGTGCGATGGCGGCCATTCTATGGTTTCCAAATAAGGCATTTAGAATAAATAATATGAGTGTAGATAAAGCAGTGTATGCAACTGTACGTAATTAGACCTTAAAACACTCGTGTGATCTTATTATGAAATTCGCCTGCGGCTCATTTCATAAAACCACACTCATGTTTTAAGGACCCTTATTACGTAACAGTTACATAAACTACTATTATTTTATTGTATTATTTCAATTACTTACACAGCATCTTCTATACATATAATAAAGCTGAAGAAGGTCTGTACATGGAAGATAATCGAAAAAAAGTTGGCTGGGGATACTTAGAATCGATAACAGAATACGTTCCAACAATTTTTTGAATTTTTGTCTGTTTATCTGTTTGTCTGTTTATTTGACCGCGCATCACGTGAAAACGACTGAACGGATTTTGATGAAATTTTGTATAGAGATGGTTTGAGTCCCGGGAAAGGATAATATATAGTTCCGAAAATCAACCCCGGTGGGGGTGAAAATGGGGTTGAAAGTTTGTATTGAGAATTTTTAACCGCTGAAACGATTTAGATAGAAATGAGTATGGAGATAATTTGAGTCTCGAGAAATGTCATAGGATAGTTTTCAAACCCTTGTGGGGGTGAAAAGGGGGTTGGAAGTTGGTATGAGGAATTTTTTACCGCTGAACTGATTTAGATGAAAATTTATCTCTATACCTGAAACTATTTTCGTCTTCAAAAAAGCCCCCCCCATCTCACTTTAGAACCGTAGGTCCAAAAAATTTGAAAAAAATATTGTAAGTGAAGCCTGAAAGGTACTTTCAATAAAAACTATCTATCTATACAAATATAATAAAGCCGAAGAGGATCGAAAGTCTGTTCATGGAATATATTCGAAAAAAAGTTGGCTGGGGATACTCAGAATCGATAACAGAACAAGTGCCAACAATTTTTAGAATTTTTGTCGTTTATCTGTTCGTCCGTTTATTTGACCGCGCACCACGTGAAAACAGCTGAACAGATTTTGATGAAATTTTGTATATATGTAAATTTCGTATGAGGTTTGAGTCCCGGGAAAGGATAATATATAGTTTTAATCCCGAAAATCAACCCTGGAGAGGATGAAAATGGGGTTGAAAGTTTGTATGGAGAATTTTTAACCGCTGAAATTCGCGCTCTGTGACTGCGGAATCGAGGACCAGACTATGGAGCACATCATACAGCGGTGTCCACTCCGCGCATACCCAGGAAGCCCAGAAGACCTGATGGAAGTGACGCCCGACGCTGTGCAATGGTTGCAAAATTTTATAAAATCCTCCAAAAATTCCAAAAATTTCAAAAATTTAAAATCCTCCAAAAATTTAAAATCCTCCAAAAATTTCATAAATTTCATAAACTTCAAAAATTTTAAAAACTTTAAAAATTTCAAAAATTTCAAAATATTCAAAAATTTCAAAAATTTCAAAAATTTCAAAAATTTCAAAAATTTCAAAAATTTCAAAAATTTCATAAATTTCAAAAATTTCAAAAATTTAAAAAATATGAAATAAAATTAAATAACATAACTTCGTACCCAACCGAGTGTTTCACGACACTCACGTATTTAATTTTTCTCTGACGTTCATTTAGTGCAGTGTATGGTGCTTACATTGAAGAACAAATATCATGATCTACACCAATATCATAAATCCTCTATTCCGCGTTCGGAACCGCATCTAATTACCACCATTACGAGTATTGCAACCAGTAACGTAACATTAGTGTATTATCTGTGACAGTGTGGTAAAAATGTATGAAAATTCATTACCTACGGTAACGTAATGAATATCCGCCCCCCCCCCAACCGCCGGCTCGCCCCCCGACCACCGGCGCGATAAGGTTTGGTCATGGTGGTGTAATGAAACCATTAGAATGACCGCCATGGATTTTTAATATATGTGTGTAGATAAAGCAGTGTATGCTTCTGTAGATAATTAGGCCATATTACGTAACAGTTTACGTAATATGGCCAGTTACGTTAAGTCACCCAAAGGGCAATGGAGAGGGCTATGGTTGGAGTCTCTCTGCGTGATCGCATCAGAAATGAGGCAATCCGCAGCAGAACCAAAGTAACCGATATAGCCCTCCGAATCGCTAAACTAAAGTGGCAGTGGGCGGGGCACATTGCTCGTAGAACCGATGGTCGTTGGGGCGGAAAGGTTCTCGAGTGGCGACCACGAACCGGAAGGCGCAGCGTGGGTAGACCCCCGCAAGGTGGACTGATGACCTGGTGAAGGTCGCGGGAGTCCACTGGATGCGGGTGGCGCAGGACCGGTCATTGTGGCACTCTTTGGGGGAGGCTTATGTCCAGTAGTGGACGTCTTTCGGCTGATATGATGATGATGATGATGATGACGTAACAGTTACATAAACTACTATTTATCTCTTTTTAGGGTTCCGTAGTCAACTAGGTTATAGTTTCGCCATGTCCGTCCGTCTGTCCGCGGTCTAGCTCAGTTACTAGCACTAGAAAGCTGAAATTTGGTGAGATCTGATAAGAACTGTCAATAAAAACTATATTGAATAAAATCGGTTTAGCCGTTTTTGAATTATCAGTCAAAAACGCATAGTGAAAGGAAGTGCCGGATAGTAAAATGACGTAAGCGCCGCCAAATATCCCTTAATAAACGACCTTTTGAACGGATGTTTTGTAACAGGGCGGCATCAACGAAACTCTACACTGAGCATAGCCTGACATGCTCTTGGCCGGTTTTTTTTTGCATTGTTATCCCGGAAATCACCCCTTAAGGATTACTAATTCCAATTCAAGAAAATCCCCAGCCAGGTTATACGTAGCCTATAAAAATTCAACGTCTAAAAGGAGGGGGTAGCCACTACACTCGATTGAGTTAAATTTGCATGTGTCATGACCCCCCCCCCCCTCCAAGTGCACATGAAATAGAAAAACACATTTCTGCATTTGTGACCCCCCACCCCCACCCCAATTTCAACCGCGCCTGTTCTTACCTTTCATGCTTAGACTGATTTGACGGAAGGATCGATTTGGATGATATTTGCCGAGGACATGAACGTATAAATACAAAAGTGGTCCTGTAT
The DNA here is from genome assembly GCA_947086415.1 of Pammene aurita. Taxonomy (NCBI): domain Eukaryota; kingdom Metazoa; phylum Arthropoda; class Insecta; order Lepidoptera; family Tortricidae; genus Pammene; species Pammene aurita. The sequence continues at coordinate 14,027,851 of OX352292.1, read as the reverse complement.
CGTCCGATATACACCTATTACTCTATGTCGTTTAAATCAAGCCAAAAAAATTAATATGATAAAAAAAAGTATTCATTTTTGAGTGTACGAGTTAGTTTCATTTAGTGGTAAATGTAAAATATTTTATTAGGACGACTGTCTTCTAGCGTATCCATCTGTCAACTTTACTTCAAGTTCCACCTCCAGGGTAGCGGGAGAGAAATTAGGGGTGAATTAGACGCTTACTGACACCGACCGAATTCCACGCGGGCGGAGCCGCGGGCACAGCTAGTTGCAGTAATAAAACCAAGGCACTGTGACCTACAAAACAATATACAAGTACTTAAAACTAGTTCGATTTAGGCGACGAAACTGCGTGACTGACGTTGCGTCGTCTGATCTGGTGTAGGATTTGGCGGAGTGTCTGGGAACCCGAATTACGACTCCCTTCGGCCAGAAGTCTGCATTGGCGATGGTGTCCTGCAGCGCTTGCGGTACGCACACCACAAACGAGCCGAAGTGCACGTAATGTCGGGACCGCAGCTGGTGCTCCAATGGTGCGAGCAGTGCGATACAACACACACGTGACATAACACGACATGACATGTTCTTGATTAAAATAGCAGTAGCGGTATAGGCACATATAAATATTGCAGTTTACAGTACTCCCTCTTTATTTGCAAAGCCATGTACGTACATTCAGTCGTTCTTGTATACCCACGTCATCACCTAATATCATAATGCAGATCACAGTTGGCAGCTTTACCAACGTCCGGTGATTTGTCATCTTCGTTTTTTACTACATTTGTTCAGCCAGTCAATTGCTCACGGTGTTATCTAAGAAAAACCATTTACGTCACTGGTTACCTACTGCAAAAAAATGCCTTTTCTTATCACGTGACTAATTTACTAAAAAATTGCACATATAGTGACTGCTATGTAAGCTATATTAAACACCTACTTTTTTATACCACGACGATGGCAAACAAGCATACGGCCCGCCTGATGGTAAGCAGTTACTGTAGTCTATGTACGCCTGCAACCCCAGAGCAGTCACATGCGCGTTGCCAACATTTAAGAACCTATACATTATTTTTTGAAGGACCTCATACCGTAGCCCGCTGGGACAAACTCGGCAGAGTTTATTCCACAGCCGCAGCGTTCGTGGAAGGAAATTCCTCTTAAACCGTACAGTGCGGGACCCTTTAGGCTCCAAGGTGTGAGGATGAACACCCTGCCGTCGGCGAGCGGTGCGGTAATAAAAAGCTGCCGTGAGCATCATAGGCCATAGCAAACAGTTCTTCAGAGCACAACCCATTGTACAAGCGATAGAGCACACATAAGGAGGCAAAGTCTCTCCTTAGACTCAAAGGTTCAATATCGCTTACTTAAACCATAATTTTAGATTTATCATCAGCATCACCTGATGTAAGCTAATCTCTGAGCTAATTCAGCTGCTGATTGTACTGTGCATAACTTTTTTTCTCTTTTGAATGTACTGTAAATTTAATATTAGATATATTAGATCGGAAACAATGAAATTAGATGCAAAGATTGGAATTCGCTAGACCAAATTGTATCTTAGATTATATAAATAAAAATTATTTAGAATTATTTTTGATCTCAATGTTGCAAATTTACATCTAATTGTCCAAATGTACCTACTGAAATCTTCATCTGTTTTAAAAATTACTAACGTTCAAATGTATTAGCAGTTTTATCTAAGTAACTCAAGTAATTAATCTGAAGATATCGCTATTAACTTAACTGAGGTCACGTTCTGGGAATCACTTTCACAGTCTGATGCAACGACGCGGCTGTCCTATCGTCAGTCAATATAGTCTAGGAGCCTTTACGTCAAAATATATTTATTCCTTTGTACAGTTTTAAGATTAGTAACATTTAGGTAATCTTAGGAAGTTAGTACAGTAATATACAATAAGTATATATATATATATGGAGTGTAAAAGGATTTGTTTGATTATTGAAGTGCAGACATAATAATAATTTTACTTAGAGAAAAAATATATATTGTATATACTTACCTAATAAATTTACTCAAATAGTGCATATGATTATGAATTTAAATTTTCTTGGTACATACTCGTATACCTACCTTACCTCCTAACTCCTAACACTTACGGTCGCCGGCCGGCAGTCGGTAGCGCGCCGCGTAGCGACAAGTCACGGATCGGTTCTCTAACACTTTTAGTGCTTGAAGATGGAGACCTATTAGGTTTAACGTAATAATGTCACGCGTAGTGACTAAATATACGTGGGTGAAACTGGAATTCTTTTCAAATACGAATTTGGTGTTAATTAATAAGTTACATACACAATTCCACATATATTTATCTACTTTAAAAAAAACTTCTAAACTGCACTCTATCTCTTGGCCTATACAACACACATCTCACCGTATCGATACTCAGGAATGTAGACGACATTGCCACGCTCCAAGCACGTGCCTTCAAAACATCATTCAATACTAAACTCTAACTTAAACAACATAGAGTTCGATTTCTTATCTTCTGTAACTAGCTTTACTAAAACAATGGAATCTGAGCGCTATCACAGTAAGTCAAGGTCGAGTTTCTGATAAATTTTATGAAGTTAGCTCATTATGACAATGAAGTAGTATTGAGGAAGTCGGTTTAAATTTTCATTCATGCTTGAAAGTGCAAATATAAGGTCGCGTAGTACTACACCGATAGCGCGTTATGTGCGTAGTTTACGAAGTGACACAAGGTTAATGATCTAATGTGTGTTGGTAGTTATCATTAGCACTACTACTACTATCTTTAGTCTCCGTATTGTCACGTGTGTTTCAATAGTTTCGAATAATGTCCGTAAGACACTGAGAACATGTCATCATTCTTTTATACTTCATATATTCAAAAAACTTACACTACCAATGGAATTTGATGTAGTTTTAGAGATAAGACAAGACAAACATACTCATTTAAACTCACACTATTTTCACTCATTTTTAGGGTTCCGTACCTCGAAAGGATAAAACTTTCAACGGCCTCCTAGCCCAGTCGGTAGTGACCCTGCCTTCGAAACAGGAGGTCCCGGGTTCGAATCCTGGTCAGGGCATTTATTTGTGTGTTTATCACAGATATTTGTTCCTGAGTTATGGGTGTTTTCTATGTATTTAAGTATTTATACATATTTATCTATTATATATATCGTCGTCTAGTACCCATAACACAAGCCTTATTGAGCTTACTGTGGGCCTAGGTCGATTTGTGTAAGATTGTCCTATAATATTAAAAAAAAAAAAACTTCTAAGCCAACTCAATCAAAAGATACAGCCGTTAGTCCCGCAAATTTTCGAAACTCTTAACAGAATCAAAACCTACAGGGTACTTCCCGTGAACTCAGAATCTTGAAATTTGGTACGAAGCAACGTCTTATAGCACAGATAAAGGAAAAATTGCGAAAACCGTCAATTTTTAGTTACATCATATAATAAAACTATTTTTAATAATTTTTAAGTTACTACCTACCCCTTTCCTCATGAACGCGTAGAGGTATTTATTTGAAATTCATAGCGCACTGCGCTAATATTACTCTGCGTCCGTAGGAATAAGGTGTTTGACAACCCTACACGTGATCCCTGGGTGGTGCTAAAAGAGTATGATAGTCTATTATTATTTCTTATGTAGTCTTGGCGTAATTCAGCAAACCTTCCAGTATGGTGTGCTACGATATGCGGCTCGTGTCATACTCGTTAGATGCGTTACTGAGATAAGACAAGGATTTATAAAATGATTACACATATGTATGTTATCGAAACAGGTGCTAACCTAAAAGATTACATGACAGCTGCACTAGAGGTGAACGCCCTCAAATAGTCGTAAGATATTAGTATTTTCCTAAAGCAATCATTCGACGTAGCCACAGATAACCTCAACCACTAGAATAGATGATCATAAGTACAACTCGAGGTCATCACTTATAGGCGCTCCCATACTAATTTAGCATGAGAGCGCAACCGCTTATTTCAGTTGAGTTAACGTTTTTGATCATTACTCATGTGAATGAAAAATATCCACAAAAATCAAGTAATAAGGGTAAACCTGGATTGTTATACTACAACATGGTGTATAACAATCCAGAATCCTATTGAAATGTGCTGTTCGAATCGTAGAAATTTACGAACAAAATTGAGCTTATGTGTGTTGGCTTGTAAAAGCTGAATGATAAGGTGTCTGTGTAGTCTGTGGTCGTTAGCAGACCATTTACCACACTAACCTGTATGGAAAACTATTCGTTTTTAGTTCTTAGTAAAACCTACTCGTATATAAGGTGTTTTTAATGGACATCCTGATCACTTCAATCCTTTTCGAACCTAATGCCAATACAGCCAATATTGCAACTAAACTTGTATCTTTATAAAATTTTAACAAAAATAACTAAGTTTTTTCTAAGGGTGCGTGGCAGCAGCAGCAGTATGCTGAGGGTGTTGGCGGAGCGCCTGGACTGCCCGCTAACCAAGTACTGGGTGGAGGTGGTCATTGGCAGGACCAGGTAGTAAATAAAATATTTACTACCTGCTCCTGCCAGAGGAACATCACTATAACTAGTACATTACTACAGAGGCCGTGAAGTAGGGGGTTGCCGGCCGAGTACATATAGACAAAGGAAAGAAAGGAAAGGAAAGGAAAGTCACGAGGCTGGCAACCCCTTTTCACGCCGAGGTATGTATAGTGCTTTTCTCAAATATGCAATGAAATAAATAAGAAACTTATCAAAATTTTTTTAGGATATAAGTGAGGCAATACTGTACTCGTAAACTTGTATTAATAATATAATGTATGTTGTATGTACTTCAAACACCTTCGTACTTAGGTTTTTAACTAAAATGATACAAAGCTCAATAAGCCACAAACGTACAACCAAAATTTGCATTAATTTCTAGAAAACAACCAACGTTCCCACTAATACGACTAAGTATATGTTCATCTTGTTATTAATGAATTATCCTACCAACAAACTACAACAATTTTGATTAATTAGACTTACCACGGAATCCAAAATATGCGTAAAAACTTTACGTTATGAAGTCTGGATTGCTAAATTCTGACTGCATTTCATTGTCACTGAAGGGCTTTTAAAAATGTATAACTATTACGTACGTCGGCTATTTAAGTATAATTTTCACTTGCATTTGAACAACACCTAGACCTAATTCACTTTTAATATACCTATAGCCAAATGTCACTGTTTTCAATGAAAATGCTTGATTTGTTGATTTAAATACAATAATCACTTTATTTATGCCTTTAAGATTTGAGAAGTTTCCTCGGTTCCTCCTGGATCCCATCGTCAGTACCTAGATTGACGAAAATTTGTCCTGAGAATCTAACTTGCTTAACAAACATAGCGAAGAGGACAAATCGCCAAACGTGAACTATGCGTCATTGAAGAGTTCCGCTCTGATCATCATCAGCAGTTCCACTTCATCAAATGTCACTCTTTTGAATGAAAATGCTTGATTTGTTGATAAAAATATAAAAATCACTATGTGTATGCCTTTAAGATTTGAGGAGTTCCCTCGATTCCTCATGTATCCCATCATCAGAACTTGAGCTTGACGAAAATTTGTCCTGACAATCTAACTTGCTTAATAAACACATCGTAGAGGAGAAATCGCCAAACGTGAATTATGCGCCGTTGAAGAGTTCCGTTCTGATCATCATCAGCAGTTCCACTTCATCAAATGTCACTCTTTTGAATGATAATGCTTGATTTGTTGATAAAAATACAAAAATCACTATGTGTTTGCCTTTAAGATTTGAGGAATTCCCTCAATTCCTTCGATTTCAAGATTTCGAAGGAGTAGGCTCTCAATTCGTCGGGATCTTTGTTTATGCAACTTTTGACATTGGAAATGTCTTTTCGTTCGTTCCAGTATAGGCCCCGATTTCACGAAAAAGTGCGATCCCCTTATAACTCGGAAAGTTGTAAAGATATGATATTCAAAAATGGCTCAAAAGACTCATATTTACGAGAGCTGTAAGATGCAAAAAGAATTTTTCGGGAAAATTAAAAAAGAAAATGTTATGGCCGGAATAGTGAAAAAAAGAATCAATTTTTTCCAAATTTTTGATTTTGTCATTCGATATTTTGGAAACGAAGAATGATATCAAAAATTTGAGAAGAACTCCTCCGGACAATTTAGTCAGCTACAATTTAAGCCAAAAAAAAGACGATCGGGTTAAGGGTCTGCCCTGTAGCCTAACCTTTTTGAAAAAAGTCAGAACGACATTTTTCACCTTATTTTTTTTTTAACTGACTTCAAGATTTCAAAAGAGGAGGTTCTCAATTCGGCGTGCATGTTTTTTTGTTTTGTTTTTTTTTTTTATGTTTGTTACTCCATAACTCCGTCATGGGGAATCGAGGTAACTCCTCAAATGTTAATGGCATGTACATGTAGTGATTTTAATCAACAAATCAATCATTTTCATTCAAAACAGTGACATTTGATTAAGCGGAACTGCTGATGATGATCAGAAGGGAACTCTTCAAAGACGTATAGTTCACGTTTGGCGATTCCTCCTCTTATCGAACACACATCGGTGTTTGTTAAGCAAGTAAGATTGTCAGGACAAATTTTCGTCAAGCTCAAGTTCTGTTGATGGGATCCATGAGGAATTGAGGGAATTCCTCAAATCTTAAAGGCAAACACATAGTGATTTTTGTATTTTTATCAACAAATCAAGCATTTTCATTCAAAAGAGTGACATTTGATGAAGTGGAACTGCTGATGATGATCAGAGCGGAACTCTTCAATGACGCATAGTTCACGTTTGGCTATTTGTCCTCTTCTCTATGTTTGTTAAGCAAGTTAGATTCTCAGGACAAATTTTCGTCAATCTAAGTACTGACGATGGGATCCAGGAGGAACCGAGGAAACTTCTCAAATCTTAAAGGCATAAATAAAGTGATTATTGTATTTAAATCAACAAATCAAGCATTTTCATAGAAAACAGTGACATATTGATGAAGTGGAACTGCGGCTGATGCCATAAACATATGAAATGTAAAATGAGAAAGGAATTCTTCAACGACGAATAGTTCACGTTTGACGATTTGTCCTCTTCGCTGTGTTTGTTAAGCAAGTTATTTCATTGTATAGAGTGCACCATCTACAATACTTCACCGGCTTCCCCCATTGAAGAAGTCGGTTTTTTTTTTGCTTAAAAATTATTTATATATGTGGCTACCATTTCTCGGGTTGACTACGGATTTGTAATGTAATAATTTTCTTGTACTTTGAACATTATTATATCCTGCTTATTAATCTAAAAATGAAATATGTATACTTAGGCGCCACGGCGACAATTATTCGATATGCGTGTGGAAATTTTTCGATTTGTTTGTTCACAGCAGAGTTGGGCACACTTGATTAAAATCGGTGATCAATTACTAATCATCGCTGATTGAATAATCGCTGATTAAATCATAACACAAAACAATCAAGTAATTTCGCCATGAGTAAATCATTAACGACGGGCGCTGATTGTAACTAAATTTCACATATTGAACCAGATACATATGTAGAAATTTTCATTATCCTAAATGAAAATGAAAATGAGAATGAGAATGAGAATGAGGATGAGAATGAAAATGAGAACGAGAACGAGATCGAGTACGAGAATGAGAACGAGAACGAGAACGAGAATTGGAATGAGAATGATAATGGGAATGAGAATGAGAATGAGAATGAGAATGAGAATGAGAATGAGAATGAGAATGAGAATGAGAATGAGAATGAGAATGAGAATGAGAATGAGAATGAGAATGAGAATGAGAATGAGAATGAGAATGAAAATGAAAATGAAAAGTGCATGTGGAAACCGCAGCTGTATGATAGCTGCCGTAACTGTAGCCGAAAACCGCGATAAAACCGAACAGGCCGTTTCAAAGTTAAATGGGAGCATTCATTTGTACACTCATACCAAAAACTAACAAAAAAATTGTCGATATTTTGGTAAAGGTAACATTTGCCACTGGCATTTACGCTTTTATTGCTCAATATTGAATCTGCACTATACAACTTAAGACGTAAGCGCCAACCGCCAAATGATACCTTCAGAAATATTGTCACAAATAGCCATTTATCCTAAATGTATATTATACTCACCTAGGTACCGCCTCTGTTTCGTCAGGGAAAAAGTGAAGGAGCTAGTAGCTACGCAAAATTAGTTTAACTAAGCATACTGTCTTACTAATGTAATCACTTCAGCTAATCATGAGTGAAACTAAAAATCGACATGATTTACTCATGTCGGTGGTCAATCAGATTCAAAAGCTCGTGATTGAATTCGTAATCATGTTCATATGATTATGAGTAACGTTCTCATTTTTAACTTTAGTTTCAATCACGTTAATTTTTGCCCAACTGGTTCACAGGCGTTATGTCGAGGATACTTATGTTAATCTAAGAATAAAATATTTATCATTCAACGTCGTAGTTTTATTTTATAACATTTTCCTTATCCAGACTTTCTCGTCGCTCAGCGACAATATTTTTCGAATTCCGTAGATTCATTTCCAATGTGCTCGATAGTCGTGTGAGGCACGAAATCTGTGAATTTTTTTTCATGTAGTTAATATATTATGGATGGTACAAGGAGGATCGATCTCTCTTATAGGAAAACGGCCGAAAAAGTGTCCAGCGGTAAGCACTAAACAATAGTTCCAAATATCTCCGGGTGGCGCTAGCTATAGTTCAGCATTTCAAATGAATTACCGATATTTATACTACATTACATATACTTACGAGTATATGACATTCTAAATAAAATTAATATTCAGAGTGTTTTTCTTCTCCGCAAATAATTATTTTGTAAATATGTATGGATTTGATTTTTTAATATCAAAATTAATTTAATCAAATTTAATATCACTGTGTGTGTCACGGCGCCATCAGTTTATCGCCTTTTGACGGACATTTTTGTAACATAGAGATTTATATCCTTCTTGTACCATCCATATAATATATATTCAGCGATTAAACAGCTGCTCCGATTTGAAATAACCGTTTTAGTTTTTTTGACAGCTCATAAGTTGTCAAAAATCTTAGAGAATTCAACCAACCGGAGTCGCCATTGACAGGCGTTCCCTCTGCCGAAAACATTTGACCAGTGATCATACACATGTATGGACTGACGTTTATCTGACGTAGCTATTTGAACGTTACGTACGAATAGCCATACATTTGACGTTACCCTCCCCCGCAAAAATCGGCAGACTATTTTGTATAGAGATGGCTTCTCCATCCGGGTTGAATTCTCGAAGTAAAAAATCGATGAAAAACGTGTGGAGTCCGTTAAATAAAATTTAGCTCCTCAATTAAAGTGGTTCTAACCATCATAAGTTTTAAAAATATTTCTAAGCGAAGGTAAATATGTATACAGTGTGAAAAAAAACTATGAGCCCTGGAGGGGAACTACCTTTAGTTTTACCTAAATCATGTTTGTTCACCTTGAATTTTCAAATGTCCCGTGTTTATAAGTACATATATAAAATTTTGCAAAGTGGTAATAAGGAAAACATTTTTCCTTAATTTTCTCATTTAACACAACCCACCAGTCTTTCTAGTTAACCATATAGGTAAACTATGGTAGTCACTCAGTAAATTACGAGGAAACGCATCCCTATCTAAAGAAAGATCTATCTTAATCTATCTTTATGACAACCTGATTCTTCGTAGAACTAAGGTGAGTATCAATAGAAAAGTAGATATAGGTAAACAAAGATGGCTGTCTGACAACTGCGTTTCTAAGCAAAAAAAAATCATTTGACACATGACATAAATTAGTTTTCACTGAAATATAAGTTACTAACGGATATTTTACAGAGTTCACTTGACACTGGACATTTCATACATAAAAGAAGTACTAAAGGAAAGATTAGCTTGAACCGTAACTGGCTTAACAATTAAAATCCGTGACTGTAGGTACTCGAAGTTATTGCACCTTCTAAAAATATGCATATAAATTACCTATGCATTTTCACGTTAAAATTCTTATCGTATAGTGAACGCCCGTAAAAGATGAGTAAACCTCCATTCATGATTTGGAAATATAGCTCGTGTTAATATGTGACTCAAGTCATGACATGACACGTGGAAGTGTGATGCGTGGCACATGACTGAAATGTGATTGAGTGCTGTTATACATTGCGATTGTATCAGTGAGTTTGGCACATCAACATCAACATTTACTAGGTACCTGCTTTTTTTAAATACTTTTATGTTGACAGTTTCAAAACCGGCCCTGAGGGTTCCGTACATTATACAATTGAAAGAGTCCGGTAACGATTTGAAAACGAAAATCGCTAAAATTGAAATAACGCACATGAATTGTATTTGATAAGATAGTTTGAAGTCTTGTTATTGCAAAAAAATACTTTTGGTATACATTTTTTATTATTATTAAATAATAAAAAATGTATACCAAAAGTTTTTTTTTCGGGTATTAACCCGAAAACTCAATTATTGCAGAGCTTGTTTAGTGAGGACGTTGATTCGTGCAATCTTATCGCTTGTTTTTTTTATTATTATTTGTTCTGCCCTCCAATATGTTTTATATTATCTGATTAAAGCACAAAGCCACGTTTAATTCCACATTTTAATTTTTATGAAATACTTCCCCATTTGACATTCCCATTAGGACCATCTAAACTTCGGCAATTTTTCATAAAATCGTTCTAGGTAAACATACTCTTGTTTAAAAAATATGTATGAAAATGAAAAAAACTGTTCCACTTATTCCTTAGACCAGTCAATTTCCAACATTTTTATGTATTTAATATACTACGAGTAGTTTGACATCATTTCAATCAATAAAAATCTTACTCTTTTCAGCAATCCTCTCTAAGCAAAAATCGCGAAACATCTGTTAGATTAAGGTGAATCATTTATAAATTCAACATAAAATAAAAAAAGTATTACACTTATACAGTTTAAAAAGAAACTATCTTTCAATATATGTACACGAACTAAAAGTAGCATTAATAGTTACTGTTAAATAGTATCGAAAAGTTGAGCGAAATAGAAAAAAACTCAAGTTTTTTTACTGGACTCTTAACAATCATTGTACATTGCTGTAAGTAACAAAAAGAAAAATTGTATTGATGGACAAATTTTGACTTTGCTTTGCTTTTTGTTTTTTACTTTGAGGACGCGATTAATTTACCAACTGCAAATAAACGTAATAGTAATCGCATTTCATTTGTGATGAAACAAGAAAAAACGATTTTGTGTCGTTTTCCTTTACTTTTGTTGTAAGACCTTTTTCCACTTGCCTAATTCTAGGTCTGTGGGAAGTACCCTATATAGGTTATCATTCCCCAACGATCAACGAAGTGGTAGAAAACCCTTATTTCAATGCTCAAATGGCCGTATCTTTGGATTGCGTTGACCTAGAAGCTTGATTTTTTATAGTTTCAAGGGACCGCACGAATAAGTATTTGATGTTAATTTCAACTTGGTGCCTCCACGCGTTCCTGAAAGGGTGAAAAAGGGTCTCGACAGGTAGACGGACAACAAACTGATCCTATAGGGGTCCCGTTTTTTTCCTGTTGAGGCACGGAACCCCAAAAATTCATTTGGGTAAGAAAACCAAAATAATTTGATGTACTTATTTATTTATCGTATGGCTATTATACATGTCACTGGATATAATAATACAAATTACACATAACTACAAAAGTAAAAATTAAAATTAGAATTTTGCCCTTCCCAGGTAAGCAGCTGCCTCTTCTGACATGTTCTTAAAGTCGTCTATATGACCTGTGTATCTAGTGAGGGGGCATTCCAGAACGATGTGTGTGATAGTCTGGTCTGGGTGCCCACAGTCACATGCGGGAGAGGCTCTCCAGCCCCATTTGTACCAGTGGTGACCGCAGTTGCCAATTCCTGTTCATAGGCGGTTCAGCGCGGTCCACACTCGGCGAGGAAACTTGAAGCCGGCTGGGGCTACTCGCAGCGGGAGGGCAGAGAACGGGTTCGAGTGGTCTCTGAGAGCTTCCCATTCTGCACTCCATGACTCCTCTAAAGTCCGTGAGTTCAGGTCAGTCATCAGCAGTGCAGGGGGGTTTCGGGATTTGAGCCTTTTTGTTCCAAAGTCCTCGAGGTCTTTTTGGATCGGCAAGTCGGGGCTCCAGTGCGCTTTCTTCAGCTCTCGTTTGAGACATTTATCCCTACGCAGATGTGCAGGCGCTATATAGCTAAGAGCGGGAACTGATGTACTTATTATCAAAGGTTAATCTAATAGAGCGTACGAGTTATTTATTATTAATAGCCTATAGTGTGTCCCACTGCTGGGCAAAGGCCTCGTCCCTCGAATTCCATTCGTCTCGGTCCCGTGCGATTTCAGGCCAGTCGTTATCAAATGTGTCCAGGTCATCTCGCCATCTCCGCCTGGGCCTGCCCGCCCCTCGCCCGTGTTGTGGTACCCACTCCGTGGCTATTTTAACCCACCTCTGTGGATGCATACGACAGACATGGCCGGCCGTACGAGTATCAACTTAAATTCTGATTGTAACTTAAGGACGTCGCCTCAACGAGTCTACATAAACATGGGGTCTTGTTTTGTTTTTTGACGATCATTCTTGACCTCTTAAAGCAAAGAAAAATATGTAAATAGTACCTTTGATCTTGAGCTATCGTCAATAGTGTGCTTTTATAACTTCCCGGTACATGTAACATTTTGCCATGTTTCGTGCCCTGACGGGAAGGCGCCTGATTTCTGAGGTTCGATAAGGTTGTCGGCGCTTTGAGGGTTTTTTCCTTCTGTTACTTCCTCAGTGGGAATTCCTGTCACGCCTTTAATTAGTGGGAAACGGTATTATTGCATGCTGGCGTCAGATAGCAAGGACTGATCAGCTAAATAGAAGCGACGATGCATTGTCGTCTACAGTGATAATTCAGTCTTGAAGCCAAAAAATCCCGAGAGAGTGCAATAGTTAAAATAATTATAAGCAGTCGTGAGCGTCCAAAGAACTATTCAGCCAGTATTTTTACTTTAGCTTATGAAAATAAAAGGTAAGCCCAAACTAGCTCAGGTCTCGTGAATTCCATTAAATTAGCTTGTCTTTAATTTAAAAGCGCTGGTGGCCTGGCGGTAGGACGTCAGACTTCCAATCCGAAGGTATCGTACCACTGAGTTTTGCGGAACTTAAGTACGAAATATCATTTGATATTTACCATTCGCTTTTCGGTGAAGGAAAACATCGTGAGGAAACCGGATCGAATCCCAACAAGGCATAGTTTCCCATCTGGGTTGGAAGGTCAGATGGCAGTCGCTTTCGTAAAAACTAGTGCTTACGCCAATTCCTGGGATTAGGTTGCCGAGCGGACCCCAGGCTCAATAGAGGAAAAAGCTGGAATAAACGCTAGGAAGAAGAAGAAGTTTTTCTTAAATTATTATTTTGTTTCTTCATCTTGAAAAATGCACTGTCTGCTACAATTTTATTCTATACAGCCAAGTGGATTATGAGTCAGGTTCTAGGTAAGCTTAGCGACGCCGATCCGCCGGGTGTACCGATCTAGCCGATACAGGGTGGTTTGACTCATTCGCCTAATCAGCAACGCGATTTGGTTTGATATCGCCGAATAATCGAGGTGACCGGGCAAAGTTCTCGAACTAAGTTTTTTCACTTTCCATCGAAGCGGAACAGTGTAAGCCATCATAATATAAATAAATAAAATGAAAAGCCCATTTATTCCAAAAGTACAAATGGTCCCGCCGCTGGCTTTCGAGTCAGCATAATGCTGAGGAGGGTCCATTTCGTGGTAAACTGTGTATATTATGTTCTATATTTCTTTTGTTTTTTTTTTTTATACTTTTGTATGCAACTATGGTTCATCACGAATAAAACGATTGATTCTGATTCTGATTCTAAAATAATACAAAAAATAATAACTTAGAATTAAAATAGTTATAAAACTAGTTTGGATTGAACCCCTCTCGGGTAAAGGCCTTTAATAGCACTTGCCATCTCTCTCGTTTTATGCTCAGGCGCGGATCCAGGATTTCATTCAGGGGGGGGGGGGGTTCTTCTCAAAAAATCTTGCGTTCCGCACTTACCGCCGCTGACCGCCGTAGCATTGAAATACGTTACGGGGGTAAACAGTGAAATGAAAACTCGCTAGCCCAATATTACAGGGTTCTATGTAAAATTTTTAGGGTAGTTAAATTTAAAACTTAGTGTCACTATGACAATGTTCAAATTACAATTCGATAAAAGTGAAACATAGAACTCTGTAATATTGGGCCAGCGGTTACTAGATGCTATAAATTTAAGAGTCCGGTAACTATTTAAAAACGAAAATTGCTAATAATAAAATAACGCACATGAATTGCATTTGATAACATAGTTTATCTACACTCACATTGTAAGTTCTCTAAAACGTGTTCGAAATCGGTAGGCAATGGCTAGCATTACCACAACCAATTTTACTATGATAAGCTTTTTATCTGTGGCAGTAACGTAATGTTAACTTTTCTCCAATGCGCTCGGAAATGTTCACCTTACTGTAGTAAAATTAGTACGTGAAGTTCGTCATTATTTACTAATACAAATTAAAAAAAATAAAAATCATTATTGTCCTGTTTTAGCGGACGACAAGTTGTACTTGTCGTCCGCATTGTTTTTTACTTTTTAGACATTTCATTCGACTAAGAAATATCATTTCAAACAGCCAACCGTCTGAACGGCAATACCTTCCAACTATAGGATAGAGCGAGATAGTGAGATCAAAAACCTTGGTTGTCTCGTTCTGTGTCATAGCTTGCAAGACCACCGCGTCTGATCGTGCGAATACGGCTTCATATAATCATAGACAAAACAACTTTTTTAAGCTTTAACAGTTGTGTGAAAGGAGCATATTTAATACTATTTAGTGTGGGAAATCTACCGGGTCGTTGTATGGAGACCTCGCATTAATTCCTCAGTCGATGATTATTTTGCTGGTATGTTGTGGTGGTCATAAGAAACACAAAACACTATTTTTCCAAAAAAAAAGTGTGTCAGTTTTTGTATTTTTACAAAAATGTACATAAAGCTTAATAGTTTGTACTGGAATTTTCCGCAGGGTATATTTTTTTCACTAAACAAATTATTTTGATTACTGACAGATACATACTGTCAAAAGTAAAAAAAAGAAAACAAATAAAACTGTCACTTATATTCAAAAATAATTGGTTACACTCGTCATTTTGTTTGGAAAATTTCTCAGTCAGGTTTGTAACAGTGGGTGTTATGTTAATCTTATTTTAGCATAATATTTACGTATATCCAAAAAAAAATCTAAAAAAAAATTTTTAGTACAGTATATTTCATAACCTTTATGGAGAATTCCTCAGCCTGGTTTCGTTTTTTATTCACGTTAGGTAGTCAATTCAACAGCCAAAACCGAAATTTCCAAAAAATAATCTACATACAATACGTCAAATCTCGAAATGAAAAATTTGATTAGCCTTTTAAAGCGAGTGAGCACGCAGTAATATGTCGTCGTGCTTCAGCTATTGAGTCCAGTTTAGCATGCGCGGCTACGACTCGGCTATGGTTGCGTCATAGTGAAAAAAGTGGAGTAAGTTACTTCAATTATATAATTGTCTTATTTCATATTTGTACTTAACTCGTATCATTATAATTTTAATAAATATTTTGATGGCATATTATTAATGAAACAATTTACTATTTAATTGAAGCACCAGAGTGTCTTTGCCTCACTAAATAGAACACCATCACCACTACTCGCCAAGAGATGACGCTTGTAGTGTCATAATGCACACAATGCAGCCGCATGCACCGATACAATTAAGCTTCGACACTAGTCACGCCGCCTACCAACAGATGGCGCATTGATCGAGTTACATAGATGCCGCTAATGTTTGTTCAACGCAGAAACCGCAGATATCCTCGGCGCATTGCCGAGGACTTTTTGAGAAACGCGGTAGGGTCTCAAGGTACGCACGCTGTATGCCTCAACCAAGTTTGAGCATTTTAGGGTTGTGACACTAAGCCACTAGGCCAGTAGTCTGTCCTACGGGTGTGCCTTTAGAACAAATTACTGGCCTGCTACGCATCTACCTAGCTGGGTAGTACTCGGCAAGTAATCACTAGAGAGAAGAGAGTGCATGTAAATCTCTAAAGCAATAAATTGTATCCTATCAAAAACATTACATGTACAAGAATGCCAGTCTCGCAACGCAGTTCTACTACTTCAAAAAGTAATGAGATCTAATGTAAAACCAAGCCGGTGTGCCGGAGTTTACTAACAACATGTGTAGCATGACGCTACGTTTATCGTACGACATCTGTCGACTTTCTTTAGAACTTCTGTGTCTAAGGGAGGTCTAAGGCTAGGTTGCGGTTACTATATAAAAAAGCGTACATTGTGATTCACGGCATTGCAAGTAGATGGCGCTTATATCAGTCCGCATTTTGAGATACACGACTGGCAGTTATAAATTGAGATAATATTCGCGCTAATTTTGAATATGAATTTTTGAGGTATTCCAGATTGTCAAAAAAGGAAAAAGTTGATTTTGATGGAGTGTGTCAGATGGACGAGGAGATTTTTGAAGAAAATAAAACATATTCTGGTTTAGTCTGAGGGTTTTGCTATAATTTGCTTAGTTGCAACGTGTTGAAGTGCGATCCATTTCTCTAGATCTTTGCGTTTAAACATTATATAGCAAATGCTAATACATTATTGAATTAAATACAAATTCTTTTTAAAAACCAAATACGTTGCCGGACAAAAAGGCCACCAGTGGGACCGCCTGAGCCGGAAGGACTCCGGAAGGCGCTTGTGGGTGCCGGACCGGCGAGACGGTCTGCAACCGCCGCGTGTTCCGCGTGATTCTTCACCGTCGTCGGAGAATTAGAGCCCGCATCCAGCGGGCTCTCCAAGTGAGAAAGAGAGTTCAGCGAGTTGTTGGGTCCGCCTAAACCGAAGGGGACGCTTGCCCACGAACTCTATTCAAATTCAACTACAGCTTTAGCCATCTTTCGAGAATATCATATTATTTACATTTTTTTAAAAACGTTATAAATCCGATTCCTTTTTTTTGTATCCAGTGTTTTTGTGCCATAATAGCTTTTTTTTGTTGTTTTGCTAAAATATTCCCAAAATTCTAATTGCCTCATTTGACGGGCGTACAAAGACCTGGCTCTTTAATTTAGGCTACGTTCAGCCAGCGAATCATCTGTCACCATCCATATCACCCGCCTCATTAATCCATTATTTTCCGGCAGCCAAATCACCAGCCGAGTCTTTATTTGTACTTACCAGTTTTGCTAGTACTCCATCCTTTTTATTTTCCTTTTGTGCGGAAAGTAGACGTTTACGATACTAAGGTAACTATTGAATGTGAAATATCCTTATATAGATACAGTTATCGTAACTTTAATGTGAAATGCTAATATTGAATATTCTTGTTCCTTTAGTCGTCAACACAGTGAATCCTCCTTTTTGTAAAGGGTCGGCAACGCGCTTGTGACGCCTTTGGAGTTGCAGGCGTCCATAGGTTACGGTAGCTGCTTACCATCAGGCGGGCCGTATGCTTGTTTGCCACCGTCGTGGTATAAAAAAAAAAAAAAAAAAAAATTCTGATTATTGTAATTTAATTACATTCTAACCACTAAGGAAGTTATTGAATGTGAAATATCTTTATATAGATCTGAAATTGTGAAATATCTTTATCGTCATTTTTATGTGAAGTGCTAATTTTAAATATTCTGATTATTGTTGCTAATTTTAAATAATTTACTTTATCTTCAAAATTAAACGTGTTAATGCAATTAAAGAAGTGTTTTACTGCACATGTCATTGTGATCCTTTGAATATTAGATGTTTATATTTCTATAATAAAAAGAATGACCTGGCCATCGCACGGCTAAACATACGTGTAGCACAAGCCGGCCTATTAATGTGTACATATTATATTATACCTATAATATTATTAGATGATTTATTTGTCCTGTGCGATGGCCCAGTAATTCTATTTATTATAAAAATATAGACATTTAACATTCAAAGGATCACAATGACAAGTTGTTAGTAAACTCCGGCACACGGGCTTGATTTTACATTAGATCTCAATACTTTTTGAAGTAGGAGAACTGCATTGCGAGACTGGCATTTTTGTACATGTAATATTTTTGATCGGATCTCATTTATTTTTGTAAGTATCTGACCTACACTATCTAATAATATTTATATGGGATTACAATGTTAACTGTGCGGTTTGTAAAACTAGAGAACCCGACTGATATTGCGGTATGTTTTAATTTTTAGTGGCTTTATAGCCTAAACCCTAAAAGTTAGAAGTGTTCAAAATTTGGAGCTTGTGGGACTGCTAGAAGTATTTTAGATGTACGATGACCGTAATCAGTGAGTCAGTGACAAAATTAAGGAATTTTGACTTGCAATAGTTCTTAAAGTTTATGTTGAAATTCAATGATATTGGGAATATATATTCCTTATGTTATGGCCTCTTGGTCACATTAATTTCAGCCTTCTAGCTTTATCGATAACAGAATTAGAGGGGGGTCGAAAATGGCCTGAATGGCTTCGGGAAAAGGATGGTTCGGCCGTGCCTTTGTTTTGCTCGACTTGGCAGGGGAACTGCCGTGCCCCCAGATCTGGTACGCACGACTTTTTGTCGTCGCCCCCCGCCAGCCCGCTAGAGCGACAACCATGGATTTCTTCATAACGGGTATATCAAGGCATATGCAAAACAGCGCACTTGCCAGATGACTTAAACTCTTTATTTTCCCCGAATCAAAACATAAGTTGTACTTATAAATGACGCTTAAATAAGATTTATGTCTGTTATCTAATTCACCTGTGACAAATGTATTTTTTTTCTCTGTGTGTAATATTTAATTGTTTCTTTTGTTATAAGCCGAAATACGAGTAGATGTCATATGCTTTAGAAAAAGTGACCAAGTCCTCCGGTATCCGAGGCCAGCAGACAGCATCTTTTTTTTTGGCATCTACCTATTGTTGATATAACTATAAACATTATTAGACATTCAATGACATAACATGAAATAGAATCAACATTATTGTACGCCAAACACTGGCCATTGTCATGTGTTGTTTCGTAGGTACAATAAATTATTTGTATATGTATGGATCGAATCGAATACTTACTCGGAAGACCGGATAACCACTTATCCACATAGTCTCCGCTGGCAATCTACTGGCAGTAGGATGTCGGGATGCCCCCCCAAACCCGCAATACAAAGAGGCGATAAGTTGAGACAGATGTAGCCTAAGCCGGTCTCGGCTAGAAGTTGCCGTTTAAGATCGTGGCAAGTGAAAAACATTTATGCGAGCCCTATGTCCCTAATGAGGGACAACAGGAACAAATTTTCGTCACCACAGTTACATTAGTGACCGATTTAATAAATCTTTTTGTAATTTTTTTTAAACTAATTATGCTAGTTCGTTGACTTAATCGTACCTAACCTTATGCTACAGTTAACATACATAAATAAAAAATCAGCCAAGTGCGAGTCGGACTTGCGCATGAAGGGTTCCGTACCATTATCTATAAAAAACTGCAAATAAATCATGTCTGTTGTATGGGAGCCCCCTTAAATATTTATTTTATTCTATTTTCTAGTATTTGTTGTTATAGCGGCAACAGAAATACATCATCTATGAAAATTTCAACTGTCTAACTATCACGATACATGAGATACAGCCTGGTGACAGACCGACAGCTTAGTCTTAGTAAAAGGGAATTAGCTTTTACCCTTTGGTTACGGAACCCTAAAAACACGGTGTATAATATTTATGTAGATGTTTAAGAAAAAAATGTTTTTTACTCGTCTTATTTAATTAAAACATCAATGCAGCTCAATAAAAATAGGCTACCAGCGTGACACTAAGACAAAGTGACCAAGATCTCTAGTGATTAGGACTACTACAACTATGGTCCACAAGTTAATTGCATATTTCAGTATTTATACAAATGTAATTTTACGTGTAATTTGAGTTTTTTCTACCATTTGCGTTGCGTAATAGTTAGGCTGGATTCACACTTATAAGTTTTGTTTACGTAAGAAGGGACGAAGATGAAGGGATTCTGAACTATAGCTGCGTTCCTACTTACGTAATTAAAACTACACTAGCTTTGGTTTGGTAGGAGCTTTTGCGGTAAATTGTGATTTTATTTAAATTTAAAAAGCTTACTTAATAGAAATTTGCTGTTTCAATTTAAAGAAAATCACAATTTAAAAAAATTTACAAAATAGTTTAATTTGTTCCATATGACCAGACCCCGTTTTCAGTGGTGAAATTTTAATGAAAATGCTAGGGTTGGCATTGCACATTTTAATATTCTTAACATGACGTATATATATTTTAATGTAGGTAGGTACCTATTTGATGTAAGCTATATACTTTTTTATTTATATATTAAGGCAAAGGACTTTAACGGGGTTTAATTTGGTAGTTAAACTCCATAATAGTGACTTATTTGTATTTTTTTCGGCAATAATGATTGATGTCATATTAATCACTTAATTGTTTATTCAGTAAAAGTATGAATTTCCTGAATAATCTTACAAAATTTTCTCAGTTTCTCAGTCTCAGCGACGCGGAAATGGTTACTAAATTTAGTTTAACTATGCAATAGATACCAATTTTTTCGAATAGGTAAGCCTAGTAAGCGTACCTATTAGATTATAGTTTTCTAATATATTAATTTTGTTTTTCAGTAACATGATACAATTGTGCAAATGCATATAAATTTTAAAGTAAGATGACTAATAAGATTCGTGTTAAAACGTGTTAAATCGTATATAAAATGACGGTTAGTAGGATGAAATGGTCACAGTCCTCAAAACAATTATGACAAGTGGAAACGGATGGCCAAAAAATGAATTGTATTTCGCAAGCGATAACCAGACATCAGAGTTACGGAAAATGTTACCTAATCAAAATACCATCTCAACGAATGGAACCTTTTTGTCATGGAGTGGTGTATAATTGGAAATTATGTTTTTTACAAATATGTCACATGTTGTACCCGAAATAAAATATTATGTGAAAACCCTATGATTTGATTTCATTAAATTTTCTCTGTCTGCATATGCCACATGTACACAACACGAATGCATTTTAAAAATGTATCAAATATATCACAACCGGCGTACTTTTTTATTTACATTGTGGCTAGGCGTTTAGCACCACTACAAATTATATCAATTAAGATAAAATTACTAACAGTATGGGTGTGTTGATGTAGTGTTAATGTATATTTAAGTAACGTGCAAAACCATAAAGTAAACTGTTTTTGAGTTTATTAAAGAAGATCATTAAAAAAGTATATAGGAAGTTAGAGAGCTTTGAGCGAGGGTAGTTATAATGAAATTATATTTAAACATTGTTCAGTCAACGTGATTGCACACGCTGCGCATGGCCCCTCGCATCCCCGCTCCCGCATCCCGCGTCCTGCACGTGCGATTCCACTAACGAGTGAAATATTAGGTATCTTTATTTGTGACATGATTTAACTTTTTAATACTCAGGATATTTTTTTGGATTTTTGTACAGTCGAAAGAAAAGTCTTAAAGGAAATATAATTTAAAAAAATAATTGACGGAGCAATATTTTACTGCGAGTAATAAGCAAATTTTTATACTGAAAAAGTTTGCGCATGACATTTGTGGATTTTTTTGTCATACGTAGAATACATACATTTAATGTCACTTCAGTAAAATAAAAAGACGGAGCAAATTTCCGATGTGATTTACACAAAATTTTTTTTATAAAAAAATATGTTCTGTTATGGATTTTTTTTTTGAAATTTTTAACATTGGTTACATACTTCAAGTCAATATTTCTAGTGAAATAAAATTAGACAGAGCATTTTTCCAAACGTAGACGATATAAGAGTTTAGGTAAAAAAACCTAAGTAGGACAATGGTTTTTTTTTTGGAAAAATCATGTATACCATCTACTCCTGACACTTTATCATGCTGTAAAGTTTTTTTGGACTGAGGATTTAATGCGAGGTCAACCCCTCTATTGCCTGGCCTATACTGTCTTAAATAGTTTTTGACGAAAATTGATTTTTAAATATTATTTGAATGAACTTTTTGGCAGATGATTGGCAGTATAAGAAGTGCTCTATACTAAAAAAAATATTGTAAAGGGAACCTAATTCATAAAGTCATGATATTTAATGCTAACCTAAATATGTAATTTATTTAATTTACTTTATTTCCTCGCACTTTTGGAGAAAAGCCTTATATATGCCTCGGCAGGAATATAAATTCGTGGACTCGTCTTATATTTTCGGACTCAGCTGCGCTTCGTCCGAAAAAATCGCTCGTCCACGAATTTATCTTTCCCGTCCTCTGCAATAATGTACTATTACATGCTCAAATATTGATGTGTTATGAGACTTATGAATTTTGATAACATAATGTACACCTGCACGCTCCCGCGCGGCCGCCGACACGCGCCCGCGCGACCGCCGGCACAATCGAGTTGGCCATGGCGGTGCAATGGCGGCCATTCTATGGTTTCCGAATACGGCATTTAGAATAAATAAAATTGATCTAGCAAATATAATCTTGCTTAAAAAATATATATGAAAATAAAAAAACTGTTCCTTTTCTTTCTAAGACGACTCATATATCAACGAATTTTTATATTTTACGTACTAATTTACAATAAAAAGCTTACTTTTTTCACCTCTCCAAGCAAAAATCGTGGAACAGCTGTGAATGAATGTGTTAATTTATAAATGAAGCATAAAATCGAAAAACTGTCCCACTTATGCAGTTTAAAAAGAAACGATCTTTCATAATATCTATACAAACGAATAGGACTTTTGTTAGTTACTGCAAAATGTATCGAAATCGAAAAAACCGGCCAAGTGCGTGTCGGACCACGCACAGGAGGGTTCCGTACCTTCAATGGAATAAGAACCAAACTAATACCAAAAGGTCGTATCTGATGCCTATGGAAGAAGTTTTTTGGAGATAACTCAAACATGGCTGAACCGATAATGTTCAAAACAATTTTCGTAGAAAGTATATGATAAGGCGCATCTCTTCAAATTTTTTCATATTTTTGAACTTACGGTTCAAAAGTTACGGGGGGGCTACACAACTTTTCTGACTTTCGAAGCGATTATTTCAGAAAATATTCACTTAATCACAAAATAGTCAAAGAAACCTCAATGTTATTTTGAAAGATCTATCGATTGATGTGTCACATGTTGATATTTGGTTATTTTTTTTTTTTAATTTAGTTACCTGTATGGTAAATAAATTTTTTTTTTTTTTCAAATTTAACTACATAACTAAGTAGCTGCATACAAAAGACACCTTATGTGTAAATTTTATTCAGATACGTCGTATAGTTTCCGAGTAAAATGCCTGTGACATACGGACGGATAGACAGACAGACAGACAGACAGACAGACAGACAGACAGACATGACGAATCCATAAGGGTTCCGTTTTTTGCCATTTGGCTACGGAACCCTAAAAATCGGTACCGGACTCACTTTTTGGTGAACAGAGGACAAAAGCTTTTGATTAATCACGCTTACTTACACGTTTTAGCACAGGCTATCGGAATGAAATTGACATTGCAATGACTGGCAAACCACCCGTTTTCGATTGCTGCAACGGTGCCGACTAATATATATATGAATCATACGTGTGAATTTAGTGTCAACTTTTATCTATCAAGCATAATGAGAGGCAAACAAGCATACGGCTCGCCTGATGGTAAGCAGCTACCATAACCTATGGACACCTGCAACGCCAGAGGAGTCATATGCGCGTTGCCGACCATTTACAAAAAGGAGGATTCACTGTGTTGACGGCTAAAGGAACAAGAGAGTCCCTCATCGTCAACACACCGGGTCCATAACTTTTATTAACATAAACTAAATACGTACAAATACTAATTAAAAACTAAACTTACTACCTACTAAAAGAAATATTTTAGATCTAAATAAATTTAAAATTAAATACGGAATCAAATTGAAAGTATAAAAAACTAAAAGCCTTATCGAAAAGCCCACCCCTTGTCGTCCCCGGCGGCTGCGTTGCCGCGTTGAACTGCGATGGATAGCCGCTGCCCCACTGCACAAGGAATGACCCGGAGCGGGGGTCAAGGCCGATCTAGTCGGCGGTGGCGCCCTACTTCCATGGGAAACATCGTAGCCTCCTCGCACCATACACCCAGTACACAATACACAAGTGGAACAAAGAGGTCAAAGAGGTAGCTATGCTTTTAGCCGCCGAATGCTTTTTTATACTTTTAATATTTTTTTAATTAGCTGTAACTTTAATTCACTTTTTTAGCTGTTGTGCTACTTGCAATATAATCAAAAAAGAGACCGCAATTATAACCATCTTTAAGCAGGTTAAAGGTGATGTTTCATCCATGAGGTTTAGGTCTTTCTGCCGAGCAATACCTTTGTTGGAATGTAGGTACCCTTTGGCGATGCGAATTTTCCACAAGGTTCTTTCCTATTCGCATACTATAATTAAGATTAGTCACGCGTTCGATGGGTTTTGCTCGCACTGAGTTCCTATTGATCCGAAGCGCACGTGACTCAAAGAGGGTCCATGATTATATTATCTACATTACGAGTACATTACTTTGATGATATATTGGTTTATTACGCTATTTTGTAGTTTGCAAAGTTTTCTTTTTTCTGGTTTTTTTCTGAAACTTTTTACGATTACAGTTTTTACTGACCTCCACACTAGTTGTGCAAAAGATCATTTTTAAAGCCGTAAATAGTATGTACCTATTTAGGTAAACGTAACTTAACGTCTTAAATCCAAATAGCTCCAACGGCTCGCAGACTTTCAACGAAATGCATTTTTCTAAACAAAACGAATACCTACTGGTTTCTACAGGCAGATTTTCACTTTCGCTCTAGCCTTCTGAATCCAAACTGTGATACGTGGATATCCATGCGAGATCACTACTTGTTACGTGAACATCTATGCGAGATCACTACCTGTTACGTGGATATCCATGCGAGATCACAACCTGTTACGTGAATATCCATGTTTGACACATACCTAGGCAAAATATCAGTATTTTGCTCGAAAGAGTGAAGCGTATAGCTAAGCCGCGAACCCTTTTGTTTTGCTGTTTGCAACGCACACAACCTTTCTAACTGGGTACCTCATCTGTTGTTTATTTTTATTTTTTTCAACTTATTCTCTGATGTTATTGTTTTTTTTCCGTTTTTGTATTGTGTTATTGCAGTAATCAAATAAATTCTTTATCTATCTGTCTACCTGTGATTCAAATTAGTATCACTAGAGATTCAGTTTTCGGTAGTCGAATTGGGCCCTTAAGGTGACGGGTATCGCGGTTGACGACTGCATTTTGCGTTTTTATAATCGCAGCTTCCGCTTCTGCCATCTAGTATACTTGAGATGAACTGTGACAATTCAATGTTGACATGTTTAAATAGTCAAGCAATCGCGGTCTTTTACAGTAAGATGGCGCTTTGATAATGATTCCATTTTATGTGTACTTACTTAATTAAAGTTACTATTGTATGTAGGTAATCAATGACGAAATAATTAAAGTTACCTATAATATAAAACTACTTGACCAACGCACGCCATTACCTACAGTATCATAATCGCACAATTATAATGTTTTATTCTAAATATCCAAAATAAGCATTCATCATGGCGGTTATATTTCTATGTGTCAAGTACGTGTCAAGTCTTTCAAAATAAAAGTTCAAATAAAATGTACTTAACTGAAGATAATATTATTTGTAACTAATTTGTTTTATGTCCTCTTCTGCTCTGAAAAATCCAGGTTTTTAGTATCTATAACGAAATTAGAGA
Organism: Pammene aurita; assembly: GCA_947086415.1. NCBI lineage: Eukaryota > Metazoa > Arthropoda > Insecta > Lepidoptera > Tortricidae > Pammene > Pammene aurita. Next base: position 14,001,977 of record OX352292.1, on the reverse strand, counting down.
TGGTCAAAAACGCTTTCAATGCGGACGGTAAAGTGCGTTGGGATAAGACCGCATCGGGAGAACATCGGATAATTCAATTACCTATCTGGAAAATTAGCCTTTAGTTGCAAATACAAACCACACATCCTCCAACACTATTGTGTACCTGTACCTAGTTGCATTTTGATATAATGGCGATGCCGCTTTTTTCAGGTACATTCACATTTTACTTAAATGTTTCTTCCAGTAGGTATGCTTAATAAAAACGACTGTTGGTTAAGTGAAAAGATTAAAAAACCGGCCAAGTGCGTGTCGGACCACGCATAGGAGGGTTCCGTACCTTCAATGTAATAAGAACCAAACTAATAGCAAAAGGTCGTATCTGATGCCTATGGAGGAAGTTTTTTGGAAATAACTCAAAAATGGCTAAACCGATAATGTTCAAAACAATTTTCGTAACCAGTATATAATAAGGCGCATCTCCTCATATTTTTTGGACTTACGGTTCAAAAGTTACGGGGGGGGCTACAAATTTTTTCTGACTTTCGAAGCGATTATATCAAAAAATATTTACTTAATCACAAAATGATCAAAAAAACTTCAATATTATTTTTAAAGACCTATCGATTGATGTATCACATGTTGATTTTTGGTAAAAACAATTTTTTTGAAATTTAGATACATGTATGGAGCGCCCCCCCTTAAAATATATTTTTTTCAAATTTAAATACATAACTAAGTAGCGGCATACAGAATACACCTTATGTGTAAATTTTATTCAGATACGTCGTATAGTTTCCGAGTAAATTGGCTGTGACATACGGACGGGCAGACATACAGACAGACGTGACGAATCCATAAGGGTTCCGTTTTTTGCCATTTGGCTACGGAACCCTAAAAATCACTTATTCTTTATTTGACGATCTTCTAGCCCTGTCGGTAGTGACCCTGCCTACGAAGCAGGAGGTCCCGGGTTCGAATCCTGGTCAGGGCATTTATTTGTGTGTTTATCGCAGATATTTGTTCCTGAGCTATGGATGTTTTCTTTGTATTTAAGTATTTATCCATATTTATCTATTATATATATCGTCGTCTAGTACCCATAACACAAGCCTTATTGAGCTTACTGTGGGCCTAGGTCGATTTGTGTAAGATTGTCGTATAATATTTATTTATTATTTATAGTAAATGTATGGAAAATATTTAATTTGTGGCTTTTTAGTACATTACCTAATAATAGAAAACTATTAGAAACGATAGGAATGGAATCGATTGGCATAAAAAAGCAGCATGTGAAAAATAAAAAAAACAATTTTCATAAAGTATGGGAAAAGTTTTTCTCAATTTGTGGCTTTTCTAGCCGCAAATTATTTTTGATCCCATACAAGAATGGGATCGATTGGCATCAAAAAGAAGTTTACCAAATGTGACCTCATCTCGCATCCTGTATGTTTTTTTCCAAAATCCGTAGAAGACCTTCCCTCAATTTCAAATTAATGAAGATTGATTAATTTGAAATTGAGGGAAGGTCTTCTAAGACCATTTTCGCGTTGCAGCGAAGGATCTGGTAGCTGCCCCCACTGACCCAAAAAGAAATTTAACTTGTATATTATTTCAAATTATCGAAGTTACAAGTAAAAGTACCTAGTTAAGATAAAAGTAATTGCAATTACAAATTATATGTAATCGGGAATACTACTGACATGTAATCTCAATTACAAGCAATTTCAATTACTTAATATAATTGATTTTCATGTAATTTAATTAGCAATTTAATTAATTACAAAAGTAGGTACCATCTAATAAATTACGCCCAACACTGAATAAACATCAGGTTCAAGAGGGTAGTATGGAGGATGTATGCTATCTGCTGCCGAAGTCGCGCATACATGTGATCTTTATAGACAAAAAAGTTTCGTTCTATAAATTCAATTGTTTGTCACAAAAAATGGTTTGATTTGTTTTTGCGTGGCATTTAAGACTGGATCCAATCAATTGTTGCTGTGAACATTTTTTAAATTGGTACCTAGTTGGTTACTAGGAACAGGTTTAGACACGGGTATGTTATGTCCAAAAGGGAGGTATGGGCACTCCGAATGTTATCTCGCTAACTGTGGTAAGGCACAGTTCAGCGAATGTTATCACGCTCAAATCTGGACCTGGCTCAGAGCTCGACTGGGGAAGTACCTTACAGAAAACCATAGCTAAAAAGCAAATAACTTAATTCAACCTAAAGTTTAAGATTAATTTTTTAACATGTTTTAACCATTTTCATTTATATACCATAGGTGTTTTTTACTAAAAAAATTGACAAATATAAAAGCGTTTGACGTCTCACATAAGAATTATAAATTGAAATTACACAAAAGAATTAAAAACACGAAAAGTCAGCACGAGTAAGTTAATAACATATAATAGCTTTTGCCCGCGGCTTCGCTCGCGTTAAATTCGGGGTAACAAACCATACAAACTTTCACCACCCATTTTAGGGAAGTGGGGGGTTAGAAAGAGACAAAAAGTAGCCTATGTCACTCTCCATCCCTTCAACTATCTCCATTTAAAAAATCACTTCAATTCGTCGCCCCGTTTTGCCGTGAAAGACGGACAAACAAAGAAACAAACACACACATACACTTTCCCATTTATAATATTAGTATGGATTAGTTGTATCGTGTCGTGTATAGGGTCGTCACGGTTTTTTGGGTACATTTTTGGGTTAGTTTTGGTTAATTGCCATCTATTTCAAAAGTTTTATCATATCAAAATCCATTACAATATTAAAATACTAGCTTTTACCCGCGACTTCGTCTGCGCGAAATAAACATGAGCCATATGGAATTACATAATAAAACGCAAAATAAAAGTTACTAGTTAGTAAAATCTAAGAGCAAATATAAAACTAGCACGTATGCTATTTCAAGTCAACAGGGAGCAACAATTCCGTATAAACTTCCATTCCGTTTTCATCCCCTTATACATACCAAATTTCATCTAAATCAGTTGAGCGGTTTAAGCGTGAAGAGTTAACAGACAGACACACTATAATATTAGTATGGATACGTATTATATCTCTTCAAGTAGGCTGAGGAAAAAAAAAATAATAGCCAAAAGCGTTTTTTAAAATTTTTAAATTTTGAAACATCTTGCTTCAAAGGTTTGAAACATCTTGTCTTTCCACTCTCAATATTTTTAACTCACTCGTTTTTGAAAAGTTTGAGAAAATGCTGAAAGGTTGAGATTAACATAATAAAGGCGGTTTATAATTATATCTATTATTTGAAACCGTGCATAGGGTGGTTATGCTAGTTTCCCGTCCGGGTTGCCGTCCACCTGATTAAACTGCTACAAATTTATTGGACTAAGAGCTGGCCACGTCAGATATGACACAATAATGAGAGCAATGAAACCTGACTATTGTGTCATATCTGACGTGGCCAGCTCTCCGTCTACATGGAAAAAACGTTTTGAGGTCAAATTTGCCATTGATAATAATTATTTATTCTTTAATTGATATTTTAATTATAAGCTTTTATTTCAAAAACTTGAATATCAATATATCAATAAGTATGGACGGAAAACTGACACATACTCCACTTTTACAAAAAATGTTTTATTATAAAAAAACCTTTCGAGTATGATTTATTCTCGTATAATATTAATCTAAACAAGACCATATAAGCTCTAGAACGATAAGTAAGGGCACTTCAAAATTTATTAGTGCATTACAAAGCTGGCAAAATCGATAAGTGGAAGAAAACTAGCACCTAAAAACTTACTAAGAGTACATTTTATTCAATAGTCCAATCTTAAGTAGAAGGAGTAGATTTTGAAAATTTATACAGGAAAAACAGCTTAGGTACATACATACTGATTTGAAACAAGGATTAATATTTCGAGAAATTTTTACAAAGGTAAAGCATAAAAGTCAGCCCTGAAAGCTGACCAACTAGTTCAAAAATGGTCCGGTCTTACCCCATCGTACCTTACTTATTGTTTTTTTCATTTTAGGGATTGTGAGAAATTATATTGGTATATATACTTATACGATTAAATTAATTCCATATCTACTTACCTACCTAATAATAATATTAATAATTCACCATATCTTTTAAATCGTACGAAAACGAACATGCAATAAACCATATAAACCTAATGGCGCGACCAGACATCGTAGAGTGCCGGGACAGCCGAGCCGATTGTTTCTTTCTCATTCCATAGTAAAGAGAGAGATATACAACCTAACACGATGATGTGGACAAATCACTGACAAATGCACGAATGTGTTTCAACTTCAAGCGCATTTGATTGTATTCAATGTATCCGTCATTCATATCATAATATAGATCTAGCTTGCAACAGCGCAAAGCAAGAAGCGAAATGAGCAAATGAGAGTAAGCTGGCAACGTCGCCTCGGATGGAAACTGCTCGAACAAACGCACTCTTGTAATATAAATTATGGTAAAAACATGGACGAAGCCGTCTATGGTAAAAAGTACCCATACCCACTGTAAAAATTGAATAATGAATTAGTCTCTTTAATAAGTTGGTAGTTTAAATATAATGGGTAAAAAAGTCAAAATAAAAAGATTAAACTAACTACTAACTTGACTATAGTATGATTGACTTTTTTTTTGTCCAAAAATACCTATAAATCGCTTAGGATCAGGATTGAAAATATAAATGAGAAATGAGATAAAAAAATAAACAAAAAGTTAACATCAGCCTAGATTTGAACTCGGACATATCTACTTAGTAAGCAAGCGTACTATAACCTAAGCTATGTGGAACGAATTTCCGCACTCAAAATTACTAATCATATTACTCAAATTTGACACATGAAACATGTCTCTGGCTGCAATAGAATAAACGCCTATAAGTTTTATTGCAGCAATTGCATAGTTCTGATTATTACAGGCTCTACAAGGTTTTGCGTCTAAAACCTTTATTAAGCGCTTAATACGACTATAGTTATCGGTAGAACATTAGTAATGTGCTAAGAAGTAATTATGTTTAATTTCGCAACATAGAATTATTTCTGACCGAAATAAAACTTGCGACAAGTTTTCTCCAAAACAGTTTCATAACGATGATATATATCCTAATTATGTTATACAAGACCAAGCACGTATCGGTAGACCGAACCCAACTATATGCCCCTACAGAAAATGTAACATACATGCTCCAACGTGGTTTGTTTTCTTCAAAAACCTTGCACGAAAACACCTCGATTTGACGTGTTTGCATATATCGTCGCCTTAAGGGGCTAGTCAACTATAGATAATAAATAACCCAATTGTCATTATGTTTAATTTTCTCATCGTTATTTTCAAGTAGACATGAAGAACAGGTCCCCTAATAAAAGTTATGATCATATAATCTAATAAAAGATGAGTGTGATGAAAAGCGATCAGCATTCCAGCAGAATTTAGATATAAATAAATCAATGTAATGTTAGATTTAGTGTTAATTCCATGAACTATATCAGCGTAGGAGTAATAGTTTACGTTATTGAACGAAAATGAGAAAACGGTAACCTCCCAAATATTCGATTAGTCATTCTTAGAGAAAATATTCGGTAAATTCTTTTTCGCTCGAACAAAACTTGAGTTTAACGATCGACTAAATATATTTACATTTATGTGTTTATTTGAATGATTCAGTGTAAGGAATCAAGTTCGACTTCATGTATGTTTAATGAAGTTTGTGCACGGTTCTTTGACCGAAGGGGACACTATTTAGAATACAGTTCAAACTTATATTTTGTTTAACCGACTTAATTTATATTAATAACTAGCCTTTTCCCGCGGCTTCGCCCGCGTACTATAAGTACTCAAAAAGGATACGATACCCATGTTGAATTTTCAGACTTTGTGACCACGTTTGCCCTTTTTAGGGGTTGAATTTTCAAAAAACCTGAAACACGTGTTTACTCATTTATCGTTAGGAATACTCCTGTGAAGTTTCGAATTAAATAGTCTAACAAATTTTGATTCGCCATACAAACTTTGGACCCCCATTTTACCCCCTTAGGGGGTGAATTTTGAAAAATCCTTTCTTAGTGCATTCTTAGACTTTATAAGGAACCTACGTGCCAAATTTGGAACCTCTAGAACCAGCGGTTTGGGCTGTGCGTTGATATGTCAGTCAGTCAGTCAGTCAGTCAGTCAATCAGTCAGTCAGTTTATTCTGGGTAATTAATAGAACGTATACGAATTTATGCTATATTGATAGTGACATATAAATTCAACTGATATAATTTCAATTTGTATAATGTGCATGAAGTATAATGTGCAAATTGAATAATAACAAAATATATAATTGACTAATGTATAATGAACTTTACAAATAATATCGTTTACGATAATGATAATGTAGTATAACGTTGAAATAATCTAATGTTCAAAACAGATATCATACATAAATTATAAACGAAACAACAACAGGAGCGAATTATTTAATAACATTTTGAGACGGAAAGCTGAGTATTCTGAAATTGAATATCTTCAAGCAATCGCCTCTAATTTAAGTTTAAAAAAAAGCAAAAGCTTTAAAAAGGTTGTAAAAGTATATAATAAAACCTATGTTTAAATAAACTATTTTTTGTTGTTGAATGTACTAAATTGTTTTTTTTTCAAACCCTTTCCTATAACCTAACCTACTTTCCTGGTAGCAGTTTTCTTTTTGTAGGGGGACGTAGTTCTAACCTAACCTAACCTACTTTCTGGGTAGTATTTTTTTTGTGGGGGGTAACAGTTCCAACCTAACCTAACCCACTTTCCTGGTAGCAGTTTTCTTTTCGTGGGGGTCGCAGTTCTAACCTAACCTAACCTACTTTCCTGGTAGCAGTTTTCTTTTTGTGGGGGTCGCAGTTCTAACCTAACCTAACCTACTTTCCTGGTAGCAGTTTTCTTTTTGTGGGGGTCACAGTTCTAACCTAACCTAACCCACTTTCCTGGTAGCAGTTTTCTTTTTGTGGCGGGGTCGCAGTTCTAACCTAACCTAATCTACTTTCCTGGTAGCAGTTTTCTTTTTGTGGGGGTCGCAGTTCTAACCTAACCTTACCTACTGTCCTGGTAGCAGTTTCTTTTGTGGGGGTCACAGTTCTAATCTAACCTACTTTCCTGGTAGCAGTTTTCTTTTTGTGGGGGTCACAGTTCTAACCTAACCTAAGTCACTTTCCTGGTAGCAGTTTTCTTTTTGTGGCGGGGTCGCAGTTCTAACCTAACCTAACCTACTTTCCTTGTAGCAGTTTTCTTTTTGTGGGGGTCGCAGTTCTAACCTAACCTTGCCTACTGTCCTGGTAGCAGTTTCCTTTTTGTGGGGGTCATAGTTCTAACCTAACCTAACCCACTTTTCTGGTTGCAGTTTTCTTTTTGTGGGGGTCGCAGTTCTAACCTAACCTAACCTACTGTCCTGGTAGCAGTTTTCTTTTTGTGGGGGTCACAGTTCTAACCTGACCTAACCCACTTTTCTGTTAGCAGTTTTCTTTTTGTGAGGGTCGCAGTTCTAACCTAACCTAACCTAGATTGTTATTTCAGATGTTAGTCGATATTTTAACTGTTATACGTAACTATTATTATGCAAAACGGAATTCGTCTATATGTACGTTAGACTAAACAACGGGATGTATAATGTACGTTATATTATTTTTAAATTATACTAATTTAAAATAGACATTTAATACATTATACCTAACGTTAGTATACTTTTTGAACGTTTGTAAACTGAAATTATACCAAAAGTGCGTATTCATTATGTTACGCACCCGTTTCTTCTTATATATATTTAGAAGATAGGTACGTATGGCAACTTACAAGGAAGGTTAATTGATAACGCATTTATGTGGATTGTGGACGCTTGCAACTTCATAAATGAGTCAGTCTTAGGATCGATAGTTATATGGGTCCCTAAGAGTTAATTTTGACCTTGCTTGGATGAGGCACCTAATTAAATCAGATTATGAAGTAGGTCAAAGACATACGACATCAACTTCTGTAGCATCTTGATGTCGACCTCTTATCTCTTATCGGCTATTTGATAAGGTATACTTATCTAAGGAATTTTGTTTGCCCTAATGGTTCAAATTTAATTGAATTAAAAAGTAATTTTTTGTGTGACATTATATGTATCAGATATTTTCAATCATTTATTCGGAACAAAATGTTTGATTATAGAAAGTGTGTGAATTTAGTAAGTATATCTCTGCAGGGGCGTATTTACCCCAGGACCAAGAGGGCAATTGCCCGGCGCGGCAAAACGCAGGGGGCGCGAACCGCCCAACGCACTGGGTCAAAGCGCCGGTCATTCAGGTTCTGTGACATAGGGCTTTTATGGCCCGGGCGCCAAATTTTAAAATACGAGTACGCCTCTGTATCTCTTAGGTCAGTTTGCCGTTCGGCATATGCCTCCTCCAGCATTTTCCAGTGCTTCCTGAAACAATCCGTTGCCCGCTACTGCGAGGCGCGTTACCGACTCAAGATGTTGAGGATGCTAATATCGGCAACGCAATGGCTTTGTATATTCGATGAAGACCATATACAAGATGTAACAAAAATGCTTATTATCCGTTTAAGGGCATAATTGGTATCTAATTATAAAAGTAAGCAAAAAACGCGGAAAAAAAAAATTGATTTTGTAAGGATGTTCAGAATGCCTGGAAAAGCTACTGGTCCATGAAGGAGCTGATGAAGGGCGACCTTCCAATGTCACTGAAGCACAAACTCGACCATTACGAGTATCTATGATTCTATGAATTAGCTATCTATGCATTAGCAGACTATGGCACTCCACACTTGTAAATATATTTAGAGATTTTTTTTTCTTATCCTTTTTACCGCGATAATGCAGCATGCCGGAAATTACCCTAATTTCCTGGAAAAAGCACGCCATAGTCCATACCACCCCACCACTTAGTCGAGTTGATATCATGCTTGAAAAATATTTAATTTATTTTTTTAATAAACAAGTTCAACAACATTAAATTAATACAATCGGTACATCCGAAATCAGCAATTATTTCCTTTTTTTTTGCTTTTTGTCTAACTCGCAACTAAGTCCCTCCTAACTTTAATTTAACTACAAGGTTTTTTTATTGTATTGTGGTAATAGCTCTTAAAGTACTGTGCCAATAAGCCTATTAGGAATAAAACTGGGAAACCTACATTATCTAAGCTTTTAAGCTTAAGCTTCTCACTTGAATAAGTAGCGATGATAAATTTATCAATTATATTTAACATTATAATATAAAGTATTCTTAAGACACGATGATTAAGTGTAGTGATAATTGTTTGGTCTAAATTTAACCAAAAATTTGTGAGTGAGCGTCTGCACGTGCTTGGCAACAGTTATCTGGTATGCGCGATTTTTATTCACAGAAGAAGACTTCAATGACCTTAAAATTATCTGGCAAATGAGTGGAATTATTGAAATATTTTTTATCAAGCAATTAAGCAGTTAGTTTTGTTGATTGACAATTCATTTGAATTAGGGATTGCAATAACCGATGAAGATTCAATTTTTTTAGGGTTCCGTAGTCAACTAGGAATCCTGATAGTGTTGTCATGTCTGTCCGTTCGTCCGTCCGTCTGTCTATCCGCGGTCTAGGCTCAGTGACCGTTAGCACTAGAAAGCTGAAATTTGGTATAAGTATGTGCATTAATCACGCCGACAAAGTAGTTGAATAAAAACTGGAAAAATCTTTTTTATTAGGAGACCACCCGTACACAGGAAGTGGGGAGTAATTTTTGTTTCGCTCCAACACGTGTTGGATGTCGTTGGATAGGTCTCTCAAAAAGAATACAGGTATTCTAAAACATTTTTTGGGTAAAACTAATCGTTTCGTAAATAATAGCTCTGAAAGTTCAAAAAAAGGGCGCCGCCCCCATCTAACTTTTGAAGTGAGGCCTGATAAGTAGAATAAAATCGGTTAAGCCGTTTTTGAGTTCTCACTCAAAAACGCACAGTGAAAGCACTTAAGTGCCGGATAGTAAAATGACGTAAGCGCCGTTAAATATCCATTAATAAACGACCTTTAGAACGGATGTATTGTAACAGGGCGGCATCAACGAAACTCAAGTCAAAACAAGTACAAAACCCTACACTGAGCATGGCCCGACATGCTTTTCGCTCGTTTTCAAATAAAATAACCGTCAAAACGTTAAAAGAATCAATAATATTATTGTATAATGGGAGGAGAACTAGAATGGGCTTTAATTCTAAAGAACGTGGAATATTTGTGGTTCAAGGTCAGCTGTAACAATTACTTAGTAATAAGAGAAAAACCTGAAAATATTTTATAATAGAGTATAGAAATCATAGTTCCAGACGAAAAATTATGATTTAACAAGCTTTTATGATACAATATTAGGTAACAATGGTATTGAATAAATAACCAAAAATAACCGAACCCAGTTTATCGAATTTTCAAGAACCGGTTATTTAATGTTGACAAAATATCCGGTATAACTGGTTTAGTTATAATCAGTTTGCATTCCCTAATTCGAATTAATACCTGCTTTGATATCTGAAAGGATTATGGGAGACTACGCTCTTTATATATGTTTTTTTAACACCATTGTAAATTTATACTTAGGTATAAATATTACCAATCAGATATACTCTAAGTGACAGAAACAGAGTAGTCCGAGGAACTTCCGAATGATATTATTTCATCGATGAATTTTACTTCAATTTTCAAAAGCTCGATCAAGAAAAATTGTGTTTATGTAAACCATACTTTCATAACGAAATTTTAATTTTAGTTTTAATTTATAGGTAAAGCTTAGTTTTTTATTTTTTTTATTTGTTATGTATCTTGTTTTCTGCCAATAAATTGTTTTTTACTAAGAATATAAAGACATTACGAATATAGAAGTAGTAGCTAAGGAGGTTATATTCTAACGAAAGAATTAACTCAAATAAGAAGTTTATTCATGGTTGAATCTAATAATTTAATTAATATTGTAAAAATGGATGTTTGTTCATATTTATATTTCCTAAAAAGTACAAATGTATAACTAATTATCATTATAACATCAATAGGTAAAAGCTTACAGGTAAATTTCTAGCTGATCCACTTCTTACTTCATATCTAAGTAATGAATGAAATTTCGAACTAAGTAGGTATTTTAAACTTATTTTATTGATAAGTTTGATATTGAAAGGAATTCCCTAGTTAATTCTCATTTTTGACAATAAAAGCTATATGTCTGCCACCGATCAAATAATACTAGGGATATACAATTACATACCTACCGCAAGAACGACTCGTGCGGTACTTACTTTGATAGTCTTATTACGGTATAAGACTGGCCGGTTACTAATTTTATCTACACTCACATAAGTCCTCTAAAACGTGTTGAAAAACGGTAGGCAATGGCATTACCACAACCGATTTTACTATGATAAGCTTTTTATCTGTGGCAGTAACATAATTTTAACTTTACATGCTCATATATTGATACGTTATGAGTTTCAAATTCCGAACATCGAATTTGATAACATAATGTAAATCCTGTCCTCCTTCCCGACCAACGGCACGCGCCCGCCCGACCGCCGGCACAATCGAGTTGGCCATGGCGGTGCAATGGCGGTCATACTATGGTTTCCGAACACTTCATTTAGGGTATATAATATGAGTGTAGATAAAGCAGTGTATGCACTGTACGTAATTAGGTCTTAAAACGTAACAGTTACATAAACTACTATTCACGAGCCATTTTCAGCAAGTAAATCTCTTTTACATTGTTGCTCGAAGATGTCTGGTCATAATGTGGCATTGCATCACATTATTTCAGTCAAACTCTATTTACTTAGTGACGAAACGCACGTTGAACTTCTACACTGTTTGCGTAATCTAAAGATAGTCTTCAGTTGATTATCATATTTACCGTAACGTACGTAGTGACTCACGATCCGTCGTGTTCAAGTTAAAGAATGGGTTAAATTTAGACCCCGGTGTGATAAGAAGTTTAATACACGTCCAAACTTGTCGTGAAGGTTAATTTTAGACAATAATGATAAAAGAACAGGCGACCTCTCGGACTCGTTTTCAGAGTTCTTGATTGCCATATTCATATTCATTTCACACGTCAAGAGTAAAATTAATATTAATACTAATTTTAGTATGTATCTTATATGTATCTCTGCTACAACCCCAACAAATTTAATGAAGATCAGAAAAGCGTTACTAAAGTTATCACAGAATAAACTCTGAAAATCAAAAAGCCATCGAAATGTCGAGAGGTCCCAGTAGCCAGAAGTTCTTTGTAAGAACTTGCTTCGCTTTCGCTCCGCTCGTTCGATTATATACAAATATTATTAATTGTACACCTCAATAAAATAGAAAAGTAGACTTAAGTAGGTAAGGTACAGAGGGGCAATCTCGACTGCTACATCGAAATATCTTCCCTGTTTTACATTGTATCATTGTCTAGAAGTGGCGATGACGGAAAATCGGTTTTCCGATATCCGGATATACTATATTTTAATTAAGTTGAAATTTTCCCGCAGTCGTGATTGTCCCGCTGTACCTTACATGAAGTCACTTCATTAAAGTCAAAATGTTAATGCAGATTGTGTGGATTGATTCCCGTTTGCGGAATTACGTCCAATTAACTACAACACCGTAGCTTAGATGGTCGGTAGTGGCCGTCTACGATACTGGAGGTCCTAGATTCAAATCCCTTTAACGGCATTTATTTGTGTGTTTATCACAAATGTTTGGTCCCGAGTTGTAAATGTTTTCTAGGTATACATTTATTTATATACAGGATGTAATCGTTAAGTGTAGCCAGGCGATAATTCCGTAAATATAACAGATATCAGAAAAAAATTAAAACTGATATCAATAGTACATAATGAGTAAAATCACATTAGAGAGAAAATGCCATTATCTATTTTGACTTCCATAAACTACTTGGGTACTGGGAACTTCACTAACCTTTTTTATATTTTAAGAAGGTAAAAAAAAAAAACAAATCATAAAACTACCAGCTCTATAAAATCTGTAGGTACTTTATTTATTTTATTCATTCCTAATTTTAAAACAAATAAGTAAACATGCAAAAAAAAATCCCTAGGTTATAAAAATAAAATAAAATATATAATTACACGTATATTACTTCCAAATTGCATTTGAGCTTTTCTAGTACACCTAGAAGAGTCGATGGCTCATGGCACCGTTGCGTGACGTCACCATGACTGGCAACTTCTGTGGACTCTATGTCAAGGACTACCTTGACTTAAAACATAAGCGGCGGCGGATATTAGCCAATTAGATCTATTTATTAAGGTCATATCAGGGGCCTATTGCATAACCATTTGTATCTTGTAATACTAACGGAACTCTGTATCTAATAACATACATAGGAAAGAGAGTTCCGGTAAAATCACAAGTTACAAGTTTTTGTGCACTAGGCACCAGCCTATTACTCAAAAAGGTTTTTGACTTGTCAATTTTTGACAGCTTTTATTAGAAAGGGACTTCTACTTGTTTTACAAGTTACAAGCTTTTGATAAATAGGCCTCAGTTCTAATCGTATTGCAGCCACCATGCGAAACGCCATTATAGCAGTTGATAAAATTAATGTATTTTTACATTTTTTTTAATTTGTTTGAAATGGTTTTGTTCAATAGAGATATAAAGCAACCCGCGGTTATAAATGAATAAATGCTACTCACAGCCTCACTAATTTCCATTACTTATCTTTTAAAAGTTTCTGAACACTATTTAACGGCCTCCTAGCCTAGTCAGTAGTGACCCTGCCTATGAAGCAGAAGGTCCCGGGTTCGAATCCTGGTCAGGGCATTTATTTGTGTGTTTATCACGGATATTTGTTCCTGAGTTATGGATGTTTTCTATCTATTTAAGTATTTATCTATATCTATCTATTATATTATATTATATTATATATCAGCGAATTGAACTATCTCAACGTTATAAGGTAGTTTTCCTCTAGGGCCCGACTTATCTTTCCACACTGTATATATCGTCGCTTAGTACTCTCAAAACAAGCCTTATTGAGCTTACTGTGGGACTAGGTTGATTTGTGTAAGATTGTCCCATAGTATTTATTTATTTGTTATTTATTTATTTTTTATTTATTTATTTGGCTAGTTTTATGATATTCGACTGCGATCTAATCGTTTATCTATGACGTCGATTGGATTAAATCGTAATCTTAATGTACATTTAATTACGAATAAAACAATAAAGTATACAGATTCACTAATTAGACCAATTATCTGATCCAAATATTTTACACCAATTATCACACGCTTACCTATTAACTAATGCGTCAGGTGTGCGGATCATCATTCGTTTTGACTGATTATTTGTAGCTCTAATGACCGCATCTGGCTAAAGTATTAACTTTGTTTGATTAAATTACCTGGATTGTCTTAATTGCTTTTACGCCAGTAGCATGGTGTGTTAAGTTTTAGTGTTATGTCTTACAAATATCCAATGTTCTTCCTTTTCAACCGACTTCAAGATTTCGAAGGAGGAGGTTATCAATTCGTCGGGATCTTTGTTTTTGCTATTTTTTTTTTTTTTTTTTTTTTATGTATGTTCACCGATTATTCGAAGACGGCTGGACCGATTTGGAAAATTCTTTTTTTGTTTGAAAGCGTATACTTCACAGTTGGTCCCATTGTAACCATGTCAGGATCTGATGATGGGATCCTGGAGAAATCGAGGGAACTCTTCAACTATTATAGGCACACCTATGGTGATTTGAGTATTTTTTACAGCAGATCGAACATTTGGTGTTGGAAAGGTGGATGCTTAGTGAAGTCGGTTCTTTTTTGTTTAAAATTATGTATATTTGATATCAGCGATCATTATGCTCTTTCTGCGGTCGTTACATTTTCAACTTCAGTGGCCATCATGATAGATTTAAGAGCTGGGCTCTTGTCGGTGGAGCAATTTCCATGCATGTCTGTCATTTGTAGCATGCATGTTAGTCCTTGACAGCCTGATACGACACGACGTTTATTTTTTCCTTTACTTGGTCCATGTTTGCACTTCTTGGCTTCCTCTTTGCTTCAACTCTGACTTCTATGATGATTCAGTGGTACTTCATCCAAAAAACTGGTTTCGGTTTCAGTTGAGCCGAAAAACAACCGTTAGTGAAACAGAAAGCTTTCGACTTGTTTGACAGCTTCAAGTAATAATAATAAGTACGAAGCTTTTAGATAAAAAAGTTATTTGTGGCGTTCCATACCTAAAAGGACCTAGCTCGATTTTAAGTCAAACGTGGATCCTAAATCTACGTTATATACGATACCTAGTTAACAACAAAAAAAATACCCTAACCAAAAATTAGCATAAGTGCCCTTGAGGTATGGAACCCTACACTTAGATAAAGGGGGAGGGGGTCAACGTAGTAGAACGCGCTCTATTCTAAACGCCAATTTGTATTAAAGTTCATACGTGCAAACGTGCTATAATTTGTATGTTATTCATCAAGTTTAATAGGTCACTTAAAATTTTGTTTTCGCCTGAAAAAACCGTAACAACTATTATATGACTACTTTAATAGGAAACTAACGCACTACACTGTATTTGGTAAGAAACTCGTTAGAAAAAACGTTACGTTTAGGATTAACTAGTTTACCTATTAATTATTTACACAACATTGACGCTGCAGTTTTATAATGTTTACCTATGGCGGGCTCACGCCTAGGTTACCATGAATCATGGCGCAAGTTTCAAGCTGGTCTTGAATACACATGAAATAACGTTGACGACTATTGGTCAAAGAAAAGTCAATAATTATTTTGATAAAAAATATATTTAACGTTAAAATAGCTGGCTTAAGTACCTAACTAATTAACGTTTATTTATTCGATGGTCTATGTAATAAAAAAAGTTTGCATTCGGGTTTCAGTATATCTTTAAACTGACTGATTAACTTTTGTCGATATTATATGGCTTCCGGCGTGTTGTCTTGGGAACATAAATGGTATAACAGAAAAATGCTATTACATTTTGTATTAATATTTTGACTATGTTCTGATTCAGGTTTAGGATCAAAAATAAATAAAAAAATCTGTCCATAAGTACGTGTAAAAATATTTATTTCACGTACTTATGGACTATGAGCTGGCCACGTCGAATATGACCCAATAACACCTGTCTGACACAAAACCTGTCTGGTTAGATTGCTATACTATACTTATTGCCAGATCCGGGCATCTGGCAGCTTTTAATGGGCGGAGGTCAGAGTGACAGACTAGCAACATTTTTGAATTGGAAAATAGTAATATCAAAATAGCTAAAAACTGCCGAAATTATCTCAGTTATAAAGGACAGTGCCTATATCTTAACACTAGAACAAAAACATTGCTTATTATTACGGAAACAAATACAGTAGGCGACAAATTATGAATTACATAATACGTCGTTTGTCACTAACATAAACTTTTTGCAATGGTATAATCTAATTATTTATATTATTTCATAATACTGCAACAAACTCAGAACTCTAGGGTATGTTATCTTGAAGTGATTTGCATTATTTGACCTCCGCCACTTTCCAGCTGCCAGATGTCCAGATCTAGAAATAAGCATAGTATAGCAAACTGACTAGAGGGGTTCCATTGTTCTCGTTATTGTGTCATATCTGACGTGGTTAACTCTCCGTCTGTTTCTTAGATATATTTTAACTTGCACCACCCGCCACACACGCCTACCGCTTAACAATTGAATTTTGAATGTCGAACGGACGGTGACGTCACGCCCAAGGAAAAGTGTGACCACATTTTCCACGAACTTTTCGATTAGTTTCAGTTTCATGTGAACTTGTTTCAATGCTAACGAGCTTGTTCCAGTTAAAAATGCTTTGTGAAAAAGCTGTCAATTAAGCACATATTAACGGGTGTTAACCGTGGTACCACGGCTTTTGTACCACAGGGGACCACGGGTAATTTTTTTTCCCCGTAGACCCACTGCACCAAAATAGGTTTATCTTTACGTTAGCGATGTCGACGGAGCCCCGCTACCGCGGGGCTCCTATTTCTGTGCGGTTTGGCCTTCGGCCATTAGAAGATAATTAACGAACCTAACCTACCTATGAGTGGTCATTTTGCGTTCTAGACCTTACTAGGAAAATAGGAGTGGGTCTACGGGGAAAATAATTACCCGTGGTCCCCCTGTGGTACAAAAGCTGTGGTACCACGGTTAACACCCGCATATTAACATACAAGTATGATTAATTTTCTGGGTTGTGAGTACCTACTAAACCTATTTACTTGTATCTCTTCTAAGTCGAATCCTATTGTCTGAGGGTCGTGATTACCATAAGTCGTTCTACGTTGCCTCTTCCTGGCCTATTCCTTGCCTTCTTAAAGGAACTCTGGAGTCCGATGCGTGTAACCTCCTCAATGGCAGAGAACCAGCGGGTGGGTATCCCTCTCCGCTTTCGATCGCCTTCCACTGGCCCAACGAGCAAAGCCTTGAAAAGGCTGTCTGGCATGGCTAGGTAGATATAAGAAAAATGTGTCCTCTGACAGTTGCAGGGTCAGGCGCGGATCCAGGATTTCGTTCATGGGGGGCACTTTCCTTCACAAAAAATCTCGCGGTCCGCACCTACGGGCCCCATAGTATACGAGGTTTTGCGTTTCGGGGGGGGGGGGGGGGGGGCAATTGCCGTTGCAAGGTTGTCATTAAAAGATAAAAAATATGTTTAGTGCACCAAACTAATAATACAAAAAGATTACAATATTTCTATTGACAAAGATTAAATTGTTGATTCACAACGAAGTTTATATACGGAGATTCCAGGAGTCCCCGCACTAGTAGTCATGCAGGTCAACGACACTAGAATGGAATTTTTATAATTTAGAAGCAGTAAAAATAATGAAACTAATAAGAAATAGAGACGTTTATACATTGATGATAGTGTATCCCGTAATATGAATTGAACTAAGGTATTCTAATACAGTATAGTTTTCAAACAAAATATGAATTACCATGACACTTGTTTGACGTCTTTTGATGACAGTTCTTCGTATCGAACGACCTTCCTCATAAAATCATACGTACGCGATTGTCGTGTTTGTAAAAGTTATTTCTGTACCCACATACAGGGAGTCCCTATAACAACGTCAAGACTTAAGGATGGTTTACGCTGTTCCGTTCCGCATCCTACACGACACTTCTGCAACTCAATTTTGTATAGGAAACGTCACGGGATCCTCGGAGATCACGTGATGTTTTCTATGCAAAATGATATATTTCGAAAATTAACGCCAAGATTTAAGGGGCCCAATTTATTAAATAACCCTAATCATAGTGTTGTGTTCCTGCTGGTAAGTAAGGTTGCCAAAGAGCTCAAAGAGGACCCAGTGTGTTGACGACAAAGGACCCTCTTGTTCCTTTAGCCGTCAACACAGTGAATCCTCCTTTTTGTAAAGGGTCGGCAACGCGCATGTGACAGCGCTGGAGCTGCAGGCGTCCATAGACTACGGTAGCTGCTTACCATCGGGCGGGCCGTATGCTTGTTTGCCACCGTCGTATTATAAAAAATCTGATAGCCAATGGCCTGTTCTACCTGCCCTTAAAGTCTTAAGGTTGGTTAGGACATTCTGTATATAGCTGGTTTATAAGGATATACCTGAATGCTGCTAGGTAAATCCCCGTTACTAAGCCTTGATTGTCATTCTACTCATCAGAAAATGTATATGTTGATGATATCTTAACTGACCCAATCTAAAAATTTAATACGGGATACACTTTCACGCTACTAGTAGAAAAACTTTATGCGAAAATACTAGTAAATAAGTATATGAATAATAACATTCACTTTAATTTAATAAGGGCCGGTTACACTATCACGCTACTAGTAGAAAATCTTTATGCGAAAATACTGTAAGTAACATACGTCTATTAAACGGCAATTACGCGTGGTACAAATAGGAACATGCATGAATTTATTGGAAGACGTCATTCGATTCTTTTTCCCGTTAGATTCAAATGTCTCTAATTAAACCTACTATCTATTGTAGCCCTGAAAAGTCAGGAATGCGAAATTACGTTAGGCACCGCGCGTCAATCAAAACCCCCCCATACAAAAAGCGTGTGGTTTGTGACGTTACAGGCCTTAAAGTTGCGGAAAACTGTTTGGAAGGAAAAAGTTTTTGGAATATTTTTGTAATTTTAGGGAAGATGAAATGCGTTTACCCATATAGTTGTCGTACTTTTTTTTTCTTGTTAGAACACAAGTATTCGAATTGAGGTTTTGAAAATACATTTGATGTAAAAAAAATTGCTTAAATTTAACTTTTTAATCTTTACGAAAATTTTAGAAAATGACTACAGATTTCCACTTTTTTATATTAATTTGGTGTTGTTGAACGTGTTTGTTGACCAAATTTAATTAAATATTTTTTACGCCTGTTGTCAATTAATACAAAGAGCATTGCGCTAGGTTAGGTCACTGCCACGAATCGTAAGACAGACATACTTGTACTTGTATAGTTATTCACTTTGATTTATTTTTATCACATTAACAGTTAGTCCTGACTCGGCGCCAAGAATGATAACCTATCACGTAGCATATCGTAATAGTGGGTAAATATTTCGAATGCCTTTGGTAAAAGATTAACTAAATCATTAGATCAATTAATATGGGTTAGTCCGCCTAGTTATAGGTACTACTAGTTATACGACTGACAGTGAAATTTTTTATGACGACTAATTCTATTGTAATTGGAATTTGGATTAGATATCGATCTTGGTATTCCCTACAGGGATTCATCATATTTCATCATATTGGCATAATGTATTCTTTCGTGCGTTACGATACTTAGATAATATCACTACCTGTTAGCTTCTACACGATAATTTTAACATTTTTAATATTAATATGGTTATTCATTGTACATCTTCTAAGATTCTGATTCGTGATTCGTAGCTCCAGAGAATTACGAAACGTAAGAGGCTGACCTTTACGCAGGATACGTTCAAAAAGGAAGTAACTCGAATCCGCATAGAATCCCGAAACCGTTCGCCGAATGTTCGTGACGTAGCGACAGCTGTGCAAACTGCACGCCGCGCCATCACCGTGACGCAACCGGCGGCGAGCCTCCGCCGCTGAGTCAGGCCGCAGGCTTATAACAAGAAACTCTCCGCCTTCCACACCATACCTCCATAGACCGTTGAACGAGCAACACGTACAGTACAAGTGTCAGTGATCGATTACGAAGTGACAGTGACTCGTGAATACCAGTGATATTGAAATTTGTTAACAGTTAAAAAAAAACAAAAAGTAAAAATATGGAGAAGTTCTTGATGATTTTAGTGCTTTTTGTGATTGTGAGGGCAGTGGAAAACAGACACCACCCAAAGTTCGGCAGGAATTACGAGGAGCATGAAGTGCCTCCTCTGAAGAAAGGTAGGTTTCATATTTTTTATTGTTTCTAGAGTAACCCCAATTTAGACACACTTTTAAGGAGGTTTGCTACAGCTTTAAATACCAATTTATTACAATCTTTACCAATTTACGAACAATACGTTTCTGGGATTTTTGACGACTGGTTAAAATAATTTGTCCTAAATTAGCAACTTTTTTTAACAATTTTTGTGTTATCCTTGGCAGTGTCCTGCAGCAGTGGCTCAAGTGAAAGGAGTGCTCTTATTGAAGATGCAAGGTGCGGAGCGCCTAGAGAAGTTTTCGTTGTACTTAAACCCAAAGCAGCACATGAAGAGGTGAATATTTACCTGATCTAATTACTATAATATTACTTAACACCATGTAATTATTTAAAAATCATGTCATTATCATTTTAATTCGCATCACCATTACTTAAGTAAATGACCCGCCTTTTTATCGTCACTTCGCGTACGCATGGCTGTTGGTATGATAGCTATCTCGATTTCACAACATTTCATCGTTATCAAATGAATGAATTGAATTCCTTATCTTAAATTATGATAAAATCTTTTATCATAAATTTTTAATGATGACCGATTATTACAATTTGATACAAAAAATCGGATTAAAACACACAATCATTGTGTTTCAAATGATAAGAACACGGTTAAAGTTGCAATTGCAATAGTTAACTATTGCAATCCTAACTCAATACAAACAATAACTACTCATCTTTAGTTTGTTACCTAAGCGGAATATTGAAGGCTACTTCATACGCATATAAAGCCTTACTGACGTTAGTGTTTTTCCCCAGATTCATCCGGGTGCCGTGTGGGTCAAACGCTGCGTCGGCCTATGCGACCACGTGGGCTCGGACTCCAAGTGCATGCCCCGCGAGACCGTCAACCGTTATATACCAGTAAGTGTTTACCCAAACCTTATCTCTACTTAACAGCCTTGACACACTTGTTCTATTTTAAACGACGCAGCTGTAACTCTAATTGTCTCCTACGATAATAATGACATAACGAATCTCTCGATTGTTTTAAACCGTCTATGAATCAGCGTATCGGCGCTCGATTACGGATCATCTATTATGATAGTGCTTTCTATGGTAGGAATCTAATTGGAATTTTGTTTGCAGATAAAGATTACCAACATGAAGACGGGCAAGGAGTCGTGTTCCCTATACGAGGTGGAGGAGCATTTGTCCTGCCAGTGCTGCACGGGCAGCCCTGAGAGCTGCGCGGCGAGTGGCCGGGTGTTCAACCCCCGTAAGTGCGCCTGCCAATGTCCAAATCTCGAGGAGCGCCGTGACTGCCTCACAAAGGTTCGTAGATAATGGATGTCTGTAAGCACTAACTAGATGTGATGCACGATGCACCGATCGACTTTTAACAAACGCTTCTACCTCTCGCATTTCTTTACCACACAGGAGATTATTTTTATCTTCACATATCCCTTTCTGGTTTTGAAAAGGATAACTATGTAAAATAATAGACGAATAATCATACGCTTGTAGGTGTGTCGCTGTACCGGTTAAAGTAAATTGGCTTTAGCATCATTTACGTGCCTTCTTCGGTGTTTCGTTGCATAGATATGTGCTGACATCCATTGTCTGCGATATTTCGTTTCAATAAATTTTTTTTTAATATTTTAAAATTTTCACATATTTCAATGTTAGTTTCCTTTTGTTATAGAACCAGAATATGCGGTGGAATCGTTCTAAATGCGCTTGTGAAACGCGAAGGCGGATTAGATAAGTGATGGAACTGCATTGAAAGAAGTCAAGCGTCTGGAGAAGTACGGGTACCATACCAGGTACCTACTGAAGAATAATATAGGGAACTAAAGACTTGCAAAAGTGACCTTAGTTGTATTACCGACTGATATAAGTGTCTTATAGCTTAAGGGGCCTAAGTCTAAACAGTATTATAGAGTAAGCTATTTATTTTGTTAGTTTTAATGTATGGGGCCAAATGGTGCTGTGAGCTCAATATGTTCCGAAACCTTTGGTTTGTACTTAATTTTTGAAAACGATGTATACGTTTGCATGTTGTGTTAAGGATTGTAGAGTATTGTCTCTAGACATCACTGTTCAGTATTTTTTAGTATAATGGCGTAAATGTTTTACGCAATTCCTAAATTGTGATATTTATAATTATTCCATTGTCCGTATTTAGGTTTAAGATAATTACTGCTAAAGTTATGATCATTACTTTGAAGTATTCGGTCTAGTCATTGGACTTGTAATTTATTATTTTGTAATATATCAGGGAATGTCTCGATTTTTGAAATCAGCTCTCTTAACTGTATAAAAACGTTCTTTTTACTTTTATTGTATTTTGTAATATTTAATGTTTGTTCGTGTTGGAGGCCTAGTCCTTGGTGCCAAAGGCATGTAATCTCATGGGTTTTATTATTAATGTATTTATATTCAATTTGTTTTTAAATTATTTTAAGCTTGAGAAGCTTTAAGTGATGCAATCACGTTAAGTTAGGTAGTTAAATTTTGTACTTAAAATAAAATAGTAAATAAAATTTCTACTTATTTTTTCTAAACATTATTTATTATTTTACTCCGACCTCATCTTGTCATGGTGACAGACCGACCGACCGACCGACCGACCGACCGACCGACCGACCGACCGACCGACATATCAACGCACAGCCCAAACCGCTGGTTCCAGAGATTCCAAATTTGGCACGTAGGTTCCTTATAAGGTCTAGGGATGCACTTAGAAAGGATTTTTCAAAATTCACCCCCTAAGAGGGTAAAATGGGGGTCCAATGGCGAATCAAGATTTGTTAGACTATTTTAATCGAAACTTCGCAGGAGTATTCCTAAAGGCGGAATCACACGGTTCACTCGGATGAACATTCATCCGAGTGAACCTCGGGTGATTGTTCGGCACTTTTGGTTCACTTTATGATCAGACGTGTCACTTCGGGTGAAAGGTGCGGAATGAAACATAAAAATGAACGAAAAATGAACCGTCTGATTCCGCCTTAACGATAAATGAGTAAACACGTGTTTCAGGTTGTTTGAAAATTCAACCCCCAATAGGGGCAAATGTGGTCACAAAGTCTGAAAATTAACATGGGTATCGTATCCTTTTTGAGTACTTATAGTACGCGGGCGAAGCCGCGGGAAAAGGCTAGTTCCTTCATATGGGTACGTAATTAGTGTAGATAAACTATGTACATCTTTATTCTTGATATCCTTTCATCTCTTACTTAACACTAGTTACATTCTATAGAGGCAGACACAAGTTGTATCGTAGGTAGTGCCCGTTTATTTTACATTTTGTAGAATACTTCTTTTTGGAATCGGTAACTTACATGAAAAAAAATTACATGAATAAACTGTGGTTCTTCTGTTGTGAATTAATTGTCAATGAAGCATAATAAAATCAATTTGACTAAATTATTTACGTTTGTATCTCTATCAACACTTAAAAAAAATTGCTCAAGTAGAAATTAAATATCTTAAGAACACACTATGAAGATAACTTACCTATAGAAACCAACATTTATTTAATGTTGGTATAGCACAAATGTTTGTGAGTTTTTTTGAAGTACTTCTAATGCAAATACAACCAATGCAATAATATGACCTACAACCAGAATACTGAATGGTATAATTAGATCGTTTAATGTTAGAAGGCGCACTTCAAAGGCGCCGGAAAGGTCGCTAGCGTATCTGACATCGTCCGGGAACCACAGTAACCCTTTAATAGCATAAACAAAACCATGCTCGACTATGCGAGACATTTTTTCTTGAAATTGGCCAAGGAGAGGGAAACCGCGTTTAAAAAATAATGCATAATGCGTTTTATATATGTTCCCTTGCATGACATGTATACTGCTTTTCTCCTTCAGATGCCTTGATGCCCACCAGAGGTATTTGTAGTATATTGTAACTGTGTATTTACTGGAAGTTTTTACAACCTCATCTAACGCTAGATCAGCAGTAGCACAGTTAGTTGTGTCTAGATACTGCTCATGAATTATAGGTACTATCTCCGAATCTTTTAGAAATGCACTCAAGTCTTTAGACATACAAGGAGTCAAACTGTAGTTCTGCAAAGACATGTATTCGTTTATTTGTGGTTCATATATTCTATAGGTTGAGTAACTTGTCAGCCTCGTAAAATAATAACAGTTTATTAAAATCATGAACCACAGCCACGGAACAATGAGAACAGTTTCAGATAGTCTCTGTCTCCGGTATAGTGTTATGTTTTGAGTTGCGTTTCCAAATAGTTTTAGCAGTTCAGCAGAGAAGGTGTATTGGTATTTAACCAAGTTACCGGCACGCAAAAGTAATACCGAGCAAATGATCATTATGAACAATATAAGCAACCAAACTTTGCACTCGAACATCATATAAACTATTTTCCATCTATTTACCAACTCTGCATTAGGAGTAACTATAAAGAAAATATCTTCGAATGCTAAATGAATACACATAAAATCGAATAACAATGCTCGGTTATAGGTTAAGCTGTATCCACCAAATAGCAGATCAACTTCGTTTTCATGGAGTTTCTTCATTACACCGGTAACAGTGGAATTCTTAAATATGTTTCCGAATTCAACAGTTTCTGGCACAAAAGTAAAATTTGGTGAAATGTGCTCTGCCTCTAGTAGAAGTTCTACAAGGAATCTCTCTATCCCAACCGCAAATCTATCTGCTGGATTCAGTTCAGCTAAAACAAGAGGCGGGTAGTGGTGTGCCAAAATATTAAATGTGCAATTTTTTAAATCTGGTTTATCGTATTCACGCAACTTCTCTACCACATCCCCAACTGCTTGACATTGCTCCAGTTTGATAGTATGGTTGTAATCTCTGCCGCATCGGCCTGCTGCATATGGAAGGTAAGAGTAAATAGAAGCATCTTCATCCGTATCTCCTATCGCAATAAGAACATGTATGATGTGATAGGTCCATATCACTTTGAATATAGCTGGCAAATCGTTTTCGCTTACATTTGTCAGGGCTATAATATATAAAGCATCAGTTTTGCGGTACCAATCACGGCTTAGATTGGCGATGATGCTTTCAAATTTATTTTTGTCATCTGAATGTACTATATAAACGTCAGGTGAACTGTTTAAGGACACGTTATGATCCTTTACAAATATGTTGATATTGTAACTTTCGTGGAGTTTCTTAAACCAATCATTTTCAAGCTTGTCATCCACGGTGACTGCCACAGTAGCTCCATACAAAGTTTTAGATGAAGTCATTTCCACCACACACATTTCAAGAACATTTGTAGACATTACATTTTGAAATAAATTTTCGAAACTCATCACTGCGCAAGTTAAACTTAAAAAGGTTAATAGTTGTAATGCAGGATACATGACCGATTACTATAAAGGTTACTTTTGATATGAAACAAAACAATATTCTAAACTAAAATACCATTTCGGGACTTTCAGAATTAGGTACGTTAAAGCTCCAATATTTAGTAGAATGTAATCAGTGCAGCCTTTATAATTTTACTGTCCGTTTTAATTGCATACCAAACACAATGCATGACA
Source organism: Pammene aurita (assembly GCA_947086415.1). Classification (NCBI taxonomy): domain Eukaryota; kingdom Metazoa; phylum Arthropoda; class Insecta; order Lepidoptera; family Tortricidae; genus Pammene; species Pammene aurita. Next base: position 13,976,073 of record OX352292.1, on the reverse strand, counting down.
CTATTAATGATGAATCTAAATCATTGGGACATAAATTACAAGTTGATAAATGATAATAATGACAGAGCAGTTAATTATTACCTACTCGTATGTATTTTAACCGTAAATCCACTTTAATAGTTGTAGGTACTTAAAAACCGGCCATGAGCGAGTCAGACTCCCGCCCAGAGGGTTCAGTACTTCACACAATTTTAACAATCATCGGGACAAACTCTTAATTTGTCGTTAAAAAACTGTTCTCTCTAAACACGGACAAAGGTCCCATTAGTTTACCAACCGCAAATAAGTTTGTAATCGAAAAAATATATTGTGATGGAACATTACTTAAATACTATTTCAACATTTAAGTTTATACTCTGTGTAGAAAATAGTAGTTTGTGCAACTGGTACATAATGAGGGGCCTTAAAACACGAGTGAGGTTTCATGAAACGAGCGCAGCGAGTTTCATTATAGGATCACACGAGTGTTTTAAGGCCTAATTATGTGCAGTTGCATACATTACTTTATCTACACACATATTGCAAGTACTCAAAGATGGGTTCAGAAGCCGAAGGCAAATGACCTGCATTACTAGGTGCTGGCTACAAGTGCTGAAACATACCCACAGGTGTAAGATAAATAAAAATAAATAAATTAGAACTGATAAGGAAACTATATTTATTTATTATAATATAATTAATAGTAAATATTTAAATTTACGTACTAAAAATGGTTCAACAAACAACTGACAAGTTGACAACAGAAATGGCGGTCGTACAAACTTCTGTCGCGGGTTTTTTTTAAATAATAGCCAAACGAACGAAGTCCTTATTCTCATGTCGTCCGCGATCAAAATGTCATGTGATTTATGTCAAAAAATATACCGAACTGACGTTTCGTATCGACAACATTTTAATATCTATCTACGGCATAAACATCTTAATCAGAAATATCAGAATTTGCTTGAGAAATATTCCAGCGCAACTCCAATACAACTTCAATATTGGTTGAATGTTTGTTGTGTGTTGGAGTTATGTTTGAGATAGGTTGTATTTTTATTGTATTGTTAATGTATTTTAAATCAGAATCCGGCACCAGCAGCAGTATAGTAGCAGTTTATACTTCTTCCTGCTAGCGTTTGTCCCAGCTTTTTGCTCTATTGAGCCTGGTGTCCGCTTGGCGACCTAATCCCAGTAATCGGCGTAGGCACTAGTTTTTACGGAAGCGACTGCCATCTCACCTTCCAACCCCGAGGGGAAACTAGGCCTTGTTTGGATGCGATCCGGTTTCCTCAATGGTACGATCCGGGGTTTGAACCTGAAATCTTCGGATTAAAAGTCTGACGTCTTACCGTCAGGCCATCAGGGTATAGTAGCAGTTTATACATCGGAACAAAATTAAAGGTAGTTTTTTCTTCAAATCACCCGTTACCGTAGTCGCAGGAACTGTAAGTCTATCCATAATTCTAAACATACACGGTGCCCGTGAGGATTGCGACAGATGTTAACTACGAATGCCTTACTTGAGGTCATAAGGAGTAATAAATGTTATAAGATATTAATATTATAATTACCAATTTCGCAAAAAAAATGCTTAGTTTATTTTTTTTGCTTTCGCACATAAAAATAAATGTTATGGGTAAAACTAACGCTTAAAATAAATTGGTACATTTTTATTCGTACAAAATAATTTATGGAAAGTATTCCTTGTCACTTTGATATCTGTCAATAAGAATGGTTAGACGAGACCCCATAAAGCGCGTTATCGCCATCAAAAAGGCGTTTTGCACTGAGTCGCAATAAGAAAATGATTTTTATTTAATTGATATTAACTCTGAAACTAGGCGACTTCCAGAAAAGTTTAAATAGGACATTTTAGTAATTGATTTATTATGTATTCTACTATATGTGATATCTAAAACAAATTTAGTGCGCTATGTTTAGCGGTTGACAGCTATAACTGAATCAAAGAGTTAGTATAGACTTGTCACTATTTGCACTACAACTTTTGGGACAAAAAATATCTTAGGGATGTCATCTCCTGATACTCAATGATTTTAATCTCTAATTATGATCAGGAATACACTAGTAAAATCTCTCGCAATCCTCATGGGCACCCATACGCGTAAGGAGAAATTTGTTTATTTCGCGAAGTACACAAAAATTACTGAACACGATTTCAGGAAATTTTATATAGTAACAATTTATACCCCGGAGCAACATTAACCCTTTGACCGCTAAGCATCGGACGGAAAAACGCGATTGCGCAAGGCAAACAGGTTATATTTTGGACGTGATATCACGTGCTGGCGCTGAGAGCACGACTTTCCGTGCGTGTGGTTTGACGTCTTTGGCAGTCAAGGGTTAAGGGTAGTTTTTCTTCCAAAACCGGCTGCGGGAATAGCTAGTATAATTTCTTTCGTAGCAATCCCAGCTACGCGGGTGCTACGAGCCGTAGCACTAGAATTGATAAATAAATATATGTTTATTACCATTTTATACAATAAGTCAAATATGTGATATTCATCGTTGTTCTTTTTCTATTGTATGTTATATACTTTTCAATAAAGTGTTTACTTACTAAATATAATATAATTTGACACTTATGAAAATGATTTCCATTGAATGTAATATTTAAGAGAAGATATTTAGTTAAAGCAATGGTGCGTAGTTTCAGTGACCGCGAGGCAACTGGATGGCTCGCGGTATTTAAGAACCCGAAGTGACCCAACTGGGGCGGAAAGGGGGGGAGGCCGTATTTTTATTTTATTGCGAGGCGACCGATTGAAACAACGGTTACCAGAAAGAATGTACGCTGGTTATATAACAAAACGTTTATGCCATCCCTCCTGGTCTCCTGGTTGGACTGGTACCCTGTACGAGAGCTAAGAAATAAAATCGTCAGGTAACCGCTTGTTCTTCATCTTTTAAGTATTGTATGATGTGGCAAATGATATGCACACATGCCATCCCTCTCCTATGAAATTTCATCTCTCTGTGGCCACTACAAACGAGAAATTTGTCAAATTTGAATACGCGCAATAAAATGTTTTGCAATCAACTGCCACAGAGGGATGAAATTTCATAGGAGAGGGAGTAACAAAAATAAAAAATAAAAAACGAAAAAAACCTACAACCCGAATTGAGAACCTCCTATTTTCAAATCTTGAAGTCGGTTAAAAAAGCGCGCTGGTATTAGCCTGGCGGTAAGACGTCCGACTTTCAATCCGGAGGTCTCGGGTTCAAACCCCGGCTCGTACCACTGAGTTTTTCGAAATTTATGTACGGAATATCATTTGATATTTACCAGTCGGTTTTCGGTCAAAGAAAACATCGTAAGGAAGCCGGACCTAATCCCGATAAGGCCTAGTTTTCCCTCTGGGTTGGAAGGTCAGATGGCATGCGCTTTCGTAAAAACATCAATTTAGTAAATTCTACGGATTAGGTTTTCAAGCGGACCCCAAGCCGGGACAAACGCTAGGAGAAAGAAGAAGAGTCAGTTAAAAAAAGAAATATTTGGTTTAGACAATATACTTATTGTTTTTGAATGGTCATATCTCTTATTTTCTTGCGAATAACTAGAAAACATTTCTGCTTTTTTAACGAATTGGAAAGTAAAAAAAAATCATAGCAGTAAAAACTATTTATTGTGATACCCCACTCGTTAAGTTTGTAATTTTTTAGGGTTCCGTAGCCAGAATGACAAAAACGGAACCCTTATATTATAGTTTTGGTCATGTCCGTCTGTCCGTCCGTCCGTATGTCACAGCCATTTTACTCGGAAACTGTAAGACGTATCTTAATAAAATTTAGACATAAGGTGTAGTTTGTATGCCGCTATTTAGTTATGCAGTGAAATTGCATACCCATACACGTAACTAAAAAAAAAAAATGTTTACCAAATATTAACATGTTGCATATCAATCGATAGGTCTTTAAAAATAACATGAGGTTTCTTTGAACATTTTGTGATTAAGTGAATAGTTTCAGAAATAATCGCTTCAAAAGTCGGAAAAATAGCGTCCCCCCTTTAACTTTTGAACCGTAAGTCCAAAAAATATGAAAAAATTGGAGATGATGCGCGTTATCATATACTTTCTACAAAAAATATTTTGAACATCAGCGGTTTAGCCATTTTTCAGTTGTTTCCAAAAAACTTCTTCCATAGGCATCAGATACGACCTTTTGGCATTAGTCTAGTTCTTATTCCATTGAAGCTACGGAACCCTCCATTATGCGTGGTCCGACACGCACTTGGCCGATTTTTTTTCTGAGGGTTTTGTTTGTTGTTACTATGACGTCATACTCGTGTAACCTATGTCACTCGAGATAACGCCAAGATTCTTACGATACCTCATACCAGTGACTGATGATATCAGTCACTAGGCCGTATTCTAACTTTAAGAAACGTATAGACACGATCCAACTTCAATACAACTCCAATGCATTAACTACGCAATAACTAGTTACAGCTAGCGCGTGAACGTCTGAATATCAGAAATCAGAAGAAATATCAGAATTTGCTTGAAAATTATCCCGAATATTCCGATACAACGCCAATACAACTTCAATATTGGTTGATTATTTGTTCTGTGTTGGAGTTATGATTGAGATAGACTGTGTTTTTAATGTATCGTTTATATCCATACTAATATTATAAATGGGAAAGTGTATGTGTGTGTTTGTTTGTTTGTCCGTCTTTCACGGCAAAACGGGGCGACGAATTGACGTGACTTTTTAAGTGGAGATAGTTGAAGGGATGGAGAGTGACATAGGCTACTTTTTGTCTCTTTCTAACCCCCACTTCCCTAAAATGGGCGGTGGAAGTTTGTATGGTTTGTTACCCCGAATTTAACGCGAGCGAAGCCGGGGGCAAAAGCTAGTATTTTATAATTAGAATATGGCACACTGCCTCATACACCTAAATCGGCTCAGGCGTTCAGTTGTTCTGGTGGAATAAAGAATCTTACATACATACAAACGCAAATGAACTGTGAAAAAAAAAACAAATGACTCCTTTTTTGGGCAGTAGTGTGGTAAAAAATGCTGAAATCTATAAAGATTAAAATAGTGGTAAGTATACAAAAAAACTGTAGACGTCAAATAGGTCTACCTAGATCATATTCTAAGGTCCAAGGTAACATTAATTATAACAAATGAGAAAAAACATTGTAATAAGTTACGTGTTCCGCGTGGGTAATTAGTGTTTGTTACTTTATAGATTAAAAGTTAGTCCCGGAAAATATGACACAATAACGACAGCAATGAAGTTAGTTTGCTGTACTATCCTTATGACTAGATCCGGGTATCTGGCAGCTATTCATCGGAGGTCAGAGTGACAGGCCATCGAAACTTTTCAGTTGGAAAAGGAATACCAAGGTATGTAAAAACTACCAAACTTGTCCCATTCTTAGAGGGCAGGGCCTTAACATTAGGAAAAAAACATTACATAATTATTATTGTGGAAACTAAAACAGCCAGCGATAAATTATGAAAAACATTATAATGTTATGTGTCGTATACGACACCTGGTTATGATACTATGTTCAAATTAATATTACATAATTACCCATAATATTGCACCCAACCCAGAACTCTAGGATTTGCATTGTCTATCCAGTGACTTCCACCGATGAGCGGCTGCCAGATGCCCAGATCTAGAAATAAGGATAGTAGTGCAAACTGTTGTTGTTGGCTTTCCTTGCTTTCGTTAAGTATTCTGTCACATTTCCCGGGCCCAGCTCTCCGTCTATTACAACTGCTAACTATACCTACAATGATGTAATAAGATAATTCAAAATACAGTCTAAGCCAAAAATATTAACTGTACAGTTTTAAAACTTATATCCTGTGACATAGCTATGTCACCAACGCGCCATGTCACCGCAGCGGCGCGCCCCGCGTGGAATCGAGCCCGCAGGTGACCACACTGGCAGCGCGCGGAGCGGTGGTGGGGATCACCGACCGACCCTATTTAAGGGCGCGCTGCGTACGACACAGCCCTTTTCCGTCCCCGCCGCTTGACCGCGGTGTACCTATCCCTCTTTCCTTACCTGCCAGGCCAGGGTGATTTGCGCGCCTAGGCCGGGACTTCTCTCCTGTCGCGGGCTTGTGGCGGTCACCGCCTGCCAGTGACTTCCTGATTATCCGTACCTACCATCCCCCAGTCGGAGCCAGGGTGATTTGCGCGCCTAGGCCAGATTGGTATCCTGTCGTGGGCTTGTGGCGGACACCGCCTGCCAACGGCTTCCCGATTGCATGATCCTACCTGCCAGGCCAGGGTGAGTTTGCGCGCCTAGGCCGGGACTTCTATCCTATCCCCATCGTAGGTAATTTCATGCCGCTGAAAGCCCCTCAGGCTATCCGAGTAGATTCCGTTTGATCCCGGCCGGCCGGGGAACATTAGGTACCGCGTAGGATAAGACGAACCTAGTTATATAGTTTGCATTTGAATAAACGGCATAAAAGTCCGATTATAGTTAAGTGACACGTGTGTTTGCATTTACTTTCCACGCACCCCCTTTCTCCCATATCTGAGACTAGCTCGGTAAAACCTCTCATTCCCATCAGGCACAGAGGATATGTGAGCTCTGCGCAGGCAGAACATCACAATCCTTACATATAAGTTGCAAATAGTTGTTTTATTAGCTAAAGATACTTCAATTACAGCTTATGACTAAATTTTATTGCCGTAATAAAAAATCTACTGATTACTTGTAAAACTAACAGACTGATTGGAGGGAATCCCCATGAAAATTGTGCATTTGTTTTACGGAGATTACGCATATCGAATTAATTGAATAGAAAAAAATAAATAGAATAGAAGTTGACTATTAGACGGAGAGAGCCACGTCAGATGTGACAAAATAATGAGAGCAACGAAACCATTCTTGTTAGTTTGCTATACTATGCTTATTTCTAGATCTGGACATCTGGCAACTGTAAAGTGGTGGTGGTCAAAGAATGCAAACCACTTCAAGAAAACAAATCTAAGATTTCTGGGTTTGATGCAGTATTATGAGAAATTATATAAATAATTAGATTAAGTATATCATTGTGAAAAGTTTCTGTTGGGGGAAAGTAGTGCTAAACGACGTATAATGATCTCATGTAATTTGACAATGTATGTTTAATACTAATTAACTGTAAAGGGGTGGAGGTCAAAGAATGCAAACCACTTCAAGAAAACAAATCTAAGATTTCTGGGTTTGATGCAGTATTATGAGAAATTATGTAAATAATTAGATGTGCAGGTAATTTCATGCCGCTGAAATTACGTGCACATCTATTATCCTGTCTATTAGATTATAATTATCATTGTGAAAAGTTTCTGTTGGGGGAAAGTAGTGCTAAACGACGTATAATGATTTCATGTAATTTGACAATGTATGTTTGATACGAATTAACTGTAAAGGGGTGAAAGTCAAAGAATGCAAACCACTTCAAGAAAACAAATCTAAGATTTCTGGGTTTGATGCAGTATTATGAGAAATTATATAAATAATTAGATTATATCATTGTGAAAAGTTTCTGTTGAGGGAAAAGTAAGCATTATTATTGATAAATACTTTAACTTGTAAGGATAACTACTTTTTATTTAACATCATCTTAAAAGACTCTCAATTGACTATTCCTTGTTGCTCGTTTCTGCCATTTTGATGTTATAAAATGACGGGTATACAGCTGCGGCCGCCATTCGGATCTTGACCAGATTGTTGTAAAGACGTCTTGAAAATATTATTGTCATATAGTGTAATTGATTCATATTTAAAACCTTGTAACAAACGAATATAAGTGTAAATACTGGTAAAGTACTCGTTTATATTATAATCCTAGTGATATCCCCAACATCTCAGCAGTGGGATCTAACAAAAATCGATAGGATTTTTGCCACGCCGCACAAAAACGTAAGGTTTTCATTTTTTTTTAGATAATAAATTAGTTTGATTGGTGAAACTATATTTTCCGTAACAGAGTAAGTCCGGAGGTTTATATGGTTAGTTTAACATGGTCATTTTGCCACAGGTTACTCTTTTGGATATGCACATGTTAGATGGTATGTTTATTGATAATTGAAGGTAAACTGTATTTTCCGTAACGGAGTAAGTCCGGAGGCTTATATGGTTAATCTTACATGGACATTTTGCCAAAGGTTACTCTTTTGGATATGCACATGTTAGATGGTATGTTTATTGATAATTGAAGGTAAACTGTATTTTCCGTAACGGAGTAAGTCCGGAGGCTTATATGGTTAATCTTACATGGACATTTTGCCAAAGGTTACTCTTTTGGATATGCACATGTTAGATGGTATGTTTATTGATAATTGAAGGTAAACTGTATTTTCCGTAACGGAGTAAGTCCGGAGGTTTATATGGTTAGTACATTTTGCCAAAGGTTGCTCTTTTGGATATGCACATGTTAGATGGAGATGTTTGGTATGTTGTTACATAATCAATATAATTAATTATCAGAGAGAATTATTAGTAAGTCAGATATTTTTGTCATCATTTCTAATAAAGATAACTTTGCAATCTATAAAAATATGTTCTGTTATTTGAAATCAACTTTTATGACCTAACTTTCAATTCCTTTTCAATAAGTATATTTTGATACTCGCTTAAATTTTGAATAAAATAACGTTGGTATTATTATAACCGTATAATTCGCCTACAGCATGTCTCAATGGTAACTATGTACTACTTATATTTTGCAGTAGTCAAATTAATCTTTTAAAATACTACCCGGTAATTTATGTTCGAAGATTTGCGGGAAATAATATTAAATTAATTATTTCATATGAAGTAAATTATTTTTTTCGATGTCTTACGATATTATTTAAGCCCTTTTTGAAAAGCGCATATTATTTCAAAATAATTTTACGAATATTACGAATATCATGCCATAAGCAGGCTGCATCCAAAATACTTTGTGTCTCTTTCTAATAAGTAAATATCTAAACTAGTTGAAAATAATAATAAATCTTAGGGAAAGGTAATTTACTTTCCTTTTCCATTATTACCACAAACAAATATAATTATTGTTTCGACAACGGAATATTCAGTAATGAAATTAATATGATTTATGAATGTGATTAAAATAAAACAATAATTTATTAGATACTTCTTAACGCTTGTAGTGTGTACAATGTCTAGTGGTTCACGCTTATGTATCACTTCATATTATTAAAATGCTTATAATTACTATTACTTTTCGTGAACCATTATTGCCGTTAAAAATAATTATGGTTAAATGATAATTATACCAAGTGCGTTTGGATATACATAAAAGTGTAAAGTTTTCAAGTTTACGTGATCGTTCACGCCACAGCTAAGTAACAGCTTAATACTGGTATTAACTCGGATTCAGTTTATGAATCAATTTCAGAGATATCAACCAAGGTGATTAAATAAAGTGTGTAAAGAAATTAAAGTATTATTCACAATAATTAATAAATTGCCTGTATTGTCTAAGTACAAGTTATATCCCATACATTTTTCGTCTTAATAAACGGTACTATAAAGTTCATAGTAATTACCTTTTATACTTATATAAGTCTCGGTGTGGTAACTGACCGAAGTATTTTTGAGTTCTTTACTTCCTTATTGTATTCGACCCCATCAATAAAGTTAATGATTAAATCACAATAGTTAAGTTAAATGGGTACATTGACTATTCACATGTCTGTTTATATACAAAATAAAGTAACAAAATAAGAACAAGAAGAGCCTTAATAGTCGAGATTTGTTAATCTCGTGTATGTCGTCGGCATATTAACATGCATATAATCCCATGTGTGTATTCTGTTTTATCGAGGTATATGATCATAAATAATATAATCACTTATAATGTCAATTGATCTCTATTTTTTTAGATGGCAATTAATATAGTAAAGGATATTACCGATTTTAATTACAGAGAAAGTTGATGGAAAATCGATGATGATTTGGCGATCTAATATAATTGTCATAATTGTGCCCACTAATGACTAATGAGCAAAGTATTGCTTAGAAATTTACGAACTCAATCATTCCCTTTTTACATAACTCTCAAAAGAAAGGAGAGTTATTATTTAATCATAGAGTGAGAAGAATACGCCAATGATAGTCAAAACGCGAATAAATAAAACTGAAGTTGCCTGAATATAATAACTAGTATGTCGAGTATAATCGTTATAACATTTATTTTTGATAATTAATTTAAACGTTAATTCAAGCAATACCTGTATTTAACAGGTCGAGACCACTCGTACTTGTATTCATAATACCTTTTGATTATGTTTCGATATGTAGAGTCACGTGTAGAGTCGATATGTAGAGTCACGTGTAGAGTCGATATGTAGAGTCACATGTAGAGTGGATATGTAGAGTCGATATGTAGAGTCAATATGTAGAGTCGATATGTAGAGTCGATATGTTGAGTCACATGTAGAGTCACATGTAGAGTCGATATGTAGAGTCGATATGTAGAGTCACATGGAGTCGCCATGTAGAGTCGATATGTAGAGTCACATGTAGTCACGTATGGTGTCGAAATATAAAGTCACGAATAGTGTCGAAATATAAAGTCACGAATAGTGTCAAAATATAAAGTCACATTTGGAGTCGATGTAGACTCAACGTCTAGAAACGAAAAATGACATGTAGAGTCAAATAAAGAATAAAAACTTATATGATTCTTATGTAAAGCCAAATGTTTGAGGCGACACGTATGAAGTCGACCACGCATATGGTGAATAAGAATAAGAATAAGAATAAGAAATCGTTTATTGTTTACCGTGTCAAGCATAGATGTTACAAAATAAAAAGTAGCAACGGTTAACCCTTTCTGGTATACAATATTACATTTAAATATATCTAACAAGTTACAACTAAGTATTTATTAAACTAGACTTATTTATTTACTAATACTAATTATTACACAATATGTTTATGAGATCAGTTAAGTAAAGCTAAATTAGCACAAACGATAAATACAAGTTAAATATATTATACTTTAAATGGTTTTAAATAAGAAGTATTCATTTAAATCATAAAAACCATGCTCGATTAGCCACTGTTTTAATTGGCGTTTAAATGAGAGTCCAGTCAACATTTTTATATTAGCGGGTAGATGGTTAAAGACTTTGATAGCCATGACGAATGTGCTTCTGGCATACATTTCATTGTTAATAATCGGGAGCAGTATATTGTACCTATATTGATGACGCAAATTATCACGTTGTGCAGACCAGAAATTGAAGTTATATTTATTGACTGACACAAATGAACACAGCTCCAGGATATAAAGCCCAGTTAAGGTAAGGAATTTCTTCTCCTTAAAAATATGTCTGACGGATGCGTTATAATAGAGGCGGTAAATACTACGAATACAATCTTTTTGTTGTATAAAAACTCTTTTCACATCGACAGAATTACCCCAGTAAATTACACCATAATTGAGCAAAGGGTAAACATTTCCATAATAGGCACTTTTTACTATGTCCTCTGAGCAAGTACTAGCTAAAACGGAGAGGGCATAACACTGGCTGGATATTCTTTTACATAAGTTGTCAATATGAGATTTCCAATTAAGATGTGAGTCTACAGATACCCCTAAGAAACTAGCACTATTTATGTTTTGTATTACAGTACCCTCATGTTCTACATTGAAGGCCATTGGGTCTGTTTTATAATTCCTAAAATGCATGGTTTTAGTTTTGTCTATATTAACTTTTAAGTTTATGGAATTAAGCCAGTCTATAACTGTTTTTAAGGTATTTTTCATTTTCGTTTCAAAGTTAGGATCTAAATGTTTATCTGAGAATAATATAGTTGCGTCATCAGCAAACATGACACATACTTCATTGATGATTTTTGGTAGCTCATTTACATACAGTAGAAATAATAGAGGCCCAAGAATACTCCCCTGAGGAACTCCAACCTTAATGGGTTTAAATTCGGACTTTGTTGTTTCGATTGTCTTAGTTTTCTTATTATAGTTTTGAATTACCGTAGCTTGCTGTCTATTTTTTAAATAACTTTCAAATAATCTTAGTACATTACCTCTAATACCAACACGATCGAGTTGAGATAATAGTATATCTGGAACTACACAATCGAACGCCTGGGACATGTCTAAGAATAAAGCAACAAACGGGTTTTTATTATTTACTTTATCCCAAATGTGGTTAAAGAGTTTGAATATGGCAAGAGACGTTGATTTACCCTTTTGAAAACCAAATTGGTTGGGGTCAATGATGTGATTTGTGTTGAAAAATCTAACGATTTGGTTATATATACACCTCTCAATTATTTTGGAGAAACTCGGCAGTAATGCAATGGGTCGGTAATTGGATATGTCATCTCTTGCACCTTTTTTTTGTATAGGGGAATAATGAGAGCTTTCTTTAAATCATTTGGGAATATTCCTGTTTGAAAAATAAGATTAGTTACGTGAGCAAGTGGGCATGCTATGTATTCTATGGACGCTTTAATTATCTTTATTGGTATATTATCTTATCATGTCCAGAGCTTTTTGTGTTCTTCAGGGCTCTCGTTACAGCCTTTATTTCAAATGCATCAACAGGTTCTAGAAACATACTTTTGCAAATAGATGGTGAAATTGGTTTGAAGTTATGAGTTGTTGTATTATTATTATTACGTGATATGTAATAGTTGTTAAATGTTTCAGCTATTTTTGGAGGTTCTGTAATAACATCATCGTGCAGTTTAATATTTTCGACTGTAGTTGATATAGAATTGGTTGAGGAGGTGTGCTGGTTAATGACACTCCAAGTAACTTTTGATTTATTAGCGCTGCGATTGATAAACTTGTCGTTGCTTATTATTTTTGATGAACGAATAATCTTTTTCAGTAATTTACAGTAGTTTTTGAAGTCTGATATTTGGTCTGTATTATTATTTTGTTTCGATTGCAAGTACTTCAGTCGTTTTATTTTACAGCATTTTATAATGCCTTTACTTTTCCAATGCGGCTTCTTTCTATATGTTACTCGGATGCTTTCCAATGGCATGCAAATATCAAAAATTAATAGGAAAAGCTCTTTAAAAATAGTATAAGCTAAGCATGGATCAGATTGTAGGTAGACGTCGGAAAAGTTTATCTGAGATATATATTTTACAAAAATTTCCAAATTAGCATCCACATTTCGTTTATTAATATACCATGAATTTTCATTGAAACTCAGATTTGTTGGTAGTTTTAATAGTTGGCCAGTGTGGTCGGAAATCCCTAAATTTAATACCTCTACATTATTTACCCTGGCATTTGTTATAATATTATCTATACATGTTTCCGATTGAGCTGTTATTCTAGTTGGTATATTAATAGTTAGTCTTAAATTATATTTACGTAACATTTCTTTGAATGCTTCAGACATATTATCTTCTTTAAGCGTATTTATATTAAAGTCGCCTGCAATGACAATTTTTTTACGCAGTCTTCGGTTTTTTAAAACTAGCTTGTTTAACAGAAGTTGTAACTTATCCATGAAAAAATCAAAGTTACTCTTTGGCGATCTATAAATGCATACAAAAATAGTGTTTATCTCTGGAATAACAATACCACAAGCTTCAAAATGTATATCAATTGACATAGTAGATATCCAATCAAGAGTTACATAGTTAATAGAATTCTTTACATATATGCCTACACCACCTCTTGATTTGATTTTTCGGGAGAAGTGAGCTGCCATCTGAAACGTGTCAAGTTTAAGTATAGTTACCTCGTTATGCTTTAGGAACGTTTCAGTAAAACAGAAAATTTGAATATTTTCAGAGTCGGCTAAAATATCTATGTGATCTAATTTTGATCTTAAACCTTGCACATTTTGGTGATACACGTTTAAAGTGTTAGACTCGAAAAAAAAGATTTTCAGGTTTTGTGTTTTCTATATAGTCCTGAACATCTTTTATAAAGAGCAGGACATTTTCACATATGTTTCGTAACCCCTGGCTGTTTAGTTTACCAGACCATGAAGAGAACATGTCTAAAGTTACCTTTAGGTTAGAGTCCATGAAATATGCATACTGATTCGATAGGATGTCTTGGTTGAGCAAACTATTAAATAATTCGACCCGACAATTAAACACTTTAGCTCCACATATATAGGTTGGTGTGCAAATTACTATATTAGTGTGTGTGATTTTTTCAGTGGCTGTTCTAATATAGTGTACCAGTTGAATGTAGTCCTTAGTGAATTTGAAGTCAAGTTCGCCTATTAGGATGACACAAAAATCTTCCATTGTTAAATGTTGTACTTTGTGTTGTAGATTGCTGAACAGTTGTTCGATTCCTCCTCCTTTATGGTTGTAGTGAATATAATTAAAATCCTCGAAATGTTTTTTTATAATATTCAACATGTTGTTGTTCTCACCACTACTTATTATATTCAGTTTATGTTTATTTTTTATGATCTGGTTCGTTTCCTTCTTATTTACACTCGCTGTCACATTACTGTTGGTTTCAGCTTTACTTCTTACAGTTGAAGAATCTTATTGATTGTCAGGCGTGCTGTTGAATGGGTTTGTAGCTGGCGGTGCTGTTGATTTTGCATTAGGACAGTCAGATGAAATTGTATTGTTTGATGGTATAATTTGTTTCTGTTTTTTGGCAGCCTGTTTTGATGTTATATTTGCAGAAGTTTGCGGAATGCCGCGTAGAAGGTTCTCGCATTGTACACATTTTTTGCGTGTTACAGATAGAGTGCTTATTAAATCATTATTTTCGTTGCGTAGTTTTTTCATTTCACTGACCGCTTCTTCTAACTGTCTTTTTAAGCTTTGCACTTGTTCTATTCGGCCTACTACGACGGAGTTTTGCGTGTCGATCTGTGACGAACCATTTCTGTTTCGTAGAAAAATTTCTGAGGTATCATTGAGTGTGAGAGCATGTTCCAATGATCCGGAAATTTCTTCATATTTTTGGTTTTTGTCGTCGGCGGGATTAGTGCAGTTATGAGGTATCATTTCATCATCATCACTTAAGGAGTGAAATGAATTGTACACAGGTACATTGTATACTCTTCTGAGTGTGACATTTTCAGTATCGGAAACTGGTGAATGTAACTGTTCTGTCTCTGATGATGAAGCAGGAGTGGAGGTGGGAGCTAAATTATCCATAGTTTTCTTTTCAATCGTAATTGTTTGAGATCTCGTTAATCGTGCAGTTGAAGTAGGTAACGGTGTACGTCGCTCATTCCCTTTTCGAGTATTTGGCGTGTTAGTCTTTTTGGGCTGAACTTTATTTTGTAAGCATTTAGTACAGACCGACGACTCCTATCTTTATTCATTAAAGTAAACATTTTTTCTCTGTTAGTGCATGGTAAATCATAAGTGTGCGCGCATTGGCAGCATCTAAGATATTGTTTACCATAAATAACTTTTCCACATCTTATGCACGTCAATTTTGATTTAGATGCCATTTTTTAAAGATTCCAATAAATGCACAGAAACAAAAAATGTCGAATAGAGTTAACATTTGAGAAATCACAATTAATCTATGTTTTGGCTATTTGCAACTTTCTTCACTATTTTGGGGATACTAACACTACAGTTTATAGTAGACATCACCTATTTAATAAAGTTTAGGTTAATGTATTAGTGAAATCTGTGCTTAACTTATTTTTAACACTTATGTTGACAAGTTTAAGTCACTTCTGGCGGTAAAATAGTTTCAAAATCGGAAATTTGTACCACTGCGTTTCACTGGGTCATCTAATTACACCGTTTTAACACTATCGCGAAGGAAAGTCAGCAGGCACAAATTTATATACGGCACTATTAGGTGAAATAGATGGAGTTCAACAAAGTTCACGGACGCAGCACGGCCGATTCCAGGAAATCACTCGCAGTCCCTAAGCCGAAAGCACTGAGCGCCGCAAACACAAAGAGGCTTAAGTGCGGCTGTTTTTGAATCCGCTTACGCCTTTCTCTGGGACGAGCCGTTGCACTCGCGAGTTACTCAGTGTTTTGTCTGTTTGTGCTTTAATATAACTTATATTTTGAATGTTGTTTACTTCTATTGAACCACTATATTGTAACGAAACTTTTAGTATAAATTTCAAGTAGAAAATCAAACTTTAAACCAGTTAAACTAATTATTTTTACGGAGCGTTTAAACATTGCTGTTTACGCGCGCGGGAGGCGGCGGACATTTTTTAGTGAGGTTAATGCAACAAAAGTGAACGGACATGTCAAACCTTTTTTTCAGACCTACCTAAATGGATCTATTTACCTATATAACCTACTTATGTAAAGCACGTGGATGAACGTGCAGGGCTTTTATTTAGACCTACCTTAATAATCTAGTACCTATGAAATGCACGTGGATGAACGTGCGGTACTTTGCATCAAACTTACTTAAATGTATCTAGTACCTGCGCAACGCACGTGAATAATGTGCGAAACTTTCATTCAGTTTTACCGTAATATACCTAGCAATATTTTTTATCACTTTTAGGGAATAAACTTTGAATATCATGCGATTATGAGAATGCACGATATACATCATCATATATTTTAGAGCTTCGTTCTTGTAGGTGTACGTAAAACGCCAATATTTTTATTTGCAGCCATGTAAAGAATGGACAACTCAAATGAAATAAATCACAGATAATCTAATCAAATAAGACGCCAAAAAAGTGATTTAAGTGGTCTCTGATTACCAGAGCTCGGATTTTTCACGGCAAAACAAAACACTAGCGTAATTTAGCCAGTGCTTGAAATATTATTTTATCGACACCTATCGAGTCTTACTAGAGTATATGACAGGTATTGCCTCAGTACATTTTTTCTTTTTTTATTCGATGGTACACCTATCAGTGTGAATGTCAAAATTTAAAAACTAACAAACGTGCGAAAATTTCGAAAAACAGGAGACTTACTAGAGCTCAAAATCAATATTTTTGACCAGTCTAAGGTGACCTACTGGGTGTTAGAAGGTTGTGCATTAATTACCGGACATCCTGTATAAGTAATAAAATAACTTTTCATTTTAGCTTTGCCATAGTCGAGCAACAAAGAGGTAGGTCTGCATGTACAACTTAGAACGAAGTAACTATACCACCTCATTTAAAATGATAGAAACGACTGCAAATTTCATCTCACATGACATATGACATTCACACTTTAACTGTCATTTCATTACGTATAAAACGTAAATTGCATCTAGGTATCATTTATTTCGCAACGCATTGAATCCGACGTGTTGGATATACGTATAATAACTTAATATTGCAAGGTATCAATTAATACAAAAATGAGTAATGTACAAGATCGGATCAAAACGTGGATTGAAAATCACCCTGAGTTAGTCTATAATGAAGTGACCTCCACTATATACTGCTCTATGTGCGATATGCATCTAAAACTGAAGAAATGCAATATTGAGAATCATGTGAAAAGCAACCGCCACAATTACCGTTCGGGGCAACCAAATAGGAAACATCAATTTTATTTCGATTTAATTATTTTTCTTATTTCATGCAACATACCATGGGCAACAGTCAACAACAATAATTTTCGTCATTTTTTTAACAAGTATTTATGTTGCGACTGCTCTATGACTTCTTTACCGGACGAATCGACCCTGCGAAAAATTTATTTAAATCTCGTGTACAAAAAAACTATACAGGGTATAAGAGAGGTAAAGAAAACCAATTATTCGGTCTTTGCAAAAAAATTGTTCTAAGTAATTTTATCTTTTGGGGTCGAAGGTTTTAGAGAAGGTAAATGGGGAAACAATAGCAAACCTAATAATAAACCAATTAAAATTTTTGTTTCAAAATTCTTTCAATGATAACGTAAACAATTTGCTTTTACTTTGCACAGATAGTGCCGCATATATGCTTAAAGCCGGTCGTATTTTAAAAGCAACGTTTCCTCGTATGAAACACATTACGTGTTTAGCTTATGGTCTGCACCGGGTTGCCGAAGAAGTGCGAGATAATTTCAAAGGTGTGGATGGGTTGATATCGAATGTCAAAAAGATATTCCTAAAATCTCCAGAGCGTGTACGCCTTTTTAAGGCAAAATATCCGTCCATTCCCCTACCTCCCGAGCCAATTATCACCAGATGGGGAACTTGGATATCTGCTGCGGTATATTACGCTCAATACTATGAGCAAATACGTGATGTCGTCTCCATACTTGCTAATGACTCGGCAGCTATAAGAGCTGCAAAAAAATGTTTTCAAACACGCAAACTACGACCGGAGTTAAATTTCATTCGCGACAACTACGAAGTAATAGCCTCTTCAATAGAACAATTGCAATGTTCGACTTTATCCATTGCGGCATCCTTCCTCATTCTGGATACTGTTCGTTGCTACGTAAACTGGAGTAAACTTTTACCAGTGATACGTAAATTTGAAGCCGTGCTCGAACGAAATCCTGATTACGAAATTTTAAGAGACATATCTGAAAATATTACCCGAACTGATAATGAATTCTATAAATTTGCTCCCTTGACGTCAACTGAAGTTGAACGTACATTTAGTGTACATAAATGGATTTATAGTGATAAACGCAACTGTTTACTCCCAGAGAATGTTGAAAAGATAATGATCATCTACTCCTATCACTATTACCCAAATAAAATGTCTTGTGCTGCTGTGTGTACTGACGTAGATTTTGAAGAAGAAATTGCGTCTGTTTCTAATATATAGTAACTTTATACAAATGTTTTTATTAGTTTTATTACATATTAATTTTATTTGGTGACTTTTATTTCTTCTAGTTCTGAATTATCGATATCGATAAAATAATATTTCAAGCACTGGCTAAATTACGCTAGTGTTTTGTTTTGCCGTGAAAAATCCGAGCTCTGCTGATTACATTTACTATTTTATTATTAAAGCTCATCAATTACCATTGTAATATTTTGTATCATCAATTACCATTGTAACAAATATCAGACGTTAATTTAATCGTTTGTGCAGTTTGAGAATTTTCATTTAATGAAGTGCAATACCTATTTCTATGAATTATTTACCTACATTTAACCTAATAGTAAAGTTTAACGACATTTAACATGAAAGCTGGGTTACAGGCAAATCCCTTTTACTAAATGGGTGAATCCATCTCGGAAAAGTAAATTTTATAAATCTTTTTGAATTTAGTATACTGAGCTAAACGTACAGTTAGTTAAACGAATATAGTAACAATAATAAACATAAGAAGAGAAATTAAAGGAATTAAACATCATATTTAATTTTATCCGTACAGTTAGTTAAAATAATATAGTAGCAATAATAAACATAAGAAGAGAAATAAATAAAGGATGTAATAGTTAATATTATTCGTTATCATGTTATGTCCTCCTGAGGTCAGTGACAAAAGGGCAAAATTAGGGTTGTTTAATTCATGTATCCAGTTTTAACTTTCTGCGACTAGTGCAAATTGAGGTTCGTAAAGAACCTGCATAATTTACATTTAGTCGGTGGTGTACACTTATTTATACGGAAAATGATGATGATGGGTTTCCATCTGCAGAGCCTTTTCTTAAGGCTCTAATATTAATTTAAGAAGGGGAGCCAATCAAATTTATGATGCAAATTTTTGACGAAGTGGGGGGTGCCCCCCATAATTAATTAAAAATAAAATAGAGCTATATAGTCAAGTTTGATATCATTTTCATGTAAAGCAAGGATGCCGAATTCATTTTTGGTATTTTATTTATACCTTTCCATATAAGAAAACTGAGAAAACATAAAAAGTATGAAATCAATGTTTGATATTTTTTTGAATAAATGCCTATATTTTTTTATTTATGGTAGTTACATGAAAAATATATTTTCATGATAAAGCCCTGTTATTCCCCTTTACAAAAAGTATATAAATCCTACATTGGTTGTAATATCTTTAACGAAAAAAAAATATTAATATGCCTGTTTTCAACCACAATCCCATTATATAGGAAAAACGATGTGGTTTGAGCTCTAATGCTTGCCTAATTATATATTTCACAACTAAATGGACGTCAACAATTTCAAACGCTATTATTTACCTTGCCTTTGTATGCTTGTTATAATCCGTAAGTGAAATAAAGAGTTCGTTTAGAACTTTAGAAGATACCGGAACCAGTTACCAATAAAGGGTTATTAGATCGAGTAAGTATTTGGTAGGGTAGTTTTTAAAAACTATCAATTTAGTAAGCACATCATTGAGTTACCCAAAGGTAAGCGCTTGGCTAGTACGGATTGGAGAAGGAGAGCAGAAGATCGAGCACAGTGGCGTGCCATGGGAGAGGCCTATGTCCAGCAGTGGACTGATACTGGCTGCTGCTGCTGCTGCTGATAAAGATAGCGCTTACCGAAATGAAAATACAAAATGACGTTTATCTATCAAGCTAATTTCATCTCTATTGCTAAGACATTAGACAGGGACATAACATTGAATATAGGGTAACCATATAATTTTGTAACCAAATAATAGCGTTATCAAATAGAGGGGTTCTCCAGTCCCTGTTATCTAGTGACGTTTTCAAGTGAAAGGTACATCATTGCGGGTTATCAATAATGGCCCGTTCATTTTTTTAGAGAGAAAACTTAAGCGGTAGGTATACATCTTCTACTGAGGACAGTCTGTTGGCGAATAGTGCGCTCTTAAATAAAAATAACAATTCTGTGTTATACGAGTACCTACTTAGACATTACACAAACTTATTTAAAAATTTGTTAATTTATTATAACTAGTAGTCCGCCTCGAACTCAGAACTCGCGATTTCCTTGCAAACGAGATGACCAATATAACAAGACCCTTCTGAAGATTTTTGTTCGCCTTCTAGCTCCATAACCCCTTGAACGATCCTGCTCATATACGAACTCACAAATTTTATGTATCTCTGCTACAACTCCAACAAATTTCATAAAGATCAGAAAAACGTTACTAAAGTTATCGCGGAACAAACTCTCAAAATCAAAAAGCCATCGAAATGCCGAGACGTCCCAGTAGCCGAAGTTGTTTGTAAGAACTCACTTCGCTCGTTCGACTAATATTTACATAACTAAATGCAAGTCTGCATATCTAGAGCTACATGCTTCATCCCACATCTCCATAATTTTGTGGTTGAAAAACGAGGGTATACCCTCGTTCTATTGACAAATTGGTCCGATATCTGGTGCACACCTTTAAGTTCTGATAAAAATTTTACAATTTAATAGATTCCGTATCATTGTAAATCTAAGATAGCTGCCGCTACAGAATGCCGCGTATTACACATTTATTAACAAACCTATCAATCAAGTATAAAATGAAAGGGATTTATTAGTAGAACACAGTGCATTGCAGATCATAAAGTAAGCGGAGTTTAGACAGTTTTAGTAACATAACAACTTGAAAAGAAAATAAGTATTAGATTGTTATTAAATCAAATACAAACATTGAAAACATTGAAAAAATAATCAACCCAACAGGATTTTTTCAATGTTTTCAATGTTTGTATTTGATTTAATAACAATCTATTGTATGAGTGGAATGCCCCACTTTAAAAACATGCAAAAATAATTAAAATAAGTAAGTTTAGGTAAAGACAAAAGCTTTTATTGAAAATAAACAATGATATAGATAATGTACAAAAAGCTATAAAAATAATTCGGTAGGTTCTAGGTACCAGTATCACACCACTCTTCTCATCAATGTAGCTAGAGCATTGAAAAGACAAAAAACTAAAATCGTGGGGCGCTTGAATCTTTTATCAACGGACAACGCCTAATATCATTATAATATATATGAACTTAAGGTAGGTACGCTACGCTAGTGGTGTGATGAGTGGTACCTGGGACCTATCGATTATTTTAGCCTTGAGTACATTACCTGCATCATTATTATCATTATTTTCAATTAAACCGTTTAATTTACGATTTTTAACATACTAATTTAACTACTATTAAAAACGGGGTGTTTACCTAACTCAAATACATGGTAAATACCATACCAATAATAATATTTTAATAGTATCTAGTCAAAACAGAAAATAATTATTTTACTTATTTAATTTATGGCCTGGATACGAGACTTTCAAGCCAAATCTTTATTGGATAACTCTGCACTATAATGTGTTACAAATATAACAATTGTTTTCCCTACTTCCCACAAAAGTAGGAATATTCATATATTATTTTGCAAAAACGGTTGAAGTTACCAGAAAACTTTCAACAAAGGAAATATTCTTCATGAAATTCTCTACAATTCTTGCCTTTGAAGTATGTTGCTAAGACTTATAGTTTTCAATCTATGTGTCGCGAAAATTTTAACCCCCCCCCCCCTTTTTACCCCCACCGCACCATAAATTTAGGTGGCTCTGCTTCCTAAAATGGCCTATGGGTCCTAAAGTCTCACTATGCAAAAGGTGATCCCATCATCACTAAAATCCGTATAATGCCCTTTGTTGTCGTGTGCACCACCGACTAATTAGTTAAATATTGGTGAAACTGATTCAGTAATTATTTTATTTTTCAATTCTTTGATTAAGGCCCTGACTTTTCTAGTACAAAATAGGATAATGACGACACTTGGTTTAGCTTGCTTTCATCGCTAGTAAACAAGTTATTTATTATTATAATATAAGTATTACACATATTTATCAAAGTTCATAGTATCAAACCACTAAGACTGATTTATTATCACATTGGATAATGTTACGAAACCAGCAATACGAGATCATTTTGATCAATTAATTGAAAATATATCAAAGTTCATAGTACCAGATCACTAAAATTGATTTATTTTCACATTGGATAATGTTACTAATCCAGCAATACAAGATCATTTTAATCAATTAATTGAAACATCGATACAAAAGATCATTTTAATTAATTAATTGAAACATCGATACAAATATGATAATTAAATTCTGATTAATAAACTTTTATACAAGATATCTTAGCGTGGCTAAGATAAATATCTAATCGTGACAAAGTAAAATTAACGCAAAATAAATTGCCTATATGTCTTAAAAATCAAAATCAATAATATACTTAAAAAAGAATAAGTTTGCGTTACATTAGCATTGCCTTATTGTACTTTTAGACAATTGTCGGTACATAACATTAAAACGTATATCACTATACTTATTAGTTATTAGGTAACTAACCACAGTAGAACACTTCGAAGTTCAACTTAAAATAAATTAAACCAAATTAAAATAAATTAAAACAACTCCGCGCTTGGAAATCATATATTTTAATCCAAAATGTTACTCTTTTCTTTATATTTATCTCATCATTCAATCACGTCAAGTTGTATAAAAGCGAACGTTAATCAAACAAAACCCTATACAGCGAGATTCCAGTTCTAACAGTAAGGCAATTATTTATTAAACAATTGATACTCTCACAGCACAAAATTCTTCCTGACTTCCGGGATTCTAGGAGAAGAAAAGACATCGTTTATTCCATCCCAACCCATAGTACTAAGTTTGCAAAACGCTTCGCGATAGTTCTCGGGCCAGCGATCTATAACAAAATTTGTAAATCTACAAATTTAAGATCCCTGGCTACGTATTCTTGCAAATCTAAGTTGGATGAATACCTAAAACTGTTAGACTATGAGAACACTGAACACTTAATAAAAAATAAGTAGGTAATTGGCTAAAACATTAAATTTAAAAAAATCACACACTTACATACACTTATTCACATAATATATATACATATATATACCTACATACACCAGCACACACACTTACAAACATATAACTATATGAGATAATATAGGTATAAATTATACAAAAAAAAATACATAACATAGGTAATAAGTTTAGGTACTTAAAGTTTAGGTTTAAATATTTTTGAGATGGTATTTAAAGCCTACTGTACTATTACTCATTTATAATAATCTGTAGGTCTAAATTTAGACTAGAAACTATACTAAACTATTGAATAAAATAGATACATAAACATATTATGCCTTCTTTATATAAACGATATTAATAATATACTTGTTAAATATAACATGTTACTATTATGTTATAGGTATACCCGAAGCTTAACGAAATTAGTCATAATTCTTAACAATATCTGTATAGTAACATAAAATTTCTAAGTTTGATCTGTGTCTTTTGCTTATACTACATGTTTACACTTTAAACTGCAACCAATATCGGAATGCGTTCTTTTGTCAACCGACCCACATGCACGGTTGATAATTAACTTAAGCTAATAATGTCAGACTAATTTTGTTTGCCATATGTATTATTGAATATAGAGGATAGTGAATCCTGTTTCCACCGTGATACAGTTTAATACTAGTACGGGGAACGGAAGAAGCTTACCTACTTACATTTATCACAATATACCTGCAGCAACGCAGTGGACTGGCCATTATACATAATATAATAACGTATCCCGACGACTTATGGTCTACAGCAGGCTAGCTTACTGTACTGCACCTGTCATGCCTAATTATATCTCTTCCTTAATTATTGTTTAGTTAATTGCGTCGTTACTAGGAAATTAAGTTTAAAAATGTAAGCAAAAACATGTCTTACTTTAATGAATAAAGTTATTTTTAAGTTTAAAAATGTAAGCAAAAATATGTCTTACTTTAATGAATAAAGTTATTTTATTTTATTTTATTTTTTATAAAAGTTACTTACTTAATAATCATAATCATTTATTTCTTGCAATACTTAATAGATAATAGGTAATAATATTTAATTCTTAAACTTATACTTTTAAAACGTAAATAAACAATTATATAATTGTCATTATAATATTAAGGTAATCACACATGTTGAAATGTGTATATGTTGAAAATAACAAGACTAAATTATTCACGTTTCTAAAGAAAGTGTTACAAGTTTCAGACTGATGACCCAGGAGCGTCCAGGTGAAAGGACCAGGG
Organism: Pammene aurita; assembly: GCA_947086415.1. Taxonomy (NCBI): domain Eukaryota; kingdom Metazoa; phylum Arthropoda; class Insecta; order Lepidoptera; family Tortricidae; genus Pammene; species Pammene aurita. The sequence continues at coordinate 13,951,249 of OX352292.1, read as the reverse complement.
TTTGGTATTTCTTTACCACCCAGGAGTGCCCAGGTGAGAGGGTCGGGGTGTAGAACACTTCCGACCCAGGAGCGCCAAAGTGAGATGGCTAGGGTTATGATATTCTTCTTCCTCAAGAAAGGCATCATCTTCACCTACATCTTCTCTGACACTACGCTCTCAAAAGTCATCATGGTCGTCACGTCATGTGTAGTGGTGTGGTTCAGAACGCTACGCCACTCTGCACGACTCTCCGCTGTCGTTATGTATTCAACTACGTTGTGAGTGTTAATAAAGTTGGTCTGAATCAATCATGTGGTTATACATGTGGTGTTGTGCGATATTCATGTGAAAGTGATAAGTATTATGTTATTTGTATGTGTTTTATGTTATAAAGTTTCCTTCTAATTTGAATTTTCAAATGCATTAAACAGTCTGATAATATTTTATTCAATAACGTAAACAATAATTGCGCTTACAAATTAACTATTGGTTTGATCTTTGCTGCTGTATAGAAATGTATCAAACTTAATCACTATTGTTATTATTTAACCTTGATGATGAAGTCATCTTAACTAAATATCATGAAAAATAACTTTTGGTTTGATCTTTGCTGTATTGATATATCAAACTCTATCATTATTCAATCATTTTAACGACTGTGTCACACCTTATTGGTATTACTTAAGCTTGATGATAAAGTCATGTTAATTAAAAATTATGAAGTCGATAAGCAATAATATTATGAAGTTAAGAAGTCTGTTAAAATAAACTTTAATTGTCTATTCTCAACTTAGGATTTGTGCATGACAACACTAGAATCTTCTTCCCTTCTTGTCTATGGCTTAGTTCGGACACGGTCCGAATGAGACTTTTGCAAGAAGACCACCGGCGCAATACTGAAGAAACGTCTTCAGCCTACACCGCAAATAACCTTAAAAAGAATATAGTTTGCACGTTTTGCAAAAAGAATGGACACGTGGCGAAGCGATGTTTCAGAAGAAAACGAGAGCAGGCTGGTCGACGGGAAGCTGAGGGGCACACAATGCTTGCCACTGCATACTCCGCGACTGTCGCTTCTGACTTCATCGTGGACAGCGGTGCTTCGTGCCACATGGTGAATGATGACAACCTCGCCTTGGACGTAATGAAAAGTACTTGCAACATTTCAATGGCGAACTGCCAATAAATCCATAGTGATCCTATTGGTAAGGTTCAAATCTGTTCAAATGTCGATTTGCAAAATGTAATTATTCCCAGTCTTTCTAATAATTTAATGTCAGTTGCTCAATTGACACAAAAAGGTTATGTAGTTGTTTTTTCCAAAGATATTTGTAATTATTCAGATGGTAAAACTACAGGCAACCCAATTTTCTCAACAAAAAGGCTTGATGGTCTATATAAGTTAGAAGTTCAACAAGACAGGTCCCTACCCCAGGCAGACTCCAAGCCACTTCATCCTAGGCAGGGGACAGTGAGTGCCTTAAAAGCTGATCACCTTGGCATTGGAGGTAAGCGCATGCTCGGTGATGGGGATCAGTGTTCTGGTGTCGTGTTTCAGGGTGAAGAAGACTGCCTATGCAGCTGCGTTACTTGTCTAGCAGGCAGGATGCATGAAGCGTCTTATCCTGTGGCAAGTTTAAGACGTGCTGCATCACCACTGGAGCTGATCCATTCCGAAGTTGCTGGCCCAATGCTAGACAGCACACGGGGCGGAGCCCGTTACTTGTTGACATTTACGGATGACTACACTATTAAGACCTTTGGCTACCAGATGAAATCTAAAAATGAGGTGAGTTCCCATTTTATTAATTTCAAAAGAGTTGAGAAACAAAGTGGTTTGCGTATTAAAGTCCTTCTTACAGATAATGGTGGAGAACATTGTAATGATGCTCTTTCCAGCTTCCTTGAGAAGGAAGATATTGTACAAGAGATGCGTGTGCTTTATAGTCCAAATTTGTCTGAGCTAATCAACAGGATTTTATTTGAGAAGGCACATGCAATGCTGCGGGAATCGGGTGTGTCGAGTTGCTATTGGGGGATTGCCATCACAATGGCTATATTTTTAGTAAATAGGAACCCTACCAGTGCACTATCGTACAAAATTCCTGAGTGTGTATGGACCGGATCATTAGTAGATCTTAGCCATTTGCACATGTTTGGCTGTGTGGCTTATTCTCATATTCCTAAAGACGTCAAGGCTAAGCCATACATTTTTGTAGGTTATGCTTATAAGGACTATAGGCTAAATGACCCATCTGATCCTCGAGTTGTCATTTATACAAGGAATGTTCCTTCATTGAAACCGAGTTTTGTGGAAAAACCACTTATGATTTAGGCGTGGCCAATAATAATAATAATTTTATTTTTATAGACAATGGAGCTTTAATACAGAATAATTGTACTAATGGAATTTGAAGAAATAATTAATCATAAAATTCTCAATTATGAAATTCCATGTGATAAAATTAACTGTGATATTAGGAATAAGTCTAATAATATTTCCAACAATAATTTTAATGCTAGCTCTTCTGATGTTTCAGATGCGGAAACGAAGCTACCACCATGGTCACCGCTGTCTGATCCATACTGTACTGGCGAAGACTGCTCTTCCGACGAAGGTGATGATAAACCATCTCTGCCAGAGCCGGAGGCTGCATGTCAAGGAGGAGGGCCGATTGCATCATCAGCTGATGATGCGTCTTACTCTCAGCGCCCCGTACGTAGTACAAGAGGTAAAATGCGGCAGAAATTGGACGACTATGACTTATGCTAGCGGAGGCTAGTTCTAGTTCATCGGCCAGACAATCCTATTTCCTATAAAGAAGCCATGATCTCACCCAACAAGAATAGTGCAAGGCAATAAAATGTGAGTAAGTAGCTCTTCTTACAAATGATATCTGGATTAGTCAATCGGCTGAAAGATGTTACATCTTTTTTTGTAGGAACTATGATGTTGAAGATAAATATAAATTAAATTAAAATTGGTTGCCTGTTGTTTTCAACTAGGTATATTATTTTCTTTGATAGGCATTTTAAATTATGGCATAAATATCAGAATTATCTTCTGATATTTGATGTTACAACCTTTCTTTCAAACGAACTAGAATGTAATTTTAATTTATTGGAGCGTACCATGCCAAAGAATTGAGTAATTTGTATGTGTATGTCAATTCTGTTATGTTTTTAAACAATGGTGGGCATGAGCAAAATTAATGTTAACCCTGTATATATGGAAAATGAACTCAATATGAATAGTTGTGTCACATTGGCCATGTATGTCGATTACTTATGTTTTCTGTAATAATTATTAAACTTATGTGTAATATTCGACATTATAGGTCATTTAAAAAACTCTTTTAAAGAATATTGCTAGACATAGAGTTCCTTGATTCTTGTAAGACTGTTAATACTTATTGGCTAAGTTCAATATGACCAAGTGTAAATCGGATCAGTGTATAGATGACAGTGTGTATAAATGTGGACCATTGTTAGGTTTTTTTTTGTGTACCAGTCAATCTGTTCCTGTCCTAACATATCATTATTTTGTTACTTGTAGTCAACTTAGCCAATACAGTACTTACTTTAATATGGATCATTGGCGTGCTGCTAACTGTGTATTAAGACACCTTGCAGGTACAATTAATTATGAACTTTATATTTATAAAGGAGATAATTTAATTTTATGTGCCAATATTGTAGGTTTGCAGACTGAGCCGGCAATCTATATAATTGTAAGTCCCACACAGATTTTGTCATTTAATTGAGTGGCAATATTGTTTACCGGAAAGCCGGGAACAATGTTGCTTAGCTGTAGCGAGTACAGAACCTAAATGATTGGCAATATATGCAAAGTCGTTATTTTGACCAAAGTTTCATGTTGAAAATTATTGACAAAATAATAAATGCTACTCGTATTAGTATATAACGATAACCAAAGATTTTAGAGTATTGTCAAGCTTCAAAATTGTTATTCTGTGTTAAGTCTTGAAAATGTGTAATGAACATGGTTATGCTACTAATTTAGTAAATGTATTGTTTGCTCTTAATGTAAATAGACAGCCATGCATGATAATGTTGTAATATGCTAATATCTATTTTATAATGTGAACTCTATCCGAAGTAGAGAATAAGGAGGAGTGTTAAAATAAACTTTAATTGTCTATTCTCAACTTAGGATTTGTGCATGACAACACTAGAATCTTCTTCCCTTTTTGTCTATGGCTTAGCGCCAATCGCCCGCCTGTAACTTGTGTCGCCCCATTTTATTTTTACTTTAATTCGTTTTACACTTTTTACACTATTTTATAATTGTATTTTAATCTAGAAAGGCCTATAAAGTGATTATGTAATAAAACTTGATCAATACAGACGCCAGCTTTTATTTGAAGATCTCTCCAATCAAGCACGCGGTGACCCGCTGCCAGTCTGTCTAACAAAGTCTATAGAATAATAATAACTTGTACTACTTTTACAATGAGCACTTATGTACAAAGGCTAACTCAATCATAAAGATAATGAGTAATCAACTCTTTGTCAACTTCTTGTGAAGTTCTATACTCGTACTTTATTATCGATGATAGTTCATTTTACATTATATATGTAATCATTTATAATAATATACTCGTATTATAATTTATAACAATGATGTGAAACTGATAGTCAAGGGTTGACATGACCATGAGTAATATAAAAACATTATTTCATTAACTTATTACAAGAGAAAATGTATTAAATCCGATGTGTTAAGATTCAAAACTCTAATTATGTTATTAATATGGGTATTTAAACAGTTTGTATTCATTACCTTTTATTGTCAGAATTGATCTGTAAATTATTTTATTTGAGCTATTATTATTATGTTTCTTATCGATCGTTCTATACTTTATTATCGATGATAGTTCATTTTACATTGAATAATCATTTATAATAATATACTACAATGATGTGAAACTGATAGTCAAGGGTTGACATGACCATGAGTAATATAAAAACATTATTTCATTAACTTATTACAAGAGAAAATGTATTAAATCCGATGTGTTAAGATCCAAAACTCTAATTATGTTATTAATATGGGTATTTTAACAGTTTGTATTCATTACCTTTTATTGTCAGAATTGATCTGTAAATTATTATATTTGAGCTATTATTTCATTAAGTTTTGGCGAAGGGTCTCGCCTCGAATAGGATAGCCGAGCTGTAAGCATTATTATTGATAAATACTTTAACTTGTAAGGATAACTACTTTTTATTTAACATCATCTTAAAAGACTGTCAATTGACTATTCCTTCTTGCTCGTTCCTGCCATTTTGATGTTATAAAATGACGGGTATACAGCTGCGGCCGCCATTCGGATCTTGACTAGATTGCTGTAAAGACGTCTTGAAAATATTATTGTCATATAGTGTAACTGATTCATATTTAAAACCTTGTAACAAACGATAAAAGTGTAAATACTGGTAAAGTACTCGTTTATTTTATAATCCTAGTGATATCCCCAACAGAAAGTAGTGCTAAACGACGTATAATGATCTCATGTAATTTGACAATGTATGTTTAATACTAATTAATGTAGTATGACAATTCATAGTTTTCGCCTACTGTTTTTGTTTCCGCAATAATACACAAGGACTTTTGTTCTAATGTTTAAATATGCCCTATCCTCTATAATATAACTGAGACAACTTCGGCAGTTTTTACCTAATTTTGTATATGGACTAAGAGTTGGCCACGTCAGATATTACACAATAACATGGATAAGCAATTTCTTTCTAACCAATGGCTTGTCCGTCACTCTGACCTACACCGATTAAAAGCTGCCAGATGGCTTGATCTAGCAATAAGGATAGTATAGCAATCTAACCAAACGGGTTTTGTCATATCTGACGTGGCCAGCTCTTAGTCCATATACGTATTACTTTTACACGACTGCCCAAAAAGAGTCTATTGTTTTCAGGGTTCATGTGTGTTTGTGGTTTTTAGGTTTTCTGTTGCTTTACTTTTTTTTCATTTTCTTTATAAGAGACATCTTTCCGTAGAATTTCAAATTTGAAGTCCAAAGTTGTAGGAAGGTATACTTACAGTCATGAAAGTGCAAAAATTTTCTCGATTAATTAATAACTTATCAGTTAATTTTTTGATATTTTCACCCAATCTCTGCAAAAGTTTACGTACTTATCGCTGAGCTATTTGAGGTTGACGATAGCATTACCCATAACCTTGATTGTTGGCCAAAAATCGATATAACTTTACCCGCGCTCAAAATTGACAAAAAAGTGATGCTGATGATGAACATATTATGTCAAAACAATAGATGCGTATGATCACAATGGACTTAAGTCATCTAAAAAAAGGAATATGTTATGTTATAATACAAAATGTTTGAGAAATTCGTGTTTTTTCGAAAAAATCGGCAAAGTTGGAGCATACGAGTATGACGGTAACTAAATTTTATTTCCATTTGTCAAATTTATTAAGCTGAATACAGTTTTACATTAAAAAAAACCCTTGTTCTAAGATAGATATAGAAGATAGCTGTTTCAACAGTGTCTAATAATAGTATCTAGTAGGTAGCTAGACCTAACGATTTAGGCTAAATAACCGAGGAATCTTCCGGTCAGGCAATCTGCTTTTTTGAGCCAAATTGGCCGGAGAAACCCAGCTAATCTTGTGACGAATTGTAGCTTTGATTTCTGCATGGATTATGTTTAATTCAACTAGGAGTTTTATGTATTGATTAGTGTATATATTACTGAAATGTGGCTGTATCTAATATTGCATCTAAACTGTAGAAAATCAAAACCTAAATAAATAGTTAGCCAACTTTGTTGCACGTGGCCGATAAATACGAGACTTGAGAATAGTGTGCAAATTATTGACCGAAAAGTTCGTAGATACCTACTTACAGACAGTACGAGTACGATTAGAGATAAACCATTTTTAAACTGCGCGGTCCTCCGAAGACGCGGCCCGGACCTTACACACAAACATTACGGCATCCCGCATAATGGCTAACAGGCATGACGTCTTGACATAAGATCCAATTAAGGCGTCGTGTGAATCTGTTCAACGTGCTAACGATAACGTCACTGTGTCGTCACTGTTGCTCGTGACTCAGTGACTCAAATGTACAGAAAAGATTTATGACACAGTTTATTAGCGTATAAACGTACAAATTCCTGACGAATTATGTTTTGTTTTCTTTTAGATTTGGCCAGTGGCAGGTGGAGGCGTTTTAGGCTTTATTTACAATAGCGCATGCGTTTACTGACTTACTATATTTTGTTGAAACAGGACTTGAGTCACCATAATAATATTAGACTTATACTGTGAACCTCTTTGTAAATGGAAGTAGTTATTCCATTTTTTGAAACTGCAATCCAATGATTTTCAATACTGTTATGATATGAATCATCTTACGAAACAATGTCTAAAGCCACTGCCTTGGAAAATTCTTTACGCCGATGATATTTTTCTGATTTCGGATAGCGTAGACGAACTGCAGCAGAATTTCGACTCATGGATAGAAGTACTGAAAAAAACGTCCTGAAAATTAGCAGAAAGAAAACGGAACACATGTCCTGCATTTTTAAATAAATAAATAATTTCTGATAATGTCACAATGATAATGCCTTTTGATAATATCACAAAACCTGACAGTGTCAAAATATCCATAGAAGTTACGCTTATAACTACGGTGACAATGACGCAATTCAAATATCTAGACTCAGTACTCAGTAATGATGGCAAAATTGACAATGATGTTACATACAGAACTACAACTGGATGGATGAAGTGGCGTCAACTCACAGGTGTCATTTGTGTGACAAAAAATGCCGCTTATGATCAAAGGGTGTTTATAAAACTGCCATAAAACCGACCGTTTTGTATGGGTCAGAATGTTGGGCGACCAACATAGCAGTATATAGACAAACTGCACACCACAGAAATGCGTATGCTACGCTGGTCAGCGGTTATTACGCTACTGGACTAAATCCGAAACCAATATGTAAGAGGAAGCTTCAAGATTACCCCCATAGTCAATAAGGAAGGAAAAACGGCTTAGATGGTACGGTCATATCCAAAGATGCCCTGAGGACCATATGGTAAAATTGTCAAATATAAAACGCAACAATAGGAAGACCACCCAACACCTGGTGGACGACGGTTGAAGAAGACCTAAAGGAAGCTCATTTAACGAAAGACGTAGCACAAGACCGTGCTAGATGGAAATGGCGGACAAGGAAGGCTGACCCCAAGTAAATGGGTACAGGTCTAGAAGGAAGAAGAACCTGGAAACCTCGAAATCGATCACCGCAACCGTGACCTGTATTTTGGTATTAGCTATGAGAATGACACGACAACTGAGCTAAAAAATAAACGCGAATCAACGAATAATGAATGAATAAAATTACACAGACATACAAACATAGTAAAAAAAACCTAATTTAAAAATAAATTGTAAGTTGCCTATGACTAATCTAGTGTGTCGCCAGTATACTGATGAAAACTCGTATGATTTTCACTTATTCATTAAGTAAAAAGTTGACCGTTACGTTTCGTTACGTTCATAGGTCAGAATCAGACAATATGATAAAAGCAAATACGACTCGATTGAGTCCCGTTTTATTTAACAAGGGGTGCCTAAACTCTCGCTTTTACTTTTATGGAAACGACTACCGATAGATGGATGGAAGCTACCGTCGACGATGGGCCTAGCGGTTAATAAAACTAGTATTGTTTGAGAGGAATTTGCGAGAACATAAATACACTTTTAGTAACGCTGCACAGGTTCTCGTAGAGACATTCAATCTTAGCCGTAACTTTTCTAGCCCATGATAGGAGAACTGTGTATGAGCATCTGAGAGTAGTGCGTCAAGGTGATAATGATGTTGATCATGAAAAAGCTTTGGTAGCGTGCGAGTCGTGCAACTAAAAATCTACGAATTATTTTTCTCTTATATGACACTTATATAAATAATTCAGATCCTGACCTGAGTATATGATACTTATTAATCATAATAAGTAGGGCAGATGCCCCGATTGTGGCCACTGTGACGGTTTAGGCCATTTTCAACTTTGCTAAGGTATGGAGAAATTTACACCTCTATGGTTTATCTTCTATACATATAATAAACGCGTAAGGAGAGAAAAAATGTACATTGAAGATATTTTAGAAAAACTTATTCCGGGGGTCTTAGAAACGTTGACTGAATACATTTCAGTGATTTTTGGAATTCTTGTCTGTCTGTCTGTGAATTTGTCCGCGCATTACGTAAAAACTACTGCACAGAATTTTACGATTTTTTTTACTGTAACAGTTTATACCCCGGAGCAACATATAGGGTAGTTTTTATTCTGCTTATTAAAAACATAATTTTCATAAAAAAATTGTTCTCAAAAGTGGTCACAGATGGCGCTGTATAGGTACCCTGTATACTGTATACACCCATTATTTAAGGACGTCTTTAGATTAAATTAAGCGATTCCGGGCTGTTCAGTTGCGTTCCGCCGTGGTTTAAACCATGGATTTTTAAATGCTTTCCCGATTTAAGGATTCCGGGTTAAATATTTTTAAAACGTGTTACTTCGTTTTGTAAATTGTAAGTATCCGGACATATATTGTGATCCATTAATACCTGGAGGTACTATAAAGTTACAGAAGCTACAGAAGGTACTGAAGCCTACTTACTATATATGTCAAACCAAATAAAACAGGTAGTTAAGATTTATCCATTTCGATTTACCCGACAGCAAAAATTGTACCGTTTGTGAGAGCAATATGTTTCTTTATCTCGCTTTAACACCTGATTTCAATAAAAAGGGTAGTCATGAATCTAGCAATAACTAGCTGCTAGCTGTCACGCTGCTGCTGAAGAAATTCTCGCTGCGACGATCCGGGCCTGGGCCTACGCGGTACTCGGTACGCGGTTTTCGCAGACATTGCTGCTCACCATAGGGCCTCCGGCCCTCAGATTTGCCAGCGGCGAAGTTTTGTCCGGATTCTGTCATGCTGCCTGCTGCTTCTGAATAAATTCTCGCTACGACGCTCCGAGCTTGGGCCTACTCGGTACTCGGCCTATGGCTTTCGCAGACATTGCCGCTCACCATCGGGCCTCCAGCCCTCAGATTTGCTAAGACTCTTCGTCACTGAGTTTTGTCCGGATTCTGTCATGCTGCTGAATAAATTCTCGCTACGACGCTTCGGGCTTGGGCCTACTCGGTACTCGGCCTATGGCTTTCGCAGACATTGCCACTCACCATCGGGCCTCCTGCCCTCAGATTTGCTAAGACTCTTCGCCACTGAGTTTTGTCCGGATTCTGTCATGCCGCCTGCTGCTGCTGAATAAATTCTCGCTACGAAGCTCCGGGCTTGGGCCTACTCGGTACTCGGCCTATGGCTTTCTCAGACATTGCCGCTCACCCTCGGGCCTTATGACACTTCACCATTGAGATATGTCCGGTCCATGCCATGCTGCTTCTGCTGCTGCTGAAGCGATTCTCGCTGCGACTCTCCGGGCCTGGGCCTAAGCGGTACTCGGCATATGGCTTTCGCAGATAGTGCCACTCATCCTCGGGCCTTAAGACACTTCACCATTGAGATATGTCCGGTACCTGTCATGGTCATGGTACTGCTGCTGACCTAGGGGCCCTACACGGTACTCGGTCTCAAACGATGCCGCTCACCCTCGAGCGACGGCCCTCGGGTTCGCTAAGACACTTAGCCTTTAAGTTATGTCCGGTCCCTGTCATGATGATGTTGAAGAAGTTCTCGCTGCGATGTTCCGAGCCCGAACCTTACGCGGTACTCGGCCTTTGACTTTCACATACATTTCCGCTCACCCTCGTGTCCACAGCCCTCGAGTTCGCTAAGACACTTCGCCATTGAAGTATGTCCGGTCCCTGACATGGTCCTTCTGCTGAAGCAATTCTCGCTGCGATCCTCCGGGCCTGGGTCCTGCGCGGTACTCGCCCTATGGCTTTCGGGATATTACCGCTCACCGCGTCACGGCTTCGGCCTTCGGGTTCACCAAAAAACTTGACCATTGAGTTTTGTGGGGACCCTTTCATGCTCCTGTTGAAAAAATTCTTGCTGCCTTTGGCCTTATTAGATTTTAACCTGCTGCTGCAAAGGCAGTTTTCGCTGGGACGTTGCGCTCACACGCTACCTCGCGGAGCATATTCTCCTGCAGGAACTCGGCCATTAGCATTCGCAGGTCTCGACGCATGCCTTTTAGTCAGTTATCTTTATCACGGATGAACTAATAAGTTTAGATAGATATTTATATGTAGAATGCGTAAATTCTACACTAATGGCCTGGATAGTAAATTAAAATGACAAAACCTCCCACACACGCGGGCGAAGCCGCGGGTACTGATAGTAGTTAATATAAGAGTAAGTTATGGCAGTACAGATGGCACTGTCATCAGTCGTGTAATTGTTGTCATTCAGTTGTCAGGAGCCTTGGAAAAAAGTGGCCAAAACTGGCTCCTGGACCCCTCTCTGACATATAATTACAGAAAAAAATACATCTAATGTCAAAATCTTAACAGTGGGGATTCATATAAATATAGTAGTATATTTTCAATTACTCAGTACATAAAGAATGTCATAATGCCTTATTGACACAAAATGACGGATTTATTATTTAATAGATAAACTCTCCTTAAAGGGGACAAAACTGGGGCATCTGACCTATATAACTTTTTTGTCAATCACTCTTCGGTGAAAAAAAAAAACATCGTAAGGAAAAGATTAATTTCCAGTAAGGTCTAGTTTCCGTTTTAGGCTGGAAGATCAGATGCCATCCAGTTTCGCAAAAACTAGCGTTTGCGCCAATTCCTAAAATTAAGTTTCCAAACCAGATCCTTGACTCCTTAAGGCAGAACTCAAAATAACAAGAGCAAGTTATTTTTTGTTAATCAGTTAATCAAGGTTGCTTGAATTCCCTGTTAAAATGAGCACTTCAAAACAACAAATTCAAAAAAACATCCTAAAATACTTTGTAAACATGTCCAAAAAAGGCAAAGGGGGCCACGTGCATTCTATCTATATCGAGCTGGCGTACGTGAGCTTATTTTGAGTCTGCAGCTCCAGAATTAACCCACCCGGCATTATATCTTCTAGGAAGGTAAACAAAGAGCTGTATTTAGGATCAGTTCAATGGTTACGCATGACTCGCCGCGTGGGCTCATGGCAGATTCATTCTCGGGCTATTTGTTTTCTTTTGGCGGGAATTCGGACATGTTTGTTTGGGGGCATTCGATTTAGTGTAAATTCACTACGCTCGCTGACAGACGTGTTATTTCAAACTTGTTTAAGTCTTCATTCGCGTTTATTATAGTTTTCTAGGTGATTCGGTGATTACCTACACTCTTATCATTATTGCTATAGCTAGAATACGTATAGTTGTTGTTTGTTTCTACTTTGTTGCCTTGGAATGAATTAGGAAGTTTTACTTGCACTACGTCCCTCAAAGTAATCAAAAGCCATGCTCCTGGCAATCAAATTATGTCACCTTAGTTTGCCAATGTCAAACTGTTGTTGTTATAAAAAAAACCGTACGTGTCGGACCATGCATAATGGAGCGTTCCATACCTTGAATGGAATAAGAAGCAAACTAATACCAAAAGGTCGTATCTGATGCCTATGGAAGAAGTTTTTTGGAAATAACTCAAACATGGCTGAAACAATAATGTTCAAAATAATTTTCTGGGAAAGTTTGTGATAACGTGCATCTTCTGAATTTTTTTCATATTTATTGGACTTACGGTTCAAAAGTTACAGGGTGGGGGACACAATTTTCTGACTTTCGAAGCGATTATATAAAATATTATCTTAATCGAAAAATTTTCAAAGAGACCTCGATGTTATTTTTAAAGACCTATCGATTGATGTGCAACATGTTGATATTTGGTAATTTTTTCTTTGAAATTTAGTTATACGAGCCCCAATGCAAATGAGTTCGTCTAGCAGGTCAAAAATGTACTAACCTAACTTTAACCTAAAAATTCAGGATGACAGCGATGTTTAGAAGATCATGTAATATAAAAACAATATAGAAAATGAATAATACTTTATGTATCGAATGAAAAAAATAACAACTTTCCACAGTGATAAAAAAAAAAATTGTTTTGCCAAATGAGATATTCGCAAAAAAGTTCGTCTTCGGTTTAGTCGATGCATAATAGACCGTCTACCACTTGGTGGTATCACATTTTGCATCCAAAACGGCTTTGATCCTGAGCGACATTGAATCTACCAACTCTCTACACTTTTCGGTGGTTATTTCATTCCAGATACAGGTAAGTTTCTCCTTAAGATCAGCTTTAGATCTAGAAGGGTCCTTTCGCTCACAAAGTTTGTATGGGAGACAAGTCCGGGCTGCTGGACGGCCATGGCATGGTAGGGATTTTTTTGGACTTCAGCCACGCCATCGTTGTCTTCGCGGTATGGCATGCAGCACCGTCTTGTTGAAAAGTAAATGCATTTTTATATTTTAACTGCCGTATAGACGGCAGCAAACTCTCTTGCAGGATGCTTTGGTATTTCTCGGCATTGACGGTTCCATCTATAAATTGCAGACGGCCCACGCCCTGTGCCGACATACAGCCCCAAATCATTAAAGATGCTGGAAACTTCACCTTTCGCTTGAGGCAGTCTTTATGAAATGCCTCTCCTTTTTCCCGAATGACTTTACTTCGTTCGTCACCAACTGTGACTTCAAATTTGGATTCATCACTCCATATTATTTTTCGCCACTGATTGACAGTCCAGTTTTTGTATTTATTAGCGAATTTCAATCTGTTGGGTTTCTGTTTTTTAGTAAGTAACGGTTTCTCTTTAGCAGTGTAAAAACTATAGCCTTATCTCTATTCTCTTCATTACTCTCTTGCAGGAGCGCGATTCGACATGGCATAAATGACAGCGTCATGCAATACAACCACAATACAACTGAGATATCTCACTTTTGAGTGACGCTAAACTGCAATAGCTTCACAATAGTGAGATATCTACTTACGTCAAAGTCAACAACTATCGCTAGAGGATTGCCTCTATGGGCATGGGTGCCATCTTATTTGTTTTCACGTAGACGTCAGTAGATGAGGGGAATCCCACCTATACTTCGTTTTTTTGAGATTAGAAAAACGTTGACAGAACGATGTACAGGGTTCTTTATTAGGCACGATAGATGTCACAACTGTCAAAGTGCCTACGCCGTCATTAAACATACTTAAATATATTTGTATTTATAGATAAAGTACGTATTTGTAAATGTTATATTGAGTATTTAATAATATTTTGGTAGTTGTTATATGCACTAAATATTTTATTTTTTATCATTGTTAATGTTCTTGTGAATATTGCACAATAAAATACCTAGAGATGAAGAGGTTCGCAACGGATGGTTCGATTTTTAAATATTTTCTCGCGTCATCTGTTATTAGTATCTCTCAGCCATACCTGGATAGTTTTTAATGTTTAAAGCTTATTGTGATTCTTATTTAAGTAAAGGTATTTGCTTGCTCTAATATAGTACGTTTGGTTGGAGGGTTATGGAGCAATCAGAGGCAGGCCCGAGTGGCATACAACAAGAAAAGCCACCTCGTAGTCCACCAAATCTTTTACCATCACCTAAGACAGTTACTTTATTATTTATTATTATTTATATAATATTCTCTTTATTTCATTAATTTCATAGATTAGGTTTTTATAATATTTTGACAAAAGTAAAATATAAAAATACATCTAAAACATACAAAACCAATAAAAACATAATAAAAAACCTAACCTAGGGTGCCGCCGGCAACGGATCAGGGCCCAGGCTGCCGGTGGTCAGGGCCGCAGAGAGAGGAACCTTCGGACTATGCGCGCCGTGTCCAGGATAGCCGCCTTCTGAATCTGACCCTTGATCCAACCACAACCCCGTAGCGAAAGTCTCTCTAGATGTTGGTCGAGACTCTTCGCTATGAGACCGTTCGCAGAAACAACTATCGGTACAATGATCGCCGAATCAACCTCCCACATGGCGGTTACCTCGTGAGCCAAGTCTAGGTACTTGCTGGAGTTGTTCTTCTCGGCCTTCACGAGGTTCTCGTCACATGGGACGGTGATGTCGACGAGCATGGCCCGGCGTTGCGGTCGATCTATTACCACGATATCAGGCTTATTGGCTACAATAGTCCTGTCCGTGATAATAGATATAATATTATTATTATATAATAAAACTATTAAATAACGTTTAGACGCATTTTTATTTACGAAAATTGATTAATAAGTGCATATTATGATTAAATAATTTTCGTGAATACTAATAAAAAAAACTAGATCTTAAGTTTTCGTTTTAGAAGGTACGTGCGTCACTGTCAGGTCAGTTTTTCATTTTTCACGTGTCTCAAATGTTGGCATACAAAATCTAAAACGAAATTGTGTTTTTATTGTTGTGTTGGATTATTTAACAGATTAAGTAATCCAACACAACAATAAATACAAACTGCAGACAAATTGTTGTTATTTTTTCACAAATGTGAACTCTTAATCATGTTAACTAATCCTCTATTGGTGTGCTTGCAGTGTGTTTAAATTGAACATTTAGAACAGGTTGGCAACTACTGTTTCTATGTTTACTCAATTTCTAATCGAATAATAAAAAAAAACGAAGTATAGTACATGAAGTTATTATTTTAACCTGAAGCGATCTCAGCCAAAAAAATCAAAAAGTAAAATGTACTCTAAGATAATTACTTTAAGGTGCATTTTCGCTCGACGTATGCGAAGGAGGAAAACGAGCCGAGAGAGATGCAAACGGGAAGACCTCTCTGACCTTTTCTAAAAGATGATTGTCGTTTCGAAATAATTATCATCTTTGGTCGGTAATAAATTTTAAGGCATTCGACGAACTTAATTCTTACCGGCTTGCCTACTTTGAGCACTCGTAGAAAAGGTAGTGTATACAATAGTGACATAATTAAGCTTTTCAATCTCGTACTTCATTATGTCACGATTGTATAAAATATTATTAATATTCTCACAATATTCAACACACGACTTCAATCGCATTATAAGTATTAATAACTGGAAAATAGTATGCTGTGGTATTCTTTCTTTGCTTATAATATATTTATCTTGTTATCGACGATACAATGGTATCAAATGATGAAAATTTATCTTATTCGGCTCTGAAATCATAGACAATTGTCTACGGTTGCGGAAATGTGTATATCAAACTATCTCTATACTAAATTTAATCTAAAATGGTCCAGTAGTTTTTGAGATTAATCGGAACGTACATCCATCCATCCAAACTTTCGCATTTATAATATTAGTAGGAAGTAGGATAAATTGGAATATACTCTTCAGTCACAAAGTGAGGCCGAAAGAGAGTTTGATATAGGGGGATGCTTCTCGTTTTGACTAAGGAGGTAATGACGTCACCAGACATAGCCAACATGACAACATGAGAACAAGTTCAAATGTCAGTTTGTGACTATTTTGTAACGAGTGCGAGTGAGACACCGCCCCCTAATATTATGCTCTCTATCAGACCGTTTTTTCTAGTCACCTATGAACGACTGTTTTGCTCGTTAGTAAGGTTCAACTGAGGTTAGGAAAATAGATCAAAAGTACCGTCCAGACTCTACTAGCCCGTGGTTGTCTATACCTTTTTCTATTTCACAGTAGATGACGCTTGTAAAAATATATATATAACTATCGGTCTGCCTCCAACATAATAAAACTACGGTACTTAATTGTTTATAGGATATTTAAAAAATGTCACGTTGACCAGAAATATGTGCTAAGGCTGGAAATGGGCTGGAATAAGGTATCAAATTGAGTAACTGATCCGGCTCAAGGTAAACGTTCGGTCTACGCGTCAGGTTGGCGGATTCCGTTCCCCGATCGGACGCGGCCGGTTAATTTTAATTGTTTGCATTCTTTTAAAAGTTCCAGGCAAACACCTTGCTGGACACGGTTATCCGATCGGATGACCTCCACACAGGACTGATTGATTTTACTTGTTTGCATTCTGACCTGAAGTACTCCTGGTGTAACATTTTCAAACCGCAAGTTCAACAATTTACAGCGACCGTGATCAGATTGTTTTGCTTTTGTAGGGTTAAAACCTATGGCCTTAGCAAGGCTCCAAGCAAACGTCCGGTAGCCGATACGGCTCCTGATTCGGTAACCTGACCGAAAGACACACTCACTCGTCCTGTTGACACAGAATAACTAATAGTACTACCGTACTGTTGACTTATTTTGGCCTAACGTTAGATTTTAAAACCGCACGGCGTGGAACCCTGTGTGTGTGGGGCTCCGGTATTTAGTTAAGATATGCGCATTGCGACCTGATTGGGTAACAGGTTTGTTTGGAGCCTAAACCTATGTTATATGCTTGAATATACCTCCTTTTTTCTGTTTTTAAATTTGGTACTTCAAATTCATTCAGCTGTCAACCGGTTATTGTTTGAACTCACCATAAAGCTCTATAAATGGAGTACGCTTCGCCTCATCTTTCCAAACAAAAAAGTCTGCCAAAATCTGAGGGGGGCGAGGTAGCACGCATGTGATGTTTTATAGTCAAAGGTACATCATTGTCGGTTGTTAATACAGTTTATTTCTAATTGGTTTTTTATGGCAACAACGCTTTATTGACAACCAACAAAGATGTACCTTTGACTTAAAACACCAAACATATTTGACATATTCTTTTTATACTTCATAGCACTAAATGGAGCAATAGATAGTCGACTGTACATACGTTAACATATGGTTCATTATTGGATGCAGTCTTTGCAAATGTCAAACAAAAAAGCCAAGAATCATTTTTGATTGTATTTTCAAACAAAATATAGAAGACAGCAATCCTTAAGCGCGTTAAATAAGGAGAAATGTCAAACGTCAAATAGTTACTACCCGTCAGAAAGAAAACGATTGTTTTTGAATCGATTCTGTAAACGAAGCTTGATTTTCGATTTAGGTTAAATATTTTATTACGAAAGTAATGATAAATAAAGTAATGATAAAAATTTTACTTACATCTGAATTGGTATTTCATATTTTTGTTAACTAGACGAAATATAACATTTTTTACATCCAAAAACAGCGCATAAGGGCATTTTCACGGAGCTTGTTATCCATCGACAGCGATAACGAAAGTGCGTGACATCGATTATTGAAATAGTTTTTATAGATGTACTAGATTTTCCTGCCAATACTTTTGACAGAGGGGAAATGATACCTAAGGCCTCTCCTGGTTTAGAACTCTCTGGAAATCACAGATATCAAAGAAAAGCAGATCTGAAATTATAAGTTGAACTTTTCTATATTCCCGATCTGCTCTCATTAATGTACTTATCAGTAAGTAAGAAAAAGATAGACACCATGCTATCTCACAGGTCTTCAGCTGTCATTGTCTCAGCCTTTCATGACTTCGTGACGAGATTTATAGTCCCGTCTCGTTGGCAATATTTTGAGGGTTAAGTTTCGAAAATTCTAAAGTCACTTATTATTGAAGTTGGAAATACAGTGTGTACATGAGAATCTTTCAGTGCGTTTTGTGTCATATTCAATTGGTGCTTTTTTTGTAATTCAATAATTTGAGGTTAACTTTTTTAGCTTGCCATAACTTGAGTAAAAGAATATTAGAGTCAGAAAATATAACTGTTTTGTATTAAGAACAGTTTTATTGTTGTACAAAACTAGTTTGTGTCATTTACGTCGAGTGCAATTTTATATAGTATGACAACGCTAAAAAACTACGTATAAATAATTAGAGTTCATAAAATAAGGATTAACTATATCATCACCTCAAAATATGTCAATAAAATCAATATGTGTCAAATTAAGCAATGAAAATTTAAGTTTCTTAGTAATTTGTTTTTTTTAGGCTGTTATCGTTTCAATAAATTATTAAAGTCATCAGAGTTCACATTCTAATAATCAAAAAGGGATTTTAAAGTAGATATTTAAATTTGTGTCACTTTCATCAATGATATTTCGTCTAAAATTAAACAGAAACAATATTTGCGTTCAGAGGAAATCTTCTTAACTATAGCGCGTGACCTTGATGGCACGCCTGTTCGGCTTACTTCTGTAGCGACCACTAGAAGTAGACCCCCGGCTCGCTTCTTAACAAGCTAATCCATGGGTCAACCAGTCGCTGGCATCTTAGCTGTTACGATGTAGGTAGGTACTTGCTCACGGAGGCACGCGCGGGGTGATAAAGCTGGCATACACGACAAAACTGAGCGGAGGAGCGAGTCGCGGGCAATGAACTCGTGCGTACCTTTTAAGCGGTAGCCGGTTTGTTTGTGTTTTGACAAGACTGTTGAGTACATTTTCGAAGATTTCAAGCATCGTGAATTATGGGTAGAAAACGCAACGTAATTTTTTTATTTAGTTCTGTTTTATTGGAACGAAGTTCCTTATCGGGCGGTTCGCGGATGGGGGGCTAGGCGAAATAAAGTCACGTGACCGTCACGAAAAAGCATTGAGAAACATGTGAAATGGAATGAAATAAAAAAAATGAAAAATAGAATAAAGTGAAGTGAAGTGAAAGTGAAAGTGAGAAGTGACAAAGTGACAAAGTGAAAAAAGTCAAGTTAAAAAATTTCAATAATTTCAAGAATTTCAAAAATTTCAAAAATCTCAAAAATCTCAAAAATCTATAAAATCTATAAAATCTATAAAATCTATAAAATCTATAAAATCTATAAAATCTATAAAATCTATAAAATCTATAAAATCTACAATCTATAAAATTATAAAATCTATAAAATCTATAAAATCTATAAAATCTCAAAAATCTCAAAAATCTCAAAAATCTCAAAAAAATCAAAAAATTCAAAAACGACAAAAATTACGAAAAAGTCAAAAATAAATAATATTACTTCGTTCTAACCGAGTGTTCCACGACACTAACGTATTTTGTTTTTACTTTTGTTTATTTTTGTTTTTTATTTTCGTCTGTATTTTGTTTTTATTTTGTCATTTTGTATTGAGTCTGTTTTTATTCCGTTTATTTTGTTTTATTGTATTCTTATTTTACTCTTTTTTTTTTATATACCACAACGTGGCAAACAAGCATACGGCCCGCCAGATGGTAAGCAGTAGCATATGGATGCCTGCAACACCAGAGGTGTCACATGCGCGTTGCCGACCCTTTACAAAAAGGAGGAACAAGTTCAGAGTCCATTACCTCGGCCGATGGTTTTAGAGCATAGTTTTTTAAATAAAACACGCTTATTTTAGCGTATTCTATATGGAAAAATCATAAAAAAGTACATGTTATAATGACGTCCCGTCGATGGGTTTTTTTTCGAAATCCAAATAATATATAAGTTCAAAGTCCTTTATCTCGGCCATTTTCGATTTGAGAAAAAAGTTATAATGGCGTCCCGTCGATGGTTTTTTTCGAAATCCAAATAATATACAAGTTCAAAGTCCATATTATCTCGGCCATTATTGATTTTAGAGAAAAGTTTCGTAAAACACACTTATTTTAGCATACTCTATACGGAATAATCATAAAAAGTACACGTTTTAATGAAGTCCCGTCGATGGTTTTTTTTTCGAAGTCCAAATTATATACAAGTTCAGAGACCATTATCTCGGCCATTTTTGATTTTAGAGAAAAGTTTCTTAAGTAAAACACGCTTATTTTAGCGTATTCTATATGGAAAAATCATAAAAAGTTCATGTTATAATGACGTCCTGTCGATAGTTTTTTTTTTACAAATCAAAATTATATACAAGTTCAAAGTCCATTATCTCGGCCATTTTTTATTTTAGAGAAAAGTTTCTCAAATAAAACACGCTTATTTTAGCGTATTCTGTACAGAATAATCATAAAAAGTACACGTTATAATGACGTCCCGTCGATGGTTTTATTTTGAAGTCCAAAATATATATAAGTCCATTTATCTCGGCCATTTTTGATTTTAGAGAAAAGTTTGACGAATGAAACACGCTTTTACATACATACAAGTCCAAAGTCCATTAACACGGCCATTTTTTATTTTAGAGAATAGTTTCTGAAATTAAACAAGCTTATTTTAGCGTATTCTATACGAAAAAATCATAAAAAGTACACGTTATAATGACGTCTCGTCGACGGTTTTTTTTCGAAGTCCAAATGATATACAAGTTCCATGTCCAATCGGCCATTTTCGATTTTAGAAAAAAATGATTTTAAAATAAAACACGCTTATTTTAGCGTATTCTATACGGAAAAATCATAAAAAGTTCATGTTATAATGACATCCTGTCGATAGTTTTTTTTCAAATCAAAATTATATACAAGTTCAAAGTCCATTATCTCGGCCATTTTTTATTTTAGAGAAGTTTCTCAGATAAAACAAGCTTATTTTAGCGTATTCTACACGAAATATCATAAAAAGTACACGTTATAATGACGTCTCGTCGATGGTTTTTTTCGAAGTCCAAATGATATACAAGTTTCATGTCCAATCGGCCATTTTTTATTTTGGTGAAAAGTTTTTCAAATAAAACATGCTTATTTTAGCGTATTATATACGGTAAAATCATAAAAATATGCTATATAATGATACCCCATCGCTGGTTGTTTTTTCGAAGTCAAAATTATATACAAGTTCAGAGTCCATTATCTCGGCCATTTTTGATTTTAGAGAAAAGTTACATGAGTAACACACGCTTTTTTTAGCGTATTCTATACGGACAAATCATAAAAAGTACACGTTATAATGACGTCTCGATATTCAAGTTCAAAGTCCATTTTTGATTATGAAGAAAAGTTTTAAAATAAAACACGCTTATTTTAGCATATTCTATACGGAATAATCATAAAAAGTACACGTTATAATGAAGTCCCGTCGATGGTTTTTTTTCGAAGTCCAAATTATATACAAGTTCAAAGTCCATTATCTCAGCCATTTTCGATTTTAGAAAAAAATGTTTTTAAAATAAAACACGCATATTTTAGCGTATTCTATACGGAAAAATCATAAAAAGATCATGTTATAATGAGGTCCTGTCGATAGTTTTTTTCCAAATCAAAATTATATACAAGTTCAAAGAACATTATCTCGGCCATTTTTTTATTTTAGGGAAAAGTTTATCAAATAAACCAAGCTTATTTTAGCGTATTCTATACGAAATACCATAAAAAGTACACGTTATAATGACGTCCCGTCGATGGTTTTTTTTTCGAATTCCAAATGATATACAAGTTTCATGTCCAATCAGCCATTTTTTATTTTGGAGAAAAGTTTTTCAAATAAAACAAGCTTATTTTAGCGTATTCTATAGGGAAAAAAATCATTAAAAGTACACGTTATAATGATACCCCGTCGCCATTTTATTTTTTAAGTCCAAATTAGTCCATGTAGTCAATCTTCAAAGTCCGGTAACTTCGATGTTTTTGGGTAAAAAAAATGTTTCTTATAAAACTTGCTTATTTTAACACATTCTACAAAATAAAGTATGTGTTATAATGATACCATTCCAACCAAAATAGTCCAAATTGTACTTAACCTTCAGGGCCCCATAACTTCGAAATTATTGAGTAAAAAAAATGTGTTAAAGAAAAGTTGCTTATTTGTATGTGTTATATACGATAAGTTAATAAAAACATAGCCTTATTATGACATCACATTGATGAAAAATTTATTAAGTCCAGCCCGGCCCTTTGCTAGTCCAACCGAGAGGCAGATAACGATATTTCGATTTTCGCGTTTCACGATAGCCACTCTGTAAACACACCGCCTTGATGCATAAATTACATATTTAGTAGTTACAAGTTACAATTTGCCAAAATACTGTTTAAATGGTAAACTAGGTTTACCGTGGCACACAGATCCGCCGTTGCAGTCCCTTATGGACTACGTTTACGTTAATTATCCTTAACTTGCTTAAGTTTTATATTATTGCTTTCTTTACTATTAAAAATAAAGAACAGCGACTGAAAAATCGCTGTTTGTCTTTGTCGCACTTATTACTACTATTACTATATGTATGTATAGAGTAATAATAGAAAACAAACAAGCCGCTAGGCAGCCTGGTCGGCACATGAACCCCGCCCGCGCTTTACCCTTCCCCGCGCATGCCCGTTACGCAAAGCAAATTTTCATTCCGAAAAATAAAAATAATCCATTGATTATAATGACCAGAGCTCGGATTTTTCACGGCAAAACAAAACACTAGCGTAATTAGGCCAGTGCTTGAAATATTATTTTATCGACACCTATCGAGTCTTACTAGAGTATATGACAGGTATTGCCTCAGTACATTTTTACTTTTTTTATTCGATGGTACACCTATCAGTGTGAATGTCAAAATTTACAAACTAACAAACGTGCGAAAATTTCGAAAAACAGGAGACTTACTAGAGCTCAAAATCAATATTTTTGACCAGTCTAAGGTGACCTACTGGGGGTTAGAAGGTTGTGCATTAATTACCGGACATCCTGTATAAGTAATAAAATAACTTTTCATTTTAGCTTTGCCATAGTCGAGCAACAAAGAGGTAGGTCTGCATGTACAACTTAGAACGAAGTAACTATACCACCTCATTTAAAATGATAGAAACGACTGCATATTTCATCTCACATACATGACATATGACATTCACACTTTAACTGTCATTTCATTACGTATAAAACGTAAATTGCATCTAGGTATTATTTATTTCGCAACGCATTGAATCCGACGTGTTGGATATACGTATAATAACTTAATATTGCAAGGTATCAATTAATACAAAAATGAGTAATGTACAAGATCGGATCAAAACGTGGATTGAAAATCACCCTGAGTTAGTCTATAATGAAGTGACCTCCACTATATACTGTTCTATGTGCGATATGCATCTAAAACTGAAGAAATGCAATATTGAGAATCATGTGAAAAGCAACCGCCACAATTACCGTTCGGGGCAACCAAATAGGAAACATCAATTTTATTTCGATTTAATTATTTTTCTTATTTCATGCAACATACCATGGGCAACAGTCAACAACAATAATTTTTGTCATTTTTTTAACAAGTATTTATGTTGCGACTGCTCTATGACTTCTTTACCGGACGAATCGACCCTGCGAAAAATTTATTTAAATCTCGTGTACAAAAAAACTATACAGGGTATAAGAGAGGTAAACAAAACCAATTATTTGTGGATATCTATAGACGAAACACCAGATTTCATGGGAAAATGTGTGACAAACGTGGTGATTCGGTCTTTGCAAAAAAATTGTTCTAAGCAATTTTATCTTTTGGGGTCGAAGGTTTTAGAGAAGGTAAATGGGGAAACAATAGCAAACCTAATAATAAACCAATTAAAATTTTTGTTTCAAAATTCCTTCAATGACAACGTAAACAATTTGCTTTTACTTTGCACAGATAGTGCCGCATATATGCTTAAAGCCGGTCGTATTTTAAAAGCAACGTTTCCTCGTATGAAACACATTACGTGTTTAGCTCATGGTCTGCACCGGGTTGCCGAAGAAGTGCGAGATAATTTCAAAGGTGTGGATGGGTTGATATCGAATGTCAAAAAGATATTCCTAAAATCTCCAGAGCGTGTACGCCTTTTTAAGGCAAAATATCCGTCCATTCCCCTACCTCCCGAGCCAATTATCACCAGATGGGGAACTTGGATATCTGCTGCGGTATATTACGCTCAATACTATGAGCAAATACGTGATGTCGTCTCCATACTTGCTAATGACTCGGCAGCTATAAGAGCTGCAAAAAAATGTTTTCAAACACGCAAACTACGACCGGAGTTAAATTTCATTCGCGACAACTACGAAGTAATAGCCTCTTCAATAGAACAATTGCAATGTTCGACTTTATCCATTGCGGAATCCTTCCTCATTCTGGATACTGTTCGTTGCTACGTAAACTGGAGTAAACTTTTACCAGTGATACGTAAATTTGAAGCCGTGCTCGAACGAAATCCTGATTACGAAATTTTAAGAGACATATCTGAAAATATTACCCGAACTGATAATGAATTCTATAAATTTGCTCCCTTGACGTCAACTGAAGTTGAACGTACATTTAGTGTACATAAATGGATTAATAGTGATAAACGCAACTGTTTACTCCCAGAGAATGTTGAAAAGATAATGATCATCTACTCCTATCACTATTACCCAAATAAAATGTCTTGTGCTGCTGTGTGTACTGACGTAGATTTTGAAGAAGAAATTGCGTCTGTTTCTAATATATAGTAACTTTATACAAATGTTTTTATTAGTTTTATTACATATTAATTTTATTTGGTGACTTTTATTTCTTCTAGTTCTGAATTATCGATATCGATAAAATAATATTTCAAGCACTGGCTAAATTACGCTAGTGTTTTGTTTTGCCGTGAAAAATCCGAGCTCTGATAATGACACAAATTTCAAACATTGTTTCGATACGCTTTTATAAAAATATTGATGCAAACTTTAATAACTTTAATATTTTATTGTACTGTTAACAGGGGTCATACAAGAAAAAAAATTAAAGTAAATAAATATCAACATATTTTATTTAAATAAAATTTATTTAAATAATAGATACCGATATTTTAGAAAGCACAGTACCTAATCGATCAACTCTAATTTTATATAGGCTTGTAAAAGTCCACATATATGTGCTGATTGAACGTCAGTATTCCCATTGACGAAAGTGACACAAAACGCGTGCGTGCGTCAGTAACAACTTTGCTGTTACAGTGAAAAAACAATTTTGATCTCTAATTTTCTATTTAACGAATAATGTTAAAAAAAAGAAATGTCTAAGTTTCTACCTACGCAACAACCTAGGATGACACAAATTATTATTATTAGCTAAGTTGAATGGCCTGAACTCTGTATGCGAATAATAAGCATCTTTAATATTATCGAAACTTCATAATTTATCGGTACGGGTCTATTAGTGCAGTGAATGATAATTTTCTACTAAATATCGACATCGATATTTACTGTTGATATCCGTAACAGGTATTCCAATGTTACAAAAAATTAACAAGTGCGTGTCGGACCACGCATTATGGAGGGTTCAGTAACTACTATCGAAAAAAATATATATCAAAAACTTGTATCTGCCTATGAAAGAAGTTTTTGGAGATAACTTTCTTCAACACTATTTTCGTAAAAAAAAATACAACGATATATTTTCTCAATTTTTTTAAAACATCGTGAGAAAACCGGGCCTAATCCTAACAAGGCCTAGTTTCCTCTCTGGGTTGGAAAGTCTGGGTTTCTTATACTTGTGCTATAAGACATTTTGATTCCCTTAAGTGTGTCAAAGTATGACATAAATATATTTTTATTGCGTTAACTCAGATAGGTATATGAAAACAAGGTCATATCAATTTCGTCTCGTTCTATTTTATAGCGTCGTACTACTCTGCTATCCGCTGCGCTGAAGCATGCACTTATAGACGGTCGACCGAGCGCGGCGGTCGGCATCATGTTCCTACGTCTGGCCACGCCTCATAGGCGATTATCTGTGGTCGCAAAATAAATAAAACCGATATAAAACATTGCAATTTCTACAGAAAGGGCATAATCTGTCAGATTGCGCCGTGTAATAAAAGTAGGAGGGGTGGAGAGAGACAGGGTACATGACAAAATGGGGCCAAGAAATTGCAAATATTGCGTTGTCTTACACCGGTTTAAACAAGCGCTTTCTCAACTTACCTCAAGAGGCCTCTGAAATATTGTAGGTATTGCATTTGGCAACAATATTTGTCCATTGCAAGTAGTAAAAAATAGTCATTTTTAAAATGTTTCGAGCAAATCCTTTGATGTTTGTTCGGCGTCTAATTATTGAGCCCTACGGCGTCAATCCATTTTTGACGCAATATGTTATATTCCGGAAATCTGAACAATTGACAATTAATTATGTAAACAATAATTTAATCTAATAATATTTTGTGTTTGCCTAGATAAATATTTCATATCGATAAAATATCGACATAATTATTTTCATTTAGTTACAACACTAGCGTTGTTTACAAAAATTGAATTTTACCAATAAATCTCAATAAAATCAACTTGGAACTACCCAAAAGGTTCTTATTTTATAGTATCCAGCATGTGCATTTATCCGAGACTATTATATTACATAATGTGTTTGAAAATTTTGAAATGAAAACAATAGTTTCTTACCGATGGAAACTGGTATTTTCTCCGGACTTCTTCGCTGATTTGAACCACCTCCGGCGGTATGGAACTATGCACGACATTTCTGCCTACATATAAATAATGAATATTCAATGTATACAGCTTAATTTTCAGAAATAGCACGATAACTTGCAAGAAACCGTCTTTTGCTACAATTTTGTGTTTGACGTCTAGGTTAATTTGACAGTTTGGTTAAGTTTTAAATCGAGACAATTCGTTAACAGCCGAAAAAGGTCATACTATCTGTCCCATTCTAACTCATCTTGGTTAACCATAAATAACCAAAGAGACAACTATATGAAAAAACGTCTCGCTTATTTTTTCGGATCTGTTCTTTGAGATATCTGTGGTCAAAACGAAACGCAGCGTCCTCTATTACGCTCTCTTTCGGCATTACTCTGTGGCCGAAGAGTATACTCCAGTTTAAGGCGCTAGGCGCTGATTGTGGCCGAAAACTGTTACTTTCTAAGGGATATATCTCAATAACGGGCCATTCAAAAATTTTGAAAAAAATATATGTTATTTACCATTTCATGTACAACATTGTCAACGTTTGAATAACTCGTGTAACGTATAGTTTCTCCGTTATGTAAATGTAACGAAATGTCGTTTTACGGTTAATTTTGCTTATATCTACTGAACGGCTCATTCGATTTAAAATATTGTTGAACTAAAAAATATGTACTACAGAACACTACAAACTCAACGTAGGATATTTAAATTGGATAAATTTTCTTAAACAACTTGATCATAATTCCACATTTCGTGCGTTATTAGCTCGAAAACGGCGTTGCTGGCAGTCGTGAGCTAGCTTTGAGACGAGGAGGCTGTGTCGCTCATCGCTCCGTGCTTGCCTTGTACTACATATACTTGTGCTTGGCCCGTGAGCAATAATATCGGACTTACTGTGCCTAAAGACTAAATAACTGCAGAGGGCTCATGCGGTGCGGATATAACGTGTCTTCCCGGAATCAATAATGTATTGACGTTTTATCTTTTAAGATAATGTACTCGTATGCATGTTTATGTACGTTTGTATAAAAAGTGTATTTTATTTAGATTATAATACAAGTAAAAAACAAATGAAATAAAAATGGAGAAAAAACAAAAATCATGAATCTCACATTGCTCTGAAAACAAATTTGGTCATGTAAGTAAACTAAAATTATTATGTTTTAGTAGACGCATGCATCACGCAAAATAGGCATTAGTCGTCGAGTTGCGGAAATCTGCTAGTACTGCAATACAATAGACTAATAATTAATTTAATAAAAAACTCCAAAGAACCGAATTTATTTAAACATATTTATTTAAAAATACCGTGTTCTAAACGAATGTAATATGCGTTTTATTTTAAGATTAAACACAATCTTTAACGATATACTTTATACTAATTTCTCAAATCTAGAAATTGCGAAGTAAACTGCAAAGGATTGGAGATAAACCGGCCAAGAGAATATCGGGCTATGCTCAGTGTAGGGATCCGTAGTTGCCGGCCTGTTACAATACATCCATTCAAAAGGTAGTCTATAAAGAAATATTTTGTGGCACTTACGTTATTTTACTATCGGAATAACTCAAAAACGGCTCAACCGATTTTATTCCATGTAGTTTTTACTGAAAATACGTGATAAGTATTTCAATGGCCTCACTTCCAGGAATTTTCCCAATTTTTTTGGACCCACGGTTCAAAAATCAAAGAGCATTTTAACTTTCGAAGCTATTATTTATGAAAGTATTCGTTTTATCCAAAAGTTGTTTAAGGCATATTCTTCTTGAAAGACCTATCCAACAATGGGTTTCAGATACTTATTGTTTTACCACTTTGTAGGCGTAATTAAAACACATACAGTTAGTTGCATAACTGAGTCAATATTAGTACATTAGTAAAATGTAAATAATTTGATAACAATCACATTTACATAAAAGTTGTAAACGTAAAATATTAATCCTTGGGTACCGCTACAAAACTGCTTCACAAATTATTTTCTTCCGACTTATACATTTTTCTCAATTTCATACCGGAAAGTGTAAAATGTCACCTAATTTATTTTTTAGGCGTAATTAAAACACATAATTACTCATACCAAATTTCAGTCTACTAACTATCACTGAGCAAAGCCTGATTGAGAATCTAATAAAAAATTGCTGATATTTAAGAGTTCAATATATGTAAGAATAAAGGAAAAAAGCTTTTTTTATACCACGACGCTGGCAAACAAGCATAGCCTGATTGAAAGCAGTTATAAAGCCTATGGACGCCTGCAACCCCAAAAGATTCACATGCGCGTTGACTACCCTAAAAAAAAACTACTATGTCGGTGAAATGCAAGTAAATACAAATTTTATATTAATTATCAACACAAGTGAATAAATAAATTACTACTAAGGGTTAATACTACCTATCAAATATCTTTAAAAGACCGGCCAAGTTTGTATCGGACCATGTATAATGTAGGGTTCCGTAGAAAGTAGTTTCTTGGAGATAACTCAAAAACGGATGAACCGATAATATGTGAAATAATTTTCGTAGAAAATTAAGTACTAAGCCTTCTTGGTATTTTTTCATATTTTTTAGACTTACGGATTAAAAGTTAGATGGGGGGCTATTATATTTAGACTCTCGAAGCAATTATTTCTGAAAATATGGACTTAATAAAAAAGTTTTATAAATACTCTATATATATACAGGGTGACTTGTAATTCGACCTATTCCTTGAAAGGGGTTATTCTTTAGCTCATTTACAATGTTTTTAGCCCAATCAACTAGGGGTCAAAAATTAATGGTTTTCGAGTTATACGAGTTTTAAGTTTTTTTTGTAAAAACGCCACCTAGCGACCTAAGAATGGCAATAAAAAAGAAATTACATGCGATAGGGTGATAATTTCTTATTTATCTTATAGCCAGTAAACGTAGCAATACTTAAGACAAAAAAAACCGTTAAAAAATAATTCAAGTCTTTACGGATAAAAGGTTATAAATCAAAAGTTATGTTTTATTTTTTGTTTATTTAAAATCAAAGACGATCACTCAAAAAAAATTGTATGGTAGTTCATGTAAAAATTCCATAAATAAATTCCGTAACTCATAAGCTTTTCAAAAAGGTAAAAATGTAGGCATAATTTTATTTAACTATCAAAAATAATAACAATAACAGAACAGGTAGCGAGCGTACTGAGCGTATGACCCGCAATCGGTTTGTTTGTGCAACTTTCGTTCTTATCTTAATCCTTCGTTATCTTGATAACTTGATAAGTTCTTGATAACGAAGGATTAAGATAAGAACGAAAGTTGTACAAACAAACCGATTGCGGGTCATACGCCCAGTGGTTTGTTTGTGCAACTTTCGTTCTTATCTTAATCCTTCGTTATCTTGAGAGGTCCAAGTTCAGTCTTCCCTTTGGTAAGCATTCCGGACATGTTCGTAAGTTATTAATTAAAGAAAGTAATAATAATTAAGAAAACCTAACCACTTTCTGGTTTGTTTGTGTGTTTTTATGGCCAAAAATGGATTTGTTGTTAGTAATAAACATTGAAAAAATTAAACAACTGTTTTTACTTTTAACTTTAAATAGCTACTTGTAACCTTAATAATAACAGACAGATAATTTAGTATCATAATAAAAGCAGCAAGACCATAATAAAAGCAATAAAAAGTACAAAATTAGTCATAAAATAAAAAACAAAAATTACAAATCAATTATTAATTTAATAAATTACAAGTCTTGTTCGAACTGTTTTCCCTCGTTTCGTATACAAGCATAATGCCTTTTGCGTACTTCAGTGACTGATATTCGCGTCGACATGATTTCTCTCATGGTCTCAGCAGCCTCTACAATTCTTTCTCTCAAGTGTTCGACATTTCGTATTGGTCTGTCGTACACTAATGCCTTCATGTGACCCCAAATGTAAAAGTCACATGGAGTCAAATCTGGACTACGTGCTGGCCAAGGAATCGGGCCCCCTCGCCCAATCCATTTCTCTGGATAGTTAATGTTCAACCACTGTCGCACGTCCCGGTAGTAATGAGCTGGGCAGCCGTCGTGTTGGTAAACCATGGCCATCCTTGTTCCAAGCGGCACATCCTCCAGCAGTATGGGCAGTTCTTCCTTTAAAAAATGTTCGTAAGCGATACCGGATAAACGTGCAGGCAGAAAAAATGGCCCGATCAACTTATCGTGCACAATCCCCATCCACACGTTTAAAGAAAATCTCTGCTGGTGAGCTCCTTCCTTGGATTTTCTTGGATTTTCACCTTTTGGGGCCCAAAAATGCAAGTTGTGGTAGTTTGTGATACCATCGCGGTCGAAGTTGGACTCATCGGTCCACAAGATATTCTTCAGGTACTCTGGATCTTCAATGTCAGCATTGAGTAAAAATCTGCAGAAATCCATCCTCCTAGCAGGATCTCCCTCCTGGATGGCGTGAACCGGAGTGTAATGGTATGGATACAGTCTTTCTGAGTGGAGCGTGAACCAAACTTTCCATTGTGATATCCCAAGCTGGTTAGCCACAAATCTGGTTGATGTAGTGGCGTTGGCCCGGAACAAGTCCAGTATTTGTTCTTCTGCTTCAGGATTATGAACTGCAGGTCTTCCAGCATCTGCTTGCCGTCGTTGAACCGATCCCGTTTCTCGAATACGACGGTAAGTCGTACCAAACACGCTGACATCAGGTAAACGGCGATTTGGGAATCGTCGTTCATATTCTCTCCGTGCTGCAGCAGCGTCACCATCAGCGAATCCGTAACAAAACAGGATATCTGCGTATTCTTCAAATTGGTAAGCCGCCATTTGATAAATAAACTGTCAACGAAATGTCCGAATCGGAAGGATAGTTGGAAGTTACTGATTTGATTACTAAATAAATACCGACAATGAAGCCTCGGTAAATCACGAACACTTCCGAATACTTCCTTTTATTATTATTACTCTCATTAATTAATAGCATCATAACAAGAACATGCACTGAACTTGAACCTCTCAAGATAACGAAGGATTAAGATAAGAACGAAAGTTGCACAAACAAACCGATTGCGGGTCATACGCTCAGTACGCTCGCTACCTGTTCTGTTATTGTTATTATTTTTGATAGTTAAATAAAATTATGCCTACATTTTTACCTTTTTGGAAAGCTTATGAGTTACGGAATTTATTTATGGAATTTTTACATGAACTACCACACATTTTTTTTGAGTGATCGTCTTTGATTTTAAATAAACAAAAAATAAAACATAACTTTTGATTTATAACCTTTTATCCGTAAAGACTTGAATTATTTTTTAACGGTTTTTTTTGTCTTAAGTATTGCTACGTTTACTGGCTATAAGATAAATAAGAAATTATCACCCTATCGCATGTAATTTCTTTTTTATTGCCATTCTTAGGTCGCTAGGTGGCGTTTTTACAAAAAAAAACTTAAAACTCGTATAACTCGAAAACCATTAATTTTTGACCCCTAGTTGATTGGGCTAAAAACATTGTAAATGAGCTAAAGAATAACCCCTTTCAAGGAATAGGTCGAATTAAAAGTCGCCCTGTATATATACACGGTGCTCGTGAGCATTGCGAGAGATTTTAACCACGAATTTCTGAGGTCATAAGGAGTAATAAATGTTATATACATTTAGGTCAATTTCGCAAAAAAAAATTTTTTTTTGTTTTTTTTTCGATTTTTTAATGATTTTGAACATGAAAACATAATGTTATTGGTAAAACTGTCGATTAAAATAAATTAGTACAATTTTTTTCGTAAAAATTGTTTACGTAAAGTATTCCTTGGCACTTTGATATCTGTCAATAAGAATGTCTAGACTAGACCCCATAAAGGGTGAAATCGCCCTCAAAAAAGCGTTTCGCACTGAGTCACAATAAAAAATATTTTTTTATTTAATTGATAGTAACTCTGAAACTAGGCGAATTCCAGAAAAGTTTATACGACATTTTAGTCTCCAATTATGATCAGGAATGCACTGTTAAAGTCTCTCGCAATCCTCACGAGCACCGTGTATATATAAGATATTTTTAAAGCCGTATCGTACAACATGTACATATTTACAAAAAAAATGTTTTTGACATTTAGTTTGGCATATGTATATATGGAGTGCCTCACCTAAAAGATTTTTTTAGCAATTTAGCCCGAAAACTAAGTAGCGGCACATGAAACCCACCTCTAGATAAAATTTCAGTAATATATGTTTTATAATAAAAATGGCTGTGACATACGGACGGACAGACGGACATGTTTCAAAAAACTTTTAAGGGTTCCGTTTTGACCATTTTGGCTATGGAACCCTAAGAAGTGTTTGCGCTGTGTTATATTTTAAAGATCTAAATTTTCAATTTAATGGGCTTACAGCTCTCATTTGTATGACGATTTCGTGCACAAATACCGCTCCTTATATGTGCATTTTTACTATTCGCAACTCGCAACAGGCTTAGTTTTGTTAATTTATCGTAATTAAGTGAATTTTTACGGTTAATGTTTAAAATCGCAACAAAAAGTAACCATCTATTAAGCTCAGCAAAAAAATCCAAATTCACATGAAAACACCACTTTGATGTGTATTCAGATTTTTTTGCTGTACTAGTCAGTATTTTTTTTTTCTGATATGCGGAATATTTTTAACCATATTTCGTAAATTCATAAATATTTTGCCGCTCACTGTACTTCAAATTCAAAATCTAGGTTTTCATTTTTTTACATAAAAATCTTCTAATCGAGATCGTTATTACTTATCTTATTTAGTAGCATTCCTAAAAAATGTCACCGTAGTACTTAATCACAGTATTCAAATCGCAAAACATCCACAAAAGGATTAGGCATGATTATTATAAATCTGCCCGCGCGCCTCTGAGTAAAGTCATATTCTTTGAACATTATTGCGGTGCATCGCGGCGGATTTACGCACGATCGCAATGAGAAGGGTACGCGGGTGGCGCGGGTAGAGAGCGCCCAAACGCTCAAGGACACTCCGGCGACAATCGTCTTAAAATAATAACTTTATGGTCTACGCATAGACGGACGCATCCTCAGATTGTATCTGCGTCTGGTTCTTTCGTTAACGAGAGAACGAGACTCAAATACAATTCTCCTATTACACACATTCAAGAATCAAGATGACACTACAAAGACCTTGTGCGTTGATGGCCTTCATCGCAAAAATAATTATTTGATATTGGCTACTTCGTGCAGAAAAATATTGCGTAATCTGTGTTTCTATTGTATGCTAAAAAAAGTCTTCTTTTACTCTTTGCCAGGGATTCCCGACGTCCTTTCATAACAAACAAAATGGTCGCCATAGTCATAGACAAAACCTTCTAGCGATACCTACTGTAAATGTGACAGATAAAAACAACAGCAATAGGACCGCAATAGGATCGCAATAGAAGCACAATAGATGCACAATAGAAGTGAGATATCTACGTGTGTCACTTTCGCATCTCGAATCGGGCCCAGGTATCGCCTGAAATGTTTTTTTTAATAGCGTCCCGCCACAATACGGTAGTTGTCCTGCTCTTGCACGAAATTTTTCTTGATAATCTTCTTCAACATCCTGTTTTCTGCCTTGGAGGTTATTCGTCGACGGCCAGATTTCTTTAAACAGGACAATGTTCCATGTTTTCGGTGATGCTCGATAATCGTTTGAATTGTAGATCGTGGCAACGACATCTACTTGGATATTTGGTAAGTAGATTGCCGTTATTGTTACAGGAAATTATAATTTTCCGCACTTCTTCAGTCACTGGTTTACCTCGCACCATCTCGATAGAATAAATGATTATAAAGTAATGAAAATTTGCACTGCAATTGCGTTTTTCTATAGCCATCTGTCATTTTAGATAACAGAGAATATTCTATATTCAATTTGAAATATAATTAAATATTTAACTTCTTAAAAAACAGTTTTTATCTTATATAGACGACCTATTTTGCCTAAAATATGAACTAGACGTAATTTTTTGCTTGCTTAATGGTAACTTTACGATACAATTACTCTAAATTAAATAACATTATTACACTTTGTACAACGCAACATTAAACTACTTTCAATGGCTTTGTATGTAGCGTATTGCTTTAATCATCAAAGTCAATCCGGATTTAAATAGCAGTCTTTAAAAACCGGCCAAGTGCATGTCGGACCACGCATAGGAGGGTTCCGTACCTTCAATGGAATAAGAACCAAACTAATACCAAAAGGTCGTATCTGATGCCTATGGAAGAAGTTTTTTGGAGATAACCCAAAAATGGCTAAACCGATAATGTTCAAACAATTTTTGTAGAAAGTATATAATAAGGCGCATCTCATCAAATTTTTTCATATTTTTTAGACTTACGGTTCAAAAGTTACAGGTGAGGGACACAATTTTTCTGACTTTCGAAGCGATTATTTCAGAAAATATTCACTTAATCACAAAATGGTCAAACAAACCTCAATGTTATTTTTAAGGACCTATCGATTGATCACACATGTTGATATTTGGTTAAAAAAAATTTTTGAAATTTAGTTACATGTATGGCCGCCCAACCTAAATTTTTTTTTTCAAATTTTAATACATAACTAAGTAGCTGCATACAAAATACACCTTTTGTGTAAATTTTATTCAGATACGTCGTATAGTTTCCGAGTAAAATGGCTGTGACATACGGACGGACAGACAGACAGACATGACGAATCCATAAGGGTTCCGTTTTTTGCCATTTGGCTACGGAACCCTAAAAAATATCGTATTTTTAAGTGTGACTAGCTAGACGATCTAATATGCATTGGGGCTCGTATGTATGGAGCGCCCCCCTAAAGAATTTTTTTTTGCAATTTAACTACCTACATAACTAAATAGCAAAATAGCAGCATACAAAATACAACTTATATTTAAATTAGATAAAGGTAGGGGAGACCGGGGACAATTGAAACAATTTGCCTTTAACCTCCCGTGACCGTTATATTTTTATGAGTAGAAAGATGTACGCTCAAAATATTTCAAGGTTAGTTCTTCTTGGTCGCATCCATCATGACTGATGATCGTGGTTGGTCGGTTTTGTTCGTGCACGAACATACTCTCGCCATCGATTCCGGTCCATCGCTTTCCTCACCACATCGTAGAACTTCTAAGAGGGTTCCTCGCCTTTGAGTTGATCAGTCCATCGTGCTGGTGAACGGCCCCGTGACCTTTTGCCTTCAGTATTTCCAACAACGATTAATCTTTCCAAACTTTCGTCTCCCCTTCTCATTATATGGCCAAAGTAACTTCTGAAGCATTGTTCACAGATTGTGGACAGTCGAACTTTAACATTGAGTTCCAACAGTATCGAGAGATTCGTGCGCTTAGCTGTCCATGGTATTCTCAGCATACGCCTCCAACACCACATCTCGAAGGCATCGATCCGCTGCTTCTCTCTGCTTTTGACTGTCCACGTTTCGGCTCCATACATAAATATTTGAAATACAAGGGCTCGTACAAGTCTCATTTTTGTGTTTCTGGAGATTCCCCGATTACGCCATATTTTCTGTAGCCGTGTCATGGCATCTTTAGCCATTCCTATGCGCCTTTTGATCTCCGGAACACAACTGCCATCATTGCATATCTTAGACCCCAGGTACACGAAGTCATCGACAATGTCTATACCCTGGATTATAGGTACTGCAGACAGGCGGCCGGCGCGATCCACTATCATCAGCTTGGTTTTGCTTTGGTTAATTGCAAGACCTAACTTTCCGCTCTCGACCTCCAGTCTGTTGACAAGTTCTTGCATATCAGACATTGAAGATGCCAAAAGTATAGTGTCGTTAGCATATCTCAGGTTATTAATTCTCTTCCCACCAACAGCAAACCCTTTGTGCCATCCTTCCAGGGATTTACGGACAATATACTCGCTATAAATGTTAAACAACATTGGTGATAGTATGCATCCCTGTCGGACTCCTTTTTGGAACATTCTGATCCAATTCTAATGTAGCTTTTGTTGCCAGTACACAAGTTACGAATTAATTCTATGAGATGTCCTGGTGCTCCCATCTCTACTAGAACAGACCATAGTTCTCCCCACTGTACGCAGTCAAATGCCTTTGTGTAGTCGATGAAACAGAGAACTACTGGATTGTTGAACTCTCGGCTTTTTTCAATAATCTGTCTTATGTTAAGCAATTGTTCGCGAGTGCCCTTCCCCTTCACGAATCCCGCTTGCTCTTCAGGAACCTGTCTGTCAAGAAAGTGTTTTAGGCGCCGGTTAATTATGTGAAGGAGAATTTTGCTTGCGTGAGGGATCAGTGCAATGGTCCGGTAGTTGCCACACTCCTTTGTCGAGCCTTTCTTATGCAGCGGGATAAAAACCGACTCTCTCTACTCCTCCGGCCATCTACCTGACGTCCATATGAGGTTGCATAATTTGATAATTATAGCTAAGCCCAAGTCACCCAGATTTTTCAGAAGTTCGCTTGGTACTCCATCCTTCCCAGGCGATTTTTCAGTTTTTAAACTGTTGACGGCTTGCTCAACTTCCGATGGCAGTACGTCAGGTTCATCCGCAGTCCACAGATTCGTCAAAATTGAAACGTCGGTACAGTCATAAAGTGACGCGCAGTACTTCCTCCAGCGGTCCAGTACTTGATCCAGTTCCGTTAGAAGTTGACCATTTTCATCGTTGACTCCGTATGGCTGCATCGACCTGGATCTGGTTAGTACTTGTTCACGCAAATCAGCGCCATCTAGTTCAAATGTATTCAAGTCTAATAGAGTGAATGCGCACGATCTTCTGTTCGTTCGCTCAGTCTGAGATTGCTCCCTCTCTGTTCAGCTAGCCGTCGTAGTGGTTAGACGTGCTGTCATTGTCGCGGTGCGCGAGCCATTGTTAAAATAAACATGGCGTAATTTAAGTGTAAAGTGTAATCTAGGTTAAGGCAAGAGAAATATACGAGTACGTGTAAAGAGTGCCCGTTGTTTCTCTTCGAAACCCATCCGTCGTTACCGCAGCAGGCGAGGCGGCGTACTCATCTACGAGACAGATGATGGTGGCCCATGGAAAACTCTCTACAGCACCGTGCCGGAGCGACTCGACTGCTACCAGAGAAGTATGAGATGTACCTAACCGGCCTACCGCGGCGACTGGGCTAGTTTTGCGTACAGTACTTTTAGCTTCCGATACAGGTCTTTGGTTTCGTTTCTTGACGAGTGCTGTTCGAGGTCCTCACAGATGTTGTTGATGTAAGCGTTGTAGTCTTGCCTGCATTTCCGTTGGACGTCACAGCTCAGTTGAGAGTATCGTTGGAACTGTTCTGGACTAGATAAGCCTCCTTGCTTCAGTTCTCGGCGTTCTTTTATGACTTTGGCTGTTTCATCTGAGATGTGGCTTTTCATAGTTGATTCTATCAGGACATATCTCTTAGCTTGTTTGTACAATGGTGTCCCTCAGTGTGTTCCACAAGGCATTGCTCTCCGGGATGTCATCTGCTGGTATCTTATGCATCTGGTGTTGCATTTCGTTCGCGTATGCTACTGTATCCACTTTTTTTAGCTTTGGAGCCGATTTTGACTTCATGATTCTTTTTAGTCGTAACCGAATCGTCGCAACTAGTAATTGATGGTCGCTGCCACAGTCTGCACCTGGATACGTGACTGCGTTCATTATAGACGATCTCCACCTTAAACGCATTCAGATATAGTCTATCTGGTTCTTAAATCTGCCTCCAGGAGAAACCCAAGTCGCCTTATATGATGTTTGAAACAAGTGTTCATCACTGTAAAGTCTTCCTCCGTACAGAATTGAATGAGCCTTTCACCTCTCTCGTTTCTCTCACCGATCCCATACTTTCCGATCTGTCGACGGAAATCTGATCCAAATTCACCTTTACCGATCTTGGCGTTGAAGTCACCGATCACCATAGTTATCTCACGGTTCGGGATTTCTTCGATGGTTCGTGATAAGGAGTTATAGAAGTTTTCTATTTCCTCCTCACTGGATTGACAAGTAGGAGCGTAAACCTGGATCACGTTAAGTTTACACGGCGTGGTGTTGATCCTAATGCTAATTATCCGATCATTGACTGGCTTGTATCCTGTGACAAATTTATCGAGTTGAGGTGGCACTATGAAAGCTACACCTCTACTGCTGTCATTTTCCGGACCTGAGAAGTAGATTTTATTGCCGGAATCGGATAAGTAGTGGCCGGAGTTTCGCCAATGTGTTCCGCTTACTCCTAGCATGTTGATGTTCACTCGTTTCATTTCATCCTCTATGATCTTGAGCTTGCTTGGGTTGGTAACAAGTCCTTGCACATTCCAAGTGCCAATACGATGAGGGTGTCGGATGGATTCGGTTGTGTTGAAGACACCAGTAGCAGAGTTTCCATGTGCAGCCTGGCGAGCCACGTGCACATGGCCGGTAGCACATTTCACACCATCTTGCCCGGTAAGATGGATCGGCAGCCGGATCGCACGACAGAGTCCTCACTTCATGCCGACTTTCCATCTCAACTTTCAAGGGAATATAGTGCAGTGGTTTCCCGTTGCCTTCTGCACCAGATATTTTAGGAAGTATTTAGTTTCCAAGGCTCACTGAAGCCTCTTCTACCCGCAGGTAGGTGATGAATGGTTATTCCGCCATTAACTCGGTCGTCGGAGCCCCGTTGGTTATCTAGCAGGAGGTACCACGGTTTTCACCGCCGTCATTACACGCGAGCAGGAGGGGTTGACATTTGGGGTGGATAGATGTTCAAGGTTAGTTATCTGGCTCCTAAATAAAATGTATTTGCATGGTCTATAATCCATAGTTTTTTGACAATAATGTAATAAAGATAATGGGGCAGTATGGTTCAATTGACCTCACATGAGTGTCAATTGAAACACTATGTGAGGTCAATTGAAACACTCAAATATTTTCGGCACAATAAAAGTACTTATATCTGTTTCAATCTTTTTCATCCCTACCTCGGCATACAATGAGTTCATCAAAAGTTTGCAAGCAGAACATAAACATTTCTCAATTTATGAGCATCGGAACATCTCGATAAAAAAACTTGGTAAAAAAAAAGAGTATACGACTTTTAGATATCTTTGTCGCTGCTACCTTATATATTTACCTTAACTAAAGTAATTTTAATGCACTTCTAAGATATAACGATAAAGAATCGCAAAAAAACAAGCATTATTATGTTTCATACAAAAGTGCTTGTTTCAACTATAGCAATGTTCCAATCATAACCTGTTCCATACACCCTGTGACGATTGTTGCAGACGTCGGAGTGTAAAATGAAATAATAGACGCAATAAAATAATCAGTTTAAATTGTTTTATTATGTAAACAAAAATATAGCGATGCCAATTTAAAAAAAAATGTTAAACTTTCTCTGATATACATTTTAGCAGAGGCCGACCTCTTTACTCAGCCGGTTGGCAGCAGTCGGTTGTTGCTAAAACGTATTATTATTATATATCAAACATATCAAATCAACATATGGGTCAAACTGAGAACCTCCTTTTTTATGAAGTCGGTTAAAAACAAATATTCACATATCCTCGAATAAAAAAAACTGCAGATTTCAAAAAATAACTTATATATCCATAATTTATCAACTACGTCAAAAACTACACAAATAAATGTGAACATTAATAGAACAAACATGTGCATCGAATACAGAACCTTATATTTTGAAGTCGGTTACTTTTGGGGACGATTAAAACGCGAGGACGATTGAAACGTTTCAATCGTCCACAAGCAAGTTGTTTCTATCGTCCCCACACCACGTTTTTCACTTCAAGGTCAAATATTATATATAAAAAAGACTCGAACGCTGATCAACGGCCATTAAAAACATTCATTTATTCCTATAACACCTAAATAATTTGATTAGTCAAAATACAAGAGTAAACGAAGTTATAAGAAAATATACGAGAGCACAAATACTTACTTTTTACCGCGAAAAACTGGCTTGGCTCGTGGACAATCCCGTCTTGCACCGGCGCTCGAGCGCTCCTGGCCAAGGATTCAAACATGGCCGACCGCGTGTTCTGAGTGTTGCATTAGACGCGTAGGTATTATAGGCTAAGAAAATTAGATTTTTTTGAAGAATTAATTCCCAGCAGGCTTGAAATCGTTTTAATACCTCGGTCCTAAATGCATGGGATCTGAGTTTGCCCAGTCGCAGGAGGTGTGCATAACTTTTTAGCGAAATTTTTGCTCTTTGTCAGTTTTTTGCTTCTAGCTCGAAAACGGTACGTCCGAAGGAAAATGTCATGTATATCAATATTAAAGATGGTTAAATTCTGCGCCGAATGAGTCATCCTAACTTATAATTCAGTTCAGCGGTACAGCCAAAATCAAAAAATATAAATCGGGAAAATGTCTCATTTATTTGAAAAACTATTATTTTGACTTCCATACCACATATCTTTGAAACAGATGACTCCTGTTGAAAAATCTATAGAATAAAAGTTGAAGAGAATACAATTTCACGAGATATATAGACATCTCAATTTTCAAATTAAGTCAATTTAAAAGGCTAAATTTGGCATGAATTCTAAATCGGTTTTTTTCTAAATCCTTCTAAGTTGCATATTTTCCATAAATATGATGTTTGAGGCGTACATTTAATGCATTGTTACAACTAAGAACATTTAAGTGTAAATTTCTAAAACGTACCTAATCAGATAACTATTTATACACCGTGTTTTTTTTTATTTCCGGTAATTTCATGGATATATTTCTGAGCTTAACTTAAGTTTATTTCTCAAAGACGCCAGTGTCATAATTCGCTCCAGTTCTGAGGTAATCGATATTTCATTCATGTCTTTCTAATTGTGTACATTAAATTATTTTTTTACTCTGAGCACCCGCTACAAAATGATGCACCTGTGTCACAGGGTGGACACGCCATACTACAAAACTCTTTTGAGCGCCTATGTGCGCACGGCACGTCTGTACACGCTTCAATGTGTGCGTATATTCTCAGGGCTGTCATTCAATTATTTTTGTAGTTTCCGCTGTCGATGTCGTAAACTCGTAACGTCTAAAACTACGCAACTTACGCAACTGAATTTGATGCTTTTTTTTAAATAGATAGAATGATTCTAGGGGAACATTTATATGTATGATACATTAATAACATAGTAGAGAAACACTGATAATTTTAGAGGTTTCTAAAGTTCAAAATAATATACTACAGTATTATTACGAGCCTTAAAAAGATCTACAAAAAAGTCTGCGATGGTATATGTCTATATCTTAGGGATAACCAACAATAACCATTTTTTTTATCCCGTGCGAAGCCGGGGCGCGTCGCTAGTAATATAATATTTTTGGTGAATAAGTTATATAGATAAAAATTACTGCCAAATTTATTACTTTTCATCAATGACACGTCTTTTCTACTTTGAACAACAAAAATATGCTTTATTCCATGTAATATATCCTCATGGATTAATGTGCGACTTACGATAAAGCGTACTAATTCGACCGAAAAAAACTACTTTACTTATTGTAATTACTTTCTAAACACCCATTAACATGACAGTACACCTTATACGGCGACATTTTGCGTTGTTTCTACTATCTACTCAGTAATCTGTGGCGCTGCCGACTAGTGCCGACCAAACTGACGGCCTACCTACGGCCTACCAAACGGCCGCCGCGGAGTGAGGTAATTCCGATCGGGGCGGGGCGGAGCGTGGCCATTCTGTATGAAATACTATTATCTCTTCTGTGCCTGTGTGTTAAGTCAATACAATATGCTTCCTGTGTATCTCAGGCTGTTAATGTTTGAAATGGAATTACATTGACATGTCTAGTTTTCAATTGTTTGGTTTAGGGACCGATTGAGG
This sequence comes from Pammene aurita, assembly GCA_947086415.1. NCBI lineage: Eukaryota > Metazoa > Arthropoda > Insecta > Lepidoptera > Tortricidae > Pammene > Pammene aurita. The sequence goes on along the minus strand of OX352292.1, from coordinate 13,908,291 downwards.
AATCAATCAGTAACTGCTGAACCTACTTAGATGAAACTTTGTATAGAGATTGAGATAATTTGAGTCCGTAAAAAGTACATAAAAAGTAGTTTTCATCCCAAAATACCAACTCTTAAGGGGCTGAAAAGTGGGTAAGAAGTTAGTATGAAGAGTTATTAATATAGTTAAACCGATTTAGATGAAATTTGGTACCTATGAAAGTAGTTTGAGTTCTGGGGAGTTTTTATCCCAGTAAATCAGTTCAGTGGATATTGATTCCCCATACAAAGAACTTTTGCCCCCTTTTCACACCTTTCAGGGATAGTGAAGGGTGTGAAAAGGGGGCAAAAAGTTCTTTGTATGGGGAATCAATATCCACTGAACTGATTTAAGTCCATAGATAAAATTTGGTATGGACATAGTTTAAGTTCTGGAAAAGGAAATAGAATAGTTTTTATCTTAGAAGTCATCCCTAAGAGGTAAAAAGGGGAGTGGATTACTATCCCTGTACTAAGTTTCATCTAAATAGGTTCAGCAGTTATTGATTTTTTACACAATCGGAAAGACAAAAAAGAAATATCAATTACCACAAAACTGGAGCAAATTAGGGCACTGGCGTCTTTAAGAAATATGCTTAAGTTAAGCTCAGGATTCTCAGGAATGTACCCTTGGAATTTAGAAATAATAATAAAAACACGGTGTATAAATAGTTTTCTGATTGGGTACGTTTTAAAAATTTGCACTGATATATTCTTAGTTGTAACGATGCATTAAATGTAGGCGTCACACATCATATTTTATGGAAAATATGCAACTCAGAAGAGTTTATAAAAAACTGATTTTAAATTCATGCCAAATTTAGTCTTTCAAAATCACTATATTTGAAAATTGAGATGTCGATATAACGCGAAATTATATTCTCTACAACTTTTATTCTATAGGTTTTTCAACAGGAGTCATCTGTTTCAAAGATATGTTGTTCGGAAGTCAAAATATTAGTTTTTCAATTAAATGAGACATTTTCCCGGTTTATAACTTTTGATTTCGGCTGTACCGCTGAACCGAACTAAAAGATAAGTTTCTCAACCGACGCAGAATTTAACCCTCTTTAATATTAAAATGAATGACATTTTCCGTCGGACGTATCGTTTTCGAGCTACAAGCAAAAAACTGTCAAAGAACAAAAATTTCGCTAAAAAGTTATGCACACCTCGTGGGATTGGGCAAACTCGGATTACATGCAATTAGGACCACATACAGGTATTAAAGCGATTTCCAGCCTGCTGGGAATTAATTCCTCAAAACACTTTTTATAGATCTTATTTGCTTGGCCTATTATAGTTATCGAGAAATTTGACTTGTTTCAATCATGACGTGTTTCTATTGTCCCCGGCCTACCCTACGCCTTATATTTTCGGAGTAAAATGTCTGTGACTTACGGACGGACGGACGGACGGACGGACAAACAGACGGACATGACGAAACTATAAGGGTTCTGTTTTTTGCCATTTTGGCTACGGAACCCTAAAAACAGGTACCTATAGTTTGCCTTATTCCTACTATATCTAAGCTGATCTCTTTTATCATGAAGGAGAAAAATAACCTGAATCTCAATCCCAATCTTACGGTTAAACAGCCACCCACAGGTTAGGTACAAACTATTGTATATAACACATTAGATTACCCTAACATAAGTAAGTAAGTATGTTTAGGCACACATCCTCATTTTAGAGTTAAACCATTCATTACTATGTTTTCAGTGGAAACTTTTAGCGAACAATATTTTTTGTTCATTTAAATGTTGCGCACTTCGTGTTTGCTTACCTGGTTACCTACTTACTCAGATTCATTACTAGTATCTAATGCACTAAATTTGTATCGGCCGATGTTAGATGACGACTAAACTAGATCACATAGATATAAGTTTCTTTGGTAAAATTCACCATGCCTATACTTTCCAGGTGATATTTTTCCAAATCAATGAGTTGTCAGACTATGGGTATTTATGAATTAATGACGCAGCGAGTTTTGAGGTAACGCTATTTATTCAACTAAGTACTTATTAAGATTGGTTGGTAATAAATGACAAGATGAAAGGGTATTTGTATTTGTAGGTTTTAAACTTCGCGTACTGAATTGAATGTTTTACTATTTTTGCTAAAGCACAGACCTACAAGTGGACATTTTCGTTAATCGTTGACCTAGCCTAGCATCCAAAGAGAGGTCCTATATTGTGTTACTGAATGAAGGTATAACAATGTGAAAGCCGAGATGTATAACTAGAAATACGATTCTCTGTAAATTTTAAGCAACTGTAATTGGTGTAAACCGTTCTTGTGAATAAATATAAATAATTTAATAAAATAAAATAACTCTTCACTTTTACCAAACTATTCCTGTAAAGATCTATCTATTACCGTTAACCTTAAACATATTTAGGTTAGGTTTGTCAATAAGGCGGCGAGGCGGCATAAGGGGGGTTTTTCAGTGGGTACACTGTGGATCTCATTAGCCTAGACAGGAATCCCACATAACCACTCGGGTCACCCCCCCCCCCCCCGCTTTCGAGTGGTATTTCGTCTCCTAAACGAAACAAAAAAAGGGTTTGTTAATTTATTAGTATAAAAAACCGGCCAAGAGCGTGTCGGGCCACGCTCAGTGTAGGGTTCCGTAGTTTTCCGTCCCTCACAGTAAGTGTCCCCACTTAAGAGTTAATAACACCGCCATGTAGGATATGATATGAGAGTTCCACGTACAGCGACATCTATCAATTAAGTAAACTATTGCGCGCGAGCTTAAAGTATGGAAGATGATTTTTATGGAATAATTCTTTATTGCGTGAACCGATTTCCACCGTTTTTACTTTATTTGAAAGCACGTCATTTCATTGTAATTTTGTAGAAATTACGGGTACAATAAACACCTGCTTATACGGTTAAATTACAAACTTAGTTCAGAAATTATTTTGTAATTTTTTTTCAAAAACTATTCATCCTATCAAGTTCAAAATAATTTTCCTAGAAAGTTTTTATAAAGTTCTACTTTTGAAATTTTTTTCATATTTTTAAAACTTATGGTTCAAAAGTTAGAGGGGGGGGGGACGCATATTTTTTTACTTCTGGAGCGATTATTTCCGAAAATATTTACATTATCGAAAAATGATTTTAGTAAACCCCTATTCATTTTTAAATACCTATCCAACAATATATCACACGTTAGGGTTGAAATGAAAAAAAAAATCACTCCCCACTTTACGTATAGGGGAGGTACCCTAATGAAAATTTTTTTTCCACTTTTTATTTTACCACTTTGTCGGCGTGATTGATATACATATTAGTACCAAATTTCAGCTTTCTAGTGCTAACGGTCACTGAGATTATCCGCGGACGGACGGACGGACGGACGGGCAGACATGGCGAAACTATAAGGGTTCCTAGTTGACTACGGAACCCTAAAAAATGGCCATAATGCTGTAATAACGACTCGTATAGCAGTTTCTCAGTCAGTTTTATAAGATTAGTCAGTGATTACAAATATAAGGTTACAAATTTTCAAGAGCCTTATTTTCGGTAAATCTTGTTTGAGACGACAGTACCTCTACTAATATCCTAACTCAATGATAGGCAACCTATAAAGTCAAAACCCAGAGGAAAAAACTAGTGGCATATGGCGCCCCCAAGAAAACCGCTCCAATTTACCGCTTTGTTTCGTGAATGTGACAAGAGAGCTTATAGTATTTAATACACTCGCTGCCGACAGCGTCAATATCCGAGCGACATAATTAAATAAATATTATGGGACAATCTTACACAAAGCAACCTAGTCCCACGGTAAGCTCAATAAGGCTTGTGTTGTGGGTACTAGGCGACGATATATATAATAGATTAAATAACTACTTAAATACATAGAAAAAATCCATAACTAAGAAACAAATATCCGTGATAAACACATATAAATGCCCTAACCAGGATTCGAACCCGGGACTAAGCTAGGAGGCCGTTATATCGCGAGCCGCCTGGCCACAAACGCACCTACCTAACTAACTTATCATTGTTTTGATTACGCCGGAACTCCGACGAACACGTGGTTCACCAGCAAAACACTAAGCTATGTGTAACCAAAACACATATAATTTATCGCAAATGAATGAGGTGAAGCGCTCGTTGAGTACGGCATGTCTCTGAGTCATTGTTGTTCCTCTGGACTCATTCCATGTTCCTTCTTGGTCTAATGATTTATCATTGACTTGTCTGATACGACGTAGAAAACTTTGCGTATTGTGTATTTGAGTTATATGTGTTGTTGGGCTCGACAGTCGGGTTATCGACGCTGAATATGTTAAACAGCGTGGTAGCAGTATTTTAGCCACGGGGATAATCCGGAGATGGTTAGAGAAGGTGTGGGCAGAACACCGGTTTGTGTAACTTCGAAAACTTTGGGTAGGAACGGGAATCTTTTTAAGTAATGTAAGTACGAGTATCATTATTAAGCCCATTAGGGAGAGGGATAACAAAAGTATTACGCCACAGATAAGAGTCTAACCCTGATCTTGTCTTCACCACAAAATACACTCATGACAATCCTGTATCGACTCGCAGAATTTCCACATAGTCAGCACCGTCTAGAGATGGGTAGGGGTGAGTAAATACTGAGTATTTACTCAGTATTTATCCAAAGCACCCCGTAAATACTCGTATTTACTCATTTCGGTGGGTAAAAACTATTACTAATAAAATATATAAAAAAGTGAGATTAATGTACTAAATTGTTTTGTATTGAATATTTCTAGCGTGTATAAATAATATTTTTGTTAAGTATAAGAAGCATATTAGATGAAAAAAAGGTAATTAGCAGTGAGAAGAAATTTGGAATTTAGGGAATGTAGGAATGTAGACGTGATAAAAACATAGTAAACTATTTTGTTTCAAATACGAAGGTATTTACTTTGAAAACATGGGACTTAAGTCGTTTCTGTATTCTAGATAAGTGCATTTCGCAAGCCGATTCGAATATTATACAGATGTTAACAAGTTGTTTACAAAAAAAACTGCCACGAAAATACTTCACAATATTATAGGCATTATAGCTCTTATCAGATAGCGCGGCGTTTGTTAGCTAGTGCTAATGAACAAATAATATAGAAATAATGACCATAAAGGGTCAAACTGCGAACAAAAGACCACCTAGTTTGCGGCGTGGACTTAAACTGCATTCTCTATTATATTTATCTACACTCATATTGTAAGTTCTCTAAAGCGTGTTCGAAAACGGTAGGAAATGGCTATCATTACCACGACCGATTTTACTGTGATAAGCTTTTTATCTGTGGCAGTAACGTAATTTTAACTTTATATGCTCAACTATTGATGTGTTATGAGTTTTGAGTTTTGAAATGTACACCTGCACGCTCCCGAGCGGCCGCCGACGCGCGCCTCCCCGACCGCCGACACAATCGAGTTGGCCATGGCGGTGCAATGGCGGCCATTCTATGGTTTCGGAATACGGCATTTAGGATAAATAATATGAGTGTAGATAAAGCAGTGTATGCAACTGTACGTAATTAGGCCTTAAAACACTCGTGTGATCTTATTATAAAACTCGCCTGCGGCTCGTTTTATAAAACCACATTCATGTTTTAAGGACCCTTATTACGTAACAGTTACATAAACTACTATTGTCTACTTCTTATCTCAAAAGTATGCACAGTTTTACCATTAATAAACATCGTTTTCATAAGGGATATTTCGTGTCGCAGAGTGAACAAAAGGTGGCTCGGCTCGCTGAATGTGCTTTAAATCCTTATCTTGCAAAATGCGCGTTTCGCTTCCCTTATTTTGGTTGGGTGATTAGCGCAAGTGTAGTACGACTAGTATCCAATGAAAATACAGTTAGGCACGCTGGCGCGCCTGGCGCGTTTGGTTGCTGTTTGTCAGTCAATCTGTTCGGAGGACTACCTACTTGCTCATTTTACGTAAAGTGGCTCGTGTGATTTTCCTTGGACCCTTGCTTTGTACGAGTATATGGACTTTGATGGTGTTTTCTTTGTGATTAAAGTTAACGTTTCTGGACTTTTGATTTTTGTTAGTGAATATAAATGTGGATAATGGATATTTTTGGTAGCGTTCCAGTCTCACGCTAAAATGTGTGGCTCTGAGGACCGCGACAGAAAACACATGCTCGCTATTGGATTACAGCACGGTTAGCACAAGAGTGAAGCGATAGTATCTCGCGTATAGTACTACCCGTCTCTTTTTAAATGATACAGTCAGAAAAAGATGGATAGACTATCTCGCGCGCGAGGTTCTGTCGTGTCACACTTGTGCTAACCGTGCTGGGATATCCAAGTTGTCGGTACATCGATCTTGTGGAGTTAGGTATCGCCATTAGCAAATCTGACCCCGTTCAAAGCAAAGGTGAGTGTTTACGTGGCACTTACGTCATTTTATTAAGAGTTTTTTTAAAGAAAACGGCTCAACCGATCCTGTTGAAAGTAATTTTGTTTTAAAGTATTTTCTAGTCCCTATTCATCCGATAATTTTTCATATTTTTGTACTTTGGTTTAAATATTATAGAGCGGTAAACATAATTTTAGTCTTCAGAAATGTTTTTTTTTCTTCAAAAATATATTCAATTTATAAAAAAAATTATTTAGAATCATCCAAGTTTTTTAATGCCTTATTTAATCATGTAGACACGTTGTTGGTTTCTGATTTTTGGTGTGACAATTAGTTACATGTATATGGAGTGCCCCTCCTAAAAATATGATTTTTGCGCTACTAAATTGACTAGTCAAAACTAGTCAATTTAGTAGCGGGTTACAAAATACACCTAAATTTCAAAATGTTATAACCCTTGCAGCACTCTAAACAGTTTATACCCACCAATTTGGGTATAAACGAGTAAATATGGGTATTTTGAGTAAATACTGAGTATTTACTCGGTATTTACCCTTGAGTATTTACTCACTACCCATCTCTAGCACCGTCCCGTCTTGCTCGACATAGGACTCTCCCATTGTATCATTTTATGCAGCCTCCCGATGGAATTTTCAGAAAGCGTGCTGGGAATAGTTCCAGAACAAACTGGACGGAAGTATTAGATGGATTCCACCAATCCCGGATAACTACGACCGTTTCAGTAAAATTACCTATCTTAGAAATAAAATAAATAAAAAATAAAATAAAAAGCCTTTATTAATTCTCTACGAAATTACAATTGTTTAAGGTTTAACATAAGTGAGTAGAAGAATTTACATGATTTAAATTATTCCGTAGAGACCTCTCTTCGGGTGAAGGCCTCCTCCAGTTTCAGCCAGTTTTTTTGTCCTTGGCCTTCTCTGACCGATCTTTGCCAGCTATAGCCACGATTTCGTCTATCCATCTTTCTTTGGGCTTTCCCCTATTCCTTGTACCCGTAGGGCCACGCCATAGGGTGGTAATTTTGGCCCATCTTTCTCTATGCATTCGCGCTGCGTGGCCACACCATTTCCATTTTAATTTTTGTGCAAATAAAAGGGCGTCGAATTACCTACCTTCATCCATCATCCAATTTAAGAGTCAAACTCTTGTCGGTGTAGCTGACGGAGCGTGTAGCTCTCTCCATCTGTTTCTATCCAGAGCCGCCTCCTTGACCTCCCTATACGATGTGACGGCTATCTTCTCTTTGATTTGGTTAATATAACTTATTCTCGGTCTTCCTCTTCCTCGCTTGCCTTCAACCTTGCCTTCTATGATGTTCTTTATAAACGCGTCATGCCGTATAAGGTGACCAAATCGCAAAATAATTTACTCCAAGAGGATTCCACTGAAGACATCCCTTGCTGGAATGAAAACACGGAAGCACTCTGGTAAGACTTTCAAGCAAATGGGAATCGCGAAACAGCCCACGAAGTCATCACATCTTTCGACCAAGCGCGGAGAGACAAATGGGAAGCAACCGTCCAGAAAATGAACTTCACGCACTCCAGCAAAAAAGCATGGCACTTGGTAAGAAAGCTGAGTGACGGGTCAGCCAGGACGAAGGTCAAACCCAAAGTAACTCCCAACGCTATCGCAGACGAGAGGTTGGTAAAACTGTCTATGGCACCTATTCACAAGGTTCATTACATTCTAGAAAGATACGGGGCTCTCGACACTTAAATCTTGTGCAGCATTTACTAGCACTTTTACCGCGGACGAAGTCACCGGGGCCCTGTGCCATGTTTCTGCGGGTAAAGATCAGTGGACCAAAGATCCGTGCTTGGATAGCGAAGTTCTTCACGTCCTACTATTTGGTATGAATTTCGGATAAATAAATAGCGTAGAATTGGATTTTGGTATGAACAATGCACGTTATTAAGATATTAAAAACAAGAAACTACGTTTTTTGGTTTTAAGTCGTAAATGTTTAACCACTTAAGTACTTAATTTATAAAAACCATAATTTATTAACCTAACATTTTAACTCTACCAACTAGGTACATAAATTAGAAGCAAGTACCCACCTACTTATTTTTGTTAAAAATATATCCCTCGTTTCGAGCCATACGTCGCGTCCAATACAGCAACGGGTTCAGGTTACTGTTGGGGCTCCCACGAGAGCACAGAGGCACGAGTCGACAGCTTCTGCTCCCTGATGCGCCGCGTGCAAGAGCATACCAACAGTCTCCTGAACCTGGTGGCGGAGTACCCGGCTAGTCTAATATGGAAGCACTGGAACTCCATCCATATGGAATCTAGACGCAATGTTTATGGGATATTTTAAGTAGATACCTGTGTATTTATTAGAAAATTAGTTTCAAGTATTTAGATACTTAAAACTAATATCCTTGCACACGGCACGGCACCGATTATTTCTCATCTCCAACCTTCGGGGTCCACGTGGCATGTAACGGCGAGCGGAGTTGCACAGTCTTCAGCGCGATGGGCTTGCTAAATTACTAACTGGGTGTCCTGCGGGCCGCCATCGCGACTCTCTTAGTGGTCATCACCACAGCTCGGACATTTCATAGCAAAAACGTCGCAAAACGAATATAACACTGAAATAAAACAAGATGTATTAAATTCGTATTATGTACAGTATTTGAATAATATATTTCTATATTACATTCATAACTTCACGCAAAATAGGCGCTAGACGTCGAGTTGCGGAAACCTGCTCGTACTACAATACAATATTACATTCATAACCACAACCCAAAAAGTGTCAAAAAGTGTGCATCTTGTTCTATACAATTTTTTTTTGCTTTGAAATGTCCGAGCTATGGTCATCATCACGCTTGGGAGGCTGGCAGCCTCGCGTCCCTAGCTGCGCTTTGCCCTCGGCGTTCTTCATATCAGGTGCTATCCATTTAGTTTCTACTTTTTGCTCCACACGTGTCTGTCCATGAAGGAAAGACCGACACCATATTGGATAATTAGTTATTACAACAAGCATTACAGTCGACGAGTAGAAAAAATACTATTTGAATTGAATAAATCAAAATAAGTTAGGTGCCGACTTCATCACATAAAACAATCGCGCACTTTGATGTTATTTACATCCACTGCATTAACTTAACAGCGAAACCATAAACAAATTAAACAGTAGATAAATAAACGAAACAAACTGAATTCTTGGCCGGGATTCAAACGGAAGTCGCCGAATCGTTAGAGAAGTTGTGTGATGACCACTTCTCGTTCCGATAATTTAAACTGACCTAAAACGAATGCTTTCATGTTCGGAAGTGAATCAGTTGACATGAGAATGTCGTTACTGTCTTGACTTAAAAATATTACTTTAGGTAGGTTATAAATACCTGCTCTCACATAATTAGCTTAGCACCAATAAGTTTTTGTAAATTATTGACTTTTTAAATAAATAAAGAAAAATAGGACAATGTTACACAAACCGACCTAGTCCCACAGTAGCTCAAAAGGCTTGTGTTGTGGGTACTAGACGACTATATACTCGTATATAATAGATAGATATAAATAAATACTTAAATACATAGAAAACCTCCCATAACTCCGGTACAAATATCTGTGATAAACACACAAATAAATGTCCTGACCAGGATTCGAACCCGGGACCTCCTGCTTCGTGGGCAGGGTCACTACCGACTGGGCTACGAGGCCGTTGGGTTGGGGTATTAATAGGTATATTCACGTCAATTAATATAAAAAGTAAAAACAAATTCATAATAGAAATGCTGTTTATTCTTTTTGTAACTATTTATAACTATACGTAAATTACAAAAATGTACAATTGTATAATACATGATTAGTTATGTACAAGTAGCACATCGATTTATTTATACCAGGCAACTTAATAATCAGTAGACATGAACGTCTTTTAAACCGAAAGATCCCTTTTATACTTTGCCGTGAACAATATAATAGTGTGTTCACATGTATGATCTCATTCAATAAGGCAAATGCGTGCCGCCCGCCAGACGTGCCCGTACATGTGAACGCACCATTATACGGTGATTTTGCTAGTTTTCGTTCACTCTTGCCAGTTTTCCGTCCATACTTGTTTATGTATAGTTGAAGATAAACTCAAGTTTTTCCCAAATTAAAAGCTTAAAATTAAAAAATCTACTAAAGAATAAACTATAAATATAAACTATAGAGCAGTTTAATCAAGTGGACGGTAAACTGGACCTGGACTGGAAACTAGCACAATTATCCTATCGGGACCATAACATTACCGTCCATGGCGGAATATAAAAGCGTCCAAAAGACTCTTTTAACTCTATTAGGAACAGCTTATATTAATCAGATCACCAATATTTGAGTGAACTTTTTGACACAGCCACCTCAAGCAATGTGACTATTAATACGAATGTGCAAGTCCTGTTGACATTTAGCAGGTACCTAGTAGTTGTGTAACTAAAATGGCAAAAACCCTTAGTTTCATCATGAGTGCGTCTGTCCGTCCGACCGTATGTCACAGTCATTTTTGTGTTTTGTAGCATAATGCAATGTAAAACTTTGTAACATACCTGCGAACGGGCAATTCACATATATTTCAGTAATTATCTCTGTAAATAGTTGCAAAACTAAATCGCTTGTAAATAATTATTAAAGGTGAACGGAAAGGATTATTCATTCAGGACTGTTATACCTAGAGCTGCGGCGAAAAATAAGTAAATATTATTTAAGAAGATAGTAATATACTTAACGATTATCCAATTCATCAACTAATTTATACAGCTATCAGTCATTTTTACACGTTACAATAATAAGAAAATTTACAATAAGATGTACCTGAAATGAACTTCAAGACTTGAAGAGCTGATGAGCTAACAGATTAAGCAAATTTGACTCTAATTAAAATGGCATATTTTTTTATACCACGACGGTGGCAAACAAACATACGGCCCGCCTGATGGTAACCAGTTACCGTAGGCTATGGACGCCTTCAACTTTAGAGATGTCACATTCGCGTTGCCGACCCTTTACAAGGATGATTCACTGTGTTGACGGCTAAAGGAACAAGAGGGTCCTTCATCGTCAACATACTGGGTCCTCTTTGAGCCTTTTGGCCTTACTCACCAGCAGGAACACAACACTATGAGTAGGATGAGTACTTTTCAAGATATCGTGAATATCTTGTATCGTTTTTGATAGCATGCTTATTCGGCTTATCAAAGTGCCGGCATTGTTTTGATTGGCGGCATTGGTCAAATTTGCTTAATCTGATAGCGTGATAGCTCATCAGCTGTTCTACCAGCCCTTGGCGTTGGTTTCTGGGACATCCTGTATAAACAATATATTTATAATGAGACCTTTCGCAGTGAAAAATGTTATCATCACGTCGATGTTTTTGTTCTTATTTAGATCTGCGTGGCACTAAATTTTAACACCATTCTTAAATTTTATGACCGAAAACATTTTTACACCTGTTCAATTGATCAACAGTAATTTCCGTAGGTACACGGCGGGTTTAAGTTGACAAGTCGGGACGAAAACTTGAAGAAATTTAAACTTAAAATAGAGTTACATAAGTTTCAAATCAACTTCTTCCCACCTTGTTGTAGGAAATTAAAGCCTGACCAGAAATATATGATCACGCGCCATGTTGCGGAATTTCATTGGAACTAATTTCTTGTACTGGCAATCATTTTAAGAGGGCGCTATTATTCTCATTTATATGGCAACAGTTCAGTATAGCCATAGAGCGTATTATTTCTCTATGGTATAGTGACATCTTGATTTGTTTACCTGTCAGCTCTGATGTTAATTTGAAAATGTTTCACAGCGAAATAGTTCCATTTCCCGAGCGTATTATTTACAGCCGTTTATTACATACACTATTTACAATGTTTCGCTCTTGACTATGAATAATTTTGGGATATTTTTATTGTCTTGTAATCATATATTTCTGGTCAGGCTTTAGTAATTTTATTATGTTATTTAATACAGTATCGTTCTACATTTCGTTATGTTAGTTTTTCTACTCCTGCACTTTTATCTGTCATTTATACATTCGTCAACACCTTTATAAGAACATAGATAATATACTAGAAGAAAAGTCTATCTAGTCTATTGCCCAAAATAACACTTGTTCTATAAAAGCTCCAAAATAGTATCGTGTAATCGCGTGCAAGCACTTTAATATAGGACAAAATAAATTACTGCCAACCTAAGAAACCTAAATAAACGCAGCGTTTTTAGAAAAAAAAACTTTAAAAAAGAAAAAATGAAAAGAACCACAGATACTTTGCAGTTTTTATTTTACGTTTCCCGTTCGTTTGTTGGGGCAAACTGTAAACTTTGAAAGTAATTTAGGTATTTTGACTAATCTCTGTAGCTCTTTAATCATTGATCAAATAACGACGTGTGTATTTGTGTTAGTAATGTTAGTATTCTTGAAAAATAGTGTTTTAAAAGGTAAAACTTAAATGATTGTTGATTATATTGACAAAATAACGGCGATATCCATGAAGTTTTCAATTTCGCATTTTATGTAAAAGTAAGTGTAGTCGTAGAAAAAGTATTGTATGCAACGTCGTATAAGTAGGTCAAAAAATGTTCGTGGCGTTTTTCTTAACAATTTTCGCCTACGGCTCAAATTGTTACCCACGCCACTCACCTTTTTTGACCCCTCTTATACAACTGTTGCATAAACTACTATTATTATCTTTCTTTCGATACTATATTATTGCTATATATTTGCTAGGAATACAAATTCCATTAGAACCTTACTAGAATGTTCTCAAAACAAACCATGAGAATACGTTATTACTTATTAGGGCAAATAGTTTGTAGCTATGGAATTATATTATTTGCCGAACATTGATTAAAGCGGTTTCATTTGTGTACAGTCGCCATCAGATACAGTTAGGTGCAAAACTGTCCCAATAGTAGCATCTTAGTAGAATGTGGAGAAGTGGATGTCGATCGAGGAGAGGGGCACATGATTAATACATACCAGTACTATTTAAAATTTCCTACAAATCAGCCTTACATATGATATACTTAGAATTTACGGTTATTTTGTAATTTAGAATCGAAAAGTAGAAAAATACACATTTTTATTTTTTCGAATATTTCTAGTTCCTCTTATGGAAACTCCAAATAGGGAACTATACATAATTAAGAAATTCAGCCTCTATAAAATAAGGTATCAACTGTTTAAATCACAAACATAGTTTTGTAGTTATGGCAGAGTAAAAGTCTAACTAACTAACTAACAGAACTAACAAACACTTTCTATGACTGTTTTTAATGGTACACTTTTGCACCGAACTATAAGCCACCTAAAAGTAACTTGAAAAATATGCCCCATTAAAGCAATTGCATGATGATTTTATAGAGGCAGAATTTCTTAATTATGTATGGTTCCTTATTTGGAGTTTCCATAAGAGGAACTAGAAATATTCGAAAAAATAAAAATGTGTTTTTTTCTACTTTTCGATTCTAAATTACAAAATAACCGTAAATTCTAAGTATATCATATGTAAGGCTGATTTGTAGGAAATTTTAAATAGTACTGGTATGTATTAATCATGTGCCCCTCTCCTCGATCGACATCCACTTCTCCACATTCTACTAAGATGCTACTATTGGGACAGTTTTGCACCTAACTGTATATCGGAGCGGCCAAGGTGATCACAAATATCTGAACAACGCCTCTATTGTCAAGGCGATAAAGTGCATGTTCAGATATTTTTAAATACCTTGGCCGTTCCGATATATTTGATGGCGACTGTACTTATATTTCTTTTTAAAACAGAGTATACTATTATATAAACAACTTCAAATATTCTTTATGATGTAAGGCAAATGTCCGAATATTTGACCATCCGTTTTTTTTATAATTGGCACTATTTCTTAATGATACAATTCGACATATGTACATGATATTAATTAGTATGAAATCCTTGAAGGGGCCAATTTGTTAGACAGTGTCGAGCACTGGGACATTCAATAATTTGTGTAATTATTCTAGCAAAGGTACCATTTACGCGTTTATTACTCAGATACAATACAAAATTTGGCAAAATAGTGTCATATTTATTTTTAATAAGTGCAAAAAAAATCGACAAGTTTCAAATATACACAGATAACAATGCCCATTTCTAAGGGAATTTTGTATGCACAATAAAACTGCAGGACAGATTATCGCAAATGTAAGGGAAACTCAATGCCGTAGCATAAATTAAATGGGTATGTTATGCGTAGTTTGTTCGGAACGAGAAGTGTCGTGGTTTATATAGGAGCTTGTACATTCTACGACACTTATCCAATTTGATTACTAGGCCACTGTAGAACCTTGTCGTAATGACAGTTGCCCGCGGATACGTATAAACGTAACCTATTCGCTACCAAACTAGCTATTGTGACAAGGTTCTAAAGTGGCCTTTGACTGTACGTATCATTTTCAGAAAGATACTCTGCTCCATTCCGTTGAGTATGTTCGGAAAGAGAAGTGTCGTAGAATGTACGAGCTCCCATATAAACCACGACACTTCTCGTACCGAACAAACTCTACGCATAACATACCCTTTAATTTATCTATGATGATGAAACTGATCACGTATACGTCACGTTATTGACATTTACATATAAGTGCCATCAACAAAGTGAATCCTCCTTTTTGTAAAGGGTCGGCAACGCGCATGTGACTCCTTTGGAGTTGCAGGCGTCCATAGGTTACGGTAGCTGCTTACCATTAGGCGGGACGTATGCTTGTTTGCCACCGTCGTTGTATAAAAAAAAATAAGCAGAAAGTTTCTATTCTGTACATTTAAATACGTAGGTACAAAATTTACGTCATATTATTATACAAATACTTTAGTAATTAAAAAACTAAAAAAAGTAAATTTCACTAAGTTTGGTCCATGCCTATCGAAATAAATTCGAACTGACCTCACGATAACTTTATTAAATCCAATTTACGCCATTGGTTTTATAGGCTTATTTCCTGGCGAGTTTCAATAAGAAAAACTTCGCAGCAGTTATGATAAATTAAATGAAAATAAGACCGGAACAAAATTTGCGCTTTTAACTACTTTTAAATTTGGTCGAATTCAAAGAAATGTGCAGATGCAGATGCTGTGACGCGGTAGTTAGGGTTTCGTATGTACTTTTGGTAAATTATTAGAATTCTAAATTATTCCACCCGTCAGTAAACTAGCCTATAACATGGCCTTTTGTATTTATCATTATGCAGGTATATTGTACAGCGCCGCTAACCTCTCGAGGAGTCCATTTTCTATCGCTTCTCCATTCAGACTGTCGCTTCTAACGTCTCTCGGCTCCCTCTCTAAATGCCTATTAATATCTGCGAGAGTCACTTGATTATTTGACACTATTGATCCTCCATATTCCTTTTTTTCCACTTGAGTAAAAACGGCCATTTTGCCATCAGTATTCTCACTTCTGTTGGCATAAACCTTCTCAGGCTCTATAGAATCATTCGATCGGAACATCGGTTTGAGCACAGCAAAATTCCTATCATCAGGTAACCTATCTTCTAATTCATACTGCCTCAATTGCTCGTCTTTGCTCACGTATATTTCTTTGAACTTGTAATTTCTACTATCAAATACTTCTACATTGTTTGTGAATTCGTTATTAATTTTGAATGGACCTTCATCTTTATTAGAGTTAACTGTGATATTTGGCGCTCCAATTTTTTTGATTACATCTTTTTTAGTTTTTGTTGCTTTTTTGTCTAAGATACTTTTAAGTATGGGCAGTTTAGTAGCGGAGGCGGCGGCGACTTTCTTCTTTTGATCTTTGTCTTTTTTGTCTTTCTTGGGAGATTTGTCGGGTTCGTGTTTGACGCGCGCGTGTTTGTCGCGCGACAGTTTGTCGTGCGTGAGCGCGTGACGCCGCAGATCGCCCGCGACCCGGAAGCATTTACCGCACGTCGTGCATTTAAACGGTTTGTCGCCTGAAACAAGAACGGTGTTTAAAGGAACTTCGCTGGTGTTGGGCAAATAAGATTTTACGACACTTTTACTTGTTTATAACATTTTAAGAACTCATCTGCGAGTGTAAACGAAATGCAAGTCGGTAGAGGGCACGAAAGGTTATTTTGTAATACTCACGTTTTAGTTGCCGCTAGTGAAACTTCAGGGGATATTTGTAACTTGTAAAGAACTGACCGGAATCTGTAGTCGCGAAAAGATTTTCCCTCGCCTTAGATCAGGAAAAATATGCGGTGCTGACTGCCATCCTTCACTTCACTAGTTGGAAAGTGGCACTAAAGTAGAATTCATAATTCAGTGGAGCAATTTGACAGCACGTTACATACATTTGACAACCGCCTTGTATGCCAGGAGCTGTCAAATTACTCACCGGTGGACGCTCAGCGAATATTTGTAAGTGAAGGTCACTGACCTGTGTGAGTGCGCATATGCGAGAGCCGGTAGGAGGAGGCGCGGAAGCTCTTGTTGCAATACTCGCACTTGTAGTTTCGCTCGCCGGTGTGTATGCGCCGATGGACGCTTAGCGAATATTTGCGAGCGAATTCTTTTCCACAAAATTCGCATTTGAAATGTTTCTGTAACAAGTGGAAAGTTTGAAAACTTTGTCGATTTTTTTTTCAATTTTTTTTTAACATAAGTTTAATAAGTATTTTTATAATATTTAATCTTTTTACCCCATCGCTTATAAAAATATTTTTTTGCTAACATTATTTTCTCGTCAAAATTCCTTCATTTTAATTTTTAACAAATTCGATTGTCGGTATTGGCTGCACGGGTGAATCACTTGTTTGGAGTTAAGCGAAACTTTGTACGACCGTGTGCCGATGTAGATCTAAGCGACATATACATAGGGTATATTTTTAAATGAACGGATGAATCACATACCTGGTTGGAGTGTAGCGATACTTTGTGGTACTTGAGGTCGCTCCACTGCCGGAACTCGCGATCACACTCCTCGCACTTGTACGGTCGGTCGCCGTTGTGCACTCGTTTGTGGATCTAAACGGATTATACATAAGGTCTTTTATTGAATGCATGGCCAATAAGGGAAAAATTTACCCATTGTCTTGCTTGATTTTTTAAATTATAATTATTTGTCTTCGTTTTGGCAAAGGTACCATTTGGAGATTCACACTTACGTCGTAAGTTGTACAGTCAGCGTCATATAGTTGGTCTCATCCAAAGTATACAAACTCTATGGTGTACCAAACTATTTGACTACTTTGGATGCGACCAACTATATGACGCTGACTGTACACATTCAAAATTGTATTTAACGATAATTAAAGCCTATATATACGGCATATGGTACCTTTGTAAAAAAAAAATCTTAGTATAAGGACATTGACTCTAATACACTGTCTGGCGGGGTGTCCATAGAACTCGATTCCCACAGGCTTGCCTAATTTAATGCCAGTTGAGTGCTCTTACTACGGCTCATAAAGTAAAGGCAAGCCAAATTAGCTCCGGCTTCTCTACAAAAAAGTTTGTGTCGCCTCCACTGGTAATTCTTTATTTACATAATACACCGTACACAATGTTGCAATATCAAGGGATGCAGATACCGACCTTCAACGCCCCAGATGTGTAGAAGCCCTTATCACACTCGCGGCACACGTGCTGCTTGCCCTTATGTGATAGCACGTGGTACAGCAGGCTATTTCTGAAATCATAATATTTGTTAGAAAATAGGCATGGATGGATATCGTCAAACTATAATTTTAACCTGTCCGATCCCACGACCCGAAAACTATTTTTGTTGTTGTCTCCCAAGACCCAATTATGTGCCGAAAAACTTCAAACTCTTCGTAACAAGTAAACTTCATTGGATCCGCTCTGTTTTTATTTATTTTACATAGATTATGTAATAATGAATTAAAAAAAAATAGAAAATAACAATGCAAATGGTAAAAACTATAATTTTGAGGCAAAATATCCAAACGCGTATTAAAGGTAAGAGGAATATTTGTGCGATATTTGTAATCAGATGTTTGCGACCCCGGTTGCTTATATTATGTTATAAGAAAATATATAAATTAGATTTTCTAATGATATATAATACTTATACTCTTTGCATATAAAAAAATTGAGAAAATCGCATTCAAAGTTAACTTATCGATGAACAGAATTTGACCACTTTATAATTACAGTTAAAAAAGTAAATAGTTTTGACATATTATACAAAAATAATGACAAATACATGTTCTACATGAAATTACTGATGAGAAAAATAACTTTTACGATAACTTTTCTAACAGAAAACTCAAAATATCACTAGTTCAAAACTTTGTAAACAACGAACTGTAGACCCAATTTTGATTTACGGTTTTTAAACAGAAAACACAATATAATAACCAATTATTGTATTTAATACTAATCTATAAAGAATAAATATTTAAAAAACAACAATTGCTTACTGTTTCATTCGGAAAAAACAAAAGATTAACTAAAAATTCCACCGAGACACTTTCCCGTTGGTATAAACATGGAGTCCGAACTTTGACTGGTCGTAACGTGTTCTGTTTATTTGAGTGAATGAATGATAAGGTATTATTCTGCAGGGAACTTTATTAGAAATCGAATGAAAGTTAGTCCAATTGAATTTATGTCGTATATTTTCACAAATAAGGTTTTATATGGTATAAGGTATTGGGGCACAAATTTGAGCCGTGGGAAATATAGGTGTACGAAATCGCGGGCACACATTTGAGTCGTGGGAGTTGACGGAGCCTAAGGTTTTCAAGGTCGTGGGAGATCTGGAAATTTTATTTGCGGCACATATTTGGGCCCTTGGGATCGGACAGGGACAAAAAAGAACCGACTTCAATTTGCCTCCACCTTTCCAAAAGCAAATTCCGGAGCTACTGTAAAAACTACTCAAATCACTATAGGTGTGCCTATAGTAGTTAAAGAGTTCCCTCGATTTCTCCAGGATCCCATCATCAGATCCTAACCTGATGACAATGGAATCATCTGTGAATCGACTCTTTCAAACAAAAAAAGAATTTTCCAAATCGGTCCAGCCGTCTTCGAATAATCGGTGATATACATAAAAAGTTCAAAGTTCCCGACAAATTGAGAACCTCCTCCTTCGAAATCTTGAAGTCAGTTGAAAATAGGGGATCGGACTGACGAGTTAAGTTCTTGGTTATATTATCGATTTGGAAAAACGTTTAGTTAGTGCTCATGCTCAGTGATTTGCGTTTTGGATGCCACTCAGGGTGAAAGACCTCAATACTGCTTATTTAATTCTTTAACAGCCAATCAGTAATTTAACTCGTTATTAGGGCAGTTATAATTTTCAACCCTATTGATAACGTGTCAGAGTTTAAATTTGTTCTGTAAGAGGGTTAATGTAGAATAATAAATAAACTTCCAAAATACACATTTAATGATGTTTGTTCTTCTTATAAATAAAATAAAATAAAACACTAAAATAGCATTGTGTTCAAACATTTAAATCTGTATCTCGGGCTTAGTAGATTATCCAGAAAAAAAAAAATAGTTATCCTTCGGGCACAGTAATAAAAAGGTACGTATTAATGCATTTACAGGGCATAACAGTATTTAAAATTATATTGCAAACGGAATTCATTTTCTGCCTCCGGATCCATTTCAAAGTTTTCATATAAATATTGTAACATTTTCTATGGTCTGCGGAGTATATTTATGTATTCACTTTATTCAAACTTTAGCTATAGATACCTATACCATTGTTGGCTCGAAATAGCATGGTAAAGGTTCAGAGCCAATAAATTGAAAAAAAAATCAGGCCTAGTGCGTGTCGGACCACGCATAATGGAGGGTTCCGTAGCTTTAATGGAATAAGAACCAGACTAATGCCAAAAGGTCGTATCTGATGCCTATGAATAAATAGTTTAATAATAATAATATGATAACGCGCATCTTCTCAATTTTTTTCATATTTTTTGGACTTACGGTTCAAAAGTTACAGGGGTCCCCCCGCTATTTTTCCGACTTTCGAAGCGATTATTTCTAACTGTTCACTAAAGGCCCATTTACACATTTATTTGTGTTAAGTGCGAGCCCATACATTTTCTACTTGTGATTAGTAACAAGTGTATGAACTCGCACTTAACACTAATCAATGTGCAAATGGGCCTTTAGTCACAAATGTTTAAATAAACCTCAATGTTATTTTTAAAGACCTATCGATTGATGTGCCAGATGTTGATATTTGGTAAATAAAAATATTTTTATTTAGTTACAATTTATGGAGCGCCCCCCCTGAATATATTTTTTTCTGCAATTTCACTACATAAATAAATAGCGGCATACAAACTACACCTTATGCCTAAATTTTATTAAGATACGTCTTATAGTTTCCGAGTAAAATGGCTGTGACATACGGACATGACCAAAACTATAAAAAAGAAAAAAAATGTGTAACTTAAAGTTTATAAGGGTTCCGTTTTTGCCATTCTGGCTACGGAACCCTAAAAAAGTAATCAAAAAGATACATTTATTTTCACGATATCCATAGTAGCCGTAATTTTTTCGAAAACTAAATCTGGAGGCAGTAAAATTAAAGCTAATAATAAAATATAAATACATGCAATCATTATTTATGAAATGGCACCTTTTTTTAACCGTGCTTCCTAAAAAACGAAATATAAAAGGAGAAATGACCCATAATAATCCATACTATCATTTCTACGTGATGTCCCACGGTGTTCATGTTGTAGTAATCACTCTTTTCTTTATTTCATTTTTCACCCTGCCTAGGCGCTAAGCTTTACAATATTTCATATCCCTACTAGCAATAAATTCTAAATTTACTCTGTCTGTTACCTTTTCAGGCACTCAGTAGATTTCCTACCACCGGAACCTTGTAGACTAAAGGTTACTCGCGAATTCTGAAGAAGACGGTTCAAACTTTTTCTACAAGACCTAGTTTCCCTAGGTTGAAGTGGGAATTGATATAACAGTCGCTTATCGGTGAAGGAAAATATCGTGAGGAAACATAATCCCAATAAGGCCTTTTCCTCCCTGGATTGCAGATGGCAGTCAGTTTAGTTAAAACTAGTGGCTACGCCAATTCATGGAATAAGTGTCAGAGTAGTAGTTTATAGGTCCTTTGACCTGAAAATATGCCACGGCTTAACAGGAACCGTTAAGCCGTGGCAGACACATTAAAATCAAAATTACTTGAATAACAAAATCTAAATGTTGATGGCACTATCTTGCGGAGCGGAGCCCAGGTTCAACTGAGCCGTAGTTAAAGCCGGGATAAACGCTAGAAGGATGATGATGGAACGAACCTGTGCTGGAAAACACGCCCGCACTGCGGGCACACGAAGCTCTTCAACTTTTTCCCCTTGTCCGGTTTTTCGTCCGGTTTCTCGGGCTCCGGAACTTCGGTGTCAGGGATAATGTTCTCATTGAAGTTGGAGTTCTCTGCGGCGGGGACTTCGACGTCGAATATTCTTTGGAAGACTTCCTCTGTAAATTGTAGAGAAATATTTGGCATTTTAATGATAGATTTTTCACAGCATATTACTTACCAAGGACTGTAAAAGAAAGAAAGCCCGAAATCGCAGGTATCTGTGACCCGAGCCGCAGGCGAGGGTTATAAATATGCGATAGAGGGCTTTCTTTTTTACTGCCCGTGGTCAGTACAAAATTTTACGTCTCCACCTGACCATAATGCGAGTTTTACCGTTCGCGTAGCGTGCGATAAAACCAGGGACCGGCCCGCTATCCCTTATAAAGGGTTTTGTATGGGTTTTGCATAAGGCTAAACTAACCATACCCTTTCCCGGACGATACCCTTTCATATTGCTTTTATAGCCCTTATATAAAGGCTAGCACCGCTATCCCAATACCCTTACGAAACCCTTATCATCCGCTCACCAAGCCTTACATATCGCTTATAAGTGTTAGCCTTATATAAGGGCTTCCCTTTTAGCATACTGCGTGCTAATTTAAATCGTCTACCTTGTTCATAAAGCACACATTCCTCCGAATCCACGCGCTCGATGTTCGCGCGCTTCGAAATGATCGAAGCCGCTGTAGATAAAATACGGTTCAATTTTCAATGGCAAAATGCTGTGATGGCTGTTTCTTACTTTGCGCGGGTCGAGCGACTCGAGCGCATCGTCACGGCGCTTTTTTTTAAGTCTTAGACACGTGCCGATGTTATCATTATTTATTATTAGATGTCAGAGTGGAGTGAAAATAAACATCATGATAAGTGAATTATAATGTTTAGAACACTTTAGACCTACTTGCTGTATGTATAGTGTATAACTCCGTATGTCAAGCGCGCTTTAATGTCGTTTGCCCAATATTATAGGGTTGCATGTTTTACTTTAATCGAATGGAAATTTGAACCTCTATTGAAAGTCTAAATTTAACTATCCTCAAAATCTAATAATATCTATTTTCTTTTTATTTTTATTTCTATTTCGTTTCTATTTCGTTTCTATTTCGTTTCGTTTCGTTTCGTTTCGCGTTGCGTTGCGTTGCGTTGTTATTTTATTTTATTTTCGTTTTCGTTTCCGTTTCCGTTTCATTTTCATTTCATTTTCATCTCATTTTCATCTCATTTTCATCTCATTTTCATCTCATTTCCATCTCATTTCCATCTCATTTTCATTTCATTTTCATTTCATTTTCATCTCATTTTCATCTCATTTTCATCTCATTTTCATCTCATTTTCATCTCATTTTCATCTCATTTTCATCTCATTTTCATCTCATTTTCATCTCATTTTCATGTCATTTTCATTTCATTTTCATCTCATTTTCATCTCATTTTCATCTCATTTCCATCTCATTTTCATCTCATTTTCATCTCATTTTCATCTCATTTTCATCTCATTTTCATCTCATTTTCATCTCATTTTCATCTCATTTTTATGTCATTTTTATTTCATTTTTATTTCATTTTTATTTTATTTTTATTTTTTTTTTATTTTATTTATTTTTTATTTTATTTTTATTCTTATTTTATTCTTATTTTATTCTTATTTCTATTCTTATTTCTATTCTTATTTCTATTCTTATTTCTATTCTTATTTCTATTCTTATTTCTATTCTTATTTCTATTCTTATTTCTATTCTTATTTCTATTCTTATTTCTATTCTTATTTCTATTCTTATTTCTATTCTTATTTCTATTCTTATTTCTATTCTTATTTCTATTCTTATTTCTATTCTTATTTCTATTCTTATTTCTATTCTTATTTCTATTCTTATTTCTATTCTTATTTCTATTCTTATTTCTATTCTTATTTCTATTCTTATTTCTATTCTTATTTCTATTCTTATTTCTATTCTTATTTCTATACTTATTTCTATTCTTATTTCTATTCTTATTTCTATTCTTATTTCTATTCTTATTTCTATTCTTATTTCTATTCTTATTTCTATTCTTATTTCTATTCTTATTTCTATTCTTATTTCTATTCTTATTTCTATTCTTATTTCTATTCTTATTTCTATTCTTATTTCTATTCTTATTTCTATTCTTATTTCTATTCTTATTTCTATTCTTATTTCTATTCTTATTTCTATTCTTATTTCTATTCTTATTTCTATTCTTATTTCTATTCTTATTTCTATTCTTATTTCTATTCTTATTTCTATTCTTATTTCTATTCTTATTTCTATTCTTATTTCTATTCTTATTTCTATTCTTATTTCTATTCTTATTTCTATTCTTATTTCTATTCTTATTTCTATTCTTATTTCTATTCTTATTTCTATTCTTATTTCTATTCTTATTTCTATTCTTATTTCTATTCTTATTTCTATTCTTATTTCTATTCTTATTTCTATTCTTATTTCTATTCTTATTTCTATTCTTATTTCTATTCTTATTTCTATTCTTATTTCTATTCTTATTTCTATTCTTATTTCTATTCTTATTTCTATTCTTATTTCTATTCTTATTTCTATTCTTATTTCTATTCTTATTTCTATTCTTATTTCTATTCTTATTTCTATTCTTATTTCTATTCTTATTTCTATTCTTATTTCTATTCTTATTTCTATTCTTATTTCTATTCTTATTTCTATTCTTATTTCTATTCTTATTTCTATTCTTATTTCTATTCTTATTTCTATTCTTATTTCTATTCTTATTTCTATTCTTATTTCTATTCTTATTTCTATTCTTATTTCTATTCTTATTTCTATTCTTATTTCTATTCTTATTTCTATTCTTATTTCTATTCTTATTTCTATTCTTATTTCTATTCTTATTTCTATTCTTATTTCTATTCTTATTTCTATTCTTATTTCTATTCTTATTTCTATTCTTATTTCTATTCTTATTTCTATTCTTATTTCTATTCTTATTTCTATTCTTATTTCTATTCTTATTTCTATTCTTATTTCTATTCTTATTTCTATTCTTATTTCTATTCTTATTTCTATTCTTATTTCTATTCTTATTTCTATTCTTATTTCTATTCTTATTTCTATTCTTATTTCTATTCTTATTTCTATTCTTATTTCTATTCTTATTTCTATTCTTATTTCTATTCTTATTTCTATTCTTATTTCTATTCTTATTTCTATTCTTATTTCTATTCTTATTTCTATTCTTATTTCTATTCTTATTTCTATTCTTATTTCTATTCTTATTTCTATTCTTATTTCTATTCTTATTTCTATTCTTATTTCTATTCTTATTTCTATTCTTATTTCTATTCTTATTTCTATTCTTATTTCTATTCTTATTTCTATTCTTATTTCTATTCTTATTTCTATTCTTATTTCTATTCTTATTTCTATTCTATTTCTATTCTATTTCTATTCTATTTCTATTCTATTTCTATTCTATTTCTATTCTATTTCTATTCTATTTCTATTCTATTTCTATTCTATTTCTATTCTATTTCTATTCTATTTCTATTCTATTTCTATTCTATTTCTATTCTATTTCTATTCTATTTCTATTCTATTTCTATTCTATTTCTATTCTATTTCTATTCTATTTCTATTCTATTTCTATTCTATTTCTATTCTATTTCTATTCTATTTCTATTCTATTTCTATTCTATTTCTATTCTATTTCTATTCTATTTCTATTCTATTTCTATTCTATTTCTATTCTATTTCTATTCTATTTCTATTCTATTTCTATTCTATTTCTATTCTATTTCTATTCTATTTCTATTCTATTTCTATTCTATTTCTATTCTATTTCTATTCTAATTCTATTCTAATTCTATTCTAATTCTATTCTAATTCTATTCTAATTCTATTCTAATTCTATTCTATTTCTATTCTATTTCTATTCTATTTCTATTCTATTTCTATTCTATTTCTATTCTATTTCTATTCTATTTCTATTCTATTTCTATTCTATTTCTATTCTATTTCTATTCTATTTCTATTCTATTTCTATTCTATTTCTATTCTATTTCTATTCTATTTCTATTCTATTTCTATTCTATTTCTATTCTATTTCTATTCTATTTCTATTCTATTTCTATTCTATTTCTATTCTATTTCTATTCTATTTCTATTCTATTTCTATTCTATTTCTATTCTATTTCTATTCTATTTCTATTCTATTTCTATTCTATTTCTATTCTATTTCTATTCTATTTCTATTCTATTTCTATTCTATTTCTATTCTATTTCTATTCTATTTCTATTCTATTTCTATTCTAATTCTATTCTAATTCTATTCTAATTCTATTCTAATTCTATTCTAATTCTATTCTAATTCTATTCTAATTCTATTCTAATTCTATTCTAATTCTATTCTAATTCTATTCTAATTCTATTCTAATTCTATTCTAATTCTATTCTAATTCTATTCTAATTCTATTCTAATTCTATTCTAATTCTATTCTAATTCTATTCTAATTCTATTCTAATTCTATTCTAATTCTATTCTAATTCTATTCTAATTCTATTCTAATTCTATTCTAATTCTATTCTAATTCTATTCTAATTCTATTCTAATTCTATTCTAATTCTATTCTAATTCTATTCTAATTCTATTCTAATTCTATTCTAATTCTATTCTAATTCTATTCTAATTCTATTCTAATTCTATTCTAATTCTATTCTAATTCTATTCTAATTCTATTCTAATTCTATTCTAATTCTATTCTAATTCTATTCTAATTCTATTCTAATTCTATTCTAATTCTATTCTAATTCTATTCTAATTCTATTCTAATTCTATTCTAATTCTATTCTAATTCTATTCTAATTCTAATTCTATTCTAATTCTAATTCTATTCTAATTCTATTCTATTCTATTCTATTCTATTCTATTCTATTCTATTCTATTCTATTCTATTCTATTCTATTCTATTCTATTCTATTCTATTCTATTCTATTCTATTCTATTCTATTCTATTCTATTCTATTCTATTCTATTCTATTCTATTCTATTCTATTCTATTCTATTCTATTCTATTCTATTCTATTCTATTCTATTCTATTCTATTCTATTCTATTCTATTCTATTCTATTCTATTCTATTCTATTCTATTCTATTCTATTCTATTCTATTCTATTCTATTCTATTCTATTCTATTCTATTCTATTCTATTCTATTCTATTCTATTCTATTCTATTCTATTCTATTCTATTCTATTCTATTCTATTCTATTCTATTCTATTCTATTCTATTCTATTCTATTTTATTTTTATTTTATTTTTATTTTATTTTTATTTTATTTTTATTTTATTTTTATTTTATTTTTATTTTATTTTTATTTTATTTTTATTTTATTTTTATTTTATTTTTATTTTATTTTTATTTTATTTTTATTTTATTTTTATTTTATTTTTATTTTATTTTTATTTTATTTTTATTTTATTTTTATTTTATTTTTATTTTATTTTTATTTTATTTTTATTTTATTTTTATTTTATTTTTATTTTATTTTTATTTTATTTTTATTTTATTTTTATTTTATTTTTATTTTATTTTTATTTTATTTTTATTTTATTTTTATTTTATTTTTATTTTATTTTTATTTTATTTTTATTTTATTTTTATTTTATTTTTATTTTATTTTTATTTTATTTTTATTTTATTTTTATTTTATTTTTATTTTTATTTTATTTTTATTTTATTTTTATTTTATTTTTATTTTATTTTTATTTTATTTTTATTTTATTTTTATTTTATTTTTATTTTATTTTTATTTTATTTTTATTTTATTTTTATTTTATTTTTATTTTATTTTTATTTTATTTTTATTTTATTTTTATTTTATTTTTATTTTATTTTTATTTTATTTTTATTTTATTTTTATTTTATTTTTATTTTATTTTTATTTTATTTTTATTTTATTTTTATTTTATTTTTATTTTATTTTTATTTTATTTTTATTTTATTTTTATTTTATTTTTATTTTATTTTATTTTATTTTATTTTATTTTAATTTTATTTTAATTTTATTTTAATTTTATTTTAATTTTTTTTATTTTATTTTATTTTTTTTTT
Source organism: Pammene aurita (assembly GCA_947086415.1). Taxonomy (NCBI): domain Eukaryota; kingdom Metazoa; phylum Arthropoda; class Insecta; order Lepidoptera; family Tortricidae; genus Pammene; species Pammene aurita. The sequence continues at coordinate 13,880,464 of OX352292.1, read as the reverse complement.
TTTTTATTTTTTTTTTTTTTTAATTTTTTTTTTTTATTTATTAATTTTTTTTTTTTTTTTTTTATTATTATTATTTTTTTTTTTAAATTTTTATTTTTTTATTTTTTTTTATTTTAGTTTTTTTTTTTTTTTATTTATTCTTTTCAGTCAGACAGCTCAACTACGATGCGCGGTAAAAGCAACTGGTAGTTGTAGTCGTACTAGTAATTATGTATTATATATGGTAAGCGAATATAATGATTTAACAAACCCTTCCCGTACGTATAGTCTTTCCTTTTCATACACTACCGATATAGACTAATTCTTTCTCGTTCACGCAAGGCTCAACTACGACATTAGCATTACTAAAGGGAAAGCCTTATAAAAAGCGCTTAATGATAAGGGTAACCCTTATTAAGGGCTAGCTTTATATTTGGCTAAGCTTTATGATAAGGGTTAGTCAAACTAATGTGTTAGCAGTTCAAAAGGGAAAGTCTCTCAATCGGTTAGCCTTATATAAGGGACGCCCATTGAAAGGCTTTTATCGCGGAAAGGGTTGTCCGGTCCCTGGATAAAACTTGCATTATGGCCAGGTGTGACGTAAAATAATTTATTTCTGATAACAGATAAAATAATTTATTACTGCAGAGACTGTACGTGTCCATGACGCCAACGGGCCTACCTTTGAGCTGCGTGTCGCTGTGCGCGTGCTGGTCGTGCTGATCGTGCTGGTCGTGCGGGTTGTGCTGGTGGTGCTGGTCGTGCTGGTCGTGCTGGTGGTGCTGGTCGTGGCGCGCCGGGCACACCGGGCAGTACGCGTCGGGCCCGCACGCGGCCGGCTGGTTGCCGCGCATGTACCTACAGGAGAACAAGTACCGATTTAATAGTACATTATTGCAGAGGACGGGAAAGATAAATTCGTGGAGGAGCGATTTTTTCGAGTCCACGAATTTCTATTCCCGCCGTGATTTTTTCCAAATGTGCAAGGAAATAAAGTAAATTACAAATTTTGATCAGGTTAGTAGCATTCAATATCATGAATTAGCTTCCCCCTATAACATATTTTTTTGAGTATAAAGCACTACTTATACTGCCAATGTTAATTCAAATAATATTTAAAAATAAATTTCTATTTAAGACAGTATTCATACTAATATGCTCCTCTCACCTAACTGCAAGAGTTTAAACCTTAAAAAAAGTAATTTTGTCTATGATTAATTATTATATTAAGCCGTATTCGCACGATCAGCCGCTGTGGTCTTGCAAGGTATAACAAAGAACAAGACAACCAAGGTTGTTGATCTCACTATCTCGCTCAATCCTAAAGTTTTAAGGGATTGCTGTTCTGACGGTGTAGATGTGATTTAAGTAATTGGCTGTTAGAAATGATATTTCTTAGTTGAATGAAATGTTTAAAACGTAAAAAACAATACAGTAATGGATTTTAGTACACCTTATCGTCCGCTAAAACAGGACCAAAATGATTTTTTTTTAATTTTTATTTGTCTTGGTAAATAACGAAGAACTCTTCGTACTTATTTTGCAACAGTAAGGTAAACATTTCCGAGCACATTGGAGATATTTTTTAACTTATCCCACAAACGAACATAAGTCTGATATAAACTCCTTACCAGTGCCTCACGAGTTCTTGACGCAAGGTCTTCAATGTTGAGATGGGCGTAGGCCTCGCCATCCGTAAGTACGAGTATCACAAGATTTAAATAGACTCCTTACCAGTGCCGTACGTGTTCTTGATGCACGGTCCCATTTTCAACGGTGAGGTGGGGAAGGAGGGTCTGTTCGTAGGCCTCGCCTTCTGCAGGTCCTTCCACCCCCTCGACAGCTACGTGGATACCCTCCATCAGGTCTTCGGGTTCGCTGAATTCACCCATGTCCTCTAGCTGTAAGCAGTTAAAACAATTAAAAATGAACTACGATTATAGTAGTTTGTATGCAGGGGTGGGCACATTTTTTTGCAACTGGTGTCAGATTTTAAGCACAAAGGAAAGACACACTAACCGATTTGCATTCATACCATAAATGGTTAGGTTAAATGATTAAGACGGAAGCAAAACGAGTTTCAATAAAGTTAACTGAGTGACAAGCGTACGAAGGGGCTCGAGGGGCGGAGCCCCCCGCACAAAGAAAACATACACTGAACGATATTAATTCATACCAAAAATGGTTAGGTTGAATGTTTAAGACAGGAGACAAAGAATGTTGACAGTTTAATAAAAAGGACACATGTGTCGCTTAACTTCGAACTCGGGTAAATCCATTCGACCCTCTCAGCAAATATCTACCCTATTACCTTTTGATAATACCAAAATCGCATAATCTGACAGATAATCTGAAAGTTAAGGAATACTAATTTATTTTATCTACACTCATATTGTAAGTTCTCTAAAACGTGTTCGAAAACGGTAGGCAATGGCTAGCATTACCACGACCGATTTTACTATGATAAGCTTTTTATCCGTGGCAGTAACGTAATTTTAACTTTTCATGCTCAATTATTGATGTGCTATGAGTTTTGATAACATAATGTACACCTGCACCCTCCCGCGCATCCGCCGACAGCCCGACACGCGCCTCCCCGACCGCCGGCACAATCGAGTTGGCCATGGCGGTGCAATGGCGGCCATTCTATGGTTTCCGAATACGGCATTTTGGATAAATAATATGAGTGTAGATAAAGCAGTGTATGCAACTGTACGTAATTAGGCCTTAAAACACTCGTGTGATCTTATTATGAAACTCACCTGCGGCTCGTTTCATAAAACCACACTCATGTTTTAAGGACCCTTATTACGTAACAGTTACATAAACTACTATTATTTAAGTTTTATTTGTATTACGGTACAGCAGGACAATCTCGACAGGTGGGAAATTTCAAATAAATCAAAATATGTCTGGATAACGGAATAGTAGTTTATGTAACTGTTACGTAATAAGGGTCCTTAAAACATGAGTGTGGTTTTATGAAATGAGCCGCAGGCGAATTTCATAATAAGATCACACGAGTGTTTTAAGGCCTAATTACGTACAGTTGCATACACTGCTTTATCTACACTCATATTATTTATTCTAAATGCCTTATTTGAAAACCATAGAATGGCCGCCATTGCACCGCCACCATGGCCAACTCTCGTGTGCCGGCGGTCGCGCGGGCGCGTGTCGGGCTGTCGGCGGATCCCCGGGAGGGTGCAGGTGTACATTATGTTATCAAAACTCATAGCACATCAATAATTGAGCATGAAAAGTTAAAATTACGTTACTGCTACGGATAAAAAGCTTATCATAGTAAAATCGGTCGTGGTAATGCTAGCTATTGCCTACCGTTTTCGAACACGTTTTAGAGAACTTACAATATGAGTGTAGATAAAAGCGCATTAGATAACACTACAAGGTGTAAATTATGGTGATCCGTTCAAGGGCATGATTGATATTGTATTCTCATTATGAAAAAGTAGGAAGGATGATGATTTGTATGAAGGATTGGCAGGCTGGGACGACTTGTCCCATAACCCCCCCCCCCCCCCCAATAAGAAAAACAATTTTTTTCGAGTGCAAAATTTTGTTTTCATGATTAATGATATAAACATGGAAGATATTTCGATGTAGTTGCAATTTCCGCCATTCGAGATTAACCTGGTAGCAATCAATACATACTATAGTACTGCTGATATACTTTACATTAATCGGTGGTACTAAAAAGTAGTCATATTCAAAGAAGTATTTATTGAAAAGAAAGTCGTGTAATTGACCCTTGTCTGAACATTTTTAATTTAGAATAACGCATTAGAGCTTTTGGAGTTAAGCCCATTATTAAACTTAAATCGTTAGAAGAAAAAGGATTACCTTTCCATGCACTTCCTTAATATGCATCTCACACTGTTTCTGCTTCCTAAACGCCTTATTGCATTTCATACAATTATACATTTCCAACTTATCCAGCGTGTCATACAAGTCCGCTTTCTCCACTTCGGTAGTTGGCACGTCCTTGTCCATACTCGCCATGGAATATTGCACCTTATTGCTAGAGTAATGGAGTGTCTTATCGCTTGAGGTGTACATGATGTGTTTGTCTATTGCTTGGTACATAGTTTTCGGGACTGTGTTCTCTAAAGATAGTTCTACTATTGAGTCCGGTAGATTAGCATTATCTTCTATGCAGGTGTTGGTCATCTAAAATAGGAACAAAGTAGTATTTTATACAATTGTGACATAATGAAAAGCTTTTCAGTCGAGTACCGTGTTTAGGCCACAAGGCTTGTAAAGTGGTGGAGGTCAAAGAATGCAAATAACTTGAAGAAAACAAATCGTAGAGTTCTGGGTTTGATGCAATATTATGGTAAATTATGTAATGAATTAGATTATATCATATCCAGAAGTTTCTGTTTGGGGAAAGTAGTGTCAAATGATGTATAATGCAATTTATTGTTAGTCGCCTACTGTTTTTGTTTCCGCAATAATATACAATGGTTTTTCATCTCATGTTAAAATATAGGCCCTGTCCTCTATAAATAACACAACTTTGGCAGTTTTTACCAAATATAAAAATACATCTAAAGCATAGAAAAACAATAAAAACATTATAAAAAACCTATCCTAGGGTGCCGCCGGCAACGGAGCAAGGCCCAGGCTGCCGGTGGTCAGGGCCGCAGAGAGAGGAACCTTCGGACTATGCGCGCCGTGTCCAGGATAACCGCCTTCTGAATCTGACCCTTGATCCAACCACAACCCCGTAGCGAAAGTCTCTCAAGGTGTTGGTCGAGACTCTTCGCTATGAGACCGTTCGCAGAAACAACTATCGGCACAATGATCGCCGAATCAACCTCCCACATGGCGGTTACCTCGTGAGCCAAGTCTAGGTACTTGCTGGACTTGTCCTTCTCGGCCTTCACGAGGTTCTCGTCACATGGGACGGTGATGTCGACGAGCATGGCCCGGCGTTGCGGTCGATCTATTACCACGATATCAGGCTTATTGGCTACAATAGTCCTGTCCGTGATAACAGATCGATCCCAATAGAGCGTGGCACGACCATTTTCGAGAACTGGCGCAGGTGTGTACTTGTAGTACGGCACTTCGTGGTCCACAAGATCGTATAGGAGAGCAAGCTGCTGGTGTATAATCCTGGCTACGAGGTTATGTCTGTGGAAGTACTCGCCGTTAGCAAGATGAGAACAACCGGAGATGATATGCCTGAGTGACTCTCCGGGACGGCGGCATGCCCGACAAATGTCGACCGTACCGTCCTTCAGGATATATCTCCGGTAGTTATTCGTCATGATAACTTCGTCCGCAATTGCACAGGCAAAACCTTCGGTTTCTCCGAAGAGGTCCCCGAAACGTAACCAGTTCACCAACGCGAGCAGGTCTACGGTCCCGTGAGGGCCCTGTAGAACCGCCCGTGTAGCTCCTTGTTCTTCCATACCGCCCTGCGATCCTCGGTGCTTAGCACCACATGTTTGCGCCAGTTCTCGTTTGCCAAGGAGAGCGGCGTGAGTCTTTTATCTACTGCCACCACATCACGATGCATCCCACACTCGTTGTTAAGAAAATAATTCCTGAGATTGTACACCTCACGATTGTGGAGATTTTCGGCGTTTAAAAAGCCGCGACCTCCACACTTCCGTGGGATGTACAATCTCATAACAGACGAGCGTGGGTGAAGCATACGGTGTGTGGTGAGCAATAGACGGACCCTCCGATCCAGGGCATCCAGCTCGGTCTGTGTCCACCTTAGTATGCATAAAAACTTTTTAACAAAAAAATTGAACCGCCGAAAAGAAAAAAAAAGCCAATAAAAAACCGTTAAAACGAAACGAATCGACCAACAAAAAAAAACAATAGCGCACTGAAAAGAAAAAAATAATAATTTGGTCTCCAATAACGCAAGTGCATACCTACCCTACAATTACAATTATAATCTATTTCTATACACTTTCTATATACCTAAAACAATCGCTAGGCTTATATCAATTTCATTACATCTAGAAAGTATGAACTATATACATACTTCTGAAATCAATCACACAAATCTGCGTATTTATATATTTACAATCAGTTATTTTTGGAGTCGGTGGCAGCCTCAAACAATCTTGAGCACCTTAGTGAAGAGTTGAACGCAACACATTATGTGGTTAAAGGTGCTCAAGTTTGTTTGAGGCTGGCACCGACTCCAAAAATAACTGATTGTAAATATATAAATACGCAGATTTGTGTGATTGATTTCAGAAGTATGTATATAGTTCATACTTTCTAGATGTAATTAAATTGATATAAGCCTAGCGATTGTTTTAGGTATATAGAAAGTGTATAGAAATAGATTATAATTGTAATTGTAGGGTAGGTATGCACTTGCGTTATTGAAGACCAAATTATTATTTTTTTCTTTTCAGTGCGCTATTGTTTTTTTTTGTTGGTCGATTCGTTTCGTTTTAACGGTTTTTTATTGGCTTTTTTTTTTCTTTTCGGCGGTTCAATTTTTTTGTTAAAAAGTTTTTATTTCATAATTTTCTGTGGCTATAATTTATAAAAATTATTACATGCTTAATTTTTTATTACTTTTAAAATAGCTACCTACCTTGCTTTAGCTATTAACTGTTATATTAATAAGCTTCTTTAACTATTATTTTGTTCTGTAATATAAATACTTAAAAAAGAACAGGCTTTATATACCAACATGGGTAGGCCTACAAAAAATTCTGCTCGAATGAGAAAAAGATATTTAGAAGAATCTAATAATGAGAAAAAAAAAGGATGGAAGCAAATAGAAAGAAGAGACTGGCAGGTCTAAAACTCATTGTCAAAACTCGTGAGGTTTTTTTTGTAAAAACTCTGCTTTAAAATCTGCGAGTGAACAATAAATTACCCCTATTTGCCCACCCTTAGGGTAAGATTTTTATCCAAAAAATCGGACTACTCCGTAAAAAGTTATGCGTGGCCATACGTTACAATCGGTGAGTGAAAAATCAATCATCCCCTTTTTTCCTACCCTTAAGGTTAGAATTTCCTTTTTCAAATTTATATGGGACCTATTTCGGGATATACCCTTTCCAATAAAAAAATTATTATCAAAATCGAACTACTCTGTAAAAAGTTATGCGTGGTCATACGTTACAATCGGTGAGTGAAAAATCAATCATCCCCTATTTTCCTACCCTAAAGGTTGGAATTTTCGTTTCAAATTTATATGGGACCAATTTCGGGGTATACCCTTTCCAATAAAAAAATAATTATCAAAATCGAACCACTCTGTAAAAAGTTATGCGTGATCATACATAAAAAAAGAAAAAAAAATATACGCGTCGACTTGAGAACCTCCTCCGTTTTTTTCGTCGGTTAAAAAGGAGTATGTGAGTAGGGGGCATCACCCAGGCGTTGAAGGCGCGCACCTTGTTGCCACCTGACAAAAGACTATTCAGTACTTTTGTCAGCCGACCGAAGAAGCGCTCCTTCAACGCCCGTTTATCAACACCAAACTCCATCTTGATGGAACTACTAAAGACTTCAGTGGTATTCAGTAGCTCCAACAAGTCTCGGTTATTTGGTGCAAATAATTTGAGATCGTCCATGTACAGAAGGTGAGATATGACTTCACCCTCTCTCCGAAGCCAGCAACCTAGCCCCGAATCCTTCAGCAGAGTGCTGAGCGGATTTAGAGCTAGGCAGAACCACAGGGGACTCAGACTGTCGCCCTAAAATATTCCTCGCTCGATCCTTATAAAGTCCTGCGGGCCAGGGGGGTCATCCCCACCTCCTGGTTGACGAAGGACTGTGGTCCACTGCTTCATACACGCGCCAAGGAAGGATCTTAAAGCTGTATCAATTTTATACAGCTTTAAGACCCTCTCCAGCCATGAATGAGGCACCGAATCATAGGCCTTCTTGTAGTCAATCCAAGCTTATAGTCAATTATTATTATTATTATTAGTAAAAACATGAATAGAGACTTGTATTTCGTTAGGCGACACTAACAAATAACAAAACAATTATTATTATTAGTAAAAACATGAATAGAGACTTGTATTTCGTCAGGCGACACTAACAAATAACAAAACAATTATTATTATTATTATTAGTAAAAACATGAATAGAGACTTGTATTTCGTCAGGCGACACTAACAAATAACAAAAATAATTAAATTAAAATCAACCATGTTTTGTTACTAGCACAGTTCATTACGGCCGTGAACTTATCGTATTACATAGTGAAGTTTGGTTGTCATCTAAAAATTTGTTTAAAGGGGTACAGAGAAAAGATTCCATTATATTAACGGCCTTCTAGCCTAGTCGGTAGTGACACTGCCTACGAAGCAGCAGGTCCCGGGTTCGAATCCTGGTCAGGGCATTTATTTGTGTTTATCATAGATGGATGTTTTCTATGTATTTAAGTATTTATCTTTATCCATCTATTAAATATATCGTCGTCTAGTACTCACAAGACAAGCCTTATTGAGCTTACTGTGGGACTGTGGGTCGGTTTGTGTAAGATTGTCCTATAATATTTATTTATTTATATTTTAACAAAAAGGAGGAAGGAATTACGGCCTATTAGGAATAGCTTTACACCCATTTTATAAAGCTACAAGTTACAATTTAGGTACATGCGGTGACGAGGCTGCGTTGTCATTAAAAATTAAAACATACCAAAGTTCATTTGGCCAACTGGTTTTGGTTCATTGGGCTGGCAGGAATTAAAACAAAAAAAAAACTTCATATATTCTAACCTTGTCTATGCCCAGGTCGGAGACCGGGTTTTCTATGATGATTGTGGCGTGAGGTTCGTAGTGCTGCTTCAGATGCTGGTAGAACTTCAGCTGTTCCTCACCGTAGTACTCGCCGCATATGCAGCATATTAACACTGGCCGGACCTGGAAACACAAAATCAATTAAATAAACGAAATAGGTAAAGCCTGACCAGAAATATATGATTATTGTCAAGAGGGCGTTGTTATTCTCATCTATATGGCAACGGTTCAAAATAGTCAAAATAGTAGTTTATGCAACAGTTGTATAAGAGGGGTCAAAAAAGGTGAGTGGCGTGGGTAACAATTTGAGCCGTAGGCGAAAATTGTTAAGAAAAACGCCACGAACATTATTTTACCTACTTATACGACGTTGCATACAATACTTTTTCTACGAATACACTTACTTTTACATAAAATGCGAAATTGAAAACTTCATGGATATCGCAGTTATTTTGTCAACATAATCAACAATCATTTAAGTTTTACCTTTTAAAACACTATTTTTCAATAATACTAACATTACTAACACAAATACACACCGTCTTTATTTGATCAATTATTAAAGAGCTACAGAGATTAGTAAAAATACCTAAATTACTTTCAAAGTTTGCAATTTGCCCCAACAAACGAACGGGAAACGTAAAAAACTACGAAGTAGGTCTGTGGTTCTTTTATTTTTTTCTTTTTTAAAGTTTTTTTTTTCTAAAAACGCTGCGTTTATTTAGGTTTCTTAGGTTGGCAGTAACTTATTTTATATTAATAGTCGTGTTTGCACGCGATTACGCGATACTATTTTGGCGCTTTTATAGAACAAGTGTTATTTTGGGGAATAGACTAGATAGACTTTTCATCGAGTGTATTATCTATGTTCTTATAAAGGTGTTGACGAATGTATAAATGACAGATAAAAGTACACGAGTAGAAAATATATATTAGTGGTATGGTAATCGAACGAGCAGAGCGACAACCAAGCAAGTTCTTACAAACAACTTCTGGCTAGTGGGATGTCTCGGCATTTCGATGGCTTTTTGATTTTGAGAGTTTGTTCCGCGGTAACTTTAGTAACGCTTTTCTGATCTTAATGAAATTTGTTGGGGTTGTAGCAGAGATACATATAATTTGAGAGTTCGTATATGGGCAGGATCCACCAAGAGGTCATGGAGCTAGAAGACGCGAAAAAATCATTATATGGTTCTTGCTATATTGGTCATGCAAGGAAATCGCGAGTTCTGAGTTCGAGGCGGATTACTAGTACTATAACAGTGTTTGTCAGATAGTATGTTGGTTTGTTGTTTAGGTGGAATCTAGCCAGATTTTAACGAGTTTCTGATGTCCAATTGAGCTGATAATTTCTGCGCAACTTGGACAACACAATATTTTGGTACCATCAAGCCGGTTTGATTGGAGACCGAGGATAGTCATAAGAACTGTGATAAAACTCTCCCTCCCTATTATCGAACGAGCAGAGCGAAAGCGAAGCAAGTTCTTACATACAACTTCTGGCTAGTGAGATGTCTCGACATTTCGATGGCTTTTTGATTTTAACACTTTCGCAACCGGGCAAAATTTTGAACAATACCCCAGAAACCGACAGAATCCGCCAGGCGGGCTACGACGTGCAACGCAATGCCGCACGCCGCGTGCCCGGCATCTAAGCAAACATTACGAGTGCCTACCAGGCGGGTTCTCGGTAGTCAAACTGTTAAGAGTTTGTTCCGCGATAACTTTAGTAACGCTTTTCTGATCTTCATGAGTTGGGGTTGTAGCAGAGACATGTATAATTTGAGAGTTCGTATATGAGCAGGATCGACCAAGAGTTCATGGAACTAGAAGGCGCGAAAAAATCATCATAAGGGTCTTGTTATATTGGCCATTCGTTTGCAAGGAAATCGCCAGTTCCGAGTTCGAGGCGGACTACTAGCGATAGTATAGTTACCTCGTGCGTGATGTTATGCGCGTCGTCCGTGAGATGCGTTTGTTGCTGCACCTGCACATAGTTGTCTGGGAGTATTTCCTCCTGTGGCACTTCGTCGTTGCAGCTTATTACCACTATGTCCTGGGAACGAAATTGTTACTATTTAGAACAGATAAACTGTAATAGTAGCTTTTTGTGTGGCAGTACTTGTTAGGCTGCCGGTTCTGTTTTAGACTAATCTTGGCAGCTGACAAGTTATAACAACCCTTAGAGTCTGAGGACCACACAAACAGAGATTCCGTGATATCTGCTTCTTGTGCGGCAGACTCTTCTTGCTAGTCTTTTAGTCGAGGAACTGCACAACCTTATTCCTCCGTCCCCATTTTACCATCGGACTACCAGACAATCGGCACTCCGGCATCGCTTCATGGTAGGTATTCCACATATACGCACGAAGCGTTTTGCTTCAAAATACCTTATGCGAACTGCCAAGGAGTGGAACGGCCAGCCCGACTCTGCGTTTCCACTTGAGTACAATTTGGGCCTCTTCAAAGTGCAAGTAAATAGGTATCTGATAGGTAAGCGTGCTCTACCGTAGATCACATGATCACTTACCATCAGGTGAGATCGCGGTCAAACGTCTGCCTATCCTCCATAAAAAAAGGTCTGCCGGTTCTGTCCCACGAACACATACAGTTTAAAGACATAAATGGGTGACTCAACATTTTGACCGACACAAATCTGTCCTCAACTTTTGAATTTCGTTGTAAAATTTCACCTTGAAATAATGGCTTTTCTGTGTTTCAGTTTATGGTGTATGTTAAAACATTGGAGGCCCCAAATGTTAAACCTAAAAAACAGAAACTATGTATATTAGAACCCCGATTTCTTGGTAACTCCAGAAACATTTTGAGTAACGCAAGAGACACTCAAAACTGTCGGTCAAAAAGTTGATTGGCCCAAATAACCCTTAGAATCTGAGGATGACTGACCTGCTGTGGAGTAGTGTTCCCGGTATTCCTCTTAAGCTTCCGAGATATCCGCTTCTTGTGTGGCAAACTCTTTTTGCTAGGCTGTCGGTTCTGTCCAGGAGACGCGTCTGGCAACTCCAGGACTTGAACCTCGGAATCCAAAACACTGTTGCTCTGTGAATTTAATATGTATTACAGCATACAATACATACATATCATAATTATTATGTACATACTGGGTTATGCAGATGGGGATCTATTTAACGAGTTTGTAGGGCTAATAAATATAAGGTTACTAGGTCTCGAGTTGCTACACGAAAATGGTCTTAGGACCTTCCTAACATTTTAATTTATGATAATTGCCATTAGTCAACCAATACTAAAGATTTCGAAGGAGGAGGTACTCAATTCGGCGGGATATTTGTTGTCGCATTTTTTTTGTCATGTATGTTTATCGATTATTCGAAGACCGCTGGCCCGATTTGTAACATAATTTTTTTAAGGATATACGACAGTTGGTCAAATTCTCATCTAGGCTCTGATGATCAAGGTAACCCTTCAAATATTATACACACACCTATTATAGTTACTTCAGTATTTTTTAATATAATAGCTCGCTAAGCAAAGTGAAGTCGGTTCATTTTCTTTAGAAATTATTTAGAAAAAGTTCAGAAAATTTTACTAGTTCCTCTTACCTTCAGGTTGTTCTTAGTTTTGTTGAACCAGTCGGCGTCGGGCATGCGTTTCATCTCCTGCAGCGGTGGCAACGGCGGCAGCGTTGGCATCTGTACCACTATCTGGTCACCTTGCTGCTCCTGAGCGTAGCCACATATTTTAGCGAGGATTTGTCATTGAAATGAATGACTTACGGTTTTGATATAAAGTTTAAATTATATTGACAGATTTTTAGACCGGATTTTTAGCCCTAAACTATTACGTTACTGTGAAACTTACGTGTCACGCAAGGTAGAGAAAAATAAGAACCTTAGAAAAACTTGTAAAGCTTTTAGGGTTGTAAGGCAATTATTGTTAGTACTTGGACTTCTGGGCATTAGATATACGGTAAAATATCAGCATTTCAATACCAACTGGATAATTAATATTACACACACACGTACAGCAGCACACGTTTTCGTTGAAAAATGCCAAGATATGTCTACTATTACATATATGTATCTTTTGAAATTAAAAATGAAAGGGATGATATCATAAAGAAATGACTAAAATGGTATTGCAAAGGATATTTTGTGAGTATTTTGCCTGGTCATCATATTTAGTTTACTTACCAAGGTTTGCGCGTTGAAAAGCCTCAATTGGCCATCTAGCATAACTGAGGACTCCACGTCACTCCTTACTGAGGTTATCTAAAAAAAAATATTTGAATATTGTAAGATACCACTAAAAATGCACGACAAAACATCAAAAATTTTAATTTTACTAGCTACTGGAACCATCGACATAACCTTACGTGGCGCTCCGGATTTAGCCAGCTGTGTTTCGATGGCAGTAAGGCGGCCGTCTGAGATTAGCACACTTCTCATCTCTCCAGTGACAAACGATAGTGCACACGTAGCGTAAAGACCCAGTTAGAAGTAAAAAGTAGGCGTACCAAGAGTTACCTTATGTCGCGGGTAGTGTTGGGCTCCTGTCTTGGCGAGCTGCGCAACTATAGCTGCAAGCCGGCTGTCTGGGTCCAGCATTTACAAGTAAAATGCAGGAGGAACAAGAGTTACCTTATGTGGCCGGTAGTGTTGGACTCCGGTTTTGGCGAGCTGCGCAACCACGCAACTATGGCAGCAAACTGGCTGTCTGCGTCCAGTATTTACAAGTAAAATGCAGGAGGAACAAGAGTTAACTTATGTGGCGCGTAGTGTTGGGCACCAGTCTTAGCGAGCTGCGCAACTATGGCCGCAAGCTGGCTGTCTGGGTCCAGCATTTACAAGTAAAATGCAGGAAGAACAAGAGTTACCTTATGTGGCGGGTAGTGTTGGGCTCCAGTCATGGCGAGCTGCGCAACCACGCAACTATGGCTGCAAGCCGGCCGTCTGGGTCCAGCATTTACAAGTAAAACACAGGAAGAACAAGAGTTACCTTATGTGGCAGATAGTGTTGGGCACCTGTCTTCGTGAGCTGCGCAACTATGGCTGCAAGCCGGTCGTCTGGGTCCAGCATGTACAAGTAAAATGCAGGAAGAACAAGAGTTACCTTATGTGGCGGGTAGTGTTGGGCACCAGTCTTCGTGAGCTGCGCAACTATGGCTGCAAGCCGGCTGTCTGGGTCCAGCATTTCTTCCCCCCATCCTTCCACATGGTCGCCTATTGACACTTGTCTGTGGGAGTGATTTAATGCTGACTTTTTGTTAAATGTTTATTTTTTAATAGCGAATATCGCGCCTTTTTAGTTGCCGACTCGCGCTTGGCCGCTCTTATGTCAACTCTCTCTATATTCTGTATCTACTCCGTGACAGTTATTTTACGAGTGTATCTATACATATAATAAAGCTGAAGAGGGTCGAAAGTCTGTACATAGAAGATAATCGAAAAAAAGTTGGCTGGGGATACTTAGAATTGATAACAGAACACGTTCCAACAATTTTTAGAATTTTTGTCTGTTTATCTGTTTGTCTGTTTATCTGTTTATCTGTTTGTCTGTTTATTTGACCGCGCATCACGTGAAAACGGCTGAACGGATTTTGATGAAATTTTATATAATGATAGTTTGAGTCCCGGGAAAGGGTAATATATAGTTTTAATCCCGAAAATCAACCCTGGTGGGGGTGAAAATGGGGTTAAAAGTTTGTATGGAGAATTTTTAACCGCTGAAACGATTTAGATAGAAATGAGTATGGAGTAAATTTGAGTCTCGAGAAACGTCATAGGATAGTTTTTCAAACCCTTGTGGGGGTGAAAAGGGGGTTGGAAGTTGGTATGAGAAATTTTTTACCGCTGAACTGATTTAGATGAAAATTGGTATAGAGATAGTATTGGGTCTCGAGAAAGGACAAAGGATAGTTTCATCTTCAAAAAAGCCCCCCCCCCCCCATCTTACTTTGGAACCGTAGGTCCAAAAAATTTAAAAAAAATAATGGAAGTGAAGCCTGAAAGGTACTTTCAATAAAAACTATCTATACATATAATAAAGCTGAAGAGGGTCGAAAGTCTGTTCATGGAATATATTCGAAAAAAAGTTGGCTGGGGATACTTAGAATCGATAACAGAACACGTTCCAACAATTATTAGAATTTTTGTCTGTTTTTACCTTTACCCGCTCTCATCACTGGCAAAGTCGAAGGCGAACGGCCGAGATACAGGAGCCCAATGCGCTGGTCTGACCAAATTCGCTCAGCTCTCAACACTACCGTCCACGATGCTCTTCACTCGGCGACAGATAGAAGAAGATGGCGTCAGATCATCAGAGAGAAGCTGTTGAATGACCACGACCCTCAGTGATGAGGAAACCGACGCAAGGAGGAGGACCCGCTCTTAAGAAATATTTGAAAATGTCATGAATGTCAAAGGGTTATTGCAGGTTCGAGGACTATATATGACGGACAAAGATGCATGGCCCAAACCAAAAAAACTACTACAAAATCATCTAACATTTATAGGACACCGTTTAGGTAGGAAAACATATCAAACGTTTTGTGAAGCAGTCAGATTAGTGTTTATTTTTCTTTATAATTAAACAATAGGTACATTATCTGTCTCTCAAGCTGTTCTGATATGTCTTCTTGAAGAACTACACATTATTTTGTATCTTTAAGATCTAATAATGTATTACTGTCTTGAAAAAAAATAAGTCCCGTCGAGTTTCTATTCGGCCATAATACTTCTTGGGCCAGAGGTGTAGGGTTAGAACCGGTGGTAGTTTTGGAACGAAGTTTCTTCTCGGACGGTCCGTGGATAGGGGGCTAGGCGAAAAAAGTCACGTGACCGTCACGAAAATGCGTCACGTCACGAAAACGCGACACCCATACGATTGAGAAGCATGTAAAATGAAATGAAATAAAAAATATATAAAAAGTGAAAGTGAGAAGTGACAAAGTGAAGAAAGTCGAGAACCTAAAAGTAAAAAAAAGGCAAAAATGTCGAAAATGTCAAAAATGGCTAAATTTGTAAATTTCAAAAATTTCAAAAACTTAAAAAATTGCCAAAATTACCAAATTTTCCAAAATTTCCAATATTTCAAAAAACTACAAAAAAAAATTAAAACAACAAAATTTACGAAAAAGTCGAAAATGAAATAAAATGAAATAACATAACTTCGTTCCAATCGAGTGTTCCACGACACTCGTATTTTATTTTTCTCTAACGTTCATTAGTGCATTGTAATGTGCTTACATTGAAGAATAAATATCTTGATCTACACCAATATCATAAATCCTCTATTCCGCGCTCGGAACCGTATGTAATTAATTACCACCATTATTACAACCAGTAACGTAACATCAGTGTATTATTTGTGACAGTGTGGTAAAATATAAAAATTCATTACGTTACCGCGTAATGAAAAATTTGGTGAGGCCTGATAAGAACTTTCAATAAAAACTATATTGAATAATTTTAAACAAAAAAGAACCGACTTCACTAAGCATCCACCTTTCCAACACCAAATGCTCGATCTGCTGTAAAAATACTCAAATCACCATAGGTGTGCCTATAATAGTTGAAGAGTTCCCTCGATTTCTCCAGGATCCCATCTTCAGATCCTGACATGGTTACAATGGGACCAACTGTGAAGTATACGCTGTCAAACAAAAAAAGAATTTTCCAAATCGGTCCAGCCGTCTTCGAATAATCGGTGAACATACATAAAAAAAAAAAAAGAAAATAGCAAAAACAAAGATCCCGACGAATTGATAACCTCCTCCTTCGAAATCTTGAAGTCGGTTGATAAAATCGGTTCAGCCGTTTTTGAATTATCAGTAGGGCCCGGAATTTTGCGTGCGGTTTGTGAAACGTCATAGGGAGAGAACACCAATGTTTATCGATATATCGATAAATCGGGAGTTTTTTCATAAGTGTCTTTAAAAAATGATACATATTATTTTTAACGGTCATTCACGAAAAAAGCTTAATATGTAAAATAAATTATAATAAGTTATTCAATCAAATACAAACATTGAAAACATTGAAAAAATAATCAACCCAGTTGGACTTGAACCAACATCAATCATGTTGGTTCAAGTCCAACTGGGTTGATTATTTTTTCAATGTTTTCAATGTTTGTATTTGATTGAATAACATACTAATGTATGAGTGGAATACCCACTTTAAAAAATGTAAAATAATTATGAAATTATAATAAATAATATAATAAATTATAGTTTTATAAAGGATGATGTACGGTAAACGTACGAGTGCTCGACACTATGCCAATGGATACCACCTTTATTCTTAAGTCACTTTCAAAAGAGGTGACAGAAGGGTGTCATCTATTGGGCATTAGCGTGTCGAGCACTGGTACTTTTACTTTATGTATCATTTGAAAGTTTGAGGTATTATTTTTTAAAGACACTAATAAAAAAACTCCCGATTTATCGATATATCGATAAACATTGGTGTTCTCTCCCTATGACGTTTCACAAACCGCACGCAAAATTCCGGGCCCTAATTATCAGTAAAAAACGCGTAGTGAAAGGAAGTGCCGAATAGTAAAATGACGTAAGCGCCGCCAAATATCCCTTAATAAACGACCTTTTCAACGGATGTTTTGTAATAGGGCGGCATCTACGAAACTACACTGAGCATCGCCCGACATGCTCTTGGCCGGTTTTTTTTGCATTGTTATCCCGGAAATCACCCCTTAAGGATTACTAATTCCAATTCAAGAAAATCCCCAGCCAGGTTATACGTAGTATATAAAAATTCAACGTCTAAAAGGCGGGGGTAGCCACTACACTCGATTGAGTTTAATTTGCATGGGTCATGGACCAGTTCTTATTAGTTAACGTTTTATTTATCAGGTTATGGGCCCAGTATAGCCTAGAAATGAAGGCAGTGCAAAACTCTCTGTAAAATAACTGTGGTAGAAGAGCGAAGTTAAAATACTGTGAAAATGTGTGCATAACATTGACGTGAAAAAATTCGTGACTTTAATTTGTTATCCGTCAAGAAAACTGATTTTTCGTTTGTGATCTTGAAAAACTGTTTAAAATGGCATCGAATAATCAAATGGCGTTAATTGAAAAATTAACTGGCCGTGATAATTATGCTACATGGCGATTTGCGGTAATAACGTACCTTCAACATGAAGAACTGTGGGATTGTGTCGAGCCAACTGCAGACGTTGAAATAGATGCAAAACGAGACACAAAGGCAAAAACAAAAATAATTCTTTTAGATGATCCGACAAACTACGTACACATTCAAGAGGCGGGCACTGCCAGAGAAGTTTGAGAGAAGTTGTCAAAAGCATTCGATGACTCTGGGCTGACACGCCGCATAGGGCTTACTGCGGGATCTCTGCAATACCTCGTTAACCGAATGTCAAAATGTAGAAGAATATGTGAGCAAAATAATGAATACTGCCCATAAGCTCCGGAACATAGGCTTTGCAGTAGATGATGAGTGGCTCGGAACATTGCTACTCTCCGGTCTACCTGAGTCATACCAGCCTATGATCATAGCTATGGAAAGTTCTGGCATGAAGATAACTTCAGATTCTGTGAAGGCTAAGTTATTACAAGATGTTAGACATGCCATGACTGATTCATCAGCACTTGCCGCTAGCAAGAAATTCCACAAAAACCGTAAGAAGCAGCAATTTAAAGAACGGAACGGAATGCTACTCCTGCAACAAATACGGCCATAAGAGTCCAGAATGCCCATCACATTCAAGGGATACACAGCCTCAGAAGACAGGAAGCTCATCCTATGCTGCAGTGTTTGTCGCTACATCAAGTCAAGACGATGTTTGGTTTGTTGACTCGGGAGCATCTTCACATCTTACAAAGCAGAGGCATTTGCTACAGAATAAATCAACCCCTGTGATAAAAAAGAATATAAGGGTTGCCAATAAGCAAGTGTTAAATATGGAAAGCTTGGGCCAAGTAAGTTTAGACTCATATGATGAAGGCAATGAAAGCAATGTACTCTTTGCAAAAGTAGGGTATGTTCCTGAGCTGGCTTATAATCTTCTGTCAGTTAGCCAGATTGCAAAAAGTGGTGGCCAAGTAAACTTCAACAATGAAGGCTGTATCATTATGAACAACAGAGGACAGGTAGTAGCAACAGGCTCCCATATAAATGACATGTACCAGCTAGATATACCTGGAAGAGGCTATGCATGCATGTCTGATGTTGTGGAAGAGGATCCTTACCTATGGCACCAGAGAATGGGACATCTTTGCTTTCCCAGTCTTAAGAAAATGAAAGAAAACACAGAACATGAACTCAAACTCAAACTCAAACTCAAACATTTATTCAGTAAGTAGGCCACAAGGGCACTTTTACACGTCAAAGTAAAAGAGAGAGAAAAAAAATCAAACTACACCGGTTCTAACCCTACACCTCTGACCCGAGAAGAATTATGTCCGGCAAGAAACTCGGCGGGACTTATTTTTTCAAAACAACAGTACATCAAAACTAAACAATACATATAAGTGCGTTGTTCTATAAGAAAACATCAAACCAAGGTTAGATTAACCAACAATAGGTTATAGTTTAAGAAAAATACCAAAGAAAAAAGATGAGTCCAAATCTGACTATTGAAAATAAATTACATACAAGTTTGATATACTTTCTTACCTGAACTGTGTCTTCTACATAAATTTCCAAATTATAATAATCCATCATCAACAGTTAGAAATAAACTTTGAATTTAAATAATATAAAAAAAAGTACTTAAGTGATTCTAGTATACAATAAACATACTATTTCTAAATTATACTTAGAGATGTATAAGGTCTCCAAGTGTCTTGATCTATATATTCTATATAATAAAAAATATGGATAATCAAGCACCGAATGTTGTGTCTAAAGCCAATTAAACTAAAATTAAATATGATTAATAAAAAGTATTAATTAATAAAAACTAGCCATGTTTAGTCTGGTGAGAAACAATATTCTGTGCTCGTATTTTACATGCGTGAACTAAATTACAATATAAAAGTGACATAGAGATGTACATGTCTCTAAGCGTCAGGATCATTAAATATATATCTATACATATAAATATTTGCGAATGCAAGACTTAGAGATGTATAACGTCTCTAAGTGTCCAAATACTAAATAAAAACAAAATAAAATAAAAATGAAAAACAGGTAATACTGGACACTAGTAAAGCTGCTTCATAGAGTAATGTACCTAATAATTTCTCAATTTGTATTGTACTAACTATATCAAGCTACAGGCTTAAAGGCATCGTTATCCTCAATGAATTCCTTTAAAGTATAGTACTCTCTCCTCAACAAATAGCGCTTAACATAAGACTTGAATTTATTTAGTGGCAAATTCACTACATCAGCGGGGACTTTGTTATAAAAACGTGTACAGTTCCCAGTAAAAGACGTACGAACCTTACCGAGGCGGTGGCATGTAACTTTCTCAGAAGAAATTGAAAATCTGACATGCATTACTTGCAAGGAAGGTAAACAGACTCGACTACCTTTTAAAAGTAATGGCTCCAAAGCGAAAAGTCTACTTGAATTAGTCCACTCAGACCTATGTGGCCCCATGGAGACTCAGTCACTCGGTGGAGCAAAATATTTCATTACTTTTACTGATGACTATTCAAAGAAAGTTTACGTGTACTTTCTCCGGAACAAGTCAGAAGCCCTTGAAAAATTCAAAGAATTTAAGAATGAAGTTGAGAACCAGCTTGATGCCATGATCAAGGTGATTCGTACTGATGGTGGATCCGAATATGTAAATAAGAGTTTCTCAGACTACCTTAAGAATGCAGGAATCATTCACCAGACAACCACACCATACAGTCCAGAAAGCAACGGATTATCTAAACGAATGAACAGAAGCCTTGTAGAACGAGCGAGATGCATGCTTCAGAATGCAAATTTACCAAAACAGCACTGGGCTGATGCAGTACACACCGCTGCTTATGTCATCAATCGCTCTCCGACCAAGTCCTTATCATTCAAAACTCCTGAAGAAATGTGGTCTGGGCAAAAGCCAAATGTGAAACACATGCGCATATTTGGATGTCAAGCAATGGTCCACCTGCCCAAAGAGAAACGTAAAAAATGGGATCCCAAAGCACAGAAAATGATCTTCATTGGCTATTGTCATACAAAGGGGTACAGTTTTATGATACCAAATACACGAACAGTGATAAAGAGCAGGGATGCTACATTTCTAGAGTCCACTGTAAAGAGAGACTATGTTCCTGTAGAGCTATCGTCCAATGACCAGGCAGTAAATAATGATCTCAGGGATGAATCAGATGATAGTGACATAGACACAACAGATGATACAAGCTTAGATAACTCATATGACACCATATGTGAAAACAAAACTGCTTCAGATAGCGACTATGTACCTGATATCACACTGGAATCTCCGGATACACCTGCAGTCAATAAGATGGAACTGAGACCTAGAAATAAGATTGGCATTATACATATTGATAACTCAGAAGAGAAAACTTACCTGTGTAACCATGAAGAACCGTCCGCAAATGTTCCTGTAACTTATAAACAAGCTCTACGCTTAATCAACTGTGATGAAGAAAAATGGAGAAAATCTATAAAAGAAGAGCTAGATGCTCATGAGAAAAACAATACCTGGACATTGGTTGAAAAACCCCCAAATGCCAAAGTAATAGGATGCAAATGGGTGTTCCGTATCAAAGAAGAACTAGTCAGCGTTACAAGTAACGCCTGTGTGCCAAAGGATTCGCACAGACAGCAGGTATTGATTATCAAGAAACCTATGCACCAACTGTAAGGTATGATTGAATTCGGTTATTACTCTCTGTTGCCGTTCAACGAAATCTCAAGATGGTTCAACTAGATGTCAAGACAGCCTTCATATATGGTGAACTTGAAGAGACCATATACATGACTCCACCAGAAGGGCTTCCTCATGAAGAAAACATGGTATGTAAACTTAATAAGTCACTATATGGTTTAAAACAGGCGCCACGTTGTTGGAACAGTAAATTTGATTCTGTACTGAAAGTTTGGATTTGTCAATAGTAAAGCTGACCAATGTGTCTATATCGGTCAAGTTAATAATAAGAAATGCTATCTATGTCTGTATGTTGATGACGGGTTACTATTCTCAGAAGATGAATTAGCTTTAAAAACAATAACCAATGAATTGAACAAAGTATTTGAAATTAAAGTTATAAACCTAGCAATTTTGTTGGAATGCAAATTGAAAGATCTAATGACCGTATATTTATCCACCAGACAAAATATATAGAACAAATGTTGAGTAAGTTTAATATGAATGATGCTAACCCCAACAGTGTTCCTGTCGACCCTCATATGAAACTTCAAAAAGGAGAGGAGGAGCCTGAGAAAAATCTGCCCTATAGAGAAGCAGTGGGCTCTCTCATGCACCTGGCAATCGTGAGTCGACCAGATATAATGTTTGCCGTCAACCTGGTGAGTCGATTTTTAAATTGCTACAACCACATGCATTGGAATGCAGTAAAAAGGATATTTAAATATTTAAAAGATACCAAAGATTACGGGCTGCGTTATACAAATACTGGACAACCCTCAGTAGTTGTTGGCTATAGCGATGCAGACTATGCAAATGATCCAGAATCCCGTCGTTCAGTGACTGGTTATGTCTTTACAAATAGTGATGCAGCAGTAACCTGGTCTAGTCAAAGACAACAAACCGTGGCCCTCAACAACTGAAGCCGATTTTATGGCCGCTTGTGCAGCCACTAAGGAAGCAATGTGGATTAAACAATTGCTCAGTGACATTGGCGAACATAAACAAGATACCTTGTGCCTTCACTTAGACAATCAAAGCGCCATAAGTGTCATTAAAAATGTGAACTTCCACAAAAGATGTAAGATATCATTTCATTAAGGAAAAGTATCAGCAAAAGATTATTGCTCTAAAATTTGTTACCAGCGAAAACCAGTATGCTGACATTCTCACTCGTCGCGCCGAGCGCGATGCATACCGGTAAGTGGTACTCAGCGCCGGCCTGAGCCCTCGATCAGGGTAGAGCGAAATCGGGTTTTGGCGCCCTTCGTTAGTAATGAAAATGAAAAAACTGGTGGTCCGCCTCGAACTCAGAACTCACGATTTCCTTGCAAGCGAGATGACCAATATAACAAGACCAATCTCAAGATTTTTTTTCGCCTTCTAGCTCCACACCCCCTTGATCGATCCTACTTATATACGAACTCTCAAATTATATGTATCTCTGCTACAACCCCAATAAATTTCATGAAGATCAGAAAAACGTCCCAGTAGCCGAATTTGTTTGTTTCTTCACTTCGCTTACGCTCCGCTCGTTCAATTAATCTGTCTTATCTAAGCTTAGGCTGCGTTTCCACCAGAGATGAGCGAGGATTTATCAGGCTTTATTTCGTACCTTTCAAGATCAAAAGAAGTTACATAAAAAAATCATACTAACATTATAAATGCGAAAGTGTGTCTGTCTGTATGTTACCTCTTCACGCTTAAACCGCTAAACCGATTTAGATGAAATTTGGTATGAATATAGTTTGAGTCCCGGGGAAGGACATAGGATAGTTTTTATCCCAGAAATAATCGCTTAAGAGGGTGGAAGTTTGTATGAAACTGTTGCTCACTGTTGACTTAAAATAGCATATTCCCTAAATTAATATTTACTATTCGATTTTACCAAGGCGTTTTATTCATTAATTATGGCGAATGTTAATCCCACACAGATAAGGTCGTGGTAAAAGCAAGTAAATAATAAAATATAAACTTGATAAACCCAAATTGGGTTAATCAATCGCTTAGAAAATTATAAAGTACGTAACTTTTTCGGCGCCTTTATAGGGGTTAATTTCGCGTCTTTCAAAATTAAATCAGAGATTTAAAAACCAAAAAATAATTTTAATCATGATATAACCATTTGTTTAGAAAATTATAAAGAACGTAACGTTTTCGGCGCCTTTATCAGTCTATATTTCGCTCCCAAAAGAAGCGATTTAAAAATAAATATTAAAATGTAATCCTGATAAACCCAATCCCTTAGAAAATTATAAAGAACGTAACTTTTTCGGCGCCTTTATCTCGCGCCTTTCAAGATTAAAAGCAGCGAGTCACGCTTAAGAAAAAATGTTGAAATAACAAAAATACCAACAAAAAAAACGTTACTTTTTCGGCGCCTTTATCAGTCTTTATTTTCCGCCTTTTAAAGTCAAAAGCAGCGATTTAAACAATAAATAATAAAATGTAATCCTGATAAACCCCAATCTCTTAGAAAATTATAAAAAACATAACTTTTTCGGCTCCTGTATTTCGCGCCTTTCAAGATTATTCTTTATATAAAACTTCATTAACAGCGATTCACGGCCAAACTAAATACTTGAAATAACAAAAAAAAAAAAAAATGATAACTGTACGTTTTCGGCGCCTTTTAAAATCAAAAGCAGCGATTTAAACAATAAATAATAAAATGTAATCCTGATAAACCCAATCTCTTAGAAAATTATTAAGAACGTAACTTTTTCGGCGCCTTTATTTCGCGCCTTTCAAGATTGAAAGCAGCGAGTCACGCCAAAAAAATGTTGAAATAACAAAAATACCAAAACAATTATAACTTTACTTTTTCAGTGCCTTTATCAGTCTATATTTCACGCCTTTTAAAATCAAATGCAGCGAATAAAAAAAATATATAAAATGTAATCCTGATAAACCCAATCCCTTAGAAAATTATAAAGAACGTGATTAATCATTTATTAAACAAAACTAGAATATCTATAAAAACATAAACCTAACTAAAAACTTATAAATAAAAAATCTGCCCCAGGTCCATGTCATGAGGTAGAGTGCCCAGAAGGCTGGCCGCATTTCCGCGCTGGATAGCTATGCTGATCCGTTGCCCAAAATAGTGGCCAGCCCTCTGGTCACCAGAGGCCTCAATAAGGCGCGCCGAGATCTCTTTATAGAGGCGACGTGCATTTGGTCCCCATGGACCCAGGGTTTCGACCCCAAACGCCGCAAACATGTAACTACTGCCAAGGGCAGCATACTTGCGACGCTTGAGGCTCTCGGCTGAGGATGCTGCCGCACCAGCATCAACTTTGGTGCCCGGAATATGGGACGGCGCCAGGGTGTCTACACATGTAGCATCCCAGACAAGGGGCCGACCCATACTCCACGGCACCAAAGTCATGCCATCAGGCCTCTTGCCGTCGTCCCTAGTCAAACCATTTGGCTCAAGAACTGCGGGCACTTTAGCGGAAACAAGGGCCCGACGGATGACGTCGTTGATGCTGGCGTGCCGAAGGATTCTCCCAGCACTACGACTGCATGAGAGGCCATGGTGACCAAGACCGTCCACCGTGACTCCGCATTGGCAGCGATAGGGTACATTAGTTGGTGCCCCTATTCTAAGAGATGTGGCTAACCGAAAAGTGGTATTGTCCAGCAATGTGCCTACTGTGGAAGATGGAAGTGTCTGTAACCACAGACCCGACTCCCACTCCGCGGTGGCAATGAGACGAGCCCGATCAGTTGGATTAAGTGCCGTGTCTAAGAGGTTTTTCCTTGTAAGATCACATAGAGGCTCGTCCAATTGTCTTTGCGAACAAGGGTTGGAAGGCGGGTTCGTGTTAGGGCATGTTAAAGACCATACGTTCTTAGCTTCGGTACAGTGTGCAGCCTCCTGGACCCCAATTGAAGGGGCTAAAATTTTTCCAATGAGACTTTGAGCACAGTGTACCGAAGCCAAGAAAGCAGGTAGCGCCACGCTGGAGATTTTGCGGATGCCCAGGCCGCCAAACCTAATGGGTAAGCTAGCCTGGGTCCATGTTCTTTCGCCAAAGGGTATATTAAGAATGGAGGTGAGAGTTTCTAAAACTAATGTGTCCAAAGTTGAAATCAAAGTGGGGTGTTTCCAAAAGTGTGCACCGCGAAGAATATATGTGAATTTTGGCACGAATAGACAATGTTTAATGATACAATAGGCCGAATGAATGTTTATTTTGGACAAGCGATGTGAAGATGCCTTGAAATTTAGAATTTTTGTGTTTATGAAATTTTCGAAAGATTGGTCTAGAATAGGACAACCCAGGAGGTGGAGAGATTCTTTTTTAATAAAATGTCAGACCAAGAACGTTAAGTTTTCGGCGCCTATTTCGCGCCTTTAGAAGAAGAGAGAAAAGCAGCAAGTCACGCCTAAAAAAATGTTGAAATGACAAAAAACCAACAAAATTATATAAAAAAGGTTAATTACACCAGTCATTTTACCGAAACCCGTGAACCGAACGAACGCGCAACTCCAAGCGTAAATATTTTCACGTCTTTTAAAACTTTTTTTTTCTCTTTTGCCATTTTGGCGCCCCCCTTGCCATCCGGCGCCTAGAGCGGCCGCTCCACTCGCTCTACCCTAGGCCCTGGTGGTACTGACCACAGCACTATTCTGTCATATGGCGACACTGACAGCTAGAGTTTGACAGTTCTAATGGCGGGAAAGGACTGTCGCCCATATAGACTGGAGGGAAGGTAACGTTATCGTGTGAAAGTGTGGAAGGCGCCGGGTGTGCTGTACGGTCTGCAGTGCATGAGCCTCCACGGGACCACGAGATACTTTCCTGGTAAGTGTGAACACTATACTTTTATAATCGACAATTCTAAGCTACATGAGGGTGGAGCAAGGGTTAACCTACGGTCGTCGTTTGTTAACGTAGTTTCACTAAGACGTAGTCCAATCATGCGGTGTATGTCCTAGACAAGCAAGGACATTGGACAGGGAAGCCCGGGGCTTCCTAGAGTGTATATTGAAAGCACACAGGCAAGGCATGTAGTATGGTCGGTTATGAGTTGGAGTAAAAGGGCCGGGTCTAGGGGGCAGGCTTATGGAGGACCCCGTGGGGGCAAAGCCCCCACGTCCAGCTGGTATCGTTGGATACCAGGGTACTAGTTGGTAGTACCTAGTCTGGAGGCGTAATCGATTGTACGGGAGAGTCACTGGATAGGCCAGTCGACTCCCATATATGTAGACATGTACGATGCCAGTTGAAAAGGAACTAGTAATAATCGTGTCAAATAATCTTGAGAGGTTGTTAAATATCTTTAATTGACATCAATTATTTTTCCTATCCGGCATTAGAAACGATAATCGAGAATAAGAATTAGCATAAGTGAGAATCGGAACGTAACAGTGAGTGAGTGCTGCCAACACTACCATAGACGGAGACGGCGCCGACGGCGGAGAAAAAATACGAGCGTTCAGGTTCGCGCTGTTTGGAGTACAAAAAGTGTTCACGTGAAGTTTCTGCTATTAATTTTAGTTAATTGTGATTCTTGTGGCTGTTTATAAGTTTAGGTATTGTTGTGATCGTAGACCAGGTATTGGGAATCGGTTCTGAGGCGAGTCGCAGCAAGTTTGCAGGTAAATGTTTTAGTCGACATGATGCCAATGGCCGCGGGACGACAAATTGTTTTCGATTTAACTAAGATTTCTTTTTTCTGTCGTAGAAGGTTCTAAGAGTGGTATTTGTTGTACTTTACAGCTGCGCCAGGTTGTAGGGGACGTAGCCAAGCCAGGTCGGGGCAACTTTGTGTTATAAGTCTCGCTAACAAAAGTACCCTCCATTGCGGGGCCCCGAGTGAACGAAACTTTTATCCGTCTTTTTAGGTGAGTTGATGAGTTTAATTAATCAATACAAATAATGGATGTTTTCGGTTTCGAACGTATAAACTGAACTTATTAGCATAAACCTAGTATAAACATTAATGTTTTGCTATGAAAGGTGACCGCGGGCGCGGTAGTGCCTACGCCGAGATAAAGTACTACCTACCTTTTTTTTTTCTTTTTTCTGACCAAGTCACTTCATACAAATGTGAAGCTAGCGAGTGAGAGGAGTAGTCATAATGATATTTTGGTTAGTATGTTAATTATTTACAGCCCGCATCATGGCAAGCTTTTACAACAGGCTGGTACTGCGGCGCAATAAATTGAGGCAAGCAACTGCGGATTCTCAAGGCCTCTTGGAGAAGTGTAAAGCAGAGGGAGTCGACCAAGAAGAATTTACGGGACTTCACCTGAAATTAAAACAATGCTTGGGGGCTTTGGAGAAAGAACTGTATCAGTACCTAAGTGCCGTACCAGATGCAGATGTAGATGAAATGACCCAAGACCAATTTAAGGCTGAAGACATCTTGGTTGAATTTGATACTGCGTGGCAGTTAAGCAAGAAAAAATCCGAGGTTGCTGTTAAATCTAAGCTGCCGGAGTTAGGTCTCCCATCTTTTGATGGAGATAAACTTAAGTGGTCTGAGTTCTGGGACAGATTTGCTGCAAATGTAGATAGAAGGGAATTACCAGACTCGGAGAATTACCTACTGAGCTGCCTTAAGGGTGCAGCACTGGATACAGTGTCAGGAATAACTGCCACGAATGCAAACTACTCTGTGGCCGTCGATACTTTAAAGGCACGGTTTGGATCCTGCGACATGCTGATTGACGCTCATTATACAGCCCTCAGCAACTTAAGAAAGGCAGACAACACTGGTGCCAGTTGTCGGAATGTCTTAGACAATATAGAGCGCAACCTCCGAGTGTTAGAGAAGCTCGGGGAGCCCACCGGAGGAAACCATCTGCGGGCTCTAGTGTTGTCCAAGTTCCCAGAAAAGGTTATCCATACCTGCAAAGCGGACAAAGAGGCTGTGCTTATTCTGCAATGGAAGAGGCCACGCGAGTGGCGACTGCCGGAAATTCAGCACCGTGGAAGCCTCGACAGAAGCAAGTGACAGGAAGATGCCTTCACTGCCTCAGGCGCAGTCACGCAACGGCGTCCTGTAAGCGTAAGATTTCCTGTTTCCGCTGCAAGGGAGATCATCTGGTCATGTTCTGTCCGAATCCCAAACCGGCTTCAAATGGTGCGAATATCGAACATGACTCTTTTGAACCTCTGGAATCCTTGTGTGCTACTTCTAATCAGAACAGTTTTTTGCAGACAGCTGTAGCGACCCTGCGAAATCCTCAAACCAACAAAAGTAGCAGAGGCAGAATCTTCCTGGACTGCGGGAGTCAACGGAGCTACATCACTCTAGCAGCTGCCAAGAATTTAGATCTGCCTACACTCCAGGATGACCATCTAATCTTCACCTTTGGAGCATCTGAACCACGGAAGACATCAACCCCCTCGACAGTACTCAACATCCAAACTAAGCGTAACGTCACTAAGCAGTTTACAGTGAACATCGTACCAAGGATCACAGACAGAGTTCCAGTGACAAAGTTCCAGCATCCTGGAGTCGACGTGCTTGCTGACGATGATACCGTTGGAGAGGTTATTGACGTACTTATAGGGAATGACTTCTTTGGCGCAATTCTCAGAGAAAATAAGATCCAGTTGTCAGAAAACTTTTATTTATTGGATACTGATTTTGGATGGGTACCTTCAGGAAAAGTTACTCCTGAAAATAGAAGTGAAGTCCTTTCTATAGTCACATACTGCCAATGTCATACCCCGAGTTGTCCGTATTTCACTGAGCCTGACCTGCCCTTAAGAAATATAGACGTAAGGTTCTTATGGTCATTAGAAAACTTAGGGATTACAGACTCGCCCAAAGCCACTAGACAAGAGGAAGCAGTTCGACACTTCAACGAGACTGTGCAGTACCAGAACGGTCGGTACTTGGTAAAGTGGCCATGGATTGAGTACCCACCAGATTTGCCATCTAATGCCTGAGGTCGACTAAAGAGCGTACTGAGGAGACTGGATAGTGAATCAATTAAAGAATATGATTCCATCCTGAAGGAACAGCTCGACCTCGGGATCATTGAAATTGTTGCTGATGGATCGGATACCAACGCGGTTCACCCAGTTCACTACCTTGCCCACCACATGGTGAAGAGTTCCGGCAAGGGCCGTCTGGTGTATGATGCTAGCGCCAAGTGTACAGGACAGAAAAGCCTCAACGAGTGTCTTTACAGCGGTCCATCTATGCTGGAGGACCTGACAGCGCTGCTTCTGAAGTTCCGAACAAAGAAATATGGCATATTAGCTGATGTGGAGAAGGCATTCCTGCAAGTTGCACTTCAAGAGGATGATCGCCATGTCACAAGATTTATATGGGTGAAGGACACGAGCAGAGAAGCAACTGACGATAACTTACTATACTTGAGGTTCCGTAGGATACCGTTTGGAATTGTTGCTAGTCCTTTCCTACTGACAGCTACAATCCGGCACTTTATAAGTCAATCAAACAAGGCCCTACTGGAACAGGTTGCTGATAAATGCTATGTGGACAACCTAGTTACCGGAGCCAATACTTTGCAGGAGGCTCAGCAAATCTATGACCAAACAAGAGCAACATTTGAGTAGCTGTCTATGAATATGATATATGACTGGGTTTCGAACAACCAGGTTTTCATGGACATAATATCTGAACAGCACAGATGTACTAAACAAGACCATGTCAAGGTACTTGGACTGATATGGAAGGTTGATGAAGACAAGCTAAAACTAAACTTGACAGAGCCATTTTAGCACAAATCCCCCTGTGAACACGAAGAGGAAGGTTCTACAGGCTCTGGCACGTGTATATGATCCTTGCGGGTTTGTATGCCCTCTTATGTTGTCAATGAAGTTGATTTTCCAGAATATCTGCGAGATGAAGTGTAAATGGGATACGGAGCTACCTATGGAACTGACATTATATGTAAAGAATGTCATGGAAAGTTTGAAGATAATAGCCGATACTGAAGTACCCAGATACATTGGAACAGATGCCTCAAAGAGTGGTCTTAAGTACCAATTACATTGCTTTACAGATGCATCAAAAGACGCATATGCTGCTGTGATCTACCTCAAAGTAATTGAAGATGGACAAGGAAAGTCAGTTTCCATTTTGATGGCGAAATCACATGTGTCACAGACCAAGGATAAGGATGATCTGAAAATTCCTAAATTGGAACTTTATAGGATTTCTAATTGGAAGCAGACTTTTGAAATATGTGAGGAAAAACCTGGATATTGACATAGATAAAGAATATTTGCGGTCAGATAGTTTGGTAATACATGGATGGATGAGGTCAAATAAACTGCTCCCACCCTTTGTTGCCAATAGGGTAAACGAAATTAAACGTGACCACCCCAGCACGGAGATGTTGTACGTGCACACGAAAGCAAACCCTGCTCACATTGCTACGCGTCCGGAACTGTTCCATGAGAAGAAGCAACTGTGCCTTGAAGGACCGGAGTTCCTTATCAGAGAGGAGTCTCACTGGCCTCAGAATAGACTCTATGAGGCACATCAAAACCTTCTTTCTGTGGGGGAGGTCCTGGATGACGACCCAGGTGAGCTGACACATACTGGTGCTGATTTGGACCAGAGTGAGACCATGGAACGAACAGGCCCCAGTGATCCTGGCAATGACGAACCAATGGACACTCAGGATTCAAGTATACCCATAGATAAAATTGAATATCCCACCGAAGGACGTATGGAACTTGACACTCCTGAAGTTCACAATGAGGAAAGCAATCAGCAACAGACAAGTGTAGCGAAGACAGTGTCTGATATAAAAGTCTTGCAAAAGTATCACTTCCAAGACGAGCCTAATGGGAAAAGGACACATCTAGCAAGGATCTAGGGGAGGACCTGGATCTCTTTGTTGATGTAGATGGCGTTTTGAGGTGCCGTGGACGTATGGCGAACACATCCTAGAGCTATGACATGAAGTATCCAATACTACTGCCAAAGGACTCTGAGTTCACTGATGGAATCATAAGAGACACACATGAATGTAACTACCACGTCGGTGTTTCACATACATTGAACAGCATCAGAGAGCGATATTGGATACCCCAAGGGCGCGCCCAGGTGACGAAGGTGATAAGGAGATGTACCCAATGTATTAAACACGGCGGCGGGCCGTATCGATTACCAGCCACACCGGCGCTACCACCAGAACGGGTAAATTACAACCCACCCTTCACGTACACCGGGGTTGATTATCTGGGACCACTGTTTGTGAGTACCAAGGCTGGTAAGGAGAAACGTTGGGTAGCCTTATTTACGTGCTTGACAGTTCGAGCCATACATCTTGAGATTGTGAATGACCTCTCAGCTGAAGAATGTCTTCTAGCCGTACGAAGGTTTATAGCAGCTAGAAATAAGCCACTAAGGATGTACTAGGATAATGCCACTTGTTTTAAATTGGTTTCGGAAGTGGTACAAAAACCATACTGGATCGAAAATGACATCCAATGGAAGTTCATACCTCAGTTAGCTCCGTGGCATGGTGGGTATTACGAGCGCCTCGTATCCCTCGTGAAGCACTGCCTTAAAAGAACCCTGGAAAAGCATCTTCTCGAGGATGCTAAGCTACTGACGGTGATAAAGGAAGTGCAGTCGGTGCTGAACACTAGGCCGCTAACGAGAGTTGGTACTGAAGTCGAACATGTTCTGTGCCCGGCAGATTTCTTAAGCCTAGGACAATGTTTGACAATGAGGCCATCTGCCGTGGATAATCCGACAAGTGACACAGCCACAAAGAATGATCTGATTGAGAGCTGGAAGAGAGGATACAAGATCCTAGAGGAATTTAAGAGAATGTTCATCTGTCAGTACCTTGCTAGTCTCCGGGAGAGGTACAATAACTCACCTAAGCAGCCCAGAGTTAGGTCTCACCGAACACTACAAGTTGGCGATCTCGTACAGGTTAAATCCTATCTAAGAAACAGAAATCTGTGGAAAGTTGGGAAGATCGACGAGTTGATCATGGGACGTGATGGCGAATGTAGAGTAGCGAAGGTCAAGGTTAACGACTCTACTTTAACACGTTCCATTGGCCACCTCTATCCGTTGGAGGTGGATGACGAGACGCCTGAGGTAGAACCGGTAGCAAGGGACTCAGCTGATACAGTAGAGGAGACAGTGGAGTTAGATGTTCCAAACGGCGTTGATCCTCCTGTACTCGATGAACGGTCAGTTGTTGACGTGATCGTCCCGGCTGACTGTGAAGTGACCAGTCATCATGAAGGCCTACCTTCAGAAGATCAGCAAGAGGGAGCAGGCGAAAGAAGGTCCAAGCGGGTCGCAGCCATTCGTGCCAGGGGTAAAATCCTGGAATGGACACGACACTTACTCGCCGTACTGCAGTAACCTTCTTAGCTGTTGGGAGTGTCGGCGCGATGCATACCGGTAAGTGGTACTGACCACAGCACTATTCTGTCATATGGCGACACTGACAGCTAGAGTTTGACAGTTCTAATGGCGGGAAAGGACTGTCGCCCACATAGACTGGAGGGAAGGTAACGTTATCGTGTGAAAGTGTGGAAGGCGCCGGGTGTGCTGTACGGTCTGCAGTGCATGAGCCTCCACGGGACCACGAGATACTTTCCTAGTAAGTGTGAACACTATACTTTTATAATCGACAATTCTAAGCTACATGAGGGTGGAGCAAGGGTTAACCTACGGTCGTCGTTTGTTAACGTAGTTTCACTAAGACGTAGTCCAATCATGCGGTGTATGTACCTAGACAAGCAAGGACATTGGACAGGGAAGCCCGGGGCTTCCTAGAGTGTGTATTGAAAGCACACAGGCAAGGCATGTAGTATGGTCGGTTATGAGTTGGAGTAAAAGGGCCGGGTCTAGGGTGCAGGCTTATGGAGGACCCCGTGGGGGCAAAGCCCCCACGTCCAGCTGGTATCGTTGGATACCAGGGTACTAGTTGGTAGTACCTAGTCTGGAGGCGTAATCGATTGTACGGGAGAGTCACTGGATAGGCCAGTCGACTCCCATATATGTAGACATGTACGATGCCAACTCTGAGTTAAATACATATCTTATAGTGTGGTCCTAGGTGACCCCTTCGTCTACTCTCATGTAGCATTAGCGATATGTGTATTATCTGATTTGATATATTTTGTTGCCCAAGTATTTCTATACCCATATTGGATTCAGGCAACTATGTCATACTTAACTGGGTATAACGGGTTGGCTTAAAGTAATGAGAATGTATTCGGTGGATACTGGCCGGCGAGAAAAGAGTATAAATTGATTTTCTTTTGTTTTAATATACGTCAAAAATGTCAATCTTTTTCGTTTATGACTAAAAATTAATATACTATTATAAATAATGTCTGCGAGAGAGTTGTTGCGTGAACGTGTCTATCAACTTCTTGGACGACGTGAAAAATCTGAGGTGATTGCACACTTCAAAACTGAAAATGTCCCTTTGTCTACAATTTACCGCCTGATCCGCAATGGGAACTTGGTGTTGATACAAAAGATTTGCCAAAAACAGGTAGACCTCCAATCCTTCCAGATTGCACAAAATAGGGTTGGCGTGTCACAAAACGAGTTAGCCATAAAGTACAAGGGTATACACTCACTTGCCAGAATTTCATTTGCAAGAATTTCATTTGCCATAATAGTCAACAGCCATTATATTGTTTCCCATAATTACATATGCAATACTTATTGTTTACTATATTAGTCACGTGCCAGAAACTTTGTTTCCCATAAAATCAATTTCAATAATATCATTTGTCATGATCATTGTAAGCCATAATATCACTAGCCATAATATCATTTGCCATCCAAATTGCTTCCCAGAAAGTAGGTCAGGTTAGGTTAGAACTGTGACCTCCTACAAAATAAAACGGCTACCAGAAAGTAGGTTAGGTTAGGTTAGAACTGTGACCTCCTACAAAATAAAACGGCTACCAGAAAGTAGGTTAGGTTAGGTTAAAGCTGTGATCCCCAAAAAGCGAACGGCTACCAGAAAGTAGGTTAGGTTAGGTTAGAACTATGATCCCCTAAAAAGCGAACGGCTACCAGAAAGTGGGTTAGGTTAGGTTAGAACTGTGATCTCCTACAAAATAAAACGGCTACCAGAAAGTAGGTTAGGTTAGAACTGTGATCCCCAAAAAGCGAACGGCCACCAGAAAGTAGGTTAGGTTAGAACTGGGATCTACAAAATAAAAAGGACCCTACATAATAATATGACTAAGTAAATATTTTTAGAGCGCCTACAGGAATATAGTGAGCAAATGCATTGTTTGTATGCATGGATTCGGAAAACCATTATTTAGCATACTAAGCGTTTAAATATTCTATTAAATAGTATGATTACAATTAATAATATGGACAACTACGTATGGCACTCGTACATTCTGAAATCTAATAATCGGGTAAACAAAGAGTATGTCACATAATTTTTATGGTAAACAAACCATTCGGGCAAATGAAATTCGGGCAAATAAAATTCGGGCATATGAGTATTATTTTATATAATTTTCGGGCAAACAATAGACAACCAAGTACAAGGTGTCCCGTGGTTGTATTAGGAATATTTTAAAGAAAAATAACATTCAACATTTCAAGCGACAAAAAGCACCCAAATATTCCGATAAACAACTTGAAGAAATACCTAGCAAGTGCAGGAGATTACGAAGAAACCATTTGGGTAAAGAAATATCAATAGAATACGAAAAGTACTTCACATTTACCAACGATAACATGCCTGATAATGACGGATATTACACAACCGATAAAAGTACTGTTTCGGACAACGTTAAATTTAAATGTAAACTCAAATTTGAAAAGAAGGTACTCGTCTGGGTTGTAATATCTGACAAAGGAATTTCAAAGGCAGTAATCAGAGATTCATCAGGACCAGCTATCAATGCCCAAGTATATCAGCGGGAGTGCTTGCCGATTGTGTGTAAATTTATAAATAAATACCATTCTGATGGAAAGTACATATTCTGGCCTGATTTAGCCAGCTCCCACTATGCAACAAGTACCCAGAAGTGGCTGACGGAACGAGACATACATTTTGTACCCAAGGAGTCAAACCCTCCGAATGTCCCTAAAGCTCGTCCAATTGAGGATTTTTGGGCAATCCTGAGTAGATTGGTTTACAGTGATGGATGGGAAGCAAAATCACCAAAACAATTAAAACGCAGAATACAAAGTCAATTGAAAAAAGTAAAGCTGGATGTAGTCCAAAGTATGATGAGAGGGGTTAAAACCAAGTTGCGAAAAATTGAAGATGGGGTCCTTTTGCATATTATAGTTAGATATTGAAATACTAGTTTTAATGGATTTTAATAAAATATTACTGTTTTCACCTATACTTACTGGTTTTATTAAAAATAATATTTAATTAAAATTCTCATTACTTTAAGTCAACCCGTTAGAGGGCGCGACATCACTAAAGCTTTAGCTAAAGATAAATTTACGTTCTTAAGATCCCAACTTGGAATGTGTTCATATGGATCTGAATAATTTTCTTTCAATTTATTGTTCTAATGTTTTTGGGGTAGCTTCCCATATGATTTTTTTTTGTGAAAAGGCTTGAGTTCAAGGGAAGTGTTAAATGTTTATTTTTTGATAGCGAATATCGCGCCTTTTTAGTTGCCGACTCGCGCTTGGCCGCTCTTATGTCAACTCTCTCTATATTCTGTATCTACTCCGTGACAGTTATTTTACGAGTGTATTTTCTAATAAAACAAAGTAATCCTTGCGGATTCTTATTAGTTAACGTTTTATTTATCACTTTTCCCCTCAAGACTTAGGGCAGGGGGGTGTCACTACGCAGTTTAGGTACATTTGACCGGCGCGCCTCCCGGGCAGGCGTATGGCTGTGTGCTGCCGCTCGGCTCGCACGATAGTCGTGTCACGTGGCGCTCGCGCAAAATTGAAAATACACAATGGCTTCGAAACCTAAACCTCGATCTAATCCGTATAAAAGATATAATTTTGTTTGCCTATAAAAAAATATTAGGAACTGACCGACATATTTTCAAAGGAATACGGTTGTGGCATACCTGCTTCCGTGAGAATCAGACATACGTACTATCTCCTGATAAAAAAAAATATGTTTACAGACTCAAAGTTTGTAATTTATCTTAAAAATAAGAAATCAGTAGGTATAGGTACAAAAACTTGTCAAGTGCCAACCCCGTGTCGACAGCTCGGTCATAAAACTGCGGCGCGCAAAGAAGATTCACGGTTCGTGCGCGGTTATAAGTTTCAATTTTGCTTGCAGGCGGCGAGTATAGGTATAATTTTATACCTAAATCAGACTTTTGTAAAGGAGTGAATTTTCTGTAAGGTAGTACTATTAGTTATTCTGTGCTCAGGGTAAGCTTTTATTAAAAGAAAATATGCATAACAAATTTCCTCAGGTGTGGACACCCCTTTGTGAGGCAGGAGCTGTCAGATTACCATTTCCAAGGACTTCCGTTTGAGCTCAAGATGGCAGCGCCATCTTTAGAGTAGTTTTTTTTTTGCTCATTTACGTAGTTCAGTGTGTAATATTGATAGCTTATTGAACAAGTGTGCAGCTAATGAAAAATTCCGAGCCATGCAGGCAACCAATGCTAAATAAAATACAAGTCTAAACATGGTCTGAACTATATCTTAACAAATGTTGATGAAAATAGATGAAATTGGTTACTGTACCGGCACATTTGTTGACTGAAGTTCTGTGGCACGACTGTTACTACTCTGCCGCCTTCGTCCTCTTGTATGTTCAGCGCCAGAGAGTTTGCGTCCACATGAACTGACTGGAATTATCAACATTTTGTTTAATATAACAAAAACTTATAGGTACAAGCCTAATATCAAAAATATAGTATTAATGACAACATAAAATCAAAATATATCAATACAGAGTTCTTAAAATTCCAACAACTGATAGATTTCTTGACTTCAAGATTTTGAAGGAGGAGGTTCTCAATTTTTTGTTTGAAAGAGTATAGGGCCCATTGTAACCAGGTCAGGATCTTATGATGGGATCCTGGAGAAATCGAGGGAATTCTTCTAATATTATAGGCACCTAAAGTGATTTAAATATTTTTTACAGTAGCATGGGCATTTCCTTTTGGAAAGGTGGAGTCTAAGATAAGTCTGTTCTTTTTTGTTTAAAATTATTTAACAATATCAGTGACAAAGATGTAATTATTGCGAACATAATATAGTCGTAACAGAATCATTGCTAAGTCATTAAATAAATGTGGTAGCATTTTTTGTGCTCACTATGTCAGTGTTACTTACCTAATTACTATAAAAAATTTAACTGATAATTTAATTGAAAATAGATGTCATATACTTCAGAAAAAGTGACCAAACCCTCCGGTGTCCGAGGCCAGATTTGAACTGGCGTCTTCAGCTTTCGCGGCTGACGTCCTGACCACTAGACCACCCGGTCACGGCGGAATTTGACAAATTTTCTCATGTATCTGCAATCTCTGAATTTGAAATGGCTAGGCGCCGTTGACCATACTCTAAGGGCATGCGCAGTACGTGCTTGCACCTCCTATCCGAATCTCTTACGTGATTCTGGTATAGCGAGAGAGATGGTGCTGCCATCTATGAATCTTGAAGCAAATCAAATTATTTTGTTCAATATTTTTTGATTTGCAATTTTTAAGTAGTTACACTACTATATATAAACTGAAAATAGATGTCATATACTTCAGAAAAAGTGACCAAACCCTCCGGTGTCCGAGGCCAGATTTGAACTGGCGTCTTCAGCTTTCGCGGCTGACGTCCTGACCACTAGACCACCCGGTCACGGCGGAACTTGACAAATTTTCTCATGTATATGCAATCTCTGAATTTGAAACGGCTAGGCGCCGTTGACCATACTCTAAGGGCATGCGCAGTACGTGCTTGCACCTCCTATCCGAATCTCTTACGTGATTCTGGTATAGCGAGAGAGATGGTGCTGCCATCTATGCATCTTGAAGCAAATCAAATTATTTTGTTCAATATTTTTTGATTTGCAATTTTTAAGTAGTTACACTACTATATATAAACTGAAAATAGATGTCATATACTTCAGAAAAAGTGACCAAACCCTCCGGTGTCCGAGGCCAGATTTGAACTGGCGTCTTCAGCTTTCGCGGCTGACGTCCTGACCACTAGACCACCCGGTCACGGCGGAACTTGACAAATTTTCTCATGTATATGCAATCTCTGAATTTGAAACGGCTAGGCGCCGTTGACCATACTCTAAGGGCATGCGTACGATTTGATTTGCTTCAAGATTCAGATTGATAATTTAATATTCAAAAGTACACTCTGGTTTTGGGAACCGGTTGTGTTAGGCAACTGTTTATGAATCAATTACCTCTACAATAATGTAAAATTTGAACAATAAACATTAGACAGACAATGTTGCACGAATCATGCAGACAATGTTGGTATATGCCAATTTTATCAACATTATTAGGTACCTATATTACTACTTAATTGACGATATTAAGAATAAATATAATTTCTAAACGTATGGTTCATAGATTTATATACAAATACTGTGAGAGACGGTCGAATTATAAACTCGACATAAAATAAAATAAGAGTCAAATTATGTACGAATCTAAAACAGAAATGGTTTTTGTCGCGTCAACAATCAAAACAAACTCACTTCACTGGGCTGGTGCGTGATGTAGTGCGTCACGGCCTCATCCATCTTGTCTTCCAAGAGATGAGGATTCACGTTCCTCATCATGGAAATCTTAGAAAATCAACACAAATTGTTTATTCCATTTTTACGACTCGCTCGCTTGTTGGTTAAGTTGACAGCTGCTATAATTCAAGGTCACAAAATCTTGCCAAAAGTCAATCACAGTTTGTTAAACATAAAAAATTGGTAACAAAATTATGTAAAATAGTAATATCAACTCATTATTTAGCTATACACAACAACATTTGTAAGTTTACATTTTGAAGATGCTGTTTAGGTTTTTTGGTTCTTGGAATAAAACCTGAATAAATATTTAACATTTGTACAATGTTGCTAATAGTAAATAAACATCCGACATGTAGTTTTTGTTTAGTTTTATTAGAAATAAATCATAAAATAAATTCGGTTTTATTGCATAATGAATAATTTATTTTTGTATTTTCTTCCTTTGCGCATATAAAAAGATAGAAAATAAAATGCAAGTGGTAATTAAACGCATGATAACGAAACGCATAAAAAATAGTTGACAGCATTGACATTTGACATTGAAAAGTCATTAGTTAAGCAAGTCAAAACTGTCAAAATCATCAGCTGAGCAGAGTGTTAATTATTACGTCGAAGCGCAAATAAATTCAATAATAAATAAAAATGTTTCGTAATTCGATCAAATCTTGCTTAATCAGCCGAAACCAAGAAGTATTGCCGCTTAATATTTCAATTACTTTAAAATGTCGCTGATTGTGTGACGAAATATCACGCTGTCTTTACAATGATTGTTTACAGTTACAGAGATGCAAGCACACAGCGAAGCTGGACGCGATACGAGAGAAGTTGAGAGAGGGGCCCGGGCTGTCCGATTTCATAGCTGAAGACGGACCGAAGGACTGGGACGAGTATGAAGGGAAACTAAAACGAGAGAAGGGCGAACAGGAACGCTTGAGATTACCACCCTGGTTAAAGACTTCCATACCCACAGGTACATTAACGAGGTTATAACCCTGGCGCCGCAGCCGAATGGGCGTATAACAGCACTATACACATGCGGAAACCGCAGCAGTGTGGTACCAGCCTAAATCAATAACATTTTTCCCTTAGGAAAAATATAGTTGTGTATAGTATAGGAGTGTGTCTACTTAAAATAAAC
Source organism: Pammene aurita (assembly GCA_947086415.1). Lineage (NCBI taxonomy): Eukaryota > Metazoa > Arthropoda > Insecta > Lepidoptera > Tortricidae > Pammene > Pammene aurita. The sequence continues at coordinate 13,840,134 of OX352292.1, read as the reverse complement.
AAATCAAAATATTTATTAAGATAATTTGATTTGTTCTTCAGTTTCACAATATGCTTCCAATACATAGACAAAATTTTGTAATTACAGAGTAGCTTTTGGAGTTAATACATGATTGTGTTCAAGTTTAACCAACATTTAGTTAATATTAAAGATAATATAAGACATTAAAATCCAAGTCAAAATAACAATTAGTTCATCAATAGATGTAAAGATTTAGCAAATATTACTTTGCTACTTATTAGGCATGTTCACACCTGATGCACTGCCTTTCGATGAAATCGCCGCGCGATGCAACTTGGCTAGTGTGGACATGCCTCTCCTGAAGAGTGAAGAGCGCCGTGAGTGCAGTTGCCTCCGCCGAGGCACATCCAAACTACCTGAGCTGCCTCGGTAATTGCCTCGCGAGGCGGTGTGTCAGGTATTGACACGCCTACGCCTATTGCTGTTTATCCTTAATGTCTGTAATTAGTCATCATCAGAAATTTAGGCCACCTAATCTTATCAGGTATCTAATGATGTTTGCATATACCCAATGTAAAATAATTTGGTACACTCATTATTTCAGGGTCAAAGTTCAATGAAGTGAAGGAACAACTGCGCAGCCTGAAGCTGAGCACGGTGTGCGAGGAAGCCCGCTGTCCAAACATCGGGGAATGTTGGAGCGGAGGAAAGCAGGGCATGTCCACTGCAACAATAATGGTAATTCAATAGTTTTATAACTATTATTATTGACACTTTACAGTGCCGTAACCATAGTTGTAGCTAAGATATTTAGGGCAGTGTTTGGCCAATTTCAAGGTTTATTTTATTGTCATAGTTGATGGTAGTTTCGTTAGTTAGAGAATTGCCCCATGATGCCTCCTCCTATAGCAACGGCCCGGATACTTTAGATCCTCTACCACAAATACATTATCTTAGCAATTCTCTCACTATATTTCTATAATTAAAACACAGTTTCATTCAAACCTGTAGTTGTGTCATGTAGCTTATAGATATTCATTTTATTTGACAGCTGATGGGCGACACGTGTACCCGCGGCTGCATGTTCTGCTCTGTGAAAACGTCCCGCGCGCCGCCACCGCTGGACCCGCAGGAGCCACGCAACACGGCTGCAGCGATCGCACAGTGGGGCCTCGGCTACATCGTGCTCACGTCCGTCGACAGAGATGGTACAGATGTAGACGTGTAATTAATCTCTTAGCTGATGGGCGACAGCGACACGTGTACCCCTGAAGACATGTTATGCTCAGCTGATGCGTGACACGTGTACCCACACGGCCGCAGCGATCGGCCGTAGATCCAACTTCGAGAAAGAGGTCAATCGACGAATCCGACTCGGTTGGGCAGCGTTCGGGAAGCTACGGCACATCTTTTTGTCCAATATTCCGCAGTGTCTCAAGACGAAAGTCTTTGACCAGTGTGTGTTGCCAGTGATGACATATGGAACTGAAACGTGGTCGCTTACAATGGGCCTCATAAGAAGGCTCAAAGTCACCTAAAGGGCAATGGAGAGGGCTATGGTTGGAGTCTCTCTGCGTGATCGCATCAGAAATGAGGCTATCCGCAGCAGAACCAAAGTAACCGATATAGCCCTCCGAATCGCTGAACTAAAGCAGGCAGTGGGCGGGGCACATTGCTCGTAGAACCGATGGCCGTTGGGGCGGAAAGGTTCTCGAGTGGCGACCACGAACCGGAAGGCGCAGCGTGGGTAGACCCCCCGCAAGGGGGACTGATGACCTGGTGAAGGTCGCGGGAGTCCGCTGGATGCGGGTGGCGCAGGACCGGTCATTGTGGCACTCTTTGGGGGAGGCCTATGTTCAGCAGTGGACGTCTTTCGGCTGATATGATGATGATGATGATGATGACTGCATAGTGGACGGCGGGGATATCGCTCGGAGCGATTTTTTTCGTGGCCCTCGGGTCTCCATTCTAACTATTCATTTTATAATAGACATTAGGCGTAGGAGGGACCTAATTTAGAAGACCCAATAGGTAAACCACTTTTGTTGACATAGCTTAAAGCAAAGATAATTGAGTATGAATAGAGGAGTAAAAAAATTTTGAAAATCGGTTCACGATTTTCGGAGATATTGAGTAACATACATACAAAAAAAAAATTCAGTCGAATTGAGAACCTCCTCTTTTTTTGAAGTCGGTTAAGAAATAGCAGTGTAAGAAATAATCGGGCTCCAATTTTGATAGCTAGATGGCGCTTCTAAGTCATATATTTCGCAGTAACTGAATTGTCAAACGTTAACTTTTGACAACCAGAGTTACCGCATAATGTATGGGGCCGTACAGCGCCATCTAGTAAAACTATCATGGAGTACACTTATTTCTTACACTGTGCTTCTCTATTATACTCAACGAGGGTTTCCGCGATCGAGTTATCACTAGATGGCAGCACCGTGACGAGAGGTATTTTTGACAGCAGCTGTCAAAATCCACCAATAAAAAAAAAAAGATTAAACATGATTGGTGGGTTATGACAGCTAGACCTCTCGCCACGGTGCTGCCATCTATTGAAAAACTCAATCGCGTAAACTCTCATTCCCTTTGCTTGAAGTGACGCTGGACTAAAGTAGCATCACGTTACTCGTCGAGCGGACGGTTCTGAGCCTTAAATAGTTCAGCATAAACCAACCTGGAACTGAATACCTACTTGTTGTAAAATGTAGTTTACCAATTTTTTGCGAATCTGATTTACTTTATGGTTTTACAGATTTGTCGGATGGAGGATCTGCTCACTTTGCAGAAACGGTTAGAGAAATAAAAGGACAGTAAGTATGTAATTTAAAAAAATATCTTTCTATCATCAACATCAGGGATCAGGGTCATTTGTTTCAATGAGGGTTCCCGCGATCGAGCTTTTCACCAGATTGCAGCACCGCCAAAATATATGTTTTTTATTTTTATATATTTCTTTTACTCCTCGCCGGTTATAGCGAGGTGAATTCTGCCAATGTCGAGGTGTATACTTTGATTTTATAAACTTCATTATATAAATACAAGCAACGTTGTTCGGTTGAGGCCTTGCTGATTGTAAGGAGATAGCCTCCCTACAAACACGTGGGTGGCCGAGACCCCGAATAACCGTTTGTTTAATTAAGGGGTGGTTACTCGCGTTTTGAGACTAATTTTTCATTAGCTGCACTTGCAACTTGTTCGTTAGGTCTCCGCACAATAAGCTATCAATATTACACACTGAACTACGTAAATGAGCAAAAACAAAGAACTACTCTAAAGACGTCAGCCATCTTGAGCTCAAACGGAAATCAAAATATATGATTAAACATGATTGGTGGATTATGACGGCCAGACCTCCACGGTGCTGCCATCTAGTGAGAAACTCGATCGCGGAAACACTCATCGTTATCAAGGACCTTTGTTCCAAAAAACTTATGACTACTAGCTGTGCAAATGCCGGCTACATATTCAATTAAAGATAGTTCGTTTAATTAATCAATATTTCGCATTGATTTATTATGTATTCTACTAGATGTGACATCTAGAACAAATTTTGTGCGCCATGTTTGGCGGTTGACAGCTATGACAGAATCAAAGAGTAGTATAGACTTTGTGATTTTCACTACAACTTTTGGGACAAAAAAATTCTTAGGGATGTCATCTCCTGTTACTCAATGATATTTCGCAAGAAACTGCCTTATTTGCCTTCTCAAAAATATCTTACTTATGCCAACTATCTTCACTACATAGTATAAAACAAAGTCGCTTTCCGCTGTTTGTCCCTATGTATGCTTAGATCTTTAAAACTAAGCAACGGATTTTGATGCGGTTTTTTTTTAATAGATAGAGTGATTCAAGAAAAAGGTTTATTATATAATACATGCATAATATTGATGATTTTAGAGTTTTCTAATGTGATGTCGTAAATAAACCCATTTTTGCGCTTACATTGCAAACGCTGGCCGAGTCCTAAGCAGGGACCGGAACCGGTAACCAATAAAGGGGTATTAAGGTTGGGTATTTGATAGAGTTGTTTTTAAAAACCCTATCAATTCGGTAAGCGTATAGGTTGACTTACCCGAACGAAAAGCTAACCATATCAATACAGTTAATTTGGGTAAGTGGTTACAACCCAGCATATGGTTTCCCTATCAGATAGGGTTTTTCAAATGCGTTTAAGCTATTTTAAACTCTGTGACCACTTGGCTTATTTATTATTCGAGCACCCTACGAGCTAAGCGCTGCCGGTACTCGTATGGCGGCACGAGCGAGCCTACAGACAAACAAGAATCTTTTTGCGTATGTTTTCGTACTTACGCCTTTGATCTAGACGCTATTATTGCTTGTTAGTGCGCTAAAAGGTCGTTGTGTGGTGCCGGTGTTTTTGTTTTTGCCATTCGAACGTGACCGCTCGTGTCGATTGAATCTTAGACCCAGGCTTATAGGAACCAAAATCAAATGCATATGTATTGTGAAGTGTTAAAATATATAATTTTGTGTTATTCTAGTTATAGGTAGTACTTTGTTTCAATGGCTCCAGCAAAATGTGACGCCGTTCACCGATACTTCTAGTACAATGAAACGATCAATATCAGTCAGTGTTGGACACTCAAGAATAAAATCATTATTCGAAAAAAATATCGTAAGAATAAACTTATGTTGATTGTATTCCCGTTAAAATGATTCAAAATAATTTCGTCGGGACTAATTCATATGCGAGAAAATGTAATAAAAATAATTGATTCTTAACAGAATTGTTTAATCATGCTTTTTATTTTAAATAATGTTCCGCGTATAAGAATGTAATCTGGGTTTTTTGGTGTAAGAAAACATCGTGTGGAAACTGGACCTAATCCCAATAAGGCGTAGTTTCCCTTATGCCCAGCAAAAGTTATATCTGTTTCAAAATCCAAGGTAGGCAGATATACTCTTTTCACTTCTCATGCTCGTAAAGTTCGACTTTAAATCGTGCGTGGACGATATAAAATCGCATTTTAAGCTTTAGGGCATAAAGTAAAATTAAGACCAAGAATGTGTCTCAACAGCCAAACACAGTCAAAATATATTGCACAATTTAATTGAGCAGTAAAAGTTCGAAGAATACTGAAACTTGTTATTTTATTATATTCTTGGTATAATTATTTGAATTGTGTGTTTTCTATAATTAAATAAATAAAATAGGAGTTGATAATAGTTTGGAAATGCCCCGAAATGTTTTGATGACTTGGAAGAAAATTTCTAAATTCACATGTTGGAAATTAAACAATATATAAAAAAATTAATTGGTGGGAACCATATTTGTTTTCATTGTAATATTTTTGTTACAACTTGAAATTGTTTTACGATTACCGATAAATAATTTCCTCGCAATTGAAGTGAAAATTAGAGTGTAACCCTCGTCCATAAAACCCATTTTACACTCGACTCATCGTCGCTCGCAAGCGCGCTCGGATGGATAAACACCTCGCGTAAAATCGTACGTTTTATGCACTTGTTGTAACAATCTACTAATATAATATAATTATAATATAATAAAAATAAAATAATAATGAAATACAAAAACAACAACAACCCAACAACACAACAAGTTACCCGTCGATGCTTTAAATTTATCATTTCCCGCTCTTAAGAAATATTTGAAAAAAAGTTTAATGTCAAAGGGTTATTACAGGGTCGAGGACTATATGACGGACAAAGATGCATGGCCCAAACCAGAAACTACTACAAAATCATCTAACATTTAGAGGACACAGTTCAGATAGGAAAGCATATGAAACGTTTTGTGAAGCAATCAGATTTGGATTTTATTATTATTATTTTATTTTAATTAAACTACGTACATTGTATGTCTCTCAAGCTGTTTTAATATGCCTTCTTATAGAACTACGCATTATTGTGTATCTTTAAGATATAATATTACTGTATTACTGTTTCGAAAAAATAAGTCCCGCCGAGTTTCTTGCCGGTCTTCAAAATAATACTTCTCGGGTCAGAACCGGTGGTAGGGTTAGAACCGGTGGTAGTTTTTTTTTCTCTCTGACGTTCATAAGTGCATTGTAATGTGCCTAAATTGAAGAATAAATATCATTTATCTTTTTTTTATCTTAATAAAAATGAAAATAAAAATGAAAATAAAATGAAAATAAAATAAAATAGTATGTTATTCAATCAAATACAAATACTGAAAACATTGAAAAAATAATCAACCCAGCAGGACTTGAACCTCGCATCGATTGATTTGTATTTGATTGAATAACATACTATTGTATGAGTGGAATGCCCCACTTTAAAAAATATGTAAAATAATTATGAGTTGATAGCAGCGCCATCTATTATTTCCGTTGTGACACTTGTAAAAGGGTCGGCGGGAAGGGTATCTAACTCTAGTAGTTAGCACCTAGATGTCGCTTACGGCTGCTATAAAGTCGATGTAAAAATAAATGCAAAAAGATGATTGAAGGCATTGAGAATTTCGTCAACTCAGTAACTGAACCCATAGCTTAATTGGTAAAGCGATCGAGCCCCGGTAAGGCGTATCGATGCGAGGTTCAAGTCCTGCTGGGTTGATTATTTTTTCAATGTTTTCAGTATTTGTATTTGATTGAATAACATACTATTGTATGAGTGGAATGCCCCACTTTAAAAAATATGTAAAATAATTATAAAATAAAATGAAAATAAAATGAAAGTAAAATGAAAATAAAATGAAAATAAAATGAAAATAAAATGAAAATAAAGTGAAAATAAAATGAAAATAAAATGAAAATAAAATGAAAATAAAATGAAAATAAAATGAAAATAAAATGAAAATAAAATGAAAATAAAATGAAAATAAAATGAAAATAAAATGAAAATAAAATGAAAATAAAATGAAAATAAAATGAAAATAAAATGAAAATAAAATGAAAATAAAATGAAAATGGCACGGCAGTAAAGGCTGGCTCGGCTGCCAATTCGGCCGAGCTCCTTAAGCGGCGCAAGTATGCAACCATAAATAGCGGTTGCATATTTGAGCCGTTTGGGGTTGAGACCCTAGGACCCTGGGGGGAAAGTGCCCACAGGGTCTTTAAAGAATGTAGCCGCAGGTTAGTCGAGTTAACGCGTGACCGGAGGGCTGGGTCATACCTTGCACAGCGGATCAGCATTGCGATCCAAAGGGGCAATGCTGCCAGCCTTCTGGGCACGCTGCCAATAGACAGCGATTTGGGGCAAATTTTCTATTTATAGTTTATCTTTAAGTTTATTTTTTAATTTTTAGCATTTAATTTTTATTTTGGGTCTAGTTTTATTGTTTATTGTAATGTTATCTGTTTCTGTGAATAAATATTGACACGTCTCGTAATAAAGATTTTATAAATGAAAATAAAATGAAAATAAAATGATAATAAAATGAAAATAAAATGATAATAAAATGAATATAAAATGAAAAAAAAAAAATATATATATATATATAATAAATAAAAAAAAGGTGAATTTGAGTAACCCGACAGATTTTAACCATACATTCCTGATAATTGACTGCTAAATAACTGACTGAGACTAAAATGTCGTATAAACTTTTCTGGAATTAGCCTAGTTTCAGAGTTCTTCTTCTTTGTCGTTACACTCTTTACAGAGTGGTCGTGGCCAAAATGTACTTATTTTTTTTAAACGACAGTTTTACCAATAACATTTGTTTTTATGTTCAAAAGCATTTTAATAATCCAAAAAAAGAATAAAAAATTTTTTTGGTGAAATCGACCTAAATTCATATAATATTTATTACTCCTTATGACCTCAGGAATTTATGGTTGAAATCTGTCGGGTTACTCAGATTCACCGTGTATAATAATAATAATAAAGAAACCAGTCCATCTTGAATTTTAAAACAGGTATAATTTATACACCCCTAATAATTAACCGAAAATAGCTACCATGACAATTTTTCAGTAAAAAGTATATAACCGCCATCTTAGATTATAAAACAGAATTTATTTTCGAAATCTACATCCCCTAATTATAAATATTATTTGAAACAGGGTATTTACCTCGCACCCGAAATATCGGATGCCCATTAACGCTAATATACATGGTAAATACCCCGTTTCAAATAATATTTATAATGTGAATGTCCATGTGAGTTTAAAATCGTATATCCCATAATTAGCTGAAAAGGACTACCAATTCCTATGCCAATTCATGGGATTAGGTTGCCAAGCGGACCACAGGCTCAACTGAGTCGTGGCAAAAGCCGGGACAAACGCTAGGAGGATGAATGTATTGGTTTGTGTCAAATCGATTTGAATATGAATAAAAATTGTGTTTTTATTCTTTTTCAAAATAATTATTGCCCAACTCATCTCGTGCGAACTATGCAAAAAAAAACTGAAGGTAAGACACATTTCTTTAACAGAAATTATTTAATTTAAAGTTGTGTACGCGAGCAGAGGACTGGACTGTGTGCGACTTTTCCAGAATGAATAAACGACAGCAAATCTTATATTCACTCAATTTGTTCCGCCGCCACCTCTCCTGTTCCATTTCAAATGAGAAAGATAGAACCGCCTGCCTGCGTGGAAAAGAGACAGGAAAAGGGTAGCCCTATGATAGGGTAAGCGGTAAATATTAAGGCTATCTTAACCCCATTCGACTCGGAAACCACATTGAAAAGGGTTAAGCCTATTCAAAATGATTTCCATATCGATAGGGTAACCCAATGATAGGGTAACCCTATCATTAGGGTAAGACTTTAATAGGGTTACCCTATCGAAACGATTAATCAAATGAAGGGGTTTTCCGGTCCCTGGTCCTAAGAGATAGATCAAAATAATGTACTACAGTATTGTACATCTTAAAAAGGTCTACAAAAATATCCGCGATGGTGTATGTCTATCTCTTAGGGATAACCCACAATAACCATTTTTTATCCCGTGCGAAGCCGGGCCGGGTCGCTATTACAAAAATAAAACACAAAACAACTTAATATATAAACTAAAAATCTCACTTCCAGTTAACCTTTTTTACAGGAGCAAGGAGATTCTAGTGGAATGCTTAGTACCAGACTTCCGAGGGAATCGCGACTGTATAGGAACTATAGCCAACAGTGGCTTGGACGTGTTCGCGCACAACATTGAGACGGTGGAGCGCCTCACGCCTTTCGTTCGGGACCGGAGGGCTGGGTGAGATTTGAAATAGAAATGTATTCAGTAAAACCCACATTACAAAACATAAATAATTTTAAACAAAAAGGAACCAACTTCACTGTCTCCACCTTTCCAAAAGTAAATGCTCGAGCTACTGTAAAAAATACTCAAATCACTATAGGTGTGCCTATAATAGTTTTTTTATTTTATTTATTGCTCAGTAATAAAAATACTTAAAACTACTACAAAACTTCACCGAACTGCGAAACAGTTTGTTGGCGAATGGAATACACATGGAATACACCCATTGTACATATATTTCCTTACATTATCTAACTTAACTACTACTTACATCCAAGCACTATGAAAACGGGTCACTTTGTATGGACACTTCCTTAGGTACTAAGTAACGCGTCTTCACTGCAGATACCTACATACATATTGAGTTAAATTTAATATACTTGTGTACGGGAGTTGAAGAGTTCCCTCGATTTCTCCAGGATCCTATTATCAGACCCTGACCTAGTTACAATGGGACCAACTGTGAAGAACTCTACTCTTTCAAAAAAAAAAAAGAATTTTCCGAATCGGTCCAGCCGTCTTCGAATAATCGGTGAACATACATAAAAAAAACCGGCCAAGAGCGTGTCGGGCCACGCTCAGTGTAGGGTTCCGTGGTTTTCCGTCCGTCACAGTAAGTGTCCCCACTTAAGAGTTAAAATAACACCGCCATGTAGGATATGATATGAGCGTTCCACGTACAGCGACATCTATCGGCAAATTAAGTCAACTATTGCGCGCGAGCTTAAAGTATGGAAGATGATTTTTATGGGATAATTCTTTATTGCGTGAACCGATTTTCACAGTTTTTACTTTATTTGAAAGCACGTCATTTCATTGTGATTTTGTAGAAATTACAGGTACAATAAACACCTGCCTATACGGTTAAATTACAAACTTAGTTCAGAAATTATTTTGTAATTTTTTTTCAAAAACTATTCAACCTATCAAGTTCAAAATAATTTTCCTAGAAAGTTTTTATAAAGTTCTACTTTTGAGATTTTTTTCATATTTTTAAAACATATGGTTCAAAAATTCAATTTTCAATTTTATAATTGAAAGAAAAATGGAAAAATTCACCGCGTCGAGCAAGATTCGAACTTGCGACCTTTCGGAACACCGGTCCGACCGCTCTGACCAACTGAGCCATCGACGCTTACTCAACCGCGGCGAATCTTTCCATCAGTTCCTTCATTGCTTACGTCAGAGGGTGACGTGTAGCGACATCTACCCTAAGTGTATGTACACGTTAACGGCATCGAAGTTCCAAGTCATATTGGAATAACATCGATAACAATGCGCTAACCCATACTGAATTAATTTTGTATTAAGCAGAAACGTCTGCAAGCGAAATTTCAATTTTATAATTGAAAGAAAAATGGAAAAATTCACCGCGTCGAGCAAGATTCGAACTTGCGACCTTTCGGAACACCGGTCCGACCGCTCTGACCAACTGAGCCATCGACGCTTACTCAACCGCGGCGAATCTTTCCATCAGTTCCTTCATTGCTTACGTCAGAGGGTGACGTGTAGCGACATCTACCGTAAGTGTATGTACACGTTAACGGCATCGAAGTTCCAAGTCATATTGGAATAACATCGATAACAATGCGCTAACCCATACTGAATTAATTTTGTATTAAGCAGAAACGTCTGCAAGCGAAATTTCAATTTTATAATTGAAAGAAAAATGGAAAAATTCACCGCGTCGAGCAAGATTCGAACTTGCGACCTTTCGGAACACCGGTCCGACCGCTCTGACCAACTGAGCCATCGACGCTTACTCGACCGCGGCGAATCTTTCCATCAGTTCCTTCATTGCTTACGTCAGAGGGTGACGTGTACAATGAAGGAACTGATGGAAAGATTCGCCGCGGTTGAGTAAGCGTCGATGGCTCAGTTGGTCAGAGCGGTCGGACCGGTGTTCCGAAAGGTCGCAAGTTCGAATCTTGCTCGACGCGGTGAATTTTTCCATTTTTCTTTCAATTATAAAATTGAAATTTCGCTTGCAGACGTTTCTGCTTAATACAAAATTAATTCAGTATGGGTTAGCGCATTGTTATCGATGTTATTCCAATATGACTTGGAACTTCGATGCCGTTAACGTGTACATTGTATTGTATTGTAGTACGGGCAGGTTTCCACAACTCGACGTCTAGCGCCTATTTTGCGTAAAGGGAGGGCGGCTAGTCCAGCCAGCCCAGCTCCTCGAGGAATCCTATCAAACCTTTGATGTTGAGTAGGACCTCGGGGAGATCACCTGGGGTTCCAAGGTGTTTTGCCCTGTACGGGGCCACTCCGTTGCACTCCAGCACCACGTGAGAGGCTGTTTCTTCTGTCTCCATGCACCCACGGCACAGGGGACTGTCTGTAACACCTAAGTTAAAGAGATGTTTGTTAAATGGTCCATGACCTGTTATCACACTGGTTACCATCCTTAAACGGATTTTGCCGAGACGGAGAAGTGTTTTGGTGAGTCTGTCGTTAATACTAGGCATGGCTTGTTTAGCCTGTCTGCATTCCTCATGACTTTGCCAATGTGTTATGTGCAGTCTCCCGGTTCGTTCCAGCAGCGTCGAGCGTACCTTGCTGAAGGGCGTCAAAAGAATAGGCTCCGGGCCAATTGACCCAGCACCCGACCCCTGCCTGGCCAGCTCATCCGCTGCGTCATTCCCCCGGGATCCGCTGTGACCTTTGATCCATTGAAGGACAATATTGTTATGTTGACCTACCTCCATTAGTCGTTCATGGCACTCGTGTATAAGTCCAGATGTAATGATGTGACTTCCTAGAGCCATCAGTACTGCCCTACTGTCAGAGAGTATACGGATGGAGGCTCCTGTTACTTTCCTTGCAGTGATAGCGGCAGCCGCATTGATGATGCCCATGCACTCAGCTTGAAATACTGAGTTGTGAGCGCCCAGCGGTGTGACTATAGACATGTTCAGGTCTTCAGAAAATGTTCCGCAACCTGACCCCACGTCTGTTTTAGATCCATCAGTGAAGATTCTCAATTCCCGGAGGTTGAGTCCTTCCTGATTGTCGTCCTCATGTAATTGTATTTTGTACCTTTTATCGAAGATAGCACGTTTTTGAATCCGATCCGTGCCTGCCCTTAGCACTGGAAGTTCTTCGTATACCCTCTCCAGGCATATTGTGTGCAGAGTGTTCAAATTAGACCATACGTTGAGGGTTCGCAACCTTACCGCTGACAGGGCAGCCTCCTGCTGTATGTGGAGGTGAAGCGGTGGAAGGTTTAGCATGACTTCCAAGGCTGCGGTCGGAGTGCTCCTCCAGCAACCTGTGGTAGCCACACATGCAAGCCTCTGTAGTTTCTGCAACTTGTTTCGTACGGTGGCGAGGTTCGTTCTTGGCCACCAGACCAGCGCCCCGTAGCAGAATAGAGGCCGGATTATCGTCTTGTAGAGCCAGAGAGTGATTTTTGGGTCGAGCCCCCACTTGTTACCAATCATCCTTCTGCACTGCCAGAAGACGACTTCGGCCTTGTTTATGCGTTTGTTTATGTGGTTGGTCCAATGGAGTCTACTGTCAAGAGTGAGTCCTAAGTACTTTACCTCATTGGTCAGATGTAACTCAGTTTGGAACAGTTTTGGTTTGGTAAAGCTGCCAAGTGCCCTTTTGTTGGTGAACATTACCATTTCTGTCTTGGTGGGGTTTACTGATAGGTCGAATTCCTTGCACCAGCGCTCCACGATTCTGAGAGCTGCTTGGGTGAGGTCACAGACCGTACTGGCGAATTTACCTGATATTAATATCGCCAGATCATCAGCATAGCCTATTGTGTAAAGGTGTTCCTTGTTTAGTTTGGTTATAAGGTTGTTAACTACTAGGTTCCATAACAACGGTGATAGGACTCCCCCTTGTGGGCATCCTCGCACCGCCGCTACGGCCTGCGGCACACCTGCATACCTTATAGTCCTTTTGTTGAGCATGTTCATGATCCACTTGGTCAGTCCGGGTTCCGTGCCGTGATTAGTTAAGGCATTCCCTATACTGGCGAAGTGGGTCTTATCGAAAGCGCCTTCAATGTCAATAAACGTGCCGAGGCACATTTCTTTGTCACCGATGGCCTTCTTGATCTGGCTGACGACCATGTGAAGAGCCGATTCTGTAGATTTACCTGAGCTGTACGCGTGTTGGTTGTCGTGCATCGGTATGTTCTTGAGCGTTAGATCCCGTAGGTCCCTGTCGCACAGTTTTTCCAGTGTCTTCAACAGGAATGATGTGAGACTGATGGGTCTATAGGATTTTGCATCTGTATAGTCACTCTTATCTGGTTTAGGTATGAATATCACGTTCACATCCCTCCATAGCCTGGGCACGTAGCCCCAGGTCAGACAGGCCTTCATGATCTCGATCAGTGTTTCCAGGATCAGTCCTAGGCCCCATTGTAACAGACCAGGGAAGATCCCGTCCGGGCCAGCCGCCTTGAAGGGATGGAAACTGTCGATGGCCCAGCTGAGCTTTTCAGCCGTGACGATTCTGTTCGCCATTTGCCTGTTATCGTCTGTAGTGTTATAGACCTCCTCGTCCTGCCGTTCCTGATCTGTGAGACTTACACATCCAGGGAAGTGAGTTACTAACAGGAGGTGTTGAGTCTCTGCAGAGGAGGTTGTGTATGTGCCATCGGGTTTCCGCAGCGATCCCAGTTGAGTCATGGATTTGGGGGGTAGTGCTTTCCTTACCCGATTTGCGTGATCTAGTGTTTCGATGCTGCTGCAGAAGTTCTTCCATGACAGAGACCTCCAATACCGCAGTCGTTTTTTGTACTTGGCTTTGGCTTCATAGTATTTGTCCCAGTCCGCCTCGGCCGTGGTGTTCATTGCCCTATTAAAGAGTCTTCTGGTTTTGCTCCTGAGCCTCTCCAGTTCTGGACCCCACCACTGATGACCTGCCATGGCAGTTTTCGATGGTGGGTTCAGGGGGCAAGCCATATGGTAGTAGGGTAGCTGTCTAGTAGGGTGTCAGTTAGGGTGTTTACCTGTATTTCTATCTGCGCTGGTCCCCGAATGTCATCCTTAGGTGGGAGTCTTTCTAGACCCTTACCCAAGGTCTTCCTGAAGACGTTCCGATCTGTTTTCCTAGGATTCCTTCGGGGGGCTGGTGTATCGAATGATGCTTGTAGATTGAAGCGAATCCATCTGTGGTCTGAGCAGGAGGCCTCGCGTGAGACGTGCCATCCCACAACTAGATCACTTACATTCTCTGAGGACAGAGTCAGGTCTATAATCGTACTGCACCTTCTGTTTACAAATGTTGGTTCCGCACCTACATTTAGGATGTTCAAGTTAGTTGTAACAAGGTATTCCACTAGTGTCTTACCTCTGTTGTTGCTGGTCTTCATCCTCCACAGAGGATGGTGTGCGTTGGAGTCGGCCCCGATGATGATCGCGAGGCCCTCTCTTTCGCAGTGGTTGACCAGCAGTTGTAGTTCCAGTGGTGGCGGCTCGTCTTCCTCGTGCATTTAAGCCGAGGCAAGGACTAGCTCTCGGCAGCCTGTGGTCATAGGAACTTGTAGTTTAATTGCACACAAATCTCTAGAGCAGAATTCAGTGAGCGGTTGTGATATTATGTTTTTGGTAGTTAAGATACACGCTCGAGGGTTTGCGTGTGTTGTAGAATAATAGAGCTTACCTCTTATATTACAGAGTCCTCTTATGTTCCCGTCGCCCACCCATGGTTCTTGTAGGAGGGCAACGGCTGTTGGTAGGCCCTCCAGACAGCGCCTCAGTTGGGCCGTGGCGGTCACGCTGTGCTGGAGGTTAGCCTGTATGACGCTAGTCGGCGTCACTGTCGATGTTGGTTGGGTAGCCATCAGAGACGTGCCCTCCCTCCTCGACCAGATTAAGCCCTGTCTCCATCCATCCCGATAGCTCCTCGCCCTCGGAGACTGCTCCGGCTGGTCCCTCACCAATGCCGAGGAGCTCTTCCTCCGAGAGTTCGGGTATGATCGGTCTGGATGTCGACGGGGTGGCCGACTCCTCGACTGACGCTGGAGGGCAACCTTCGTGGCTGCCCTCGGCCTGTTTGGGGACTATAGCCCCTGTGACCTTGAGTGTGGACTCCTCCTGGAGGGTGGGGGGCTGGTTGATGTATTTGCCCCCAGGACCTCTGAACTTGAGGTAGACTTGGCCTACCCCACAGTTCATGGTTCTGCCCCTCTCCATGAAGGCGGACACAAGGTCCTCAGGAATGGTGAAGGTGGCGAACCATCCCTGATCCTGGCGCATGATTGCCGTGATGGCCCATGTACCGACCTTGGCCCACTCGTTTTGGTACTTTAGTCCATCAGCTGCCTGACGGACGTTTTCCCATGACGAGTTGTCCACATTCGGGATGAATAGCCCGCACCTAATTCTCCTCACCATCTCCGACTGGCGTACTGCCATGAGGGAGACATCTGGTAAGGATAGGGCCTTCACACACCGCTGAGACCAGGCAGCCGAGTGTTCGTCTTGTGCAAAGACCCTCAGCTGCCCCTCTGCGTAGATTGGTCGGCCCTTGAATTTCGGTGGCGTAGCTCCCGGAGTGTTCTTCCGCGCCTCCTCCACTATTGCGGTATGTAGACCGCGGAGGATCGCGTTAGATTGCTCGGCGGTTATCTTACCTGACTTCTCGTCGGTGATGACGATCGTCAGGTCAGACGATACCGCCTGAGAGTATGTTACACCCGTTTGGCTCGGGCTCACCAGCCGCTGCTTTTTGAGTTCTCCTTGCGGGGAGAAGGACTCATCCCGTGTCCTCTTTGCAACTGCTCGTGCGCTCTTGCCTGGGTTATGTTTGGTGGACTTTGCGGCCTTCCCAGCAGAGGTACTGGCCGACGTGCCAGCCTGACGGGGAAGGGTGGGACCCCTCCCCATCGGCGGACGCCTACCAACAGCCGACTGCTGCGTCGGCGCCGGCTTGGGCAGAGGCTCCGAAGAAGCCTGAGCATCCTCGCCGGTTGCAGAGTTGTCTGCCGACAGCTGCTCCCGCAATAAGCGGGCCGCGCGCCGTTGGTTCTTGTTCTTTTTCTTCTTCTTTTCCACCCCTCCTTGACGTTTAACAGGGGGGGCGGGTTGGAAGAGGAAGAGGAAGCCTTCGCTGGCCTGGCTGGGTGAGGCTTCCCAGTGTTGGGTCGCCTCTTTTTGGACCTGTAGTCCACTTCCTGCCAGTCCGCAAAGGGGTCTAGACCGGTCTGCTCACCTGATGGTTTGGCGGGCGGACCACCCCGGGAAGTACTGGGTTGGGGTTGTCTGACCGTTGTTGTTTTAGGGGTCTGGTCCTTGAAGTTAATCAGGTTGGTACCATTGCCCTGTGGACATACACTTACGGTAGATGTCGCTACACGTCACCCTCTGACGTAAGCAATGAAGGAACTGATAGAAAGATTCGCCGCGGTTGAGTAAGCGTCGATGGCTCAGTTGGTCAGAGCGGTCGGACCGGTGTTCCGAAAGGTCGCAAGTTCGAATCTTGCTCGACGCGTTGAATTTTTCCATTTTTCTTTCAATTATAAAATTGAAATTTCGCTTGCAGACGTTTCTGCTTAATACAAAATTAATTGAGTATGGGTTAGCGCATTGTTATCGATGTTATTCCAATATGACTTGGAATTTCGATGCCGTTAACGTGTACACACACTTACGGTAGATGTCGCTACACGTCACCCTCTGACGTAAGCAATGAAGGAACTGATGGAAAGATTCGCCGCGGTTGAGTAAGCGTCGATGGCTCAGTTGGTCAGAGCGGTCGGACCGGTGTTCCGAAAGGTCGCAAGTTCGAATCTTGCTCGACGCGGTGAATTTTTCCATTTTTCTTTCAATTATAAAATTGAAATTTCGCTTGCAGACGTTTCTGCTTAATACAAAATTAATTATGGTTCAAAAGTTAGAGGGAGGGGGGGACACATTTTTTTTACTTCTGGAGCGATTATTTCCGAAAATATTTATATTATCAAAAAATGATTTTAGTAAACCCCTATTCATTTTTAAATACCTATCCAACAATATATATAATAGGGTTGAAACGAAAAAAAAAAAACACTTCACTTTACGTATAGGGGCGGTACCCTAATAATAGTAGTTTATGTAACTGTTACGTAATAAGGGTCCTTAAAACATGAGTGTGGTTTTATGAAACGAGCCGCAGGTGAGTTACATAATAAGATCACACGAGTGTTTTAAGGCCTAATTACGTACAGTTGCATACACTGCTTTATCTACACTCATATTATTTATTCTAAATGCCGTATTCGGAAACCATAGAATGGCCGCCATTGCACCGCCATGGCCAACCCGATTGTGCCGGCGGTAGGGGAGGCGCGTGTCGGCGGCCGCGGGGGAGCGTGCAGGTATGCATTATGTTATCAAAACTCATAACACATCAATAGTTGAGCATGTAAAGTTAAAATTACGTTACTGCCACAGATAAAAAGCTTAACATAGTAAAATCGGTCGTGGTAATGCTAGCCACGTCCTACCGTTTTCGAACACGTTTTAGAGAACTTACAATATGAGTGTAGATAAAACATTTTTTTCCACTTTTTATTTTACCACTTTGTCGGCGTGATTGATATAAATATTAGTACCAAATTTCAGCTTTCTAGTGCTAACGGTTACTGAGATTATCCGCGGACGGACGGACGGGCAGACATGGCGAAACTATAAGGGTTCCTAGTTGACTACGGAACCCTAAAAACGAGCCAAAAACAAAGATCCCGAATCCCAAGCAAAAACGAATTGATAATATCCTCCTTCGAAATCTTGAAGTTTTATTGCACACTTGTATTTAGCTTGACCCTGTATATACATGCCATCAAAAACATAAAAATGAAAAGAGAGCCAAGTTCTTCGCCTACAAAATAATTGATATCTCTATGGGCAGCAAGTTCTGTGTAGAAAATCCTAAAGTTCCAGTTACAAGAACATGCAACATCCTAAAATAAATTTACACAAAGTAATTAATTCATTTGGGATGTAATTCAACTTCGAGATTTGACAGTTCTGACTGACTGACGCGGCAACAGTGTAATAATTACATTAATGACGAAAGTCACTTAGGCGAATTGATATTTTTGATGTGATTTTGTTTCGAACGAAGCTTATGAAATCGCTCAACCGTTTAACAATAAAACCTTGTCTTAAAAAAAGAAGATTAAATTCCCTAAGGCGGCAACGAACCAATTTCCACACGCTTTGTCGATACCTAAACAAGGACTAGTTGCAATTCATAACCACCTGAGCGAGTCCCCGTTCGAATCACAATAGACTTGAGTCAAAGATAATTAATTGCGATAGGCTTAACCTGAAAACAATGGCCTAAAGTTCTATACGAATTGATGGCCGCATCCGATCAACATGACGAAATTGAAACTACAATGTCCAAGGACAGTGGACTTACGTGGGTACATAGGCATTCAATTTAGCTTTATTCAATACCAATCTCGTCTTGACATCAGTGCGCTAACTAGGTAATGCAACCCCAGTATTTTTTTACTATAAAAATCCCGGGATTTTTCATATAAAATAATTTTAAACAAAAAAGAACCGACTTCACTTAGCATCCACCTTTCCAGAAGCAAATGCTCGAGCTACTGTAAAAAATTTGGTTAAGTTTGGTTAGGTACCCCTTCGAGGTTACAACCTTGCCGTGGTGAAGTGGCTTGCGTGCTCCAATGATTTTTAGGGCTATGCCGGACAGGGCCTCCCAAATCGGACAGGTCTGAGGAGAGGGGCCAGACAAACAACAGCACCCGATGTGCGGCTCCGCGTGTACCTCTGAAACCAGCAAAGGGCACAGTGCGAGACGTCAGGTCCCCTAGAACGGAGTTGAAGCTCAGTTTCACGAGCTACCCTAGGGTGGCTTAGACCACCTGGCGCGATGTTGTGGCTACGGCCACCGACGGGCAACCCGTAACCCGCACTGAGCGGACCGGGGACCTCCCTCACTGAGAGGAGGGTCACGTGGAGTGAACCACTATAAAAAGTCCCCAATACCAAGGTGTGAATGTTGTGCTGATGGGATGCGTGGCTGGGGGGAGCCCAGACACGAACGTCAGGGGGGGGGGATACCCGGGTTGCATTCCCTAGCGCCAACATGTTGTCATGTTGACAACCGCGTCCATCATACGTCCTGTGATATCATCACTGCAAATTTTTGTCCCTTCACTAGCTGTTTATACTATGTATTCCCATCCTGGGTTGTATTATGTGCACGCCGGCGACAGATAGGAATAGGTTCTATCATAGAAATCATTCCCATCAGTCCATCCCATTGCTATACTGTGCGCCATCGAGAGGACAGATAGGAATACACCGTTTATACCAACTAACTTACCATAAAATTTCATACACAGGTACCGTCAGACATTGAAAGTGCTAGAATCAGCAAAAGAACTGAACCCCGATCTTGTCACGAAGACTTCTATCATGCTGGGTCTTGGCGAGACAGACGAGCAAGTGGAGCAAACCATGAGAGGTAAGAGCAGACTCATTATTTCTATAGACTATACTAGCCGCAACCTAACTGCCGACTGAGGCCATAACGCTGTCTTCTTCACTCTTGCTGCGCCCATGTAAGTGTGAAAGAGAATGAAATTTTTATGATCTCAGTCGCCAGCTACTTTTGCGGGTAGTACTCAGGGTACTGTCTCAGCGAATTCATAATGGTTCTTAGTTCCATAGACCATTATGGCGTTTAAGTCCTTTATGCCAATTCCTACCATTTTGAACATATTCTAAAAAACAGAACGACAAAATAAAACCTACGTAACTATAGAACCTGGTCAAACATCAAAGGGTTCATATTTTGGCGTTAAATATGAATAATACGATATTTCGTAATAACCGGTGTTATTTTTATATAAAAGTTTGCCCAGGGATTTATTTCTTATGGTGACACCACACTTCGCCTATGCGGACAAATATTCGTGTTAAAAAAATAAAAAAAATTAATCTGTTTATTTCATTAACAGTTAGATACATTCATACAAAACTTAACTACTAATCTTAAATTAAAAAGTTTTTTCGAGTTAAGGAGTAATCTATTCTATACAATAAGAAAGAGACGCAACACGAATATTTATCCGCATAGGCGAAGTGTGGTGGCAACATAAGACGTAACATCCGATATTTGGTTATATTTGATGTCGTTACAAATGTTTCGACTGTAATTCTTTTTTTGTTTTTGTTTGAAAGGGTATACTTGACATTTGGTCCCATAGTTATCAGGACAGGATCTGATGATGGAATCCTGGAGAAATCGAGGGGACTTTCAAATATTATAGGCACACCTATAGTGATTTCAGTATTTTTTACAGCAGTCGAGCATTTACTTTTGGAAAGGTTCTATGTGAAGTCGGCTCTTTCTGTTTAAAATTATTAATGTGAATTGTACAGTCGCCATCAGATATATCGGAGCTGCTAAGGTGGTCACAAATATCTGATCAACGCCTCTATTGTCAAGGCGATAAAGTGCATGTTCAGATATTTTTGAGTACCTTGGCTGCTGCGATATATTTGATGGCGACTATACATAAACTGTCAAAATTTTTTTAGACCTGCGCTCCGTCGGCGTTGACTGCCTCACTCTCGGCCAATACATGCAGCCTACCAAGCGCCACCTAAAGGTGTTTGAATACGTGACCCCCGCAAAGTTCCAGCACTGGGAACGCAAAGGCAACGAACTAGGGTTCCTGTATACGGCTAGCGGACCTCTTGTCCGTTCATCTTATAGAGCTGGAGAGTTCTTTATTACAAGCCTGCTGAAAGACAGGAAAGCGAAGAGCTTGTGACCAGATGACGAACATCTAGTTAAATGAAACCTAGGTACCCTGTTTTTTGGGATTAGAACAATAACGGTCGTTTTCGCCCATTTAAACGGATTTTTTGAAGTGAAAAAGCGGCGCTGTGCACTTTTTGATGGGGAAAAAATGTTTAACTCGCGACGGGTCACTCGACCGACACATTGAAAATTCGTAAGGCGGACACGTGACCTGATCGAATAAATAATTGTAATAGTTCTGAAGTGTTAAATTTTTAATGTAATATAAATCGTCATGTTTGTGTACGATAGCGCAATAAATGAATATTGTATTTTACCACATAAATGATAGTACTTTTATACTGATAATTAAAGCAATTCGTGCAAAATTATTCCCTAACCATTCCAAAATATCAAAAATGCACAATGTTAATATTCAAGTTTTCACTTCTGCCGGCACTCCCGGAGTGCACTTCGTTGTTTTTTTGTAACGAAATTCCTGGTTCCATTATTAGTGACACGGTTAAATATCATATATCTCAATAAGAGACATATGACGAGTTTTAAAATCATTTTCCTAGAAATCGTACGATTTTTCTTAATTAAAAAAAAACGAAGTACCTATGTTGAAAATGTTGAAACATATACATCACTTAAAATGTTCAGTTCATAATGTTCATAGTTTGTAAAATTTGAGTTAGCATTAGCGGTGCAACTTTTAATCTGAAGTTGCGGGTTCAAATAATGACGTTTTAAAAAACGGTTATATTGAATTAGTGTAGCTCCTTCGTAGGCCCTAACCCACAATTGTACCTTCTTATATTGACATAAAGTTGATTATGTTGAGTTTTTGAGTTTCGACCGACGCCGAAGATTTATCTTAATTTAGCTCTTTATAATTTGACTTTTGCTCACACATTTGTCCTTCATAACAATAACTTGCGTGACGACTGTGAGATTAGATCTGTATTTAACTAGCCACATTAGGTAGAAAATAATAAAACTGTTATTTTTTTGTAGAATTTTAATTAATAATTATACTTTGTTGATTCATACATATTTATATTATTAGTGATTGTTTTGTTAAATTATTGGAAACTTTGTTGTGTATATAATTGTAAATTGTTGTAAAATAAATGTTTTCAATTACCACCCACGTCTTATATGTATATTCCCACACTATTCCTGTCTAGACATGGGTCGTTCACGAGTGAGTGATTTAAATTAACTATATATTTTTATTCAACTCACTGAAGATTTAACTCGCTCAGTAACTCATCTATCAGTGATTACAGTGTTACTTGCTCGCTCTTTCTCACTCATGATACGAATGAGCCGGTCGAGTCAAACGAGTGACACGATGCGATTGAGGCGAGTATGCGAACAGATCCACTGAGCGAAACGAGTGATACATATCTCTGCGAGCGAAATATATGAATCAATCTTTTCAATTCAGTGAAGCGTTTTGCGCATCTCTATTCCTGTCTGAATTTTCTAAACCCATTTGTGATTTGACAGTTCCTGACAAAACACCGATCATGTTTCCAATTACAAGGAGTAGATATTTATATTTGTGTACGTATGTTGTGTATACCGATAATTCCAGGACCCTGATTTGAGTAATTGTTTTTTCCTTGAGAGAAGTCCCTCCACGTTAGATGCAATTCATAAGAATTTGGTCCTAATCTTTGGCCCATTAGGAAATGAGGGAACTGTTCAATATTTAAAGACATATCCAGATCCACGGTGATTTGAAACTTGAAAGCATTTGCTTTAGTACATCACCAATCTGCAGACCTCATGATGAAGACCACAAATGGCACTTAGACGTGAACGCATTTCCTTTATACCAATAAGGCAATATTTCTTTTGTTTTTGGCAATGACTTCGTTTAATATCAACCTTATTTACCATCCAAGCCATCTGAGCAGCCGTATCGTCGTGTCCTGCACATAGCAAACGGCCAGTTTATCCCTGGCCTAATCCAAGCAACATTAAGCCTTAATGACATAATAATAAAAACGTAGCCAGATCGTGGGTTGTTGGTCGGTCTGTACTGTACGCACGAATGAGCACTCGCGGACGAAAAAGCAACCGTTGTGCGAGGAATACTGAAAACGTAACTAATTTAACTGGGTGATGCGTTATAATGTGGATGAGGCATTTGTTGTGTACCTACGGTTTCCCAACTTATCCGCCATTTCAATTTGGCAGACACCCTGTATAATTTTCCTATATGTATGTACCTATTCCTATTATTATTTTTAGATGAATTTGAATAACACATTGGTAGGTAATTCAACTTTTCGTTGTACATACATTTTTAACACTTTTTCGTAATATGCATATTTTAGAATACTTGGCCATTACTTTCATTTGCTGTTTTGTGACAGAGAAAGAGGCTTAATTAGGGTATCAGTCCCGATAACTTAGTTTATTAATAACAACTGTAAATATTCTTAATCACAGTAACTCAGTGGTCCTTGATTGTCTCCCGATTTGTATGAAAATAAAGCGTTTACCACTGCGTTACCATCTTTTTACATCAATCTATGTATATTAATATATGTTGGTTAACAAATTCCTATTATTTGGTTCAGGTGCAATTTGAGAATACAATTTCATACACAAATTCAATGTCTATCATACTTTTTTCGGGCAATTAGTGGTCACGAAAAAGTAGAATGAGAGAACTATTAGGTAGGTATCTATCGTATAAAGCTAAAAATTGGTTTTTAAGTAAGTACCAATGTTTTATAAACCAGTGAGTACTTATACTTATACCGTTTAAAATTAACGTGAAATATTGCATATAATAATTTGTAATGTAGGTACCTAATACCTATTTGTATTCACACATAATTCTAAAATACAGTATTTTTGACATAACCGCATACGCTAAGGGTAGTATAAATCACCTCTTCGTATTAGGGACTTTTTCTTCCCAGCTAGGAGAGAACCAAGTGGCACTTTTCTGTTCTAGGACATTCTTTTTTTTAGTAATCCGTCATTACCAAGTCATTACAAACATTTATTGTTAAATTAATCGATTCATTATAATCAGGAAGCACATATGAAGTTAAAATAATATGATTCAACAATAACATTTATTATTTTCCTCTAAGGTGGTGTCAAAAGCAGTATGTGTCACATGGGAGCAACACTATTTTCACCTTGGGCGTTAACACTACGCTCCAGGAATCTACTTAAGAATCCCTCGCTGCGCTCGGAATGTTATTATAGCCTCCTTCACTTCGTTTGGGATTCAATGCATGCTTCCAACTATCTTTTGTTTTTAAACCGACTTCAACATTTCGAAGGAGGAGGTTCTCAATTCCGCGGAATCTTTGTTTTTGCTTTTTTTGATGTATTTTCACCGATTATTCAGACGGCTGGACGCGATTTGGAAAATTCTTTTTTTGTTTGAAAGGTTGTACTTGACAGTTGGTCCCATTGTCATGAGGTCAGGATCTGATAATGGGATCCTAGAGAAATCGAGGTAATTCTTCAACTATTATAAGCACACCCATACTTAGTGATTTGAGTATTTTTTACAGCAACTGGCATTTGCTCTTGGAAAGGTGGAGCCTAAGTGAAGTCGGTTCTTTTTTAGGGTTTCGTACCCAAAGGGTAAAAACAGGACTCTATTACTAAGTCTCCGCTGTCCGTCTGTCACCAGGCCGTATCTCATGAACCGAGATAGTTAGTTGAAATTTTCAAAAATGATGTATTTCTGTTGCCGCTATAACAACAAATAAGTACTAAAAACAGAATGAAATAAATGTTTAAGGGGGCTCCCATACAACAGACATGATTTTTTTTGCCGTTTTTATAGATAATGGTACGGAACTCTACGTGCGCGAGTCCGACTCGCACTTGGCCGGTTTTTTGTTTTAAATTATTACCGTTGAATTCTACGTCATATCTATGGTTTCGTAGCTCTCGGCATGAATGCACGTGTGGGCATCAAACGGCGTGTTTGTGCGGCGGCGGCTTTTGGGCGGCCGTGCGCGGCACCCTGCCGCTTCTTATACCTACGTACACGGTGGGACTGGGCCCTACGCGAGCAAGTTTTTACGGTAAATTAGACCATGATTGAATCATGTATTGTATCCTTTGCCTGCAGTTTTCTATCGTGTCATTGTTGCTATAAGTTTTCATTAAAGGGTCATTGGAAATAAAGTTACTTATCTACACGGCAGTGTGTCAGCCAAGTTCGCAGAGCAAAGAGGCGAACACACCAGCCGTGGGTATATTTTCACGAACCATTTGGGGCAACTGTTGCCCCCCCCCAATAACTTGAAACCTATTTGACCTTCACACTTCCGAATTTGTGAGTCTTGTAAGGCTATCCTCTAATTACTGAATCCTGAGTTTTAGCTAAAAACCTCGTTCACAATATATTGACCTCCGAAAATCACTATTTTTACCACTGACTCAATCAAAACCTATGACTACTTCCAGGTGACCTAGAAAGTTAAAATTTGGCATCTAGCAGGGCACTGGTGTGTAAACAATAGGAAGAACCTAGAAACATTAAATTTTATATTTCTCATATTATACAGGGTGACATTTGAGACGTGATCAGTTATATGTTTTTCTAACTCAATAAACACCTACCAATTGTTTGCCCTAAATCCTACTAAAATCAGGCATTGTTTTTATTATTTAAATTTTAATTTTTTGTCATTTATTTTTCTTTCAAAAGAGATAATATTAGTGTAAAACAGTTTTATAAGATATTTAAGGTATTTTTTTAAATTAAATTGCATTTTATCCGGAATAAATGACAAAATTGTTATTAACAAAATTGTTATTAATTGTTCCATTTCAAAGAGGTAATTCAATTTACTTATTGAAATATTCTAATAAGTAGTTTCAATATCCCGAAAACCCCGTCAAATGAAAAATAAATTACAAAAACATGTAAAAAAAACATTGTCTGATTTTAGTAAAAGTCGCCGTTTAACTGCTAGTTGTTTATGGAGTTGGAAAAACATGTAACTGATCACGTCTCAGATGTCATCCTGTATATGTACTATGAAAATTAATCGTTGTACTATTAATTAACAGCAGACGACGCTTTGTAAAAGGGTAAATTGGAGAAAGCGTGAAAAGGTTAACGGGGTAAAATATAATCAGTGGTCATAAGGGTAACATGTGAGTAAGATGAAAAAGGTTAAAAAGGGTAGAATGTGTAAATACATATGGCTTAATATTTTTGATTTCTTGACAACAAATAATAATATCCCATCTAAAACATAAATGTGACACTAAGATCGAAAGAGCTCGTGATTCTGAGTCAAAATCATTTAAAGATTTCCAAATTTAAAAAAAAGTGGAGGGTACAAATGTAAATAAAACGGCCCAGGTACTTAGGCCAGGGAGCGTTACTGGTATTACTAAAAAACTAAATAGCGCCCAACTTTCGCAATGTTTACGTGATATTCTGAAATGTAAATGTAGTTTTTAGGTAAACGTAAAAAAATATCAGATTATCCGAAAAGTATTCAAAAATTATATTTAGTAAATATTTATTATGAATAATTTGTGGAAAGTCAAAGAGTTACCGTAAGTTGATCGACCGACTGTAAATAAAAAAAAAATTGTTTACAAAAGTTTCCGCTTTCCAAAGGTTGTCTGGAAGAGATCGCTCTTTAGCCATAAGATCGCCAATTGTTTTACCTCTACTTTTCTGTTTGTAACTTGTGTATACTTAGTTTCTTTAATTTGAGGTGTGCAATAAAGAGTTAAGAGTTGTTTATGTTGTATTTTTAACCGACTTCAAGCTTTGAAAAGAGGAGGTTCTCAATTCGGCGTGTATGTTTTTTTTTTTTTTTTTTGTTTTTTATACTTTATGTTTGTTACTCCATAACTCCGTCATGTCTGAACCGATTTTGAAAATTCTTTTTTTGATTGTAAGTATATATATACAGATTGGTCCCGTTTTTGTCAAAACGCAGTTCTGATGATGGGATCCATGAGGAATCGAGGGAACTCCTCAAATCTTAAAGGCATACATATAGTGATTTTTATATTTTTATCAACAAAACCATCATTTTCATTCAAAACAGTGACATTGGATGAAGTAGAACTGCTGATGATGATCAGAACGGAACTCTTCAACGACGCATAGTTCATGTTTGGCGATTCTTCCTCTTCGCTATGTTTGTTTAGCAAGTTTAATGTCAGAACAAATGTTCGTCCAGCTCAAGTTCTGATGATGGGATCCATGAAGAATCGAGGGAACTCCTCAAATCTTAAGGGCTTACACATAGTGACTTTTGTATTTTTATCAACAAATCAAGCATTTTCATTCAAAAGAGTGACATTTGATGAAGTGGAACTGCTGATGATGAACAGAACGGAACTCTTCAACGACGCATAGTTCATGTTTGGCGATTCTTCCTCTTCGCTATGTTTGTTAAGCAAGTTAGATTGTCAGGACCAATTTTCGTCAAGCTCAAGTTCTGATGATGAGTTCCACGAGGAATCGAGGGAATTCCTCAAATCTTAAAGGCATACATAAAGTGACTTTTGTATTTTTATCAACAAATCAAGCATTTTCATTCAAAAGAGTGACATTTGATGAAGTGGAACTGTTGATGATAATCAGAACGGAACTCTTCAACGACGCATAGTTCACGTTTGGCGATTGGTCCTCTCCGCTGCGTTTTTTAAGCAAGTTATTTCATTGTATGGAATCTAAGTGCACCATCTATCTACAATAATCCTTCACCGGCTACCCCCATTGAAGTCGGTTTTTTTTTCTTAAAAATTATATCATAACTATTAAACAAGTAGAAATAAGAGGAAAAATAAACAACAAAAAGTGGGCAAATTGTTTATTGTAATAAATACATTTAGTTCAATGCTTGTGGCTGTCATACTTATACTTATTCGGACAAAGACATTTCATACTAAAGTTAGTCTTGGTATAGGTTTAATTAGTATTTTATACAATCGTGACTAATGTATAGCTTTTCAGCCGAGTACCGTGGTTAGACTAATTAGGCCACGAAGCTTGCTGCGAACGAAACTTTTCAAGCGTAATTATGTCACTATTGTATATATAATACTTTTTTTACGAGTGCTCAAAATAGGCATGCCGGTAAGAATTGAGTTCGAAGAACGTCGTAAACGTCGGATCGTGCCGGTGCTCAGGGGAAAGATTATCCTCCTCTCCAATTCAATAAGGCCATCGTAAGTTAAAAAGTTTTTACACGCTTCCTTAACAAAGTGCCCATAATTGAGTAGTCCACTCCAACACACTGATGAAATGTAATAAAATACTTAAACAATGACCATACAAATTACTAAAATCACTACATTTTGAAAAGTAACACGTGGATCAATTAATATTAAGCAGATATATACCAAATAGTGAAAGCACAAATGATTCGGCTACTACGAACTTCAAAAACATTGCTATTTTTTTTATTATTATTGGAGCTGGAAAAACCCTACCTGGCAACATCTATCCCGGTCTCTCATATAAAGGCTCCTCTCCGCCATGAGGCCCATTAGCCAATCCGCAATGGGTCTCCAGCAACTGCGGAAGTAGGAGCAAACGATATATTAGCGATCTCATTTCGTCGTATAGCTACGTCCCCTTGACTGGCTCATGATGGCCTGTAGTGTAGAGGAGCCTTAAAGTGAGAGACGCTAAAGTAATAGTAAGAGAGCCCATGACACTGAACCTAGTTCGATGTCTCCTAGATGAGATATATATCATTAGACGCGTCTTTAATGGGGGAACACGAAATGCTGATGCTGCAATGCAAAAAAAGTGGTGGCGTACCTATATTAATTTTTTTTTGAAAATATTTAAAATATCCGGTTTCTAGTACGATAAGTCTCCTAATTTTCCTTTGTTCCTCGAAGCAGGAGAGGGGTAGGGCTACACGATAATGCGGTGCTGCAAGCCTCCGTGCGTGGCCTTGTCAGTGGCAGCAGCATCAAAAGATTGTATACTTATGTATGAAAAAACAAAACGCCTGATCTTTTTATAACAAAAACAAGATGTTATCTAACCTAAACTTAGCGCCTGAACTGCAACAATATGTTACGTTAGTAAAATGATTTTATATTTAAAAGATCAGGCGCTTTGTTCTTCATACATCTACAATCTTTTGATGCTGCTGCCACTGACAAGGCCACGCACGGGGACTTGCAGCACCGCATTATCGTGTAGCCCTACCCCTCCCCTGCTTCGAGAAACAAAGGAAATCTAGGAGACTTATTACGATAAGTCTAGAAACCGGTTTTTTATTAAAAAAAAAATACGCCACCACTTTTTTTGCATTGCAGCATCGGCATTTCGTGTTCCCCCATTAAAGACGCGATTAATTATATATATATATATATCATCTAGGAGACTTATCGAACTAGGTTCAGTGTCATGGGCTCTCTTACTATAAGTGAGACATGACAATTTTTTTTTTTAATTGGAGGCACTTTGAATTTTTTTTTGTGCTTGGAAGTGGAACTGCAGTAGCACAACAGCGTAAGTGCCGGTGAGGGCTGCCAGCTTGCGAGCCAGCGAGCTGATGGCGAACATGCCCCACACCGTCATAGGCCGCGTCAGGGCCTGCAGGCGCAGCACATTCTTCGCGTGGCGGCGAGACCACTCTATAATAAAAGGCGACTTCCACTGAAATTCGTGATTTCGTTTAGAAATGTTAATCACTATTTAGATTTTTAGTCTCCCATTTTCCTTTATGTTCTGATAATAATTATGTTTAAACATACATAGTGAGTAAATTGATAATGCTCCTTTGACATCATGCTTTTCAAATGAATCAAAACTTGCGACGAGGTGACGCTAAGGTCGACTATAAGTCGGTTTACCGCCAAAAAAGATTTTTTATTCCTGACAGAAAACTGTTAGTACACTTGACAGCTTACTGATTCTTTTTTACTTACTTAATCTTTGATACCTTATTAACCTTTGATAGTTCAAACATGAAGTTAAATACAATATGATCCGTGAGTTCAAACCAAACCTTTGTTAATTTGGTAGTGACACTTAAAGTTACTTTCAGAGCATTTAACCCGGAGTAGCCATCTCTGTCATTTTCTATACAAAAAAAGTCGATTTTTGCGGGGGAGGGGAACGCCAAATGTATGGCTATGCATACGTAACGTACAAATAGCCTCGTCAGATAAATGACAGTCCATACAATAAATGATGTAATGTATGACCACCGGTCATATGTTTTCGGCAGAGGGGAACGCCTGACAATGGCGACTACGGCTGATACTAGATCACTCGCTCGACAGCTACAGGATAGAGAAAAAACCGGCCAAGAGCGTGTCGGGCCACGCTCAGTGTAGGGTTCCGTAGTTTTCCGTCCGTCACAGTAAGTGTCCCCACTTAAGAGTGAAAATAACACCGCCATGTAGGATATGATATGAGTGTTCCACGTACAGCGACATCTATCGGCAAATTAAGTAAACTATTGCGCGCGAGCTTAAAGTATGGAAGATGATTTTTATGGGATAATTCTTTATTGCGTGAACCGATTTTCACCGTTTTTACTTTATTTTGTAGTAATTACAGGTACAATAAACACCTACTTATACGGTTAAATTACAAACTTAATTCAGAAATTATTTTGTACTTTTTTTTTCAAAAACTATTCAACCTATCAAGTTCAAAATAATTTTCCTAGAAAGTTTTTATAAAGTTCAACTTTTGAGATTTTTTTTTTATTTTTAAAACTTATGGTTCAAAAGTTAGAGGGGGGAGGACACATTTTTTTTTACTTCTGGAGCGATTATTTTCGAAAATATTTACATTATCAAAAAAGTATTTTAGTAAACCCCTATTCATTTTTAAATACCTATCCAACAATATATCACACATTAGGGTTGAAATGAAAAAAAAAATCACTCCCCAATTTACGTATAGGGGAGGTACCCTAATAAAACATTTTTTTCCACTTTTTATTTTACCACTTTGTCGGCGTGATTGATATACATATTAGTACCAAATTTCAGCTTTCTAGTGCTAACGGTCACTGAGATTATCCGCGGACGGACGGACGGACGGACGGGCAGACATGGCGAAACTATAAGGGTTCCTAGTTGACTACGGAACCCTAAAAAGTATAAGACAACTCGTGGCACAAAAGCGCTAGTAATTTAGGGCTCCATACCTACCTATATGACGTGACCATTCCCGCCCACGATCATCTTTCCTCAGCACGCACAACAATATTTCCTCGCAGTTCGACAAGCATGATGGTCTAAGGCTGGCCACGTCAGATATGACACAATAATGAGAGCAATGAAACCCGTCTAGTGAGATGCAATACTATCCTTATTGCTAGATCCGGGTATCTGGCAGCTTTTAATGGGTGGATGTTAGAGTGACAGACTAGCAAAGTTTTTGAATTGCATTGAAAAAACATTGCGTAATATTTCGGAAACAGAAACCGTCGGCGACAAACTATGAATAACATTATACGTCGTTTTGGACTACTTTCCCCCATCAGAAACTTTTGGCAATGTTTTGATCTAATTATTTGTATAATTTTTCCTAATACTGCATCAAAACCAGAACTCTGGGATTTGTATTCTTGTAGTGGTTTGCATTATTTGACCTCCACCACTTTACAGCTGCCAGATGTCCGGATCTAAAAATAAGCATAGTATAGCAAATTCGTCGCTCTCATTATTGTGTCATATCTGACGTGGCTAGCTCTCCGTCTATGAGGGCTCTGTACGAAATCTAAAGCCTACATACATATCTATACTTCGTTTGTTTTAGATTAGAAAAATTGTGCGATTTTTGGGAAAACTATTTTGTATTCGCCATTTTGCATCTTTTTGGCTTAAGCGTATCACTAATAATGGTAAAAGTAGTCTCATTCAAATTTATCCCCGATATGGCTGAAAAAAATAAAGATAAATTGGCGACATCGACCGTTATTTTTATAACCTGACAAAAAAACCCGGTATAGTGAGTTTACGTTTAATCAAAGCGGCTACACGGTTCTGTAAGTCATGCTACAACTTTTTTTGATACGAAAAATTAAGACTACTTACTATTTGTCGTTTCATTGATAACACGAAGGCAGGCCAGCCTGACGACGATCATATGCTGTTGCAGACGGGAAACCAGGAATCCAGCAAACCAAATTCGATTAAAAACTTTCATAGTTAGCATTACACTCGTAAACAAAAACAGACCTGGCATATCCTGAAAAAATACTTGGTAGTTAACGCTTGAAATGTATTTTACGCGTTTTTTGAAGATGAACGGTATTAGGTACCTTCTTGTAAGTGATAAACTCTTCTAATACGAGAAGTTCGTTGCCTAACATGTGAAGACAAAGCAGGAAAAGCTGGAACAATTCGAGAAGATATTTTGAAGAAAAACCTTTTAATTGATAACGGCACATTTTTTGTTTTAAAACTTAAGCAGCACTAATTTGCGCTCAAATACTTACAAAAGGTCCAAAGGTTGTTTGAATCAACGTATAAACATTGACAATGTTTTGGTAAGCATCGAGAATTTTTGCTGTTACTACAGGTGAGTCTAGTTGCATTTTGCATTTGACATCAACGATTCGAAGTAACATGAAATTTATGTACTTCACTCTGAGTATGAGGAAAATAATGGTGCTATAAAATAAACCAATTTCCAAATCTTGAGCCAGAAGTGTGAACAATGTCGGAATGGCTAAGTACAAGTTTTCTAAACCAGTATTTTGAATAACTTGAAAAATGTCGAAAGCTGTATGAAAAACTAGAAGGAACATAACAAATCCCATATTCCACAGATAAAGCTTTTTGTAATGGAGCTCATTTAGTGTAATCTTCAGCGCTTTGTCTACCCTATAAAGTGATACGATCAGTTTTAAATTCTCGTTTTTAAAGAAAAAGTTATTGGCTATGATCGGGCAACTGGTGAGGCACAAATTAGTCGTGATGATACCGTAAAAGAAAATGTATTGCACGTTCCATACGTCGTCGGGATCATAATATTCCAACTTGGAAGTAAAATAATATGATACGATACAGTACAGGGAAAGATTAACCAAACTGTACAGCTTTTGATACCAAATACGAGGAGTTACGGTATTTTTGACTATATTGACCCTTGCTGAACCAATACCCATCTTCAAAAGAAACAATGGTTTCCACGGTTTCATGAAATTAACTTCAAATACTAAACTATCATCACTCGTATTTTCCATCACTTAGAATATATTTGATGTGCGTGCGAGACACGTCTTACATGTGACAGTCGTATATCAAATATAAATTAATTGGATATGTGAATTGAAAATGTGTAACGAATTTAATCCACTTTATTACAAAAAAAATAATGACAAGTATATGGACTAATTTGGAGCATGGGTTTCAAGGAAGCTAAAGACAGGAAGTATTCCACTGTTATTGGCTTGGCCAATAACAAAACGTACTATGACCAAACTTCAAGTGTTCCAGAGAAAAGCCGAAAGGAGTATTTTAGACATCAAATTAAGTGACAAAGTGAGAAACACTGAAATACGAAAGAAGACAAAAATAATAGATGCAGGTGTAATGGCATGTAAGCTGAAATGACGATGGACTGGTCATACGGCCAGAATTAACGATGGACGATGGAGCGAAATGATGTTCCACTGGTACCCTAGAGGCAGCGACCGCGCGCCCGGACACCCGAGACGTCGCTGGCGAGACGATATTCAGGCGCTGGCCGGCGTCACGTGGCCCCGCGCTGCAAGGGACCGAGAGCTATGGCACAGGATGGATGAGGCCTACGTCCATAAATGGACATCCAATAGAATATAAGTATAAATTCAATCATTAAAATAAAAAATATATTAAAAAATCTGGCCAAGTCCGAGTCGGAACTCGGGACACCAAGTGTTTCGTACCACAAGGTTAATAAATAATCCTCACCGTGTGACTTTAAGAGGGTTTTTATGTTATACTAGCTGTACCCGAGGCTTCGCTCACGTGCGTTTTAGTAGGCTTTACCACTTTTCGTTACCCTCAACAGTCCATTGCTAAAAGTTGCCTACGCATTCAACATGTCAAAAAGTCAGTGCAGCAGTTTACTAACGCAGCAGCAGCAGAGACTAAGAGCGAAATCAATGATCAAGGGAAGCGTATGAGCGGGAAGATCTGCCGAGCTGAAGGCAGAGCTCCCCGTAGAGCCGAAAGCCCGAAGCGTCGTAGTAGAAAATGCCTCTGCAGTAGCTGGACAGAGATCGAACACAAATTAATGATT
Source organism: Pammene aurita (assembly GCA_947086415.1). NCBI lineage: Eukaryota > Metazoa > Arthropoda > Insecta > Lepidoptera > Tortricidae > Pammene > Pammene aurita. Next base: position 13,805,979 of record OX352292.1, on the reverse strand, counting down.
AATGTCATCAAGTGAACCGGAGCGTGGAAAGCCCGACAATAAGGCAGCATTTTCACTGAGGCGGAGATGAGAGGAAACGTGCGAGAACCAACCAATAGCTTTGTACTTTAACGCCTTTAAGCTGTTTTAGGCTGCGTTTCCACCAGAGATGAGCGAGGATGCGTTTCGAAGAATGTGTTTGTAAAGAACCAACCCTAGAGCTGCGCTGTACGAGGATAAACAAATGAAGCGATTCTATTGGTGCTTCACAAACACATTCCTCGCAACGCATCTTCCCTCATCTCTGGTGGAAACGCAGCCTAACTAAGACACGTGACCGTGAACAATGCATTGCTATTGGTCGATTCCCGCATGCCCACTCTTATCTCCGATCATCTCCGCATTAAAAGAAAGGCAGCCTTAGTGGTAAGGCCGAAAGCTGAGCTCGACGTAATGTCGAAGGCCCCTAGCATCCCAGCCAAAAGAGCTTCTGCAGTTGCAGGTGAGAGATCGAACACATAACTTAATCCCGCCTATCCCGTGGTTAACTAATATTCTTTTTTCTCCCGTCTTAAACATTCAATCTCACTATTTTTGGTATGAAAAGAAATCGTCCAGTGTGTTTTTTCTCTGTGCGGCGGGCTCGGCGGGCGGAGCCTTTTACTAACTGTAATTTAAGTGCGTTATACGCGAATCGGAAGGCCGGAAGCCCAACGGTAAGTATAGTATGAATAAAAAATCGGCTCCACCACTTGAGCCCCCTTTCATACTTATCACGTGGTTCACTGTATCAATACTCTTTTTGCTCCTGTCTTAAACATTTAACTTAACCATTTTGGTAGGAACAGAAATGGTTTACTGTGTATTTTCTTTGTGCGGAGGGGCTCCGCCCCCCGAGCCCCCTTTTACACTTGTCACACAGTTAACTTTATCGATACTCGTTTTGCTCCCGTCTTAAACATTAAACCTAACCATTTATGGTATGAATACAAATCGATTAGTGTGTCTTTTCTTTGTGCGGGGGGCTCCGCCCCCCAAGCCCCCCTTGTACCTTCTGACATGTAGTAAACTCTGTCAACATTATTTTTCTCCCGTCTTAAACATTCAACCTAACCATTTTTGGTATGAATTAATATCGTTCAGTGTATTTTTTCTTTGTGCGGGGGACTCCGCCCCCCGAGCCCCCCTCTTACACTTGTCACTCAGTTAAATTTATCGATACTTGTTTTGCTCTCGTCTTAAACATTTAACCTAACCATTTATGGTATGAATACAAATCGATTAGTGTGTGTTTTCTTTGTGCGGGGGGTTTCGCCCTTATTAATATTTTTGCTAATATCTCCAATGTACAGATTTTCTACCCTCCTTTGATTTAATATATGTATAGAATAGATAGATAGATGTATAGATATTAGGCGGTTGTATTCAATTATTTAAATGTAGTCGTATAAACTCAAATGTCAAATAATGATGTTCGGAAAGAGACGTGTAGTGGTTTAAGGCTTGTTCACGTAATAAAGTAGCCACCTAGAACTAAGTCTTCACAGGAATATAGATTTTTTTGGAATGCTAGTACGTGACATTCCAAAAAATATATAATCAAGTTATAAAATAGATGTCATTGAGTAAATAGAATCAAAATGCCGAGAATAAATGAAAATATTCGTAATTTAATTATTGTCGTCTATTGCACCGAAAAGGTTGTCTCGATGCGACAATTAGCAGAACGATATAAAATATCTAAGGCCGGTGTGCGTAAAGTGATCAGTAAATTTGAGCAATTTCATACTCTACATGATCTACCAGGACGCGGTCGAAAAAAACGCTGCGTGTAGCCTAAATTGGACACCGCAATAGCTTCCTCGTTCCGCCATAATCCATCGGCCTCTGTTCGAGATATTGCCAAAAAGGTAAAGACATCGGTTGGAAATGTACAAAACGCTAAGAAGAGAAATAATCTTGTGACCAGAAAGAAACAAAAAATCCCGAAAAGGACCCCTGCTCAGATCGAAAGAGCAAAATGTCGTGCTAAAACTTTGAGCAAGTTTTTCAATCAAAATCGCGACCGATGCATATTAATGGATGCCGAAACATATGTAAAAAAAAAGACATGAGAACTTTACCGGGGCCTCAATTTTATACGTGTGTGGCTGGCCGGGATGTTTCGGAAGAGCATAAGTCCATCGCTTTTGAAAAATTCGCCCTTAAAATCATGGTATGGCAAGCTATTTGCTCATGCGGGCTGAAGAGTTCGAGCTTTTTTACTACTGGCACAATCAACGGAGATGTCTCCCGACAGGAGTGTATTAAGAAGCGAATTCTGCCCTTATATAGGAAACATGAACGTCCCCCTATATTTTGGCCTGATTTAGCTTAAGCTCATTACGCTCAAACAACCTTAAATTTGCGCGATAATCAGAATGTTATTTATGTGGCGAAAAACATGAACCCGCCAAATTGCCCAGAACTTCGCCCGACAGAAAGGTATTGGGCGAACATCAAGCGATACCTGCTCAAGAAAGGTGCAGTAGCGGACAGTGATGCTGACTTCAAAAGAATATAAAACGCAGCCGCTCGTCAGTTCACTAACACGTCAATAACTACACTAATGGCAGGCGTTCGAAAGAAAGTAAAACAATTCTCCAGTTCCTGAGGATTCCGCAAAAAAATGCATTGTATTTTATTTTTTGAATGTTTTCTTATATAATAACCTGTTTTTGTTATCTGTAGCGTTAGAAGTAAACGATTTATTTACGTTTTCATATGGCTACTTTATTACGTGAACATGCCTTATACTGGAACTCATACATACTACGACACTCCTCTTTACGGATATACATGGGGTAAACTCTTAGAGAATTCAACCCGGATGGAGTAGGCATGTCTGTCATTTTCTATACAAAAAAGTCTGCCGATTTTTGTGGGGGAGGGAACGTCAAATGAATGCCTATTCGTACGTAACGTACAAATAGCTACGTCAGATAAACGTCAGTCCATACAAGTGTATGATCACTGATCATATGTTTTCGGCAGAGGGGAACGCCTATCAATGGCGACTCCGGTTGGTTGAATTCTCTATACTCTATACTGTCAGGTGACTTAAATGTCACAAAATTGAAAAAAAAAATAAGTAAACTAAAATCCGCCTTGTATTGTTCCAAATACGGTTCATTACGGCTATAAACCTGTGGTAGTAGGTAATTAGTGAATTTGTTTGTCACCCGACGACGTGCGTTGCTTTGAATGCCTGTTCGAAATTTAAACTTATGTTATCTACTACCTCATAAAAACAAGAAAACAGCAATGAAGTATGGAGTTCTTTATTCAAATACGTTCCCACAAACTTCAAAATAATTTTCCTTGGGTAGGAAGGCTCGTTCGATATTTACACTTATAACCGTTGAGTAAAGTTTAATTTTGTATCTACTATTTTTCTCTTATGCTTTTAATATATAAATCACAGGTAATTACCACTGTTTACACAAATTGACTGTAGGTACAGTCACCGGCAATAGTATCTTCCTACACGACGGCCGCAAAAATATGTGACACGCTCTTATTTGTAGGGCCATAAGAGCGTGTCACATGTTTTTGCGGCCGTCGTGTAGGAAGATACTATTGCCGGTGACTGTACATATCGAGTCCTATAGTAACCTAAGGTCAATCCGTGGTCTGAAAACTGTTAAAGATAGGTCTACCAAATAATTATGCCGTCATCTGCAGGGTCTGTTTAGTGGACTATTCAGTTCTCAGTTCCTAGTTAGCTATAGTTTCTGAAAAAAATGCGCGACAGAGCCGTAATTTTTGTATGAAAAACTGTATTTTTAAACGCGTTTTTTATCAAAACTACTGGTCGTAAAATGAAGTCAAAATCAGTCAGCTGTCCTAACTTTTTGCAGGCTTTCTATTGGTACCCCACACCATTCTTACAAATGAAAAAAAAAATTCAACTTCCCCCTTAATCCCCCTAAACTTCTATTATTAAAATTAAATTTAAGCAGTTAAAGCCTCGATACCTTGTCATAGCCGACATTTTCTAAACCTATTCCAAATTTCAGCTTTCTACGTTAAACCGTTTCCGAGAAAGACGCGTTTTACCGATTTCGGCGACCGGAGTGATCCCATAAGTGTTTCGTAAACCAAGTATTGGTACGAAACACTAAAAATAACTGTTTAAACTAATTTAAACTATTTAAAATCAATTAATTTTAATGAAATAAGGTAATGTACCTAAACTACTGTGATATTTTAAAATGTATAAATCATGTAATTATTTTATTTTGAAATGTATTAAAATTACCTTAAACAAATCTAATTATGCATGTACATTCAGTTTCTATTGGAAATAAATGGCTTAATTATTATTATTGTTAATTATTATTATTATTCCACTGTTTATCGGTCTAAGAAAACAGGAAGGTTGCGTTGTCAGACATGTATTTAAATATGATATACATAGGTACCTCAGCTAGCAAAATTCCTACCCGGGCGATAGTCGGAAAAGCCGTTTAGGGGGTGTTTGGATTCGGGCTTAATAGCCCGGTGAATGATAGGTGACACATATTATTAAACGGTTTTATTTAGCTTGACCCCGTACATTTATTCGTTGATTTATACGCAGGGCTCAAACAATTCATGCGGATGACGTCAAACCATTCATAGAATGATTTCAAATAGTATTTTTTATAAAGAATTATCATTTATCAACCTCTTTAATTAAACGATATCGTCACTTAAATAAATAATAATAATAAATAAATAAATATTATAGGACAATCTTACACAAACCGACCTAGTCCCACAGTAAGCTCAATAAGGCTTGTGTTGTGGGTACTAGACGACGATATATATAAGTAATAGATAGATATTGATAAATACTTAAATACATAGAAAACATCCATAACTCAGATACAAATATCTGTGATAAACACACAAATAAATGCCCTTACCAGGATTCGAACCCGGGACCTCCTGCTTCGTAGGCAGTGTCACTACCGACTGGGCTGGAAGGCCGTTAGCTTGAAATGAGCCGAGAACATTGTAACACTAGTAGTCCGCCTCGAACTCAGAACTCGCGATTTCCTTGCAAACGAATCGACCAATATAACAAGACCCCATATGATGATTTTTTCGCGTCTTCTAGCTCCATGACCCCTTGGTCGATCCTGCTCATATACGAACTCACAAATTATATGTATCTCTGATACAACCCCAACAATTTTCATAGAGATCAGAAAAGCGTTACTAAAGTTATCGCGGAACAAACTCACAAAATCAAAAAGCCATCCAAATGCCGAGACGTCCCAGCAGCCGGAGTTGTTTGTAAGAACTCACTTCGCTCGTTCGATTACACTTGTGTAACTTGTGTAGTTCGTGTTATTATTGTTTATTTTAATTTAATTTAATTTAACTTTCATGATTAACTTTTTCGTTAAACTGAACACACTTAAACAATTTCTATTATATTCTATTTAATACTCGTTAGGAATACTCCTGTGAAGTTTCGAATAAAATAGTCTAACAAATCTTGTTTCGCCATACATACTTTGGAGCCCTATTTTACCCCCTTAGGGAGTGAATTTTGAAAAATCCCATCTTAGTGCACCCCTAGACCATATAAGGAACCTACGTGCCAAATTTGGAGTCTCTAGAACCAGCGGTTTGGGCTGTGCGTTGATATGTCGGTCAGTCGGTCAGTCGGTCAGTAGGTCAGTAGGTCAGTAGGTCAGTCGGTCAGTCGGTCAGTCGGTCAGTCGGTCAGTCGGTCAGTCGGTCAGTCGGTCAGTCGGTCAGTCGGTCAGTCGGTCAGTCGGTCAGTCGGTCAGTCGGTCAGTCGGTCAGTCGGTCAGTCGGTCAGTCGGTCAGTCGGTCAGTCGGTCAGTCGGTCAGTCGGTCAGTCGGTCGGTCGGTCGGTCGGTCGGTCGGTCGGTCGGTCGGTCGGTCGGTCGGTCGTTCAGTCGTTCAGTCGGTCAGTCGGTCAGTCGGTCAGTCGGTCAGTCGGTCAGTCGGTCAGTCGGTCAGTCGGTCAGTCGGTCAGTCGGTCAGTCGGTCAGTCGGTCAGTCGGTCAGTCGGTCAGTCGGTCAGTCTGAAAAAAAGTATATTGCTCTTGCTGTGATCAAAATATTTATAGTACTGAAGAGAGGCAATATTAAATTACATCTGGAGACAACCAAACATGTCAAAAACAAAGAACCAAAAAAACGCAAAGTGAATTTAATATGGACCTCACAAATTTTATGATAGCAGCAAACATACCCTGGGTGCAACTACAAAATAAAAATAATAGTTAAAAGTGTGCACAATTTCCTTAATAAATAATAACATAAAATGGTCTTTTTGTTTTTTAAATAATATATTTACTTTTAAGTATAGAAAATTTCGTAACATATTATTCACGACATCATCCCGTCATCCTGTATAAATTTAATGGATTTACTCACGATTATTTTGTTACTTCGTGCGATATGTCACACGAAAGTAAGAGTCCGGTAAACTTTTTTTCGATTTCGCTCAACTTCTTGATACTATTTTGCTGTAACTAACGAAACTTCTATTAGTTTGTATATGTCAGATTTAATTAATAAAAGACAAAATATAATTTATTTCATTTATTCAACATTGAATAGATTAAAGGTGACAAAAGGTAATAAAATGTTAAGAACAACCATAGTAAATGCAATTATGTTTATTAAAGAATATTACTTATAATAATTTTGAATAATTTAATCAATGTTGCAATACTGCCACCACCACTAATTAAGTCAATATATAAAACAAAGGATATTAAATCCATTCTGATTCCTCAAACATTACTACAAGTATCCCGTAATAATATTCTGCACATAATATATTTAACACTTGTAGCAAAAACAGAGTAATATATATATATATAATCTCATGTAATCAGAGAGGCTAAATTATTTCCAATATAAGGTTGGTGTGTACTGTAAAGGTTGTATACCTTTACAGCCTTTCTTCTCGAACACTGTCTGGCGCGGTGTTATTTAAAAATAGAACGCAATGTTCTATGTCAGACGTTCGGGATTCTTTCAGGGATTCCACCAGGGACAGCCTACACTTACAAATGCTACGCCCTATCCTCTCATTTTTAGAGTTTTCAATGCAACAATATCAAGAATCTGGCCGAACTGTGAGAAAATTGCATATAGAGACTTCTTTAGGATAGGGCGTAGCATTTGTAAGTGTAGGCTGTCCCTGGTGGAATCCCTGAAAGAATCCCGAACGTCTGACATAGAACATTGCGTTCTATTTTTAAATAACACCGCGCCAGACAGTGTTCGAGAAGAAAGGCTGTAAAGGTATACAACCTTTACATGCACCAACTTGAAATACAGTATTACACATTTATATATTTAAATACATTATTAGGTACACGGTAACAAGGTACACATTTCCAATACATTTTATTTAATTAACCCTCGATATTATTTAGATGTGAGTAATCAATATTACACTTAACTTGGTTCTTGCTGGTTAGCTCTCCAATCACCAATGTGTCCCACAACTGCCAGACACTGGTTTATAAGGCCCATTACCCCTTCTACTACCTTGTGGCAGGACAAGAATTCTATATCTCCGGCACATCCGGTTATCGAAATAATTGGAAATAGTATAATAGTAAATATATTTGCTTAGTTCAAAATAGATGAAAATATAATTTAAAAATGACACTAAGTTATTATTCACTAAACCATCAATATTTAGTATCGTTTACTTAATCATGATGTGACAGCAATACAGGATATCCGCTTCGCAAAATATGTGAAGGTTTAAGTAATATATTTACTCCTTGTAAATAACTTCAAGTGAATAATAATTAGCAATGCTAAATTATTTCAGTTGACGAGATTATTTACTTGTACATTTATTCGATTATTGTCAACTCGACTATAATAATTGAATACAGGATATCCGGATACGTAATATTTAAGTTAGCAAGCATATTTACTAATTCCAATCCAAATAATCTAATAAGGATTAACGGAAACGAATAGAAATTAAACTGCAATTATCTCTAATATAATTCGGTAGTTGCATTATTTGCATTCTGGCAGTCACGGTCACATAACAATACATTAAGGGTAGTTGTGGTATTTGAAAACTTACGTCTACCTTACAATTTCAACTTCTCGGATTTCAACTTATGGATTACTTTAGATGTATATTCGACACTGGAAGTGATGAAACTGTACGTTTTGGCCATTATTTATCTCACCGTCTGTATATCTCACATATACATATTATGAAGGGACGTTTCTTTTTAAATTGTATAAGTAGAACGCTTTCTTATTTTCTTGTTTTATTTATAGGTAACTCACCCTAATCTAACACCTATTTCGCGATTTTTGCTTGGAGAGGTGAAAAGAGTAAGGTTTTTATTGATTAAAATTAAGTTTTACTAGGACATAAAACACATACTTAAATACGTTGGAAAAGGAGTCGTCTGAGGAATAAGTGAAACAGTTTTTTTCATTCATATTTTTTAAAGAAGCGTATGTTTAGCTAGAGCAATTTTATGAAAAATTGCTGAAGTTTAGGTGATATTTTTTGCAAGGTATTAAATTTCACAAAAATAAAAATACAGAAATAAACAGTACTTCATGCTTTAATCAGATAATATAAAACATATTAGGGGGCATAAAAAATAATAATTAATAATCAAGCGACAAGAGTGCATGAATCAACGTCCTCACTAAACAAGCTCTGTAAGAATTCAGTTTTAGGGTATTAAATATACAGCCTTGGCCAGAAGTGTTGAGCATAGCTCTTTTTTGTTTACAATTTTGATGTTAAGACGATTGTCGCCGGAGTGTCCTTGAGCGTTCGGGCGCTCTCTACCTGCACCACCCGCGTACCCCTCTCATTTCGATCGTGCGTAAATCCACCGCGATGCACCGCAACAATGTTCAAAGAATATGACTTTACTCAGAGGCGCGCGGGCAGCTTTATCACAGGGCGGACACGCCGTACTACAAAGCTGTTTTGAGCGCCTATGTGTGCACGGCACGTCTGTACACGCTTCAATGTGTGCGTATATTCTCAGGGCTGGCATTCAATTATTTTTCTACTTTCCGCTGTCGATGTCGTAACGTCTCACTCACTCTACAGCGAGTTGAGATAGTTGTGTCCTTGTCGGTACTGTTTCGCATGCGAATGCGTAGGTGGACTAAAGGCGTAAAATGACAACGGTTATGTACAGTCACGAACCTGGATTGGTGAGCCACTTGCCATTGTTCGTAATTCGTAAAAAAGAATCAAATATGATAAATTTAAGTAGTCCATAGTCCAGGTTGTCCATAGCCATTCAACGTGGTAACGCGGCTAGCGTGATGGGAACTTTTGCACCGGGAACAGCTCGTGGGGGACTTTTTGAGTAGATTAGTCGTAAGAGTTTTGTTTATTGTTTTTGCTGATTTGAGGAAACGTTTGATTGAATAAATTATTTTGTAATTTAAGTAAGGTTATATTAAAAATAAATAAGTATCTATTTCACATTGCATCTCCGTCAAAGAGAGTGATGCAAATAAACGATCGAACGAAAGAAGAGGTCAGCGGTTATAGGCCTGGCTACTCCAATAATTGGACGTTTTGACGAGAGCTAACGAACCCCACTGCGGGCCCACCGCGAACATGAAAATTTAGTTACCTCCCTCTCTGTCACACTCGCTCATAATACGAGCGAACTATATGCAGATAACGAAATTTTTATTTTCAAATTTCGCGGTAAAACCCTCTTGTCTACGTTCTATAACCTGAAAAGGTCGCGGCTCGCGGCCGAGACGCGCGCGCGAGCTGGCAACAGTGCAGTGGCAACGCCGCACATTTTGTTTCTTATAATATTTTTGGTAAATAAGTAATATAGGTAGGGTCAGGGAGGGAACAGTCGCTAGGATTTTTTCAAGAGGCTGTAGCATGAAAAATATAAATCCCTGAACTAATTGTTGCAAGCACAGAGCACAGTACATTATTAAACTTTCATATGTAGCAAATATATTTGCTGTTACTTTCACCAAAAAAGATATATCCATTCTTTTTTTTAAATTGGGAATCGAGCCACTGTGTACCCGTTGCTGTACACAGTGACTAGGACCCCCTAGTACACAGTGGTTCTAACAGTACACAGTGGCTCGAGTACACAGTGGCTCGAGTACACAGTGGTTCTAACAGTACACCATGGCTACGTAAGAATCGAACCTAAATAAACTTTATAACAAAAAATATTTTTGTTGAATAAAACGGTAATTAGAATAGGTAAGCCTAATTCCGGAATAATCGTTCCTGATTCATTCTTCATTTAATATTCAAGTAAATTTTAGCCCAACTCTGTAAGGTGCACAGTGGTTCGCGAGCCACCATGTACTTTTCTGAAACGAACGACTGTTGACCTTCGCGCCACTTTGTATTTTAGATAGAACTAAAAACAAATATAAACATCGAGGGCCTTGAATTATCAACCAATACTAAGTAGATTAGATACACTCTTCGATAAAAATATAAGTAATTAAAAATCTCGTTCGAGTTAAGAAAAAAGAGGAGTGAAACTTACCTGGAAATGTAATTTTGATAGCATTCAACACAAAAACGCACCATAATACATTCGCATGGCGCCGAAGCGGCTCACTAACTAGTTCGTACATGATAGGGTACGGAACGCTTCCGATTGATGTAGAGGACAGACATAAAGCTCTTTCCGTTTCCCGCACAGCACATTCGAGCCACTGTTCCCACCGAGCGACTGTACCCTCCCTGACCCTAGATAAAAATAACTGCCAAAATCCTTCATCAATTTCATCAATGACACGTCTTTCCTACTTTGAACAAAAAGAATTTTCTCAAACATGCTCGGAAATGTTCCTGTTACGTTAGTAATTAGAGACCAGTAGGGACTCTATTCCAAGGCAGGTTCAGCGCGACGTACGTAAAGGATTTTCATACAACATTAAATCACTCAGCCAGTAACTGAAGTTGTTTTAAATTTTTGATCAATCTTACTATGCCAAAGGCTCGAGTCATTCTGCCAGAAAAAAAAGGTCAGCAATATTTTTCTGTGTTTTCCGGTTTTTATGTAGGTACAAAAAGTAATACTTATAAATAAAACTTATTAACACATATAAAAAATACTTATTAACACACCAAAAACTTTATTTTAAAACCGAATATGTTACAATAAATCGACAAAGACAGTTTAATCTCGAATAACCGGTAACAAGTTGAAAGAAAAATACGAACATAAAAAAAAAAAAAATTGGAGGGAAAATACATATATTTTATTGCATCGTTTTCTTTCATCGATAACGAATAATTTTATCTTGCTTGGATACTTGGATAGTATTAAAATTTTTAATAAAATGACTTCTGACGAAAACGACATGGAAATTGATGGGACCCCTCCGGAACTACGAGCCGAGGCGCAATTAGCTTTAAACAATTTGCTGCCAGCTAAATCAAAAGAGAGGTATATCACATGTTACGAAAGTTTCCTTAAATGGAGGGCAGATAAAAATGCACATAGCTTTTCGGAAACAGTTTTCCTGGCCTATTTCACAGAAATGGCTCAATCGAAAAAGCCATCATCATTATGGGCAATGTATTCCATGATGAAGGCTACAATGCAGCTGAAACATAATATTGACATGCAGAGTTTTTCAAACTTACGTGCTTGGTTAAAAAGGAATTCAGCTGGGTACAAGGCCAAGAAAGCAAGAATATTTAGCAGTGAAAACATAGAAACCTTCCTCAACTGCGCACCTGATGATACATATCTTGCTATAAAGGTAAGCAAATCTGACTATTTAATCATATTTTACATACCTACTTGCATAAAAATGAAGTAACTACATAATCTTGATAATTTACTGCTCTGTCCAGTGTCCTAGCAAAACCACATTTGCACTAATAAGATACAAAAAATAACAAAAAAAGTTTTGGTCTGACTATAATTTAATAAATAATAATGAATGTACCTATCTAACAAAAAACTTAACTAAAACTAATCAGGACACCAATAACATATTCTACATATTAATTTTATGACTGAATATTTACAAAAAAGTCTTAATTCATTTAATAAAAAAGCCTAGTTAATGAAATATATATCTACTATTATCTATTACAGGTAGCCATGATCTTGGGCATAACAGGAGCATGCAGAGGATTGGAATTAAGTATGATTACTACCAAAGACATTGAATTTCAAGGCGATATAATCGTAATCCAATTGAGAGACACTAAGACAAAAATAGATAGATCATTTGTGGTCCCGGATGAATTTAAAAATATTTTTCAAAAATATTATGACTTGCGGCCCAAGGACACAATTACTGATAGATTGTTTCTCAATTACAAGAATTCCAAATGCACTAAACAAGTAATTGGACGGCATACCAGCCTAAGAAAATTGCAACTTTTTTAAATTTAGATGACCCGCACTTATATACTGGACATAGTTTCCGACGTAGTTCAGCAACACTTCTGGCAGACTCTGGAGCCGACCTTCTAGCTCTTAAAAGGCATGGTGGCTGGAAGTCGGATAAGGTTGCAGAAGGTTACATTGAAGACTCCATAGGAAACAAGGACAAAATATCAAAAAACATTACAGAAAACATAAAATTAAGAAGTAGCACAAACACAGAAAATCAATACAGCTCTTCGCATCAGAATTATGAATCTTTGTATGAAAATCCACAACCAGGCTGCTCCAAAGATCCTCCAGGTTTCATTCGGCAAAATGTAAAACAACCTCCATCCATTCAAGTTCAACCTTCATCTTCAAGTACATATTGCCAGGTTCAAAATTTGACAGATTGTCCACAACCATCACTGCATGAATCAAATCCCCAGCCACCGCCTTCTCATCAAGATGTTGGAAATAGCGAGCAGTCCACCGCACATATCGTACCATCACAAGCAGGTTCTTCAACAGATATACAACAAACCAACATTTCTGTTCCTGGAAAAACAATAAAAATATCTATAAGTAACTGTCCTAACATGTCCAATATCACATTCAACATAAATTAATAATAACTTTGACAAAGTTTTCACGTTATGATTGATTCTAAATGTATGATAAAGTACGTAATATAAGTAAGTGGTCATATCTTAGACACTAAGAATGTTTAGTGAGTATTAGTAAGACTTTGCATTTCAATCTTACCTGTAGGTAGTCCCCTCATGATTTCATTTTTATGAATGTTGTACTGTACAGTTAATGTAAATAGGTAGCCACTTTATGTTTGTTTGTTCCCTTATTCCCAACGAATATTGCGACGTCCGAGTTCCGATATGTTGAAAAAATATTTAAGGTTATTATAAATGTCAATTTCCATTGGGTCGTTGGGTCGTTCTCGTTGTGACATATCGTTCAGAAACTAGTATAATGATTTTCTAAATTATATTTTGTATTAAAGGTTGAGCTGAAAGATATGACGGTGTACCATGTTGCAGTGTCTATTGAATCGAAACTGGCAATAGCAGCCAACCTTTTGAAATGATTTATAATTAAAACTTTTAGGGGGCGTATGCACGATCAACTTATTTTCAGAGCGATTTATTTCTCTTTGTCGCAGTTTGCTACACTTTATGCGCATACAAAGAGAAGAGTCGTGAAATGTATGGGGCACCATACATTTCACAACTCTTCCTAGGTATGAAGGGCAAAATAGTAGCCGAGAAAAGTCTCTTGTGTGTGTGTGAGCCCTTAAATAGTTTAGTATAATTATGAACTATTATAGTAACTATAATGGGCTGATATATCTAATACAATAACTATATATCTACACTCAAGAGCAAAAGTAACGGGTCACTTTGTACTGATTTCTCATACAAAGTGACCTAATATTTTTGCTCTTGAGTTTATATAAAGACTTGTCTCTGCAACTATTTTGTATGTAATGTAAATAACCCTGTGTTAATTTTAGCGATATACCTAATATGATAAAATAAATTTTTATACCCATATACCCCTGTGTTTTATTTTATTTTATTTCCTTACATGTTTGAGAAAAGCACTATACATGCTTCGACCGTAATCAGCTTTCCTGGCTTCGTATTATAGCCGCTACTACTAAATACTCAGCCAGGAAAGCTTACTTACTGGTCTCTGCAGTAATGTACTAATGCGTCGTATCATGTATTATATCGTCATGGATTCATGTGCTACTTACGATAAAGCATAATAGTTATTTCGACCGAAAAAATACTTCTTTCCTTATTGTATGTAATTACTTTCTAAACACCCATTAACATGACAATACACCTTGTACGGCGACATTTTGCGTTGTTTCTTCGACGCGCTGCCGACCAGCTGACGGCCTACCTACCTACTACCTACCAAACGGCCGCCGCGGAGTGAGGTAATTCGAATCGGGGCGGGGCGGAGCGTGGCCATTCTGTATGAAATACTATTATCTCTTCTGTGGCTTTATAATAATTATTATAATCCTTTTGCGGATGTTTTGTGATTTGAATACTGTGATTAAGTACTACGGTAACATTTTTAGGAATGCTACTTACCTATTAAATAAGATAAGTAATAACGATCTCGATTAGTAGATTTTTATGTAAAAAAATAAAAACCTAGATTTTGAATTTAAAGTACAGTGAGCGGCAAAATATTTACGAATTTACGAAATATGGTTAAAAATATTCCGCATATCAGAAAAAATAAAAAAATACTGACTATTACAGCAAAAAAAACTGAATGCACATCAAAGCGGTGTATTCATGTGAATTTGGATTTTTTTTGCTGTGCAAGTGAGCTTAATAGATGGTTATTTTTTTGTTGCGATTTTAAATATTAACCGTTAAAATTCACTTAATTACGATAAATTAACAAAACTAAGCCTGTTGCGAGTTGCGTATAGTAAAAATGCACATGTAAGGAGCGGTATTTGTGCACGAAATCGTCATACAATTGTCATGAGAGCTGTAAGCCCATTAAATTTAGATCTTTAAAATATAACACAGCGCAAACACTTCTTAGGGTTCCATAGCCAAAATGGCAAAAACGGAACCCTTAAAAGTTTTTTGAAACATGTCCGTCTGTCCGTCCGTATGTCAAAGCCATTTTTATTATAAAACATATATTACTGAAATTTTATCTAGAGGTGTGTTTCATGAGCCGCTACTTAGTTTTCTGGCTAAATTGCTAAAAAACTTTTAGGGGAGGCACTCCATACATACATATGCCAAACTAAATGTCAAAAATATATTTTTTGTAAATATGAACATGTTGTACGATACGGTTTTAAAAATATTTTATATATATAGAGGATTTTAAAAACTGTTTTATTAAGTCAATATTTTCAGAAATTATTATATTATTTCGATTTATTAATTATATTTGTTCGAAAGTCTAAATATAATAGGCTCCCCATCTAACTTTTAATCCGTAAGTCTAAAAAATATGAAAAAAACCAAGAAGGCTTAGTACTTAATTTCTACGATAATTATTTCACATATTATCGGTTTATCCGTTTTTCAGTTATCTCCAAGAAACTACTTTCTACGGAACCCTACAATATGCGTGGTCCGATACAAACTTGGCCGGTCCTTTAAAGATATTTGATAGGTAGTATTAACCCTTACTAGTAATTTATTTATTTACTTTGTGTTGATAATTAATATAAAATTTGTATTTATTTCACCGACATAGTAAAGTTTTTTTTAGGGTAGTCAACGCACTTGTGAATCTTCTGGGGTTGCAGGCGTCCATAGGCTTTATAACTGCTTTCCATCAGGTGGGTCGTATGCTTGTTTGCCAGCATCGTGGTATAAAAAAAAGCTGTTTTCCTTTATTCTTACATATATTGAACTCTTAAATATCAGCCATTTTTTATTAGAATCTCAATCAGGCTTTGCTCAGTGATAGTTAGTACACTGAAATTTGGTATGAGTATGTGTTTTACTTACGCCTACAAAGTGGTAAAACAATAAGTATCTGAAACACATTGTTGGATAGGTCTTTCAAGAAGAATAAGCCTTAAACAACTTTTGGATAAAACGAATACTTTCGTAAATAATAGCTTCGAAAATAAAACATGCTCTTTGATTTTTGAACCGTGGGACCAAAAAAAATTTGGAAAAATTCCTGGAAGTGAGGCCATTGAAATACTTATCACGTATTTTCAATAAAAACTATATGGAATAAAATCGGTTGAGCCGTTTTTGGGTGATGCCTATAGTAAAATAACGTAAGTGCCACAAAACATCTCTTTAAAAACTACCTTTTGAATGGATGTATTGTAACAGGCCGGCAACTACGGATCCTTACACTGAGCATAGCCCGACATTCTCTTGACCGGTTTATATGCAATCCTTTGCAGTTTACTTCGCAATTTCTTGATTTGATAAATTAGGATAAAGTATAACATTAAAAAGTTTAATCTTTAAAAAAAACGCATATTACATTCGTTTAGAACACGGTATTCTTAAATAAATATGTTTAAATAAATTCGGTGCTTCGGAGTTTTTATTAAATTGATTATTAGTCTATTGTATTGCAGTACTAGCAGATTTCCACAACTCGACGACTAACGCCTATTTTGCGTGATGCATTAGTCTACTAAAACATAATAATTGTAGTTTACTTACATGACCAAATTTGTTTTCAGAGAATTATGAGATTCATGATTTTTGTTTTTTCCTCCATTTTAATTTTATTTGTTTTTTACTTGTATTAAAATCTAAATAAAATACACTTTTTATACAAACGTGTTCATGTACGTATGTATACGAGAACATTATCTTAAAAGATAAAACGTCTATACTTTATAGATTCCGGGAAGACACGTTATGTCCGCATCGCATGAACCCTCTGCAGTTATTTAGTCTTTAGGCACAGTAAGTCCGATATTATTGCTCACGGGCCAATCACAAGTATATGTAGTACAAGAGAAGCACGGAGCGACGAGCGACACAGCCACCTCGTCTCAAAGCTAGCTCAAGACTGCCAGCAACGCCGTTTTCGAGCTACCAACGCACGAAATGTGGAATTATGATCAAGTTGTTTAAGAAAATTTAATCAATTTAAATATCCTACGTTGAGTTTGTAGTGTTCTGTAGTACACATTTTTTAGTTCAACAATATTTTAAATCGAATAAGCCGTTCAGTAGATATAAGCAAAATTAACCGTAAAACGACATTTCGTTACATTTAAATAACGGAGAAACTATACGTTACACGAGTTATTCAAACATTGACAATGTTGTACATGAAATGTTAATTAACATATATTTTAATCAAATTTTTTGAATGACTCGTTATCGAGATATATCCCTTAGAAAGTAACAGTTTTCGGCCACATTCAGCGCCTAGCGCCTTAAGTATTAATTCCCTATCATAACAATGTAGATGACGTAAAATGTTATATTTTATTGATATATCTAGAAAACTTCACAAAGTGGAGGTCCCAAAAATACGAATTTAGGTCGGTGCGACAAATTGAAAATATTCTATGCAGTTACCACTCACTTCAACAAAACATGCCTGTTCAGTTTGAATTAATTGATAAAATAACTTCAAAAAAGATAGAAACGCTGGTCTAAACTTTCGAGAAAGAAAATCGCAAGGGTGCTAAACACTTCTGGCCAAGGCTGTATATACACCGTGGGCTGGAATAACCCGACAGATCTTAACAACGAATTTCTAAGACCAAAAGAAGAAAAAAATATTATGTGATTTTAGGTCAATTTCGCCAAAAAAAAAATTTTTTTTTCGTTTTTTTTTTTCAATTTTTTGTATGTTTATTGCATATGAAAATCAAATGTTATTAATAAAATTATCGCCTGAAACGAATTGGTACAATTTTTTTTTGTAAAAATTTAGTTTCTGCAAAGTTTTCCTTGTCACTTTGATATCTGTCAATAAGGACGTATTAAACTATGTCCAATAGTGGCAACAACGTCATTAGATAGGCGTTTTGTGATTAGTTATAATAAAAATTGTATTTTTTTAAATTGGTATTAACTCTGAAACTAGGCGTATTCCAGGAAAGTTTATAGGACATTTTAGTATCTAAATATGATCAGGAATACACTGTTAAAATCTGTCTAGTTATATGGGCCCACGGTCCAAACGGTATGGGATCCAAAGAACTTTTTTGCAATAACTAGACTTCAAACTATCTTATCAAATGCAATTCATGTGCGTAATTTCATTATTAGCGATTTTCGTTTTGAAATCGTTACCGGACTCTTGTGCAAAATGACGTCATTTTTACGTCATCCGCATGAATTGTTCAAGCCTGAACCTATAATTATATCACCAAATCTTCAACTCTTCAGTTCTGACTATGCATAGTTACTGCCTTCCATAAATTACTTGTTGGAGAATGTGTCAATTGTAAAATAGTGCTAAAGTTTTAGGTAGAGGCATTTACGTTTCATATTGACCTTCAACTCCTCAGTCGTGATGATCTGATGATGCAAGGTTACAGCCTGCCATAAGTGACCGGTTGGGAAATGTGTCAATTTAATAATAGTGCTCTAGTTTCAGGTAGAGGCATTTACGTTTCATATTGACCTCCAACTCCTCAGTCGTGATGATGCAAATTTACAGCCTGCCATAACTGACCGGTTGGAGAATGTGTGAATTTAAAAATTACGTTTCATATTGATTTCCAACTCCTCAGTCGTGATAATGCAAGGTTACTGCCTGCCATAACTGACCGGTTGGAGAATGTGTCAATTTAATAATAGTGCTCTAATTTTAGGTTGAGGCATTTACGTTTTATATTGACATTCAACTCCTCAGTCGTGATGATGCAAGGTTACAGCCTGCCATAACTGACCGGTTGGAGAATGTGTCAATTTAATAATAGTGCTCTAATTTTAGGTTGAGGCATTTACGTTTTATATTGACATTCAACTCCTCAGTCGTGATGATGCAAGGTTACAGCCTGCCATAACTGACCGGTTGGAGAATGTGTGAATTTAAAAATTACTTTTCATATTGACCTTCAACTCCTCAGTCGTGATGATGCAAGGTTACAGCCTGCCATAACTGACCGGTTGGAGAATGTGTGAATTTTAAAAACAGTGCTCTAGTTTTTTTTACCAAATGACGTCTTAATTTGATCAACTGTACTGAAGACTGATAAGAAACGTGGGAATGTAATTTAAATTCACTATATGCGATATAATCCTTTTAGTTGTATTATTTCATGTACTAAAGTGACGATTTCGGAACAAACGATTGAAAAAAAAAATCGTGACCAGATGGCAGCCAGATGAAAAAAGTTAATTGTAAGAACTTTACTTCACAACGTAGGCCCGTGAAATTAAGCAAACAAATTGCTAAAAAAATAAAGCGTGATGTAGTTCTGGTTTCTGATATGTTGTTGGGACTAGTTAAGGCTAGTTTCATCTTTATTTGCTACAACAAGGAACCAACGTAAACCTTAATAAACTATAAAGTATTTTATTTTATTTTATCAATGAATGAAGTGGCCCTATATCAGAAGCTAAAAAATATAAAACTTTAATGATGGATAATTAAATTATCATTAAAACTCTAATAGCTCACACCTTTATCAATAAATTAACAGTTCTTGAGTTTATACAGGAAATAGCACAAAGTTGACAATTTTTTACGAATTTCTCGGCTAGCTTGACCTACGACACTTGTTGTAGCAAATATCATCAAATACTGCCCTAACCATCCTAATCTAACAATATACAAAAAAATCTCAACTACATCATGCGTCGTAAATTTAATATCTAACTTCCCTGATCTAACGCTCGATCAATCGATGAAAATAGCTACAAGCGGATTCTAATTTCTCCCTGTTACTCATTTGTTATTATTATTTATTTGTTCATTCGCTATTTCATTTCCGTCAATGTCGGAGTGTCCTGGTACTCATCTAAGTGTGAGTTTGTTGGAGTTAGCTAGTGCATTAACCCTTTATAGGGCAGCGGTCTCAAAAAAGACCACCTATAACATCATCTTTTTGAATTTTTTTCAGAATTCAGAATTTTGAATTGACGATGAGGCTTGAATTGAGGATTTTTTTCAGTCTTGCCCGTTAAAGGGTTAAGATTATTTTTGCATTTCTGGGCTAGTTTTGAGCATGACTCTATAGATTCTAGTGCCAGCAGAGCAGCTTGACTGTCTGAGTTGACGTAGATATGTTGGTGTCTTAGGTTTCTATCCAGGTTAATTTCCGCACATTTGCCCACTTGTTACTGGACATACCAACCACTTCCGATTCGAATGAATTTTACTTGATGTACTATAAAAAATAAACACTATACGGGAAAAATATTGGAAAAAATTTATGTCTCATGGAAAACTGGGAAATAGGTGTTCTTTTAAAAGGACGATAGCAACATGTACTACCATGAGCGTAAAGGTCGCCTCTCTATAACAAATGTTAATTCAAATAAAAACCCAAGAATATTACTAAACAGTTTTATTTAGAAGTGTGAAAAATTTCAAAACAAAACTTAGGGTGCAAAGTTACGTCACATTTTGGGCACATGAAATTTGCTTTTTTATGGTATTCGATACACCCAAGCTGAGTATTTCTGTAACGTATTATACGATCATGGGTGACCTCCGTAATAAGGAACCATTGCCTCATCGATACTATAATCCTTTTCAAATGGAGCATTTTCTGCGAAATTTTTATTTAAATAGCATGTCAAATAGTTCTCGCAATTTCGCAAACCTATCATTGGACGGCAAATTTGAAATGTCACAGCAATGCAAATTTGACATAATAAATGTAAATCTATCCCTTGATATGACATTGTACGTATACAATGTATGACATTGTCAAGGGATATTGTACGTGTACAATCGCCAATCGTAATTGGCATACCACAGTCTGCAGCATTTTGCCAATACATATATATATATCTTCTGGGTAGTACAACATAGCACTGTACAGTAATATGCCTATAAAACAACGCATTTCATCGTTAGTTACGGCAGATGACTTGATTGTATTTTTAACCGACTTCAATTTCATAGAAGGAGGAGGTTCTGTATTCGGTTTGGGCTTTTTTTTTGTATGTTCACCGATTACTCCGAGACGCGTGGTCCGATTTGAATAATTCTTTTTTTGTTTGAAAGGATATACTTCCAAGGTGGTCCCAAATTAATCTGGTGCTGTTCTGATGATGGGATCTATGAGGAATTGAGGGAACTCCTCAATTTTTAAAGGCACATGTACGGTGATTTTGGTGTTTTCCTAAGCAACTCGAGGATTTTCTCTCGAAAACCACCAATTTGATGAAGTGGACCTGATTATGATGATTGTTTTGATGATAATGATGATGATTTTTTTAAATGTAGGATGTTCAGCGATTACTCCGAGACCCGTGGTCCGATTTGAATAATTATTTTTATGTTTGAAAGGATGTACTTCCAAGGTGGTCCCAAATTAATCTGGTACTGTTCTGATGATGGGATCTATGAGGAATTGAGGGAACTCCTCAATTTTTAAAGGCACATGTACGGTGATTCTGGTGTTTTCTTAAGCAACTCGAGGATTTTCTCTCGAAAACCACCAATTTGATGAAGTGTGATGATGATAGTTGTTTTGATGATAATGAGGATTTTTTTTAAATGTAGTATGTTCAGCGATTACTCCGAGACCCGTGGTTCGATTTGAGGAATTCTTTTTTGTTTGAAAGGAACTACCTATAAGATGATTCCACATTAATTTGGTGCTGTTCTGATGATGGGATCCATGAGGAATTGAGGGAACGTCTCAATTTTTAAAGGCACATGTACGGTGATTTGGGTGTTTTCTTAAGCTGCTCGAGGATTTTCTCTCAAAAACCACCAATTTGATGAAGTGGACCTGATGATGATGGTTGGTTTGATGATAATGATGATGATTTTTTTAATGTAGGATCCCGAGACCCGTGGTCCGAAATGAGCAATTCTTTTATTGTTTGAAAGGATCTACTTCCAAGGTGGTCCCATATTAATCTGGTGTTGCTCTGATGATGGGATCCATGAGGAATTGAGGGAACTCTTCAAATTTTAAAGGCACATGTATGGTGATTTGGGTGTTTTCTTAAGCAACTCAAGCATTTTCTCCCGAAAACCAACAATTTGATGGAGTAGACCTAATGATGATAATTGTTTTGATGATTTTTTTTAATTGTAGGGTGTTCAGTGATTACTCCGAGACCCATGGTTTGGTTTGAGCCATATTTTTTTTGTTTGAAAGAAACTACCTCGAAGATGATCACACATCAATCTGGTGCTGTTCTGATGATGGGATCCACGACGAATTGAGAGTACTATTCAATTTTTAAAGGCACATGTATATTGATTTTGTTGTTTTTTTAAGCAACTCAAGCATTTCCTCTCGAAAACCACCAATTTAATGGAGTGGACCTAATTGAGTACGTATTATGACCTTTTTCTTATATATCTCACCGATTATTCCGACTATGTAATCATAGTATATAACCACTAAAAATGGAAAAACTAATTATATAACCACTAAAAATGGAAAAATAAAAACTTTTTACAAAAAAAAGATAAACCGACTTCAAAAAGGATAAAATAAATGATTATATTATTTATATGCGTTACAAACTGATATGTTTGAAGTCGGTGCCAAGCCAAAAACTTACTACACCGGTCAAATCAGCTTCAAGTATAAAAATCAAAAAACATCTATACCTCTACTTATATTGCAAAGGTGAATGTGATTCTATCTGTTACATTTTCACATCTATACTACTAATCCAATTTTGATGAAATGTGGTACCTATGTATATACTCTGATACACGTCTCTTGTTTCAATAATAACAAAAAGAATGTACCTAATCGTGTAGGGTTGACCTTCCATAGAAAATTTAAATATCGCGCCTTTTTCTACTGACAAAGTGGGTCCCAAACACCCAGTGTGTCTGAGTATAGAAAGATCAATCTAGCCATTGAATTCCCTTACACTTCGATATTAAACCTTAGATGAAGTAGGATAAATGATTCAAACCGTAGCACGGATATTCGTTCGAGATATGGTTAGTCCGAAAACTAGTAAAAAAAGTTTATTAACAAACATCATAATTCATAAGACGCATGATTATACTTTCTTTTTGTACTTGAATGAATACCTATATATATATAATAGTATCAAGAACAATTCACTGAACACAGAGCCTCGTTCTTATTAACTCTTCCAAATTTGGCTTGGCACCGACTTCAAACATATCAGTTTGTAACGCATATAAATAATATAATCATTTATTTTATCCTTTTTGAAGTCGGTTTATCTTTTTTTTGTAAAAAGTTTTTATTTTGAGCTGCATACAAATTGGTGTAATGTCATCTGAATGTGTTTTTCGTCAAACATGAGGTCAAAATATTACAAAGGGTTTTAATTACGTGCTGCACTGTGCATATTCTGCCATTGCTCAAAACTAGGTTGAATATCTTGCATAACCCAATGATAGGTTTAATTTTTAGATATGTTTATTTCCCTTCTATGTTCAACTTCAGATGTCGCCGGATCTAAGTGACACAAATCTTCTGATTCCACGCGTCTCCGTTTTGAAAGTTGGATTAGTGGTACAACTTCGTCATCACTAGAGTAGTCTCTTTCCGATCCAAAACAAACCTCTCGCTGCACTCGTAACTGGGACCCGGGTAAATTGTTCCAATTCACTTGGTTTTCATCCCCAGTCTTCATCTGTGATATCAGCATTGCAGTTTTCGGGAGGCAAAATACTGATAGAATCTGGTATTTGAACAGAGTAATCTTCTTCAAGCTCTTCTATTATTTCATTTAACGTTAAAGGTCGTGACCAAGTCGTCTTCCGCGCCCTAAAATGCAATACAAGTGATGGTAGCACATTACCCTATTGGTCGTTTAAAAGGACGGTTCATAAAATCGCAATAAAATACGACTTTCAAATTTTTTTTTATGCAAAATAATTATAACTTGAAAGTATACACTTGTTTTTGCTATATTCTTATTTTTATAAAAATATTGATTTAAAATTTATTTAGAAATACATTCCTCGAAGTTTCCATTGTTAATCAGCGTAATTAAAGACGTATAATAAAATATAACACTGCTTTTAACATGGACAGTCAACTAGGTGTCCACTTACAATACTCGAAACGATTCGACTGAGTATAAACAAAATCTTGATAAGTACCCTCATTGTTCGTGAGAATTTTAAATTGTTGACGTCCTTTTAAAAGAACGATAGTAACAAGTGGGTTAATGGCGAAGATATCAGCCTGGAAGCTCGAGGCCCGTCTGCCCATGCTGACGCTCACCTCGGATCCCACATCCTACTTCATTGCCTTTCTTAGATCCATCCATGTACCATACGTGGCTACCTTCTTCGACATACATTTGGTATTTGTTCCATTTGTCCCTAGGAGGTATTTCCACTTTGTATAATTCGGTGAAATGACATTTTTTATTTATTTAAACTTTATTGAACAATGAAAAAAGGGGACAAAAGGTGAACTTAATGCCAAAAGACATTCTCTACCAGTTAACCGTCGGGCCGAACAGAGATTAAAAGAAGGTAATAGGTGCGGGAAACTATTACAACCATGAGAAATTTTTAACTTAATATAGCTGCTAATTCTAAATATCTATGTGTGATGACCTATTTAACGTGCATATTCTGTAGACGCACTGCTTGGCCTCCTTTTTAACTTGCAGGTGGAGTGGTGTCGCCCCCGGTGTTGAGTGTTGCTGCTTTTGGCTGGCCTTCTTCCACCAGACTGCTGAGGTATATGTAATGATGGGCCTCACCTCACTACCGCTGTATAGAGCCACATTACAATTTCGGATCCCATCTTGCTCCCGCCATTCGACAGCATGATCACAAGGCCGTCGCAATGCCAAGTTTGCAACTTTTGTTATTGTAAAATAAATTGTTTACGATGATTAGGCAACTGTTGAGGCAAACATTGATTAAGTCAAGCCCATAATAGAAAATCTTTAGCATACTCCATTCGTCACCCACTTTATAATATGTCGAATGGGTGGCCAATAGTATGATCCGATATAACATAACATCAGATTAATCAAACTGTACAGCTTTTGATGCCAAACACGAGGAGTTACGATATTTTAAAGTATATTAAATTTTGCTGAACCAACTGCCACTTCGCGACTTGAGATTCGATCGAAACCTGGGCTGTACTACAATCTCTCCAAAGGTGCCAAGTAGACTATCGCTATAACGAAGTGCTGAAGTGTTTGTACGAGAACGCCTCTATGTCAGTCCGACTCCAGGACCAGAACTCGAAGCCTATTCCGTTGCAGCGGGGAGTCAGGCAAGGAGATGTTATTTCTCCTAAACTGTTTACCGCTGCACTGGAGGATGTTTTCAAGACTCTGGACTGGAGAAGGCTAGGCATCAACATAAACGGCGAAAACATCACTCACCTTCGGTTTGCTGACGATATAGTAGTATTGGCTGAGACCATGGAGGATTTGAGTACAATGCTCGATGACCTCAGTAAAGCCTCCGAGCGAGTTGGTCTAAAGATGAACATGGATAAGACGAAGATCATGTCAAATGTCCATGTAGCACCAACTCTCGTTACAATCGGAGACTTTACACTCGAAGTTGTGGACGATTATTTATACCTAGGACAGACTGTCCAGTTAGGTAGATCCAACTTCGAGAAAGAGATTAATCGACGAATCCGACTCGGTTGGGCAGCGTTCGGGAAGCTACGGCACATCTTTTGTCCAATATTCCGCAGTGTCTCAAGACGAAAGTCTTTGACCAGTGTGTGTTGCCAGTGATGACATATGGCACTGAAACGTGGTCGCTTACTATGGGCCTCATAAGAAGGCTCAAAGTCACACAAAGGGCAATGCTTGGAGTCTCTCTGCGTGATCGCATCAGAAATGAGGTCATCCGCAGCAGAACCAAAGTAACCGATGTAGCCCTCCGAATTGCTAAACTGAAGTGGCAATGGGCGGGGCACATTGCACGTAGAACCGATGGCCGTTGGGGCGGAAAGGTTCTTGAGTGGCGACCACGAACCGGAAGGCGCAGCGTCGGTAGACCCCCCACAAGGTGGACTGATGACCTGGTAAAGGTCGCGGGAGTCCGCTGGATGCGGGTGGCGCAGGACCGGTCATTGTGGCACTCTTTGGGGGAGGCCTATGTTCAGCAGTGGTCTTTCGGCTGATATGATGATGATGATGATGAATTGCCACTTGCACGAGAAACAATGGTTTCCATGGTTTTATAAAATTATGTTGTAATTTATCATCACTGTTTTTTTCCATTAAATACTCAGAAGTTCGCGACGTATAATATTCTGAAGGGCGTACGTGACACTTTACCAGCTAAAACTAACATGTAAGAGGTACACATCGATATACAATTAAATTAATGGATCTAGAAGTTTGAATTGATTAATGATCACACACCGTAATGCTACTCATCAATATTATTCTAGAAAGTAGAAGCGTAATGTAATGACGTTGCGTCATTCTATCACAGTACCTCTGCCACGAGTCATGTAGAAAATTCTGAATATTTTTCTATAGGCGTTAACGAATAATCGGGCTTCGAATCGTTTTCCTTCAGTACCTCTACCACAAGTCAGACAAATAAGCCCAATTCGAGATTCGTTCACGAATTCGTACATTATTTGTATGGAGAATTTGTACAGAGACTCTAGCGGTCACTTATAGAACTAAAAATTACTGCCATACCATAAGTTAAATAATCCTTTACGCAATTCGCTGACGAAAGTTCGATTGTATGTTTCGTTTGTGTAGATTTCAATACTTAACAAAGTGACGTGACGTGACAAACGTCACATCCTTTTTTTTTCGTCCAATTGGACATGCTAAAGCACTAAGCCATACTGCCTCGTCACATCCTTCACACCAACCGAAATAGATTGTATAGGTAAGCCAAAAAGGTTTTACTTCCTAAGTACATTTTATCTGAAGGTAAACCTTCTGTCGACAATATGAGCAGTGAACAATAATAAGCATAGAAACCGTACCAGGTCTGAAAAATTACCCTACTTTTTGTGGGTGTTTCATATGCTTGCTAGGCCGTAAACCAGGAATAATTTCTGTTGGACATCGTGTCCCAAGCGGTAAATTTTAAGTGGTTAAGGGCGGTAAATAATCAAGCTTCGTGATGGTCAGCTGCCGTTCCTTGAGTGGGTTGAGGAACGGCAGCCATTTTCTCACATAAAATATGTATAAAATAAAATTACCATCGCGTCCCGGTTGAAACAAGTGATAGTTTATATGCTATTACAAATAAAATAAAAATCATCAGCCGGCTCTATAGCACTGAAAAGACCGTAAACTAGTCACATGAATATATGGTATTTAGGGTATCAGCAGACGGCCTTTCTACCTCAATACAGCCGGCTGACGATTTTCCTGATAATAAGAGCATCAAATACTGACGTTTCACAACCCACCAACGGAGCGACAGCTGACCTACGCGAGTCATCATTATACTTCGTCCTTAACCACTTCAAATATTATCATCGCCTGGGACGCCTTGCGATTGGTCGTGAAATTTGTTCCTGGCTTAGTAGTTCATGCTATCGGAGCCGGGAAATACAAGCTATGACAGTAAGCCTTTTTTTACCTTATTTAAACGTGCGTGACTTTCAACGCATAAAATGTTATCAACCGACTTCAAGATTTCGAAGAAGGAGGTTCTCAATTCGTCAGGATCTTTATTTTTACAATTTTTTCATAATGTTCATCGATTACAGCTTTTTTTAAACAGGGAAATTACGTATTTCGTAATACATATAACGGCCTCCTAGCCCAGTCGGTAGTGACTCTGCCTACGAAGCAGGAGGTCCCGGGTTCGAATCCTGGTCAGGGCATTTATTTGTGTGTCTATCACAGATATTTGTTCCTGAGTTATTGATGTTTTCTATGTATTTATCTATATTTATCTATTATAGCTGACCCGACGAACTTCGTACCGCCAACTTCCACAGACTCCCGTCGACCTCAAGTTCACTCCTACGCCAGTCCTACCGTCTCCCACCACTCTCCCACTTTTCAAATGGAGCATTTTCTGCGAAATTTTTATTTAAATAGCATGTCAAATAGTTCTCGCAATTTCGCAAACCTATCATTGGACGGCAAATTTGAAATGTCACAGCAATGCAAATTTGACATAATAAATGTAAATCTATCCCTTGATATGACATTGTACGTATACAATGTATGACATTGTCAAGGGATATTGTACGTGTACAATCGCCAATCGTAATTGGCATACCACAGTCTGCAGCATTTTGCCAATACATATATATATATCTTCTGGGTAGTACAACATAGCACTGTACAGTAATATGCCTATAAAACAACGCATTTCATCGTTAGTTACGGCAGATGACTTGATTGTATTTTTAACCGACTTCAATTTCATAGAAGGAGGAGGTTCTGTATTCGGTTTGGGCTTTTTTTTTTGTATGTTCACCGATTACTCCGAGACGCGTGGTCCGATTTGAATAATTCTTTTTTTGTTTGAAAGGAT
This sequence comes from Pammene aurita, assembly GCA_947086415.1. NCBI lineage: Eukaryota > Metazoa > Arthropoda > Insecta > Lepidoptera > Tortricidae > Pammene > Pammene aurita. Next base: position 13,777,489 of record OX352292.1, on the reverse strand, counting down.
ATACTTCCAAGGTGGTCCCAAATTAATCTGGTGCTGTTCTGATGATGGGATCTATGAGGAATTGAGGGAACTCCTCAATTTTTAAAGGCACATGTACGGTGATTTTGGTGTTTTCCTAAGCAACTCGAGGATTTTCTCTCGAAAACCACCAATTTGATGAAGTGGACCTGATTATGATGATTGTTTTGATGATAATGATGATGATTTTTTTAAATGTAGGATGTTCAGCGATTACTCCGAGACCCGTGGTCCGATTTGAATAATTATTTTTATGTTTGAAAGGATGTACTTCCAAGGTGGTCCCAAATTAATCTGGTACTGTTCTGATGATGGGATCTATGAGGAATTGAGGGAACTCCTCAATTTTTAAAGGCACATGTACGGTGATTCTGGTGTTTTCTTAAGCAACTCGAGGATTTTCTCTCGAAAACCACCAATTTGATGAAGTGTGATGATGATAGTTGTTTTGATGATAATGATGATTTTTTTTAAATGTAGTATGTTCAGCGATTACTCCGAGACCCGTGGTTCGATTTGAGGAATTCTTTTTTGTTTGAAAGGAACTACCTATAAGATGATTCCACATTAATTTGGTGCTGTTCTGATGATGGGATCCATGAGGAATTGAGGGAACGTCTCAATTTTTAAAGGCACATGTACGGTGATTTGGGTGTTTTCTTAAGCTGCTCGAGGATTTTCTCTCAAAAACCACCAATTTGATGAAGTGGACCTGATGATGATGGTTGGTTTGATGATAATGATGATGATTTTTTTAATGTAGGATCCCGAGACCCGTGGTCCGAAATGAGCAATTCTTTTATTGTTTGAAAGGATCTACTTCCAAGGTGGTCCCATATTAATCTGGTGTTGCTCTGATGATGGGATCCATGAGGAATTGAGGGAACTCTTCAAATTTTAAAGGCACATGTATGGTGATTTGGGTGTTTTCTTAAGCAACTCAAGCATTTTCTCCCGAAAACCAACAATTTGATGGAGTAGACCTAATGATGATAATTGTTTTGATGATTTTTTTTAATTGTAGGGTGTTCAGTGATTACTCCGAGACCCATGGTTTGGTTTGAGCCATATTTTTTTTGTTTGAAAGAAACTACCTCGAAGATGATCACACATCAATCTGGTGCTGTTCTGATGATGGGATCCACGACGAATTGAGAGTACTATTCAATTTTTAAAGGCACATGTATATTGATTTTGTTGTTTTTTTAAGCAACTCAAGCATTTCCTCTCGAAAACCACCAATTTAATGGAGTGGACCTAATTGAGTACGTATTATGACCTTTTTCTTATATATCTCACCGATTATTCCGACTATGTAATCATAGTATATAACCACTAAAAATGGAAAAACTAATTATATAACCACTAAAAATGGAAAAATAAAAACTTTTTACAAAAAAAAGATAAACCGACTTCAAAAAGGATAAAATAAATGATTATATTATTTATATGCGTTACAAACTGATATGTTTGAAGTCGGTGCCAAGCCAAAAACTTACTACACCGGTCAAATCAGCTTCAAGTATAAAAATCAAAAAACATCTATACCTCTACTTATATTGCAAAGGTGAATGTGATTCTATCTGTTACATTTTCACATCTATACTACTAATCCAATTTTGATGAAATGTGGTACCTATGTATATACTCTGATACACGTCTCTTGTTTCAATAATAACAAAAAGAATGTACCTAATCGTGTAGGGTTGACCTTCCATAGAAAATTTAAATATCGCACCTTTTTCTACTGACAAAGTGGGTCCCAAACACCCAGTGTGTCTGAGTATAGAAAGATCAATCTAGCCATTGAATTCCCTTACACTTCGATATTAAACCTTAGATGAAGTAGGATAAATGATTCAAACCGTAGCACGGATATTCGTTCGAGATATGGTTAGTCCGAAAACTAGTAAAAAAAGTTTATTAACAAACATCATAATTCATAAGACGCATGATTATACTTTCTTTTTGTACTTGAATGAATACCTATATATATATAATAGTATCAAGAACAATTCACTGAACACAGAGCCTCGTTCTTATTAACTCTTCCAAATTTGGCTTGGCACCGACTTCAAACATATCAGTTTGTAACGCATATAAATAATATAATCATTTATTTTATCCTTTTTGAAGTCGGTTTATCTTTTTTTTGTAAAAAGTTTTTATTTTGAGCTGCATACAAATTGGTGTAATGTCATCTGAATGTGTTTTTCGTCAAACATGAGGTCAAAATATTACAAAGGGTTTTAATTACGTGCTGCACTGTGCATATTCTGCCATTGCTCAAAACTAGGTTGAATATCTTGCATAACCCAATGATAGGTTTAATTTTTAGATATGTTTATTTCCCTTCTATGTTCAACTTCAGATGTCGCCGGATCTAAGTGACACAAATCTTCTGATTCCACGCGTCTCCGTTTTGAAAGTTGGATTAGTGGTACAACTTCGTCATCACTAGAGTAGTCTCTTTCCGATCCAAAACAAACCTCTCGCTGCACTCGTAACTGGGACCCGGGTAAATTGTTCCAATTCACTTGGTTTTCATCCCCAGTCTTCATCTGTGATATCAGCATTGCAGTTTTCGGGAGGCAAAATACTGATAGAATCTGGTATTTGAACAGAGTAATCTTCTTCAAGCTCTTCTATTATTTCATTTAACGTTAAAGGTCGTGACCAAGTCGTCTTCCGCGCCCTAAAATGCAATACAAGTGATGGTAGCACATTACCCTATTGGTCGTTTAAAAGGACGGTTCATAAAATCGCAATAAAATACGACTTTCAAATTTTTTTTTTATGCAAAATAATTATAACTTGAAAGTATACACTTGTTTTTGCTATATTCTTATTTTTATAAAAATATTGATTTAAAATTTATTTAGAAATACATTCCTCGAAGTTTCCATTGTTAATCAGCGTAATTAAAGACGTATAATAAAATATAACACTGCTTTTAACATGGACAGTCAACTAGGTGTCCACTTACAATACTCGAAACGATTCGACTGAGTATAAACAAAATCTTGATAAGTACCCTCATTGTTCGTGAGAATTTTAAATTGTTGACGTCCTTTTAAAAGAACGATAGTAACAAGTGGGTTAATGGCGAAGATATCAGCCTGGAAGCTCGAGGCCCGTCTGCCCATGCTGACGCTCACCTCGGATCCCACATCCTACTTCATTGCCTTTCTTAGATCCATCCATGTACCATACGTGGCTACCTTCTTCGACATACATTTGGTATTTGTTCCATTTGTCCCTAGGAGGTATTTCCACTTTGTATAATTCGGTGAAATGACATTTTTTATTTATTTAAACTTTATTGAACAATGAAAAAAGGGGACAAAAGGTGAACTTAATGCCAAAAGACATTCTCTACCAGTTAACCGTCGGGCCGAACAGAGATTAAAAGAAGGTAATAGGTGCGGGAAACTATTACAACCATGAGAAATTTTTAACTTAATATAGCTGCTAATTCTAAATATCTATGTGTGATGACCTATTTAACGTGCATATTCTGTAGACGCACTGCTTGGCCTCCTTTTTAACTTGCAGGTGGAGTGGTGTCGCCCCCGGTGTTGAGTGTTGCTGCTTTTGGCTGGCCTTCTTCCACCAGACTGCTGAGGTATATGTAATGATGGGCCTCACCTCACTACCGCTGTATAGAGCCACATTACAATTTCGGATCCCATCTTGCTCCCGCCATTCGACAGCATGATCACAAGGCCGTCGCAATGCCAAGTTTGCAACTTTTGTTATTGTAAAATAAATTGTTTACGATGATTAGGCAACTGTTGAGGCAAACATTGATTAAGTCAAGCCCATAATAGAAAATCTTTAGCATACTCCATTCGTCACCCACTTTATAATATGTCGAATGGGTGGCCAATAGTATGATCCGATATAACATAACATCAGATTAATCAAACTGTACAGCTTTTGATGCCAAACACGAGGAGTTACGATATTTTAAAGTATATTAAATTTTGCTGAACCAACTGCCACTTCGCGACTTGAGATTCGATCGAAACCTGGGCTGTACTACAATCTCTCCAAAGGTGCCAAGTAGACTATCGCTATAACGAAGTGCTGAAGTGTTTGTACGAGAACGCCTCTATGTCAGTCCGACTCCAGGACCAGAACTCGAAGCCTATTCCGTTGCAGCGGGGAGTCAGGCAAGGAGATGTTATTTCTCCTAAACTGTTTACCGCTGCACTGGAGGATGTTTTCAAGACTCTGGACTGGAGAAGGCTAGGCATCAACATAAACGGCGAAAACATCACTCACCTTCGGTTTGCTGACGATATAGTAGTATTGGCTGAGACCATGGAGGATTTGAGTACAATGCTCGATGACCTCAGTAAAGCCTCCGAGCGAGTTGGTCTAAAGATGAACATGGATAAGACGAAGAATGTCAAAGACGAAGAATGTCATGTCAAATGTCCATGTAGCACCAACTCTCGTTACAATCGGAGACTTTACACTCGAAGTTGTGGACGATTATTTATACCTAGGACAGACTGTCCAGTTAGGTAGATCCAACTTCGAGAAAGAGATTAATCGACGAATCCGACTCGGTTGGGCAGCGTTCGGGAAGCTACGGCACATCTTTTGTCCAATATTCCGCAGTGTCTCAAGACGAAAGTCTTTGACCAGTGTGTGTTGCCAGTGATGACATATGGCACTGAAACGTGGTCGCTTACTATGGGCCTCATAAGAAGGCTCAAAGTCACACAAAGGGCAATGCTTGGAGTCTCTCTGCGTGATCGCATCAGAAATGAGGTCATCCGCAGCAGAACCAAAGTAACCGATGTAGCCCTCCGAATTGCTAAACTGAAGTGGCAATGGGCGGGGCACATTGCACGTAGAACCGATGGCCGTTGGGGCGGAAAGGTTCTTGAGTGGCGACCACGAACCGGAAGGCGCAGCGTCGGTAGACCCCCCACAAGGTGGACTGATGACCTGGTAAAGGTCGCGGGAGTCCGCTGGATGCGGGTGGCGCAGGACCGGTCATTGTGGCACTCTTTGGGGGAGGCCTATGTTCAGCAGTGGTCTTTCGGCTGATATGATGATGATGATGATGAATTGCCACTTGCACGAGAAACAATGGTTTCCATGGTTTTATAAAATTATGTTGTAATTTATCATCACTGTTTTTTTCCATTAAATACTCAGAAGTTCGCGACGTATAATATTCTGAAGGGCGTACGTGACACTTTACCAGCTAAAACTAACATGTAAGAGGTACACATCGATATACAATTAAATTAATGGATCTAGAAGTTTGAATTGATTAATGATCACACACCGTAATGCTACTCATCAATATTATTCTAGAAAGTAGAAGCGTAATGTAATGACGTTGCGTCATTCTATCACAGTACCTCTGCCACGAGTCATGTAGAAAATTCTGAATATTTTTCTATAGGCGTTAACGAATAATCGGGCTTCGAATCGTTTTCCTTCAGTACCTCTACCACAAGTCAGACAAATAAGCCCAATTCGAGATTCGTTCACGAATTCGTACATTATTTGTATGGAGAATTTGTACAGAGACTCTAGCGGTCACTTATAGAACTAAAAATTACTGCCATACCATAAGTTAAATAATCCTTTACGCAATTCGCTGACGAAAGTTCGATTGTATGTTTCGTTTGTGTAGATTTCAATACTTAACAAAGTGACGTGACGTGACAAACGTCACATCCTTTTTTTTTCGTCCAATTGGACATGCTAAAGCACTAAGCCATACTGCCTCGTCACATCCTTCACACCAACCGAAATAGATTGTATAGGTAAGCCAAAAAGGTTTTACTTCCTAAGTACATTTTATCTGAAGGTAAACCTTCTGTCGACAATATGAGCAGTGAACAATAATAAGCATAGAAACCGTACCAGGTCTGAAAAATTACCCTACTTTTTGTGGGTGTTTCATATGCTTGCTAGGCCGTAAACCAGGAATAATTTCTGTTGGACATCGTGTCCCAAGCGGTAAATTTTAAGTGGTTAAGGGCGGTAAATAATCAAGCTTCGTGATGGTCAGCTGCCGTTCCTTGAGTGGGTTGAGGAACGGCAGCCATTTTCTCACATAAAATATGTATAAAATAAAATTACCATCGCGTCCCGGTTGAAACAAGTGATAGTTTATATGCTATTACAAATAAAATAAAAATCATCAGCCGGCTCTATAGCACTGAAAAGACCGTAAACTAGTCACATGAATATATGGTATTTAGGGTATCAGCAGACGGCCTTTCTACCTCAATACAGCCGGCTGACGATTTTCCTGATAATAAGAGCATCAAATACTGACGTTTCACAACCCACCAACGGAGCGACAGCTGACCTACGCGAGTCATCATTATACTTCGTCCTTAACCACTTCAAATATTATCATCGCCTGGGACGCCTTGCGATTGGTCGTGAAATTTGTTCCTGGCTTAGTAGTTCATGCTATCGGAGCCGGGAAATACAAGCTATGACAGTAAGCCTTTTTTTACCTTATTTAAACGTGCGTGACTTTCAACGCATAAAATGTTATCAACCGACTTCAAGATTTCGAAGAAGGAGGTTCTCAATTCGTCAGGATCTTTATTTTTACAATTTTTTCATAATGTTCATCGATTACAGCTTTTTTTAAACAGGGAAATTACGTATTTCGTAATACATATAACGGCCTCCTAGCCCAGTCGGTAGTGACTCTGCCTACGAAGCAGGAGGTCCCGGGTTCGAATCCTGGTCAGGGCATTTATTTGTGTGTCTATCACAGATATTTGTTCCTGAGTTATTGATGTTTTCTATGTATTTATCTATATTTATCTATTATAGCTGACCCGACGAACTTCGTACCGCCAACTTCCACAGACTCCCGTCGACCTCAAGTTCACTCCTACGCCAGTCCTACCGTCTCCCACCACTCTCCCACTGTCGTCCAACCATCTCCCACTCTTGTCCACCCTTCTCTCACTCTCTTCCACCACCCTTCTCCCACCGACTCCTACTTCACTCCCATCCCATCGACTCCATTCCCACTGACTCTTACACTACGTCAGTCTCATCGTCTCCACCTCCTCCCATTGTCTTCATCCACTTCTATTAACGGACTTACACTTTCTTAACTTCCATATAGGGTTGCCAGGTGTTAGCCGGACATGTTTGGCTTTTTACGGGTGTGTCCGGCCAAATAATTCCTCGTCCGGCCTGTCCGGCTTTTGTGGCACGATTTTAAAAAGGCATGTCCGGCTTTTGGGATCAAATGTCCGGCTAAATTAAGCGGCTTTTTCATTTTTGGGCCTGGTAACCCTACTTCGATAGATTATGTTATGTTCCATTTTCTTTTTAGTTTCTCCAATATTTTAATAGTTATTCTGTTATTCGGGGTGGAGATATTGTACATCCAAATATTTTTTAAGAAAAAAAACCTGACTTCAATGGGGAAAGCTGGTGAAAGATTATTATGTAGATGGTGTACCTTAGACTCCATACAATGAAATAACTTGCTTAACAAACACAGCGAAGAGGACAAATCGCCAAACTTGAACTATGCGTCGTTGAAGAGTTCCGTTCTGATCATCATCAGCAGTTCCACTTTATCAAATGTCACTCTTTTGAATGAAAATCTTGATTTGTTGAAAAAAATACAAAAATCACTATGTGTATGCCCTTAAGACTTGAGGAGTTCCCTCGATTCCTCATGGATCCCATCATCAGAACTTGAGGTTGACGAAAATTTGTCCTGACAATCAAACTTGCTTAACAAACAAAGCGAAGAGGACAAATCGCCAAACATGAACTATGCATCGTTGAAGAGTTCCATTCTGATCATCATCAGCAGATCTACTTCTTCAAATGATCTTCTTGAAAAAATGGTGCAATAAAAACTGTTAACATTTTTTTTGGGTAAGGTTCACATGAAGTAGAGGTAAATTTTTTTTATCGGCTTCTAGCTTCTACCCTATTATATTTTAATACACAAATATGAAATTATAAAAGATGGTACAATTAATAATAAAACAGCTTTAGAAAATAAATAAATAATTCTTGAAATGAGTCACTGTTTTGAATGAAAATGATGGATTTCTTGATAAAAATATCTATATGTATGCCTTTAAAGTTTGAGGAGTTCCCTCGATTCCTCATGGATCCCGTCATCTGAACTGCGTATTGACAAAAACGGGACCAATCTGTAATATATATATAAACTAAAAAAAAAAACATACACGCCGAATTGAGAACATCCTCTTTTGAAATCTTGATGTCGGTTAAAAATCAAAGATCATGAAAATCGGTTCAGCCGTTCTTGAGTTATAAATGGTATATAGCGTTTTGTTATACCACGTTTTATGTCACGTTCCGCGGGAATGGGATAAAAAGTATACTATGTCCGTCTTCTTGTTCTAAGCTACCGCCCCACCAATTTTCAGCCAAATTGGTTCAGCCGTTCTTGTGTTATAAATAGTGTAACTAACACCACTTTCTTTTATATATTTAGATATAGATCGTCGTCTAGTACCCATAACACAAGCCTTATTGAGCTAACTGTGGGCCTAGGTCGATTTGTGTAAGATTGTCCTATAATATATATGTATTTATTTATATTCAAAGCTACGAAAAGGGATGAAAACTGTCAGTACTTCATCCATCCATCCATATACTTATTTCGTCGTAGGATATATGATTACCTAAGAAAACCAAATTGATAAAATTTCAAATATACAAATAACACTACTAGTTTAAAACGTCCTAGAACTACGTCCATATGTAAAGTGTTAGGTGATTCTTAATTTATTTGGTTATTTTGTCAACATGACAGTTCGACTTTTAGTGATCATAGTGGATCATAGGTTTATTTCTTACTTTTTAGGTCTATTGTATAATCACAAAAGGATAAATTCCCTTTGGGGATGTTGTTGATTGTCTAAAGTATAAGCAGTGCGCTACTGTTACACATCCCACCTCCGTCGACGCCGACACGTTGGCGAAGTCCTTTATTTACCAGCAAACAAGCCGGAGCGGCGCCCGACATCCGAAATCACTACAAGACTATTAAATATAATTGTCGTTCGTCTAACTATTGTTGGTTTCGAGGCAATCGATCCGTGAAGTAAGGGGCACACGGGCAGCCTCACGACCTAACAACCGCACAAGGGAAGCTAAAGATGCTCCAGCAAGCCGCCGGTTTTCATACATAACACAACGCAGGATTGCGGCTTTGCCGCTTCTTGCATAATTATGGTTTTATTTATATTTATAAGTTACATGTACGAGTAATTGTTAGTAGTACTTATGAGTTTCTAGTATGTGACAATGTTACTTTAAAAGGCTATTTCGCAATAAATAAATCTTTAATATAATTATGTACATTATTATTTCAAAGTGCCCTGTATAAATCTGGATGTTTTTTAAGTCAGCACTATTTTATAGAACTTGGATGCAATAATTCGTAGACTCCGGCATGTAACGCAGTTGTTACTTCTGAATAAAAAATAAAATACACCTTCCTGGGATAAATAGTTTGCCTTGCCGGTGATAAGTTAGCGGCTACAGCCATGTGTAGCACACAATCATAAATTAATGATGCACAAGAACCTGTAAAAGATGTTTCAATATTAATTGTTATTTTTCACAGTTTCATTGTAATTATTATGATTGAAAATTAAAGTGGTTATAACTATCATATCAAATTTCAACTACTTACCATTCATTATAGGTTAGAGTTGGTATTTTTGTGTCGATTTAAAATCAGTTTAATTGACTGTTAATACTTAAATCTCACAAATATTCAGCAGTTCTTGAGTCTACATTTCTTTTCTAAAATTATTCTTATTGAAGTGTTGATGTGGATATTTCTATTTCTCATATCGGCTTGAAATTTACCGTTTTGTTTTCCAGTTCCATTTATCAATGTTATCCTTTGATAAATATAAAGGGAATAGATATGGTACCAGGCGCACGATCGTGTGCCATCAAATATAGGTTCCGGCGCCTATATTGAATCAGTCGTGTCATGCATGGCCGCCGAAGAGCGTGTTTTCAAGAACAACGACTAAAATACCCGTAAATCATGCCAAATTGTGCCTTCTTTGAATACTTTAATAGCTCAAAACATAAAAACAAAGCTCACGGAATAACTTTTCATTCGTAAGTACTGTTTTAAATACGCAATCATAATTATTTATCAAAAACATTTTTGTTATTGAGTAAGCGAGACAGCTAAATAGGCAGTACCCACGCGTGAAACACGTATGTCCGAGTGTCATGCCCCTTTGGGTAGCGTTAGCAAATAATATGCTGATAAAGATGTATATTTATTTCATTCTGTTCTCCTAGTGCTTGAAACCGTTACCAAGCTAAACGTATGTACAAATTATTTATGTATAGAATTGCTATGGTTATGTCTTTTTTTTTTAATTTATACTTCTAAACTAGAGCCTGTTGCTCATGCAATTTGTGAATTGTAATATTTGCTGAATGTAGGATTCCGTTGTTGAAGTCACAATACACCCAATCAAAATGTATTTTTTATAGGATATTTTACGTCCTTTTACTATGAATATACAACTTTTTGAAATAACTCAAAAATCGCTCAAATAACTCAATAGTTTTTCAATATAGTTTTCATTGAAAGTAATTATTAGGCCTCACGCTCTTGAATTTTCCCATATTCAAAAGTTAGAAGGATTTTTGGAGCCATGATATCGCGAAAGTTTCAATCGGGACGCGATGACCATTTTTTTTAAATTGATTAAATCGCTGCCGTTCCTCAACCCACCAACGGAGAGGCAGCTGATCTTCACGAGGCTTCATTAAACATCACCCTTAACCACTTGACAAGTTTTCGTCTGGGACGCGATGACCAACAAAATTTGTTCCTTGCTTACGGTCTATAGAGACTTATTATTATTACTTAAGCCTACAGGTATTATAAATTATTTTTTTACTTGAAACATCTGTCAATGAGAAAACATGCATACCTATAGTTTTCTAGTCTAGACATAAATTTCGATTTTACATGTCAAAACCTTTTAAGCAATTATCTTTAATACCAGATACCAGAGAATAAATACGTTTCTAAAAAATATAATTCGTCAGGTGACAACCAAAACTCACTAATTGCAATAAAATTATTAAACTTTCTTTTTTTTATATACCACGACGGTGGCAAACAAGCATACGGCCCGCCTGATGGTAAGCAGTTACCGTAGCCTATGGACGCCTGCAACCCCAGAGGATTCGCATGCGCGTTGCCTACCCTTTAAGAACTAAAATCAACCTTGTTTTGTTACTAATATGGTTCATTACGGCTATAAACTTGTGGTAGTAATTGAGTTTTGGGTGTTACCAGATTAATGTAAGCAATTATCTTTAATACCCGAATTACCCGATAATGAAAACGTTTCTAGAAAGTATATTACTTAAATTTCTAACAGTTTTATTTGCTCTTGCTCCTTTAGGCGTGAACACAGTGAATCCTCCTTTTTGTAAGGGGTCGGCAACGCGCATGTGACACCTCTGGAGTTGCAGGCGTCCATAGGCTACGGGTAGCTGCTTACCATCAGGCGGGCCGTATGCTTGTTTGCCACCGTCGTGGTATTCTTCTTCTTCTTCTTATTTGGCTCGGGGGCCCATATGGATACACTTCGACCCAAAGGGATCTTTTGTGTAATTGCCCCCTAGTACACTTACTCAAGAGCTTTTTCAACCATCTCCATGTGTTGGGTGATGGAGCTCAAGGGCAGTGCTTTGAGGTCCTCTGGATCTGGATAGCCGATTCCAAAGTCCCTCATTCTTAGTCTGGCAAGAGCGTGACATTCACACATTAAGTGTTTCATTGTTTCTTCCTCTTCGCCACACATTCTACAATCAGTATTGTCTGACAGTCCCATTTTAGCCAGTACTCCTTTCACGGCGTAAAGGCCTGTAAAAACTCCTATTAAAAGGTCTGGTATTAAAAGGTCTTATTTGCTAACGCTACCTCGAAATTAGGCACCTAGCGCTGATTCCCGAGACTTACAAAGCGTTCAGGATAAGTGAATCTTTTTTACCGTTATGAATGCACAATCGGAGGTCACAACTTTACATTGGTTTTTTTGAGTCGTGCGCGAGGTATGCTATGGAAATTAAAGTACTAGGACCACATGGATCATTCGCCGTTTCTGCGTAGTGCAATATAATATAACCGTCGCTTACCATACGCGTCTCTTTTGACAAACCATTATTGCATTAAAACGAGAAACCTCTAGATCCGTAACAACTACGCGTAATCGTTGATGCCTTTATACTGGTTTTTTGAGACGATCGTTCGTTACAATATTCGACTAGAGCACCAGAAGTTTAGAACTAGAGATTTATTCATATTTTAAAAATATAGTATGCTATTGACTCGACATTTAATTTTCTATCTCGGTCCATCTTGCCCGCTTTCATATTGATGCGACAAGGACTTACTACGATTAATATCAATTCAAGATTTTAATTTTTTCAAACCCAAATAACTCGCTTTTTACTTCTATACGTCATTGTTAGAAGTATATCGATCTTGCCTACACTACTGTAAATTATATTAGTCTGTCACACTTTGTGCAATGCGCAAAAAATGGAAATCTCGCTTACACGCCCGTGTTAAGTATATTGGTGTATCTCTTTTACCCCTGATGCACATGTACATTATATATAGCATTTATAGCAGTGTATAAGCATTTACAAGTGTGTGGGTGCCGGAACACATTTCAGTTTTGTCAGCTATGAACGTCAGGTATCTTCCTCTTTTTACTTTAATCAAAGATGTTATCATACTATGCAGTATAAGGCTTATAGTATGCAGAATGCTTAATATAAGACTTTGTCGATATTATTTCGTCAACTAATAATATATAAATATAACACAATAAATACGAATGGTTTTCACTTTCACCATGTTTTGACATCTCACCTTATAATTTGATAGTGAAAGAGTTTTCTATAGTCGATACGGTATTTTTCGGTGACGTATGTCAAATTAGTGTCTTATAGTAGCGTTTTAATAAAACCTATCGATAACAAACTGTACTGACTACATCCGTCTCGTTCTACCTATGAGACGGATGTATGTAAGCATAGAGCTCTTGAATTTCTTGCTGTCGAAACTGAAGGAAAACTATTCGAAGCCTGTTGATCCGTTAACAACTGCAGAAAGGTATTCAGAATTTTCGATAATAACTCACAGTAGAGGTACAGAGGTTGATCCAAAGAGTGCAAAATACCTGCGCGCGCTTTTGTTTTTACGCCCCTCCACGTACTCATGTGACGCCGCACAGTGTTTTATGGAAGCCAAAAAAGTGACATCCCCATTTTATTACAAATTACTATAGTTTAGAGCATTACGAATGGAGACTAAAACTCCCGCGTTTCTAATATGTGTAGTTTTTGAGAAATAAATTTTTGAAAATCTTGATTCTGACAAATTAAGTAACAAAGTTTTCTGTTGACTAAAGTGTTGGATAAACCTTTCAAAAAAGTACATTTAGAGGTAATTACAACCTTTCTAGGTACATTTGTTACAATGATATTAATTATTTTAATGATTTTGGTTTTTATTTTTTTTCTTCCATATTCCACAGTAGTAGATCGCGATATTTGTAAGACAGCTTCATTGTTATGTCTTCTATCTACCCTATTTTTTACAAGATCTCATTCCCTGGAAGATTTAATCTACAGTCGATTAAAATTTGCAGTCAGGGCTGCCACTACCAATATCCGGATTTACCTGGATAAAAAAATAAACACAGTATACAGGATGTAACAAAAATACTGGTGATTCTTTTAAGGGCCTAATTGGTATCGTATTCTAATTATGAAAAACTTTAATAAAAAATTTCGCGTGAAAAAAAAAATCTTTTGTTGGCCGGCTGGGACTACTTGTCCCATACAAAAAAAAAAACATTTTTGTTTGTGTAAAAAAAATTCTACAATTTTTTCTTAGTCGTAATACGATACCATTAAGCCCTTAAACGGATCACCTGTATTTTTGTTACATCCTGTATAGGTAATGCAATAACAGGTAAATTTTCAAAGCCGGGTATTCGATCGGTTATGGTCGAAAAATAACCGGTTAAAGCCGTATACTACAATTATGTGGTTTTTTTTTTGGAAGGAACGGCTAAAATATCTGTTATGCATCGCTAATTTAGCAAATATTTTTTTCTAAAACATGAATTACTTACTAAAAAATTATCAACTTTCCAGGCAACAATATTCAACTTCCAGGCTCTCTCCCCATCTTGCACCTCAGAATAGCTATTGTCTACTGTGGACATAACTCTGATGATGGTGTTATGTTTTCATCCGATGGCGATATAAAAGCATCATGTGGTGCTTTCAATAATGCTATTGCGGCAGATGGTAGGAGACGTTTTTTAATATTTTTTGTCGTTGCGACATCCGTTGTTCCGAAATTATTGGGTGTGATGAGACTAACGCTCTATGAAACAAATCAGACATGGTTTTCGTTCGATCTGATTTGCGGGTATGGTGTTCTCTATCGTGACGCCATTATTTATTTCGAGATTCTGATGATTGCTCGGAGAGCATTCCAATTAGAACAGACGAGTTTCGTATTATTGCAGCTCCATGAACCAAAAGTTTATGTATAGTTACTGTCGTAAGACACCATTCGAAATTTTTAACACATTTTTTGGCTAGTTCTTTGCATATGTACTCAAAACTATTATCAAAACCAAGAATTATAGATATCCCGGAAACAACGGCGTATAAAATTAAAAATACCGAAGTGTCAACCCTAGAGGCCGGGTAACCCGGATATAAAGTTTTTAGCTGATTACTTCAATGTTCCATGGAATTAGGTCTTGTAAAAAATAGAATAGATAGAAGACATAATAATGAAGCTCTCATACCAATATTGCTACCTACTACGGCGGGACATGGAAGAAAAAAAATAAAAACCAAAATTAATAAAACAATTAATATCTTTGTAACAAATGTATCTAGGAAGGTAGTTATTGCTTTTAAATGCATGTCTTTGAATGTTTTGTCGAACACCTTGGCGAAACAAACAGTCCATGCAATATCTTTTAAATTATTTCTATTTTTCGTAATTTCCGAGCGTCAGAAACAAGATTTAAAAAAATTATGTCTCAAAAACTACACATATAAGAAACATGGGAGTTTTAGTCTCGCATTCGTAATGCTCTAAACTATAGTAATTTGTAATAAAATGGGGATGTCACTTTTTTGGCTTCCATAAAACACTGTGCGCCGTATTTACGCCAAAACCGTATAATGAAAATGTCTATCCGTCAAAAGTTACATCTCGCATACCTTATGTTTGGAATAGTAAACTGTCAGCAGCCCTCCTACCTGTACAGAAAGTTATCATGGCTTTACAGTTCCAGACCCGCACAGGTTAGTTCCTCGAAATGCTTACTGTTAGTCTGTCGTCGGTGTCCATCAGTCAGCAGCATTTCGTGGCAGTTTGCGTTACGTTGCCTCCAAATGCTGGAACAACCTCCCTCCCCCAATCCGTGCGCAAAAAATATTAAAGCCTTCAAATTAAAATGTCGCGTACCCTTTTTTCAAACGCAGTGTTGAGGGCACAAAATATAATAAATATACAATATGATCCTTTTTGTACATTGTCTGTTTGTTTGTATATCATGGCACATATCATTCATTTAATTGGCTCTGCTAACTTACTTTTTGAAGTGAAAACTTCTTTAGCGGCGCTGTGCACTTTTTGTGATGGGGAAAAAATGTTAAACTCGCGTCAGGGTCACGTGACCGTCAGATTCGTTAGGTTGAAAATTCGTAAGACGGACACGTGACCTGATCGAATAAATCTATATTAATAATTCCGTCGAGGGGTACGGTAGACCCGAACGAAATTATGCTCAAATGAAAAAGCGTAAAAAGTAACAGTTTTAAATCGAAGACATAATTATATGGGAAAAATTCGGATTGTCGCGTATTTGGCATTTAAAAGTGTTAATTTAATGACAAATGGTCGGCCATATTACATATTTTAGTGGTTGACAACTTGACAGTGAGGGGTGCGTTCGGAAATTGTGAACTATGTTTACGTCCGGCATATTTGACAGGTTAGTTGGTCAAAAGGAGGACGAAAGTAAATAAATTAAGAAAACCCGGCAGTCAGCCGGGTTTACAATTTACAAGGCAAAAAAAGCATTTGACACACGACAAAATATATTTTTACAGAAATTAGTTTTCTTTTCACTGAAATATAGGTCAGTAAAAATGAATATTTTTACTAAAAAATAAATGTAAATAACATGTTGAAGGCCTCAAGCCGCATCTGCAGTGTCCTGCTTTTGTGGTTTCCAAGCGTTCTATATACCCATCAATTTGTCTCAATAACCGCCTTCAAAGTGAATAAATGGACTGTTTGCTGTCTCTGTCTGCCGTAAGTAATAACTTCAACTACATTGAGTGGTTGTTAATAGAGAACATGCATGAAAAATATTTAATTGAATTTGTTCCATAAACACGTTCAACAACCCCAAATTAATATAAATAAGTGGAAATCCGTAATAATTTTTAACAGTTTTTTAAAGATATTGCGGTTTAAAAACTTAAAATTTTAGGCATTTTTTTTTTATTCCTCAAATGTATTTTCGAAACTTCAGTTCGATTACTTATGTTCTAACAAGAAAAAAAAATGTATGAGAACTATATAGCTAAACGCATTTTTTCGTGCCTAAAATTACAAAAATCTTCCAAAAACTTGTTCCTTCCAAACAGTTTTCTGCAACTTTGTGGTCGGTGACGTCACAATCCTCACACTTTTTGTATGGGGCGTTTTGACGCGCGGCGCAGACGCCTAACGTATTTTCACATTTTTGTCGTTTCAGGGCTATCATAGATAATAGGTTTATTAGAGACATTTGAATCTACAGGGAAATATAATCGAATGACGTCTTCCAAAAAAATCATGCATGTTCCTAATTGGATCACCCGACTGCTAAATTATTACCCACGATTCCGGTACTTTGAAAATCAGGGATTTCGAAAATGTGGGACGCCGGGATTTCAGATTCCCGGGATATGCGGGAGTTTAAAAATCCAGGATTCCGGAAATGCGGGTCACCGGGCTTCCGGGATTTTAGAAAGCTGGAATTTTGTAAATGTGGTACGCCGGAATTTCAGGATCCTGGAAGTCCGGAACTTAAGAATACCGGGATATAGGAACTTTTATAAAACAAGGATTTTAGAACTGCGAGAGGCCGGGATTCCAAATTATTTAAAACCAGGGATTCCGGGAATACAAAATCAGGATTTTAGGGGTCCTGAGTTTGTGGAATTTTGAGTCCGGGATTCCGAGCATAAATAAATTCTGGGATTAAGGAAATGCTTCCCACATTGCATGATATTAGGGTCTCGGCATTCAAGATATAAGGTACTCCGGGATTCCGTGACTATATGCTTTCGAAAATGTGGCTTCGAAATTCCAAGATACTTATTAAAACCAGGGATTCCGGGAACGCCACAAATCCTGGGAGCCTGGGAGTGGGTCGTACCGGGGCTTTAGAGTCTCAGAATTCGCAGTTTATGGAACCCTGGAATGCGGGAAACCGAAAATTTTGAACCTCGGGATTCTGGAACTTTAAAAAGCTGACATTATGGGACTTGCGGGAAATGCGGCACGGGATTTTATGATCCTGGGAGTCCGAGACTTTAGAAATCCGGGATTCGGGGACTTTTAAAAGCTGTGTTTTCTTAAGTCCTAGATTCCAGGATTACAAGATATTAAAAACCAAGTACTCCGAGAACGTTAGACACTTAGATAAGGACATGTATAAGGGAGATATTTATAAGGGAGTCCGAGACTTTAGAAATCCGGGTTTAATAAGCCAGTAGCCTGGTATTACGGATCGTTAGAAAGCAGGGGTATTTCGGAAATGCGGGACGACGGGATTTTAGATTCAAGGGAGTCCGGAGTTTTGATATAATTCATGATTTGATATAACTTTATATCCGGAATTTCGAGAATGTGGGAAACCCGGATTTTGTGCTGGGAGTCCCGGTATAAGGAACTGCGGGATTCTGAGACTTTAGAAATTCTAGATACCGAAAAAGTCGGATGGGTTCCGGGACAACCGGGATTCGTATAATGCGGAACGCCCGAATTATAAGGTATTAGGAATCTGGACCTTTAGAAATACAAGATTCCGGGACTTTTAAAAGCTTGGATTCCGAAAATGCGGCAGTAATTTTAGAGTCCTAGGAATTTATAAATCCGGGAATTACTAAACCCTGAATTCCGGGAATAGAGAAACCGGGATTTTAGGGTGCTGTGCATCCAGGTATAGAGAAATCCGGGATTCCGGAACTTTAGGAGGCCGGAATTTTGAAAATGCGGCTTGCTGGAATTTTAGGTTCCAGGAGCCCAGGATTCCGAAACATAAAAACATCGTAATATCGTAACTGCGCGAGGCCGAGATTCCAATATATTATAAACCAGGGATTTCGGGAATGCAAGCAATTGGGATTTTAGGGTCCCGGGAGAGGCCAGGACTTTAGAAGTACAGGATTCCGGGGCTATAGAAATCCTGGGAATCCTGAATTGCGGGGAACCGGGATTTAAGAGGTTCCAATAGTCTGGATACAAGGAACTCCGGGATTCGGGATTCCAGAATTACGGAGGCAGGGTTTAAAGGTACCGGGATTCGAGGTTTTAGAAGCCCCATAATTTCAGTTTCCCTATATTTCCCAACCCCGAGATTCCAGGACTTTAGAAAGCCGGAATGATACGCCCGCGCTACGCCGGGCCTGGTATCAAGTATGCTAAATTATTTTTACATAAGTTTATTGAATATGTGTAAATAATGACATATTTTTATAATTTTAGCTTTAGTATTATGTAAAGCATATATAATAATTACATTCATTTGGCAGTGGTTCGTTGTAGGCTCTATTTATTTTACCCGAGGGAAGCCGGGTTTTCATCTAGAATTGTAATAGTTCTGAAGTGTTAAGTTTTTAATGTAATATAAATTACTATAAAATATAACGGTTACACTCACGTCACTTTAGTCACTTCGCGCGACATGTTTCGGAGAGCTTAAGTCTCCATCTTCAAGCACTAAGAGTGCTATTTCAAACCGGCCCGTTGCGCGCTGTTGACGACGCGTTGCCGACTGGCCTGCGTCCCGCTCGCCGCGCAGCTCGTGTCGCCCGCTCTGACAAAGCTTGTTGAGGGTGATCTTGCGCCGACGCTGCCACCGTGCTTTGCAGCGCATTCGGTTCATCCGACATGAGCGACGATAAGCAAACCACACTCACTGTGTCCACTAAACTCTCACAGCACACACTGAAGTTATTGCCATGGATTACAGGCTTCCATGCTGGCGGTACGCCCCAGCCCTTGTCTCGATTAAAATTCGGACGACGCCCAATCTCGATCGCCTCGCGTATTTTGCGTGGCACGTAGCATTTTTTACGAACCAGCAGTCTAGCTTTATCAAAGCGAAGGAAATGTGACGCGCCTGCATCGCAAGCGTGCTCTGCTACCGCCGAGTTGCTGTTCCTTCGCATTGATAAAGCTAGACTTTAGATTTTTTTTATTAATAACATCAAAAAAATGTTTTTTGTCGTACCTTGCCAGCGCTTGCGCCACAGCGGGGAACCGACTGCCTGTGATTGGGTGACAATCACGCTACCGCACCGCACTCGTACATTCTCAATAATAGTCGTAATACGCAAACTAACAAGCTTACCCGTTTTAGGCGAGCTATCTGTACCGAGCTCCCCTACCTGTAATTACATCGTTAAGAAGCAATTTTAGTAAATTAAAAAAAACTCGCAGGTGAAGATTCGTGAATGAAAAAGAGAAAGAATATCTAGTAAATCCGCCAAAAACTCACTTAATAGCTAGGTTTGCTATGTCTCCCACAACATACACAGTCCGCTTTAAAAAAAGATAAAAGGAATGCATACGTGCATGTTTTTTTTGGTCATATAACATGGTCAGGTACGATTAAGGAAACGAAGACCGTAAAAGAAGTAGAAAGCCAAATAAATCTAAGCTGTAAGAAATACCTAATGGTCACTCATAACCAAATTTATAACTTTTCCAAAAGCAAATGCTCGAGCTGCTGTAAAAATACTCAAATCACTATGTTGCCTATAATAGTTGAAGAGTTTCCTTGATTTCTCCAGGATCCCATCATCAGATCTTGACCTGATGACTTGTTGTTGTTAGTAATAGTAATATTTCCTCTAGATTTTTTTTTTAACTTAAAATTTCAAAACCGGTCAAGTGGGGTTGCCAGTAGTGACATGAATGTCATCTGGAAATGTTGTTGTCACTAGTTAGATTAAGTATAGTTTTAAGTTCTGGTTGCCCTGTAAATCAGCGTTGTGGCTACACTGCCATGACTCGTGCTGAGTGGCAACCATTTTGGTGTAAATAATAATTATTTGTATATTTCATGTTATGTTTCTGTTCGCTTTGCACCAAATAAATATTTTTCATTTCATTTCAAATGGAGTCGCAGTATGTTGGGTAAAACACGTACGGTTAACTGTAAGTTTAAGATTTGGTTAATTAAAGGTTTTAGTTTTCTTGACGGAAAAGAAAATTCGTAACTTTAAACCTATGTATTTAGATAGAGTTATTTGATCAAATTGCTCATTCGACCCCCTAATGTAAACCAACTATGGTTACCAACATCAAAAATACCTTGTTTGTCACCATAGAATTACAGAATAGACGTCGAAAACAATTTTGCATCGAAAAATGCTCGGAATCGTCACAAATATCCGATCTATTGAATTGGCCAATGAAATACGCATTTTGAAGGGTTTTGGGACACGCATGCATCGGTTCGGGTCGGAACAGTGCATACTTGATGAGAATGGGCGATGGGAACTCCCACATTGTGGCTCCCGTGCTATGTATATATCTGCCTTGCCAGTACGGCTTAAATACGTTAAAAAAAAAGGGTTATTTGGGTAAGACCGCAATATAGGTAATACCGTCTATTCAGTCCATACGTATGCCTATTAGTTTTATGTATGTATGCCTTACGTCGCTTAGAGACCGTTGATATAGCAGATAAAACACTATAAGTTCACTGTTTGTTTCTTTTAATTTTGTATAGATTCAGACAATATCCTATTTTTATTTTATTTTGTTGCTTCTTGTATGGTATGTTGTAAGTGACAATAAACCTTTATTATATTCTATTGTATGTCAGTCGAACATCATGCCTAATGTCGATGCAGTTATCTCATTTGAGATTTAAATGTCCATGTTTTTAGGTTTTGTTGCCACTTTATTGTCGCTGGTTAATTATAAACGACTTGTAGTTTTTTTTTACGTAACCATATAAAAATTTAAAATTTTAGATTTATCCGGCTAGAACTAGTTTCCCGGACGTCCTATAATTTACTAGAGCGAAACAGTTCTATTTTGTTTTAAAATACGCTTTTATTTTTGCAAAATTCCGCGAGTGGCTCCTGGGAGCGAGAGCTAATTTCAATTTCATTTAGTTCTGGCGCGATTCCATGCATCGGCCACAGAAGAATTTCAGGTGAGTAGAGAGAAGAAAATTATTTAAGAATCCGACAACAGCTAAACTTAGCCGACAACAGCAAAACAATGACACTCTTAAAGATGACGATTTTAATTATAGGCGTATTACCGCCAGGAAAAAATTTCGTTGGTCATCGCGTCCCACGCAATAACTTATGAAATGGTTAAGGGGGATGTATAACGAAGCCTCGTGAAGCTGTCGCTTCGTTGATGGGTTAAGGAATGGCAGCCATTTAATCAAACAGTTGTATAAAACAGTTTATACGCTGGCTGATGATAGTATTTTATAGTATGTACGATATAAAAAAATATCAGCTGGAAATCGGATTTCGTCGCTGTTGGCGGCGAGGCGAGCGCGGAAACAAACGTATGAGCTCCCTTGTCACTTTCACGAAACTGAGCGGACAATTGGAGCTCATATTCATTAGATGAGAAGTGTAAAACGCTCGGGCCGTGAACTAGGCATTAGGTCGGCACGATTATTTGTCACCTGAATCATCAAAATTTGTAGATCGTCTGTCTCCAGTGCCTTATCCATTTTTTTAAATAGCTTGTTTTGTGTCCCACTGCTGGGCAAAGGCTTCCCCTATTTTGCGCCACCCGTCACGGCTCAGTTCACGCTAATAATGATCGTCTGGCCATCTCCGTTTTGGCCTACCTCTGCCTCGGCCTTCCTGTGGGGTGCAGTTCGTCGCCAATCTGGATGCATTCGGCATACGTGTTCCGCCCAGTCCCACTTAAGCTTGGCGGCATTAACACCCACATCTGCAATACCAGTTCTGGTGCGCAGTTCGGTGTGCCTTACCCGATCGGTTCTGCGGACTCCAAGTATATTGCGTTCCAGTGATCGCTGGCAAATCTTGAGTCATGACTTCTGGGCTTCGGTTAATGAGAACTTTATCCATGTCTAATATAATTTCGAGCGACACAGACGCAAGTATTAAAAAAAAAGTATTTGAAGTATTTTTTGTCTTCAGTTTGTGTTATCTGTCGTGGAATCACCAGCTGGGCCCTACGGAAGACCAGCGCTAGCTGACATACTAGCTAGCATTTTGCTGAGCAGAATCCATTTCGTGGTGATACACCAATACAGTCTTTATTTTGTTTGACTGTGAATTTGTATGTAATATTGTGTCTTGAATCTTGAAGTATGTATGGCTTCAAACTTAGCCCAGTCTGAATGCAATTTCCTGTTACTCTTTGCCAGTGAGTGCAGAGGGCCCACGAACTCTCGGGAGCGTTTGGGCTCGCGGCAGGCAGATTACACCCTGTCTGGGCCCCGATACGCAATTCCATTCACTGCAAGATCCAGCATTTTATCGACTACTTACCTCTGATAAAATTGCCGCCGTTCAATAGGCTAGGGATTTATGAATGCTATTCTGTCTAAATTTTAGTTCTTTTGGCGTAGTTTTTTAAGTGAGTTTATCAAGTGCTATTGCAGCTAGCATTTTGATTTTACTTTTCACGAAGTATGCGATAAAAGATAGAATGTTCAACCATTTAGCTATAATGCGATCTCTTATAGAAAATGCTGATAAGTACTTACTGTCGGGATTGACTAATAAATACTTCTTGATATCTTCTATATTTATATATTCTTTCTTCTAAGCAACGAGTTACAGCATCTCAACTATCTGCTTAGGCCATGTTTAGGTTGCCACTTCTGGACTGTTTCTAAAAGAATATCCATCGTCATACATAGAAAGTGGGAATTCTTAATTTAAAATAAAACCGTGCCAGACAGTGTTCGAGAAGAGAGGTTGTAAAGGTGTTAGTAAAACCTTTACAGTACCTACCTAGAGTTCTTTTATACTCTCGTTAAAACATCAATTGACACGCTGAAATCGATCGATCGATCGATTGATTGAAAGGTTAGCTGGAAGAGATCCCTTAAAGGGATAAGTTCGCCTTTGTACACACTCACTGTATTTTTTGTTGGTCATGTACTTGTTTTGTGCAATAAAGTGTTTACTACTGCTACACGCTTACGATTCATCGTTGCCATAGTCAATAAATTAAATTTAGGCGAATTCGGAATAATTGTTCTAAAAATCTTATTAGGATAAGTTTTCCGAATAGAGTTGCAAATATTCATAGGCCAGTTAACTGCTTAGTATTAGGCAAGCCGTTTGCTACGACGCTGTTTTTTTATTTACCTATTCTTTTTTACGATCTTCGTATTCTATTTTATGTTCGAACTAAACAATGCCACTAGTTTTGAAGTTTGTAGTGTAGTGACCCTGCTATATAGCTACAAAAGTACATAAAATTCCCTCGATATTAAATGTCATCTAAAATTTCACAAATCCGCCGGCGCCGACTCCCCTTTCAGCAAGCGAAGCAGCGGGTATCGGCTACCCCTCGCTAAGTTTTGTCTTCCGTATAATTCAAATTCAGAAGGACAGCTGAAGGCCCAATAAATAAGGCCGTTCATTTAAATTTTTTTTTTTTTTTTTTTTTTTTTTTTATGAAATAGGAGGCAAACGAGCAGACGAATCGCCTGATGGTAAGCAATTAACGCCGCCCATAGACGCCCGCAACACCAGAGGGGTCACAAGCACGTTGCCGGCCTTTAAGATGGGAATACGCTCTTTTCTTGAAGGTTTGAAGGTCGTATCGGTCCGGAAATACCGCAGACGACAGTTCATTCCACAGTTTTGTTGTGCGAGGCAGGAAGTTTCTCGAGAAACGCACAGTTGAGGACTGCCAACCATCTAAGTGGTGATGATGGTAATGCTGTCGCGTAGGACGATGGCGGAAAGAAGCGGCAGGGATTAATCCGAACAATTCCTCGGAGCACTCTCCATGATAGAGGCGGTAGAAGATGCAGAGCGAGGCTACATCTCTACGCAGCGCCAAGGAGTCAAGCCGATCCGTAAAATCCTGGCAGCCGACAATTCGAGTCGCTCTCCGTTGGATGCGGTCCAGAGGGAGAAGTTGGTACTGGGGCGCTCCCGCCCACAGATGAGAACAGTATTCCATATGTGGGCGTACCTGTGCCTTGTAAAGCTGGAGGCGGTGGGCCGGAGTGAAATACTGTCTCGATCTGTTTAGCACACCGAGCTTTTTTGAGGCCAACTTGGCCTTACCCTCTAAATGGCCGCGGAACTGGACTTCACTCGAAATGTCGACGCCAAGGATCTGGACACTGGCAGTGGCAGTTAAGGAAGTGCTCTCAAAACGAGGTAAAGCGACAAACGCAAGCTTTTTGGCGGTAAACGCGCAAACCTGTGTCTTGGTAGGGTTAAAATGGACTAAATTTAGTCGACCCCATTCTGAAACTTCTTTAAGGGAAGTCTCAACTTCAGACACAAGTTTGTACCGGCTCTCAATGACATTCTCCCGAGAAATGTTGGTTCGGCCGGTGTAGTAGGCATCACCCGTACTATCGTCTGCATAACAATGTATGCCGCTAATCTGCAGCATGTCATTGATATGCAGAAGGAACAGCGTGGGTGATAGCACGCAGCCTTGGGGGACACCAGCATTCACAGACATGGAGTCAGAGCATTCACCGTCAACTACGACCTTGATGCGTCTGTCTGCAAGAAAGCTACTGACCCATTCACACAATTTCTCGGGAAGCCCATAAGAAGGAAGTTTCGATAGAAGAGCTTTGTGCCATACCCGATCAAAGGCCTTCGCAATATCCAAACTAACTGCCAATGCTTCACCCTTTGTCTCGATCGCCTGCGCCCAACGATGTGTCAGGTAAACTAGAAGATCACCAGCCGAGCGGCCCCCACGGAAACCGTATTGGCGGTCGCTGAGCAACTGGTGGTCCTCTAGGTACCGAAGGAGCTGGCAGTTGATAGTGGATTCCATTATCTTCGAGAACAGGGAGGTAATAGCTATTGGCCTGTAGTTGGATGGATTTGAGCGGTTACCTTTTTTTGGGACCGGGTGCACCAAAGCTGACTTCCACGAGATCGGGACTATGCCAGAAGAGTAAGAGAGCCGAAAAAGGCGCGTTAAAACCGGGGCCAACTCAGGAGCACACATCTTCAGCACAATCGCAGGGATTCCATCGGGCCCACTCGACTTATGAATGTCGAGGGAAAGAAGTGCTTTACGCAGTGAGCTTTGGCGGAACTGTATATCCGGCATACTGCTCTCACACTGCGGTATGGTCGGCGGTGCGTATCCCCCGTCGTCCAAAGTCGAGTTGGACGCAAAGAGTTTGCCTAGAAGATTGGCTTTGTCTTTTGCGTCGTGAGCCAACGAGTCATTTCCCATTTTCAAAGGCGGAAAAGATTGCTTACAGAAATTCCCTTGGATAGCTTTGGCAAGAGACCAGAACGCACGAGTTCCCGAGGGGAGGCGCTCTAGTTTCTCGCCAATTCTACCAATGTGCAACGATTTTGCCTTAGCAATTACTCTTTTGAGGGACCGGGAGGCAAAGTTGAACTCCTTTTTTAATGCGCTGGTTTTTTCATCCCTAGTCGCCGCTGCATTTACCCAGGCTTGGTAACATTCTTGCTTACGGCGAAATGCCTTTTTGCAGGATCGACCAAACCAAGGTTGAGATTTGCCACCAATAGGGACCGCAGAGGATGGAATGAAGAGCTCCATTCCCTGCAGCACAACGTCAGCAACAGAATCAGCGACGACATCAGGATCATCCGGCGTGAAGCAAACCTGCCGCCAAGGGTACGAAGCAAAGAAGGACCGCATCCCGTCCCAATCTGCTGACTTGTAGTGCCAAACACGGCGGCTACAGGCTACAGGCAAAAAAATAAATAAAAAAATAAGTTGGGACCGTCGCGTGTCAGCGCGGAGCGGCTGATTGCGTCAATATGGGTGTAAAGGAGAATATACACTCACTGTAACCCGTACTTAAATACAATAAAACGAACATATGAAGCCCTTTTCTCTATACTGAAAAAATCGATACATCATTAAGTAGGAACCCTAACCGTAATTTGAGCGGAAAAAATAACTTTTTTGTAAATGTCGTAAGAAGAGAGTGCAGGTTGTCATTTAACAATGTTTGTAAGTATGTCTTCATGTGTCGATGCAACCCGGAAAACGATAATATAGTGCTCTTTTAAATGTTTTACATCTTTTCTCTTGAGGCAATAGACTTATTAGCTTGTTCGTGTTTTTAATGATGTGCTTTTTACATATTTAAAAATTTTGTGATAGCTATGGCAAATTTAAGAATATGGGTAGAACTTCATTATTCATTGGCGGACTAATTTTACCCACAGGGTAAGGCAAGGTTCTACACAGTGAAACGGTTCCCCCGTTTTCTGCCAGCATGATCCACATGTCCAAACGACAGACAGGTTTTACAAACCACTGCATAGTCTGTGGAAAGAGTGTCGTTCAATTCATTAGTTTCCAGGTAAACCATGACATTTCTTTTGCCGCATAAACTCTAGAAGTTTTACCTAGAACTGTGTGCAGCCTATGATAAATAATATTGACCATACCCCGGATTTATGGGTGCGGGAATGTTTTACATTAGCCAAAAATGTTTAGGTTGCCACTTCTAGACTGTTTCTAAAAGAATATCCATCGTCATACATAGAAAGTGGGAATTCCTAATTTAAAATAACACCGTGCCAGACAGTGTTCGAGAAGAGAGGTTGTAAAGGTGTTAGTAAAACCTTTACAGTACCTACCTAGAGTTCTTTTATACTCTCGTTAAAACATCAATTGACACGCTGAAATCGATCAATCGATCGATCGTTTGGAAGGTTAGCTGGAAGAGATCCCTTAAAGGGATAAGTTCGCCTTTGTACACACTCACTGTATTTTTTGTTGGTCATGTACTTGTTTTGTGCAATAAAGTGTTTACTACTGCTACACGCTTACGATTCATCGTTGCCATAGTCAATAAATTGTATGTAGTTGAATTAGGAATAATTGCTCTATCAATCTTATTAGGATAAGTTTTCCGAACCGAGTTGCAAATATTCATAGGCTAGTAACTGCTTAAGTACTAGTAGGCAAGCCGTTTGCTACGACCGACGTTGATTTTTTATTTACCAATTCTTTTTTACGATCTTCGTGTCCTATTTTATGTTCCAACTAAACAAGGCCACTAGTTTTGAAGTTTGTAGTGTAGTGACCGTGCTATATAGCTACAAAACTACATAAAATTCCCTTGATATTGTCATCTAAAATTTCACAAACCCGCCGGCGCCGACTCCCCTTTCAGCAAGCGAAGCAGCGGGTATCGGCTACCCCTCGCTAAGTTTTGTCTTCCGTATAATTCAAATTCAGCAGGACATCTCAAGGCCCAATAAATAAGGCCGTTAATTTAAATAAGTTGGGACCGTCGCGTGTCAGCGGCGCGGAGCGGCTGATTGCGTCAATATGGGTGTAAAGGAGAATATACACTCACTGTAACCCGTAGTTACAATAAAACGAACATATGAAGCCCTTTTCTCTATACTGAAAAAATAGATACATCATTAAGTAGGAACCCTAACCGTAATTTGAGCGGAAAAAATAACTTTTTTGTAAATGTCGTAAGAAGAGAGTGCAGGTTGTCATTTAACAATGTTTGTAAGTATGTCTTGATGTGTCGATGCAACCCGGAAAACGATAATATAGTGCTCTTTTAAATGTTTTACATCTTTTCTCTTGAGGCAATAGACTTATTAGCTTGTTCGTGTTTTTAATGATGTGCTTTTTACATATTTAAACATTTTGTGATTGCTATGGCAAATTTAAGAATATGGGTAGAACTTCACTATTCATGGGCGGACTAATTTTACCCACAGGGTAAGGCAAGGTTCTACACAGTGAGACGGTTCCCCCGTTTTCTGCCAGCATGATCCACATGTCCAAACGACAGACAGGTTTTACAAACCACTGCATAGTCTGTGGAAAGAGTGTCGTTCAATTCATTAGTTTCCAGGTAAACCATGACATTTCTTTTGCCGCGTAAACTCTAGAAGCTTTACCTAAAACTGTGTGCAGCTTATGATAAATAATATTGACCATACTCCGGATTTATGGGTGCGGGAATGTTTTACACTAGCCAAAAAATAGATAAAAACTGTGTAAAATAAACTATTTGACCATTTCTAAGCCCTTTTGGATCTTACTAAATACCTATTTTTTATCTGTCTGTTTTGAGTGTCTTCAAACAATTGTGTCTTGTTGCGCAAGTGAGAGATGCAGACGTGTTAATGAGCTCCTGTCAATCGTGTGAGAAAGAGACAAACTGTAATTTTCTAACAACGAGAATGTAATTATTGTCATAACAGAATCATTGCTAGGTTATGAAATAAATTTGAATTTATACCATATCAATGTGTGTAGTACACAGAATTAACACTACAGTGTGTAACCTCCCCAAACATCTCGTTAGAAGTTGATTAGAGCCACAATACGATAGCGAGTTAGAGAGTTGCGAACTCGGCTACAAGTAGCCACGAAGCCTCAAAAACACCATTTACACGGAATTTATTTGCATTAGTTTCTTTTTAAACTCATCGTGAAGCTTAGAGAATTGCTTTTTGAATTGGGTTTGTTGCGTTGTTGGTCGTTTCTTTGTCAAATTATTTTTCAAACCTTTTTCTAGCAGGTACTAAAAAAAAAATTTGTAAAATTTGTGCTTGTAACTGTATGAGGTGTGCAATAAAGAGTATTTATTATTTATTATTATTATTATTATTACTACCTACTTATGTAGGTAAGTTCGTCGTAAATGTAAAATTATTGATTTGATGTTATTATTAGGGTAATAAATTCAAATAATAGAGAAAACCTGTAAAAAAGAACCTGTAATTGGCTTTCTAGTTTTATTGTATTTTTATCCATATTTTGTGCTGTTGGTTTTCCATACAATAATTAATAATAAATAATAAATAAATAAGTTTTTTTTGCTTAACTGATTGGGGCTGGCATCTTGCCAAGTGCCGTATTCTAATTTTAAAATACATAAACAATAAATTAAAAACACAATCTTTACTCCAACACACAACAAATAATCAACCAATATTGAAGTTGTATTGGAGTTGCATCGGAATAATTTTCAAGCAAATTCTGGTATTTATTGTAACTCTTACTCATATTGTAAGTTCTCTAAAACGTGTTCGAAAACGGTAATGGCTAGCATTACCACGACCGATTTTACTATGATAAGCTTTTTATCCGTAGCAGTAACGTAATTTTAACTTTTCATGCTCAATTATTGATGTGCTATGAGTTTTGATAACATAATGTACACCTGCACCCTCCCGGGGATCCGCCGACAGCCCGACACGCGCCCGCGCGACCGCCGGCACAATCGAGTTGGCCACGATGGCGGTGCAATGGCGGCCATTCTATGGTTTCCAAATAAGGCATTTAGAATAAATAATATGAGTGTAGATAAAGCAGTGTATGCAACTGTACGTAATTAGTCCTTAAAACACTCGTGTGATCTTATTATGAAATTCGCCTGCGG
Organism: Pammene aurita; assembly: GCA_947086415.1. Lineage (NCBI taxonomy): Eukaryota > Metazoa > Arthropoda > Insecta > Lepidoptera > Tortricidae > Pammene > Pammene aurita. The sequence goes on along the minus strand of OX352292.1, from coordinate 13,747,514 downwards.
CTCATTTCATAAAACCACACTCATGTTTTAAGGACCCTTATTACGTAACAGTTACATAAACTACTATTCTGATTCAGGTAAATACCTGAATATACTGCATAGTTAATGCGTTGGAGTTAATGTATTGAAGTAGGATCGTGTCTATACGTGTTTTTAACTAAATAAAAAAAAATTGGTCCAGCTAAACATCATCTTGCTTAAAATATTTGTGTGATAATTAAAAAAAAACTGTTCCCTTTATTCCTAACACGACTCATTTTACACCGTATTTATATATTTTATGTACCAGTTTACGCAGCACGAAACAGCTGTTAGATAATGGTGAATGATTTATCAATGAATCAGAAAATCGAAAAAGTATTCCACTTATGCTGTATAAAAAGAAACGATATATCAAAATAAGTATACAAACTAAAAGAAGTTTTGTTAGTTACAGAAAAATAGTGTCAAAAATTGAGCGAAATCGAAAAATAACTTTACCGGACTCTTAAGTATAATTTTTGCTAATCTGCATAAGAATGCACAACTTTCTAACTTCACACATTTAAACTGATATGTATGTCTGTCTGTCCACTTCCAAAGTCCTCGACGTACCCAAACTCTCACCATTCGCATTATCGACAATGGCTGTGCAATCACAAATGCATTAGGCCACTCTGCCCTCGAGTGGGCAGTGGGCAGAAGGCCATATGCAAACGGGATCCAAATCGCGTCTCAAGTGATTCACGCTCTGGTAGTTACTCTAGAAGTGTAAGTTAGCAATTACTAAGAGGAAAACTATTATATTTCTCCTTAAGAGTCCTGTTAACGATTTAAAAACGAAAATCGCGAATAATTAAATAACGCACATGAATTGCATTTGATAAGATAATTTTGACTTCTTGTTATTGCAATAAAATGCTTTCGGTACATATATATTATTACTTAATACCCGAAAACTCGAGTCAATACAGAACTTGTTTAGTATTTTAACATTTACAGTTTTAGGAATTACTTTAATAGATTCCCAAAAATACCACATAAACTTCGGCGATTTTCCCTAAAATCGCTCTAGCTAAACCACAGAATAAGCAATGCTAAACATAATCTTGCTTAAAAATGTAACCGTTACACGTTACGTTCAACGACTAATTTTCAACGTTTTATATATTTTTCTCAAACATGCTCGGAAATGTTCCTGTTACGTTAGTAATTAGAGACCAGTAGGGACTCTATTCCAAGGCAGGTTCAGCGCGACGTACGTAAAGGATTTTCATACAACATTAAATCACTCAGCCAGTAACTGAAGCACTAAACAAGTAATTTTATTTCCTTACATGTTTGAGAAAAGCACTATACATGCTTCGACCGTAATCAGCTTACCTGGCTTCGTATTGTAGCCGTCCGAGTCAAGTCTTGACAGTTACGGCAAAATGCTATCGAAAAGTTGAGCAAAATCAAAGAAAACCGTTAACGGACTCTTAAGCAACATTAAGTTTATTCGGTAACCACCGTTACAATTTTTTTAAATGTAAAACGCGGATTATATCATCATCATTATCATTTATACAAGACTGCTTAGATTTTTTTTTACAGGAAAAATGGAAAATGATTGGATGCCCTTAAGTCTACAATAGTTTGTCTATTCAGTAATTTACATATTGGGCATTGGCATGTCATGCGTCGCTAAGAAGTCTATACCTTATACAAGGTGTAACAAAAATGCTGGTAATGCGTTTAAGGGCATAATCGGTATCGTATTCTAATTGTGTAAAACAAAAAAAAATTTTTCACGCGAAAAAAAATCTTCCTTAACTTTTACTTAGTCACAATACGATACTAATTATGCCCTTAAACGGATCACCAGTAATTTTGTTACAACCTGTACAAGATTATAATTATATATTACACGTACTGTCAAATGGGATAAATGCAATTTGGGGGTTAACTACAGATAAGGAATTAAGGCCCCTTCCAAGAGTGCTGAATGTGCAATTACTGTGAAGTTTACTATATTTGTATTTAGAACAATCACTCATTCCTTTAACTAAGTACCTACCTACATTCTCATTAAAAACTCATTTTCATCAAATTCATTCATCTTTATCATCATCTTCATTCATTCATCTTCATCATCATCTTCATTCATTCATTCACTTCATCATCTTTCATCATCATTTTTATTCAAAGCTGTTGTGTAACCCACCTGTTTCAAGTTACCTCATTTGACGGTACCTAAAAAGGATTTCTTGTAAGGTTTACTAATGTTTGGATTATATTAATGAATATTGCAGCTCGTAACTTCGCGCATTATCCATCTTATTAGAATCGGCAATGTATCAGCATTAAGCGAACCTCGTTAAAGATCGGATAATTTGGAGCTGGTGTTTGCAGTCTCGTTTACACATAGTGACTTGACGACCTCACGATACGATTGTAAGACATCTTTAAAAAACCGGCCAAGTGCGAGTCGGACTCGCGCACCGAGGGTTCCGAACAAACCTGTAGGTATATAAAAGCAACTTTAAAATTATTAAAAATATTTTTATTTTATGATGCAACTAAAAATTTACGGTGTTCGCAATTTTTCCTTTATATGTGCTATAAGACGTTGCTTTGTACCAAATTTCAAGATTCTGAGTTCATGGGAAGTACCCTGTAGGTTTTGATTCCCTTGCGAGTTTCGAAAATTTGCGGCATAAACGGCTGTATCTTTTGATTGGGTTGGCTTATAAGTTTGCATTTTTCACAGCTCTAAGGGACAGTAGAGTATTTGATATAAATTTCAGCTTGATAACTCCACGCGTTCCTGAGAAAAAGGGTCTAGACAGACGGACGGACGGACGGACGGACGGACGGACGAACGGACAACAAAGTGATCCTATAAGGTTCCGTTTTTTCCTTTCGAGATACGGAACCCTAAAAATATATATTATTTATCTATCGTATGGCTACATATGTCACTGGATATAGATAGGCATTTCTTCCCTCGGGTAGTAGTAGTGGGAAAGGAGATGATAAAGAAAACCCAGTGAGTGCTGCGAGGTTCAGATGGGACAGTGCAGATGCCAAGTTTGTTACTCTTTTAGCACCACCCAGCGATCACGTGTAGGGTTGTCTAAGGTGTTTCCTACGGACGCAGAGTAACATTGATCCTCTTATTATATAATTTTAGCATGGCTCTTTGTGTGTATAGCTTGCACTAATGCAGATGCTTTAAGAGGAGGATTGAGTCATTTTGAGCTAAGAAGATTTAAAATTTCTCAATTTTTGTTTGAATTACATGTGCTACCTTCAAGAATAATTAAAGACTATCCCCCTTATGCATAGACGTCACTCAGGCCTCAATTAGTTTAGGTTTTGTCTGTTTCTAAAGAACATTACTTTTAAAGTGACAGATAAGGACAAAACATACATTAACTAGGTAAGGCCTGAGAACCGTTTATTTAAAAGGGGGTAAGTTTTTTGTGGTAAGAAAACATGATTGAATATAATTTCCTAGATAGAATGATTTATCAAAGTCAGGTCTTCTTTTACACTCAAACTGGTGGTTTACCTAAAATTAATGGAGTATAACCATAGATTATATAATTCTTCAGATGGAGTACTGCTAACAGCATTTTGTGATTCCATAATGAGCCAGTGTCCTCGTGGTTACGCACTACACACACATACGCGCAACAATAATGAGCCGCTCCCCCGACAGTCGTGTCCAAACGTCTATGCAGTCAAGTGCTGTTAAAAAATAATTAAAATATGCCGTCGTGCGTTGTCAAATGCTGCAAAAATGCCACCGGTCGAAAGAAAAAAACGGATGGGGTAACTTTTCACCGTTAAGTAAACAATTCATTGCGTAATCATATTAAAAATCAGTAATTTCGTAAACTATTAACTTCATGGTAGCGGTGTTGCCATGTGGTTGAATAGGGAAACTTCCCAAACGTAAGGGGGTCTATAATCGCCGCGATATGTTGTCCATACGACATTGACGTCCACACTACTAACTATACGTTTTATTTCACGCACGTTTTCAACAAATATTAAAACGTTACCTAGTAGTTAATAACTTTTATGCTTTTGTGAGCAAATTATTCTTTATTATTTTTGAATAAAATTTATAAATAAACATAATTATATATTTCTTAAAATTATTCCAAAAACTTCTTAAAATTATTCCTTAAATTATATATTTCTTAAAATTATTCAAAAAACTTCGTAAAACAAAAAGCCCATATCTAATCGTAGATTGAACGCGCGAAGTTATGTTAGCACTACTGATCTGACAAACTTTCGTCTCATTCTAACTATCGCTCCCTCTCACTCTGAGCGGCTTCAGTAATCGACTGGTCAAGCGATTAGAACGAGATGGAACTATAGTTAGAATGAGAGGTCAGCTCTTAAGTCAAACCGATTGTGTTGATCGATCGAGGAGCATTTTAAACCTACTTCAAAAAAAGGAGGTTCTCAGTTTGACCAGTATGTTTGTATGTATGTTTGTTCGCGAATGTCTTGAGCTTGGCTGAACCGATTTTAATGCAGTTTTCAAAAAGTTTTTGTTACATTCTAAACAAGGTTAAGTATAAAAAAACCGGCCAAGAGCGTGTCGGGCCACGCTCAGTGTAGGGTTCCGTAGTTTTCCGTCCGTCACAGTAAGTGTCCCCACTTAAGAGTTAATAACACCGCCATGTAGGATATGATATGAGAGTTCCACGTACAGCGACATCTATCGGCAAATTAAGTAAACTATTGCGCGCGAGCTTAAAGTATGCAAGATTATTTTTATGGAATAATTCTTTATTGCGTGAACCGACTTTCACCGTTTTTACTTTATTTGAATGCATGTCATTTCATTGTAATTTTGTAGAAATTACAGGTACAATAAACACCTGCTTATATGGTTAAATTACAAACTTAGTTCAGAAATTATTTTGTATTTTTTTTTTAAACTATTCATCCAATCAAGTTCAAAATAATTTTCCTAGTAAGTTTTTATAAAGTTCTACTTTTGAGATTTTTTTCATATTTTTAAAACTTATGGTTCAAAAGTTAGATGGGGGGGGGGGACGCATATTTTTTTACTTCTGGAGCGATTATTTCCGAAAATATTTACATCATCGAAAAATGACTTTAGTAAACCCCTATTCATTTTTAAATACCTATCCAACAATATATCACACGTTAGGGTTGCAATGAAAAAAAAAATCACTCCCCACTTTACGTATAGGGGAGGTACCCTAATAAAAAAAAAATCCTTTTTTATTTTACCACTTTGTCGGCGTGATTGATATACATATTAGTACCAAATTTCAGCTTTCTAGTGCTAACGGTCACTGAGATTATCCGCGGACGGACGGACGGACGGACGGGCAGACATGGCGAAACTTTAAGGGTTCCTAGTTGACTACGGAACCCTAAAAAGGCGTTGTTCATTGATTACGTAAGACATTTTTTGCCAGAGATACCCTCCCGCCCCTACGTAAGAAAAATAATAATAATAATCCTTTCTGCAGTAGAAGTAAGACATGGTCAATTCCCCTCCCCCCCTAAATCGTGTTACGTAATAAATGAATACGTAATTACACTTTTAGTTGTCTTCGTCTTAGCGAGGGCACTGCCGTGCCTCCAGATTAAAAAGGTATAAAGTATGCTTAAAATAATAGTATTGGGACGACAAGAGAGGCCACCTCAACAATAGTCGTGTAATTTTAATAAATAGTAAATTTAGATTTTTTTAAATTTTACCTTTTAGTCGCCTGTTCAGAAATATATGTATTTCATCAAATTTATTAAAACAGGTGCTTATTAATTCTATTTAACCATATATATTAATAATCTATTTTTTTTATTCAAAAATACTGTATTCTTAATCGGGAAAATTTGTATTACATGGCAACACTCGTCTGGACACACACATTCAAACCAGCCGCCATCTTGCGTCACAGTTTGTTGTACAGCCATGCTCCGTCCTTTTAATTTATTCGTCCAAGAGTATAACAAGAAATATTGAATAATATATGATAAAGGTATTTACTAGTTTTAGTTTATTGTGGGAGGGATTTGCGATAAACATTACAGATTCTGATATTTTTCGTAATTTGTCCAAAATCTGCAGTTTTAAAAAGCGTTGCATCTCTTTTTTCGTGTACGAGAGCCACAAACTTGTCTCTTAGTTACTAATACGCGTGGTTTTTGAAAATTTCGGTATGGCCTTACTTTTATTTTATTTTAATTTATTTTATATGAAACAAACAGTCATACAAGAGTTACCATTACAACACATTTGCTTCGAATTTAAACTTTCGTGAGACATACTATCACTATAAAATATAACGGTTACACTCATGTCACTTTAGTGACTTCGCGCGACATATTTCGGAGAGCTTAGGTCTCCATCTTCAGTCGGCAACGCGTCGTGCAACAGCGCGCTACGGGCCGGTTCAAAATAGCACTCTTAGTGATTGAAGATGGAGACCTAAGCTCTCCGAAACATGTCGCGCGAAGTGACTAAAGTGACGTGAGTGTAACCGTTATATTTTATAGTGACATTTGCTTCGCTTTAGACCTATAGTTTCCAGTATTATTTTAACTTAGAAGTATACACTATGTAGCTAGCACAAAATGCCAATATACCAATTACTCAGCTGTTATAGTATCCCTACTGTTTAATGTAGGTATATTATATAAATTAGGCTGCTGCGACTCCTGCACGATGACAAGAAATGCTGCGTTCTGTATATGTGGTATTTTCAAGTCAAAGGTACATCATTGTCGGTTGTCAATAAGGCGTTGGTGCCATAAAAATGAATTTTATTAACAACCATAAATGATGTTCTCTTTGACTTGAAAATGCTACATATTGTTGCTAGCAAACAATGGCATGAAAAAATTAATAATCTTTTTGTTTGACTACCATTTTCGACTTGTTAGCTTAGTAAATAATACCTCTCTCGCGAGTATACTTGGTTGAGGTAAAACAAATAGCGGCCTAATCGTTAATAATTGATCTCTGCAAATCAACCTTTGGGAAGGGGAATCTAAAACAAAATATCAATAGGTGAATTATCTTGAAAATTATCAGAAATCAACTGCAAAACAACTATACCTACAAAATTTATACTTACCTACAAAATATACTTGCGTTGTAAAGAGCTCTTCAAGACAAATGCGCGTCTAACCTGTGCAAGTCTAATCAAGACTAATATCTTTACGGTACCGAGAACAGCCTTAACAACGGTATTTATTTCTTGAAAGATTCCTTGCCTCTTAAGAAATTAACGAGTAGTTTTGGAATTTTGACGGCACCGGGGAAAACTACTTTACAACATGACACTTAACAACAGTGACACCCATTGATTTATTTATAGTAGAATATTTAATTAGTCAATTCTACCAAAATTATAATTTTGTATTCTAGTTTTACTTAAAAATCGATTCTTACTGGCCATTGGGGACACACACGGTAGGTGTGAAATGGGATAAAATGTGACCTGCGGGGTAACAAAGACAAGGAATTTAGGCCCATTTCAAAAGTGCTGAATTGGCAATTGCTGTGTTTACTATCTTTGTATTTTGAACAATCCACTCATTACTTTAACTAAGTACCTACTTACATTCATTTTCTTTAAAAACTGTTGTCTTTAGCTACTCCACCTATCTCAAGTTATCCCATTTGACGGTATTTAATGTTACTCTTCTAATTTGTTTTTTTTTCACTAACTTCTATGAGAAAAAAGGAATTTCATTTTTGGAAGTATGTTAAAAATTGAGATCGTTTGTCTCCGTGTAAAATAAATGCTTTGCTGTAATGACTGTAACTGACAAACAGCAGCCATAATACATCAAAAACAAAAACCGTAAACCTTTTAAACTTTCCACGAAAAAGGTTATCGCTTTTAACCGGTCAATGAAACCCGGCAAAATTTAGGAGGCAGCCTTCCGCCAGCCGGGCGGTGGGTGTCGGCGTAACTTAATATGTCCGGATAAAATCCGGATGGGGCCGCGGCCGTGCGTGAAATTGGTCAGGCGCGGTCATAAATTATAACCGGCGGCTAATGATGTATGGGACCATAAGTTGGGTGAAAAGAACGACGTAAGTAATCGGTTTTAGATTCGAAACTACGTCCGTTTATAATATCAAAGAGAAGTTGTTTGGAGACGAACAGAATGTTACGTTATTACATTGACATACGCACTGATGACTGATGACTGAATGGTCCCACAAATAGTCTTTGAAAGTCTTATTACGGTATTAGACCCAATTACAAATTTTAACGAGCCATATTTTCAGTAAATCTTGTTTGAGTCTCTCCTTTACATTGTTGCTCGAAGCTTATAAGTATATTTATTCATATTACTTAATACATTTCTCATAACCATATTTTTTTTTTTTGAAAATATAGCCAATTTACCATCTGTTATACACTTCAAGTATGAAACACACGTTTTCTTATACCAACATACATGATTTTTGATGTTTAATGATGGCTACGAAATCCTATAATCTTAGATTGACCCAACATGCTTATGGCCGATATTGTTTGCTTCAAAGAATTGAAACATCCTATCTTACCTTAGAGAAAGTATCTTACCTATCCATATGAAGAAAGATGTTCAGTAAACTTTAGTAATTTAAAAATAAACTCAAACTCATACTCAAACTCAAACATTTATTCAGTAAGTAGGCCACAAGGGCACTTTTACACGTCAAAGTAAAAGTGAGAAAAAAAAATCAAACTACACCGGTTCTAACCCTACACCTCTGACCCGAGAAGAATTATGTCCGGCAAGAAACTCGGCGGGACTTATTTTTTCAAAACAACAGTACATCAAAACTAAACAATACATATAAGTGCGTTGTTCTAACAGAAAACATATCAAACCAAGGTTAGATTAACCAACAATAGGTTATAGTTTAAGAAAAATACCAAAGAAAAAAGATGAGTCCAAATCTGACTATTGAAAATGAATTACATACAAGTTTGATATACTTTCTTACCTGAACTGTGTCTTCTAAATAAATTTCCAAATTATATTAATCCATCATCAACAGTTAGAAACAAAATAATGTTGAATTTAAATAAAAAAAAGTAAGTGATTCTAGTATACAATAAACATACTATTTCTAAATTATCCTTAGAGATGTATAAGGTCTCCAAGTGTCTTGATCTATATATTCTATATAATAATAAAAAATATGGATAATCAAGCACCGAATGTTGTGTCTAAAGCCAATTAATGTTTAGTAAGTACTACAAACCTACAACAGATAATAGATAATACAGTACATGTATAAATTTTTGTAATTATATTGTTTTGTATAAGTATGTGTCCACTTATAAAAAACATTAAATAAAAATAAGTCAGATGAATCGTTCGAAAAATATAGAACTCTTAAGCTATCTTTAAACACCTAAGCCCACAGACCACCCATAAAAAAAATCACATCTATCAACACTTTTTTTTATTTCTGGGTAAATCAATTATAAAAAAGAGCTATTTTTTGACATGCACTGCTAAATATCAAATTTTAGAGAAACGAATAGATTGTTTGTAATTCTCTCTACATGTTTGTCAAGTCAGACAACCAAGCCAACACTTCACAAAAATACATATTTTTTAATTATTTATATATGGTAACTCAGGTGAGCACGTTATCCCTAGGTTTTGTATGAAAAATGTGTATTATTTTCCTGCGTTATTGTGATCGGTTAATTTGGAAGTCTAATTATATCTCTTCGTAATTAGTATCATTTTTTTTTTATGAAATAGGAGGCAAACGAGCAGACGAATCGCCTGATGGTAAGCGATTAACGCCGCCCATGGACGCCCGCAACACCAGAGGGGTCACAAGCACGTTGCCGGCCTTTAAGATGGGAATACGCTCTTTTCTTGAAGGTTTGAAGGTCGTATCGGTCCGGAAATACCGCAGACGACAGTTCATTATCCTAAAGTCATATGCTTAGTTTTTATATCGTAAAAGATAATTGGTGTGATTCACCCTTCTACGTCATATTTAATAAAGTCTTCAGATTACAGCAGCCACCGGATAAGTTATTTCGTTTGCATTTTTATGACTTTGTAATTTCGCCGTCGTATTAAAATGCGCCAACTCGGTATTAATAAGTTGAATTGATTAGTTGACTTGAACATTCAGGTTGGGATTAGTTGTCATTGTGATGTTGAAATAAGTAAGGGTCACTTTCATTGGACTCATTACTAAAATCATGCACAAATAGGCATGATGATTTTTTTTTCATATATGGTATCAATCGATTTGTTTTGTTGTAAGGATCAAATGTCTATATAGGGCCAATTGCGTTAAAGCAACACAAAAGTCAGAAATGAGATTCAAAATCTGGCACTCGCTTTTGTTTCTCAAAACGCTCCTAACAAAATGATATGCAACAGTGACGTCACGGTTACATAGTCGCCCGTTTTAAAGTATTGAAAGATTATGAAATTGCTATTTTGACACTGAAATATTGCGTTTATGCATATGGTTGCCATACAATTTATTTTACAATACCATGTGAGAAATCGATTGGTACCATTGTTTTTTTGACTTTCGTACTATAAAAAAATCGCGTACTATAAAATTTTTGTAGTTTTGAAGCATCATATCGTTGAACCATATCTGTTGAACCAATAGATTTTTTTTAATTTTCACTTTATTAGGATATATTTATCATTTTGCATCTATTTAACTTAATTTTATTACAAAATTCGACATGTGTCATCGTCCCTATTGTAAGGCAAAGCTCGTTGGCCGACACGAAACATCATTTCACTTACAAGTTAAACCTAACTATACAATTTAATAAAATGGCAACACTGGTAATACCCAAGCAATCACAATAAGTACCTCCTATACCTTCAAAACTAAACGAAAAGTAGGTACTTGACGTAAACTTCACACCTATTTGAGCCCTTCATCTGCAGTTTTAGTCGTATAATAACGCGGTAAAAAGCGTGTTTTACGGGTATAGTCCCCGTCACGTTTGGCAAAGATTATAATTATTGAGAAAACAGTAGCGACATAACACAGGTTTATTTTGTAAAATTCCTGTACAAAATGCTAACAGCGCTGATCTATAATCTCGTATTATTTGGATTTGAAAAATAATGGTCGATTTTGCCCATGCATCTTTATTTCTTTCAGCCATATCGGAAATAAATTAAAAATACTACTTGTTTCCATTATATTTAATTAGTGTAACGCTTTAGGTGAGCAAGCACGTAAAATGGAGGTGTTTTTGTGCAAGTTTTGTGATGCAATCAAAGCATTTGGGAGCGTGGGTATGACATGGTCTGAAGGGACATTTAGTTAGGTTTGATGTGAAGATAATGGTTTTATCATGTATATCATAATTAGGTATAAAATCAGGGGATATTTTTAACCAGTTTGTAGGGCAGCTACTAGATCCCGTGCCACTACGCGAAAATTGTCTTAGAAGACCTTTCCTAACTTTTTAATTTATTATTATTACCATTGTTATTTTTTCGAGTCAGCGAAAGTTAGACCCTGGCTACGTTCAACGGACGCACTCTGAGGCTTGACCATCATCTAGCGCAGTTGGAAGTGGAGTTAGAGAACACTAAATGGCATGTTCTTGGGTTATGTGAAGTCCGTAGAGAGGGGGAGGACACCGTAACCCTAGACTCAGGCCATCTTCTCTACTTTCGCGAGGGTGATAAAACATCCCAGGGTGGCGTAGGTTTTCTCGTCAATAAGGCCCTCTCTAGCAACGTTCAAGAAATCTCCAGTGTCGAACAGGGTAGTGTACCTGATCCTTCGGCTTTCCAAGCGGTATAGCTTGAAGGTAGTTCAGGTTTACGCACCGACTTCGGCACACTCGGATGATGAAGTGGAGGATATGTATGAAGACATATCCAAAGCCTTGCACAACACCACAAAGGCTCACTTCAACGTTGTTATGGGGGACTTTAACGGCAAGGTGGGAATCCGGACTGGCAACGAATCCCGAATAGGCCCGCATGGTTATGGAGTTAGGAATCACAGGGGGCTTGTCAACTTCCTTGAGAAAGAGGAGCTATTATTAATGAACTCCTTCTTTAAGAAACAGCCTCAAAGGAAGTGGACATGGCAGAGCCCCGACACTGTGACAAAAAATGAGATCGACTTCATCTTGACGGATAGCAAGCACATATTCAGAGATGTGTCAGTGATCAACAGGTTCAATACCGGATCTGATCACCGACTGCTCCGAGGCTCTCTGAAAGTCAACTTGAAGCTTGAAAGAAACCGTCTGATGAAGTCCACGCTCCGACCTAACCAAATCCAAATCATCGCGGGCACCGAGGAGTTTCAGCAGCTTCTCGGGAATAGATTTGTTGCCTTGGAACCTACTGATGACGCCGACGAGACCCTACACAATCTGGTCGAAACGCTGAGGGACGAGGGTATCAAGTTCTGCAGAAAACAGCGTACTGGCAAGAAGTCCAAACTCTCGGATGAGACTCTGGGGCTGATGACAAGAAGACAAGAGACTACCCAAGCGACTTCGTCAGAGAGGTCAGACCTGAATAAGCGAATTGCGAAGATGGTACGGCGCGACCTTCGGAGCTCCAACACACGCCTTATTGAAGAGGCGATAGAGCGAAACCGAGGGTCCAAAGTATTCACTCAGCAGCTTAGCAGGAGCCACCTGACGAAGCTAAAAACGCACGACGGGAGGACCGTGTTGTCGAAGCCGGAGATCTCCGCCGAGATAGAGGATTTTTATGGCCGGCTGTACTCTGCACATGCCCCCCACTCCCGATGAGACGACCATGATTCAAGAGCCACCCTGACACGCCACTATACCGACGAACTGCCAGACATCAGTCAAGACGAGATCGTGTTAGCTCTGAGGCAGCTTAAAAATGGAAAAGCCCCCGGTGAGGATGGTATTACTTCAGAGCTTCTGAAGGCAGGAGGAGCTCCTGTTATACAGGAGCTGCAGAACCTCTTCAATACCGTCCTTCACAGTGGGAGAACTCCTAAGGCGTGGAGCGGGAGTTTGGTGGTGCTCTTTTTTAAGAAGGGTGATAAAACCCTCCTTAAAAACTACAGACCCATCACACTTCTGAGCCACGTCTATAAGCTTTTCTCACGAGTGGTCACGAATCGTCTCGCCAGAAGACTCGACGAGTTCCAGCCACCGGAACAGGCTGGATTCCGCGGAGGATATGGCACCATAGACCACATTCACACAGTGAGGCAGATTATACAGAAGTCCGAAGAGTATAATCAGCCCCTGTGTCTCGCTTTTGTGGACTATGAGAAGGCCTTTGACTCCGTGGAAACTTGGGCTGTTCTGGAATCCTAACAGCGATGCCAAGTAGACTATCGTTATATCGAGGTGCTGAGATGTCTCTCCGAAGCTGCCACTATGAGTGTCCAAGTACAGGGCCAGCAGTCTAAACCCATCCAATTGCGCAGAGGGGTGAGACAGGGGGATGTCATATCCCCGAAACTGTTCACAAGCGCATTGGAAGACATGTTTAAGACGCTGGACTGGAAAGGTAAGGGCATAAACATAAACGGCGATTACATCTCACACCTGCGATTCCCTGATGACATAGTCGTAATGGCGGAGTCGCTAGAGGAGCTGACCCGGATGCTGGACGGCCTAGCTTCAGCCTCGCGACGCATCGGTCTTGGCATGAATTTGGATAAAACCAAAGTCATGATCAATGGCCACATTGATCCAGGACCGGTCGTCGTACATGGCCACCTTCTTGAAATTGTTTCTGAGTACACCTACCTTGGGCAGATCCTGCAGTTAGGTAAAAACAATTTCGAGAAGGAGGCCAAAAGGAGGATCCAGCTAGGCTGGGCAGCATTTGGGAAACTACGCCGAGTCTTCTCGTCATCCATACCGCAATGCTTGAAAACGAAAGTTTTTAATCAGTGCGTCCTACCCGTAATGACATACGGAGCTGAGACGTGGACACTCACGGTAGGGCTGGTCCACCAGTTCAAAGTCGCTCAGCGAGCTATGGAAAGAGCTATGCTCGGAGTTTACTGAAGGATAAGATTCGTAACGAATACATCCGACAGAGAACCAAAGTTATCGACATAGCTCAAAGAATTAGCAAGCTGAAGTGGCAGTGGGCCGGCCATATCTCGCGAAGAACCGACAACCGCTGGGGTAAACGTGTTCTTGAGTGGAGACCGCGACTCGGCAAACGTAGTGTAGGACGCCCTCTGGCAAGGTGGGATGACGATCTGCGAAAGACTGCAGGCAGATGCTGGATGCGGCAAGCTGAAGACAGGGCGCTATGGCGCTCATTGGGGGAGGCCTATGTCCAGCAGTGGACTAAAATAGGCTGATGATGATGATGATGATGATGAAATGAAATGAAATGAAATGAAATAGTGTATTTGTTTAACACAGGTGATATAAAATACGGTGATAATTTACATTAGTTTCTCTGTGCTTTGCCTATAGGCGTACAAATTTATATTTAAACTTAACTATCTTAACAGTAGTGCAGTTTGTTAGTAATACATTTATTTAAGTAATATATTATTATAATGTCAACAATATATACAGCATAGATCCAAAATAAAAACTACAAATAACAAATAAGATAACAGAACATAGATTATATTAAAATTTCAAATAAACAATAAGTCAGCCAGTTAGTATAATACATTAGAGTCAATGTCATTAAAAAAATCATTAAGAGAGTAATAGTTTTTACTAATTAGATAGGCTTTAAATTGTCTTTGATGAAATGAAAGATGAAAGTTAGATGTTAAATATATGTAAAATGTTTTCTTTTTTTCTTTGATTTGTACTTTTACTGACCGGGTTCGTTTCTAAGAGAATTTTAATCCCTGATTGAAACTGGATCGATTGGATTTTTTTTTTTTAAAAGTGCCATTTTCTTGCTGACTGTATAATTTTCTAAAAAAAGAATAATGGCAATAATATAAATTCCCACAGCAAACTCAATAAATAAGTTTGTATGTGCGTACCAGACATAGGTAGGTGTGGGTGGGTACAGACATACATAAATACTTAAATTCATAGAAAACATGCATAATTCAGGTACAAAAAACTGTGACAAAATAAATGCCCTTACCAGAATTCTTGCAGTATGATTTCCATGGCCCTCGGTTTAGAAATCAAGATATTGTCACCTCTGTCTAACTCTTTGCCACGTCTCCTGGCCCATGTGGCGAGATGGTATTGCGCTAGACGCCGATATCCACGGCATCAAATTGTACCGTTCAGACAAACACACGAATTATACTAACACTAAGAGATTGTATTTCGTTTGAATGTTGATCACAAAATATATGATGAGAAAAGTTGTTTGGCTGCTCAAGGGATGCCGTTTTTATTGTGTTTTTACTTAACTTATTATATAATTGCATTGTTTTTTAATGGTAACGTAAGCTGAAATCATACGGCAAAGGCGGAGCTTCAAGTATGTGGCTGAGACTGTCGGTTTGTTTAACTTTATCTCAATTAATTTTAAAAAGAGAGGTATGGGCACTGCGAATGGCATCTCGCTAAGTGTGGTAGGGCACGTTCAGCGAATGTCATCGCTCAAATCTGGAGCAGAGCCTGACTGGGGAAGTACCTCCACCTTACAGAAAACCACAGCCAAATAGCACTAGACCCTACTCATAGTGTTGTGTTCCTGCTGGTGAGTAAGGTTGCCAAAGAGCTCAAAGAGGACCCAGTGTGTTGACGATGAGGGACCTTCTTGTTCCTTTAGTCGTCAACACAGTGAATCCTCCTTTTTGTAAAGGGTCGGCAACGCGCATGTGACGCCTTTGGAGTTGCAGGCGTCCATAGGTTACGGTAGCTGCTTACCATCAGGCGGGCCGTATGCTTGTTTGCCACCGTCGTGGTATTTAAAAAAAAAAAAAAAAAAATAAAAAAAAAAAAAAAAAATTACATTTACATTAGTATAAGTTTTTTTAATACCTACCAACACAGTATTTCCTAAAAGTAGTGGAGGTATTCCAAAAAGTATTGTTATTTTAAAGACATTATTTTTTTCTTAAATTTTTATATGATGAAAATATAACCTATTAACGAGTATTTTAAGGTTAATAATATCTGTGACAAGTATTTTGTGATATTGACAGTGATTGTGAGTCTCTCAATATCACACCACGTTGGATCGAACCTAAGAAATACCGTTTAATTTTAAAACCCGTCTATAAAGACTTCAAAAACCATTCCCTCACTGATAAACATGTCTCCTTCGTTCGAAATTGAATCCCGCCATCTTGGTGTCCCGTTTATCACTGAAATCGTTGGCGATACCTCCAAAACAATTGCCTCTCATACGCACCGGACAAAATTACATTTCCAATTCATGAAGCCATTTTTTCCCTTTCTTTTCCCTTTGCAACTCCCACTTTGCACCTCTCGATCTTTTTCTATGAATAATTTTACGAAGTTACTTGTTGACTTAATTTTATATCGGTTCGGTTTTAACGGTAGGAATGTGCGTTTATTTACGTAACCGTAAATCTATTACGTTTGTTTTGGATGTGAAATAAATGCTCCTAAGTAGACTAATGGAGATGTAATGTAACCGTGTATGTTCTTACGTACAAAAAGCTTATAAAAACAAATTGATTTTATGGCCTAAGCCTTTTATACTATAATTCAGTTAAAGGGTTCAGTGCTGCATAAGGGAAATGCACATATCTCTATAAGTACCTAGATGCGAAAATACTTACTCATGAATGTTTCATATCGAGCCATAAATCCCATATCCGTAAAATTCTTCGAAGTTAGAAAATAAGCTCCCGTAAAAAACTTACAAGTGCGTCCAGACTACCTTTTAGAACGTTTCGACTCGCTTTCTGCACTAGAGTAACATATTTTGTCAAACATGCACCGGTTGAAATCTCAAGTGTAGTGGCAGCATCGCAAACGAGCCAGCTTCGTAATTGGAGGGAAAATGCCCTGGCGAGCTTTGCTACCTGGCTTTATACATTCCAACGGAATACTAGAAAACAAGTTAATGCCAGCCAGGGTAACTTAGACCTAGATGGCATCTAGTAGATGCGTGATCGGAGTCGACAGTACTAATATGAATAATTTTAAACAAAAAAGAACCGACTTCACTTAGACGCCACCTTTCCAAAGTCAAATGCCCGAGCTACTGTCAAAAATATTCAAATCACTATAGGTGTGCCTAGAGGATTTGAGGAGTTCCCTCGAAATCTCCAGGATCCCATAATCAAATCCTGACCTGGTGACAATGGGACCAACTGTGATGTATACTCTTTCAAACCAAAAAGAAATTTCCAAATCGGTCCAGCCGTCTTCGAATAATCGGTGAACTTTACATAAAAAAATCTGGCCAAGTCCGAGTCGGAACTCGGGACACCAAGTGTTTCGTACCACAAGGTTAACAAATAATCCTGTGACCTTAACCGTGTGACCTTAAGAGGGTTTTTATGTTATACTAGCTGTACCCGAGGCTTCGCTCACGTGAGTTTTAGTAGGCTTTACCACTTTTCATTACCATCAACAGTCCATTGATAAAAGTTGCCTACGCATTCAACTTGTCAAAAAGTCAGTGCAGCAGTTTACTAAAGCAGCAGCAGCAGCAGAGACTAAGAGCGAAATCAATGATCAAGGGAAGCGTATGAGCGGGAAGATCTGCCGAGCTGAAGGCAGAGCTCCCCGTAGAGCCGAACGCCCGAAGCGTCGTAGTAGAAAATGCCTCTGCAGTAGCTGGACAGAGATCGAACACAAATTAATGATTAATGTCATCAAGTGAACCAGAGCGTGGAAAGCCCGACAGTAAGGCAGCATTTTCACTGAGGCGGAGATGAGAGGTAACGTACGAGAACCAACCAATAGCTTTGTACTTTAACGCTTTTAAGGCTGCGTTTCCACCAGAGATGAGCGAGGATGCGTTGCGAAGAATGTGTTTGTAAAGAACCAACCCTAGAGCTGCGCTGTACGAGGATAAACAATCTCTTTTTGCTCCCGTCTTAAACATTTAACCTAACCATTTATGGTATGAATAGACATCGTTTAGTGTGTATTTTATTGTGCGAGGGGGGGGGGGGGGGGGGGCTCGGCCCCCCCGAACCCTCTTTTGCCACCTATCATGTAATAAATTCAATCAATAGTCTATTTCTCCCGTCTTAACCATTCAACCTTACCATTCTTGGTATGAGTAAAAATCGTTCAGTGTGTTTTTTCTTTGTGCGGGGGACTCCGCCGCCAAGCCCCCCCCCCTTGTACTTGTCGCGCAGTTAACTCTATCAATACTCGTTTTGCTCCCGTCTTAAACATTTTACATAATCATTTATGATATGAATAAAAATCGTTTAGTGTGTCTTTTCTCTCCGCCCCCCGAACCCCCCTTTTACCGCCTATCATGTAGTAAACTCTGTCAACATTCGTTTTCTCCCGTCTTAAACATTTAACCTCTAACCATTTATGGTATGAATACAAATCGATTAGTGTGTCTTTTCTTTGTGTCTGTTCGGAAAGAGAAGTGTATAGTGGTTTATACTGGAACTCATACATACTACGACACTCCTCTTTCCGGATAGACATGGGGTAAACTCTTTGAGAATTCAACCTGGATGGAGTAGCCATGTCTGTCATTTTCTATACAAAAAAAGTCTGCCGAATTTTGTGTTCGAATCGAGTCCTAACCTAAGGCCAATCCGTGGTCTGAAAACTATTAAAGATAGGTCTATCAAATAATTATGCCGTCATCTGCAGGGTCTATATAGTGGACTATTCAGTTCTCAGTTCCTAGTTAGCTATAGTTTCTGAGAAAAACGCGGGGACAGAGCCGTAATTTTTGTATGAAAAACTGCATTTTTAATTGCGTTTTTTATCAAAACTACTGCTCGTAAAATGAAGTCAAAATCAGTCAGCTGTCCTAACTTTTTGCAGGCTTTCTATTGGTTCACTTTCTCCCTTTATCCCCCTCAACTTCCTCATAAAAATAAATTTAAGCAGTTAAAGCCTCGGTACCTTGTTACAGCCGACATTTTCTATACCTATTCCAAATTTCAGCTTTCTACGTTAAACCGTTTCCGAGAAAGACGCGTTTTACCGATTTCGATGACCGGAGTGATCCCATAAGTGTTTCGTAAACCAAGTATTGGTACGAAACACTAAAAATTAAAAGCAAGAACAAAGATCCAAACGAAACGATAACCCCTTTTTTTCTTTCCTTTCCTTTGAAATTTGAAAACAGTCGCCTTGCTTAGATACCAATGGCGGTGGGTCAAAGAAAATTTGTGGGCAAGACGTGACTTAATACTGCTGTTGTTATGTTAAAAATTCACATTTTCTAAAACGCAGTGTACCGAGGATGCCCATATAATGCCATAATGCAGCACTTTTGGTATTACACTGTGGTGTTTTATAATTACAACATCAGTGTAGCAGCACTAGCAGCAGTATTCGTTGATTTTTTTTCCTCAACGAGCTGTGTTGAGGAAATGAAGACCTGCAAATGTGCTAAATCATCTGAAAATTAAAGAAGCCGGTGGAAATTGAAGTCTGACGGACAACATAGATCCAGTGTTTAGGGTAGTCTCGAAGTTTGAAACATAAATTCCTCAAATGTCTGCTGTCAGCTCCAGTAAGAAAGAAATTTTGGAATGGGTGGGATTTCTTTTCGATTATTGTCAAACTGTTAAATCTTATGTTTGTTTAGATATTTATGAACTTCTACGTGTTCACATAAAATTGTTAAACGTTAGTTCATATATTTATGTGCCAATACATGCTTCAGTTGCTTACATATTGTGAGACTTGCTCAGATTAATACGACAGGTGATATGTACACATATTTTTAATTGGTAAATCTGTTCAGATGCATATGTACCTTTCTATGCTCATTTATTTTTGAAGCCTCGGATTTGCTCATATATTTAGGAACTCGACTGTGCCTAAGTGCGAAAGTAACGCATGGCGTGATAGGCGATAAAATGGCAACCATGCTAACCGTTCTGGGCCTACCACACAGAAAAAATACAAAAAAATTGAAAGTGCAGAAAATGAAGTAGTAGTTCGTTTGTTTTAAATATGGAAGTATCAAATAAACTTAGGTACCTAAATCTGTTTCAATTGAGATTAACTTAAATATCATTGCAGTATTTAGTAGGTACTGTTAATGCAGTACATACTAATTATTACCTAAGCTGTAATCAGCTTTAGAAGAATAGCCATCAGCAATCAAGAGCTCTGGGCATGTAACGGTAAGTGTGCACGGTTATTTCAATAATACATACTCGTATTGGTTGTATAAGAAAAGTGCTCGGTAAGCGATGTTAATAACAGCCGTGTGCTCCACTCGCAAATTGTCCGAAATATATTACCTGGCGCAGTTGAATGGGAACCTTAAATTCTGAAAAGCTTGTAAATATTTTCATCGAAGTGTAGGACAGTAGTAAATAAAAATGTAGGTATTCAAGGAACTTTTGGAAAAATAGTAGGATCAACTTCACATTTTTCATCAAACAAAAAAAATCTTTTTCCCTGTCAAAAAATTTTAAAAGCGAAAGTGAGAGGAAAAATTGTTTTAGGATCGACAACGAATAAAAGGTCACAATTAGACAACTAAAAACTGACAGTGCTAGTGAGACCATTTTTAATCACTCAGACACATAACAGTGTCAGATAAATAGTAATCTCGTATGGAAGCCCATATTAACCCATGTTAACAGCCTCCTAGCCTAATCGGTAGTGACCCTGCCTACGAAGCAGGAGGTCCAGGGTTCGAATCAGGGCATTTATTTGTGTGTTTATCACAGATATTTGTTCCTGAGTTATGAATGTTTCCTATGTATTTAAGTATTTATCCATATTTATTTATTATATATTATCATCGTCTAGTACCCGTAACACAAGCCTTATTGAGCTTACCGTAGGCCTATGTCAATTTGTGTAAGATTGTCCTATAATATTTATTAATTATTGATATTAATTCCATCACTTTTTTGAGTCAAATTGGGCCTCTGGCTAATAGATCGCGAATTTGAAACTTTTTGTCACTTTCCCTTTATATAACTGCAAGTTGTGTTGCTGCAAGCAATGCAGCAGCATTAAGTAAGTATAAAAGCCTCATACATTAACTTTTACCGCGTCCATACATTCAAAAACAATTACATTAACAATATCGTTAAGGTAGGAAATTAAAACAAGCATCCCGTTGCACGGTTCTGCCTAATGAACCGTTGTCTTTTAATCCTGCAATCGCATTCACTACACCTTCCAATAATGTCAGAAGTACAATCGGATACCACACGAATTATACCTTTTGGATTCAAAGTTGAAGCATTTATTTATCGAAGCTTCTATTTCAAAAAGTCACAAGTGCTTACAAATATAAACCTTTATAAGACTTTTAGCACTTGTGATGTTGTATTTATTTACGGGCGTATTTAATCTCTGAACTGGATAACATTATGGATTTAAAGCGCCCTGATTGGTGCAAATGCAAATCTTCTGATTGGCGAGAAATTTAACGCATTGAGCGCGATAATTATTATTGTATCCATTTGGTATTAATAGCTGATCTCTTTTATAAGGATGGTTATGACTTATGAGTTATAATTATGAGATAGAAAGTCATTTATTTTAAACATTTTGAAGCGCCGTACTAATAATATCACAGGTAAGTTATTACCGTAAAATAATAAAAGTAATAATTGAAAGTAAAAATAACAGCTTACCTACTACTGAAGAAATAATCAAAATATTATAATATATATAGTAAATATTATTATATTAAATAGACGCTGGTTCGATCCCAGCCCTGGGAACCGGAGGCCTAGGTCACTTCTTTCTTTGTATCATCATCATCATCATCATCATATCAGCCGAAAGACGTCCACTGCTGAACATAGGCCTCCCCCAATAGGGCTTTCTTTGTATATGACATTTATATTAAGTTTATAATTTATGTAGTAGTGTGTCTACTTAAAATCAACAAATCAAAATATTTATTAAAATTATTTGATTTATGCTACAGTTCCCAAGTAACACATCAAAGCAGTATAACGGCCGTCTTACAGCATATCTGTATGCTTTTAGCATTTCGAGTTCGTTTTATAGTAGCATTATAAACGTTTATAGTGCTGATATAGCTCTTAAATGGGCACAAATTACCCAGCTTGAGATCCTATATAGGTTATTTCATAGCATTTCATTTCAAAGAAGCATTAGTACGCTCTATTAAGTTGCCAACCGCATTAAAGAAGCATTAATACGGCCAAAAAACTTGCTAATCGCAATAAAGAAGCACTAGTACTCTCGATTAAGTTGCCAATCGCAATACAAAAGCATTATACTAGCATAAGAGTGTAGTAAAATAAACCTTACGTCAATGCAAAAACGTCTCTAATGCCGACGGAACAAATGTTATAATACAATGAACGTTGTAATTTAACTACTTTGTCTCGCAATATAAAATGGACGAAGACGGTACAAAAAACTGAATGAGTGACACGTCATATTTGTTTGCGTAACAAAATTTATAAAAGTTTTTGACTCTTTTACGTTATTATATCCTTCAAATATTACTGCGCAATGTAGTTTACTGTAAATGTGTATATAAGTTTCATTGAAAATTTTCACGCGCCTTTGCTTTATTGTGGTTTTGCTATAAAATATTATAAAAAGATATGCGTCAAATAAACAAAACAATTGTGTAATCCTCGTATAGAACGAGTTTTGCAATATTAACAACATAATAGTGTTGGTTGAGCAGTCTTAAATTAAGTTATTTCATTATTATATAGGCATTTCCCTTGTATAAATAGGTTCGCATGATTTTATTTTTAGGTTATAAATTATTTACAAAATGGCGTTGGTCTATATTGGCGGGGAGCTAGCCACGTCAGATATGACACAATAATGAGAGCAACCAAACCCCTCTAGTCAGTTTGGTATACTATGCTTATTTCTAGATCTGGACATCTGGCAGCTTTAAAGTGATGGAGGTCAAAGAATGCAAACCATTTCAAGAAAACAAATCCTAGAGATCTGGGTTTGATGCAATATTATGAGAAACTATACAAATACTATACAATATTAAGAGAAATTATACAAAAGTTTATGTTGGGGGAAAGTAGTGCCAAACGATGTATAATATAGTTCACAGTTTGTCGCCTACAGTTTTTGTTTCCGTAATAATACATATTCTTTTTTGGTCTAACGTTTTTTATCAATATTTGACCAGTTTTGAGTCGATATTCCAACATATTCACTACAGATAGAATTATAAGGCAAACGACTATCGGTTGGTTCTTGAATCTTTTATCTCCATTCTGTATAGCCGGATCTTGAAATAAATGAGCCGTTATTTTTTTATGATACTTTTAAAATATGGTCTAAAAAAACACTTTTATCGATATTCGAATGGTGTAAAGAATCTTACATACGAGGGGCGGCTGATAAGTCCTAAGCCTATGGTATTTCGAGGTCGTATATGCGTTTATGGTACTGGCCACTAGAAAGGCCATTTAAAAACAAATTATTAAATACAAAATCATGTCATATTTGTTTAAAATTTTCTTGAGATATTCAACGGCAAAGTTCACCATGTCTGAATTATCAACAAATATAACGAAAATTGAGCACCGTGCTGTAAATAAGTTCCTTACAAAATGTGCTAAATCACCGCAATGTATTTTTGAAGAAATTACTAGTATTTATGGTGCCTCTGGGCCTTCCTATGCTACGGTCAAAAAGTGGATTCGCTTATTTAAACTAGGTAGGGAGTCGATTGAAGACGATCCCCGTTCAGGGAGGCCAATATCGGTGGTGACTGAGGAAAATGTAAGAAAAGTCAGAAAATTGGTATTAGAAGACCGGAGAGTTAAGGCTTGGCAAATAGCTGATACTGTAGGCATTAGTAAAGAACGGGTTGGGGAGATTTTACATGAACATTTGAACATGACTAAGGTCAGTGCTTGCTGGGTACCAAAAATGCTGACGGCGTTCGATAAAGAACGTCGTGTTGAAACTTCCCAGGCGTTTTTAGATCTGTGCGGAGATGGTATAGATGAAGTTTGCTCCCGAATAGTAACTGTTGATGAAACATGGACCAGGCAGTATGATCCGGAGTGTAAGTCTGAATCCATGCAGTGGATTGAAAAGGGTGAAAGACCACCGAAGAAGTTTAAAGTGCAAAAATCGGCATCTAAGTTAATGGCCACTGTGTTTTGGGACTGTGATGACATTCTCTTAATAGATTATTTGGCCAAAGGTTCTACAATAAATGCACTTTATTATGCCAATCTATTGAGACAGGTGCGAGAAGCGGTAGTTGAGAAAAGGAGGGGCAAACTAAGGAAAGGCATTTTGTTTTTGCAAGACAATGCATCCGTTCACACCGCCCGGGTTGCGAGGCAGGCTCTGAAGGAAATTGGCTTCGATGAAATCGACCACCCACCCTACAGTCCAGACTTAGCCCCTAGCGATTATTTTCTGTTTAGTAATTTATAGAAAGAGTTACGGGGAAAGCGATTTGGCAGTGATGAAGAGATGAAGGCGGCTGTACAGGAGCATTTTGAAGGCCAATCTAAAGAATATTTTTTTAACGGCCTAAAAGCATTGTATAAAAAATGTAAAAAATGCATTGAATTAGAGGGAGATTATATTGAAAAATAAACATAAATTATTATTTATATATCGTTTTTTTCTACCATAGGCTTAGGACTTATCAGACGCCCCTCGTATACGTAATCTACACATTAGGGTTCCTCTTTGATGTCTCTAAAAACTGTAGAGAGATTTTAATTTTTAACTAATTAACACAAAATTTATGACCATAAAACCACTTTTTTAGCCTAAACCGGTTCGACTTTGATGTCAAATATCTCGAAGACAATGAATATTGAAGTAAATATAGGATACTATACGTATTGTTTAAAGCCGTTACTGATAATATGATAGGCTATATAAATCATTAGAAAACTATGGGAATCAGATCTAAGGTCGTTGGCGCCAGGGAACCCCTTAAAATATAGGCCCTGTCCCTTATAACTGAGACACCTTCGGCAGTTTTTACCTAGTTTGGTATTACTATTTTCCAATTAAAACATTTTGCTAGTCTGTCACTGTGACCTCCACCCATTAAAAGCTGCCAGATTCCAGGCTCTAGCAATAAGAATAGTATAGCAATCTAACCAGACGGGTTTTATTGCTCTCATTATTGTGTCATATCTGACGTCCACGTGACTTAGTCCAATAGCAGCTCAGTGACCCTTAACCCTTAATAGGACAGAGCATCAATTTTCTGCAAATGAGAAAATGGAGTTGATTTATGGTTAAATTTAGTATCTAGATTCAGAACAAATATGTAAAAAATTAAGGGGGTAAGTGGAAGGGGGTGATTTTCGGTGGGAAATTATTTCCCCTTGTTCAATGTGCACATTGCGAAAAATGGTTCTACCCTTGATGAATTTTTATTGTGTTTTCTGTATTTTCACTTTTTTTTCAATATTGAAGTAAAAATAAAAGAGAATAATTTGCAAAAAAAAGTATAATCATATTAATATAGAAACAAAACGTTAACTTCGTAGAACCATATTATTCATTAGTAAAGTAATAGAGCCTCTTATTTTCATATTTATGAAAAAATGCTATAAAATTAAAAATTATTTATCACTTGAAACACTTAATGAGGAAATAACGGTTAAAACTTAGTTAACAATACAAAAAAAGTAACAATTACAGTCCGAAACAAGTTGCATTTTACCTTTTCAAGTGACTGTCACTGATATTTTGTTTTTTAAGTATCTATTCATTCTCTAACCTTAATTAGTTATTTTTTGCTTAGGCATTATATGGTGAGTCTAAAATGATTTCATAATAAGTATTATAAATCAGCATAACATTATTATATCATACTACAAGTCAAAGACTAAATTCACAGAAAATATGCGTTAAAAAGTTATGAATGTGTACTAAAAATTAAAAAAATTATATCGATAAATGTTTTTATTATCAAAATAATCATAAAAATATGTAATTGCGTTGTATATTTTACTAAAAACATATAAAAGAAATTTGAAATGTGATTTCATTGATGTCTTAAATGAACAAAGGGAATTATTTTCCCACTTGCACTCTACAACTTCATGACTCATTTGTTGGACAAAGCGATAGTTTCAAACACTATTTTATATGCCAAATAACAAACAATATACCTAATTTTACATAACTGATATCAAAATCCTTTTACCTGATTTTTTTCTTATGAATCCGGTCGCATTTCGCCGACGAACACCGTTTTTACGAATTTGGCACCACTTTTGACTTTGACACTGACGTGTGCTGACAGATGAAGTTTGATTTAAAAGTGTTGCCAGAAAAATGAATCTAATGTTTACCAAAACTGTAAAACTGTATGGTAAGCTTTGTTAAGTGTTACCATTTAAAAAATTACATCAATTTTATACGAATAGACAAAGTGGGAAATAATATCCCCTTGTACTAATAAGGGTTAAAAAAAGCTTATTAATGCCTACAGCATTACACGTGAATAATTATGCTATTAAACAACATTAAGCATTATATACTACTTAAAATTGCTATTGTAGGCGCTAAAGCTAAAATCTGTATTGGGGCTGTTCATAAATTACGTCATCATTTTTTGATGATTTTTTTACCCCCCCCCCCCCTAAAATCATCAAACCCTCCCATTGCCAAATAAAGTGACGTCATTTAAAAAAAATCGTTTTTAACTTAATTGTAAAAAAAGGAATGAAATTCGTGTTTCTATAAACTTTTAATGCTATAAAATATTATGGTAGATAATATTTTATATCATTAAAAGTTTATAGAAACACGAATTTCATTCCTTTTTTTACACATTGAAGCACTTTTTAAAGATGCGAGAGATGATGATCTCCGGAATGACCGCCCCCGCCCCCCCCCCCCCCCCCCTCCTACGTCATGCTACCATCATCCGATGTCCAGACCTCCCCCCATTTGAAATGACGTAATTTATGAACAGCCCCTTATAGTGAATTACTTGGCTTTATAATGGTTTATATTATTGCTATTATACAGCATTAGGAATGTATTACCTACTTAAAAAAGCTATTGTACACCCTAAGGCATTAAAAATAGCTGAAAGCTGTATAGCGAATTTAAGTGGCATTATAATGGCTAATATTCATGCTCTTAAACAGCATTAAGCACTTATTTATGCTATTGTAGAACCTAAGGCACTAAACCACACCGAAGCATTAGTGTAGCAAACCAAAACGCAACTGTATATGTTATAATGCTTCCTGTGTTACTTGGGTTGTATTGACGGCAGCGCCATCTCTCTCGCTTTCGATGAACTCCTAAGTAGTTTCGATTGGAGGTAACAACTCATGATGTTGTACCTTAGATGACTGGCCAAATGCGCCTTAGCATTTACAAAAATTGCATATACACGGAAAAGAATGAACTTAAGAATTTAAGATGGTACGGACGTGTTAAAAGACGCAGCCAAGATCATGTGGTACAGTTAGCGCTAAACATACCGGAACAAAGTAGAGGGAGAGGCTGCAAACCATCGACCTGGTGGTCAAAGATTAAAGGAGACCTCAAGAAACCTATCATTGGCCCACTCATACAATAATAAAATTTATTTGCGGGCTACGTCTCTGATTTTTTAATGTAAGTACTTTAATGTAATTTTTTCACTAATGTAAATACTTTCTTATCATAGGATAAAAATTATATCTTGACATACTTTATTGAAAACTGACATGTACAATAATGTGTTTTATGAATAAAAATTCTGATTCTGATTCTGATTCTGCAAGCCAATTTGCCAGATACGACAACCCAAGACAGAACAACTTGGCGCAAATATGTGAGGAGGCCCGACACCAAATAATGGGAACAGGGATGGAAGAAGAAGAGACACGGAAAAATTCGATCGATGCCGCTGTGACTTGAGTAGCCTAGTGGTTAGAGCGTCTCATCTATATAAGTTTATAGCTTACCTACTTTATTTTGCACGGATTCAACTTGTTTTGTCCATAAGCTTGTATTAGGATGCCCTCCGCTCGCAACTAAGGGCGTTCATCCTCACACAGACAACTTTTATACCTGTTTCACGAAAAAAAAAACGCTTCGAGAGATATCGCTCGCATTTGAATGCTGCCGGTACAACATTGGTACAATGTGTGACCAATGAGAGACCAATGTGAGACCAATGTTGAATGAAAATTTGTTCGAATAACAAATGTCAATGTCGTTATAGCGTTGAGTTGAGTTGGGTTGAGCTGGGTTGGAGCTGTGTCTGTCCAGTGCGTGTGTTTACTTTTCGAATCGCGGCCCGGGGCGTAAAATACTCGGAGCGTTTTTTTCGAGAACGAGGAATTAATGGTCACTTATGCTCCGGTTGTCAGACCGTCTGTGTGCTTGTTACCACCGACGTGTGTTCTGGGGTTACCCGTAACAAGATCTCTTCATAATACGCACCAAAATATCAATACGCCGAAGGTGGGTCCACACTTGAAGTGGGGACCCACCTTAATGTTCGCTCGTAGCAGATTTCGCAGACACTCGTCAAATCCTTGATTCGTCAAGTTAGAGGCTAGCCAAATCCTTGATTCGTCAAATTAGAGATTCATCAAATCCTTGATTCGTCAAATTAGAGACTCGCCAAATCCTGGATTTGTCAAATTATTATCTGACCACACGTAACCAAGAACAAAATATAAATTGATAATAAAATAATAGGCATATAATATTATAAGCAGAATCTGTTTATCGCCACCTTCAACCACCACCAATAACCCGACCGCCCGCCATTGACCTCGTGGCGCTTGCAGCGAACGGACATCTCTGGAATATCTGTTTGTCGTAGGATCGCGTTCCCTTATTTCAGGTTAAAGCACTAGCGCCATCTATCGGTCACACCAGACGCTAAATCCTAGTTTCTAATACTTTGTTCGTCGCTTAAGGCTGACAGAATAACTCGACTACAGACTCGACAGATGGCGCTGTGGCACTTAGTACCGAAACAGACGTATAGCCTGAACGCGATTTTGTATAGGCATTGTCAATCCATGTCTTAATCATCCTTGATGCCTATACAAAATCGCGTTCCTCGAACCTTCAGGCTATACGTCTGTTTCGGTACTAAGTGCCACAGCGCCATCTGTCGAGTCTGGAGTCGAGTTATTCTGTCAGCGTTAAGCGACGAACAAAGTATTAGAAACTTGGATTTAGTGTCTGGTATGACCGATAGATGACGCTAGTGCTTTAACCTGAAATAAGGGAACGTGATTTTGTATGGATATTGTCCATCCATGTCTATATCATCCTTGGATATGGCTCACGCGATCCTATGACAAACAGAGATCCCAGAGATGTCCGTTCGCTGCAAGCGCCACGAGGTCAATGGCGGGCGGTCGGGATAATGGCTGCACGCATGGCGCTATAGCTGTAGCTAGGTACAAGTAGTGACGTCATTGGTGGTGGTTGAAGGTGGCGATAAACAGATTCTGCTTATAATATTATATGCCTATTATTTTATTATATATTTATATTTTGTTCTTGGTTACGTGTGGTCAGATAATAATTTGACGAATCCAGGATTCGGCGAGTCTCTAACTTGACGAATCAAGGATTTGACGAATCTCTAACTTGACGAATCAAGGATTTGGCTAACCTCTAACTTGACGAATCAAGGATTTGACGAATCTCCAACTTGACGAATCAAGGATTTGGCTAACCTCTAACTTGACGAATCAAGGATTTGACGAGTGTCTGCGAAATCTCGTAGTAGTCGTCCCCGCTACGTCGTAGTTGACGGCAAAGTAATGTTTTCCTGGAGCGGTATTTATATTTAATATAGTAAAATCTTGATTTACTATAGTTAAGATCCTGTTATAATACCTACATACCTACGATTTCTCATATGATGCGCGCAAAACACCAAGCACGACGTGTCCTCAAAGTAATATAAAAATGATAAAACTGCAAAAAAAAATCTTTCTAATGTCTCTGCGTCTGCGTTATGTACTGACAAGGTATCGTGATCTATGGTTAAGTAATTTATTCTTGCATAACATTCTTTGGATTCTTTGAAAAGTAAAATAAAGAGGAACTAAATTTTCCCGTTTAATTTGAAAATGATTACGTCACTTTAAAATATAAATGACAGTGTTTTGCTGCAACGGAGCCACGTATCTTTCGTGCATAGGGTTGTCTCAAATTAAAAGCTACGTGATATGTGAGCTTTATGGTTAAAAGTGCTTTATTTAACACGAAATAAAAGTTAATTATAAAACTAAATGTGACCTTTATTCGTTTTATACTGGATGCCTAATAATACAAACAGGAAACATCACAGTCATTGGTCCAGGAACATTTTAAATATAGCGTAATTGAAAAGGTTTCCACTCAGATTGGTGTTAAGGTACCTTGTAGATACCTTAACGCTGGTTTTACGAGGAAATCTTTCCAAAAGAGCGCAACTGGAATATGTATAAAATAAAAATTTTGAATAAATAAAACTGTAAATTATATAAAAAAAATATTCGTGGTTCGATGTAAGAGACATATGAAAAAAAATATAGTTAGTATATTTTACAAGCTCAAGAAAATAGAGGGTAAGTTGTAAATAAATGACGATAGTAAACTACCTTACTCCCACATATTTATTCAATTTTCAGTCTTTTCTCTACTGGCAACCCTAGAACGTTGCTTAAGAACATTTAATGGGTGGTTGCACGCGCTTGGTGCAGCCTGTTTTATTGTTCACGAATGAAACGATATTTAAAAAAAGTAAAAGTAAGAGTCCAGATAGCAGTTTTTGTAAGTGTTGGCCTCATACTAAATATATATTTTGCTTACTGTTATTAAGCACCAAATAACCCTTGTTCGAGCTGCTGAGATGAAAATATTTTAGCGGCTGTTTTAGCTATAACTCGACTTTCAGTAATTTATTTTATTTACCTAGGCCGCGATTCAAAAAATAAACACACACACTGGACAGACACAGCTCCAACCCAACTCAACCCAACTCAACTCAACGCTATGACGACATTGAAATTTGCTATTCCAATAGATTTTCAATGTCGTTATAGCGTTGAGTTGAGTTGGGTTGAGTTGGGTTGGAGCTGTGTCTGTCCAGTGTGTGTGTTTATTTTTCGAATCGCGTCCCTACTGTATATTCCTACCTAGATTTAAATCCGAGAAGTAAGTAGTTCCACTATTTACAGAAATCCGCAGAAAGTGTACAAGCGTTAACCCGCGAACAGCAAGAACCTTTAGGGCCAGGGCACCGTCGGGATTCGAACTCGCGAATATTTGCATATGAATCCGGGTAATAAAGGAATAATATGCAAAACGACTCGTCTAGGCCGTAAAGAGAGGTCCATAAAGTTGATGCTATTGAGTAACAGCATTTTTATACAAATCACGGTTTCGGCACCATTTATGTTTGTGAAGAAATAAAAATCACTTTAAAACACAATTAGATGTGTATTAGAATAAAAACCTTAATTAATTACAGAGCTGTTGCGGAGCGTGTTAGTTGAAAAAATGGAAGAGAGTGAGTTGACATAATGAATGGAAAACTATGGTATGGTTTCGTTCAGAAACAATCACAATAAAATAGTGAAAAGATACCGCATTAATTTTCTAATCGTTGTCTGTTTTTGTTTTAAGATGTTATGAAAGATATAAAGAAAATATTCTTTCAAAAAATGTTACTTATATCACACTCCCTAATAGGCAATTAAATGTCTTCTGGGACACCAATACCGAATATTGAACAATATCCCAAACCCAGACAATCGGCTCAAATTCACTAATTAATAAACTTCACAAGACTGACACTACTTTTCCTACCATTATGCATTAAGTTCATAATGCTTGAGCATGGTGTTTGATATGTATTTGTTATAGACGGAAAGCTAGGCTAGACGTCCACCGATGAACAGCTGCCAGATGCCCGGACCTAGTAATAAGGATAGCAAAGGTGTTTCGTTGCTCTCGTTATTGTGTAATATTTTTCGGGGTTAGCTCTGAGTGAATTATTTAATTTATTTTATTATGTCAGCGAGAGGGTTTATTTGACAATCAAGAGGGTACCAATTTTTAAATTAAATTCTTTCTGACAAAGTTCATAATTACGATGAAAAATGTCGCAAATGCCTACGTAACACTATTGAAAGTAGGTATCGCTATGCTTAAATAATTATAATACACTCAGAAGACTTGCATTATACGCAGCATATCGGTAGTCCCTCGAGACGCCGTCGTCGATAGATAGTACGCCGCAGACACCTACACACCGGGACATTCTATGGATACAACTATTTTACTCTATGCTCTACGGCGATGATGTAATAACAGGTCACGAAATGCAATGAATATCGACATAATTATGCGAAATTTAACGGCACTAAAGACACAAGAACGTAAAACAATGAATCATTCTTATTTTATTATCAACCACAGATAGTTTTAAATCTCCATCAATGATTTAGTTGTTTTGATATATAAAATGGCTTTCTCCCTTTGTACACAGCCAATCAAAAACGTTAACTCAACTGAAATAAGCGGTCGCGCTCTCATTAAATTAGTACGGGTGCGCCTTGTGGTAAGCTCGATTTGTACGTTGTACTTATAATTTATCTAGTGGTTGAGGTTATCTGTATTCGGCAATCTAATGTCCAATAAAAAAACATCACCGTCTTTTTTTTATTCTACTACTTTTAATCCAGCAGTTATGTCGAATTAAGTTAAGGGTAGCTGGAAAGTAATCCAAACTCAATGGAACTTTATCGGGTAGTTCGGGGGTAGGCCACGAAGACTCTCATAAGTTTTCGACCTCGAGGACCTTGTGGAATTTGGAGGGGGGGCAAAAACCTATTTTTTTTCAGTTTTTCGCTTATATCTCATAAACTAAGCACTTTTTGTGTACACCTTGTATGGCAAAGTTAAAGAGAGATAAATTTCCTCAAAGTTAGCTGTCTTATCAGATTTTCAGGCCAAATATTAACGAAGATATAGCCAATTTCTTGTTGAGATTCCAATATGGCGGAGGAAGCTTTTTTAGCAATCCTGAAAAGTCATGACTTTACAAGTGTCATAACACTTGACAGCTTAACGAAAAATAATACATCCAAAGGTTGTCTGGAAGAGATCACGTATTAGCAATAAGGCCTCCTGTTGTTTGCCTCTCTTCATATGTAAATAGGTTTGATGTGTGTTTTCTTATTCTGAGGTGTGCAATAGAGAGGATTTAACTTTACTTTTACTTAATATCCACAGGATATCATACATTAATTGCTATTAATGTATGATGACACTTGACAGCATAACGGAAAATAATATATCCACAAAGTTCCGATGTTATAGGTTTTCAAAGACGTTAATATTGGTGATTGATCGACATAATTAACATAGCATGATGAATACCAGATAAACTACTTTAAAAATTGTAATAACCTTTTTTCGACTGTATCTTCATTAATTCGACCTGAAAATCTGGTATGACAGTTAACTTTCAGTAAATTTATTTCTTTTTATCTTTGCCATACAAGGTGTACACAAAAAGTGCTTAATTTATGAGATATCAGCGAAAAACTGAAAAAAAAATAGGTTTTTGCCCCCCCCTCCAAATTCCACAAGGTCCTCGAGGTCGAAAACTTATGAGAGACTTTGTGGCATACCCCCGAACTACCCGATAAAGTTCCATTGAGTTTGGATTACTTTCCAGCTACCCTTAACTTAATTCGACATAACTGCTGGATAAAAGTAGTAGAATAAAAAAAAAGACGGTGATGTTTTTTTATTGGACATTAGATTGCCGAACACAGATAACCTCAACCACTAGATAATTATAAGTACGAGTACAACGTACAAATCGAGCTTACCACAAGGCGCACCCGTACTAATTTAATGAGAGCGCGACCGCTTATTTCAGTTGAGTTAACGTTTTTGATCATTACTCGTGTGAATTTAAAATATCCATAAAAATCAAGTTATAGGGATAAACCTAGATTGTTATACTACAAAACGGTGTAGAATTCTATTAAGACGTGTTGTTAGAATCGTAGAAATTTACGACTTAATGATAAGTAGTCTGTATAGTCTGTGTTGCCGAATAGCAGGGATCGGTCCGAAATAATATAAATTTCCTTTTTTGATCTACTTTAAAACGCCCTGTTTGCTACAACAATAAATTTTTATTCTTAAAAAGTTTAAAACGATTAACCATTATTTTGGCAGCCAGTGTAAATATCGGCATAGACGTGTGCGCTTGGTTCTAGATAATTCTGTTTTTAATTAAAGTTCAGTTACCGTGAAAAAAGTACCGGATGCAAATGAAGGCTTCTTCCTTTAAAGAAGGAAAGTGGGTTCGTCCCAACTAAATACCTATCCGATCCGGACCGAGATCCTAATTTAGTTTTGCGATTGGATAATCCTTAAACTTCGTTCTGGAGAACGGATTTTATTTTCATTCGCGTTGCTTGTTTTTTTTTCAATAAGTAGGAATGTTAAAATAATTATATTTCAGAGTATTTGCTACAATCGTATGTCTTTTTAGGGTTCCGTACCTCGAAAGGAAAAAACCGGCCAAGTGCGAGTCGGACTCGCGCACCGAGGGTTCCGTACAAACCTATAACATGCAAAAAGTTGTAGTATGTTTATTACTAATTTCAATTTAATACCTCTACGCGTTTACGGGGAAAAAGGTAGTAAGTTTAAAATTTAAAAAAATATTTTTTGTATGATTTTACAAAAAATGTCTACTTTTCGTAATTTTTCCTTTGTCTGTGCTATATGAAGTGTCTTCGTGCCAAGTTTCAAGTTTCTGAGTTTACGGGAAGTACCCTTTAGGTTTCGAGTTTCTTGCGAGTACTCAGTTTCAAAATATGCGACTTAAATTGCTATTTATTTGGATTGCGTTGACATAAAAGTTTTGTTTTGCTAAATCTAAAAGGTCTTATAGCCCTGAGTATTTGACATGAATTTCAATTTAATAACTCCACGCGTTTACGAGAACAAAGGTAGTAAGTTTTAAATAAAAAAAAAATTTTTTTTGTATGATTTTACTAAAAATGTCTACTTTTTGTAATTTTTTCATTGTCTATGCTATATGACGTTGCTTCGTGCCAAATTTCAAGTTTCTGAGTTCACGGGAAGTACTCCGTAGGTTTTGCGAGTGCCGAAAAACGCTAAAATTTGCAGCATAAACGACTGTATCTTTTGATTGCGTTGGTTTTTAAGTTTGATTTTATCACAGCTCCAAGGGACAATAGACCTGAGTATTTGATATAAATTTCAGCTTGATACCTTCACGTGTTCCTGAGAAAAATGGTCTTGACAGACAGACAGACAGACAGACAGACAGACAGACGGACAACAAAGTGATCCTATAAGGGTTCCGTTTTTTCCTTTTGAGGTACGAAACCCTAAAAACGGAACCCTTTCGGATCACTTTGTTGTCCGTCCGTCCGTCCGTCCGTCTGTCAAGACCCTTTTTCTCAGAAACGCTTGGAGGTATCAAGCTGAAATTTATATCAAATACTCAAGTCTACTGTCCCTTGGAGCTGTGAAAAAATCGAATTTCTACGCCAACGCAATCAAAAGATACAGCCGTTTATGCCGCAAATTTCTGCAAATTTTCGAAACTCGCAAGGGAATCAAAACCTGGGTACTTCCCGTGAACTCAGAATCTTGCAATTTGGTACGAAGCAACGTCTTATAGTACAGATAAAGGAAACATTGCGAAAGCCGTAAATTTTTTGTTACATTATATAATAACAATATTTTTAATAATTTTAAAGTTACTACCCCTATATACCTATGTTTGAACGGAACCCTCGATGCGCGAGTCCAACTCGCACTTGACCGATTTTTTTTGGTACCTACGACCTACTTCGCGTACTGTCACACTTATTTCACGTTTCAACGCATTTTTATAAACAGATTTTTAGGCGTTATTTTTATACTTTACTAGCCTTTGCCCGCGGTTTCGCTCGCGTTAAATTCGGGGTAACAAACCATACAAACTTCCACCCCCCATTTTAGGGAAGTGGGGGGTTAGAAAAAGACAAAAAGTAGCATATGTCACTCTCCATCCCTTCAACTATCTCCACTTAAAAAATCACGTCAATTCCTCGCCCCGTTTTGCCGTGAAAGACGGACAAACAAACAGACACACACATACACTTTCCCATTTATAATATTAGTATGGATTAAGATCCTGGAGATAACGATTGAAAGACATGATTATCTTGTGTACCAGTTTATGTTTTTACTAGTAGAAAATGCTTATTAAAATAAATGATAACTTTAATGGTCAGTATTCTCACCGTGTTTAAATTATTCACATTTTTCGTAAAAAATGCCATGATATCTTGAAGAATGAAGTAAAGTCACATTTTACTTCCGAGGCCCCTCTGAACTTAATGAGATGCCTGTGCAAATTATATACTTCAAACCCACCTACGCAGCTGCTGATTCCGGTTTGTGTAAGTACAGTTGAATATAATACATTCAGAGTGACGCGCAATCAAAACTTGCTGAGATAGCGTCTACGGCGGTGTCTGGTTTTCCGGATGCCGAAATAATCAACGGTAAGTCTGTGGCGTTTCATGCTTGTGTGTATTTTTTATAATGAAATGGGTTTTAAAATAGGTTTTATAAATATTAAGATTTTATTATAGACGGAGAGCTCGCCAAGTCAGATATGACAGAATAATGAGAGCAACTGAACCCCTCTAGGTACTTTGCTATACTATGCTTATTTCTAGATCCGGACATCTGGCAGCTGAAATGTGATCAAGGTCAAAGAGTGCAAAAAACTTGAAAGAAACAAATCCTAGAGTTCTGGTATGCAGTATTATGGG
This sequence comes from Pammene aurita, assembly GCA_947086415.1. Classification (NCBI taxonomy): domain Eukaryota; kingdom Metazoa; phylum Arthropoda; class Insecta; order Lepidoptera; family Tortricidae; genus Pammene; species Pammene aurita. Next base: position 13,710,682 of record OX352292.1, on the reverse strand, counting down.
AAATTATGTAATTAATTAAATTATAAAGCAATAAGGACGTGCGCCGTCCACGCAATGCACGCTGACATACGTGTAAAAAGGACATAAGTTTTTGAGTTTTTATTTTTTGGATTTAAAAAGAAATTGACTATAAATTGACGATTATTAATTTTTGTGACTATTTATTTATGAATATCAATTAACAATTATTCTTGTAGTAACTAATTAGTTTGAGTGCAAAAAAAATCCAGGAAAATGAGCAAAAGGACAAATAAACCTGTAATAACCAACGGCCGCAGAATATTAGCGACTTGTCATAAATGTGAGCAACCAGCGGACGCGAAAAAAAGCGTACTTTGTTCAAGATGTAAATTGACATTTCACTTTGACTGTGATGGATACTCGGAGAAATTATATAATATGATGGATCGTAAAAAGAGAGAAAATTGGAAGTGCAAGTCTTGTATTAGGACTAGTAAATCGCCCTGCAAGAAGGACAAGCCCATGACGCCATCGGCCAATGTAACGGCTAAAAATACAAAGAAAAAGGATACAACGCGCAAAGAGCAGATATCTAAGTCACCAAAGGCTGTTAGCCCAAATACCTTAAATGATAATGTCTCAAAAAAAATCTCGAGTCCAACTGCACAACCAGCATCCCCTGATAGCAACCAAAGTACTCACTCGGTGGTGACCAACACTAAGGAAACTGACACTATACCACATGAGACGGATTCTGAAACACCTAAGTCTTTACTTATAAACCCAGCAATGCCTGAAATTACAAGTCAACAAATGTATGATGATGAAGTTTTGGAAAACTGCTCCACTCCAATAGCACAACCAACGGGAACCGAACAGGTATCTGAAACACCAAAGGCCTTACATTTTCACCTAGAGACATTTAACGATGATATTCCTGAAAGCAGCTCCACTCCAAGGCAACACCCTGGAAAAAATGTGCAAGAGTCGTCTTCTGAACAAATTCAACATCAAAATACAAAACAAAATATAACTGTAAATCCAACATCTACTGATGAAAAAAATGTAACTCACCGGAAAAAAAAGCTAATTAATGACTCGATAGAACACACGTTTAGTTCATGCTCGTCTGAATCAGAGGAATCCGAGGAAGTTGATTCGAGCAACGAGGATAACACTAGCATGCAAACTGGGTCTAGACTAAAAAGAAGCTGCCCTGAGGTAGCAATAAATAGTCCATTTTTGGTGGAATCCCTGCAATCTAAGCTCTCTCTGGTGCAAGAAAAATATGACTCGGCTGAAAACGAGATCGATATGCTACTATCAGAGAACCATTCGCTTAAAAAAAACTAAAAGAGTATGAATTAAAAATTAAAAAATTGTCAACTATGTGCACATCCTCGGGAATTACGACTCCTTCGTCAAAATCTGCAAGTGTCAAAAAATCACTTCGGAAAAAAAAACAAAAGGTTAACAGATCCAGCCATAACGAGGCACAGACTGAAGAAAACAAACAAATTAATATTGATTCTCACAAGACACAGGATTGGAAAACAGCGTCACCTATAAACCATGTTCCAGTGGTTCATGTTAAATCAAACATTTGTATCATTAGCAATGATTATTCCAAAATCCTCAATACAGCTGAAAGGACCTTCGGCAATATGGAAGTATGTCACTACCGAATGCCCGGAGGAGGCATCCACCAGCTTTTCCAAGGACTCGAAAATAAAGTAAAGGATTTCACTCACCAGGATTACTGTGTTGTATTTGTGGGGGAAAGGGACTTTAGATCCTCAGGCAATTATCATAAGTTAATTATATTTATAAGAGAACAGACTCAAAGAGTTCATCACACTAATGTTATCATTTGTTTACCCACGTTTGTACTAAATAATTATTCAGAACTTTGTAACAAGAGAATAGAAATATTCAACAACCTGTTATATCTTGACAATCAAACGCATGAGTATGCTTATCTGCTAGATTCTAATTTAAATCTAACTTATTCAAATCACATGTTCTCAGCTAAATCGGGAAAAATTAACAGAAGAGGTCTTGACGCAATATTTAAGGATTTAGAAGAACTAATGCAAGTATTATCTAAACAACTGACTGAAACTAGTATAAAGCAATCACCTACTGGAAATTTACCACACAGTACATTTTTTCGTGAAGACTAACTGTTTCACTATTATGCACCAAAACATACAGGGTGTTCTAAATAAATTAGATCTTATTGAGGCAGCCCTACTGGAACTAAATAAGAGTGTTAACCAGGTGGACGTTCTCTGCTTAAGCGAAACCTTTATTCGGAAAGGTAATGAAGTCAACCTAAAAATCGGTAACTATAGGCTGGCTAGCTCATTTTGCCGTAAGAATCAAAAAAGAGGCGGATCTTGCATACTAGTAAAGAACAATCTGAAATCCAAACCTTTACAGATTTGTGCTGACCTTAGTATTCCATCAGTTTTCGAATGCAGTGGTATTGAGATTCCTGACCATAAACTCATTGTAGCAAATATTTATCGTGTTCCGAAGCATAAAAATAGAGAGCAGTTCCTGCTTCATTTTGAAGCTCTCCTGCACCACTTTGATAAAAAGAAATCGAAACATAAAATCGTGTTATGTGGAGACTGGAACTACAATATTCTTAAACTAGATAACATCACGTCAAAAATTATTAGTTTGCTAGACAATTACAATTATCAAATACACATAGAAGGTCCCACACGAGGAGAATCGTGTCTCGATCAAATAGCAAGTAATATTAAAAATGTAAAATCTGAAATCCTCCCACTCGCTCTCTCAGATCATGAAACAGCCCAACTTGTCACGTTTTCAGTAAAAAATATTTTTAAGCCCATATCATACTATATAAAAAAGAGGGATTACAGTCATGAAAATCTGCGTAAATTCCGAAACTGTGTAGCGGCATTATCCTTCTCTGAGGTTCTCTGCAAAGAAGAAACTAATGATGCTTTTCATGAATTTCATGAAATAATGTGTTTGCTCAATGAATTGTGCTTCCCATATATTCGCATAAAAGTAAATCACAAACGCAATAACAGTCAATGGCTGACAAAAGGCTTACGGAGAGCATGTACAAATAAAAGAAAATTATATATAAAGTATAAACATGAAATAAACCTAAAAATAAACTCAATTACACTAGATATACAAAAGTTTTAAGAAAATGTATAAATAGAGCACACCAACTACATAACACGAAAATTATTGCGCAGGCAAAAAATAAATCGACTGCTACTTGGCAAATTATTAATAATGCTCCTACTCACACGCAACCTAACATCATAACTGGTATAAAAGCGGACCACACAACATATACTGATCCCACTGAAATAGCTAAACTTTTTAACAATTTTTATGTAAACCAGACCAACCAATCAACGAATGATTATGACCTTAAAAACCATTTATCAGTGCCATTGAACCCAAAAACTATATTTCTCAAACCGTGTGATGAAACTGATATATTTAAGCTTATCATGTCTCTAAGTAACAGTGATGCCGTAGGTGTGGACGGTTTAAGCACCAAAGCCATAAAGATTTGTGCAAAATATATCAGTGCACCTTTGGCACACATAATAAATCTCTCCTTTGATCAAGGCATTTTTCCGCAAGACCTTAAATTATCTATTGTTAAACCTATGTACAAAAAAGATGATAAGACACAGATGAACAACTACCGACCCATCACTCTGATACCGATTTTTTCCAAAATAATAGAAAAAGCCATGCACAGTCGCTTATCATCATTTTTAAATTCCATCTTAAACACGAACCAATATGGCTTTCGTAAAGGTAGCTCAACCACGTTAGCATGCTTTAACCTGATGAAGTTAGTAACAGATTCAATTAACCACAAAATCCGTGTCGCAGCTATATTCCTAGATTTGAGCAAGGCTTTCGATTTTGTCAACCATATAATCCTCTTAAATAAACTAGGGAAATATGGTGTCAGAGGGAACGCCTACAATTGGATAAACAGCTACCTAAAAGATCGCATGCAATGCACGGAAATACAAGCTATTGACAATGGAGAACTTATAACAAAGAGATCACAATACATCCACAACAGCTGTGGTGTGCCCCAAGGGAGTATTTTGGGGCCTCTGTTCTTTATTTTATATATTAATGACCTGCCACTGCATATTAAACAAAACTGCATAATGTTTGCTGATGATACGACTCTAATAATTAAATCAGATGACCCAAATAATTTTAATAATGACATCAATAAAACTCTGGAAGATATCATTGACTGGTTACATAATAATAATCTGAAAATAAATTTAGATAAGACTAGCATTATGCAATTTAGGACATATAAAAATACTGACATTGATCTTAATGTAAATTATAAAAATCACCAATTAGAAGAAGTAGATACAACCAAATTTCTTGGGATCTTTATTGACAAATTCTGTAGTTGGAAATCTCACATTGCGTATGTATGTGAGAGACTGGATAAGTTTGTATTTGCTTTAAGAAGATTAAGTAGAACCTCATCTAGGGACTTAGCGCTAACTGCTTATCACGGGTATGTGTCCTCTATACTTACCTACGGCTTGATCATCTGGGGAAACTCCGTAGATATCGATTATGCATTTTTGGTACAAAAAAAATGCATAAGAGCCGTGTGTAACACTCACTATTTGGCACCATGTAGGCCCTTATTTAAACAAACTAAAGTTTTACCACTTCCATGCTTGTACATCAAACAAATGTGCATGTTTGTAAGAGAACACCCTGAGCTTTTTGAAAAGCATACCCTCCATCCAAGATTAATTCGGAATAGACATAAAGATAAATTAGTCCTACCAAGATGTTGGCTCAAGTTCCACAAATACAACTCGTACTATATGGCTATCCGAATCTATAATCTGTTACCTAAATCCCTTAAAGAATGTCCTACAAACCGGTTTAAGAGAACACTAACAGAATGGCTACTTGATAAATGTTTTTACACTGTCGAGGAGTAGTTGGGAAACATATCAAATATCTAGACATTCATAACTAATATTCTAATTGCTGTTGTTTTGATTATAAACTTCCGTGTAGTGTAATATTTTGACATACTTAGGCTAATAATAATTTATTAATTAATTAATTGTACATACTGTATATATATGAATTGTTATTGTATAAAGAAATACTGTAAAAGTGATATTTTGCATGCCTTTTTTGGTAGAACATAAGAAACGCTGTATTTACTTTTAACATCTTATGTAACTATGTTCTCGCAATAAAGAAATTGAATAGAAATTGAATTGAATATCATAGCCAGAAGTTTCTGTTAAGGGGAAAGTAGTGCCAATTGAATAATGTAATTTATAGTTAGTCGCCTACTGCTGTTGTTTCCGCAATAATACACAATGTTTTTTTATTCCAATGTTAAAATAAATATAGGCCCTGTCCTCTATAAATGACACAAGTTCGGCAGTTTTTACCTATTTTGGTATTACTTTTTTCTAACTGAAAAACTTTGTTGGTCTGTCACTTTGACCTCCACTCCACCCATTAAAAGCTGCCAGATGCCCGGATCTAGCAATAAGGATGGTAAAGCAATCCAACTAGGCAGGTTTCATCGCTCTCATTATTGTGTCATATCTGACGTGGCCAGCTCTTAGTCCATTAGAGCTTTGGCCGACGGGTACAAAGTTTCGACGTTTTAGGGGTCGGTTCCCTGTAAACATGGCGTAAATATGTTCTACTAGATTTTCGCCCGCGACTTCGTCCGCGTATAATACGGTTCCTCATACAGAGTTTCATATCCAATTGTATCTTCTTAACTAACTTTTTTAAATCCCCGAACCATCTTCTTAATCTATTAGTATACATAATACTTATAGCTATTTTGGCGAAAAAACGGGTAACGTAGACATAGTTTCAGTTACAAATAAGTGTTAATATGCAAATAATAACGTAAATGTACCCTATTTTTTGTGTAACTTCTTAGTGGTGGTTTTATTTGGCGATACGATTACCAAACTATTGTCAGAGTTCACTCTGGAACATGGAAATGGAACGGAAATAGGAACAACAATTCCTAGTAAATCTCTAACCAAAAAAAAAGTAAATCTCTATACAAACTTTCAACCCCTTTTTAGCCCCGTTCTAGGTTGAATTTTTAAAAACGCTGAAATTGCGTTTACTATTTTTTTATTATTAGTAAACGTACGAAGTTTCAAATCTCTAACTCTAAATTTTAAACCCCAGAAACTACACAAACCATCCGCCCACCTACCGGTACAAACTTTTAACCCCCATTTTACCCCTTTACTTGAATTTTACAAAATTGCTTCTTATTAGTTGTACAGATTGTAAATGTAACCCGTCCTGCAAATTACAACATTCTAGGTTCAGTAGTAAAGGCCTCCCTTTCATACAAACTTTTCAACCCCGTTTTAACTCCTCTGGGGTGTAATTTTGAAAAACGCTGAAATTTGTTTTTTTGCTTTAAAGTCTACAAAGCCTACAAACGAAATTTCTAGTCTGTCATAAATAAAATTGTTACCTCTATACAAACTTTCAACCCCTTTTTAACCCCGTTATAGGTTGAATTTTGAAAAACGCAGAAAAACAATTTTATTGTTTTTTACTTATTAGTAAACGTGTGAAGTTTCAAATCTCTAACTCTAAATTTTAAACCCCACCTATACAAACTTTTAACCCCTTTTTTACCCATTAAGGGAATGAATTATTTAAATTGTAAATTTAACTCGTCCTGCAAATTACAACTTTCTAGCTTCAGTAGTTACGGCCTCCCTTTGATACAAACTTTTCAACCTCGTTTCAACCCCTCTGGGTGGAATTTTGGAAAACGCTGAAATCAGTTTTTTCCCTTGAAGTTAGTAGCTTGTAAACGAACTTTCAAGTCTGTTACAAAAAAAATCTCTTTACAAACTTTCAACCCCTTTTTTACCCAGTTAGAGGTCTAATTTTAAAAAACGCTGAAATCCCTTTTATTGTTTTTTAATTATTAGTAAACGTACGAAGTTTCAAATCTCTAACTAAAAATTTTAAACCCCATCCATACAAACTTTCAACCCCTTTTTACCCTCTTAGGGGACGAATTTGAAAAGGGTTTTTCAAAACTAAGAAGGGGTCTTAGTGGATACTTACGTCATAGAAACTACCTATTGTGAAAAATTCAGCTTTCTAGGTACAACGGTTCGGGCTAGGCGTTGATTTAAGTGAGTCAGTCAGTCAGTCAGGACTTTTTCGTTTATATATATATATATATATATTTATGATTTTTTATGTTATTTTGTATGATAGTTTTAAGGTATTATTTAGCTATGGGCCAATAAGTTACCTGAAAATAATCATTCGCATTTCAATTCATTAAAACAATCAAAAACAACTATGGAATTTACAGCCGAACTTTTCTAGTACCAGAGTTAATCCCATTTTTTAAATTGTTTACCCAACTGAAAAAGGAAATTAGGTAGGCAATGTTTTTAAACTAGATTAAACTTTAAAAAAATAGTCTATACGTGTGCAATAATACTAACCCATTAGCTAAGACACATGTGACTCAAACTTTTACATGTCACACAATCAAAACTTGCGGCGCGCCGGCAATGGCGAATTTTCCGGCCCGCCAATCAGCGCCGGCAAACACAGCCGTAATCAGACTCTGCTTAATCCTGCTGATACTTTTAACTTGAGCATGCGCAAAGCAAGTGCATTATTTGTACAAGTGCCAGAATACGTATTGGTACGTACGTACCTACGAGTATAAGTGTTTAAACCTATACGTCTTTAAACACTGATGGTGCTCCCACACCAGCTGTTATAAATGTTATATAACAGCAACTATCTTTCTTTAACAACATAGTGCTACGTAGCCTTGTCCCTGTTACACTTTGTTATATAACATTTATAACAGCTGGTGTGGGAGCACCATAAATGTTACACAAATGAATATGTTACACATATGACCAATGTGAGACCAATGTTGAATGAAAATCTTTTCGAATAGCAAATGTCAATATCATTATAGCGTTGAGTTGAGTTGGGTTGAGTTGGGTTGGAGCTGTGTCTGTCCAGTGTGTGTGTTTATTTTTCGAATCGCGGCCCTGTTATAATTACAAATTGATTACCGTGAATCAATTTTATCAATGAAGTCCCAAACATAACAATTGATTTTTCCTAAACCCACTTACAAATTCAATGTTGTCTAAAGAAAAGAAATCTTTAGTTGAGGCAATTGAACCTTGTAACTTTTCAGCCCCTAAGGACCAAAGACTCAATAAGCTACCAAAAGTATTTCAATCCGACGCGAGTCTACGAAAATACAAACATTTTGCAACAATTCTCATCTGTTCGATCTCGGGCGTCTTCGGCCATCTTCGGGAACTTTCGAAGAGTAATCAAAGGATAAAACCTTCTGTACTGTGGAGTCAAGTGGCTGCATAAAGGGGAAAATTCACTTACTTCTATAGCGACCGTTGCAAACATTCTGCGGGCAGTCGTTGTTTGGCCAGGGCGTTTGATGCTTGCTAACATGACGGTTTTTGCTCTTTTTTAACGACGACTTTTTTAAATGAGTAAATAACTATATTAAATCCACTGCCTTAGGCGAGATGTCCCCCTAAGATGCAAATAGAATAAAGGAAACCTATGGTGGAAGAATTCGAGAGAGAATTTTTTTTTTCAACATGTAACTATTCTTTAGGAATTCGGATAATTTGAGGTCCAGTAAACAACTTACTGGCCTTGTAATATTCCATGCTACACATGAAATAATTTTTAAATTAAATAGGTACTTTAGTAATGACAAGTACACCACGACGTTAGCAAACAAGCATATGGCCCGCCTGATGGTAAGTAAATACCGTAGCCTATGGACGCCTGCAACTCCATAATTGTCACATGCGCGTTGCCGACCCTTTACAAACAGGAGGATTCACTGTGTTGACGGCTAAAGGAACACGAGGGTCCCTCATCGTCAAAGCTCAAAGAGGACCCAGTGTGGGTCCTCTTTGAGCTCTTTGAATTGGAATTTAGTCTTGGTCAGGGTTATTTCAATAACAATCCAACAGCATCAAAGTCACTGTCATAACTGCGACTATAGTCCTTTATATAAAGCCATAGTTGGTTCAGCGAGCGAATTTGCATAGGAATGGCTGATTACAGAGTTATATCATAGGCACCAGTGTGGACCTGGCTTTACCTGGGAACGGAAAGCGGAATGTGCTTTAGAGCTCCTTAAAAATAAGGTTACCGTTTATAGTTTGGAATAAGTGGTGTTTGCAGTTTTATGGTAAAGTGGGGAGATAGTTTTGGTTAGGGTTCTGAGTTTCAAGTCAAGTTAAGAAAACATTGATTCGTTTTGTATGTTTTAGTTAACGTTTATAAATATCGTAAATAAATAAATAAAAATGTCAGCGGAGAACTTGTTGAAGAGACTGTTATTTAGACGTAACGGATGTCATAATATTTCATACAACAAAACTTACAAACTAGGATGATCATTTTTATCACGTGTAAATTGATGTTTTCATACTTTGAATAATATAGGTATTGTGTTGACTTTTTATTTTCAATGTATTAATTATGTCTCACAACAGGATTAAGTTCTTTTAATTTATATGAAATCAATGTCATGTCATAAAAAGCAAGCTAGTATTTATCTGTATATATAATCGTAGTTCAGATAATCTTGAGTTCAATATAAAAATATTATTAAGCCGGCTAGGCCTGCACTATTGTGTCCAGTTTTGCATTTTGACCTCAAAATTCATAAATACTAAATACCCTAATAAATATCAAGGAAAACTGACGGCATATGACGGTATGTTCCATTCAGGCATACCAAAGTAAAAATATGGTTGAACAATGTAAAAAGAACAGAATAAAATAGTAATAATTTATAAATATATAAAATAGGAGCCCCTATCTGTTGATTATATTGCGATCGTGGATAAGCTTTAAGACTTAGGTACTGTGCCAAATAAAGTAAAGTTACTAAAGGAATAAGTCTTGAAATATCCTAACCACAACCACATGCTAACCGAGTTTAGTAAGTTTTCCGTGTCGTATTTAGCTTGGCGATACGAGGCGCTATCTTAATGAAGAGTTGGCGGCGACCCCGCGACGTGCTTCAAATAACAAGCCGTCTAAAAATAGTAGTCTGCTGATTAATTTACTAAACTAGTTTAACGGGTAACTTTCAGGTTTCGAGGTTTCAGTCGTCGTTGTCCTCATTACGGAATAAATTTTATTTTCATCACACTTGCTCACAAAACGTGCAATGGCAATGCGAGCAATGGCTCGCATATGCATGTAGGTGTTATTTAAAAGTGGAAGTCCCTAGAGAGTTATGAAAATTTTAGTAACTTATTGAAGTTTTTTTTGTTCATCAGTGTGATGAAAAATGTTGTGTGTGACTCTGAGGGTAAGAATATTGCAAGATCGAGTCATAAATGGCATCATCTTCGCCTCGGACATCTATCAGAATCTCGATAGCAATATGTATCTTACACAATATACTATTATGCCACATGGGTTGAAAATAATCATACGGTGCACTAATAGCTTGCGACCGACAGTCGGTTTCTCTGTTAGAAGCTACCACGAGCTATATGCGAAGAAAACGTGGTTACGGACTACGAGCTAGGTGGTACTGAATGTGCTTGGTGGTACTGAAGCGCGCCTAATAGAGGCTTTTGGAGGGCTATCTACTACTCCGAATAGCGAATAACTGTCATCCTCTCCGACGATGCATTTCGATGAGCTTTCTGGGCACCCTGTCTGTTGACAGCGATCTAGTGCATTGTTTTGATCTGTAGGTAATTTTAACTACCTAGGCATATTGAAGATTTTTATTTATGTAAATAAGCTTACTGAATCAAAAATAAATTAATCTCACGAAGTTTCCATTAAGTATATTTAACAAGTTGGAAAAAACCTTGGATTAAACGACTAAAACATAAATTCACCAATAGTATGTATGACCCCTCCTCCTTACATACATAAAATCAATCTGTAAATATCAGTTTGTATATTTTTTTTAAGTAAGGGCAGGTGGGGTAAGTGGCACCTCCGGATAAGAGGAACACGTGTATGGAATTTCTATACTGTTTCCCTTTCCAGGGACAAAATAAACTATGTTTCTCTTACCCCACCTGTCCTTAATGCTGGTAACCTATAATTGTAGTAACCATTGGAGGAGAAACTAGGTCTAGAATTTAATTGACTATATGAGTAATATACCTATTTTTAAATGACAAAACGGCTCAGTTGTTTGCGTGCTAAACTATATAATAATTATTTAGAAATAGAAATATATTTATTCGTGACATTACAGAAAAAAACAAATAAATTACAGATAATTGTAGAGTCAAGTGTCACGAAATGGCCTCTTCTCAGCATGTTGCTAGCGTTAGCCAGCGCTGATCTTCCGAAAAGACCATCCGGTGAAAAATTCACGGCAGGTAACAAACATATGCGGCTAAGTAGTACAATCTATGCCAAAAAACATCAGTACCTATAATAAACAAGAGAACATTAGAAATTAAAAACGTAATAAAATAAAAATAAGATTAACTTATAACTACAACGCAACAATCTGGTGACCACGTATCTGACCGGACATGCCTTGGCCTAACATTATAATTTCATAGCCACTAGCGCCAGCGTCAACGGCAGACACGTGAAACATAGCATAGCACAAAACAAAACAATACACTCTAACTAAAAATCGTGGCTAACATCCGAATCTCATAACTAAAAGAATACAACTAAGCAACAGAAGAAAGCGGGCAAAAAGACAATTGATAACACGGAAAACTCACACAGCAACGAAAAAGGCACATAACCTAGCGGTACGTGTTACAAACAACTAGTGTCCACTCTACAAGTTTCCTCGTTGAGTTGGTGACAAAGCATAAACTTTTTAATGTTTGATTTAAAGCAATGACTACTTTTTAGGTCCCTCAATGGCGGTGGAATATTATTCCAGCATTTTGACGCTGCATATCGGAAGCTCCCTCGGAAAGCGGCCGACCCATGACGAGGCGTCAGCAAGTACAACCTACACTCCCGGCGTTTACGTAACCTGATGCCAGCTAGCTTTTCGAATAGATAAGCAGGACTCTTATACTGAAGCACTCCGAACAGCAAGCAAGCCAAGTGAAGCTTACGACGGTGGTGCATTTTAAGCAAGTTGTGCTTATTAAGAAATGGGGTAACATGGCCTCTCAACGGGACACTAAAGCAAAACCGAGCGCAAGCATTTTAACCCTTTGGATGAGTTTTTTTGTTTTAGAGAGAAGTCTAGGGCCAAACACGGTGTCCACATAGTTCAGTTTAGATAAAACTAGTGATTCAACTAACCTGATACGTAAGTTTTCATTAATATATGCCCTAATTTGGTACAGAATCTTAAGTTTATAGAAACAACACCTAACAGCCTCGGCTACATGCTTTTCTTTTTATTTAAAGATACCGGCTAAGAGCACGTCGGGCCATGGTCAGTATAGTGTTCCGTAGTTGCCGGCCTGTTACAATACATCCATTGTAAAGGTCATTTATTAAGGGCTATTTTGCGGCACTTACGTAATTTTACTATGCGACACTTACGTACTTTTATACTATGCGTTTTTGAGTAATAACTCAAAAATGGCTCAACCGATTTTATTCAATATAGTTTTCATTGAGCCCTCTCCCTTTTTAAACTTTTGTAGCTATTATTTACGAAGGTATTCGTTTTATCCAAAAATTGTTTAAGTTTTAACCCTTATTCTGTTTTAAAGACCTATCCAACAACACACACCACACTATAGGGTTGGAGAAAAATATAATTCATCCCCCACTTCATGTGTACGGGGTACGGGGTCCTAAAAAAATAATATTGTTTCAATTTTGTTTTACCACTTTGTTGTTATACCAAATTTCAGTTTTCTAGTACTAACCATCACCGAGTAAGGCTGCGGACAGACGGACATGGCGAAACTATAAGGGTTCCTACGGAACTATGGAACCCTAAAAACAGGATTAAATCCCGTACACTTATCTTTATTAATTTCCTGACGTTTTCCGCGTCCCTTAACGCTCTTAGTCGCAGTTAGACACATTTTTATTTAAAGAATAACAAGTAAAATCATGTTAGTTTCAATCAGTACTTTTATGCATGGACGCGGTAGCCTCCAAAACATATGGCGCTTACAACTTAAGTAACTCTGACCATCGGACTCCTGTTAAACAAACCGTAGTTTTATTATATTACCAAGTTTACTAAGCTACAGTCCAGCTTATTATGTTAGAGTAAGTCTGAAGTCAAATATTGACGGAGTCAGGCGGCCGAAGGATTATGACTGTTATTGGGGGCGCATACAGTTTTGCTGGACAACTGGCCTGGCATGGCATTTGATAAATAATATAGGTATAGAAGCGACATTACCACTAAACAAATTTAGTAGGTACCTACAACTGTTTAGGTTTGCTATACGTACCTAAACGTGGCCATTTTCCTATATCGCATTACATATTTACTATATTTCGGCCTGGTTTTACTAACGGGCCCGTAATGTGGCCCGTAATCGTGGCGCTATAAAGTCGCCCAGCGTAGGTATCGCTCGATTCCACGTTCTTTTAACTTATGAAACTAGTAGCCGGCCTTAAACTGAGAATTGGCGATTTACTTGCAAACGATGTGACCAAAATAACAAGACAATTACGAATATATTTTTTCGCCTTCTAGCTCCACAAATCGTTGGTCGATCCTGCTCATATAGGAACTCTCGAATTATATGTATAGCTGCTACTATACTATATTTCGTCATAAAGATCAGAAAAACGTTACTAAAGTTATCACGGAACAAACACTCAAAATCAAAAAGCCATCGAAATGCCGAGACGTCCCAGTGACAGTTGTGTCCGAAGTTGTTTGTAAGAACTTCTATTCGCTTACGCTCCGTTAGATAATCTCATATTAGAATAAAATTGTTCATACTACTTTGTGCAAGAAATCTTTTATATGTTTTTTTTATTACTAACTGATCGAAAAAAATATTCTTGTCACCTTAAGGGACAAGTAATTTGTCCACTCTACAAGTTATACTCTCTGGCAAACCTTAGGCCGTTTGGTCAACTATTTGCATTGGAAGTTCATAATAATGTTACTATTAACAATTGGCACCCTTTGATTGTACCTCTGTAATGAAGTTTGTCCACTCTATTGATTTTTATTATTATCTTTTTAAATTGACTATATATTTTTCCCTTCGTTGGAAGGCGGTGAAACTATTTTCTCAAGGTGTTCCCGGCCAGATTTTTTTCCCTTTTTGTGTTATTTTCGTAGAAAGTATATGATAAAGCGCATCTCTTCAAATTTTTTCATATTTTTTAAACTTACGGTTCAAAAGTTACGGGGGGGGGGGCTACACAACTTTTCTGACTTTCGAAGCGATTATTTCAGAAAATATTCACTTAATCACAAAATATTCAAAGAAACCTCAATGTTATTTTTAAAGACCTATCGATTGATGTGTCACATGTTGATATTTGGTTATTTTTTTTTAAATTTAGTTACTTGTATGGAGCGCCCCCCTAAAAATATTTTTTTTTTCAAATTTAACTACATAACTAAGTAGCTGCATACAAAATACACCTTATGTGTAAATTTTATTCAGATACGTCGTATAGTTTCCGAGTAAAATGCCTGTGACATACGGACGGACAGACAGACAGACATGACGAATCCATAAGGGTTCCGTTTTTCGCCATTTGGCTACGGAACCCTAACAATGTTCTATATCGAATCACGCACAAATCGAGTTAGAATATTTTATGCTGTAAAAGCAGTATTTACCATCCCTTTACTCTGATTTTTAGTTTGTTTTGCATCGACGTGTAGCACGCTTTTAAACAAAACCACTTTATGTGCTGCGCAGATATTAAATTAGGCGGACCTACCCGTTAACGACAAAGTAGAAATACAGCGAAGTCAGTTTTTCGTTCAACTAGTTTTATTTTTTACCTATAAGTAGGTATTCGTAATACGTAGGCTTAAAACCCCTAATCGGCACAACTAAGTAGGTTCAACTATTTTATATAGGTAATATGAAATGCGTGATCTCTAAAAAAACATAGCTACTTTCTATACCGATGGTCAGTTGAAACAGTAAATAATGACAATAAGCCATCATGGCTTAGTGTAAGGGACGCAACCATACGACGGAAGGAGAACACAATGTCGATTGCTCCCTCTAGCGCATAGCTGCGTCCCTATGATGCCCCATGATAGAGTGCAGTTTTAAAAGCAAACCAATTCACTTTATTGTTTCGCAATTACGCGCTTTTTAAGTACAACCGTGGTTAAAAATATCCGTTAATTACTTACATTGAATTGAAAATCAATCAATAGACAATAAATGCAGTTGTAAGAGGTTTCTCTTACTACTGCATTTGTGGTTAAAATTTGTAGTTATTTGGAAAAAAATTGGTGGCTTTTAGGGGTAGAGCAACTAGAACGAGTAAAAGGCCACTGATGCAATATGGTTTGTTCGAGTAAAATCTGATTCGAAGACTCTTGAAAAAGTTTGTCACCAACCGCGAAAATTGTCGAGAAATTAATTATACGGCGAGTAACATCAACAAGACCGCAATAACCTGAAAGTGTAAAATGACTGAGAAGAGATGGATGCTGATAAGCAATAATGTGTCAACACAAAAAAATAGATTTGTATGCCGTTTTATAGCCTGCTTCCCGATCTACGCATTTTCAGTCGTCGTCATCGTCATTTGAAATATATAAATATTAAAAAAACAATAAATAAAGATAACAACAAATCCCATAACACGTAATCAGTAAGTTGCAACAACGCGTTAAGTTCCTTAATTTGTATTGAAAACGTGAAACGTTCTTTTATAATGTCATGAAAGTTTCAGAAGTGTCTTAACACACTATTGCGATAATCACTTTTTGTGGAAAATCTACCGTGTTAACTAATTTAAATTTTAAAGACGCACGTAGAGGGTTCTCATTGTAGTCTCTTATAGATTCGAATGGTTAAAATTAGAAATTATTGTACTTAAGTTATTATTGCAAAACGAAAAAGCACCGTTATTGATGAGTTAAGGCACATGACTAACTATTTTTCAAAATATAGTTTCATGCAGAATATCAATCGAAAAAGTGTTACTCATTTTATCTTTTGGTATAAATGCCACATTTATAATTAAATAAAACAGTGTTAAGTGCCATGACGCACATATAGAGAATTTAAGTGCTCTAAATTATTTGGCAATAATCAAAAGGGCTAATATTTCCGTAAACTGATGTCTTTTTAGAAAATGATATGTAAATTATACAATCAAATAAGTATACTTTTAAACATGTTTTAGGTAATTAACAACAGTTAGTTTATTTTATATCTCGCTTTAGAACAAACAAGTCCAAATCTTTAAAAAATCTTTAAGGCACCATTTTATCAAAATGGTGGCCATGTCGGTAAACAAATTATTGCTTATAAGCATCCAAATATAAGTGAGATCTTCCCGGGAATAAGCTGTGCGCGTTAGGGTTCGTAACGCATGCAACGTTCGCAACGCAACATTGAGCGGGATTTGCGAGACGCGTCCGTTGTGGATGCGTCTAGCCTGGCTATAATTTCCCATTGCTTACGTAGTCACGTACTCAGGGGAACCAGTGTAACAATGAAATTATCATCCTTACCAACTATGTATAATCGGAGCAGTGGTATAAACTGGGTCGGGCTTCGTTCGAATCCGCTGCGCTAGCAAAGCTATTGGAATCACTCCTCAGGTGCTGTAGGGACTTAGTGAATGCCTGGTAAGTGGTAACTGCCAGACCTATTCAGGGAGCGTTTTGTCTAGAGCGTGAGTTTGGTCGAAATGGGGAGACTCGGTAAGACTTATACATGCCTGTGGCAGAGTGTTAGATGGGCATTCTGAATAACAGCAGTGCCTTGCAGTAACTTTATTCACCGTGTCAGTACAACGAGAAGTCAGACACCTGACCCAATTATGAAAAAAATCTAGTATCGTGTGTGTGTACCAGTGAATAGTAATAAATGAAGCATGTTACAAATTAGCTCTGTGACCCAACAATTTTTTAAGTTAATTTTGTTGAAATCTTCTCTTCTACTGGGTCAATCAAATTATACCTGAATGTCCCGATTTACATGTTTTTTTTTAATGGTTGAAATCATAACAAATCTACCAATAAAATTAGCTACTGAACGTAAATTAGGGTTGGTTCGTGTTTATAAAAAACTCAAGTGTCAAATGCGACATACCTATACTAAATAAGTTTCCACCTGCAAGAAAAATAAATAAAAGTTTATAAATAAACTGCATTCTAACAGGCGTGAATCTGACAGACGACACGTGCACACGCTCAGCCACGCCCCCTGATTTTCTGTCATTTTAATGATCCAAACATTTAAAATCTGCAACAAATCCCACACAGCACCGTATCAGATCCTGACATTAGCCTTTTACGTCCACCTTGACATCTACAACCACCACATAAAACTCAAATTCCTTTAACAATACGATAATGATAACTCTGTTGCAAGTGACATGCAACGTTTACGCTGCTTTCATGAGTGTCTTATGTATATTGGTTTAGGATTGGGATTTGCCTGATTGGTTACTATTTGTATTTATGTTGTTACAAGAGCAGCAGGGAGCGCGTAAGCTGCATTGGACACCAATGGATTTATCGTTTGAGGTTCAGACAAGGAAAGCTGCTTTGTCTTTGAGACAACAAACGGACGCTGGACCGCGAAAACTGTAAAGAAATTGTATTCTTGTTTTATTGTTATCTTATTTGTATTGACGGGCTTAGAAGATATATTGAGGCAAGACGCATGGGACTCTTTTTAAAATACATTAGAAATTGGAGAATAAACCTATTTATCTACACTCACATTGTAAATTATCTAAAATGTGTTCAAAAACGGAAGGTCATTACAAAAACCGATTTTATCATGATAAGTTTTTTTATTCAAAAATGTCCGGCAAGGTTGACTTTTACGGTTAAAAACTAGACGGCGAAGTGCCTAGTTTAAGGTCAAATTAAAAAGTTACGGAAATTGCAGACTCGATTTCGCGACATAAATGTTGCATACAAATTCCATTTTTGTCGAGGTACAAACTATTTAACAAGTTCAACAGCCATACAAAAATAAAGGCAAAGGTCCTAAACAGCCAAAACACAACATCGGTATTTGTTATTTATAATGTTGGTACCGCAACTTTTTAGTTATCTCAAATAGCTTACGGTAAATTCAGAAGAAAAATACACTTCAAACTTTTTAATAAAAAGATATAAAGGCGGCAAAGCTGAGCGTATACCGCGAACATAGAAAATTGTAGTTTCGAATAAATCTGTCTCTCTCACTCAAAATGAGAAGCGATGGAGATGGAGATATTTAATTATAGGATTCGAATCGAAATTCGATGCTCGCGGTAGTGGTCATTCTTTTAACCTAGAAGTTATCCTGAATATATTATTTATGTCAATATTGTTTGTTGTTCATCAACGTTGGCAGTTTTGCATTATTTTTGAATAAAGCACTATATTGGACTCGGCGCGAAGGGCCATTGCTGGCTTCGTATTAAATTAAATGGACTCCTAAAGTCGTCAGTTTAAACGTAATACTCAGCCATCAATGTGCTACTTCACCTCCTCGACAATAATGTACTATTTTTCTGTAGCAGTAACGTAATTTTACAATTACACGCTCAAATATTGTTAAGTTATGATTTTCAAATTTGGAACATCGGTTTTGGTAACGTAATGAAAATCCAGCCCTTCTTCCCGACCGCCGGCCCAATCCAGTTGGCCATGGCGGTGAAATGGTGGTCTTTTAATGGTTTCCGAATACGTCATTTAGGATTTATAATATGTGCGTAGATATTATGTGTATGTAATGTATATGTTTTCAATCTTTATATTTGAATGTGTGTTGTATCTCCTGTTGGTAGTCCTAATAAATAAACAAATAAAGCAGTGTATTACGCAATTAGGCCTTATGGTCTAAGAGCTGGCCACGTGCGATATGACACAATAATGAGAGCAATGAAACCTGTCTAGTTAGACTGCTTTATCATTCTTATTGCTAGATCAGGGCATCTGGCAGCTTTTAATGGGTGGAGGTCAGAGTGACAGACCAACAAAGTTTTTAAGCTGGAAGAAAGTAATACCAAAATAGGTAAAAACTGCCAAAGTTGTGTCATTTATAGAGGACAGGGCCTATATTTTCACATTAGATTAAAAACCATTCTCAATTATTGCGGAAACAAAAACCGTAGGCGGCTAACGAAAAATTTCATTATATATCAATTGGCACTACTTTCCCTCAACAGAAGCTTCCCTCAGCAGAAGCTTCTGGAAATGAATATTCTAATTAATTACATAATTTCCCAGAATATTGCATCAAACCCAGAACTCTAGGATTTGTTTTCTTCAAGTTATTTGCATTATTTGACCTCCACCACTTTACAGCTGCCAGATGTCCGGGTATAGAAATAAGCACAGTATAGCAAACTAACTAGAGGGGTTTCGTTGCTCTAATTATTGTGTTATATATGACGTGGCCAGCTCTCCGTATATTAAAACACTTGTGTGATCTTATTATGAAACTCGTCTGCGGCTCGTTTTATAAAACCACTCTCGTATTTTAAGGACCCTTATTACGTAACAGTTACTTAAACTACTATTACGTATAAATAAAATAAAAATAATGTAGTAGTAGAAACTACATGAAAACGCTTGCAGACTGCTGGCCGTATTTTTACTACAGTCATTTTACGGGCGGCTAGTATGGGAAATTGGAATTAATTAATAATAGCTAATATTTTTAGTGTAACAGATATATCATGATACTAGTATTATTTACGCACTGAAATCCTACAAAATATAGTTATTCGCTAACCACCACAAATATGTACACACATATTACAAGCGTTTTTCTTGTAGGATTTTAATGAATATATCGTTTCTAAGTTATTTAAAATGTGTAAGAACAAACTACCAATTATTACTATTTGTTTCTAACGAATTAGGATATATATCGCCCGCGCCGTACATTTTGTAATTTATGTGGTTTTACATGGACACGGTTTCTTGATTTTCGCTTTAAACAGGAAGAAGACTTAAATATCGTCATATTTACAAATAAAAATAATTGATATTATTGTAAATAAAAATATACAAAAAAAAAAATATATTTTTTTTTACCTATTTAATTACTTCCGGGTGAAAAGTTGGTAGGATTTTTGCACATATTATCTATAAATATTCCACAAGAATGAATAATAAAAAAATCAGGCTATTATAAATTAATGTTTGACGCAACCGTATCTTTACTGTACTATTTGTGAACACCAAGGATGCTAAAAGTGAAATTAAAGAAATTGTTTGTATCAATACAACTTTACTCGGTATCAATGGAGACATCATCCATTAGCAAAATGACTTCTTGAGCAACTTCGCAAGTTGCGCGATGTTCATAATTTTGGCTAAGTTTCTTCCGGAAACGTCTTCTAAGTTTATTTTTCCATTTAATTACACCATAGCCTAATTATACAGAAGAACTCACCTACGTCACGTCATCGTTGACATCTTCAATTCAGTCAGAGAGTTTTATTAATACACTATTCATGTTAAAAAATGTTAGCGTGCCGTTACTGAGTTTATTTTGCGTTTTTTAATTCAATATTGCGATGTCTACAGGTGAAATACTAACACAAATTAGTTTGCACACAAAAAAATGTAAATGACCCATGCTTATTAAAAGTAAGGAATAAACGTGAAAAGGATTGCGTAAAAGGCGCTGCAATCGTGAAAACAACGCCTTGGGATTCATACAGTCTATGCTGAAGAGACTTTAAAGATTAAGGGTGCGAAAAAAAAAAAACGTTTGGCACCATTAACAATCTATTTTCCCTGTTGCACAAATAAAACAATATGAGCGATATCGCTCGAATATTGACGCTGTAGGTGGCGGGCGTGGGAACAAACGTACGAGCTACCTTGTATCGTATTCTTATTTAAATACATAAATATTACATTAAAACAACCATCTATCTCAAACATAACTCCAACACATAACAAATAATTGAAATAATCAACCAATATTGAAGTTGTATTGGGGTTGCATCGGAATAATTTCAAAATCAAGCAAATTCTGATATTTCTGATTCAGACGTTTAGGCGCTAGCTGTATTGCGTAGTAAAATCATTGCATTTGTATTTAACTTGGATCGTGTCTAAACGTGTTTTAAAGTTAGAATACAGCCCCTTGTGCCGGATTCTAATTTTAAAATACATTAAGAACACAACCTATCTCAAACATAACTCCAACACACAACAAACAATCAACCAATATTGAAGTTGTATTGGAGTTGCGTTGGAATATTTCTCAAACAAATTCTGATATTTCTGATTCAGATGTTTATGTCGTAGCTGTATTGCGTTGTTAATGCATTGGAGTTGTATTAAGGTTGGATCGTGTCTATACGTGTTTTAAAGTTAGAATACGGCCCCTTGTCACGTTCATGCAACTGAGCGGCAAATTCGAGCGTTTTTTCGTAAACAAGGCGTTAAACGCTCGGAGCGTTTTTTTCGTTAACGTGGCAGAGTTTTTATCGTCGTTATACTTGCAGTTCAATTCGGGAATATACACGAGCGAGGGCGGCGGGTCGTAAACACAATTGTTGCGACTTTAAATCAAACAGCGAGTCATTAGCGGCACGTGCGACTCCCGAGTTGGTGCGCCTTTCCATTGCTGTTACGGCTACGACTATAGCTATGTTAGACTTTTGTAGTAGTAGACAATTAAAATCAGAAGAGACTGTCAGTCCATTCAACGCGATTATTAAGGGCTTGCTTAATTTTCAGAATGCTGAGCATTTTTCCTGCAGTTTACGAAGAAAATGAAAGCTTAAGTTTCGCCTTGCCTACGAATATTGTTGACGCACCGCCACCGCCTATATGTAAATATTATACTCACCGGAGTATAGCAGTTCATACGGCTCATAAAGAGAAGGTAAACCTATTTCGTTCCGGCTTGCCTGTGAATGTTATTGATACGCCGGCTCCGCGAGCGATACCTAGTTACCAAACTACTGTTGGCTATGTGACTTCTATAGTCGAGTTATAAGTTATATAATCAACTTACTAGGCTTATACACTTTCTCTTATTAACTATATTAAACATATACTTCCTTTGTTGTTTCATTATACTTGCCCACCACATCGTATCTTACGCAATAAATTCCAAATTCAAACTGTTTTTTTTTAATACCACGACAGTGGCAAATAAGCAACTCCAGAGGTGTCACATGCGCGTTGTCGACCCTTTGCAAAAAGGAGGATTCACTGTGTTGACCTCTAAAGGAACAAGAGGGTCCCTCATCGTCAACACACTGGGTCCTCTTTGAGCTCTTTGGCAACCTTACTCACTAGCAGGAACACATTACTATGAGTAGGGTCTAGTACTATTTGGCTGTGGTTTTCTGTAAGGTGGCGGTACTTCCCCAGTCGGGCTCTGCTCCACAATTGAGCGAGATGACATTCGCTGTGCTATGCCCTACCACACATAGCGAGATGACATTCGCAGTACCCATACCTCTCTTTTGGACGCAGTTTAAGGACATACCCGTGTCCACAATGTGATTTTACAATGTACGGCTCTTACGCGTGGCGGGATATTTACAGCGATGGTAATCCTAAAAACTCGTGTGACAACGGACACGCGCCACAAAAACAATGAAAGTACAAGTGAACGGACACCCCATTGTTGTAATTATCCCGTGAAAGTTTGTTTGTCGTTAATTTATCGTCGGTGCCTGAGGCTCCGCAGACTGCGACGAGGCCCACCTGAACTTGGAGGTTCGAGAATTACAAGTCTACGAAACAGGTTTGCTAAATGATTTACTGAATAT
Organism: Pammene aurita; assembly: GCA_947086415.1. Lineage (NCBI taxonomy): Eukaryota > Metazoa > Arthropoda > Insecta > Lepidoptera > Tortricidae > Pammene > Pammene aurita. The sequence continues at coordinate 13,687,768 of OX352292.1, read as the reverse complement.
ATAAAACCGTAGTGTTATATAAAGATACACAAACATTTATAATTTTTTTTAAATATTTTTATTCTTAAGATATATCGTGAAGAGAGAAGACCTTTTACGGACAGACGGACTGACGGACAGACAGACGGACATGACGAAACTATAAGGGTACCGTTTATGCCATTTTGGCTACGGAACCCTTAAAAGTACTAAAAACGGTCCAATACAGAGCATAATAGTGGGATGGTCGCTCGTCGTCGTTTTGAGGACGACTTGACGTCTGGTGTGGCCGCGGCGGGCCCGATGGCCCTGCCGCAGCGATGGTGTCAGGTGCGGTCCGCGGCGGGCCCGGTGGCCCAGCCGCGGCGGCGGTATCCGCGGCGGGCCCGATGGCCCAGCCGCGGTGATGTCATCTGCTTCGACGCGAGTCCCGGCGTGCCGCGGCGGGCCCGATGGCCCTGCCGCGGCGGCGGTGTCCGCGGCACGCCAGGGCTAAGACACGAAGCAGATGACATCACCGCGGCTGGGCCATCGGGCCCGCCGCGGACCGCACCTGACACCACCGCTGCGGCAGGGCCATCGGGCCCGCCGCGGCCACACCAGACGTCAAGTCGTCCTCAAAACGACGACGAGCGACCATCCCACCGCAGTGGGATGCGACATGACACAGGAGTCATAGCAGAAATGCGGGCACTCCAACCCCTGCCCCCATCATAAGAGGAGCATCGGACGACACCACACACACACACTCGTTGCTCACTCACTTCTCACCGCTCACTTCTACAACAACTCCCAGCGGGGAAACACCTGCAACTACACTGCTCAAATGTTTTACAATTCTAAATAAGTGTTTTTATTCATCTCCCTACATGACCTGGTAAATGGTACAGCGGGTCAGCGCTGCTTGGTTCGACGTGGTAATCCGGTCTGCACAGAACACGGCCCTTTGACTCGCGCCAAAGAACCGACAAATCTTGATTGAGTTAATTAAATCCAAGTACACTTGGATTGTTGAGCACTTATCTGAAAAAAAGGAAACAAGGTCTAATAGATATCGGCTTTCGTTGATGACATGTTAGAAAACAGGGCCCCGATTCGAGATGCCAAACTGCGAGACGTTGCTCTCACACTTGTCTCACTAGGTGATAGAGTGATACACCTAACTGTCAAGCTGTCAGTAGTTCTCGCTAGAGCGTTTTGTCTATGGCTATGGCCACCATTTTAGATATGTTGACAGGACATTGGGAATCCCATGGCAGAGAGTTTGGTGTTTTTTTTTTAGTAGGTATACGTAGGTATCGAACCATGGATGTATATGAAGTGGATCTCATTCTTCGGTCACAAAGTGAGGCCGACAGAGAAGCTTATATAAGGGAGTGTCTCGTTTTGACTAAGGAGGTAATGACGTCATCAGACAATCAAAATGTGAATATATGTGTCAAATGTGATAATTTTGTAACGAGTGCGAGTGAGGCACCGCCCCCCACTATTATGCTCTGTATTGGACCGTTTTTAGTACTTTTAAGGGTTCCGTAGCCAAAATGGCATAAACGGTACCCTTATAGTTTCGTCATGTCTGTCTGTCTGTCCGTCAGTCCGTCTGTCCGTATGTCACAGCCATTTTACTCGGAAACTACTTATAGTTCCTCTTAAGGAATAAAATAAAATTTAGACATAAGGTGTATTTTTCATGCCGCTATTTAATTATAGTCTGGCAAACCATTTTTTTTCAGTAGAAAAGCGCGGCAAATTCAAAATACGTACATGTGCCAACCCTTTGTGATTAGACACCGTGTTCGTGACGAACATTTCAATTCACATTTCTTTTACATTGAATTTGTTTCTAGTGCATTTCACTCTCTCGTCTTAAGCGCGAGTGAGATAGAACTCCTGCAACGTTCTACATTGAATTTAAATTCGTTTTTATGGTATATGTCAATTGCCTCAACCAGATTATTTGTTACAGTTGATGACAGATCAGACGAAATATATCCGTCTCCTTTTTACACCCCGTGAATGTCACGTAATGAAAGAGGTGGAAATACCAACTAAAATTAAAAACAGAATTTGATGATCATTGCTGCTTTTTTCACTGATTCTTAGTGGTGTCATACTTTTGGTCGCTGTACATTGCTACTGCGTTCGTTGGCTGGCCAGACTATATGTAGTTAAATTGAAGGAGAAAATATCTTTATGGGGGGCGCTCCATGTAACTAAATTACAAAAAACAATTTTTCCCCTAATATCAACATGTTGCACATCAATCGCTATATAGGTGTTTAAAAATAACATTGAGGTTTTTTTGTGATTTAGTGAATATTTTCAAAAAAAAATCGCCTCGAAAGTCAGAAAAATTGAGTGAACCCCCCCCCCCCCCCCCGTAACATTTGAACCCTAAGTCCATATAATATACTTAAAAAAATTTGAGAACATTATCTTATTTTTCTATTACATACTTTCTACGAAAATTGTTTTGAACATTATCAGTTCAGCCATTTTTGAGTAATCTCCAAAAAACTTCTTCCATAGGTATCAGATACGACCTTCTGGTATTAGTTTGGTTCTTATTCCATTGAAGGTACGGAACCCTGTATTATGCGTTGTATGCTAGTCGCCTATGAACGACTCTTTTACTCGGTAATAATTTTCAACTGTGGCTAGGGCACCGAGTAAACAATAGTACTATACAGAGGTCCCTCTTTGACGTTACGAATCATGTTGTCCCTTCTTCACGCATGGCAAGTTCTCTTTCTCACTTAGGCAAACGTATCGGATACTAGTTGTCAAATTCAATGACAGAAATGCACATCCTTGGTTAGGGACAAGGTTTAAGAAAAAGATCCACTTCATATAAATCCGTGATACGAACACAGATTACACCTTGTTAGCCCGCCCCACTGTAAATTTATCAAAAATCTTATCGGTTGGCTTCCATATAGCGATATAGAGCCCATCTTCGAGATCATGAAAAAATAAGTCTTACTAGGTCTTAAATGGGCGCTAGTATGTACTCGTATAACACGATGTAAATTATTCTTGAATAAATATCATATCATATCATATGGCGTCAAGTTGAAAATACAAGAAAAAAACGTTAATTAATCAGTGGTTTTACCGCTCCAAATTTGTACTCACGGTAAAGTCTACTTCAAATAACCTACATACCAAATTCCGGTGGGAGCATACAATAGGCATGGTGAATTTTTTTCATGTATGGTATCAATCGATTCGTTTTGTTGTGAGGATCAAATGTCTATATGGGGCCAATTGCGTTAAAGCAACAGAGAAGTCAGAAATGAGACTTAAAGTCCGAGATTTGCATTTGTTTCTCAAAACGCTCCTAACAAAATGACGTGCAAAAGTGACGTCACGATCACATAGTTAGGCACTTCACCGCCTTATTTTAAACCGTAAAAGTTAACCTTGCGGGACAGTTTTAAAAAAAATACTTTAAATAGTTTCAAAAATTTACTTAATTGGCACACGCATAACTGGATATCCATGTTTAAGTGGCTTATAGTTTAACATGCCGTTATAAAGTGTATAACAGGTATATGGTTTTTTTCCTGTTTTTTATTGTTTTTTTCTTCTCTTGTTTAGATTAAGATATTCTTACTTTTGGGATGTGATCGTGGCGTCAATGCGCCGTGTCGTCAAATGGTTGCAACGGAAGACCAGCACTGGCCCTGCCGGCATTTAACGCTGAGTTCTGACGATTTCGTGGCAATTAATGTTTCGGGTTGTATATGTTATTGTTTATTATGTTTTTTGTAATTGTCATGAATAAATCTTTCATTCATTCATTCATGTTGCTAAAAGAATGCTTTAAATGTTCATCCTTATATTTTTTTATTTTTGAAAAAAAAATGGTATTCAATATTTATATGACGTTCTAAATAAAACAATTTTTTTTTACCGTCGTAGAACGCAATTTTTTTTATGGAAGTTACAAAAACTATTTAAAACGTGGTATTTACTATGGGTATTTGTTTTGTCGAGGTTCCGATATATTATATGTATCGACATGTTAGAAAATAACAAACGAGGATGGTGGCAGCATTTCTCCGCTGTATCGCAAAACTTATGAGTTGAGCGAGGAAGCTGCCAGCTCTTTGGTCACCAATTGAGTCGACGAGCCTCTTTTTGCGTTCTTTAAAAAGTTACTGAGCACTGGGTCCCCACGCGCCAAGGGTCTCGACTACGAAAGGTATAAAAATGTTTTATGGGTCTTCAGTTTTTCAGCTTCTTTGGCCACCGCATCTGCTTGTTTATTGGTTCCGGTGAAGTGAGAAGCCGCCAGTGTGTCTACGCATATAGCATCCCACAGGCACGCATGTGGCATTTACTTAAGTACCGCAAGAACACCTGTGTGGAGCACAAACACGGACTCAAAGCCGGAATCAGATTTCAATCAATCAGGTGCCGGTCCAGATACTATACGGTTTAAGACATTTATTTCTCAAAAAGATTTACATAAATCACTTACTGAGAAAACAATATTTATCTTAAAGCTAAATGGGAGAGGGTAGAATGCAAAAACTGGTGGACGAGTTAAGAACAAAGGCGCTCGGTAACACCAAGCGCAATGCAACAATGTAATGTTGTGCATAGGGACCAATTAAACCGAACTATATACCCGGTGCGTTCACTGGTTAACTTACATATGATTTGTGTTTATTCATTAAGTGCATATTTTGTGGAAAAGCCTTAGAAGACGTTTTTATTTTAGTTTTTAACTTTTTTATGTTATACATTTTTGTACATTTATATATATATTTTTTTATTTATTTTTTTATTTAATTATTTAATGTTATTATTATTTGACTTATTTCTATCCAGTAATAATGTCAATATTTCTGTACCCATCCTTTTCTATGTATATGAATGAAGGATGAGCAAGATGAGTAGAGAAATAATGTCATTATTACTGACAGTGTCTGGAAAAGCTGTCCACCCGTCACCAAACCTCCTGTTTGGTGACGGGTAAACCGGTAGCCAGTGCTGCGGCTTAGGAGTGAGTGACTCATAAGAAATTTGGCACAATACGTCGTCCCAGCTCCAATGGCAATTTGGATGGGTAAAAACATCCTGACCCGCCAACCACTTCAACAAGCTTTTTTGGCCTCCTCTAAGCCCACAGTTCCATGGTTTGGGGGTGGGGGTCCTGCAAGATTTTAGTGACTTTACCTACGAGGCTGGCTGAGCTGTAGACGGAGGAGTGTCTTACAGTTGATGTTATGAAGCCGACTATTTCTTAAAATGGTCTTAAATCCTTATGCGCCCACCGGTATGGTCTTAAATTTGGTATTTTCTTACTAAACGGATCTTATAGCTTCTGTAAAAATTTCGAGCAGTAAGCTCAAAAATAAATTAAGGCTCAACAAATTGCGATTTCAACTGGTCTTAAAACCTTATACGCCCACCGTAATGGCCTTAAATTTGGTAAGTATGTAGATTTTCTGGGTGGTTAAGTAAGTGGGCTTCGCCGTGTGTCAAAATTTAAGCGTAACGATAAATTAACGTATTTTTTTCGTATTTTCAACTTGACACCACACATAATAGCGCCCATTTACGACCTTTAAGACTTATGTTTTCAATATCTCCGTGATGGGCTCTACAACGCTGTCAACGCTATATGGAAGCCGACCGGTAATTTTAGATTTTTGATAAATTTACAGTATAGCCGGCACCAGTATCTATAATGTTTAAGTAGTGAAGTATCAGATGTCAAACAATCATTTAAGGCACTGACTACCAGGCTACCGATAGTAATGATGGAGGCGACTTCTAGTAATTGCCCCCACGAAACTTTTGCGCGAAGTTGATTTCTGACTATTCAAACTAGGTAAGATACCTTCTAGAAGTAATTATAAAATTGATATGATTTTAAGACATTTTAACTGAGAGCACATTAATATTTATAATTTTTATGATTTTTAATTGTAGGTATTTATTAAAGATATAAAAAGGTTAAAATATAATATGATTGGCATTACCTATTTAACCTAACGTTCAATTAACATGCCATAAAAGAAATGTCTATATCTGGCCGAGGAGCGAATGGATAAACATCAAAAAGTGCGATGAGTTATAGGGTTCTTCCACCCTGCTGTTGGGAATATCTCTACAGTACCCTGCATTCACTGTGCTCTGCATTATTTTGTGTAATTTGGATGCTATGTTAAAGTAGATTTCCTCAGATTAAGCAAGGCACTAGCAATAAATCTCCTACAACGCCTTGACTGTATGCGGCTGTATAGCCATTCCCCATGTACATGTGCATGTGGGATACTACATGCGTAGACACACTGGCGGCTTCTCACCTCACCGGATCCAATAAACATACAGATGCGGTGGCGAAAGCAGCTGAAAAACTGAACACCCTTAAAAAAAATCGATGTTTAAAGAAACAAGTATGTATAGTTTAAAGTGCCATGTGTAAACATATCAATTCATTATATAAAAAATATAATATGATATAATATTGGAATATAACTTACACGTAAGTCAGTCAGATACACAATTACATTTACTTGCAGTAAACGTCAACTTCTTTTTTGAAATGAAGACCCATTGGTTTTCATATCCCGAGTCTCCTAAATAGTAATTCAAAACTTGGGTCTTGTTAGTGGCAATTAGTTATAATCATGAGGATCATGACTAGTACTACTGTGCACTGTATTTATTTACCTGATATGTTTATATTTCCATAACATCCTCAACTCTCAGGATTAGGAATACCTTTGTAATATAAGAGTCTTACATTAGATTAGAATCTATGAAGAATATGTGTAACATTGTTTGAATTGTCTAAAACCTTAGTTAAGTTCGGAGGCAGTAGTAGGAGCCAAGTTTGAACCCGCGATCCTTAGAGCGTAAGTCGGGCGTCTGGCCGCCAGGCTACCAGAGTTTGTTTTGATAATTACTATACTGTTGCTCCATTTTTCTACTATGTTTATCAGCGTGAAGTATCAAATGTCAAACAATCCTTTAAGGCACTGACCACCAGACTACCGATAGAAATAACGGCCTCCTAGCGCAGTCGGTAGTGACCCTGCCTACGAAGCAGGAGGTCCCGGGTTCGAATCCTGGTCAGGGAATTTGTTTGTGTGTTTATCACAGATATTTGTTCCTGAGTTATGGATGTTTTCTATGTATTTATATAGACTATTACTATATCTATATAGTATTTATATAGATATAGACATTTCTTTTATGGCATGTTAATTGAACTTTAGGTTAAATAGGTAATGCCAATCATATTATATTTTAACCTTTTTATATCTTTAATTATACCTACAATTAAAAATCATAAAAATTATAAATATTAATGTGCTCTCAGTGAAAATGTCTTAAAATCATATCAATTTTATAATTACTATCCATATTTATCAAATATATATACATATATATCGTCTAGTACCCATAACACAAGCCTTACTGAGCTTACTGTGGGCCTAGTTCGATTTGTGTAAGATTCATTTATTTCTCGAATTTAATTTCTTTTCTGATGTTTTTGAAATGCCTCAAACTTTCCATAGACGTTGACGTAACAAAGACTGCAGCACTATAAGTAGGTATTAAAACAGACAGAAACATTGCAAAATTAAATAATTATATTATTAGTAGTTAGGTTTTCTTATTAAAATTATTTTCTTGTGTATGAATGCTTTTTCACCACATCAGCACCACCGCCTATCTTGATTTTTTTAAAGCGTCCGTAAAATTGTTTTATTTTTCACAAGGGAGAACAGTTATTACTTTACGTTATAGAACGATGATTTTGAACCATAAATATTTGGCAGAATTAATTTGTTTTGTTTTATGTATTTACCTAAGCTTGTATTTTTTAGCCGTGGCGTGGTGAAAAATGTTGTAATACTCTCGGCAGCAGTTTGTTTGCTTCTAGTGCCCCCCGCAACGCTCAAGATACAACTTTTTTAACCATACACTAGTTATTATTTTGTAATCTTTCACTTTTTCGGGTCTCGATATAAACACGTGAGAAAGATATCAAGGTTGTATTCTTGATATTATAATTTATTTACACTAAACCTATTCTACATAATATTGGATCTACGTGGTCGGTTTACAAGTCAATGTATTGTTTTATTTCTTGTGACAAAAAACATTTATTGGTTACAAGAAATCTTAAAATCATTCATACTAGTCATTTTTATTCAATATGTAATATTTGTCACATATCTTTTACCCAAAGCACAGGTTTCGTCATCGTTGCTACACCCAAAAATGCATCGTCAAATCTAAAAAATTGCTTGTAAGCCGTCTATGTAGACTACCCTAGTTCTACCCTAGTATTGTAGCACGAAAATACACGTATGATTTACACACATACTCACACACGTATTTAGTTTCAGAAGACATTCAGAGATGTCGCTTTCAAATGAGTTTTCATAAAATGCTTCAAGGCTCTCTTTACCTACTAGAGGTAAACAAATGCATAATTTACTGACGTCAACGTCAAAACAATAAGATGGCGCCCATGCCAATAGAGAAATTCCTCTAGCGAGACCTGTTGATTTTGACGTAGGTGGTTAGGTGAATCAACTGTCACAAAAGTGTGATATCATAGTTGTCTCGCATGCGACTGTCAGTTATGCCATGTCGAATACATAGCCTAATGCTATGGTCGAATAGACTCCCAGGGCACTTCATTTAATGTTGACAGTAAAAAAAGTATTCTAATTTAAAGGCGTCCATAGGTTACGGTAGCTGCTTACCATCAGGCGGGCCGTATGCTTGTTTGCCACCGTCGTGGTATAAAAAAAAAAAAAAAATATAAAAATAACTTTCGCATCACATTATGTTGGCATAATTATGTTATAGTCCAAGAAGAATGTATAAAGCTTTTTGGTAAAAAAAAAATATATATAAAAAAAGATATTTTTATATAAAAAAGATATTTCTTTTATTTATAATTGTCAAAAAAATTACAGAATTTTACGCCGGTATTTACGTACACTTTTAATATTGCTTGTAGATTTTTCATTACAAAATGAAAGTGCTTATATAAAGCGCACAAATATAAATCGTAATATTTTTTATGCATAATCAATTATTACAAGTCGTTGCCGTCAACTCCTATAACATCGCCTACGGTGCATAATTTTGCCTGGCTTCAAAACCATAGTTTTCTTCACTAAACTGATGTTTATATATTGTTATAGCGTTTTCCCGCGGCTTCGCCCGCGTACTAAAAGTACTTAAGAAAGAGGTTCTCGGTTAGACTCGTATGTATGTAGGTATGTAGTTACTTATTTATCGTTAGAATACTCCTGTGAAGTTTTGAATAAAATAGTCTAACTAATCTTGTTTCACCATAGAAACTTTGGACCCTCATTTCATCCCCTTAGGGGATGAATTTTGAAAAATACTTTCTTAGCGCACCCTTAGACCTTATAAGGAACCTACATGCCAAATTTGGAATCTCTAGGACCAACGGTTTGGGTTGTGCGTTGATATGTCAGTCAGTCAGTCAGTCAGTTTCTTCTTTTATATATTTAGATGACTGAGATGGGAGAAAGGCTACATTCAATTTACAAGAAATAAATCTATATTCAGTAAAGATAGAGAAGAATCACTGTTTTTCAAGCCTGGCAATGTTACACGAGTTGACAGTAGGTATATTATCAACCATGTAAATTAGCCGTTGCAAAATTCTCCAAATATCAAAGTGACTTTAAAACTCTGTCCAACGCGCCCATCTGACACCCAACTAATCTAACTTTACAGCAAATTAAATCGCAAAATCCATTCCAAATGAGCACAGTAATTTGCTACATTTAATTTGGTACTTTCGACACGGAAGCCCTAGCACAGAGTTAGTTCCCAAATCCCCGGCCAACTTTGGTGGTAAGTAAAAGAGTGGATGGCTTCGTTAGAAAATTAATTAATGGCGTTTAGTCTGTGATACGGTTCAGTTTGGGCAAGTTGCAATGGGATTACACCGTTTCGGTAGTAATATCATTTTTATCACGAATTGTCTGTCTTTTTTGTACCGACATGGTTAAACCAAAATACGGAACCAATACGATAAATGAAGAATTTCAAGTAATAAAATTATTACCGTATTACAAGTGAAAATCGTTAATCGACAACGTCAATTAAAATTTGTAATAAATATAAAAATTATGACGTCATCACTTCGTTCGCATATGTCATCGCAATTACGATAAACATTAAAATATAAATATTTGCATATTGGCTACGGCTACACCTAAAAAATATTTTCTATTCAGTAGGTAGTATAAAGTAGCAAATATAAGGCAAATGGAGAAGACTGGCTAATGACATAAGAGTGGAGAAGACTGATGGGGGAGGCCGGAGGCCTAAGTTGCAGAGGCGACCATAAATAAGAATCCAAATAATTAATTTTGATATTTAAAATGTGCATGTTTTGACGAATAATAAAATAGACATTGATGTAAAATAATAAGAATAACAATTCTAATTAGACAATAAACAAACAATGTAATTAACTTTTAATGATTTCAAAAATGTATTATTAATATACGATGTACCAGTAGTTTTAGAATAAGCTAGTAAGTTAGTAAGAATATTTATGGTAGAATAAAAGGCTTTTTTTTATAGTAGTAGAAAAACACTTTATCGAACTAAAATATGAACACAAGACAAATATAAATATAAAATTATCATATTCAACTATCATCATATATTACAATTTTTGCAAGGAACATTAGAGAAACAGAAATACTGAAAAGCAAACAGTGAATTTGATTCTTACTTACTTAAAGTTTCAACTTATGCCAAGTTTCAAAACGTTCAGAATCGAAAGCTATCCCAGCATAAAATACTCTGTATACAGTGACATCAAATATCGAAATAGTGTCAAGAAAATTCAAATCCGATTGCATCTTAGAACAGATCAAACGATCGAGCCACTCGCGCGCATCGATGCATGCAATTGTTCAATGGCGAGCGGTCGAGCGAAACCACTGTCGCATCGTGATACAATTGTGGAATTATTTTAAGATTGAGTTTGACTTTTTAAGCATATTTGACCAATACTATTTGGACGCAAAAGAGGAAAGCTGAACAAGTAATGAATATTAATTGTTTGGGTTTAGATTATTTTAGTGGAAGGCCAAAAAATAATGATAAACTTACATAGAGGAGGATGAAGTAAAGCAAGCTATGGGATAAGACTGGTTCTAAAACGTGGATCGACATAGTTTTTGCATCTTTTTTACCTACTATGCATATGCTATTAATAATATTATAGATTTATATAATCATTACTATATGTCGGATACTTTGTACAATCGAAAATAACGTGCCAAGAATTAGACAGCTGTATTAGAGCAATGTACAGAACCCTAAAAACTGACTAGAGTTTGCCCAGAAAGAGAAGTGTCGTGGTTTATATGGCAACTCATACGTTGCACGACACTTCTCTTTCCGGACAGGCTCTAACATATATCGATGTCCTTAAAACATCCCTTTTTAGTGAATTATGACATTTTTTTAACCTTCTAGCCTAGTCGGTAGTGACCCTGCTTACCAAGCAGGAGGTCCCGGGTTCGAATCCTAGTCAGGGCATTTATTTGCTTCTGAGTTATGGATTTATGTATTTATCTATATATGTCTATTATATATATCTTCGCTTAGTACCCACAACACAAGCCTTATTGAGCTTACTGTGAGACTAGGTTTATTTGTGTAAGATTGTCCCGTAACCATCGACATATAATATCAAGACGAGTAAAGGCAAGCAAAGTTCATGTGAAAACACTTTGATTATTAAACCAACCGGATGCGAGACGCGACCTGTTAGGTACAGTGATACCAGAGTCGGAAATTAAAAGTGCCTATTTAAGGGGATAAGTGCGTATAACGTACCTTAATAAATAAAGTATAAAATTAAAATGTTACATAAAATGTATGGTGAAAATAAAGGAACGAATTAATTTCTAAACAGGAATATCGTTATTTCAAGCATCTACAAGTATATTTCACTTAAGGGGCGCCACACATTAGAGCGAAATTCATCACAGTAGCTGAAATTTGTCTATTAAAACGGAAATTTGTTTATGGTAGCTGTATTTTTGAGACCATAGACAAATTTCAATAATTTAAAAGTCGATTAAAATATGTTTAGAAACCATTTAATAACAACACACACACACACAGACACACTGCTTTTTTAACAGAGCAATGCTTTACAATTATAGCTGTATGCCGAATGGATCTCTGCCTAACCCACGGAGTATCCTTTAAGTGTATGACAATGAATGACATAATGGCGGATGTATTTCTGCCGCACTGGAGTCGATTACTCTTGTTTGCAATATTTCACTTACCTAGGGAGGTAAGTGAAATATATATATAATTGCCAATTATATATATATTTCACTTACCTCCCTCGATTACATCGAGGGCGATGTAATCGTGTTCATATTTGCATACCCAATTAATGAATGAATTCATTGATAAATTGGGTATGCAATTATGAACCCGATGGTACAATGTACTATGAAGAGTCAAGTTTAAAAATTGCCCTTATTTCCCATTTCCATTATTATCGTTTATTCCCATAGTCCTGAAAATATTAAAATTAATAATATAAATAAATTATGCAATATATTTTTTGCTTCCAGTTGCTTTATCTATACATATAATAAATCTGAAGAGGGTCGAAAGTCTGTACATGGAAGTTAATCGAAAAAAAGTTGGCTGGGGATACTTAGAATCGATAACAGAACACGTTCCAACAATTTTTAGAATTTTTGTCTGTTTGTCTGTTTATCTGTTTGTCTGTTTATTTGACCGCGCATCACGTGAAAACGGCTAAACGGATTTTGATAAAATTTTATATAGACATAGTTTGAGTCCCGGGAAAGGATAATAGATAGTTTTAATCCCGAAAATCAACCCTGGTGGGGGTGAAAAAGGGGTTGAAAGTTTGTATGGAGAATTTTTAACCACTGAAACGATTTAGATAGAAATTGGTATGGGGATAATTTGAGTCCCGAGAAACGTCATAGGATAGTTTTTAAACCCTTGTGGGGGTGAAAAAGGGGTTGGAAGTTGGTATAAGGAATTTTTTACCGCTGAACTGATTTAGAGGAAATTTGGTATAGAGATAGTATGGGTCTCGAGAAAGGACAAAGGTTAGTTTCATCTTCAAAAAAGGCCCCCTCCCCCCCATTATACTTTTGAACCGTAGGTCCCAAAAATTAGAAATAAATAATGGAAGTGAAGCCTGAAAGGTACTTTCAATAAAAACTATATTGAATAAAATCGGTTCAGCTGTTTTTGAGTTGTCAGTCAAAAACGCATAGTGAAGGGACGTCAGTGCCGGATAGTAGAATTACTACGCAATTAACCCACCACGCAATTATTAGTTTATGACGGAAGCGCCGCCAAATATCGCTTAATAAACGATCTTTTGAACGGATGTTTTATAACAAGGCGGCAATTACGGAACCCTACACTGAACATGGCCTGACATGTTCTTTAAGGATTAATAATTCCAATTGTCAAGAAAATCCCCGTCCAGGTAAAGGTAGGCTATAAAAAATCAACCTCTAAAACCACTACACTCGATTGAGGTAATTTTGCACCTGAATCTTATAACGCTACTTAGGAAGGAGGTACAAACTTTTTTCCAAATATGTCCTAAGACTAACGAGTACCCCGCTTAGCTAACAGATGGCGCTGAAATTAATACGTTGTGACATGAATAATCCACTAAGGAAGGATTTTGCCAAATTAACTCTAAGTTTAGAAGTGGGGGTACGGATATCAACAAATTTAAATGAATTATTGGATAATAGTACAACAAAATTAAACGACAATAAATTAATTGCCACACATTGCACAGTGCATGTAAATACTCAGCCTCACGATTTTGATATCTATTCTCCTTTTCTCTAATCTTACTTCTAAGTCTTCTAAGTAATATTAGACCTAAGTTCGTTGTTAGTATATTTTCGTTAATAAGTAGTTAGGTTATGATATGAAGTATGGATTTTTATGTGTATATATCTTACCCAGGCGCGGTCCGATCGGTCCGATCGGGTAGGGGGGTTACATGGGACATGACCCCCCCCCCCAAATCGTACACGTCAAATTGAAAAATTCATTACTGACCCACTCAAAAAATCATTTCTGCATTAGTGACCCCCCCAATTTCATAGTTACCCCCCCCCCCCCCAAATTTTGGGCTGCAACCGCGCCTGTTCTTATCTTTTCATTCTTAGACTGATTTGACTGGAGGATCGATTTCTGAATTTGCCATGGACATGATATGAATAGATACAGTCAAGGACGTATAAATACAAAACTGGTACTGTATCGCCCGATATACACCTACTATTCTATGTCGTTTAATTCATGTCAAAAGTTCTAATAAGGACAAAAAAAAACTATTGATTTTGGAGTGTAGTTTTATTTAGTGGTAATTGTAAAATATTTTATCTGGACTACTGTCCTCTAGCGTATCCATCTGTCAACTTTACTTCAAGACCTCCAAGTTCCGCCTACAGGAGGAGGGAGAGAAATTAGGGGTGAATTAGCCGCTTACTGACAAAGACCGAATTCCACGCGGGCACAGCTATGCGTAAATAAAGTAAGTTAAAACCAACATCTTTCAAATATGTTACCTACGATTTCCATGGACGGGCGTAGCTTAAGAATCAAATGACAGTCATTATCTCTGGTAAGTCTCCGTCCTAGATTAATGACACAATATCGCGTTAGACAGTTGCATTATGGAGCTAATCTTCTTCGAACACCTATTAGTGTTCTGACGCCTCATGAATTACCTGAGGATACAATTCCGGATAATGTCTAGATCCTTCCCAAACATAGTCTAAGCTTTTGACCAAAATGTTCTCACAAAGATGAACAACTTGAAAATAATAACGAAAGTATTTGCCCAATTGAAACTTTTAATCAACAACTATAAAAAAATATGTAGTCTTTATATTGTCTCTTTATCATAAAAACTAAATAGTATTTTCTATTTATTATTAGAGTAAAAACACCAAGCACCGTTATAATATATGATTTAGTTATGGGAATCAATGGAAAACACAATATTAAACATTAGAATCTGCGGGCGCGGTCGGCGCGCCATGTCGAATGACAGTTCGGAAGTGACATTCTCTAGTGCAGGGAAAAACACGTTCTGGAGCTGTCAGTAGTGCGGGGCTACGTCTGGTGTGTTGCCTTTTATCTCGGCCATCTTCTGACCCAACCTTCGTCCCGAAGGTCATTTCTCTATGGTCGTCTGATGCTTGCAGCTGGCTGCGCAGTCGCAGCAAACCAGACCTCCACCAGCTGGCAGTAGCCTCCACCTATTCGCAAGTAGTTGGCTCCTCCGCTGTAAGCAGCAAAGCACCGCACCCACAAGGAGTAGAACTCGCTATCAACAGCTAAACAAGTGACGCGTACAGATGCATGCTGATAGCCGCTCTCCAGTGCAGCACATGGGAACAGAAATTAACTGTTACATAACAAGTTCTATTTCACACACATGTGTCAACTAAGTTTCTCAATACAAATGCAACATGAACTTGTTTCTGTAACTGAATGTATATGGTTGGTTGACACTCGAATCATGAAGTATGTGAATAGCAGGATGATTAAGACTAAGTAGCTGAGTCAGTATTGTTAAGAGATAATCATTACCAATATTAGTAGCATTCATCAATACAAACATCTTTACGTTGTTCAATTTTACCAGGGTACGACTGTCTAGGGACTGTAGTACATTAAGCCACAACAGAGGTTAATAAATTTGTATAGATATGCTTAATAGTTAGATTCAATTTTAGACCATTGACATATAAATAACTGTGGTCTCAATGCTATATTTTGAAGAGCACAGAAAGATAGCATCAATATTAGCAATATAATAATAATTGTTGTGGAGTCATAATTGAATACTTTCAGTCACTGCCTTGTGCGACCAATTTTTTTTTTCTTAGGAAAAACAAACATTACCCGGTGACCACGGGCTGAAGGCGCGGCGATTACAAAAGCTTAGCGCTCTCATAAAATGGTTGGCACGAGGCCCGTCGAACACACGCATTCGTATTAAATAGCTGGGCGTCCCGAACACTCGCTCCAACTCTATCGGAAATCGAAATTTCACCAGCGACCTGTGAAGGCATAATTTCAAGCGCCCATTCAAAGTAACCTTGAGATCATCGCTCTTTAAGGTTATAAAATATCCTCTTGTAAGACAAGATCTCAAGCTAACCTTTCGAGGTTAAAACAACAAATAGTAAGAAATATACATTAGGATATTATAAATAACACTTAACGTAACTTCTGAATATTACGAGGTTAATTAAGCCCACGGACCGCTTTTTAAAGCCTGCGTGGTAAAGCTCGAGTTAAACAATGGGCTATGGGCTCCGCCTTTTGAGGTTTGCCCGAAAACAGTATAAAACCGTTTAGCAACAGTCCGCCTTTTAAGGCCTGTGCTGCAGAAATTGGCCTGTTAAGGGCAATATAAAAACGTTTGGCAACAGTCCACCTTTTAAGGCCTGTGCTGCAGAAATTGGCCTGTTAAGGGCAATATAAAAAAAACGTTTTGCAACAGTCCGCCTTTTAAGGCCTGTGCTGCAGAAATTGGCCTGTTAAGGGCAATATAAAAACGTTTGGCAACAGTCCACCTTTTAAGGCCTGTGCTGCAGAAATTGGCCTGTTAAGGGCAATATAAAAACGTTTGGCAACAGTCCGCCTTTTAAGGCCTGTGCTGCAGAAATTGGCCTGTTAAGGGCAATATAAAAAAAAACGTTTTGCAACAGTCCGCCTTTTAAGGCCTGTGCTGCAGAAATTGGCCTGTTAAGGGCAATATAAAAACGTTTGGCAACAGTCCGCCTTTTAAGGCCTGTGCTGCAGAAATTGGCCTGTTAAGGGCAATATAAAAACGTTTGGCAACAGTCCGCCTTTTAAGGCCTGTGCTGCAGAAATTGGCCTGTTAAGGGCAATATAAAAAAAACGTTTTGCAACAGTCCGCCTTTTAAGGCCTGTGCTGCAGAAATTGGCCTGTTAAGGGCAATATAAAAACGTTTGGCAATAGTCCGCCTTTTAAGGCCTGTGCTGCAGAAATTGGCCTGTTAAGGGCAATATAAAAACGTTTGGCAACTGTCCGCCTTTTAAGGCCTGTGCTGCAGAAATTGGCCTGTTAAGGGCAATATAAAAACGTTTGGCAACAGTCCGCCTTTTAAGGCCTGTGCTGCAGAAATTGGCCTGTTAAGGGCAATATAAAAACGTTTGGCAACAGTCCGCCTTTTAAGGCCTGTGCTGCAGAAATTGGCCTGTTAAAGGCAATATAAAAAAACGTTTGGCAACAGTCCATCTTTTAAGGCCTGTGCTGCAGAAATTGGCCTGTTAAGGGCAATATAAAAACGTTTGGCAACAGTCCACCTTTTAAGGCCTGTGCTGCAGAAATTGGCCTGTTAAGGGCAATATAAAAACGTTTGGCAACAGTCCACCTTTTAAGGCCTGTGCTGCAGAAATTGGCCTGTTAAGGGCAATATAAAAACGTTTGGCAACAGTCCACCTTTTAAGGCCTGTGCTGCAGAAATTGGCCTGTTAAGGGCAATATAAAAACGTTTGGCAACAGTCCACCTTTTAAGGCCTGTGTTGCAGAAATTGGCACCGGAAGTAGTCCACCAACGTCGCATACAACTAAAGGGCTTGACAAAAACCACAACGTGGTACACAGCAGACAGTCTGGCCCCAAAACTCTGAAACGCAACTTAATTTGACAGAGCACGCTCCATAACAGTTGATTCAGATCTCCGAGGGCACAGCAACGCTAGCTGGCGCATCTGCCACAACACAAACAACAGCTCTTCCAAAAAACCAGCTTTATTCAAATGCTACAAACCAGCAGTACTAGAACCCAGTTTCAGCGAATAAGTTTGAGCCCAAGCCAGGACCCTCATAGAAGAACATACTTGTACCGCTATGGCAACCCAACGATAATTAATCACAATATGTTCACCCGAATCTGCAACTCTGTTAAAACACACTTAACAAGGACGAGATTACACTACCGTAATCAAATTGACAGCACTAGTCCTTAATATCAATGCCACCAAGTGTGAGAAAGCACCTACACATCGACACACTATAACGATGAACAACCTGGCTGCACCCTTCCGTGCCCCCAAGCAGCATAGGTACTGAAAAACATAACATTTAAGCACAGTGAAGCCAGAACAGAAGCCCGAGTTACAAAGGATTTCCTCATATCGAGGTATTCGTCTTGTCGAGGTTTCACTGTATCTGAATAAAACATAAGGTGTCGTAAATATTACACGACACGACAGTGCTGTAATATCACAATCGCTTAAGCAAAGTGTATATTCACTAATTTGTGATACCAATTATAATGACATCAAATAAGAGTCAGACCTAACACACAAATCACACAATTAACACAAAACATATTGTACGCTTCCATGAAGTAAGCACCCTGTACAAAACAGCAATTATATATTAAAATGCAGTGGAACATAACAGAAGTCCGAGTTACCAAGTATTTCCCCATATCGAGGTACGACTTATTGGGGTTCCACTGTACTTCAATGAAAGTGTAGAATATTGCACAATACGGCAATGCTGGAATATCACAGTCGCTCAAGCAAGGAATACACTTACCAATTTGTAGCTGGTAACCTTGAACAAGGCATATATAATATTATTATTTTTGGTAGCTGACTATTAGGTAACCGAAAAACAGACCAGCACACATTGAAAGAATAAATGAGTTCAAACTGCACACAATATTGTCATTACTGTATTTTTGACTCCTTGAATATAAATATATTTAATGTCCTATTCCATTTGATTGTCACAGACATACATGACATGTAGACTGTTAATGTCCTTAGAGTGACTTCTTTCTTCCCATTACTACCAGTGTCTAGGCGTTGTCAGTGTCATGTAAATCCTCACTCCATAACACATTGCATCTTGGGAACTCCACCTGGCAAACCAGGTCATAAATTATTGGTGCCAGTATTTTTAACAAATTTGTTCACCAATAATTTAACTTGTACAATCTAGAAAATAAATCTGAAACATAACGCAAGATGAGATACATTTAATATCTATCATTGCTAATGTCTGAATAAGACATGGACCCTAAGTCATGTGGCACCACTAGCAACTTCTATGTAACAATATGTCTGTGGTTGACTTGATGATGTTTGGATGAATGAAATGTTTGCCATACAAATAAAATATAATCATCTCTATAGACATAGCCATCATCACAATGAGCCATATGTATAAGTCAATATTTCATTCAAAACAATACAATATTTAAAATATTCTGCATTTTTAGATTTAAAAATAATTGTAGATGGTTACTATAACAAATGTAGTAGTATTATTCTGCTTTACCAATTACAGCAACCTAATGCAAAGCCCATGACAAATATTTACCAGCGGGCTGGATTCAATATTTGACATAGACAATGACAAAACTATAGTATAAATAAATAGATGTCTTTGTCATTCAAAAAGTACACATGAATATCATACAGTTAGTGTAACATCTACTAACATAAGATCAGTATAAAACATGTGGGTAAATTATAATTTAGAAAATTTTAAATGAATACCTCACCTTCCATATGATAGTGGTAAATAATGTTTTATTTTATTTTATTTATACCACGAAGGTGGCAAACAAGTATAAAGCCCGCCTCATGGTAAGCAGCTACCATAGCCTATGGACGCCTGCAACTCCAGTGGTGTGTACATTACCGACCCTTTACAAAAAGGAGGATTCACTGTGTTGACGGCTAAAGGAACAAGAGGGTCCTCGTCCTCAACACACTGGGTCCTCTTTGAGCTCTTTTCCAGCAAAAGAACACAACACTATGAGTAGAGTAGGGTATTGTCTTATTCGTAACAACACCTTTGTTAGTGTAATGGATTATTACATACCTGTGATCTATGAGAACTAACCACATGTTGTTTTACATATATCCAATTGTTTTTATCCTCGGGCATGGCCAACCATTAGTATGAACATGTCGACAACGGGCCAAATCCATGCATGTTCAAAAGTCAGATTATAAGGTCAGAGTGCATTCCTATGACATTTCTGAAATTTACACAGAACAAACAACACAACAAAACATACAATTAGTTGCAATACACACATGAGGAATGGTAAGGACATATGCACACATATTTTGAATACTAATGATTTCCTTGTCAGACTCTACACTGATAACCGCTGGCTCTCAAACATTCTTTGATGAAACTCACATTTAAAAATATTTACATGAATGTTACTTGGCAAGCTATCTGATAACAGCCATGATGTACAATCATTCAATGTGGGGTATCATTTAAAGTCTAGAGTACAATTGTAAATGTTACCCAATTTGTAAATTACATGTATGTTTTACTTGATAAAAGTGGAGAACTTACCATCATTATTAGTTAGTTACCTGAACTACTTATACTTATCCATGATATGTAATTGGACAATCCCAGTGTCCAGTAATCCATTATGGTACTTGACAGTACCTGGTCCCTGATGGTCTCCGTTGTGACACAAACTTAATAAAATGCTTGTTGCATGGTGTCACTATTATCTCAAGTAGGAACATCACTTTATAATGATACTGATAGCTTTCTGAAAACAAAACACGCATAGCGAAGCACTACTTGTGCCTACTCAAAATTCACCGCCAAATATACAGCATTATGTTATGCTGAGCTTTGTTAAATCACACTTCTTCTTATGGTTATGGCGGCTTCACGATTACCAAAGGTGTGAATCGTAGACTAGTTGTCATCTTGATGTTTCACGACGATTGTAACTGCCGATTCCGTTAATGACGAGGACATTACTTACCGAGACCCCACTTCGTTTATACGAAGTTACTTACTTATTTTATGATTCCATATGTGTATTTATTAGTATTATTTATTCCTGGTGTTGATGCATTTACTCATAAGAATCAGGTTAACCGGTTTAATAAGTTTACAACATTGAAATAAGGTAAAGCAATTGAACCACGGAATCGTTTGCAAAATTGTATGGAAGCGGGCTAGAATCCGACTTCTGAAGTTATTAGAGTAAAAACACCAAGAACCGTTATAATATATGATTTAGTTTTGGGAATCAGTGGAAAACACAATATTAAACATTAGAATCTGCGGGCGCGGTCGGCGCGCCATGTCGAATGACAGTTCGGAAGTGACATTCTCTAGTGCAGGGAAAAACACGTTCTGGAGCTGTCAGTAGTGCGGGGCTACGTCTGGTGTGTTGCCTTTTATTATGTACAGTCGACGTCAAAAATATCTTTACACTTTCGTTACCTATTACAACGGAGTAAGGTGCAAAAGTATAAACATATCTTTGATGTTGACTGTACGTTACAATTAGTCTTATTGACATTGCTTGTCACTCTTGTCCCCCTGCAGACATAATCAATTTCGCAATACATTGTATGTTAGAATAAACTTTAACCCTAGAGTGCTCGCGCTATGAGCATTTCGCCGCCCGCGTGACAATATTCGTATTATTTTGTACACGATGGATCTGTCAAGGTCAAGTGTCCCAGTAGCTGCCTCCCCGTACCTCACCTACTTGTTTTAGAAATTAGAGTAAAATCAATGCGCGGGTGACCGCAGGAGATAAAGGTTGTTGCAGGTGTGTTGCGTTTGGCGGCAAATTGCTCATTGCGCGACTATTAACGTAAGTAAAATTTGTCGATTTGCTTTTTTACTGTAGTTGAAATATTATTAGTTTGTATTGCGTATGGTACTGTTTTAAAGTAAATATCCTATTATCATGGGTTTAATTCTTGCGTGGTTAGAGGAGACAGATGACGAAGAAAATGATGATATTTCATCGCAAATAGTGTCTAAAAGTGACCGGGAGCATACTGATCATAATACTGACACGGAGCAATCAGGGACAGAATCTGACGTAACGCCTGTAGTATCCCCTGCAGGAGGGTGCAAAAGGGTGCAGTAGATGTGCAAAGTTACTGTACAACGAACATAGTATGTACATGTGCCAATATTGTTTTGCTGAAATACATGCTGTAGATGACGAAAACATGTAATTCAGCTGTAAACTTTGTTTTTTTATTTTTTATTCAAATGATTGTGAAGAGGTTGCAAAAAACATAAAAAAATTACCTAAAATTTTCCAAAGCCTTTATTTCTAAATTTTAAGTATTAAACTTTAATAAATGTTGATTATTCTTATAGTTTATGGTTTATTCTATCCTTGAAACATAAATATAAATTCATGTAACTCGTATTTTCTAAAAACAATCGTATTAAGTATGGTCGGCAAAACGCTCCCCACGCGATCTCTCGCGTTTCACGGAAAGGCGCGATCACTCTAGGGTTAAAGTGTACTAAAAATCAAATGACAAGTTATTTTTAAAACTCGCTGAACAATCGTTCTCTAGTTTGAGGAGTAGACGTAGAGTAGACGTTTAATTTTTTGGTCGTGTTACAGTCGTTACAGACCATACGCGGTAAGTATACTTATGTTTCACAACTTTATCTTCTAAATTAGTACTATTTAATAATAACTGTAATACTAGTGGTGCGTAACATAACGTAACACTCCAATGTTTATTTTGGTACAAATTTGGATCTCCTGAAATTGCAAGTGTAATGTATCTATATATACATAAAAGGAGAAGTGACATCATCAACACTGCCGAAACTACTGGAACTAGAAACGTGAACTTTACACCAGACCTTCCCCTTTTATGAAGCAAGGGATGAGATGGGATTTTTGGAAATTCCACTAACTTCTTTCTTTGGGTAGATACTTAAAACTTTGTAGAAAGATTACTTATTCAGTTATTAAAATAATGAAAAAGTACTTTCAGCGTTTTGTAAAATTCCACCCCTGACGGGGTTAAAGAGGGGTGCAAAGTTTTTATATCGAAACAATTTTTTTGAGCTCGAAACATAAAACTTTGTAGACAGATTACTTATAAAAATACAAAAAAGTAACTTTAGCATTTTGGAAAGTGCCAGCCCTGGGGGGGAAATAGGGGTCCAAAGTTTGTAAGGGGAATCTCTTTTTTTGAGCTAGGGACTTAAAATTACTTGGAACCATTTAAACTTTTCTTTAGAATACAAAAAAAAATGATTTCAGCGTTATGGAAAAAATGGTTTCGTGCGTTTAAAAGATGTTGAAAGTTTTTAAGAATATAATCCACTTATCTGTAATAGATTTAAACAAAAACCAAAACGTCTGACAAGTGATGTTTATGTTGTGAATTTCCATGTTCCAGAGTGAGCTCTACCAATAGTCTGGGCATTGTATAGCCAAATAAAACCACTACTAATATATTTTACAAAGAATTGTTACGCAAATAATAGGGTACATTTACGTTATTATTTGCATAACAATACAATACAATACAAATATTCTTTATTGCACACCTCAATAGCATATAACAGTACACAGATTAAAAGTAGAGGCAGTCAACAGGCGGTCTTATCGCTAGAGACGCTTATTTTAAAACGAAACTATGTTTACGTGTTCCGTTTTTACGCCGATATAGCTATTAAATCGATAAAAATGATGATTCGGGGATAGTTTGAGACCCGGCAATGATGAAAATATAGTTATTATACCAAAAAACACATTTTAAGAAGGTACAATACGGAATGAAACTCTGTATGAGGAACCGTATTATACGCACGAACTTTACCTATTTAGTCAAAGGCTAAAATCCAACACGTATTGATACAATCCGGGTTTTTTAGGCGTTATTAATTAAATAAATAAATTAATGTTACGGGCTTGGAAGAATAATAAGTAAGGAAGCGTAATCAACGCTCAAAATCTGCTCCACTTTCCTGGTGCCAAAGTGGGCGGAGCTTGTGACAGCGGTGCCCTAATGTCATGTCAAACATTTTGAAATTGTCATGTCGTCAAAATATTAGTTTTTTCGGTCCATGAAATTTCGGTATTATATCGGTATTAAAATGCCGGCTTGTGCCGTGCATTGGTGCAGGAGCCACACAGGCGCCAAAGATGGTGATATTTCTTTTCATCGGTAAGTAAATCACGCATAGATATTCTCATACATTACGGACTTGGTCGATGTTATGCAATATAAGTTTTGAAAAAGTAAACAAAACTAATTTGAGGAAAAGTATAATGAATGTTCATTTATAAATATTACCTAGTAGTAATAAATCGACAAAACAAAACCCTTCGAATTAGTACCTACTATACTTACTTTGGTAAAATCATACCATTCTGGCCGTGCCATTTCTAGTACAACTGACTAATGGGTATGACTCTTATTTTTCATTAATAATGAATGCTATAACTTCATAGCATAGTCTTTAATTATCAAATCTAGAGCAGAGACCGACTGGGGAACTACCTCTACCTTACAGAAAACCACAGCCAATTAGCACTAGACCCTACTCATAGTGTTGTGTTCCTGCCGGTGAGCAAGGTTGCCAGAGAGCTCAGAGGATGAAGTGCGTTGACGACGGGGGATCCTCTTGTCCCTTTAGCTGTCAACACAGTGAATCCTCTTTTATATGAAAGCGTCGGCAACGCACATGAGACACATCTGGAGTTACAGGCATCCATAGGCTACGGTAGCTGCTTACCATCAGGTGAGCCGTATGCTTGTTTGCTACCGTTGTAGTATGAAAAAATCGGCCAAGTGCGAGTCGGACTCGCGCACCGAGGGTTCGGTACAAATCTGTAGGTATATAGGGGTAGTAACTTAAAAATTATTAAAAATATTTTTATTATATGATGTAACAAAAAATTTACGGTTTTCGCAATTTTTCCTTTATCTGTGCTATAAGACATTGCTTCGTACCAAATTTCAAGTTTCTGAGTTCACGGGAAGTACCCCGTAGGTTTTGCTAGTGCCGAAAAACTCTAAAATTTGCAGCATAAACGACTGTATCTTTTGATTGCGTTGGCTTTTAAGTTTTATTTTTTCACAGCTCCAAGGGACAATAGACTTGAGTATTTGATATAAATTTCAGCTTGATACCTCCACGCGTTCCTGAGAAAAATGGTATTGACAGACAGACAGACAGACAGACAGACAGACAGACAGACAGACAGACGGACAACAAAGTGATCCTATAAGGGTTCCGTTTTTTCCTTTCGAGGTACGGAACCCTAAAAATGGATACAAAATGTAAATTTATCTTTGTATTTCCCTAAGCCTGCTAAAATAAATAGAACACATAAACAAACTCATCCGTTATTTTTTTAGTTCTAAAAAACGAGGTAGCAAAGAGAATTTTAACTATTTATATTGAAGGTATGCTATTATTTTTTAGTCTGGTCATAAATAAAGTTAAAAAATAATAGTTTATTTTGCCATAATCAACCTTAATTGCTTAACATTATGTTGCTTGAGACCAAGAGGGTCTCCCTAATGTAACGGATTTATAAAATTGTAAAAAAGTTCAAAATCTTTACTATTTTATGTTAATTTATGCTTATTTTGTAGTATGTAAGTCCCTATATTGTAATTAAGCACTTTTATTAAATAGATGAAATATGAATAGAAGACTTTTATATTATTCCTTATTCCAAGAACGATTAAATTTACGTATATTACATAAGTAATGAAAAATATACTAAAGAATAAATTGTTAATTGATCGCATTATTATTTATTACGTGAACCCATCCACGTCAAACTTAGGCGTATTTATTATGTAAATATACGTTAACTTGACATTTCAATTATTTCATTTGAGTATCTCCTGTCCAATTAAACTTCATTGTCAAATTGATTTTGACCACTCACAACACGGCGACTTTTCTTATTGGTGAAATAGCATGAAACCTTTGCGGAATTAAGGTTAACACAAAAAAATATGCTTAAAGAATGAGTACTTGATTGGTTAATAAGACATAAGACATTTTAGTTTTGTAAACGTGAAAATGGGTCGTGTTTTCACTCAGAGAAATGAACCAATGGAGTGGTAATTGTCAGGCGTCCGCCTCTGCCAAAACTACAAGACCACTGGTCGTAGCGGTTATATAAAACTAGTTGTCGCGCGTCAAACGCCATTCAATGAATGTCAGTCAGCGCGGAACGATCTGAGGTAAAATGCGGAAATGCTGCGTGTTTTCATGTAAGAAAAGATACAGAAAGATAACGTTTCTTTTCATCTCTAAGTATAATTACGTCTAAATATCATCAAATAGTGCACGAAATTAGCAAAAAACTAAAAAATATTGTCAATCAAAAAGTGTTGCCACTTAATGGTACTACATCTGCTTTAGGGCAATTTTTAAACTTGACTCTTCATAGTACATTGTACCATCGGGTTCATAATTGCATACCCAATTTATCAATGAATTCATTCATTAATTGGGTATGCAATTATGAACACGATTACATCGCCCTCGATGTAATCGTACTTATTTCACTTACCTCCCTAGGTAAGTGAAATATATATATAATTGGGTATGCAATTATGAACACGATTACATCGAGGGCGATGTAATCGTGTTCATATCTTATATCTTATTAACCAATCAAGTACTCATTCTTTAAGCATATTTTTTCGTGTTAACCTTAATTCCGCAAAGGTTTCATGCCATTTCACCAATAAGAAAAGTCGCCGTGTTGTGAGTGGTCAAAATCAATTTGACAATGAAGTTTAATTGGACAGGAGATACTCAAATGAAATAATTGAAATGTCAAGTTAACGTATATTTACATAATAAATACGCCTAAGTTTGACGTGGATGGGTTCACGTAATAAATAATAATGCGATCAATTAACAATTTATTCTTTAGTGTATTTTTCATTACTTATGTAATATACGTAAATTTAATCGTTCTTGGAATAAGGAATAATATAAAAGTCTTCTATTCATATTTCATCTATTTAATAAAAGTGCTTAATTACAATATAGGGACTTACATACTACAAAATAAGCATAAATTAACATAAAATAGTAAAGATTTTGAACTTTTTTACAATTTTATAAATCCGTTACATTAGGGAGACCCTCTTGGTCTCAAGCAACATAATGTTAAGCAATTAAGGTTGATTATGGCAAAATAAACTATTATTTTTTAACTTTATTTATGACCAGACTAAAAAATAATAGCATACCTTCAATATAAATAGTTAAAATTCTCTTTGCTACCTCGTTTTTTAGAACTAAAAAAATAACGGATGAGTTCGTTTATGTGTTCTATTTATTTTAGCAGGCTTAGGGAAATACAAAGATAAATTTACATTTTGTATCCATTTTTAGGGTTCCGTACCTCGAAAGGAAAAATCGGAACCCTTATAGGATCACTTTGTTGTCCATATGTCTGTCTGTCTGTCTGTCTGTCTGTCTGTCAAGACCATTTTTCTCAGGAACGCGTAGAGGTATCAAGCTGAAATTTATATCAAATACTCAGGTCTATTGTCCCTTGGAGCTGTGAAAAAATCAAACTTAAAAGCCAACGCAATCAAAAGATACAGTCGTTTATGCTGCAAATTTTAGAGTTTTTCGGCACTAGCAAAACCTACGGGGTACTTCCGTGAACTCAGAAACTTGAAATTTGGTACGAAGCAACGTCTTATAGCACAGATAAAGGAAAAATTGCGAAAACCGTAAATTTTTTGTTACATCATATAATAAAATATTTTTAATAATTTTTAAGTTACTACCCATATACCTACAGATTTGTACCGAACCCTCGGTGCGCGAGTCCGACTCGTACTTGGCCGGTTTTTTCATACTACAACGGTAGCAAACAAGCATACGGCTCACCTGATGGTAAGCAGCTACCGTAGCCTATGGATGCCTGTAACTCCAGATGTGTCTCATGTGCGTTGCCGACGCTTTCATATAAAAGAGGATTCACTGTGTTGACAGCTAAAGGGACAAGATGATCCCCCGTCGTCAACGCACTTCATCCTCTGAGCTCTCTGGCAACCTTGCTCACCGGCAGGAACACAACACTATGAGTAGGGTCTAGTGCTAATTGGCTGTGGTTTTCTGTAAGGTAGAGGTAGTTCCCCAGTCGGGCTCTGCTCTAGATTTGACAATTAAAGACTATGCTATGAAGTTATAGCATTCATTATTAATGAAAAATAAGAGTCATACCCATTAGTCAGTTGTACTAGAAATGGCACGGCCAGAATGGTATGATTTTACCAAAGTAAGTATAGTAGGTACTAATTCGAAGGGTTTTGTTTTGTCGATTTATTACTACTAGGTAATATTTATAAATGAACATTCATTATACTTTTCCTCAAATTAGTTATGTTTACTTTTTCAAAACTTATATTGCATAACATCGACCAAGTCCGTAATGTATGAGAATATCTATGCGTGATTTACTTACCGATGAAAAGAAATATCACCATCTTTGGCGCCTGTGTGGCTCCTGCACCAATGCACGGCACAAGCCGGCATTTTAATACCGATATAATACCGAAATTTCATGGACCGAAAAAACTAATATTTTGACGACATGACAATTTCAAAATGTTTGACATGACATTAGGGCACCGCTGTCACAAGCTCCGCCCACTTTGGCACCAGGAAAGTGGAGCAGATTTTGAGCGTTGATTACGCTTCCTTACTTATTATTCTTCCAAGCCCGTAACATTAATTTATTTATTTAATTAATAACGCCTAAAAAACCCGGATTGTATCAATACGTGTTGGATTTTAGCCTTTGACTAAATAGGTAAAGTTCGTGCGTATAATACGGTTCCTCATACAGAGTTTCATTCCGTATTGTACCTTCTTAAAATGTGTTTTTTGGTATAATAACTATATTTTCATCATTGCCGGGTCTCAAACTATCCCCGAATCATCATTTTTATCGATTTAATAGCTATATCGGCGTAAAAACGGAACACGTAAACATAGTTTCGTTTTAAAATAAGCGTCTCTAGCGATCAGACCGCCTGTTGACTGCCTCTACTTTTAATCTGTGTACTGTACTGTTATATGCTATTGAGGTGTGCAATAAAGAATATTTGTATTGTATTGTATTGTTATGCAAATAATAACGTAAATGTACCCTATTATTTGCGTAACAATTCTTTGTAAAATATATTAGTAGTGGTTTTATTTGGCTATACAATGCCCAGACTATTGGTAGAGCTCACTCTGGAACATGGAAATTCACAACATAAACATCACTTGTCAGACGTTTTGGTTTTTGTTTAAATCTATTACAGAGAAGTGGATTATCTTCTTAAAAACTTTCAACATCTTTTAAACGCACGAAACCATTTTTTCCATAACGCTGAAATCATTTTTTTTTGTATTCTAAAGTAAAGTTTAAATGGTTCCAAGTAATTTTAAGTCCCTAGCTCAAAAAAAGAGATTCCCCTTACAAACTTTGGACCCCTATTTCCCCCCCGGGGGTGGAGCTTTCCAAAATGCTGAAAGAACTTTTTTGTATTTTAATAAGTAATATTTCTACAAAGTATTGACTTAAGCTAAAAAACAGGTTTTTCCATACAAATTTTGCAACCCTATTGTACCCCCTCGGAGTTGTAATTTTCCAAAACGCTGAAAGGTTTTTTTAAATTGTAATTGGTAATATTCCCATACAGTTTTAACTTTCTAGCTGATAAAAGAGGTTTCCCTCATACAAACTGTGCACCCCTATTTAACCCACCTTAGGGCTGGCACTTTCCAAAATGCTAAAAGTACTTTTTTGTATTTTTATAAGTAATCTGTCTACAAAGTTTTATGTTTCGAGCTCAAAAAAATTGTTTCTATATAAAAACTTTGCACCCCTCTTTAACCCCGTCAGGAGTGGAATTTTACAAAACGCTGAAAGTACTTTTTCATTATTTTAATAACTGAATAAGTAATCTTTCTACAAAGTTTTAAGTATCTACCCAAAGAAAGAAGTTAGTGGAATTTCCGAAAATCCCATCTCATCCCTTGCTTCATAAAAGGGGAAGGTCTGGTTTAAATTTCACGTTTCTAGTTCCAGTAGTTTCGGCAGTGTTGATGATGTCACTTCTCCTTTTATGTATATATAGATACATTACACTTGCAATTTCAGGAGATCCAAATTTGTACCAAAATAAACATTGGAGTGTTACGTTATGTTACGCACCAATAGTATTACAGTTATTGTTGAATAGTACTAATTTAGAAGATAAAGTTGTGAAACATAAGTATACTTACCGCGTATGGTCTGTAACGACTGTAACACGACAAAAAAATTAAACGTCTACTCTACGTCTACTCCTCAAACTAGAGAACGATTGTTCAGCGAGTTTTAAAAATAACTTGTCATTTGATTTTTAGTACACTTTAACCCTAAAGTGATCGCGCCTTTCCGTGAAACGCGAGTGATCGCGTGGGGAGCGTTTTGCCGACCATACTTAATACGATTGTTTTTAGAAAATACGAGTTACATGAATTTATATTTATGTTTCAAGGATAGAATAAACCATAAACTATAAGAATAATCAACATTTATTAAAGTTTAATACTTAAAATTTAGAAATAAAGGCTTTGGAAAATTTTAGGTAATTTTTATTTTTTTGCTTACTAAATTATGTTTTTTGCAACCTCTTCACAATCATTCGAATAAAAAATAAAAAAACAAAGTTAACAGCTGAATTACATGTTTTCGTCATCTACAGCATGTATTTCAGCAAAACAATATTGGCACATTTACATACTATGTTCGTTGTACAGTAACTTTGCACATCTACTGCACCCTTTTGCACCCTACTGCAGGGGATACTACAGGCGTTACGTCAGATTCTGTCCCTGATTGCTCCGTGTCAGTATTATGATCAGTATGCTCCCGGTCACTTTTAGACACTATTTGCGATGAAATATCATCATTTTCTTCGTCATCTGTCTCCTCTAACCACGCAAGAATTAAACCCATGATAATAGGATATTTACTTTAAAACAATACCATACGCAATACAAACTAATAATATTTCAACTACAGTAAAAAAGCAAATCGACAAATTTTACTTACGTTAATAGTCGCGCAATGAGCAATTTGCCGCCAAACGCGACACACGTGCAACAACCTTTATCTCCTGCGGTCACCCGCGCATTGATTTTACTCTAATTTCTAAAACAAGTAGGTGAGGTACGGGGAGGCAGCTACTGGGACACTTGACCTTGACAGATCCATCGTGTACAAAATAATACGAATATTGTCACGCGGGCGGCGAAATGCTCATAGCGCGAGCACTCTAGGGTTAAAGTTTATTCTAACATACAATGTATTGCGAAATTGATTATGTCTGCAGGGGGACAAGAGTGACAAGCAATGTCAATAAGACTAATTGTAACGTACAGTCAACATCAAAGATATGTTTATACTTTTGCACCTTACTCCGTTGTAATAGGTAACGAAAGTGTAAAGATATTTTTGACGTCGACTGTACATGAATAGAAAATACTATTTAGTTTTTATGATAAAGAGACAATATAAAGACTACATATTTTTTTATAGTTGTTGATTAAAAGTTTCAATTGGGCAAATACTTTCGTTATTATTTTCAAGTTGTTCATCTTTGTGAGAACATTTTGGTCAAAAGCTTAGACTATGTTTGGGAAGGAACTAGACATTATCAGGAATTGTATCCTCAGGTAATTCATGAGGCGTCAGAACACTAATAGGTGTTCGAAGAAGATTAGCTCCATAATGCAACTGTCCAACGCGATATTGTGTCATTAATCTAGGACGGAGACTTACCAGAGATAATGACTGTCATTTGATTCTTAAGCTACGCCCGTCCATGGAAATCGTAGGTAACATATTTGAAAGATGTTGGTTTTAACTTACTTTATTTACGCATAAAGCAACTGGAAGCAAAAAATATATTGCATAATTTATTTATATTAATTTTAATATTTTCAGGACTATGGGAATAAACGATAATAATGGAAATGCTCAATGATTATATAATTCCCTTCAGCATCGACTTTCTAAAATTGTGTACCGTAAGACAGGAACAAATACTATGACATTGGACATGACCAATCGCGTCCCGGGCGGTAACTTTTGAACTGGTAAAGGGCGATGTATAATTAAGCTTCCTGAAGATCAGCTGCCGCTCCGTTTGGTGGGTTGAGGAATGACAGCCATTTAAGCTCTTGAAACAACGGTCATCTGATGCCTTGAAGACCACATGTTATCGCCGAGGCTTTGCACAATTCAGTATTTCACCCTAATACGAAATAGTACACATTGCATTTTACAAAATGTAACTCTGCCCTCTATGTAGTACTTACCTACATAATGTTATTTATATAATTGGCAACTGATTGCCCATTTAGCTGATGAGACCTGGTAATTATCCGACCGGGCGACGCGCGCGCTGACGCGGCAAATTTGATCGCGCGGTTTGGACGCACTAGCGTTTAGTGCACAGGGTGTTGCGTGGGCTATTGGTTGGTCGCTTAGAACGATTTAAAGCCTTACCAGAAATATATGATCATTGTCAAGAGGGCGCTATTATTCTCATTTATATGGCAACAGTTCAGTATAGTCATAGAGCGTATTTATTCTCTATGGATGGTGCCATCTTGAGTTGTTTACCTGTCAGCTCTGACGTTAATTTGAAAATGTTTCACAGCGAAATAGTTTCATTTTCCGAGCGTATTATTTACAGCAGTTTATTATATACACTATTTACAATGTTTCGCCCTCTCTTTTACTATTATTTAAATAAACCGCAACAATGAGACCGACAACAGTGACAGCCTATCACATGCCCTCACACATGCATATCATTCTGTCATTAAAATTATTGCTAGTGTAAGAAATTAGTTCCAATTAAATTCCGCAATATGGCGCATGATCATATAATTTTGGTCAGGCTTTACATGGCTAATCTGCTGCTTAATGGTGAGTCTAAATAGGATAGTATGTAAATGATCGCTATTGTCTTTGCTTTTTTGGACCCTTCATACGTTAAAGGCGTTTTATTTTAAAGTTTGGATTTGACGCAATCGATGTTTTGAAGTATGTTTTTTTTTCTAAACGACATAAATAATTGTTGCCAGTATATTTAACTAAATCAGAAACGGCGATTTTGTATTGACAAATGTTAAATGCTACTCCTATTGAGTGAGTTTTTTTTTATAAAGTACAGATACAACACAGATACAAGTTTGTATACATGGGTGGGTACATTTCTCTGCAGCTGACCGTACAATAATTTAGAATACCGTACAGTCACCGGCAATAGTATCTTCCTACACGAAGGCCGCAAAAATATGTGACACTCTTTTATAACCCTACAAATAAGAGCATATCACATATCTTTGC
Source organism: Pammene aurita (assembly GCA_947086415.1). Lineage (NCBI taxonomy): Eukaryota > Metazoa > Arthropoda > Insecta > Lepidoptera > Tortricidae > Pammene > Pammene aurita. The sequence goes on along the minus strand of OX352292.1, from coordinate 13,654,491 downwards.
GGCCTTCGTGTAGGAAGATACTTTTACTGGTGACTGTACCTACGTTAATTTTTCAAGCTTAGTGAGCAATAATATATGGAAATATATTAAGTAAACTAAAATTTATGTTTATTAATATGACTCAAAATATTATAAAATACTTATTTATACATTTATCGAAATAATGTTTAGATACATATTTATAACGGCTGCGCAATATTTAAAATATACCTGCATATATTTTAATAGTGGCAGTATTCAAAATTTGCATATATTTTAATACTGGCAGTATTCAAAATTTCAAACTCACTGCAGCATCGCTCTTCCCATTAATATGAATTGCGAAGCCAAAGCCAAAGCTACATCTGTAAAATTGCAAACGCAGGCAATTTCATAATGGCGCTTAATAAACACGCCTCAATCACATAAGCGCCAAAATTGAAAGGTTGGGAACCATCCTGTATAAGCCGGGCTATCAAACGCACGCAAAGAACCGTGAAATTGGTTTATTCGTTCTATCCGATGAATAATTAATATCCGTATGCGCCAACAGGGAGTCAAAAAAGCGTATGTAACGTGAGAATACAATGAGTGACGTCTTCTTGATAGTGGCCGTATTAAATCCATCTGCATTTTAAACCATGTGGGAACGCAGGGCTGGTCTTGGGATCAACCTGTAGGTAATCCAGAGGCCCGATTCTAACTTTGAAAATCGGAGCTTGATTTTTTTTGCAAGTAAAACATAACACGTATTTATTTGAAACACAATGTAGTACAAGTAAAATACAATGGCTAAATTTATTATTGAGCAGTACATTTGTCAAACCACCAAGAGTGTCACTTTTTTATGAAAATCAATAACAAATCAGAGTTGCAATTTGCGAATAGCCCACCGGGAGCTGTGCATCATTTTAGCTAGAGGGTCTTTGCGACGTAAACTTGATGACGGGTCATAACTGCTTATCAAATAAAAATAGGTACTATTCATAGTTTTGAATAAATAAAATAAACGAGAAATTTCAATCACGTTAGTAACGAGTTACGAGTAGTACGCGTTGTTATAATTAGATACATTATTAGCATACTCCGGATTTTAGGAGGCAGAAATAATTTCGTGTGTTTTGAACTTTGTTTATTGTAAAATTGTTATCAAACTATGAATAGAAAATAGGTAGTAAGATCCAAACGGGCTTAGAAATGTTCAATAGTTTCTTTTTTAACAGCTTTTACCTGTTTTTTAGCTTGTTTAAATGATATCTACCCCCAAATATCCGGAGTATGAATTTATTAGTTTTTATATATGAACATGCTGGAAGTTCTGGGTTTGAATTCTGATAAGGGGATTTATTAATTTGTGTGCCAGTAGCCAAGAGCGAAACATTGTAAATAGTGTATATAATAAACTGCTGTAAATAATACGCTCAGGAAATGAAACTATTTCGCAATGAAACATTTTGATATTAACATCAGAGCTGACAGGTAAACAAATCAAGATGTCACCATACCATAGAGAATAATACGCTCTATGATTATAATGAGCTGTTGCCATATAAATGAGAGTAATAGCGACCTCTTGACAATAATCATATAATTCTGGTCAGACTTTAGGTAGGTATGTATTTAAATAAATAAGTACGTATATTGTCACCTACATAGTACACAGACTGGACTTACATGTTGTCTCAAAAAATGTTAATTATTTTATATTTCTACAGAAATTATTTTTCAGAATTCTTAAACGAATAAAGAAGTTAAAAAGCCACCTAAATATTTTTGTCATTTAAAATTCTATTTGGTTATCAGATTTATTTTCGTAGGTACCCTTGGCATAAACTCTTCCATTAGCAGCGAGCGCTTAGGCAAACACAAAAGGCTTGAGAATTAACATTTGTAATAATTGAATATATATTGTCGCGCCACCTCGCGGCTCAGATTTGGGAGATGGGACCGCACTATGCAACATTAAGCCAATAAAAAATATTTATGCTTATGTTTCGGTGTCCAGTTACCGGCAATAGTATCTCCCTACACGAAAGCCGCAAAAATATATGACACGCTCTTATTTGTAGAGCCATAAGAGCGCGTAACATATTTTTGCGGCCTTTGTGTAGGGAGATACTATTGTCGGTGATTGTGCCTAATTAATCAGCTTTTTTATGAATCTTGAAGCAAATCAAATTATTTTTGTTCAATATTTTTTGATTTGCATTTTTTTTTAAGTAGTTGCACTACTATATATAAACTGAAAATAGATGTCATATACTTCTTTTTTCTGAAGGTGCAAGCACGTACTGCGCATGCCCTTAGAGTATGGTCAACGGCACCTAGCCGTTTCAAATTCAGAGATTGCATATACATGAGAAAATTTGTCAATTTCCGCCCGGACCGGGTGGTCTAGTGGTCACGACGTCAGCCGCGAAAGCTGAAGACGCCAGTTCAAATCTGGCCTCGGACACCGGAGGGTTTGGTCACTTTTTCTGAAGTATATGACATCTATTTTCAGCTTTTTTATGTTTAAAAATAGCTAAAGTTACATATACAGATCCGACTGACATACTGTATGTGTATCCTAAACATTTTAAGGCTCCAAAAGTCTGCGTATTAGAGAAGAGACAATGAATTAACTATGAATTATTATTTATAAAATAATCAAGGAAGTAAGTAGAATATAATCTCAAAGCGTTGTGATATAAACTTCGGATCGAAAATTGTGGTACAGTCACCGGCAATAGTATCTTCTAACACGAAGGCCGCAAAAATATGTGATATGCTCTATTGGCCTTACATACATAAGAGCGTGTCACATATTTTTGCTGCCTTCGTGTAGGAAGATACTATTGCCGGTGACTGTACGTAATGTTTTTATTTATTTAATATTTGGATCAACGTAGGCCAAACCACGAATTAGCATATGTCAAATAGACCATTCGAAATTGTTTGGGTTAGGTATGAGAAAACGGAAAAAATATATATTATAACACAGTTTTCTTTAAAATGGTCTGAGGAAATAATAAAACTTACCTTATGTATTAGTGTTTATACTAGCGACCTTCCAAAAATTATGCAGTTGGCATACCGTACTACTGCTTGACACGCTAATGCTCCATAGTTGACACCTTGCTTCACCTTTATTACGAATGATTTGTTTTTAAAGACAATAAGTATTAGGACAGTGAGCACTGAGAAGCAGTTGGACGTTTATCTTAATTTATTATTTATTTATTACCCTACACTCTCCTACTGCTGGACAAAGGACTCCCTCTCTTTCTTCTACGCGCCTCTATCTATGGCAATATCAGTCCGATTAGAACGTTTAGAAAATTTACTCGTTTAGAAAGACCCCACTGAATATCAGCGCCGCGGCTGGCATTACGCTGAGTGTCCCTGAGAGATTACGCAAAGGGGTCCTTTTATAGTCCGTTTTTTTATACCATTTCTTGTACAATTTAACTGGTATGACGTAACAAATGTATTTTCTTTCTTTTTTTTATTTCTTTCTTTATTTATTTCTTTATTTATTTCTTTGTTTCTTCTTTCAATACCTTAAAGTTTAACAAATTCTTGGTTCCCTCTCGTCTTCCGCTACTTCTAGTATGAAACTGTCTCAGTTTTTTTCCGCTTGGTGGCATTTTATCTAATTACCCGACCCGCTAACTCCATCGGGGTCGCCTTGGGAACGCGGCCACCTGGGGATTTGCCACCAAGCCTTATTGTATACATTTAATTGCTAAGAGAATATTTTAACTACCTATGCATTTAAGCTCAGATTAAGTTAGCTATACATTGTAGTTTTTAACTTTTTGTTTATACTTAATATACATTTATAATGTACAGTCACCGGCAATAGTATCTTCCTACACGAAGGCCGCAAAAATATGTGACACGCTCTTATGGCCCTACAAATAAAGAGCTAGTCACATATTTTGCGGCCTTTGTATAGGAAGATACTATTGCCGCTGACTGTACACAACAAAATATGATTAATCATATTAATAACTTAACGGTTTCCTAGCCCGTAAATAGTAACCCTGTCTATGAAGCAAGAGGTCCCGGGTTGGAGGTTGGTTGTTCCTGAGTTATGGATGTTTTCTATGTATTTATCAATTTACATACATATAAATATATATACACCGTGGGCTCGAATAACCCGACAGATCTTAACCACGAATTTCTGAGACAAAAAGAAGGAAAAAATATTATGTGTTTTTAAGTCAATTTCGCCAAAAAAATATTTTTTTTTTTAAATGTTTATTGCACATGAAAAGTAAATGTTATTAATAAAATTATCACCTAAAACAATTTAGTACATTTTTTTGGAAAAATATAGTTTCTGCAAAGTTTTCTTTGTCACTTTGATATCTGCCAATAAGGACGTGTACACTATCAATAATGCCCAATAGTGGCAACAACGCCACCAGAAAGGCGTTTTGTGCTGAGTTATAATAAAAAGTGTATATTTTAAATTGCTATTAACTCTGAAACTAGGCGTATTCCAGAAAAGTTTAGTATCTAAATACGATCAGGAATACACTGTCAAAATCTTTCTAGTTATAAGGGCCCACGGTGTATATATATCCACGATGTATTCACAGTGTAATTCACAGTGCTTTAGTGTAATAAAGTAATAACTGTCACGCTGTGTAATTAAATTGAAAATTGTATTTTTTTTTGTTAATTTTTAACGTCGTCTACTACCCACAAAACAAGCCTTATTGAGCTTACCGTGGGAGTAGGTCAATTTGTGTAAGATTGTTCCATAATATTAATTAATTTATTAACCAGAATATATTCACTCGCCACTGACAACTTTTACTAATTATAAAACGTTATTTTTCTGAGATTTACTTTGTTTCGTTTACCCTGATGTATATTTTGATCGTGTTGTAAGAACCTTCGACTTAGTAGGTATCTATATAGAGTAGGAACTCTACTGAATCGAAGGTTCTTCCTCACATCGTAAAATAGAAGATATTATCGATAGTCATATTTGCACAAATAAGGCTAAGTGAATTACTAGCCTGATATAAGTGTTTCTTGTTATTTGACACGGTTCGTTTCTAGATATTATGGGATAGTAATTGAAGGGATGTTGTTAGGAACCATAATCCTATTGCAGTCTTATATGAGCAAAAACCATCGTTTCCTGTTGCGGTATTTATGTATAAATATCTACATTTCGCCATCTCTTATAAAATTTCTTTCACGGGTCTTCCTTTCACACTATTAGGTAATACATATGTCTTTTAACATTTTGTATACCTAAATCGAAGTTATAAAAAAATGGTAGCCATTAAATTGAAGATTTTTTATTTACTTGGCGTGCTCTTGTGTCGGAGGCCAAGACGGATTTTGAGTCGACAGTCAACTAAAAAGTAAGTATTTACTTAAAATTTAAGCAGGTACTTATTCATCTATTCAATTTAAGTAATCACCATTTGTGAACAACATTTATTTAGATACCATCGTGCAGCCCAATATACAATACATGTAAATTTTATTGCAATGCAATAAACCTTTTACGTCACACCTGGCCATAATGGATGGCTAGGTGGAGACGTAATAGTACATTACTTACCTAGGGCTGTAAAAAAAAGAAAGCCCGAAATCGCAGGTATTTGGGACCCGAGCCGCAGGCAGGCAGGCAGGCAAAATTGTTTACGTCACACCTGGCCACAATGTGAGTTTTACCGCTCGCTACGCTTACGGTAAAACTCGCATTATGGCCAGGTGGGGACGTAAAATTGTGTACTCACCACGGGCAGTAAAAAAGAAAGCCCTCTATCGCATATTTACAACCCTCGCCTGCGGCTCGGGTCCCAAATACCTGCGATTTCGGGCTTTCTTTTTTTTACAGCCCTAGGTAAGTAATGTACTAGTACACACCAGGGGCAGTAAAAAAGAAAGCCCTCTATCGCATATTTACAACCCTCGCCTGCGGCTCGGGTCACAATACCTGCTGTTTCGGACTTTCTTTCTTTTACAGTCCTTGGTAAGTAATGTAATGTACGAGTATGATATAAAGGGCCTTTTCATTTTTTTTGTTTAAATATGGAACAAAGGAAACTTAACTCTATTTTCCAGGTAGAATGAATTAATGAATACGACTGAGAATGAGACATTTATTGATAAAAATATTCAACTATTTTTACACGGCAATCACAATCAAGTACTTACTTATAAATTATATTTACTTACATCATATTATCATGTTTATTTTATAGCAAGTTTGGTTATTTCGTTTTTCGTTTACAATAAGGTACGGTAGGTTCGTAGGTGATTTGGTTCAATTATGCGGGCTAAATGGGCTATACAGTGGCACGGAGTGGAGGATGTAAATATAAACGAATTATAATAACACTTAAACCACAACCACGCCAAATACCAATATCAGGATCTTATCCAATATTACATTCAAACGTCTGGAGCATCCCCATCTCCTCTATATTCATGGAAACAAAATGATATTCAGAGATATAAAATTCAAATGCACTGGTATGATCATACGAGGAATTAGTCTAGTGCCATAAATTGTGCCTTACTACCCGCGCCTCCCCAAACGCGTTTATTGTCTACGGTGTAAAATAATTAAATTTCCATAACGTGCCGCGTCGCCCCTCTCTCCCTGCTCTATGCGTTACATGACTCATTAATCATATGATATTTGAAGGTTGGGAGAACGTTGGCTTTATCTCTTACCTATATGGGTAGACAACGCTATGAAAAAATCAGCTAAGTACAGATCAAACATAAAGTAAAACTAACCTTCTAGATACTATGTTTCGAGTAGATTATCTTTGGTATTTGATCATTAATAGAAGATAAACGCACAGAGCAACAAATTAAAATTAATAATCTAACCCCCAACTAATTTACTAATATTACAATACGTATTTGAGCAGCAGTTTTAGAAGTTCCCACTTAGAAGAGTTCATGGGATCTCGCGAGGTCCAGTAGAACGGAATATTCTAACGGTTAGTTAAAACAAATGCCTATATTACATTCAAATTTTTTTTATACAACGACGGTGGCAAACAAGCATACGGCCCGCCTGATGGTAAGCAGCTACCGTAACCTATGGACGCCTGCAACTCCAAAGGAGTCACATGCGCGTTGCCTCCCTATCGTTTTCAGCGCGAGTGAAAGAGCAACACTGTGTTACGATTATTATGGAAGCTCATTGCAAATTTTACAAAACTATGAATTAAAAAAAAACTACGCATAAATTGAGAAACATAAAACAACGAAGTTTTTAGTATTAGTGTGGTGGAATTTTTTCCTTAGTTACGGTCGTATAAGTCAAGTAAACTAAAGACATACGACTGTTCAAAGGAAATTTTAAGATGTTAACTTTGGAATTATTTTCTATCGAGCCGATTTCGTCCAATCGTGTATCGGAATTAACGAATTTCTTCCAAGTATAACGTATGATAACATATATTTTTTTAGTTTCTCAAAACAAGTAGTTATAGCTAAAACACTGTTTGAGTAAAGTCAATTTGAAGGTCATCGGGTGTTGTCAGCCTCTTAACAGCTTATTTAATCATTATTTTGTAGCTATGTAAAACTAACTCCATTTCTGAAACTTTGAGCTTTAAAAATCTCATGTTGATTGAATATTGCTCACAGTGGCACTCGCACCAAAAGCGCGGGTGAAGGAATGTCTAATAAATATATATAAATCGATAAACACATCCCATGTGTAAATTACTACAAATATATTTATAGTTTTAGCCAAAATTAATGCAAGTTAAATTAACAACACTTGGTTACATATAGCCAGTAAAGCATCTATGGGTTAAAAAAATGTAGGCATTAAATTAACTATAGTTTAACTCTCGTGCCACGGGACCAAAATATTTTAATTAACTCGTATAAGAAGCCCTATCGGCCAACTTAGCGGGGCTAAATTGGATCAAATTTGCTTGTTGAAGTGGATTTTAATGCTTTTCTGCTCTGATTAAATCTCACCGACTAGAATATAATACGAAAATTAATTTGTATAAAACATTAATTGGTAACTGATGACTTTACCAAATTTATCAAGTTATTGAGAAAATTGATATTTTTTTTAAATAATTCGATAAAATTTTAGTATTAAAGGCAACCGTTGTAAATACGAGGGGTCAAAAACAGGTGAGTGGTGTGGGTAACAATTTGAGCTGTAGGCGCAGCTGGAGGCGAAAAGCCTTGGGTTTCCGCGATCGAGTTTTTCACTAGATGGCAGCACCATGGCGAGAGGTCTAGCTGTCATTATCCACCAATCATGTTTAATCTTTTATTTTGGTCTGGTGGATTTTGACAGCTGCTCTCAAAAATACCTCTCGTTACGTGACGTCGTGACTAAACACTATGTCGGTCCTTTGTGACTCTGACTACCATTTTCCTTAAGGACAATGGTCTGCCAGCAAAAATCGGCCAGCGCGACTTTTATTTCTTTTTTTTGTGTGTTAATTGTTTCTCGATATTATGGTACTTCTATAGCTCTAAATGAATGTTTTCTATTAGGTATATTTCATTAAGGTGCGTACCAAGTCGCGGCTTAGAACTGGTTACTTATTAGTTATTACTTGAAAGCTGAATGCCTTCATAAACGCCTCATAATGATACACCCGCAAATACCGTTCAAACCCAATTTAACATTTTCAAATAAAAATGTCCACAGTTCATCTTCATCCGGCAAGTAGCTTAAAGGCAAAGGCTAAAGCCAACTTTCCAATCCTCTTATATCAAATTCTACGTTAAACCTAAAATCAATTTTATTATAAGAATGGAAAGACCACATTTCAAAAGATAAATGCCCTAATATGATATTGCTTAAGTTAACGGTCGCGGCAGCCAGAGGCGCTTTGACTCTGAGGTGACAATATTATTCCCTCCAAAATTGGGGACTGGCATTTATTAGAGTGAAACCAGCAACAAAGGGATGATATTGAATTGTAAGGAAAAGGACAGGAATGAGGGAAGATTGCGGAATGGATAAGGCTTTTTTGACCACAAGTAATAGGTAATATTATGAATTAAAAAATCGCAATAATCAAAGACTTCAAACTTCAAAGAGTAAAACTTGTAAACAGTTTCTAATAGAAGTCCCATTGCGAAGCAGAAGGCTATAATCAGTCATTTTTGCAATATTCTAACACAACCAGACTGATTACAAATATATTATGTGAAATAATTACATGTTAGTTAACAATCAATTATTTTTTATATTCTTTATAATGACACACGTTTATTTTACTAAAATAATATCACTACATAGTATAAAACAAAGACGTATTCCGCTGTCGGTCCCTATGTATGCTTAGATCTTTTATCTTAGTGTACGCAACGGATTTTGATGCTTTTTTTTTTAATAGAGTGTTTCAAGAGGAAGGTTTATACGTATAATGCACGCATAATATAGTAGAGAAACACTGATAATTTTAGAGGTTTCTAATGTGATGTCGTAAATAAACACATTTTTTTGCGCTTACATTGCAAACGCTGGCTGAACCCTACGAGATAGATCAAAATAATACGCTACAGTATTGTACACCTTAAAAAGGTCTAACAAAAAGTCCGCGATGGTATATGTCTATCTCTTAGGAATAACCCAGAATAGGGTCGCTAGTTTTTTATAAACATTACAACACATTTTTGCAGCACATAAATAAAATAAGGTAATTCTAATATTTTTCCTGCTGGACCTTACTGATATTTTCGCTGCGAAGTTTTTATCCTTGCCCAAGTTGCGTCATAAATGTCATCTCAAAAGTGACACTACGCTCGGCGTGATAGATCAGCGCTCTGAGGGCGGGAGGTAGGTGACACGCACAAAGAACTTCCAACTTCTTTCATTGTAGATTAAATTCTTTGCTTCCCGCGAGGCCGGCGGTTGGTTAGGTAGCTGGGGAGTGGCGAGGGCGAAGCGATGCGAACACAGTGTATCGTCGCTGCGTCTCATTTAGTTATTAAATACTAGCTTTTTCCCACGGCTTCGCTCGCGTTAAATTCGGGGTAACATACAATACAAACTTCCACGCCCCATTTTAGGGAAGTGGGGGGTTAGAAAGAGACAAAAAGTAGCCTATGTCACTCTCCATCCCTTCAACTATCTCCACTTAAAAAATCACGTCAATTCGTCGCCCCGTTTTGCCGTGAAAGACGGACAAACAAACAAACACACACATACACTTTCCCATTTATAATATTAGTTATAAGTTATAAGTTATTAAATATACATAATTACACATACGACGAAGTGAATATAGACGCACAAATAACAGGAGCTACAGTCAGAAACTAAATTGAGTATACAATTTTTTTGGGTGTTATTTATTCCCATTTAATCGCGTGCTAGAAACAAGCATATTAGCAAGGGTGTCCAACTCCACGAACTGACAGCTACGGCCTTGGAACGTATAGGATACGTTTTCAAGGTTGTGAAAATTCCCTTGACATGACCACAGATAAGATAAAATATTTAAGCATTTTATAATAGTATTTTTGAACTAAAATAACATTAGGTAATAAATCTGATATTTATCTAGTTTTGTATTAAAATTACTGATGGCTTAGGTAGGTTGAGGCAGATTGTGGCAGATCCAGCAATCAAACTAATCGCTTACTTGTCAACCTTAGTACGTCGAAAGGCAAAATTGTATAAAGACGTTAGGTGTCACCGTTCAACTGTCAAAGTTCTGTCAAACACTGCTTTTGTAGGGAAGATAACCCTCTTTATGTAATAGGCATATAAAGCGGTTGTTAAATGTATTTAAAGCGCTGTCAAATTACTACTTTGAATTATGAATTCTACCTTAGGTAGTGGTGCTTCTGTAGTTTGAAATCATCGCTTGCGCTGTGCGCCCCCCTTGGTTAATATCCAATCCCGCCGCACCGTAATATCTGGCCGCGGATTTAATACATATTTCATTGGAATATTTCACGAGGTATTACTGCGTTGTTTGTTAAACGTTGCTTTATTACAGAGTGGCTGTCCTTTTAGTTGAAACTTTTTTTCTTAAATTAAATGGATTTTACCCATAAATAAATATTGGGAATTATCTCCGTCGCTTTAGTGCGACATTGTGCTAGTGTAGTTAGTGGCCTCGGAGTCTCGCTACGTGCAAGTCCATGGTCAGCAAGGGCCATCAGATCTATCGGGTGGGAATATAAACCTAAATAATCACATTTTATGTTTGTGTATATTCTCCTATTAACATTATTGTAGGGTAGGCAACGCGCATGTGAAAACTCTGGAATTGCAGGTGTGCATAGGCTACGGTAGCTGCTTACCATCAGACGGGCTACGGCCCGCATATTTTTTTAATGCCACGACGGGGGCAAACAAGCATACGTGCTTGTTTGCCCCCGTCGTAGTATTAAAAAAATATGAGCTGTACGTGCAGCGGTCCGCGCCATACCACTTCAAAAAAAAGTTAGCCCGCCCCACTGTAAATTTATCAAAAATCTTATCGGTTGGCTTCCATATAGCGATATAGAGCCCATCTTCGAGATCATGAAAAAATAAGTCTTACTAGGTCTTAAATGGGCGCTAGTATGTATAACACGATGTAAATTGTTCTTGAATAAATATCATATCATATCATATGGCGTCAAGTTGAAAATACAAGAAAAAAACGTTAATTAATCAGTGGTTTTACCGCTCCAAATTTGTACTCACGGTAAAGTCTACTTCAAATAACCTACATACCAAATTCCGGTGGGAGCATACAATAGGCATGGTGAATTTTTTTCATGTATGGTATCAATCGATTCGTTTTGTTTTGAGGATCAAATGTCTATATGGGGCCAATTGCGTTAAAGCAACAGAGAAGTCAGAAATGAGACTTAAAGTCCGAGATTTGCATTTGTTTCTCAAAACGCTCCTAACAAAATGACGTGCAAAAGTGACGTCACGATCACATAGTTGCCCTGTTTAAAGTATGGAAAAAATATGAAATTGCTATTTTTACAGTGAAATGTTGCGTTTATGTGTATGGTTGCCATACAATTTATTTTACAGTACAATGTTAAAAATCATTTCAATTCACACTTTCAAAAATCGTAAAATTTTGCAGCTTGAGCCACTTTAAAAGAATTTATAAATTTTCACTTTAGTTGGATATATTGATCATTTTGCATCCTATCAACTAAATTTTATTGTATCATATTAACATAAATCAATATGTGTCATCATGCCTATTTTAAGATTCGAATCTAATCGCAATATTCGCATTTGTATTATTTTTGAGCTAACCACTCCAAATTTTTTGACCATAAACTAGGCACTTCACCGCCTTATTTTAAACCGTAAAAGTTAACCTTGCGGGACAGTTTTGAAAAAAATACTTTAAATCGTTTCAAAAATTTACTTAATTGGCACACGCATAACTGGATATCCATGTTTAAGTGGCTTATAGTTTAACATGCCGTTATAAAGTTTATAACAGGTATATGTTTTTTTTCCTGTTTTTTATTGTTTTTTTCTTCTCTTGTTTTGATTAAGATATTCTTACTTTGGGGATGTGATCGTGGCGTCAATGCGCCGTGTCGTCAAATGGTTGCAACGGAAGACCAGCGCTGGCCCTGCCGGCATTTAACGCTGAGTTCTGACGATTTCGTGGCAATTAATGTTTCGGGTTGTATATGTTATTGTTTATTATGTTTTTTGTAATTGTCATGAATAAATCTTTCATTCATTCATTCATGTTGCTAAAAGAATGCTTTAAATGTTCATCCTTATATTTTTTTATTTTTGAAAAAAAAATGGTATTCAATATTTATATGACGTTCTAAATAAAACATTTTTTTTTTAACGTCGTAGAACGCAATTTTTTTTATGGAAGTTACAAAAACTATTTAAAACGTGGTATTTACTATGGGTATTTGTTTTGTCGAGATTCCGATATATTATATGTATCGACATGTTAGAAACTAACAAACGAGGATGGTGGCAGCATTTCTCCGCTGTATCGCAAAACTTATGAGTTGAGCGAGGAAGCTGCCAGCTCTTTGGTCACCAATTGAGTCGACGAGCCTCTTTTTGCGTTCTTTAAAAAGTTACTGAGCACTGGGTCCCCACGCGCCAAGGGTCTCGACTACGAAAGGTATAAAAATGTTTTATGGGTCTTCAGTTTTTCAGCTTCTTTGGCCACCGCACCTGCTTGTTTATTGGTTCCGGTGAAGTGAGAAGCCGCCAGTGTGTCTACGCATATAGCATCCCACAGGCACGCATGATACGATACGATACGATACGATACGATACGAGTGGTAATCCCAGCCAGAAGTACTTCTGCAAGGACTCGGAAGAGGAGACTACGAGAGGGAGGAGGTGTTAGGACAAAACGGCATTAGGAGCTCGGATTACCCTCCTGGTTCAGCATAAGCGATAGAGAGCCGGCCGAGTGCGTTAGTATCATACGACCCCGACTAAACCACAAATGCTAAACAGGACCGGGTACTCGGAACCCCCAACCAGTAAAGCACCAACTTCTGCCGCCCTGCCGCATGCACCAAAAACCTGCCCAAGACACCGAGATACCAAGTAGATAGGTCTGGAGTGTAGGTTTGCAGTCGGGATGATAGGAGAGACAGGAGGTTGGAGCCGACCCGAATACAAGCATCGTGAAGCCAGCGTGGGGTAGATAGATACTATACTTGGTGAGTAATAGATAATAAATTTGTGACTGCTTTAGTCCCCCCTCCCCAGGTCCCCTTTCTTTACCACCCCGGATTGTTCGTTACAAATTCCGCGAATATTGCTCCGGTGTTTAATGCCCTCTTCTTATGACGTTCTCCGTTCTAGTTTGCGTGACGTTTCTTTTTCCTCTGGTTCGGATTCGGTGTCTGTTTATATATTTTTTTTCCGCTACTTTCTTTAGGCGACCTCTGTTTGTGGATAGGCATTCCCAGTAGGAGCGGGATCTGTTGGTGTAGTTTCTAATATCGTGATTAAGTGAGTTTACCCACGTATATATAGGACGTCCTTCTTGTTTCCCGCACTCTCTGTAGTTCAGGGCAGCGTGAAGTAGGTGAGGCTTGTCCCGTCTGAGCACATGGCCATAATATGAGAGTCGACCGACTTTGATGATTTTTGTCATAGTTTTCCCCTCTAAAATTTGGCTGATCTTTTGTTTAGGGGGATCCCTGGCTGCTAGAAGCATTTCCTTGAGGATGTGTCTCTCATAGCGTCTGAGGCGGGACCTGTTGGCTTTAGTCAGGGCAGCTACGTTTAGCCCGTGTGACATGGCGGGGGAGATGACCATTTTATACATTAGCCTTGCTATTTTCCAATCTATTTTGTTGTCCTGTATAAATCTAACAAGTATCTTAGAATTTCTTATGGCTTGGTCGCAACGGAACTTTACCGTAGCGCGTCTATCGTGTGCTGAAGTGATAAACGTACCTAGATATTTTATTTCTTTTATTGGTTGTATAGGTGCGCCGCCTAGATGTAGAGTCTGTTGGTCTTCTTCGATGTCTCCTATTGGGTTCCTTATTATGAGTTTGGTCTTAGTCGCGTTTATTGTGAGTCCTACAGTGTCTAAAAGAAATCTAAGCTTTGTTACTATACGGTCGATTACGTCTATACATGGCCCTAATACAATTAAATCGTCCGCGAAGGACAGTATCAGAGGCAGCTGGGTTCCGTTATCCTGATCTAGTTTGACTGCTTCATCTTCTTCCTCTAGTGTACGTAGTACATCGTCCATTAGAATTGTAAACAGCTGGGGAGACAACGGATATCCCTGTTTCACTCCCTTTCATTTTTGGACCGTTTCTGAGCTTTGACCGCACCAGGATATGAATGTTTTCACATTCACGCAGGCTTCTACTATCCTATTAGTTAACGGGGCATTCGTACGAGAATATATTATGTCTCTAAGGGCGTTAAGATCTACGTTGTCGAACGCCTTCTCTATGTCGAGGGCAGCGATAAACAGCCGGTGACCTTCCCTCTAGTTTTTGTCTAGGACCCGGCGCAGTGTAAAAATATGGTCATCTGTAGATCTATTGGCTAAAAAGGTTTGCCTGGTAATTACCAAGTGGTTTAGTAGCGGCGTCTAATTTTTCTAATAGGAAGTTTGCATATATTCTATAGCCTACGTTACATATCGCGCATAGGCGCTAGGTGTGCCTGTGGCACACCTGGGCTACAACGAAAGATCAGCGCTGGCTTCGCCAGCTTCATGCTGAGTTGTGGCCCTTTTGTGACAAACTATGTGACGCCTATTTTATGTACTATTTTTTTTGTGTTACCTGTGTTTGTCATGAATAAATGTTTTTTTTTCTTTCTTTCTTTCTTTCATATTGAGATTTTCTTAAAGTCACCATACTCTTAGGATATGCTTTTTTTGGAATAGTGACCTGTTTTGTTTGCGCCCATTCGGCCGGTACCTTGTTGGTGGCCCTGGCTTCCTTCATGATGTTAGTTACATGCGCGATAAATTTGGGAGGGGCCGCTTTGTAGAGTTCCGGCGCTATTTGGTCTGTACCAGGTACGGTCCCATTTCTAATACGGCTAATTATGCGGGTTATTGTTTCAGAGTCGGGGCCGTCCGAGTCCGGCAACACGTCATGCTGGCATTCAATAGCTGCCACGGCTGGTCCCGCACATTTTTTCAAATCAGCAGTCCACTTAGCCATAGGAATGTAGTATTTATGTTGCGACCGGGTCATTTTTGATCTGTGTTTCTGCAGGTATTTGTATGTTATTTTCATGTGCACTGATCGATGGGCTTCGCTCAACCAACTGAAGAAGCGAGTGCATTCTTCATCATCATCTTGTTCCTCAGTTATGCGAAAGAGTTTTCGAGCGGCTCTAAATTTACTGGCATATATGGGTACATCAGGAAACTTGTTTTTGAGAAAGAGTGCCCTCTGTAATTGTTCTTGGGCAATTTTACTTGCTTCTGATCTTATTCTTGAATCTTGCGGGATGACTTTCGTTGTTCTGATAAGGATCTTATTGAGATCGTCCCACGTGGGGTTCTTATTAGTTTTCTCGCTATCACGTGCGATTGAGTCTAAGCAGTATAGAAGATTTTTATTGACTTCTTTTTGAAATTGTGTTAGGTGTATTTCGTGTTGTAGGGTCTCGTAATTCACGTCCTTGTGATTAAATCGAGTGGTGAGGTTGTTTGTTAATTGCAAGACATTGTTTTGGGAGTTACCTTTTGGGATTTTGTGCTTCGCGGGGCTTTGGATTCTCATGGATCCCCAGATAATCTTGTGATCTGATTTAACCTTTTTTGACCAGTTACCTTGAATGGACGAAAATGTGATGGGACTGGATCGGCTACATATAATGTAATCTATTTTTGAGACTTTTGTTCCTACGCTCCACGTTACCTTGCTAGATGAGCGACCCCACGAACTTTTTATTACTAGGTTGTGTTGCTCTATGAAGTTTATTAAGAGTGTCCCGTTTAAGTTAGAGATTTCATGTATTAGGTTCTTTTTATTGATTTTCGTTTTTACCAAGGCGTGCATTAAAGTCTCCTAATAGAATAGGAGTCACTTTCTTTGTTACGCGTCTTAGTATCGTCCCTATTATCCCTAAACATGTTGTAGAGCCGAACGGTACGTAAGTGTTTATCAAAAGTATCTCCAGCTCCTTTTGATCTCCGAGCTGAATTTTAATATGTATGCCAAGTACGTTGTTATATTTATTATATGTGTTAATTATTTCGTACCTCGCCGCTTTGTTAATGAGTCGGGCGACGCCTCTCGTTTCTCGCGCGCGTTTGCTGCCGCTTAAAAACCAGTCATAGTTCTTTGACGAGAATGATCCCCTTGCTAGATGGGTTTCCTGGAGGCCTGCGATCGTAATTTGGCGCTCTGAGAGCTCTTGATCGATATTTAGTTTACCATACGGCTTGGTGCAGCCCCTAACGTTCCTTGTTGCTATGCCTAGATTTTTACTAGCGATGGGTGACGGTTCGGTTTTGTCTGCCGTTTGCCTGATCAGTCTTTGGCCAGTGGCGTCCATTATCTGGGGCCCCATAGAATTATTAATGCTGGGCGTTGTTTGCAAGCTGAGGTCGGCTTCCGTGTTATTCATACAGGAGGAGCCGCTTGCCGATCGGCTATCTGGAGGTGTCAGATGGGCGCTGATGTCGTGGGTTAATACGCTTTCGTAGTGGTGATTTTGAAAGTGTAGGTGTATAGGTCTGGCTGGGGCGGAAGATTCCGACGGTGCTTTATAGACTCAAGGTTGATTATACGCTCCGTGGACGTAAACGTCAACGACAACGAATTCCGATGCGGCAATAATAATGTCTTCGCCTTTCCAAAAGCCCCCTGTGAAATGGTTGCTGATGTAGGTGTCTATTTGGTCCTCACTTGGTTGTAGCATGCTGATCCTGTCGTTACTCTCATAGTTGAGTGTTTCCAGTACGCTGTTTAATAGGGCTTGTTTTATTCTAGCGTCATTACGATTGGCCTCGACATAACTTGCCAGCTCGTTTCTGACAATTCTGTGGTCGTACTGATCTGGGGAAGATGCCGGAACCTTGTTGAGTTGATCCTGTATAAGCAGTTCCCGTCCTTTGGGATAGGTACGATATCCGTTATAGCGGTATGTTGAGTATTTAAAAAGTTTACGCAACGGCCTATTGATTTGGTGGTCGGCTATCCCTACGGTGGGAAAAAAACGAAAAAGCACGAAACAAAGGAGCTGAATTGTTTTTTTGTGTGTAACGACCTGAGGTAATAAACTTTTTCTTGTTATTGTAAATTATCTAAGGGTCTCCGGCCTGCTGCCTAAGCTTACAGAAGGGAAAGAAAAGACGTTTGGCACGTGGCCTTGCTGGGGAAATACAGAAAGGGAGTAAAGGCAACTACAACAATGGGAAGACAATTTCAAAACAATTTACTGGCTAGCCATGTGCGGTCGCAGTCCCTAAGTTGCGTCGGCAATTATAGCCTGCAATGTATCTTGTAAAATTTCTTTTTTACTACAGCTTTGTGGTCTTAGAGTCTTTATCTTGGAACGGTGAATAAGGGTTGTGTCGGCAGATATTTGATGTTACTATCTACAAACGCAACACAGTAGGCAGTTATGCCTAACGGCCTGGGCTGTGTTATTCCGTGAGAAAGCGGCCTCTTTTGCGTCAATAGTCCCGTTCGTCAATCTTTGTCCCTTAGTTTTTTAAGCTCACAGATGGTAAATAAATGTTTATGGTGTTATTCTCTTAGTAAAAATTGTACAATGATTATTTATTGTGCTGTTTCTGCTATCCGGATTCCCAGGCGAGCTGACCGCCAGATGTTGGCGGCTGGCTTACTTTCGCGTAGTTATTTTACTTTGATTAAATCAAGGATTTTGACTAGCAAAAGGGCGTAAGAGTCCCCGTGACTATTGTACTCGCCCCCAACCGGTAAATATGAGGAACATATACTGTGTTACGTTAAATAGTTTACTAATGATGACTTTGATGTAGCCGTAGGCACGGTTTTCGTTGATCAGCCCCTTTTATGACCGTAAACTGATTAGTCCTAAAATTGTCGGTTAATTAATTATTACTAATCTAGTCTCTCCATTTACCGGTATTGTTCGTTTTAAATTAGTAAGTAGTTATAGTATTTAGGCCTAGTAAAGCTACTTTATTAATATTTGACGTAATTGGGTATTCTAGTGTTTTTGAAGTTTTTGTGAAGTGTCTATAGAATGGGAACCAGGAATCGAGTATGGTCACCACTCACCTTTTTTTAATTACTATGTCTGATAGCTAACTATTGTTTATTTTTGATTGACTATAGAAGCATGGAGGCTCGGTATGCTTATCTGATATTGAAGAGGCTACTTGTAGGCCCTTTATTAAAGTAGGTACTTAAATCTCAGCTATTTGTTTTATACCTAATGTGCCCAAGCACACCCCAAGGTATTTACTTGTTAATTTAATTATTTACTTTTATTTGCTGTAATTTGTATGGAGCCGGTCTTTTGGAGATGGTGATGGCGAGTTTGTGTTGTTTTTAATGTGCAAAAGGGAAAGGAAATAACTAGCCTGAGCCCGCGTATAAGGTTTACGTTCCAAGAGTCGGTTATTTCGCGTGAGCAGTATATGTTGTAATGTATGGGGGTTAGTGTGATTGTAAATTGATCAAGTTGACGATGTCCAGATCCGATTATAAGGGACGCGCGGGGTACGGAGACAGAAATAATAGATACGCCAGAGGGTCGTAGCTTTGCAATTTAATTGACTGCATAGGGCTGACGAATAATTAACTAAATGCCCTTGCTTTGCTTGGCATTTTAGCGCGATGCATAAGAAGTCTTAAGGCCAGAAAAGGAGCGGGTTCACCGAGTTTTCTACTAAAGTAGGTGGAGATATTTAATTGTCTCCGCGTCACAGCAATTGGACGCTGGTAAGCTGCGGTGCAGCAGCACGCAATTCAGCCCGGTTGAAGTGGACACGGACCTCAGGCACTTAATATCACTCACTGGTGCACGGCGTGCACATAACTAATATATGGTATGGACGCACCTGCCCTATTGTAAAAATACATACCTATAGGTCATAAAACGCGGCGTTGAATTAAGCGCGCGTACATATAAATATTAACCAGCCAGGGATGTAGCTTATTTACAAAATAATATTTACCTCCAGGAAAGTCAAGGCTTGTGTATGGGCAGCCGATGACGTTACCGAGGTTAACCGTGGCCTAAGGTAAGGTTGGGGTTGACGGAAGTTCTCGATCGTTACAGTTCTGGTTCGGCTGGTACCTATAGTATGGAAAGGGCTCACCCAAGACTGCCGTAGCGTGGAGGAGGGCGATATCAGCAGGCGGTACACTGCCTCTGCGTTGGGTCTATGGCGCTGCGTGTGATGCTGTGGCCTCACAGCCGTGGAGGTAAGTTGGTGTGCGCGCCGACCGACCACACTAGGTTTCACTCACTGGTACTGGTTAAATTTATATGAACGCGCGTACATATGCGGATGTAAACTATTCACGTAAATATTCGCACTTCAGCTAAAAGTAACTGGCTGTTATGGTAGTAAAGTATCGCGGTACTGTCGCTGTGGCTCGAAAGTTAACACATCTGGTGCGGCGACGGGTCGCTATTGTTTATAGGCGGGCATTGAGGAGCTCAATAGCTTTCGCAGGCAAGCAACCGTCCCCGACGGGATGCAGGACAAGACTCCAGCATCCCACAGGCACGCATGTGGCATTTACTTAAGTACCGCAAGAACACCTGTGTGGAGCACAAACACGGACTCAAAGCCGGAATCAGATTTCAATCAATCAGGTGCCGGTCCAGATACTATACGGTTTAAGACATTTATTTCTCAAAAACATTTACATAAATCACTTACTGAGAAAACAATATTTATCTTAAAGCTAAATGGGAGAGGGTAGAATGCAAAAACTGGTGGACGAGTTAAGAACAAAGGCGCTCGGTAACACCAAGCGCAATGCAACAATGTAATGTTGTGCATAGGGACCAATTAAACCGAACAATATACCCGGTGCGTTCACTGGTTAACTTACATATGATTTGTGTTTATTCATTAAGTGCATATTTTGTGGAAAAGCCTTAGAAGACGTTTTATTTTAGTTTTTAACTTTTTTATGTTATACATTTTTGTACATTTATATATATAATTTATTTTTTATTTTTTTATTTAATTATTTAATGTTATTATTATTTGACTTATTTCTATCCATTAATAATGTCAATATTTCTGTACCCATCCTTTTCTATGTATATGAATGAAGGATGAGCAAGATGAGTAGAGAAATAATGTCATTATTACTGACAGTGTCTGGAAAAGCTGTTCACCCGTCACCAAACCTCCTGTTTGGTGGCGGGTAAACCGGTAGCCAGTGCTGCGGCTTAGGAGTGAGTGACTCATAAGAAATTTGGCACAATACGTCGTCCCAGCTCCAATGGCAATTTGGATGGGTAAAAACATCCTGACCCGCCAACCACTTCAACAAGCTTTTTTGGCCTCCTCTAAGCCCACAGTTCCATGGTTTGGGGGTGGGGGTCCTGCAAGATTTTAGTGACTTTACCTACGAGGCTGGCTGAGCTGTAGACGGAAGAGTGTCTTACAGTTGATGTTATGAAGCCGACTATTTCTTAAAATGGTCTTAAATCCTTATGCGCCCACCGGTATGGTCTTAAATTTGGTATTTTCTTACTAAACGGGTCTTATAGCTTCTGTAAAAATTTCGAGCAGTAAGCTCAAAAATAAATTAAGGCTCAACAAATTGCGATTTCAACTGGTCTTAAAACCTTATACGCCCACCGTAATGGCCTTAAATTTGGTAAGTATGTAGATTTTCTGGGTGGTTAAGTAAGTGGGCTTCGCCGTGTGTCAAAATTTAAGCGTAACGATAAATTAACGTATTTTTTTCGTATTTTCAACTTGACACCACACATAATAGCGCCCATTTACGACCTTTAAGACTTATGTTTTCAATATCTCCGTGATGGGCTCTACAACGCTGTCAACGCTATATGGAAGCCGACCGGTAATTTTAGATTTTTGATAAATTTACAGTATAGCCGGCACCAGTATCTATAATGTTTAAGTAGTGAAGTATCAGATGTCAAACAATCCTTTAAGGCATTGACTACCAGGCTACCGATAGTAATGATGGAGGCGACTTCTAGTAATTGCCCCCACGAAACTTTTGCGCGAAGTTGATTTCTGACTATTCAAACTAGGTAAGATACCTACTAGAAGTAATTATAAAATTGATATGATTTTAAGACATTTTCACTGAGAGCACATTAATATTTATAATTTTTATGATTTTTAATTGTAGGTATTTATTAAAGATATAAAAAGGTTAAAATATAATATGATTGGCATTACCTATTTAACCTAAAGTTCAATTAACATGCCATAAAAGAAATGTCTATATCTGGCCGAGGAGCGAATGGATAAACATCAAAAAGTGCGATGAGTTATAGGGTTCTTCCACCCTGCTGTTGGGAATATCTCTACAGTACTTGGACTTGACGTCTGGTGTGGCCGCGGCGGGCCCGATGGCCCTGCCGCAGCGGTGGTGTCAGGTGCGGTCCGCGGCGGGCCCGATGGCCCAGCCGCGGTGATGTCATCTGCTTCGACGCGAGTCCCGGCGTGCCGCGGCGGGCCCGATGGCCCTGCCGCGGCGGCGGTGTCCGCGGCGAGCCTGGTGGCCCAGCCGCGGTGATGTCATCTGCTTCTAGTCCCGGCGAGCCGCGGCGGGCCCGATGGCCGGGCCGCGGCGGCGGTGTCCGCGGCGGGCCCGATGGCCCAGCCGCGGTGCTGGCGTCTGCTGCTATCCGAGGTGTAGCAGGGCCCGTGGTAGAGCCCGGGCCCTGCGCTCGGGAGGCCTGATGTAGTGGGGCGCGATGTTCTGGAGGTGTTCGTAGCCAGAGTTGTCCGCGCGGTCAAACATGACCCGCGCGAGTCTGACTACGAACTGCTCCAGGCCCTCCCACTGTAGTTCTTCGGCGATGGTGGCGTTCCTCTTGCGTCTCGGCGCCTTGGTGAGGATGCGTAGCGCCATCGTCTCCTGCCGTCTTAGCTTCTCCTTGTTTGTCCTGCAACAGAAAAAATACCAGGCAGGTGCGGCGTAGGTAAGTCGTGTTCGAACGTAAGCTTTGTACAGTCCGAGTTTGGTCCGTACAGGGAGCTTACTGTTGAACACGGGGTATAATTTCGCGCGGGCGGTCAGGGCTCGGCGGCGTGTTTCCGCGGCGTGCTGCGTCATCGTGAGCCTTTTGTCGATGGTGACCCCCAGATATTTCACTGTGGGCGACCATACAAGAGGCTGACCTAAGAGGGAAGGAGGAGGAGGCAGTTTAATGGCATTAGTGATAATAATGGCTTGCGTCTTGCCCACGTTGACTGATAGTCTCCATTTGGAGAGCCAGTCAGGAAGGGCGTCGAGCGTCGGCTGGATCTTCTGGACTGCGTGTGCAATCTTGAATGACGACGTGTAGTAGGCGGCATCGTCCGCGAAGAGGGCGAGCTTGGCGTCGCCAACGACTGGTATGTCGTCGGTGTAGCGGGCGTAGCAGGCCGGTGACAGGCAGCTCCCTTGTGGAACGCCCGCTCTGATGGGGCGTTCAAGGGAGTGGGCGCCCTCCACTTGGACGTGGAAGCGTCGGTCTGCCAGGAAGGATGCCAATGTTCTCACGATGCGTCGGGGAGCTGTGGACAGAGAAAGTTTGTAGATTAGACCGTCGTGCCAGACTCTGTCGAAAGCTTTCTCCGTGTCCAGAAACACGGCCACGGTGTGTTCCTTTTTGTTGGTGGCTTGTCCCATGTGATGTAGCACTCGCGTTAGCTGCGTGGTGGTCGAGTGCTGGGCTCTGAACCCGTGTTGCTCCGGCCTAGGAGCGATGTGCGGTGTGAGATGCCGGAGCAGCAACCTCTCGAATACTTTCGAGAGGTTGCTGAGCAGTGTGATGGGCCGATAGTTCTCGGCTTTTCTTCTGTCCTTCCCAGGTTTGGGTAGGACGATGACTCGTCCAGTCTTCCAGGCGGTCGGGAAGTGACCCGAACGCATTATTCCGTTGAACAGGCGTGCCACCGCCGCTAAGGTGTTTAGCGGCAGGTGACGAAGCGCCATGTTCGGAATGTCGTCCGGGCCCGGCGCCTTCCTTGGGTTGCAGTGTCGCCTGATGGTTGTCTGGACCTGTGAAGGAGAAAAGTAGATCGGGTCATCGTGTGGTTGGATTGGCGTGCTGAGGTATTCCTGCCTGCGGGGAGTGTTTACCAGTGTTTCTGAGAACGCTTCCCAATCGTAGCGGCGGCTGGGACCTCTGATGAGCCTCGTAGTTGGCACGTCGGCGATAGTCAGCAGCACCGGGCGGTGATCTGACGTGAGATCATACAATACCTCGTGGCGCATGACAGCATTGACTCCGCGAGAGATCGCAAAGTCAATGGTGGTACCCCTGCGCCACCTGTCGTCGAAGTGGTAGTGTGTGGGCTCGTAGGGCCCCTCCGCTGTTAGTTCGAGCTCTTCCACGGCTTCGTAGATGCGCCTGCCCGGCTGCGAGCAGGCGGAGGAATTCCAAGCGGGATGCTCGGCGTTGAAATCCCCGGCCACATGGTCGGCACGGGGGAGTCCACTATGAGCGCCTGGAGGTCGTTGCGGATGTCGGTGGCGTCGCAGTATCCGCAGGGTCTGTAAATAGCAAACAAACGCAGATCATGTCCGACTAGTTTGATATCTACCCCATAGGCGGAGAGGGTAGTCGGCTGCGGCGGTGGGTCCACCAGTTGGTGGACGATCGTCCTCTTCACTAGGACGGTTAGTCCTCTCCATGTTGTGCGTTCGCCTGGTCTAGGCGATAGACCTGGTATCCGTTGATGTTGAGGTGCTGCGAGGGCTTCAGAATCGTGTCGCAGATGAGCATGATGTCGATGTTCTGGCTGTGGAGAAAGTGACGGAGCTCGTTCGTTTTTCCCGTTAGGGAATTCGCGTTCCAATATACAATTCGTAACTCTTTCTCTTTTAGGCCGTAAAAGATCGAGAGTGGCTTGCGAGCAAACTACTTACAGTTGCTGCTGTGGTGGTTTGCCGGCTTGGACCTAGCCAGACTTGGAGAGTTTTGAGATGGCCTCTGTGAACTGCTCCATGGCCGCGGCGAGCGCGGCGGTGATGTTTGTTAGCTGCTGAGCTAACGCGTCCTGTTGGTTGTTTACCGGCTTTGTTGCGAGTGTAGACTCGCTGCGGGGCCGCTGTGGCCTCTGGGTGCGTGGTTGTTGCGGCTGCTGCTGTTGTCTCCTTTGTCCTCTTGTCCGGGGCCTGAAAGGGTTCCCAGGCGCCATGAGAGAGCCCTGAGCAGAGTCCTCTACCTGATTCGGCGTGTCCGATGCTCTGGTATCAGGGCCGCGGCGCTGGCGTTGGCGGCGGGAGTGAGACCTGGTTCCCGCTTGCCAGTTGCGCAGCTCCTGTAGGTAGACCGGGCACTGTTTGTGGTTGGCTGGGTGGTCCCCCCAACAGTTACCACAGAGTGTCGGCTCGTCCTTGGGGTGCGTGCAGGCGTGCGACCAGTGGCTGCCTGCGCAACTTACGCAGACGGTTGGTCGGTGGCAGCCGAGTGATGAGTGGCGGAAGCCCTGGCAGCGGTGGCATTGCGGGGGCCTACGTTTGCCTCGCCAGGGCTCCACCCGGATCTTCTCCGTGATGTGGCCGAGCTCAGTGATGTCCATGAAGCCCGGGTTCTCCTTCTCCGTCCCGAACAGCTTCACGAAGAACACGCTGCCTCCTCGTCCTCGACCTATGGAGATAAGTTTTACGTGGTCTACCTTCTATTCGGATACATCGCGCATCCCTCAGTGATAGACTGGGTGGTGGTACTTGCAGGAAGACCGCGGATAGCGGCCTTCAGTGGCAGTTGCGACTTCTTCCGGTGTTGGACAAACTTGATGCGTTTGTCCTTCTCGTGTGCCTCCTTCAGGTAGCCGATGACGTCCCTGTATTCCTCCCCGGTCCTGGGGAGGAACATGACGCCGTTGGGAGTCAGCGTCTGAGTCCGGGCCTTGTACCCGAGCTGAGCCTCGATGGTCTTGAGGTGCTGCTCGTAGTCCGGGAATACCTCGACCGAGATCGTGGGCGGCTGGCCCGTGATGGCGGGGGCTCCGGTATCGGCTTCTGTGGGAAGAGAGGGATCGGCGTTAGCGCTGGGCTTTCGAGATGTGGACGGTTTCGGCGGGGGGGACTTGACGGCTTGCGAGTAGGTGTTTCTCGGTGCGGGGTTGGTGGTCTTCTTCTTCAATCCCGTGGCTACGGTTGGTGTTGCAGCGCTGTCCTTCTCCGCGGCTCGTCCCGATGTCGCTGGCTGCTGGGGTTCCTGTGGGCAGGCAACGGGGTGAGGGGGCCTGTGGGACACGGGGGAAATGCGGTTGCATTCCCGTTTTCCCTCCTGTCCCGGCGGGCTGTCCTCATCTCGTTGCCTCTTCTGAAGGCGCGAGTTTGTGTGCGCCTGCAGGGTTGAGAGCAGTGCTGCCTCGATCGGGTCGAGTGAGTCCTCGGGTAGCAATCCTCGAGTCACTCGCTTGAGTTTCTCAAAGATTGCCACCCAAGAAGCCAGGTCCAACGCGAGGTCGGCCGAGTCGTGGGCTGACTCGAGACGTCGGCGTCGAAGTGGTCTGGCCGGCGTGGTGTTTGCGCCGGCCCGGCGCTGCGGTGGTGGTGACCTCGCGCCACGCGGTGGTAAATCACCACGTGGTGTTGAGAAAACATCACGTGGTGATTTTTCGCCGTCTCCCTGGTCCATGTCCACGTCCGCGGGCGACTCGGAGTCGCAGCTGTCCTCGTTGTCTGATCCGGACGGGGGCTTCTCCACGGGGCCGTCATCGGTCCCGCTTTCAGATTCGAGATCTGAGTCCGAGACCGCCGACCCCGTGTAGCTGCCCCTGGCCGGCAGACGCCTGCGTGGAGAGCCGCGCTCCGCCTCGCCCTCGGATGCGTTGGCATCGACCAGGGCGTCGGCGTTCACGTTGGCTGCTAGGTCCTCCTCCGGCGGCGTCGGTGTCCTCTTCTTTGGCGGCGTGCGTTGCGTCATGTTGGCCATGTCTGCAGTCGTCGGTGGTCGGCTATGTAATGATAGCACAACAGCGCGGATACGGCTAGGGGGCGTGGTCACTTGGGAGCGAGCTCAGAGCGCGTGCGTTCCCTGCGGTGTCGCGGCGACGACTGTCCTGTCTGAGCCGAGCCAGCAACGAGTACGAGTGCTGACCTCTTTTATGGGTTTTCTAGCGTGCTCGTACTAGTGGCTGGTATGTGCCGTGTAAGTCTTTCGTTTATTTGCCAATAATCTTAAACTATTACATGGTTGTAGGAGGGTGTAAATTGATATTATTATGGGACATTTCTTCATAGATAAGTACAAAATTCTTATAATCTAGACATTTTGGGTATTACGACACAATTTCAATAAAATTAGACACAGATAATACTTAGGAACTAGACATAGAAACACAATATTTATACACGTTATTAAAACAAACAAGTTGGTATAAATCGAGAAAATGATTAACTTAGATCTAGTTACACAAAAACAACAGTAATTTTAAGCTATCTGCGACAGGCCGCATATCATAATCGCGCGAGTAGGGCAGTGTGTGGCCGGAGAGGGCAACACCGTGCACCGCGGCAGCGCGAGGAGCAGCGCGAGGGGCAGCGCGAGGGGCATAGTGTGGCCGTGGTATAATACTCACATTAAGTCCATGACATTCGACTCACGAATGTTTAAAATGAGGAAAAACCTACAGATTATGCACGGTTCTTTCTTTTGTTTACATAAAAAAAACCTTTATTTACTGAACCTTGTGTTGCATGCTGAACACTTACAAACTATATTCTATTAGTAATATTTATAATATTTCGTACACATAAATGTCGTAGTGCTGCGCCACTAGGGCTTCCGGTGGCAGTTTGCCGAACTAATTTGGCAGCAATAAAGATTGAGTAACGGAACCGGAAACGTCAAGTTGTTAACTTGGGCGTAGTCGGTACGAGGTTAGCATTATTGTTGTTAGGTTGGTGAACCTGTCAGTCATATTGCGAATAGTTTCATTCGTTAATCATTCGTTCATGTCTGTGGTGGGGGCTGACACTCCCGCGCAGCGTGATTCTGATTCGGAACGCCATAGCGAGCGAACGTTAGCCTCGTACTGAATACGCCACGTTTCCCTTAAGCGTTATTCCTGAAGACTTATTACTTAGAATTGTAATCGTTAAGTTAAGACGTTTTGTTGATTTTAAATTGTGATTGTGCTAAATATATTCCCCTTAATTGAAATCAAGTGTTATTTTGATTTTATCAACATGGATGAACCAATATCCACGGATATTCCTGACACCCCTCCGTCATATATATATTTATTTTCCTTTTAGGAACCCCTCCTGGGTAAAGGCCTCGTCCAGTTTTTGCCATATGTCTCGGTCTTGAGCTAAAGAGAACCAGTTCCTGCCGGCGATTGCACGAATATCGTCTGCCCAACGCTTAAGCGGGCGCACCGCGCTTCTGTCTCCACTCCCCGGGCCTCTCCACTCTGTCACTCTTTTTGCCCATCTCGATTATTTTGTTCAAGCACCATTTACTTGAGATCTATAGAGTTTTTTTTTATACCACGGCCCACCTGATGGTAAGCAGCTACCGTAACCTATGGACGCCTGCAATTCCAAAGGAGTCACATGCGCGTTGCTGACCCTTTACAAAAAGGAGGATTCACTGTGTTGATGGCTAAAGGAACAAGAAGGTCCCTCATCGTCAACACACTGGGTCCTCTTTGAGCTCTTTGGCAACCTTACTCACCAGCAGGAACACAACACTATGACTACGGTCTAGTGCTATTTGGCTGTGGTTTTCTGTAAGGTGGGGGGTACTTCCCCAGACGGGCTCTGCTCCAGATTTGACATTCGTTGAACGTGCTACCACACTTAGCGAGATGCCATTCGCAGTGCTCATACCTCTCTTTTTGGCGTAGTATAAGGACATACCCAAATCCGGACGTAGTTTAAGGACATACCCCGGGTCCAAAACCACCGGGTTGAGTGAACTTTATGACTTTCAGATATCCAAACCATAACCGTCAAGATGTTTTACTTTGCACGTTTATCCCCAATCAATTAATCTTGTTTTTCCAACACGATTTAAACAAGGTATTGTCAATGTTAATGAAGAGGATCAAATTGGGAATGCCAGTGTTTCGCTACCCACACAGCCTCAGCAATAACACACGTCGGGTTTGTAGTTAAATAAATGCAGTGTCAAATGATAATGTTAATCCGTCACATGCAATGTGTCGCGCGCGTCCCACGGGGTTTATGGAGGGCTGTGGGTAAACCGGCGGGTGAAACGCTGCCGAAACTAATGGCGTTTTTTATAAACGTATAACAAATATTACATGCCGTTGCAGTGGCGGAGTGTCAAAATGTTTCTAAGGGAATATTTTGCTGGGGTTTTGGCCTTTTAAACTCCATATGCCGACGTAAAAGTGCGCAACCGACTGAAAAAAATGCAAGCTGGTGGGAATCGAATTCATTGAATGCTTTGCTACTATGCCATTGATAATCGCTTGTGCCTATTTGTCATTAAGTACTTGTTAGAAAGAAGCAAAATCTTATAAAAGTTACGTTAAAGGTTTTTTATAGCAATATAATTATAGCCACTGAATACTTAAGTAAGTATTACTTAAGTAAGTATTCAGTGGCTATAATTATATTGCTATAAAAAACCTTTATAGCAATATAATGGTTTTTTGTACGTAAGTATGTACATGTATGTACATGTACATATATGTAAGTATATACGCTATTTATTACTTACTAGCCTTTTCCCGCGGCTTCGCCCGCGTACTATCAGTCAGTCAGTCAGTCAGCCAGCCAGCCAGCCAGTCAGTCAGTCAGTGGCAACTGCAAGGCCCATGCATAGCTAGCGTGGTCGGGCTCTAATGGCCGTTAAAAAAGCACCGCGTTCGACCCGCCCGTTCACCGGCGCTCGGAATGCGTGCAAAAGGGGTGCACTATACACGTGTCACGCTGATTGGGGCCTGCGCAATTACACGCGGTATATACG
This sequence comes from Pammene aurita, assembly GCA_947086415.1. Classification (NCBI taxonomy): domain Eukaryota; kingdom Metazoa; phylum Arthropoda; class Insecta; order Lepidoptera; family Tortricidae; genus Pammene; species Pammene aurita. The sequence continues at coordinate 13,624,988 of OX352292.1, read as the reverse complement.
AGTAAGCTGATTTCCGAGGATTTGGGAAGGGGTTTTACGGGTACGCATTCGATCTATTTTGATGAAGAATTGAAATGTAAACATTAGTACAATACTAGTGGCTCGGTGAACTGTAGACCGAAAATGTGAATTTGAAAAAAAAAACGAAAAACTAAACCGACAGAAAAATAAATACATTATTTTATTTATTTATTAAACCTTTTCAGTCAATCACATACTAGGTACCAACCAATTTTCGAACCAGTTCACAATTTCCAACAATTTTTTTATAAAACGCTTTTATTTCTTCTTTATTTTGGTAAAAAAGAGAGATACAATTAATAGAATAGAATAGAATAGAATATCATTTATTTTAGTGTAAGTACACAGTTATACAGTCAGTGAAAAAAAAAAAAAAAAAAATGAAGACTTATAACTAACTTGTATACTGTAACCACACTGAAAAAGGTGTACTCAGCATAATGCCAGGTCCTACTGGAGTAGTACCTGACGCTGGTCTTCCGTGTACACCTGTCGGGAGCGTAGTTGCGCGCAGCTACCAGTTACATTAGGGTTACCAAGACTAATAAATTTACTAGTGCTAATAATTACAACAGTAAGCAACGAAGCGGAAACGAAGCAGTTGACATCAAATGATAATATGACTAGCATGGTCTTAGAATAAATAATACATATAATAGAATAATTCGCAAGTGTTGAGCAGTACCTAGAATGAAAATTCAATTATCCTGATTCTTTTGCTTAGAGAGTAGAATAGATACATTTTTAGTTTTACTTTAAAAGATTGCAATGAAGTAAGTTACTTAAGTGGTGGAGGTAGATTGTTCCAGCATTTCGTGGCGGTATATTTAAAACTGACACGAAATGCTGCATTATAGTGTTTAGGATACATGAAAAGAGTAGACACTCTTTGGCGTTGTAAAAACCGGAGCTTGTCATGCAGGTATCGAGGTGCTTGAGACTTCAGAATTCCGAACAGTAAGCAAGCGAAGTGTAGAGAGCGCCTAGATTCCATGTTCATCATATCGCTTCTATTAAGGTATGGAGTTACGTGAGTTCTAGGTGGAATTATAAAACAATAACGAGCACAGGCATTTTGGACTCGTTGGATCACTTTCTTTGTGTGAGATAACAGGCAGGGACCTACAACTGTATCAGCATAATTGAGCTTTGAAAGTATAAGTGATTCGCATAGAGTGATTCTGAGATCTATGGATAAGTAATTACGACCTTGATACAGAATCTTAAGCCTGTAGAAGCAGTTTTTAGCAACATCGAAAACATGATTATGGAATCTTAAGTTTTCGTCCATGATCACTCCCAGATTTCTAGCTTCTGTAACTTGTTCGATAATTTTATCGCTTATTTTCAATTGTGGTACAAACTCGCTTATTTTTTGCCTTTGTTTCTTAGTGCCTATAACCATAAATTTTGACTTCGATGGATTTAAAACTAGATTTTTACGTAAGCACCAATCATGTATACGGTTCAGGTCCTGATTAATGGCGTCTACAGCGATTAAGGTCTCACTAGGTTTACAAGGCAAATATACTTGAAGGTCGTCGGCATAGATATGATAGCTACAGTTCTCTAAACAGTTTACTATATCCGCGCTATAGAGAATGGCCCCAATATTGAACCCTGCGGAACTCCGCGAGGAACAGGTGAGGCCACAGAACAACTATTGGTACCAGTTTCACTGCACAGTTCGACCATTTGGGAACGATCTTTTAAATAACTTGAAAACCATTTCAACGCATCGGAGTCAAATCCATAGTAAGCAAGTTTGGATATAAGTAGATTGTGATTAACTATATCAAACGCACGTGAAAAGTCCAGTAAAGCCATTAACGTTCCGTTTCCAAGATCTGCCTCTGACAAAATGTCGTCGACGACATCTAGTAGTGCAGTTGCTGTGCTACGACCTGCTCTAAACCCGGATCGTTTTTCAGGAAAGATCCTATTAGCATTAAGATACTCTGTTACTTGTTGACATATGATTTTTTCAACGACTTTGGACAGAAATGGTAAAATGCTGATCGGTCTAAGATCCTTGTAATCAATCGGATTATTGTTTTTAGGGATTGGTTTAATTCGAGCTTCCTTCCACATATCCGGAAACACTCCAGTTTGAATAGATTTATTGACTAGAGCTGTAATAATTTTCAGGGTATGTGGAAGTGTCAGTACGATCATGTCGCGTGATATGCCATCAGCACCTTGGGCATTTGACTTAATATTCATGATTATTTTGGACACAGCAGCTTCATTCACCGGTTTTAAGCTAAATACAGATGAGGTAAAGCGGTTAAATTCATAAAAGGTAAGTTCAGATTTCCTGGGATGGTAAGGAAATGAGCATTTATGAAATTCGGGTCATTTAAATTGGGAGGAAGGTTATACTGTTTTGATTTGAAGTTAACAATATCACGTTTAATATGATTCCAAAGTTGTCGTGGATTTTGCGAATTATTATCAAATGTATGTTGGAAGTATGCCTTTTTTTCGGACCACAAAGCTTCATTAACAACACCTTTAAGCTGCTTGTAATACAGTTTATGGGAATCTAGTTTAGACCTGCGAAATTTAGAGTGGGCTTCATCTCTCAGTTTCATCATTTGCCTGACCGTAGATGTTATCCATGGATATCCTTGTTTCTTTATCAGGGATTTTTTAATTGGAGCATATGAGTCGTAGATGTACAGTATGTATGCATTAAAAGCTTGGACGGAGTCGTTAATATTATCGTTTAATTGTCCATCCCAATTGATAGATTAAATAAAAGCATTAATTGCATTGAATCAATTGTACCTATTAAAACTTAAACTTATTTTACCCTCCACCATTGTACTAATCATTTAGGTATGTACCTACTTATGTGGCTGTGGGAGTGTCTGCTTAAATACTCCATTTGCAATAACAGGTAGGTATTTGCAAGCAGAGCAAGCAGGCACTCGCCGCGCGGCCGCTTTCATGATTTTGTTATGTTAGGTATTTGTTACTTTACATTTACACACATTAAGTACTTTCTAATATACAGTTGTAGATGCGTACGTAACAGACTGACTTTATACATATTCCGAAGTATACCTGTATATGCTGAAAACAATTACCTATAATAATATTATTACTAGAAAGAAAAACGAAATTGACAAGACGTCACGTCAAATAATAATATTTAAATTTTATTTACTTCTTTTGTATATTTTCTATTATATTTTGGATTCAATCACCAAATTTTTAGTTAAAATCGCCAAAAAGTGTATAGAACAGCAAATGGACGAAGACGGCGGTGGAGACGATGCGGAAATTACATCGTCTCAGCCAGAAACATCCTCATCATCTGCAACAACAAAAACACCATGTCCCGTATGTTTCCGTGATTTTAAGAAGAGAGGTTTAAAAAGACATATCCTCATGTCACACCAAGGTTATTTTAGTCAACCAACCATAGCGAACCCAAATGAAAGGCAAACTGATGAAACGGTACATCCACCTATCAACCAAACACAAACGCCAGAACCTATTCAAGACCTACTTCAACCAACTACATTAAACTAATTTGAAAGGCAATCAGACGTAAGAATTCATTTACCTATTAACAAAGCACAAATACCAGAGTCTATTCAAAACCTATTTTTCAAAGGATTTAACGCAAGGCTGCTTAATAGCGAAGGCGGCCCAGACACAATTTGGAGAGAACGCTGGAAAAAAATAAAAAAAATTCGCAGTAAACAGTACAGCATTCCACAAGGAAACGTAGGCAGACAATTAACTACACTCCTAGCCAATGAAATTAAAGAACTTTCAAATAAACTGCCAGGAGAAGGACACTCTGAAAAAATATTCATTCTATGTAGTACAATACTTCAAAGAGATCCAATGGTCAAATCAGGTCATGATATCAGAAGAACTCTTCAAAGATGAATGGAAATGTGGAATTCCGAACATTATGACGAACTGATTGCAGAAACCCTACTCTGCAATTCAAAATTTACATCAAGTAACAAGAGAAACTGGACGAAGACCATGATGTCAGAATATTTAGCCGCCTAATGCTACAAGGAAAAATCAGACAAGCAAATAAATGGATAACAGGAAGATCAGGAGGCGGAATTTTAGATCCGAATGAAAAAATTGGAAACAAAATAGTACACCAAATATTAAAAAAAAAAACATCCAGACCAAACAATCCCAGAATTATCTGACTTTTTAGATCACCCTGAACTTCCTATTATAGTGAATGTTGATATTACTTCAAACCACATAGAACAAGTTGCTAGAAAATTGTCTGGTGGAGCAGGTCCGAGCGGCACAGATTCCGAACAATGGAAATCACTTCTTCTTCGTTTTGGTAACCACAGTTCCGACCTACGGGAAGCAATCGCATCACTCACCAGGAAACTTAGCAGTGAAGTCGTTGAATGGGACTGCATCAGAGCACTGTTGGCAAGAAGAGGCATTGCTCTAAACAAATGTCCAGGCATCCGTCCAATTGGGATCGCCGAAATATTACAACGCATAATCGCAAAGGCAATGGCCACCGCAACATGATCTGACGTTCAACAAGCATGCAGCTCAGATCAGCTCTGTGCCGGCATGAAATCAGGAATTGAAGGTGGAATTCACGCTATGACCCAATGCTTTAATGAAGGCGAAGACGACCAAGGCCTGCTTTTAATAGATGCAGCAAATGCCTTCAACGCATTAAGCCGCCCAATCGCCCTTTGGAATGCTAGAGTCTACTGGCCCCGTTGTGCAATATTTCTTTTTAATACATATAGAGGATACGCTGTCATCTGCCTATCAGGATCTAAAGACTTTATCCTTAGCAAGGAAGGCACAACACAAGGTGACCCGTTAGCCATGCTAATGTATGCAGTCGGGATTTTGCCACTTATTCAAAGCTGCAAAGATCGAGGCAAATATATCCAAAATTGGTATGCTGATGACTCAGCCTGCTTTGATAAACTTAAAAATATAAGAGATTGGCTGGAAAAACTCATGATACAAGGACCGAAATACGGCTACTTCGCAGAACCCACAAAAAGCTATGTAATAATTAAAAATGAATCTAACGAAGAAGCTAAGAGATTATTCGAAAATATGGGTGTCAAGATAGTAACCTATCACCGTTTTCTAGGCAGTGTCATCGGGAATGAAAACGAACAAAAAGAATATATCAAATAAAAAGTAACTGATTGGACCAATTGCATACGGCTACTGTCAAAAGCTAGCAAAAAACACCCGCAATTAGTTTATACAGCTTTCACAAAATCACTTCAATGTGAGTGGAGATATTTGCAAACAGTAATGGATAAACCGGCGAAGAATTTCACACTTTAAACGAGACGATAATGTCAACGTTAATACCTTCCATTCTTGACAGAGAAATCACTTCTATTGAACAGGATCTATTCAACCTGCCAGTGAAGCTGGGCGGTCTTGGCATTAACAATCCATTAAAAAACACTGAATATTATAAATCATCCGTTGAATCAAATAAATTACTAATTCACGCAATAAAAAATACAGAAAACCTGGACCTAATAGCCCATCATACTCATGCAGCAGAAACTATGAGGGTAGCCAAATTGACGAGGCATTTGAACGAGAGTGATAGATGTTTTATCCAAATTACCGAGTAAGATGCAAATATGTGTCCAAAGAGTAGTTGTTCACAATGGCTGTCAATCATCCCTACCACCGCAAACAATACCGACCTTACTGCCACCCAATTTAAAGACGCCCTTGCCTTGCGCTACGCTCACGAACCCGGCAATCTTCCTCAGGTTTGCGACGGATGCGGCGAAAATAATTTTGACCTAAATCATGCCCTAAACTGCAAAAAAGGCGGCTTGATTAAACAAGGCCATGATCAACATAGGGACGATTGCAAGAATTGGGCCGAACTAGCTTGGGGTAAAGGCACAGTTGAACCAATAATGCGTGATGCAAGTGCTACACAGCCAGCCCTCATAGGAGAATTATTACTAAATAGCGTATGGAAACCTGCAAGGAAAGCGTTCTTCAACGTTCGCATTGTAAATGCTGACGCTTCCTCTTACAGCAACCTTACATGGCAAAAAACAGCACAAAAACACAGCCGAGAAAAACATCTAAAATATGACCGATCCACGGAAGACTTAAGAGCCTCTTTTACTTTTACACCTTTAGTAATCTCATGTGATGGAGCCTTAGGGACCGAGTATATGAGTTTTTTTGAAAAAAAACAGCATCCAAACTATCATCCAAATGGGAAAAACCATACTCTACAAATATCGGTCATTCGAGCAGACGCATCAAGGTATGCGAAGACGGCGCCGGAATTCTATACTAAGCAAGATCTTACACCCCCCCCCCCCCCCCCTTCCCCGTTAATACCGTCATCGTCCATTTTTGTATATATTTTCTGTTCTGTATTTGTATTTTATTCTAAGAAAGAAATTTTATAAAAAAAAAAATTACCTATAATAATATAGGTACACCAGGCAGAACAACAGGTATACATTCCGAAGCATGATTCTTATTGCATTTTTAAGTAAATTACGAAAGTATACCTAATCTCAGTTCAGTATGACACCGGGAGAGTGGCTGAAATTCAACATTCAAGACAAAAAACAAACGCAGTGGAGTTAAATATGAAGATAACAAGTTCTATTACACTTAACTAAAATAGACCATTTTATAATGAACTCTAGTTACACATACTTTCGTTGCTTGTTGGATCACATGAAATGGGTGTCGCTCGGTAATAATAATAATAAAAAGTGAACACTCGATTTTATTATATTCACGAACTATGAAAACGGGTCACTTGTGTAGGTATTCCTATACAAGGCGACCGGCTACCGGCTACTGGCTGTCACAAATTTGTTTAGTAGGCACAAGTAAAAAGGACCTGTCCCATTATATAAATACATTATGGACTTTTTGTCAATACGATAACGGAAATCCATTCGCTGAATTCGCTTTGCTTATTAGAGGAAGAAATTTTTATATTTAATTCGCGTTATTACGTCACTCGGGATAGTTATTTTTTGGATTGCCACATGTATGCTTTTAATAGAATATCTGAACAGAATTAAATACCTTTAGGCCACGATTTCATTAGCAGTTTGAAAGGGTCTCCCGAGGGACAGGACCCTCCTTTTGTGCACCAAGATCCAGTATAAGCTGGTCCTTGTTAAAATTTAGGAGTTTAAGAGTATCCCCCTTTAGCGTTCTATGGTTAGTCTCTAAAATATTGATATCGGTTGGGATTAATCCACAAAACTTTACTTATATTTAGAACTGAAATGGAGTTGGGTACATCTGCACAGAATAACTAATAGTACTACCACATCTGTTCAATTAATTAAATCGGATAAAGTAAAGTAATGGAAAGTATGCACATTATATGATATCCCTTTTTCCCATACAATCAATGATAATTTGATAAAAAAAAATTACAAGATATCGTAACTATATTATTATCGCTTCTTGCTGCGGAAGCATTCAAAGGCTCTCAATTCACTGGTCATGGTTAAGTATCAACTCCGGCCATTGTCAACTATCGAAAGGGTTTATCAATTCGTAAATAAATTGACCCCTGGTCTTTTCCCTCCTGGGCAATGTTGACCGTCCGTTTGCTCTTTTAGTCGCGAAAATAAATAACATTTACTTTTGTTTTATAAATTCAGTGTGATTGGATATGCGAAGGGTTTGTTTTGTTCTCATATGTTCTAGAATGCTATATTTTAGAACTCACAGAGAATAGCGGTTATAGATATCGAATTTTAGGTGATTAAATTCAAAGTTGTCAATTTAAATATTAATATAAGTTACAATCGCGATATAAGCTTATGATTACACATTACACAGGGATCGAATGATACGTAAAATTTCCAGATGCCTAATAATAAAAGTAAAAAAAAGTATGGTGAAACTATATACCACAAAGGCTGTTACAATACATGTGATTCGTTTAAGGGTATAATAGGTAAATAAAAAAAGTTTTGTTTAAGTTTAAGTAAGTAAGTTTGCAAACATTGTACATGTTGATACCTCTTTTAAAGTAAAAAATACCTGCGTTAAGAGCTACCGCGTATTTTTGGTACGTACATTTTTGGTAATTGAATAACAAACAAGTTTTTAAATAAATAGAATTGAAACAAAAATAATGAAAATCTCAATGAGTAGCAAAAATAGTAGTTAGTCTGAACGTTAAATAATTTTAAATATGAAATAAAATAAACATTTGACAGATTAACAAATATAGCTCAGAAGCAGTCTTACTTTCTTAACATAAACGATAAGTTATCGTATTCCAAATTCCGACAAGGAAACAGTAAAAGAGAAGTAGATTTTTTTTAAACCATTTTTTTACAGCAGACCAACCCTCCTTACATAGCCATTTCCATTTCCGCTTAAAAAAACGTTTTTTTTTTCGAATCAGAATAACTTTAAACGGATCACTAAAATTTTAGTATCACTTTGTAGAATGTTCACAGATTTTTAGTGTCAATCGACCGTTAATCAGCTCCCCAAACACCCTGGCTGTAATCAAGAGGCTTGCATACAACCTGATATGATTAGCGAGCCCGCAAAGGCCAGACGAGGCTTGTACATACGTCTGAGGTTTCCAGGATTACGTTCCGCTTATCCTATTTTATATGATTTGCGAGTTTTGATTGTCTTTACAAAATATATGTCAATTACACGTATTGTTTATATAGCCGTTGCATAATGAAAGGCATTATATAACGAGAGAAAATTTATGAAACGAGCTGATAGGCGAGTGTTATAATAACAATAAACATCATGTATGTTCATGTGATTTGGGCGTCATTTATACACTAATCTCATAGATATTAACTTGACTTAGGTACATAGGGGATTTCTAACCTGTTGGCCATAATAAGGGCTGGAATCAGATCGATATTTTATTTCAAATTCTAATTTATATTTTCAGGTCCTAAAATGAGAAGAAAATAAACTTCGAATACGATCTCCATAATCGGAGCTTATCAAACTTGTTTCCAAGTTTGCTTATTATAATTCACTAGCGCCACTCATGAAATTAAATAACATCGACAAGCTCACCTCTTAACTCGTCTCGTTTTAAAAAAAGTTTACTCGTACGGCAAAGACTAATACAGAAGGAAAAGTAGATGTGCTTCAGTACCAGTGTCTTGGAACCAATACAGGGTATGAGAAAAATAGTTGTGATCCGTTTAAAAGCATAATTGGTAAGTGTGAGTGTAAAAAGTAGGAGAAAAAATTTTTTTCGCTCCAAAAATGGTGTCCCATACAAACCAAAACATCATCCCAGCCGGCCGACCTTCCATACAAAACCATTTTTTTTCTTCTTTTTCGTTATTAGAATACGATACCAGTTATAGCCTTAAACGAATCACCAGCATTTATTACACCTTGTATATGTAAATAATTTTAAACAAAAAAGAACCGACTTCACTAAGCATCCACCTTCCCAACACCAAATGCTCGATCTGCTGTAAAAAATACTCAAATCACCATAGGTGTGCCTATAATAGTTGAAGAGTTCCCTCGATTTCTCCAGGATCCCATCATCAGATCCTGACCTGGTTACAATGGGACCAACTGTGAAGTATACGCTTTCAAACATAAAAAGAATTTTCCAAATCGGTCCAGCCGTCTTCGAATAATCGGTGAACATACATAAAAAAAAAAAAAAAAAATAGCAATAACAAAGATCCCGACGAATTGATAACCTCCTCCTTCGAAATCTTGAAGTCGGTTGAAAAACTGAAAGTTGGAAGTTCAGATAAGGTAAGCATATCAAATGTTTTGTGCACTTGTCGAATTAATTGCTGCAAGATGCATTGCTTTTCTTTAGGACAACATTACAGGTGTGAAAATACTTCTCTGAAGCAACTTACCTACACCGCGTTGATTTTGTTTGTTTGTTGATTCCACAAAAAATAACCAAGGATTTCAAACATTTTATATTCATTATTGCGTGTTTCGACTACAGTACAAACTTGCATTAATGTAGCTAATTTTAACGGGCTAGTTGGTAGTGACCCTGCCTATGAAGCAAGAGGTCCCGGGTTCGAAATAGTTCGAATCCTGATGGTCTGGGCATTTCTTTGTGTGTTTATCACGGATATTTATCCCTGAGTTATGGATGTTTTCTATGTATTTAATTATGTAAAATTAGCCTTGTACCCACAACACAAGCCTTATTAAGCTTACTATTGGGACTAGGTTGATTTGTGTAAGATTGTCGGATAATATTTATTTAATATTTCTTACAATTTTCAGTTTTTATATTAATTATTATTATTTTCCACTTCATGACCCAGGTGCCTACTGAATAACAAACATTAATAAAAATCGATTTAAGAATTATAAAAAATGACATGTGTACTCTTAAGTACAAATAGCATACTTCAGTATTCAATTTGCTCTTGTTCTGCTGACAAATTTGCTAGACTATATTTTGTCAATTTCCATAATATTTCTAGTCTCGATAAGCATAATCTGTGGCAGCTAATACATATTGCTGAAAAAGGCGAAGTTTCTCCACCGCAGCGGACTTGGATTTTTTGCAGCAAACATTTTGCGTGCAATACTTGCGAATAGCAGTGTAATAAAGTTGTTTTAAAAACGTGGATATCGTATCGACTTTCGATACATGAGCATGTCTATGTTCATAAATAATGCACTTTCGTTTACCTGATCCAGTTCGTATTTTTGTATTTTAGTTTATTGCAATAATATATCTTTGCAATAAAAAAAGTAGTAAAGGTAAAATAACTAAATAATCAAAAAACCGATGGAAAATTGAGTTTGGATTGCGTTGAGTTGTGCTTACTTTTAAGGCTCCTATGCCAACGACATAATTATGTTTGGAGTAATGACTTCTTTATTTTACACAAAAATATCAAAATAAAACACATGAATCTATAGTGCTCGAGCCATGCTAATTTGGTTTTGTATGTGATTTGTTTTTGTGTTTGTATACACAACCCACCCAAACCATTTCGATACATTTGGTTTTGGCAAGTGACTGAAGTGACCTTCTACAACATATGACAATCATGTAATTAAATAAGTTACATCTGCAATTTTTTTAGGTATAACAGGTTTCTGTAACTGGAAGAGTCACATTGATGACTTATGTAAACGGCTCGATCGTTTTGTGTACGCATTAGGTCGTGTACGAAACGTATTGTCGGAAGATGCTTCTGCTGCTGTTTCTGCGTACCACGGTTATGTAGCATCTGAATTACGATATGGAATCATAATTTGGGGAAACTCAGTAGAGGCGAAAATTAAATTTAAATTACACAGGAAATGTATACGAAATGTATGTATGTGGTGCGATGTTTTTTGAAGATCGTGAACCCCTATTCATATCCAAACGCATATTGACCCAAACATATATTTTTTTTTAATTATTATCTAATCAAAATTAATTGTAAATAGTTTTAGCGTAAGTCTAGGTTAAGGCACTGGTCCCACCAAGAGCGAGTAAAGTTAAGCGAGTAGCATTACTAGTGTGGGAAATCTACCGGGTCGTTGTATGGAGACCTCGCATTAATTCCTCAGTCGATAATTCTTTTGCTGGGATGTAGTATAGGTCATAACAAACACAAAAAACTATTTTTCCACAAAAAAACTTATCCCTTACAGCACCGGCTGATACGATCGTGCGTTCAACTTTTAAAAAATCTTTTTTGAAAAATAATCAAGTTTAAGTAATTAATGGAATCAGGCGTTACTTTGCGGAAGTCCATAATATCAACTACTAATACACAACAATACACAACAACAATTATTGTAGTTCTACAATAATTATTGTAGTTGATAATCAAGTTTGCCGCTTCAGTACGGCATCGATCGATCGTGCGTTCGATTATTATTCATTTCAAACCCGCGTGCGTTTAAAAACTGACTGAAGACTGGCCCCCTACTTTAGTTAGGGGGCCAGTCGTCGGCGCGGTGAGCGTCAAGCAGGTACGTGTACGAGACGGACGACCAGGTCAGAAGTAGGTATTCACGAAATTTTTTAATTTGTAATTTTTAAATGTGTTAAATACGATTTTTAATAAATTAAACGTTCTTCTGTCGTATAATTTAGATAATTAAAAGTTTAACCAGAAATTTTAGTCATTTTTTTGTGCCTAAAGTTATAACGCACGTTCGTGCGGGTCAGGTCGCAAGTCGACAAATTTAAATTGTGTTGACTATGATAAATTGAAAAGATGATCAATCAAAAGCGTTTTTTTTAATCATTTCATGTAAAACATGTTGGAAATTTAAAATTTTATTAATAAATGTTTATTAACTCCTTTGAACTCTGTAATTTACCCTTATATTTCAAAAAAAATAATAACAACTTTACTAGGGGTCGCAACGAAATTAAACGATCGTGCGGGTGGGTTTTCACAAAATTTTTGGGGGGGAGAATTTTTTTTGTATTTTTTTGTCGTTTTATGGGCCTTAAATGCACCGAAAAATGCAACTTCAAACCAAAAATCCAAAACAAAATTTCTCGTGCTGTAAGGGTTATGTCAGTTTTGGTATTTTTACCAAAATGTACAAAAACCTTAATAGTTTGTACTGAAATTTTCCTCAGGGTATGTTTTTTTCACTAAACAAATTATTTTGATTCCAGACAGATACTGTCAAAAGTTCAAAAAGATATTCCAAATAAAACTGTCACTTTTATTCAAAAATAATTGGTTACACTCGTCATTTTGTTTGGAAAATTTCTCAGTCAAGTTTGTAACAGTGGGTGTTATGATAATCTTATTTTAGCATAATATTCACGAATTTCCAAAAAAAAAACCTTAAAGAAAAATTGTTATTGCAGTATATTTAATATACTTCATGGAAAATTGCTCAGCCCAGTTTTGTTTTTTTATTCATGTTAAGTAGTCAATTAAACAGCCAAAACTAACATTTCCAAAAAATAATCCACATACAATACGTCTAATCTTGAAATTTTAAATTTGTCTAGCCTTTTAAAGCGAGTGAACATGCAGTAATATGTCGTCGTGCGTCAGCTATTGAGTCCAGTTTAGCATGCGCAACTACGACTCAGCTATGCTTGCGTCATAGTGAAAAAAGTGGAGTAAGTTACTTCAATTATAGAATATAGAAATTTTCTGTTTTGATATTTGTATTTAACTCGTATCATTATAATTTTAATAAATATTGTGATGGTGTATTATTAAGTAACCATTTTAGTATTTAATTGAAGCACCAGAGTATCATTACCTTACTAAACAGAACACCATCACCACTGCTCGCCGACAGATCACGCTTGTAGTGTCATAATCATAATGCACACAATACGCATCACCGCGCAGCCGCACGCACCGATACAACTACGCTTCGACACTAGTCAAGCCGCCTACCAACAGATGGCGCAGTGATTAAGTTGGATGCCACTAACGTTTGTTGAACGCAGAAACATGACCCTCGGCGCCTTGCCGAGGAATATTTGAGAATCGCGATAGGGTCTAAAGGCACGCATGCTATATGCCTCAACCAAGTTTCAGAATTTTAGTGTTGTGACACTAACCCACTAGGCCAGTAATATATCCTTACGATAAATTACTGGCCTGGTACTCATCTACCTAGCTGGGTAATACTCGACAAGTAAGCACTAGAGAGACGACAGAGTACATGTAAATCTCTAAAACAATAAATTTTATCAGCTACACGCGACTCTTTGTCTTCGCCCCCCACCACCCCGCTCTACAACTATAGATTTCTTCATAATGGATATATCAAGGTATATGCGAAACAGCGCATTTGCCAGATAACTTATGTAGACTCTTGATTTCCCCGAATTTAAACATATTTATTTAACATAAGTTGTATTTATAAACGACTCTTAAATAAGATGTACCTACTTTAATGTCATGAACATTTAGTAAATGTAATTATATAATATTAAGGTATTGTCTGTTCTATTGTCTATTTCACCTGTGACAACTGTATGTTTTTCTCTGTGTGTAATATTTAATTGTTTTTTTTTGTTATAAGTAAACTGAAATAGATGTCATGTGCTTCAGAAAAAATGACCTAGTCCTCCGGTATCCGAGGCCAGCAGGCAGCACTATCTCTCTTGTTTATTTTGTTGTTTTAAACGATTTCTATCATATGACATATATTTCAGTTTACTTATAACAAAGAAACAATTAAATATTACACACAGAGAAAAAAAATTACAGTTATCACAGATGAAATAGACAAAAAAAAAATTACAGTTATCACAGATGAAATAGACAATAGACATACATTAATATTGTATAATCCACCACCATTTTTTTTCCCGTGAAAAAAAATATTTCCTTAGTTTTTCTTAAATATGAAAAACTGGAAAAAAATGGTTTCGTATAGAGGGTTGGTCGGTTGAAACGACATGCCCCATCAAAAAAATATATTTTCGCACTAAAAAAAATTTTCTCCTACTTTTTCTTAGTCGCAATACGATATCAATAGTGCCCTTAAATGGACCACCAGTATTGTTATTACAACCTGTATGATTTTTTAAATTCATTTTCTTTGCATCCACCTATGTTGATATAACTTAAACATAACAGACATTAATAGTAGTTTATGTGACTGTTTCATAATAAGATCATACGAGTGTTTTAAGGCCTAATTACGTACGGTTGCATACACTGCTTTGTCTACACACATATTATAAATCCTAAATGATGTGTTCGGAAACCAGTAGAATGACCGCCATTGCACCGCCATGACCAACTCTATTGTGTCGGCGGTCGCGCGGGCGCGTGCCGGTGCTCGGGGAGAGGGCGGATCTTGGTAACGTTACCGTGGGTAATGAATTTTAATACGTTTTTACCACACCGTCAGAGATGTTACGTTACTGGTTGAAATAATGGTAATACGGTTTCCGTTTTAAAAAAATCTAACTGGCAAAATAAATTAAAAAAAAACGTTTTTTTTTTTAAATTTACTTTGCCAGTTCGTTTCCTTCATCGTGCCATATGATAAAATTAACGTAAATAAAAAAACTGGCCAAATGCGAGTCGGACTCGCACACGAATGGTTGCGTACCATTATCTATAAAAACGGCAAAAAAAGGATGTTGTGGGAGCCCCCTTAAATATTTATTTTATTCTGTTTTTTTAGTATTTGTTGTTATAGCGGCAACAGAAATACATCATCTGTGAAAATTTCAACTGTCTAACTATCACAGTTCATGTGATACAGCCTGGTGACAGGCGGACAGATGGACAGCGGAGTCTTAGTAATAGGAAAAAAATAGCTTTTACCCTTTGGGTACGGAACCCTAAAAAAATACGGTGTATAATATTTCTGCAAATATTTAAGAAAAAAATGTTTAGTGACTTGTTTCCTTTGATAAAAACATCAATGCAGCTCAATAAAAATAGGCTACCAGCGTGACACTAAGAAAAAGTCAGCAAGATCTCTAGTGATTAGGACTACTACAACTATGGTCTACAAGTTCATTGCGTATTTCAGTTTAATTTGAGTTTTTTCTACCATTTATAAAAAAGTGTATGCCTTATTGTTGCGTACTTAAACTAATAATGTAGTTAGGCTGGATTCACACTGATAAGTTTTGCTTATATAAGAAGGGACGAAACTATTGTCTATAATGAAATAGTGATATTCGTCTCTCATTCTGATCTATAGCTGCATTCCTACTTACGTAAGCAAAACTTACAAAATGTAAATCTGACCTTACACTAGTTTTGGACCATAGTTAGGAGCTTATACGGTACCTATTAAATTAGTTTTTTTTAACTTAAAGAAAAACACAATTAAAAAAATTACAAGATAATTTTATTTGTTCCATATGACACATCTACACAACACGCATGCATGTTAAAAAAATTGCTCCAGCAGCATAGCTCACAAAGCTAGACTATTGATATTTAATTCACTACCATTAGTGAAATCCCGTTGGAACTATTTGATTGAGGTGTGGTGTTTCGCAGCAAAACAATTCTTTAAAAAATGTAGTTGTCGCAAACTAAATAAAAGTACAACCCTATACGCAGTTGGTAAACTAATCGCGATTTATGTCGCTGTTTGGAGGCAACAGGATTTCAAGGAAAAGTCAAAGTTTGTCCTTAATCCAATTTTTCTATTCGTTACAGCAATGTTCAGGGATTGTTGAAATTGTGTGATGTATCAGGGTGCGAGTCCGACTCGCACTTGGCCGGTTTTTTTTATAATTACAACATTTCATCACCAATTCCCCTAGCGTTTGTCTCGGCTTTTACCACGGCTCAATTGAGCATAGACTGCTAAAATCATAACCCTTCCTTTTATCTTCGCCGTAGTCAAAAGTGAAATGTATTACAACTGGAGTACTTTTTTATTTACTCTGTGACTAGGCGTTTAGCACCACTGCGAATTATATCAAATCAAGATAAAATTGCTAACAGTATGGGTGTATTCATGTAGTGTTAATATATATTTTAGTAACGTGCAAAACCATAAATGTAAACTGTTTGTTTGAGTTTATTAAAGAGGATCATTAAAAAAGTGTATAGGAAGTCACACGCTTTGAGCGAAAGTAGTTAGAGCAATATTGTTTAGTCAAAGTGCTTACACACGCTGCGCATGGCCCCTCGCGAGGCATCCCCGCTCCCGCGTCCCGCGTCCCGCACGTGCGCATTCCACTAACGAGTGAAATAATAGAAATCTTTATTTGTCACATGATTTAACTTTTTAATACGCAGGATATTTTTTTGATTTTTTTACAGTCGAAAGAAAAGTCTTAAAGGAAATATAATTTAAAAAAAAAATTGACGGAGCAATATTCTACTGCGAGTAATAAGCTAATTTTTATACTGAAAAAGTTTGGTAATGAAATTTTTGGAAATTGTTTGTCTTAAGTAGAAAACGTACATTTAATGTCACTTCAGTAAAGAAAAGTGACGGAGCAAATTTCCGATGTGAGTTACACAAAAATAATATATTTTATAAAAAAAATATAGTCTGTTATGGATTTTTTTTTGAAATTTTGAATATTGATTACATACTTCAAGTCAATATTTCTGGTGAAATAAAATTAGACTGAGCATTTTTCTAAACGTAAATATAGACGATATAAGAGTTTAGGTAAAAAAAACCCAACAAGGACAATTGTTTTTTTTTGGAAAAATAATTATATACTATCTACTCCTGACACTTTATCATACTGTAAAGCTTTTTTGGACTGAGGAGTTAATGCGAGGTCAAACCCTCTATTGCCTGGCCTATACATTGCGGTTTGTCGAGGTATAGAGTGATCGATCGACCTTTCAAGGCCCGCGATGTAATGCTACTCGCTTAACTTTACTCGCTTACTAGCCGCCGGTGGGACCAGTGCCTAAATCTTGTATGTAGTTAATTAAATGTATTAGAAATAAGACTACAATTTTTTGTACGCCAGTCTTATAGTAAAACAAGAAACGAACTAAGAAAAATATTTAACACCTTCATGTACGCTTGTTGAATGCAAATAAACGATTCATTCATGCATTCTACCAACTGATTTCAAAGAAGCTAGCCTGAAAATTCAATCAACACTATCCCGTTAAAACGATAATGTATTCAGTTTTTAATATACATCAATTATTGTCATTTCACCGGGCACCATTTCCAAATGAGCGGGCGCGCTCAATAACAGCGTCGGTGTGTTCGAAATTCAAAAAAGCAACATGGCCGCCCGTCACTAATTTGACAGGCGACGTCACATTTGTTCTGCTGTCAGGAGCGGTGTGGCCAGCGTTCAAATTGCAAAATTAATTGAACGTTTAACCTTACACGATGGCTTTTTGTTTTCGAATTTTATGAAGAGCGGTGTTGCAGGGCAGTTCTGTAAGCTTTTATGTTTTTGTACCTTGGTGACTGGTTTTTCAACGTAAGTACGTACATAAAAGTTAAAATGTACAATCGACCCAGCAAAATTTTGACGTATGCATAAATTTAAAGTATTACGAGGTAATATTATAGTGTTTTGTTTTCCAAGTGTGATGGAAAACAACATTAGTAACGCTGACGATACTTAATATACAAATAAGTAGTAAACTGAGTTTCTAATATCGTAGCGTATTTGCATTACGCATAAATAGCGTTTGATGCCCTTTTGTTAAAAAAAAGCTTTATTCCGGTTTTTTATACTTCTTATTTAGGTAGGTATACATAATGTTTATTTTACAATTGAAAAGAAACTCTTAATAAAACTCTTATTTCAGATTAAACATACAAAAAATACATAAGTACAAATTATTAAAAAAAATCACTTAGTTATAACTTATAACTAAGGAAAGATCTATGAATACCCGCCACTCGTTCCGAGATTACTTGTTTTCTACACTTTTAGCTTTAATAATTTATTATAGCTTGCGGCAAGATATGTATCGTAGACGCGTGAAATAATTACATGCTTTCCGCCCTTGAGTCAAAATGTACCATTGCGTATTGACAGCAAAACGACACTAAACACGTTGCAAAATCAGTCAAATAGCACCAATTTTACCTTTCGACGCGAATGGAAGAGAATGGCGCTTATTTTCGTCAGCCAATTAGTGACGTATGTGTCGTAACGAGGCGTCAAACTTTTTGTGAAAACCCTTTGTTTGACGACCGGCCTGATAGAGCATGTAGGTAAAGTTTTGTCCGAAGTATTAAATGTGCATTTTTCTCTAATATTTATGTTGAAATTGTTTTTCGGTGACTCGATTGACGTTTTGATCGTTTGTTTGGAGATAAAACTATTGGCAAAACTATTAAATGTGCGGAAGCTATTTTTTACCCGACTGACGAAGAAATAACCAGTATTTGCTTCCGTACTGCTGTATTATTTGTAAGATGTGTTGTTTGAATAAATGTTTTCTATTCTATTTCGACTATTGCGACTAAGAAAAATGTAGAAGAATATTTTTTTGCAAAAAAAAAAATCCCAGCCGGTCGACCCTCCATACAAAACCAAATGTTTTTTTCGCGTGAAAAAATTTTTAGTTAGTTAGTTTTTCATAATTTG
Source organism: Pammene aurita (assembly GCA_947086415.1). Lineage (NCBI taxonomy): Eukaryota > Metazoa > Arthropoda > Insecta > Lepidoptera > Tortricidae > Pammene > Pammene aurita. Next base: position 13,605,976 of record OX352292.1, on the reverse strand, counting down.
AAAACGATACCAATTATGCCCTTAAACGGGTCACCAGCATTTTAGTTTCATCTTGTATAATGGACATCTGTCATTTTTAAAATGTAAGGAAGTAGGTAGTTCCAACTTTTATATATGTTAACATTACTTTGATCATGTAGTATAGAACTTGGTAAATAATATTTTATATTATCATTAACATATTTGCACCCTTCTTCAGAGTTCAGTTCTGATCTAGCCGATAATTATCGTATCAGGGAACATTAACTCATCCCCTAACCGAAGATTCTATTACCGATACAGGGATTATCCGTATTAGTTTTAACGAATCTGTCAATCAGGGAACAAAAGAAATAAATTGATTTCCTTTATTACTCGGATCGGAATATATTATTTTTTATTAAATTCTAGCGATTGCAAAAAATAATTTCATATATAACAAACAATTTGCTATCTACTACATAACATTGTTGTGCCCTTACCCTTAATAAGTATCACTTGCTTGCAATAAACGTTTTTAGTTTGAAAAAAAAAAAACTCTGCAAATTGCGGAGCCTCTTTATTAAATTGAATTTATATAATCAACGGAAAGCGTAAATCTAAAAAAGTAAAGGTAAGCGTCGAACAAAAATCGGTCAGCATTTTTCGAATTCCGCATTTCAAAGGTGCCCCTGCTTTTAAACGAACATCATACTAAAAATTGACTTTCAATAGAGTATGCGACAATTATTCATTCACTGCAGTAAAAACGAGAAGGCACTCCACATCATTGCGTATCGACAATAGCCAATTTGACACTCGACAAAAAACTAAAAGTCTACAATTAGGGTTCTCACCGCGCATTGTCCGCCACGCGTACGGAAGCAGGCATTTAAATTTCCATTAGCCTTCAATTCTTGCAGTAATTGGTGACAGCCCTATTATGAAGAGATAGATTTTCGAATGATTTTAAACTAATTTGAGTTATTAAAGCTAATTAGAAGTGAACTACGTGATGACGTTGGATTTGATAGGCATATATTAATGTGGCTATTTAGATTAATTCGTTCGACATGAAATATGATTCTAATACAGTACATTAAGGGCCTGTTTCACAATCTCCAGATAATTTTATCTGCCAGTTAAAATTATTGCCATCCTTTTCTCCAGTCATATAAAAGAAAAGGACAGCAAACATTTATCTGACAAATATGCTTTAACTGGAGATTGTGAAACAGGCCATAAGTGTATGAAAGAGCAAGAACCGGTTCCAATAGCACTCTTAGTGATTGAAGATCTTTATCTTTAAGCACTAGGAGTGCTATTGAAACCGGTCAGGACCGAGCCTGGGTCTCCATCTAGGTTCTCTTTCATTTGCTGACTATTGATTAACATAATATGTAAATTTTTATGGTATCCTTTCCTCGAGAGAGCGCAATGCAAATAGACAATTTTTAAAATATAATATATGTCAGTTTAGGATATTTTTCTGAGCGCTATTTCATTTGAATACAAACGGTAATATATATTTAGCAAAGAGTATTTTCTTTAATTAAGAATATTTCAATTAACCCCAGACAAAATAAGACGCAATAATACATCTAATTCACGGAAAACTTTAACCTCGCTACAATATCGAAAGGGCCAGGGTTAGATAGCGCCTAAAATTAAACCCATCGCTTCAAAAGTTAAGACCTCGAGTGTCGATAAATACACAAAGGGGTAACTTAGCGTCGCACCCCTTTCTAATATTAGACGGGGTGTAATTCTTGTTAAAAGTAACACTCCAAATGTTAATAAAAACAAAGTGCTCTGGCGTGCTCTTTAAATGCTACCTTTCAAACCACATTTTACTTTATATTAGAAATTTATTAATTGAACTCTGGCGCAATAATGTGTATTAAATACAAATTTTACATTTTAGGTAGGTATACGCATTTAAAATTGCATTTTTAGAACTTGATAACGTCAGGTGGGGCAATGAGCCCGAGCAAAAGGAATTCTTGTATCAAAAATATAATAGTCTTGTATAGTCTACGGTATAATATGGTGTTTAACTGGTAAGGATGTACTAACTTACATTGGCATATAGCTCGTTTTGCTCTGACAAACTATACTTAAGATATGTTTGATTTATTTGGTATATAAACGGTGTTGCACCCGGAAAGTAGTCGAGAGAGAAAAAAAAATCAGACGGGACTTTTCGGCAAAACAGGCAAATGATGCATGACTTGACAATGACTTGTTTCAAATCGGGTTTTTAGAGTTGTACTTTGTCACCGTCTTTTGACATCAGGACTTTCTCGAAGACTATCAAATTTCGTAAGCAGAACCAACACAATTCACTTAGCATTACAAATTCTAAATCTTAGCTATACTACATTCGCAGCCGATGGGACGGTCTACCGGATTTGAATGCTGAATCAGCTCAAATTAACATAAGCTGCTGTCTTCAAGTTTTCACTGAATTATTTGTCAGACATCGATCGCAGGGTGATACTAGAATTTTGGATTTTTGCACTTCTTAGATTTTGTGGATCATAATGTTTTTGCACAAACTCGAGTTATGGCATGCTTTCGGCATCACCCTCGTGCTTAGTTTTCTTTAAGACCGTCGTCTTCACATTTTCACGTCGCTATTATGGTCTAAACTAACTTACTATTACTTACTAGCTATGTTGAAAAAATATATATTTTCAAAAAAGGTACAGAGGGGTACAGTTTTTACTGACCTCCACACTAGGCAAAGCCTGTCCCGTGGAGAAGAAATAACTTAATAATCTAGGCAGAAGTAGTGATTACATACCTTTCCATATTTGGGTTACAATGTAAGATTAATTATAGAAATTAAAAACTAGCTAATAAAATTATTAGCTATGTGACATTATTGTGTGTGTATTATGTGACATTATTAGCTTATGTATGTTATGTGACATTAGCACAACTAAGCATTGCTAGAGGCAGCCATAATCAAGATATTACCAAAAGCCGTCGGCGCCTGCGGCAGCACTAACTTTGAATCCACAACTATTCTTCAACCTCATGATTGCCTACTTTGCAATACAAACGGTATGACGTATATTATTATGTAGATTAGACATGGGAGTTGTATATCTAAAATCAGTTTTAAATTCAATTTTATGAAGTGATTTAGGGAACTATTGAAGCGGGGCGTTGGAGACAAAAATATGAATGGAAAATACCTATCTATAATTTTATTGTTTGTTGCAAATTAATGTTTTTTTGGAATAAATAATGTTTATTTTTTGGAATAAATTGTTAATATTTATTGTAATTTTTTTTTTGTTTTCTTATCATTAAATAAGAATAAGAATAACTTTATTGTACATAATTTTATTGTTTGTTGCAAATTAATGTTTTTTTGGAATAAATAATGTTTATTTTTTGGAATAAATTGTTAATATTTATTGTAATTTTTTTTTTTGTTTTCTTATCATTAAATAAGAATAAGAATAACTTTATTGTACATATAGACATCATGTTACATAATAGGTACACAACAGGAATTTTGTAGAGACAAGTCGGTGTGGAGTGGTCAAACTTTCGACCCCTAAACTAGGTAAAAACCTGTGCCTTAGGGGCTTGAGTTCTTCCAGGTTCAATGTCATAACAATTTGAGTTTGGTCGTGTAACAGTAGTAGTTTGACCTTTGTGGATGTTTAGTGACTTTTTGGATGGGAATTTTAGCAGACTTCAGTACAAACTAGAACAGGTTTATGGAGGTACACATTAATACTTTTATAAAAAAATCATGAAACAGCACTTGAGTCGTGCTGTGTGTTTGTGTGTTTGTGTGCGTGCGTGCGTGTGCGTGTGTGTGTGTGTGTGTGTGTGTGTCTTGTTTTTGTGTTAGATGGTTTTTGTAGCTAGATGTTGACTCTTGTGATCGTCTTTAGTGTTCTGCGTGCGAGATCAACCTTCCCGTAGGTCTCTTTGGAGGCTTCGGACCTTCTACTCAACGGTTCGCATCTTAGTTAAGTCGTATTTGCGCTCCAACTTCCCTGGAAGCGCGCCTCTCGAGTGACGCCTGGGCCTTCAGCCTTACGCGGAGCTCGGCCTTCAGCCTGCGCATGTCTTGACGCTTCGCCGTGGTTTCAATTAAACTAGTTGCTATGCTAAATAGTTATAAATATGAATATACTTTAATTTTCATTTTTTAGCCTTTGCCTGATGATACTCAAGATAGAATAAGCAAGACATTTTCAGTCTCAATGTATGTTAAGTTTTGCAGCCATTTTTGCAGTTTAATTTTAACTTCTCGTTTTGTTGACTTGTAAATTGGGATTAAGGTATTAATTTTATTATAAAGACGTGCGCTTTGAGCTTCAGTCTGACGGCGAGCAAACGCTGTACGGTAAGATACAGTTTTGCACACAGGGTCCCTGACGTTGTGCAATGATATTACTGAATGGCACTATGGAATGTTGACGCAAAATTGTGCGTAGCAGATAAGTTTGCCTGACGGTGAGGACTTTGTAGTCTGAGTAGAGTTTTGTTGTAGGGTAATCGCGTTTTTTAAAGAGAATCACTTTGATTATTGCCCTTTGCGCTCTCTCAGCCTTTAAAAGTGTGGTTTTATGGGTACCTCCCCACACTGGGATACAATATGAAATAATGGCTTGGCACAGGCTCTGATAAACTAGAGAAAGAGTTTCAATAGATGCCGAGTGCCGAAGCTCCTTGAATATGTATATTAGCTTGCGAAGTCAGGTACAGAGAGCATCAATATGCGACGACCAGTTCAGACATTGAATTATATACCTACCTATAAATTTATTGTTTGTTTCAATTTAATTATTTATTTCAAGTTTAAGTAGATTGAAAAAAAAACTACTGCGCATCACTATATATTGACGAGTAATAACTAACCCAGCCTCAAAATTTGTAGAGCCAGTGCGGCTAAGTCGGATAATATAAAAAACAGTCTATTTTAATAAGCGGAGAGCCGAAGGCTCGACGGCGAAGCGTCAAGACATGCGCAGGCTGAAGGCCGAGCTCCGCGTAAGGCTGAAGGCCCAGGCGTCACTCGAGAGGCGCGCTTCCAGGGAAGTTGGAGCGCAAATACGACTTAACTAAGATGCGAACCGTTGAGTAGAAGGTCCGAAGCCTCCAAAGAGACCTACGGGAAGGTTGATCTCGCACGCAGAACACTAAAGACGATCACAAGAGTCAACATCTAGCTACAAAAACCATCTAACACAAAAACAAGACACACACACACACACACACACACACACACACACACACGCACGCACGCACACAAACACACAAACACACAGCACGACTCAAGTGCTGTTTCATGATTTTTTTATAAAAGTATTAATGTGTACCTCCATAAACCTGTTCTAGTTTGTACTGAAGTCTGCTAAAATTCCCATCCAAAAAGTCACTAAACATCCACAAAGGTCAAAATAGTCCCTTTATTTCAATTGCTACCCCGTTGTTGGGGCCAGTCCCTCGGGCGGGGTCAGGGCGACCAGTTATCACGCGTGAATAAACTTGTTGGAGGGACTGATTAGCTCGCTAAGCTGATTTGGGGAATAGTTACTCGGTAAATTGCGAGCGAATAAAGCAGGAAATAAATAATGTTCCGTACATTTTAGCAAGGTAATACAAACGACAGATGTATGAGTGTAAAAAAAATAATAGCGTAATGAGGTACAAGTACATTGAACGGATCACTATTATCGGTTAATTTATATTGTAGCTGCCCCAGCTACAATATAAATTAACCGATAATGTATATACAAGGTGTAACAAAAATGTTGGTGATTAATAAAAAAAATTGATTGTTGAATAATTGGTATCGTATTCTAATTATGAAAAAATAAGAAAAAAAAATTCATGCGAAAAAAAGAATTGGTTTTGGTATGGAGGGTCGGCCGGCTGAGATGACGAGTCTCGAGATCGAATGATTATGTCTAGTGTCACTAGATAGAATTTTCAAAAATGGTTAATATGGATTTGATCAATGGATGTACAGTGATTTACCTTTCTTTTACAAACATTTCTTTACATTTCTTTTTTAAAGTGCCAATGTTGGAGGGACTAGTTGGCCCAAGTAAAGGTACTCATAGACATATGCAATTGATTCTCCGTTTATCTCAATCCTACTTGCGGTGTCATTGGTTATGAGTTTAGTCTTCGACATGTTCATTTTTAGTCCAACATCGAGGCTTGCACTGATAAGGTCTTGCAGCGCGGAAGAAGTTGTGGAGAACAGAACAATGTCATCGGAAAATCTAAGATTGGTTAATCTTCTATTCTCGACGACAAGGCCTCTGTGTCCCCAATTTGGCACAAGTTTCCAGAACATATGCTCTGACGTGCTTGTAAAGAGCTTCGGTGAAAACGGATTTCCTTGTTTGACTTCTTCTTGAATATCGAAGGATACACCTGAGGACTGTAGTTTTATTGCGGTTAGTACAATAGTACATTCCGGTATATGGCGGTTATGAGCTGGATGTAACTAGGGTCTATATCTTGATTGCGAAAGGATGTGAAAATTGAGTCGTGGTGAAAGCTGTCGAACGCTTTTGAGTAGTCGACTAATGCGATATGGACTGGAGTATTATACTCTTGGCACTTTTCAATTATTTGGTAAAGTGCTTGTGTGGTCGGTTGATGAGATCGCGTATAAAAAATGTAAATGACCTCAAACTCTAACATTTCAAGGACGAAATATCGTCCTGAAATCCTATCCTCCTATCGTCCACCCAAAGGCAATAGCTCTTAAAGTCCGAGAGATAGAAGTGTTTTATGTAAAAACCGTGAAAATTAAAATCTGTATGTTGCAAAGTTCGTATTTTAAGCAGTCTGAATTTTAGGGTCGGCAACGCAGGCGTGAAATAATACAATATGCCTCTGGTTGCAGGCGTTCCCAGGCAAGGTATCTGCTTACCATCAGGCGAGTCGTATTCTTGTTTGTCACTATCGTCGATTTTATAACATCTGGACATATTAAAACATCCTTACTAAGTCTTGCAACTCCGGATTTTTTTGTATGTTCAATACCGAAATGCCAGAGTTGCAAGCCCTAATCCTTATAAGTCGTCACCAACACCGCTACCTCTTACAACCTCCACCTCATCTCAAGACGGTCATTTGGCCGTAATAATCGCCGTGTGGACTTGAAAGAAGCTCGCCCCCATTATCTCTCGTAATTGGACGGCTCAAAAAGATGTTCACATCTGAACCGCTTTATTCTTTGGCTCGGCTGACTGGGAACAGACGCACGCTCAATTATGTCGTGTTCTTTGCGGTATTGTTAAAGACACAAGAATACCTATTTCGGTCCTTTAGTTTGAGATTTAAAGGAAATATTAATACCTACAACTTATGAGGAGAACGTACAGTACGCAGCCGACATTACTTACCAGACGAGGTGGTAAAAGTATTAATAAATATTAAATAATAAGACATTTTCACACACTATTTATTCCTCTCAAATCATCGACGTATAATATAAAGACGGGTATCAAACAAAACTTATGTGTAAGCACAACCCATTTTCACGTTTACAAAACTGACTTTTGTGTTAACCTTAATTCTGCAAAGGTTTTAATGCCATGCATTTCACCAATAAGAAAAGTTGCCGTGTTGTGAGTGGTCAAAATCAATTTGACAATGAGGTTTAGTTTGACAGTAGATATACTTACTTTACTCTTTGCAGTAGATATTCAAATTAAAATAGCTGAAATGACAAGTTACCGTATAATAAATATGCTCAAGTTTGACAAGTTCGTAAAATATGAATATTTATGCGTAATATTTTTATTTATTAAACGAAATATTGCCATTTTTGGCAGGTGCGAGGTTCTTGTACCAATCCACGACACAAGCCGGCATTATAATAGCGATATATTATCGAAATTTCATGGCTAGTTAAAATTGATATTTTAACAACATGACAATTTCAAAACTTTTGACATGATATTAGGGCACCACAGTTTTGGTGCAGGTTTTGACTTATTTTTCTTCCAAGTCTCAAATAGACAATTCCAATTAAGATTATATTGAACTCATCTCTTAAAGAAAATAGTCAATTGTTATTTATATTCAATAAACATTATTATTCTGATTTCGATAACTATAATTTAGTGTATTTTGTTACAAACCAATTAAATACATTCGTCATCCATTATGATTCAGATACAAATGAAATATTATTGATACAGACCGATGCGTTTTAATAAATATGATATTGATTTGAAAGATATTAGATTTGTTTTTATGTACTTTCGTTTCTTTCGCATATAAAAGTAAAAAATCTGAATACAGGGTGTAACAAAAATAGTGGTGATCCGTTTAATTGCATAATTGGTATCGTATTGCGACTGAGAAAAAGTAGGAGTAAATTTTTTTTGACGCGAAAAAAATATTTTTTTTGTATGGGACTCGTCATCTCAGCCGGCCGACCCTCCATACCAAAACCAATTCTTTTTTTCGCATGAATTTTTTTTTCTTATTTTTTCATAATTAGAATACGATACCAATTATTCAACAATCAATTTTTTTTATTAATCACCAACATTTTTGTTACACCTTGTATATACATTATCGGTTAATTTATATTGTAGCTGGGGCAGCTACAATATAAATTAACCGATAATGTATATACAAGGTGTAACAAAAATGTTGGTGATTAATAAAAAAAATTGATTGTTGAATAATTGGTATCGTATTCTAATTATGAAAAAATAAGAAAAAAAAATTCATGCGAAAAAAAGAATTGGTTTTGGTATGGAGGGTCGGCCGGCTGAGATGACGAGTCCCATACAAAAAAAATATTTTTTTCGCGTCAAAAAAAATTTACTCCTACTTTTTCTCAGTCGCAATACGATACCAATTATGCAATTAAACGGATCACCACTATTTTTGTTACACCCTGTATTCAGATTTTTTACTTTTATATGCGAAAGAAACGAAAGTACATAAAAACAAATCTAATATCTTTCAAATCAATATCATATTTATTAAAACGCATCGGTCTGTATCAATAATATTTCATTTGTATCTGAATCATAATGGATGACGAATGTATTTAATTGGTTTGTAACAAAATACACTAAATTATAGTTATCGAAATCAGAATAATAATGTTTATTGAATATAAATAACAATTGACTATTTTCTTTAAGAGATGAGTTCAATATAATCTTAATTGGAATTGTCTATTTGAGACTTGGAAGAAAAATAAGTCAAAACCTGCACCAAAACTGTGGTGCCCTAATATCATGTCAAAAGTTTTGAAATTGTCATGTTGTTAAAATATCAATTTTAACTAGCCATGAAATTTCGATAATATATCGCTATTATAATGCCGGCTTGTGTCGTGGATTGGTACAAGAACCTCGCACCTGCCAAAAATGGCAATATTTCGTTTAATAAATAAAAATATTACGCATAAATATTCATATTTTACGAACTTGTCAAACTTGAGCATATTTATTATACGGTAACTTGTCATTTCAGCTATTTTAATTTGAATATCTACTGCAAAGAGTAAAGTAAGTATATCTACTGTCAAACTAAACCTCATTGTCAAATTGATTTTGACCACTCACAACACGGCAACTTTTCTTATTGGTGAAATGCATGGCATTAAAACCTTTGCAGAATTAAGGTTAACACAAAAGTCAGTTTTGTAAACGTGAAAATGGGTTGTGCTTACACATAAGTTTTGTTTGATACCCGTCTTTATATTATACGTCGATGATTTGAGAGGAATAAATAGTGTGTGAAAATGTCTTATTATTTAATATTTATTAATACTTTTACCACCTCGTCTGGTAAGTAATGTCGGCTGCGTACTGTACGTTCTCCTCATAAGTTGTAGGTATTAATATTTCCTTTAAATCTCAAACTAAAGGACCGAAATAGGTATTCTTGTGTCTTTAACAATACCGCAAAGAACACGACATAATTGAGCGTGCGTCTGTTCCCAGTCAGCCGAGCCAAAGAATAAAGCGGTTCAGATGTGAACATCTTTTTGAGCCGTCCAATTACGAGAGATAATGGGGGCGAGCTTCTTTCAAGTCCACACGGCGATTATTACGGCCAAATGACCGTCTTGAGATGAGGTGGAGGTTGTAAGAGGTAGCGGTGTTGGTGACGACTTATAAGGATTAGGGCTTGCAACTCTGGCATTTCGGTATTGAACATACAAAAAAATCCGGAGTTGCAAGACTTAGTAAGGATGTTTTAATATGTCCAGATGTTATAAAATCGACGATAGTGACAAACAAGAATACGACTCGCCTGATGGTAAGCAGATACCTTGCCTGGGAACGCCTGCAACCAGAGGCATATTGTATTATTTCACGCCTGCGTTGCCGACCCTAAAATTCAGACTGCTTAAAATACGAACTTTGCAACATACAGATTTTAATTTTCACGGTTTTTACATAAAACACTTCTATCTCTCGGACTTTAAGAGCTATTGCCTTTGGGTGGACGATAGGAGGATAGGATTTCAGGACGATATTTCGTCCTTGAAATGTTAGAGTTTGAGGTCATTTACATTTTTTATACGCGATCTCATCAACCGACCACACAAGCACTTTACCAAATAATTGAAAAGTGCCAAGAGTATAATACTCCAGTCCATATCGCATTAGTCGACTACTCAAAAGCGTTCGACAGCTTTCACCACGACTCAATTTTCACATCCTTTCGCAATCAAGATATAGACCCTAGTTACATCCAGCTCATAACCGCCATATACCGGAATGTACTATTGTACTAACCGCAATAAAACTACAGTCCTCAGGTGTATCCTTCGATATTCAAGAAGAAGTCAAACAAGGAAATCCGTTTTCACCGAAGCACTTTACAAGCACGTCAGAGCATATGTTCTGGAAACTTGTGCCAAATTGGGGACACAGAGGCCTTGTCGTCGAGAATAGAAGATTAACCAATCTTAGATTTTCCGATGACATTGTTCTGTTCTCCACAACTTCTTCCGCGCTGCAAGACCTTATCAGTGCAAGCCTCGATGTTGGACTAAAAATGAACATGTCGAAGACTAAACTCATAACCAATGACACCGCAAGTAGGATTGAGATAAACGGAGAATCAATTGCATATGTCTATGAGTACCTTTACTTGGGCCAACTAGTCCCTCCAACATTGGCACTTTAAAAAAGAAATGTAAAGAAATGTTTGTAAAAGAAAGGTAAATCACTGTACATCCATTGATCAAATCCATATTAACCATTTTTGAAAATTCTATCTAGTGACACTAGACATAATCATTAGATCCAATTAAGATTAAAATATTTTGATAACCCTTACAGCACCGGCTGATACGGTCGTGCGTTCAACTTTAAAAAAATCTAGTTTGAAAACTAATCATGTTTGCCGCTTCAGTACGGCATCGATCGATCGTGTGTTCGATTATTATTCATTTTAAACCCGCGTGCGTTTAGTTAGGGGGCCAGTCGTCGGCGCGGTGAGCGTCAAGCAGGTACGTGTACCAGACGGACGACCAGGTCAGAAGTAGCTATTCACGAAATTTTTTAATTTGTGATTTTTAAATGTGTTAAATTAGTTTTTTATTAAATTAAACGTTCTTCTGTCGTATAATGTAGACAATTAAAAGTTAAACCAGAAATTTTAGTCATTTTGTTGTGCCTAAAGTTATAACGCACGATCGTGCGGGTCAGGACGCAAGTCGACAAATTTAAATTGTGTTGACTATGATGAATTGAAAATATAATCAATCAAAAGCGTTTTTTTTTTAAATCATTTCATGTAAAACATGTAAGAAATCTAAAATTTTATTAATAAATGTTTATTAACTCCTTTGAACTCTGTAATTTACCCTTATATTCCAAAAAAAATAATAACAACTTTACTAGGGGTCGCAACGAAATGAAACGATCGTGCGGGTGGGTTTTCACAAAAATTTTGGGGGGGGGGAGATTTTTTTTGTATTTTTTTGTCTTATTATGGACCTTAAATGCACCGAAAAATGCAACTTCAAACAAAAAAAAAAAAAAAAAATTCTCGTGCTGTAAGGGATAATATATCTATTAAGACTAAATGTTCTCATTAGATCCATTTAATTAAACAGCAGATCAATCGAGAAAAAAATATCTCGGTAGATACATTATGGATCTAGTCAATGGATCTACAGAGAATGATCCCTCCTTCTAGGCGCGTCAGGAGTAGGAAGTCGAAAGACGGACTGAAAACGACTGGAGCAGGTAAAAGGCTTGGTAAAGGTGATCTCCCTGCACTTTCACTTAAGGCTCATGGAGATGTGAACACTTCCAATTCAGACCTACGGTGCACAGACTTGGACTTTGACAGTATCTCAGAGGTCCAAACTTGGAGTTTGCTAGCGTGCCATGGAGCGCAGCATATTAGGTGTATAATTAATGGATCGTACCCGGAACACCACGCTGCACTTCAAAACACAAATTGTCAACGTAGCTCAGAGAGCGACCAAGCTGAAGTAGGACTGGGCTGGGCATGTCTGCCGCATGTCAAGCGAGAAATGGGCCAAGGTCGCCACCGAATGGCAGCCCTGCTTAAAACGGAGATCAGGCAGACCTCGTTGGCGATGGCAGGACGAGTATTACTCTTTTTTAAAGAGATGGAAAGACGCTGCACAGAATAGCAGGGATTGGAAAAACCGGGGAAGGCCTTTGCCCAGCAGTGGGACACTACAGGCTCCTAATAAATAAATAAATAATTAAGTAGTTTTTCCAGGAATCGACATTGACCTGAATACTTTAGTATAGATAAATAAAAAAACAATTAGGTGTATACTTGCTACAATATCCAGCGGATTATGAAATTAAATACACTTGTCAATTGCACAGTCAGCAGCAGACTTAGCTTAACGGGTGAGGTATTCAAAATGAGCTTGACACGACCTTATTGTTAAAAGAATAAGAGCGTGTGAAGGTCATTTTTAACACTTCACCCGTTAAGCTACTTCTGCTGCTGACTGTACAAAACGTTATATAGGTACCGCCTGTCGCATGTAACTTAAACTCAAGGTGTGAGGGGAGGAAATAGAGCCCCGTATTGCCATCGTTATGGGAGCTCATCTCTCGATATAGAAAATTGATAAGAGCACCTTTTTAGTTTGGAAAACGGTCCTAGTTAAAACGAACGCGCACAGAACTCGTCCTTTTATATTGCTACGTGTCAAAGTGTAGTTGTGGGGCAAAGTTACTGTTTAGTTCATTGGGCTATAACATATTTATAAAATGTTTAGGTATATACTTTAAGGACGGTAGCGTAAAAATGTAGCAATGATCAGTTTAATTAACGTATGTATGTACTAAAACTAAATATCATCGCCTAAACTAAATATCAACCCCAGGTCGGTACTTCTGGGGTTACAGGCAGTTGTTTTCAATATTATATTCGTGCAATACTATCGTGTTACCTATAAAAATAGGAAATAATATTCAGACATACTAACAAATTAATTATATCCCCTAACATGACGTTGTCGCGCGCGACAGTATACTGCATGGTAAGTACACTCTTTAATTCATTTACATCGTGAATATAAATAAAATAAAATAAAAGTAAAAACAAAGATCCCGAAGAATTAAGAACCTCCTCCTTCGAAATCTTGAAGTCGGTTGAAAAGTACCCAGTCTTAGAAAGCTAATACAACTGTTTGTAGTGTTTTAATGATTGCAAGATAGATAACTCTCTTGCTCTGTACATGCATAACCGGAACAAGACGCCTGTTAATTCAGAGTCACAATGCTTCTGCCATTATGTGCATGCAATCTAAGTTGCAGCCGCCCTGTTTACACTGACTGTTTGTGTGAGACGAATGAGTTGCAGTTCGTGGGGACTTACGTTTTTGGAATCCTGTTTATTTGCTACGTTGTGTGTGCACGCGTTGTGCATGTGGGCAAAACAACGTGCACTCGAGGAACAACTAAAACAACTAAAGCGGGTCACATTGTATAAAAATTAATGAAGCGTACCTATTTAAGAGCCATTTAATGTGTCCAACTGTCCTCTAGCGCCACTCGTAAATAATTGTGATTATTTAAATTTAACGATTAAGAGCCCTTTAACGCGTACACGTCCATGAATATATGTAGAAAAAAAAGTATGATAAATCTTATCTCCACACGGCTCGTTTTGTTTTATTATGAAAATATAATCTAAATCCAAAATTTGAGCTCATTTGATGACAATTTACTGGTTACAAATGAAAAAATCAAACTGTCCCCAAAATAAAAATTTAAAGCGCTTTATATTTATTCAGTTACAACTAGTTGAAATACTCACTATTTATACTAGTTTCTTCCGTCATACTAGTTTTTACATATACCCGTATAATTTAGTTTTTCATCCATATTAATAGTCTTGTATAATTATTTATTTTTACTCGTGTACCTGTTTAGGTTCTATGTAACTCCGCAAGGCTAAGACAGAATAACAGCGTTGCAAATTGCTCACCTTCAATTGCAACATTATGCTGAGTATATATATGCCTGTTCTTTACTGTACACATTGTGGAACTTGTATTAAAACACCAGCATTTCCTATGTAATATTTTAACATCTTTTTTCTATAGGTAAGTACTTAATGTGTGTGTTTGATGTCAACTTTTAATGTTCTGTTTTGTGTTCTTTTTTTAAGTCTTGTTATCTTTTATTTTTTGTTCTGTAATGTGTGCCTTTTTAGAATAGAATGTTTCTTATTATTTTTTGTTATTCTTAAATAATATATAAAAACTATCAAAAACATATCCAATTAATAATTATTGATTGGTTAATTGAAAAATTGTGGTATTTATAGCGACCTTTAAATAACGTTAAATTGTTCTCAAATTAGGTGTAAATAACTTTCATGAGTATTGAAACTAAAAGAACCTTGTGGAGATAAAAAAACCGGCCAAGTGCGTGTTGGACTAGGCCACGCATAATGGAAGGTTCCGTACCTTCAATGGAATAAGTACCAAACTAATACCACAAGATTTTTGAAGATAACTCAAAAATGGCTGAACTGATAATGTTCAAAATAATTTTCGTAGAAAGTATGTGAAAAGGCGCATCTTCTCAATGTTTTTCATATTTTTTGGACTGACTGACGGTTCAAAAGTTACAGAGGGGGGGTACAATTTTTCTGACTTTCGAAGCGATTATTTCTGAAAACAGTCACTTAATCACAAAAATGAAAAAAACAATCTGGATGTTATTTTTAAAGACATATCGAGTGATGTGCAACATGTTGATATCTGGTAAATAATAATGTTTAAAATTCAGTTACATGGATGGAGCGCCCCCCCCTAAAAATACTTTTTTTCTGCAATTTAACTACACAAAGAAATAGCGGCATACAAAATACACCTTATGTCTAAATTTCATTAAGATACGTCTTATAGTTTCCGAGTAAAGTGGCTGTGACATACGGACAGACGGATATGACGAAACTATAAGGGTTCTGTTTTTACCATTTTGACTACGGAACCCTAAAAATCACAACTTTATATTTTTGGCCTAGCGTACACGTTAAAGGGCTCTTAATTGTCGCTATACTCAAATATTATTCTTAGTATTTTATTTTTTCAATTCAATCTACTATGAAACAAACTAAACAGTATTAACATAAGAACCTTATCTTTATAACGAACTAACAGTATTATGGCCTGTTTCACAATCTCCAGTTAAAGCATATCTGTCAGATAAATGTTTGCTGTCCTTTTCTTTCATATGACTGGAGAAAACGATAGCAATAATTTTAACTGGCAGATAAGTTTATCTGGAGATTGTGAAACAAGCCCTCAATCTATCGAACTTCATTCGAATACCATTAAACAATCTTCATCCTTTTTTTTGCGAGTTCAGCACCCCCCGCGTTAGTAAACAAACAAACACACAGGGTGTAAGTGACACTAGGGATCGGCATTATCATAAAACTGGCTTTGAGTTAAAGCTGGGCCAAGCCGCGTGGGAATCGACAAGCGTTCCACGAACTTTATAATTCAATAAATTTTAAACGGCAATGGAAATCGAACATTAATTTTATTAAAACATTATGGTTGAAGAACAAATCAAATTATTTTTAATAAATATTTTGATTTGTTTATTTTTTAAGTAGACACACTACTATATTAAATTATAAACTTATATAGATGTCATATACAAAGGAAAAAGTGACCTAGGCCTCCGGTGCCCAAGGCTGGGATCGAACCAGCGTCTTCTGCATTCGCGGCAGACGCCTTAACGACTTGGCCACCCGAGTCACAGCAGCACCGGTCGAATTTTCCCGTGTATATGCAATCTCTGTAAATGCTAAGGCGCATTTTAGTCAATCATCTAAGGTAGAACATTATGAGTCCGTACCTCCTATCCAAACTCTTAGGAGTTCATTGAAAGCGAGAGAGATGGCGTTGCCGTCAGTACAACTGAAGAACAAATCAAATTATTTTAATAAATAATTTTTAATATATTTAGTCATAAAAAGTAAAAATAATATTTTCAAGTCTATAAAGTAGTGTAACTACTTAAAAATTGCAAATCAAAAAATATTGAACAAAATAATTTGATTTGCTTCAAGATTAATATTTTTATTGTTTGGAAAATTCTGAAAAAAAAACTACATATAAGAATATTATTGCCATTATTTTTTTTGGAAAAGTTACTATTTGGCGGCCGGCGTTTACTCTTTAATGCTAACATTTATTGTATTCGTATAAAAAAGGCTCGCACTTAACACTAATCAATGTGTAAAAAAAAAAGTACTGTTTAGTTATAAGCGCCTTACACCTACTGACACTGTGTATGGAGAAACCAAAATACTAAATATTTCGCAAACTTATATATACAACACGTGCATCCTAGTAAGAAAAATCATAAATAAAGATATACACAGCCATATAACTTTTACTAAAAGATCAGAGGTACAAAAAAGACTGACGCGACAAGCAAATAATATACTCCTTAGACCATATAGAACATCTTATGGGAAAAAGAACGTAGTAAATGAAGGAGCTCAACTCTATAACAAACTACCAAAAGATGTTACAGACGCCAAATCAATGATGGTCTTCAAAAAAGCACTAAAACATTACGTGTCAAATCATATACCTAGCTAGGCATTTTCTTGTTTCTCTGACAATGCCTATTAACTGAGTATATTAAGAAAATCCGATATCTGCGTATTAGATAATTTGAAATAATACCTAGAAATAAGTCGAATAATAATAACAATAAATAATTAAAATACTTAAAAATATATATAACTATATATATATATATATAAATGTACAAAAATGTATAACATTAAAAAGTTAAAAACTAAAATAAAAACGTCTTCTAAGGCTTTTCCACAAAATATGCACTTAATTATTACACACAAATCATAGTTATGTAAGTTAACCAGTGATCGCACCGGGTAGTTCGGTTTAACTGGCCCCTATGCACAACATTACATTGTTGCATTGCGCTTGGTGTTACCGAGCGCCTTTGTTCTTAACTCGTTCACCAGTTTTTGCATTCTACCCTCTCCCATTTAGCTTTAAGATAAATATTGTTTTCTCAGTAAGTGATTTATGTAAATCTTTTTGAGAAATAAATGTCTTAAACCGTAAACCGTAAATGGGCCTTAACGTAATTACAATGTAACCGTCTACCGCCAAATGGCATCTTTTTATGAAGACTATATTTTTTTTATTTGTAGGTATGTATAATTGGTTCGCAACAGTTTGTGCTATACTATAATCAATCCTTCACAAAATAAGATCCATTTAACAAATAAAATATACAAATAAACGTGCGAGACAAAATTTAAGACATCCTTGGAAACTTCGTTAAATCCAATTTTTAACCACGATTTCACTTAATCAATTACCGCTAAAACGTTCAATTTGAATACACCGGACTCATTCGACGTACAAATTATAATTGGAGCTGTGCTCGCTTTTTGAGCAAGCGACGTGAGCCGAATACAGGCGTAACGAAATAACGATATAACGACATAACGATATTAGCAGCTGCATCACGTAAGCACTGCAACGGTTAACGGTTTATCAACGAGTTGTTAATTCCATTGGGAAGTGTTTTATTTTGTTTTAATTCTACGCGTTTTGAATTTAAAATCGCGTCGCTTGTGAGTGTTTTGGCCAGCACTTGCTTTCGTTTGGTTTCACATTTTTTTAGGTGACGGTTAATAGTAGTTTATGTAACTGTTACGTAATAAGGGTCCTTAAAACAAGAGTGTGGTTTTATGAAATGAGCCGCAGGCGAATTTCATAATAAGATCACACGAGTGTTTTAAGGCCTAATTACGTACAGTTGCATACACTGCTTTATCTACACTCATATTATATATATTAAATTAAGTGTTCAGAAACCATAGAATGATCGCCATTGTACCGTCATGGCCAACTCGATTGTGCCGGCGCTCGCGCGGGACCAATCGAGTTGGCCATGGCGGTAACATTATGTTATCAAATTCGATGTTCCAAATTTGAAACTCATTGCTTAACAATATTTGAGCATGCAAAGTTAAAATTACGTTACTGCCGCAGATAAGAAACTTATCATAGTTAAATCGTTTGTTGTAATGCTTGTAATTGTCTACGGTTTTTGAACGCATTTTAGAGTACTTACAGTATGAGTGTAGATAAAGTTAATTAATAACACGGTCTGCTTTCATAACTAAGTGCTGATGACACAAATACTTTTTACAAACTATTTTTTTTATAAATAGATTTTAATTCTTGTGATGACTTACTCTATTCTTTTAAAGTTTTGGTCCGATTTTCAAGGCCTTGGGTTTAAACCCCGGCTTGTGGCACTGAGTTGTACGGAATGTATAAAAAGTACGGTGACGGAATTTAATTGTTTTTCACTTTACATTGGACGTTTCAGAGTACCTAAGTATGAAACAAAAGTAAATAGCTAGAACCATAAATAGCTCAACAATTAAAGCGCAGGACTGTACGAAATATTATTTTATATTAACTATTATATATTTTGGTGAAGGAAAACACCGTGAGGAAGCCGGTCCTAATCTCAGTTGAGATCTCGCTCTGATTTGGAAAGTCAGGCTGTCACTTTGGTAAAAATTTGTGCCTACGCCAATTAATGGGATTAGGTTACCAAGCGGACGAAATTAAGGACCTTAAAGCAAGTATCTCTAGAAACACGCTTACACCCAAGAAGGACAGAATACACGCAACACGACTAATTTGGAAATTAATTTCAAGATGGCTGATAGCATACCGTAGCCAGCCTACATAATTTAGTCGGTTTCTTTGTTCCCGTTCAAAAAGCGGTGAAGGGTAACAAACGTTTACATTGTACTTAGGGCCTTTTGGAAGTGAGCAATAATCACAATGTGAGACTATCACAAGGACCAACGATAATAACGACTTCTCTGTCATACCTATTGAAAGTTTAAAAAGACCATTCCGTTCAATCTTCTTATTATTAATATTGTCTTCGGTTGCCGCGATAGTTATTCATGAAATAAAACAATTTATTTCACTTCTTACTATTATTACCATGACACTATGGCTAGTATGTCTATAGCAAGGACGGTTCGAAGTTAACATCTCCAAGCCCTCTTTTACTTACTCTGAATTCGGTGAAAATATGAACTTAAAGTGTTTATCTATATATGTGACGTTATCATGGTTAGGGTACCACTTTGTCGCTTATGGATTCCGAGATATCACTGATTTTGTTAATCAACTCGAAAATAGTGAAAATTGGTTTTGATTAAAAATAGCTTCTACACACTTAAAATAATACGGTGTATTGATAAAAATTTAAACGTTTCAACTAAAAGTAGGAATAAAACACAGTCAAAGTTTACCGACTAGGGTACCACATTGTCGCTCATAAGCTTGAAGTGATATCGGGGCCATTGGAAAATGTAGTAACAGGTCTTGTCTAAATCATAGTCATATAAAATAAGAAGACGTAGCGCCGTAAAGACAAAACTGTGATTCCATAATAAGCCGAGTTCTTCGTACTTACGCGCGACACGCACACATATACAACTCGTGGACGAGCGGTGATTGGTTCAAACGTCAAAAATGAGTGTGTGTGCACGAGATCGCGGCTTATTATGGAATCACAGTTTTATCTTCGTGGGATTCCGTCTCCTTATTTTATATGTCTATGGTCTAAATCTCAGTTTACTCCCATCCATTTGCTTGACAGTTCGTAACTCAGCTGCCCGTTACGTTCACTTAGCTTTATGTTATGTTACCCTTTTAACAATAGTGGTCATTAAGCAATAATTATTAAGACAAAGCAAAACTCTCTATTTTAGTCTGGCCTAAATCAATCAACTAGATACAAAATATATTAACAAAATTCATATTATGTTAGTTTATTCAATTGGATTGTAAAAATAAATAAATATATCACATAGGATAATAAAATTATTTACAATTTTAAAGTGCGTTGCGTGCAGACCGTCTTAATTCGCCACGAATATGCTGCTCGTACGCTGCGCACGCGTTGCTCTAGCCGGAGAGCTAGCAACGGAAATAGGTTTGCTATTATATAGAGAAATGAAAATTTCTCTAGTTAGTGTGCCATTCTATCAATTTTGATAATCCGGGTGCCTGGCAGATGCTTTAAATACTGATTAATTACATAACAAAAACTTAAATATAAATAAGAGGAGGGATATAAGTTAGTGACAAATCAAAACTTTTTAACAGAAAATATAGTTGACTTATATTTAACAAGCTTCTGAGGGACAACCGTATAGATAATCAGTTAATACTAGTACGAAGTCACCAATCTCTCAATCAGACGTATAATTTAAATGACTTGGCGTCAGCACTTACGTACCCCTAGGTGCGAGGTTGAGTAGTGTAAATCATTTTTATAATGATGTTAAATGCAAATTATTACTTTTGTAAGTAATAATTTTATTATAATAAGTCTTAATAATAAGTTTGATCTCATAAGTCATAAGGCGACAATGTGGGACCCTAAGGAATGTTAAACTAACAAACTTGATCCAAATTAGTAAAGCTGACGAAAAGACTGTTATTTTTTGTAAAATAAGTTATGTTATTGATTAATAATAATATTTGTATTAGATATATGCACTTATAGTGCGCACACCATGTTACGAGTAAATAATGGAAGTAGAATTCTTATTTCTCTAAACTTATGAATAGCGACAATGTGGTACCCTAGATCACTTTACATACAAAAAATCATGTTAAAAGTCTAAACTTTGAAGTCACTTTTTTGATAGAAAACTACATTACTTTTGTGTTTATTTACACTTGATCGTTAGTTTTGTTCCTAAATTCACGTAAACTATGAGAATTAAAAATTATAATGTTGATTTTGTATATTTTTTATGTAAGTGTTGATTTTTTATGTTTTATTATTTAAGAAAATTATGCCTTGAGATATGGTTGTTTCATTATTTTTATTATAAACCTTACCTACATCACATTCAGAAATCAACATAAGCCAGCTGAAAATCTGTCGATATTGAGTTATATAAAATTATTTTTGATTCTTGACTCTACACCCTACGTGCATTATTATTGTATTATTTCTATAAAATGTAAAATGTAAGAGACAACATATGATTTGTCGAGTAATATAATGTATGTGGAACATTTTAAAACCGCTATCTCCATAACTTCAACCTATAACTAGGTTTTTTAGGCTTTCAAACTTTAAACTCGAATATCTCAAAACAGTACAAAGATATGTTGAAACTTCAAAAAATTATTAAAAATACTCAACATAGCGATCTCGTTCTTTTTGCATATGAAGGAGAATGTTTTGAACTATAAGGAGGTACCAATAACTCAATACTGACAATATATTACCTTTACCATGACAATGTCACATATATAAACGTAAAAGTCCTGACTGACTGACTGACTGACTCACTTAAATCAACGCCCAGCCCGAACCGTTGGACCTAGAGAGCTGAATTTTTCACAATAGGTTGTGTTTATAACGTTAGTATCCACTAAGAAGGGGTTTTTCAAAATTCATCCCCTAAGGGGGTAAAAAGGGGGTTGAAAGTTTGTATGGCTGGGGTTTAAAATTTTGAGTTAGATATTTGAAACTTCGTACGCTTACTAATAATAAAAAAACAATAAAAGTTATTTCAGCGTTTTTAAAATTTAACCTTTAACAGGGTAAAAAAGGGGTTGAAAGTTTGTATAGCTATAAGTATAAATAGATTAAAAAGATGGTTCGGGGATTAACAAAAGTTAGTTAAGAAAATAAAATTGGATATGAAACTCTGAATGAGGGACCGTATTATACGCGAACGAAGTCGCGGGCGGAAAACTAGTTTAAAATAAAATTGAAATTCAGATCAAAATTACATGCAATGGCAATTTAACACAGAGATGGTCAAACATGGGATTCATGAATTAAATATATCATCACAGCCGTTTCAAAATGGCGGACAATACACGTTAACGAGGTGATGCAAATCAAACAAAATGTAGCTGATTGCGATATGGGAATGTTTGTGGTCACTAACTAGCACATTTACCTTACCGTACTTTTTGGATATCGTGCGCATATATAGAATATGGTGCGTCTAAAAGATCCACAGGTATATTGTCCGTTAATTCTTTTACAACAGTATCATAATGATCCTTTTGGGATCCAAGCCCTCATAGGGGAGAAGGATCCCATTGTAACTCGTTTATAACATGACCTGACTGCGTATCATGGTTGTCATTTTTTCGCCTATCACGCTATGCATCACTTTCGCACTTACATACTTGTTAGAACGTGACAGCTGATAAAAATCCGACCATATTATCTAGGCTAGCATACCCTGTAGCCAAAGTGACAATCGTTTGTAGAAAACGAAACGAAATGCTACACGCTCTCGCTCACTCTTCGTTATGGCGATAGAGAGACGGATAGCGTTTCCATTCGTTTTCTGCAAACGATTGTCATCTTCTTCTTCTTCATGTGCCATCTCCGTCCAGGAGGTCGGCGACCATATGTCTATATGTCTCTCTATCTTCAGTCATGCGAATTATTCTATCTATGGTCTCTACCTCTAACCAGTCTCTTATATTTTTAGTCCACGAAGTGCGCCTCCTACCGCGGCCTCGCTTCCCTTCAATTTTTCCTTCAATTATTAATTTTGTCATCTTGGCTAAGCCAAAAATGGAATTTATTATTCGGAGTAAGCATGGAGTAATGCTTTTATATTGTTTCCGGACTTATTAGCGCTGCTTCACATTAAGACCTCCTTCTCCTCCTTAAGTCGAGTTGGTCCCTAACTACAGCTACTGAAGATCATGGCTTCAATGGAAACGTTGCACTAGGCCTCTCCACTTGTAATGGTCTTCCGCTTGAGGCCTGTGACATCGGCATTTAAAGGTCTTTGGCCACCTGGTCTGAGCGCCCCCTTTGCCGATTATTATAAGTTTTTCTAAATTTTTAGTACTTTGACGTACTATGTGGTCAAAATAATGTAGTTTTTAGCCTGTGGAGATATGTTGCAGAGAGGCTGTCGTGTGTCTAGCATAACCTCCTTTACGATTGATAGGTTTACTACGGCGTGCTATCCAGGAATCTCGAAGAATTCTCCCATAGACTATTAGCTAATTATAATGATGTTGATACTCTAAAGTCATGATAAGATGAAGGTTTCCTCGTAAATATTTCTAAGTATTACGAATTAGAATTTTATTAAATACTCTGTTTTAATTTTGATGTTAATATCACCGAATACGTAATAATGCTGGATGCTGCATGCTGGTACACTAGAAGTTACAGTTTCAGTGCACCTGAAAGCGCATCTCTCATACTATAGGTAAATACTAGAGCCCTACACACATACGATGCCCGTACGGTTTCAAGCACAAATGTCAGATGCCAGATCATAATGCAAAAAATTGCTTCCATTGCGCTTTGACATGGGGTTCTTCAAGAAGCGGGCGTAGAGGGCTCTCAAGGGTCGGCAACGCATAGGCGGCTCCTGATGTTGCTTATGTTCACGGGCGACGTTGATCGCTTCCCATCAGGCGGCTCGTCTACTCGTTTGCTATTAGTTTCATAAAAAAAAAACAGATACCAAATTTTTACATCCAGCCTAAGAGCTGCATTTTGATCTTGAACAATATTTTTCCTATAAGACCCATAATCCAGGATACAATTGTAAAAAAAGGCAAAGGTGAAGTTGACAAAGCGATAAAATGGCGGTCGCACAATAGGTTCGAAAAATTGACAAAGTAGGTTGATAGGTTCACATGACACAAAACATCGCGACGAATCAATTAACAATCGAGTAGAATTACAATGAAAACTAAACATACGAATATCTTTTGAAATACTTAACTGATTTAATAATAAATACTTAATTGGCAATAATAAATATCATTTGGGGAGTCTGGGGTTTTCAGTGGGTCATAGTGGGTGACCCGTGGTATAATATGGAATGAATATAACACGGATCTACCTTTTGACCTTTACTCCTATTCTGCACTGTCACTTCAAGCACTATAGTCCACCATGGAAGCAATGAACGCAATTTAGGAGTCGCAGAAGACGCTAGATTCAGCACTGAAGTCGGTGTCTCCCGAGACGCATCCCACCATAGCCAGTCTAGTTTTTTCTGTTGTTTCTCTAAGATCTGTATCTTAGATACGAGGGTTTAAAAAAGTTTGACATATCTAAACTGTTTAAGTATACAAAAATGTATGATAAATGTGCGTTATGATGTGTGTTAACTGTACGTACGATAAAATGTAATTAATGTAAACCAAATTAAGTTAAGTAGGTATGCTGATAGTGGAAGTTCCGGCCATAAGATAGTTTTTATCATGTAAATCAACCCTCAAAAGTTGAAAACTGAAAGAAACGGTATGGGTTATAATTAAACGTTTGCCATTTTCATTTCTCTAGGCGCGCACGATGTCGCGGGTATAACCTAGTTCTTTTACATCCATAATCCTATACCGCTTATATACGTCAAAAATCGCAAATGTAAGCGAAATCTAATGGCATTTCTATAAACCCAAAATCCCCTAACGTGTTTAAGTGAATCTGCAACTCGCAGCGAATTTGTATTAATTAAATGGATCTCGGGCCGTCTGCATAGTTGTATGTTTGTCTTTAACTCGCAAAACTCTGCTTAGCTCAATCCAGTTAGGTGTAATTGGAATCCGATCTGAAATTGCAAAGTGATATTGATAGTCCTGAGTTCGGATTATCGAAAACTATATTTAAAGGCTACTAGACACTGTCAGTAGTAACAGTAATAATATTATTTCTGTACCCGTTCTTTTTTATGTATATGAAGGATGTATTTGATATCAAAGTCGAACAATTTTAGGCCAAAAAAGTGGTTTTCTGGTCATAACTTTTGTATTAATTAGTTTAAAATTAAAAACTCTCGTCAGTTTTTAGAGACGACAAAGAGGAACTCCAATATTTATTTATTTATTTATGCTTTATTGCACAGTAACAAATATACAGTTACAAAAGGCGGACTTAATGCCGCAAGGCATTCTCTACCAGTCAACATTTAGGCCAAACAGAGAAACATCAATGGTGCGGGTGCGACGTATGTCAAGAACATGGAAATAAACCAAACTGATAACACAATACTAATATATGTGATTTTGTATATGTAAGATTCTTTACAGCATTCCAATATCAATAAAAGTGTTTTTAGACCATATTTAAGAAAATAATGCTAAAATAAGTGCTCATTTATTTCATAATCCGGTAGTAAAAGATTCAAAAACCGATAGCCGTTTTTCTTATAATTCCAACTGTAGTGCAAATGTTGGAATAGCCACTCAAAACTGGTGAAAAAAACGATAAAAAACGTGTGAAGCTCCTCAATGAATACTTCTTCTATGTAAAAGTTTCCTTCTGCGAACACTCTTGCTATGGAATGAACTCCCCGCCGTTTTCCCGAGGGACTACTGTATCGGGTTTTTCAAAAAAGGAGTAATCAGATTGCTACAGGATAGGCAATGCGCATGTGCTGCCTCCAGAGTTGTAGGCGTCCATGGGCGGCGGTAACTGCATACCACCAGGCGAGTCATATGCTTATTTGCTAGCATCATAGTGTAAAAAAAACCGGCCAAGAGCGTGTCGGGCCACGCTCAGTGTAGGGTTCCGTAGTTTTCCGTCCGTCACAGTAAGTGTCCCCACTTAAGAGTAAAAAAATGGGCTATTTGTTACATCGAGAAAAACTATTCAACCTATCAAGTTCAAATAATTTTCCTAGAAAGTTTTTATAAAGTAATTTTTTCATATTTTAAAACTTACGGTTAAAAAGTTAGAGGGGGGGACACATTTTTTTTTACTTCTGGAGCGATTATTTCCGAAAATATTGACATTATCATAAAATGATTTTACTAAACCCGTATTCATTTTTAAATACCTATCCAACAATATATCACACGTTAGGGTTGAAACGAAAAAAAAGTCACTCCCCACTTTACGTATAGGGGAGGTACCAATAAAACATTTTTTTCACTTTTTATTTTACCACTTTGTCGGCGTGATTGATATACATAATTAGTACCAAATTTCAGCTTTCTAGTGCTAACGGTCACTGAGATTATCCGCGGACGGACGGACGGACGGACAGTCATGGCGAAACTATAAGGGTTCCTAGTTGACTACGCAACCCTAAAAAGGTTATAAAACTTCCATGAGGATGAAGTCGTGGGTAAAAGCTACCCTACTAATATTATAAATGTGGAAGTAACTCTGTCTGTCTATTATCTCTTCGCGCTTAAACCGCTGAACCAATATAGATGAAAGTATGTACGGAAAAAGTTCCTAGGGTAGGACATAGAAAAGTTTTGGTCACGAAAATATTCCTCAGATGGGGTCAAAACGGGGGATGAAAATTGCTTTATTTAAATGTTTGCGATCACATAGTATACTTATAGGCGCGTATGAAGTAGATTTTGTATGTTTCAGTATTTACTTATCAGGTAATGCACGATTGAAAGTCAAAATTTAATTTTCTCCTGTTTTTCTCCTGACAAATTTCAAAAGTCAAGTTACAAAAAATCTTAAAAGCAAATGAAATTGCTACAATAAAACTATTCACATAAAAACTTAACCCTGCATACGTAACCACGCATATTATTCTGCGGGCATTGTAATGCTTTCAAAATCGAAAGGGCATAATATATAACTTTCCCGCGTTAAGATGAGGCATTGTGTAATCAGGGAAATATATTATATGCAAAGCATATAGTCACCCACGGGTCATTCCATATTCACCCGCTGCCGTGCGTGGCATCGCAATGGGTATGTGCCCGGCTATGTATATGCTATGTGCTTCCCATTAGGCATAATAAGGCTTATTGGCCATTTGACATGAAGGTTAACATTGGTATGGTTTCAAGAAATTTGTCACGCAAATATGAACTGTATAGTGCGTGTGGCAAAGTGTAAATTAAACTTGTAAATTAATATGATATACATCGCTAATAATTGCGAAACTAAAGTTAGGAAATCTCTACATATGGCTATCCGCTCAATATCAAGTAATAGGCATGATGAATTTATTTCATGTATATGTCTATATGCGGCTAATTGCGTCAAAACAACACAAAAGTCAGAAATGAGATTCAAAATCTGTCACTCGCTTTTGTTTCTCAAAACGCTCCTAACAAAATGATATGCAACAGTGACGTCACGATTGCATAGTCGACCTGTTTAAAGTATGGAAAAAGTATGAAATTGCTATTTTGACGGTAAAATATTGCGTTTATGTATTATATGGTTGCTGTACAATTTATTTTACGATAAAATGTAAGAAATCGAATGATGTTATTATTTTTTGAATTTCGTACTTTTAAAAAATCGTAAAATTTTAGAATTTTGAAGTCTCGTATCTTTGAACCATTTCAATAGATTTTTTTAAAATTTTACTTTATTAGGATATATTTATCATTTTGCATCCATTCAACTTAATTTTATTACAAAATTCAATATTTGTCATCATCCCTATTAATATTTTACACATAGCCTGTTTTATTGCATTTTTAAATCGAACCGCTCTTATTGGAAAACCCTATACATACACTATTTAAATAATATCAGGCAGCAAAAACTACAGCCACCCATTTTTACAAAATAATTACATACGAAAGTTCTGTAGGCCTGTCTAGGTACAGTAACAAAATTGCACACTGCGTGGAAAAGGGACGGATATACATGTAATGTACCGATGAAGAGCGAGAGAGTAGGTTGAAGCAATTGCACAAGCGGTTGCACTGAATTTAGCGTCAGCAAAGAAGTTTGTTTAACTGAAGAGTTAATTTAAATGGGACTTATTTATCTTCCCAACTTTAAATTATAAATAAAAGGCTAAGTTTTTAAATCATCATGTACCGTCGCAAACGTTAAATAAAAACCTAAGTATTGCACATCGGTACAGTCACCATCAAATGTATCAGAGCGGCAAAAGTACTAATAAATATCTGAACATGTAGTTTATCGCCTTGTTAATAGAGGCGTTGTTCAGATATTTGTAACCACCTTCGCCGCTTCGATATCTGATGGCGACTGTACATCATTCATTACTTCACTGACCTAATGTACAGTTGCCATCAGATATATCGAAGCGGCGAAGGTGGTCACAAATATCTGACCAACGCCTCTATTAACAAGGCGATAAAGTGCATGTTCAGATATATTTGAGTACCTTGGCCGCTCCGATATATTTGATGGCGACTGTACTTGGAGGTGCTTATTATAACCCATGACTACGACACACAAGCGTACAGCCCGTCTGATGGCAAGCGGCCACTACTGCCTATGGATTTTCAGAGAATTGTTTGTATTTTTAGGTAGGTATCGTATCTGTTGAGATTTTATAATATACTTTTTCACAGATTTTATTAACTAAACATTCCATGTAAGAACTAAAAGCATATAATTCACAACTTCCTAGTTCAACGTGAAAGTTTGCCAACCACGTCACTCAAAAAAGCATCCCCATTTGCAATCCAAAACTGCAAACCGTACAGCACACGTGTGGCGTAAACGAGCCGGCCTTATAATGAATGGCCGTCGCCTGCCACCATATTTCAACGAATTAACAAATGACCTGCTGTCAGAGTGTGCGCTGGGCTCGATTTTTCTGCGCACCGTACAGGACTAGGCTAGGCATGATGTAGGTGCGGTGGGCTGGCCTGCCGAATTAATGGGCTTTGCCTATAGGTGCCGTGGTTTCAAGCTTGAGCCGACGAGTAAGACGATCAATACTCAAAGTTTATCCACGTTTTTCTTGATAAGTTAGGCTCATGTGAACGAGTAGTAGAGAGTATGGCTAGGTTTTTCACTTGCATCATAAAAAAAAACATTTTATTTATGAGTTTTATTATGTTTTGATAAGCGATGACAAAAAATATAATTATACTCTTTCTAAGTATTCTCTTTTTTAAGTATTTCTAGATGTTGGCAAAAAAAAGACGCGTACAACAGTTGTAGTTTTTAGAATCCCGCACCCAAAGGGTAAAAAGTTTTTACCCTTAGTCTTAGTTCTAGGATCCCGTTTTTACTAAAAACGGGACCCTACCTCTAGAACTAAGACTCCGCTGACCGTCTATCACCAGGCTGTATGTAATGAACCATGTTAGTTAGACAGTTGAAATCTTCACAGATGATGTACTTCTGTTGCAGCTATATATTATAACAACAAATACTAAAAAACAATAAAATAAGTATTTAAGTGGGCTCCCATACAACAAACATGATTTTTTTGCCGTCTTTATACATAATGGTACGGAACCTTTCGTGCGAGAGTCCGACTCGCACTTGGCCAGTTTAAAAATAAATCATATTCTGGTGGTAAGGGGTTAAATAAACGAGAACTAATTGGGAATGTTTTAGCTTGTAGTATTTAGGTCAAACTAAATTGCCAATAAAAATGACTGGAATGTTCTCATTATTGAAAGCTTAGCCTTCAAATCCAGACTTTGGGAGCCTCCAGGGTAGTTTTCCAGTTAAAACACGCAGTATATTTAACATTAAATGTATATTTCTCTTGGCAAAACGGACATCAACACAGTATTTTTCGTATGACATCTTTTTACAGTGAACCACAGATATGGCAAAACTGATCAAAACGCGCCAAAAGCATATTTTAAACCGGCTTAGACAATATTCAGCCATACGGCCTACTTTCAAGGGTGGTAATGTTGGTACACAGTCTTTGCAATAATAGTAATGAATAAACGTAATTAATACAATAGAAAATATTTTAAAATTGCTAACATTAAATATACAGTCAGAACAAGTAAATAAGCGGGGGTTGTCTTAACAATAAGGTTGTGTACAAAATAATATTGAATATACTAACACTATAAAATGTAACGGTTACACTCACATCACTTTAGTCACTTCGCGCGACATGTTGGAGACCTAAGCTCTCCGAAACATGTCGCGCGAACTCAGCGAAGTGATTAAAGTGACGTGAGTGTAACCGTTATATTTTATAGTAATATTGAATATCCTGCCCGATTACTTCTGCTGCTGACTGAACAACTGCTCTTAATGTTAAAGACGATTGTGTTGGTCTAAGAGCTGGCCACGTCAGATATGACACAATAATGAGAGCAATGAAACCTGTCTTGTTAGACTGCTTTACCATCCTTATTGCTAGATCTGGGCATCTGGCAGCTTTTAATGGGTGGAGGTCAGAGTGACAGACAAACAAATTCTTTAAGTTGGAAAAAAATAATACCAAAATAGGTCAAAACTGGACCTATAGAGGACAGGGACATTAGATTAAAGATTGTCTATTATTGCGGAAACAAAAACAGTAGCCGACTAACTAAAAATTGCATTATACATTATTTGGCACTACTTGCCCCCAACAGAAACTTCTGAATATGATATAATCTAATTAATTACATAATTTCCCATAATATTGCATTAAACCCAGAACTCTAGGATTTGTTTCCTTCGAGTTATTTGTATTCTTTTACATCTACCACTTTACAGCTGCCAGATGTCCGGATCTAGAAATAAGCATAGTATAGCAAACTAAGTACAGGGGTTTCGTTGCTCTCATTATTGTGTCATATCTGACGTGGCCAGCTCTCCATCTATGTGTATCTCGGTCTTCCGTCTCAATCTACTCTGCTTTATATTTAAAACAAAACACGAATGTCTCAAATAAACAATCACAATATCAACAGCTCATCTGCATACTTACGAACGCCGAGAGCGATGTAGCGCCTTGATAATTGCCCTTCATTGTTACTGCGATTTGAATATTGTAAAGACTAAATTGCCATGCATATAGAGTGGCGCCACTGAATAATATCCAAGGGATCATTGTTATTTAGTGTAGAGGATAATAAAGTTGTTTTGGGGTTATGATTACGCAAGTAGTTTTTGAGAAATTTGGATGGGAGAGGCTAGCAGATTCATTTCAAGTATACAGGCCGATCAATCCAAGTGGGTCAGTATGGAAAAGTCAGAAACTATGAGCGATAGCGAAATCTGTTCTTAGGAACCATGGCGTTGATTTTAGATTAAATAATAATGACATTAAAACTTTTTTTTAAAATCTCGTACATCTTCTTCATTTAATCGCGTGTAGTGTTTACAGAACCTTCGGGTCCCATTCAGGTTTGATTCCCGGATATCAGTGTTGGGCGTAGTTAACTACTATTCTGTAATCTAACTACTTATTACGACTAAAAGTGTTAACTACAAGTAGTTATGATTACATGTAATCTAACTACAATAATCTAGTTATATAAAGTAGTCGTAAATCTGATTACTGTAATCAAGTAGTTATAACTACTGATTACTTTAGTTCTAAAAATATCTTGTCTTGTAACATTTGTATCTGTATTAGTTTAATTTGGTGGCCATACATTTATGCACAGCGCAACTATTGATTTGGACCTGAGTTCTGGTGATGATAACAATGATCTGATTTCTGGTGATGATAACAATGATTTGATTCACCCTTGAAGTGCCTACTGGTTCTCAGGATTGGTCAGACATAACCATGTGTCCTTTTGGCTAATTCGATTCATCTTGATGCACATTTACAGTTAGTATCGGGCATTTGCTCTCGGAAAGGTGAAGTAGGTCTTGGCATGGTGGAAATGATCAACAGAACTTCATGATACATTGTATTTTTTTTATACCACGACGGTGGCAAACCAGCATACGGCCCGCCTAATGATAAGCAGCTACCGTAGCCTATGGACGCCTGCAACTCCAGATGATTCACATGCGCGTTGCCGACCCTTTACTAAAAGGAGGATTCACTGTGTTGACGGCTAAAGGAACAAGAGGGCCCCTCATCGTCAACACACCGGGTCCTCTTTGAGCTCTTTGGCAACCTTAATCACCAGCAGGAACACAACACTATGAGTAGGGTCTAGGGCTATTTGGCTGTAGTTTTCTGTAAGGTGGCGGTACTTCCCCAGTAGGGCTCTGCTCCAGATTTGAGCGAGATGACATTCGCTGTGCTGTGCCCTACCACACATAGCGAGATGACATTCGCAGTACCCATACCTCTTTTGGACGTAGTTTAAGGACATACCCGTGTCCGAACGTAGTACGGAACCCTAAAAACTACCTTTTAAATGGGTGTATTGTGACGGGCCTGCAACTACGGAACTCTACACTGAGCATGGACCGACATGCTCTTGGCCGGTTTTTTTAAAGATTTTATTGAACTACGCTATAGTACATAAGTTACATAACATAGCAAAGGAACGTGCTCACTCTTAGTTAGACCCGCGCGCCGGGTCTTGTCTTATCATCTGAAGTACCTAACCGTAGGTAGGTAGTTACAAAAAGTAATCACGTAACCGTGATTGCAACTACAATTAGTAGATAGTAATCAAAAATTTTAACTACTTTATACGATTACTTCATGTAATCAATTATTATGATTACTAACTACAAAATGTAGTCATAGTTAGTAATCAGTAGTTAGATTACAATTTGCCCAACACTGCCGGATATGTATTAGATAAAAAAAAAAATTGAATGCCATTATTATTAAATCTAAAATCGAAGCCATGGTTCCTAAGAACAGATGTCGATCTCTCATAGTTTCTGACTTTTCCCTACTGACCCATTTGGATTAATTACCCTGTATACACAAAAATTGGTGTGCGACCATTTTGTTATTTACTTACCAACGGGTTAATAAAAAAATATTGGGTGATAACAATATTTTTTTTTTCGATGGTACAAATTATACAAATTATAACTTAAATTTAAAGCAGCTTTCTGCAAAACTATGTTCATGGGTTTTGCTTCTAAAAGGGTTTACATAGTTGCGTTTGCACACGAACTAAAAAGGTTAAATTTGGCTTTTCGTGAACCGAAGATTTCCTATGGCACATTATTACTTGGGATCCAAGGATGGATTTGAGAAGTGTAGCCACCAAGATTTTTTTACTTAATTTCAGGGGTGGGGGGGGAGGCTCTCAACTTTATCTTGGTATACATCAGTTAAGCTACTAGGCCAAGTTTGGTATCGATTTGTTATAAATCGGGGATACCAAATTCATTTATGGTACAATTTTGACACCGTTCTGAACCAAAAACATCTAAAATAAAATAAATACTTATTTCGAAATTCCCTATTTCACAAGGAATAAATCCGTTACTTATAAACAATTATGAATTTTGATAAATAATAGGTTTTTTTTAATGTAATGTCTAACTAAGACGATATAAGGGTGTACTTAAAAACTGTTGACGGTGCAAAAATTTTAAATGGAAAAAACATACATTAAAGCGATAAGACCGCCAATTGTTTTGCCTCTGCTTTTTTGTTTGTGACTTGTGTATACTTTGTGTCTATTATTTGAGGTGTGCAATAAAGAGTATTGATGTTTATGTTTATTAAAGGTTTTTGTTTGTGACTTGTGTATACCTACTTTGTGTCTAGTATTTGAGGTGTGCAATAAAGAGTATTTGTGTTATTTATGTTACTCGTATGTTATTACTTCTGAATATTCACATAATTATATATGTAAAATGCCCCTTTAATCAATAAGCTAATAAATATAAATGCTAACACTTTTAGGCTAACCTGTTCTCCCCTCGCTACCCTGCGTAATTGTCAACCGGCACGCTCCAGCCACGCGCTAGTTAGCCATTATTGTCCTTTGTGTCACTTTATTAGTCCATTCTGGCAATTAAAGTTGTAACAAAAATGATTGGGTGTCGTGTGTCTATTAACCCTTTGTCACCCTACCTATCAGTAAATGTGTCGACAGCAGAGGTCGCGACACTTACTGAAAAAAAGTTTGTGTTCATGTATAAGAACAAGCATTTCCTTGACAAGCTTTCTTTATCGTCCTCCTGATGGTTCACACAAGGTATGTAAAAATATGTATGTACGTTTATTATTATAAATATGTATATGTGTACTTTATGAATATACCTTAATTAATATGTATCTATTGTTAGTTTTTTTGGTTCTAAATAATTCTGTCATATTTTAATGGACCCGCACCTACTTAGCCTTTCTATTTAGCCCAGTAGTTGACTGGTAGAGAATTCCTTATGGCATTAAGTCCGCCATTTGTACCATTTTGTATTGTGTAATAAAGATAAAATAAATAAATAAGAATAAAAAACCGTTATTTTTACAGCTTATCAATGTTTAAGTCTGTTTTTGCTACTCTTAGAGCATTCACTGTAGCTTAGAGCATTCATACCTACTCCTGCTAGTTACTACAAAATGAGTCCAGAAACCGATTTCATGGACGTTTATATACTCGTTGGTTTCCTTTGTAATACAATTAGTTATATTTCCGCTAGTAGTAGTAGTAGTAAAACACTTTATTGCACAAAACAAGTACACGACCAACAAAAATATAGTGGGTTTATATTAGTTTCACAAAATCAGATTTTTTCGGAATACTTAATAAAAAAAATCAAATGATTTCATCCGTTGACTCATTTGTAGATTTTATTATGAATTTGGAGTATACATTTTATTTATCTTTTTGTTTAATAAATATCACTCGGGCCCATAGTAAATTCCGTCAAGTATACGAAGTTGGTTTTCTACTGTTTTTTTCCTCTTTGTTGATCGGAGGGTCAACGTGACGGTAAAGAAGAATGGGCCGTCTACAGTGAAGTCCTCTAGATGCACAGGGGATGATCCCGGCTGCTGCAATCCCGGTCGAACTAGTGGCGTTTCTTCGTAGAATGCTGAAACCACCGAAAAGCGTCTGGTAAATATTTAATGATATTCCGTACAACGTAAATTACTGCACCTACTTGTAATTATACGAATCTCCCTTGCAAACTAAATTTCTGAAGGTATATAAATTATACCTGCCTATAGTGGTAGCCGTACAAGCCCAATTTCAAGGAAACGCCGCAAATCGATGTACAGTTTAGCCGTTTGGCACACGCATACTAGAGGTCAAAACACATTTTTTGACCCGCAGTTCTTTAAAAAAATTGCCTTAGGAGGGGAGTGCCGAGACATTTTTTTATATCTATGAAAAAAAAAATTTTTTTTTCAGGAACCTATCGTGTGTGGTATCTTATGAAAGGACATTTTGAGGCGATTATAAAAATATACCATATCATTACATTTCACCCTTTTTTTTAATTACCACAAAAATAATTTTCGAAACATACCAAGTTTGGGCTCCTCCAGACACAATATGGCTGATTTAAAAAAAATACAATTTACCACAAATGATACATAATGTCTAACCTCAAAAGAGCAATTTTGAAAATAGTTTGATTAAGTATTTTATTTTTATTTTTCAATATTACAAAGTGACACAGTTCTACTTCAATACCTATTTGGCGTGACTTATAGAACTGTAGTACAGATACGGTACATATTAATCATAAAATGATAAGTAGTATCCATATATCCAACGGGAAATACCTCTTTAACCATTTAACTGTGTCTTTTCATCAGTTGGTATAGTTTTTGTGGTAGATACTGACTTAAAAAGTGGCTGAAAGATGAATTAAAGATGTTTATTTCTGTTGATTTTATCTCATAATTATAATACACATACATTTTTCAAATATATTTTTCTATCTTTATATTTCTTCCTCTCCGTCTTCTATAAACCATTTGCTGCAAACAAAAAAGCGGTTTCTATAAATGAACTCACTTATTTACGTAAAAGGCGTAGGCGGAGAAAATAATAGCGCACCTCGCGTTATGGCAATCAGCGTGGCAAATTTTGCAGGCTGGGGTGCAAAATTTGCCACGCTGGTGGAGGTTATTTTTTTGCAGGAGCATCGGTTGGTTTTGCATCCAATTTTGCATCCACACCTATCTAGCTCCTTAACTGCATGGCCATATACAGTCCAATTAGGCTCTAATGAAAGGTCAGGTCTTCTCTTCCATCCCCACTGTTCTGGAGATGGTCGGGTTGCTACGTGACTTTCTAGTGCACGCCCCCATATTTCTCCAGCCTGATATTTTGCCCTTTTTATATGCTGAAGGAGGGCAGCGGTAGTAGGAGGTATTAAAGAGAGGGTCTTATGGGTGACAAACAGTTGGCGTCGAGCTTCATTCATCCACGTGTGTCAAATCGCAACAATAAAAAAAAAATACTAAATGAAATTATTTTCAAAATTGCTTTCTTGGGGTTAGATATCAAGATATAACGTATCATTTGTGATATACTGTACAAAAAAAAAGGGTCCAACCTTGATATTTTGTGTCAAAAACTAAGCAAACTATACCAGCTGATGAAAAGGCGCAGTTAAAGGGTTAAAGAGGTATTTCCCGTTGGATATATGGATACTACGTATCATTTGATGATTAATATGTACTACAGTTCCATAAGTCACGCCAAAAGGTATTGAAGTAGAACTGTGTCACTTTGTAATATTGAAAAATTAATAAAAAATACTTAATGAAACTATTTTCAAAATTGCTTTTTTGAGGTTAGATATGAGGATATTATGTATCATTTGTGGTATATTATATTTAATAAAAGTCAGCCATATCGTGTCTGGAGGAGCCCAAACTTGGTATGTTTCGAAAATAATTTTTGTTTTAATTTAAAAAAAAATGGCTGAAATGTAATGATGTGATATATTTTTAGAATTGCCTCAAAATTCCCTTTCATAAGATACCACACACGATAGGTTTATGAAGAAAAAAATATTTTTTTTCTATACAAATAAATAAATTTATCGGCACTCCCCTCCTAAGGGAATATTTTTGAAGAACTGCGGGTCAAAAAAATTGTTTTGACCTCTAGTATGCGTGTGCCAAACGGCTAAACTGTAGATCGATTTCCGGTTTTTTTAATCGTACGGCTACCACTACTACCTACGCATATAATTAAGTGTTACAATGTTATTTGAAAGGTAGACACAGTTTGAAATCACAAGATTTTATGAACGAAGACTAGAAAGGTTTATAGATAACAGGATATTGGACGCGTCCGGCAAATTTACCTGCAAATTGCTGGACAAGTGAACATAAACTTGATTAAGGCTAATAAAATACAATAAATGCCCTCCAGGTGATCGGATCACCTTGTGCGACGAAGCCATAAACTCTTAGTGTTGATATTTAATACCTACTTTATTGATATTATACTTGTAATATGTGTCTGTATTTTACCATAGGTACTATTAATTTGATTTTAATTTTGTGTTCCTGCTGCCAAAGAGCTCAAAGAGGACCCAATGTGTTGACGACGAGGGACCCTCTTGTTTCTTTAGCCCTCAACACAGTGAATCCTCCTTTTTGTAAAGGGTCGGCAACGCGCATGTGACACCTCTGGAGTTGCAGGCGTCCATAGGCTACGGTAGCTGCTTACCATCAGGCGGGCCGTATACTTGTTTGCCACCGTCGTGGTATAAAAAAAAAAATTAAATTTGCTAATATAACTTGTGCTTACAGACATTTTTTTATGTAATTCAAATGGAAAATAGGTCCCGTAATCTTATTTTGAGATACATAAACAATTAATTAAAGAAACAACTATCTCAAACATAACTCCGACACAACAAATAATCAACTAATATTGAAGTTGTATTGGAGTTTCATCGGACCATCATCGGACTAATTTTCAAGCAATTTCTGATTCAGACGTTTAGGTGATAGCTGTATTGCGTAGTTATTACATTGGAGTTGTATTGAAGTTGGATCGTGTCATAATGTATTTTAAAGTTAGAATACGGCCCCTGTGCTAACTCGGGGCACGTTCTAGGGACTTGATATCGACAAAAAATATGTCGATATATATTATTCATACATGTGCTCATTGAAAATCCTCGATTATTAACAATAAAAAGGTTCGATATCATATCTGACATCGAGCCTCATAAGATACTTGTAATAAAATTATGTGTCAATGTCATTTCAATCAATATAATACAATTTTCTGTCAGTGCCATTCATATGCTAGAGTAAGAATAATATATTGGATAATATTCTGCTACGATTATTACAAAGGATATAATAGTTATTTGTGCAACAAGAGAGGAAAGTTGGTTTTTCTTGCGAGTGTTGATTTTGAGTCCCGAGTAAGGGAAAGATTCTATAATTGGATCACGAGCGAAGCGAGTGATTCTTAGTTAGAACCTTGAGCGTACCGAGGGACTCAAAAACACGAGATGTAAAATAACTTTGCTCTCGCGTGACACATACAACTTTTCACCTCAGCAGTGAGAACATATTAAAGGTTAATATGTATTTAGAATTTGTAATAGACCCCGAAGTATGAAGTGGCAGTTCATGGCCTTCACTTAATTAAAAAGCTACTTTGTCTCGCTCCCTGGAGTGAAGAAATTCGCACTTTCGTCACTCCAGGGAGTAACGAAAGTCGAACTTTCGTCAATGTTTTTTCGCAGGGAAGTAGGCTTGTTCGAGCTGCTGAGGTAAAAATAATATTTTATGATGAGTAATATCTAGATGTTGACAGTAACATCGATATATTTTTTGTCGATAAAATATTAAATGTTTTTGCTACATCACTTGTACTACAGTATTTGCGCCCCGAGTTAGCACACGTATGCAAATAATCAATCAATATTAGAGTTGTATTGGAGTTGCATCGGAATAATTGTCAAGCAAATTCTGATATTACTGATTTAGACGTTTAGGCACTAGCTTTATTGCGTGGTTAATGTATTGGAGTTGGAGTAGTACACGGCTCCATGAATGCTTACCATCCTTATTCCGTAAGGGACCTTCGGCGACCTCTACGAAGACCTTTTGCAATGCCTTGCTAACGTACATATTGGGCCCATCGTCTTTATCTTTTAAGATATCACGCAGTCCAGTATTTTCGATATGGGTTGTGCGGTTCAATCCAATCTATAAAATCATGTACAGTTACCACATGGGATTGTTGAGCCACTTGCTATTTATTGTTCGTAATTTGGCCGTGTAATTAAAGACCGAAGTTAGCTGACAGCTGACTGCTGAGCTGCTACTGAGCTGAGAGCTAATAGGTAACATCAGTCTGTTACACGGCTTCTTATTCAATCTTTATTTTATTTTTAAGCCTGGCCAGAAATATATGATCATCATGCGCCATATTGCGGAATTTCATTGAAATTAATTTCTTACACTGGCAATAATTATAATGACGGGATGATATGCATGTCTGAGGACATGCATAGGCTGTCACTGTTGTCAGTGTCAAGAGCGAAACATTGTAAGTAAGTAGTGTATACAGGATGATTCATGAGACGTGAGCAGGCTTAACACTACGGATTCAGTTAATAATAAGCTATTGTTTGATATCAGTATTAGCGTGATAAGCGCAAAAAATTTTTTTTTTTGAAAATAAAATGTTTAAAATTATTTACGACACGCATGGTCACTCTTTATTATTAATATTTTCTTGTTAGAATATTCTCTTGTTTTTCTGTGATATGTGTCAAATTGATGTCTGGTTACTTTGGAAACATCGTATCTCACTTAACTTGACAATTATTTTTTTCATAATCAAAGTGCTGTCATGATTGTTACAGAGGTTTTATCTTTATTGATTTGTTTATGTAGGGTGACCATGATTACAGAGAACAAAATTTCTACGAAACAAAAAGGTAAAAAAAATTGAAAGGCGCTATTGTTTCACTTAAAAATGATGGCGGCCGATTCATTATCGTTAACTCAGTGTGTAGGGTTGTTCCTGCTCACGTCTCATGAATCACCCTGTATAATAAACTGCTGAAAATAATACGCTCGGGAAATGAAACTATTTCGCCGTGAAACAATTTCAAATTAACATAAGAGCTGACAGGTAAACAAATCAAAATGTCACCATACCATAGAGAATAACACGCTCTATGACTATACTGAACTGTTGCTATATAAATGAAAATAATAGCGCCCTCTTGACAATGATCAATGTTTGATTTTTTGGTTTTATCTCCGGACCGAATACCAGGATAACTATTAAAATATCGGAGATATAAAAAAAATTGTTGGCGGCTCGACGTTCGCCGGGTCAGCAATAGTTCAGTTAAATTGTACTCTAAAGGGCCCCTAGTGAGAAAGTTTTGGGGTAGTTCTGATTTCTTTAATTCCTTGTGTATTTTGGGGTGCTGAATCCGAATCTGATGTTTGCGGACAAAATTTCGTGACGCAACATAAAAAAAATCGCAAAAAGAGCGAAAATATTCAGCTTTTTTCCGACTTTTTGCTTAAAACTGGAAAACTATTAACTTTCAGTAAACGGCCTGTTTACAAAAATTATAGTACTTAAAATTCTCTACATACATCACTATTTAGTTTTTTTATTTCAGATGAACCGTTCGGTCTCAAGTGCGAGTTGAAAATTGCCAATTTTCAGCGGTCAATATTTTGTTACTGCAAATTCCTTATTATCTGTGAAAAAGTTATTATAGCTTCTTTAAGATATCAAAATCGAAGTGGGGTGGAAAAAAACTAGTAGTTCTCTCGTGCCAGTGCTAACCACTTTGGACCCTGCATCAAACTCAATACTCCGGTACATTTCATGTAAATGTAAAAAGGGCCGCCAACGCAATTGTGGATTCAGGAAGGCGGGCCTCCATTGTTCCCCAATCTGCGAAGGGCTGTGTGACAATTTTGAGCCTCCTGAAGACAGCTCTGACATAGACATAAGAAATACTGAAGAAAGAGACAGAGGTATATTGAATCTCACTACAAGCCAGGTCCTGAGCCAGGACCCGATGCCATCGAAGAACCTCAGCAAGATGCGGAAGGTTTGTTTAATCTCACAATCTAGTTTGCAATCCTCATCTCACCATGAGTAATGACACCCCCTCTTTATTTTCCAGAACAAGCAGAATATTTACCGGGACCCATCGCCACCGAAGAACCTCAGCCAGGACCTTTTAAAAGACAACGGATCATACGGTCCCCACCCGTACTATTATATGAGCCGTTATATATCTTTTAAAAGGTCCTGGCTGAGGTTCTTCGGTGGCGATGGGTCCCGGTAAATATTTTGCTTGTTCTGGAAAATAAAGAGGTGGTGTCATTTCTCAAGGAGGGATGAGGATTGCAAAATATATTGTGAGATTAAACATACCTTTCGCATCTGGCTGAGTTTCATCGATGGCATCGGGTCCTGGCTCAGGGTCTGATTGCTCCATGGTCATCGTCGGGGGTCGTTGTCCTAGAAAATAAAAGAGGTGGTGAGACACTGACTTGTGATCATATATCTAGGAGAGATGAATGATTACACAATAACTTGTGAGATTGGACATACCTCTGTTTTCGGTACGAAGTGCCATAGCGCCATCTGTCGAGTCTGGAGTCGAGTTATTCTGTCAGCGTTAAGCGACGAACAAAGTATTAGAAACTAGGATTTAGTGTCTGATGTGACCGATAGATGACGCTAGTGCTTTAACCTGAAATAAGAGAACGCGATTTTGTATGGGTATTGTCCATCCATGTCTATATCATCCTTGGTATGATGTGCAGATTGGGGAACAATGGAGGCCCGCCTTCCTGCATCCACAATTGCGTTGGCAGCTCTTTTTACATTTACATGAAATGTAGTATTGAATTTGGTGTAGGGTCCAAAGTGGT
Organism: Pammene aurita; assembly: GCA_947086415.1. Taxonomy (NCBI): domain Eukaryota; kingdom Metazoa; phylum Arthropoda; class Insecta; order Lepidoptera; family Tortricidae; genus Pammene; species Pammene aurita. Next base: position 13,564,027 of record OX352292.1, on the reverse strand, counting down.
TGGCACTGGCACGAGAGAACTACTAGTTTTTTTCCACCCTCACTGCGATTTTGATATCTTAAAGAAGCTATAATAACTTTTTCACAGATAATAAGAAATTTGCAGTAACAAAACAGTGACCGCTGAAAATTGCCAATTTTCAACTCGCACTTGAGACCGAACGGTTCATCTGAAATAAAAATGTAAATAGTGATGTATGTAGAGAATTTTAAGTACTTTAATTTCTGTAAACAGGCCATTTACTAAAGTTAATAGTTTTCGAGTTTTAAGCAAAAAACCGGAAAAAAGCTGATTTTTTTTGCCCTTTTTGCGTTTTTTTTTTATGTTGTGTCACGAAATTTTGTCCGCAAACCTCAGATTCGGATTCAGCACCCCAAAATACATAAGGAATGAAAGAAACCAGAACTACCCCAAAACTTTCCTAGTAAAAACACAATGTAACAGGATCACAAGGGCCGTATTCTAATCAAATTCCAATACATTAACAACGCAATACAGCTACGGCATAAACATCTGAATCAGAAATATCAGAATTTCCTTGAGAAATATTCCAACGCAACTCCAATACAACTTCAATATTGGTTGAATGTTTGTTGTGTGTTGGAGTTATGTTTGATATAGGTTGTATTTTTATTGTATTGTTAATGTATTTTTAAATTAGACTCCGGCACCTAGTCAACCATAAATGCAGGCAGTAATAATGTACCACGCACCTGCTTTAAATATGGAGTCCAATCCAAGCTACTTTTTATTCTGAATCTGGGAAGTGTTACATTGACAAATTTCCATTGCATTCTTTTATAAACATTGTCAATAAATTGTGGTGTTTGCGACATAGTATCTAGGAGCTGGATAATGCTTGAGTTGCGGTATGGCAATACGAACGTCATGTGCATATCAAGTTGATTTAAACGCAAGGAGATAGCCTAAAACAAATATATATTTTTAGGTGATATTCAAGGACAATGAAAAAAGGTCAATTCGTGTGGTCAACCAACCAGTGAATAGTATTAAGAGAGTTACTTAATTTTGAGTCTAAATTCAAAAATTTGAGCCGAAGTGTTCGCAAAAATTGAGATCTCAAACATAATGGTAATGTATTAGAGTTGAAGAATGTAATAATAGTATACCAAGTAAAGCGTATATGTGACAGTCTAGATTAAAAGGTACTATTTTGTGACTTCAGCTTACGCTTTAATTGCTCGAATTGTAATCGCGTTCCTCCAAATGGTATATTTTCTAAGAGAGATCACATATTATCATTGTACCTGAAACTTGGCATTTGCGTCGTGCGGGCTTCGTGCGGGTTATCTTTTCTAAGAGTATCACATATTATCATTGTACCTGAAACGTAGCATTTGCGTCGTGCGGGCTTCGTGCGGGTTATCTTTTCTAAGAGCATCACATAAGTATTATCATTGTACCTGAAACTTGGCATTTGCCTCGTGCGGGCTTCGTGCGGGTTATCTTTTCTAAGAGTATCACATATTATCATTGTACCCGAAACTGGGCATTTGTGTCGTGCGGGCTTCGTGCGGGTTATCTTTTCTAAGAGTATCACATATTATCATTGTACCTGAAACGTAGCATTTGCGTCGTGCGGGTTATCTTATCTAAGAGTATCACATATTATCATTGTACCTGAAAATTAGCATTTGCGTCGTTCAAGAACAAGCACTGTGTCATTTTATGCATCATTTCCAGATTCAAAGTCTTTTGTCCACTACGAAACTGCTTATTTTGCGTTGAAGCTCTCGTGAAGGGTGTTTCCCAGGTGCCCTGAATACAATATAGTACAATTAAAAAGAAATATTATATTACAGCAATGACAAAAAATAACCCATTCATTCTTGTCACTGTCCCAATCAATATCATCTTTCGACATATGTATCGAGTTACAAATAAAGATGACAGAAGGGTTTCAGCAAAAACTAGGACTTTTACTTAAAGTAAGTATTAAATTAATCATCACTTACACTATAATGAAGACCATTAACAAGCAAAATAGAAGATGTCTCATCAATGTCATCTAATTCCAGGATATCTTGTATGCGCATGTATGTTTTGGAACTGAACTGCAAATTAATATAAGTTATACGTAATGATTAAACCCACACAAAAATAAAAGTACAGTAGCAATTTAAAATTTGTCGTTTTGTTGAATACAAGGGCTTTTGCCAACTATCTAGTAGAATAAAAAAAAACGATGATTGTACTCGTAATCACTAAAATCAATGAGCTATTTTAATTACATAAATCCATCTTCACTTCTATTCTGGTCCAGCTGAGGATCTAGACGCCCTGACACCCGACGTAGTTGCCTTTTTTTTATACCACGACGGTGGCAAACAAGCATACGGCCCGCCTGATGGTAAGCAGTTACCATAGCCTATGGACGCCTGCAACCCCAGAGGATTCGCCTAGTTTAACAACCTCCAAGCTGTTCTCTGATACGACAAAATTATCATCCTTATCCTTCTAGCGTTTGTCCCGGCTTGGGGTCCGCTTGACAACCTAATCCCATGAATTGGCGTAGGCACTAGTTTTTTACAAAAGTAACGGCTATCTGCTTCCAACCGAGAGGGGACACAAGGCCTTTTCGGGATGAGGTCCGGTTCCCTTACGATGTTTTCCTTCACTGAAAAGCGACTGATGAATATCAAATGATATTCCGTAGGTGCATAAGTTCCGAAAAACTCAGTGGTGTGGTACGAGCCGGGGTTTGAACCCGCGACCTCCGGATTGAAAGTCACCAGCGCTCTATGCTACACGATAATATAAATTACATAAATGAATAATTAACTGATTTTTAATGCTGAATCAAATAACTAATCATTTTCCGAAGTCTCATTACACTTAGTTAGTTGTAAAAACTTACTTCTCGATTAACGTAAGCAATAGCGTCCTTCCGAAAGTCGTAACCGATCTTAGACACGGTAATGCCATAAGCTTCGGAGCCCAGAATAAAACTATCATCGATATTGTCTGTGTAGTTTATGTAGATCTTGTTCAACATGGTCAAGTCTGTCTCCAATAGGGGCGATAGAGCGGGAAACAAGCTCGAGTAACAGTCTTTTGTCTAAAAATACATTAATTAATTGTACTTATACTCATAGGTATAATACGTCATTATACACGGTGAATCTGAGTAACCCGACAGATTTTAACCATAAATTCCTGATCATAATTGGAGACTAAAATGTCGTATAAACTTTTCTGGAATTGGCCTAGTTTCAGAGTTACTACCAATTAAATAAAAAAATATTTTCTATTGTGACACAGTGCAAAACGCTTTTTTGATGACGATTTCACCCTTTATGGGGTCTAGTCTAAACGTTCTTATTGATAGATATCAAAGTGCCAAGGAAAACTTTACGTAAACTATTTTTTTCGAAAAAAATGGACTAATTTATTTTAATCGACAGTTTTACCAATAACATTTATGTTTTTATGTTCAAAACCCGAAAAAAAGCAAAACAAAAACTTTTTTTTTGGCGAAATTGACCTAAATTCATATAATATTTATTACTCCTTATGACCTCAGGAATTTATGGTTAAAATCTGTCGGGTTACTTAGATTCACCGTGTATATATTTTGTAGGAATATTTGAATGAAAAGGTGACAGTGACTACAATCGAGTACTGGGGGAAGCCCAAGTGACATTAAATACTTCAGCTGTAAACATGGTTGACTTCACTAAACAATTGAGGATGCTCGAGATAAAAATGTAATATATTATTAAGTACCTACCTGGCTGAGCCTGCTGAAACCCAGTACCGATATAATTTCATGTCTAGTATAACCCGTAGCGGCAGCGGCTAGTTTGCAAAGAGGTAAGCGAAAAACAAACGACGATACCACTGTGTTTTTACCTATATTGTTTCTTAAAATGTTCTGGAAATAAAATACACATTAATAAAGAAAGTTTTACATGAGCAAAAACAAAGTTTGGTGTGCCCTTGCCCGGCAATATCGTTAGCGAGCGATCATTAAATGTTTCATACAATTTGACAGCCCGCTAGCGTTGACTTAAAAATGGTATCACTGGTATGTATGGTAAAATGGTAACATTGCTCTGGAAAAAACCTGAATAGGAAATTATTTGAAACGCTCTGTCAAATGTATAATCGGATTAAATTACGTATTTAATGATAGCGCACAAATTTTGCACAATGCAGCTAATAAAGAGGTCTCTGGCGATTTAACATCGCGTGACGAGTTTTAAGGTTTCAAAAGTTTAATGAGAGTGATTTTTGCTTATTAATAATCAAAATCATAAATGGTTTTGATAAGGCAATTTAAATACGCGAAAAATGCATGAGATGCTTTTGAGTAATGTCTCTTTCCAAGTTCGATGTTTTCAATAGCTATATTTTTTAAATAAATAATTAAACGCTCTATCCAATAAAATGCATTGGATGACTATTGGAAATGTCGCTTGTAGCCTGAAACTACGGCCCTTTAAATCCCATATTTATACCATTTATTTAGTGGCCGTATTTCAGGCATCAGGTGACACGTCCTTTAAATGTATCAATAGTAATCTAGACTTACCAAGTCGACTCCATTTAATATTTTTTGCGTTACAAATGCCGTTTCCGTGCGACGGGGGTCCCAAATTGCGCATAAAACCAGTGATATCACAACTACAATGGTTATAATTTATATTTAAGATTGTAATGATATAGTAGACTATACTGATATTGTGGAAATGTGGACTTGCGCAAGCAAAAGACAATACGATTCTCTGCTAAAATACAGATGAGAGCAAAACATGATGCGTATCGAAAATCGGAATAGAAGAGGAATTGTCATCTGAAAGAAGTTAAATAAATCATATTGATAAAGGGACGCAAGGGACAGAAAATGTGTAAAATAAGGGAGAGTTAAAGAAAAGAAGAAGCCAGAGATGCCAAGAAGAGCATATGTACATGGATCAAGTAAAGTAAAAAAAAAGTCGTGTCGTATTAGGCTGTCAAGGAGAATAAGGCAGAGGACAGATACATGGGCCGTATTCTATTTAACTTTAAAACACGTATAAACACGATCCTACTTCAATACAATTCCAATGCATTAACAACGCAATACAGCTACGGCATAAACATCTGAATCAGAAATATCAGAATTTGCTTGAGAAATATTCCAACGCAACTCCAATACAACTTCAATATTGGTTGAACGTTTGTTGTATGTTGGAGTTATGTTTGAGATATGTTGTATTTTTATTGTATTGTTAATGTATTTTTAAATTAGAATCCGGCACATGGAAATCGCTCCATCGAAAAGAAACCAGTTCTTAAATATATGATGATGATGGATGGTGTAAATCCATACTAATATTATAAATGGGAAAGTGTATGTGTGTGTTTGTTTGTTTGTCCGTCTTTCACGGCAAAACGGGGCGACGAATTGACGTGATTTTTTAAGTGGAGATACTTGAAGGGATGGAGAGTGACATAGGCTACTTTTTGTCTCTTTCTAACCCCCCCATTTCCCTAAAATGGGGGGTGGAAGTTTGTATGGAGCATTCCGGGGGGCAAAGGGGAACCGTGTTACCCCGAATTTAACGCGAGCGAAGCCGCGGGCAAAAGCTAGTAATCACATAAAAACGCAAATGACAAATAAATAAAAAATACAAAATTGTATAAGTAATAGGATTTCAGCATGATAAATGACGATGACTATTAAGCACCCACATGTATTTGTATAGTTATGACTATAATAAATATAGGATTATTTACGACTGTCTGTATAATTAACGCTGTAAGACAAGTTGTTCAACTAGGTATACAAAATATGTTTTCAAGGATCACTTAGTTTTGGAAATGTTTATGAAACAAAGTATTCTCAATTTTTAAATTTAGTAGTTTTAAATACAGTCCTCATGCCAGCTAGAGCTGGCGCAAAAAGTGAATGAGAACGATGACATATTGTTACCAAAAACTGTCGCGTTATTTCTTACGCATAAACCTTGAAGCCTACCGAAGAATATTGATTAAAATATAACAAAAATATAGGTACCAAAGCTAACTGAAACCATTTCCTCGTTCGCACCAGCGTTATATTTTGTAAGAGTAGTAAAACCATTTTATTGTCCAACAAAACAAAATGCTACATCGATAAGCTCTCCGCACAGTATCGTAAAATCGAGATGACTTTGTATAGAATTATGTAAAATATTACAATCGAAAAACAATGGTAGGCTGCTGTTCAAAAATAATACAGTCAAAATGTATTTATTAGCATACCTGCGCTAACTAGGGGCACATTTATTTATTTAAACTTTATTGCACTAAAGGAAATCTTGATGTACAAAAGGCGGACTTAATGCCAAGAGGCATTCTCTACCAGTCAACCTTAAGGCAAAGCAGAGAAGTTGTGAGCGGTGCTTACGAGAACAAAAGGTAAAAAGATAACTACAAGTAAACAATGAATGAAATTATATACGATACAATACAAAACATACATAATTTAACAAAAAATACATATATACACACACACACATATATATATAATGTATAGACAAAACTTATCGAAAACTAATCTTTAATTTCACGCGAAAAAGGCACGAACGGCTTTTTTAAAACCAAACTTGCTGGGAGCACACTCTAGGGATTTGATATCGAAAAAAAAGAGGTCGATATATAGTAATATATGTGCTCATTGAAAATCCTCGATTACTAACAATAAAAAGGTACGATATCATATCTGATATTAAAATTATGCGGATGTCATTTTAATCAAATAAGACAATTTCCTGTCAGAGCCATTCATATGCTAGTGTAACAATAATATATGGGATAATATTCTGCTATGATTTTTACGAAGAAAACAAATAATATTTCTTTATGTTGATGCTAACAACTAGATAATTAATATTTCATTAAAAATGAGTATCTCTAAAATTTTATCCACCAGCTAAAGCTCAAGGCGTGCCATAAATACTCCACTGATCCGCTTAGCATCTGCATCTCAGTTGCAACTGGGACTAGCCTGATCAGCAAAGGATAGCGAAGATAAGATAAGGTAAGAAAGCCGGGAGTGTAAAGAAGATAATGTAACCAAGATCGTCTCGAAGGCTTTGACGGCGAATCAAATAAGTCGCCGGGAGAGAATGGTAATAAAATTGAACCGAGCGCCTGGCCAGATGTAGCTGCGGATTTATCACTCGATCAGGGGCGAGGTGTACTGGGGACTAGGAAAAAGAAGACTATCCTCATTCACCGATGTGTAATATAGAACGCGATACCAAATCAGCCCAAAAAATGGTCTCACAATAGTGCTGTAAGAACTACTCTTACAGCACTATCTGGGTCAGTTTTATTAGACTTTTGTAATTTAATAAAACTGGCCGGTTACAAATTTTCACGAGCCATGTTTTCGGTAAATCTTGTTTGAGACTTTACCTCTACTATATTCTAACTCAACGTCCTCATTGATAAAACTTGCGGTATGAGGATGAAAATATTAATACATGCAAATAATTCACGCAAGTAAGTATAACGAGTTAATAGTAAATCTAAAATTAACATTATATATGCACTTGGCACTACTTTCGCCTGACAGAAATGCCTGGCAATACATTCTAATATTACCCATAATAATACTTTAAACCCATAACTCTTGAGAATTGTATTCTCCAAGTGGTTTGCATTCTCTGGCTTCCACCGATAAACAAGTGTCAGATGTTCGGATCAAGAAATAAGGATAGTATAGCAAACTAACTAAAGTAGAATTCAGAACTCAGTGGAATAATCTGACAGCACGTTACATACATTTGACAACCGCTTTGTAGGAATTATGAATTCTACCTTAGAGGGGTTTTGTTGTTCATATTTTCCGGGGCTACCTCTACGTCTTCAAGTTTTTCTTTCGGCTCCCAGTATGCCCCAGTCCGGCCAAGTCGTCTTCGCTCGCTTACACATTCGCCGGGCTGCATCCAATATGTTTCCCGGAATATTGTCCTTAACAGCTCCATTATATTGCGATAGATTGCGCACGTCTCCTTGTCCCGATGAATATTTTGTTTGAACTTACTCTACGTTATTATATTGCCGCAGGCTGCTGCGCTTGGTAAAAAAATTGTGCATTATGTATTAATTTATACCGTGTAAAATAGGGTTGGTAGCCTTCACCTGGTTGGTTGTCTAAGATGACTTTTTTTATTTGTATTGTAATTTTTTTATGGCATTATATTTTCTGCCACCAAAATTTTGATTTCCTATCTTATTTGTATCGTAATTATAATATCTGCCTGCAACAAATATATCTGTGACCATTTTAATCGAAACGGTCACCAAATTTAAAACACCATATTAATGGATTGTACCCAATATAAAACTTTGATCACCAGATTTGTATAACCAAAATAGATCTACCACCAAAAAAAAATAAAGAAAAAAAAATACGAAGTCAAGATATGTATTCAAGATAAGATGACGAGCGAAGCGAGCGAGCGAAGTGAACTAATAGTGCGCCAGAATCAACATCTAAACATAGAGCATTTTTTTGTGACCTCTATGTATTTTAGGTAATCGTTTTCATATTGTCTGGTGATCCAATTTTGGTATCAGGCATATTATTTTGACGGAAATTTTAAGTTATTGTTTGGTTATCGTTTTGATATTATTTTGTGTTACAACGGTGGCAGAGATCTATTATTCTAATGGCCAATTTATTTATACAATGGCCTTATAATTTGATCATCGACTTCGTATTAATTTGATGATTAGTTAAATTGTATCATACCGATTCTTAATCTTTTTTTTTTTCTATTAACTGAGATTAGGCTCTCAAGTAATCACAAACAAATTAAAAACAGCGTTCAACGGTGTACTTCTCATAAAATTCAGGGAGACATCCGTAAAGTATGTATTAGTTTTAATTAAGCCACAATATTTTCATTAAAAGGAATTTTTCGACTTGGTGGGATTAGAATTAAAAGAATATGATAAAATAATTAAGTAAATACAAAGTGTTTTTATGATTGAAAGAAAATAGAAAAATTCAACACGTAGAAAAATATAAGAAGTTGTGACGTTTCATAACACTGCTGGCTCGCTCTAACCAAGTACTACGTCTTTTCAGACTTGACCTTATTAATCCAGAAAAACATCAGCCCACCGTATGACAGACATATTGACAGACAACGTACCTACAGCCTGAACCGTCGAAAATAGATTTGACCCTTGCAATTTGGACCATAAGTATATTGTTCAAACTATGAAAGGGAATTTCAGTCGAAAACGAGTTCGACACGGATAAAATCAATAATGTAAGTAACATTATTGAACGAGCGGAGCGTAAGCGAAGTGAAGTTCTTACAAACAACTTCTCTGCTACTGGGACGTCTCGGCATTTCGATGGCTGTTTGTTCCGCGATAACTTCTTAACGCTTTTCTGAGCTTCATGGAATTTCTGAGCTTCATGATCGACCAAAGGGTCATGGAGCTAAAAGGCGAGAAAAAATCATCATACGGGTCTTGTTATATTGGTCAACTCGTTTGCAAGGAAATCGCGAGTTGCGAGTTCGAGGCGGACTACTAGTAAGATATTGTTTAGTTGAACATTTAAATAAAAATACATTTTTGGCCACAACTACTGAACTCCAACTTGTGTATGTAACTCCGCCAGACAGCCGCATTTTCCCACACCAAAAGCACACCAGCACACGTCTCCGCCAACAACATTACAATAATTGATTAACTAAACGCAAAGAGAAATAATCGCGATTCAGCGTTTCAGCAAATAAGGTTAGCCGCACACTCAGTTTTCTTTTACTGTTCTTCTTCTAGGTGATCCCTAGTGTGCAAAACGTTCAGGTTGATAATCAAGACCAAGTGCGGGTAGTTCGAAAAGCTCACGCGGCTAGAAGATGTTGATGTCAACTGGAGCCAGTTTTTCTTCGGGACCACGGGGAAAATGTCGTCCTCGAAACGTCGAAGGTAATTTTAAAATTATAGACACGGTTAAGTCCCGTTAGTACAAATAGATAAATAAACAATTTATCAATATAAAACATTAATTCATTGATTAAATGCATCACTTAATTTAAAAGAGCAGGCAGCGTCCTTCCGTCTCGAATTTCTTAACCTACTCTCATGCCTAAAGTACCTCTCCGTTGCTAACCATCTTTCATATTATTATATAAATTCCAATAATAAAATCTCGTTTCTATCTGATTCAGTATCGCTAGCATTAAACTTTATTAAACCTAAATCCTTTCCCTACACGAACACCCTAAACCAACGCCGTGCCAGGAAAAATGATTTATAAAAGCCAGCAGATATCGCCTCCCTCTCGCGCCCCCATTTAACCCTATCGCCCCATCCTTATCTATTCGAGTCCAATTTCACAGGCTGGTGACTGCTCCTGCAGCTCGGTAATACCTCCATTGATTAAGAAGCCTGAATATTCATTCAATTATTATACCGACGAGGTTTTCTGATGAAATCCTCGTGTTAGTTTACGCTTGACGTTTTTGCTTTTATTATGTGTTCGAGGAGCGTGCTGGTTTTAAAACGTTTTGCAGGGTAAGTTGATTGGACATAGGAAGAATTTTCTTCAGTGATTGGTGCATTAAAATAGATGATCTTGATATAGTTGTTTTTCACAGTTAAATGTGTTATGGTGCTTTAGGCTGGCAAAAATAATGACACGATATGAACGATCTATTTACGAGCGTACGTCAAACTAGCTTTCTGCAGTAATCAGTTTTGTCTGTATATATACATACTAGTCTGACTGAAGAACAAATCAAATTATTTTTAATAAAATATTTTGATTTGTTTATTTTTAAGTAGAGACACACTACTATATAAATCATAAACTTATATAGATGTCATATACAATGGAAAAAGTGACCTAGGCCTCCAGTGCCCAGGGCTGGGATCGAACCAACGTCTTCTGCATTCGCGGCAGACGCCTTTACCACTTGGCCACCCGGGTCACAGCAGCACCGGTCGAATTTTCCCGTGTATATCCCGCGTATGTTTATCGTGTGTATCTGGGCACCGGAGGCCTAGGTCACTTTTTCCTGTGTATATGACATCTATAGAAGTTCATACTAGTCTGATAAAAAATAAACTAGTTTGGTCAGAAATCGTGTATAGCCGGTATCAAATACGATGTACAAGTTAAAATCCAAGAAAGTTGTCAATCGAATATTTTTCTTACTCTGGACTTTTCTTAGATCATTTGAAAATAAAAAAAAAAACATTAAAAACACTTTGCTAATTAAATACTGAGTTTTCAATAATTAAATATATACGAAAAGTTTATATGAACGTACCCATATAATTTGATATGATATGATTTGATTTGATAATATCAAAATTATTAATTTATAATTTTATTAATTTTATTTGTGGCATTTGATTAGATGATTTGGATTTTGAGATTTATGCCGAATATTCTTTCGTAACTCTTTCTTTTCTTCAGATTTTTTGAGTAAAAACCTTGTTACATTGATATACTTATTGTTTACCGAAGTAACAGTTGAGGTACCTCCTCATTGTCATTTTTACTTATAGAGCTGAAACAGCCGTTAGCGTCCGTCCGGAAAGCGAAGTGACGTAGACTGTATCAACTGTATGAAGTCCGATATAAACCACAACACTTCTCTTTCCGGCCAAACTATACAGCTGTTGCATTAATAATCATAAAGGCATGAAATCAAAACTTGATCAGCTGTTTGCCGTTAAACATGTCAGCGCTCCATATTTCTGATTAAAGACGCGTTGAAAAATATGGCGATCTTTAATTAGATTCGAGAAATCAGCATCTCCACCAACAAGCCGCTTCAAATGCTCTAAAAAAATCCCGAATTTAAAGAGGGAATTGGACCAATTCCGTACCGGCATGCAAGAGCGAGCAAACTTATTAGCCGGCCGGGTTATCGGCGATCTTTCTTTACTTTTTGCAGGTGATCAAGCGTTGGATTGATGGGATGGCGATTGGCTTCTGTGAACGGATTTGCGGGACTGGATTGAGCTGGGTTCAAGTTGACTTGACTTTTGCATGTTGGTTTACTGTAAACAGTTCCTGACTTGGACATCGCGCTATAAGGTACCTCAGTAGGGCTAGCATATCTTACGTTGTCGCCTATCACTTCATACTTCGAGTCGCGCTTGAAGTATGAACTCGCGCGTCACACTCAAGATATGCTAGGCGTACAGGTTTTAGTATGCGTGAGTACCAGACAAAAAAAAGTGTTTTAGAGGTTAAGAGATATTCAGAACATACAGTGTGTTTTTTCAACTCCGCTATATTGTGCGAGGTGACTAGGTAGACCATACTGAACCACTTTTACTATGCGACCAACTACAGACACGTCAAAACTTGTCCGGGATTTTAAGGTTGGTCCTATAGATAAAGTTGTTCAGTATGACCTACATTTATCTCGAAACAATATGGCGATGGGTTGAAAAAACACCCTACAACAAGGGTTGGCAAAAATACCTTTATATGTTCCTATGCTACCAAATTTCCTTGTTTTTTTGAAAACACTCAACTAATAATACCTACAGCAGGATAAAAATAGAATGTTTTTACTGCAAGCTTGTCTTGAAAACTTACAATTAAATAGTCTGTGTTCGGCGAGATTATACAAATATTAATTTTCGTATTTTGCTATATCTACAAGGGGTAACAAAAATGCTGGTGATACGTTTAAGGTATCGTATACTAATTATGAAAAAGTAGGAAAAAAATTTTTTTCGCGCGAAAAAAAAAAAATTTTAATGGAGAGTCCCATACGAAAAAAATTGTTTTCGCGTTGAAAATTTTTTTCCTACTTTTCGTAGTCGCAATACGATACTAATTATGCCCTTAAATGAATCACCAGTATCTTTGTTATTTTTGGGATTATTTTGATTTTCCACTCAAGACTAGCGATCCGAGGAAAAGCGACTAGATGCGAGACCGAACTCCGAAATCACCAAATGGATTTTAAATTGATGCCGTTTTGGAGGTTAAGAGATATTCCCAACATATACATGGGTTAAAAAAATCTGTAACCTAGTGCCCTTTAGTAGTATATATTCCATAGGTACAGTAAACAATATTTCTTTTGCCAAACGCTAAGTTTTGATTAAAAAAAAACGCATATTACCAACATCTTGTATGGTTTGTACAGTCAGCAGCAGAAGTAGTGTAGCGGGTGAGGTGTTCAGAATGAAATTCACACGCTCTTATTATCTTAACAATAAAGTCGTGCCAAGTTAATTTTGGACACCTCACTGCTTAGCTACTTCTGCTGCTTACTTTACTTATACTTTGGAAACAGTATGAAGTAAGTAAATGACTATGTACTTAAGATAAAAGATTTTTTTAATTGCTTAGGTACTATTTTTAAGAATAATAATAATAAATAATAAAATACTCTTTATTGCACACCTCCATGAAATATATCGAGACAGACAAATTATTAAATTACAGGGTACATCATTTTAAATATACAGTATTATTTCTGGGTCGTGATCCAGAACCACTTTTTCTGACTAGTAACTGATCAACATTAGGATAATGTGGTATTTGATCGAAATATAATTAATTTAATTTTCATTCTTTTTCATGTTAAATAAGTTTTAACTAAGTAAATTATGGTCACCCTGTGACTTTTGACATACGCAGCAAGACAAGCGACAAAAGAAGTAGAAGAAAATTTTTAGAATGCGAAAGAAAAAAAAAATTGTATGGGTCATCAACTCATCAGTGTCATCTCATCACAGTCGGCCGACCCTTTTTTTTCGGGTTAATTTTTTTTTTAATTTTTCAATGGAACACCAGCATTTTTGTTAGGACTTTTCTAAGAGTATCACATATTATCATTGTACCTGAAACGTAGCATTTGCGTCGTGCGGGTTATCTTATCTAAGAGTATCACATATTATCATTGTACCTGAAAATTAGCATTTGCGTCGTTCAAGAACAAGCACTGTGTCATTTTATGCATCATTTCCAGATTCAAAGTCTTTTGTCCACTACGAAACTGCTTATTTTGCGTTGAAGCTCTCGTGAAGGGTGTTTCCCAGGTGCCCTGAATACAATATAGTACAATTAAAAAGAAATATTATATTACAGCAATGACAAAAAATAACCCATTCATTCTTGTCACTGTCCCAATCAATATCATCTTTCGACATATGTATCGAGTTACAAATAAAGATGACAGAAGGGTTTCAGCAAAAACTAGGACTTTTACTTAAAGTAAGTATTAAATTAATCATCACTTACACTATAATGAAGACCATTAACGAGCAAAATAGAAGATTTCTCATCAATGTCATCTAATTCCAGGATATCTTGTATGCGCATGTATGTTTTGGAACTGAACTGCAAATTAATATAAGTTATACGTAATGATTAAACCCACACAAAAATAAAAGTACAGTAGCAATTTAAAGTTTGTCGTTTTGTTGAATACAAGGGCTTTTGCCAACTATCTAGTAGAATAAAAAAAAACGATGATTGTACTCGTAATCACTAAAATCAATGAGCTATTTTAATTACATAAATCCATCTTCACTTCTATTCTGGTCCAGCTGAGGATCTAGACGCCCTGACACCCGACGTAGTTGCCTTTTTTTATACCACGACGGTGGCAAACAAGCATACGGCCCGCCTGATGGTAAGCAGTTACCATAGCCTATGGACGCCTGCAACCCCAGAGGATTCGCCTAGCTTAACAACCTCCAAGCTGTTCTCTGATACGACAAAATTATCATCCTTATCCTTCTAGCGTTTGTCCCGGCTTGGGGTCCGCTTGACAACCTAATCCCATGAATTGGCGTAGGCACTAGTTTTTACAAAAGTAACGGCTATCTGCTTCCAACCGAGAGGGGACACAAGGCCTTTTCGGGATGAGGTCCGGTTCCCTTACGATGTTTTCCTTCACTGAAAAGCGACTGATGAATATCAAATGATATTCCGTAGGTGCATAAGTTCCGAAAAACTCAGTGGTGTGGTACGAGCCGGGGTTTGAACCCGCGACCTCCGGATTGAAAGTCACCAGCGCTCTATGCTACACGATAATATAAATTACATAAATGAATAATTAACTGATTTTTAATGCTGAATCAAATAACTAATCATTTTCCGAAGTCTCATTACACTTAGTTAGTTGTAAAAACTTACTTCTCGATTAACGTAAGCAATAGCGTCCTTCCGAAAGTCGTAACCGATCTTAGACACGGTAATGCCATAAGCTTCGGAGCCCAGAATAAAACTATCATCGATATTGTCTGTGTAGTTTATGTAGATCTTGTTCAACATGGTCAAGTCTGTCTCCAATAGGGGCGATAGAGCGGGAAACAAGCTCGAGTAACAGTCTTTTGTCTAAAAATACATTAATTAATTCTACTTATACTCATAGGTATAATACGTCATTATACACGGTGAATCTGAGTAACCCGACAGATTTTAACCATAAATTCCTGATCATAATTGGAGACTAAAATGTCATATAAACTTTACTGGAATTGGCCTAGTTTCAGAGTTACTACCAATTAAATAAAAAAATATTTTCTATTGTGACACAGTGCAAAACGCTTTTTTGATGACGATTTCACCCTTTATGGGGTCTAGTCTAAACGTTCTTATTGACAGATATCAAAGTGCCAAGGAAAACTTTACGTAAACTATTTTTTTCGAGAAAAATGGACTAATTTATTTTAATCGACAGTTTTACCAATAACATTTATGTTTTTATGTTCAAAACCCGAAAAAAAGCAAAACAAAAACTTTTTTTTTGGCGAAATTGACCTAAATTCATATAATATTTATTACTCCTTATGACCTCAGGAATTTATGGTTAAAATCTGTCGGGTTACTTAGATTCACCGTGTATATATTTTGTAGGAATATTTGAATGAAAAGGTGACAGTGACTACAATCGAGTACTGGGGGAAGCCCAAGTGACATTAAATACTTCAGCTGTAAACATGGTTGACTTCACTAAACAATTGAGGATGCTCGAGATAAAAATGTAATATATTATTAAGTACCTACCTGGCTGAGCCTGCTGAAACCCAGTACCGATATAATTTCATGTCTAGTATAACCCGTAGCGGCAGCGGCTAGTTTGCAAAGAGGTAAGCGAAAAACAAACGACGATACCACTGTGTTTTTACCTATATTGTTTCTTAAAATGTTCTGGAAATAAAATACACATTAATAAAGAAAGTTTTACATGAGCAAAAACAAAGTTTGGTGTGCCCTTGCCCGGCAATATCGTTAGCGAGCGATCATTAAATGTTTCATACAATTTGACAGCCCGCTAGCGTTGACTTAAAAATGGTATCACTGGTATGTATGGTAAAATGGTAACATTGCTCTGGAAAAAACCTGAATAGGAAATTATTTGAAACGCTCTGTCAAATGTATAATCGGATTAAATTACGTATTTAATGATAGCGCACAAATTTTGCACAATGCAGCTAATAAAGAGGTCTCTGGCGATTTAACATCGCGTGACGAGTTTTAAGGTTTCAAAAGTTTAATGAGAGTGATTTTTGCTTATTAATAATCAAAATCATAAATGGTTTTGATAAGGCAATTTAAATACGCGAAAAATGCATGAGATGCTTTTGAGTAATGTCTCTTTCCAAGTTCGATGTTTTCAATAGCTATATTTTTTAAATAAATAATTAAACGCTCTATCCAATAAAATGCATTGGATGACTATTGGAAATGTCGCTTGTAGCCTGAAACTACGGCCCTTTAAATCCCATATTTATACCATTTATTTAGTGGCCGTATTTCAGGCATCAGGTGACACGTCCTTTAAATGTATCAATAGTAATCTAGACTTACCAAGTCGACTCCATTTAATATTTTTTGCGTTACAAATGCCGTTTCCGTGCGACGGGGGTCCCAAATTGCGCATAAAACCAGTGATATCACAACTACAATGGTTATAATTTATATTTAAGATTGTAATGATATAGTAGACTATACTGATATTGTGGAAATGTGGACTTGCGCAAGCAAAAGACAATACGATTCTCTGCTAAAATACAGATGAGAGCAAAACATGATGCGTATCGAAAATCGGAATAGAAGAGGAATTGTCATCTGAAAGAAGTTAAATAAATCATATTGATAAAGGGACGCAAGGGACAGAAAATGTGTAAAATAAGGGAGAGTTAAAGAAAAGAAGAAGCCAGAGATGCCAAGAAGAGCATATGTACATGGATCAAGTAAAGTAAAAAAAAAGTCGTGTCGTATTAGGCTGTCAAGGAGAATAAGGCAGAGGACAGATACATGGGCCGTATTCTATTTAACTTTAAAACACGTATAAACACGATCCTACTTCAATACAATTCCAATGCATTAACAACGCAATACAGCTACGGCATAAACATCTGAATCAGAAATATCAGAATTTGCTTGAGAAATATTCCAACGCAACTCCAATACAACTTCAATATTGGTTGAATGTTTGTTGTATGTTGGAGTTATGTTTGAGATATGTTGTATTTTTATTGTATTGTTAATGTATTTTTAAATTAGAATCCGGCACATGGAAATCGCTCCATCGAAAAGAAACCAGTTCTTAAATATATGATGATGATGGATGGTGTAAATCCATACTAATATTATAAATGGGAAAGTGTATGTGTGTGTTTGTTTGTTTGTCCGTCTTTCACGGCAAAACGGGGCGACGAATTGACGTGATTTTTTAAGTGGAGATACTTGAAGGGATGGAGAGTGACATAGGCTACTTTTTGTCTCTTTCTAACCCCCCCATTTCCCTAAAATGGGGGGTGGAAGTTTGTATGGAGCATTCCGGGGGGCAAAGGGGAACCGTGTTACCCCGAATTTAACGCGAGCGAAGCCGCGGGCAAAAGCTAGTAATCACATAAAAACGCAAATGACAAATAAATAAAAAATACAAAATTGTATAAGTAATAGGATTTCAGCATGATAAATGACGATGACTATTAAGCACCCACATGTATTTGTATAGTTATGACTATAATAAATATAGGATTATTTACGACTGTCTGTATAATTAACGCTGTAAGACAAGTTGTTCAACTAGGTATACAAAATATGTTTTCAAGGATCACTTAGTTTTGGAAATGTTTATGAAACAAAGTATTCTCAATTTTTAAATTTAGTAGTTTTAAATACAGTCCTCATGCCAGCTAGAGCTGGCGCAAAAAGTGAATGAGAACGATGACATATTGTTACCAAAAACTGTCGCGTTATTTCTTACGCATAAACCTTGAAGCCTACCGAAGAATATTGATTAAAATATAACAAAAATATAGGTACCAAAGCTAACTGAAACCATTTCCTCGTTCGCACCAGCGTTATATTTTGTAAGAGTAGTAAAACCATTTTATTGTCCAACAAAACAAAATGCTACATCGATAAGCTCTCCGCACAGTATCGTAAAATCGAGATGACTTTGTATAGAATTATGTAAAATATTACAATCGAAAAACAATGGTAGGCTGCTGTTCAAAAATAATACAGTCAAAATGTATTTATTAGCATACCTGCGCTAACTAGGGGCACATTTATTTATTTAAACTTTATTGCACTAAAGGAAATCTTGATGTACAAAAGGCGGACTTAATGCCAAGAGGCATTCTCTACCAGTCAACCTTAAGGCAAAGCAGAGAAGTTGTGAGCGGTGCTTACGAGAACAAAAGGTAAAAAGATAACTACAAGTAAACAATGAATGAAATTATATACGATACAATACAAAACATACATAATTTAACAAAAAATACATATATACACACACACACATATATATATAATGTATAGACAAAACTTATCGAAAACTAATCTTTAATTTCACGCGAAAAAGGCACGAACGGCTTTTTTAAAACCAAACTTGCTGGGAGCACACTCTAGGGATTTGATATCGAAAAAAAAGAGGTCGATATATAGTAATATATGTGCTCATTGAAAATCCTCGATTACTAACAATAAAAAGGTACGATATCATATCTGATATTAAAATTATGCGGATGTCATTTTAATCAAATAAGACAATTTCCTGTCAGAGCCATTCATATGCTAGTGTAACAATAATATATGGGATAATATTCTGCTATGATTTTTACGAAGAAAACAAATAATATTTCTTTATGTTGATGCTAACAACTAGATAATTAATATTTCATTAAAAATGAGTATCTCTAAAATTTTATCCACCAGCTAAAGCTCAAGGCGTGCCATAAATACTCCACTGATCCGCTTAGCATCTGCATCTCAGTTGCAACTGGGACTAGCCTGATCAGCAAAGGATAGCGAAGATAAGATAAGGTAAGAAAGCCGGGAGTGTAAAGAAGATAATGTAACCAAGATCGTCTCGAAGGCTTTGACGGCGAATCAAATAAGTCGCCGGGAGAGAATGGTAATAAAATTGAACCGAGCGCCTGGCCAGATGTAGCTGCGGATTTATCACTCGATCAGGGGCGAGGTGTACTGGGGACTAGGAAAAAGAAGACTATCCTCATTCACCGATGTGTAATATAGAACGCGATACCAAATCAGCCCAAAAAATGGTCTCACAATAGTGCTGTAAGAACTACTCTTACAGCACTATCTGGGTCAGTTTTATTAGACTTTTGTAATTTAATAAAACTGGCCGGTTACAAATTTTCACGAGCCATGTTTTCGGTAAATCTTGTTTGAGACTTTACCTCTACTATATTCTAACTCAACGTCCTCATTGATAAAACTTGCGGTATGAGGATGAAAATATTAATACATGCAAATAATTCACGCAAGTAAGTATAACGAGTTAATAGTAAATCTAAAATTAACATTATATATGCACTTGGCACTACTTTCGCCTGACAGAAATGCCTGGCAATACATTCTAATATTACCCATAATAATACTTTAAACCCATAACTCTTGAGAATTGTATTCTCCAAGTGGTTTGCATTCTCTGGCTTCCACCGATAAACAAGTGTCAGATGTTCGGATCAAGAAATAAGGATAGTATAGCAAACTAACTAAAGTAGAATTCAGAACTCAGTGGAATAATCTGACAGCACGTTACATACATTTGACAACCGCTTTGTAGGAATTATGAATTCTACCTTAGAGGGGTTTTGTTGTTCATATTTTCCGGGGCTACCTCTACGTCTTCAAGTTTTTCTTTCGGCTCCCAGTATGCCCCAGTCCGGCCAAGTCGTCTTCGCTCGCTTACACATTCGCCGGGCTGCATCCAATATGTTTCCCGGAATATTGTCCTTAACAGCTCCATTATATTGCGATAGATTGCGCACGTCTCCTTGTCCCGATGAATATTTTGTTTGAACTTACTCTACGTTATTATATTGCCGCAGGCTGCTGCGCTTGGTAAAAAAATTGTGCATTATGTATTAATTTATACCGTGTAAAATAGGGTTGGTAGCCTTCACCTGGTTGGTTGTCTAAGATGACTTTTTTTATTTGTATTGTAATTTTTTTATGGCATTATATTTTCTGCCACCAAAATTTTGATTTCCTATCTTATTTGTATCGTAATTATAATATCTGCCTGCAACAAATATATCTGTGACCATTTTAATCGAAACGGTCACCAAATTTAAAACACCATATTAATGGATTGTACCCAATATAAAACTTTGATCACCAGATTTGTATAACCAAAATAGATCTACCACCAAAAAAAAATAAAGAAAAAAAAATACGAAGTCAAGATATGTATTCAAGATAAGATGACGAGCGAAGCGAGCGAGCGAAGTGAACTAATAGTGCGCCAGAATCAACATCTAAACATAGAGCATTTTTTTGTGACCTCTATGTATTTTAGGTAATCGTTTTCATATTGTCTGGTGATCCAATTTTGGTATCAGGCATATTATTTTGACGGAAATTTTAAGTTATTGTTTGGTTATCGTTTTGATATTATTTTGTGTTACAACGGTGGCAGAGATCTATTATTCTAATGGCCAATTTATTTATACAATGGCCTTATAATTTGATCATCGACTTCGTATTAATTTGATGATTAGTTAAATTGTATCATACCGATTCTTAATCTTTTTTTTTTTCTATTAACTGAGATTAGGCTCTCAAGTAATCACAAACAAATTAAAAACAGCGTTCAACGGTGTACTTCTCATAAAATTCAGGGAGACATCCGTAAAGTATGTATTAGTTTTAATTAAGCCACAATATTTTCATTAAAAGGAATTTTTCGACTTGGTGGGATTAGAATTAAAAGAATATGATAAAATAATTAAGTAAATACAAAGTGTTTTTATGATTGAAAGAAAATAGAAAAATTCAACACGTAGAAAAATATAAGAAGTTGTGACGTTTCATAACACTGCTGGCTCGCTCTAACCAAGTACTACGTCTTTTCAGACTTGACCTTATTAATCCAGAAAAACATCAGCCCACCGTATGACAGACATATTGACAGACAACGTACCTACAGCCTGAACCGTCGAAAATAGATTTGACCCTTGCAATTTGGACCATAAGTATATTGTTCAAACTATGAAAGGGAATTTCAGTCGAAAACGAGTTCGACACGGATAAAATCAATAATGTAAGTAACATTATTGAACGAGCGGAGCGTAAGCGAAGTGAAGTTCTTACAAACAACTTCTCTGCTACTGGGACGTCTCGGCATTTCGATGGCTGTTTGTTCCGCGATAACTTCTTAACGCTTTTCTGAGCTTCATGGAATTTCTGAGCTTCATGATCGACCAAAGGGTCATGGAGCTAAAAGGCGAGAAAAAATCATCATACGGGTCTTGTTATATTGGTCAACTCGTTTGCAAGGAAATCGCGAGTTGCGAGTTCGAGGCTGACTACTAGTAAGATATTGTTTAGTTGAACATTTAAATAAAAATACATTTTTGGCCACAACTACTGAACTCCAACTTGTGTATGTAACTCCGCCAGACAGCCGCATTTTCCCACACCAAAAGCACACCAGCACACGTCTCCGCCAACAACATTACAATAATTGATTAACTAAACGCAAGGAGAAATAATCGCGATTCAGCGTTTCAGCAAATAAGGTTAGCCGCACACTCAGTTTTCTTTTACTGTTCTTCTTCTAGGTGATCCCTAGTGTGCAAAACGTTCAGGTTGATAATCAAGACCAAGTGCGGGTAGTTCGAAAAGCTCACGCGGCTAGAAGATGTTGATGTCAACTGGAGCCAGTTTTTCTTCGGGACCACGGGGAAAATGTCGTCCTCGAAACGTCGAAGGTAATTTTAAAATTATAGACACGGTTAAGTCCCGTTAGTACAAATAGATAAATAAACAATTTATCAATATAAAACATTAATTCATTGATTAAATGCATCACTTAATTTAAAAGAGCAGGCAGCGTCCTTCCGTCTCGAATTTCTTAACCTACTCTCATGCCTAAAGTACCTCTCCGTTGCTAACCATCTTTCATATTATTATATAAATTCCAATAATAAAATCTCGTTTCTATCTGATTCAGTATCGCTAGCATTAAACTTTATTAAACCTAAATCCTTTCCCTACACGAACACCCTAAACCAACGCCGTGCCAGGAAAAATGATTTATAAAAGCCAGCAGATATCGCCTCCCTCTCGCGCCCCCATTTAACCCTATCGCCCCATCCTTATCTATTCGAGTCCAATTTCACAGGCTGGTGACTGCTCCTGCAGCTCGGTAATACCTCCATTGATTAAGAAGCCTGAATATTCATTCAATTATTATACCGACGAGGTTTTCTGATGAAATCCTCGTGTTAGTTTACGCTTGACGTTTTTGCTTTTATTATGTGTTCGAGGAGCGTGCTGGTTTTAAAACGTTTTGCAGGGTAAGTTGATTGGACATAGGAAGAATTTTCTTCAGTGATTGGTGCATTAAAATAGATGATCTTGATATAGTTGTTTTTCACAGTTAAATGTGTTATGGTGCTTTAGGCTGGCAAAAATAATGACACGATATGAACGATCTATTTACGAGCCTACGTCAAACTAGCTTTCTGCAGTAATCAGTTTTGTCTGTATAATATACATACTAGTCTGACTGAAGAACAAATCAAATTATTTTTAATAAAATATTTTGATTTGTTTATTTTTAAGTAGAGACACACTACTATATAAATCATAAACTTATATAGATGTCATATACAATGGAAAAAGTGACCTAGGTCTCCAGTGCCCAGGGCTGGGATCGAACCAACGTCTTCTGCATTCGCGGCAGACGCCTTTACCACTTGGCCACCCGGGTCACAGCAGCACCGGTCGAATTTTCCCGTGTATATCCCGCGTATGTTTATCGTGTGTATCTGGGCACCGGAGGCCTAGGTCACTTTTTCCTGTGTATATGACATCTATAGAAGTTCATACTAGTCTGATAAAAAATAAACTAGTTTGGTCAGAAATCGTGTATAGCCGGTATCAAATACGATGTACAAGTTAAAATCCAAGAAAGTTGTCAATCGAATATTTTTCTTACTCTGGACTTTTCTTAGATCATTTGAAAATAAAAAAAAACATTAAAAACACTTTGCTAATTAAATACTGAGTTTTCAATAATTAAATATATACGAAAAGTTTATATGAACGTACCCATATAATTTGATATGATATGATTTGATTTGATAATATCAAAATTATTAATTTATAATTTTATTAATTTTATTTGTGGCATTTGATTAGATGATTTGGATTTTGAGATTTATGCCGAATATTCTTTCGTAACTCTTTCTTTTCTTCAGATTTTTTGAGTAAAAACCTTGTTACATTGATATACTTATTGTTTACCGAAGTAACAGTTGAGGTACCTCCTCATTGTCATTTTTATTTATAGAGCTGAAACAGCCGTTAGCGTCCGTCCGGAAAGCGAAGTGACGTAGACTGTATCAACTGTATGAAGTCCGATATAAACCACAACACTTCTCTTTCCGGCCAAACTATACAGCTGTTGCATTAATAATCATAAAGGCATGAAATCAAAACTTGATCAGCTGTTTGCCGTTAAACATGTCAGCGCTCCATATTTCTGATTAAAGACGCGTTGAAAAATATGGCGATCTTTAATTAGATTCGAGAAATCAGCATCTCCACCAACAAGCCGCTTCAAATGCTCTAAAAAAATCCCGAATTTAAAGAGGGAATTGGACCAATTCCGTACCGGCATGCAAGAGCGAGCAAACTTATTAGCCGGCCGGGTTATCGGCGATCTTTCTTTACTTTTTGCAGGTGATCAAGCGTTGGATTGATGGGATGGCGATTGGCTTCTGTGAACGGATTTGCGGGACTGGATTGAGTTGGGTTCAAGTTGACTTGACTTTTGCATGTTGGTTTACTGTAAACAGTTCCTGACTTGGACATCGCGCTATAAGGTACCTCAGTAGGGCTAGCATATCTTACGTTGTCGCCTATCACTTCATACTTCGAGTCGCGCTTGAAGTATGAACTCGCGCGTCACACTCAAGATATGCTAGGCGTACAGGTTTTAGTATGCGTGAGTACCAGACAAAAAAAAGTGTTTTAGAGGTTAAGAGATATTCAGAACATACAGTGTGTTTTTTCAACTCCGCTATATTGTGCGAGGTGACTAGGTAGACCATACTGAACCACTTTTACTATGGGACCAACTACAGACACGTCAAAACTTGTCCGGGACTTTAAGGTTGGTCCTATAGATAAAGTTGTTCAGTATGACCTACATTTATCTCGAAACAATATGGCGATGGGTTGAAAAAACACCCTACAACAAGGGTTGGCAAAAATACCTTTATATGTTCCTATGCTACCAAATTTCCTTGTTTTTTTGAAAACACTCAACTAATAATACCTACAGCAGGATAAAAATAGAATGTTTTTACTGCAAGCTTGTCTTGAAAACTTACAATTAAATAGTCTGTGTTCGGCGAGATTATACAAATATTAATTTTCGTATTTTGCTATATCTACAAGGGGTAACAAAAATGCTGGTGATACGTTTAAGGTATCGTATACTAATTATGAAAAAGTAGGAAAAAAATTTGTTTCGCGCGAAAAAAAAAATTTTTAATGGAGAGTCCCATACGAAAAAAATTGTTTTCGCGTTGAAAATTTTTTTCCTACTTTTCGTAGTCGCAATACGATACTAATTATGCCCTTAAATGAATCACCAGTATCTTTGTTATTTTTGGGATTATTTTGATTTTCCACTCAAGACTAGCGATCCGAGGAAAAGCGACTAGATGCGAGACCGAACTCCGAAATCACCAAATGGATTTTAAATTGATGCCGTTTTGGAGGTTAAGAGATATTCCCAACATATACATGGGTTAAAAAAATCTGTAACCTAGTGCTTTTAGTAGTATATATTCGATAGGTACAGTAAACAATATTTCTTTTGCCAAACGCTAAGTTTTGATTTAAAAAAAACGCATATTACCAACATCTTGTATGGTTTGTACAGTCAGCAGCAGAAGTAGTGTAGCGGGTGAGGTGTTCAGAATGAAATTCACACGCTCTTATTATCTTAACAATAAAGTCGTGCCAAGTTAATTTTGGACACCTCACTGCTTAGCTACTTCTGCTGCTTACTTTACTTATACTTTGGAAACAGTATGAAGTAAGTAAATGACTATGTACTTAAGATAAAAGATTTTTTTAATTGCTTAGGTACTATTTTTAAGAATAATAATAATAAATAATAAAATACTCTTTATTGCACACCCCCATGAAATATATCGAGACAGACAAATTATTAAATTACAGGGTACATCATTTTAAATATACAGTATTATTTCTGGGTCGTGATCCAGAACCACTTTTTCTGACTAGTAACTGATCAACATTAGGATAATGTGGTATTTGATCGAAATATAATTAATTTAATTTTCATTCTTTTTCATGTTAAATAAGTTTTAACTAAGTAAATTATGGTCACCCTATGACTTTTGACATACGCAGCAAGACAAGCGACAAAAGAAGTAGAAGAAACTTTTTAGAATGCGAAAGAAAAAAAAAATTGTATGGGTCATCAACTCATCAGTGTCATCTCATCACAGTCGGCCGACCCTTTTTTTTCGGGTTAATTTTTTTTTTAATTTTTCAATGGAACACCAGCATTTTTGTTACACCTTCGTCGATGAAACAACTCTGATAATATAAAAAAATCGGACACTTAAACGTTACAAAGAGCCGAAGAATAACAAGTTCAGACCTACGTTATCGCTGTCCACTTCAAGATTTGAATTTCAATATACTACGGCTTTGGCGCAAAATGTATGGATATCCGCGCACAGGTGTAGACTTAGGTAACTTTGTTAGGGTGTAGGGTGCATTCGTACTCTTACTTTCGGAGGATTTAAATAATGTATCTAACGAAATAAATGTAAAAGAGTACACGGATAGAACAACATGAATTGATAACTTAGAAATATGTCAAAGTAACTGGACAATCGTGTTACTACGAGTAGGTATGTACTTTTTGTACAGCTTAAAACGCGGTCAATTAGGAACATGCATGATTTTTTTGGAAGACGTCATTTCGATTCGATTCTATTTCCCTGTAGATTCAAATGTCTCTAATAAACCTACTATCTATGATAGCCCTGAAACGTCAAACATGTGAAAATATGTGAAAATACGCCCGAGGATGAGTGGAAATATCTGCGAAAGCCATAGGCCGAGTACCGCGTAGGCCCAAGCCCGGAGCGTCGCCGAAAGCTACCGCGCGGCGAAAATGTATGCCTGCGCCTGCTGTTTCGTTCGAAATCGCAATCTTAGCACTACGAAATACAAAAATACTATTGATGCGGTATTTATTAGACATTTAAATAGGTTGGAATCGAAATGCACGAAGTTAATATTCAAGTTTTCATTTCTGCCGGCACTCCCGCAGTGCCACCCGTCGTTTTTTTTGTTATTAATGATTAGATATGAAAAACATTTAATCTAATTATATTTTTACCATGGTATTCAAAAATGAATAACTAATAATAATATTTGTGACGTTAGGGAAAATACGCTCTTTATTACCGATCTAGATACATATACTATATGTATATGCGTATGTCCCGATTGACTGACTGACTGATAAAATTTACGCAGATCTGTAACTACTAAAAGCTAGAAAGTTGAAAATTGCAGATTTAGTTAGGGTAAGAACCAATTAAGCAAAATGAAACAAGGTTAGAAGTTTGTGACGGAGTTTTTCGGAACTAAATTACTAACAACTGGAGAACAAATCAAATAATCTAATAAATATTTTGATTTGTTAATTTTAAGTAGATACACTACTATATATTTAAATTATAAACTTATATAGATGTCGCGGCAGAAGACGCTGGTTCGATCCCAGCCCTGGGAACCGGAGGCCCTAGGTCACTTTTTCCTTTGTATATTATGACATCTGTATAAGTTTATAATCTAAATTACTAAGTTTTCCCTCTGGGTTGGATGGTCAGATGGCAGGCGCTTTCGTAAAAACTAGTACCCATGGCAATTCATGGGAGTAGGTAGTCAAGCAGACTCCAAGCCAAGACAAACGCTAGGAGGAAGAAGAAGCGAACGAAGTCGCGGGCAACAGCTATTTACCTAACTATAAAATCGTGCATACGTAACTTTTAAATCCCAAACAATGATACTCGTATTTACTATGGATGGGTTATACTCTAACAAAATGAGCAGCAAAAATACTTCCAGAGTTATTACATAACCTAGCAACGATTCTGTTATGTTTATCTATTTTGACAATCATTACATCTTTGTCAATCTCATGGTTAGGAAATTGCAGTTTGTCTCTTTCTCACGCGGGTGACGGGAGCTCCTTGGCACGTCCGCATCTCACGCTGGCCGGCGCACGACTAGCGGCAATTGTTTGAAATCACTCATTTTAAGTGCTTCACTTTTGGAGCGTGCATAACCTATCTGTCATTATTATATATCATAGCCCCCAAATATAAAAAAATAACTTCATCAAAAACTGACAGCAAAAAGAAACACTGTACGACGTCCGTTCGAAAACCTTAAACAATAAATCCGTTGGCGTCCGAAGGGGCTTAGTTCCCCTTAGCTGGCCTCTTTGACAATTCTTTGGTCCTATCTTTTCGCTCCACTGGCGACTTTATCTCCGAGTCTATTGGGCTCGATGGAAAATGTATGGCGGGTCTTAATGCCCGCCTTTGTATACGCTTATTTGTTTTTGTTAAGATATTTTATTTCGGGTTATTTATTGGAGGTCTGGTTCAGATAGGGGCTGGGTCGTATGGTTAGATTGGTTAGGCGTGAAACGTGGTATGTTTACGAATTGGATGTGTGATATAATGTAGATCATTTTGAAATGCTTTCAAAAACGAATACATGTATATTTATGTATTATCTAGTTAGGTAAAATTTGATTGTAACCAAAAAAATTACTAAAAACTTTCTAAAAATAATGGAGATATTCAATTCGAAAACTATTCGATTTTTTATGTTTTTTTAACAATGAATTTAAAAAAAAACTTTGTTGGTTACCTACGCAGGAATTACAACCCACGTATATTCCCAAGCTGTCACATACACGTCTCGAATACCACCCCGTTACTACAATATATTACCAATCTTTACAATTAGGGACTTAGCTACTTCATGCAAGCTGCTGATAAATAGTCTATTCACTGTTTCCTTTTGCATCCATGAAAAGTAAATAAAAGAAGTGCAATTTATATTATAGAGCACAAAATATCCCACAGGACGGGCAATGCATTGAATTCTGATGGTATAAAAACGGCTTACTACAATAGAAAGTACATGAGACTTAGGACTTTTTTTTCAAATATGAACACTCACTCCCCTGCCGTCAATGGAATGACCAGGGAATGAACTAATGGTAATGAACGTTTGATTTACAAAATGGTTCTTTAGTTACTGTTTTATAGGTACTTGCACTTTATAAGCGTCTCAATAAAGGTCATATTCGGGTGGCCTCGATTTGTAAAGACCACTGATGGGTGATTGGTAGGCTTTCATGGTATACGGTTTTTGTGTTCTTTGTGGTTTACTTAAGCTAAAGGAATGCGTTTACAGCATGTCAGGACGGAGAAGCAAACATTGTAATTATATGTAATAGCAAGTCTATGAATATATTAATGTACGCAGGTGATAATATGTTAATACGTAAGCACATTGTGGACACGTCATACTACAAAGCTCGTTTGAGCTCCTTTGTGTGCACGGCACATCTGTACACGCTTCAATGTGTGCGTGCGTTTTAGGGCGCTGTTTCCGCTGTCGTAATGACGTTTGATAATACACCGACATTTTGCTTTTTATCGATGCGCTGCCAACCTGACGGATTAGCCTACTAGTTCCCTACCAATCGGCCGCCGCGGGGTGAGGTATAATTCATAATCACGCACGTAAAAACTATATGTCAAACATGACGCACTGAAATGAATATTAAATTATTGGATTTTTACAATAATTACACTTACTACTAATTTTTAACATGAGACACTGAAATTTAAATAAAATAATTGCGTTTAATAGGTAATTACTACAACTTGTTTACTTCTATTTTGTGATAGGTAATCAACATAAATGAATGGTCTCTTCATTTTCCTTTTTCTTTTATTCTCCTTAAAAATGCGTCTTGTCTAAAACGTTATGTAAAATTTCACGCACGTCAAATTCTTGAATAAAGTAAGATATTAAGAATCATAATCTGTGGCAGCACGGCGCCAGATCCGTCAAAAATATAATCATTTTGATTAACAACTTCCCCCGTCATTTAAGCTATGGGCATGATTCCTTATCTCGTTTCATTATATCCTTGTTCACATTATGATACAAAATCTGAATTAGGCACAACAATATTTTTCAGTTGATTTAGCTGTAAAAGTAGGACATCTCTTATCATTCTACAAATTCTAGAGTTTTTAACAAATTTTTTTCTTCAAAGATTCTGGCTGTGCATTATATCGGTATCTAAATATTTCATTTCATGAACTACTTAATTAAGTAGAAGTGTGAAGGTGCAGTAACTAGGCGCGCAATCTGAAGCGAACATACGCGCGAACGTCTGCGGCGGGCGCACGGTGCACGTACAGTATACGAGAAACCCATTCGAACAATCTAGACGCACATAGGTGCGACTGAACGATATAATTAGGTAGTCTGTTTGGAAAGAAAATTATCGTAAGGTAGAATTCATAATTCAGTGGAGTGATTTGACAGCTCCTGGCATACAAAACGGTTGTCAAATATATGTGAAATACTGTCAAATCACTCCGCTGAATTATGGATTCTACCTTATGAGCTCCCATACAAACCATTACAGTTCTCTTTGCGAACAAACACTATCGATGTTATTTTAAAGTCAACTAAATTAAGACGATTGTCGCCGGAGTGTCCTTGAGCGTTTGGGCGCTCTCTACCCGCGCCACCCAAGTACCCTTCTCATTGCGATCGTGCGTAAATCCGCCGCGATGCACCGCAATAATGTCCAACCAAAGAATATGACTTTACTCAGAGGCGCGCGGGCAGATTTGTAATAATCATACCTAATCCTTTTGTGGATGTTTTGTGATTTGAATAATTAAGTACTACGGTGACATTTTTTAGGAATTCTACTAAATAAGATAAGTAATAACGATCTCGATTAGTAGATTTTTATATAAAAAAATTAAAACTTAGATTTTGAATTTGAAGTACAGTGAGCGGCAAAATATTTATGAATTTACGAAATATGGTTAAAAATATACCGCATATCAGAAAAAAATAAAAAAGTACTGATTAGTACAGCAAAAAAAACTGAATACACATCAAAGCGGTGTTTTCATGTGAATTTGGATTTTTTTGCTGTGCAAGTGAGCTTAATAGATGGTTATTTTTTTGTTGCGATTTTAAATATTAACCGTAAAAATTCACTTAATTACGATAAATTAACAAAACTACGCCTGTTGCGAGTTGCGAATAGTAAAAATGCACATGTAAGGAGCGGTATTTGTGCACGAAATCGTCATACAAATGAGAGCTGTAAGCCCATTAAATTTAGATCTTTAAAATATAACACAGCGCAAACACTTCTTAGGGTTCCATAGCCAAAATGGTAAAAACGGAACCCTTAAAAGTTTTTTGAAACATGTCCGTCTGTCCGTCCGTATGTCACAGCCACTTTTATTATAAAACATATATTACTGAAATTTTATCTAGAGGTGTGTTTCATGTGCCGCTACTTAGTTTTCTGGCTAAATTGCTAAAAAAATATTTTAGGTGAGGCACTCCATACATACATATGCCAAACTAAATGTCAAAAATATTTTTTTTGTAAATATGAACATGTTGCATACACACAACACATCATACGGCTTTAAAAATATCTTATATATATATATATATATATATAGAGTATTTTAAAACTTTTTTATAAGTCAATATTTTCAGAAATAATTGCTTCGAAAGTCTAAATATAATAGCCCCCATCTAACTTTTAATCCGTAAGTCTAAAAAATATGAAAAAATACCAAGAAGGCTTAGTACTTAATTTTCTACGAAAATTATTTCACATATTATCAGTTCATCCGTTTTTGAGTTATCTCCAAGAAACTACTTTCTACGGAACCCTACATTATACATGGTCCGATACAAACTTGGCCGGTCTTTTAAAGATATTTGATAGGTAGTATTAACCCTTAGTAGTAATTTATTTATTCACTTGTGTTGATAATTAATATAAAATTTGTATTTATTTGCATTTCACCGATATAGTAAAGTTTTTTTTAGGGTAGTCAACGCGCATGTGAATCTTCTGGGGTTGCAGGAGTCCATAGGCTTTATAACTGCTTTCCATCAGGCGGGTCGTATGCTTGTTTGCCAGCGTCGTGGTATAAAAAAAAGCTTTTTTTCCTTTATTCTTACATACATTCTTACGTACAACTCTTAAATATCAGCATTTTTTTATTAGATTCTCAATCAGGCTTTGCTCAGTGATACCTAGTTAGTAGACTGAAATTTGGTATGAGTAATTATGTGTTTTAATTACGCCTACAAAGTGGTAAAACAATAAGTATCTGAAACCCATTGTTGGATAGGTCTTTCAAGAAGAATATGCCTTAAACAACTTTTGGATAAAATGAATACTTTCGTAAATAATAGCTTCGAAAGTTAAAATGCTCTTTGATTTTTGAACCGTGGGTCCACAAAAATTGGGAAAATTCCTGGAAGTGAGGCCATTGAAATACTTATCACGTATTTTCAGCACGCTTGGCCCTATGCTATTTACAATAATGGTTAATGATCTGCCGGAAGTGGTTCATACTGCAGGTTGTTTGTTATTTGCGGATGACTTGAAGCTCTTTCTGGGAGTGCGAAACGCCCTTGATCAGGAGGCCTTTCAGCGGGATATTGACTCGGTGACCGAATGGAGTGAATTGAATGGTCTGCATTTTAACACTTCAAAATGTAAAGTCATAACATTTGCTAGAATTCGGTCACCATCCTACAAGGAATATTACATCAAAGACTCTGTGGTAGACCGCGTTGACGTGATAACCGACCTTGGACTGACCTTAGACTCGAGACTGGAATTCAGAACACATGTTACTGAGATGTGTAAACAGGCGAGTAAGGTCTTGGGTTTCATCATGAGGTTATCGAGTCAATTCAACGATACACGCATAGTGTTGCTACTCTATAACGCCTATGTTCGTAGTAAACTCGAGTTCGGTGCCTGCGTTTGGAATCCACACGAAAGCAAATATACACTCATGATTGAACGTATTCAAAGGAAATTTGCCCGCTTTCTGTATAGGAAAAGGTTGGGGTACTATTCCTATTTGTACCCTTCACTATTTGTCAGCGGTATGGTCGGGATATGTCACGTTAGAGTTACGACGGAAACTGTTGCTGATGGTCCACTACCTTAAGCTTCTGCGAAATGAAGTCACAAATCCATCGGCGCTGATGCGAATAAGTTTATCTGTGCCGCCTCCGCGCCGTTGTCCAACGGAAGGTGAGGGTGGGGCGGTAGTGTCGCGGCGACGCCGGCGCCTGTTCGTGTGCCCATACCCAGTCACTGGGCGACGCACGCGGTGGGCCGCAAACGCTCCCTCGGCAAGAGCTATCGCTTTATTTGGTGATATGTCATTGCGATACCCTGACGTTGACATTTTCTGCGATGCCTTTGGCACATGTGTTAGAGCAATCTATGAATTCCTGAATACAATATAGCTTAATGTTTTTTTTATTATTATTATTATTTTGAAATTTATGGATATGTTTAATATTTAAGAATATAATTTTAATGTAACAAGGATTTATTGTTATTGAAACACTGACATGTAGTTAAAGGTAATCAATTTATTTTTTTATTTTTTTGTAGACATTTTAATTTTATATGTCAAATTATTTAATTTAAGTTTTATGTTTAACTAATTCTACTTATAAGCGACTTGGTGTAAACTGTAAGCTTGTTTGTAATTAAATAAAGAAATAAATAAATTATAATAAAAACTATATGGAATAAAATCGGTTGAGCCGTTTTTGAGTTATGCCTATGGTAAAATAACGTAAGTGCCACAAAATATTTCTTTATAGACTACCTTTTGAATGGATGTATTGTAACAGGCCGGCAACTACGGATCCCTACACTGAGCATAGCCCGATATTCTCTTGGCCGGTTTATCTGAAATCCTTTGCAGTTACTTCGCAATTTCTAGATTTGAGAAGTTAGTACAAAGTATAACATTAAAGATTGTGTTTAATCTTAAAATAAAACGCATATTACATTCGTTTAGAACACGGTATTCTTAAATAAATATGTTTAAATAAATTCGGTTCTTTGGAGTTTTTTATTAAATTAATTATTAGTCTATTGTATTGCAGTACTAGCAGATTTCCGCAACTCGACGACTAATGCCTATTTTGCGTGATGCATGCGTCTACTAAAACATAATAATTTTAGTTTACTTACATGACCAAATTTGTTTTCAGAGCAATGTGAGATTCATGATTTTTGTTTTTTCTCCATTTTTATTTCATTAGTTTTTTACTTGTATTATAATCTAAATAAAATACACTTTATATACGAACTTACATAAACATGCATACGAGTACATTATCTTAAAAGATAAAACGTCTATACATTATTGATTCCGGGAAGGATTTCGCAGACACTCGTCAAATCCTTGATTCGTCAAGTTAGAGGTTAGCCAAATCCTTGATTCGTCAAGTTGGAGATTCGTCAAATCCTTGATTCGTCAAGTTAGAGGTTAGCCAAATCCTTGATTCGTCAAGTTAGAGATTCGTCAAATCCTTGATTCGTCAAGTTAGAGACTCGCCAAATCCTGGATTCGTCAAATTATTATCTGAGGACACGTAACCAAGAACAAAATATAAATTGATAATAAAATAATAGGCATATAATATTATAAGCAGAATCTGTTTATCGCCACCTTCAACCACCAATGACGTCACTACTTGTACCTAGCTACAGCTATAGCGCCTTGCGCGCAGCCATCATCCCGACCGCCTGCCATTGACCTCGTGGCGCTTGCAGCGAACGGACATCTTTGGAATCTCTGTTTGTCGTAGGATCGCGTTCCCTTATTTCAGGTTAAAGCACTAGCATCATCTATCGGTCACACCGGACACTAAATCCTAGTTTCTAATACTTTGTTCGTCGCTTAACGCTGACAGAATAACTCGACTCCAGACTCGACAGATGGCGCTGTGGTACTTAGTACCGAAACAGACGTATAGCCTGAAGGTTCGAGGAACGCGATTTTGTATAGGCATCAAGGATGATTAAGACATGGATTGCCAATGCCTATACAAAATCGCGTTCAGGCTATACGTCTGTTTCGGTACGCTATAGCTGTAGCTAGGTACAAGTAGTGACGTCATTGGTGGTGGTTAAAGGTGGCGATAAACAGATTCTGCTTATAATATTATATGCCTATTATTTTATTATCAATTTATCATTTGTTCTTGGTTACGTGTGCTCAGATAATAATTTGACGAATCCAGGATTTGGCGAGTCTCTAACTTGACGAATCAAGGATTTGGCGAATCTCTAACTTGACGAATCAAGGATTTGGCTAACCTCTAACTTGACGAATCAAGGATTTGACGAATCTCCAACTTGACGAATCAAGGACTTGGCTAACCTCTAACTTGACGAATCAAGGATTTGACGCGTGTCTGCGAAATCCCGGGAAGACACGTTATATCCGCACCGCATGAACCCTCTGCAGTTATTTAGTCTTTAGGCACAGTAAGTCCGATATTATTGCTCACGGGCCAAGCACAAGTATATGTAGTACAAGGGAAGCACGGAGCGACGAGCGACACAGCCTCCTCGTCTCAAAGCTAGCTCACGACTGCCAGCAACGCCGTTTTCGAGCTAATAACGCACGAAATGTGGAATTATGATCAAGTTGTTTAAGAAAATTTAATCAATTTAAATATCCTACGTTGAGTTTGTAGTGTTCTATAGTACATATATTTTAGTTCAACAATATTTTAAATCGAATGAGCCGTTCAGTAGATATAAGCAAAATTAACCGTAAAACGACATTTCGTTACATTTACATAACGGAGAAACTATACGTTACACGAGTTATTCAAACGTTGACAATGTTGTACATGAAACGGTTAATAACATATATTTTTTTCAAATTTTTTGAATAACCCGTTATTGAGATATATCCCTTAGAAAGTAACAGTTTTCGGCCACAATCAGCGCCTAGCGCCTTAACGTTTAGACGTTAACGTTTTAAAAATTAACTAAGTCACTAACGAAATTAACGTCACTGCCAGGAAAATATCTTGTATTTAAATAAACACATTTTCCATGATACATTTTTACGCCTCCTTTCACATAATTTAAAAATACTATATCATATTATGAACGGTAATGTAAAAGATTTATAAGGATTTCAGCTTTCAGCTTTAAAATTAATCATACGCATAATCCCGGCCCACGGATTGAACGAATGAATCAAAGCAATTTGAAGATTTTTCAATGTGGTACTTTATGCCGCAATCAGGAGGACAATAAAGTACCTATCTACTCGTACGTAAACGTGTGCGTATTTGTGTCACTAAAGCGTGTCTACAAAGTTATTTTTAATCAGTACACTTATTAGATAATATGGCTGAAAATATAATGCAGAAAGTTAATAAACCGAACATCTGTAAGCACTGATGTTGAGTCTAGTTTCAATTATGTTACTAGCTGACCCGGCGAACTTCGTATTGGCAAGTACAATTTTTTTTTCTCCGATATTTTAATAATTATTCTGTTATTCGGGGCGGAGGTAAATCCAAATAATCAAACATCTTTCAAATCAGTTTAGCCGTTCTTGTTATAAATGGTGTAACCGACACGACTTTGTGTAATGGTGTAACGTAGGTGATCCGTTTAAGGGCATAATTGGTACCGTATTGCAAGATAAAATAGGAGAAAAAAATTAAGGACACGAAATTTTTTTTTGGTATGGGACCCGTCGTCCCAGCCAAATTTTTTTTTCGCGTGAATTTTTTTTTCTTAGTTTTTCGTAATTAGAATACGATACCAATTATGGCCTTAAACGTATCAGTATTTTTGTTACACCTTGTATAGAATGTATATTATGACGATTGACAGCGCCGTAGTCCGTAAGGAACTAGTTGTAGTTCCTACAGTGGATACTACGTTCTCCGTTTGCTATGGGAAATATTTTCGAGCGAGAACGTGGCCCATACAAAACGGGAAACGTTCTCGAGTAACTCTACTTATGGCGTGGGTTTACCGCAGTAAACCCCAGCAACCGTGTGCGTAGTACTGAAGCGCTGCGGGGCGCACGGATCGGTCGGTATGTAGCTATAGCTAACATTTTACCCTGCTTTGTGCTAACACAAAATATTTTAAAATTGCTAACAATTTGCAAAATATTTTAAAATGCTAACAATTTGCAAAATATTTTAAAATTGCTAACAATTTGCAAAATATTTTAAAATTGCTAACAATTTGCAAAATATTTTAAAATTGCTAACAATTTGCAAAATATTTTAAAATTGCTAACAATTTTAAAATATTTTCTATTGTATTCATTACATCTATTCATAATTATCATTGCAAATGAAGGGTACACGGAAAGAACATGTCTAGTCACTTTTTTTGTAAAATGAGATTTTTATATCAAAATGTAGAGCTTGCAATGAACTATTTATTAGTAACAACTTCTGTTACAGATGTAAATTTTAACGTATATCCACTTCTTAACTCATAAAAACCATCTAGTTGCGAAATATGATGGTTAATTGAATCGTTCCAAAATTTAAAAGCGCTATAACTCAAAATGTTGTCAATGTGACTAGACATGTTCTTTCCGTGTACCCTTCAAATACTGAGTACCAACATTAACACCTTTAAAAGAAGGCATTATGGCTGAATATTGTCTAAGCCCGTTTAAAATATGCTTTTGGCGCGTTTTGATTAGTTTGCATTATCTTTGAAAAGATGTCATATGAAAAATATTATGTTGATTTTCATTTTGCCAAGAGGAATATACGTATAATGTTAAATTAATGCATGTTTTATCTGGAAAGCTAAGCTTTCATTTGCAGGACAGCACAGGATCTCCCTGTTCATCGGCGTGAAGTGCTAAACCTTATAAAGCGCAATGGTGCGTACGCATACGAAAGAGCACATGTTATTGGCTTGCAGTAGCTTAAGCTTTCGATTGAGACCACTCGGTGGCTCACGGTCCCAGTTAATCACTGCAGAATGCTGAAACCGGTCAAAATGCCCGAGGATCTATCCTACTATGCCCGCCACATGATCGCATAATACAAACGTCCATTTCAGGATGATTATACGATCAATGAACAGGATATGGCAACCTTACGGAATGTACCCTTTTACGCACTGTACAGTGCATCTGCAATAATATCATATTAATAACGATATTAATCGTTCACAACGAATCACTAAAAAAATATTTTGCGAACTTGGTGTCCTTGGTTGTGCAAGATATTATTACAAGCGACAATATTTTTTGGCCATTTGGCTTAAACAAAATAAAATAGATAAAAACTTTTATTTGCAGAAAAAAAATTATGAATATACAGTAGCTAATTATACAAATCTAAAAAGTAGATTGCATAGTCAAACATTTTATAAATCTGAAGACAAATTCATTACGCAACAAAAACAATTTACATTTAAAGCGGATCCAAAAAGTACTTAGTGACGACTAGAGAGTAAAAATGGCGGACCAACTAGAAGATAAACGAAAGAAGTACATTTCCATGTTAATTTACCGCTTCAGAAAACGTTAATCCGAACGGCGCATTAAAGAATTAGGAGAAATTAAAAAAAGAAACTTTCTGAGTTGGCAATTTGACGTGTATTTCGATTTAAAAACTCTCGAACAATTTACATGATGAATAAATAATCGGCGCGTTATATCTTAACTAAGTGACGCTTTTGAAACTGCTTTTAATGTTGCAACTTTGCTATTATGTTTGGTATCAAACCACTGAGAAGAAACACGGAAAAACAATGCTCGTGTTAAAATTTTGGCGCATTTACTATTACTTAGTAGTGCTAATAACATTCAATAAAGAGAATTCTCTTCTTTTTAGGTTTCCAAAATGGCAAAAGCCGTTTTATATTCTTAATTTTCCCCATTTTACTCGACAACTTTAGAGCGAATATAGATTAAATTTTAAAGAGTGTGTTTCGTCATAGATAACTAAGTAAGTAATAAATTGCTTTCTCCATACACAGCAAAACTATTTAATAAATAATAAATTGTACGGGTGGTATTGTTAAACTTATTCTTACTGAGTTATAAGCACACTGAAATTGTAATACTTACGTATTACAGCTGTAATCTTTTTATAATAACTTTTAGCAAAGCTCGCTTAAAACTACACTAACTAACTATATACGTACGAGTATTTAGCCTTGTATGGAGTGAAAACTCTATGCTGACTTAATTCTCTTTGTAGGTAAATAATTTTGTAGTTAAATATAGATCTCAGTGAGAAATATGGACTCAGGAAGTAGGTTGCATTTAGGTACTGTGTTTACGATATCTTTAATTGTGTTTCTATTATTTATTTACCTCTATGTGTGTTTTTCTCCAATAAAGAAAATAAAATCAGCGAATCATTTTTTTTGGGGGCACACAATGCTACCCTTAAATAAAAGATTTTTTTTAAACTTCATCAATTTGCATTTTTTACATGTTATTTACATGCACCAAAAATAACTTTTTTCCCCTTTTTTTGGATTTAGAAATAACAACCCCGACAGTCTGACGTATTGTGTCGCGCCTTTCCAACTTTTTAAACCGAAGGTTCAAAAATTCTTAGAAAAACCTCAAGACATATATACATACTTGCAACGAACATTATTTAGAACATTATCGGTTGAGTAGTTTTAAGCTACCTCCAAAAAACTGTTTCCGTTCCGAAATGACGTAAGTGCCTGCAGATATGCTGTTTTGGCATTAATAAATAATAATAAAATAATAAAAACCTTTTATTTCCCATAAAAATATTAAATTACAGTTTGTTTTTCCTTACAGACTAAGAAAGAAAAGAAAAAAATAAATCTATGTATTAAATTTTGTTATTATGTTCTATATGTATTTGTTAAATTTTCTTTAGGTATATGTTTTTATTTTGTTTCCTCTCTCTCGGTTTAGTTTTGTTGGGATCCCTTTGGCAGGGTATAGGTCTCCTCCAATTCCTTCCACTTATCTCTGTCGTGTGCCACTTTCAGCCAGTTGTTTCCTGCTATTAATTTTATTTCGTCCTCCCAGCGCTGCTGAGGTCGTCCCACGCTTCGTTTTCCAAAAGGACCGGTCCATTTCGTACATATGAGGGTCCAGCGTTGGTCAGTATATCGGGCTACGTGGCCGGCCCATCGCCATTTCAACTTTAGTGTTTGTTGTAGAGCGTCGGTCAGTTTAGTTTTTTCCCTGATCTTTTGGCTTTTAACTTTGTGAATTTTTCTTAAGTTCAGAATGCTTCTCTCCATCGCCCTTTGATACGATGTTATTTTGTTTTTTATGTTGTTTGTGTAAGTCCAAGTTTGGGAGCCGTATGTTAGGCACGGAAGGATGCATGTGTCCATGACAGTTTTCTTCATATGGAGATTATAGTTGCCTTTCAGTATTTCTTTGTTAGCCCAGTATTTGTTCCAGCTGCATTTGATTCGTCTATTTATTTCTTCTGCGTTGTTTGTTTTGGAGAATGATACTTGCTTCCCTAAGTATATATAGTGGTCGACGTATTCTAGTTCGGTGTTGTCTAGCATAATTTTTTTCTTCGTACTGTTTGTCATTATCTTAGTTTTATTTAAATTCATATGTAGACCGGCTTTTTTACTTGCTGTGTTTAATTGGAGTATCATGTTTTCTAAGTCGTGATGGTTTTCAGCTAGGACTGCGATATCGTCAGCGAATCTTAGGTGGTTAAGACGTGTGTTTCCAATTTTGATGCCCTCAGATTCCCACTTCAGCTCGGCGAAAATGCATTGCAAGACAGCTATGAAGAGTTTAGGGGATAATGGATCGCCTTGTCTGACGCCTCTGTCTATTTTGATCTCATCGCCCCTGGCTTCTAATTTTACTCTGCTTGTGTTGTTTGAGTAGAGGTTTTTTAGGACTGTAATGATTGTTTGGCTTACATTACACTTGTTCAGAGCATCCCAGATGCAGTTATGGTGGATGCTATCGAATGCCTTCGTGTAGTCAATGAAACAGATGTACAAATTTCTATTGAACTCGCCAAACTTTTCTATTATTTGCGTCATCGAGTGGATGTGATCCATAGTCGAGAAACCGGGGCGGAATCCAACTTGCTCTACTGGCTGCATGTTTTCTATTTGCGGGCTAATTTTGTCGTGTATGATAGATGCGAATAGCTTGTATACGCTGGATAGTAAGCTTATCGGACGGTAGTTGGCAATGTCTAGAGGGTTTCCTTTTTTATATAGCAGGATAATGTCTGAATCGTGCCACTGTGTTGGAACCTTCCCGGTGTTGAGTGCCGTGTTAAATATATGCGTCAGTGGTTTGATTAGTACCGGAGCTCCTATTTTCAGCGCCTCGTTTGTTAGACCGTCAGGACCAGGGCTCTTATCGCTTTTCAGATTCTTGATATGTTTCAATACATCGATCTCGTGTAAATGGATAATCTCGGATGAGCGGGATTCTGGCACGTTGAGCACAGTTGCCGCTGAAGTTGCGTCGCTAAGTTTGTTGGAGTACAGGTCTGCGTAGAATGTCGTCGCGGTTGAGATGACGTCTTTTCTCGATTTTGTTTCACTCGAATCTCTATTTAAGCTCTGTATCCAGTCTTTGTGTGTACTTAAATGTTTATATCCTTTTTTGGCGCTTCTATAACGCTTTAAACTTGATTCGATAATTTTTTGTTTGTGAAGATTGTAGTCATTTCTTATCGCCTTGCTACATTTTTTGAAAACATTTGACAGCTCTTTTTTCTGGTCTTGAGTTTTGTTGTTGATTTTTATCAGTTCGCTGCGTTTATGTATTAGAAGTTTAGTCGATTCCTCGAAAAAATGATAGCTTTTGTTTTCATCTTTGCTCATGTTTCTCTGTTTTAAACTGGTTTTGATGCAAAGTTCTAGCGAGTCATAGGTCGCTTGAATGTTATCCTTTTCGCAGATTGGCATGGTGTTGATGTTTGTTTCGAGGTTATAAAGGTATGATTTTATGTCATCTTCCGTTTTCAATGATGAATTTGAGGTTTTAAAGTGTTTTCTGCATTTTTTCGTTGGTTTCATGTCTAATGTTGCTCTTACTATTCGATGGTCGCTTGGAAACTCAACATTGTTGAGTACGTCTATGTTAGTGATATGTTTGGGAGAGTTTGACAAAATGAAGTCTATTTCATTTTTCGTATTTGTGTCCGGAGATATCCAAGTCCACTTTCTACTAGGTTTCTTTTTAAAAAATGTGTTCATAACGCAAAGTTTGTATTCGTACGCATATTCAATAAGTCTTTCTCCTCGTTTGTTTCTTTTTCCGTAGCCATGTTTGCCAATTACTAAACTTTCATTGCTTTGAGATTGTCCCACTTTAGCGTTAAAATCTCCCATTACCAAGGTGTTTTTAAAACCTTCCGATAATGAGTGAGCTTTTTGTAGCGTTTGATAGAATGCTTCAATTTCGTCATCGCTTGAGTCTTGTGTAGGGGCATAAGCTTGAATTATTGCCAAGTTTGTATGGTCAAACTTTAGATGTAGTAAAGCGCACCTTTCTGATAGGCCGCTGAATTGTACTATATTTTCCTTGTATTCTTTTTTAATAAGAAATCCCACGCCATGTAGCCCGCGGGTTTCTCCCACGTAGCAAAATATATGGTCGTTGTGTTCCTCTATTTTGCATCCCGTTTTTCTTACTTCGGCTAAGCCAAGAACATCGATGTTAATATTTCGGAGTGCGTACATTAATTCGTAGTATTTTTCGGTGGTAGAGAGTGATCTGACATTGTAGGTGGCTAATTTAAGGTGTTTATTCGTATTTATTCCTTGTATTGGAGGGTTGTGGTCATATTCTTCCACGGTGACCAACCGGCTTGGAAGATGTATATTGTTTTTAGTGATCGAGTTTTCCGTGTTATCTGTGCGAGAGAGAGGCGGTGGTTGCTATAAAACAGTGTTTGTGTTGTCTTGTTTTGGTGTGTTGTCTGGGTTCTTGGGAACTAAGTAGTTTAGTATGCCCGGTTTGATAATTCCCTCGGATAGGCTCGATGATCTCGTGAGCGGCTCACGAGTCTTGTTTTTCTTGCTAGGCTGTTTTTTGGGGTCTTCTTGAGATGGTATGTTACTTTCAGGTGACAGTGAAAGCATCCTTTTGTTGTTATTTGTAGAGTTCGGGTTCTTGCTGCGTATAACAAGTTTGTCATATTTAATTGTTGCTGAGTTTCCCTTCTCTTTCTCTATGCGCAATTGTTCTTGTAGCTGTTTCCTTTTTTCTAGGACGTTCTGTGGGAAGTCCTCTTTTATATAATACACGGTGTCGTTCAGAACCCTCCTTTGTTTGTACAGGTCTATTTTGAGACCTAAGGTTGAAAAGGTGGCGGTTATTGGCCGAGCTTTATCTCCTTTTCTTCCTATCCTCCTGGCCTCCTGTATATCTCTACGCT
Source organism: Pammene aurita (assembly GCA_947086415.1). Lineage (NCBI taxonomy): Eukaryota > Metazoa > Arthropoda > Insecta > Lepidoptera > Tortricidae > Pammene > Pammene aurita. Next base: position 13,520,955 of record OX352292.1, on the reverse strand, counting down.
CCAGCTGTATTGAGAAATATTCCTTAATGAAGACTATCAAGATACTTTCCAGGCCGGAATAAGAAGTTTCTGTTTCTTCGATTCCAAAAAAGACGATGTTTCTCTGTCTGGATTGTTTTTCTATGAAGTATAATCTTTTCTCCTGGTTATCCAACTGCTCTTTTAAGTTGTCGCATTTTGTTTCCAGGGTCTTGAGTTTCTCATCTAATATGCTATTTATATTTAGAGTTACTTGTTCCGTCACTTTTTCATCATTTTTTGTTCATCAAGTTCATTTTGAATTTTTCGAAGTGCATTCATAACTTCATCCATGGTTTATTGCTAATATTTTACGCAATCCGAATTGACAAGGAACACGTTTTGCTACCTAATCGTTGGTTTTGGTACTAATGACGCCCTCTTGTGTTTATTTTCCAAACTGCATACAGTAGTACTGATTTCAATGGACGTTGATCTGCACGTTCGATATCTTACAATTTAGTACTCGCCGATGTCGGTAGATGGCGCTGATATACAATTTCTGCCACAATCGTTCTATTTTGCCAACTCATGCAATAGATTTCTTTGTTTTTTTATTAAATTGTCCAATTTTCCCTTTAACACTTGTTTGGTAAATTTCTCTTTTCACTTATATTCGTTTTTTTACGGCAAAACGTCCGAAAGTTCCAAAACGGAGTAGATATTGCACTGGTGTAATTTTGCACTTTTTTTAGTTTTTCACTGATTGTTTCACTTTGTCCACAGTCTATGTTGAGAATTAACTGTATATCTCTCCACTTTTCATCTTTTTAGTTCTTCATACGCACTATTTCCATTTTTAAATCGTTAAAGTATACAGAGACGAAGTAAACAGTGGCACAGTTGCGCCCTCTCATTACATTTTCTTATTGCGTTAAAGGTACGGAACCCATCATTATGCGAAGTTTGACACGCACTTGGCCTGTTTTTAGGGATCTGTAGCCAAATTGGCAAAAACGGAACCCTTATAGTTTCGTCGTGTCCATCTGTCCGTCCGTCCGTCCGTATGTCACAGCCGTTTTACTCGGAAACTATAAGCCATATCTTAATAAGCTTATACGTAAGGTGGTGTATTTTGTATGCCGCTACGAGTATTTAGTTACGAATTTAAATTGCAGAAAAAAAAATTGCTGGTCTAACTATTCAGATACAAGATTAATCAAAATAACCTCAGGGCAAACATTCCTAGTTATATACCTAAACAAACGAAACCGTTAACTTTGGGCCCAAGAGCCCCTTACATAATGTAAATGACTATCGTAATGCGTAATAGACGGCCGGGGACGAATTACCTTATCGCCGGGGCCATGCATCACATACAGCAGAATTAGCTGCATGGGCAAATTTAAACGATTTGCAATTTAACTAATGCTGTTTACGGTTAGCACGTAGGAAATGAGTATAAATAGGTACTTACGCATGATGAAATTTGTATGGATATTTATACAGGTTGTAACAAAAATACTGGTGATCCGTTTAAGGGCATAATGGGTGTCGTAATGCGAGTAAGAAAAAGTAGGAAATAGTAGTTTATCTACACTCATATTGTAAGTCCTCTAAAACGTGTTCGAAAACGGTAGGCAATGGCTAGCATTACCACGACCGATTTTACTATGATAAGCTTTTTATCTGTGGCAGTAACGTAATTTTAACGTTACATGCTCAACTATTGATGTGTTATGAGTTTTGATACCATAATGTACACCTGCACGCTCCCGCGCGGCCGTCGACACGCGCCCGCGCGACCGCCGGCACAATCGAGTTGGCCATGGCGGTGCGATGGCGGCCATTCTATGGTTTCCGAATACGGCATTTAGAATAAATAATATGAGTGTAGATAAAGCAGTGTATGCAACTGTACGTAATTAGGCCTTAAAACACTCGTGTGATCTTATTATGAAATTCGCCTGCGGCTCATTTCATAAAACCACACTCTTGTTTTAAGGACCCTTATTACGTAACAGTTACATAAACTACTATTATGTAACAGTTACGTAATAAGGCCTAATTACGTACAGTTGCATACACTGCTTTATCTACACTCATATTATATATATTAAATTAAGTATTCGGAAACCATAGAATGACCGCCATTGCACCGCCATGGCAAACTCGATTGTGTCGGCGGTCGCGCGGGCGCGTGCCGTTGGTCAGGAAGGAGCACAGGATTTACATTATATCATCAAATTCGATGTTCGGAATTTTAAACTCATAACGTATCAATATATGAGCATGTAAAGTTAAAATTACGTTACTGCCGCAGATAAAAAGCTTATCATAGTAAAATCGGTTGTGGTAATGCTAGCCTACCGTTTTTGAACACGTTTTAGAGGACTTACAATGTGAGTGTAGATAAATAATTTTTTAGACGCGAATTTTTTTTTTGTTTTGGACACGTTGTCCCAGTAGACTTCCAAGAAAACCATTTTTTTTCCACAAGAATAGTTTTTTCTTCGTTTTTCATAATAAGAATATGATACCAATTATGCCCTTAAAAAGTATCACCGGCATGTATAGGTAGGTGCCATATTCTCATTTTAAAATAAATTATAAACACAACTATCTAAAACATAACTCCAACACACAACAAACAATTAACCAATATTGAAGTTGTATCGGAATAATTTTCAAGCAAATTCTGATATTCGTTTTTCTAATTCAGACGTTTAGGCGCTACAGCTATGTATTGCGTAGTTAACGCATTGTAGTTGTATTGAAAATGGATTGTATCTAAACGTGTTAAAGTTAGAATCGCGCGTTAGCACTGGTATGTAATACTAGTAATTATCGGATTTTGGTGGATTCAAGTAAGTAGGTTTAAAACATTTTTTTAAGAACGGTAGAATAAAAATAATAAATAAGACTTATAAAATAGTATTTCAATTAATTTAATAAGTTTGATTAGCCAAATAAATAGTTACTATTTTTTGGTGTAATCTGAACGCCTGATAATTTATCACTAACTTTTTAAGGTCAGACCACAGCCAATAGGTATAGTTTTCTGTTTTTTATTGTCATAATCGATTGCCTTTTATATAAAACCTTCTGTATATTCGCGTTATTCAATCCCTACTGTACAGAAGCCTACATATTAATTTAAAGCCTACTCATTGATTCCCATAATCGGTGTGCAATCATCAAATCATTGATTCCATGATCGAATCACGCGTATCGCAATTGCCGGGTATCAATATGGAAATTGCTTTACGGCCTAACTGGCTATTGGGCCGAGCCTAGAATATTGGTGAATGGAGGCATTTACAGCCTGAGAACTTTACAGCTTTGCTCTTTCAGAAACAGTAAATAGAATGACCATTTAATCAAATATTAAAGTAGGTTATACAAATCTGTTGTTCTGGTTAATTGAACTACATTAATGACTGCGACGATACATAAAAAAGCGTCCAAAACAAGAAAAAAAATGCAACTACCAAGAAACCTAAGAAAGCATTAAAACAGTACATGTAACATGTGTGTAACTATTTTAGGAAAAAGTACCTACGAGTTATATTTTGTAAATATAAATTGAGGAAAACCTTTTTAAAAAGTAAATTTTTAGCAATTTTCTTTGGAAAAGTAAAATTTTAACTCCAGGTGCTACTGTATCGACACCGGATATTGGCGGAGCCGCCATTTCCGCCCGCCATTGCTGACGTATGTCGAATGCCGCTAGGGTAAGTGCTCTTGATGATGGTCATACTTTATTTAATATAAAAAATCGGTGTAGGATGGCACAAAATCTAGCTGCTGTATTAATTAATAAGAATACATTTCTTGATGCAAATTAATTATATCTACTAGATCTATACTTTGTCATTATCTCGAGTGCCATTAAGCAGCAAAGAGATTCTAAAAGTTTTACTTTTATTTGAGGATGCGATTATATAATGAACCTCTTTGCTGTTCAGCTTGATGTCAGTCAAGATAATGACAAAATAACACAAGAATAAGGTACCTATTACCTAAATGATCAAACGTCTATCATACTTAATGACCACATTTAAAATGTAACACTGTAAAAGAAATTCGCCTGCAGAAAATGTACACAACGCTCTTTTAGAGTTCCAAAATTGTAATAATGCTTATCACAATTAAATTATGTATTATTATCACAATTAAATGATGTGTATCAGCCTATATTAAAGCTTCATATGTGTACTGAAACATAAAGATACTTACAGGTTTTTATCAGTACCAAGGTTTTCATTAGTACCTAATGTGTATTTAACACATGACATTAGATTAATCTTCTTATATAAATCAAGCAAGAACATGAATGCCGTTGATCTAATTATAGGAATATATTTTTTATTTTGGTGGTTGCAAAAATAAATGTGTCCAGTCTTGGGCAACTTTACCTTAGAAAATGAAGCAGCATGCGATTGACGTGTACGAAATATTTTATAACAATTTTCATCCAAGAATACGAACATTTTTTGTGTTTAATCAATCAAATACAAACACTGAAAACATTGAAAAAATAATCAACCCAGCAGGAATTGAACCTCGCATCGATACGCCTTACCGGGGCTCGATCGCTTTACCAATTAAGCTATGGGTTCAGTTACTGAGTTGACGAAATTCTCAATGCCTTCAATCATCTTTTTGCATTTATTTTTATATCGACTTTATAGCAGCCGTAAGCGACATCTAGGTGCTAACTACTAGAGTTAGATACCCTTCCCGCCGACCCTTTTACAAGTGTCACAACGGAAATAATAGATGGCGCTGCTATTAGCTCATAATTATTTTACATGTTTTTTTTTTTTAAAGTGGGGCATTCCACTCATACAATAGTATGTTAATCAATCAAATACAAACACTGAAAACATTGAAAAAATAATCAACCCAGCAGGAATTGAACCTCGCATCGATACATAAAAATAAATAAATAAAAATAAATGCAAAAAGATGATTGAAGGCATTGAGAATTTCGTCAACTCAGTAACTGAACCCATAGCTTAATTGGTAAAGCGATCGAGCCCCGGTAAGGCGTATCGATGCGAGGTTCAATTCCTGCTGGGTTGATTATTTTTTCAATGTTTTCAGTGTTTGTATTTGATTGATTAACATACTATTGTATGAGTGGAGTGCCCCACTTAAAAAAAAAAAAACATGTAAAATAATTATTTTTTGTGTTACCTGGATTAAAGTGAAATATTTACATTTTTATTTTGGAGTATAAGTTTTTTTTTTAAGGATCATTAAATATATTAGTACGCACCTAGTATAATTAACTGCTAAATCGTCACACTCTTACCGGAGTGGTCGTGGTCACATAAAAACCGGAGGCAAGCTTTACAATCCATTTCGTTCTATGAGACAGATTCGTCCAGCCTACCAAACGTGACCATACATGTGAACGTACCAGAATATCGTCACGATAATTTGCAGTCAACGGCAAAGTATAAAAGCGACCATTGAGTGCAGTTGTCACTAGGTCGGTCCAACGCATCGGTGACCTACCGCGCGTTCAGTCTTTTATGCGTTGCACTACAAGTCATTCCACAGATGTGTCGTCTTGACTTGATATGTTCAAAGAAGGTGAGAATACAACACTGGATGATGGAAGAACGACGCTGTTTGATGCTAACAACAGCAGATTACTAAAATATCTTGTTACTAAAACAGTAGTAGAATTGAAAGCAGCATTATTAATTAATATAGCAGAATAATTACTAATGCAAGATAATAAGTAAAGACTGTGTACGATAAAATCCGGACATGCATGATCTGGTATATCTTTTTTTCGGTACCACATATTCAAGCAACATTCTTTTAAATAATTTGTGGTGATCAAGCTACATAATATAATTACAAACATAATATAACGTTACGTTATCTGTGACTTTGATGACTATATATTCCACAGTGCCTATATTTTTTTGTCCACGGAGTTCTGAGAGTGTTAACCAAATTTTCCTGTGAAAAATAGTTTTTTATTTTTTATTAGATAAACCAAATTATACCTTATTACATTCTCTTTTCATAATAGCTTACATTTTTCTAATTGTACTTAGATGTAAATAGTTCTGAGGTGTTCTAGCTTTGGTGAGCTTGACTTTTTTACAATAATATGCCTCCCATATAAAAACTACTTTTAGTGCTTGGAGTACAAAGTCTTCCTGACTGCCTCAAGTAGAAAAGAGTTTCAACCCGTATTTTTTTTGTAAGATAACATTCTAATGAGTGTTAAACAGCTTGTGAAAATATAAATGCAATTGTGGAATTATAACAGGAAGTGAGTGAAGATTATCAAAAAACCGGCCAAGTGTAGGGTTCCGTAGTTTTCCGTCCGTCACAGTAAGTGTCCCCACTTAAGAGTTAATAACACCGCCATGTAGGATATGATATGACAGTTCCACGTAATAGTTTACTTAATTTGCTGATAGATGTACAGCGACATCTATCGGCAAATTAAGTAAACTATTGCGCGCGAGCTTAAAGTATGGAAGATGATTTTTATGGAATAATTCTTTATTGCGTGAACCGATTTTCAACATTTTTACTTTATTTGAAAGCACGTCATTTCATTGTAATTTTGTAGAAATTACAGGTACAATAAACATCTGCTTATAAGGTTAAATTACAAACTTAGTTCAGAAATTATTTTGTAATTTTTTTTCAAAAACTATTCATCCTATCAAGTTCAAAATGATTTTCCTAGAAAGTTTTTACAAAGTTCTACTTTTCAGATTTTTTTCATATTTTTAAAACTTATGGTTCAAAAGTTAGAGGGAAGGGGGGACGCATATTTTTTTACTTCTGGAGCGATTATTTCCGAAAATATTTACATTATCGAAAAATGATTTTAGTAAACCCGTATTAATTTTTAAATACCTATCCAACAATATATCACACGTAAGGGTTGAAATGAAAAAAAAAATCACTTCCCACTTTACGTATAGGGGAGGTACCCTAATAAAAAAAAATTTTCCACTTTTTATTTTACCACTTTGTCGGCGTGATTGATATACATATTAGTACCAAAATTCAGCTTTCTAGTGCTAACGGTCACTGAGATTATCCGCGGACGGACGGACGGACGGACGGGCAGACATGGCGAAACTATAAGGGTTCCTAGTTGACTACGGAACCCTAAAAAGGCTGGACAAAAAATTCAAGATATGATGGAATATATTTGGCAAAAACTCACACAAGCCCATAAAATTGTATTATGATTCTATTTTTTGTATATATTACTATAATTCCAGATTATTAAAATAAAAGAAATGCTTGAATATGTGGTACCGAAAAAAAGATATACCAGATCATGCATGCCCGGATTTTATCGTACAGTCTTTATGTAGCAATTAACATTTTAAAAGTTCTATAATTATTTTCATTCAGTTTGTACACATGAACTTAAATAATAATTACCTATAGGTATAGCAAGGGTAGCTACCCTTAACAAAGTTTATCTTTATATCTATAACTATAACATTGTAATTGATCAGTAATAACAATCACACATAGTAAACGACAGGACAATGCCACCGGCAGCCATCTCAGATCGGAAAATTGCATACAAAATGGTGGGCTGTCGAGACAAATTTATGGAGTGGTGTCCGGACAAAAGATACATTTACATAGCAAATTGAAGGCCAGCAACGGTCGGCTTTGTGGTGGCCAAATTGGCGATGTTGGTGATCCGTGGCGACTGATCGTTCGCCTCGTTGGAATAGGAAAGCGTCTGAGCTAGCTTCAGTATTCACTAGGAGGGAAGTTTGTTTTTGGTATTTCCTGGCTAAAATTGGTAAATCAGCATTGTAATGTCTGTCTACTAGGAAATAATTGTACATATGATTTTATGCAGTTACTTTAGCCATGTATGTACAGTATGTATGACAAGAAAATAACCGGTTTTTTATTTATTTATTTAAAGGATGTGGTACTGAAAAAAGTTATGGCTGTGTAGTAGTCTGTAAGGTTATGAGTGTTTTGCCTACAATAAATATAAAATAAATATAAATATTATACAACAATCTTACATAAATCGACCTAGGCCCACAATAATTTCAATAAGGCTTGTGTTATGGGTACTAGACGACGATATATATAATAGATCAATATGGATAAATACTTAAATACATAGAAAACATCCATAACTCAGGAACAAAATAATACAATACAATACAAATTCTCTTTATTGAACACCTCAAAAAGAAAACCAGTACAGAAAATGCATAAAGTCAGAATAGAGGTAAACAACATAATAATATCTGGTAATAATATCTGTTACAAACACACAAATAAATGCCCTGACCAGGATTCGAACCCGGGACCTCCTGCTTCGTAGGCATGGTCACTACCGACTGGGCTATGAGGCCGTTAAACACAATGCTTTGTAAAAAGAAAAAAAAAACCGGCCAAGTGCGAGTCGGACTCGCGCACCGAGGGTTCCGTTCAAACCTGTAGGTATATAAGTAAAAGTTCGCCCATTGCGTTGACATAGATGTTTGATTTTGTTACAGCTGAAAGGTATTATAGACCTGAGTATTTGATATGAATTTCAATTTAATACCTCCACGCGTTTACGAGGAAAAAGGTAGTAAGTTTAAAATTTAAAAAAATATATTTTTGTATGATTTTACTAACAATGTCTACTTTTTGTAATTTTTCCATTGTCTATGCTATATGACGTTGCTTTGTGCCAAATTTCAAGTTTCTGAGTTCACGGGAAGTACCCGGTAGGTTTTGCGAGTGCCGAAAATTTCTAAAATTTGCAGCATAAACGACTGTATCTTTTGATTGCGTTGGCTTTTAAGTTTGATTTTTTCAGAGCACTAAGGGACAATAGACTTGAGTATTTGATATAAATTTTAGCTTGATATCTCCACGCGTTCCTGAGAAAAAGGGCTTGACAGACGGACGGACGGACGGACGGACGGACGGGCGGACGGGCGGACGGTTTTTTCCTTTCGAGGTACGGAACCCTAAAAATAACTTATTTTGAAATTCCCTAGTTCACAAGGAACAAATCCATAACTTATAAACAATTATGAATTTTGATAAATAATTGTTTTTTTTTAATGTAATGTCAAACTAAAACGATATACGGGTGTTAAAAAACTGTTGACGGTGCTAAAAATATAAATGAAAAAAAGAATACATTACATCTGAATATTGACATAATTATATGTGTAAAATGCCTCTTTAATCAATAAGCTAATAAATATAAATGCTACCCACAGATTTATAAATTCTTCAGATGGAGTACTGCTAACAACAGTTTGTGATTCCATAATAAGCCAGTGTCCTCGTGGTTACGCACTACACACACATACGCACAGCAATAATGAGCCGCTCCCCCGACAGTCATGTCCAAACGTCTATGCAGTCGAGCGCTGTTAAAAAATAATTAAAATATGCCGTCGTGCGTTGTCAAATGCTGCAGAAATGCCACCGGTCGAAAGAAAAAAAAGGATGGGGGAAAAATGGTCTTGACAGACAGACAGACGGACAACAAAGTGATCCTATAAGGGTTCCGTTTTTTCCTTTCGAGGTAAAGAACCCTAAAAAATATTTCAAATCGAAAACTTTGCTAACTAAGTACGTAAAGCGATATAAGAAGACAAAAAAAATGACAATTATAACAGACGTGTTATATTAAAAAAAATCACTATTATCATTGCATTTTGGTCAAATTAAAGAAAATAGGTGTAAATGTCTAGATACAATAAAAAGACGTTTGATTGAAAATGGTTTGAAATAATGGGGTACGGTGAAAACATCGCTCTTTACTGATTAATATATGAAAAAAGTCTCTCATGGGCAAGTAAAAACAAGAACATAGGGGCCGTATTCTAACTTTAAAACACGTATAGACACGATCCAACTTCAATACAACTCCAACGCAATACAGCTACGGCATAAACATCTGAATCAGAAATAGCAGAATTTGCTTGAGAAATATTCCAACGCTACTCCAATACAACTTCAATATTGGTTGAACGTTTGTTGTGTGTTGGAGTTATGTTTGAGATAGGTTGTATTTTTATTGTATTGTTAATGTATTTTTAAATTAGAATCCGGCACCAGTTTTGTCATGAAGTTTATATAGGGACATCTACCTACTCACTCGTCGGGCGTGGTCTACAGCGGACCACAGAGCTATTGCGTACCGTGAAACACCCAGTGAAAGTACAACATGTTTGGGAGTGCTTCTCTCTGAGAGTTTTGGACATTTTTATTTGTTCACTGGTACACTAGACGCCCTAGATTATCGTTCGCTAATCAGATGCTTCTGCAAGAGGATAATGACACCGAAGCCGGCACTGCGCTGCTTGTAAAAAGGACTCTAATCCAAACATTTTGGATTGGTCCTCACAGTCACCCGATCACAGAATCAGTAATGGACCCGATGCCAATCCAACTGAAAATGTTTGGACGTGCATGAAGCTTAAATTACGAGAAAAAAATATCGTTAAGCGTTGCATACCTAAATAGAGAGATAGAGTCCATATGGCGGCCTTTACCTCGAAGTTACTCTCAAAATTTAGTCTAGAGGATACCTCAAACATGTCAAGTGATAAACGATAATTGGAGTGACTGGACGCCTTATTAAAAATAAAGTATGAATGAGTTAATGAAGGCCTGTTTAATTTTAGTATTTTCTATGTAAGGTAAATACCTTTATCTACACTCACATTGTAAGTCCTCTAAAACGTGTTCGAAAACGGTAGGCAATGGCTAGCATTACCGATTTTACTATGATAAGCTTTTTATCTGTGGCAGTAACGTTATTTTAACTTTACATGATCAAATATTGATAGGTTATGAGTTTTGATAACATAATGTACACCGGCACGCGCCCGCCTGACCGCCGGCACAATCGAGTTGGCCATGGCGGTGGAATGGCGGTCATTCTATGGTTTCCGAACACGGCATTTAGGATAAATAATATGAGTGTAGATAAAGCAGTGTATGCAACTGTACGTAATTAGGCCTTATTACGTAACAGTTACATAAACTACCATTATTATTATTAAAATTTTACCAGTCATGCTCTTGTCGTATATGTATAGTGTATGTAGTTAAAACAAAAACATAGTTAACATATTTCTAGCAAATAGTCCAAAAAATACAATAAAACAACCATTAAATCTATAAGTGCTTGCTACCCTACAAGTTGTTGCAAATTCTACTCCCCAGGGTGCATTTGAGTGCCGCTTTATTAAAATTTATGCCCCCTGTATACTGAGGGATGAAGATACTACCGATATTAATGATCCCAAGTTTTTACTCGATATTAATGATGACATCATAAATAAATGATAGTAGTAGTTACATTAGTTTTGATTCTGATTAAGAAAGGGGAAAACTCTTCCGCCTTATCTCATTTCGTTGTGAACCTAATTTATAATCTTGTATCAAAAACTGGCACAAGCATTCAGAGATATTTAAAGTTCTGCCGGTGCCTTCAATGAGTCAAAAACGAAACCTAGAAATTGCGATGATTATCGATGATGCTTATTTCGTTTTTATTACGTTGTTTCAACTCATTGAATGTAATATCATGAAGTGCTATCCTACATACAAATACATGGAGAATGATTCAAGAAGATTAAGATTAAAATAATAATACAGTATAATGTTCTTCAGAAAAGGAGTGCACAGTATTCTAAAGAGTCGGCAACGCACTAGTGAAGCCTATGGAGTTGCATGCGTCCATGAGGGTTTCCCCGATCGAGTTTTTCACTAGATGGCAGCACCGTGGCGAGAGGTCTAGCTGTCATAATCCACCAATTATGTTTTATCTTTTTTTTATCACGTCACGGTGCTGTCATCTTGTGAAAATCTCGATCGCGAAAACCCTTATTGGTAGCTGCTTACTATAAGGCCGGTCTTATGCTTATTTGCCACCGTCGTAGTTTAAAAATAGGATTTTTTTGGCCCTGGTCAGATCAAAATAATTCATGAGTCTGGGTCAACGAATTAATCTTGCGATCCAGCGAGGAAATGCTGCCAGCATCTTCGGTACCGTACCCTGCGGCCCATATAGTTTGTGTTTGTTTTATTTTTTAATTAATTATTCTGTTAAAATAAGTATTTTAAGTTATAGTTAGTAGTAGTTTGTAATTAACATTATGTATTCGTTGCTATTACAATAAATAAAAGGAATGGATATATAAAAAAACACGGGTATACGTTTCCACAAAGAGTGTACAGACGGTTTTGTGAACGTCTTCTTATATATCTACTTGTATAGAAATCATCATATCTACTTATATAGGTATAGAAAGCACCATATTATGTAGATTACATAATCGTTAAAAGCCACTATGAGACAAAACACAATGAAGCGTTGCGAATAAAAACATAATGGACTAGAAAATACAGCCAATGGCAAATGGGCAGAAATCGTATTGTCATTGCCTAACAAATACATACCAATAATAGTAATGAGCTTTCCGGGAGCTGTGTTCATGGTATCGCCAGCACTAGGTACAGTCAACCAATTTGATCTCTAAAACCTTGACGCAATAGCTAGTTTGGTAGCGGAATAGGTTACGTTTATACGAATCCACGGGCAACTGTCATTACGACAAGGTTCTACGTGGCCTAGGAATCAAATTGGTTGACCGTACCTACGTCACAAACACCACTATCATTCGCAAACATTAAATTTTGTGGTATTTTTAACTAGGTACTGAACTTAGGGGAGTGCACGGCCAGATTTAGGTTCCCCAGAGTTGTACAGTTTGCAGAATCCACTAAGCCACATCCACTAACTTAGTTAAATTTAACCCAAAATGTAAAGTTTGAGAATAACAATGGTGTTTGTGACGTAGTGATTTCATCCACCATGATCGAACGAGCGGAGCGTAAGCGAAGTGAAGTTCTTACAGACAACTTCGGACACAACGGAACAGTCAGCTGGCTACCTAGACGTGTGTGCATTTCGATGGCTTTTTGATTTTAAATAGTTGTTCCGCGATAACTTTAGTATCGTTTATCTATCTGATCTTTATGAAATTTGTTGGGGTTGTAGCAGTGCCCAATACAATTAGAGAGTTGGTTTATGAGCAGGATCGATCAAGGGGTTATGGAGCTAGAAGCCTCGAAACAATAATCATTAGGGTCTTGTTACATTGGTCAACTCATTTGCAAGGAAATCGAGAGTTATCCGTGCGAGGCGGATTACTAGTATTTTACCAATCGCATTCCGGCGAAGGAAAATAGAGTGAAGAAACCTGGTGCCGTATTCGAATTTTAAAATACATAACCAATACATTCTTTCTTCTTTCTTTTATTGTATGGCTACATGTCACTGAATATATGTAGATAGGTATTTCTTCCCTAGGGTAGTAGTAATGGGAAAGCAGATGATAATGAAAATCCAGTGAGTGCTGCGAGGTCCAGATGGGAAAGTGCAGCTGCCAAGTTTGTTACTCTTTTAGCACCACCCAGGGTATATACCAATACATTAAAAATACAAACTATTTCAAACATAACTCCAACACATAACCAATAATCAACCACTATTGAAGTTGTATTGGACTTGCATCGGAATTATTTTAAGCAAATTCTGATATTTCTGATTCAGATGTTTAGGCGGTATCTATATTGTGTAGTTCATGCATTGGAGTTGTATTGAAGTTGTGTTGTGTCAACAAGTGTTTTAAGGTTAGAATACGGTACCTGCATACATAAAAAAGTGTATGTCAAGTCCAAAGTATTGGGGATCAATGTTACTCTGCGTCCGTAGGAAACACCTTAGACAACCCTTCACGTGATCCCTGGGTGGTGTTAAAAGAGTAACAAACTTGGCAGCTGCACTGTCCCATCTGCACCTCGCAGCACTCACTCGATTTTCATTATCATCTGCTTTCCCATTACTACTACCCTAGGGAAGAAATACCTATCTATATCCAGTGACATGTAGCCATACGATAAATAAAAATAAAGTCCCCGACCTGCTTTGGACTGCGTATTTAGAAACTATAGCCCTCATTTCTCTCGTGCATGCGAGGAGGCGTTTACAAAACGCATGTTTACATAATAGTTATTTTATGATCTCTATTCTATTCTATTTTTATGTGGATCTAATGTCGATAGGAAACTAACTGTATTGGAGCTATCCAAAAGTCAGAATAAATAGTTGAAATCGTAATTTTTTTGTAGCATCCTAGAAGGGGCTTACAAAATGTCTGCAAATGATTACGACATCAGTTAACTATTCAGACAATGTATATTGAAAGTATCAAAAATAAATAAATAACTTATTTGATCGTTCAATTTCAATTTTCGGACAAAAAAAAACAATATAAGAAATTGTTGATACGATACCTTTTTGTCAGTTTTGGTTTCTTAGATTTTTTTTATTTCAGCTTTACTCTTATTTAGTGCCGAGTCTATAGATTTCTAATATTGTCATAAAATTTAACATGTATCAACACCCCTAACATTATCTACTCTGTTAAGATACTAGGTTATGTTTTAGGCCGAAATCCAAGGCAAAGTTACCGAAACAATTTACAGCAGGACACCGGCTGAGCCGTTTCCGGTGCGCTTCATTACCATAACTGATTAAATCGCGGGCAAAGTTGGACCACAGGTGGCCGCAACTCGCAGATATGCGATAGTTTTGTTTGTCCAGTATGAAACGCCTGCTTTATTTGGATGGTAATTTTACCTTTGTACTAAGCAGATTCTGCTAATGGAATTCAAATATATGAAATATATAAAAGAAGAAACTGACTGACTGACTGACTGACTGATTGACTGACATATCAACGCACAGCCCAAACCGCTGGTTCTAGAGATTCCAAATTTGGCACGTAGATTCCTTATAAGGTCTAGGGATGCACTAAGAAAGAATTTTTCAAAATTGTCCCCCTAAGGGGGTAAAATGGGTGGCCAAAGTTTGTATGGCGAATCAAGATTTGTTAGACTATTTTATTCGAAACTTCACAGGGATATTCCTAACGATAAATGAGTAAACACGTGTTTCAGGTTTTTTGAAAATTCAACCCCAAAAAGGGGCAAATGTGGTCACAAAGTCTGAAAATCAACATGGGTATCGTATCCCTTTTCGAGTACTTACAGTACGCGGGCGAAGCCGCGGGAAAAGGCTAGTATGAAATATAGAAACAATTTTCGAAAATGGTTTTGTATTCCTCCGGCAGATGTCGCAAAACACCGCCCTAAGGTTTTATGAAAGGTGTCGTAGTAAAAAAATATTTTAGCTAATGAGTTAAATTTAAGACTGTGTCGACCGTCCAGTGGCGCCCTCATCGGGGGGATTGTATTTCCTAATAAACGAATCAATTTATGTATAACCTCTCAGTGTTAAGTTGTAGTCCTACTGATTAAGCAACTTTTGATCTTTGTCACATAGTTTCACTTTGCGTATTTTTGCTTTATTACCTAAACGGCAAATGGTAGCCACTTTTTCCGTTTAGGTGATGAGGTCAAAAGTAAATAATATAAAACTGTATCACATAGATCATAATTTGCGGAATTAGTAGGACTACAACTTAACACTGAGAGGTTATACATAAATTGATTCGTTTATTAGGAAATACAATCCCCCCAATGAGGGCGCCACTAGACGGTCGACGCAGTCTTAAATAAGTAGCTCAGAAGGTAAGGCGGAGGGCTTGTGTCCTAACGGGGTTCGATTCTTGCCATAGACAGTGATATTATTTTTTTCCTCTATACGAGTATCGAACACAGTAATTGGACGTTGTATGAATGGCTAAAACTTCAATTAGGTATTTACATAATTATTTCTAAACTTATAAAAAATCATCATTATCTTGTACAAACATAATCTTTCATAGCATAGAATACCTAGATACTTATAAATGCTCACTCTAAAACACCAAGAAAAGGCAACTGGCAGTCTAAACAGAAAATACAACTTAATCAAGGATAACTCTTAGATCAAAAACTAATTACAAAGACTACATAAAATAATCATCCCGCCTTCCAGCGGTTACAGTCGCTGTTATCTGCTAGATAAAGCGGCCGACCCGGGCTATACAAATGGGTACAAGTACCGGGTCTTATCAGAATCGCTTTGCTTTAACTACCTTACTCGGACTGAGTTAAATACTTTTTACTCTACCTGGGTTTTTATCTGTGGACTTTTTCTCGACTAAGTTAATGCTCTTACTGTATTTAAATCAAGAATATTATAAAATTGTACGTAGGTACGTATTCATAAACGCCTCTCACGCCTCAATTAGTTCATTTATATTTTATCTGTTTCTAACAAACACAACTGCCAATGTGACAGATCAGACATAACATACATTAAATAATTGAGCCCTGAGAGACGTTTATGAATAAGGGTTACATTTTAAAGGAACAAATTGAGGGTTAATATGTATTTATCGGTCGACTACCCATTCCAAGTTCTTTAAATTATTTTAAATAAAGGCAGATATATAACGATGCCCGCAATTTCTGTAGTCAAAATCTGCAGTTTGTAATCAGCATCCAACTTGAACCGTTGCACGATTTGCTACAATATTTTCAACGCTATTACAATTTCCCACAACAGTGCAATAAAATCGCACTAAAGACACTCAAAGTAACGAACATCATTCAACTTTCCCAACGGATGCGCCAAAAAGTCCGGCAAAGTTGCAACTTCAATTGCCTGCTCCAATCATGGCGGCAGTAAGCGGTTCCCATTTCCGACACTAGATGGCGTTGTGACTAAATTCCTCGATGGTTCGTATCTGAGTGCAATCACCCTTTTGTGCGACTGTTTCGAGCGTATCTACACCTTGTATCGCGGTTCAACCGTTACTTGGGAATTTAAACTTTGTGCGCTATACTAAAAGGTTAGTTTTCAGTGGAGTAGTTTTTATAGATAGGATCATGTTAAAATTATCTATTCTATTGTGACGAAAATTTGAAACGTTGGTCCTTCCGGCCTTTCTATTGAACTAAAATGCTTTGTAGTTGGGCACGTGATTTCTTTTCAGGCAATAATGAAAGTTTGATTCGAACGACTTTTTGGTACAAGTTTGGAATTCGATGGAATTCAGATCAAAGGCTGTTAAAGAAACGCTGAGGTAAAAGGGCCAATTTAGCTCATTGGACCAAATTGGACAGGTATTTCGATCCGGTCACAATAGTAGAAATAGTTTTTTGTTTACAGTAATTTTGTTTTGGTATGTTGTTAACAGGAAAATCAGGTTTTTAATCTTTTCTGCGAGACATTTTTTGTGTTAGCAAAATAACATCAAATTTTATTTTGAAGTAGAATTAGATGAACACAACACTTAATTTTATTAAAACGCTTCATTACATTATCAGCGCCCGTAATACATCTAGTACTTTCCTCATGGTTGTTTTGGCGGGTAAAAATTATAAACTAAAGTAAATTCGAAACACGAAGGTATAAAATGAATGATTTTTATAACTCCCGTATTTTTATAACCGCCGTATTTTAACTTTAAAACACGTTTAGACAAGATCCAAATTCAATACAACTCCAATGCATTAAACACGCAATACAGCTGACACCTAAACGTCTGAATCAGAAATATCAGAATGTGCTTGAAAAATATTCGATGCAACTCCAATACAACTTCAATATTGGTTGAATATTTGTTGTATGTTGGAGTAATGTTTGAGAAAATTTGTGTTTTTAATGTATTGTTTATGTATTTAAAAATTTGAATACAGCACCTTACAGTTTTAACACTGTTTTTGAAGGTGTTTATATTGTGAAGAATTCACTATTAATTATTTTAGAAAAGTATAATTTTCTCTTAAGAAATCAATGTATAGGTAAGTATAGGTATTTTTATTGTATTTTTTGTTTACTGTAAAATATTTAAAAAGAGATTTGAGGGACTCTGATGCACGTGGGAGTCGAACCCACAACACTGTTTCAATTTATCTATTTAATTTTGTGGAGATAGCTAACTGTGGCTGTGGGTGTATAACGTAAGGTCACGCGTAAGTTGTCGTCTTCATAATATCTAACATAACATAACTCGTTGATGTATTAACGGATCCGGGTATGTCCTTAAACTATGTCCAAAAGAGAGGTATGGGTACTGCGAATGTCATCTCGCTATGTGTGGTAGGGCACAGGAATGTCATCTCGCTAAAATCTGGAGCAGACCGACTGGGGAAGTACCTCCACCTTACAGAAAACCACAGTCAAATAGCACTAGACCCTACTCATAGTGTTGTGTGCCTGCTAGCCTGCTGGTGAGTAAGGTTGCCAAAGAGCTCAAAGACGACCCAGTGTGTTGACCACGAGGGACCGAGACAGTGAATTCTTCTCTTTGCAAAGGGTCGGCAACGCGCATGTGACACCTCTGGAGTTGCAGGCGTCCATAGGCTACGGTAGCTGCTTACCATCGGGCCGACCGTGTGCTTGTTTGTCACCGTCGTGGTGTATGCAAACACAAGTAAAGCCGCCAACTCGCGAGTTGCAACAACAGCCGCGCTCCATAACAACTGCCTGGTTTTAACCGACATCAAGAATAGGCATGATGACACATGTTGAATTATGCAATAAAATTTAGTTGATAGGATGCAAAATGATCAATATATCCAACTAAAGTGAAAATTTATAAATTCTATTGAAATGGCTCAAAGATATCAAGCTGCAAAATTTCTAAATTTTAGGATTTTTTAAAGTGCGAAATGTAAAAAATACAATGATACCATTCGATTTTTAATATTTTACTGTAAAATAAATTGTATAGCAACCTTATACATAAACGCAACATTTCACTGTAAAAATAGCAATTTCATATTTTTTCCATACTTTAAACAGGGCGACTATGTGATCGTGACGTCACTTTTGCACGTC
Organism: Pammene aurita; assembly: GCA_947086415.1. Lineage (NCBI taxonomy): Eukaryota > Metazoa > Arthropoda > Insecta > Lepidoptera > Tortricidae > Pammene > Pammene aurita. Next base: position 13,502,144 of record OX352292.1, on the reverse strand, counting down.
ATTTTGTTAGGAGCGTTTCGAGAAACAAATGCAAATCTCAGACTTTAAGTCTCATTTCTGACTTTTATGTTGCTTTAACGCAATTGGCCGCATAGAAAAAATTGATCCTCACAACAAATCGAATCGATTGATACCATACATGAAAAAAATTCACCATGTCTATTCGAAGGTTCTCAATTCGTCGGGATCATTGTTTTTGCTTGTTTTTTTAAGTATGTTCATCGATTATTCGAAAACTGCTGGACCGATTTGGAAAATTGTTATTTTGTTTGAAAGGGTAAATTTAGTTATTCACATTGTCATCAAGTCAGGATCTGATGATGGGATCCTGTAGAATAATTTCAATATTTTTACAGGAGCTTCGGCATTTGCTTCTGGAAAGGTGAAGGCTATATAAAGTCGGATCTTTTTTGTTTAAAATTATTTTGTAATGAAAACTAGTAAAAAGATATATTTTATGGATGCTTGTATTGTAACTACTGATGGGATGTGCTTAAGATGAATATATTATTTAACCACTCGCTTGCTTTAAATTTTTCAGTGGACTTTATTGCCTAGGTAATAAGGGTGACAGCTGGTAGCTAGAGCTACCCAAAGCAGCTGAATGGTTAAAAATGCAAATTAAGCAAGCTATACTCCTACTAGCCATCCATGTCATTGAAAGCATACCTACTGTTAAGTTTTTTATCTTTTTAAGCAAACACCATCCAAATACAAGCTATCTTCATAAATTGAAACGGTAAATCTGATAACAAATTGATACTCTATTCGACAACCTAAACCGGTAAGAAGAAATACTGAAATAAAGTACAGGCCAGGTACAGAATTAAATGCAACGCACACATGCACAGGTATAGGGCTGTTTACTGTGCCTACATCTATTCTAGACCTAGTATCAACTGTTACAGTGTCTGATAGCCGCCGCGTTCAGTGCTATACCGCCGTCGACCCACGCAGCACGCGGTCCAAGTAACAACCCTAACTTTTTAAAAGTTGAAAGTCGCGCGCGTTTGAATTTCAAATTTGAACTGCGTTCGATTCCGTTATTAGTGGCGCCTTTTCTATTTAGACGTTTTAGTGCATTTATGGGGGTAGATTTTAAGTTAGAGTAGAAGCTAACTCAGTTGGTTGTGAAAGTTAGTACGTGTTAGGTTGGTAGAACGTATTTATTGTAGGATTTGTATTGGTGTCTATTTAATCGTTAGTTATAATTAAGTTAAAACTAATTATATAGACTGTTAGCTGAGTCAAGTTGCTGTATTGCTGCTCAGGTGAGTTTAATTGAACTAATTATTATCATAAACGGATATGAAAGTCTGTAACAATTTTTTAAATGACTGATCTAAGATTAGCGGTCATAACATCATTTCTCAATCCTCGAAAAAAAATCTAAAACAACTAATTAATTAATTAATTACACTTTTACAAAACCACAGCGATTAATTTACAAGTATAAAAAGTTGTCAAGTTTTGTACGCGTCGTCGCTACGCTATAGACTCGCGGCTGCTACGAGATTATCAAAGGCTACGAGTGCTACGCAGCTACGCGTTTCGAGGCGCGTAGCGGGAGGCATAACTTCATACCTAAGTTGTTGAAGGACGCCTCATTTTAATAAATTTTGCATATCGTATACGTTATATTTACGGTTATTTCTTATTTACGTATATTTAAATCACCACTAATTTACAAAGGTATAACATTTCTCACACTGAGATTTCAAATATTCTTAGGTATACATACGAAAAAATCACGAAATGTGTTTAATTAGTGTAAGCAAAAAGTTTATAAACTGTCTTTACGGCAAAATAACTGATATGGTATCATAAGAACATTAAGTACCTATGTTATTTGACATGTAAAATATAAAATATTATGAATTATAGGCTATTGAATGTAACTATATTATTATATGATATTACTTTGAATTGAGAACTGGAATCCCGATCTGTATAAATAACAGTATAAAATAAATCCCTTCGATATGAAATTAAAGAATATCAAATTATTTACAGAGTATGATTGATTCTGCGTGGCTTAAGATTTCGAGGGCATAAACTTAAGTCTATAATCCAATAAGTCTATAATAATTAAGTCAACCATTTACAACGTGTACCCTTATTAAGAAAAATGCAGACCACCTCCTAAAACAACTAACGATTTTGTGCCACTACGCCTAAAATATGCACTATGGCAGATTTATCATAATTCAGTGAAGTGATTTGACAGCTTCTGGCATACAAAGCGGGTGTCAAATGTATGTAATATGTTGTCTAATCACCCCGCTGAATTATGAATTCTACCTTAGCTTAGGTATGTTACCACCAAAGGACTAAGAGCTGGCCACGTCAGATATGACACAATAATGAGAGCAACCAAACCCGTCTGGTTAGATTGCTATACTATCCTTATTGCTAGATCCGGGCATCTGACAGCTTTTAATGGGTTGAGGTCTGAGTGACAGACTAGCAAAATTTTGGAATTGGAAAGTAGTGATACCAAAATAGGTAAAAAGTGCCGAAGTAGTCTCAGTTATAAAGGATAAAGGCCTATATTTTAACATAAGAACATTACGGAAACAAAAACAGTAGGCGACAAATTATGAATTACGTTATATGTCGTTTGGCACTACTTTCCCCCAACAGAAATATTAGGCAATGATATAATCTAATTATTTATATAATTTCTCATAATATTACATCAAACCCAGAACTCTAGGATTTGTTTCCTTGAAATGGTTTGGATTCTTTGACCTCCACAACTTTAAAGCTGCTAGATGTCCAGATCAAAATATAAGTATAAGCAAACTAACTACAGGGGTTTCGTTGCTCTCATTTTTGTGTCATATCTGACGTGGCTAGCTCTCCGTCTACAAAGGCAAATCCTTACAACGCACAATGCCTGCCGCATGCGGTCGCGGCAGGCCGCATAGGGCGTTTTAGGACTTACCGAGGATTTTTAATTGAAATTAAAAAAGTACGCGCATTCCCTCGACACGGTGGTGTATACGCGGCACTAGAATTCATTATAAAGCTGTGTTTACACCCGCGCTAATGAATATTGACATTGATTGAAATGCAAACGCGCCGTGCGTAGGGTGCGTTTCAAGTGCGCTTTTTTGTTCTGGTTACGGATTCGGAAGGATAATATACGCACATTTAAATTAAAGTGCATCCGTCTGAGTTTCAGAATAAACTGTATTAAAGGTAGGAATACACTGGGCTTCAAAATTGCATGGACAGTTTATAAATGAACTCATCCATAAGATGTCCATGAAGTTTTGCCGAACGTGATTGCCGTGCCGTGTTGTACCGTACCGTGCCGTACCGTACCGTACCGTGTCGTGCCGTGCCGTGCCATGCTGTAGCGTGCAAAATCAAGAAGTAATTTAGCTTTTATTTTGTAACAAGATTCCAGTTGAGGCTCGTGAATTTATCCTAACGGAATAAGACGCTTATATTGGCTTTCATTTTCTCCATGAATCGCCGCAAAAGTACTCGGTGTGAATCGTGATCTACGAACGCTCCGCCACCAAAAGATTCCTGTTTCCTCTTATAGAAGGTTCTCACAGAAGTTCTAAATCAGACTCTAGGACAAAACCATAGTAGACTGGGTCGCCATGGTCGAAGTCGTACAACTTCGTAAACTCAAGACGCTACTTGGTAATTAACAAAATAATTTTACCTGTACTATTTTAACCAAGCATAATATTTATCTTCCAAGGTACTTGTACAGTAAATGCATATCGAGATATTTCCAACACAGTTCCTAGAATTCCTTCCACCCTTTCAATAATCCAGCGCTTTAACCACTTAAAGAAGCTCAACAACTGTCAAACAGAGCTAAACAAACGGAAGAAGACATCCAGTAATGGATTTGTTTAAAATATTGGCGGCGGGTCTTATTAAACCTCCTCCGTATAAAAATATTTGCCTGGCTTTTAGAGTAATTACATAATTTCAGTACTGTTCGCTTGGCGTACCGGCTCGCAGCGACGATTCTGAGGTAAATGTTTGTTCTGCGTCGGTTTTCTTTGTGGTAATTCGTATTTTGAAACATTATTAAGGTAAGTGAAATAATGGTTTTTTTACCCCTTAGCCTGTAATAATAGTAAGGAACATAATATAAAAAAAAATCGGCGAAGTGCGTGTCGGACCAAGCATAATGGAGGGTTCCGTACCTTCAATGGGATAAGATCCAAACTAATACCAAAAGGTCGTATCTGATGACTATGGAAGAAGTTTTTTGGAGATAACTCAAAAGTTACTAAACTGATAATGTTAAAAATAATTTTCGTAGAAAGTACGTTATCTCTTAATTCTTCAATCTTATCCAAATTTTTTATTATTTATGCACTAACGGTTCAAAAGTTACGGGGGGGGGGCACAATTTTTCTGACTTGGGAAGCGATTATTTCTGAAAATATTAACTTAATCACAAAATGTTCAAAGAAACCTCGATATTATTTTTAAAGACCTATCGATTAATGTACAAGATGTTGATATTTGATGAAATTTTGATAATTGTATGGAGCGCCCCCACTAAAAATATTTTTTTCTGCGATTTGACTACATAACTAAATAGCGGCATACATAATACACCTTGTGTCCAAATTTTATTAAGATACGTCTTATAGTTTCCGAGTAAAATGGCTGTGACATACGGACGGCCGGACGGGCGGACGGACGGACAGACAGACATGACGAAACTATAAGGGTTCTCTTTTTGCCATTTTGGCTACTAAAACGCAAAAAAATATTTTTTTGGAAAATGGTAAATTTTTGCTTTTTTTCTTAAATAACTTTAGGACTAATAATGTCATAAAAATATTTAACGTTTTCACAACTAGCCCTTTCATTTGATATTTTACACAATGTAGATAGTAAAAAGTAGGAATTTTAAAATTATGTTAAATAAATCTTAATATTTGTGAATTTTCAGAAAAAATGTTCCATTAAAAAAAAATCTCTAATTTTCCATAGAAAATGTATGTGTCAGTTTTGTGACCGTCCATACAGAATATACGGGTTCAGTGGCAGAAATATATTTTTAACATGAAATAAAAAAAATAACGAGTTAAGCTAAAACTTTTGTGGATTTTGTTATTTAAAAAAAAAAAGTCGTATAAATGTCATCTCATTACACGTACACATCTCCTGAAACGAGGCCTTTTGTATCACACAACGCTACGTATTCTCAGAAATGTTGATCATTTCAATAGCAATATTTTATTTTAGAGCTTTAGACCGTGGTGGGTTGTTATTATACTTATTATGGACTCTGCTTTTGAGATATCGCAATAGAAAAAAAAACAGGACGATCTCGGCGGCCACTGGATGTCTCCAAATCAGCTTATCAACTTCCGAGAGAAGTTTTCGCGAAGTACATTAAGCGACACTTTTGGGGTGGGGTGTCGCATCATCCTGCTGAAATAAGATGTAAGATGATTGATGAATAAGACGTATCATTTTGTTACATTCGTAAAACCACGTTTTCAGTGATTATAGTTACAAAATATGTATTTATAAAGTCAACACAGATATTTTTATAACCAATTAGAATGTAGTCAGTCTAAGTTTTTCCAGCCGCCGGCGCTTGTAAAATGGATAATAACACCACTTCATAACGACGAGCGTTGCGACAAGTGTACGGCGCGACACAATTAAACAGCGTTTGCATAACAGTCGAAATAATCGTGAAAATATGCAAAAAAATTACTCACATAATTAGATAGCATACATATATAAGAGTCAAATGTTAACTGGAATTAGAGGGGTCTAACGAGAATTAAATCAAGTTTCGACTCAGATTTCGGTGGTAATTTTCGCAGAAAACTGAAGTCGTCGTATTTATTTGACTACCTGATGAATGTCTATGATATACATCCTTACTTAGGTACTTCAGTTGTTCGCGAAAATAACCAGTGAATCCTGTGTCGAAACGTAGGAACTCAGGGTATAATATTAATATGCGTTAGACCCGTCAAATCTCAGTGTTGCGAACGCAACCTTGTTTTGTATAAATTCTTGCAGTTGCTAAGCGCTCAAGGCTCGGCTCGGCTACTATTCGGGGGCTTCTTATAAACACCAATGGCAGCGCACCACATAAGCTTAGGCGCGGCCAATTAGGATTAAGTTTAAAATAACATATCAGTCAAAATTATGCAAATCACTCCATCTTGAGCTTCCATACAATCACCACTTTACTTTTTTAAACTAGTACTTTTGGAAAATTATGCATCTACTTGTAATCGTAGTTTTATTTGAGTCGACGAGTTCCTGTCTACGGTGTCTACGGTAGGTATATTAAGTTAATATGCATACAAAACGCAAAAGATTATAATTTTATATTTATAACAGTCAATCCTCACAACGATTCAGTCAGCTGGAAAAAGTAGCAAGTATGAAAAAAAAATCTTGAAATGACTATATTGCCAACACAATATAGACTAAGAGCTGGCTACGTCAGATACCTATGACACAATAATGAGAGCATCAAGATCCGTCGGTTTAGATTACTATACTGGCCTTATTGCTAGATCCGAGCATCTGGCAACTTTTAGTGGGTTGACGTCAGAGTGACACACTATCAATTTTTTTTTATTTGAAAATAGTAATACCAAAATAAGTAAAAACTGCCGAAGTAGTCTCAGTTATAAAGAACAGGGCCTTTATTTTAACATTGGAACAAAAAACATTGCGTATTATTACGGAAACAAAAACAGTAGGCGAGAAACTATGAATTGCATTATACCTACGTCATTTGGCACTATTTTCCCCGAACAGAAACTTTTTGCAATGATGTAATCTAATTATTTATATAATTTTTCATATGATTGCATCCAACCCAGTATTTTCTTTGACCTCCACCACTTTACAGCTGCCAGATGTCCAGATCTAGAAATAAGCATAATAAGTCCCTCTAATAAGAGCGTGTTGACATTATTTAGAACACCTCCCCCGCTTACCCACTTCTGCTGCTGATAGTACCTCATTACAATCCGAATTGATAGCCGGTGGCATATTTGTGACAGTGTCCATCAGAATGGTCTAAGAGCTGGCCACGACAGATGTGACAATAATGAGAGCAATAAAACCTGTCTAGTTAGACTGCTTTACCATCCTTATTGCTAGATCCAGGCATCTGGCAGCTTTTAATGGGTGGATGTCAGAGTGACAGACCAACAAAGTTTTTAAGTTGGAAAAAAGTAATACCAAAATAGGTAAAAAATGCCAAAGTTGTGTAATTTATAGAGGACAGGGCCTATATTTTAACATTAGATTAAAAACCATTGTCTATTATTGCGGAAACAAAAACAGTAGGCGACTAATTAAAAATTGCATTTTACATCATTTGGCACTACTTTCCCCAACAAAACCTTCTGGATATGATATAACTTAATTAGTTAAATAATTTTCCATAATATTTCATTAAACCCAGAACTCTAGAATTTGTTTTCTTCAAGTTTTTTTGCATTCTTTGACCTCCACCACTTTACAGCTGCCAGATGTCCGGATTTAGAAATAAGCATAGTATAGCAAACTTTTTATACACAATCTTTTTTCGCGTTAAAATAGTAGTTTATGTAACTGTTACGTAATAAGGCCTAATTACGTACAGTTGCATACACTGCTTTATCTACACTCATATTATTTATCCAAAATGCCGTATTCGGAAACCATAGAATGGCCGCCATTGCACCGCCATGACCAACTCGATTGTGTCGGGGAGGCGCGTGTCGGGCTGTCGGCGGATGCGCGGGAGGGTGTAGGTGTACATTATGTTATCAAAACTCATAGCACATCAATATTTGAGCATGAAAAGTTAAAATTACGTTACTGCCACAGATAAAAAGCTTATCATAGTAAAATCGGTCGTGGTAATGCTAGCCATTGCCTACCGTTTTCGAACACGTTTTAGAGAACTTAAAGTATGAGTGTAGATAAATATATATTTATCCTCCTTTTTCCTAGTCGCAATAAGATCAAGGTAATCACGGATCACCACTATTTTTGTTGCAGCCTGTATTTCCCTACGATTTACATATTATTTTAAACAGACCAAGTGTTCAAATAATATTTATAGGTATTATTTGACCATGTTAAAAAACTTACAGAATAGACCGAGGCAAATCAGATCGCAGGGCAAAACGGATCAACCATTTTGACAAAAAATCTTAACTTGATCCGTTTTGCCCTGCGACCGATACACCTCGTTTTAACCTACCTAATTCGTTTTCGGAATTCTATAACTTGTGTCAATACAATGACACCCAACCGATCTCTGTTAATAAACCATTTCCAGGAGGTATTTTAGCTAAACAGCTCATTAATCAACTACCTAACTAGGCATTAAATTTTCAATTCCGCAAAAACGTCCGAAAATAAACGGTCGGGTGAATTTATGGGCGTTGAACCCTTTGGTTGGAATTAGTTTTTGTGCCGTCCCAGCCGAGCCACTATAGTGTCTTGAGGTCTGAGCGGTGGGGCCAGGCAAAACGCGGATAACCATAAACAATAAAATATTGAGACATTTATTTTGAAAATGATTATCGTATATTGATCGGAATTATATCGAGCGAAATGCAACAGATATTATGTGAATCACTCGTTTTAAATATTATTAAGAGTGTCACGTACCGTACAGCCACGAACCCGGATTGTTGAGTCAATTGCCATTGTTCGTAATTTAGCCGTGTAATAAATGACCGATGTAACTGACAGTTGACAGCTAATCGGTAACATCGGTTATTCATAACGCGACTAAATTACGAACGATACGCGTTATCAACAATCCCCGTTCGTGATTGTTCTCCAGGAAAAGTAACCAAGTCTTCTTGTGTGTCAGAGGCCAGCCTTAAACCGGCGTCTTCAGCTTTTGCGGCTGACGCTCTGAATTCTAGACCAGGTGACGGCGGAATCCTTCAAAATTTCTTAAATACTCGTACATGTAATCTCTTAAATGCAATGCGCCATTGACCATACCCTCAAAGGCATTAAGTAGGTGTTTGCACCTCCTATACGAATCATTTAAAGATTCTAATCTGGTAAATAGAGAGAGAGAGAGAGAGAGAGATGGTACTGCTGTCTATAAATCTAGGAACAAAAAATCAAAGATTTAGACAATCTAATAGCGATTAGGGCATGGTATTTGTTTTAGTGATTTTATGACGTGTTGGTTTGTGAATTACGTAGTCGTTTTTCCTGTTAGAAGCTGTTTAAATGATTTATTTATTACAAAAAAGTCAAGTAAAAATTTGTTTTATAGATATTGTAGGTTGTTTTTTATACGAGATATTTTTTTGGTGATTTTGGTCATCTAGAATCATCTAAAACTTATCATGTTTGATTTTTTACGAATATTTAAAAAGTAGTCTATAATCTTTACAACCCTACCTAACTTATTATAGGATGGTTTAAGACCAATTAAAACCAAATTAATTATCCGATGATTTACTCGCACGTTATAGCCACGCTTAACGGGAAAATTTACAATAGTTTAAAGGAGCACCCCTGTTAGGAATAGTTGGCGACCTCTGCCTTGCTAATGCCTTAATAGCGACCTGTGTCGTCGTCGTTTGACATATTCATAGCTGAGTAGAGCTCGCCAACCGTCGGTGCGGTATTTAATTTATTGTTTTAATTAACAGTCGCGATCCGAGACAGTTCGGTTTTGCAATTACATTGTTTATTGTGTCGTTACAAAATATTGGTGTTTAGAGGAGTTTAAAGGAGGGTTAATGTTACTATGTAAAGTCACATATGGACCGTTATATTAGTTACTACGCAATACCGCACTTAGGAACATTAAATTAGATTTTAAAGATATTATGAAATATACTTAAAACAAATACGTTTTCTCGGTTAACAAAATATTATTTTACTTTTAGTGTGACGATAAATAAACTACTGTTAACATCTCTAGGCTTAAAATGAAATAAATGGCACATGTGTTCCTAACGTACATTCATTGTTTCTTCTTCAATTATATCATAATTTCTCGACCATATTGTACTCGCCTTTAAAAATAATTATGAAAATATGTTAGCATAAAATTTTTGAAGTCAAGTAATATTGAAAGCATTAGCGGTGCTTAAACATATTTGTAGATAAGCCGGAACTAGTTTGGCTTCCTTTTTCTCCATGATCTGTAGGGAAGTTACCCAAGCGTCTAATAATTAGGGAAGCTGGCGGGAATCGAGTCCTATGAACCCGCCGCCATTGTGCAATCAAATTTTACTAGACTGTTTGAATAAAATCTGAGGTTAAGACGAACTGTGCTGCAACAAAAGAAAAAATCTAATTATTTGTAAATAGTTATATATTTTATCATAATAATAGCCCTGGGAACAGGAGGTCTAGGTCACGTTTTCCTTTGCATATGACGTCTATTGTGTGACTCCTTTTTTTAAATTGATAAAAAATCGTTACGCACAAACTCGTCCTCAATCAGCTCTAAATTCAAAATGTAAACAGCTGCTTTTCCCCTATCTATTCAGGATCCTATCAGCGCGTGAAAAACTATTTTTCCCCGGCATATATCTCCCGGACCATTCGATTTAACTGTTTTCTTCGATGGAATTTATAGAGGTCCGCCCCGAAATATGGCTGCCAGGTGCCTTAGTGTTTGTATTTTTTTAAGGAGATAACGCTCATCTATAGGCTATGGTTAAATAAGATAGAACAGTGTAAAATACATACTTTTTATACTTCTGTCTCAGGTTCTTCGGAACTTATCTACGAAATATCATTTGATATTTACCAGTCACTTTTCGGTGAAGGAAAACATCGTGAGGAAGCCGGATCTGATCTTAACAAGGCCTGGTTTCCCCTCTGAATTGGAAGGTCAGATGGCAGTCGCTTTCGTAAAAACTAGTGCCCACGCCAATTCCTGGGATTAGGTTGCCGAGCGGACCTCAGGCTCGATAGAGCAAAAAAAAATCTGGGACAAACGCTAGGAGAAAAAAAATTACAGAGTGTGTACTCGACTTCAATTATTCTTGTACAAAATGATGGACATATTTGATCAACCTATTTGTTAAATATTTACCAAAATACGATCGATTCGAAATAGCACTCTTAGTGCTTGAAGATGTTGGAAGAAGACCTAAGCTCTCCGAAACATGTGGCGCGAAGTGACTAAAGTGACGTGAGTGTAACCGTTATATTTTATAGTGAATGTCATATAACTGGAAATGTTTCATATTTTTTTTTAAACCAAACGGTAATGCCTGTAAATGTAAAAGGGTTAAAACCAAAGTTCTTCTTTATTTATCACGTTCTTTTTCGCCTTGATAAAGACAATGAAAAAAAATACTGTTTAAATCAATTCGAAAGGAAATCTTAAATAAGACTATAATTATGTAAACCCTTCTTTATAAAAGAGAACAGTATTACTATTTTTATTTTATATCAAAAAAAAATCGACTGTTTTTGTATGGGTAGTAATAAAAACCATTATCATTAAGAAGAATATTATAAAGCAAGGAGCTGAATCTAACATACAAAGCAGTGTTTCTTTGTAGGTATACCTATTAATCATTTTACGATGCGATTATATTCAAATTACACAAATATTTACTCATGTGAATGAGCTTAGCTGTTATACTTATAGCATGTCATACCTGGAAAACTCTCGTGGGTGGAAAATACGAGGGCTGCCTTTTAACTTGTGTCGTTTGAAATAAGTATAGACAATCTAATATATTATTACCATTTATTGTTTTTCAAAGAATTGGCCGCGATATTTAATACACTTTTGCATGCGTTCAAACCAGTTTTTAAAACATTTATTCCACTCCGAAGTGGGGGTAGTCAAAATGGCCGATTTGTATGCGTCAACAGCTTCTTCGGGTGAGCTGAAACGTTGACCACGAAGACTTTGCTTAATTTTGGGGAACGTAAAAAAATCGTTAGGGCTTAAGTCAGGACTGTAAGGTGGGTGATCTAAAATTTCCACGTTTTGGGTGTTCAAAAACATCTTTGTCTGGCGGGCGGTGTGCGAACTTGCATTGTCATGGTGCAGTATCATACGACGTTCCGAGTTGTTTTTTCGAAATTCGGTGATGACTTGTGGCAAACAAACCGTGGTATACCAGTCGGCGGTAACCGTCTTGCGATCTTCTAGTACAATAGTGGCGACGTGACCACCCTTTGCCACAAACGAAGCAACCATTTTTTTTTAAGTGCTCCGAGAGCGTATGACTTTGGTCGGTTTTGGCTCGTCCTGGAAGACCCAGACAGTTCACTGCTGTTTGGAATCTGGATCGTAAGCATATATCCAAGACTCGTCACCACTAACCATATCATAAACATGTTTTGACTCTCCTCGGCTGAATCGCTTCAGAGTTTTGCGACACCAACTAACACGGGCTGTTTTTTGGTCGTCGCTAAGCAAATGTGGTATCCAACGAGAGATCAACTTTTTTACAACAAGTTCTTCGTGCAGGATTTTTTGGATAGCGGTCCCTGAAATGCCCACGGATGCCTCTATTTCACGGTATGTCACATGACGATCTTCGAGTATTAGCTGCCGCACGGCTTCGATATTTTCTTGCGTCATGGCGGTTTTTGGACGACCTTCACGAAGCTTGTCACTGAGGCTAGAGTGCCCACGTTGAAATTCTAAATACCAGCGTTCTACAGTCCTAAGACACGGTGCTGCATCACCAAACACAGATGTGATCTCCTCAAAGCACTGAAGTCGCGATAATCCCCTTTTAAAGTTGTAGAAAATTATCGCACGCAAATTTTCCTTAGACATTTCCATTTTTACAACCGACTTGTCACCTTTGAATAGACGCTGTAATAAAACTATTCGACCAATTTGAAAACATTCTTTTGTTTTCGAATTCTAAATTCAAAAGGATGAAAATGCCATATGTTTTTTTTTAAATAATCGCGGGAGGTTGGCAAACGACACAACTTAAAAGGCAGCCATATATATTTTATTATTACCACTTTGGCTTTGACCCGCCTCAAAACCTAAAAGTTTAATGTATCTCGAAGCTCTAATAACTTAAAATCCAAAGAGTTAAGATCCCTGCTTACTTTACTTAAATCATTGCAAATAACCTGTGTAGTAGTTGGCTAAGGGTGGGTTGCACCACGCATAACTAACGAACTGATCAACGTTAAATATGGCGACGGAGCTGTCATCCCACAGAAAATTGTCAAACTTTTCATACAAGATTTTTTTAACGATGACGTTAACGTTAACGGACGCTTTGGTGCAACCGGCCCTAATAGAACTATGTATTTTACCAACCAAAATAAATAAAACTTTCATAATTACCGCTTTTGCTACTTAAAGCGGGTTTTATTTCGTCTCAAAATACAAATCACGTGAAAACTAACGAGTTTAGAGCCCTGGTTGAACTTAAATCATTGCATATAACCCGTGTAGTGTTGCATACAGAGATTTCAATTGTAAAGATAAGCCTTGTGATAGTTTCCTCCTTCATAATCGCAAAATGTATACTCGTGTTAAATGAGTTGGAGTCTGTGCGGAAAAAGAAGTATCGTAGAATGTATGAGTTCCCATATAAACCACGACACTTTTCTTCCGGGCAAACTCTATCGCTGGCCAGTGACTTATTGTCATATACAACCTTCTTGGTTTGAACAATGTGGCCGACGGAAGAATTTTACTTTGTGTCACTATGAAATAAAATGATAGTTTTAAAATGGTTTTAAACAAGAAACTAATACAATTTGAATTAAATTACCGATTTTAATAGATCCTATATCTATTTTTTAATATTCTGTGGTCATTTTTCGTCTCATAAAAGATGCAACTAGGCATTTAACAAAATGTTTTGACTTTTCGTGCCAACCTCACACTATGGAAGCGTAAACTTGAAAATTATCAGAAATAACAGGTGTTGTAAATGCAAATCAACTAAACATTAATAAACTTACACATATAAAATAAAAATAAACTTACATAAACCATAAATATAACTAAAAACCGATAAATTAATAAAACAAAAAAGAAGATTTGAGTAATATAAAGCCTGACCAGAAATATATGATCATGCGCCATATTGCGGAATTTCATTGGAACTAATTTCTTACACTGGCAATAATTTTAATGACAGGATGATATGCATGAATGAGTGCACGTGATAGGTTGTCTTTCACAGTTGACAGTGCATTGAGGCGGTTTACTTGAATAATAATAAAGTGTTGAATATTAAATAATAAACGACAAAAAAATCCCAAAATTATCCATAGTCAAGAGCGAAATATTGTAAATAGTGCATATAATAAACTGCTGTGTAAATGATACGTTTGGGAAAGAAACTATTTCGCTGTGAAACATTTTCAAATTAACATCAGAGCTGACAGGTAAACAAATCAAATAGTCTGAGAGTTGTCACCACACCATAGAGAATGACTATACTGAACTGTTGCCATATAAATGAGAATAATAGCGCCCACTTGACAATAATCATATATTTCTGGTCAGGCTTTATAAGTCTGTGTTTGCATAAGTTTAAGAGAAGGAAGGTTTAAGGAAGAAGTCGCATTACCTGCGCTGTAATCGGCTGGTGCTACTTGCAATAATGTGGTTTTATAAATACAAATATTATTCTTTTTATACCTAAGATTTTTTTTTATTCCTAGATTCTCGGTTTCTAACACAATGGAAAATAACTTTACTGTATAATATGTACAGTCACGAACCCGAATTGTTGAGCCACTTGCCATTGTTCGTAATTTAGCCATGTTATGAATGACCGATGTTACCAACAAGCTGTCAATTATCAGTGACATTATCCATAGTTACATCGGTCATTTATTACACGGCTACATTACGAACAATGCAAGTGGCTCAACAATCCAGGTTCGTAACTGTACTTGGCACCCCAAAAATCTATCACAGTGTACATAACCACAGACATCATTCTAAGGAAAACACAAACATACATAAATCACGGCCTATCGTTACCCTACTGCATAAATAACAGAATAATTGCTATGCGTTTGACAAACGACTTACATGTTGGATTTTAGCAAGGGAACATTAATTTTAAGCGGGTTTTATGACGTTTTAAATACTTGGGAGTTGAGTTTGCTCGTTTGTGGCGAATTTTAGGTGCGGTGGGTTAGGTTTTTGATTGTTTTAGTCTTATTATTGTTGTTTTTATACTTTTATTTAAAAAAACCAGCCAAGAGCGTGTCGGGCCACGCTTAGTGTAGGGTTCCGTAGTTTTCCGTCCGTCATAGTAAGTGTCCCCACTTAAGAGTTAAAATAATGCGATAGTCGTGTCCAGTGCGCCAAGCGACCTAGACGCATTGATGAGTAATTAAATAAATATTAATTGCGAAGTTAGCGCGGCCCGGCCGCTACCTACTAGCGACTCGACACGATGAGTGCCCTCAATCAGAGTCAACCCGTCGTGAACGATTTCCTCGCCTTTCTGTAGCAGAAGGAGAAGATGCTGCTGGAAGAAAAGATGAATGCGGCAACCGCTGTCCAGTTCAGTTCGTGGGCATTGAGTTTCACCGTTGAAGACATCTGTGAAGCGAAGCAGGTGTTGTGCCAGACCCTTGGGATCGTCGGCACATATGTACCTCACCGGAAGGGGGATGAAACCGGGACGAAGACCCTTGCGGATATTATGAAAATCCTGAAGGAGTATCAAGAGCGGATTCCAGAGTTTGTGGCGACGGATGCCTCTATCCTGCCGACCCATGTTCCGGATAATATCGACGTTCGCTGCTTGTTTAAGGACATCGTGGCCCTTAAAACGAGTTTAGCAGAAATTATTTTGAAATTTGAAGCGGCCCAAGTCACTATTGCAGAGTTACGCAACGAAGTCAATAGTTTGCGAAATGCTCCAACTCGGGCGGCGGAATCAAATTTCAAGAGCGATGACCGACCCGCTACTATAAACGCGGAGTCTGTCAGTTTGCGTGTTACCTACTGACGCTGTAAAATGTGCCGCACCCGCCGCTGCACCGCCCGCGCGCCCCTCGCGTGTGCGGCCGCCTACTGTTTCTAAATCACGTCAGCGTGCTTATGCTGACGTTGCCGGTCAGCCAGTCGCAGCTTACCGGCCCTCCTCGCCTTCTAAGGCGTGGGTAGTACGGGTTCCCGATAAGGAAAACTCCTCCCGCACCAATGTGGATAAGGAGGGATTCACACTGGTGGAACGGAAGCGCAAGGCGTGCAGGGCGCCCCGCAAGACTCTGTGTGGCACTGCCGAGCCGGCTAATTCTGGACTTCGGATTGCGACATCGAGTAAGGCGCTCTACGTGTCGCGCTTGCATTACTCCGCCGTGGCCGACGATGTGGTGGAGTACGTCCGCCGGAAGACTGGCTACTCGTTGAGGGTGCACCAGCTGCGGTCCCGCCATTACGTGCACTTCAGCTCGTTTGTGGTGCGCGTGCCGCGACCGTTGCAGGACACGATAGCGAATGCTGACTTCTGGCCGAAGGGTGTTGTGTTTCGGCAGTTCCGGGGCACTCTACCGAATCCTACACCAGATCAGACGGCGCAACGGAGCCACGCAGTTACGTCGCCTAAATAAACTAGTTATAAATATTTTTCTGTATATTTTTGTAGTTCGCAGTGCATTGGTTTTATTACTGTAATACTGTGTAACTTATTTGAATAAATAAAATAAAAATAACACCGTCATGTAGGATATGATATAAGCGTTCCACGAACAGCGACATCTATCGGCAAATTAAGTAATTTATTGCGCGCGAGCTTGAAGTATGGAAGATGATTTTTATGGAATAATTCTTTATTGCGTGAACCGATTTTCACCGTTTTTACTTTATTTGAAAGCACGTCATTTAGTTGTGATTTTGTAGAAATTGCAGGTACAATAAACACCTGCTTATACGGTTAAATTACAAACTTAGTGCAGAAATTATTTTGTAATTTTTTTTCAAAAACTATTCAACCTATCAAGTTCAAAATAATTTTCCTAGAAAGTATTTATAAAGTTCTACTTTTAAATTTTTTTTCATATTTTTTCAACTTATGGTTCAAAAGTTAGAGGGGGGGGGACACATTTTTTTTAACTTCCGGAGCGATTATTTCCGAAAATATATACATTATCTAAAAATGATTTTAGTAAACCCCTATTCATTTTTAAATACCTATCCAACAATATGTCACACGTTAGGGTTGAAATGAAAAAAAAATAAATACTCCCCACTTTACGTATAGGGGAGGTACCCTAATAAAACATTTTTTTCCACTTTGTATTTTACCACTTTGTCGGCGTGATTGATATACATATTAGTACCAAATTTCAGCTTTCTAGTGCTAACGGTCACTGAGATCATCCGCGGACGGACGGACGGACGGGCAGACATGGCGAAACTATAAGGGTTCCTAGTTGGCTACGGAACCCTAAAAAGGGTTTAGTCTTCACGAAATCTTTGTATTGAATCATACGATACGACCATTCTTAAATATCAATTATCTGGAAATAAGAATTAAGTCCTCGTCAAAAACAAACATACATAAATCACGGCATAAACTAGGCGGTTACCTTCTTAAAAACCTTCCTATTTAGACATTGTTTATAAATAATTTTAAACAAAAAAGAGCCGACTTCACTTAGCCACCACCTCTTCAAAAGCAAATGCTCGAGCTGCTGTAAAAAATACTCAAATCACTATAGTGGCCGTATTCTAACTTATAAACACGATCCAACTTCAATACAACCCCAATGTATTAACTACGCAATACACCTAGCGTACAAACGTCTGAATCAGAAATATCAGAATTTGCTTGAAAATTATTCCGACGCAACTCCAATACAACTTCAATATTGGTAGAAGATTGTTTGATTATTTGTTGTGAGTTATGCTTGAGATAGATAATGTTTTTAATGTATTGTTTATGTATTTTAAAATTAGAATACGGCACCAGGTGTGCCTATAATAGTTGAAGAGTTCCCTGTTTCTCCAGGATCCCATCATCAGATCCTGACCTGGTTTCAATAAGACCAACTTTGAAGTATACTCTTTCAAACAAAAAAATATATTTCTAAATCGGTCCAGCCGTCTTCGAATAATCGGTGAACATAAATAAAAAAAAATTAAACAAAAAAGAAACGACTTCACTTAGCACTTTCCAAATGCTCCAGCTGCTGTAAAAAATACTTAAATCACTATAGGTGTGCCTATAATAGTTGAAGAGTTCCCTGTTTCTCCAGGATCCCATCATCAGATCCTGACCTGGTTTCAATAGGACCAACTTTGAAATATACTCTTTCAAACAAAAAAATAATTTTGCAAATCTGTCCAGCCATCTTCAAATAATCGGTGAACATACATACAAAAAAAATGGCAAAAAAAGATCCCGAAGAATTGATAACCTCCTCCTTCGAAATCTTGAAGTCGGTTAAAAAAATACTTAAGTATTTTCTTCTGTTGCTATGATAAATATACAATTATTAAATAGATATTTATTTTATATGTCTTTCGTTTATCCCGTGTCCTCGAACGCTTGCAAAGGGCACAAAACGTCGAGACTGATATAAAATCCAAGACATGTGATATAATCCGTTGAAATTGACTTATTCTATAAATATTATGCCAGACTGAAATATCACAGCTAAACTAAACGAATGTCACTTCCAATAAAAAAGGTCAACATATTGGCCAAGTGACGCAGAAAGTGGAATATCGAAATATCAAGCGAGCGCGCTCGGGCGGCAAACTAAACGGGTGCTGCTGAATATTTTCTACGGGGGCAGTTTATATATGTTCCGTAGAGTAGGGGCCGTAATCTTACTTGAAAACAAATACAAATAATTTATTTATGACGCTAAGTTACAGGTCAGGCTTGGTCTAGGAAATACATTAGGCATTGCGTAATTTACAATAGGTACAGGTACATAAGTATTTAACATAACAATTATACAGTTTAAGTTAGTAAACCCGTTGAGTAGGAAGCTCATACAATTCTTTCACTGAATAAAACATATGGTCAAGGAGCCACCAACGTAGTTTTAGCTTAAAGGCCACTATGGAAGCTGCATCCTTTTTAATTGTGTCCGGCCGTCTGGTGTATACAGACGGGCCCATCACGTACACTGACTTCTCCGACTTCCGTAGGTCGTGTTCTGGTGTTCGGAGACGGTGGGCAAGCTTATTGCTGCGCATGGCGCGGTACAGGTTCACACCTCGCTGACGAAACGCATCTAAGTTCTTGTGTGTGAAGAGTTACCTGGTAGATGAGTTCACAGGGAAGAGGTATACCTAATTTAGTTCCTTAAATAGCTCTCTGCACGGCGCATCATCAGGTCGACGGCAATGCACTACCACCTTTCTCTGCTCTCAGAATCAGTTTAGATACGATCCAAATGAGGGTTTCCGCGATTGAGATTTTCACTAGATGGCAGCACCGTGACGACAGGTCTTTTTGGCAGTAGCTGTCAAAATCCACCAATCAAACATATATGGTTAAACATGATTGGTGGATTGTGACAGCTAGACCTGTCGCCACGGTGCTGCCATCTAGTGAAAAACTCGATCGCGGAAACCCTCATTCAATAAAACTCCAATGCTCAATATAACTAGCGCCTAATAGACGGAAAGCCGGCCACGTCAGATATGATACAATAATGAGAGCAACGAAACTTCTCTAGTCAGTTTGGTATACTATGCTTATTTCTAGATACGGACATCTGGCAGCTGTAAAGTGGTGGGGGTTAGAGAATGCCAATAACTTGAAGAAAACAAATCCTAGATGGTTTTGATGCAGTATTATGACAAATTATATAAATAATTAGATTATATCATTGCCAAAAGTTTCTGATGTGGGAACGTAGTCCAAAACGACGTATAAAGGTAATTCTTAGTTTGTCGCCTTCTGTTTCTGTTCCAGAAATAATACGCAATGATTTTTTTGTTCCAATGTTAAAATTTAGGTACTGTCCTCTATAAATATGACAACTTCGGCAGTTTTTACCTATTTTGGTATTACTTTTTTCTAGTCTGCTAGTAGTAAAAATTTTGCTAGTCTATCTGACCTCCCCTATAATAGTATTTCATACAGAAGGTCGTCTTCCCTACAAAATCAACGTTTGACAGATCTTTGACAGATGAACGGTGACACATGACGTCTCCATACAATTATACCTTTCCACGTTGTAGGGTTGACAAGTACGCAATTAGTATAATTTCTGGACCTGCCCCAATCGACCTAATCTAAGGAGTGGTCCGGAAAAAAAGTAGCCGTGCCTTTTTTGATTTATCTTTTTATTTTGTGCCGATTTAGAAGCAGTGTTTATATTTAAATAATCTCTAGATACAATCATACAAAACATAAATACAATCATACTTAAATAAAACAGCGTTTGGAAGTTTTCGCCTTTTGTATTCCATCATACACATAGTTTTTTGAACAGCGTCTTCTGACAGAATTTTTGAGGTGTTTCTCAAAAACATGTTTTTTCTTATAGTTTGATTTGATGAGCTATTTTATACCTTAATAAATTGTCTTTCTTCAATAGTAAACTTTTTTATCTGGCTTCATTTTACGGTAGTTACAGTAATTTTTAATTAAATATATTTGCCTTTTTTCATAGAAAATTATCTCCCATAGAAAAATCTTTGTCAGAGGTTAGATTAGAGAGTCTTCCTGACTATCCTAGCTAAAATACAGTTAATTAATGTAGCTTCTTGGTAAGATGAAATTCTGAAAAGCATAAAACGGGTTGTGAAAATGGAAATACAATTGTGGCATTGTAGCGGATGTCGATTGAAGATTGTCAAATTATGTTGTTCAAAAGGTTACAAAGTATGTTGAATTAAAAACGCGAAAACTTAAATATGCTCACATGTTCTATTATGATTGTATATTTATTTATTAGTATTGTATCTACGGATTAATAAAATAAATATACTGCTTCAAAATTAGCACTAAATTAAAAAATACACAAGATTGTTCACTGCTACTTTATTTCAGGACCACTCCTTATCAGTAATTTTAATACAAAACAAGATAAATGTCCGATTTATTACCTTATTTGCCCAATCTAATTATTATTTTAGTACAAAACTACTACCTATAAACTACTTAAATATTTTATCTTGTCTGTGGTCATGCCGCAAATAAACGAAAGGGATTCTGACAACCACGAAAACGTATCCGATACGTTCCAAGGCAGTAGCTGTCACATCGTGGAGATGGACACCCTTGATTTGGTATAAAGCGTCACGTGATCCTCGGAAGTCACGTGATATTCTCTATAGAAAATGAAGTGTCGGAAGTGTCGTCTAGGACGGGGAACGCTACAGGATGAGCCATCCCGTAAAGGTGGTTTTACGGTATGTAGATGTATAGGGTTGTCGACTATATTCAAAATAAATTATTTAAGTATAGTTTGTCCGGCGGCTTAAGGATAAATGCTCCATACTTAAAGTATGACGCATTTATTCTTAAGCAGGCGGACAAACTATAATTGGATAATCGTAAACCACAATTTTTTTTAAATTTATATTTAATCAAAATCATTTATTCGTAAACACAGATTAATAATATATGTAGGAAGGTTTTATACAAATTATATTTAACTATATTTTGCCCTTGATCACACGAAGACCAAGAAATATTGAGCATTTTATTTAAGTAATAAATATCGTTAATCATAATCATCATAATAATTTAATCAAAACTTTGACCACTTCAACCGGAACTCTCATTGGCCGTCTCAGTATGTCCAGTATATCTTGTTTCTCCTCATCTATTTCTGGTTTTGTGCATCTTTTGATATTACTCACAAGATAAAACGCGAATACCATGGCCATTACCTGAAAATAAATAAAATCCTAAAAATTCAATGCAAAGGCGCGCTGTGCGGATCGTCGACGATCCCAATCTCACGAGCGATATTGAACCTTTAAGAGTCCGGTAACGATTTGAAAACGAAAATCGCTAATAATGAAATTACACACATGAATCGCATTTGATAATATACATAGTTTGAAGTCTTTTTAGTGAAAAAAAGTTCTTTGAGTCTAAATATTTGATACCCTAAAACTGAATTATTACAGAGCTTGTTTAGTGAGGACGTTGATTCGTGCAATCTTGTCGCTTCATTATTAGTTTCAGACCTCCACCCATTAAAAGGTGTCAGATGCCCGGATCTACCAATAAGGATAGTATTGCAATCTTACTAGTCCATACAAATATTATAATAAAAATAAACTCTAAATCCATTTTTATAACACAGACGCTCTGCTAGCCGTTCAATCTCATTGACATTCCATAAAACAAACAATTCATACGATTTGTCGTATTCTCTCCGATTCATATCATTTCAATGTATATTGTACTGCATTATAACTTATAACACACACAAAAAAGTCGTAAATAAGTCCATATTACAGCAAAATAGGGCCTTTTCTACTAACAGGCTAATACTTAGTTTAAAATGCATGCACTTTGAAAATCATCAGCTATTAAAAAACGTACCGTAATAACTTAACTGTAAAGTTTGTTTTAGCTTAACGATAACTCTGGTGGATGATTTCTTTTGCGTGTGACTGGGATAGATATAAATTATGTCCGGCGTAGTCGCTTAAGCTGGAGTGAGAGCGAAGAGATAGTGTTACAGCGGTTTAGAATATTTTCCATTTGTGCTGTCATCGAGGACTAGGCGGTATTTATTATGGGAGTTATGATATATGTGACAATCTGCATCAAAAGGAACCATTTGGTGACCGGCGCTTACACTTTCGTTACTGAAATATTGAATCTGTACAACTTACGATGTAAGCGCATTCCGCCGAATGTTACCTTTTGGTTTAGATTGTCACATATTTATAACTTTCTATCTAGACACGCAGCAGCGTGTCAAGCCAAGTTCAAGCAAAGGAACTGGCTAGCCAGCGCCAAGTGTATATTACACGAACCACTTGGTGCCACTTTTGACCCTTCTATAACTCAAAACCTCTAACGTAAACACATAAAACTACGTGTGTTTAATTATATCCATAAGGACATCTAGAAGCCCAACTTTCATGAAGCTAGCTCAAACGGTTATAAAGATATGAAGGTCAAAAAGTCGTAAATTTTAGCACTGACTGACTGACTGACATATAGTACCTAAACCTTATTATGCTTAGCTGTGGGCTTCGCCGCAAAAAGAATGGAGATCTGAATGAGTGCCAAGTTCTATGCAAAATCCAAATATGTATTTATAGGAACAAAATAACATTATAAACAAGTATTAAACTCTATTTCTTGGATACCCATAACAATTGCTGTTATTTAAAAATGTGAGATCTTAAAGTAGGTTAGATTTGACTTGGCCAGTTTTTATCAGAATTAAAATATATATATATATATGTTGAATAACTTTATAAAATGACTGATGTAATTAAAACTGGCCAAGTCAAATCTAACCTACTTTAAGATCTCACATTTTTAAATAACAGCAATTGTTTTAGGTATCCAATAAAGCAAAGAAATAGAGTTTAATACTTGTTTATAATGTTATTTTGTTCCTATAAATACATATTTGGATTTTGCATAGAACTTGGCACTCATTCAGATCTCCATTCTTTTTGCGGCGAAGCCCACAGCCAAGCATAATTTTTGTATTGCACTTGGCTCTCCTTTTTTACATTTATGTTTTTGGTGGGATAAACATTACAGGAATAAGTCAAGGTATCCTAATCTATATAATTTTTATTTATTTATTTATACGAGTTGCATGCCAGGATTATGCATTAATGCATGCCGAATATGTATATGTCGCAGGGAAATGATTAACACAGAGATTTGAACAAATCTCTAAGGGATATGATCAAATCACGCAGGATGTTAAAATGGAGACTCCATATCATCATTTCCCTAGAAAAATTCAGTAATTTCACCAAATCACTCTCTGTTTAGTGGGAAGACAAAATCGGCCAAAAAACGTGACACGCTTTTTCATTACACTAGATTTGTTTAGGAATTTGACAAAATCCCTAACCACTACAGTAAGTTGTTGAAACGAACTCAAAAAGTCAACTTCTTTTATCATTTCGCTAAACAAGTTTAGTGAAATGATAAAGTCTCAACTGGAAGATGGTATATGGTGATTTGATTAAATCTCTGAACTGGTTTAGTGAAATGACGAAAGGAAGTACCGAATACAATATTTTACTTTACAGTTTAGCGATTTTATCAAATCTCTGACCGGATAAAGTGAAACAGATACTAAATCAGAGATTTTAACAAATCTCTAAGGGATATGATCAAATTACGCCGGATGTTAAAATGGAGACTCCATATCATCATTTCCCTAGAAACAATCAGTCTTTTCACCAAATCACTGACTCTGTTCAGTGGAAAGACAAAATCGGCCGGTGCAATATTTGGGAACATCCAGTGCATGCAACATGTGGAAGTACTGTTGGAGAATTCAACCCGGATGGAGTAGGCTTGTGTTATGGGTACTAGACGACGATAAATATAATAAATAAATATGGATAAATACTTAAATACATAGAAAACATCCATAACTCAGGAACAAATATTTGTGATAAACACACAAATAAATGCCCTGACCAGGATTCGAACCCGGGACCTCCTGCTTCGTAGGCAGGGTCACTACCGACTGGGCTAGGAGGCCGTCGATGATATTTTTAACACATAGAATAACCGTCTACCAACAGAATACCCACGTTTCGTTTCGAGGTAGGTACGAAATAAAAATATATTTTTATCAGGAGCGAAATCTCAAACATATGATTTTACTTGCTTCTTTTTTGACTCTGAAGCACAAATAAATGTGTTTATTATAACCATTGAAATGTCATAGGAATCGATGAATCTATCGATGCCTCGCTGCTGATTAAAATAATTCACGTGGGCAGTGGTATGCTGTGGCCAAAAATATACAAATACTTCTGACAGACGGGGACAAACAGATTGATTTACAGAATAGTATTGATCTACGAGTATCTAACTCTCTATAAATATACTATTATTTCATTCACATTATTTGACGGCAAAATAAAGTGAAGTGTACAATAGTAGTTTCGAGAAATACTACCATAGGCAATATTCGCAAGAACGGTGGGCTAAGGAAGAAAGTTAATTGGCTCATTCTACTTTTGCGTGGCCAATATCTATTTCCAGAAAAAAGTGTAATAAACATTGAATTTCGTGTATTAAATTGTATTTCCAAATTGTACATGAACCAAATAAAAGGAATTTGTTAACCAAAATTGATAATAATATAAATCATAATTGATATTGATAAATTGATAATTAAATTTTCTTCCTGCACCAACTTACAAGTCTCTGTTTGGCCCAATGGTTGACTGGTAGGGAATGCCATTTGGCATTAAGTCCGCCATTTGTACATTATCACTTGTTGTGCAATAACGTTTAAATAAATAAATAAATAAATAATATATTATTATTGATTAATGTGAAAAGATTTAACGCAGTGTTAAATGCCTTATTTTCATACAAATCGGGAGACAATCATGGACCACGAGTTACTGCGATTAAGAATATTTACAGTTTTATATTATTAAACTTCATTATAAAGCCTCTTTCTTCGTCATAAAACAGCGAATGAAAGTAATGGCCAAGTATTCTAAAATATGCATTTTACGAAAATGAGTCAAAAACTTATATACAACTAAAAGTAGAATGGCCCAATTGAGTAGGTAGGTATATGAAATCTGTGTTACGATAAGTTGAGTTTATCCTATTAAACTGAACAATTACCCTAGATTCCGGCAGCTGGGTCGATTACTCGTAGAATTGTTGGTCACCATCGAAGTCTGTTACCCTGAATCGTCTAACTTAAATCTATAATCTATACACGGGTGTTGTCGGCTGCCTACAGATTATCCGACATTATTTTGAAATTATGTTATATTCGCCAGTAGAGAGGTTAGTAATGGTGGTCTTTCAAGGTAACGAAAGCGAGAGATTGTATTAATTTCCACCAATAACCCTCTATTAATTTGACAGTAAGAAAATGGTGAAATTTTCAAATTAGTAGAACGATGTTGCCACAAGCACGAAAGATAAGCTTAAAAGCAAAAGTCAAAGTTGAGCAAACATACAAGGCCCTTATTTATAAACAATTTTCTGTATATTAAAACAATAGTAGTTTATGTAACTGTTACGTAATAAGGGTCCTTAAAACATGAGTGTGGTTTTATGAAATGAGCCGCAGGCGAATTTCATAATAAGATCACACGAGTGTTTTAAGGCCTAATTACGTACAGTTGCATACACTGCTTTATCTACACTCATATTATTTATTATAAATGCCGTATTCGGAAATCATAGAATGGCCGCCTTTGCACCGCCGTGGCCAACTCGATTGTGTCGGCGCTCGCGCGGGACCAATCGAGTTGGCCATGGCGGTAACATTATGTTATCAAATTCGATGTTCCAAATTTGAAACTCATTGCTTAACAATATTTGAGCATGCATAGTTAAAATTACGTTACTGCCGCAGATAAGAAACTTATCATAGTTAAATCGTTTGTTGTAATGCTTGTCATTGTCTACGGTTTTTGAACGCATTTTAGAGTACTTACAGTATGAGTGTAGATAAAACAAAATTTTAACCCGCATCGAAATACGTGACAAAGACATGTCACTCAAACAATTTACATGCATTATGATGTAACAATGCCGCTATAAACCAACTTCTAGCCCAATAAAACATTACCTACAGCCTTGCAATAAAATCGTTGTGCAAAGTTGGAACGCAGCAAAAGTTAGCAACAACGGGGTTCGAGCCCCGCAATTTAATGCGTTGCCCGTGCAATTTCGCAAGTTGGAAAAAACTTTGCATTGTGCTATGAATACCTAGGTTAGGTTTAAATTGTTTGCAGTTGCGCTTTGTACTGCTGAGAGAATTTTTATGCGCTGGAGTTTGCTGATGTGAAGATATGGTTACTGTGTACTCAAGTATCTAAAAAGTTGTACAAGAAAAAATAAGTAAAAAAACTTGTATTAGTAATAAAACTAAATATGTATTTAATTTTGTACAATAGAACACCTTAACTTTTTTGAACTACGATGGTAAAAAACAAGTATACAGCTCGCCTGATGGAAAGCGTTCACATTAGTCTATGAACTTGTGCATTACAGTGTATCTCAACTATGGTTTAAAATTTTAATACCGACTCAGTGCCACAGACAGACACAATTCGTTTATTTTACTTATATATTCCTCTTTTTCCGTTGGATATTAAGACACTTTTAACTGTGTTTAATTGTTATTATTGCTTGATGATTTAGATACAGTTCCTACATCTAATTTTAAGGGGCTCCCTGTTGCCAATGACCTTCAATTTGAGTCGCTCAGTTACGAGTATTTATTGTTTTATGGCTTATAAACAGTAACGGTTGAAACAATATCCCATATTTACTTTAAAAAATACTGTCTTAGAAATATTTAAATGACATAAAAGATGAACAATTTTTTGACATCTGTTTCCTGGCTATAACTTTTGTGGCAAAAAAATTAAAATTTCAATTTCTCGTCAGTTTTAAGACGTCAATGAGGAATAAAAATAAGTTCATTTTGTATTCGACTATCTAGAAAAAGTATTTAGGTATAGATCAAGTTTAAAAAATATAGTTATATATTCTTTTTTTTATCTGGCTGTGCAGAATGGAGATAAAATATTGAAGAACCGATAACCATTTGACTTATCATTATATAAGTAGCACAGATAAAGAAAATATCGACTCAAAACTGATTGAAAAGCGATGAAAAGCGATTGGAGCCCGCTTATAGTAATCTCTAATCTTGCGTTATATTTACCAAGAGTTTATACCCTATATTTTACATTTTCGTGCCAAAACCCACGCTACGGCCGACGCAGCGCTAAGAGGTCATCATTCATCACACGGAGTACCTAACATATCTCCACAATACTTTATTCAAATAAACCTAAACGTTCCCAGTATGAGCCAGGCCATTGAGACTCGCAAAAATGCAAGCTCGTGTTGAGTTGTTTGCCCCGCACCCGAGCACTGGAAATTTATTTATCCAGAAACATATTTTCAACTTACATTATTTCGTTAGATATTTTCAAGGAAAATTCAGCTTTATTCTCTTAATTTCAAGGTGCGAATTCATTGTTAATGGGCGTCTCTTCCAAGTTTATTGCCGATATATTCGGGAGCAGTTTATAGTCGACGCGAGTATGGGCGCAAATCTTGTGGTTCATAATTTGGAGTGTTTTCGTTTATACTTTAATGTACCTTGAAGTCATTTGAGTGTAGAATTTCATATGTAAGTATGGTTTAAACTTGTTTTTTATTTGATAATTAAAATTAATATTTATATATTGTAGAAACTCCGTTTGATGTATGTGTCGCAGCCGGATAGTATAATCCGCCGTATTAAATTACGGCTAGCCGTTTTAAAAAACAGGGCCTTTTTGAAATGCGGCGGTTCAACGATTAGCCGGATTGTCATTGCGATACGTTTTTAAATATATCGGCCCACGTTTAGCCACATCGTTATCGCTATCAAAATAACCAAAACCTACCCATCCTATTAAAAAAAGGCTAGTATTTATAGGCATAAAAAAATAAAAACCTACATATTCTAATAAAAAAAAGACAAACCAAACTCTATATATCCTTTTATAAAATAACCAAAACCGAGTTTCAAAACTGTCAAAGCGGCGGCTAATGACTCGCTGTATTACATTACGGCTAGCCGAAACTGTGAAATCGCCGGCTAATAACTCGCTGTATTGACTGACCGCTAGCCGTGTTGAAGAACGTATGACGCCAAATACATTCCGGCGGATTTTCATTCAGCCGCATTTCAAAACGGCCCTGTTTTTGGGCCGCCATATTGAAAAACGTATTCGCAATGACAATCCGGCTAATCGTTGAACCGCCGCATTTCAAAACGGCCCTGTTTTTTTAAAACGGCTAGCCCTAATGTAATACGGCGGATTATACGATCCGAATGCGACATATGCACCAGTGAAACCGGCACGGTGTAACTATACAAGGTGATTGGTACCAATCAGCCTGATGAATGCCCGTTTGATTTCTGTCTACGTCTAGAGTCAACGAGGTCCAATGAGCAGTAGGAGATCACGACATAATTTGGACAATGGTTTTCGAAAATCCTTTTTTTTTCAGTAATAAAAGTATCTTTGTGTTTTCATTATACAATCAAAATAAAGTACATTAAACATTACTTTTATTGGCCTTATTAATTAATAATTAGAAGTAAACGTGTAATGATAAGTAAAAGTTTTGTACTAGACGAAATCTTTTGCATCAAGGCTCATACCACTAATAATCCTAGCAGTTTGTCAGGATCTTGCTACCTTGGGTCTAAGAAGACTCAACTGTGGTGATATAATGTTTTGATGCAGTGTGTAATTAAGTTTAGTGTGATACACAAGTGATATTAAATGCTTTAGGGCCGGGAGGGGCGGCAGTTTTGAAACTATTTGGTGCCAAAGGCGATGAAGTTTTACTTGATTTAGTGAAGTGAAGGAGATGTGGTCCAACTAAAAATCAATAATACAGGTTTATATAACTATTTTTACATATCTATTTTTAATAACGAGACTAACTGCGAATAAAAATTTGAAATTACCTACGATGTTCGGGACCACACGGGGACAAATGTCGTCCTCGAAACGTCGAAGGTAATTTTTAATTAAGGTTAAAATTATGTCCTATTATTACAAATAGATATGTGTGAAAACCGTTAAAGTTTAAATCAACTATTTTTACCTTTATTAAAGTACTAGCTGTGCCCGCGGCTCCGCCCGCGTGGAATTTGGTCTGTGTCAGTAAGCGGCTAATTCACCCCTAATTTCTCTCCCGCTACCCTGGAGGCGGAACTTGAAGTAAAGTTGACAGATGGATACGCTAGAGGACAGTAGTCCTAATAAAATATTTTACAATTACCACTAAATGAAACTAAACTCAAAAATGAATACTTTATCAATATCCATACTAATACTATAAATGGGAAATAAATGGGAAAGTGTGTGTGTTTGTTTGTTTGTCCGTCTTTCACGGCAAAACGGGGCGACGAATTGACGTGATTTTTTAAGTGGAGATAGTTGAAGGGATGGAGCACTCTCACTATATAGGCATATGTCACTACATAGGCTACTTTTTGTCGCTTTCTAACCCCCCACTTTCCTAAAATGGGGGGTGGAAGTTTGTATGGAGCATTCCGGGGGGAAAGGGGAACCGTGCTACCCCGAATTTAACGCAAGCGAAGTCGCGGGCAAAAGCTAGTGTGTTATAAATATGAACACCTTGACCAAAAAATTACAAATTATTTTAATACCAAATTTCATCTAAATACGTACAGCGGTTATTGGTTGTTTCTTCCCCACGTAAACTTCCACCCCTTTTGCATCCGCTTAAGGGATCATTTCCGAGATAAACAGATAAACAGACAAAAATTCAAAAAAATGTTGGAACGTGTTCTGTTATCGATTCTAAGTATCCCCAGCCAACTTTTTTTCGAATATATTCCATGAACAGACTTTCGACCCTCTTCAGCTTTCTTATATGTATAGATATTTTTTATTGAAAGTACCTTTCAGGCTTCACTTCCATTATTTTTTTCTATTTTTTTGGACCTACAGTTCCAAAGTAAGATGGGGGCGGGGCTTTTTTGAAGATGAAACTATCCTTTGTCCTTTCTCGAGACCCATACTATCTCTATACCAATTTTCATCTAAATCAGTTCAGCGGTAAAAAATTCCTCATACCAACTTCCAACCCCCTTTTCACCCCCACAAGGGTTTGAAAACTATCCTATTACGTTTCTCGAGACTCAAATTATCTCCATACTCATTTCTATCTTAATCGTTACAGCGGTTAAAAATTCTCCATACAAACTTTCAACCCCATTTTCACCCTCACCAGGGTTGATTTTCGGGATTAAAACTATATATTATCCTTTCCCGGGACTTAAAATATCTCTATACAAAATTTCAACAAAATCCGGTCAGCCGTTTTCACGTGATGCGCGGTCAAATAAACAGACAAACAGATAAACAGACAAAAATTCTAAAAATTGTTGAAACGTGTTCTGTTATCGATTCTAAGTATCCCCGGCCAACTTTTTTTCGATTATCTTCCATGTACCTACAGACTTTCGACCCTCTGCAGCTTTATTATATGTATAGATAGATAGTTTTTATTGAAAGTTCTTATCAGGCCTCACCAAATTTCAGCTTTCTAGTGCGAACGGTAACTGAGCTAGACCGCGGACAGACGGACGGACATGGCGAAACTATAAGGGTTCCTAGTTGACTACGGAACCCTATAAAGAGATAAATAGTAGTCGGGGGGGGGGGGGGGGGGGGGATTTTCATTACGTTACCGTAGGTGATGAATTTTCATACGTTTTTACCACACTGTCACAGATAATACACTGATGTTACGTTACTGGTTGAAATAATGGTGGTAATTACATACGGTTCTGAACGCGGAATAGAGGATTTATGATATTGGTGTAGATCAAGATATTTATTCTTCAATGTAAGCACATTACAATGCACTAATGAACGTCAGAGTATAATAAAATACGCAGTTATGTTATATAATTTTTGACTTTTTCGTAAATTTTGTGGTTTTACTTGTTTTTGTATTTTTTGGACATTTAGGAAATTTAGGAAATTTAGAAAATTTAGGAAATTTAGGAAAATTTAAATTAAATTATTGAAATTTTGGAAGTTTTTGAAATTTTGGAAATTTTGCCATTTTTTACATTTTTTACTTTTAGGTTCTCGACTTTTTTCACTTTTATCACTTTGTCACTTCTCACTTTTACTACACTTCACTTCACTTCACTTTGTTCTATTTTAAAACCGATTCTATTTTATTTACATGTTTCTCAATCGTATGGGTGTCGCGTTTTCGTGACGTGACGCTTTTTCGCCTAGCCCCCCATCCGCGAACCGTCCGAGAAGGAACTTTGTTCCAAAACTACCACCGGTTCTAACCCTACACCTCTGGCCCAAGAAGTATTATGACCGAAAAGAAACTCTTCTTCAAGAAGACATATCAAAACAGCTTGAGAGACAGATAATGTACCTACTCGTATTGTTTAATTATAAAGAAAAATAAATCCTAATCTGACTGCTTCACAAAACGTTTGATATGTTTTCTACCTAAACGGTGTCCTATAAATGTTAGATGATTTTGTAGTAGTTTCTGGTTTGGGTCATGCATCTTTGTCCGTCATATATAGTCCTCGAACCTGCAATAACCCTTTGACATTCATGACATTTTCAAATATTTCTTAAGGTAAAGGTAAATTTAAAGCATCGACGGGTAATCCATACTAATATTATAAATGGGAAAGTGTGTGTGTTTGTTTGTTTGTCCGTCTTTCACGGCAAAACGGGGCGACGAATTGACGTGATTTTTTAAGTGGAGATAGTTGAAGGGATGGAGCACTCTCACTATATAGGCCTATGTCACTACATAGGCTACTCTTTGTCTCTTTCTAACCCCCCACTTCCCTAAAATGGGGGGTGGAAGTTTGTATGGAGCATTCCGGGGGGCAAAGGGGATCCGTGTTACCCCGAATTTAACGCGAGCGAAGCCGCGGGCAAAAGCTAGTATGTTATAAATATGAACACCTTGACCAAAAAATTACAAATTATTTTAATACCAAATTTCATCTAAATACGTACAGCGGTTATTGGTTGTTTCTTCCCCACGTAAACTTCCACCCCTTTTGCATCCGCTTAAGGGATCATTTCCGAGATAAACAGATAAACAGACAAAAATTCAAAAAAATGTTGGAACGTGTTCTGTTATCGATTCTAAGTATCCCCAGCCAACTTTTTTTCGAATATATTCCATGAACAGACTTTCGACCCTCTTCAGCTTTCTTATATGTATAGATATTTTTTATTGAAAGTACCTTTCAGGCTTCACTTCCATTATTTTTTTCTATTTTTTTGGACCTACAGTTCCAAAGTAAGATGGGGGCGGGGCTTTTTTGAAGATGAAACTATCCTTTGTCCTTTCTCGAGACCCCATACTATCTCTATACCAATTTTCATCTAAATCAGTTCAGCGGTAAAAAATTCCTCATACCAACTTCCAACCCCCTTTTCACCCCCACAAGGGTTTGAAAAACTATCCTATGACGTTTCTCGAGACTCAAATTATCTACCTACTCATTTCTATCTTAATCGTTTCAGCGGTTAAAAATTCTCCATACAAACTTTCGACCCCATTTTCACCCCCACCAGGGTTGATTTTCGGGATTAAAACTATATATTATCCTTTCCCGGGACTCAAACTATCTCTATACAAAATTTCATCAAAATCCGGTCAGCCGTTTTCACGTGATGCGCGGTCAAATAAACAGACAAACAGATAAACAGACAAACAGATAAACAGATAAACAGACAAAAATTCTAAAAATTGTTGGAACGTGTTCTGTTATCGATTCTAAGTATCCCCGGCCAACTTTTTTTCGATTATCTTCCATGTACAGACTTTCGACCCTCTTCAGCTTTATTATATGTATAGATATTAAATTAGGACGGAAATGCCTGTTAGTAGGTATGCATTATTTTCTTTCTAAAACACACGTCTAGCTATGTAAGTCAGTCAATTGAAGAGCCATGTTGTGCTTGGAACATTAGGTAGGTATAGATAGAGTGTGGGCGGAAAGAGAGTTGTCGCGATTTATAAGGGAATTACTTAATATTTACGACACTTATTTTTCAGTAAAAACTAACAATTTCCAAAAAATACTTTTGTATCATGGCTACTTTGTAAAATTTACACTTTGACATGGTACAAAGTATGCAGGGCAGATGGGGTTTTGGCCACTGTGCTGGTTTTGGCCATTTTCACCTTTACTAAGGAACCTATAGGCAAATTTACAAGTTTACGGTTTATACTTTTTTTTAATGGCTTTTACTCCTCGCCGGTTTTAGCGAGGTGAATTCTGCCAATGTCGGGGTGTAGACTTTTGACTTTTTTATAGAGAATGTTCGGTTTAAATTTTGATTTTTGGAGAATGATAGGCTGGGAACCTAAACCGTTTATACTTAATTTAGAAGTAAATGATGACATTTATCAGTTGTCATTCATTTGGCAGGAGCCATGGAAAAAAGTGTCCAAAACAAGTTCCTGGACCCCTTTCTGACAATACATTTCATTTTTAAGAAGAAAAAAAGATATATCAGAATATTAACAGCTATGAATCTCCATATAAATATAGTAATACATTTTTAATAGTTATTGTTACTCGTATATAAACAGTGTTATAATTCCTTATGGACACTAAATGACGGACGTCTGAATAGACAAATTCTCCTTAAAGTGTCCAAAACTGGGGTATATGCCCTGTAGGTATACGCATTATGCATTGATTGGCAGAAAGCATAGCTCCGCCGGTATAGCTCCTTTTTACTTTTACTTTTACTTTTAATTTTACTTTTACTTTTACTTTCACTTTCACTTTCACTTTCACTTTCACTTTCACGTTTACGTTCACTTTGACTTTAACTTTCACTTTGACATTCACTTGCACTTTCACTTTGACTTTGACTTTGACTTTCACTTTGACTTTCACTTTCACTTTTACTAAGAAAGTAAAAGTAAAAAGGAGCTCCAGATTTTGATGCCGGTACCATCTGCTCATCAGTACAAGTCGAATGAGCCCAAACAGCATGAGTCTATGATGCGCCAAACCCGAGATCCAGTAGGGATCCCCAGGGTCCAGCATGAGCTCCAGATTTTGATACCGGTACCATCTGCTCATCAGTACAAGTCGAATGAGCCCAAACAGCCATGAGTCTATGATGCGCCAAACCCGAGATCCAGTAGGTAGCCCTAGGGTCCAGCATGAGCTCCATCTTGTGATATTGTTCCCGACTTCCGAACCCGAGATGCAGTTTTAAAATTAATTATTAGTGTAAGACAGGATTAATTTAGTTAAACTAACGTTAATCTAATTAACTGTAATTCTTATAAAATTTTCGAGACGTTAGTGTAACTAATAGGTTAATTCTAATTGACGGTTAGTGTAATTGACGACGTCACAAAATCAATGCGAACTAACGTTAGTAAAAATTGATGTTAATGTAATTGATTAGTTACGGAATTAATCTTCAATCTTATTGATCAATTTTCAATTCTAATTGAAATTAACGGCCAACACTGGTAGCAGTAACGTAATTTAACATTAAATGCTCAAATATTGTTAAGTTATGAGTTTCAAATTTGGAACATCGATTTTGGTAACGTAATGAAAATCCAGCCCTCCTCCCCGACCGCCGGCACAATCCAGTTGGTCATGGCGGTGCAATGGCTGTCATTTTAAAGGTTTCCGAACACGTCATTTAGGACTTATAATATGTGTACGTAATTGCTCGTAGGCCTTATAACACTTATTACGTAACAGTTACATAAACTGCTACTACGTATGGCCTCAAAATACAGATTGATTTACCTTTAGGTGAGGTGGTATGTGTTCATTACCAAATTTCACTTAAACCTGGTTAACGTACGAGAAATTTCGTAAACTATAGCAATAAATAACACTGCAGCACTTTGGTGCATGGCTATAACGGCTAAGCGTAACACTTTCGATGTCGAAAACTCGAGAGGTTTGGTATGAAAATGGGAAAGAAAATGAAAGCCTTAACTGAAACTTGGAAGCAGTTTAGAAACAAGAAATTCTTGTGTATTTACGAAACTTGTACAGTCAGCTGCAGAGAAAACACAACGGTACAAACTTTGTATGTAGCGTGGGCCTTTTTTTCTTCATAAATTAGTTGTACGCGCGTAACACGCGTCCACGCAATGGCGTGGGTGTTTATTATTACCATTTCAGAATAGCATGCCTATTTATAGTTTTTTATTTGTTTTTATTAAAAATACAAAATGTCTATATTAATAGTTACTTTTTTTTTTTTTTTTTTTGTGATTTAATTTATTATTCAATATATAATTACAACTCTTTAAAAAACTAAAACTCTATATTAAACTTAAAACTATCTCGAAACTAAATACTCATCACACTGGCGGCGTTACCTCTCTGAACTGCGATAGAAATTCGTTGCGAGAGGTAACTGCCAGCACGACGGTCTCCCGAGGTGTCAATCAACTTCGGCGACAGGGCCCCCATAAACTTCTTCATGTCGGCTGACCAGGGGCCCAAAGTTTCTATCGCAAGCGCCGCAAACTCATAGTCTTTAAGTAAAGACGAGTATTTGCGGCGCTTGAGAAACTGAGCCTGATCAGCCGCAGCGCCGGCCTGCGAGCGGGTTGCCTGGATATGAGACTGGGCGAACGTATCGACTTTATTATTAGTTACTTGAAAGCATTTATAACGGGTTACTCACGTAATTTAAGTCGATTTTTGCTCGACATGTTTCGATCATCGTAAATTGATCGAAACATGTCGAGCAAAAATCGACTTAAATTACGTGAGTAACCCGTTATAAATATTTTTAATATGTTAGAGTCTCACGAAAGTTTTATAGTTAAAATTACTTGAAAGCTTTGTTAAGCACCACATTTATTTTTTTAAGTAAAACAATTGTGATTAAGTAGGTAGTTAGCATAACCATTATATCTAAATTGTATATTTAATTAAGAACCCCCGTCTACATAGTTACTTCTCTTAGGTAGCAAAAATCAAAACGCACAGTAAAAAATACGCTTAATATGAAACTGGAGTTCATTATTTAATATCAAGGGTAAATGAGTATATTCAAGCATCCTAATGAGGGTCGGATCGCCAGACGAGCACTGGGACAGGAAAATTATCTCTTCAAAAAGAGGAGTGGAATGTATAATTGTTTTCTTTCTGAAAGAAATATGGGTCAGGCGTCAGGTTTGGCACAATGTGTCATTCATTAAAAATGCGCACTGTAGTTTATCAACTTTCATTTCTTTTAAAAAATTACAGTGGAGGAGGCAACAGTCAGTGAGTAAAATGGACAAGGAGAATAATATATTATTTGTTCCAAATATTTGTGAAAAATACAATTACTATTAAAAACTAAACTAAAATAAAATGTACTATATAATATATAACTAAACTATAATATCTATATCTATTCATATAATAAAGCTGAAGAGGGTCGAAAGTCTGTACATGGAATATATTCGAAAAAAAGTTGGCTGTGGATACTTAGAATCGATAAGAGAACACGTTCCAACAATTTTTAGAATTTTTGTCTGTTTATCTGTTTGTCTGTTTATTTGACCGCGCATAACGTGAAAACGGCTAAACGGATTTTGATGAAATTTTGTATAGACATAGTTTGAGTCCCGGGAAAGGACAAAGAATAGTTTTCATCCCGAAAATCAACCCTGGAAGGGGTGAAAAGGTAGTTGAAAGTTTGTATGGAGAATTTTTAATAGAAATTAGTATGGAGATCATGTGAGTCCCGAAAAACGACAGAATAGTTTTCATCCCGAAAATAAACCCTTGTGGGGGTGAAAAGGGGGTTGGAAGTTGGTATGAGGATTTTTTTACCGCTGAACTGATAAAGATGAAATTTGGTACCTATAGAGATAGTATGAATCTCAAGAAAAGACAAGGGATAGTTTTCACCTCGAAAATCAACCCTAAAGGGGTGAAAAGGAAATTTGTAAAGGGAATTATTAACCGCAGAATCAATTTAGATAAAATTTGGGATTGAAATAATTTGAGCTCTGGAAAAGGAAATAAAATAGTTTTATCTTAGAAATTATCCCTTAAGCGGATGCAAAAGGGGTGGAAGTTTACATGGGGAAGAAACAACCACCAACCGCTGCACGTATTTAGATGAAATCTAGTATTGAAATAGTTTGTAATTCTTTGGTCAAGGTGTTCATATTTATAACAAGTTACCCGTCGATGCTTTAAATTGACCTTTACCCGCTCTTAAGAAATATTTGAAAATGTAATTAATGTCAAAGGGCTATTGCAGGTTCGAGGACTATATATGATGGACAAAGATGCATTTCCCAAACCAGAAACTACTACATAATTATCTAATATTTATAGGACACCGTTTAGGTAGGAAAACATATCAAACGTTTTGTGAAGCAGTCAGATTAGGATTTTTTTTGCTTTATAATTAAACAATAGGTACATTATCTGTCTCTCAGGGTGTTTTGATATGTCTTCTTGAATAACTACGCATTATTTTGTATCTTTGAGATCTAATAATGTATTACTGTTTTGAAAAAAATAAGTCCCGTCGAGTTTCCTTCGGTTATAATACTTCTCGGGCCAGAGGTGTAGGGTTAGAACCGCTAGTAGTTTTGGAATGAAGTTCTTTAGCGGACGGTTCGCGGATAAAAAAAGTCACGTGACCGTCACGCAAAAGCGTCACGTCACGAAAACGCGACACCCATACGACTGAGTAACATGTAAAATGGAATGAAATAAAAGAATATAAATTAGAATAAAGTGAAGTGAAGTGAAGTGTAGTGTTGGTATAGAGATAGTATGGGTCTTAAGAAAGGACAAAGGATAGTTTTCACCCCGAAAATCAACCCTAAAGGGGTGAAAAGGGAGTTGGAAATTTGTATAGGGAATTATTAACCGCAGAATCGATTTAGGTAAAATTTGGTATGGAGATATTTTGAGCTCTGGAAAACGAAATAAAATAGTTTTATCTCAGAAATTATCCCTTAAGCGGATGCAAAACCGTATGTACTTACCACCATTATTGCAACCGGTAACCTAACATCAGTGTATTATCTGTGACAGTGTGGTAAAAACGTATGAAAATTCATTACCTACGGTAACGTAATGACAATCAGCCCTCCTCCCCGACCGCCATGGACCTCCCCCCCCCAAGTACACCTCAAATAGAAAAACTCATTACTGACCCCCCAAAAAATCGACACGGGAGGATCGATTTGGATGATATTTGCCGTGGACATGAACGTATAAATACAAAAGTGGTACTGTATCGTCCGATTTACACCTACTACTCTATGTCGTTTAAATCATGCCAAAAAAAAAGGACAAAAAAGTATTGATTTTTCAGTGTAGTTTCATTAAGTGGTAATTGTCAAATATTTTATCAGCACTACTGTCCTCTATCGTATCCATCTGTCAACTTTACTTCAAGTTCCGCCTCCAGGGTAGCAGAAGAGAAATTAGGGGTGAATTAGCCGCTTACTGACACAGACTGAATTCCACGCGGGCGGAGCCGCGGGCATAGCTAGTAAAACTATATATGTACAAATCTAGCTCGCCTAAAGTATCCCACGGCAAGGTCCCCATAACACTAGCCACTTGTTCTGGTATAGCTAAAGTAATAGATCAAGAGTAGGCCGCAGGTGACCCTACTACGCACGGTGAAAACTTATGTATTTTAGTACTTGTTACTTAGCCTGAGCTAAACTTGGAGCATTTTGTACAGTCAGCAAAAATCTATCTCATCGAGCAGCAAATTTAACCCTAAGCCATTCGATTGCTATCAAAAAAATTTGGCACTTCTCGATGAGCACTATACACAATATAGGGTCATATTTTGCTGACTGTACCTACAAAAAGGTCCAACTTTGTCTCAGGCTCCAAGGTACTAAAATACATAACATTTTACCGTGCGTTTCCCTACATAAGCATAGAAAATCGTGTGGTGAATGGAGCTCACTACCAGAATTTGTTGTTAGTGCAACATCAGTAAACTCTAGTCAGTAAAGACTAGACAAGTGTCTTTTGCACTTTATAAAGTTGCAAGGTAAGTACCTGAGAACTTTATAAAGTGCAAAAGAAATACAAGTGCTGTGGTATGCACGCATCAGCTCCAAGAACTGCTAGTGTATTAATAAATAATAATAATAATATATAAGCCGAATTCTGCTACTGGACGAGGTAGGGTTGCCTATGGCTTACTCCTCATCTATGCATCCTGAGCGAAATAGTGGACCCCAGCCTCCTTTAGAAAAGGCACTAAAAAGAGGATAATTTACATGTTGTATCGCGGAATAACTGGCCAGGTGGGAATCTGAACAACATTTTCAACATGGATTTCTTCACTCCATTTACTACAATGGAAGGTAAACTATTTGAGCGACCGCTTCTGAAAGCCTGTAATAAAATAAAGGTTAATGACCCTGGTACATTTGTAAGGGAAATTTTATGGCTGCCGGCACTACCCTGTAATGAGGTATGCTGTAGTAAAGCACATTTTGGCATATGGAGCCAAATGGGCGGTTTTGTATTAAAAATAGAAAACAACGGATTATTTTGAAATGTAGGTACCATCTATATTCACATTTGCCACTATTTATCATTAACACGTATTCGCGTAACTTTTTCACATTTGTGACACTTTTTTGGAAAAGTTAGCGGAAAAGTAGGTAAAGATTCAATACAAAGAGCCATACAGTGAAGCATAGCAGAGTTCAAACTCAAGGCTAACCTGACTCAATAAAATATAGTCAGGAACATTGACACAATAAAATATAACGGTTACACTTTAGTCACTTCGTGCGACATGTTTCGGACCGTTATAGGCCGGTTCATATAGCACTCTTAGTGCTTGAATATGGAGAACTAAGCTCTCCGAAACATGACGCGCAAGTGACTAAAGTGACGTGAGTGTAACCGTTATATTTTATTGTGTTAGTATGTCTGACGAAAGTTTAAATTTAGGAACATTGACCTTAGTGTGAAAACGAAATTAACCGATATTCTATCTCGAATAGATCAGCAAAAGTGGAAGTGGACTGGCTACACATTGACGGACTCACGAGGAAAATTAAGCAAAGCTGTTACAGAGAGGCATTCCGGAGGTTCCAAAACTACACAAGATGGGAGGACGACATCAAAATGACAATAGGTCCAACCAAACTGGAGAAGAGTGGCTCGCGACAGAGAACAATGGAAATCGTTAGAGGAAGCCTATGCCAAGAGACACTCTGAAATCAGAGATATATTATAACACCAAATTGCAATGTCATAACTAAAAGAATTCAGAAATAAAGACTCCATTATTATTAAAGACTAGCTTTTGCCCGCGGCTTCGCTCGCGTTAAATTCGGGGCTCCATACAAACTTCCACCCCCCATTTTAGGAAAGTGGGGGGTTAGAAAGAGACAAAAAGTAGCCTATGTCACTCTCCATCCCTTCAACTATCTCCACTTAAAAAATCACGTCAATTCGTCGCCCCGTTTTACCGTGAAAGACGGACAAACAAACAAACAAACAAACACACACATACACTTTCCCATTTATAATATTAGTATGGATTCAATAATTGTTTTAAAGGAATAAAAGCGTAAGCCCCGGCCGCCGAATAGTACCTTTTGATATAAACTATCATATCTGGCAATATCATTACTTTTGACATTCATTATTATTATTTCATTATTTCCTAAATAAGAAGAAACTGAGGATTAAGTTGAGGAAAAAACAAAAAAGATAATTTGCATTTCTCTTAATAACTATATTGACTATTTAAAGTTACGCATCTTAACAACGACATAAATAAACTACTTAATCTGAAAATACTTATTTTAGGCTCTGAAAATTGATCACATCTCAGACAACTTTAGCATTACCTACTTAAACATAAGCATACAACATTACACAAATATATTTTAGGCATAATATTCCAGTTTACATATTCCGTAATATTTCAGGTAACGCGGCCGCTTACAAACCCGAATGTCGATCCCAGCCAGAAGATCGTTTATTAGACCAAGTAATAAGAAAACTTCAGACGAATCTGAAAATTTGCATTTTATCTGCCAAAGAACACAACTTACTGGAAGGATGGTAGGCTGCAAAAGTAAACCAAATCCAAAGTGCTAAATTAAACAGAAGTTCAATTAATTTAAAAATATTTAGAAATGTAATATCTACAAAAATTAATCAAGTATAAAACGTATAAGCTTCCATATTCTTAATAATTACAAAAGGTGGCATTAAAATAATTATATTTAGTATGAATAGGCTACCAAACTACATAATAGATGCATAATAATGCCCAAATACTTAAGAATAGCATGATCTGGAATCCACATTAAACATTGCAACATTTATGATACATAACGTTATCTAAGTCAGTATTTACAGTAGAGATTTTATTCAATGTCATGTATGTTTTAAAATAATAACAGCTACATCTGAAGTGCAACAAATTACAATCAATTACCATTTAAACGTTCTTGCTTCACTCTCGCTTTCACCGACCCCTCACCTACAAGGAGCGTTCTTATGATAGCAATTTTCTTCCTTTTTTTATCTCACTTTTTTATATCATTACGACGACAACTAGGGGCGCGATTGGCGCGGCTAGTTAAGGCAATCCCGTACTTTAGAGAGCATTTTATGTTTTCGTTGCAATGACGTGAAAATGAAATTTTCGCTGACTCCGCTTTAGATCCGACGGGAGATGAGATGTCAGAGATGTTTGCGTTTATTGCAACAAGTATTGAATTGGTTGTTTTTGTTGTTGACAAAAATGTGATACGCGATGAATTCATGCCCAGTAGAAGTGTTGACGTACATAACATAAATATGTCGAAGTTTTTTACATTTTAACCATCATCATTGGCCATCATAACGGCCTCCTAGCCTAGTCGGTAGTGACTCTGACTATGAAGCAGGAGGTCCCGGGTTCGTATCCTGGTCAGGGCATTTATTTGTGTGTGTTATCACGGATGTTTGTTCCTGAGTTATGGATTTTTTCTATGTATTTAAGTATTTATCTGTATTTATCTATTATTTATATCGTCGTCTAGTACCCACAACACAAGCCTTATTGAGTTATATTATCGTGAAATATTTGCCGTGGCCAGCTCTCCGTCTATAGATTGATTTGTGTAACATTGTCCATCGTCATCATCATCATCAATCTATATTACCATCCACCACTGTTGGACATAGGCCTCCCCTAATGAGCGCCATAGCGCCCTGTCTTCAGCTTGCCGCATCCAGCATATGCCAGCAGTCTTTCGCAGATCGTCATCCCACCTGGCCAGAGGGCGTCCTACACTACGTTTGCCGAGACGCGGTCTCCACTCAAGAACACGTTTACCCCAGCGGTTGTCGGTTCTTCGCGAGATATGGCCGGCCCACTGCCACTTCAGCTTGCTAATTCTTTGAGCTATGCCGATAACTTTGGTTCTCTGTCGGATGTTACGAATCCTACCCTTCAGAGAAACTCCGAGCATAGCTCTTTCCATAGCTCCCTGAGCGACTTAAACACTTAACATTGTCCGATAATATTGATTTATTATTTATTTATCATCATTAACAATAAAGCGGTCACAGTATGACATAAATATAAGCGTAATGAAGCAGCGTCATTTTGTCTTTCTGACGTGTCAAATAATACATTGTAGTCAGGGTATGTAGTAAAATTTATTCTAAACGTAGAATCATCCAAACTTAGTGGGTTTTATTAATAGCGCAATAATTGGAGCATTTGCCTTACAAAAGGTGGAGTAGAAAATGTTTTAATGGTTATTGGTAGGCTATAGGGTGATTATTAAAATACTAGATTTGAGACCTTGAGGGGGGGGGGGGGGGGTGCGTTGGCCGCCATCTTGGTTTAAACGTGCCATAAGTCCGTTTTTGATCCTTGGCGCTTAAACGGTTATCAGTATGCCAAAAATGTCTATGCAACGTATGAAGAACATAAAATTGTCTACAATATTTCCATACACAATACATCTCTGTCTTACAGATGTAAAGATACAGGGGGTGAAAAGGTGTATATTTTCTTATATCATAAGAATTTTATTTATTAGCTTCAAAGTTTTGTGCTTCGAGATAAGGAAATGAAGTCTCTACCACAGTTTTGTCATCTTCTAATGATTCTTTTAAAAGATATTCAAAAGTTGAATTCACCCCTAGAGCGCTTATAGAGGGGGTGAAAGTAGTAAGTCTCACACACAAAATCATTGTTCTATTGCTCATCATAAAAAACTACTAGGCGTTGTCAGGTATAGCTATGGATCAATTAGGGTATATTTAATTTAGATTTGACAAAAAACATATATGCTTTCATACAAATAATTTTTTTTTAAAGAAAGTGCTGGAAAATATTTTTCTTTTTTTAAACTTCATATAACTGTCAAGTTATTATTAAAATATCGTATAGGCTTTAGCATTTTTTACATAATGCTTGAACAGTTGACTTTATGACAAAAATGTCTACGAGAAGTATAAAGACAATGAGTATGAGTAATTTTTTCCTTTCTGTAACTTTGTATCTTCTAAGACGTACAGAATAAATACAAATACAAAAAAAAATAGAGTCTTTATAATTTTCGTAGACATTTTTGTCATAAAGAGAGCTGTTCAGGCATTATGTAAGAAATGCTAAAGCCTATACGATATTTTAATAATAAGTTGACAGTTATATGAAGATTAAAAAAAAAAATTCAAGCACTTTCTTAAAAAAAAATTTTTTTTCTATGAAAGCGTATATGTTTTTTGTCAAATCTAAATTCATTATACCCTAATTGATCCATAGCTATACCTGACAACGCCTAGTAGTTTTTTATGATGAG
The DNA here is from genome assembly GCA_947086415.1 of Pammene aurita. Taxonomy (NCBI): domain Eukaryota; kingdom Metazoa; phylum Arthropoda; class Insecta; order Lepidoptera; family Tortricidae; genus Pammene; species Pammene aurita. The sequence continues at coordinate 13,457,676 of OX352292.1, read as the reverse complement.
TAATAGAACAATGATTTTGTGTGTGAGACTTACTACTTTCACCCCCTCTATAAGCGCTCCAGGGGTGAATTAAACTTTTGAATATTTTTTAAAAGAATCATTAGAATATGACAAAACTGTGGTAGAGACTTCATTTCCTTATCTCGAAGCACAAAACTTTGAAGCTAATAAATAAAATTCTTATGATATAAGAAAATATACACTTTTTCACCTCCTGTATCTTTATATCTGTAAGACTTACAGATGTATTGTGTATGGAAATATTGTAGACAATTTTATCTTCTTCATACGTTCCATAGAAATTTTAGGCATACTGATAACCGTTTAAGCGCCAAGGTTCAAAAACGGACTTTTGGCACCTTTAAACCAAGATGGCGGCCGCGCCCTCCCCCCCTCAAGGTCTTAAATCTAGTATTTTAATAACCACCCTATAGCCTACCAATAACCATTAAAATATTTTCCACCTTTTGTAAGGCAATGTATGGAGATGATTCCCCAATGATTAGATTATAATTGGTTCAAAATTGGGCCGTATTCTTACTTGAAAAGAGGTTTAGACACAATCCAACTTCAATACAAACTCCAATGCATTAACAACGCAATACAGCTAGCGCCTAAACGTCTGAATCAGAAAGATCATAATTTGCTTAAGAATTATTCCGATACAACTCCAATACAACTTCAATGTTGGTTGATTATTTGTTGTGTGTTGGATTTATGTTTGAGACAGATTATTTTATCATTAATGTATTATTTAAGTATTTTAAACTTAGAATACGGCACATGTAAAATTGTTATCAGTATTTTATTCTCTTATAGACACAGAGCTAGTCCTAGGAGTGGTTTGCATTTTGTTAACTTTACCGATGAATAGCTGCCAGATACTCGGATCTAGTAATAAGGATAGTATAGCAAACTAACTGGACGGATTTCATTACTCTCGTTATCGTGTCAAATCTGCTGGGGTCAGTTCAGTCTTAACTCTGATACGAGTCGGCAAAAGGATAAAAAATCCGCAAAAAACTTAGGCTTTGCAAATAATATGAACCTAAAATATGATAAACATCAAAATTAGATATATGCCGTGAATATGCCATTCAGGGATTCCGAAATTGGCCATACAAAAAAAACGGAACTGCAAAGCCTAAGTAATAAGTATCCGTATCATATTTCTACATTCAACAATAAAGTAGCAGTACGCCAAGAGCTTAAAGCTCTCACTATGATGCAAATTTTTCGCCCAAGTTATGTCGTAAAGCCTCCAAAGTGGGCTTAAGCCGGGGGGAGCTTTCCGCTCCAGTTATCGTGCGAAAACTTTCACCCAATCCGATTTACCTGAGTTAATTACGTTTTCTACTATTTAGGCTTATTGTCTGTTTGACGAGGATTGGATGTTGTACAATATTTTATACTTTTAATTATAGTATTTTTTAAATATATACATAAACTTAAACGAGAAAATGCTATTTAAGTATCTATTTATATCAAAAGCATTCAGAAAATATCTGATTAAAAGCAGCGTAAGTTAGGTTGTTACTGGCATTTAAATACTAGGTCAAAATGCGTTTTCCATGGTTAAGACGAGATTCCTTATATGCTTTTACTAAATATAAGTACATAAATATTAAATAAATAAATATTATAAATAAATAAGTAAAAACCAACGATGTTAAAATTAATAATTTTCTGTCTCTGATAGTCAAATTCAGTATTAAAGAACACAGAATTGCATTTTTTTTTATTATACCTATACTGCGAGCTTAATTCTTACTTTATTTGTAAGTAAGTACTATTTTTTTTACTTCAATATTCCTTTACCCAGTATGATCCTATATCCTTACCAGTGCTGTCTACGAGTAAGTTAAAGCGAAATAAACCAGTATCTGATAGTACTTCCTTAAATGTTTAGGTGTTACAAGTCTAAATTAAAAATGTAATAAACCCTGATGACAAAATTATAACAGCACCAGCTATGAAACAAATCTAAAAACCATCACATGTTAGGTGTATGACTTTAGCCAATAATCGCAACAAAGTTGCACAAGCCGTTCTTCAGATCAATAATGTCTTTAAATATCTGTATCTACGGTACACAAACACACAAAATAAGCATAGTAATAGATACAATAATAACATTTCTAAAAACCAACAATAGACATTTAATTTTGGTGTAAATTGTGAAGTTTTTCTTGTATTTACAATTTGTGCTTCTTTTGAACAAAAAATATATTCATTTCGTTTTAAAGAGCATAATTGCGCGTACCAAAAACGAGACAATCCTCAATAGCCCAACTTAACCCTTCAGATTCGTGTGGGAAATATCAGAAGTTGTCGAGATCTTAGCATACAGAGGGGGTCGATTAGGGCCCAGACGTGTCAATTATCGAGTGTTACGAATTCATTACGCGAGTTGGCGAACACTTGTGTAATTTAGTCCTCAAATGTCATGGGTTTGATTAGTTACGCTGCTGTTGTTGTCAATTTTGCCCGAGTTCTTTGTAAGAAATATAGATAAACTATAGGTAAGTACAGCGTTGGCCAGAAGTGTAGAGCACCCTTGCGATTTTCATACAAAACTCGAAAGTTTAGAACGACATTTCTATCTCTTTTGAACTTATTTTATCAATTAATTCAAACTAAACAGGCATATTTTGTTGAAGTGAGTAGTAACTGCATAGAATATTTGCAATTTGTCGCACCGACTTAAATTCTCATTTTTGAAACCTCCACTTTTCATATTTTATAGGTACTGTGGAGAGTATCCTCAATTAATACTCTCCAATATAATATAAATATTTATTCTTTTTTTATATCATTAGCTAATACATCGAAATCGACTGTCTGTTTAGGCTGTCCCTTTGAGACTCCTCGAAAGAATCCTCAACGTCTGACATAGAACCTCCGAATTCCTAATTTAAATAACACCGTGCCAGACAGTGTTCGAGAAGAGAGGTTGTAAAGGTAGACAACCTTTACAGTACCTTGAAAGTGTTATTAAGTGAAGTTTTCAAGATCTATCTATCTATACATATAATAAAGCTGAAGAGGGTCGAAAGTCTGTACATGGAATATATTCGAAAAAAAGTTGGCTGGGGATACTTAGAATCGATAACAGAACACGTTCAAACTTTTGTCTGTTTGTCTGTTTATCTGTTTGTATGTTTATTTGACCGCGCATCACGTGAAAACGGCTCAACGGATTTTGATGAAATTTTGTATAGAGATAGTTTGAGTCACGGGGAAGGATAATAGATAATTTTAATCCCAAAAATCAACCCTCGTGGGGGTGAAAATGGAGTTGAAATTTTGTATGGAGAATTTTTACCGCTGAAACGATTTAGATAGAAATTAGTATGGAGATAATTTGAGTCCCGAGAAACGTCATAGGATACTTTTCAAAACCCTTGTGGGGGTGAAAAGGGGGTTGGAAGTTGGTATGAGGAATTTTTTACCGCTGAACTGATTTAGATGAAATTTGGTATAGAGATAGTATGGGTCTCGAGAAAGGACAAAGTATAGTTTCATCTTCAAAAAAAGCCCCCCCCCCTCTCCATCTTACTTTTGAACCGTAGGTCCAAAAAAATTGAAATATATAATGGAAGTGAAGCCTGAAAGGTACTTTCAATAAAAACTATCTATATATACATCTTCTATCTATACATATAATAAAGCTGAAGAGGGTCGAAAGTCTGTACATGGATTATATTCAAAAAAAGTTGGCTGTGGATACTTAGAATCGATAAGAGAACACGTTCCAACAATTTTTAGAATTTTTGTCTGTTTGTCTGTTTATCTGTTTGTCTGTTTATTTGACCGCGCATCACGTGAAAACGGCTAAACGGATTTTGATGACATTTTGTATAGAGATAGTTTGAGTCCCGGGAAAGGACAAAGAATAGTTTTGAATAACCCTGGAGGGGGTGAAAAGGTAGTGTAACGTGAAAGTTTGTATGGAGAATTTTTAATAGAAATTAGTATGGAGATCATGTGAGTCCCGAGAAACGACAGAAGTTTTCATCCCGAAAATAAACCCTTATGGGGGTGAAAAGGGGGTTGGAAGTTGGTATGAGGATTTTTTACCGCTGAACTGATAAAGATGAAATTTGGTATAGAGATAGTATGGATCTCAAGAAAAGACAAGGGATAGTTTTCACCTCGAAAATCAACCCTAAAGGGGTGAAAAGGAAATTTGTAAATGGAATTATTAACCGCAGAAATCAATTTAGATAAAATTTGGGATTGAAATAATTTGAGCTCTGGAAAAGGAAATAAAATAGTTTTATCTTAGAAATTATCCCTTAAGCGGATGCAAAAGGGGTGGAAGTTTACATGGGGAAGAAACAACCAATAACCGCTGCACGTATTTAGATGAAATCTAGGATTTAAATAGTTTGTAATTTTTTGGTCAAGGTGTTCATATTTATAACAAGTTACCCGTCGATGCTTTAAATTTACCTTTACCCGCTCTTCAGAAATATTTAAAAATGTAATTAATGTCAAAGGGTTATTGCAGGTTCGAGGACTATATATGATGGACAAAGATGCATGGCCCAAACCAGAAACTACTACAAAATTATCTAACATTTATAGGACACCGTTTAGGTAGGAAAACATATCAAACGTTTTGTGAAGCAGTCAGATTAGGATTTTTTTTTCTTTATAATTAAACAATTGGTACATTATCTGTCTCTCAAGGTGTTTTGATATGTCTTCTTGAAGAACTACGCATTATTTTGTATCTTTAATATCGAATGTATTTTGAAAAAAATAAGTCCCGTCGAGTTTCCTTCGGTCATAATCAAGGATCGGACAAACGCCCGTCATTTTGAAAATATAACCCTGTTGCGTACAGCAGAGACTTCCTTATGTTAATTAAAAAAATAGTATTTCATGGATTGATTGGACCATAATTTATATCCAGTGACAAATTAATTAATGATTGACATTCCGAAAATTACTTTCGCCAATAAAATAGGATGACCAAATTTTGTTCTAAATTTTCACTTGTGAGCCTTTAACGATGTGAATTTAGGACCCATTTATGCGTTGAAAAAGTCCGTTCACAGTCTACGGACGTCATAGGGGCATATGTAATCGTTGACATTGGTATACTGTTCTTCCAATATGCTTGTGCCTCGGAGTTAATTTTTTCATGTATTTCTTTCACGGTGACGTAATCAGGATATTCCTATTAAAAATTGCTTGAAATTTTGATAAGAAATATTTGAAAATGTCATTAAATGTCAAAGGGTTATTGCAGGTTCGAGGACTATATATGATGGACAAAGATGCATGGCCCAAACCAGAAACTACTACAAAATCATCTAACATTTATAGGACACCGTTTAGGTAGGAAAACATATCAAACGTTTTGTGAAGCAGTCAGATTAGGATTTTTTTTTATTAATAATTAAACAATAGGTACAACAATAATGTATTACTGTTTTGAAAAAAATAAGTCCCGTAGAGTTTCTTTTCGGTCATAATACTTCTCGGGCCAGAGGTGTAGGATTAGAACCGCTGGTAGTTTTGGAACGAAGTTCCTTATCGGACGGTTCGCGGATAAAAAAGGTCACGTGACCGTCACGCAAAAGCGTCACGTCACGAAAACGCGACACTCATATGACTGAGAAACATGTAAAATGGAATGAAATAAAAAAATATAAAATAGAATAAAGTGAAGTGTAGTGTAGTGAAAAGTGAAAGTGAGAAGTGACAAAGTGTCAAGGTGAAAAAAGTTGAGAACCTAAAAGTAAAAAAAGTCAAAAATTTCAAAAAAAATTAAATTATTTTATTTTAATTTAAAAATTCTCTTAAGAAATATTTGAAAATGTCATTAATGTCAAAGGGTTATTGCAGGTTCGAGGACTATATATGATGGACAAAGATGCATGGCCCAAACCAGAAACTACTACAAAATCATATAACATTTATAGGACACCGTTTAGGTAGAAAAACATATCAAACGTTTTATGAAGCAGTCAGATTAGGATTTTTATTATTTTGTATCTTAAAGATCTAATAATGTATTACTGTTTTGAAAAAAAGAAGTCCCGTCGAGTTTCTTTTCGGTCAGACTTCTCGGGCCAGAGGTGTAGGGTTAGAACCGGGTGGTAGTTTTGGAACGAAGTTCCTTATCGGACGGTTCGCGGATCCGGGCTAGGCGACAAAAAGTCACGTGACCGTCACGTAAAAGCGTCACGTCACAAAAACCCGACAGATTGAGAAACATGTAAAATAGTATGAAAAAAAAATATAAAATAGAATAAAGTGAAGTGCAGTGAAAAGTGAAAGTGAAAAGTGACGTGAAGTGAAAAAAGTGAAAAAAGTCGAGAACCTAAAAGGCAAAAAATTCAAAAATTCAAAATTTTCAAAATATACAAAAAATTAAAACCACAAAAATACAAAAAAAGTCAAAAATTAAAAACCATAACTTAGTTCAAATCGAATGTTCCACGACACTCGCGTATTTTTTTTTCTCTGACGTTCATTTGTGCATTGTAATATGCTTACATTGAAGAATAAAGATCTTGATTTACACCAATATTATAAATCCTCTATTCCGCGTTCGGAAACCGTATGTACTTACCACCATTATTGCAACCAGTAACCTACCATCAGTGTATTATCTGTGACAGTGTGGTAAAAACGTATGAAAATTCATTACCTACGGTAACGTAATGACAATCAGCCCTCCTCCCCGACCACCATGGACCCCTCCTCCCCAAGTACACCTCAAATAGAAAAAATCATTACTGACCCCTCAAAAAATCGACACGGGAGGATCGATTTGGATGATATTTGCCGTGGACATGAACGTATAAATACAAAAGTGGTACTGTATCGTCCGATTTACACCTACTACTCTATGTCGTTTAAATGATGCCAAAAAAAAAGAAGGACAAAAAAGTATTGATTTTTGAGTGTAGTTTCATTAAGTGGTAATTGTCAAATATTTTATCAGGACTACTGTCCTCTATCGTATCCATCTGTCAACTTTACTTCAAGTTCCGCCTCCAGGGTAGCAGAAGAGAAATTAGGGGTGAATTAGCCGCTTACTGACACAGACTGAAATCCACGCGGGCGGAGCCGCGGGCATAGCTAGTATATCAATAAAATATAACATTTTACGTCATCGTACATTGTTATGATAGGGAATTAATACTTAACATCAAAATTGTAAACAAAAAAGAGCTACGCTCAACACTTCTGGCCAAGTTGTATAGTCAGGCTAACTAAGTTTACAGAGTAGTAGAGGAAAAAACTTACTCATCCTTCTTTTAGACGTATATGATATATATTTAATGTCATTGATATTATAGAAACTCCCTGCCAAACTATATATGCTAATGTAACTATAATTTCCACCTTTTATTCTACAAGCTGTAACAAAAATGCTGGTGATGCGTTTAAGGGCATAATTGGCTACTTTCCTAAAAAAATATATTAAGTCCGTCAGTTAGATTCTCAAAAAATATTGGACACGTATTTTTTATTTTGTCAATCAGACAAAAATTGGTGAAAATATAGCCCGTTAAAGTTCCGCGTGACGTCACATTTCAGTACAATTTTTAGTATAATGTGACGTCACGCGGAACTTTAACGGGCTATATCTTCACCAATTTTTGTTTGATTGACAAAATAAAAAATACGTGTCCAATATTTTTTGATAATCTAACTGACGGACTAAATAGAATTAAAAAAAATTTACCCAGGAAAGTACCCAAAAATGTTTCACGCGAAAAAAAAAAATATATGCAGGGTTGACCGGCTGGGATTTTATATGACAGGCTCATACAAAATAAAAAATTACGCGCCCAAATATTTTTTACTATTTTTTCTTTGTTGCAATACGATACCAATGGTCTTAAACGAATCACCAGTATCTTAGTTACACCCTGTATATCAAACTGGTACAGCCATAGTAAAACTGGGAATAAGTAAGACTTGATGCGAAAATTTTAAGATGTAAATTACCAAGGAAGTACGAGTAATAACCATAGGTGTAACGATAATGAAAGCTTTTCTTCCCGAATTCCGTCCGGTTCTTCGAAAGAAATTTCCCCCGTTTAGGTGAATTAATAGGCAGTAGTGCTCTCATAATGAGGACGATAAAACAATCTCGCTATTAGGCAGATATACGCGCGGCGCTGTAATGTATACAGCGCCTTACAAAATATATGGAGGTGCAAAATTAAACGGCCTTATGAGCGGAATTGCGTAAGGCGGCGTAGCCAGGCAAGGCAGAGTTCAAATATATATATTTTTAAATAATGTTTTTACCATCAAGATTTCACGATCGAACTTCGGCTCGTATTACTAACCGAACTTAATCCCAACAAGGCCTAGATTATCTTCTGGGTTAAAAGGTCAGTTAAAAACTAGCACCTACGCCAATTCTTAGAATATTATTGCCAAGCGGACCCCCGACTCCATTGAGCTGTGGCAAATAGACAGAACAAACGCTAGAAGGAAATTGTATATAAATATTTGGTAATTAATTCAGATATTATATTATTTGTCAATACGTTTTATTTTCTCTAAAAGTCAACACAGTATTATACAGAATTAAATATTAATCACCGTTCATATTATGCGAGGTGATTAGGCAGGCCATACTGAATAATTTTTACTATGGGACCAACTCCGAAATCGCGAAAAAATTGCGGTTTCATACATTTTGCCCGATCACCTGTGGTTGTTTTCTACGGGGAACCCAATTTTTTTTTCGTGATTTCGTAGTTGGTCCCATAGTAAAAGTTGTTCAATATGGTCTACCTAATCACCACGCTCAAAATGAACGGTGATTAATCACCGTTCATTTTAATATTTAAATATTAATATTTCACCCTGTATATGTGTGGTTGAGGTACATAGCACCTATTTAGGAACTACAAATCAATGTAGTTAGTATAATTTTAAATTAACCGCAACAATACATATTTGTGAATCAAATTACCGCTAAGACGACACCTTGATTGAATTTAGCCGTCGAAAAAAGACAAATACTTATTAATATCTATACGAAAATTGGCACAAAGCGTCGTTGACTTTTTGACTTACGCTTACAAAAATACCCCTTCCTGGAAAACAAATTGACATAATAGACAATAGAAAGCAAGCAGCCCGTTCAAAAGTTAATCTGAAAATCGACGGAATAGTGAAGTCTTAAATTGGATGTCGACGATGTTGCTCGGCCGAAAATAGGCAATTTTCCATTCTGCTACATTGTCTTTGCTACACTAAAAGGCCTATGTCTATACAAATAATTCGTTGAATGGCCTTTCTGTAAGCAGGATGAATAAGATTTGGCCAATTTAAATATAGCCCTTTGATTCCGAGTCTACGGCTGGTTTAGAGCTAAGATTGCATCATTAAGAGAGGTTCATTCCAATTTGATTTCGTTGAAATCTGTTTGATGGTTCGGGCGTGTTTGGGGGATAGTCTCCTTACTTCCATTTATAACGTTTCTGACTACAAAAATCGGCATTGTCACAACGATATTAATTTGATAATTACACACGACACAGTATGCAAAAATATTTTTTTTTATTTACCTGCGACTCCCTAACAGTGATCCGTATGTTCTTTTTTTTTACGTTACTCGTCCAGCTTTCGGTCACTGACATACACAATGTGTGTGTCTTTCAACTCAATCGGTGAAATTATTTCAGAGCAAGTCGACTATGCCAGATAGACAGACGTACAAGCGAGCAATATTATAAGGGTTCCGTTCTTTTCTACGGAAACATGAAACAAAATTACCTACCTACAGGCGCAGTAAAAAATATCATCATCATCATTTAAGGCTCTACAGCCCGGGGTGGGCCTTGGCCTGGTCGAGCAGCTTTTTCCATTCCGGTCGGTTCATGGCTTTTTTTCTCCAACATCCAACTCCTAACGTTTTGAGGTCTTTCTCAACGTCGTCCAACCACCGGAGCTTAGGCCTGCCTTTACCGCGGCGTCCGTCTGGTTTATCATGCAGTAGTTATTGGGGGGCTCTATGTTCCAGTCCGTAAAATTTACTCTTCCTTTCTTAATCGGTTAGGTTTCAGTAAAAATATACCATTAACGAAAATAGCAAAAAAAACATATAAAATAATACTTCATTCCAAATATATCCCAAGTTCCACCAGTAAAATATATTGTAAATTGTACTTAAATTAAATTTAGACGTTCTTAAAAAAAACAAAAGTTAAATATGGAATGCTAGCCACAATTGCACAGAAAGGTCCCGTCTTGTTGCGTACCGCGAGCGCTATTGTCTGATATTAATTTTCCTGTTCCGGCCGATGCATCTTTTATGAGATAGTGGAATAAAAGTGCCAGGAAAAACCTCAGCGCGTTTAAGGTGAAAATTAAATTTGTACCATTCGGCCTTTGCTGCGGATTTTATTACTGTTGGATATGGGTAATTGCTTCTTTTGCAAGATTGGTATTGTTTTATCTCCATTTTTGGTTTTTATTTGAAAAGATGCGTTAAAAAGATAAAAGATATTTATTCTTCAATTTAGGCACATTACAATGCACTTATGAACGTCAGAGAGGAAGAAAAAAAAACTACCACCGGTTCTAACCCTACACCTCTGGCCCGAGAAGTATTTTATGACCGGCAAGAAACTCGGCGGGACTTATTTTTTCAAAACAGTAATACAGTAATATTATATCTTAAAGATACACAATAATGCGTAGTTCTATAAGAAGACATATCAAAACAGCTTGAGAGACATACAATGTACGTATTGTTTAATTAAAATAAAATAGTAATAATAAAATCCAAATCTGATTGCTTCACAAAACGTTTGATACGTATGCTTTCCTATCTGAACTGTGTCCTCTAAATGTTAGATGATTTTGTAGTAGTTTCTGGTTTGGGCCATGCATCTTTGTCCGTCATATAGTCCTCGACCCTGTAATAACCCTTTGACATTAAACTTTTTTTCAAATATTTCTTAAGAGCGGGAAATGATAAATTTAAAGCATCGACGGGTAACTTGTTATAAATGTGAATGCCTTGACCAAAAAAATACTTATATGCTTTGCGAATACGACTACTTCTGATAGCAAGCTTGTTTTTATTTCTAGTGTTATAGCTGTGGATGTCAGAATTTTTTTTGAATGTATGTATATTCTTTACAACAAAAATAATATTGTCATAGATATATTGGGAAGCAACAGTTAAAATTTTTTTTTTTTAAATAGTTCTCTAACTGATGCACCTGCCTTTAAGTTATACAGAAAGCGGATGGCTCTTTTTTGTAAAACAAATAGTGTCATCTGCTTTGCCCCAACCAGAATACCATATGACTTTACACTATGAAAATAACTGTCATAAACTAAGCGAGCTGTGTCAATATTCGTTAATTGTCTAATTCTCCTAACGGCATGAGCGGCCGAGCTTAATCGAAGAGCGAGTTTTCTTATATGAGGACTCCATTGTAGATTTTTGTCCAACGTCGAACCAAGGAACACTGCTTTATCTACTATCTCTAAACATTCACTATTCAGGAGAATCTTAGTGTCCACCGGTGCAACGTTTGGCAAAATAAATTTAATACATTTGGTTTTCTTAGCATTAAGTAGCAAATTGTTAATAGTAAACCAGTTCAGTACAGCAGCTAGTGTGTTATTGATTACAGTAAAATCGGTAGATTGCCGGTCAACTTTGAAAATTAAAGATGTATCATCTGCAAGCAGAACGATATCACAAAGGTTTTGTACTACACAAGGTAAATCATTTATATAAACCAAAAACAGAAATGGGCCCAAAATAGAACCCTGTGGCACTCCAAATTTTACTAAAGTCCCTTTAGACTGGGTTTTATTTACAACAACTGTTTGTGTTCTGTTGCTAAGATATGAAGACATGTGATTCAAGGCATTTTCTGACAAACCATAATGTTCTAATTTAAGAATGAGGGTTGTATGATCTACACAATCAAACGCTTTAGAAAGATCACAGAATATACCAATTGCATCGTAACGTTTTTCCCAGCCAATGAAAATATGTTTGATGAGTACCGCAGCAGCGTCGGTTCTGGAACGTCCCTTTGTGAAACCAAACTGATTGCTTGTAAGCAATCCATGTCTGTTGAAGTGGCCCAGTAGATCATTTAACATTAGTTTTTTAAAGACTTTACTTAGTACAGGAAGAATTGATATCGGCTGGAAGTTATTCAGATCACTAGAGTCACCCGATTTAAAAAGAGGTATGACTTTACTACATTTCATAAGATCTGGAAAAACGCCTTGTGAAACTGAATTATTATAAATTAAGAAAGAAAGAAAGAAAAGAAAGAAAATTTTATTTGGCATATTTTGCATAAGTAATACACAATTAAATAACACAAGTTAAAACAGACCAAAATGGGTACCGCTCAGCATTTGCCATCACATTTGTCATGGCGCTGGTTTTCAGGGCAACCATGTAAAAACAAAACAAAACAAAACAATTTAAATTAGGTTTAAAACGCCAAATCTTGCGCTGATTTTTGGTCGACAATGCCAAGACTGAGATCTTAGTTGGAACTTAGCTCTATGCATCAAGCAATGTAAAACTACAAATTTATTTATAACCAAAACCAAATCTATGGAGGAGGCTTTTCCCAGACAGTAGTGCATGGACAATACCTATAAATAAAACATTACTTATAAAAGACGTACAAGTCAAGTCATTTTTGAAATTAGAGCCACATTATAGACAGTATAGACACATTACATAATTTGTTGTTCGAAAAGATATTTTTTAAGGTTTACTTTGAAGGTGGCTACCGATTTACTATTTCTAATGGGGGGTGGTAGATTATTCCAATACTTTGTAGCGGCATATCATAAGGTGCGTCTAGTGGCCATATTTAAAAGCTTATACTTATTTAAAAATGGAGCGACATGTGAACAGGGGGGGGGGGGGGGGGATGGAAAAACAAAAACGTGCGCAAGCATTTTGAACACGCTGTATAAGTAAAGTAGTGCGCGCAAGGAGGCATCCTCCACAAGCAGCATCGGCGTAGCTCAGCTTAGAAAGAATGAGGGCGTCACATAGATTAAGTCAATTTTAATGAAATTGCGGACACGGTATAGAACTTTTAGCCTGTAGAAACAATTCTTCACTAACTCCATAATGTGCTCCTCAAAGCGCAGCCTGCCATCCATCATTAGGCCCAAGTTACGAGCCAAGAGAACACGCTCCAGGCGATTGACCATGACAGTAACTTGTGGTTCGAACACCGGAGACTACGTAACTGCTTATCTGAACCGAAAATCATTAATTTTGACTTGCTTGAATTTAAAACCAGACAAGGTTAAATTAAGGCTAAGTAAGGCGCTATGACGTCTATGATATGACTGATGACTACAACTGGTGTACCCCATAAGTCTTCCGTTTTCTTTAAATTCAGAGATTTGAATATTTTTACAATTTTTTCCGAATCTACAAGGTCAAATTCAAATATTCAAAAAAGTGTATTAATTAGCCACACGACAAATAAATAAATAATTCAAATATCATCTGACATTTCTTAATATTAGTGCAAAGTAAGGAATGAGCTTGAAACGAAGATGATTTTAGGCATTTTGTGGTATTTAATGCTATGTTAGAAAAATAATCTTGCCGAGGCAATATCGTCATTTGACAAGACCTGCTGTGTTCCTCTGAGACAATGTTGACTTGACAATGGCGTGATTTACATTTACCAGCCTCCTTATTTATAATATTCCATACTGTTTTCACCTTGTTGTCTGAAATTTTGATTTTTGCACTAGTATAGTTCGCCTTCGCAGTCAGACACATTTTCTTGAAAATTTTAGAATAGTTCTTAACATAGTCCAGAAAATCTGCATTTTTGTTCAGTTCTCTCTCTCCATAAAGTTCATAAAGCCTCTTTCTACTTTTATGAATACCTACGGTAGCCCATTCGCTAAACTTTGATTTATCTTTAGTCTTTGACCCACTAATAGTTCTCAATTTGAAATGTTTGTTAAATTGACAAAGAATCATACCAAACAAATCTTCATACAAATTATTTGAGTCATAAAAATGTGAATAAGGCAGTGTTGACAGATGATTTTGAATTTCTTTTTTGAATAAATCCAAACGATAACCATTAATGGGTCTATATGTTACAGTTTGTGGAGTTTCCTGAATTGGCTTTATAAAAGATGCCCTTTGACCGCTGTGATCAGAGTTAAAACAGTTAAATATTTGCTTATCCAGACATTCACAGCTACAAAAAATATTATCTAGGCATGTTGCACTAGTTATTTTTAGTTATGGTGCTCTCACACCAGCTGTTATAAATGTTATATAACAGCAACTATCTTTCTTTAACAACATAGTGCTACTTAGCCTTTTATTTGTTACATAACATTTATAACAGCTGGTGTGGGAGCATCATTACGTTGGTTCCAAAAGTTGGAATGAGTTTTACTGGGCTCGACAGTTTCGTTAACATTATTTTAAAATGAATAAAATTGTAAATATACAACTTTGTCTACTTCTATGAAAACAGTACCTATGTATATAACCCAATAATCGGGGAATCATCTTAATGAATTGCCTTACAAAAAGTGGTGTAGAAAATGGGTATTGGTAGGCTACGGGCTGGTTATTAAAAATCTAGATTTTAGACCTTGAGGGAGAGGGGGGTGCGTCGGCCGCAATCTTGGTTGAAAGGTGCCAAATATTTTTTCTAACCTTGACGCTTAAACGGTTGTCAGTATTATTAAAGTGTCTATCGAACGTATTATTAAGAAGATAAAATTGTCTACAATTTTTCCATACACAATAGATCTAGAAGTCTTACAGATAAAAATATACAGGGGGTGAAAAAATGTATCACCACGAATACCTACCTACCAATACCCATTAAAACATTTTCTACACCATCTTTTGTAAGGCAAAATACTCTAATGACTCATCTAATATACAATTTTCAAAACTTAATTCAAAATGTATGTATTTGTAGGAACCACCATCTCCAACCGCAAACAACAGAAGACGTCTCACGCAAACGAATCGCTAGTCATTGTCGCGCCTGAACCTATGAATTATTGATGAAATGAACATGTTTTACATCTCAGTACAGGGTGGTACGAAGCACAAGTGTTGACGAAAGTTTTGTAAAATTGCATCTTGGATTTCTTGAATTATTTTAAATTTGAAGTTTTCATCAGTGATCTCTCCTTAGCTGACAATTTTCCGGATACAATGGAACTCATAATATGATTTTTAAAGGAAACATTCGTATTTATACAAAATAAATAAGTTTGTTTTGTTCATTGTACTAAAAGTCTGTATCGCTTACTGATTTATTTTACATTATTATTTTAGAATAGCAATTAGATCTATTTATTTAAATAATTATTAAATATTAAGAATAAACAATCACTTAATTGCAAATCTTTCCTCTCCTAGCCTTTGTCCCTGCTTTTTGCTCTATTGAGCCTGGGGTCAGATCGGCAACCTAATCCCAGGAATTGGCGTAGGCACTCGTTTTTACGAAAGCGACTGCCATCTGACCTTTCAACCCAAAGGGGAAACTAGGCCTTGTTGGGATTAGATCCGGTTTCGTCACAATGTTTTCCTTCACCGAAAAGCGAATTAATTGCAAATAACTAAATAAAAATCAAGAAAATAAAAACGTCAGTCATTATAGCAATTTAATTAAAAATAGATATCTTATCGGATCTCATCTTAAACTGTGCATTTATTGTAGGTCTATGGCTAGGTCTGTATTTAATTTCAAACAATAGGAAAGCCTTTTTTGCGGGTTACCCCGACACGACAAAACACTTAGAGGTGGCGCGGTCTGAGGTCAGAGCTTCAGACGAGCACCCTGTGCACAACCTTGATTAAATTTTAAGGAGTCCTTAGAAAATTAATATGAGATTCAACAGTGTACCTGTACGGACTGTATAAAGTAAAATACATGTCTACCTCAGTATCTGAGCGGAAAATCCAGCAAATATTAAGTAAATACAAGTTTATTCTTACTTTTGTCTGTTTAGGGTTTGTTTTAATTTTAAATTCGTTCGTATTTTTTTTTTATCTAATTTCAATAGCTTGAGCATGCAGTCTCACTTACGTAGAGAGTTTCAAAATTTACTCCGGATATGATGAACAGATATGTTAATATTGTAAGAAACCAATCACCCACCATCTAACAGAAGATGTCTTGACAAATACGACAAATTTATCAAACAATTTTATAATATTGAATCCTAATATATGTACCACTTTTGTCTTTGACTTCATTCAGATATGAGCTCGTGTGACAAACTCCATCCATAAATCTTCGACCTAGTCTATTGAATCGCCATTTTGGAATTCTTGACTTATCTATTGTCATTTTACAAGATTTATAGGTAATTAAAAACAAGAAGACATAATTCTAGATAAAAAAATACATACTGTAAACGTATGAAAATTTAATTAAATTTGAAATATTTAAAAATGTATTTATTCGATTTATATTTAGTTACATTTCACTTTTGATATAAAAAAAATATGCTTTTAAAACACACATACAGGGAACTCAAGTACATACACGACCGTTAGTGCAAATGAATTGCTTTTATAGTTTAAGAAAATTTTCTAATTTTTTATTTATACACATTAAGATGGTTTAATGCCTTACAATTTAGTAAAGTGATTTTGTAATAGGATTTCATCCCATTTTTACAACAACGGTTTGACATACAGTTTAACACAATCTCCGAGCATGTTTTGAGCCATGTTTACAAAAACCTGTTTTTAACCTAAATAATTATATTATTATTAAAAAAAAACCTTCACTTCCAGTCCTTAAAAGAATATAATCTTTGTTTTTTAAATCTTCTCTATATATTTAGTATTATAATATCGTATTGTTTCCATTTCAGAGTTATAATATATTTAGTTATGTCAAAAAATTTAACTTTTTTTTCAGTTTTCGAGTTTTCTAATTAAATTGATTTATTGAAACCAAAGTCATTACATGTTTTATTTTATTTAAATATTTACTATTATACATATTTATATCTTCATGACGGACCAACACCCCTCATCGGGTGAAGGCCTCCTCCAAGTTATATTATTATGTTCCTTTTATTTGTGAACCTGACTTTATATGTATTTTACTCTTGTAAGTGTATTTTACACTTTACAAGAGAGAACATTTTAATTAACAATTAACACAAAGTATTTTCCAAGTTCTGATATCAAATCAGTATAAACACGACTTAAAAATACCCGCGGCGTTCAATTACAAATTACAAATTTGAAATAAAATTATCCAATTGAACAAGTTAATTCGTTAACGGACGGACGAAACCAATCAAACTACTTTAACGAACTTAGCCAATTTGCTAGAATTCGATGAAACTCTTTGAATTTGATAAAATTGTACTTATGTTTTAAAATGTTTAACAGACTTTAAGGTTACAATTTCGTTTTTCTCTGCTCTTGAAAAAATATGAATAACAGACTTTATGAAAATAAGTAAATCTTCAGTTATTGTATTGTCAAGAAAAGTTATAGTGCTTGTTTTCGGTGAGGACAATTTAAATTTTATCACTTTTTAGGGTTCCGTACATTTTTGAAAACATGGTTTTATTAAAAAAAAATACTAATGAGCTCTGGTAGTAAAATATAAATATAGAATAAAACAAAACACAATATAGAATATAACAAAACTAACCAACGGAAAACTCACTGCGTTGCCTTAAAATTCTTTGGAAAACCCCGATGCGTAGCAACAATGATGTCGAGTGACAATGACGTTTGCTTTTCCTCGTCATTAAAATGTTTTTTTTTTTTTTTATTACTTTTTTGTTGAAAAGGACTCGAAAATATTGTTGTCTACTGAACTAGGATACGTACAGGATATACAGCATCCGTAATGTGCGCAGCGTACATGGTTGTATTTACCTAAATAATTGAGGTGCACGTCTTTTCAACCGACTTCAAGATTTTGAAGGAGGAGGTTATCAATTAGTCGTGATCTTTGTTTTTTTTTTGCATTTTTTATTTATTTATTTATGTTCACCGATTCTCCGAAGACGGCTGGACCGATTTGCAAATTTGTTTTTTGTTTAATATTATTATGGAAATGAAAGTGACACAGCCAAACTTTCTAGACCAATGCCTAACAATACGATATC
This sequence comes from Pammene aurita, assembly GCA_947086415.1. Lineage (NCBI taxonomy): Eukaryota > Metazoa > Arthropoda > Insecta > Lepidoptera > Tortricidae > Pammene > Pammene aurita. The sequence goes on along the minus strand of OX352292.1, from coordinate 13,439,538 downwards.
GTCTTTGTGATAAAATAAAAAGTTATTTTTTCTTCAAATACATAATATTATTATTGTAGTAAATAAGATCAGTTTAATCTGAACAGATACATTTCACATTTATCCTTCAAACGACTCGAATTTTGGTTTCCCTAAATGTAAGACGCAGGTGGGGAGAGATAATCAATGGCTTTTTTAAATAGGATCTGTGCCACAAGTGATTTAATGACCTAAGGCCCCTATTCGAAGTGGCAAAAACCACAATGGCTGCAAGAAGGCGTAGGTACTCGTATGTGTTATGGCTGTTTCATGAAAAATAAACGCTTCGGACGACAATGCTCGGATTTGACGCTTTTGGCGGCGAGCGTGTGAAACAAACCTATGAGTTCCCTTTGTCATGTTTATGAAACTGAGCGGCTAGTTGGAGCGTTTTTTCGTAAACGAGGCACAAGAACCCGAAAAAAACCGACCAAGTGCGTTTCGGACCACGCATAATAGAGAGTTCCGTACCTTCAATGGAATAAGAACCAAAATAATACCAAAAGGTCGTATACGAAGCCTATGAAAGAAGTTTTTTTGGAGATGTCTAAAAAATGGCTGAACCGATAATGTTCTCCTCTCTTTTCTATTTTTTTCATATTTTTGGACTTACCTACGGCTCATAAGTTACATGGGGGAAACATTTTTTCTGAATTTCGTAACGATTGTTTCTAAAATTATTTACTTAATCACAAAATTTCTAAGGAAACCTCAATGTTGTTTTTAAATATCTATCGATTGATGTGCTAGATCTTGATATTTGTTTTTGTTTATTTATTTAGTTACACGTATGGAGCACCCCCCCCCCTAAAAATATTTTTTTCTGTTTAACTACATAGCGCTATACAAAATACACCTAATGTCTAAATTTTATTAAGATATGTCTTATAGTTTCCGAGTAAAATGGCTGTGACATACGGACGGACAGACGGACATGACGAAACTATAAGGGTTCCATTTTTGCCATTTTGGCTTCGGAACCCTAAAAGAGCCTGACTCGCTTTAATAGAGAGTGATATAAGCACCGTGTTAGTTATAGCTGTGCATACTCCCTAGTCTATTGAAATATCCACTGGGTTATATTATTTTTTTTAATTGTTATTTGAACAAAACGGCTCAGCTTCATCGCTTTACGTTTGCCGAATAGAGCTGCGTATTGTCATGCAGCGCACGGTGACTACAGATTTTTATTCGTAAGTGATTAAATAGGGGATTTAAATTGAAATTCTCGGCAAGGCGCGACGAGAATGTTAAGAGGAGATACGAGAGATTTAATTTAAATTGAAAGTATTATTATTCGTGTATGTGATTGATAATGTTAGGGATATCAAATGCGTAGTAATTGAAAAATCAGAGGTTAAATAAAGAACTTTTATTTTTTATAGTCATTCACTGTGTAGGGATATAAATTTTTATTAAAGTTCAAGTTAGGTATATTATGTACCCACATGAACAGGAATCCATCATGAAATATAAAATTTTATTTGTATTTCAAAGAATAATTTTTAACACCAAAATACTAACATAAAGAAAAATTTGACATAATGTCGACTTTAATCTTGAAAGCTAACGTTAAGATAAACAGACAAACAGATACACAGATAAATGGAATTTAAATAGTAAATTTGTATTTCATCTTGTTTTATTTATTTTGGCTATTCATGTAACAAAAATTTTGCCTTTTGTATCATATTTATCTTTAAATAACTTTTAAATAAATATCACCAAAGACTCAATTAAATTTAAGAGGCATACTACTATACTATTTTTAGCTTACACATAGACAATTTATACTACTTTAAGCTTTATACTTAAAAGAAGAACAAAACTGCGAATTTATCATTACTATTAGATTGATAGATAGTATTTACGATACATATTTGTGTTTGTGTTGAAATCGTATATTACAAACTTATCTTTAATGCGATCAATAATTAATCTCAATAATCGTAAAGTCGTACCGAGCCCCGGGTAGTCTTGTAATCTGAACATAATCTGTGATCTGCACATAAACAAACAAATGTTATCTGCGAATCTGTTGCAGCTGAATCCACAAGCAGTATTTTAATGATAATTAATAATTGAAGGGATGTTTACAAAAACAACATAACGACAGGGTGAATGTATATTTGGCATGATTTTACAGGAGACCGATAAAACTAAATTTCTCTTTAAATTACGAGTATAATGATTAAAGCTTGATTTTAGGGACAGTGAAGATATGTCCACAAAGTTAGGAATATATCTTTATTTGTTTCAAGGCTCTGTTTTCGGAAAAGATATGAAAAGAACTTTGTCACTGATGCTTTTTTGTAAAATTTTGGTTAGTTACGTTGTTCAGGTGCAACAAGAAACATATTTTGTACTGAAAATATATTTATTTATACAAAAATTTTCGATACATCTACTTAATTTCTCTATTTTAATATTAACTTATAATTTATTTTATTATAATTCTTAATTCCGCTGTTTTTATCGTCACTTAAAAAGTGATATATTAGTGATATAATAGGATATATTAATGGCAAAATTATGCAAAATTTTAATGGCAATTTTCGACACACGGAATAGTTTTTGAAAAAACATTTTTTCACCTTTCGTAGCCCCTTTGGAGACGAACATGATGACATCAAAAATACAAATCCAATTAAAAATTTAATTTATTTAGTATAGTTACTTGTTTGCCGCATAAAAACTCTTCATAACTTTAGTGCCCGACTAAATTAAAAAGCCTCGTCTATAAACATAATATTTGCTTTTTTTTTTTTAACAAGTGCAATCATTTATTGACCAAATGGTAAACATACAGACAAATAAAACATATTTCGGTGGAACTAAGCAATAAATATAAAATGTCAGTCGGAGTGTGGAAGCGCAGCACCATCATCGAAGCCAAAGAGTTTTGCTACTGGCTTCCATTTATGGCGGGTACCTCGGATGCACATGCTCGTCGCTCTAATTATAGAGGTAGTTATACGGGCCCTGAGCCAGCCTAAAACACTGGACAGGGATCTATTCCAGCGAGATGCCAGTGCTTCCCCGAGGTGTTTTACGAAGGTGGCCAGTTGTGGGGCAAAAACTCCATCCACAGAGGTGACGAGGGGTATAAAGGTGGCATGACGTGACTCGCAGGCATTCGAGTATTTTTTTTGTTTTTCTGATTCAGCAGATTTCAAGACAGAAATAACAGGGCGTGATATGTAAGAGGGAGCGTCGGTGTCAACAACACGGATATCGAATAACGCCTCCCTCTGTGCAACCCACACGCCTCGGCATGCTAAATCTCCTCGTAGACCAGTGTCACCTTCAGTGATTATGGGTTCTTTGACAACATTTCCCCATGCATGTTGACATAGTTCGCAGAAGAGATCCCTTAATTCATTGTGTCGTCTCGTGATGAGACCGCCGGTTTTACAACACAGGGCATGATCGATGTTGAAATCGTTATTACCGCATCCATCACAAGATTTTGGCATTGAGATCGGTGTTCGATGGTAACGTATTGAAAGGGCATCTCGGAATTCATATGGAGAAAGGTCAAAATGGTCTTTGCTTGTAGGTATAACGGATAGCCAACTGGAGGATTTTGTTTTCATTTTGGTTGCAATTGACCTTTCTATGGCTCTTTTTTTGATGGGTGGGAGATTGGTTAAAATCGAGTCTAAAAAATTATCGTCGTGAGCTTCTTTTAGTTTGTGGCATTCTTTACGTGCATCCATGAGGGATTTATGATGTTTTGCAAGTTCCATATGGCTCATTTCAATAAGGGACGATGAAAGAACTGAGCAGCCTTTTTTAGACATATCATAGTATAAGTTTGAGGTGGTAGCACCATTAGATATTGCTAAACCACCTTTATGAATAGGTAGTGAAAATAAGTCGGCTTCTAATGATGACACGTCACCTCCAAATAGGATCGGCAAAAAGGTTGTGCGTAAGGTATTTGTTAAAGGATCAAAGTATTCTGCGGCATCCTTAAGAACTCTTGACAAAAAGGTCCATTGAAATTGTGCAGCTTTGGTGAGAGCAGTGTCGGCAGCTTGTGGTGAGTCTTTACATATGAGTGATAACTTTTCTACAGTGGAAACCCAACGATTTATGTTATTTTTTACATATTCTTCTTTCCCTTCTCCGATGTAACTTCCAAGATATCGAGATCCAGTTACAATTGAAACATTAGTGTTTTTGAATATATGAGTTGCTTCTTGTTTGTCAGACTCTGATACTATTAAAAATGATTTTTTGCCTTGGGGGAAATATCCGTAGGCAGGCCCTATGCTACTTATCTTTTTCCACCATTTGAATAGGTTATTAATGTTACCTTGGGCAGAAGAGTCATCAGCATACCAACATTGAGTGGTGCTTTGGTCATCTTTGAGTTTATTTATTAGGGCTAAAGTAGCAAGGGCATAAAGTGGCATAGCTAACGGATCTCCTTGGGTGACACCTTATTTGCTGTAAATTCTCATATCCGAATTGCGAATGACTAGCTCTGCGTGACCATTATATGTATTGTAAAGAAAGCGAGCACAATGTGGCCAGTATATTCGTGCTTGCCAAAGGGCTAGTTGCCTGTTGACAGCATTAAAAGCATTGTTTGCATCAATAAGAAGTAATCCCCAGTGTGAGCTGGGTTGGCATTCTTTTTCGAATAGATCATTCATTGCGTGTATTGCACCTTCGATGCCACTGCTTAATCCACTGCAAAGTTGCAAATTTGTGCAAGCTTCGGTAACCTCGGAACCAGTGGCTTGAATCATACATTTTGATAAAATTCTCCGAAGGCATTCACCAATACCGATTGGTCTCACTCCTGGGCATTTGTCCAGGGCTACAAGGCGACTTGACATGAGTGCTTGTATGTCGGTCCAAGGAACATATTCATTATTTAGTTTCATAGTTAGATGAGCAATAGCAGTCCTAAGGTGTCAGCTTGCTTCGCCAAAACGTAATAAGTAATCTTTCCAGTTTTCAGATCTGGTGCCTGTTGGCCCACCTCCGCCGTGTAATTTCCTGGCGACTGATTCGACATGGTCACAGGTTATGTCAACATCGAGTAGTGGAGGTATTTCAGAAAGGTTTTCCGGTAGTGTGAATAAGGATGGGTCTGGGGTAGTTGCGGGAGGATGTTTTTCTTCTAAGACGTCTCCGACGGTTTTTCCCAATGTATCAACTTCATCATTAGTGTTAAGAATTTTGCATGTGTCTTTTGTTAGAAGCCAATTTAGGGCTTCGCGAATTTTGCCTTGCAAAATTAAGCGTGTGAAAATTTTGGTTACGTCGTCAATGTTGGAGTTTTTACGATTATAAGCATTGCTTAGAGAGATGTCTGCCTTCGTAGATTCAGTTATCAGGATTTCATATTGTTCTTCAGCCCATAATTTTAGGCGGCGATCGAGTAACCTAGTTATGTCTCTTGCTTTTTTTATGTTCTTGTCTCTTTGTAACATTACGGCGATAAAGATTAAAACGCGTTCTGAGGGATAATCCAATTTGACAAGAAGTTCAATTTCATCGGCTAATGTATGTATAAATTTTCTACTAACGGTGTTAGAAGGAAGATCGTATAGTTTACCGCGAAGATTACATATTTTGTCCCAACGTTTTTGCCAAGCTCCTGTCTTTGATCCGATATTGTTAAGAAAGGGCGAACCAAAGGCTTCTTCTAGGGGCGATGTGTACGTGTGCCCAACTCCGTCAGATATTCGTTGTGTGCTTGATTGAATATCATGGGCGGCACGTATATGACGTTGTAAACCATTACGTTTGAAAGATCTGGAGCAATGTGGGCACTGCACGGTGCTCGAAAGATTTTCATGTCGACTTGTCAAAACAATATTTTCAGAACTTGCGGAAGCCATTATAAGGCTTTAGTTTTTCATGGTGATTTATTGAAATATATATGTTAATGATTGCACTGATTACTAAACACTGATAATTTTGATAATAAGAGCAAAATAATAGTATACTTGAAAAAATCTGATTTGGTAAACAAGATTTGAAGTGTTGACTCGTCGCTAGGCAACATAATATTTGCTACTAGGATATAAACGCCACTTAATCGAGTTATTTAAAGTACTGCAATATAGTTTTTAAAAAAAAACACGTGTTTTTAATATCTAGGATCGCCTAAAAGCGATGTAATAAAATAAGAGCATTGTCACGAGCAAGTGTATTGGAAACCACGTTAAGGCTCACCCCATACTAGCGTGGTTAGAGCGTCGACGTCGCGCGAGCGCCCGCGCAGCGGTCACGCGGTGTTGACGCCGCGTTGTCGAGCGTCGGCGTCTCACCAGCAGCGACGCGGCGACGACGCGACGTCTATTAGCCTTAGGTCTCCAATTTTATGCAATACGCGACGTCTGACGTCAACGTCAACGTTTCTGAACAAAAAAGACGCCAACGTCGACGTGTTAAAGAGACCACAACAGTACATCTCTATAGTAAGCATTGTGACGCAGACGCTGTGACGCCGATTGTGACGCCCATGGCGTTTATAGGAGATCTTAGCCCAAATTAGTAACTCTACTAGCGTAACGCCGACGTTGCGTCGACGCTCGAAAGACGCTAGTGTTGGGTGAGCCTAAGGCACATCTCCAATACATTAACTATGCAATGCAGCCTAACAGCTAACGTTTCAAAAGAATTTGCTTGAAAATTATTCCAACATAATATTGTAGATTATTTGTTGTGTGTGACCAGGAGTTACGTTGGAGATAGATTATGTTTTTAATGTAATGTTGACTTTATTTTAATGTTATAATACGGCACAAGTCCTGTGCCTTATGTAAAACTTCTGTGCTTCTTTTACTAGCGAAGTCAAGATACTGTCCTCTAAGGTATCTGTGTAGGTCTAAGGTCACGCCTGGAGCCTCATGACCTAAGGTTACGGCTTCATTTAGGTTCAGGTTCGCTCGAGATAGGGTTTTGATTGGGCCAGGGTTCTTGAACGTTAAGATATTAATATAATGGCGGACGATGGACTGCTTATACCGCATGTAGATTAATTTTACACCGCTTTTTGTGAATAACTCTTTGGACATGGCTTTGGAATGAAAATTGACTGTAGTAGGTAGAATGTAAGACTATTTAATTTATAATGTAAGTCCTCAAATGTCAAAAAGATGAACACAAAAGACGTAACGATTTTCAAGCCATTTACTGGTAAGATTTGTCAAATTTATAAATAAAGCAGTTAAGCTCAAACCCAAACATTTATTCAGTAACTAAATAAAAGAGTAATAATTTAACAAAGTAAAAGAGAGAAAAAAAAAACACTGGTTCTAACCCTACACCTCTGACCCGAGAATAATTATGACCGGCAAGAAACTCGGCGGGATTTATTTAATCAAAACAACAGTACATCAAAACTTAAAAATACATATCAATGCGTTGTTCTATAAGAAAACATATCAAACCAAGGTGAGATTAACCAAATAGGTTATAGTTTAAGAAAAATACCAACGAAAAAAGAAGATTATGAGTAAAAATCTGACTATTTGAAAATGAATTACACACAAGTTTGATATACTTTCTTAATTAATTATAATAATAAGTTATGGCACAAAAACGCTGTCTCTCCACATTGCACGATAAGTCAAAATTACTACCTTTAAATTAATAATATCCACAACATCGTCGTAAACAACCGCGCCATCAATACATCGGAGTGCAGTTCAGCAACTCGTACAAGTACTAAACTACTCGCCAGGAGTGTTAGTCGAACGCGGTAATTATATAGTCTGCTGCACCTTCGAGTTAGTTCGAAATTTATGCATTTTTACCTGACTGCGAAGCCAAAAAAGGAGGGTTGTGTGGTTTAACTTAAATATAATGTACGTTATACATCCGTATTCAAACTTTTGGTACAAAACGGATGCACTGATTTTATTGGATGATACACACAGATTATATAAGGGCCACCAGACAGTTATAATGTCATTATTTCTGTACCCGTCCTTTCTATGTATATGAAGGATAAAAAAGACGAGCAGAGAAATAATGTCATTATTACTGACAGCGTCTGGTGGCTTTAAAAATATTAAAATAAAAGGCATTTCGTTTTCTCTGATACATTATATTGAGTTGGCTATTAAAAACGAGATGATTTCCCAAAAATAAACCGCATACTAGTTTAAGTTCCTAAGTGTTTTTCCAAGAAAATATATTCTTACTTTTTCTAATAACATTGCAGTTCACGCTAATCTATCGGCAGTCTTTATAGCAAATAAAGCCGCATTGGCTGGTGCGATAACACTGTAGATTAAGGCGATTCTTCCATACCGGGATTAATTGGTTCACTTTCGTTCACTTCCGTTTCGCCTGCGAACGATTTGAAGTGAGAAATTTACAGAGCACAGCTATGCTAGAAATTCTCTCTTTGAAATCGTATTAGTGATTTTATAAAAATCTAAATACTGTTACTTCCAAATCTAGACTTTTCGGGTCTTATTTTACTCAGAATCCTCAACATTCTCTATGTCTGTTGTATGGGAGCCCCATTACATATTTATTTTACTCTGATTTTTAGTATTTGTTATAGCGGCAACAGAAATACATCATCTGTGAATATTTCAACTGTCTAACTATCAATGTTCATGAGATACAGCCTGGTGACAGACAGACAGACAGACGGACAGCGGAATCTTAGTAATAGGATCCCGTTTTTAACCTTTGGGTACGGAACCCTAAAAAGAGTACCAAAATTTCCGTTCATGATGTAGGATTAAATTGGGGAGTCTATTTACTATCATGGATCGAGTACCAGAGCATGCTTGAGATTCTGAGTAGAATGACCCCAACCAAGTCCAGATCTGGGAGAAACACATCCGTCCAGATCTGGTAAAAAGGTACTACAAATAGCAAGCCATATACATACATAAACGATTTCAAGCTCACATGGTCATTCACATTATAAATATTATTTGAAACGGGGTATTTAATATCGGGTGTTCAACAACTCTAATATACATGGTATATACCCCGTTTCATATAATATTCATATACATACATATACATATATATATATATATATATATATATATACGCGTCAGATCTGTCTAACAGATGAATGTAGCGGACCAAATCTCGCTAAAATACACGGTGCCCGTGAGCATTGCGAGAGATTTTAACCACGCATTTCTGAGGTATGGTACGCATAAGAAAACCGTAATATTTTTTATCATGATATAAAAAAGAAACCCTGTAAAGCCATTTTCTTGTAATAAAACAATTGGTCGCCCTCTACAAAAACTAAATTCCGACCGAAATCGAATGCATTGATTCTCTTCACTTCACTGACCGCCCCAACCAACTAAAATATTAACTTCTTGCTTTTCTAACGCCATACGTATCAGCTATATTTGCGTTGTTTTAATATATACCTTTTTGCTTAGAACATAAGTTTCTTTTCACAAATTAGTATAAAAACAAATACGACTTTGAGAAAATTAAATGTCCAGACGCTATCATCATAATGTCCGCACTTATTTCTCACCTATCTTCTTCTTATGTCATAATTTAGAACGAGACGTAAACTATCTTGTGTCTGCTTTAAACCCCCTACGTCTATTTTATTGGTTTGCCCGCCGGTCAGAAAACCCCTAATTTTCTGGTTCATTTAACAGACTTATGGTCTATGGAAGACTTCTCGGCGCCTTCATAGATTCGCCGTTAGATTGCTTTCCCCCTAATAAATATACTACACGTCAAAAGGGAGAAATAAAAAGTCGACAAAATACAGTTGTAGTTCTATTCAATGTCTTTATTTTGTTTGGTTGAGATTTACCGGAGTTGATAATACTGTTTTTCTCAAAAATGCTCGGAAATGGCCGCATTTTGTTCGTAAATTGAAGACGCAAAGTGCTCAATTTTATTCTTTTCAAATTTAAAAAGTAAAAACGCAGCGGAAAAAAATGAGTTTCCATAGAATCATTTTACTCCTAGGAATAAAATGACTGTATGAAAATCCATTTTTATCCGCTGCGTTAACTTTTTAAATCCTACGATTGCAAATAAATGACTAAGGAAATGTTGCATTCAGCCAAGTGAAACCTTCGTTCAACCAGGGCCCTATTTAATAAACGCGACAATTTGACTTATTTGTCACTTTATGACAAATTAGTCGAAATGTCGCGACAAGTGGCGTTTAATAAAGATGACAATTAAGTCCAAATGCGACAGGTAAATACTGACAAAATTGTCGGGCTAAAAAACTGTTTAATAAAAACGACAATTGTCAGGTTTTACCTGTCAAGTATCTAAGAAAATATCCTATGACATATTTATCATGACAATGACAAATTTGTCACTAATTCCGACATAGTTGTCATAACACAACATCGAGGCATGCATATGAGACAACATGAGAGTAATATCAAAAAAAGTTACCTACCACAATTTAACTATTTTTTATTTCAACTTGTTTGCTATTTGAAATGGACGTCAAGTTAACAATTTTAGGGCTCATCTATGAAAACAGAGAGGTTTTATTTGGCAGATTTAGTGAGACTTTAACACATGAAATTAAAATTAATAAATGGAAGAGCATCACAGAACAATTGAGTCTATTTCAGAAAAGTTTATTCTTGGTTTAAATATGCGACGTCGTCGTCGTACAATTTGCGCCAAATATTCATCTTCACTACTATCGGTCGACGACGTTAACACCATTTTTTAAAACTAATCGTACTAATTTAACTGCCGAATAGCGTTGACATAGGATGAAGAGCCTGTCGAAAATCTCTGATAAATTGACAAATATGTCTACCAGTCATGACAATTTAGTGTTTAATAAAACAAATTTTACAAGTTTTTCCGGACAAATTGTCACCTGTCGCCTGTCAAGGGAAATTATTTATTAAACAGAAATATGTCAAATTGTCACGACAAGTCGACAAATTAGTAGTTTTTCCACCGTGACATATTATTTGTCATTGATAATTTTTATTAAACGAAATATTGTCAAATTGTCGGATTGTCACCTGTCGCCTCTCACCTGTCATTGTCGCGTTTATTAAATAGGGCCCAGACAAATGTCAAAATAATCGCAAACACGTTGTCGCGATTCGAGATGCGCGCGCATTGGCGCATGCGCGTATCGGACGATTATTTGTCTGTGGTACTAGATTTGAAAAAAAATATGCAAAATAAAAGGCGGCAATTCGTTGTGAAATAAGCTAAATTGTTTTCTTTAAAATTAATTATAATAGTAAACAGTATGAGCTCAAATGACGACAGTGAGATGTAAATAGACGGCACACCGTCTCATTTGAAAGAAGAAGCAAGCTTAATAATGAACAACTTGCTTTCTGCTAAGTCGCGGGACAAATATAACAGGACTTACGACATGGTATGTTCATGCTGTGGAAGGACAGCCAAAATGCTAGAAATACCTTTTCGTTCACAAATTGCCCCGGAATGTCTAATATAACATTTAACATTAACTAATAAGTAGTATAGATTCACCGTTTCTACCCCATCGTTTTCCCACCACCAAAACAATGGTTTTTCGGGATTATGGTGGTTTTTTGGGGCTATGAAACCTAAAAAAAAAAAAAGTTTGGTATGTTTTAGTACGTTTAGCCCCCCATTTAAATCGATTGCACTAGGTCTCAACAGTGCCCGGAGCCTCCTTCAGCACTTAGGAACTCCGCTAATTAAACAATATACGCTCTTCGACACCACAATAGAACCCTTGCTCACCTTTTTCTATTGTCTCTATTGTTAGCTCGACTCGGCGACATCGCATTGTTACCGAGCTCGGTATAGGCATACTCCTACGTTGTAGTTTGTTCTTTACGTATTTGCAATAGGTTTTTTAATTGCTTAATTGGTTACTCCTTATGAAAGACTAGGTATACTACCTAAAGTTTCCATAGTTTAGGTATTGTTTTGGTGGTGGGAAATCAATGGGGTAGAAACGGTCATATAACTTAACGAGATTTTTAATGATCTAACAAGCCTCGCGAACTGACACAATGACATTACCCTTTATTAGTCTGGACTGGAGTAGGTATCAAATTTATACCTAAAGTAATTAATTCACATTTCGCGAATATAAATGCAAATTTCAACGTATCTATATGTGTTACAACACAATATGAAACTTCTGGTATATGTTTCAACCCCATCAATTTTAGTTATTTAGTATCTATTCGTTTTCAGTTTTTGCCTAAAATTTATTATTTTATGCAAATCCAATTTTTGAAATATTATTTTATTGATTCTAGATTATTTCCAGTCTAGATATTTGTGTTGTCTTAATTTTTTTTTTGGGTATAATATTTTATGCAAATCCAATTTTTGAAATATTATTTTATTGATTCTAGATTATTTCCAGTCTAGATATTTGTGTTGTCTTAATTTTTTTTTGGGTAAATTATTTTATGCAAATCCAATTTTTGTAATATTATTTTATTGATTTTAGATTATTTCTAGTCTAGATATTTGTGTTGTCTTAATTTTTTTTTGGGTAAATTATTTTATGCAAATCCAATTTTAGAAATATTATTTTATTGATTTTAGATTATTTCTAGTCTAGATATTTGTGTTTTCTTATTTTTTTTTTGAACTCGTAAATAACTTTGGTATATGTGACAACCGACTGCTATTTATTGGTGGACAATAAACATGACTGTGTTTTGAACAAGTTTCAACCTGTAAGTATGCTGTACGTTTCCGTAAACAAAGTTCCCATTATTTATTATAATATATAGATCTTTTGTTAATGTAGGATTCGGTGTGTGTTTTATTGCATTCCTGTTTATACCAGTTAGGTGGGGCGGTGCGATGTTTAAAGACTCCTTTGGTGCTCTAATTTAAAGTCGCAATTTCTATTATTAGTTTTTTCTTTATGCTGTCGGCTTGAGAACTTTACCTTTTTTGCTAGATGTCCTTTGAAGAAGGTAATAATTTACTTTTTATTCGTTTCTGAGAAATAATTAAATCAATCATCGGGTTTGAAGTCACACGCGATTTTAATAGAAAGTAAATGCACAAAAGATCTGTCGTTTAAATTCTTTAGAATTATTTTGATAATTTAATCTTTTAACTAATAACTAACTAATAATTTTGACTAATCAGAGATAGAATTTGAAGGAACACTTTAAATTTCAAAGTATAAAAAACTTATACTATCCTGATTTTTAATCTATATGTATAGCATGTCAAATGGAAATGATAATTGTGATGTTAAACTTCTTCAATTATGCGAAGACGCGGAGAAGGAATATTTTTAAGACCAATAAATATATAATTTGTGTGAATCTCTAAGTCAACAAAAATATGAAATGTAAGTTAATCAATCTGTTTAAATATTTAATTCATTATACATTTTTTTTCTACCTTGCATCTTGTTGGGGTGGGTGATCTAAGTTAAAACCTGTTGTTACATGTTTCCTTACCTGACTTATGGATACGGAGGGGATAGTGGTATACAAGTGGGTCCCCAGTTTTAAAATTATCTATAGCAAATTGAAGTTTCAGTGTTTTGTACCTGTGGTGTTGTGTGATTCAGTTTTGCAACATGGCATTTTACCTCGAGCCTAAATTAGAACGTAGCGAGATAGCAAGTGTTAGCAAAAAGTTAATAATCCAGAAATGTCATAGATACATCCGATTGTGGTTTATTGATGGCTTATTACCTGATTCAATTTCCGAAGATCAAGATATTAAACCATATTATACCCCATGTGAGGGTCATAGGAATCAAACACAGGATATTCATATATCAACTACTGATGTAGTAGACGGAGTCCTACCAATGCAAGCGTATTGTTTGCAATGTAAGAAATATACAAGTTAGTATTTTGTAGTTATTATTAATCTTTGTTTCTGGTAATCATATTATAAGTAATGATGTAATTATATAATTTGCGATATTGTATTTTATTTCTTTAGATCCCAACAGGTTGGAGGCGGAATAGAAATGGCAACTACGGATCCTGTGTCTAAGGCATCAACAAAGAAGAGTCAACCTTCAACTAGCAGTGATTCAGCATCAACTTCTACAACACAAGCTTGCTGTATTGACGTAAGCACAAAAAATTATGACAAAATTGAATGTTCTGTATGCCATGTGTATGTGGTAAAAAGATATTTAGCAAACCATTTGAAAAGCAATAACCACAAAACCAATGTTCTTAGTTCAGACAGCGAATTAATCAACGTTCAGCTAATTGAAAATGCATTCCGAAACAGGGTTGCTACGTACAGAATATCAAGTAATAAAAATGATTACCAACCCTTTGAAACCCCCGAATCGTTTTAAGAAAAAAATAAAGATACTATTTTCACTTTATTAAATCGATCAGTTGCTTGCATTGTGCTTTAAAAGTTAATTCTATTTTAAATGCAAATTTTTGTCAGGATACCAAACAGTTAAGAAATACATTTGATTTTCAATTAAACAATCAACTTTTTAATGTGAGCAGTGATAAAGATTTTTTTTTTCATATCCCTCGTAAATTAAATAACAGAGAGATTAACAAACTTTGAAAGAAAATATAGTGGATGGAGTTTGGTAAATATAAACCAATTAGACGTTAATGTTAATAAATATAAACCATTGCGTGGTTCTTCATATATTGAATTACCACGTGATATAACAAACAAAAGAGCAGTAATAAACATCAAAAACAATGATCATGAATTTATCCTAGACGTTTTATTTTGTTTGCTAATTCCGGCCCGTACCGGTTTACAAAACTGTGTAAAAATGTGTAAAAACCGTGATAGTTTAAATCAGTGTAATGATCATGAATGTTTCCGTTGGGCATTGCTTTCGGGTTTATATCCACCTAAAAAAAAACAATTACGCTAATATGGTGAACTGTTATGTCAAATACAAGGAGAAATTGAAGTTTGGTGACATTCCTTTTCCTATCAAGTTTACTGATATTCAGAAATTTGAAAAGTTAAATGATTTAAGGATTAACGTGTTTGGTTTGGAGTATAATTCACAAAATAAAAGTCATGATATTGTTGGTCCTTTACACATTACAAAATGTAAAAAAACAAAACATTTTAATTTGTTGTATATAACAAAGGGGAATAGAGGACACTATTGTCTAATCAACAATTTATCTCGATTAGTATCCGCTCAAATAAATAAATCACAACATGCTGTTAATATATGTAATAGTTGTTTGTCAAATTTTCCATCTAATCAGAATTTAGTAGAGCATCAAAAGAACGATTTTTCATATATGTACCAATTTACCCTCTGAAGAGGATAAAAGGAAATATTGGTTTGACAAAATGAGTTCTTCAAGTCAACTTAATTTCAATAATTACGAGTTCCTTTTGTTGTGTATGCAGATTTTGAGGCATTTTTAAGTCTTATTCAGTGAGAACAATCTAATGAACAAACCACTAAAGATAATAGTCACTCTCCAACACCTGACAGTGATAAAGATTATGGAGATGATGATGATTATGTGGATGATAAAATCAAACGTAAACGAAGACGTATAGACAAGCCTTCCTCAACCATTAACATTCAGAAACATCAAGTTTATAGTTTTGGATCCTATATTAAATGTGCATATGATGACAAGTTATCAATTTGTAGAACATACAAAGGGGAGAACTGTGGTCAAACATTTATGAAATGTATTAAACATGATTTGGAGAGTATTTGTAAAAAGGATACATTTTCCAAGCCCCCTTTACCCTTAACAACTTTAAATAAAGAACACATTGCAAACAGCAAAGTCTGTTTCATTTGTAGTACATGTTTAAACGAGGATTCCTGCGTTTCCTATAATTGGCATACCGGTGTTTACGAAGGCGTTGCGCATTCACTTTGCAATGAAAAGTACAGACCCCAAAACTTTGTACCTGTGTTTTTTCATAACTTAAGCAACTATGACAGTCATTTTATAGTACATGGGCTTAATTTTGAAGATGGTGATATAGAACTAATCCCACAGAACAAAGAAAAATATATTTCCTTTTCCAAAATGTTAAAAGTGAATAACCGTACAGTGAAATTAAGATTCGTTGATTCCCTTAAATTCATGTCTAGTAGTCTTCAAAAATTAGCTAAAAATATAACAACAAACCAATTCAATGAACTAAAATTAAAATTTCCAAGTGAAGAAGACTATAAGCGCTTGATACGTAAGGGTGTTTACCCATATGAATACATGACATCATTTGATAGTTTAAACCTTACCGCCCTTCCCCGTAAGGATTTATTTTATAGTTCTCTGACTAATAGCCACATTTCAGATGAAGATTATGAACATGCTGTGGGTGTGTGGAATCACTTTAATTGTCAAAATATGGGTTCAGATTTATATCTGAAAACAGATGTTTTGCTACTAACTGATGTATTTGAAAATTTTAGAAATGTATGTGTTAAGACCTACGGTTTGGATCCAGCTCATTATTACACTGCCCCAGGATTGAGTTGGGATGCCATGTTAAAAGTTACAAAAATAAGACTTGAACTTTTGACGGATATTGATAAAATTGCTTTCATAGCAAAAAATATTCGAGGAGGTATATCCCAATGCAGTCACAGACATGCAAAAGCTAATAAAAATATATGTCAAACTATGAATCAAACCAACCGTCTTCTTTTCTTGTATATTTAGATGCAAATAACTTGTATGGGTGGGCTATGTCTCAACCTCTTCCTACAGGTAAATTTGAATGGGTGAATGTAGAGACGAATTTTAATATTGCAGATGATGCTGATCATGGCTTTATCTTAGAAGTAGACATTGAGTACCCTAAAGAATTACATGATTATCATTCGGATCTACCATTCTGTCCCGAAAATGTATGTTTAGGTAATTCTAAAGCAAAAAAATTTATACCAAATCTAAACAAGAAAACAAACTATGTCATTCATTACGGAAATCTTAAACAAAGTTTACAAAACGGATTAAAATTGCTTAAAATCCATAGAATATTAAAATTTGAGCAATCCCCATGGTTAAAAAGTTACATAGATTTAAATACCTACATTCGATCCCAAGCATCTTCTGAATTCGAAAAAGATTTTTTTAAACTCATGAACAATTCAGTGTTTGGTAAAACTATGGAGAATGTAATGAAACGAGTAAACATCAAATTATTAAATCACTGGGAAAATCGTGGGAGATCTCAAGGAGTTCAATTTTCAATTGCGAAACCTTAATTTCATAGTTTATCTGTTTTTTCACATGATTTAGTAGCTGTTCAATTGAAAAAAACTAAAGTTTTATACAATAAACCAATTTACCTAGGTTTTTGCATTTTAGATCTTTCTAAAACTTTAATGTATCAATTTCATTACGACTATATGAAAACCAAATATCAAAATAATTTGAAATTGCTTTACACAGATACTGATAGTTTACTATATCAAATATTCACAGAGGACTTTTATGATGACATAAAATCAGATCTTAATTTATATTTTGATACTTCTGAATACCCAGAGGACAACGTGTATGGTTTCCCTCTGGTAAATAAAAAGCAACTTGGTGTTTTCAAAGATGAAAACAATGGGGAAATATTTAAGGAATTTGTTGGTTTACTTTCAAAAATGTACGCCATAGATGTACAAAATAAAGAAATTAAATTAAAGCTAAAGCTAAATGTGTCAATAAATGCGTAACGGAAACATATGATCTTGATAGTTTAAAAAAATGTTTATATAAGAAAAAAATTAAATATTATACAATGTTACGTTTCAAATCAATAAAACACATTTTATTTACACAGAAAATTACCAAAATAACGCTTTCCCGTTATTACACGAAACGATATTTATTAGGAAATTCTATTGATATTCTTGCGTGGGGTCATTATAAAATTCCTCATGGTGTACTTTAAAATTTATTTAATTTACACAGAATATTCAATGAAATGTATTTATTTTTTGTGCAATGTGTATAATTTTTGTAAATTGTATGATTTAGTTTAGAAGTTAAAATTATCTTGTGTCAATTTTTTTTTGTTATGTGTTATTTTTAATAAATGTTCTTGATAAAAGAAGAAACTTTAAAAAAAATTGTCATTTGAAATTAATTCCTCCTTCCTCACGTTAATTCAAAATGATTCATTTTTACCATCCCTTCACCACTATTGTAGCTAGCCCGAGTGGTTGTGGAAAAACTAAATTTGTTACAAGTTTTCTTGAACATTCGAAAGAATTATGTAATGTTGAGTTTGATAAAGTGATTTGGTGTTATGATGAAATGCAACCCCTTTATAATCTAGAAAATGTGATTTATAGTCAAGGGATACCTGATATGTCCATATTTGATGGACTGAAGCCCAAATTACTTATAATAGATGATTTAATGCGGGAATCAAATGGGCGACTGGTTGATATTTTTACAAAAGGTAGTCACCACAGAAATTTAAGCCTGTTTTATATTACTCAAAACATATGTCATCAGGGTAAAGGTCAACGTGATATGTCTTTGAATACAAGTTATTTAGTGTTTTTTAAGAATCCTAGAGATAAAACACAAATACGTTATTTGTCTCGTCAAGTATACCCAGAAAACTCAAAGTTCGTTGACGAAGCTTACAAGGATGCTACTAAAAACGCTCACGGCTATCTTATGATTAATCTAAAACAAAACACAGATGACATGTGTAGTTTTAAAACTAAAATATTTCCATTTGATGGCCATTGCACAGTGTATATCCCAAAGAAAGGATTTAAATATAACAAGGATCATCAAGTTTCAGTCAGTTCTAAATGATGCATTCTCGAGTAAGCACCTATAAACATTTACTGGAAGCCCTGCATTTACTTAAACCAAAATATCGCACTGCTTTGCTTAAATCGTGCGATGAAGATGAGATCAACATCATTTGTGAATGTATCGATAACGTTCTAAAGGGTAAAATTCCTTTAGATAACAAAGAAAAATCCAAATTAAAAAAATATAAGGAAACATTACGAAAACTAGTTTCAAAAGGCAAAAATAAGCTTAGAAAACCGTTATTATTCAGAAAGGGGGTGCATTTTTACCGATAATTTTAGGTGCAGTTTAAGTGCATTGGTAAACTCCTTATCTTGGATACAATGGAGAATACAAAGAAAATGTTGTTAGTTAGTAGAACCTGAATTTATTGAAAGACTTAAAAAAGTGAAAATCTGGTGGAAAATTTATCATCCCGTCTGGATGGAGCAAACAATTCTTAGAAGAAAAATAAATGATCGTGAAAAGTGGGCATTATATTGTCAAGCACTACAACGATTTTTACATTTTGCTGAGGCAGATCGAAGACCATTTAAATTACCAATAGTGATGGATGAAGTGAACTACCTTACTAACGATAACTACAACGTTGCTTCGAAAGTTAACAAAAAGGAGGAAAATGTAAAAAAAGAGGAAAGTATCCGAAAGGAGGAATCATTTACTCAGAACTTAAGCGGAGATACAAATTCACCTGTGCCGGAAGAAGATGTTTATGCCACACCTCCTGGTGTATCAAAGGTTGAATTACCTAAACGATATTCTCCATCCTATATTATAGATGTTATACCTAAATCGTACAGGACAAAAAGTCAGACGCTACTGCAAAGCATTGTTCTAAATAGACCTAAAATTTCGTGGAAGGAGAACGGTGATGTAGTTATAAACAGTCAGACAATACCTAATAGCAATATTCTCGATTTGGTAGGCGATGTGCTTAGACCGCTTAAACGCTCAAAACCAGTGGGATGGGAGGATTTCGCTAGTCTTTTAAATGATATAAAAGTTCCATCGTCATGTATTAGTAACCCCGAGACTTTAGAATTTATTAATAAAATTCAATCTAAACCTGAAGCTAACACTTCACAGGCTTCTATTAGCGCGCAAAACCTATCAATTAAAGAAAAAAACGCATCTACTCCTCTATCTACTAAGCCAAAAACGAGATCTCAAAAGAAAGTTGATTGGGAAAGATGGACTTCTTATTAGACATAAATAGAATATAGTACGATATATCAAACCCGGCTGGATATAGTAGTTTAAATAATGTTATGAAGGAAATGAAAGGTCAAATGAATAGAGAGGAAGTGAAAAAATGGTTGCAGTCCGAAGAAGCGTACACTCTACATAAACCTGTTCATAAACGTTTCTCGCGTAACAAATACATCCTGTCAAACTACAATGAACTATGGCAAGCTGATCTAAGTGATATGCGTACCTATAGTCAATACAACGATGGGTATTAATACATTCTTTGTGTTATTGATGTATTTAGCAAATATGCATTTGCGAGACTTATGAAAAAGAAGGATGCTGAAACGGTTAAAACGTGTTTTGAAAGCATATTCACGGAAGCAAATGCAACCCCTAGACATATCCAATCTGATAAGGGTACAGAATTTGTTTCAAAGATGTTGAGAGATTATTTTAAAAGTAAGAACATACATTATTATACAACTAACAACCCAGACATTAAAGCTAGCATAGTTGAAAGGTTTCAAAGAACTCTCAAAACTAAAATATGGCGTTATTTCACTCATAAGAATACTTACAATTACACTAATATATTACAAGATCTGCTTTATTCATATAACCATAACTATCATTCCAGCATAAAAATGCGTCCAGTTGATGTTAACTCTAGTAATATAAGGACTGTTTGGTGTAACTTATATGAAATAAAAAATGATAAACAACCTTCTTTAGAAAATGCAAGGCTAAATGTAGGTGACCATGTTAGGATAACTAAATATAAACATATATTCCAAAAGGGTTATGAAACCAATTGGAGTGATGAAATATTTGTAATTGAATCAGTTATCAATAGGTCTCCGTGGGTTGTTTATACTTTAAAAGATTTGGAAGGTGAAACAATAATTGGTACATTTTATTCTAAAGAATTACAAAAAGTAACTCACCACCCCTCCATCAAATATAAAATTGATAAAATAATACGCTCGCGCCGTATTGGTGGCAGAAAGGAAGTGTTCGTGAAGTGGCGAGGTTATCCTAATATATTTAATTCCTGGATACCGTCATCAAGTTTAGAAACAATATGAGTGAAAACAGTTTTTACTTAACTTTGTTGAGCAATAGCTCATCGGAATATTACAATGATAATAACTAAATACAACTGCGCACTTTTTAACAAAATTACCTAAAACCATTAAATTGGAAGGAGAATGGGTCGTGGGTTTAGTAGAATTTCAATACCCATGCTCCATGTACAATGTTCAAGAACATGTAAATACCATTTATATTAAAAAGAAAGTTCGAGGACCTGCAGACAAGACGGATAAAATCGTTGATTCAAAAACTCACATACCAGCTACTTCGTATGATAGTCTTGATCATTTTCTTGATGCATTAAATGAAAACCCATAGCTAAAAAGCAAAGTTACAAAAATGGTTGGGATATCAACAGATAAAGAAATAGTCTCAGTCACAACAACACCCATATTAAGACTACAATTAGGATTTCGACCAAGATCAAATTTAAAAGAAATGTCAATTGGAAAACATCCTGCGAATTTATACTTAGGTTTACCCTCACAAATATTTGTTTATACTGATATCATTCATCCACAAGTGGTGGGAGATGTAATTACATCATTACTGAGAATAATACCGTTAGACCCAATTAAATTTATCTATGGTGCTTACAAAACACATATTTTCTCACCTGCTCACTATGTACCCGTATTACGAAGAGAATTCGATACTATAGAAATAGATATAAGGACAACTACTAGAGCTAGAATACCATTCCAGTTTGGATCTTCTTGCGTGTAGCTACACTTTCAACGGGTAAAATGAATTATAAAAGATCATCTACGTCTTGCCCATATGAACATTACTATTCACACCAAGCTGGTACGGGTATAGGAATAGTTTATAAAGGGGTACCATATCAACGAGGACATGGGATCGGGAGTTTCTTGGGTGGTATTTTTAGGTCTGTGCTACCATTATTATCTAGTGGTCTTAAAACAGTGGGAAAAGAAACTTTAGATGCAGGAATCGGTCTTTTATCCGATATGGTAAATTCACGACCAATGGATAGTTCTATTACATCTCGGTTCAATGAAGCAAGCGCCAACTTAAAAAGAAAAGCAGATGAAAAAATTGATTCTTTGATGTCGGGGTCTGGGTATAAAACGTCCACAAAAAGACGTGGACCATTAATTAATTTAAAATCATCGCACCGAAGAGGAGGTAAAAAATATAGGAAAAACAATATTGAAGATATATTTTCAAACTAAAAAATGTCATTCTTACATAGTCATTCTTGTGAGTGTGCCAAATCTGAGTTAGACTTATTTGCTTTACCATCAACTCAAACAAGCATTGAAAGTGGTCAGTGGATTCATTACAAACCAATTTCATCTCTAAGTGACGATGGTCCTATTGAGTTTCAAGTTCCTGGGTCAGGTGACGACTACATTGATCTATCACACACTTTGTTGCATATAAATGCCAAAATATTGAATCAAGATGGTACAAAAATAAAACCTGATGCAAATGTTGCCCCGGTAAACAATTGGTTACATTCCCTGTTTAGCCAACTAGACATTTATTTAAATCAGAAGCTTATATCATCTCCAAACAACACTTATGCTTACCGAGCCTACATGGAAAATCTGCTTAATTATGGTTCAGCAGCCAAAAAATCTCATCTGACTTGTGGATTGTGGTATGAAGATACCCTGAACTATATGGACGCCGTTGACTCGACTAATAAAGGGTTTCACGAAAGAATGGACTGGATGGTAAATTTAAAGTACAAATAACAGATGCCAGTCTCATTATCAGAAGAGCAAGAATAAATCCTAGTGTATTGTTAGCTCATCAAAAAGTATTAGCATCAACAACTGCGAAATATCCGATAACAAGGGCAGAAGTTAAGGTTCTGACATTACCCGCAGGTATACAAGGTAAAACGTTGGATAATATATTTCTCGGGCAAGTCCCTAAAAGATGTATTATTGGATTCGTTTCAAACTCTGGGTTTAATGGTAATTTAGCTATAAATCCCTTCAATTTTCAACATTTTCATATGAATTCATTTAGTTTGTACGTAGATGGTCATAAAATTCCTTCTAAAACTTTGCAACCATCATTTAACTCTGCGGGTTTAATAGCAACTGCATTTCATACTTTGTTTTCTGGAACTGGTATTCATTTCCATAACGAAGGTAATGCTATAAGCAGATCAAACTATGTGGGTGGTTATTCTTTATTATGTTTCGATTTGACTCCTGATTTATCTGCAAGTTCAAATTCACACTGGAATCTTGTAAGACACGGAAGTGTTCGAATCGAAGTTCGTTTTGATTCAGCTTTAAGTACTACTATCAACTGTATTGTGTATGCTGAATTTGATAACATAATTGAAATAAATAAAAATCGTGATATCACTGTAGATTATAATAGTTAGTAATTAAATAAATACAATGCATTCACTCAATTTTATCATTACCACTTGAACATTGTCTGTAAAACCACCAGTGTTTACTTTTTTAGATTAATTATTATTATGGATTCGAATGAAATACAATTTTGTATGAATAAAATAAACCCAATGTTTAAGTCAAATGTTTTTGCTGCAAACCGGATTCCTGTTTGGGTTAATCTACCTACTTTTATTATAAGCAATCTGGATCCTGATTCAAAGCCCGGCTCTCATTGGATTGCAATACACATTGATGTGAATTGATATGGTGAATACTTTGACTCTTTAGGTCGAAAGCCTACTGGTTATCACAGGTTATTTTTAAATAGAAACTCTAAGAGGTGGTTTTATAACCATCAATCACTTCAAAATTATTTGACTTCTGTTTGTGGAGAATACTGTTTAGTTTATCTTTATTTTAAGCTTCAAGGGAAAAAAATGTCTGAGTTTTTATGTCTGTTTTCTGATAATTCTTTGTGTAATGATTTAGTTTTAAGGAATATGTTTAAATCAGTTTTTGTGAATTAAAACAATGTGTTATGAAAATAAATTGGGTTTTATTTTATTTCTTACAACTATAATTACAAAATATTCCTACTACCTAAGACAAATGCAGTGATGGAGAAAGAAACACAAAATAAGCAATTAAAACTACATCTAATATTAAACATGTTCAATAAATGAGTAATAACATTAATATACAATAAAACAAGAAAGATAGTGAACATTTTTTATAAGTGAAAAAATTAAGTAAGTCATTCTAGTTATAAATAAAGCACTGATTAAAACTATTTTTTGTCACCCTTAAAGTCTCTATAAAATATTTTACACATTTTGTTTTAGATGATATTTCCTTTGTTATATTAAATATAACATCCCGAGCACTTTGTTCATGTGAGTCACCTTCGTTAGAATAATATTTAATACGATAGTCACAGTGTTTCCAGTGGTCCAGAGGTCCAACGTTTCGTATTTTGTTCATGTCGTATACTTCAATCTTTATGAGGTGTGATGCATATGCCCCATCGTCCTGACCTGAAGTGAGATATGAAACACCGTCTTCTTCTTTTTTGGAGACCGTTGAAGATTTCTTGTACACTTTTGTCTTCTTCTTAGGCCTTTCAAAAAAGCCATCAACATTATTTGATTGACGCTTCTTCGCAATAGCTTGCTTCACTTTGAAAGCCAGCGTTCCCTCTTCATCACTTGCTTCGTCTTCATTTTCATCAACGTAAAAGTTTTTGAAAGTGTTGTCGGAAAACTGAAACAAAATTCATAATAAATATTACAGACTTAAAACATACACACAACAGATACATTTTTTAATGCAATAATTATAGAGTAATACTATTTAAATACTTACATCCATTATGAATAGTCTTCGTTAAAACTTCAAAGCGTAGAAACTGAGAGCTCTGAACTGAACTGGAGATCCGAAGGTACTGTATAAAGTTACCCCCAGCATCAGCCTTTTTATATGAATTTATGTTGAAAAAAGGTCACGGATGGTGGGGACAGAGGACCACCTAGTTAGGTAGCGACGAGTTTAAACCGGATTTCGGGGACAGGTAAATTTTTGTTTGCAGCGGAATGTTTTCTAACAAAAGATTAAATTATCAAAAGAATTCTAAAGAATTTAAACGACAGATCTTTTGTGCATTTACTTTCTATTAAAATCGCGTGTGACTTCAAACCCGATGATTGATTTATATATTTCTCAGAAATGAATAAAAAGTAAATTATTACCTTCTTCAAAGGACATCTAGCAAAAAAGGTAAAGTTCTCAAACCGACAGCATAAAGAAAAAACTAATAATAGAAATTGCGACTTTAAATTAGATCACCAAAGGAGTCTTTAAACATCGCACCGCCCCACTTAACTGGTATAAACAGGAATGCAATAAAACACACACCGAATCCTACATTAACAAAAGATCTATATATTATAATAAATAATGGGAACTTCATTTACGGAAACGTATAAATTTGATACCTACTCCAGTCCAGACTAATAAAGGGTAATGTAATTGTGTCAGTTCGCGAGGCTTGTTAGATCATTAAAAATCTCGTTAAGTTATATGACCGTTTCTACCCCATTGATTTCCCACCACCAAAACAATACCTAAACTATGGAAACTTTAGGTAGTATACCTAGTCTTTCATAAGGAGTAACCAATTAAGCAATTAAAAAACCTATTGCAAATACGTAAAGTACAAACTACAACGTAGGAGTATGCCTCTACCGAGCTCGGTAACAATGCGATGTCGCCGAGTCGAGCTAACAATAGAGACAATAGAAAAAGGTGAGCAAGGGTTCTATTGTGGTGTCGAAGAGCGTGTATTGTTTAATTAGCGGAGTTCCTAAGTGCTGAAGGAGGCTCCGGGCACTGTTGAGACCTAGTGCAATCGATCTAAATGGGGGCTAAACGTACTAAAACATACCAAACTTTTTTTTTTAGGTTTCATAGCCCCGAAAAACCACCATAATCCCGAAAAACCATTGTTTTGGTGGTGGGAAAACGATGGGGTAGAAACGGTGAATCTATACTACTCTAATAACATGCCTTATTTTTTGTATTGTACTATGTCACTTAACCCTTATTAAAAACTTATTACTTATAGTTGAAATTTAATTTGTTAGATTTCCTCACATTATTTGAGAAAAGCACTATGTAGACCTCAATGGAAACAGGCATTTTCCGACTCGGACCTTTGCCAGGCCTCGGCAAGCCTCGGCCTGGCATCTAGGTACCTCGTCAGGAAATGCCTTTCTTTCTATCCCTCGGCAACAATGTACTATTGTAAAACATGGATGTTTGTATTAATAGTATTTTATACAATCATGACATATTACTAGTAATATAAATATATTTTTTTCCCTCCGCACAACTTTTTTAATCATTAAGATGTATGGCTTATAAAATAAATGAGATTAAAAAATAAAAATAAACTTTTTTTTTTAAATATGGAACTTTATATCAAAAACCGGCAAAGAGCGTGTAGGGCAGGGCAGGACAGACATGGCGAAACTATAAGGGTTCCTAGTTGACTACGGAACCCTAAAAATGAATTCTGCATGCCTGTTTTATACAGTAAAGATACCACACAACCCCTAGCAGCGGTCCGTGTATTATTTGGGACCTCCCATTTACAACCGCCTGCCTGACAATATAAGATGTGCAGTTTCCGATGCAGCGTTCAAGGTCAGACTGAAAGAGTGGTTGTTGCAGGAATTATTTTATACATATGACGAGTTTCTCAATCTCCCTTTAGTTCTTGAAAGGTTAAAGTAACATCATATACGTGTAATTATGTAAATGAAAAATAGATCTTTTAATATAATTTATATAATATTAATGTTTTAATTATTATTTATTAATGATTTACAAATAAAAACTGTACATGGTAATATAAAATTGTACATACTGTTATATATAGTATTTTCCTGACTTGTAACTTTGTTATTATTAAAACATTTCATTTCATTTCAGCCTTAATCAGAGTACTAACATATTGCATGGGACTCCTGATTTAGACGTAAAGGTCCAAAAATTTTACGGACCTCCAAAACTAAAAATATTCATCGAGGGCCATAGATCTATGGTCAAAAATTCACAAAGTTTACTAGATGTGCACAATTTTTTCAATTTCAAGCCCTGCTAATACGTTCAAGTAATCTTTTAAATATTATCTAAGTATACTAAATGCGTCATGATGTACTTCATTTTCCCATAACTTGTTCCAAAGAGAGTAATTTTACTTTTCTGCGAGTACTTTACGAAACCTTCATAGCGGAACTATCCGTGCATCGCGACGTGGCATCTCACGTGGAATGAGGCAATTCTGGATTCGATTCCCGGCGGGTATCGGGCGGTCTTTTGTTCGCTGCGTGCTTGGTAATATTATTAACTAGACAATTATATACGCTGCAGATAGTGATCTCTAGAGAGTCATACAGCTGTCTGTAAATGATTGATTATGTACAGAAGCAAATCAAAGACTGCACCAGCGTTAATGCCACGCCGCATTTCTGCCAGCTAATTTAATGCAATTAGGAATCCCTCTAAAATAAATACAAATGTTCGTATGTTAAGATGTGACATTTAAAATGTTGCTACACATAACGACTTAATGGATTTAGATGAAATTTGGTCCACAGGTGATTATAAACTGGAAATCGATATTTACGAGTATAACAACTTTTTCTCCCGGAATACTAATTATCTCCGATATTTTATTGTTTTTGTTTCCTTCCATGTTTGAAATAAAATCAGACGAATCAGAAGTCAGATAGATAGGTACAACTAGACACCGTGCAAGATACACAATGCTCAGAATAATGTAATGAGGGAAAGATGGCGGCGTTAGATAGTTTTCATAGTGTCGCCGATAACGGTAGCCTATTGGATTAAGTAATTGACCACGTAATTGGGAGGGAATCAAAAGATTTTCGGCCATTGTCGAAGCTTTATCCATTAACGGAGTAATAGATAAGGTTAATGGATTTTCGGTATTAAAACTAGCTCGGTAGGTACCGTCAGCAGCAAAAGTGGCTAAGTGCGCGAGCGTTCAAAAATTATTTGGGACGAATTGATTGTTAAATTTGTGAGCATATGAATATTATGCTCATTTTGAACAACACGCTTAGCTATTTCTAATACTGACTGTACCTATATGAACAGTCACCTGCAATGGGACTACAAATAAAATTGTGTCAGATATGTTTACGCGTCTTGTTGTGTAAGATATTTTTCGTCTTTTTGCAAGTGACTACTTGATTCATCTCGAATGTGGAAGTTAGGTATATAAGATACATTTATAAAACTGGTGCCGAAAATTCAATCGCTTGCAACTCCATACCGCAGTCGATTTAATTAACCTTTTGAATTCGACTTTTTTGCTCTACACACCTTACTCGATCGAGGTTTCTACACTAGAGGGTGCGAGTAAAATTGTATCCTATCCTAGCTCGAAATCCAATCTATTTATACGGATTTGTGTATGAAATTTTCTTTTCACCATCTCTTTTCAGCGTTGATGAAGGAATATAACGTAAAGAAACCAATAAATCCACAACTAGGAGCATACCATAAACTATCGAAAATTACGAGGAGTTATTAGGTGGTTTCATCTTCAACACAATTTCAGAGAAAATTGTCTCAAAAATAAGTAACTATATATGTAGATATATACACTAATAACTACCATGTAACTCAGTAGACTATTATTAGCAAACTATTACGCCTGCAAATTTCATTTGAGACGTGGCAATTACCAAAAACACTCTCAATTCAAGACGCTTTTTCATTAATTACCGCCGAGGAACAATATAGGGTGCTCCAGCAATCGCGCTCCGGCAAAATTAATATTGACGCTTCTTGTTATCCAGCCTTTATAATAATACCGCTTAAATACAAGCTAATGAAATTTCGTTAACACTCTATTGATCATTTTGTAGTGTATTTTATTTTATATGATTTTACTTCGAGATTGCGTGTAGGGTTGCGAACTTTTACTACATTTTATGAATGAATAAATTCTTTATTGCACCCCTCAAAAAAATACAGCACAGTAGAAAAAAAAAGAGGCAAACAAACAGCGGCGGCGGCGGGCGGTCTTATCGCTAATGAGCGATCTCTACCAGACAACCTTAAACCTTCATTATGTAAAAAATTTAAACATGATGATAAATAAAACTTAGAATTGTATAAAATATAAATTTGTATAGGAATATAATTACTAGGTATGGTCACATATAAATAGGCCAAGTGATTTTGCGGAGATTATTTTATTAGAACATAAAAAAAAACAAATGATAACTATGTTGTTAAGACATCACTATAACTATGTTAAACAACTAACAATTCACAAAAATTCTCAATATCTTGCCGCCTGTTGACTGCCTCTACTTTTAATCTGTGTACTGTACTGTTATATGTTATTGAGGTGTGCAATAAAGAATATTTGTATTGTATTGTATTGTATCTTTTCAAACAAGTGCGCCGTCTAGCCCAACGCTTTTCAACTAAAACGGGCTAAGTTTAAAGACAATATCCCTCTCGAACACTAAAGGTGGCACGTGCTCAGACATTACTCACACACGCATCATAAAAGAAAGTAAAAGAAAAAATAATTTAACACGGAAACAGTTTCGAAGAGATAAAAGGAAGCGTAAAAGTGGGAAAGTTGTAACAATTCCAAATTCGAACTATACTGGGCTCAAGGTACCTCCCTATAGTCCCCCCTTTGTCTAAGTTGGTATTTGAGCACGAACTAGTGAACCATTGTAAAAGATCTAAGTAAAAAGGTAAAAGATACAAGTTTGGATGGTTCGAAGACTAACTCGTGAGATTAAAATTGTTTTGAAGGAATTTTGTCAAGTCGATAGTTGAAAACATTGTGCTTTTTAGAGATATCCTGTTATCTGATTCATGTTTTAGAAAAACCGGCCAAGTGTGAGTCGGACTCGCGCCCCGAGGGTTCCGTACATCACACGATTCTAAAAATCATCGAACATTACTTTATGTAACTAAAAAAAAATTGGACTGAGATTCAAACTTTATTTAAGCAATTTAGTTTTTGTGATGGAACAAGATTTTAACTTTTTTCGGAATTTTCCCTTTATACTTAATGCTATTAGGCCTACTGTCTTGCCAAATATCATAATTCTAGATCTATGGGAAGTCCCCTATATGTTTTGTATGTTTACTTAAGCTGTTAGACCTTCTTGCCTCATGATTCTAGGTCTATGAGAAGTACCCTGTAGGTTTTGGGTCCCCTGCGAAGTGTTAAAAAATAAGGCTTGAATGGCCGTATCTTTGGATTGCATTGACTTAG
Organism: Pammene aurita; assembly: GCA_947086415.1. Taxonomy (NCBI): domain Eukaryota; kingdom Metazoa; phylum Arthropoda; class Insecta; order Lepidoptera; family Tortricidae; genus Pammene; species Pammene aurita. The sequence goes on along the minus strand of OX352292.1, from coordinate 13,409,302 downwards.
AATCTTGTTTTTTTTAGAGCTTCTAGGGACCGCACATATGCGTATATGATACAAATTTCAGCTTGATAGCTCTACGCGTTCCTGAGAAAAAGGGGTCTTGACATACAGACGGACAACAAAATGATCTTACAAGGGTTCCGTTTTTTTCCTTTTGAGGTACGGTACCCCTTAAAATTAGAAGGAGGATCGCAAAACAATATTCTAGCACACAAAGTGTAATTTCGTTCAAATAAACAGATAAAACACAGCATAGGTACCTTCATAGGAATATTCAGATTTATTCACATTTAACGTTAAAATCCTGAATAAAATGATAAAAGCTTGTACACGTAGCCTAAAGGGCAGCGCATTCTTTAAAAATGAACTGACGGTTGCATCCCGATTGTAGAATTAAATTTACCTCAAATTCCAGAACTGCAACGCAACGAAACCCGCAGAAGCGAAATGTCAAAGCATCGCATTCCAGGGATTCCGTTGCGCCATTTGTTTTCTAAATCTTACTTACTGCAGATTTAGAATTCAAGAAAGTCGTTCCGTAGTCGGATCGCGTATGGCTCGACTTAGCAATCTTTGTGTCAAAGGATCTTTTTGATTTATAGGTATGCGTAAGTAGTGAACTGGCGTTCAGTTGGCGTTTTTATTGTGAATTTTATTTGCATGTGGAATCAGTTCTGCAAGGCGATTCGACATGTGATCAAAGACCATTTATTCAATAAGTATATACTTATTCGTAGATTTTATAAGATGCTTGTACGAAATAGGAACTTTTTTCTATTACCTACAGCACCTGGCACAATACCTAGCGTAGTACAATATTGTTTTTTTTAAAATAATTCGGTTCCTGTTTTAATTAAGCTCACACTTTTTAAAGCTTATTGTACATCCTTCTACGCGTGCAGTCTATGGGTGAAGCATATAAAACGCGTCTATAACGCGTTGCGTGTCCAGTTCAACAATATCTTCAGGATGATGTTTAAGCTGCCTCGCCACTGCAGTGCGTCTGGCATCTTTGCTGAGATGGTTTCTATGCCATTCGACGCAAGAGGGTAGCCTCATTGCTGAGACGAGTGAGAGGTAGCGAAAACAGCATCCTGAGGATGGTGGCTGGACGCCTCGACTGCCCCATGCTGGGGCATTGGGTAGGTATTGTGACGGGGAGGGTAAAATAATATGATCTGTATTTGTATTTTCCGTATTTTACTAACATAGGTTTAAGCGTCTTTTTTAGATTGAGATTTGTAGGTATAAGTTTAACACATTATGGATTTTTTAAATCTGAAATAAATAATTTTTTTTTTTATTTATTTATTTATTTTTAATTGAAGGATTCAAAAAATATGTTTGCAAGTGATAATTTTAACTATCCAGAATTAACCACCACAACTCCTATCAATGTACATACTGATTTCGTCTGCCTGCAACCACAAGCGTCACGGCTCGAAACGTTAGGAAAATAATAAAATTAAGAGTCCGGTAACGATTTGAAAACAAAAATCGCTAATAATGAAATAACGTACATTAATTTACATTCTATAAGATAGTTTGATGTCTTGTCATTGCATGAAAATAGTTTTCATACATATTATTATCCATATATATTATTATTTAATACCCGACAACTCAATTCTTAGAGTTTGTTTAGTGAGGATGCTGATTCTTGCAAACTTGTCGCTTGATTTTTTGCTATAATTTTTATGCCCTTTAAAATAATTTACATTATTTGAGTAAAGTAATTTATTCTTATATTTTTATATTTATAAAATATTTTAACACATTCCCAAAAATATCACCTTAACTTCGACAATTTTTCCTCAAATTCCTCTTGCTTAAAAAAAAAAACTGTTCCACTTATTCCTAATACGACTAATTTTGCAAAAAGTGTTCCACTTATTCAATTTAAAAAGAAACGATTTTTAAAAATATGTAGAAACACTAATAGAAGTTTTGTTAGTTAGTGAAGTTACACAAAATATTGATAAGAAAAAGTTAGTGGTAGCTGTGTTTTTTGACATGTCTAAGGCATTCGACCTTGTTGACCACTCTTTGTCACTAGAGAAATGTGAACATTATGGAATTCGTGGAAATGCTTCCAATTGGATCAAGTCATACTTGACCAACCGTAGTCAATGTGTTGAAATAAGTAGACTTAACAATAATAATGAATTGACTCAATACAGATCTTCGTTTCAAAATACTTTGAGAGGCGTACCCCAAGGAAGTGTTCTAGGACCGTTACTTTTTATACTCTATATTAACGATATTCCTTACGCAACAACACATCAAATAGTTATGTACGCTGACGATTTATCGATTGTTATACCTAATGATGATACTACTATGACATTTGAAACCCTAATAAATAATGCTATTAATGATATTGACAATTGGATGATTAATAATAAATTAACATTAATTGTAAATAAGACAAATTGGGTACAGTTCTCTAATTACAAAACTCAATGAGCCTCGCTTGCTATCGAATGTAAAGGTCAACCTATAAATAGTTGCAACGAAGTGAATTTTCTGGGTATTACAATAGATGGCTTTTTAAATTGGAAACAGCAGGTAACTAACATTTGTAACAAGTTAAGTCGATTTGTTTTTGCCTTAAGGAGATTGAGAAGGCTAGCAGATGAATCAACTGCTCTGACTGCCTATCACGGCTACTTAGCATCAATTCTCCGATACGGAGTCATTATTTGGGGAAATTCTACAGATGTCAAACAGGTGTTTATGACCCAAAAAGATTGTATGCGTGCGGTGCGAGGGGTCAGCCCTTTTGCGCCGTGCAGACATCTATTTAAAAAGTTTAACGCTCTAACCTTGACCAGCATTTATATTTATGAGCAAGCTAAATTTGTACGAAACAACCCTGAATTGTTTAAAATACCAACTCAAAATCCAAGGTTAAGGAACAGAGATGTACTTAGGATACAAAGGCCAATATGTAACTCTGCCCAGTACAATAATAATTGCTTTATGATGTCAGGAAACGTTTATAACAATATTCCTCTAGATTTAAGACAGCTGCCTGATACCTTGTTCCTACGTATACTTCGACATTGGCTAATGGATAAATGTTTTTATAATTTAAATGAGTTTTTTGACTAATTGAGTAATTGTAATTTTGCATTGTATCGTTTTTATTTTTCATTTTACGACATACTATATTGTATTAAGGTGTTATATTGCATGCTCTAGTAGATTTAAGTTTCTAGTTTTAAGAATACATTTTGCATGCCGTAACGCGGCTAAATGTATTTTTTAACCATAAAACTTTTACCTTTTGTTACCACATTTAACGCAAATAAAGAACTTACTTACTTACTTACTGCGAAATAGTATCGAAAAGTTGAGTGAACTCGAAAAAAATCGTTACGAAACTCTTAAATGTAAGCGATTAAGTCCCGTTTTTATCAATAATGAGATCATATCAATTCATGCATTCAATTATACGAATATTAGCCTCTTTCTCAAATCATAATACTTAATATACAAAAAAAAAAAATAGGCATGCGAAAAACAGTTCAATGTTGATTCAAGCTTCAATGGCCAAAATCAAAGAAGATGTGTTCTAATTGATTTCTTGGACCAAATTTAGTAATTATTACTTGCAATAAATAATGCTAGAGAAGGTAAATTCAGTTTACTTACCTTTTATGTGGTTTTAAATGTAATTTATTGTTTCAGGTTTGGAGTTGACGTGCAAAGGTAAGATACCTACCTACTTACCTACTACTTTTTTGTTATTGCATTATTTTGGTGTTCTTCTTAGATATTACTCCTACTGAATGTCGTTTTAAATATAACATTCTTGTGTAAAAATATTATGTCAAAAAATAAAAAAACTTCAATGTCGTTTTTTACTTTATTAGCTAGTCATAGTCATAGTAATTTATTTGCAGAAAATAGTGTACAATGAAGACAGTCAATACGGAAGATTCATCAACTGTTTTATTACAATGTAGCATGCAAATAATTATAATAAGTGTGAACTAAATACACATCTCAAGTAATTATATTAATAAACGTAAATTGAGTCAATAATTAGAATTACTAATTAGGTACATTATTATACGTCATAAAAGCTGTTACAGTGTGAAATCGTTTTTCAAGCAGCCAATTAGATAGCCCTCGTATAAACAAATTGTACGGCATACTAGTAATGTCCTTTATAATCTTTATAAATATAGTATCCGTATTAGAAATTTGTATGGCCATGCAGTAGCATTTCGATACCTTTGGGTTCAATTGGCGTAAAGGACATTTTGGCGAAAATGAGTTATATATACAGCTGTGTTCAGAATTTCAAGAGCTATCGTTCTGTATAGTTAAAATTTCGATATCTCTTAAAAAGTCGCCTTTACGACCCAATTTTTATACTATGAGCTTGCAAAAAATGTAAATGACCAGTTATAATTTACAAGTTTAAGATATAATCGTAAAGGAAGTCGCTAAATATAAATATGGTAGTAAGTGACTTTCATCTCATTTTCCGTCCTTTAAGCCCTTCATTTTATCTTGCTTATTTTCCAAATCGTATGGTCTAGATGGGCGTAAAGGACATGTTTTATTACATTTGTCCTTTACGACCTGCTCTAAAAATGATTTTACCATAATGATTTTTAATATAATGAAGTGAACATGGTTGTAAAGGACTTTTCTAATATCTTGTGTGGTTTACTGCTATAAAGGAGTTTCTTAATTCTACAATTAAAAGAATTAACATGGATGTAAAGGTCTATAATGTCAAAAAAGTTGTTTCATGTGACCTTTGTTACTAAAATGTAATGTTTGACCTTCAAATTAGTAAACATTTACGCTCAGTTTCAATGTAAACTAACGGTGTAAAGGTCACTTACTATGAATACATTTAGGTTTTGTGGGCTATAAAGGACATGTTTTTATTAATTATATATCATATTAAGGGCACTGAGTGTAATTTTTGTTTGTTTTTTAATTGTATTGTAAAGAGAGAAGTTAAATTGAATGTTTTGTGAATCTAATAATCGTTTAAAAATAAATAATCAGAGTTGTTAAAATGTGACATGGACGCCAACGAAAATTTATAAATGTATAAACAATATTGTATTGCTTTAATTCCTAACATAAACATCAGTTATAATTTAAATTAATATTTACTATTGATCTAGTTACACCGAATGATTACCAATTTCGTCGGCTAAGTATAAGACCTAAAAAAGCATTGCGATCAAGCTACTATCCTACGCCATTTTCATTCAGGGTACACTACGTTACCTTTTCAATAAAAAGTAAAAGCTTCAAGAAATGGATGAAGAATATGTATCCTTTAGAAAAGAATACACTAGGTTGAAGGCTAGAGAGAAAATTTTTGAAAAGTATACACTGGGTTGAAGGCTAGAGAGAAAAAAGGGTCCCCCGTCGTCAACACATAGCATCCATTTAGAGCTCTCTGGCGACCTTACTCATCGGCAGGAACACAACCCTAGAGTAGGGTCTAGTGCAGTGCTACTTAGCTGAGGTTTTTTGTGAGGTGGAGGTACTTCCCCAGTCGGGCTCTTCTCCGGACTTGAGCGAGATGACATTCGCTGAGCTGTGCCCTACCACATAAAGCGAGACGACATTCGCAGTGCCCATGCTCCTCATATAGACGCAAGTAGTGTAAGGACGTACCCGGGTCCAAAACGTGATATACTTAGCCGCATCAACCACGTTTTGATACATTTTTCAGACTTCCTAACAGTAAACTAAGCTGAATACAGGTAACGTGTGTACTGTGACCGGTAACTATATGCTCCAAATTTGGAGTAAAATAATCTAAGACCGTTACTTACGCCCTGAATTTGGAGTACAATAATCTATGACCGTCACTTACGACCCCATCACTTTTAAATTATCATAAATTCCATGGGCGTAAAGGACATTCATAGCGTTTTGACCAGTTGTAAAGGACATCTAACTTCTAAAGTACTGAGTTTATGCGTAGGATTGCTAATTCAGATTAGAGATACCAACATTCTGAGTACTTTTCTAATACACATCAAAGATGTAGCTCGATAAACAAAAAAAATATTACCAACATTTAAAAAAAATCTCTGTTTTTTGCGTCTCCTGAAAACCAGCATTTTGTCCTTTACGCCAATTGAACCCAAAGGTATCGATTTGTTTCTACGTAATGCAGACGACGTTTTTGGGGCAGCCAGTCTTGTCGGAATCGGAATCTTGTTATAATACAACGTATGCAGCTTTAAGAAGCTGCATACGTTTTTTATAGGTACATAGATCCTTTATTTATTTATCTTCTTAGGCTAAACTTTTTACAATATTTTTATAAAAGTAAAATATAAAAATACATCTAAATATATAAAAGAAGAAACTGACTGACTGACAGACTGACTGACTGATTGACTGACTGACTGACTGACTGACTGACTGACATATCAACGCACAGCCCAAACCGCTGGTTCTAGAGATTCCAAATTTGGCACGTAGGTTCCTTATAAGGTCTAGGGATGCAATAAGAAAGGATTTTACAAAATTCACCCCCTAAGGGGGTAAAATGGGGGTCCAAAGTTTGTATGGTGAATCAAGATTTGTTATACTATTTTATTCGAAACTTCACAGGAGTATTCCGAACGAAAATTCAAGCCCTAAAAGGGGCAAATGTGGTCACAAAGTCTGAAAATCAACATGGGTATCGTATCCTTTTTGAGTACTTATAGTACGCGGGCAAAGCCGCCGGAAAAGGCTAGTAATATATAAATATTGATTGTCATTCTAAACATAAAATTCTTGTGTAAATCCATTATGTCAAAAAAAAAAACAATACCGGTAGCATTTTAAACAATCTTGACTAAATAGTATTCACCTTTCTAGAAGTAAATGTTTTTTAGCCGTGCTTTGTTTTATCAAGTCACCGAAATCAAACGACAGAATCTACAATATTAGAATTTTAAACCTGAGTATCGGGTTTGTATAAATATTTATCCAGGAGTAGGGAGGTAGCAGTGGCAATTAGCACCGCCTATGGAATTTACATTTATTGCCTTTTGCGAGTGCAGCGTTAATATTAGCCCGCTCACTTCAAATTCATTAGCACATTTTACATTTAGGGTGAAGGCAAATTTGTTATATACTCAACGACGGAGATCACAATCTATAGTTACGAAAACAAACTTCTATTTCTTATTTATTAAAAAATAAAAATTACTTATCTTCGATGAAGTGAATGTGCATTATAGGAAGGAACAATAAAAGTTCTTATAAAAAATATACTTATAGTAAAAAATATTTTGTTTGAATCATCGACATATAACTACATTATTGAAATAAAAAGTTTAATGTTAAAAATAAATACGTGCCTTCGTCTGCCGGAGATAAAAATGGATACATTTTTTACAAGACATCACCCCAGTAGGTAGTGGAGCTTATTATAAAACAATAAGGAGAAAAAGTGGATTAATTTTTTCGTAGTCGACTGTACATTGCAGGATCCATTAAATCTCAATAGTCTGTATAGGTACCATTCCATGATGAGGGTAGGGGCAGCATCCGCAAGTTTTACCCCTAACATTTCATAAAAAAATATAAGGTTTTATGCCTAAAACAATCTAAGAAAACAAATTCAAAACATATTGCTGAAGTTCCGTAATGTCTCTTTGACAGACCGAAACCATTAAGAAAAACGGATTGCAGAGGCTTTGTTCCGCAAAAGGGAATCGTCAGAACATTGTCAATTTTCCGGCAAGCCGGAAATATTGATGGTAATGATGTATTAGCGGTTACGTGCAGGGACATCAAATTAGGGGGGTTTAGGTTGACGTTTTGTGTACGCGCAATCAGGGTTCCGCAGAAAGAATCAGCAAATACATGACCATTTTGTAGATAACTTTTTATTCGATAGGAACAGCTGAAAAAATAACATTCGGAGGTTTTATTTTCGTACGCTATTACGAGTCCTCCGCCTAGCGTTTGTCCCAGCTTTGAGCTCTATTGAGCCTGGGGTCCGCTCGGCAACCTAATCCCAGGGATTGGCGTAGACACTAGTTTTTACGAAGGCGACTGCCATCTGACCTTTCAAACCCAGAGAGGAAATTAGGCCTTGTTGCGATTAGATCCGGTCTCCTCACGATGTTTTCGTTCACCGAAAAGCGACTGGTAAATATCAAATGATATTTCGTACATAAGTTCGGAAAAACGATTACGAGTAAATTATTATTTTTATATACAGCCTTGGCCAGAAGTGTTGAGCACCCTTGCGATTTTCATACAAAACTCGAAAGTTTAGATCGGCTTTTCTATCTTTTTTTAAGTTATTTTATCAATTAATTCAAACTGAACAGGCATGTTTTGTTGAAGTGAGAGTAACTGCATATAATATTTGCAATTTGTCGCACCGACCTAAATTCGCATTTTTGGGACCTCCACTTTTCATATTTTATAGATACCTTGAAAGTGTTATTAAGTGAAGTTTTCTAGATATAACAATAAAATATAACATTTTACGTCATCATACATTGTTATGATAGGGAATTAATTCTTAACATCAAAATTGTAAACAAAAAAGAGCTATGCTAAACACTTCTGGCCAAGGCTGTAGGTAGCAACAAACTTTTTTTAGAAAATTGCAAACTCATGTATTTCATTAAATTAAATTCTTTATCGAACGCGAAACTTTTTTGATTGCGAAATGCAGTATGTATTGTTTACATCTAGTTGGTCTTGATTGATACACTAAATAATTGCTTGGTGTTGTCAAATATCGTATAAAAAATTGAGGCAATGTTCGCGAGGAGAAAAAATGATTCTTACATGGCAAAAAGAAATCAAGACCAAACAAAGTCGAAGTTTTGGAAGAATTATGGCGACTATCGGCTTATTCTATGGATGTGGATGCTAGGCGACGCGGCACTGATGTGGGCCCCAGCTGAGCTCGCGCACAGCGGGTTCTATCTACACTCTTTCATATACTTAGTAACTATAATTCTCGTCGCGACACCCCTGGTCTTCTCCGAAATCTGCCTGGCCCAATATACTAACTGCGATGTCCTTTCAATGTGGAATTATTTCCCTATTTTTCGAAGCCTCGGCTACGGTACTATTTATCTTGTGACTATAAAAATTGTGTTCATGTTGGTGCTGTCTACATGGTCTTTGGTGTACATGTGGCACTCAGCTTTGTCACCGGTGCCATGGAATACCTGCGAAGAATACGATGGGAATTCAACGGAGAAGATTTGTATGGTTAAAAGGAAGAACACGTCAGTTTTTCAAAATTGTCTCGAAGTTCAAAGCCTGTACGGAGGAGATTGTGGTATCAAAACGGCTAGTCGCTGTTTTTTCGAAATTCAAATTGGAAACTTCACTACACCGGTGTGGCCAAGCTGTTTACCGCGCGTTAAAGAAACCGTGGCCCTATGGTGCATTGCAGTAGCTTTGTTTATTTTGACATTAAAACGAAAGTTCCTGAGAATAGGTGTAAAACTGGCATTGATTTATATGACAGCGGGAACTTGTATATTGGTATGTGTAGCACTGGGCACTGGCGGTACGTGGTTCTCGTCCAGTATATTGTTGGGGTGGGCGGATTACAGTTGGGACTCGCTATGTCTGGTGATAACGAAGGGGTTCCTAGCTGTGGGCGCGGGCTGCGGTGTGGTAGGTGGCTGGTCGAGCGGCGCGGAGTTCCGTAGCCCTGCTTGCATGACGGCCGTTTCCGCGCCGCTGCTCGCCATGCTATTTTCCCTGATGCTAAGCCTCGTCACCTACAGCGGGATCAAAACCATGTCTTTCTACCACGGTGACGAAGAAAACGTCGTCGAACTCGGCGACAACTACTTTTTTACCCCGTTTGCCTCGATGACAGAAACACTTAGTTACTTTGACGATTACAACATTTCAGGGTTTATATGGTTCTCAGTCACTTTTATTGGTATGTTTGTCAACACGTGGCTTTTGTTCAGTTTATTAAAACAGTGCTTAGTTAATAATTTCTTCTTTGCACGAAGACACCACAAGAGCAGTTCTATGTGCCTGATGGTGTTGTTGGTGCTGCTGTCGTATCCGTGTTTCTGTTCAGACCTGACGCCCGCACTGCTAGATGCGGCCGACACGGTACAGATTTTCACTAGTTTGTTGTTCTCAATATCTATCTATTGGATTTACGGATATTACAATCACAGTGTGGATATTATTTTTATGATTGGAGTAAAGACTAGCTACTTTTGGAAACTGTGTTGGATTTTAAATCCAATCTTTATTTTCTTTATATTAGTCGTAAAATGCACGTTTATGGCATTTGGCGAACACGTGAACTCGCAGAAATTTGAAACACTTGGAATTGACGTCGACCTTTTTCTATACATGATTTTGATTGGAATTTATAGTATTATCATACTCGTCCCACTTGTCTCACAGTTAGTGTTATACATGACAAACAAAGAGTGCAAGAGCTTATTTACACCATCCGAAGACTGGGGACCGAAGGATGAAATATTATTTAAAAGTCGAAAAATGTTTGTGCCCGAAATTATGACGACTGAGTTCTTGTACCGGCAAGTTAAAAAACATGGATACAGCAAGAGGAAAAGGGTGAACGTGATAAAGGAGCCTTCCTTAGAATCTGAGGTGAGCCATTGCCTGCAGCCCACGGAGTGGAGTGTTATGACATCGAATTAGCTTGTTTCTTGAATCAAATAAAAATAATTTGTTATTACATTCCTATTATTTCTCATCCACTAATAATCCACACACGATTGGAGCTAACAAAAACATAAAATTTTATCTTTTTTTGTATTTTTTATCTAAGTCAGAATCATCATGCTTCAAATGTTTGTGTTTCTGTTCATTAGTTCCTAATTCATCATGTCAATAAATTACATAAAAAATGCAATCATATTATGATTATATTATTTTGTACAAAAGTTTTATTAGACACATTCAACATGAAAGCGAAAGAATCTGATTTTACGGCACAAAAATGTACGAAGTATTGACCTTAAAGACAGAAAACAACGGAAGTAGGTAATAATGTAATTAAAAATAACGAGTGGTATGGATAATAGGAGTGTGAAGTGGTACTCTATGCTCATGTTCACATAAAATTACATTTGATTGTATTGTACAAGTAGTACTTTAAAATTATAATATGGTCGCATTATAAACATTACGGGTCTAGTAGCATTTGAGAACAAACACGAAATGTCTTTTATGATATAATTTTTATACGGAACCAACATTCGCCACACGCACGCCCTCGACCATTATATTTTCGCAAAACCTTCGACTAGACAATTGATTTGTGTATTGTGCTTGTTTATTTGCCCAATAAGGGGGATTTCGGCAACCGCTGAGCTTCGCTCGTAATTTGGGTGTCGAAGTTTCTTCCTCGTGGATGTCACGGGTATTTTTAGATAAGAAATGGGGTTTTTAGCTGAAAACTTGATAATGAAAGTTGGACGAAATAAAATTTTGTTTAATTTGGCTTCGTGTTATGTGGGTACCTTATTTTCCATTGATTTATTATGTAGGTGTTCTACTAAATGTGACATCTAAAACAAATTTTGTGCGCCATGTTTGGCGGTTGACAGCTACTGAATCAAAGAGTAGTATAGACTTGTAGTGATTTTCACTACAACTTTTATGACACAGAATTTCTTAGGGATATCATCTCCTGTTACTTAATGATTCCTACCTTACATGTTTATTTTCGAGGTTCATACTTCGTTTAACAGTTACAAGGTTATACCAAACGTGAAGGGGACAACACAGGGGGCCGTATTCTAACTTTAAAACACGTTTATACACGATCCAACTTCAATACAACTTCAAGGCATTAACTGTTATACACAATACAGCGAACACCTAAACGTCTGAAACAGAAACGTCAGAAGTTGTTTGAAAATTATTCCGATGCAACTCCAATACAACTTCAATATTGGTTAATTATTTGTTGTGTGTTGGTTCTATGTTTGAGATAGATTGTGTTTTTAATGTATTGTTTATGTATTTTAAACTTAGCATACGGCACTGTGTATTACAATCACCGCTAACTTAATATAATTCCTCAAAATCTACAATTTCTACCGTTACTTTGATACCAAAATCTAATTTAGAGCACAAAGAACCTCCTATAATGCCCCCTAGCCCTATTTTTGTGACTGACTCGTCAAAATCAGTATGAATAGTGACAAAACAAACATTTACGTTGATTCTGTGTTGGCGTAAACAATTTATGATCATGTCGTTAATTTTTATCCAATTGCCTTGATTGCCGGGTGTCTGACGGTCAACAGGGGCATTGGATAAACGTGCTTGATGCTGTGAATTTTATCGGACTTCAAGTGTTGAGACTTTAGGCACAGATTATATAATAGTTCTTACGAACTTTAGGGTTTATTTCATAGAATAAGTACTGAACAAATGAAAATGGCTTGAACCGTAAATGGCACAACAATTGAAGTCCGTGACTGTACCTTATTTGATATTTTTGTATGAAAAATCTCTCTCTAGTACATACAGTCACGTAGGTAGGTGCATTTTATAGTACCTACAGTATTCCAGAGATCGAAAAAGTAGGATAGAGTAACAAAGTTGGTATAAACTAAAATGCCGATAAATTGTTTTTCTAGAACAAGAGCCCACGACACTAAACCTTGTTTCAAACAACTATCATGAGTCTCCTAGATGTAATATATATAATTAGTTACGTCTTCAATAGGGGAACACGAAATGGCGGTGCTGCAATGCAAAAAGCCTGGCGGCGTATGTAATTTTCTTTTTAATTTAAAAAATTTGGTTTTTAGTATGATAAGTCTCCCAGGTTTCGTTTGTTCCTCGAAGCGCTTAGCCTTATCAGTGGCAGCAGTATTAAAAGATTGTAGATGTATACCAAAACATAGAGCCTGATCTTTTTATAACTGCAACAAGATGTTACGTTATTAAAAAAATGTTATGTTCTCCATTCGTGTTCCCCTATTGAAGACGTAACTAATTATATATCATCTAGGAGACTAATCTAACTAGGTTTAGTGACGTTTCAACACAGGTTTCACTGCCATGGTTGCAGATAACCAACTCGAAAACTCGTAGCGATTATGTAAGATGATGTCAAGGTAACAGTTATTCATTTAAATCATTTTATTCTTTAGTTGCCGATTTTTATAATCACTAGACAGAAGAGCTAAAGGTAGTTTCTTTAAACGTTCTCAATTATTATACACGAGATGATGTTGAATAAATTTACCTTTAGTTTGTGACGTTTCAACTAGTGATGTTACGGAGGTTCGGCTTCGGCTCCGATATACCGAAACTTTCGGCTGAATTCACACCTCCGGCTTCGGCTTCGGTTTCGTCTAATTTGAAGCGAACATCTCCGGCTCCGGCTTCGGTTTCGTCTAATTTTAAGCGGAGGTTTTAACGGAGCTGAAAGTCAGCCGCGGAGCGCGGCGTGTGCCTAGGAGTACAAACAGGTTTTGACTTGTCTCCCCGGGATCCACCCCACCTGTTTTACGACGATTGTTTACTCCAGGCCTCACCTCCTCACCTCCGGCTCCGGTTTCGGATTCGGTTTCGCTTTCGGTTTCGCTTTTGGGTTTGCTTTCGGTTTCGGATTCGCTTTCGGTTTCGTTAAAACAAATTTAAAAACTCTGGTTTCGGCTTCGGTTCCGATAAAACCACCTCCGTAACATCCCTAGTTTCAACACAGGTGTCACTGCCATGGTCGCAAATAACCAACTCGAAAACTCGTAGAGATTATGTAAGATCATGTCAAAGTAACAGTTATTAATTTAAATCATTTTAATATTTAGTCGCCGATATTCATATTCACAAGACAGAAAAGCTAGATGTAGATCCTTTAAACATTCTCAATTATTATAGATGAGATGATGTTGAATAAATTTTACCTTTGGTTTGCTTTTAACACCGATAAACTCGTAAAGATTATGTAAGATGATATCAAGGTAAAAGTTATTAATTGAAATCATTTTATTATTCAGTTGCCGATATTTATAATCTCAAGACATAAGAGCTAAAAATTTATAATTTCACATTCGCTACGTAATATGAGATAGTAAAGTTTTCAAAGCAGTTTTTAAAATCGAGTTCTGCCAGTTCGTATTCTTGCAAGTTTTAAACCGGGTCTGGTATCTCGCAAGACACTGATGGTGTTTCGCTGTAATCCGGACTATTTAGAGGATCAGTCTCCGTGTCGCATGGGATTTGAATGAGGGTGCGCAGACGTGCGTTAGTCGCGGTCACGACTGTCGCTATCGTTGACTATTAATGATATAGGTTTAAATTATTATGACCTCAACTGATAACACAGAAAGTTGTAGTAGAAATAATATTCGAAAAAAGTTCTTAAAAGAACGAGTAGAAGTAATTAGAACCAAGGTTCTTTAAAATATACAAGGTGAAATAAAATTGTTGGTGATACAGTACAGTTAATATTTTGATTGGAAAAAGTAAAAAAAAGATCACGCCATAAAGACATGGAGTGGCCTGTTGGGACAATTTTTGGTATACAATGAAAATTATTTTTTGTTCTGATACGATAGGTACACTTTCCATTAATGCCTTTAACAGGCATCCCCAGGATTTTGAAAGAAAGAAAGAAAAAATGTTTTTGCTTCAACCTTATTCACTAGTACACTGTTCCTATTCTTACAACTAATAAAAAGAAAATACAAAAAACAAACAAAACAGACAAACCTAATTTATATTTTGTAGTGTAGGCAATGGGTACCAGTCTCAGACTGTGCTGGATTGGTGGTATTATCCAGCGCTGATTCCCATCAGCATGGTCCCGTTGTGTATTCGGGTAGTGTTACAAACAGCAGCACCGTTAACTGGCCATCGGCAGACTTTATGCCTTTGCAATAGAGATTACCAATGGTCAGTGAACTGTGCTGGCGATGATACAGAATTTCATTAACACTTCCAGCGTGACATACATAAGTGTCTATTTTTGTAACACATTGTAGTGTAATAGACAATGTTGTAATATATCACCATAAGTATCTTATTAAAAACATGCCCGACAACGTAAATGTAATTAACATTAAAAATAATACTATGACCAATTTTTTTAAATCCTATACTGTCATGTTGTATATTTTATTTCCTTTCTAGATAGACAGCGATCATTCACAAACTGTAAGAACATGGGTGAACACACAATACAACGCTAAGAAAAAACCTAAAGATCGTCAGACACCGTAAAAAAATGACACGTCAGACGTTAAACATAAATCTCTATAGTTAGATGCACTTGGAAATTGTTTCGATTTACCAACCCTTGCCGCTGGAGCGTGACGTCAGACAACGCACTGTCGGTGACAAAAGTGTCTAAACTTCCCCAAAGAGTAAATTACGTATGAACATACATGAACATTCAGACAATAAGTCATAATACCAACTTAAAAAGTTAAAAACACCGACTTACCAACAAACATAATTTTGGAGGTTGCATCATTAAATAATTAGAAGTTCTATATAATGGAGTACGCTTAGGTATATTTCCCCTCTGTCAAAAGGATAGGCAGAAAAATCATATCCGCTTATAAAAACTAGTTCAAACCTTGGACTAATAAACTAACGGACTGAACCATTCAAACAGCCTGCTGTGACTCAAAATGGCGGTCGAATTGAAATTTCAATAACGTAACTATATAGGTAATTGACAGATGGGTAAGGTATATCTAGAGAAATTGTATGAAGGCGAGGAGTTGACGGAATTAGATTTAGAAAAGGAAGAAGTAGTACCTGAAGATTATATAGAATATATAGATCAAGACACTTGGAGACCTTATACATCTGTAAGGATAATTGGAAATAGTATGTTTATTGTATACTAAAATCACTTACTTTTTTTTATTTAAATTCAAAATTTGTTTCTAACTGTTGATGATAGATTATTATAATTTGTTAATTTATGTAGAAGACACAGTTCAGGTAAGAATGTATATCAAACTTGTATGTAATTCATTTTCAAATAGTCAGATTTGGACTCATCTTTTTTCTTTGGTATTTTTCTTAAACTATAACCTATTGTTGGTTAATCTAACCTGGTTTGATATGTTTTCTTATAGAACAACGCACTTATATGTATTGTTTAGTTTTGATGTACTGTTGTTTTGAAAAAGTAAGTCCCGCCGAGTTTCTTGCCGGACATAATTCTACTCGGGCCAGATGTGTAGGGTTAGAACCGGTGTAGTTTGATTTTTTTTCTCTCTTTTACTTTGACGTGTAAAAGTGCCCTTGTGGCCTACTTACTGAATAAATGTTTGAGTTTTGTGTTATGAATTGGGCCCAAAAATACTTAGAGAAGAGTTTGACAAGCCAATATCTAGAAGTCAAAACGGTAAAGCTGCGGGAATTGACAATATGTACACTGAAATGATTAAACAGGCAAATTGTGAACCGATTATTGAAGAAATTTTTCTACACACGAAACAAATACACTCCACATCACAGGCCAAATTCCAAAACACAGTGTGGGATTTTCGATCAGTTTTGACCGCCCTCGTTTTATATTTTTATAATACGCATTATAATATCCTGCATCCCAGTGTAAAACTCCCGAATGATTATCTGGCGTAGTTAATGCATAATATTTTTTTGTTGACAAGGTCAATGACCTTAAGAAAACATGTTTATTGGCATAATTACTGAAGTACCGTCACTATAGTTCCAATTTTTATTTCTGAGTTTTAGTGAGAGATACTCATTAATTGTGCAAAAAATTCAGCATCTTAGTACCATTCAGTTAAAAGTTAGAAGTTACTAAAGTTTTCAAACATTTTTTTTTATTTCTCCTATATTTTCCAATATTAGCGTTTTATTTTTTATTAAGTGTATTTAAAATATGGTTAACTATAATTTCTCAAAATTTCAAAAGCTAATCTTGCGGGATTTAGGATTTATAACATTTCTAAGTTTTTTACCGATTTCTATGGAAATAGGGTTGTCATGATTGACTTTAAGACATACCGTAATATAGTTTTTTCACTTCTCATGCTCAAAAAATGTGTCATATTATGCTTACCAAGGCGGACTAAAGTAGTACATTTAGCCTCTAGGGCTAATATGTACCTATACATATTTATGATTTGCAAAACATTTTAAATTGACCAATCGGAACACTTCACCATATTAAATCCACCAATCACAACACATATCGAAGTTAATCGGAACGCTAGATAATTTTTTGGTGCGTATACTGTGTAAATAATTTAAGTCCTTTAAAAAAACATTGTAATTAATATCAACCAATCAGAATACAGCAATGTTAAAATTGACCAATCAGGAAACGCAATCTATTTCTCAAAACATGAGGTGTTTTTTAGTCCCTACTTCACAATCATTACAAAGATTTTTATTTATTTTATGGAAGCGCTTTAAAGCGTGTTTAAACTGTTTAAAGAGCTATAAAATTATACCGTTGTCTGTGGCATTTATTTGCGGTGTTTATATTTTGTATCTATGTCAAAGAAGTTAAAAAAATTAAAAGAGTTAAACCATAATTTCACCTTAGTTTAGTTATTGGGTGTAAATAATAATTATTTTTATCTTATTTTCTCGCAATCGATGTGAAAAAAGAGAAGACGATCTTCAGTCGTCAACTTCATCATCATCATCATCCGAATTAATTAGAATTTCTTCTGTAGGGAGAATTAAGTCCGTGCTTAACCCCAATTCCGACAAATCCGACTCCTCTGTTGCAATGGAAGAATTTGGTTCGATTGGTTTTAAAATGGTCAAAACTTTTGCCGGAATAGGCTGACGCTTCTGTTTACTTAAACGGTCTTTCAGAGATAAATGTGAAATGTAAGGATCAGAAGACTCTAACACACGCCGAAAAAGATCTAGGAGTGTAATTTGCCTATTGATTTTTTCTCCTCGTGTGGTGCTCTCTGTCATAACGCCAGAATTTGTTTCTGGATTCACCGGCCTGTTCGGACAGTATTCCGATGGGTAATGGGCTGTTTATAATTATTTGCCAACCGTGAATAAGTATTTTATGCAAAGTGACTGACATGTAGAACCACTTGTAATTTTTTACATATTTTTCAGCCAAAGACCAACAAAACGCACGAAACTTGTTTGCATCTATTGGTAACCCACTCGAGAGTGCGACCAAAATTGTGTGCAGATCGTCTACAAGCCATTCAGCTATGCCTAAAATTTGTGCAAATGCTTTTCTATTCCCATCTGAGAATGCTGTCCGTGCAAAGGCTTTTAGGCAAGACTATGTTGGTTAGTATTATAACAACACATCCCTTGTGGTGTAAAAATGTATCTTCTAAATACTTAATGTACTGAATAAATGCTTAAATATCAAAACAATTAAGATTAATCATTATAATTCATTGGATTTCCAGACATTGTAACTATGTAGGTACCCAGTTACCTACCTAGGTACACCACCGGAGTTGTAGGTGACAGCCCTGACCCAAATATTAAAAAATGCATATCTCGGCAATCCTGCGTTATTTTCATTCAATTTTTTTTTCAGTACTGCCTCTTATAGCATAGAACAGTTTCGTTTAGAAATAAAATGCTAGAATTGTAGGATTATCGACAAAAAATTTTTTTTTCAATATGTATAAAAAAATTATATCGCCACCCAGAATAATAAATTTTAACTTTATTTTGACGAAATGTATACTTCAATATATCCTTAATATATCTAAATTAGATTCACACAAAAAAGGTGCACGTAAAATAAGAAATTTCGTTTCTATGTTTTCTATGAACATTTCTCAAGTTTTTGATTATCTCCAAAACTACGCATGATAGAAATTTGGGAGTTTCATTCTGACCTTTTATTTGACGAGACTAATGCGATGAAATAAACAATGAAAATAGTCAAATCTGATCGAAAATACCACACTGTGCAAAAGACTTTAAAATTAGAAAAACTGTAGCTCTAAGAAACCTAACACCCTTCTCTGCGAAGAGCACAGAACGCTCAGCTTTATCTCACAAGCGAGTAAAATACTTTTGAAAGCAATGCATAATCGGATTAGACCCATTTTAGGAAATTATTTAGGCGCCGACCAATATGGTTTTCGGAACAGAAAGGTACTAGAGAGGGTATACTAGCTCTTAGATTAGTTATAGATAGGCGTCTAGATGTAGGGTTTGAAACTCATATTGCCTCCATAGATTTAGAAAAGGCTTTCGACAATGTCAACTGGAGGACAATGATGCAAATTTTAAAAGAAGCAGTACTAGACTATAGAGATAGAAATGTAATTTACAAACTTTATAAGGAGCAAGAGACGACGGTAGAAATGGGAGCCAAAACTGGAAATGAAAGAGTTAAGCAAGGAGCGCGGCAAGGGTGTCCACTTTCGCCGTTTCAATATATATATAGAACATGCTATAAGAAAGATTATTGAACTAGACAAGGGAGGGGTCAAATTGAATGGACAGAAAATACATTTTATTCACTTTGCAGTCGACATTGTAGCATTTGCAGAATCTCCAGCGCAACTGGAACAATTACTTATAGTAATGGACACAGTTTTTAAAGAATTACGATTGAAAATTAATATTTAAAAAATATATATATTTACAGCTTCAAAAAGGAAAACAAAATATCCTTCAATAGTCCTGAATAATACACCTATGCAGCAGATAGAAAGTTTTCAATATTTAGGCGATTTAATTACCAGTGACTCCAGATGTACACCAGGCATTGTTGCACGAATTGCCATGGCCACAATAGCTTTTAATCCGAAAAAGCAACTATTAAGGTCACACATGTCACTCAAGAGCAAAAAACTAATGATTAATGTATACATCGGAGTATTGCCCTTTATGGTAGTGAAACGTGGACACTAACTAAAAGAGACAGAAACAGAATATAGGCTTTTGAAATGTGGTGTTGAAGGCGCATGAAAGGCATAAGTTGGAGTGAAAGAGTGACGAATGAGGAGGTACTGCGAAGAGTAAATCTAAAGAAGAGCGATCCTGAAACCTATCGAAGTTAGGCGCGGAAAAATGATTGGCCATTTGATACGGTACGATCTATTCTACAAAATTATTTTAGAAGGAAGGATAGAACGCTAGAGAGGTCGAGACAAACCCAGACCTAGCTACATGGACCAAGTGAAGGAAAAAGTTGGAGCCGTCTCGTATCAAAAGGTCAAGGAACTGGCGCAGGATAGGGATAGATGGAAAATACTCCACCGACAAGAGAATAACTCTTAAGTTGAATATGATGATGATGTTTATAATATATTTTAGTGAGTCTTATATTAAAACTATTACCTGCCCCCTTGTCTGCATAGATTTTGCACTCCTATATTAATTTCGTCCCCCCTTTTTACCCTTTTAAGGGATAATATCAATGATAAAAACTATCTTATATCCTTACCTAAAACATAAATCATATTTATACTATCAGCGGTCAGGAAATAGGGAGACAGACAAATTTACTTTCGCATTAATAATATTGGTCACATTTATTATAAAAAATAAAAATCTGCCACTATTGTTGAGATTTAATCACATTACTTTTGGTACATTACTACTATCGAGCATGAGTGTACAAAGTTGTCACCATCATCGATAGTCGAAAGATGCAAAAAATATAATAAATGATGGGATTCACCATTTTTGACTGCCATCAATAAAAACACCCTACGCAGGGGTTAGTTTGTTTTAGTTTTTGTGCTCAGCAAGTCAGAGGGACGGGGCAGTACAAGATGGCCGTGGCGAAGAGATTGCGCATTGTTATGGTCATCTTATTTAGAGTATTCTTAGGGACATGCCAAACTGTGAGACGTACGATGTGTGACGGATATCGACACATGTACTATCGGGTTCAGAATTGCATGGCCAATTTATGAATGAATTAATTGATAAATTGACCATGCAATTTTGAACCCGATGGTACCTACTGAGTGATTCAAAGCGGTATCACTAGCGATACTTACAGGATATACAGCATCCGTAATGTGAGCAGCGTACATAGTTGTATTTACCTAAATATTTGAGGTGCACGTCTTTTCAACCAACTTCAATATTTTGAAGGAGGAGGTTATCAATTCGACGGGATCTTTGTTTTTTTTTATGTTCACCGATAATTCAAAGACGGCTGGACCGATTTGGATAATTCTTTTTTTGTTTAAAAGAGTATACTTTACAGTTGGTCCCATTGTAATCAGGTCAGGATCTGATGATGGGATCCTGGAGAAATCGAGGGAACTCTTCAACTATTATAGGCACACCTATAGTGATTTGAGTAATTTTTACAGCAGCTTGAGCATTTGCTTTTGGAAAGGTGGATGCGAAGTGAAGTCGGTTCTTTTTTGTGTAAAATTATGTTGTTGATCGGCCACGAAATCATATTAGCAAAATATATTTTTAATACAATTTCTCAAAAACTTTAGTTTATGTAGCTGCAAATCGTGCGTAAAGTTTGATTTTATGCACTACTGCTAAAAAGTAATCTGATCTGCAAATAAATGAGTATTATGCGAGACCCGCTTATAAATGACCCACCTGAACTACGCGCGATTGGACATAAAGGAGTATTATGCGAGACCCAATGGTATTACTTGAACAACGCACGATTGAATTAAGCTGTCTTTCGTACACTGACAGAATATAAATGTAATTTTATTTCATTGTAGTTTTTTCGCAATTGTATTAAAAAACGTTGTTCGACACACGTGCGGAGGTGTCATTTTCACTCGTCCCGAGTCTTGACTATTGCCTCTCGGCTCGGGTCAAGTAACCTCGGTACTCGTGCAAAATGACATACTTCTCGCACTTGTATCTAAAACTACTATTTGTGTACAAGGTGTAACATAACTACTGGTGCTCCGTTTAAGAGTGATCCATGATTAGTATCGTATTTTTCGCGTGATTTTTTTTGTATGGACGTTGGGCCGGCTGGGACGTGTCCCATACATATTTTTATCGCGTCGAATATATTTTTCTCTTAATTTTTCTTAGTCGCACTACGACACCAATTATGCCCATCACCAGTATTTTTGTTATAGCCTGTATTTCTATACCGCAAAAATATAAGAAATTGCCATCAAAAATGTTGTTTTTAGGGTTCCGTACCTCGAAAGGAAAAAACGGAACCCTTATAGGATCACTTTGTTGTCCGTCCGTCCGTCCGTCCGTCTGCCTGTCTGTCTGTCTGTCAAGACTCTTTTTCTCAGGAACGCGTGGAGGTATCAAGCTAAAATTTATATCAAATACTCAGCTCTACTGTCCCTTAGAGCTGCGAAAAAATCAAACTTCTAAGCCAATGCAATCAAAAGATACAGCCGTTTACGCCGCAAATTTCCGCAAATTTTCGAAACTCGCAAGGGAATCAAAACCTCCCTGTAGGTTTTGAAATACTTCCCGTGAACTCAGAATCTTGAAATTTGGTACGAAGCGAAAACCGTTATTTTTTTACGTTACATCATATAATAAAAATATTTGGAATAATTTAAAACGGAACCCTCGGTGCGCGAGTCCGACTCGCACTTGGCCGGTTTTTTTTGCTTTTTACCACTTTAATTCTAATTCGTAAATGGCATTTTAATAAATATCCCGTTGAATTTTTGTCCTTTACAGGTCGTGACCGAATTTGATCAGATAAGAAAAACAACTACCTGAACTGAAGTGGAATAAACTTCTTCTACTTAAAAAACATTGAACTTGACAAATAAATAAAATATTGTAGTAGCAAAAAGACCCATTTACACAAAATTCATAGGTACTAAACGGACATTTTTTGAGCTGAATAAGCGCACCCAGCGATGGATGTATCCCAACACAACATTATCAAACGGGCCCTTTCGATAATTTTTGGTTAAATTATAAAATGAAAAAAAAAAATACTTGCTTCAGAATATCCAAAATAAATTTGTTCTTCGAGAGACTTTGGGTTGGAAATAAGACGTTAGACCAACTAGCTCAAAAAACTCTCCCCCTCAATATTCTTGTCAACCAATAATCACTACCATCAATGCCTACCATTGTGTCGTATGATCGATAGTTGGGCACTATTCGTATAGATCGCACCCAGACAAATTAACACAGCTTGAATACCACTTTTCTACAGACAATCCAGTATAATATTGTTATCAGTTACTATGCATTTGTAACAAATCGCGGGATCAATTTATATTGGATAATGAGCTTACAGTCGAGTGTAAACTTTGTGTGAATGGAATAGGCTGACTGACTTTTCAGAGGCGATCGTGCGCGCCCAATCGCAGCGCATCGTTAAGATTCGAGTCACGTGGGGTAAGTGCTCCATTGTATAGATAATGCCATTCAAGTCATTTGACCAGGGGTAAAAGAGGAAAGTGCATGTAACTTCCTGTCATCGACTGTAGCAAAGTGAACCATCCGTTTAAGATAGAATTGGTCTGAGTGGTCTTAGTGTGTATTTTGTGATAGCTGACAAAGTGTTTGCGGTTGAAACTGACATATTTAATTCGGAGTCAATAGAAAAGTAAAATAATGTAAACAAACACATTTAATTTACCTTCATTTCCTCGCAATCACGTACATTTAGAGAACAACCGTAGTTTTATTGTCAGCTTGTACCAACACATAAACCTGATTTTTAACCGACTTCAAGATTTGAAAAGAGGAGGTTCTCAATTCGGCGTGTATGTTTGTTACTCCATAACTCCGTCATGTCTGAACCGATTTTGAAAATTCTTTTTTTGATTGTAAGTATATATATACAGATTGGTCCCATTTTTGTCAAAACGCAGTTCTGATGATGGGATCCATGAGGAATCGAGGGAACTCCTCAAATCTTAAAGGCATACATATAGTGATTTTTATATTTTTATCAACAAAACCATCATTTTCATTCAAAACAGTGACATTGGATGAAGTAGAACTGCTGATGATGATCAGAACGGAACTCTTCAACGACGCATAGTTCACGTTTGGCGATTCGTCCTCTTCGCTGTGTTTGTTTAGCAAGTTTAATTGTCAGAACAAATGTTCGTCCAGCTCAAGTTCTGATGATGGGATCCATGAAGAATCGAGGGAACTCCTCAAATCTTAAGGGCTTACACATAGTGACTTTTGTATTTTTATCAACAAATCAAGCATTTTCATTCAAAAGAGTGACATTTGATGAAGTGGAACTGCTGATGATGAACAGAACGGAACTCTTCAACGACGCATAGTTCATGTTTGGCTATTCTTCCTCTTCGCTATGTTTGTTAAGCAAGTTAGATTGTCAGGACCAATTTTCGTCAAGCTCAAGTTCTGATGATGAGTTCCACGAGGAATCGAGGGAATTCCTCAAATCTTAAAGGCATACATAAAGTGACTTTTGTATTTTTATCAACAAATCAAGCATTTTCATTCAAAAGAGTGACATTTGATGAAGTGGAACTGTTGATGATAATCAGAACGGAACTCTTCAACGACGCATAGTTCACGTTTGGCGATTGGTCCTCCGCTGCGTTTTTTAAGCAAGTTATTTCATTGTATGGAATCTAAGTGCACCATCTATCTACAATAATCCTTCACCGGCTACCCCCATTGAAGTCGGTTTTTTTTTCTTAAAAATTATTAGTAAAAAAATATCCTTTAATTATTTATAATGTACCTATTTCAGTGAAAACGAATTTCTTTAATAATATTTTGTCATGTGTCAAATGTTTTTTTTGCTTAGACACGCAGCCAAATTTGTTTACCATCAACTGTTACAACTTTGCCTACAATGCTCAACTTTGACTGGCTTGAAAAACATGGTTTTCATCACCAAACAACTATTTATAGCTTTTTCCTGAGATGGGAGAAAAGCGGCCATTTCAGGAATAAGACATAAATAGCTGTTTGGTGCTGAAAACCATGTTTTTCATGCCAGGCAAAGTTGAGTATCGTAGGCAAAGTTGTAGCAGTTGACGGTACCTTATTGTATTTTTTTCTTGATACCGAATACCCAGTATATTTGTTTTAGTGAGTTCCCCATATTTAACAGTAGTTGTATGGTGAAGTCAGCATAAAATCGGAAACTGAAATATATGGATAAAATTAAACTATTCCTGACATTTTGTTAGTGTAAGGCCTTAATCAGTCTTCACTATGAGATACTAGAGAGTAGTGATCTCTACAGATGGACGATTTTCGGCTGATATGATGATGATGATAAGATACTAAAAGAGACGATCGCCCCAGTGTAGAATAGAAAACGGATGTTACATACGAACATTTTTGATTTATTATTCAGACAATGGTAACATCGAATGATATTTCGTATTATAATTATGGACTAAGAACTGGTCAGACACAATAATGAGAGCAACCAAACCTGTTTGGTTAGATTGCTATACTATCCTAATTGCTAGATCCGGGCACCTGGCAGTTTTTAATGGGTGGAGGTCAGACAGCCTAGCAAAATTATTGAACTGGAAAATAGTAATACCAAAATAGATAATAACTACCGAAGTTGTCTCAGTTATAAAGAGCAGGGTCTATATTTTAACATTACAACAAAAAACATTGCGTATTACGGAAACTATAGCAGTAGGCGACAAACTATGAATTTCATTAAACGCCGTTTGACAATACTTTACCCAACAGAAACTTTTGGAAATGATATAATCTAATTACTTATATAATTTCTCATAATATTGCATCAAACCCAGATCTCTAGGATTTTTTTTCTTAAAGTGGATTGCATTCTTTGACCTCCACCACTTTACAGCTGCCAGATGTCCAGATATAGAAATAAGCATAGTATAGGGGTTTCGTTGCTCTCATTATTGTGGCATATCTGACGTGGCTAGCTCTCCGTCTATTAGACTAGTAATAAGCCTAATTTTACCCAAATATGTCAAGTTTTAAACCAGGACGACTTGAATACTAACGCTTTGCACTATATTAAATTAATTATCTACCAAAAGGTTTTAAGTGTCAGTACAAACGTTCCTGTATCTATCAATTCACCTCAACAATGTAGCTTCATTAGATATGGAGTGTACAGCAAATATAGGGGTTTGGCCGGGAGCCTGTACAAACATTCATTAGACGATTAATTGTTACAGTTAATGGGCACTTCAGAAGGGCAGATAATCTGCGTGTGACACCTTGTATGCATAGGCTATTGATACTCGTAGTGTTTCAAGATATTTGTAGTATGTAGCCAGGTTGTACGTGAAATTTCCGGTCGTCCATCAAGGTTCGTCATCTTCCGCGGTTAATTAAGCTCATCCCAAGATTTGCCATAGACACTAGTTTCTACGACGTGAAATCGTTTATTTCCTCCTTAGAACGATCACGTACTTTTGTTTCTGTTATCTTAGTATTTGTTTACGGCTATATCCCACAGTTGTCCTGAGTCCGCGTTGGGACCTATTCTTCTTGATTGATATTCTTGATATTTTGTTACGATTATATTGGTCGTTCTTTTTGTGTCACCGCCGCGCCGGGTTGATGGCAATGTCTAGTGCTTAGTGCTTGGGTCGGGTTAGTACCAGGATAAATCGCCTGGTACATCGCAACGTATGCAAGAGAAAATAGCGGTAGGCGGTTGCGTCACTTTCTGATGCTGCTGGTGTCTGAACTGTCTGGTTATATCCAAAGGCATAGTTCCGTAGAACAGCATTTGTGTGTTACACGTCTTACGAAGCAGAACATATACCGGGTGTGGCCTGTAATAGGAGCAAAAAATTAAAACGTAGATTCTACTCCTCAAACTAGACAATGTTTGTTCAACGACTTTTGAAAGTTATGTAGATTTTAGATTGTCTCTTTTTCAAACAAACTAAATAGTATTTTCAATGTATATGAAAGTCCGCCTAAATGACATCGCCTGTCAGTCTTGTCACCCTACAGATATTAATCAATGTCGTAATACATTGCGTGTTCGAATAAACTGTAATAAAATTCAAACTATTTACAAGTTATTTTTAAAAGTTGTTGAACAAACGTTGTCTAGGTTGAAGAGTAGAATCTACGTTTTATTTTTTTGCTCTTATTACAGGCCACACCCGTATAATAGTATAATGCAAATGGAATGGATATGCGACCAGCTAAATAATATAGGTATGAAGTGTTAAGTCTACATACAGACTTCACAATCACTCCCTATATTTAAACATATATTTAAGGCAACACAATTAAGGCAACTGCTGAAACAGCTAATACGTAAGAGTATGCTAGCAATAAAACGGAATTTCCACTCTTTAAGTTACAAGTCCATATATGCGCCGGCACTTTACTAAAAAAGTTTCAGGCCAATCGCCTGAAGTTCTGAAATATAGGCTTAATACCTACAAGTGGCGAGACATTGATAAAAATATATAATAAGTAGTTAAGTTGAGGGTATGTTCTCATTTTGTTTTATACCTACTGAAATTATATATTAAAATGATCAAAAGCAAGAATTAAGAAAGGAAGGAACAAGGTTTTTCTCTGTAATTTGGTGACAACATCATCAGTTTGGCTAAGGTACCTACACACTCGTAATGTAGTTTTCATGACTGTTGCTTAAATTGGCTGTTCCACAAACACGTTTTACAATTTAATTAACGTTTTTGAAAATAACAAAGTTTGGTGTCAGTTCGGAGTACGCAATATATGTAAGAAGTGGGCACGCCGAGGAATAATTAATAGAAACACTTTAGTAGTAACATAATTAAAAATACATACTCTTTCCCTTTTTATTATCGAACAAGTGAGTGGAGCGTAGCGAAGTGAACAACATTTAAACTGTAAATTTAATTGCATTTATTTTCTGCATTTACAAATTTTATTTAGGTATCTGCAATTCGAATTTTATTGATTTTTGATAGTTTGTTTCAATACCTTTAGCACAGTTGTTTCAGTTTAAATATAATTTAATTAAAAAAAGTAGTTGAGGTAAATACTTAAATTTTTTCAATCAAAAAAATACCCAAAAGCGATTTCCATAGGAGTCTTGTTATACTAGTAAATTTTTTTGCAAGAAAATGTAGTCCTAGTGTTTTTTTATAAATCGCGTGTTTCAGAAGCCACGTTCTCGAACTCTAGGAGTTTATGCGATAATCGTAAGAAAAATTGTGTGGCTCTATGCTCCAGTGACAGAGGCCCTTTGCTATATCAACACAATCAAGGCATCAGCCATAGCGGCCGGTATCTGCTGGCAGGTCAGCCGTGTTTGTGCTGCTCTTATCTCGTGCCCTGTGCAAACAGACGCACAGGCCAAACAGTGGATGCGGCACTCGAATCTGGATAATAGTAGGACAAAGATGAATGCTGCTAATGGAATGCTGCAGGATTGAAGTTATATGATGAAATTGATAAAATAGGTTACTGTAGACTAAGAGTTGGCCACGTCAGATATGACATAATAATGAGAGCCACAAACCCCATCTAGTTCAATTGCTAAACTATCCCTATAGCTTGATCCGGGCAACTGATAAAAACTGCCGCAGTTGTCTTATTTATAGAGCGTATTATTGCGGAAACAAAAACAGTAGGCGACAATCTTTAAATTTCATTATAGTACGTCGTTTGTCACAATTAACAGAAACAGTTGTTAACAGAAACTTGGAAATGATAATGGTCTAATTATCTATATAATTTCTCATAATATTTTATTCCATTATTTATCAATATCCCTCAACAGAAACTCCTGGCAATGATATAATCAAATTAATTACATAATTTTCCACAATATTGCATCAAACCCAGAACTCTACTTTTATTCTTGAAGTGGTTTGCATTATTTGGCCTCCACCAATCTCTCTGACTAACAAACACCTGCCAGATGTCCAAATCTAGAAATAGCTAACTAACTAGAGGGGTTTCGTTGCTCTCATTATTGTGTCATATCTGACGTGGCTAGCTCTCTGACTATAAGGTTATCGAAAAGATTCGCGGCAAACCACCGAGTTGATGGTCAGATATTAAATATGAGTGACTCCTGCCACCTACCTTGCAGTGTGACCTGCTGGCGTAGCGATAGAAGTCTGTGTGTACAGGCAGGACTCTCAGAAATGTTTGAAATTGAAGTGACGGATCAAAGAGCTTAATATATTCACATTTATTTCCGGTACTATGTTTTTTCACTGCATCTTAGTTGTAAGATTGAAATGCATTATATAAATTAACGGAGATCAATGTTACTCTGCGTCCGTAGGAAACACCTTCGATAATCCTACACGTGATCCCTGGGTGGTGCTAAAAGAGTAACAAACATGGCAGCTGCACCGTCCCATCTGGACCTCGCAGCACTCACTGGATTTTCTTCATCATCTGATTTCTCACTACTTCTACCCCAGAGGAAAATGCCTATCTATATCCAATGATATGTAGCCATACAATGAAGAAATACATTAACAAATTATTTGTGGAACAGCAATCTGTAGTAGAGAGCGGCGTGATAAAAAGGTCACAGCGGAATTAGAATCCTCATTAATCCAGCCGAAATACGCTGTAGGCTCTTGATGTTGGAAACAGGCTTTTTCAAGGATTATAAAATAATAAAAATAGCTTTATAATACAATTCTAATCTTCAAATTACCACATACACGCTTCTTTAGATCCCGAATTAGACACAGCGCAAACAAAACAGCATGACCCCTGATTAATAGCATCGACATTCACGTTCAAATGAATACAGTAGCACCGGATCTCGCCGTTTAGACTGTGATTAATGACCACTCTGATCTTCGCACTGTTGTGGACTTAAGTCTAGTTTAACTTCAGAGCTTAGTGGTCGACTGTTAGCTCAGAGGTTGCAAGTTTGTGTAAATATTTAAGTTATTTATGTCACTGCATTTAAGAGATCGAGACAGCTCTTTTTGTCCCTTTGCGTGTTTCGTATTTTGTTCCTTCCGCTTTGGAGTTACATTTCTATGACTTACAAACTAAAGTGAGTTTTATCCAAAGTTAAATGGCTTAGCTACTAGATGAAGATGACTTGGAATTTGCGTTTATTGATACTTACCACGCTAGGGTAGCTCAACCGTCATTAGGTTAGGGTTAAAAAAACATTACTGAAATAGGCGTCGGCGTCGCCTTTGTTTCGCGCGCCATACAACGGACTCGGTTGAATCGTGTAGCGGTCATTATTATTAAATTGATTTAATTATCACAATGCTACACTTTAAAAAGTAGAATTTAATATTGTCCCACAAAACTGTAACAACAACTTTAAATGAGACTGGAATCCTCAGTCTCATTTAAAACATCTATTTTTATGTTATTATTTTAAATATACATATAGCTATATCTAGGTAGTATAGTGTCGTTTGAAACGTTTCTTAAATATGCTATATTTATTCTCAAATCTAATGGTTTCCGGCATCTTATTGAGTATAGGTATGGGATACGTTTCTTACGCGTTCTTTCCCCATAATAGTAATTGACTCTCAACTCTCAACTCTTGTTCCATAAGTGCAGTTTCGCGGCGGGAATGTGCGACAGGCCTGACTTCATATAAATAGGTATGTCGATTCTGCTTCAAGGCCCAGTAGGTACATCAATATTATTGAATATAAATTATACTTATTTCACAACTGGATGGGTATTCTAAACCGATAAAATAAAGTATCATCATAATTAGGCTTTTACCGCTCTATGTCCGCACCTCTAGTAGTAGTTTATGTAACTTGTTACGTAATAAGGCCTAATTACGTACAGTTGCATACAGTGCTTTATCTACACTCATATTATTTATCCTAAATGCCGTGTTCGGAAACCATACTCGATTGGGCCGGCGGACGCGCAGGCGCGTGTCGGCGGCCGCGCGGGCGCGTGCCGGTGTACCTATGTTATATCTCATAACGTATCAATATTTGAGCATGTAAAGTTAAAATTACGTTACTGCCACAGATAAAAAGCTTATCATAGTAAAATCGGTTGTGGTAATGCTAGCCATTGCCTACCGTTTTTTAACACGTTTTAGAGGACTTACAATGTGAGTGTAGATAAATGTACAAGAAAGCGGTCGCGTGTACAATACAACATTAAAGTCACCTCAATGTCTATGTCAACTAAAGTCACCTTAACCAGAGTTAAATGCGATGACCACCCAGTAAAGTCATAATGAATGAAATCCGCTTTAGATTATGAATGAATGACAATGAACGAGTAGAATCCTTTCGTCATAATGGTCTAATTTGTACAATTTAGCAGATTCATTAATGGACTACGGGACGAAAACCACTTAACCGTTTGATAATCTTACATATTTTGAGAATAGAACTAAAGAGATACAACAATAGGTAGTCTGTACAGTCGACTACAAAGAGATGTATTCACTTTTGGACCTTATTACAACGCAATAAGATGAAAAATTGGATACATCTCTTTGTAGTCGACTGTATTCAATAAAATTGTAGTCCTTTTTAAATAGTCTACATTATTCTTCATAATGATATTTTTGGTGTTTAAGATTTCAAAAACTACTTACTTCGCTGGCTCAGCTACCTAAAGTGAATCTTGGCCTCCGACACTAGATTTCGCCATTCGTTCCTAAATCCTATGTGATCCGAGAACACTCGGCCGCTTGAATGCCACAGTTCTTTCTGGACCTCGTCGATTCATGGATATCCAGGACTTCAGAAAAACTATCAATATTTAATTGATTATACAGATTTAGAATCTATTTTGAATTTATAGCTAAGCGAAGAGTCCTGGACCCAAGCATCTCTTCCCATCGGCTATGGATACGCAAGGGATAGGGATACGCAAAATTTCAAGTGTTTCTGCACCGGCTTTTTTGTCTTCCGTTCACAGTTCAGCAAGTCTCGTAGGAAAAATCCTAAGGGCCTCGGCATCGAGACCCTCGGTCCGTGGGGTCCTAGTGCCCAAGCCCTCTTTAAAGAGATTTCAAAGAGGCTAGTGGATTCCACCGGTGACCGCAGAGCTGGCAGCTTCCTGGCCCAACGTATTGGTATTGCCATACAGAGAGGGAATGCTGCCAGCATCTACGGTACCCTGCCGCGGGGGGGTCATCATCAAGTGTCATCCTGCCCGAAGGGCATTACTACCTAGAATAGAAGCTCCCGCAAAGCGGGGGCTTCGTCGACCCTGTCACAGAAATTACTACCTATCACCAAAAAACTGTAGGTAAGGTTTAATTTCGGTTTAGGTTAGGTCAGTGTGTCATCCTGCCCGAAGGGCATAACTACCCAGAATAGAAGCCCCCGCGAACCGGGGGGTTCGTCGACCCTGTCAGAGAAATTACTACCTATCAACAATAAATATTGTACTCGAAATTATAATATACAAGTTTTACTTCTGTTATTACCACTACCATTGCGATTCATTACTATTTAGCGAACTACCGCGTTTATTTCGGCACAGAATATCTTAGTGCTTACCCACAATGTAATAATCATAATCCTCGTGTACGTTCTAATATGCGCATACTTTATATGTTATGCTTTTAAATAGTTATACAATATAAGTTTATAATTAATTAGTTTATTTAAAACATACTTATGAGTCGTCATGAAGAGTTGGAAATGATATTATGTTTAAAAAAATTAGGACTACATATAATTATGAACAATGTTGTTAGTAGTTAAAATAAGTATGAAAAAAAATTTATAGCTTAAAAAATTATGACAAATGATCATTCTGATTACAAAACGGTATTACTAAAACTAATATGCCAAATAATTTTATGTGAGCCAATATGGACCCCGCGGGGGGATTGGTTATTTTAGTATATTTTACAGGTTGTTTATTTAAGATTAGTTTTTATTTATATTTAAGTTTACTGTTAATGTACCAATTTATAATGTTTTCATAAATAAATATCTCGGTATTATACAGCTATTTGAAAATAACATTTTAATTATTTCATAATTAAGCTAACACTACAACATCTTAACGCAATATGGCCGCTGAATCTCACGAAAAGTACGATAGTCGATAAATTGTACCATAACTCGGCCCAGTTAACGGCGACATAATGAAAGCCATCTGTCTACCTAATGTCTGTAGGATACGTCTAATGTCTGCCAGGATACATGTAATGTCTTGAGGATACAGTCTAATATGAAATAACACGGCGGCTGTGTTGAATCAAGACCTGGTATATGACTTGTCTACATTTTTTATTGGTGACGGCTTGGTATAAAGTGTCAGTTAAAACTTAAAATGTTATTTGCTGGTTGCGATTGGTACTTAACTTAGATGATTATAAGACAAAAAACATTAAGAGGTTCTGTTACTCCACATAAGGGTCAACAACAACCTACGCATATTTTGTACACATTAGTTACTTACCTTTACCGTGCTAAGATCTATCAACTATTACTTCTCTCACTCAAACCCATTCATTTACTAATGAGTTTTAGGTCTAGAAGATAGAAACTCATGGTTTTCTGTTGATTATGAGGGCTAGCTATCAAAAACACTAAAAACATTGGATTTCAGAGCAATTTTTGAGATGATAACTCTCAAATATTACGTGTATTCTTGCTTAACGCGATTTTCAAAACTTATTTCAGAAACTTTTTCTTTCTAGACGAAGTTATCGTGTGTATACACACACACACAAAAATAGTCTTTACTTTTGTTTTGACGTGTGCTAGGAAGCTGGCAACCTAAAACGCCAGTAATGCTAGACCTAAGAGTCATATTTTCTGGTATGCCGAGTGATAAACATTGCATTTATCGCAATTTTCGACAATTGTCGAACTTCTGTCTGTCAAAACTCTTTGTAATTTCATTCTGGATGCTATAACCGGTGTTAATGTGGTGTAAAAGACTACTGGCTATCTAAAACGGCTGAGATGCTGCGTGTAAGATCTATATACGCTCGGATGTAAGCATTATAGGTCTCAGATTTCGCGTTTATTTGAGCACGAGACTGTCTATGAAGTTTATCCTCAATTTTTTTCAGTTTGTCTAGAAGATAGGAACTGATGGTTTCCTGTTGATTAAGAGGGCTTATAGCTATCATAACCACAAAAAATTGGATTTCGAAGCAATCGTTTTTGGAATATTACCTCTAACATTACATGTATTCGTGCATGAAAACAGTCGGAACAGTCAAAGAAATTTCATTTGGAAAGCAAGAGATCAAGTTTTCCTGAGTTAAAACGTAAAAAGAATCGACTTTATTCGTTAACTTCCTCTTACTTTTTTTCTATATAATTATGGGTACCCTTCCAATTCTATTTTCCTTACTCGCATGTTGTTATAAATTAGTGTAACATTCGGAGAAATTTCGTTTAGGAAGCGAGGAATAAAGGTTTAGTGAGTAAAACCGTAAAAGTCGACTTTATTTGTGAACTTGACGGTACTTACCGATTCTTTAATATGTTAAATGGGTACCCTGTTATTTAATGCAATTTTATCTACACTCATATTGTAAGTTCTCTAAAACGTGTTCGAAAACGGTAGGCAATGGCTAGCATTACCACGACCGATTTTACTATGATAAGCTTTTTATCTGTGGCAGTAACGTAATTTTAACTTTTCATGCTCAAATATTGATGTGCTATGAGTTTTGATAACATAATGTACACCTGCACCCTCCCGCGCATCCGCCGACAGCCCGACACGCGCCTCCCCGACACAATCGAGTTGGTCATGGCGGTGCAATGGCGGCCATTCTATGGTTTCCGAATACGGCATTTTGGATAAATAATATGAGTGTAGATAAAGCAGTGTATGCAACTGTACGTAATTAGGCCTTAAAACGTAACAGTTACATAAACTACCATTTATAATCCATATATTGTTATATCCTAGTGTAAAATGTCGAATTAGCTGGAGGGATTCGATTTCTAAAGCGAGGAATTGAGTTTTGGCAAGCGGATTCGAAAAATTGTTTTTTTTTTTTCAGGAACCCTACCGATTACCCTTCCGATACTTGAAAAAATTGTCTGGTACCTGCTTAATACTTTTATTTACCTTAATATTTATGAAAATTTGTAAGAAATGCCATAATTGCTGGGGAAATACTGTTCTAGGAGCAAGAATTTGAGGTTTATTTTTCAGGTATTGTGACGATTCCGCTGCTGAATGTTTTAATACTACGACGGTGGCAAACAAGCACACGACCCGCCTGATGGTAAGCAGTTACCGTATCCTATGGACGCCTGCAACTCCAGCGGATTCACATACCTTTTAGAACCTATACACTCCTTTTTTGAAGAACCTCATACCGTAGCCCAGCTGGGAAAACCTCGGCAGGGAGTTCATTCTACAGCCGCAGCGTTCGTGGGAGGAAATTCCTCTTAAACCGTACAGTGCGCGACCCCTTAGGCTCCAGGGTGTGAGGATGAATACCCTGCCGGTGGCAAGCGGTGCGGTGATAAAAAGCTGTGGGAAGCCGTGGGCATCATATCAAACAGATCTTCAGAGCACAACCCATTATACAGTCAGCTGCAGAGAAAAGACCCCCCCCCCCTTCATACAAACTTTGTATGCAGCGTGGGCCTTTTTCTCTGCAGCTGACCGTACAAGCGATAGTTAGAAGACACATAGGGAGGCAAAGTCTCTCCTTAGACTCAAAGGTTCAATGTGTCATCTAGTTTGACTAATGAGTGATAACTAAATAAACGAGACTTAAACCTAGGGCCGACTGGGGCATATACATAACAACTTGTAACTAATAATATTAGCGGAAGTCTCTTTCCAATCCCATTTATTAGAAAAGACTTCTGCTAATAATATTAGTTACAAGTTGTTATGCAATCGGCCCCTGGTTATCGCAAGTGACCTCGTCTGTCCATTTTTTAAAACGTTTGCCATCTTTGCTGGTATTAATGAAGTTTACGAAACTGAATATTTACAGTTAGGTGCATAACTGAGTCAAAATTAGTACCTTAGTAAAATGTAAATAATTTGATAACAATCAAAGTTACATAAAAGTTCTAAACGTAAAATATTAATCCTTGGGTACCGCTACAAAACTGCTTCACAAATTATTTTCTTCCGACTTATACATTTTTCTCAATTTCATACCGAAAACTGTGAAATTTCACCTAATTTATTTTTCCCATTATTTCATTTTTTCTTAGGCATTCCCAATTCAGTAACTCATTTAAAGTAAGGAATTCCACGACCATTATTTTAGTTATCAAACATTTAAATCAGGCTTATTTTTGTAATTAGTTACTGGCAATGTATTGTCAGGTGCAAAACTGAGTCAAGGCAAATGGCCGAACAACTTTCTCGTTAGTTAATTTTTGTAGCGGACTTCATTCTGAGATAACCATAAAAATACGTGAGTGATATAAAAGTTATACACCTCATTTTAAAGAGCATATAATGTACTATTTCAACTAATTGTCTTACCTGGTTGTGTAAAAGAAAAATATCAATATCGGGTTAAATAAAAAAAATGTAGTTTAACGGTTTTTGGTTCAAAATCATGGACGAATAAAAAAATCAAGATTGTGAATGCAATGAATCGAAATTGGCTTTCATATGGATACATAGCTGACACCGAGACGAACAAATATAACCTGAAAGTTTTTATTTTTTTCATAATTGATAAGACTTATCTTCATTTAACGATGTCGGTGCAAAACTGAGTCAGTACCAAATATTATCTAATAGAGAAAATGTTTATTTTTATCTACAATAACATAATAGGTCAGTAAGTTTATTAGCGTTGTTACCAATTAATAATAAAATAGTAACTTAATAACTAGCCTCTTCTGAAATAATGAAAGAAACATGTCAAAGTGATGCACATTGGTTCAGTTATGCACCTAACTGTATATACACAAATATCGGATAAGGTTTGAGATGATTATCACAAATACGGGTGCATAATATTGACTAAAACGTAACTTAAAACTGTTAATTCTAAAGTACTTAAAGTATTAACAAACTGTATTTTTGTTTACTCAAATACATAGAACAAAATATCGTTTGCCAAGTTTTGTTGTAACGCTCAAGCATAGCCCGGGCCGGGCCGGTCATTATATGCGCTATGCGTCTTTATTTGGTATATCGGAAGAAATGGGTGCCTGTAAGTTAAATGTAATGATTATTGGTACCTTGGAGAAAGTGGAGGTGTAATGAGCTAGTTTATCTTGCTGGAACGAGGGCTAGGAAACCGGTATTTGCTTCATACTAAAATATAGTTTTTTTTTCGATATTTCCTTTACTATTTCATATTAAATCGAAAAATCTTATAATAAGAAGTCATTACTTAAGTAATGACAATATTGAGATCCACGTAAAAACCATAAAATAATTAAGTAACTATATTGGGGTATTTCGGGGTTCTTTGCGAATACCGGTTCCGAGTCCAGGGAGGAACAGACTTGCTGTTTCTGAACCAATCGAACAGTAGTAGGTTATGCAGACAAATTAAATACACTGATCAAATCTCTTACAAACGTGTTACACAAACATTAATCACATAAACATTAAGTATTGTATTCTTATAACTTTAGTGCGAAGAGTGAAAGAAATTAGTTTTTGACGGGAGTGTTAAATTTGAGTCTTAGTGTTATCTGAGTTTCACCTCAACAGCTACTACTGTGTAGCTATGTCGGTTGTAAATGGTATGGTTGTGTGTAGTTTGGGAACCTATAATTGGCTCTCTGTTACTTACCTATATGTATAGGTACAAACTACAATATTATTAATATCTGTTGGTTCCGTGAATAAATAAAAAATAAACAAATATAAGTAATAATTATAACACTACCTAGAGACCAAAACTCTTTAGTGAACCAAACAATTTTTTTTAAATTAATTAATTATGAAATATTTGAAATTATTCGTAATCTTTTGATGTTTAAGATAAAGCGGTTTTTACACATTTCTCAGCCAGAAAAGTGTGTTTTTGATATACGTGTACGTATCTCAAAGGCACTTGAATTCATGCTCTCGCTATGTCTCAGCAAAGCAGAGCAAACATCTAAACAGTAAACTCGCCACAAATTGAGTTACAAAACGATTCTTTTCACATCGAGTACACAAAGGTCTACAACGCCGCTGCCTCGGAAAAACGCTGTAAATATATATTAAAGCAAGAGCTTTTCCATAGCGCGAGTGGTAAAATAAATAACTGTCGCTTAGAGTTGCAATTCTTGATGGCACTATTCTAATTGTATTTTTTTTATCTGATTCTAAAATCCTATTTCGACAGTCATTGGCTGATTAAAGTGTAAAACTAAATGGTTAGGTATGTTTTATTATTAGTCTTAATTCGTTTTACTACCAATCACTTAATTTACCTATCATTTATTTTTGCTAATATTAATAATTCACGGCACATAATAAATCACAGCCCGGCTAATGACATAGGAGAAAATGAGAAATCCTGTTTGAGTCCTGGAGAGAGGAAGATCCGAGATAATATTATGTAAGCCTATAATTACGTCCTACTGCTGCTGCTGCACAGCTACAGCCCACCCTTTTGCCAGAGAGAGCTGGCTATAGTACCCATGCCAGCCTAAATTTTGGAGATGTATGCAGTAACATACATCTCCAAATATTTTCCTTCACGGTAAAATAATTGGTAAATATTAAATGATGTTTCGTACATAAGTTCCGAAAAACTCATTAGTCCAGGCTTTGAACCCGAGACGAGACCTCCGGGTTGAAAGTCGGATTTCTTACCGCCAGGCTCCCAACGCTCTTCATAATACGAGATGAATTCATAACTCAGAATTGGCATAGTTTTTGTAACTTCAACAGCAAACCGGGACATACAATTTGGGAGAGAAAGACAAAACAATCACTTAACGATTTATTTCAAAATCAATTTTCTTAGTAATTGGATAAGCTACATGCTTGCTAACTTTGATGTTTTCTGCAGGAGGACCATACTTGTTCCTTTTCGGCTGTATATGTGTTAGACTGAGCCCAAATAAAACTTTTTTACTTGTGCAAAATAATATTGATTCTAACTTCAGCAACTATCCTTTTTGTGCAACTCGTTTATACCTACAACAAATTCTCTACCGTACCTGCGCCGTATTTTCTAACTTTCAACTTTGAGGATATATCGCTTTTGTTTTCAAAGTCGATTCGATTCGAGCCTTCATTTTCCGACGGGATAATGAAACTGTGAAAATTCCGTGAAAGTTGGGAAAATCTTTCGCAACTCACTTTAACTGATAACTTTATTGGAGTCACACTAGAGAGTAGGGAATGAGATACCGATTTTGAAGTAGAAGCTTTATTTATAAGTATTTTAATAACTCTGGTGTTTAAATGGCCGTATAATTTTTTGTTTATACGTAAGGTGCCTACATTATTTAAATTGTTGTTCTACTAGTGTGTAGTTTTTGGGTAAACTTGTGGTATAAATGCGGGATATTATTTCAATTTTTTTACGCTCGTGAATGGCTGTAATACAATATAATCCGAAATAATATTTTGGACCTACAGGGAAATTAAGCTTAAACCTGTCAAGGAAGGAGGAACTTAAAGTACACTAAGCGGATGTTGCCCCTGCCAGCGTCATGGGTCGCACGCGCTGCACAGAGGCAGCACCCGCCGTAGTGTAAAGACTATTGAGAGTTAATGGAATCCAAAACGTACCTAGTAGGCGATTGGGTGAAAAAGATGGACTAACTACTGGACTATTTGTATGAAAAACACTGTTTATTATTAAAGTTTCTACATTATTTAATAAATAAATATAAATAGTATAGGGCAATCTTACACTAATCGACCTAGACCCAACAGTAAGCTCAATAAGGCTTGTGTTATGGGTACCAGATGACGATATATATAATAGATAAATATGGATAAATACTTAAATAGGTACATAGAAAACATCCATATCTCAGGAACAAATATCTGTGAAATAAACACACAAATGCCCTTACCAGGATTCGAACCGGGGGCCTCCTGCTTTGGAGGCAGAGTCACTACCGACTGGCCTAGGAGGCCGTTTGGTTATTGCAGTGCAAAGATAAGTACAATTTGGCACAACAAATGTCCAACAATGCAGCTTCTGCTCAAGTGTTCAAAGCAGAAGTTTTAATAGAGAAATTATCCTACTGCGGACGTCGAAGCGGCTTAAATTACACGTGATTCAGTGCGTAGCATCCCTAGATAGTTCTAAAAGCGTTTATTTAAAATGCGCGCCTGTTCCTAACATAACTTGGTCTTCAGATCGTTCGCAAATTCGTTAGCAAAGTTAACACTTACGATGGTTAACTTAAGGTGTAGCGCTTGGTAATCATGGGGAATAAAATTGTCCCGATGTTAACTTTGTAACGGGAACTGTTAGGTGGTAGTTTAGGCCTGTCTAGATTATGAGACTCCTCATAGGCAATTTTATTCAGTCTAGATAAAAGTGCCTATACAATACCTATTGAATCTGTATAACGTTAGTGCTTGCTAGGTTGCTTACTTACGAAATGTCTTCCGCCAAATGATACCTTTTCCAAAAAAATTTCACATAATAATGTATGTATTGTAGACCATGCAATAACAGTATTTTTTTTGGCCAATACTGGAATTTTACTCCTATTCGGACTGAACTAAATAATCTTTAAAAACATAATTTAACTAAATAAAGTTTGAGTTTATGAATAAGAAGGTATAGTCCTAGCGGTACACCAAAAACCGCTGCAAATGGTGTTAAAAGTATGAAAATTGGAACGATTCAACATTAGGCCATATGAATCAATTTGGCCCGTAGCCCAATGAAATATTTAAAATAAATACTTATTAAAAATATTTTTAAATTGCTTTCTTGGTGTTAGATATGAGGATATTAGGTATCATTTGACGTATATTTTACAAATAAATATTCAGCCGTATCGTATTTGGAGGGGTTTCAAAACAAAAAATATTTTTTTTCCATACAAAAAAAGATGACGTCATAACTGCTCTCGTTTTTTGTTTGTTTTTTTTTTGGGGCTACGGGCCAAATTGATTCATATGGCCTTCAATCAATCGATCCAATTTTCATGCTTTTAACACCATTTGCAGCATTTTCTTGAATTTCGGGGTGTGCCGCTAGGACTAGTACAAGCTGATTACCCAAGAATAAGTTTCATAGATAAAATAAACCGCTAAAACTACAAACAAAATCACCCCAGAAAATGCACTATAGAAAATAAAAACGAATCTCCTAACGAGTAACCGTCACATTAGTGTCCCGAGCAATTGGTGAGGCGTCCCCCTAATGAGTCGCCAAGGCGTCCAGATGTATTCCAAACGCTGATGCTGTGTAGGCTGCTCGGACTAGTCGGCCTTCCTACGCTAAGACAGTCTGTGTGAATATAACACCGTAAAACTGTACCTAAATACCGCTACATTACAATCTATCGACGTGAAACCGTCATATTGTAAAACG
Source organism: Pammene aurita (assembly GCA_947086415.1). Taxonomy (NCBI): domain Eukaryota; kingdom Metazoa; phylum Arthropoda; class Insecta; order Lepidoptera; family Tortricidae; genus Pammene; species Pammene aurita. The sequence continues at coordinate 13,368,093 of OX352292.1, read as the reverse complement.
TAACGCTCCTTGCGCGCTGATTGGTCAGTTTAAAAGTTGGACGTTCTGAGTTCATAGACTTAGGAATGAAACTAAAAAGCTTTTGTCCTTAACTCCTTTACCAAAATGATTATGTCCTAAAGGGAATTCGCCCCAACTTTCAACGACCATGTGTATGTTTTCAAAATGTAATCACGGAAGACCCATTTTCCAGAGTCTTGATATGAGCGACGACGAGCGAAGCGAGGAGGAGTGTGTTAGGTGAACTGTGACCAAATAACGCGCGAAGCCGAGCGAGCGAAGCGAGCGTGCCGCGGGAGCGGTCGGCTGGCGCCAGAACCCGACATTTTTTGAATCGCAATTTAGTTTCTCACTGACACCTGTGTTTGATTGCTAAGTCTATGGATACTTAACGACTTACTGTAAGACCGACAAATCAGCGCGCGAGAAACTTTATACGTTTCACACTATGACGGTTTCACGTCGATAGATTATAATCTCCTGTAATACTTTACAGGAGATTATTGTGTTAAATCGTAAACGGTTGTTACGGTTCACAATTCACAATATTTCGGTAGTTTACAATCTCGCGGGATAAATTATAGTCTAACGGTTTTTACAATTTTACGGTACCAACTTATTAATAACGTAAATCGGGACAAGTTAGCATAGAAAGTATGAGGTTATTAAGTAGGCAACCGATATTACATATTTTGCATGCATCCAGTGTAATAGTGTGATTGCACTAATATAAACCCCTCAAGTGCTGAAGACTATTAATAATAACATAATATAATATTTGTAACTGACACATTACACACTTTTTACCGGCCTGAGGTCATAGTTACATTGGTTCTATGAACGTTTTACTAGCCTACGATAGGAATACTTTATAGGAGCAGGTGCCCCCCGCTGACCAAGGGAAACTCAAGCTCTAAGGGACAATATCGATAATTTATTTTGACTATTTCCTCCAATGTTGACAAAGCTTTAACAGTGTAGATGACAGCTGACGAGAAATAATGAGGAGTTACAGAGTTTGGAGTTTAATAATATCGGAAAATAAGGTATTACAATATATTCGTAAATCGCAGATTTTATTAAACCAGGAGTAAGCAGTTTTACGGATAAATAAATCATAATAAAAAATAATATACAATTAAATTTTTCAAAGTTTCGAATTTGCCCAAATATTTGTATAACCATGGAATAAAATTACAGGAGGTATTTAACTAATTAATATGTCATTTTATTCCGAGTTTTAATATAAGGTAATATGAGACGAATACTGAAAATACCTGTAGCGGTAGCCACAACGCGAAAACAGACGAACTGAAACTCTCAATAAAAAATATGAATCTTCTAACAAATCGAGTTGTTGAGAACATTTTTTCTCAAGAGCCAAAGACCGAAGATACGAGCGTACTTTCAAACTCAATCTACCCACATTTACATAGGCGGCCGGGTGATGGACTGTAGAACTAACAAAATTATTCAAAAGAGCCTTTTTATGGGCCCCCTAAAAGAGGAGGTCACAGCCAACACTTGGCAGTTTTAAAAGATTACCGAAGTATCCCGAATGTATGAATAACGAGTGTTTTCGTTTCCACTCCGCGCCCGATGAAAATGTTCTCCGGATTATTGGCCGAGTTTTCGCGTTCGTTTTGATTTTCTTGGACAGTTCTGTTCTGCAGGACTTTTAATATTTTTGTGTGAATGTTGCGTTTCACAGGTCGGGTTTTATTACAATATCACGATTTTCAAATACTCTTTTTTAAGCATCCTATAATATTTGATAAGTTGTAAAAAGTCATACTTACAAGAAGTAACAAAAATTCTGGCGATCATAATTGGTATCAGGGCATAATTGGCCTTCAGGGCATAATTGGTATCAAATTATCAAAAACTAAAAAAAAAAATTTTGCGCGAAAAAAGGAGATCGTCAATTCTGGGCCACCTGATTTAAACCGTATACAATTTGTACTACAATGTAAAATAAATACTCATTTTATTACTAAAGTAGACAAAATATTGCAAAAAAACGAAACGGGAATTAGAAATACTAAATAAATAAACATTGTGTTGATTTTTCCGCGATTGAAATACAGCAAGACAAGTTGTTAACGTCCTTATAGCATTGACATAAAGTTTAACTTCACCCTGGCCAGAAACGGGATTGTTTTTTGGTTTGACACTGTCAAGGTATACCGTTACATAATCTGCGTTTTGATACTGTTCGGTAAGTTAGAACTATGTAATATTAAAACAATATCTAAGCCTACGAATATGGAAGTTTAAATTAGAAATCGACTGTATTAAAACGCCTAAAGATTGAAAATGCGTATTTTTGCATTTTTGATCGGAGTTTAAAAGGGAATCTTAAAAGTGGGTTTCATAATGGCATAATATCATGCTCCTTCGATAATGAAACGCATCTTTTTTTCAATTTTGTAATGTCAGATACTAGTGCTATCGCACTTAACGGTGGTAAACCTTATCCCTTCGCAATAGGTGTTAGGAATGTTCAGTAAATAGTATCAACGATGGTTTGACAGCAGTCTTTGTTTACCGAAATACAGGAACTATAAATACGATCAAAATATGACTTTTTATTATTTCATCATGATTCCCGTTTTGTTTTCAAGTCCGCTTTTGTACATTATCTTTAAAAAATCGGTACTTTTTTATATAATATATAAATCATAGGCAAGCATGCTTTCGAATATTGTCCTTGTCAGATTCAAGTTTTAAATGCATGATTTTTCAATTTTCCCATTAGATTTCGCAATATTTTTACCACGATCCTGATCTAGAAATTATGACGATTCTTTAAAAGTAAGAACCATTCCTAAACGGTCCTAAATAATCTGGGCCAGATCACCTAACAAAAATTGACGATCTCCTTTGTGTTTTGTATAGGGGGTTAGCCGGCTGGGACCACGTGTCCCATAAAAAAAATTTTGGCGTCTGAAAAAAATTTCTCCTCCTTTTTCTTAGTCGTAATACGATACAAATTATGCCCTTACGGGTCACCAGTGTTTTTCTTACAGCCTTTATAAGGATTGTATAAGATTCTCTTACATTATTTACTTATTTATTTAAATAAACAGCTAAGTGACCGCTGTATGAATATAATAAGGGAAAATAGAAATGAAAAAAAAGGATGCGCATCAAGAAACTTCCAAAGCGGCGATTAACTGATTCAGTCAATTGTACCTTTCAAAACAAAACGTTTGGCCAACTATCGAGGGCGAGAAATATCTACCGCTCGAACAGTGTCCAAGACGATAAAACGGGTCACTTCACACTGGGGACCCGTTTTCATGACTTCGAGTCTATTAGCTTTACTAAGGTATACGCAATCGATCCACCTTACTCGAAATATCATAGCAGAATTTTCGCGATAAGGCAACGATACTAAAATGTACATTAGTCCAAAATTATTCAAGTGAAAATAGAATTTAATATTTAAGTAAAAAAAAAGGAAATTACCTAATTAAAACAAGCAAGGGTCAATCCAAATTGATCCCTACCCCAAGGCACCACTTAAAACTCAAAACTCTTTCCATCCATTTCCAGGCCAATCAATTCCGCCGAACAGTTAGACAAATAACTTGATAAGTGATAAAGTGGCTACTGTAACGGAGTAATACTTTAATGAGTTTGCCGTGTTCCTGATAGCGGATTAAGGATCTCCAGTTGAGTGGAAAGATTTTACGCTTACAATCCGTTCTTGAACAGTTAAAGAGGTTTGGTTAAAAAATGAATATTGGGAACGTACAAGAACTTGGTACTTTGAGGTATAGGTACGCAAAGTTATATTATAACAGGTTATAACAAAAATAGTGGAGATCCGTTTAAGGGCTTAATTTTTATCGTATTGCTACGAAGAAAAAGTGGCAACAAAAAATGTTTTGGACGCGAAAAAAAACACATTGTATTGCTGTTGTCAGACGTCATTATGACTATCTTTCGGCTAAATTGTATCATAAACTGAACACTTTGTTAAACATACATCCACTATTATAATAATAATAATAAATACTCTTTATTGCACACCTCATACAGTTACAAGCACAAATTTTACAATTAGATAAATAGAGGTATTAACAGGCGGTCTTATCGCTAATGAGCGATTTCTTCCAGACAACCTTTCCCTTCCCTATTATATAGGGAATGCAGGAATAAAATAACGAAGTTTTTGCAAAATCTCAATTATACTGAGACTGAATTAGTGCTTAGTGGGACCTAATTAATAATTAATTATAACAGCTTAATGTTAAAGAAAAAAATATGTTATTATATTTTAGAGTACACTTCCTAAGTAAAATTATAACTAACCTGGTTTACTATAAGTAATTTTTGCTGAATTTAAATAATTTTAAACTAACATAATTATGATAATTAAGTTTAGTAATCTTACCGTATACATAAGTATCACTGTAGAACATAAACCCCCTATGTCCGAGGTGGGCGTAAACAGCTGCGACACAGTTTATACTAATGCAGCTGCTTACGATCTCAATGTTTTAATATGTACCTACGTTATTATGTCCAATAAAAATCTTTAAAAATCTTAAACTTTAATTGCACATGTCAATTATGATAATTAAGTTTAGTAATCTTACCGTATACATAAGTATCACTGTAGAACATAAACCACCTATGTCCGAGGTGTGCGTAAACAGCTGCGACACAGTTTATACTAATGCAGCTGCTTACGATCTCAATGTTTTAATATGTACCTACGTTATTATGTTCAATAAAAATCTTTAAAAATCTTAAACTTTAATTGCACATGTCATCCCAGCCGGCAGACCCTCCATACAAAATCATTTTTTTTTTCGCGTGAATAATTTTTTTCTTACTTTGTCATAATTATAATACGATACCAATTATGCCTTTAAACGGATCACTAGTATTTTTTTTACACCCTGTATTATTCCAGATAAGTATCTGTGACCTAACATATGTTTTCTTTAACATTAGTATACTTCTAAATACACGATAATACCTGCCTATTATATTTACACAGTTAAACATAAAATTGAATTAAAACCAATTACAATTTTAAGTGAAATTATGTTTATGTGCTAATCATCATTCATAACCAAATCAATTCAGTAACTTTACATGCTGTATTTTATAAAATAACCTGACCCATTTATTAAATTTACTAATTGTACTAAATCGTTAATACCTTTGTTCGATTATTTGAATGCTAGTTTAATTTAGATCGGTTAATCAAAGGGACAATGTTGCTAATTGAACTTGATTGTAGGAATGCGAATTCAAATATGGGTGTAAAATATTTTCAAAGTAAAAGTAGGTTATATAATATAGGTACTTGTAGCTTGTAGCTATCTACATTGTTTTGGTCTAACTCTGGTAAATAATGTATCCAACGAAAATCCTAAAGCACTCCCAATCATTAATTACTGAAACCTTTCGGCAAAAACGCAGGAAACCCATCACGGACTGTCAACACCTGAAAGGTGCACCGAAAAACATAGCAAACACAGAACCCTCCCCAACGGAGTCACGTGGTTGAACGTGACCACAATTAATGAGGAGAAGGTAAGGAAATTACGCGGTTTAGGCTCCTTTGCTCACATGAGTCCAAAGATTAAGATTTTGGAAAGAAGACGTTCTATGCCTTCGTAAAAAGGCTATTAGAATCTCTATTTCAGGACAGGCTGGTTTCAGGGTCGTGAAGCAAGATAATAAGGCATGATACAGAGTTCAGATAAAACTAATGATGTTGGTCATTAATTTTGATCACCGATATTAATAAGTATTTATTTTTGGATGATAAGTACCTAATACCGCAAATGCCTAACGGGGGAAGAGCGTATGTCACAATATATTATGTTGATCATAATTTCTTTAGTATTAGATTAATTTTATTGGAAAAACAAAAATATTTAATTCATTTTGTTTTTGTGAAATACAATCATTCATAATGTTGTATACATTACGAATGAGTAAAAAACCAAAACAGAAATATCTTTACGCAAAAAAATTTATTGTTTTTAAATGTCTTACAAAAATAGATAAAATTCTTCAAAATCTACATTGCGATGAAATTGACAATAATTTGCCGCTTGGTGCGATTTCAGAGGAATTTCCTCCCACAAACGCTCCGGCTGTTGAATGAGCTCAGCATCTGTCACTTTCTGATTAATACAGTGACAGATGTCTATCTCGTCTGAACAGAAATGCGGTTTAGAAGCAGAAAGCCGCTTCTACGGCTATATTCTTTAGTGTTCTGAATTAGTCGGGTTGGCGCGCATGTTTGAGCTCCTACTTGTTAGACGAAACGTGCCGGTCTTTACGTCTTGAGCCGCATCCGAATCGGTTCTATACCTTCTTATTCTTAGATATTTTCATATTAAACAAGCCTCGTTGATTGAGGTACAATATTTTGTTGTAGATTTAGTTATTTTTAAGATTAATATGCGGTGTCATATCTAAGAAAACGTTTAAAAAATTATATAGTCTAGATTCTTATTTTACAAAAAAAAGCGCTGGGGGCCTGGCGGTAAGACGTCACACTTTCAATCCGAGAGTCGCGGGTTCAAACCCCGGCTCATACCACTGAGTATTTCAGAACTTATGTACGAAGTATCATTTGATATTTAGGTACCAGTCGTTTTTCGGTGAAGGAAAACATCGTGAGGAAACCGGATCGAATCCCAACAAGGCCTAGTTTCCCCTCTGGGTTGAGGGTTGGCAGTCGCTTTCGTAAAAATAAGTGCCTACGCCAATTCCTGGGATTAGGTTACCGAGCAGACCCCAGGCCCAAAAAAATTTGGAACAAACGCTAGGAGGAAGAAGGCTCTTATTTTATTAAGCGTATCTTTAATAATGGCAACAAATAAACTTTAAATTTTTCTAAGATGGTTGAATTTATAGAAATAAACGTGGGCCACCGCCGTTTTCTAAGTAATCCATTAAAACGTAGTTTTTTATGCCTACCTATAGGAATCAATGATTTTATGTGTCATTGTACTCATTGTAGTAGTTGTAGATAGTTTTATTTTGTTATAGTGTTTAGTTTTAATTTAATCAACGATTAAGTTTCTGTTAAAATGTAAATTTTATTGTGCTTAAAGCACTGGTCCCACCGCGGGTGAGTAACTATGAGAATAGCCGATAGCTCATAGCTTACTCGCTCGCGGTGGGACCAGTGCCTAAATGAGGAATAAAGATTTAAATAAATCCAGACTAAAATTGACTGCTTTTAATTTTGTACGTCTGTCTAGATTAGAAAAACTGCCGATACCAATTTTCAGGAAGTAAAAACGCGGATCTGTCTGGCGGACATGTTTGAAAGACAAATCCGTCCGTCATACAATGTCCTATTCACATCTGTTTGCGGACATATTCGTGCCCCAATTTCCGACACACATGCTAAAACTTCAATGCCCAATTATTTAACCATTTCAACTCGTTCAGCTAATTTAATATTACACTTTTACAATTTAACTCAACACTTGCTTAATTACTTAAAAATAGGCAAATTCAGTGTCTACGGCGCAGTAAGTTCATAATTCACGAGGGCTGCCGCGTTCGATACGCGGCTTAGTTTGACACTTGACAGATTTATAGCCTTTCAAAACGGCACCCAACCGGTCCAAATTTGCCAACCCTGGTGAATTTAAAGAATTCTGTGCCTGTTATATGGACAGAAAAATGGTAAAGGTCATTTTTTGTTCACTAACTTAAGCTTGTAAAAAGTTGTAACGCAAAATTATCGAGGGAATACTTTAATTGTCGAAAATACTTTAAACATGATTTAGGCCACAATACTTACGTCAATATCTAATTTTAGCAGTTATAATAAATGAAAATAGAAAAAAAATTAAATGGAACAATACGGCATTTTATACAAAAAACATCTGTACAACGTACACTCCTCAAGAATAAAAAAAAAACAAACAGTAGAAAAAAAAGGCTCTTCAAGTTCTTTTTTTTAATGTGCGTTTTGAAACCAGCATGTACCAGTCCACATATTAGCAGTTACGTATAAAGATGATATCACACTATGCCATGTACTACGAGCTCCAATGCAAATGAGTTCGTCTAGCAGGCTAAAAAATGTACTAACCTAACTTTAACCTAAAAATTCAGGATGACAGCGATGTTTAGAAGATCATGTAATATAAAAACAATATACAAAATGAATAATACTTTATGTATCGAATGAAAAAAATAACAACTTTCCACAGTGATAAAAAAATAACATTGTTTTGCCAAATGAGAAATTCGCAAAAAAGTTCGTCTTCGGTTTAGCCGATGCATAATAGACCGTCACCACTTGGTGGTATCACCTTTTGCATCCAAAACGGCTTTGATCCTGAGCGGCATTGAATCTACCAACTCTCTACACTCTTCGGTGGTTATTTCATTCCAGACACAGGTAAGTTTCGCAGCCTTTTCTTCATTTTCCACCACAAAGTTTCTATGGGAGACAAGTCCGGGCTGCTGGACAGCCATGGCATGGTAGGGATTTTTTTGGACTTCAGCCACGCCATCGTTGTCTTCGCGGTATGGCATGCAGCACCGTCTTGTTGAAAAGTAAATGCATTTTTATATTTTAACTGCCGTATAGACGGCAGCAAACTCTCTTGCAGGATGCTTTGGTATTTCTCGGCATTGACGGTTCTTTCAGCATCTATAAATTGCAGACGGCCCACGCCCTGTGCCGACATACAGCCCCAAATCATTAAAGATGCTGGAAACTTCACCTTTCGCTTGAGGCAGTCTTTATTGCCTCTCCTTTTTCCCGAATGACTTTACTTCGTTCGTCACCAACTGTGACTTCAAATTTAGATTCATCACTCCATATTATTTTTCGCCACTGATTGACAGTCCAGTTTTTATATTTATTAGCGAATTTCAATCTGTTGGTTTTCTGTTTTTTAGTAAGTAACGGTTTCTCTTTAGCAGTGTAAAAACTATAGCCTTATCTCTATTCTCTTCATTACTCTCTCGCAGGTATCCACTGAAATGTTTTTTTAATAGCGTCCCGCCACAATACGTTCTCCTCAGTTCTCCTGCTCTTGCACGACGATTTTTCTTGATAATCTTCTTCAACATCCTGTTTTCTGCCTTGGAGGTTATTCGTCGACGGCCAGATTTCTTTAAACAGGACATTGTTCCATGTTTTCGGTGATGCTCGATAATCGTTTGAATTGTAGATCGTGGCAACGACATCTACTTGGATATTTGGTAAGTAGTTTTGCCGTTATTGTTACAGGAAATTATAATTTTCCGCACTTCTTCAGTCACTGGTTTACCTCGCACCATCTCGATAGAATAATGATTATAAAGTAATGAAAATTTGCACTGCAATTGCGTTTTTATATAGCCATCTGTCATTTTAGATGACAGATAATATTCTATATTCAATTTGAAATATAATTAAATATTAAACTTCTTAAAAAACAGTTTTTATCTTATATAGACGACCTATTTTGCCTAAAATATGAACTAGACGTAATTTTTTGCTTGCTTAATGTTAACTTTACGATACAATTACTCTAAATTAAATAACATTAATACACTTTGTACAACGCAACATTAAACTACTTTCAATGGCTTCGTATGTAGCGTATTCCTTTAATCATCAAAGTCAATCTGGATTTAAATAGCAGTCTTTAATAAAATATCGTATTTTGAAGTGTGACTAGACGATCTAATATGCATTGGGGCTCGTATTAGGAACAAAATATATAGCAAAACGTAGTTACCTATTCAATTTAATTTTTTTTTATGTAATACTATTTACTACAATAATATTGATTTGCTATTCCGCGATATAATAACGTGCTAGTTTATTAGTGACAACCCGTTATACTTATTTGTTGGCAATAACGGTTGTCGGACGTCAGACCGACAACATCTCCAGCAGCTCCTGAGAATGCCTCGTAAAAGACGTAAAGAGGCGAAACACGTGTCGAGTCTTAGTATTATTGGTAGATGTTTTTTATATTTATTTGCGTATTTATTTTTGGAGGGGAGGAACATTAATGCATGCAAAAATTCGCAAATATGTATAACGGGTTGTCATTGTCACTAATCAATTTTATTAGCACGTTATTATACCGCAGAACAACAAAGCAATAATTATTGTAGTAATTAATATGGACTCCCGCAAACTAACGCCTGACTCCATAAATTAATACTATTTATGTTGTTAATATTATTGTACCTAAAGATTTCTTTCTGCTTTGTAATTCTTGTTCACTTGGGTCATTCATATTTAATGAAAAAGCTTCCAACCTCAACTCTTAAAACGGTATCACTCAAGTACTCAATAAAACCTCTGATAACCGAACTCAGCATAAAAGTTATGAAATTGAACCATAAAAAATCCACTCGATTAAGCAGAGCAGCGAAAACACATTAATCCCAATTCTACTTTAAGTTTCTTTACCTTCCCGTAAAAGGTAAATCCCCGAAATGTACGGAACGGGAGAAACAGATAAAACGTCTTTATGGCGTCCTAAAAATTCACCAAAAATCAACAATTCAATTCTATGCGAGTCATAAAGTAGAAAGATGGGTTTAGAATCGGCACCCCTAACTCCGAAACTCGAAGATGGATTATTGGAAATATATTAGATGAATGTGATTTTCATGAATTTAAGTCGATTGAAGGAAAATGAATGCAATAAGGAAAGAAAGAAAGAAAAAACATTTATTGCGAATAAACTACAATAAAGACAATTAAGTAAGTACTAAATGTTCCAGTGTTCTGAAAGTTCTTAAAACAAGAAAACAATTAATAATTATTTGAAGTAAGTACTTCAAATAATCGTTCTTCAAGTAATTATTTCACTAGAGGAAAGCGAAATGGCGGTGCTGCAATGCAAAAAAAAAGTGGCGGCGTATTTTGTTTTTTGGAAATTAATAAAAAACCCGGTTTCTAGTATGATAAGTCTCCTAGATTTCCTTTATTCCTCGAAGCGGGGGAGGGGTGGGGCTACAAGATAATGCGGCCTGGCCTTGTCAGTGGCAGCAGCATCGCAAGATTTTAGATCTATGCCAAAACATAGCGCCTGATCTGTTTATAACTGCAACAAGTAACTATATTCCAATGGGATCACGTCATAAATATTTTTGGTAAGCCGGAGCGAATTTAATTTTCCTTTTAAGAATTGTGCTGAAATATCTGAAAATTAAATAAACCAATGGAATCGAGTATAGACTCTCCACTACGTTAGACAGTTAATTACCTAAATTACTTTTATTATAAAAATGAACATGAAATGAAATGAAATTATTTATTTCAGGCACAAGTCCCATACAATGTTAGTTACAATTACGACTTAACCTATGTTAGTATTACGGATATTCATAAATTATAATTATAAAATATAATAAAACATAAAAAACCAATTGCAAAATTAAATTATTATTATTGTTTTGACGAGGCATTGGGTTCATGCAGTTTATCCCAACGCCTCATCAGTGGGCAGTCTATTCTAGTAACTAATGCGTTTAGGATTCTGTTGGTACCCACGGACTAGATAAATACTAATGGACGCGGTACTGGGCCGGGCGCGCGTTACATGGTTTATGATCAGATGCGCATAAACTTGTCGAAACCTCATGCCGCGCGGTTCAGTCGTCGTTCGACCACGTGTGACGAATTTAGTGCCAAAATACATGTAAAAATGCCGTGTTGTACAATTTTGACGTGTCGTATACGAAGCAACGAATTAAAAGAGGCCCCTGGAGTAGTTACTTTCTACCGGTAAGTATAAAAATCGAGTATTTCACATTTTTTCCAAAAAATGTAGGCTTTTATTACGACATTCACCCATTATCTAATGGTACAACAGTATTCATATCAATTGCTCGCTGGCTATTGCTGGCGGTCGCAGGATTACGCGAGTGACGCGCAATGTATTTGGGAATACGAACGTCGCTCGTCAGTCTCGTCACACGATCGGCAGCCACGTTGCTGGGCAACATGGCTGCCGCGCGCCTGCCGCCACGAGAGTGCGGCCCGTTATTTATTATCGATAATTTCGAACACATTGTTTAAGGTGTAACTTGTCTGTCCTATAGTAGAAACTAATTTTCTTTATTTCGAAAACAAAATAACGTGATTGACTGGATTAATTAATCCAATGATCAACTTATTTTATAGATACGATAACTTTATAATGGTACTTCTAACCATATTAATATTATTAATGCGAAAGTGTCTCTGTCTGTCTGTTACCTTTTCACACTTAAACTGCTGAACCGATTAAGATGAAATTTGGTATGAAGATAGTTTGAGTCACGATTATTTTTAGTATTTTAGCAGACACATAAATTAGATAGATAAGGGTACATCCACAAATTACGTCAAACAAATTTCAACAATAATGTTTAAAATTACTATTTCTTTATTTTCCCATTTTGAATAATATATTAAATGAAATCAAAGCAAGAAAAATAATAATCCAAAGTGTTTGAATGTCAGACTAGAAGACATAAAGAGTTCCTTTCCTTCAAAAAAAGTGTACACAGTACTGTACTATGTGTATATATGTACACGATATTTGTATTTGTGACGTCACAAGAAATAAAACTCCCCCTTCCCCTTATCAGAACTCGTCACACTTTGTTGATCCCTCCGTCCCCCTTAAAATCTGACGTAATTAATGGATGAACCCTAATTAGGGTAGATTTTTATCCAGCTATTAATAAAAATCGACATTGTTTTATTATTATGAGGTGTGGCGTGGTATTATGGAGTTAATTATCGATAATCGATATCGATAAAATATATATATCGAAGGGCCACATCCCTAATGTAGGCGGAGCCTACGAGGCAATGGTAGTGGTTACGTATTTTCGAGTGTACGCACACATCAACACAGCGAATGAGAGACTGACATTTCTTTGTGTGTATCACCTCGTGCGTACTTTAATGAGAATGTGTGCGTGTAAATGCCGGCTACGCTGGTTTTGGAACAAACTACGGCTGATACCGTCTCCATATACTCCGTGGTTGGTACCACTCTGCAGCCTGTACAATAGGGATGCCGCTCTTTTACGGATGATAGCGTGAGAGTCATAAAACATCCCCGAAGCGCTGCAGTACCGCGGCAAACCCATTAGCATCCTAAACGCATTATTATATTGTATTATGACTTTCAAGTTTAAGTAAAAAATATTATCTGGAATAGTTTAATTTAGGCACAACCGTCTTATACCAGAATTTAAACTGAGTCACACTATTTACCAGTAGTAGGAGTAGTATCTTAAGATTCCTATAATGCTGATATTAGAGTAACGAAATTACAAATCGATGATGACGAGGTTATACTGAGACTGAGGCTTTACTGTTTTTTTAGGGGTTTGATTCTGAGTTTCGAAGTCGGATAGTTATTTCTAAATAGGAAATCGACTTTAACAGCCAGGATTCTCGGTTTAAATTATTATTAAATAATATGTGACATATTAGGTTTTGTTCTGATAATGAACTTAGCTTACAAAGCCACATCATAATACAGCTACTCGTTACTAGATTGCGCTAATAAACATAGAAAGGGAATGACATTTGAACTCCAACTGCTGACCTAGCACGGGTGAGCAGTAGAAAATAAACCAGTATAAGTGTGCTGCATTGCTACGAATTACGCGGTCATGTTACACTGGTAGTTTGAGCAGTTGGCTCGCCAAGGTGCGCACAACTATTGGTGGGAATAAACGGCACAAGTATGTACATATTAGATAGAGCATACAAAACGACTCGCGTGATCACTACGGGTACATATATTAGCGTTAAAAATTTAAGTACAGTCGCCATCAGATATATCGTAGCGGGTAAGGTGGTCACAAATATCTGAACAACGCCTCTATTCTCAAGGCGATAAAGTGTATGATCAGATATTTTTGAGTACCTTGGCCTCTCCGATATATTTGATGGCGACTGTACCTACTAATTAAAAATAATGTATTGTTTTAAAGAGTAGAAAATTGAGTGCAGGTACTATAGTTCAAAATCTGTAAGAATGAACTTTTGACACTTCAATATTGACGTCATCATTAGTGATGGGGCTAAGACGTATCGTTTGTCAAATTTAGCGATTATTTATGAATTGTTCGAATCGATTTTACTACAACCGATTTTTTCTTGTTATATGCCTATATATTTTGTATCACAAATCTTCTCAAATTATAACAATAAGAATAAGAGAATAAGAATAATGTTTATTGACTTAAACCTAATACAAGTGTAAGTAATATTTGCACAGTACGCTAATAGCTTAAGAGAGACTTATGTATTAGGTTTGAAACAATTTCACCGGAACTGAGCCTCTGTCTCCTGAACTAGGCGGATGCCTGTAACTCGGAAGTCAGTGATTCCACCGAGAATATGAGTTGAGATGAGTTGTATGCAGTTATGCCTAATATACAAAAATAAATTAAAAAAGGAAAACTTAACTATAACAAAGCAGAAAATAAAATTATTGAGGAAATGATCATTTAATAATTGTTATCAACTAATTATGTATGGCATTATAATAATTCCATAATTAATACAATATGATAAGAAAGTCTTATATTGTCTATTGATTACATAATCGATTTTATCGACTTACGGAAATGTTATATGAATCGGAACAGCAGACATGGTCACAACACTAAATTTAAAAAAAGGAGGCGTAGACCGTAACTGTTTGCATACTAAATTGTTATCGTAAAATATTCAATAACTAAGATATGAAAAAATTAACTTTAATTAAGTTATGTTTATAAAAAGTGAAATATTGTGTTTACGTACATGACAAGCTGTAAAATCGTTATGGGATTTTGTTTATAATTTCAAAGTGTCTTGCGCGTTTACGTTCTACGGGCGTTGCGATGTGTCAAATGTTCATTCTTACAGATTTTGAACTATAGGAAAACAATTTTTAAAACGGCTAATATTTTTTCTGAAAACGATCATCTAAAAATATTAGGGCTAATGCCCCGGTTTGGGCCACTTTAAGGAGAGTTTGTTTATTCAGACGTCTGTCATTTTGTATCAATAAGGAATGATGAAAATATTTATTTAATGAGTCTTTGATAATATTGTGTAGTGACTAAACACAAGTAAGTACAGCCGTTTGAAACTTATACAGTGTTACTATGTCTCACGAAAGTTTAAATTCAATAAAATATGTATGACTATATTTATATGAACTTTCGCTGTTAAGATTCTGATCTTTTATTCTTTTGAGAAATATTAAAAAAAGCCCAAGAGTCACTTTTGGCCATTTTTTTTCATGGTATTTTTTTTATTTTTTTTTATTTAGCCATAAATTGTATGTGTACATAATGAAGTTAAGCAATACAGATAGTATCAATACAATTTTATCCAGTGGGTGTAGCTACATATTTATGTACTTATGAACTAACATTTTATAATATATACATACTTATTAACTAACAGTGACCAATATTATAATATTCACTTAAGCTGTAGGGGCATAAGTCAATAACATGTTTTTTATGTGCTGTCAGAAATTTTAAGTAATTGAGTGATTTAATTTCTACGGGTAACTTATTAAACACTTTAGCAGCCACATAGATAGTGCTACGCTAATACCTGATACATGACAGATGACAGGGCCATCTGTGCTGCCATAATTTACTCTTATATCAACTCTATAAACCATAGACTTGTAAATTTGTCTATGCCTTAGTAATTTTGAAAATGGCCAAAACCGGCACAGTGGCCACAACCGGGGCATCTGCCCTATAATATTTTCCGGAATTGAGTAAATACTAAAAAAATACTCATAAAAATAGTTACTAGGATGTTATACGTTTTTTTTGTAGCATCACGTTTACTGTACGTACTGCCGTGACCCTAGAATCGGGTCATCTTATGTATTTTAGAGAGGGAGACCGACCTTCTCAAGGTGGCGTCGGGTTTCTAGTCCATAGCACCTTCGCTGACAACGTTGTTGAAATGTCCAGTGTGTCGACAAGGGTGGCATACCTCATAATTAAACTGACTGAGAGGTACAGCCTCAAGGTCGTACAGGTATACGCACCGACTTCTTCACGCTCGGATCAGGATATAGAGATACTCTATGAGGACATCTCTAAGGCCCTTCATGGTACCTCTAGGGCACACTACAACGTTGTCATGGGAGATTTTAATGCCAAAGTTGGACTAAGAACCGGCAGCGAATCTTCAATGGGACCTTACGGATATGGGGACAGAAATGACAGAGGACAAACGCTGATAAATTTCCTTGAGAGAGAGGGGTTGTTTATGATGAACTCATTCTTCAAGAAGCAACCTCAAAGGAAATGGACGTGGAAAAGCCCCGATGGTCGGACAAAAAACGAGATTGACTTCATCATGACGGACAAGAGGCGTATATTTAGAAATGTCTCAGTGCTCGCAAGGTTTAATACCGGAAGCGACCACAGACTCGTACGGGGCACTCTGAATATCGATTATAAGCTCGAAAGAAGCCGCTTGATGAAGTCCAGACTCCGACCAAATCTGCATGAAGTCGCTATAGGTTCCCAAGCTTTCCAGATAAAACTGGAAAACCGATTCGCTGCCTTAGGAAACTTTGAAGATGTGGACCGTAAATTCGACCAGATGGTGGATATTCTCAGGGAAGAGGGCAAAAAATTCTGTGAGACGAAGCGCGCAGGTGGGAAGTCCAAACTTTCTGAGAGACTCTGGACATTATAAGTGAGCGACGCCAAAATCCCCCCTCAACTTCGTCAGATGACCGGGCCTTAAATAAAAAGATTACGAAGCTGGTTCGACGCGATCTTCGGGCTTTTAACACGCTTCGCATCGAAAAAACCATTGAACAGAACCGGGGATCAAAAGTCTTTTTCCAGCCACTCGGCAGAAGCCATCTGACAAAATTGACGACACAAGCGGGTACTGTGGTCGCTTCCGGGCCAGAGGTTCTCTCGGAAGTTGAGGATTTCTACACCGAGCTCTACGTTTCACACGCACTTCGACCCGAAGTAAGAGAAGATCCCAGAGCCACCCTTACACGCCACTTCACAGAGGACATGCCTGAGATCAGCGTGGATGAGATCGAACTGGCCCTTAGACAGCTGAAGAATGGAAAGGCTCCTGGGGAGGATGGTATCACGACTGAGCTTCTGAAGGCGGGGGGAACTCCCATGCTGAAAGAGCTACAGGAGTTATTTAATATTGTCCTCTCTACTGGGAGAACTCCGCGTGCATGGAACAGAAGCGTGGTCGTTCTGTTTTTTAAGAAGGGCGACAAAACCCTTCTGAAAAACTATCGACCAATATCGCTTCTGAGTCATGTATATAAGCTGTTCTCCAGGGTCATAACGAACCGTCTCACGCGAAGGCTCGACGAGTTTCAACCGCCGGAGCAGGCCGGGTTTAGACGTGGTTACAGCACCATAGACCACATCCACACAGTGCGGCAAATTATACAGAAGACTGAAGAGTATAATAAGCCCCTGTGTTTAGCTTTTGTGGACTATGAAAAAGCCTTTGATACTGTCGAGACCTGGTCTGTTATGGACTCCTTGCAGCGAAGCCAAGTCGATTGGCGGTACATCGAGGTGTTGAGATGTCTCTATAAAGCCGCATCTATGACCGTTCAAGTACAGAACCGGCGGACTGAGGACATCCCCTTGCGCCGCGGAGTGCGACAGGGTGATGTTATCTCGCCAAAACTGTTCACGAACGCATTGGAGGATGTCTTCAAGACGTTGGACTGGAAAGATCGCGGCATCAGCATTAATGGTGCTTACATTTCTCACCTGCGATTCGCAGATGACATCGTAATCATGGCGGAAACGTTGCAGGACTTACAACAGATGCTGGACAGCCTGGCTGTTTCGTCTCAGCGAATTGGTCTCCGGGTGAACTTAGAAAAGACGAAAGTCATGATCAATGATCATATCGACCCGGGCCCTATCGCCATAAACGGAATCCCTCTCGAGGTTGTTTCTGAGTACGTATATCTAGGTCAGATACTCCAACTAGGCAGTAACAGCCTCGACAAGGAGATTAAGAGACGCATACAGCTAGGCTGGGCAGCATTTGGGAAACTACGTCGAGTTTTTTCATCGCCCATACCACAGAGCCTAAAAACAAAAGTTTTTAACCAGTGCGTCTTGCCTGTCCTAACATACGGAGCTGAAACGTGGCCAGTCACTGTGCAACGTGTGCGCCAGCTCAAGGTTACTCAGCGAGCTATGGAAAGAGCTATGCTCGGAGTTTCTCTTAGGGATCGAATCCGGAACGAGGTTATTCGTCAGAGAACCAAGGTTATCGACATAGCTCAGCGAATAAGCAAGCTGAAGTGGCAGTGGGCAGGCCACATATGCCGAAGAACCGATGGCCGTTGGGGAAAGCTGGTTCTTGAGTGGAGACCGTATGACAGCAAACGCAGTGCTTGGCGCCCTGCAGCTAGGTGGAGCGACGATATCCGTAAGGTGGCGGGTACAGACTGGAAGAGGAGAGCTGAAGATCGAGCTCAGTGGCGTGCCATGGGAGAGGCCTATGTCCAGCAGTGGACCGATACGGGCTGACGATGATGATGATGATGATGACTGTACGTTTACGTATAAATTGGGTATGCAATTATAAACCCGACGGTACATTAGGTTTGGGATAAGTTTCCCAAAAATAATGTACATTTTATATTGTTTGGTATTTGGTCATAAACTATGCAAAATAACTCTGCAATTGTAACAAACATTACTACAGATAGGTGCATCTAATGCACCCAAGAATTTTAGTTATTTATTTAAACTTCATTGAAAAGTAAAAATAAGTACAAATAGCGGACTTAATGCCTCAAGGCATTCTCTACAAGTCAACCATAGGGCCAAACAGAAATTCGCTAAAGTGGGTGCTGTAAGAGAAAACTTGCTGATTTATCCTATAACTTATTTGTACCTACTTAAATATACTTCGATATATGCTACATAAACTTCACAAATACCAATATATATACATACTAATAAACATACGTATATATTATAATGCATACGCGCAAAGGCGAAAAAACTCATTCACGCTGGTCATGATCCAGCAGGTGCTTGTGAAGCAAGCGTTTGAAAACGAACTTGCTTGGGGCTTGTCTTATTGTCAGGGGAAGTGCATTCTAGAGACAAATAGTCTGGATTGTAAAAGAAGAAGAGAGATAACCGCTATGGGGAGGATGTACTAGAAGCTTAAGAGACTGGGAGGAGCGAAGTTCACACCCGGGACGGGGGTTGACAAAACTGAATTTGGACTTAAGGTAGTCTGGAACAGAGAGATCAAACAAAATAGAGAAGAGAGTACTTACAGAGAATTCTAAGAGTCCTGCGTTGACGTGCAGGCAGCCATTGGAGTTGGTAACGATAACCTGAGACGTGATCGAATTTACGCAAGCCGAAAATAAAGCGTTTGGCATTATTTAATATACGATCGAGTCTGTTTAGGGAAGCCTGGGAAATGTTGGTAGTGCACACATCAGCTTAGTCTATAATAGGAAAAATTAAAGCCTGCACAAGCAGCTTCTTGGTACTCACAGGCAGGAAGTTTTTAAACCTATGCAGAGTCCGCAGTTATCAAAAACACAAAAACTCTCTTTTCAAGGAAACCAACAGTGGTAATGTTACCATTATTCGAGAGTATTTTAAGCGTATGAGAAGGAATCTACCATAAGTACAAAAATAAGTGTCAGCATATTTTTAAAATCGAGATATGGCCAAAGTATGAATGTTCCCGCATACGAATGGCACCAATCTTTCTTATAAAATGAGAAATGAATCGAGTTCATTGAGTACGCGTTAGGTTTTGTAGTTTCAAATATTGTCATAACCTACAATCCACTGGTGCGACAGGCGGCTCAATATTTAATAAATAAAACAGCATATAGATAACGACTGCAAGCCTTCATAAACGCTAAAGTGCGGGATCTTAGTGAGGTAATCTATGTTGCTCATTGGTGGTACCACCAAGCAGGGATCGGATACCGGTATTTTCAACCAAACCGGTTTTGCCTCTAGACGTCAAACCGAAATAATAGTGTTCTTGTTTTCGGTTACCGGTTTTTAAACGGTTAATATGAGAGAACTGTTCTTCAGCAGGTTTTGTTTTTGTTGAACGAAATTAACCGGTTTCTACGTCAGAGATGTCAATGTCAGAGATACAACGATGGCTCTGAGTTTTGACTAGGAATATGGAGGTACCGGGTTCGATCGTCGTAGTAGGCAAACTTTTTCCATATTTGCGTTTTATAATTTAGATACCGAGAAAAATCGTTTTAAGAATTCATTAATATGCATTGGACACTTTACTTTAAAGGTCATCATCATCATCATCAGCCTTTGTACGTCCCACTGCTGAGCACAGGCCTCCTCTCATAAGAGGGTTTGGGCAATAGTCTCCACGCGGGCCCAGTGCGGATTGGAGGCTTCACATACACCTTTTGAATTTCTTCTCAGATGTAGGTATGCAGGTTTCCTCACGATGTTTTTCCTCACCGAAAAGCTATCGATAAATATCAAATGACATTCCGTACATAAATTCCGAAAAACTCAGGGGTACGGACGGTGATCGAACCGACCACCGCCTGTTTGAAAGTCGAGTGCTTGAACGACTAGGCTACCGAAGCTTCTAAGGTCTTTCTTCAAAGGTCATTGGGTGTTATTGACCCGCTTTATGATTTTTCACGTACAGAGACCAAACTAGCTTTAAAATAGAGAATTAAATCTTTTCCTTACCTATGTATCAACCAGGAAAAAAAAGTTATTCGACAGTTTGTGTCCGAGATAGTGTTTTTAATGTTTTTACTTTCAGCATTGTGTAATAACCGTTTAATTGTGTAATTAAACGGTTGTGACCTACTGGTCGTAGTAGGTAGCAGACGTTGGTCTTTCAATCTGGAAGATTCTGGGTTCAAACCCCAGTTCGAACCAATGAGTATTTTGGAACTTATGTACGAAATGTCATTTGATATTCAGAACTAGCTTTACGGTGAAGGAAAACGTCGTGAGAAAACCGATCTCTAATCTCAATAAGGCGTTTCCACAAAAAATAGTGCTACGTTAAATCATGATTAGGTTGCCAAGCGGACCCCAGGCTCGCTAGAACTGTGGCTGGTGCCGAAATAACGCTAATAGGGTGCTGACTGTCAGAATTGCACAAAGTATTGTATTGTATTTAGCGATGGGCAATTTCTGAAACATTTAACATATTACACATACATACTTCTGAAAATTACATAATTGACAAGAAACGTTTCTGAGAGAAATGTTACCGAATAAATTTCACTTAAATTTCATGTCATTTCTCCGCTACTTCTGACACCAGTAGAACGGGTTATGATTATTAAATTCATAACTTTAGGCGGCCTTTATACCTGTAAATTTTACGTAAGTAATAGGGACGAAGCTTTGTGCAAGAATGAGATATGAATATCACTATCTCATTCTTGCATATAGCTTCGTCCCTAGATTTACGTAATTAACTTACAGGTGTAAAGCCGGCCTTATACGAAGGACGGAAGTTTAGATTTATAATAGACCGAGTTTAGATTTTTTTTCAGTTTTTTTTTTGTATATACAATATACAGGGTGTCGCTGACTATGCTTTAAATTCAGGGTCTAATACCAAACTGAGCCTTTTTCTCTATGGACCGAACCCCGAAATTGCGAAATGTTTTTTGCTGAATCCATACAACATGTTCACATCTGTTGTCCGAATTGTATGAAGAAGAAAAAATTCAGTTATTAGTTCAGTGTTGGTCGCGTAGCGAAAAAGGCTCAGTTTGGAGTGTCAAAATAGACCCTGGATTTAAATTCCTACAGTCGGCGTCAGCCTGTATATGTGTAGCTATCCTTAGAAAGTCCTGCTTTCGCAGTATACCTTAGGTGCCTGCTATTTGGACTATTATAAGCTATTGAGACATTACTGTTTTGTAAAATATTAAAAGACAGTGTCGTTGATACACGGAATAAAAAACATTTTTTTATTTAAAAGCTTTATTCAATTACATTTATATGCAAATCAAATCTACCAAAAAAAATTACACACAAAATAGATACTACTATGAACAGAAAAAAACTCAAAGAAATTATATTAGTTTTCGC
The DNA here is from genome assembly GCA_947086415.1 of Pammene aurita. Lineage (NCBI taxonomy): Eukaryota > Metazoa > Arthropoda > Insecta > Lepidoptera > Tortricidae > Pammene > Pammene aurita. Next base: position 13,346,007 of record OX352292.1, on the reverse strand, counting down.
GGCCCGCGGATACTATTCGTTGCATTGTTACATTTTATGAAGATTGGAGACTTTACAAGCTATGAAATAACACTTTTTTGCAATTGAAGCAACTCACTGTTTCCTTAAAAATATGCACAATTGTAAAAAAAAATATTGTGTTCCTCCGCATTCACACTTATCTTTAATTTTCACTCGATAATCAAACAAATATTTTTCCACTTCTTCCAATCGATCAAAAAATATGTCTTTAGTCATTATTAATGGCAGTTTAAGCGTTAACGTTTCATCCTTGATTATATTTATCTGAAAATAAGCAAATATAATTCGAGTGCGAAATGTTTTTCCATGACGGCGTCTTTATGACATTGTCATAGCGCTGTATTCCGTTTGGTCTGTGTAAATTTTTTTTGCAGTACAACTATATATGGATGAATCAACTTTTTCTTGCCTGTTATTGCCATGGTTACGGTCCCCTGGGCCCCGCTGGTTTTTTTGCAAAATTATGCTACTTAAAATATGCAAACATGCATTTTCAATCAATGGTGTCAATAAACCCTTTTCTTAATGGGTCACCTACCAACATGGACTATACACATGTTTGCATAATTTAAGTAGCATGATTTTGCAAAAACACCAGCGGGATCCAGAGGACCGTAACCATGGCAATAACAGGCAAGAAAAAGTTGATTCACCCATAGGGATAGGCATATTAACATTATCATATCACATAAGAACCTACTACAAAACTAGTGGCCCTGGTGCTTGTAAACCAAGCGAGCCTCTAGCCCCCATGTCTCCGACATCAACATTTTGAAAAAAATCTAGTAACTGAATTTTAAAAATGTATAAGTACTTTTAATTATTGAACCTTCTTAGAAAATCTAAGGCAAAACTTACTATTTGAATCAAAGGCAGAGGATCTAACATTTCATGTACATCATCATCATCATCAATGTGATTTTCGTTTATAAAATTAATAAATTTCCTATTTAAATGCTTGACAATGGTATTCATTGTTAATGCATATAAAGTATTTACTTGCATTTTGTAATAAATAAATTATAGCTTAGTTATAAATTTAGGTAAGTCTGACATGCGAAATTATTTAAACGTCATATAGTTTTTCTTTAGCGTAACATTGCCAGTAACATCAATGACAATGTATGGAATGCAAAGAGTGTTAACTACTGCAGTCAAGAGTCAAGAGGTCTCCGAACAAAATAAGTTTTGAACTACCTAGAGGTATATTTTAACTTTCTTATCCAGGACTGTTGAGAGATTTCGACCTTATATTTATTTTTATTGTGTTTTAAATATTTTTAAGAATAGCCATCTCAGTAATGAACTATTTGGAATACAAATGATTATTCCTCAATACCATAATGTCCTCTATTATCGAGTCATTTAAACGCATTCTCAAATTATTTAATATAAATTTCAATGAGGAGAAGAGTCTTTCCACACTGACGCTAGTAGGGGGGGTAGCTAATACAACCTTAGCCAAAGCAAATAAATATGGCTCTGTGCTCTCTTTGCCGGTCCAATATTTAAGAATATTAGAGTTTGCTGGTAGCACTGGTTCCTGCAAAAAAGTCACCAGTTTGTAAATTATTTCATCATCTAATGATAATTCCCTATTTGCTCGATCGTTGTTGGCGAATTGATTGCGTAAGTAGTCATCAAAACTGTGATGTCCGTTGACAGTTCCTATCTCCCTAATACTGGAATTGGAAGTTCCCGGAATTGGATCGGTTACTTGAGGGTCTTGAGGTGACTGTAGGTGTTGTTTCAAATTTACAATCCTCCTATATATCTCCACCAGAATTCTCCGTGCCGTACTCGCTTGATTAGTGTTAAGAATCAAGTTGACCCTGGGGTCTAAATAAATGGCCGCCAAAAAATGATCATTCTCAAACAGCACGGCCTCACGGTCAACCATTAATGATTCCAACCGTAGGGCAAATGCATCGCCTATCTGGCTGAGGTGATGTCGACACTGCATCCATGCTAAATAGAAATCCCCGCAAGTGAGCTGTTCAGTTTGGAGACGTTTAGACATGGCAGAAGGATTTCCAAATATACTGCCAATTGAGTCCAAACCTCAGGTTCGACGGTCATGTTCGTAACGCAGAATGTTTTTAAAGTTTTTAAGTTATCCAGCATATCTGCCGTAGAGTCCCACCTAGTCGGAGTATCTAGAACTGCTTGCGGCAAATTTTCTTCCTTTAGCTTTAAAGCCATATTAGGCGTTCGTAGTTTTCGAACAATCTGCCGGCATCGTTCTAAAAAGTCTTTCAAATCTCGGCATGCCGCGTTCACTGCCAGTTGTAGACAGTGTGCTGCACACCGTATGCCAGTAATGGTCCTTACTCTTTCATTAGTATCTTCGAGTTGAAGCCCTGTCGTCTCTAAATCGCCGAATTCATTCACCTCAGAATAGTCCATTTCGTTGATAGACTCATTATCAGATGATTCAGATGTCAATATACTGGCAGCGTCATTCAATTCCTTAACCATGCACAGCATATTTGATCCATTGTCAGTTGTGATGGTCAGCAATTGCATTGGCTGAATACCGTAACGACTTAAGGTCATAACAACATTTTCTTTCAGGTATTCTGCGGTATTTCTGTCGTGCAATTCCACCACACTTAAATTGCGAAGATTTATTGGGCCATCTGTAACAAAAAATGGCAACATCTGAAATAAAGTAAAATACTAATACATTTCAAGTTTCTTAGTCAAGATACATGCCCCAATAACACGCCTCGTTGTATTTTTTGTATAAGTAGCTGAAATTACTGACTGAAAGGCCCTCACCACAAGTGGTTGCGAAAGTTAGTTGCCAAAACGGCTTAGAGGTACATCCTCTGAAACTGAAACCTTCTGAACCACATAAAAAACAAAAATTAAGTTTGCACCAATAATAAATTATTAACTTACAAACCTGATATGTATTGCACATTTAGTCCTAGGAACCTTCGTAATTTGACCGACGCCACGTCAACTTTTAGGCTAATTAAGTTTGTACTTTATTGCTTGCTTATTTTGAGCCGGACTTCGTAAGCTTTTTTGCGAATGTTTTCTTTGATATTTTTCACGTTGATGGCTTGTGTCTCCTTTTGGCTCATGCCTGGAATTAACTTAAGTATGTTTTTGAATGCCTCGTCTTCTACTATATTGAATGGGCGACCATGTATGGTAACGAGATCTGTGCAAAAACCCATAACAGCTGCGGCGTTATCTGATAAACGCTGAGGAAGATTTTCTTTAGCTTGCATGTTCATGTTGACCAATTCGTCGTGTTTCAGTCTATGTTGCGCATAAAAATGCCGCAACAGATTGCCAGCATGATTTCCCTGTGAATTAAATTAACCTTGCAATTTAAAGTATCATGTAATACCAAAAGGTCTACAATTGGAGCTTTAGTAATAGCAGCAATATCTGGGGCGTACTTTCCAATTCCAATGAGTAATTAGTATCATTTTATCTGGACTTACCTTCATGTGCACATTACACCCTTCCATTAAACATTTTGATTTATTTGTAGTTTCGTCGTATGCAAACATCGAATAAATTTTATTTTCTTTTTTTCTTCCCATGATTGCGGAAATGAAATTTATAATTAGCTATTTCATTTGATTAATGTCAATGTCTGACATACCGATTTATGACTTAATCACAATAAAAAGGTGAGCCTTAACATGCGATATCAGTGTATTGCTGGTTGAAGTGGCTGTTATAGATAAATAAATTAATTGACAAACTTGTCACTTATTAACCAGTTCAATAAAGTTTCACGGAACGAAATAAATTCTGTTCTTCATAAATACCGGTAACCGAAATTGATTCGTTCTTTATGAAAACGTTATTGCTAATTATCGGTTAATGACAGAACAGAAATTTAAACTGTTTACGAACAATTTTAACCGGTATTTTGAAACCGGTTCCGATCCCTGCCACCAAGTAAATTATTATTTATCTAGAACTTTCTATCATTCTGTCACTTCAAATACTCGCTACTCAAATGCTGCGCAAAGTCGATATTTATATCGATACAAGTTCATGATTAATAGGCAAGGATAAGCATCGACATAAAATATTAAAACGAGTAAAGTTAAACAATGCTCATGTGAAAACTTAACCCATTTTTAGGTTTACAAAAATAAAATGTCTCATGTCTTATTAACCAATAAAATACCCATTTTTGAAGCGTTATTTCTGTAAGACCTGTACCTCTGTTTGTACTATATATATACCCATGTTGTACAAATAAACTATTTGACTTTGACTTTGACTTTGACATTTATTGTGTTAATCTTCATTCCGCAAAGGTTTCATGCCATTCCTTCATGCCATGCCAGTGTTTGACAGAACTTTGACATATGAAAGGTGGCACATGACGTCTACATACAATTTTTCCTGTCGATTATCTAGGGTTGACAAGTACGCGATTAGTTTGATTGCTGGACCTGCCCTAATCTACCTGATACATCAGTAAATTTAATACAAAAATACATTAATGTAAGATTTATTAGTTAATTTTCCCAATCTAACCGTTATTTTAGAACAAAACTACTACAAAAACTACATAAATATTTTATCTTACCTGTGGTCATGCAGCAAATAAACAAAGGAGATTTTGACAACCCCGAAACGGTATCCGATACGTTCCGAGGCCGTAGCTGTCACTTCGTTCAGATGTACACCCTTGTTTAAATCTTACTTAATGTTATTAAAATGAATGGGGAAGGCAACTATCACAATGACATTTCCAACATTACTTTTATATTGATATTGTAATAAATAAAGAGAATATAATAATAAAATAAGAACTTTTATTTTAAGCTGATGGCTATCAGAATCGGTATTCAACTTAGAGATTTCAACCCGGACGGGATGATACGTCAGATAAACGTCAGTCCATACATGTGTATGACCACTGGTCATATGTTTTCGGCAGAAGGGAACGCCTGTCAATGGCGACTCCGGTTGGTTGAATTCTCTAAGTATTAATGATCAAAATATTCAGGTATGGCTAAGGGTTAATATTTTTATCGACAAATTAGGCAGCCATATATCTGTAATTTCCTAATGGTTGTGCGCCCCTTGGCGAGCCAATTTCTCTTTCTGCCAGTGTAACATGACCGCGAGATTCGTAGCAATGCGGCACACTTATATTGGTTTATTATCTACTGCTCACCCGTGCTGGGTCAGCAGTTGGAATTCAAATGTAATATTCTGTCTATGTTTAGTAGATATAAGCGCAATCTAGTAACGAGTAGCTGTATTATGATGTGGCTTTGTAAGCTAAGTTCATTATCAGAACAAAACCTAATATGTAACATATTTTTTCATAACAATTTCAACCGAGAATCCTGGCTATTAAAGTCGATTTCCTATTTAGAAATAACTATCGGTAATATCGTCTTGGCATCGAAAACTGTCAACTAATAAGTTTTATTCGAGCGCCTGATTAATTACAAACAGTTTTCACAGATCAGATTAAAATAAACTGCAGGCGTCCGGTATAAATGCATTTAACTTCAACCTGCCTCTTTTCCCCCCCCACTGCGACAGCTTTCACGTTATATTCCAATTACATACATCAAATGCCATGATATCGTACTAAAGCAAGAACTCTCAGTATTGCGTCGTTCCCTAGATTTATAAACAACTTTACTGGTCTGCTACTCTTGAACCCCCCGGCTTAAAGCTGCCATATTGCCAGATTAGGTAATAACAATAGTATAGCAGTCTAACTATATCAATTTCGTTGCTCTCATTATTGTGTCATTCCTGCCGTGGCCAGCTCTCCGTCTATTATTGCAGGTTCGAGGACTGTATATAACGGACAAAGGTGCATGGCCCAAACCAGAAACTACTACAAACTCATCTAACATTTATACTCGTAGGACACCGTTTAGGAAGGAAAACATATCAAACGTTTTGTGAAGTAGTCAGATTAAGATTTATTTTTCTTTATAATTAAACAATAGGTACATTATCTGTCTCTCAAGCTGTTTTGATATGTCTTCTTTGAGAACTACGCATTATTTTGTATCTTTAAGATTTAATAATGTATTACTGTTTTGAAAAAAAAACGTCCCGTCGAGTTTCTTTTCGGTCATAACATAACAATAATACTTCTCGGGCCAGAGGTGTCTACGGTTAGAACCGGTGGTAGTTTTGGAACGAAGTTCCTTATCTGACGGTTCGCGGATGGGGGCTAGGCGAAAAAAAGTCACGTGACCATCACGAAAAAGCGTTACGTCACGAAAACGCGATACCCATACGATCGAGAAACAGGTAAAATGTAATGAAAAAAAAACAAATAGAATAAAGTGAAGTGACTGAAGTGTAGTGAAAAGTGACGTGACAAAGAGAAAAAAGTCGAGAACCGAAAAGTAAAATATGTCAAAAATGTCCAAAATGTAAAAATTTCAAAAATTTCAAAAAATTCAAAAATTTCAAAAATTTCAAAAATTACAAAAATTTCAGAATTTTTTGAATTTTTTGAAATTTTTGAAATTTTTACATTTTGGACATTTTTGACATATTTTACTTTTCGGTTCTCGACTTTTTTCTCTTTGTCACGTCACTTTTCACTACACTTCAGTCACTTCACTTTATTCTATTTTTTTTTTTTTCATTACATTTTACCTGTTTCTCGATCGTATGGGTATCGCGTTTTCGTGACGTAACGCTTTTTCGTGATGGTCACGTGACTTTTTTTCGCCTAGCCCCCATCCGCGAACCGTCAGATAAGGAACTGTTCTGGACTCAAGTACCTTGAGGATAGCAATATCCTTGAGGGTTGGGTCCAGAATATGTGTCTCCCACACGTGTGCCTGCGGCAAAAGTGTAGACCAGATGGGCCGCCATGGCCTCTCCTGTACAAGAAGCGCCGGCCGCTTATACCGCCACGGCACTATCAATGATTTGGTCCGTCGCGCGCTTGCGACTGTGTCTGTGCCTGCAATTTTGGAGCCGGTGGGCATGGCAAGAGATGATGGCAAGCGTCCCGACGGAGCCACGTTGGTGCCGTGGAGGTTGGGTAGGGCTCTGGTGTGGGATGCGACGTGCGTCGACACCTTTGCGCAGTCCCACATCCAGGCGACCCGCACACAGGCCGGCGCTGCGGCTGACCAGGCCCAGGTTCTCAAGCGCCGCAAATACTCTTCCTTACTTAAGGACTATGAGTTTGCGGCGCTTGCTTTAGAGACACTGGGCCCCTGGTCGGCCGACATGAAATGCTTCATGAGGGCCCTGTCGGCCCGGCTGGTCGAAAGTACAGGGGACCGTAGAGCTGGCGCTTACCTCTCCCAGCGTATAGCCTTAGCTGTACAGAGAGGTAACGCGGCCAGCGTTATGGGGACCATGCCGCAGGCGGACCTTTTGGACGGGGTATTCTTTTTATAGTTGGGTTTTCATAGGTAGGTTTATTTTTATATTTTTAATTAGTTTGTTAGTATAGTTTTAATTTTTAGAAGGAATAATGTATTATACTAGTCGTTTATTGTTAATTTTCTATAATAAACGAAGTACTAGGACAACAGAAAAAGAATTTTTTTAAAAATTCAAAAATTTCCAAAAGCTCAAAAATTTTAAAAAATTCATAAATTTAAAAAAATTCAAAAATTCCAATTAAAAAAAAATACTAAAAAAATTAAAATCACATAAATTACGAAAAAGTCAAAAATGAAATAAAATTGAATAACATAACTTCGTTCCAACCGAAGTTTCGTTCGTTCCACGACACTCAGGTATTTTTTTTTCTCTGACGTTCATTAGTGCATTGTAATGTGCTTACATTGAAGAATAATTGATCTACAACAATATCATAAATCCTCTATTCCGCGTTTGGAAACCGTATGTAATTACCACCATTATTGCAATCAGTAACGTAACATCAGTGTATTATCTGTGATAGTGTGGTAAAAACGTATGAAAATTCATTACCTACGGTAATGTAATGAAAATCTGCCCTCCTCCCCGACCGCCGGCACAATAAGATTGGTCATGGCGGTCATTATAATTGTTTCCGAATATGTCACTTAGGATTTTTAATATGTGTGTAGATAAAGCAGTGTATGCTTCTATTAGGGTACACATAAAATGGGGGGTGATTTTTTTTTCGCTCCAACTCTATCGTGTTGGGTATTATTGAATAGGTCTTACAAAAAGAATACAGGTTTTTTAATACATTTTTTGGATGAAACTGATAGTTTCGTAACTATTGAAAGTTCAAAAAAGGGCGTCTCTTCCATCTAACTTTTCACCCCCCCCCCCCTCAGTACACCTCAAATAGAAAAAAAACATTACGGACCCCTCAATAAATCATTTCTGCATTTGGGACCCCCCCCCCCCCAAATTTCCCCCGATTTGGAAAAGTGGTACTGTATCCGATATACACCTACTACTCTACGTCGTTTAAATCATGCCAAAAAAATTATAAGGACAAACAAAGTATTGATTTTTGAGTGTAGTTTCATTTAGTGGTAATTGTAAAATATTTTATCAGGACTACGACTAAGTTGCGCCTCCAGCGGGAGAGAAATTAGGGGTGAATTAGCCGCTTACTGACACAGACCGAATTCCACGCGGGCGGAGCCGCGGGCACAGCTAGTTTTAAATAAGTAGTTTTCCTCAACAGAAAATTATTTGCAAATTATGCACTATTTTGACTTTTTGCCTATATTCCATAATAATTTAATCTTTTCTTTATTATTTTATAACTTAACGCTTATTTCATGCTAAACATTTACATGAACTCAGTTTTCTAAATTCATACAATATCTACAGAAACGCTACTCGTGATATGTTTCATGGATTTGGTCTGCCAGCCAAATTAGAACGGCTCAAAAGCAGAGCACGCTCCCAGGCGCACCTCCCCGCTGGGAATTCCCGCGATCTTTCATTTCAGTCCGTGATCGCGTGTATTTGAACACTGCACTTTCTCAGTGCTCCTCAGCATTTCTCTAATGTACTGTTTATTCAACTATTTACTTGAGTACTACTTTCTATTTCTGACGTTTTCAGATAAAGGTACGGATTGTCAATAAGGTTTATTACAATTTGAGCTTTTTTGGTATAGTACGATTTTTTAAGATGTCGGATTGTCGGTAGAACTCCTTAGTAAGATTCCGACATCTTAAAAAATTACCATCTTTATGTAGTAGCGTCTTATTGATAATCGACCTAGCAGCACTCACTGGATTTCCTTTATTATCTGCTTTCCCACTACTACTACACCAGGGAAGAAATGCCTATCTATATACAGTGACATGTAGCTATACGATAAAAAAACCCGGCCAAGTGCGAGTCGGACTCGCGCACCGAAGGTTCCGTACAAACCTGTAGGTATATGATGGGGGTAGTAACTTTAAAATTATTAAAAATATTTTTATTATATGATGTAACAAAAAATGTACGGTTTTCGCAATTTTTCCTTTATCTGTGCTTGAAGACGTTGCTTCGTACCAAATTTCAAGATTCTGAGTTCACGGGAAGTACCCTGTAGGTTTTTATTCCCTTGCGAGTTTCGAACATTTGCGAAAATTTGCGGCATAAACGGCTGTATCTTTTGATTGCGTTGGCTCAGAAGTTTTATTTTTTCACAGCTCCAAGGGACAGTTGACCTGAGTATTTGATATAAATTTCAGCTTGATACCTCCACGCGTTCCTGAGAAAAGGGGTCTTGACAGACGGACGGACTGACAGACTAAAAAGATAATCGACAATACCATTTCAATTGAAAATGGCACACTTACTGTAGCCCTACATATATATACAGGTAGGTAAGGCATTGATTTTACTACGTGTTAAAAAAAGGTGCGTATTCTCTTTCTTCTTACTGGTTCCTGGTTGAATCATCAGCTAGCTTAGCTGCTACTATCGGTAATATCGTCTTGGCATCGAAAACTGTCAACTAATAAGTTTTATTCGAGCGCCTGATTAATTACAAACAGTTTTCACAGATCAGATTAAAATAAACTGCAGGCGTCCGGTATAAATGCATTTAACTTCAACTTGCCTCTTTTCCCCCCCACTGCGACAGCTTCCACGTTATATTCCAATTACATACATCAAATGCCACGATATCGTACTAAAGCAAGAACTCTCAGTATTGCGTCGTTCCCTAGATTTATAAACAACTTTACTGGTCTGCTACTCTTGAACCCCCCGGCTTAAAGCTGCCAGATTGCCAGATTAGGTAATAACAATAGTATAGCAGTCTAACTATATCAATTTCGTTGCTCTCATTATTGTGTCATTCCTGCCGTGGCCAGCTCTTAGTCCATAACCCTTTGACATTAATGACATTTTCAAATATTTCTTAAGAGCGGGTAAAGGTAAATTTAAAGTATTGACGGGTAACTTGTTATAAATATGAACACCTTGACCAAAAAATTACAAACTATTTCAATACCAAATTTCATCTAAATACGTACAGCGGTTATTGGTTGTTTCTTCCCCATGTAAACTTCCACCCCTTTTGCATCCGCTTAAGGCATAATTTCTGAGATAAAACTATTTTATTTCCTTTTCCATACCAAATTTTATCTTAATCGATTCTGCGGTTGATAATTCCCTATACAAATTTCCAACTCCCTTTTCACCCCTTTAGGGTTGATTTTCGGGGTGAAAACTATCCTTTGCCCTTTCTTGAGACCCATACTATCTCTACACCAAATTTCATCTTTATCAGTTCAGCGGTAAAAAAATCCTCATACCAACTTCCAACCCCCTTTCACCCCCACAAGGGTTTATTTTCGGGATGAAAACTATTCTGTCGTTTCTCGGGACTCATATTATCTCTATACTAAATTCTATTTAAAAAAATCCATACAAACTTTCAACCCCTTTTTCACCCCCTCCAGGGTTGATTTTCGGGATGAAAACTATTATTTGACCTTTCCCGGGACTCAAACTATCTCTATACAAAATTTCATTAAAATCCGTTCAGCCGTTTTCACGTGATGCGCGGTCAAATAAACAGAAAAACAGACAAAAATTCTAAAAATTAGTGGAATGTGTTCTGTTATCGATTCTATGTATCCCCAGCTAACTTTTTTTCGAATATATTCCATGTACAGACTTTCGACCCTCTTCAGCTTTATTAGATGTATAGATAGATTTTTGGACCTAAGATTCTAAAGTAAGATGGGGGGGGGGGGGGGGCTTTTTTGAAGATGAAACTATCCTTTGTCCTTTCTCGAGACCCATACTATCTCTATACCAATTTTCATCTAAATCAGTTCAGCGGTAAAAATTTCTCATACCAACTTCCAACCCCCTTTTCACCCCCACAAGGGTTTGAAAACTATCCTTTGACGTTTCTCGAGACTCAAATTATCTCCGTACTCATTTCTATCGAAATCGTATCAGCGGTTTAAAATTCTCCATACAAACTTTCAACCCCATTTTCACCCCCACCAGGGTTGATTTTCGGGATTAAAACTATATATTATCCTTTCCCGGGACTCAAACTATCTCTGTACAAAATTTCATCAAAATCTGTTCAGCCGTTTTCACGTGATGCGCGGTCAAATAAACAGATAAACAGATAAACAGACAAACAGATAAACAGATAAACAGACAAAAATTCTAAAAATTGTTGGAACGTGTTCTGTTATCGATTCTAAGTATCCCCACCCAACTTTTTTTCGATTATCTTCCATGTACAGACTTTCGACCCTCTTCAGTTTTATTATATGTATAGATAGATGAAAGTCGATTGTGAAATATTAAATTCTGCAGTTTTCAACTTATGAAGTCATTGTAACTACTTCACTCTGAACTAACTTCATCTGAAAGATTGGTGCGGCAATTGGTAAGTTATTTTGTAACATAATATTGAATTGGTATAGCCATACAAAGGGGAATTGCTGCCAGCATCTTCGGTACCATGCCGCGGGGGGATTTTTTGTTTTAGTGTATATTTATTTAAAATAGTTTTTAATTTATATTTAAGTTTATTGTTTATTATTGTACCTAGTTTTAATAAAATAAAATAAAATATACTATCTCATATTGAATAAAATCAGAACCCTGCAGATATTTTGATGCATACAATGTGAGAAAGGAATACAATCAATCCATACTCATTTTACCATTATGATACTACATCACGACTAATCATAGAGTATTTAAAGGCGCAACAAAAAAGGAAACTAACTAACAATAACTCACTTGCCAGCAAAAAAATCCAATATTACATCAAAAAACGCTTGCAAGTCATTATATTTTGATATGCGGATTATTTCCCCATAACATCAATCCAATCTAGAGCCACATTACTTTCAAGTCAGTGCACCGGAGTGAATTTCGGCGACGTTTCGGCCACGTCCCGTTGCCGTTCACTTTTCAATCAGCCCCACGACTGTCTGAACCCGAACGCTGATCATTATCTGATATCGATTGTCGCCTTTGGAGTAGATGTGGTAGGTATTCAGTAACTTATCTTTTCTTAGCTGACATACAAAGGATAATGCTTTCCAATTTGTTACTTTGTTTGCAAAAGGAAAAACAAGAAAGTCAATTTTGCGACATCTAAGATAACTGATGTATACAAGGTACCTAGAAGGTACCTTCTGATTATCTACCATGTCTTGAAAATTGCAATAAAATATTAAATTTATTCAAATACAATTTGATTAGCAATAACGTAGTAATTTAAAATAAAAAATAACACATTTTACACACAATTTACATGAACAACCGCTCACTGCCGTTCCCGGTGCAAAGGTGTCCATAATGCTTCGGCATAATTTTTTATCGCTTAGAAGCCACTTATACTATTTTATTATTTGTATTATGTATTTATATGTAGAAATTTAATTTTTAAATAACTATTTGGTTCTATTGAAAACTCACTTGTTTTGGCTTTAAAATAAAGAAAAAACATAAACGATATAAACAGAATAATATATATTAAACGAGTACCTAAACACGATATTCAATGGCATCCAAGTCCTTAACAGGCTTGGAAGACAAAACTAAGTGCAACTGGTGTGAATCCACGGGCACGGAGGCTTTATCGGCAACGAAAATGCTGATGAGCTTGCTAGAAAGCGCTCTATGAATAACTTCTTAGGCCCGGAACCATTTGTGGTTCTCTCGAAGGAAACCATAATATAGGCCATAAAGAACCACACCAAACATAAACACCAACAAGAGTGGGGTAGTTTGACAGGTCTAAGGCATTCAAAGCTCTTCATGCATAGAGTTGACTGAGGCTGGAGCAAAAAGCTTTGTAAGCTTAGTAGAAAAAATCTCCAAATCATAACAGGAGTTTTCACAGGCCACTACGCTGTGAAAGGAGTATTGGCTAAAATGGGACTGTGAGATAACACGGATTATAGAATGGGTGGTGAAGAGAAAGAAAAAATGAAACACTCAATGTGTGAATGGCACGCTCTAGCCAGACAGAGAATGAAGGACTTTGGAACTGGTTATCCAGATACAGAGGAATTCAAAGCACTGCCGTTGAGCTCCATTACCCAACACATGGAGATGGTTGAAAAAACTGAGTAGGTGTACTTACACAAAAGATCCCTTTGGGTCGAAGTGTATCCATATGGGCCCCCGAATCAAATAAGATAATATAAAGATAAGACCTAAACACGTTCACAGAAACATCCGTCGATCCCTATACAGTTTTTTTAATATATTTTAATCGTGGTCCTTAACTTAAAAAATGCTACAAAGTTATGTCATTTTCTATTTTCCACAAATTATTTAGGGTTAATTATCCCTTGTCGAGCAGAGTTTGAGAAGCATGCGCTTCACCCATTTAGGTACCAAAAGTCGTAAGAGACTGCTGTTTTGTAAGGAGATGCAACGTTTTATGTAACCGAGTGCATCGTCTTAGCAATTGCACCGTCGATTGCACCCGCGCGGGTATTCAAAGCGATCTGTGCACACTGGGATCACGTCCGTGCTCGGCAACGACCCAAGCGGAAAGAATAAGCGATTAATATCAGGGATGTTACGGATGCTGATTTTTTGATATCCGCGGATGCGGATGCGGATATTAAAAGGCTTACATCCGTGGACACGGATGCGGATGCGGATGTTAGATTAGGTACACAAAAAAACCCAAATATTAAAGTTTTGTATTATATATATTCGAAAAAAAAAACAAAATTAAAACAAAACAAACTCTTCATTTCTTGTCGCTATCCGTAAAGGACATAGAGCTCGATCGACGCAATCACGAAAATGTAACAATATTCCTATTACACAAATCTCATATAGAATAATAGGAGCCATAGAAATAATAGGAGCGAGGAACCAGAGATCAAAACCCCTTTCATTTCTTAAGGAGGCCGTCATCTTCCTGAAGCAGGTTTAGTAAACATCTGATAATGGTATTAGAAATAAGTTAAGAGTGAGCTACATTGTTAACAAAGAAAACTGTAAAAACCCTATGCCTTACACCTACCAGCAAAATGAAAGCGACGACAGAAAAAAGACCTGTCTACGAGGTAACAATGGCTGAGCCAGTAGGAGACGGTTCAAAGATTTTTTCACGCTTTTATCTGATACTGTGTACCTACTTAAAAAATTGTTACAATTCGCTCGTACTTCTTTGAAAAGTCTTGCCAATAGATTGTGAATGTTGAAGAATTTGAAATGCATTTTCTTTTGACGTATTTTTAAAGGAATTGTGCTGGAGATAGGCGAATGGTTTCTTCCTACGATCCGTGCAATTTTAAAAGATGTTGAAAATCAAAGAATGAATAGCTGTCCTAGCACTGTTCGTATTATACGTGTGACAATAAAATGCACTGATGTGATACTAATCACCTGTCACAAAAAGTTTGTAGAACATATTATGTGACTCATTCAGTTAGAATATTAGTAGAGGTACAGTCTCAAACAAGATTTACCGAAAATATGGCTCTTGAAAATTTGTAATCGGCGAGTCTTATCACTGAATAAAGTTCAATGAAACTGACCGAGAAACTGCTGTACGAGTCGTAATTACAGCACTATTGTGGTGCCATGTTTTGGGCTGATTGTGTATCCCGTTCTTTATTACATATCAGTGGTGTGACTTTTAAGAATATATTTATTAAGTCTGTTGAAAAAATGTTAATATTTCTCATGTATGTAACTATATGAAATTCCCACACAAAACTCTTATAGAAGAATATAATAATAAAAAGTGACCTGTGAACGTGAACATTAGCCATAGAAATAATAGGATCGAGAAACTAGAAATCAAAACCCCTTTGTCGATATTAAATGATAGGAAAGTTTTGGTAGTATTGGGATCATAATACAAAATACACAAGCATACACATAAAACAAGATAACCAATAAAATGACTTATCGATAATTTACCAATTTAAAGATAAAACGAAAACTCGTAATCGATTTACACTCGTAAGTTTGATTATGTAAGTAGGGACGAAGCTATTTGCTGGAATGAGATAGTGATATTCATGTCTCATTTTGATCTATAGTTGCGTCCCTATTTAAGTAAGCAAAACTTACAAGTGTATTCCTGACTTTACAGGGACGCCCCATAAAATAACTTGTTGCCCGCCGCCTATTTATCAGGCAATTGAGCAACTTAAAAAAAAACAAAAGTTAAATTAGCTCCGGTTTCCTATGAAAATGTTGACGGATACTTTTATATAATAGACAGTAAACGTGAATGGACAATCATTATTTTGCTCAATGGTCAAGGGACATTCACTTCTGGATTTTTCCAATCATCTCACCTTACTCCATTTGGCACTCATCCAGCATAGTTAGTCCCACTGAATTCATCTTCGCGTAGTAGGTTTATCACAATAGTAAACTGGTGTTCTGTGGACCACGGTGGTCCCTGGAAGCACCCGAAGTCTCTGTGAATTTATAAATAGAATAATACTTTATTAAGAGTCCGGTCATGATTGGAAAACGAAAATCTCTAATAATGAAGTAACGCACACGAGTTGCATTTGATAAGATAGTTTGTGGTCATGTTATTGCAAAAAAAATACTTTTTTAATACAGTTGCTCAAAAAAAGAGATTTGCTTGTAGTGGTTTAGCGTGTGGAAAGTTCGATTTCTCGTACTAGTGCTTTTTACTTTTCCAGTCAATCACGCCTCAGAACCATGAAGAGAGAGCAATTTTCAACATATCGAGTCCAACCCGAGTTCTTTGAAGTAGCAAATAAATTTGAGACCTCTGCTTTAGTACCTGAATTTTAAACAAATAATTGCATAGATCTTAGACACGGTTAACATGTTTTGAAATAATTCTTATTTGTATTAAATTAGCTTAAAATATGTATTTTCCGCAAACTTTTAGCAAAAATATTGTTACTAATGTTATCTTTTAGTGTAATTTTGACTCACAACGCGCATACCCGCTTTCCGTCATCCGATATGCCAGTCCAAATCAATGTTTAAAAAATTAACATCGCGGTATTTGTATTTTTTTACACAATTCAATTAAAAATAAAGCAATAAGTAAGTAAAATCCCGGTTTTGTATTATATTATTTGAGATATGATGAAAATACAATATTATTTATAATTTAAAAATATTTCTTCTTCTTTTATCTAACCTAAGTTTTGCTAGACCAATTCGGACCCGTTCGTTCCGCACATTTATTTTTAAATTGAAAAAAAGTTTCATGCATGTTTAATATACAGGTATTTACTAGTTTTAGTTTATTGCGGGAGGAATTTTCGATTAACATTATTGGATTCTCATATTTTTCGTAAAAATGTTTAATATTATGTTATAGTGATTTTAATTGAAATAATCCCGGCTTTTACTTGGTTTTGGAATAAAAAGAACAGTTTTACAGTTGAGAGCGCTATTTTATGATATTTAAATTTTAAACAGTAATGCCAATTCTTTGACCAAAGATTGGGCTGATCGAAGGAAATATTTTCTGAACTTATGGTGTTATGGCCTTTGAGTAAATAATGTAAATAAAATAACTTGTGAGAAGCTCAACAAAAGAGTGATAAATTCGAGTTATGTGCTGTAATACTACATTGTGCACCAAGGGTGGGAAGAAGGAAATTACTAACGAGAGTCTATTAGAAGACTCGAGTTTGTAATTCCCTTCCTGCCCGAGATACACACAATGTTTTTCATCACATTTGCGAGGAAATAAAAAATGACAAAAAAATTTAATAATTTATTAAAGTTCAAAGTAATCGTACAATTAGTACGTATTAATACTGTTAAATATTAAAAGTAAACCATTAAAACGTTTTCCTAAATTCTATTTCAATAAGTTTGTACCTACTTTTCTTTTGACTTTTCTGGAAGCAAATTGTCGTTGATCACTTGAGCCGCACTTGGTGGTGTTGATTTTACTGCACATCCATCTAAGTCTGATTCTGACGAGGAAGCCATGTTTAGTTATATTTTTGTGCCTAAACAACGAAATGTGCTTTGAAAACAAAACAATAAATTAGGATTGTTTATTTTTTTCAAATGATGTATTTCGAAAACCATTTCGAGATATAAGGTTTTCAAGCAGTTTCTGCCATTTGCTACTATATAATAATTAATGATTGAAGATATTTCCATAAATATATGAATGACCTTAGTTTGACCTTTCTCGTGGCTGAATATGTAATGTCATCGAAAAATCGATAAAAAAAAGTTACTGAACCATAGTTCTTATTCGTCACTCACGTAACTGTCAAAGTTATCATTGTCATAACATAAATCTAAAATTTTCAATTAAACTTAAATCGTTTGTTTGTTGCGATTTGAATGTTATTATTAATAAACAGTATATTTCAACAGTATATCAAAAACAAGAAATGAAATGGTTTTGTTCCTACGTGTGGGAATGATTCCAATAATAGCACAAAAATAATAGTTCGAATCCGCGAAGACCTACGTGAAAAATGGTGTCGTGAAGTAAATGTGGAATACTTTAAGTGTTACTCATAGTATTGCTGCGAGTATAGTATGCTACGGTCACTACCTATTGTATTTATATGGTAATGTATAGCCAGAGTTTTTACAGGCTTACCGTTTACCAGGAATGAGTTGTACTGAAGCAAAGCGGGCACAACGAATTTGACGACGAATTTCTTGAAAAATATTTCCGAAAAGTTGCATGTACCATCAATCACGCTCCGTCATTGTTGAGCAATTTAGGGTCGTTGCTATAAGGGACCGTGCGTGAACTATAGACACACAGCACACAAACTGACTAGAAACATCGTGCGGATGAACATGTTTTAAGACTCAGTGTCAAGCTGTCCTTCAACTCATTTCGAAATGGAAAAATAGGAAAAACTATTCATAAAATTATTAAAGTGATAAAACGTTGTGTTGTTCCGGTGTAAAATGACCTCCGGCATGACCAACACAACACAAAAGGCCTAAAATGTTTCCAGGCAGCCCACTTTACGAAAATGACCGAGATGGTAAACAACAATAAAATTTCGGAAATTAGTGGCGAAATCGTCGCCCAAACCTGTATTTCAAATATTTATGATGCCATAACTGCAGTAAGTATACTTTGAAACTAGTAGTCATTCATGTATGGTACTAAAAGACCTGTCCCCGCGCTTCACTGGCACTTTACAATAACACTATAAGCTTACAATAATTTTACTTTGTATGATATAAATGAATATTGAATAGCTACATGAGCTAGCTAGAGGGTGGACTTATCGCCATTCTTATTGCAATCTAGTGGTTTATTACTAATGATTTCTCATTCGTTTCAGCTCCACCGAATAAATTAGAAGGCATGCATGTGAGAAAAAACATGCATTTGTTCTGAGAGTTACTAAATAGAAGATTAAAATACAAACATCCCGTGACAAATTTGCATGCAGCAGTAAAATTATATAATCACTGTCTAACTTAAACTTATACCAGAAAGCTAGAGGACACAGACACCATATGCCAAAAACTGAAATTGTTCCTTGCTGTCACAGATTTTCTCATTGATAGTTTTGTGAATTAAGATGCTTATTGACTAAGAGCTGGCCACGACAGATATGACACAATAATGAGAGCAACAAAACCCGTTCGGTTAGATTGCTATACTTATCCATATTGCTAAATCCGGAATCTGGCAGCTCTTAATGGGTGGAGGTCAGAGTGACAGATTAGCAAAATTTTTGAATTGGGTAATAGTAATATAATACCAAAATAGGTCAAAACTGCGAAAGTCCCCTCAGTGATAAATGACAGGGCCTGTATTTTAACATAAAAACAAAACACATTGCGTATCACTACGAACAAAAACAGTAGGCGACAAACTATGAATTACATTTATACGTCGTTTGGCACTACTTTACCCCAACAGACACTTTTTGCAATGATATAATCTAATTATTTATATAAATTTCTCATATATCTAGAACTCTAGGATCTGTTTTGTAGAAGTGGTTTGCATTATTTGACTTCCACCACTTTACAGCTGCTTGATGTCCAGATCTACAAATAAGCATAGTGTAGCAAACTGACTAGATGAGTTTCGTTATTGTGTCATATGTGACGTGGCTAGCTCTCCGTCTATTATGTTTGATGTTATGAAACTTTTACATTGTAGTGAATAAAATATCTTGTCTTTATAAGTAACGTATCATTATCATTATATTGGGGCGTAGCAGGAAATTATGGGCAATGCTTCTTGCCAACCGCTTTTAGTGGTGAATCTTGCACAGGATTTTCTGCAAATCTCTCGCCAGTGGTTCCAAGGAACTGTTGTACACGCAGTGGCCACGCCCTGGTAAACCACGTCGGCACGTGGGCTAAACCTGGCTGAGGGGGATTAGTGATCACATCACGGTCTTTAACGGGTACCTCCCGCTATGTGTATTAAGTCTGGCTTGGTCGGAAAGGCGAGCCGCAGCTGATAAGCAAATGTTTTCGGCGGACCGAGCAAGTCAGCGAAGCCTTGCCGAAGGCTAAGGGCGACGTTAGAGGTCATTAGTTAACGTCGGTCAGAGGCTGCATCCGGACCCCTTTCGGGTCGTAACGGTCTTCCGTTCCACCGGGTACGGAGGGACGAGGAAGAGTGAGTGCTCCTGTGTCTACGCGCACACTTGAGCACTATAATATATCCTGCGCAATTGACTGGTACTGGTGAACGGACTCCGAGTTGACCTGCAGTAAATGTGGCCGTACATTTACTGCTAAAATAGGCTACGTCAGTCGCCTGAGAGCCCACGAACGTCGCTCTCACTAGCCAGCGCGAACCAGTCGCCATGGTCGAAATCGGCCTGGATAGGATGATGATGATCATTATATTAACATGGTGCAATGAATGATATCATGATTATGATAAAAAAATATTGCTACAGGTAAGCATATAAAGAAATTGCAACATAATTAAATATAATTTTAAACAAAAAAGAACCGACTTCACTAAGCATCTACCTTTCCAACACCTCAAAAAAATACTCAAATCACCATAGGTGTGCCTATAATAGTTGAAGAGTTCCCTCGATTTCTTCAGGATCCCATCATCAGATACTGACATGGTTACAATGGGACCAACTGTGAAGTATACTCTTTCAAACAAAAAAAGAATTTTCCAAATCGGTCCAGCCGTCTTCGAATAATCGGTGAACATACATAAAAAAAAAATAGCAAAAACAAAGATCCCGACGAATTGATAACCTCCTCCTTCGAAATCTTGAAGTCGGTTGAAAATACCTTTATTATTTTCAACATTTGTTTTAATTGAAGAATACGTTTCAAACCTTGGTGTGTAAAGGAATTATTAATATGACACTTTTTATTTACCATTTTCTCTGAAACCGCAAACATGTTTCTTTGTACATGTATCAGTATGCAATTTTTAGTACGCCAACCAAATCGCACAAAAAATGAAGTAACAAGTAGGTATCTGATTTTCAATTACAACTGCTACCCGCTGGTCCATGAGATAGCGGTTTTGGACATGAACGTTTGGTGATTCTTGCTTGATGTTGAAAACAATGTTCACTGTTCAGTGTTCACCTCCTGTGTTCTGAGCAGGACCACTCAAAGATGTTTATTCCACCCGTTTCACCACCACTTCAATATCATTTTCATGTTTGATTTATTTTGTCAGAAAAATTGTAGGAACATATAATGTCAAGTATTTTCGGGATTCTCGCTGCCTACAAAATGAGCGCTGCGTATTTTGGTCCTTTTTTAGCTTCTGGAGGGAACTCAGCTCAGGGACCTGAAGTCTCGCTGAAACTGGAAATAATATTAGGGTTATGTTTACTGTCAAGATGCATTGAAAAATATTAATTAATATTCGTAGTTATTATTATAAATAACGTGTTGGGGTTATCAAAATGATATTAATGATATATATCTTGTACTTATACAACGTTATCTCACAGCGATTATTCATAGTTTTCGTATTTAAAGTACGTAAAGCATATTAGTACTATTGGTAGGAAACTGTTAAAATAGTATTTTATACAACTTACATGGTTGGTGGTATAGGTTATCCTGTGGTGTATTGTAACACTAAGAAATGCATAAATGCCTTTTTAGCACATTAAAAGGTATTTTCATCGAATTTTTCTAAATAATAACAATGTTTATATTTATTTACATGAAGTTTCACTTGACACGGTAATACTGACAGATGACATCATGAAAATGACAACTATTTTTTTAATAAATTTGTATGCTTGTGCTTTATCAATTCAGCTAAGCCATGTAATTTACGAGACATCATATCTCATATTTTTAATAAATCATAACTAATTAACTGAGACACGAAATACAAAATCATTCAAATTAGTATCTTTAATTAACCTATATTTTCAAATAATACAATAAAAATAAGGGTAAAAAAAAGTGAACAATCCTAATTGAATAGTTTGCGCTAAAAGTGATTGTCAACTTTTTTCAACAAACTCTTCCACAGATAATGCCAAGAACTGCGTTTAGTTTTCAAAACTACACTAACAGATTGGATCTATCGATTTTCAAAATTAAATTTGATAAAAGAATTGTAAACTCACCGACTAAAAAGAACATTTTAAATATAATGCAATTAAATGTACTTACCGTATAAGTTTAATGTCCAGTAAAAATGGTTTGTAGCAAAATTTTGAAGATAGGAAATAAATCTTGGCGGGAATGAAACCTCCTTAGTCGCAACTGACGTGAAATTTCTATGTATATTTTAAAACTAAACTTTTCCGCCCGTGGAAGGTAAATCGGTCATAACTGCTCTGTAAGCCTGCATGTAATATCACTATTAACGAGCAAGTGTGATGAAAAATACTGAACGAACCGTGAGATTTTCTAAGAAACAAAAAAGCAACAGACCGAAGTACAAGTTAATGGCTTTTGGCAACAGACATTTTTTTTTTGACGTTTTTATAGTAATATAGGTTTAATGGTACGGGACCCTTTATAAAACTGCCTAAAGTGTTCCATTTATGCAGTTTAAAAAGGAACGACCTTTCAAAATATGTTTTAAAAAGAATAAAAGTTTTGTTAGTTAAAAGTTGAGCGAAATCGAAAACAGCGTCAGCGGACTTTTAACATTATTTATTATAGGTAGGTATTTACTTCCAAACACTTGATAGAACGTCCCAAAAAAATTATCAGTTGTCACTGTCACTAAAAGGTTAAACCATTGATTTATCTTGTGGGCCATAATATCTAAGTGATGTAAACACGATACTTGCATAATTACACATTAATTAATATTATCGTGTTCAGAACAACGTCGAAGTATCTTCAGGTGATTTCTGAGCAAAGGACAAGGTATAGTACAGATCTCAGAGATAAACATAATGATGGTGGTCAAACTTTTTTTTTCAGATGTTAAGTAGGAAATTACATTTTTGCATATAATTTGGTCATCCTACTCAATGTGACGTCCTGTTGTTTCCCATACAGCGTATTGTAAGTCATAAGGTTACCATAAATTACTTAATTTTAGATTATTTTTACATGAAAAATTTAAGCTTATATTAATTCTGTTTTGATAAAATACTACTACACAATAAAGTTGATCAGTTACCGAGTCAAAAAAGTGGTTCCGGATCAAGACCCAGAAATCACCCTGTATTAATAAAATATTTCAATAAAACAAATGAGCTATGATAGATCGAATACCGAACTAATGATAGTTACTTGGTATTATCCGATCGTTGTTCGCTGCAATAATTCACCTTGTCAGATGGTATTAATCAACAGTTCCAGCACCTGAAGGATCACGTGTCGGCACCGACCATGCCGACAATTAGTCGGTTGTGTGGTGCCAGTGGCGGTGAACAGCGGGGTGACGACCAACACATATACATTTCATATATATTTATCTATTTTGTTTGTTTCGTTTGTCTATCTTGTACTCTACTTTTGTATTGCTCCAAGGGTAACTTAAAAAGATCCCTTACAGGGATAAGTTGATTGTAATTGCAGGGATGATTGTAATTCAACTTCTTTTTTGCTTTCATACATTAGATACGACTTTGAAGAAGTGTCGGGTAAGACATTTTAAATGAAATCCCTAACCGGGTCAATATAAGTCGTTAGTTAAACTGTTTGATACCTGATTTATTCATGAATTGTTATAATTTTAACGTTTAGATTGATACAGAGAGAAATGGTGTAAAGATCTACAAGTACCAAAGAGATTGAAAAAGAAAATAGATGGAGGTTTGAGATATAGGAAGAATATTTCAGACACGTAGCCCGAGTCTTGTACAGAAGAAAAGCTGAATAGACATAAATAGACAATTATGGCAGAGGTCTATGCCAAAGGCAACCAGATAAGATGTCTGAGGAAAAAGGCTATCTCTCTCTCTTCAATCGGTCCCTCATTGCTGAGGATCGTGACTTCGTTTGATTCCGTCAACTAGTTGTCTCCATCGGTCCCGTTCTGTAGCTTGGTGGAGTGCGTCAATTTTACCGGTCACCATAAGGCATTCCAAATTGCTGGTATCCCTGCGTGCAACATGGCCAAAATACCGCAATATTCGTTGTAGGCAGGTTGTGGATAGACGTTGAGTCTTTTCTATTTTTAATTGTTTAAGAATAGATATGTTGATGCGGCAGGCCGTCCGTGGTATTCGTAGCATACGTCGCCAGCACCACATCTCAAAAGCGTCGATTCTCTGCCTATCTGCGGCTTTGAATGTCCACGTCTCTGTACTGTATAGAGCAATGAAGAAGACAAGGGTGCGGACCAGATGTATTTTAGTCCGGTGGGTAATATTACGGTTTCTCCAAATTTTGCTCAGTTGGGTCATCGCAGATTTTGCCATGCCAATCCGTCTCCGTATTTCAGGTTCGCTACTTCCTTTGTTGGTAATCAGTGAGCCAAGGTATTGGAACTGGGTTACGGTTTCGTAGTCATGTAGGAGATTGGTGCGTTGGATAGCTGTGAAACGGTCAATGATCATGAGCTTGGTCTTAGATTTGTTAATAGCAAGTGCCATTTCCATACTGATGGTTTCCAGTTTGTGAAGCAACTCCGCCATTTCATTTTCCGATGATGCGAAGAGGGTGGTATACCTGAGGTTAGATATCTTTACTCCGCCTATTTTTATGCTACCTTCTCAGCCATCTAGAGTAATTATTAAACCATAAAAAGGCTATAAGTAATTATTAAACCATAGACTAAATAACTATAAAAATATATAATAGACTAGGCTCTCCCATATAGTAGTATCGTATAAGTAATTACTAGACAGCACTTAGACTTCTGATCCTTATATTAATACTCCTAGGCTTCAAGAAACCCAAAGTCGCCGGGCTAGAAACTGGTACTGCTAACCCCACCCACCTGATAATCCCCATATAAATTATTCAAAGTCTTCGAAAGACTAATGGTTTTATTCATATAACACTGTATTCAAGAATAAAACCACTAGTCTCTCGCATATAAAATATTCAAAGTCTTCGAAAGACTAATGGTTTTATTTTTATAACACTGTGTTATAGAATTGAATATTTTATATGGGGATTTTCAGGTGGATGGGGGAAGCAGTACCACTCTCTAGTCCAGAGACTTCGGGTTTCTTGAAGCCTAGGAGTATTTCTATAAGGATCAGAAGTCTAACTAGACCCTAGTCTCAAAGGTAGGTAAGGTAGGTAGGGTATACCCTTATGATTCTTGCGAAGCTAACAAGAAACGCTGTCAGTAGGCCGCGCCCGCTGGTCCCGCGCACAACGCATGTTAATCAGGCAGATCACGGGTAATTGCCGAGTGGAGTGTGAAATGCGGGCTTAGCGAAATTATCTGCAGTTTAGACTGATTTATACGCGATTAGACGTCCTTTCCGTCATGGGATTCTGTTTCTGAAATCTGTGTTAGTGGAACTAGGATAAATCAAATTGTTTAACTAAATGTTTTCATTTGTGTTTCTTAAATAGTAATACTAATATATATATCGCTTGCCCTTGTCTATACTTGGGGTCGGCGGGCGCAGCATGTTTTTTGCATCCATGAATATCTGTCGCCCGTCATCTCATCCTTCAAATCCTTTTCCATTCATATCATCTCTCAAACAATTGACCTACCTTTTCCTAGGTTTGCCTCTTCTCTTACATCCTTCCACATACATTCTTAATACCTTTCTCGAAACATAAGTGTCATCCCTCCGTATAACATACCTGGCCCTGTAGCCAAGATGACAATCGTTTTCAGAAAATGAAACGAAACGCTACACGCTCTCGCTCACTCTTCCATATTAGTGCTATAGAGAGACGGATACCGTTTCGATTCGTTTTCTACAAACGATTGTCATCTTGGCTAAGACCCCTGTACCACGCTAGGCGATTTGACCTTAATTTGTCGGTTATGGTTGCAACTTTCAAGCTTCCTCTTGTGTATTCATTCCTCATCCGATACATTTTCATCAATCCACACACCCATCTTAACATTCTCATCTCCGTTAAATGCAATATATTTTTATCCGTCAACTTTAGACCCCAACACTCTGATCTATACTGAACGACAGGTCGTATAATGGACTATAATTAATTTGACATCCCAAAGGACCTGGGACGACATTTCATGCAAAATTACTTACGACACTCTCCTAAGCCACAGCACAGGTTCCGAACGTGCCAGACTCCCTGCTGTGGGAACCAAAGAAGCCGGTGCCTGGCTGCAGGCTTTTCCGTCCGTGCACACTGGCACTTTTTTGGATCCCCACACTCTGCGCGTTGCGGCCTGTCTGCGGCTCGGCGTCCGGGTTTGCGCACCGCATAGGTGCCCCTGCGGCACAGACGTAGACGTCCTCGGACATCACGGGCTGTCTTGCCAAAGAAGCGCAGGACGCTTCTTCAGGCATGCCGCGCTTAATGATATCCTACGCCGGTCTCTTGCCAGCGTTAATGTTCCAGCTCTTTTGGAGCCCGCCGGTATTTTCAGGGACGATGGCAAGAGGCCGGATGGGATGTCGTTGGTTCCGTGGAGGATGGGTCGGGTGCTGGTGTGGGACGCCACATGTGTAGACACGCTAGCCCCCTCTCATCTCCACGGAACTTCCGCCAGAGCCGGCGCGGCTGCAGAGGCAGCGGAAAAATTGAAAATATACAAATATAGGGGCCTCGGCGTCGAATATAACTTCGTTCCGTTCGGCGTCGAGACCCTTGGCCCGTGGGGTCCCAGTGCACAGGGCCTCTTCAGAGATCTTTCGAAGAGGCTAATAGATGCCACCGGTGACCGTAGAGCTGGCAGCTTCCTCGCCCAACGTATCGGTATTGCCATACAACGGGGAAATGCTGCCAGCATCTACGGTACCATGCCGCGGGGGGATTTTTTGTTTTAGTGTATATTTATTTAAGATAGTTTTTAATTTATATTTAAGTTTATTGTTTATTTTATTAATGTACTTTATTTAAATAAAATATCCTCCATCTCACTATAAACTGTTAATTATAAATCGGGTTAGTAACAATTTCTCTTAACTTAGCATTAATATTTCACATTTAAGATTGTATTACTAAGTTTATAATCGGGGTTCCAAGTTGCGACTCCTTTTAATATAAATTACTTTTAATTACATTATTTTAATATATTTGAACATTTTTGTTATTATTTATCAGTGCTTTTTTAACAATTATTTTAATATTCCTAGGTTTCTCATCTATATTTTTTATAACTACTTTGGGAAAACGGTTAGGATTTCAGATTTTTAAGAGGTCGAATTTCTGTTACCATATTCATTACTGTTTTTAATGGTTATAAAGTTAGGTTTTTCGGAGAGATTACGAAGGTTACTTGACTTAAAAGCGAGCTAGAGGTGTATAGCGATATCATAAGCATAGAAATCAACCCTCAACTATTTCGTCGTGATGTCTTAATGAAATCGTTGAAAAGTTTTGAATGGGATGCCAGTGATCGGACCGGGCGTCAATTAGTATCAAGACAAAGCCAGGCGAGACACTAGTCGCGTCGATAGTACGGTTAGAAGATAAGGCAGGTATTTCCATAGTTTGTAGATTTCTTAAAACAGCCCAGGTTCAAAAACTGCAAAGTAGTCTAAAACTAACTATATTGTTTTCGTTTACGTGTCATTATTATGCAGTATTGATACTCTAATCATCATCAGCATGCCAATATTATTATTCGTTTTTAAAATTGAATACTGGAGGTACTTCATGTAGATAACTAATTACGTACTAAATTGAACTGTCTAAACTACAAAGTTGTGTGGTTTTACGGTTTAGGACGGGTTTTAAATTTTATAATCAACATCATAAAAATATTATTCAATACATTATTATTCGTATGCACAACTATATACTTACGTACAAAAAACATGTCATTAACACCACATAAACGAAAACTAGAACTGTGAAGGCTGCCGACGCTACACAAAGCTATGCGCACACGAGCTGAAATGAAGCGCAGGTGCAGTATTGTTCAGCGGTATGCGCCTTACATTACAGCCGTGTAGACTACTCCCTTAGATTCGGCATGCACTAGTCTCTGCAAATTCATTCATTTGCATGTTTACGAGTACTATGCTGATTGCAGGTGCTTTCTACTATAACATATGTCATAAACGAGTATGTTAATTAATGTTTCAAATTATATACAAATACAAATAATTTATTTATAACACCAAGTTACATGTCAATCTTATCATTACGTTCAATTACATTGGTCAAATTTTCATATTAGTACTTAAGTTAATATCAGTGAATAGAATTTAAATTTATCACATTTGAGTTATCGGACTTATGAGCATAAAACTCGTCTAACGAATAAAATGAATGATCAAGGAGCCACTTACGTAGTCTTAGCTTAAAGGCCACTATGGAAGTTGCATCCTTTTAAATTGTTTCCGGCAGCTGTTGTATACAGACGGGCCCGTATACTATCTGTATGCCAATGATCACCCGTTATGCATAACTGAAAGAGAATCGTCAGATAACTTATTTTTCAATACACCTGCTCGTAACGAGGTTCTTATTCCACCGCATTTATGCTCATAATCCTAGATATTAAACACACGTGCATTTCACAATAATTATCGAACTAGTGCAATAATTTAATAATCCGATCAAGTGACGTTTGTACTCTAGTACCAAGTTGTGCGTACGCAGACGAATCGTTGTAATTTAGTCGGGTATTACTTTTACTTTTTTTTAACTCATTAGTAGTTTAGATTCTAAAAAAAATTTACGATAGAATACAAATTATACAATCCTGATTGTGAAAAAGAATCATTTAAACTTATTATATTACTCTTAATACACAATAAATTACGTTTTAAACACGAATTGTCTGTTTTAATATTGGCTGTTTGGCATTATACGTCCGCGCCTTTGCCTCAAGCTGCACGCACATCCAAAAAAGAAAATTGCGCGCCATTTATAAGTTAACCTCAAATCATTGTTTATTTGTTAGATTTTTCTCGTTGTGTTTTTTTAATTCGAACAAATTATATTTTCAATGAATAAGAAGACAACTTTAGCGTTAATTTAACCTGTGGATATATTCCAAAATTGTGATACATACCAGTAAAATGCTATCATAAAAATCTAGTGAGCAGTATTGCTAAGAAAAAAATACTAATAAGTACTATAATTTATTACACTTTAATTTTATGAAATGATTTGAAAAATAGTTCCAGATAATAAATTTAATTATCTTAGGTTCGTAAGTACCTCTATCCTGTAAACATTCTGACAATTAATGTAAATATTTATCAAAAGTTATTAATTTCACTACTCTGTTATTTCCTCGCAAGTGTGTTGAAAAACGTCGTATGAAACGCGTGTGCTTGATCATTCCATAGCTCAGCTTCCTTAGCGCACTCACGTGCGTTCGTGCGCACAATATCGCTTCGTATGTAATGATCAACTTAGCACACTTGTATCATAATGTACTATTAAATATACAAAAAATACACATTTTGTACTTTTATTATTGTTTGTAGGTATAATGTGTATGAAAAAACTCGCGCTCACTACACGCACTAGTAACAAGGTTTGTTTGAGTAAAAATACTTATACTAACCAGAGTGGTTGAAATGGTTATGCTTGTATTTGTTGATATGGGAAAGATTGTTAGGCTAAGAAAATTAGATATTTTTGAAGAATTAATTCCCAGCAGGCTTGAAATCGTTTTAATACCTTCACGTGGTCCTAAATGCGTGTGATCTGAGTTTGCCCAATCCCAGGAGGTGTGCATAACTTTTTAGCGAAATTTTTGCTCTTTGTCAGTATTTTGCTTCTAGCTCGAAAACGGTACGTCCGAAGGAAAATATAATTTCTATCAATATTAAATATGGTTAAATTCTGCGTCAAACGAGCATGTTAACTTATAATCCAGTTCAGCGGTACAGCCAAAATCAAAAATTATAAATCCTGAAAATATCTCATTTATTTGAAAAACGAATATTTTGATTTCCATAGCACATATCTTTGAAACAGATGACTCCTGTTGAAAAACCTATAGAATAAAAGTTGAAGAGAATACAATTTCACGATATATAGAAATCTCAATTTTCAAATTTAGTCACTTTGAAAGGCTAAATTTGGCATGAATTTAAAATCGTATTTTTTTCTAAATCCTTCTAAGTTGCATATTTTCCATAAATATGATGTGTGAGGCCTACATTTAATGCATTGTTACAACTAAGAACATTTAAGTGCAAATTTCTAAAACGTATCCAATCAGAAAACTATTTATACACCGTGTTTTTTTTTATTTCCGGTAATTTCAAGGGTATATTTCTGAGCTTAACTTAAGTTTATTTCTCAAAGACGCCAGTATCATAATTCGCTCCAGTTCTGAGGTAATCGATATTTCATTTATGTCTTTCTAATTGTGTAAACCTACATTAAATTATTTTTTTACTCTGAGCACCCGCTACAAAATGATGCACCTGTGTGTTAAGTCAATACAATATGCTTCCTGTGTATCTCAGGCTGTTAATGTTTGAAATGGAATTCTAACTATGTCTAGTTTTCAATTGTTTGGTTTAGGGACCGATTGAGGAATCAATCAGTAACTGCTTAACCTACCTACTTAGATGAAACTTTGTATAGAGATTGAGATAGTTTGAATCCGTAAAAAGTACATAATAACTAGTTTTCATCCCAAAATACCAACTCTTAAGGTGCTGAAAAGTAGATAAGAAGTGAGTATGAAGAGTTGTTAATATAGTTAAACCGATTTAGATGAAATTTGGTACCTATGAAAATAGTTTGTGTTCTGGGGAGTTTTTATCCCAGAAAATATGCCTGAAGGGTGTGAAAAAGGGGGCAAAAGTTATTTGTATGGGGAATCAATATCCACTGAACTGATTTAAGTCCATAGATAAAATTTGGTATGGAGATAGTTTAAGGTCTGGAAAAGGAAATAAAATAGTTTTTATCTTAGTAGTCATCCCTTAAGAGGTAAAAAGGGGAGTGGATTACTATCTCTATACTAAGTTTCATCTAAATAGGTTCAGCAGTTATTGATTGATTCCCCAAGCCCCTAATGTAAATAAGGTATATTAACTCAACCAAACAATTGATCATTATGACATGTCAATGAAATTTCGAACATTAACAATCCGAGATACAAAGGAACCATATTGTAGTGACTTAACACACAGTAACATCATTTTTAGCGGGTTCTCAGACTAAAAGAATAATTAAATGTAGGTTTACACAATCGGTAAGACAAAAAAGAAATATCGATTACCACAGAACTGGAGCAAATTAGGGCACTGGCGTCTTTAAGAAATATACTTAAGTTAAGCTCAGGAATGTACCCTTGGAATTTAGAAATAAATAAAACACGGTGTATAAATAGTTTTCTGATTGGGTACGTTTTAGTTGTAACGATGCATTAAATGTAGGGCTCACACATCATATTTTATGGAAAATATGCAACTCAGAAGAATTTATAAAAAACTGATTTTGAATTCACGCCAAATTTAGTCTTTCAAATCACTGTTTTTGAGAATTGAGATGTTGATATAACGTGAAATTATATTCTCTACAACTTTTATTCTATAGGTTTTTCAACTGAAGTCATTTGTTTCAAAGCTATGTGGTATGGAAGTCAAAATATGAGTTTTTCAATTAAATGAGACATTTTCCCGGTTTATAACTTTTGATTTCGGCTGTACCGCTGAACCGAACTAAAAGATAATATGCTCATTCGACGCAGAATTTAACCCTCTTTAATATTGAAATGAATGACATTTTCCTTCGGACGTATCGTTTTCGAGCTACAAGCAAAAAACTGACAAAGAACAAAAATTTCGCTAAAAAGTTATGCACACCTCGCTCGTGGGATTGGGCAAACTCGGATCACATGCATTTAGGACCACATAAAGGTATTAAAGCGATTTCCAGCCTGCTAGGAATGAATTCCTCAAAACACTTTTTATAGATCTTATTTGCTTGGCCTATGTTGATTTAAACTTTCACAATTATTAACTCACATATATATGGTACTTAAAAAATACCTTCGACATTTCTAGAACGACATCGTCCGAAGAAAGACGAAGGATTATCATTGTGTGGTTTTTATATTATAATTGTATATTTTTTCGATGAACTAAAAAAAAATTTAAAGATAACATGTAATATTTTTAGGATGAGGAAGGTGTAAGACAAAGTATTTTCATAAATTGTAGAAGTCCTGTGATTATCACTTTGGGTCGTCATACTCGTAATAATATATAATATTATGCTTCATCTATTCGGTAATGATCTGTAAAGCCGCACATGTATTAGATGTGTGACATATTAGAATCCGGTGAATGAAAATGAACTGTCATTTTTGATCTAGTGCCAGGTGTGTAATCCAGACTAGAATAGGCATTCACAAAATACTAATAATACTGGTACAAAGAGCGATGTGATGCGTAATGGAAGTCATTAACCATGACAAAATAATAATAATAAAACTGCAGTGTGTGACTGCAGTGAGTTATTGAAACTTTAAACAGGAGTTGTATTCTGTAGCAGATTGTAAAAATATTTCTTATAGACTGAGAGCTAGCCCCGGAAAATATGACACTAGCTCTTAGCTTCCAGTCTTTATATTCGTGCAGCCTGTGGGTGGACTATACTCAAAGGGCAGTTAGCGCCTTACTAGTACAGTACAATAATACGCTCAGGATGCTGTTGGGACTGCCTAGATACTGCAGTGCATCAGGCATGTTTGCGGAAGCGCGGGTGGACGGTTTTCACGCACTTATCCGAAAGCGAGCTGCCTCAATAATGTGCCGCATACGTGGGAGTGACAACAGCATTCTGCGTGTCATTGCCAGTAGCTTAGACTGTCCCATTGCCAAGCATTGGAACAGTCTACATGTCAACATCTAATTTTAAATAATAAAAAATAATAATAATAGATAGTGTATATTGATTTTATTGTATTTTTATTGTATGTGTATTAATTAATTATTATTTTTATTGAAATTTTGCAAATGAATTGATTTTATGTGTAATGTTATTATTATTATTTTTATTGACATTTGACATTTAATTTTAGTGTAATTTTTTTTTTTTTGTTTTGTTTTAACTTATAATATGTTCTAAATTATCTTGAAATAAATGACTATTTATATAGCATAATAGAGGTTTTAGATAAAAAAGATTTCCCGTTCCTCATTCAGTTATAGTAATAAATCTAGTTTTACAAATATACATGTAGTCGCCATACCCGCTATTGGTCGTTTATATACCTCACCATAATAACGTTATCGTCAAGACATAATGGTGCGCTTACATGTATGATCACACCCAGCCGGCTGCATCTGTTTCATAGAATGAGACCATACATGTGAACGCACAATTCCATCGTGACGATAATCTTGGCGTTCGCGCCAAAGTATAAAATAAAAGCTATAATTACAAAAGTTTCGTTAACACTTCGGCGCGTAGCGTAAATTTTAAAAATATTTTCTTTAGTAAGTAATATGTGAACTGGGTGCGTAGCCAACGTGCCAATCATTAACGCTCCGTAGCGAACGAAACGCAACTGTCACGGACGCACTAACGTGGAAGTGTGATAGAGAGAGGTGACTACGATACGCTACGGAGCGTCAACGATTTATTGGCCCGTTGGCTACGCACCCAGTTCGCATATTACTCATTAAGAAAAAAAATTTTAAATTTTAAATTATCAGAAAATATGCATAAAAAAAATGCTAACAATGGTTATTATTGCAAAATATTTTTTTTTAAAGTTAGCAAGAAATATATGTATTTTTATTATTCATTTTAATTAATTTATGCGGTGAGGTAGGTTAGTGAGGTACTTGTCTTTATATTATAATATACTCGTAAAGACGAGTACCTAACTATTTTTCATATATTATTATTTATTATGTTTAAGTAAATAGTTTTAATTATTTGCCTTTTGCTAATTTTCCTATTTATCCCACCTCAGCATGCCCTTACCGGTAGGTAGCTCCTTCCGAATCTCATTAATTTTATTAAAGCCATTATTCAAGTGGTGCTTAGGAACCAATAAACACGCCTTAGAGTAACAAATCGTAACTTTGGCGGAACAAGGGTCTAAGAGACTTCAAGGCTTGTTATTTATAAGTTAATACCTTGTCTTACTAATATTGGTACTCGATTTTTTAATAGGGTCTGAATTTGGCAGTTACGATGTAGAATTTTATTGTACGAGGCCAGAAACTAATGAATTACCTACCTATTAATTGGAAAATTTATTTTTTAATAAATTCAAGGAAGTCTTTTAAATTGTATTAACTGAATCGTATTAATATTTTTTCTTTAATTACAGGCTGGCTCAACAATAATTTGACGATTACGTAGGTACTAAATAATGCACGTGATGTCTTGACCGTGTACTAAGTTAATAAAGTACTAAGATAATAATATTATATATACATATTTAAGAATTTAAAAATATCTGGAAAAAATATTACAGCGCCATTTTACAAAGTTGAAACATGCTTTAATGAAGTCTTAATTTACCGTGTTATTTATTTAATATCGAAAAGCCGTCGCTGTAGGTACTATCACTTTTTTAACGTAAGACTTTTTTTTAAATTTGCGTTTAGGTAAAAAGTGTTTAGATATTTTTAAACATATTTGTATTCAAACGCGTTGAGGACGTGTAACTTTACCAGCTTCTAAAGAAGCATCACTTGACTATCAACTGGGCTTTTAAATACTGTAATTGAGCGTTTATCCCGTCTTCTTGCCACGGCTCTATTGAGCCAACCTAATCCCAGGAATTGGCGTATGCATTAGCTTTTACGGAAGCAACTGACCTTCTAACCTAGAGGGAAAACTCGGCCTTGTAGGGACTAGGTCCGGTGTCCTCACGATGTTTTCCTTCACCAAAAAGCGACTCAAATATTTTGTGCATGATTTTGTACACGAGTTCCGCAAAATTCAGTGGTACGTCTCGGGGTTTGAACCCGAGATCACTGAATTGAAAGTCTGGCGTCTTATTGCCAGGCCACCAGCGCTTACATTAGTTGGTACTAATAATTATAATCTCTTATTTTGAGCATTTAATCTTTTAGCCTCGCGCGTCAAATATACATTCTTAACTCAATGTTCCCTCAATGAAACTCCAAATGAAAAATTCCTTTCCACCTCACATTCGCATTCATTAGTAAGCACGCCGTATTCAAGCTAAAGAAATGAGTCAATAATGAGCTCATGTTCAAAGCGTGCGAGTCTAGAAATTTCTTTTAAATAAGGAACTGAATAGAGGAATGACGGGTGAATGTAATGAATGGAGTTTCTTGGATTCAGTTAAAGTTTTTGGTTTTGAAACGGTTTGGTTTTTATTATTATTGTGGTAATACTTTCACCTATCATGAGGGCCGTAGTCAGAGTTACAGTTAAGGGGTCGTCCAGAAATTATGTGATCATATTTGGCCGATTTTGACCCCCGCTCACCCTTGGTGATATTTGGTGATTTTAACGCAATCCCCTGCCACAAGATCACGTGATAATTATGATGCGGTAACCTTAGACCCTAAGCAAGTCTAATGTCGTTTCTACTGTATTACGTATATGTTCAAGATGCTATCTCTGAAAAACAGGCATCGTAAAAATCTGCTTATCACTAAATACAAAAAAATAGAACGGATTATTTGATCTGATTAATTTTTTGAGTAAAATTGTTGTTTTTGGCTTTGCCGCTTTGTAAAAAAATTACACGTTATATCCCCATCGTAATCATTCGTGATATTTTTCTTTACCCCCCCTTAAATGATCACAGGATTTCTGGACGACCCCTTAGACAGGACAGTGCCAATTTAAGGTAGGCCATGGCCAATTTTAAGGTTTACTTTGTTTTCATAGTTTTTCGAGCCGATGGTAGTTTTTAAGGTAGTACCATTGGTATTTTCAGATAGGGAATCGCCCCATAATTCCCCCCCCCCCCCCCCCAGGCCCGATTTACCTCTTGCCATTTCTGTGTTATGGTTATTTAATAATTTTTTGCTTGTTTCAGGCAAGATTTGCTGAGTTAAAGGTAAGAATAATTTTAAGTATGACAGTTGACGTACCTATATATCTACAGATATATATGTCGCAGGGAAATGATTAAAACAGAGATTTGAACAAATCTCTAAGGGATATGATCAAATTACGCAGGATGTTAAAATGGAGACTCCATATCATCATTTCCCTAGAAAAATTCAGTAATTTCACCAAATCACTGACTCTGTTTAGTGGGAAGACAAAATTGGCCAAAAAACGCGACACGCTTTTTCATTTCACTAGATTTGTTTAGGAATTTGACAAAATCCCTAACCGCTACAGTAAGTTGATGAAACGAACTCAAAAAGTCGACTAGTTTTATCATTCGCTAAACAGGTTTAGTGAAATGATAAAGTCTCAACTGGAAGATGGTATATGGTGATTTGATTAAATCTCTGAACTGGTTTAGTGAAATGACGAAAGGAAGTACCGAATACAATATTTTACAAACAGATATTAAATCAGAGATTTTAACAAATCTCTAAGGGATATGATCAAATCACGCAGGATATTAAGATGGAGAATCCATATCATCATTTCCCTAGAAAAATTTACTCATTTCACCAAATCACTGACTCTGTTTAGTGGAAAGACATAATTGGAAGGTGCGTTATTTGTGAAAATCCAGTGCATGCTCACGGTCACTATAAGATGTTGTTAGATTAGCTAATTACGTAATAACTTAAGACAGAAGGTCCCTTAAGTAGGGACTGAATAAATCAACCGACTTGGTATTAGATGGATCTCACAACTTTTTACGGTAAAAGAACTGAGTTGCGATACTTGTTTTTTTTTACAAGTTTTGTTTCTGATGGCATAAACAACTTTGATACCTACTTTTGACATTTTATGTAACAATTTCACGTAACCTAGTCTATATCTTCAATCTTTCTTTAGTATATGTTCAAAAATTTTGCTGCATTTTCCCTCTCAGCTATAATATTGCTTTCTTTTTGACAAAATTGGCATTTAACAACTAAGCCTTAACCTTCCTCTCCAACAGTACTTCCACATGTTGCATGCACTGGATGTTCACAAATACTGCACCGGCCGATTTTGTCTGTACTGAACAGAGTTAGTTATTTGGTGAAATGACTGAATTTTTCTAGGGAAATGATGATATGGATTTTCCATTTTAACATCCTGCGTGATTTGATCATATCCCTTAGAGATTTGTTAAAATCTCTGATTTAATATCTGTTTGTAAAATATTGTATTCGGTACTTCCTTTCGTCATTTCACTAAACCAGTTCAGAGATTTAATCAAATCATCATATACCATCTTCCAGTTGAGAGTTTATCATTTCACTAAACTTGTTTAGCGAAATGATAAAACTAGTCGACGTTTTGAGTTCGTTTCATCAACTTACTGTAGCGGTTAGGGATTTTGTCAAATTCCTAAACAAATCTAGTGAAATGAAAAAGCGTGTCGCGTTTTTTGGCCGATTTTGTCTTCCCACTAAACAGAGTCAGTGATTTAGTGAAATTACTAAATTTTTCTGGGGAAATGATGATATGGAGTCTCCATTTTAACATCCTGCGTAATTTGATCATATCCCTTAGAGATTTGTTCAAATCTCTGTTTTAATCATTTCCCTGCGACACATATATATATGTATGTGGTCGTTTGCAACATAAAACTAATAGTGCTTTTTTTTGGGAATATGTGAAAGGGAACGATTTTATCATCTACCTGTGTGAAAAAAAAACATTTATTTTATAGGTAAGTCGTCTGAAATGTGTTCAAAAACGGTTGGCAATGACCAGCATTACAACAACTGATTTTATTATGATAAGTTTTTTATCTGTAGCACTAACGGAATTTTATCATTGCATGCTGAAATATTGTTAAGTTATGCCTTTCATTTCAAATTTAGAACATCGATTTTAGTAACGTAATGAAATTATAGCCCTCCTCCCCGACCGCGGTTGCCCTCCTTCCCGACCGTCGGCACAATCCAGTTAGCCATGGTGGCACAATGGCATTAATTTTAATAGTTTCCGAACACGTCATTTAGGATTGATAATATGTGTGTAGATAAAGCAGTGTATGCAACTGTAACTTATAAAACCACACTTGTATTTTAAGGACCTTTATTACGTAACCGTTTCATAAACTACTATTACTAGTTATTATTGTGAAATTACTCATCAAACAATATTCAATATTCAAAGTATTCTGCTCATACGAGCACATACTCGTACTGGTATAAGGTTCCAAGGCTAAAGCGCGGTGGCGCTAAACGAGAGCAACCCAAAGTTACCAAAAATGTAAAGGAACCGTACCGCTACTCGTTACTAGACGGCGCTGCGCTGTGCGCCTCTTTTAAATAGATACTATTTAAAAGAGGCGCACAGTATAAGATTTATATTAGATAATACTCTGCTCTATTTTAAGTACATTAGCGGAACTTAATAAATTTCCTTTACTAGACAAATACGTCAAATACGGTTACAAAAAATACGAAATTCTATTTTGAGTAAAAGTTGAAGGAGCAGGCGAGGCGCAAATTTATCGGCATTCCATCGTCTAATTACGCTGTTTATTGTTCGCGCCGAGCCCTTAATTTGGAATTAATTTTCTTGATTAAAGCGAGATTGGTTGAGAAATCTTGGATGGTAGGCTAGAGTTAAGAAATTTACCTACACTACCTATACGTTCTAAAATAATATTTGTGTAGCAAAAGGTAGCCACGCCGAAGGGTTCAGCATGATCTGCATATACACTTTTAGGCATGATCAAAGACAATTACTAGACTAGATTAGAAACAATAAAATACAGGTATGAATAATTCTGTAGCAATTAAATAAGGTAGGTATTTTAAAAAACTTCGGAAATGTCGATACATTAATAATAATAATACCTAATAATACATACATAATAAGGCATAGGGGATGTGACGACGCCATCGCGCACTGGTTTTCACCAGCGCATTCAGTCAATGCAGGGCAGCTTGTGGCGAGCTGTTGGAGAGTAGTGATTATACGTACCCGAGTTCCCTGGAGTGCCCTGTCGGATGGGTGGGACAGGTCCCTTGCCTCTGGCTTGCCTTAGCCGGCTGTACAGCGTGGGGTCGTTAGAGCTGGTTAGATGTGGAAACATAAGTGGGGAATTGGCTATATGTTTAAACTCCAGTGACACCTCTCTACCCCCATCCCCCGCACCGATGTTACCCTAGAGCCATTATTGATGTCGTTTTTTATGGGGGTCCATCTTGCGGACGGCGAGTCACCGCCTGCGGAAATAAAATTGGATAGCCTTTTATTAGGCAGGCGTCCGGTTCTTCATCCAGTAGCCAAGTAGTTAGTCCATACCCACGTAATAGCCTAGTACTTTTTAGACTCCATCAACTCTCGATAGTTCTTACACGATCGCGGGTTCTGGCTGTCTCTGCGTGCGTCTCATGACACGGGTAGGGACAGCATCCGCTTAGTGTTCCCCTCACTTTTCATTAAATTGTCGAAAATACCTCTGCGCGTTGGCTTCGGCTCCGCATACGCCTCCCAAAGGTCCAGAGCACCATTGTTCCGTAGTCGGGAAATACATACAAATAATACCTATAGGTATGAACTTGTTTTGAACACCTGACGCAACGATATGTGAAAACAGACAACCCAACACGTGTCATATCGGCGATTTGTCGGTGACGTCATTTGATGCAACGCATTTAATGTTTCTAGTCAAGACAAAACGCCAGTACCTCTACCACGAGTCATGTAGAAAATTCTGAATATTTTTCTATAGGCGTTAACGAATAATCGGGCTTCGAATCGTTTTCCTTCAGTTTCGACAGCAACACATACAAACGATCTATGCTGACATTTCATGTCGGATTACGTTTAGTGCGCTGCATACATCCGTCTCATAGGTAGAACGAGACGGATGTATGCGGCACGTCGAATGTGATCTGTCATGTTAACGCACTGAAGGTCAGTACAGTTTGTTATCGATAGGTTTTATTAAAACGTTACCATAAGACACTAATTTGACTTACGTCACCGAAAAATACCGTATCGACTGTAGAAAACTCTTTCACTATCAAATTATAAGGTGAGATGTCAAAACATGGTGAAAGTGAAAACCATTCGTATTTATTGTGTTATATTTATATATTATTAGTTGACGAAATAATATCGACAAAGCCTTATATTAAGCATAAATTGTTAATAAGACTGCATAGTATGATAACTGGAACTGGAAAACGAAACGGTAAATTTCAAGCCGATATGAGAAATAGAAATATCCACATCAACACTTCAATAAGAATAATTTTAAAAAAGAAATCTAGATCCAAGAACTGCTGAATATTTGTGAGATTTATGTATATAATAGCCAATTAATCTGATTTTAAATCGACACAAAAATACCAACTCTAACCTAAAATGAATGGTAAGTAGTTGAAATTTGATATGATACTCGTAGTTATAAACACTTTCATTTTCAATCATAATAATTACAATGAAACTGTGAAAAATATCAAATAATATTGAAACTTCTTTTACAGGTTCTTGTGCATCATTCATTTCTGATTGATTGCTGTAGCAGCTAACTTATATCCAGCAAGGCAAACTATTTATCCCAGGAAGGTGTATTATTTTATATTCAAGAAGTAACAATTGCGTTACAGGCCGGGATCTTCGAATTATTGCATCCGAGTACTATAAAATAGTGCTTACTTAAAAGACATCCAGATTTATACAGGGCACTTTGAAATTATAATGTACATAATTATATTAAAGATTTATTTATTGCGAAATAGCCTTTTAAAGTAACATTGTCACAAACTAGAAACTTATAAGTACTACTAACAATTACTCGTACGTGTAACTTATAAATAGAAATAAAACCATCATTATGTAAGAAGCGGCAAAGTCGCAATCCTGCGTTGTGTTATGTATGAAAACCGGCGGCTTGCTGGAGCATCTTTAGCTTCCCTTGTGCGTTTGTTAGGTCGTGAGGCTCCGTGCCCCTTGCTCCACGGATCGATTGCCTCGACAACAACAATAGTTAGACGAACGACAACTATAATAATAATAATAAATACTCTTTATTGCACACCTCATACAGTTACAAGCACAAATTTTACAATTAGATAAATTTAGATAGAGGTAACAACAGGCGGTCTTATCGCTAATGAGCGATTTCTTCCAGACAACCTTTGGGTAGTGGAGACAAGAGAAAAACAATAAGCAGTAGGTGGTGCATAGAAACAAAAGAGACGAAATAGATAACACAGCACATTCATATGAATATACATACTTAAGTAAATACAAAATAAACATACATATACTTACATATATACATATATAATACACACAGTAAGAAACAACAGTGTCAACTTAAAAACCTAAGGAAGAGATAAATAGTATTTCTTAAGTTGCGATTTAAAGCTACCGATAGATTGCGCGCGTTTTATGTTGATAGGGAGAGAATTCCACAAACGAACGGCCTGGAACGTAAATGAGCAATTATAAAATTTGGAAGATGAAGATGGCACTTTTAGGAGCAATTTTTGAGAGGATCTAATAGAATTAAGATAAGAGAAACGCTCTTTGAGGTAGCGGGGAGTTGCAGGGTTAAAAA
Source organism: Pammene aurita (assembly GCA_947086415.1). Lineage (NCBI taxonomy): Eukaryota > Metazoa > Arthropoda > Insecta > Lepidoptera > Tortricidae > Pammene > Pammene aurita. The sequence continues at coordinate 13,304,534 of OX352292.1, read as the reverse complement.
GTATAGAAAAGAGTAAAGAAAGTATGTGAGAGCTACGGCGGTGACGGATAGGGAGCCATTTGAGTTGAGAACGAAAACTAGAAACATGGTCGAATTTGCGTAATCCGAAAATGAACCGAATGCAGGCATTTTGAATACGCTCAAGCTTATTAAGTTGCTCCTCGGTTAGGTCTAAATAGGAGATATCTGCATAATCAAGAATGGGGAGAAGTAACGACTGAGCAAGCGCAATTTTAGTAGCAATTGGCAGGAAATTCCGGAGCCGTCTGAGAGACCCTATGGCAGCAAACATCTTCCTGCTCACTTCACTCACCTGAGGCACCCATGATAGACAACGATCCATAATTACGCCAAGATTTTTCACTTGGTTGGAAAAAGGAATTTGGATACCATCGAAGACTATCGGAGGGAGCCTGAGAAAGTCAATTTTGGAGATTTGTTTAGCGCTACCCATCACAATTACCTGTGACTTTAGGGGGTTTACTTTTAAACCGTAATTTTGACTCCAATTTGATATGCGGAGCAGATCAAGATTCGTGGCTTCTATAACTGAACTGAGATCGCTATGCATACCCTGCGAATATATTTGAAGGTCGTCGGCATAGAGGTGATACGAAGAGGAGAGCAACTATATTTAATAGTCTTGTAGTGATTTCGGATGTCGGGTGCCGCTCCGGCTTGTTCGCTGGTAAATAAATTAAAGGACTTGGCTAACGTGTCGGCGTCGACGCAGGTGGGATGTGTAACAGTAGCGCACTGCCTAATACTTTAGAGAATCAACAACATCCTGAAAGGGTACTTATCCTTTTGTGATTATACAATAGACCTAAGTAATAAGAAATAAACCTATGATCCACTATGATCACTAAAAGTCGAACTGTCATGTTGACAAAATAACCAAATAAATTAAGAATCACCTATTACATATGGACGTAGTTCTAGGACGTTTTAAACTAGTGGTGTTATTTGTACATTTGAAATTTCATCAATTTGGTTTTCTTAAGTAATCCTATATCCTACGACGAAATAAGTATATGGATGGATGGATGAAGTACTGACAGTTTTCACCCCTTTTCCTAGCTTTGAATATGTATGACGAAATACGTAATTTCCCTGTTTAAAAAAAAGTTGCAATCGGTGAAAATTATGAAACAATAGTGAAAATAAAGATCCTGACGAATTGAGAACCTCCTCCTTCGAACTCTTGAAGTCGGTTGATAACATTTTATGCGTTCAAAGTCACGCGCGTTTAAATAAGGTAAAGGCTTACCACACTTAAGGCTTAAGGGGGAGGCCTATGTTCAGCAGTGGACGTCTTATGGCTGAGATGATGATGACGAAAGGCTTACTGTCATAGCTTGTATTTCCCGGCTCCGATGGCATGAACCGTAAGCCATGAACAAATTTCATGACCAATCGCAAGGCGTCCCAGGCGATGATAATTTTTGAAGTGGTTAAGGACGAAGTATAATGATGACTCGCGTAGGTCAGCTGTCAGTATTTGATGCTCTTATTATCAGGAAAATCGTCAGCCGGCTGTATTGAGGTAGAAAGACCGTCTGCTGATACCCTAAATACCATATATTCATGTGACTAGTTTACGGTCTTTTCAGTGGTATACAGAGGGCTGATGATTTTTATTTTATTTGTAATAGCATATAAACTATCACCTGTTTCAACTGGGACGCGATGGTCATTTTATTTTATATGTATTTTATGTGAGAAAACGGCTGCCGTTCCTCAACCCACTCAAGGAACGGCAGCTGACCATCACGAAGCTTGATTATTGACCGCCCTTAACGACTTAAAATTTACCGCTTGGGACACGATGACAAACGGAAATTATTCCTAGTTAACGGCCTAGCAAGCGTATTAAATACCCACAAAAAGTAGGGTAATTTTTCAGAGCTAGTACGATTTCTATGCTTATTATTGTTCACTGCTCATATAATTGTCTACAGTTCTAAACCTTCAGATAAAATGTACTTAGGAAGTAAAACCTTTTTGGTTTACCTACAATCTGTTTCGGTCATAGATATAAAATGGCGCTTACTGGTTTCGGTTGGTGTGAAGGATGTGACGTTTGTCACGTCACGTCACTTTGTAAAGTATTGAAATCTACACAAACGAAACAAGCAATCGAACTTTCGTGAGCGAATTGCATAAACGATAATTTAACTTATGGTATGGCAGTAATTTTTAGTTCTATAAGTGACCGCTAGAGGCTCTGCACAAATTCTCCATACAAATAATTTACGAATTCGTGAACGAATCTCGAATTGGGCTTATTTGCATGACTCGTGGTAGAGGTACAGGCATCAAAAGTCATACAGTGGGTAGTATAACACGCTATTCAGATACAAACATAACGTGCATGCTCATCGGGTGTTAACATCTGGCGTCGCGTCGCTTTGCGTTTCAATAGCGTGTTTCAGTCTTATTTCTAAGGATACCTATATCGTTCGTTAACGATACAGAACATGTAATGGAACAGAACAGCGGTTGCTTTGCTGTGTTCTCACACATTTCCTTTGCGCCAAAATTAATAAGCGTTTCACACTCGACGGCGCAATTCAAAGCGATTTAGCGAAAAACGTGAGTTTTCGGCCAGAGGCGTAAATTGGTTTACAGGTAGACCTCCATTCACAACGCTTACTTGACAATGTTTCATAGAAAAACCAATGTATTTTTAGCTTCTGAGAAAGATATATCAAAGCCACTTCTACTCGTTCAGTTAATTTTCATTTCAGTACAGAAATCTTATTTTGTGTTTCAAGGGATCTGATATTACAACACAACCCTCTATTTTGATCTACCTACTGGGGAGCGGGCTCCTTTCATGGACCTTTAAATTGTTGTGTTAGTTTGCTCTGGAGGTTTTATTTCACAACAGAGCTAATGGTGGAATGTCTTTCAATTAAGTTATGAGAAACTATTTATGTAAGTACATAGGAACTATTTCATTCCATTTATTCCGTTTTTAAATCCCTGTGTCCGGACTTCCCAGATAGCAGCGCTTTTTGCGTAGCTACTAATATCAGAATTCAATTTATACTGGTCGATGTGAAACAAGCCAAAAGAGGTTGGTGAATCGCATTGTGCATTAATTAGCAAAGCGATGGAAGCGCCTAGTTTAGACTCGGGAGGTTTTAAAGAAAAAAATGTTTGTACGCATGTTAAGCGATGTTTGAAATGAAACATGAGATTTGAGTTGAATTTAATAAGAGTATTGTGGAGTTTCATCTTAGCCCAATGTGTAGCTCTGCTGGCCAGTGTTGGAGTAGTAGTAGTAGTAGTAAAACACTTTATTGCACAAAACAAGTAAGTACATGACCAACAAACATATTATAGTGAGTGTGTACAAAGTCTGTCTGCCTTCTGTACTTCTTTTTCTTTGTGTGGTGCAATAAAGAATATTGTATTGTAAAGGCGAACTTATCCCTTTAAGGGATCCCTTCCAGCTAACCTTTAAGCAACTGAGAGAAATCGGTCAGACATGGTAGACAAAGATTTGTACATTACTTGTACATGACGGCAAAACTACGGAGAAGTTACTAAACCTAGATACTATAGGTAGTGTTAATAAATACATAACTTATTGGTATGGATAGTTTCTCACTATTATAGAAAAATGGTATGTCAGATAATGAGCTCATGAAGATGCGCTGTGCTGAATTCTGAAAGCGGATCTAGTAGTAAGTACAATTCAATATTTTTATTTCGAATTATACAATTAACTCTCACTGACTTCTGTTGGCGCTACAACCCTTTCTGGGTCTAGTCCTCTTCCACAATATTTCTCCAGTTATCTCGTTGCCTAGCGACTTTCTTCCAGTTGGTAAACTTCCCCATCTCCCTGAGATCTCTTCCACACAATCCATCCAACGTTTTCTAGGCCTGCCTTTCGGTCTTTTTTGTTGCGGCGTCCACCTTGTCATTATTTTTGCTGCCCTATCGTCTGGCATCCTTGCAAGGTGACCCACCCATCTCAGCCGCTGCGACTTACAGAACTTGACGATGCCCGATGAGTGCATCCAATTCATTCATTCAATGACATTGACAATTTCAAGTCTTAGTTTATAATTTGAACCGTTTTATTTGATGATGATCCGTGATGCTTATATTCATACGGACTAGGAAGGGTATAATAGTAAATTACTTACCAAGGACTGTAAAAGAAAGAATGCCTGAAATCGCAGGTATTTGTGACCCGAGCCGCAGGCGAGGGTTGTAAATATGCGATAGAGGGCTTTCTTTTTTACTGCCCGTGGTGAGTACGCAATTTTACGTCTCCACCTGGCCATAATGCGGTAAAACTCACATTATGGCCAGATGTGACGTAAAATAATTTTAACACGGTGTAAACGGCAGGTTTTTCAGTAAAATCTTAGGCGAAATGGTGACATAAAATAATTATCTGTAATTTATAAGCGGCTCAAAACTAAAAACGCCTCCTTTTTTTCCTATCAAATTTCCCAAAGTAAGTGAAGTATTCTTCAAGTTTCTGGTTCTTATTTCATGCTCGCCCGGCGCCGCTCATGAACTATGCGAAGTCGCGAAATTAATTTTACACTTGGTAAGTTTTCGGATATTTAAATTTTCAAATTTTAAGGAGGGTCTCGGATTAATGATCACGAGTGGGTTAAATATGAATAAAGATTAAGAATTGATAAACAAATGCGTAAGTCTTGCATGCACAAAAGTCGTATTCATCATTCAATCAAATTTTATGGGAAACACGTACCTAAGTTATAGTAATATTTTATGATAGTCCACATGTTAATAAAAATCTATAACATAACTATTTAACCATAACATATTGTAGTATTTGTAAAAAAAATGCCTATTAATAAAATTACCAATGTAATGTAATTTGACATAATAAATAAGTGACTATGACTAATGACTATTAGATATATTGACCATATCGACAATAAGCAAAGCGAATATCGTTTGGAAAGGCCTGTATCCATTAATTTATTGAAGAATTTAAATAAATAGGGAAAAACATATTGTGCAGGATTTTTTTTAACGATATAAGTAGAAATGTTCATTTCGCACCAAAACGTTTTAAGAACTTTCTTAAGAAACCCCCTTTGCGTAAAAACCAGCCAAGTGCGGACCGGACTCGCGCACGAAGGGTTCCGTACCATTATCTATAAAACGGCAAAAAAAAATGTCTGTTGTGTGGGAGCACTCTTAAGTATTTGTTTTATTCTGTTTTTAGTATTTGTTGTTATAGTGGCAATAGAAATACATCATCTGTGTAAATGTTAACTGTCTAACTATCACGGATCACGAGATACAGCCTATTAACAGACGGACAGACGGACAGCGGAGTCTTAGTAATAGGGTCCCGTTTTTACCCTTTTGGGTACGTAACCCTAAAAATTGAGATTGATTAATTTTATTTGTCGAGCAAGTCAATTAATTTCAAGCAAAATGGAAACAATCCGCGCGGAACAATATGTTCGTACGGTCAACGAATTTGATTCCTAGGCCACAGTAGAACCTTGTCGTAATGACAGTTGCCCGTGCATACGTTTAAACGTAACCTATTTGCTACCAAACTAGCTATTGTGACAAGGTTCTAGAGTGGCGTAGCAATCAAATTGGTTGACTGTACATATTTGAATCTTTTCCAAGCTATTCTTAGATTAATACTTACTAAGGTTGTGAAATACATAATAAATGTAGTATGTGTTCCTGTACCATTCTGTAAATAAGTTATGAACTTATGACTTGCTTACCAGATGCAAACTCTCAAGTCCCAAATCAAATATCTAAGCCCTAATAAATAAATAAAGCCACAGATCGCCTCATCGCAATCTTCGGCTTATGAAATTGGTTCGGAGCACTGTAAAATACATAATTTACTGCCTGTCGAGGACACCTTGTGTTAGAGAAAACAGCCTGTTCACTAATATTTTTGTCGCGAGTTATTTTCATAACTTAGTTTTTAAGGTACAGTGAACGCTTTGTAATAATGTTCAAAAATGCATACATATTTTGGCTTTGACTGTACAATATAGGTTCTTCTTTCTGTAAAAGCCCTGTACCATAAAGTATTTTGCTGGTAAATTTAATTAAAATATATTTATTATTTAATTTAAACACAGTCATTACAATGCCCGGTTCTAACCATACACCTCCGACCCGAGAAGTATTATGACCGGCAAGAAACTCTGCGGGACTTATGTTTTCAAGACAGTTATACATTCAATCTTAAAGATATACAGTAAAGTTCATGTCAAAACAGCTTGAAAGACAATGTACCTATTGTGTAATTAAAAATAAAATAAAAACCATATCTGACTGCTTTACGAAACGTTTGATATGCTTTATTATCTGAACTATATCCTCTAAATGCTAGATGATTTTGTAGTTAGTCATTGATGTATTATGTATTCTACTAGATGAGCTATCTAGAACAAATTTTGTGCGCCATGTTTGGCGGTTGACAGCTGTCACTGAATCAAAGAGTAGCTTCAAACGTAGTAACAATCATTTTTAAGAAAAAAAAACCGACTTAAATGGGGGTAGCCGGTGAAGGATTATTGTAGATGGTGCACTTAGATTCCATACAATGAAATAACTTGCTTAAAAAACGCAGCGGAGAGGACAAATCGCCAAACGTGAACTATGCGTCGTTGAAGAGTTCCGTTCTGATTATCATCAGCAGTTCTACTTCATCAAATGTCACTCTTTTGAATGAAAATGCTTGATTTGTTGATAAAAATACAAAAGTCACTTTATGTATGCCTTTAAGATTTGAGGAATTCCCTCGATTCCTCGTGGAACTCATCATCAGAACTTGAGCTTGCCGAAAATTGGTCCTGACAATCTAACTTGCTTAACAAACATAGCGAAGAGGAAGAATCGCCAAACATGAACTATGCGTCGTTGAAGAGTTCCGTTCTGTTCATCATCAGCAGTTCCACTTCATCAAATGTCACTCTTTTGAATGAAAATGCTTGATTTGTTGATAAAAATACAAAAATCACTATGTGTAAGCCCTTAAGATTTGAGGAGTTCCCTCGATTCTTCATGGATCCCATCATCAGAACTTGAGCTTGACGAACATTTGTTCTGACAATTAAACTTGCTAAACAAACACAGCGAAGAGGACGAATCGCCAAACGTGAACTATGCGTCGTTGAAGAGTTCCGTTCTGATCATCATCAGCAGTTCTACTTCATCAAATGTCACTGTTTTGAATGAAAATGATGGTTTTGTTGATAAAAATATAAAAATCACTATATGTATGCCTTTAAGATTTGAAAAGTTCCCTCGATTCCTCATGGATCCCATCATCAGAACTGCGTTTTGACAAAAACGGGACCAATCTGTATATATATACTTACAATCAAAAAAAGAATTTTCAAAATCGGTTCAGTCATGACGGAGTTATAGAGTAACAAACATAAAAAAAAAAACAAAAAAAAAAAAAAAAAAAAAACATACACGCCGAATTGAGAACCTCCTCTTTTCAAATCTTGAAGTCGGTTAAAAAAGACGTGACACTGTTTTGGCATAATTCATATGCTGCCTAAACATATTTTGTAAGGATACGTAATTAACTAAATTATTGTTTTATTGGTTTAAAGAAATATATTTCGTCTGGTTAAAAAAAAAAATTAAATAACAATAAATAGAATCTTAACTAAATTAAATCTAAAATTAAAATAAATTAAAACTAAAAATTATGCTAGGTCCCCCAGGTCGTGACCCGAGGGAAGGGTACCGATAAGGCTGGCTGCGTTCCCTCTCTGGATAGATATTCCAATCCTTTGAGCGAGAAACGAGCCAGCTCTATGATCCCCGGTAATAGATTTTAGCTTTTTGCTCAGAGCGCGTACTAGTTGGTGGGCGTCTGAGCTCCAAGGGCCGAGGGTCTCTACTGCAAACGCCGCAAATATATGCCTGTCAGTGAGGGCTATATATTTGCGGCGCTTACATGCCTCAGCCGCCGCAGCCGCCCCACCCGCTCTCAGCGAAGTTGCCCCCAGGTGCGATGGTGCGAGGGTGTCCGCGCACGTGGCGTCCCAAATAAGGGGCAGTCCGCGATGCCAAGGTACTAGGGTCATACCGTCGGGCCGCTTGCCGTCGTCACGCGCGAGGCCGGGCGGTTCTAGCACGGCCGGCACGTTGACGCTGACGAGAGCCCGACGGATGACGTCGTTGAGGCAGGCGTGGCGAGAAAGGCGGCCCGCGCTCTTTTTACAGGAAAGACCGTGGTGCCCCTGACGATCTACAGGTGAGCCGCAGTGGCAGCGGTGAGGCGTCACAATGTCTGCGCCGAGGCGCAGCCCGACAGCCAGCCTAAAAGAATTATTGTCCAACAGGGTTGAAATGTGAGGGGAAGGGAGAGCATGAAGCCACGAACCAGACTCTCGCTCCGACACAGCTAGTATGCGGGCTTTTTCCAAGCTGGAGGAGCAGGAGTCTAGTAAGAGAGTATGCACTTGTTGACAAATAGGCTGGTCCCAGATTCTCTGGACGCATTTGTTCGTAGGCAGGTTTAGGCTCGGGCAGGCCAATTTCCAGGCACTTTCTGCCTCAGACAAGAACGCCACCTCGAAGCCGCGCAGTGAAGGGCTTAGGATTTTCATGACCAGAGGGAGCGTGCTGTGTGCTGAGGACAGAAAGGCGGGCAGGGCGACACTGGAAATTTGGCGGATACCAAGACCTCCGAAACGAATGGGTAGGGTAGCATGTAGAAATTGCCGATCATTAATTTTGACATTAATAATTTTTTCAAGTTGAACGTGAAGCAAGGAGTCGATGACTTGGCAATGGTTCGGAAATTTCCACAGTGGGCTGCAACGGGTGAGATATGTAAGTTTAGGAACAAATAAGCAGAAACGTAAAATATGGATGGCCATATGGGCGTTAATTTCCAGTAGGCGGTCCGAGAAGTCAGAGAAGCGGTTAACCTTTGAATTTATTAAGTCTGGGATAGATTCCTCGAAAATTGGAGCACCTAGGAGATGAAGCGAGTTTTTGGATAAAATTTTGATGCCCGGACAAAAGTTTTCAAAGTCATGCTGGATTTCGAGTTTATTTGGAAGATCAGGATTTATATATAGTTCACATTTGTTTGAGTTTAGTTCTAATCCGATTGAAGTGAATTTATTTGCTAAAGCCGAAAAGTCGTTGAGAACAGAAATTGGGTCACCTCCTAGGCTGCCATCGTCGAGGTACCAAACGTTAAATTTAGAATTTAGTTCCGAAATGATTGGATGGATAGCCAGGCTGAAAATGGCCGGCCCGAGAGGATCGCCTTGTTGACAGCCGACAGAAGACAGGATGTTGTTATTTTTATAGGCGAGGTTAGAGGGAGCGCTGTAACATTGCCACAGGAATGGATATATGCTGGGAATTTTGCTTTGGATCTCTGTCAACAAGGCGCTCCGGTCTATGGAGTTGAAAGCGTTTTGGACATCAACTTTAAGCAGAACCTGGCCTTCCGGGCTGTGTAAGAAAGTGCGGCAAGCGTGGACCGCAGCTTCGCAACCGCCTTTGCTCCCAAAGCCGAGTTGGAACGGTTGAAATTTGGATTCAAGGTCTGGAATTATATTTTTACAGCAAATTTTTGATACTAATCTGCGAAAGGTTGTTCCTATGGCGATTGGTTGGATTCCTCCATCCTTTTTCTTTAAGGCACATAAATTGGCACCATAGAGTGTAGGGACCACATCTGTGTGTACCTTGCCGGCAAGCATGAGGTTAACAAGCCGAGTGATGCTTGAGGCCAAACTGTTACCTTGGACTCCGGGGCAGCCTGTGGTTAGGTCTTTGAGATGCTGAGGCGTGAGACCATCTAGGCCGCCTGCTGAGCCACTTTTAAAAGAAGTTATGGCTTGCAATACATAGTCTTCGGAGCATTGCAGGCAGGGCACAGTTAGATCCGGGGGGTCAGGAAGGACAGGTACTGCGGGACCCGGCGGGTGTTTGGATTGTAGAGACAAAAAGGTGTCTGGAGAATTCGGGGCCAGCGTGTCACTGGAGAAAAGGAGATTGGCGGCTCCTTTGAGGTCTCCGTCACTGATTTTGGACTCAATAATTTTAAATAATTTGGGATGACTGGCATGATGCGTGTTCGGGCTAGGGTCTATATGTAGCGAACGGCAGCAATTGGCTTTAATCTTTGATGTCAATGAAGTGTTTGTGTCATTACTACTTACATGGAGGATGTTGTAGGCGAATGAGAAAAGGCGATCCCAGCTAGCGGGCGAATTTTCATTGACGCAGTTGTCTATTGTCTTAATCAGACTGTTGGCGACAGTGAATCTTGCACCCCTAGGGATTCGTTTCACGATCGGGACCGAGTTTTTTAAATGGCTTAGTTTTGAAGATGTGGTGATATTAGGGCGAATTTGTGGTGTTGAAACTGATGAGATGAGAGGAACGGTGTTGTTTTGGTTACTGTTTTGTTTGTGGCACTTGCCTAAATGTATTTGGAGACCTCGGCGTCCTTTTAGAAGTTTCGGAGCGGGACAATGGGGGCACTGGATGAACTCGTCTAAGGATAGGACAGGGTGTTGAAGTTGGCTGGAAGGCTGGCTGCAGGCATATGGAGCGGACATCGATTGACACAAATACCTACATTAGCAACAAACACAGAACGTAAATATAACGTATAACAAACTTAAACTAAACACTTATAAAAATACACGACTTAAAAGCGAAAAATATTAAAATAGAATACACATTAACATATGAAATGTCTGTCAAAACTAGCAGGACTCCGGCTTTGTCAAGTGCGGCGACGCGGCGCACGGCAGATTCTGGGTTTTTGGCCACTTGCGTTAGGCGGAAATAAGCGGGGGCGTCTGTGAAGACCCGGCTGGCATGCGGCTTGCAAAATTAGAGCGAAATCCTTTAGGAAATTGGATTGTATTTTTTGACAGTTGTGTCCAATATGTGAGGTGGATATTATTCTGCCTTTTGGTGAACAAATTTAAGAAATTATAGTTTATTTCGGTGAGAAAACTATATTCACGGCTTGGTATGTAATAAATTTAAAGTTCCAGGGATTATTTCAACCGAAAAACCACATATTTTTGGATCAGGTATATAGTGCGTGACATTGTTTTATTTGTATCTGATTTTTATTTTGCTCCTTACCCTAGAGTTTGAGGAACGAATGGAGAAAAATACTATTTTTGCCGACAAGCGCCTTTCAATACGAAGTTTGAGGGTTAATGATCCTTGTATTTACTTAAAATGACATTGATTTCCTCGCACGGGTGAAAAAAAAAACATTTTGTTAGTAGGTATAACATATATGATATTTAGATATTTAAGTTTTAAATTCAAATCATAAAAATCTTTGCTATGTATTTTACTCGCATTAACAATTTTAGCAAATTCATACATTATTCATACTTATATAAAATATGTTTATTACGTAAATATGTTTATGCTGAGTACTACTAAACAAATAATGTAGGTAAATCAAGTGTAGGCACATATGTTGTTACTTCTGCGAAATTAATCTGTGCGCCAAGGAATATGGCGTCGCCACGCCAACATTAATATTTTAAATTAGTGTAACACCAATCTTTGCCCTTACTTACCTATGAAATGTTATTCCATGGCTTTTACTACTATTTTTAGAATTATTTTTACTGTTTGTTATCATGCAAAAAGCGTTTCATATCAAAGCGTTGCGTATCATGCGTTTAGTATTTGATTTTTAAAAATGTTTGACACTTGCGTGTAATCATGTCAGTGGTCCAAGAGTCAATGTCAGACTTGTAGTTATTTTCACTAAAACTCATGGTACAAATAATTTCTTAGCGATGTCATCTCCTGTTACTCAATGTAGTTAGTTTATGGTTTGGGCCATGCATCTGTGTCTGTCATTATAGTCCTAGTCATTTATTTCTATTTACACAATTTCAAGTGTTTATCGAATCCACTTGCAATTTACTTTTTATAGTTCCATAAAATAATGTAAAATGAGAAGATAAAAAAGGAAAAGAAGGAAAAGAAATTTAATGATAGGTACTTGTTGAGTTGCGTGCATTCATATATAACACGATGAATGATGATTTTATTGATAATAAGTGTCTATGAACTATAGGAAGTTCTAAACACTAATGAAATACACCTGTTTTACAATATAGGTAGAGTATCTAGACTTCTAAGCATGACTTACTTCAAAGCAAAAGTATCTTGTAGCTTGCGATAACAATCATACTAGCTAGAGATGCGCAAAACGCTTCACTAAGGTAAAAAGATTGTTTTATCTTTCGCTCGCGGAGATATGTATCACTCATTTTGCTCATTTCGCTCAGTGGATATGTTCGCATATTCGCATCATCTTACTCGTTTGACTCGTCCGGCTCATTCGAGTCATAAGTGGGTAAGAGTGAGTGAGTTGAATCAAAAGACATAGTTTATTTAAATCACTCACTTGTGAACGACCCATGTCTAATGCTAGCCCAGAATGAATAGTATGGTATAATATATCGCATATCACGTCATGCGTCACTTAAATATAAAATCCCGACCAAATTGGCTAGGAGCTTATATATCAATATTGAGTAACATAATGCTCAACATTGGCTTTTCGTTATCCTATTGTGATTATTGTTCTCCCTGGCTTTGAGGACACCTTATTGTATAAGACACAGTAAATTTGCAACGCACGTGCTCCCAACGATTGTTAGGAGCGTGTGTATTGAATAATTCCGAGCCCGAGTGAAAACTGGGACTTTATGTAGGTTTATGTTAACGCTGGGTAAAACCCTGAAATATTAGATTATTTTGATTCTTATAATAAAAAAAACCGACTAAGTGCGTGTTGGACCACGCATAATCCGGTTGCGTACTTTCAATGGAATAAGAACCGAACTAATACCAAAAGGTCGTATCTGAAGCCTATGGAAAAAGTTTTTTGGAGATACCTAAAAATGCACCAATAATGTTCAAAACAATTTTCGTAGAAAGTATGTGATAAGGCGCATCTTCTTAATGTTTTTCATATTTTTTGGACCTACGGTTGAAAAGTTACAGGGGGGACACAATTTTTGTAACATTAGAAGCGATTATTTCTGAAAATATGCACTAAATCACAAAATGTTTAAATAAACCTCGATGTTATTTTTAAATACCTAATAAATTGATGATGTTGCACATCAATTTATTAGGTATTTAAAAATAATTAGGTAAGAAAAGTTAATATTAGGTAAGAAAATACATCTTAAAAGTTAGTTATATGTATGGAGCGCCCCCCCAAAAACTATTTTTTTCTGCAATTTTACTACATAACTAAATAGCGGCATGCAAAATACACTTTATATCTTAATTTTTATTAAGATACGTATTATAGTTTCCGAGTAAAATGGCTGTGACATACGGACGGACGCACAGACGTAGATATGACCGATTTAGGCGGCCAAAAGTCGATTTTGCAAAAATCAACATATTGATAAAAAAATACCACGTGGAGGTAGTCTATAGACCCAGGCATATTATATGACCCTCCCCACTCCTTATCATCAAACCTGAACCGCATAACAGGCATTCGAACTCTGACTATCGCTCAGCGCGCAAGTTTCTGTTCTCGACGCTCCAAAATATTGCAAGTTTTCCCAAGTGTTTAATTGGTTTTTCTGACGTTTTCATAAAGTTTTTTTGATGGATTCCAGTTATTCAGGTAAGAATTTATATATATCAATAATTTTATATTACATTTTTGACATTTATCATATATTTTGAGCTCGTTAAATATGACCCTTCACAAAATGTTGTTTTTTCATAGATTTTGATTTTCAATGGTATTTTTGTTATACTTCAGGGTGCGTCCCTGTCTTGTATTGTATATGCCTGAACAGATTACTTAGTCGTCTTTATGGTGTCTCAGAAATTAGCCGCCACTAGCCGCCCCTATGTGGTCTTAGAGGCTTTCAAAGATAACCTATGAAAAAAAAAAATTCGCACATTTAAAAAAAAAATTGTTTATTTAGTTTTATCTTTTTACAGGTGAACCCAGTGCTTCGGGGAGAAAAGTATTTGCTCGAAAATATATTTTTGAGCAAATACAAGAGCAAAATTTTACAAGTTTAAGTGAAAAGTGCGATTATTATGAAAATTATCTTGTGCTTACCTACGGAACATCGGAAGAGCTCAAAAAATATATAAAACATGAATTTTCTTATGTGAAATCACAAATAAAACAAAGGTGGTTGAAAGCAAACAAAACAATAGATAATTTTTTAAAATTGAATGAGTCTTGGTTGGAAGGAATTTTTGAGATTCCAGTGGCATCCTCTAACACGTCAGGACGACCGTGTAAATCCTTTGGGGAATTAAGTGAGCGAAGCAAGAGAAGGAAAACCGAAAAAATTCGAGCTGTCCTACCTGATGAAATTATTCTTCATGCAGCACAATCGGTTCTTCAAACTAGTGGCAAAAGAGATGCCTCAAAAGTGCTTAAGGATATTACTAATACTCCAGAATGTGCTAGTAAATACAAAAGATCATCCAGCGTTAATGAAATAATCGCTCCACTGACACCACAAGAAGCTCTACAAATGTATGTAGATGCTGACCTCAGCAGGCATCAATACGAAATAATAAGGTCAACAAACAAAAAACACTTCCCCTGTTATGATCTTTTGCTGAAAGCAAAACAAGAGTGCTACACGCCAAAAGAATCCCTACGGGTAACAGCTACCTGCGCAGAAACTAATCTACAATCCCTGATGGATTTGACCGCCACTCGCTTATCAATGTTTTTGGAAGAAGTGCTGATAACGCTTAATGACCACGAGAGAAAGTCATTAAAGTTAATTTGTAAATGGGGTTGTGATGGGTCTCAACAATCGAAATTCAAGCAACAATTTGATAATGAGAGTGATTCTGATGGAAATATATTTATGAGTTCTTTTGTGCCTTTACAGATCGTTTGCGGAGAAGAAGGCAAAAAAGTGGTTTGGAATAATCCGACACCGTCTTCGACACGATTTTGTCGTCCAATCAGATTTCGTTACGTAAAAGAATCAACAGATGTTACAAAAGAAGAAATTGATTATGTGCAGAATTCTGCTGCGCACCTAAATGATTCTAAAGTGACCTTGCATGAAAATGAATTTTTGTTTGGGTATATTTTTAAAATGACCATGGTTGACGGAAAGGTCTGTAATGCTGCAACAGATACAAAATCCACGAGCAAGTGTTATATATGTGGTGCTAATCAAACGAAGGATTTTAATGATCTCAACAAGAAAAATGAGGAGAGTCCGGAAGCTTTGGATTTTGGATTATCAGTCTTACATGCTAGAATCCGTTTTATGGAAAGCATCCTGCATTTAGCGTACAGATTACCTACAAAGAAATACAGACAGAGAAAAACACAAGAAGAAAAACTTATGGAAGAAGAGAGAAAAAAGGATATCCAAGAGAGATTCAAAACTGAGACTTGCTGATTGATATGCCGAAGGCTAACTTTGGCAACACCAATGACGGCAACACCAGTAGGAGATTTTTTGATAATCCGGAATTGGCGGCTGATATCACAAAAGTCAGCTACGACTTGATTTTTACGAGTTATTTTAGAGGTAATATCTAGTGGTCATAGAATAAATATTTCTAAATTCGACGAATACGCTTATGATACAGCAACATTATATAAGAATTTGTATGGGGAATGGCATCCTATGACTCCAACCATGCATAAAATTTTGATCCATGGGGGACGCGTAATAGGAAACGCTCTATTACCCATTGGCCAGTTGTCGGAAGAAGCAGCAGAAGCCCGAAATAAACATTTTAGGGCATACCGACAAAAGTTTGCAAGGAAATTTTCAAGAGAACAATGTAATTTTGACGTTTTTACTAGACTTTTACTAACATCCGATCCACTCATCAGCAGTATGAGACCAAAAAAGCAATCGCCTTGCAACAAAGCCTTTCTTCCTGAGACAATCGAGCTTTTGTTGCCTGCCGAACCATATATACCAGTGTAGATTTGTGTGTATTTTAATTTTGTATTAAATAAATTTAAAATATTTTTTTTCATAATTTGTTTATATATTTTTTTTTTTTTTTTTTGTTTTTAATTGACAGAA
This sequence comes from Pammene aurita, assembly GCA_947086415.1. Classification (NCBI taxonomy): domain Eukaryota; kingdom Metazoa; phylum Arthropoda; class Insecta; order Lepidoptera; family Tortricidae; genus Pammene; species Pammene aurita. The sequence goes on along the minus strand of OX352292.1, from coordinate 13,288,452 downwards.
TACAATTGATTTTAGTATAAAACAACGTTTTTACATTTTTTATCCCATTTTGTACCGAATTATACCCTAAAATAATTTCGCCGCCTAAATCGGTCATATCTACGTCTGTGGGACGGACAGACGGACATGACGAAACTATAAGGGTTCAGTTTTTGCCATTTTGGCTACGGAACCCTAAAAAATGTTCAAAATCTGAATACGATTACACTATTCTTGTTGTACACACATTATCATTACACCCCAAATATCCTAGTTAGTCAGATCGTAACATTTTCTCATTGCAACCTTGCCGCATCTCTGTTTCGTCCTATAGTTTGACAGATAGTCAATGCCTAAAGACATAACGCCAACGCTTTTTATAATATGTGTATCTGGCCTCGGACACCGGAGGGTTTGGTCACTTTTTCTGAAGTATATGACATCTATTTTCATGTGCAATACATTTTAAAAAACCTATAACAATTACTATTTCACTTTCCGAACTTTCACTCGTTACGAGTACGTTTGGACAAGCTCAGTTTTTAGTTAGTTATCTCCATTGCTCTGTTTTGTTTTCCATTGCTATTTTAAAGTTAGCAAAGTCAAAGTAATTTATTTTCATAATACCCTTTGCGCTCTCCCCGTAGTTGCAGAAAAGTTCGAATAGAACTTGAGATAGATACTATTTTCAAGCACTTTGACATTTGATTCGATTGAACTGATTTGAACAGGCAAAGTGATTCAATACCCTTTTTTCAGAGTCCCGTAAAGTTTTTTTTCGATTTCGCTCACCTTTTCGATACTATTTTACAGTAACTAATAAAACTACTATTAGTAAGTATAAATATTTTGAAAGATAACTTTTTTTAAACAACATAAGTGGAACACTTTAAAAAACTACCTTAGCTGTTTCGCGATTTTGGCTTTGAGAGGTGAATCAAGTAAGGTTTTTTCTTATTAAAGCGACGTTAAACTAGTATGTAAAATATACAAAAACGTTGAAAAATTAGTCGCTTAAGGAATAAGTGGAATAGCTTTTTTGACTTTCATACATATTTTTTAAGCAAGCGAGTATGTTTACCTAGAGCAATTTAAGATTTTTTGCCGAAAGGTTTTTTTGGGAATGTTTTAAAGTATTTTATAAAAATTTAAATGTAGAAATAAACTTGGCTTTATGTTTGAATTAAATAATATAAAACATATTGGAGTGCATAACAAATAATAAAAAAATTCAAGCGACAAGTTTGCATGAATCAACGTCCTCAATAAACTAGCTCTGCAATAATTTAATTTTCGGGTATTCAATAATAATAAATGTGTACCAAAAGTATAGATTTTTTTGCAGTAACAAGACTTAAAACTATCTTATCAAATGTAATTCATGTGCATTATTTCATTAGTAACGATTTTCGTTTTTAAATCGTTACCGACTCTTAAACCCGCGATCCAAATAATCAGGTGGTTTTAATTTGATCGCTATGTATGCCTGTCTGTGGCACTGCAGCACCAAAACGGTTGAACTGATTTAAATGCGGCTTTTTATTTATTTAAACGCAGGTTTTCTAGCAAGTGATCGTAGACATGCTTTATCAAAATCGGTTCAGCCGTTTCGGAGTTTTTTATGTTTATTTAATCTATAATAGTGATCTTGTATTTGTGACAAAATATTTATTTGAGACTAGTAAAATAAACATATAATGTCTAATCTTACAAAAATAAAAGAAATAGAACGAAAAAATAATAATTTCGTTCACCGCAAGGATAGTTTAGTAACAGGTATAATTAAGTTCAATTAGTGTAAAAAAATTATCGACTTCAATCAAAATGAAACTTACCTAAAATAACTCAACTTTTTCAATGGAAAAGTGAAGATTGTAAACGTGCTAATTAGCGATGGAAGTTTGTAACGAGGTTAGTTAAAGTGATTAGTGTTGATTGAGATTAATAGCCGGTTAATGTAACTTCCAGTTAATCCATCATCCCTAGTGACAGTTAGCGATTGCGGTTTTATAAGAGTTCTTGAAGAGTTAACCACATCACTACGTCTATATTGTAACTTTAAAATACGTTTAAGATAGTAATATGGTCTAACTCCACTAAGAATCCAATGCATATTCAAAATATTGGTGTTGTCTTTAAAATAATATTCAAAATAGTTCTGATTCAGGCGTTGAAGTTGTATTGGAGCTAGACCATAGGTACATATTTAAAAATGAAATTTTAAAGTTAAAATAAAGGCCTAGGGCGCTACGTTGGCCACTTCATGCAAAAAGTGGTCTTTTTTTTAACGAGAAGTGTTACACTCATTTAAAATATACCAGAACAAAAATATTATAAATACATTTTGCTATATGCTATACTAGCTGTGCCCGCGGCTCCGCCCGCGTGGAATTCGGTCTTTATCAGTAAGCGGCTAATTCACCCCTAATTTCTCTCCCTCCCCCTGGAGGCGGAACTTGAAGGTCTTGAAGTAAAGTTGACAGATGGATACGCTAGAGGACAGTAGTCCAGATAAAATATTTCACAATAAAACTATACTCCAAAATCAGTTTTTTTCGTCCTTATTAAAATTTTTGACAATATTTACTCGTAAACGACATAGAATAGTAGGTGTATATCGGACGATACAGTACCACTTTTGTATTTATACGTCCTTGACTGTACCTATTCATATCATGTCCATGGCAAATATCATCCAAATCGATCCTCCAGTCAAATCAGTCTAAGAATGAAAGGTTTACTAATGTTTCGGCGGAAATTATTTAGCAAATTCTTAACTCCCCAAACTACGTATTCCATATTTTTATTTGGGCAAATTTTTATTTCCCAACTCAACGTTTCGCAACTGATATCATTTCCCAACTAATGATTTGATAAATTAATGTTAGACAAAATTATTACTTGGGATTTTTTTAAGATGTCAATTAGGTTTTCGTCAAATGTATTGATTTAGCAACATATTGAATGACATTATGAAATCTAACCTAGTTTGCTAGAATGTAAGGTTTAAATTGCAGTATGATTTTATTGCATTAAGCGATGAATTAACCTACCTCTCTATGGGAGCAATTTCGTTTTTAGAGTCATAAAAAAATAACTCTAACCTACCTATCTCTGGGAGCAGTTTCGTTTTTAGAGTTATAAAAAATAGCCCTAACCTACCTATCTCTGGGAGCAGTTTCGGTTTTAGGGTTATAAAAAAAACCCTAAACTTCCTATCTCTGGGAGCAGGTATGGCTTTTGATGAATCATTATTTAACTAAGCAAATCATTGGCTTCATAATAATTTGACAATATGTTATTTGCCTTAGCAAATCATTTGCAACACAATTATTTACCATATAAAATTTGACGTAATTATAAAAATTTGCAATATAAAAATGTAGCGAAAAAAAAAAAATACGAAGTAAAATATGGATGATGACACATGTTGAATTATGCAATAAAATTTGTTGATAGGATGCAGAATTACCAATATATAAGTAAAGTGAAAATTAAAAAATCTATTTAAATGGTTCAACATTTTTCAATTTTTTAAAGTACGAAATTTAATAAAAACAATGATATCATTCGATTTTTAACATTTTACTGTTAAATAAATTGTAAGGTAACCATATACATAAACGCAACATTTCACTGTAAAAATAGCAATTTCATATTTTTTCCATACTTCAAACAGGGCGACTATGATCGTGACGTCACTTTTGCACGTCATTTTGTTAGGAGCAGACATAGAAGTTCTAGTGGCATAAATGAAAATGTCATAAGGACTTACTTCCCAACGATATTAATTTATCGATAAATCGTTATGACAGTTATGATGTACAGCCAACCAATTTCATTCCTAGGCCACTCTAGAACCTTGTCACAATAGCTAGTTTGGTAGAGAATAGTTTACGTTTATCCACGTGCAACATATATATCTATTATACAGGGTGGAAAGATAAGTCGGGCCCTGGAGGGAAACTACCTTAAAACCTTGAGATAGCTCAATTCGCTCAAAGGAAACATTCTTTTATTTTTCCTAAAAACTAAAATTGCATTCACAGTTTTTTTCTTAATTTCCACTTTTTTCCATACTAATTGTATGAAAAATACTTACTTACTCCTCTGGCGCAGTGACCCAAAGTGGGTCTTGGCCTCCAACATGACTGCGCGCCACTGATCCCGGTCCTGTGCAGTCTCTCGCCAGTCGCCAGCTTGGAGCTCGCACAGATCCGCATCCACCACATCCGCCCATCGATACCTAGGCCGACCGACCGGGCGGCGTCCTGTCGGTTTTCCCTCGTATGCTCTTTTCACCGCCCGTTCGCTTCCCATCCGCTCAAGATGACCAAGCCACCGAAGCCTTTGCGCTTTTGTCACACCAATAATATTTGGTTCAGCCACAAGTTGTTAAATTTCGGCGTTTTTATGAAAAATATTATTATTATTATTAATGGGTTCTCTTGTGCCCTAAACTTGGGTGGTATTTAGAAGTTTTTATCCTCGTTGGAAACAGGATCGATTGGCATCAATTGTCATAAAAATTATTTATGGCAAAAATTACAAAATAAATACTTTATTTGAAAACTGTACTTTTTTCCAAAAATTTGTAAATGCAGTTATGTCCCTTTAAAGAAATTAAAGAATGTTTCCTTCCAATGAATTGAGCTATCTCAACGTTTTAAGGTAGTTTTCCTCCAGGGCCTGACTTATCTTTCCACCCTGTATATATCGTCGCCTAGTACCCACAACACAAGCCTTATTGAGCTTACTGTGGGACTAGGTTGATTTGTGTAAGATTGTCCCATAATATTTATTTATTTATTATTACTATGCGTTTTTGACTGACAATTCAAAAACAGCTGAACCGATTTTATTCAATACATATAGCTTTTTTGTAAAGTAACTTTCAGGCTTCACTTCTATTATTTATTTATTTTCAAATTTTTTGGACCTACGGTTCAAAAGTAAGATGGGGGGGGGGCGCCCTTTTTTGAAGATGAAACTATCCTTTGTCCTTTCTCGAGACCCATACTATTTCTATACCAAATTTCATCTAAATCAGTTCAGCGGTAAAAAATTCCTCATACCAACTTCCAACCCCCTTTTCACCCCCACAAGGGTTTGAAAACTATCCTATGACCTTTCTCGGGACTCAAATTATCTCCATAATAATTTCTATCTAAATCGTTTCAGCGGTTGAAAATTCTCCAAACAAATTTCAACCCCCTTTTCACCCCCATCAGGATTGATTTTCGGGATTAAAACTATCTATTATCCTGTCCCGGGAATCAAACTATCTCTATACAAAATTTCATCAAAATCCGTTTAGCCGTTTTCACGTGATGCGCGGTCAAATAAACAGACAAACAGATAAACACACAAACAGACAAAAATTCTAAAAATTGTTGGAACGTGTTCTGTTATCGATTCTAAGTATACCCAGACAACTTTTTTTCGATTATCTTCCATGTACAGACTTTCGACCCTCTTCAGCTTTATTATATGTTTAGATAGATATATGCTCTAATGATAAATAGTTTATATTACACATATTTAATTTACATTGTACTTATAAATATCATTTTTAGTAGAAGCAGATAATTTTGGATTTAAGAAATATAAAAAAAAATATTATTGATTGCATAATATACATGGGTCGTTCACGAGTGAGTGATTCATATATTTTGAACTTACTGAAGATTTAACTCGCTCAGTAACTCATCTATCTCAGTGTTTACGGTGTCACTTGCTCGCTCTTTCCAACTCAAGATTCGAATGAGCCGGCCGGGTCAAACGAGTGAGACTATGCAAATTATGCGAACAGATGCACTGAGCGAAATGAGTGATACACTACTCCGCGAGCGAAAGATCAATATTTTCAGTTCAGTGAAGCGTTTTGCGCATCTCTATTTCAGAGTATATGTAGTTTGAACTTTAAAAGTTGTAAAAAAACTTAATTTCAGACAACAACCCGTAGTGCTAATTAAAAAAACATCAAACACGGCATGCGACAGATCGGATCAAATCTACGAAATCTGCCACAAGTTATTTAACTTCATTTGTATTCAATCCGCTCATTGAATCGGTCTAGACTAGACTAAAGAACAGGCGTATTGATATATTCAAAGTATCCTTTACCATTGAATTTACAATGTACAGTAAGCCATACAAACTATAAGTCTGAAAAAAGGCCGATGACCTATTCAGATACTTGAATTGCATTTTATCTTGACGTAATCTCTAAAATTCTCTTTTTTTGGTAAAAATAGAATATAAATATAAATAGACATAGAAATATCTTTATTCGTGACATTACAGACAGAACAAATAAATTACAGATAATTATAGAATAAAACAGGTGTCACGAAATGGCCTCTTCTCAGCATGTTGCTAGCGTTAGCCAGCGCTGATCTTCCGAAAAGACCATCCGGTGAAAAAATCACGGCAGGTAACAAACATATTTAGCGAGTACAATCTATGTATCAATCTAATCTATAAATAATGAAATGTACGAATTTTTATCATTCGTTCTTAAAGTTTAATTTACTCAGATAAGTACCAATAGATACTCTTAATAGCAAGGATTTAATACATTTTAGAATTATTTTTGTAAAATTATAGAATTATTCAAATAATTTTTAATTAAGACCTTGGTAACATTTTCCTCTGTGTATGGCATCAATTTATGTAATTTTTTTGTAGGCCTAAATTCAAAATGTTTAATAATATATTGATGTGATATTGTTTTTTAGGGTTTTTATGTTTACAGTTTTTTTTATTGTAATGGATATCTATTCAAAACAGTGCTAGCCGATGTAACAGAAAAATCCTATCATTTATCCTTTACAAACTTTTTTAATAGGGAAAATTTCAAATTAAAATTGAAAAGTAAACGAACAAATTTTAATTTTCGACCTAAGCAATTACTCCAATGATTTGCGTAGCAACTCTCACCCCAATAGCAATCCTTTTAATTCTTTCAATGATTCATCATCAGAATTCACTGTTTGTTTCTTTGAAAACTTTTTGGTGATTGCATGGAATCTGGGGCAGGAGCGATAGCGATTTAGAACAGTGAATAAAAATGGTATAACGAAAATTATTCGTAACGATACAAGTTCCTTAAAATATATAAATAAGTTTCAAAAAGTAATTTTATATAAATTTCGATGATCACTTTTAATGAAATATTCTATTCTTCAAGATAAATTAAATTCACCATTTTTTACTGTGAAACTATTGAATTTTTTATACGTTCAATATTAAGTATTATACAAAGAAAAAAAGAAAACTATTCTAGATACTTCTCCATATTTTCTGGCTGGTTGTCTGGTAGAGATCGCTTTTTAGCGATAACACCGCCTGTTGCGACCTAAATTGATTGTAAAAAAAATATTTTTGGTGCAACAAATAATATATTATTATTATTTTATGAAAGATTTTATAGCATATACTCTCAGTCTCTTGAAATCTAGACTTTTACCTTTGCTGACTCAGATATAAAGTTTTTATTCTCTCGTCGTAGACAAAGAAGTCTATTAATCATCAGTTACTTTAAATTGAATGGTAGTCTAAATAAATATTGTTTTTGGTTCGAATTTATAAACTATTATCTGTGCCCGCTTACACGTAATGACTTGGAACATCGCAAGTTGTCTGTCAGTTACCCTTTCGCATTAGTCGGCGTTTTCAGACATCATTGTTAGACGAAATTCTAATAAAGCCCAGATTTGTAGCACTCAATATACAAGCATTAACTGGTTATTCAAACTTGTTCAAATTTATACCTTATTCTAAATTAGTAAAGTTTATAATCAAATGAGTTTTTAAATTAAGATACTTCATTTATTGTTAAGTAGGTGGATTTGTAGACGCTCAGCAAGAAATGTTTCTTTGTTTTCCAATTAAGTCGGCTTGGAGTGTCGGAAGTTACTTTATTTTAATGGCCATTCAAAATTTTTAACAATCATTAAGCACCTTATTATTTTTCATCAAGTAATTGACAGCTCTTTTGAATTTTTGGCAAAAAAATCGCTCATTATTTTGTGTAAAAAGTTTTATAAATGTATTGCACTTTTATCGTATCAAAAAAAGGAAATTCATTTAAGTACTAACTATAATTAAACTCACAAGAAAGTGTTTCATCGACTATTAAAAAATTCTTACCTTTCTCAACTTGGACACCGAAATAATGATATAAATGAGCTTCATACGCTGTCAGTTCCCAAATATACAGGTACTTTTCATCTTATATGCTCTGTAATTGAATCTTTATTTATTTGCAAAGCGTGTGGAAAGTTACAGTTTTCAGGAAGGTACCTATACTATACCTTAATTTTCACAAATAAAGTTGCCATTTTCGTTCTATTAAGTACTATATACTCTATGAATTAGGATCCAAAGGTTTTAAATGTTTAAGCTTAGTGCGCATACATGTTTCGTTGCGTACACATATCTTCCTGCTTTAGTTTTAATAAAATAATAGTTTAGTTCCGTATGACTAATGCTAAGAACCTAAAATTGAAATAGAATATTTACCCTCTTCTTGTAGTTATATGTGTATAACTAAAGTAAACATTGTATTTCTCAGTAAGTGATTTTCTGTAATCTTTTGGAAAATAAATATCTTAAACCTAACCTGAATGTTTTGTAAACAGATAGTATGGTGTATGTCACTATGTATTTATAATATAAATGTAATATGTACAAAAAAACATTAATATTACCTGTAATTTATAAGTAATGTATTTTTTTACACTATATCCCATTATTCACATTAATGAGAGTTAAAAAGATATCTGTGGGTATACAAAATTTCACCCAAAGTTCAGGCGTTCTTGCCTTATTTTATAACAATAATCAATCTTTCATAATTACCTATTAATTTTGCGAACACTATATTTACGGTATGAGGGGTGTAACTAGAATTTTTTATCCCTTTGCAAACGTTTACATATTTATTTCATTCACTGTACAAGGATTAGAAGACCTCCAGAAGGTTAACGAAGGCTCTTGTTAAGAAGCTCGTGTTTTCCCTTTCGTCTAAACGAAAGCGAATTTAATTCAATTTTAAGGAATTCCGCGTCAAATTGGCGGAACGCACTTGTTAGGGAGGTATTTCATTCCGGCGGATATCCGGAAGAATTACCGTACCAAAGACAAAACATTAATTTAGAAATAATTAAAGAAACGATTAGAGCGTCTGAACCCTGCGCACCCGAAAATTGTTAGGTAGGGCTGTCGCGAGCAATAAACTTTGCTCAGGAATTTCATTAGTTTCGTTCTATAAATTAAGAGGTTATGCTCGCGTGTGTCGGCCCTGCTATTACCTCGTCTGGGAGGTAATGAAGAACCTTTTGCTAAGAGGACTGGGAGTGGAGGTGCTATGTGGTTTGGATATGGTATATTTTACTCCGGCTAGCATTACCATACGTTTCTGTATTCACTATTAATCATAAATTTCTGTTCAGCCCAATGGTTGACTGGTAGACAATGCCTTAAGGCATTAAGTTCTCTATTTGAACTTTCTGCAGCGTGAAATAAATTAGCTATGGCAAATCTAAAGGAACAATAACAAGGTTTTAATGCTATTTTGAAGGTTCTTACTGGTCGGGCTCTGCTCCAGATTAAAGCGAGATAACATTCACTGAACTGCGCCCTTTCACACTTAGCGAGATGACATTATCAGTGCCCGTACCTTTAAATAAATAAAAATCTTTACTTAGGTATAAACCCATTACATTTAAATAAAATAAAATAAAAACTTCATTATGATTGAAATAAATTAAATTATATTAAAATACTTTACAATAATTAAATTAGTAGGTGATAGACGAGACCTTGCTTGCGAAATAACATGATGCGCACACTGCCTTGACAATGCTGTTTGCCGTAAAAGTCTTGACTATACAGCGTAAAAGTCATCTACTCGGTCCGGTTAGCCTCTTTTGGACGTAGTTTAAGGTCCCGTCTATGAAAATATGACGTTTGTGGCAGTTCCACACTTAATCCTTGTATATAGCTAGTCCGCTCAGACATGTAGGATTCATCCTTACTTATCTTTTAATCTAAACAAACGCGTGTCAATCTAGATATCGTAATGTCATTTATTTTTGAGATTATTCGTTCGTTACTACGATTTTTTCAGAAAAAGCTTTTTGTCCCTATGTATGCTTACATCTTTAAAACTACGAAACAGATTTTGATGCGATTTTTATAAATAGATAGACTGATTCAAGAGGAAGGTTTATATGTATAATACATGCATCAAATAGTAGAGGAACACTGATCATTTTAGAGGTTTCTAAAGTGATGTCGTAAATAAACACATTTTTTTGCGCTTACATTGCAAACTCTGGCAGAACCCTACGAGATAGACCAAAATAATGTACTACAGTATTATACACCTTAAAAAGGTCTACAAAAAGTCCCGGATGTTGGATGATATGTCTATCTCTTAGGGATAACCCACAATAACCACTTTTTATCCCGTGCGAAGCCACGGCGGGTCGCTAGTTTATTATAAATGTATTTTTCAGTGGTTACATGGTTGAATTCAATACTTTGTGAGTTTTTTTATGCATAAATATATATTTTTTAAGTAATAATCCCAGAGAAAAGTGTGATAATGTCTTTGAGAAGTGTTTGTTTACATACTAAGACAAGTACGGATGGATTCGATTTAACTCATTTTCAACCGACTTCAAAATTTCGAAGGTGGAGGGTTCTCAATTCGTCGGGACCATTACTTGTTTTTTTTTATGTATGTTCACCGATTATTCGAAGACGGCTGGACCGATTTAGAAAAAAAAAAATTTGTTTGAAAGAGTATACTTCACAGTTGGTCCTATTGTCATAAGGTCAGGATCAAATGATGGAATCCTGGAGAAATCGAGGGAACTCTTCAACTATTATAGGTACACCAATACTTATTTGAGTATTTTTTACAGCAACTCGGGCATAATGCTCTTTGAAAGGTGGAGCCTAAGTGAAATGGGTTCTTTTTTTGTTTAAAATTATATTATTCATTTTATATAAATAAATTTACCAATAAACAAAGACATTGTTACCTCAAAATAATGCAACAAAAACAAAGTTGTATATTGTGTAAAAGTAGATTAATAAAGTAACAAGATTTAAGTATTAATGTTTTAACGGATTTTGTTCTAAAATAAATTTGAGCATGGACTGTATTTTCTATTCGTACACTTAAATTAGTTTTGTAACTTAATCTAGTCACCAAAGTTTCGTTTGAATAATGTAAACTAAATAGTTAGTAATTTACTGTAAATATTAAGAAATAAAACGATAATTGTAGGTAAATAGGTATTACATAATATACATTCTGGAAAGGAGCTGCTTATAGCCCTATTTTTTGTTGTTGTTGTAAGTCTGTGTTTTTTTGTAGTATTTATTTGAGCGTTCTGTTTCGTTGTCTCAATCAATTTTGTAATGTCAGCTATAAATTTTTAAAGCTCACTATCTAATAATTTATAAGCTTTCAGATGGTGTAGTTTCATGTCAGAAGTTAGTCAAAATTGCTTTTCGTGATATAACACAGGGCAATATGCGAGGTTTTTACAAGCGCCCGTTAACTTCGGGTTATGGCGGACTAAAGGCCTGCGACCATTAAAAGCAGAAAACTTAAGAATATAAAGTAACAACAATTAAAAGATATATTTTTACGGCAATAACTAATCGTATACATTCGGCAACAAAAAGGTATCGAGAAATTATTAAATAGCTAGTAGTTAATTACTTTTTAACGACTGCATGAAAAAGTTAAATAATATATGATCTCAATAGGTTGAAATTTGAATTGGTTCCATTTAGTTTTAGGTACTTTGCCTAATAAACAAATAAATAAATAAACAGAAGTAGGTGGTGATTAAAATGACCTCGACACAACTTTTTTTTCCTTTAAAAAAATTTACTACGTTAGGGTGTTTAGATCATTTTAAACATCTTATTCATTTACTTTTGCTGCTGACTGTACATCGTTGCATTTTGTGATATCATGTGATTTAGTAGTGTCAAAAAAATCCTCAAGTAATTTTTGGCCCGTTTCAAGAAACTGATCTCGAAACCCCAGAAACTGATCGCAAAACTCGAGAAACTGATCTTAGGAACGCAAAAGATCAGGAGGCAGATTTTTGACATGATCGTTCAAACAGGGCAATAATACGAGTCGACTCAAGCAAGTAACGATAAGTATCTAAAAGAATATAAATAAAAATTCACCAGAATAATAAACAAATAAGAAAATATCTGGGGACAACTGCCGTCAACAAAATTGTACACACCTTTAAATCGCCCACAAAATGCTTGTCATCATCATCTTCCTAGCATTTGACCTAGCTTTCTGCCACCTAATCCCAAGATTTGGCTTAGGCACTAGTTATTTATTACCCTAGAGGAAATTTAGCCTTATTGGGATTAGTTCCGTTTCCTCATGATATTTTCCGTCACCGAGAAGTAAATTAATAATAATATTAAATGATTTACGTGTCATGAAACGTATTTTGTATATAGTTATATGCTCCGAGAAACTCACAGAGCCGAGGTTCGAACCTGCGACTTTCAGATTAAAAGTCTAGCCGCTAAGCCACCAGTGAATCTAAATGTACAGTGTGCTTATGACGATGTAAGACAATTATACGATTTACCTATTTAATTATTAAAGCTGTATATTCCATCTGTAATGGAGCAACATCCTAACCTTATGAGCTATGGGGAGTTAGTAGTACTATGAGTTAATGTTATTGCGGTGCGAATATTATGGCACATACGTTATTACTGCACCTTGTTACATGTTTGTTACTTTCCTCTGATTTATAGCTATATGCGGTTTTATTGTCCTGTTTAGGAAGCAGTTTATTTTTCCGCTATGTGCTGTAGGTTTTTTAAATTTAAAGTTATTATTTGTCTAACGCTATACAATAACGAATGCTTAACATATTTAGATTTACTCGAATTTAATTTAAAGTTATTTTTTTGCCATGTAACATTGTCTTGAAACAAAGGTCTGCTGAATAAATTATGTGAATGCGAGACAACTTTAAAAAGCATTTTATTTAAGGTAAAAATAATAAAGACGAAGAAATTTATTTATTTATCGTATGGCTACATGTCGCTGGATATAGATAGGCATTTCTTCCCTGGTATAGTAGTAGTGGGAAAGCAGATGATGAAGAAAAGCCAGTGAGTGCTGCGAGGTCCAGAGGGGACAGTGGAGCTGCCAAGTTTGTTACTCTTTTAGCACCACCCAGGGATCACGTGTAGGGTTGTCTAAGTTCTTTCAGGTAAATTTATAGTATTGTAACCATCAACAAACTCAGTGCAAAACTCTCATCAGATTCAGATATTTTGAACTACATATTATATACCTATCAATGCTGCTAAAATGGGATTGGGCGGGGCACGTCTACCGAATGCCTCCGGATCGCTGGGCCAAACTTTCCACAGGCTGGATCTCGCAGGATGGACGTCGGGGAGGTAGACCAAGACGGAGGTGGCAGCACGACCTGGACACATATGTTGAAGAATGGCGGGAGTGTGTATTAGTGTCCGAGGCCAGATTTGAACTGGCGTCTTGGCGTTTCAGCCGCGAAAGCTGAAGACGCCAGTTCAAATCTGGCCTCGAATACCGGAGGGTGTGGTCACTTTTTCTGAAGTATATGACATCTATTTTCAGTTTATATATAGTAGTGTAACTACTTAAAAATTGCAAATAAAAAAAAATATTGTACAAAATAATTTGATTTGCTTCAAGATTCAGTATAATATGTTAACTTTTCTTGAAATGTTTTCACTCATAGTTATTTTAGAGACACTGGCGTACAATAGAATAGATCTATTTGGACGTTTAGGACCAGTTGGTACGTTCCAAGTAGTAAGAAGATTAGACGACGATAAAAATCGAAATCAGGCCATGCTCAATGTAGGATTCCGGTGACGGGTAGTCAACTACGTGAAAAACGCATTCCATATATACTCAATAACTAATATTATAAATGGGAAAGTGTATGTGTGTGTTTGTTTGTTTGTTTGTCCGTCTTTCACGGCAAAACGGGGCGACGAATTGACGTGATTTTTTAAGTGGAGATAGTTGAAGGGATGGAGAGTGACATAGGCTACTTTTTGTCTCTTTCTAACCCCCCACTTCCCTAAAATGGGGGGTGGAAGTTTGTATGGAGCATTCCGCAATTTTCAAGGTAGAAAGCTAAAAATTGGTATGCGGACTATTTGTGTGCGGTTTGTTCTGTTCCGAGTTCTCTTCTGTGTTTTAAATCAGGAAAGGGGAACCGTGTTTACCCGAATTTAACGCGAGCGAAGCCGCGGGCAAAAGCTAGTATGCTATATTTAAGAAAAGATTAAAAGAACATTTCCTAGACATATGTAGCTTTGTAGATTATTTTATTACCTTTATAAATACTTCAAAGCTCAAAGAGGACCCAGTGTATTGACGATGAGGGACCTTCTTGTTCCTTTAGCCGTCAACACAGCGAATCCTCCTTTTTATAAAGGGTAGGCAATGCGATGCGACTCCTTTGGAGTTGCAGGCGTCCATAGGTTACGGTAGCTGCTTACCATCGGGCGGGCTGTATGCTTGTTTGCCACGGTAGTGGTATAAAAAAAAACTTGTTTTAAATGAGACTGCGGAATTCCACAGTCAAACTATTATTATAGTTTTGTGGGACAATGTAATAGTTTTTAACCGACTTCAATTTCATAGAAGGAGGAGGTTCTGTATTCGGTTTTTAACCGACTTCAATTTCATAGAAGGAGGAGGTTCTGTATTCGGTTTGGGCTTTTTTTTTATGTATGTTCACCGATTACTCTGAGACGCGTGGTCCGATTTGAATAGTTCTTTTTTTGTTTGAAAGGGTCTACTTCCAAGGTGGTCCCATATTAATCTGGTGCTGTTCTGATGATGGAATCTATGAGGAATTGAGGGAACTCCTCAATTTTTAAAGGCATATGTATGGCGATTTGGGTGTTTTCTTAAGCAACTCGAGGGTTTTCTCTCGGAAACCACCAATTTGATGATGTGGACCAGATAATGATGATTGTTTTTTTATGATAATGATGATAATTTTTTTAAATTTAGGATGTTCAGCGATTACTCCGAGACCCGTGGTCCGATTTGAATAATTCTTTTTATGTTTGAAAGGATGTACTTCCAAGGTAGTCCCAAATTAATCTGGTGCTGTTCTGATGATGGAATCCATGAGGAATTGAGGGAACTCCTCAAGTTTTAAAGGCACATGTATGGTGATTCGGGTGTTTTCTTAAGCAACTCGAGAGTTTTCTCTCGAAAACCACCAATTTGATGAAGTGGACTTGATAATGATGATTTTTTTGATGATAATGATGATGATTTTTTTAAATGTAGGATGTTCAGCGATTACTCCGAGACCCGTGGTCCGATTTGAATAATTCTTTTTATGTTTGAAAGGATGTACTTCCAAGGTGGTCTCAAATTAATCTGGTGCTGTTCTGATGATGGGATCTATGAGGAATTGAGGGAACTCCTCAATTTATAAAGGCATATGTATGGTGATTTGGGTGTTTTCTCAAGCAACTCGAGGGTTTTCTATCGGAAACCACCAATTTGATGATGTGAACGTCATGATGATAATTGTTTTGATGATAATGATGATGATTTTTTTAAATGTGGGATGTTCAGCGATTACTCCGAGACCCGTGATCCGATTTCAGGAATTCTTTTTTGTCTGAAAGTAACTACATCTGAGATGGTTCCACATTAATCTGGTGCCCAGCAAACATTTTTGGTAAAAATAACGATAAAACCACCTATTATAGGTCGCAAATCTGACAGTGACCAAAATCAGTTACCTCGAATCGACGTGGATTACGTGGAATCCACCAAAGTGGGGAAAAAAAGCACGTGCCGGCTACGTCGATTCCACGTAATTTTAGTAATTGCGACCTAATGGTTACTACATAGGTAATGTTTGCGACGTGGATTGAACGTCGCCACGACGTGTCATGTGGTTGCAATGTACTAAATTGGTAAGACATGATTTCAACGTGTTTTTTACCATTTAATTACCCAGACAGGTTTATTTTTTATTAAGTTTTGCAACGAGAATGGCGGCCATTACTTGGCGTAAAATAATTATTTAGTTGGATTACGCAGGAATTATACGATGAAATCTTGTGCGCTGAAAATTTTCTCGTGCAGTATGTTAGGTTTTTATTCAAAACTACTAATGGGCTTTCGAAATACTTAAGTATTACTTTTTTTTAAGCTCATAAGTAGTATGTATTGCTTGTAATTGGGGTTCGTAAATTTGAGTTCGGTGTTTGTAAATATATTAAATTGACTTTATATATTTTTTCATTTAAATGATAATAAAAGTACCGTTAGATTTTATTGTTATAGGTATTACAACTTACCTAAATTATGTAATTTGCAATATCACGTCCTAATTATAACAAAACAAAATGTCGGCTCGACTAAGAAGTTAAAATTTACCTAAAAATACGACGTACTAGCATTTAAGTCAATTTTACGTAATATATACTTAATTCTGCGACCTAATGGTGCAGAGTAACCGTTCATGGTCGAAGCGACCGCCATCACAACGTCACTTTGACCGCGAGGCGAGCGCAATCGTATTCAGTATTTGTTTGACAGCGCGGGTGTAGGCGGTGTGCTTCCGATGAGGTGCCAAGCACAGGCAGTTAGTGGCGAATTAACACATTTGCCGCCAGTAGGCTATTCAAATTTTGTCGCCCCTTTTGACCTCTGCATTTCGATACCCTACACGGACAAACGAAGGTGGAAGAAAATATTTTAGAATTAAAAGACTAAAAAAATATTCTTTGTTTAAAAAAAATATGTCTTATGAAAAATTAAGAACTGATTACATTAATTCTAAACCTGTCCAGTAAATTTTCTAAACTAATAACATTTGTTCTAAACCAGTTTAGTAAATTTTCTGAACTTCTAAATAATGTAATCTATGAAATCAATAAATACTTACATACAGCAGCATACGAATTTCTTACTGATATTTAACATCATTGGATTCCAAATATTACTGCACAGTTTCTAAACAATTGGTATTCTCATCATAAATATTAAACTATATAAGAATACTTGTACAAATTTTTGATAAATGGTTGACAAAAAAAAAGTTTGTAAATTTACTAACCCGGTTTGTAATTTTCTGTGTTTCCAGTAAGTAAAGTTTGGTAACTTGAGAAATATAATTTTTGCTGAAGCTTAATTATTATTGCTAGTATTGCTACATTTTATTCCTGATTCAACATTAGAATCTAAATATCACTGTTTTTAAAATAGATAATCATTTTCAGTATTATATTTTTCTCCGTGTAGTTCATAATCATATTAATTTGTTTGTCAATGAAATTGCAACTTGCATGGAATAGTACGAAGGAAGTGTACTAAATTGGTAAATATTTTTTATTGGACTTATAGTTTAAAAACAATACGAACAATATTCTTATTAAATTATCTGTTAACAATCTGCATGGCGATCATGATCACAATAAAATCAATTCAGTTATAAAACTTTTACATGACCTTTTTGCGCGATTTTATATCCGCAAAATCGTCAATTATATCGTCGTATGTAATTTTGTTCATTAGTTCTGACTCTATGCACAAAAGAGCTAAGGCATTTAGCTTTTTTTGGCATAATGTAGATCGTAGATAGTTTTTCACCCACTTTAAGCAAGAAAAGCTTCTCTCACCCGAACAATTTGTCGCTGGTGTACACAGAGCCATGCGAACTGCTATATCCAAGTTTGGATAAATGTTCTCCAAATTCTGATTTCGCAGAAACGATGATAGACTTTTTAATGATCCAGAATCTAGTTTTAACAAAATTCTTTCATAAGAAAGGTGGCCTTGAAAGTGTACACATTCCTGAACTAGGCTAAATCACTAGGATACATTTTTTCCAAAAAAATTGCTTTTTCCGTAAGGGTCGATGTTGACAACTCACTTATTTTAATTTTCTCGTTAAATCCGTAGTAGGCCTCCTGTCGTTTCTCTAACTCGGACACGAGTCTTATCTACGGGGACGAGAAACGTGTTAATCCTGAAAGTTTCACTCGCAGTCATTCTAATTTCTTCATCAGGTGTTTCATCAATCATTTTTTTCTTTTCGGTTGTCTTTTTCCGATATATGTTGTGTATTGCTTCGATACGCTTAATCGACTTTTCTTCGAAATACTTGAAGTTCTCTCGTTCAGCTAAGAAAAACTTACAGTTTACTGTTTCCGGTCCGGCTTCCAACTCTGATGGTTCGATAACTGCCCGGCCTGGGCGGATGGTAATTTGTTTCCGGTGTCTGTATGTGATGAAGAACAAGCATGCTAATTTTCAAGCGGTTGCCTGACAATTGTTTTTTTTAATTTTTTTCTTTGCTCTCGTGCAGGTAACCAGTCCAACCAGGAGGGATGGCATTAAAATTTTGTTATATAACCAGGGTACATTCTTTCAGGCAACCGCTGTTTCAATCGGTTGCCTCACGATATTTTTTTTTACACATCCCCCGTATTTCCGCTTCAGTCCAAGTTAGGTCAGTTCGGGTTGCACAGGGCGGTTCCTCATCACTTCAGGAGCTTAAAAATACCGCGAGCCATCCGGTTGCCTCGCGGTCACTGAAATTACGCGTCATGGCTTTAACTATTTATAAATTGTCGTAAATAAAGTTCCAAAGGTGGTTTTCCACTTCCATAGTAAATTGCTGCAAACATCGGCTTTATATTTGGCATGTCATACATTGTATATTGCCATAGCAATAGGCCACACTTCGGAAGCAGTACTGTTAAAAAAAGACATACCGTCTACGTTGAACATCAACATAATAGGAACTTAAATCCATATCTGACAAAGTTTTTTGTAAACAATTGCTTTGATACCAAAACTTGCCTTGGCCCATAGGCACTATAAAGATATCGTCAGTTTTTAAAAGTGTTCGTCCATCTTTTGGCAATTTAAATCCGTAAAACTAACAAGTCTATGTAAAATTGCCAATGGTTGCAGTGACATGGCGGATATGCACTTTGATTCGCTTAAAACATTTATAAAACCGGCCAAGAGCGTGTCGGGCCACGCTCACTGTAGGGTTCCGTAGTTTTCCGTCCGTCACAGTAAGTGTCCCCACTTAAGAGTTAAAATAACACCGCCATGTAGGATATGATATGAGCGTTCCACGTATAGCGACATCTATCGGCAAATTAAGTAAACTAGCGCGCGAGCATAAAGTATGGAAGATGATTTTTATGGGATAATTCTTTATTGCGTGAACCGATTTTCACCGTTTTTACTTTATTTGAAAGCACGTCATTTCATTGTAATTTTGTAGAAATTACAGGTACAATAAACACCTGCTTATACGGTTAAATTACAAACTTAGTTCAGAAATTATTTTGTATTTTTTTTTCAAAAACTATTCATCCTATCAAGTTCAAAATAATTTTCCTAGAAAGTTTTTATAAAGTTCTACTTTTGAGATTTTTTTCATATTTTTAAAACTTATGGTTCAAAAGTTAGAGGGGGGGGGACGCATATTTTTTTTACTTCTGGAGCGATTATTTCCGAAAATATTTACATTATCGAAAAATGATTTTAGGAAACCCCTATTCATTTTTAAATACCTATCCAATAATATATCACACGTTAGGGTTGAAATGAAAAAAAAATATCACTCCCCACTTTACGTATAGGGGAGGTACCCTAATAAAAAAATAATTTCCACTTTTTATTTTACCACTTTGTCGGCGTGATTGATATACATATTAGTACCAAATTTCAGCTTTCTAGTGCTAACGGTCACTGAGATTATCCGCGGATGGACGGACGGACGGACGGGCAGACATGGCGAAACTATAAGGGTTCCTAGTTGACTACGGAACCCTAAAAAGTGTGCGAAAATGTTTTTTACAACATTAAGCCAAGTTACCATTTACTGGTGTTTAAAATAAATAAATGAATAGATATATTATTATCCTTAAGTAAAAACTAAAAATATACTTTTTTGTTTTGTTTGTTTTTTATGTTACACATAGTTGTTTACATCCAAATTATTTTGCATGCGGTGTTTACCTATAAGTAATTGTGACATTATTCTTTAAGTAGGTTAGCTTTTAAAATGTAAACATGTATCGATGTCAACAATTTTTGGAAAACCTTAATAAATAAAAAAAATTAAAAAAGTCGTTTAGAGATGAGTTGGTGGGTTTAAGCTGTACTGTCCATTTTCTTAGGTCTTCCATAAGTTTTATTGATTTTATATTAAAGCAGTCTTCATTTCTAATGTACTCATCTCCAGAGTCTTTACTTTCCGATTCTTTGTTTGCACCGATTTCATTGCCATCTCTCATCTCATCTATATTATCAGATATTTGATTTTCTAATTCAATATTATAGGAATGCATATAATCAAGATCTTTGCTTGTGTGTGTTATTGAAACGGTATCAGTATCAGTAGATTGACACAAAGTTGGATATCCATGCAAACTGGATTTAGAAGTTAATTCACACTTTTGTTCTTTTAATAATTCACTTTGAATTTTCATATTGTCCTAATACTTCCTATAGTGACTACTGGAAAATCTATATTTTTTTTGTCTTTGGCCATTGTAAATCCAACACTACTGTTGGTTTAAAAACGAAATAACTATTGGGTAAACACGTCCTATTTCACCAAGAAATGACTTATTTGTAAGTAAAACAAACTTGACCTGAAGTCGCCTCGCAAACTTCAACTTATTAGTTATTTTTTAAGGTTAATTTGACTATTAGGTAATCTAAATGAAACCTTATGGTATTTTTAGTACCTTACAAGTGTTTTTAACTTTATAGTCTCAATTTGGTATCTATGGAAGGTAATATTTACTACGAAATTGGTAGCAAAAGCTACTTAAATCGTCGACCTAAAGGTCCTCACTATAAGAACAAATTACGTCGCATATACACCTAATATGCACCTACAAGTATATATTAACTATTGGTCAAGTTTCGAAGTTAATTTTACCTTATATTTTGCTCATTCTCAACCCTTAAGTTTCTGACCTTATAGTGAATTGATTAAGGGAAATTTACGTTTTAATGGCTCTATATTTTTACCCGGAAGTATAAATGTACGATATGTGAATTTATGTGGTGCGTATGATGTAATTTTTACCTAAATTAGTAATATATTCTAGAGCCTGGGGAAAAGTACTTAGAATGTTTGCTGGGGCTGTTCTGATGATGGGATCCATGACGAATTAAGGGAACTCCTCAATTTTTAAAGGCACATGTATGGTGATTTGGTTGTTTTTTTAAGCAACTCAAGCATTTCCTCTCGAAAACCACTAATTTGATGGAGTGGACCTAATGACGAAGACCACATATGATAAGTGGAACTTTCCTTACATTGAGTTACGTAATATGAACTTTTTCTTATATATCTTCACCGATTATTGCGAGATCCGTTGTCCGATTATGATAATTATATAACCACTAAAAATGGAAAAATAAAAACTTTTTACAAAAAAAAGATAAACCGACTTCAAAAAGGATAAAATAAATTATTATATTATTTATATGCGTTACAAACTGATGTGTTTGAAGTCGGGGCCAAGCCAAAAATTTACAATACCGGTCAAATCAGCTTCAAGTCTGAAAATCACAAAACATATACCTACTTATATTGAAAAGGTGAATGTGAATCTATCTGTTACATTTTCACGTCTAAACTACTAATACAATTTTGATGAAATGTGGTACCTATGTATATATTCTCTGATATACGTCTACTTTGTCAATAATCAGAAAAAGGCGGCAAATAAAAATAAAAAACACGTATGGTCAACAATAGAAAATTTAAATATCGTGCCTTTTTCTACTGAAAAGGTGTGACCCACACACCCAGTGCGTCTGACTATAGAAAAATCAATCTGGCCATTGAATTCTTTTACACTTCGATAAAACACCTTAGATGAAGTAGAATAAATAATTCAAACCGAAGCACGGGCTCCGTTCAAGATATGGTTAGTCCGACAACTAGTAAACAAGTTTATTAACAAACATCATAAGACGCATGATTATATTTTCTTTCTGTACTAGAATGAAAACCTACGTACAGTCAATACCAGAATTAGTTCTATAGTATGAAGAACAATTCACTGAACACATACGCCTCGTTCGTATTAACTGTTTTGTGATTTTCACACTTGAAGCTGATTTGACCGGTATTGTAACTTTTTGGCTTGGCACCGACTTCAAACATATCAGTTTGTAACGCATATAAATAATATAATAATTTATTTTATCCTTTTTGAAGTCGGTTTATCTTTTTTTTGTAAAAAGTTTTTTTAAGTTAAACATTGAGCATATTAAATAAATTAAATAATAATAATAACTAGAAATTTACTGTGAAACACTAAAAATGAAGTTCTTTGCCTAGTCAGAAGCCTTATTGTAGTTCGTGCAAAATCGACCAAATTAATTATTTACCTACACAAGTTGAGTGACCCATATTAATATAGTTCAAAATATCTGAATCTGATGAGAGTTGTTTAAAATGTAGGGTGAGATGTTTGAAATGTTCTTGGCTTTATTATTTCAAGATCATTTTGGCCGCTTAGCTTATTCTGTTAATGCGCTGTACAGTACAATACCTTGCTAATTAAATTTTTGTGTATCGTCGTTTACGTCACCGTTCTGCCAATAAATAGGCTTGGTACGTGACCGGACCGCCGGTGCAGGCGCCGGTCCGGCGTCCGGCGACGAATTGGCATGCATTGCGACCGGGCTTTTTACGCCACTATTCCGGAACGGTTCGCCGGTTTGTCATGAGCGATTAGCGATTTTGTTCCTAGATCCTGTATATGGTTGCTTCCGTGGACGGATAGAGATATAGACAGGTGGATCAGTGTTCCTTTATTTCGAAAACTAGTGTTTCATTATCTAGAGAATTCAGAAATTTCTATTGAAGTACATAAATAATTCAGTTTAAAATACTAAAGGTGGTATATTTAATTTGCTTGATTAATCGTAATTCTGCGCTAATCAGAGTTTGGATAGGCAGCAAGTCTAGCCGCAAGCATTCTGTTGGATGCTTTATTAGAACATACATATGTTAGAACGAGATGTCTAATATCACTCTTCCTCAGAGCAGACTGACTTTAATGATTATTTTTTTATATTCTCAAACTCGTATCTATAGGAATAGGAACTTTACCCTCAGTACTATTTCAGGTATTATATTGCATACATTAGATTACTTAATACGTTATTTTGGTTTTAAAATTGGTATGATAAATAATAATGAAAATCCTGGTTTATTGTTTGAGTTTTCCACTACATGTTTTGCAAAGAATGAGGATTCTATCAAGTTTACAGTAGAGGTAAAATACATAATTATGCTCATGTGTAAACAATATTTTTTAAATTTTTTCAAGAAACTTTCTGGAACAAAAAAACTACTTTCTGGTCTAAACAATATACTATGAATACATTCACTGTAAGTTGCAGCGGCTTGCAATGTCTTACAAAACGTTTAAAGTAAGTTTGGACTTGACAGATATTTCTATCCATTTATATTCTACTTTAACGCAAACAAAATAAAGTTAATATTTAAAGCATGATACCCGAAGTTTTCATGCTTTTATTGTTGGCTTGATGAGTATTACATCAATATAGAAGTTAAAATGTGTAAAAATCGTCTGTCAATTGCAAACGAACATTGAATTAGTATAATCCCAAGTAACACATCAAAGCAGTATAACGGCCGTCTTACAGCATATCTGTATGCTTTTAGCATTTTCAGTTCGTTTTATAGTAGCATTATAAACGTTTATAGTGCTGATATAGGTCTTAAATGGGCACGAATTACCCAGCTTGAGATCCTATACAGGTCATTTAATAGCATTACAGGCGCAATATGTCTGCGCTATTAGCATTATCGTTGTCATGGAAAGTGCCAATCGCATTAAAGAATCATTAGTACGCTCTATTAAGTTGCAAACTGCATTAAATAAGCATTAATACGGCCAAAAAACTTGCTAATCGCAGTAAAGAAGCATAAGTACTCTCGATTAACTTGCCAATCGCAATACAAAAGCATTATACTAGCATAAGAGTGTAGTAAAATAAACCTTACGTCAATGCAAAAACGTCTCTAACACCGACGCAACAAATGTTATAATACAATGAACGTTGTGATTTAACTACTTTGTCTCGCAATATAAAATGGACGAAGACGGTACAAAAAACTGAATGAGTGACGCGTCATATTTGTTTGCATCCTAACAAAATTTATAAAAGTTTTTGACTCTTTTACGTTATTATATCCTTCAAATATTACTGCGCAATGTAGTTTACTGTAAATGTGTATATAAGTTTCATTGAAAATTTTCACGCGCCTTTGATTTATTGTGGTTTTGCTATAAAATATTATAAAAAGATATGCGTCAAATAAACAAAACAATTGTGTAATCCTCGTATAGAACGAGTTTTGCATTATTAACATAATAGTGTTGGTTGAGCAGTCTTAAATTAAGTAATTTCATTATTATATAGGTATTTTCCTTGTATAAATAGATCCGCATGATTTTATTTTTAAGTTATAAATTATTTACAAAATGGCGTTGGTCTATATAGACGGAGAGCTAGCCACGTCGGATATGACACAATAATGAGAGCAACCAAACCCCTCTAGTCAGTTTGGTATACTATGCTTATTTCTAGATCTGTACATCTGGCAGCTTTAAAGTGGTGGAAGTCAAAGAATGCAAACCATTTCAAGAAAATAAATCCTAGAGATCTGGGTTTGATGCAATATTATGAGAAACTATACAAATACTATACAATATTAAGAGAAATTATACAAAAGTTTATGTTGGGAGAAAGTAGTGCCAAACGATGTATAATAAAATATAGTTCATAGTTTGTCGCCTACTGTTTTTGTTTCCGTAATAATCATACATCGGGGTTTTCGGTGCGGGAACGATTTGAGAAAGAGTAAAGATAAACAGATAGGTTGAGAGTTAGTCTGAGAAAATATCATATTATGCCTAATGAATAACTACCTCTCTGTGAATAGCTTACACACTATGATACGAGCTTTTTTTCTTAGAGGCATGTTTGTATTGACTATACTTAGTATTTTAAAAATGCAATTGCAAATCCGAAATTTATTAACTAGATCTACCTAATACAAAGACACGGTATAATAAGTGTCAAATATTAATCTTGACGGCCGATATTTATGAACTATTTGATTAACTGAAGAGGTTGACAATGATCAGTCATTACATGAATTAATAAAAAAATACTTGAAAAAATCATAGGTATATGTACCTACAATATATATACATAATAGTCAGCTATTACATATAAATTGTACATACCTATGATTTTTTCGATCAATTATTCATTAGGTAGAAACGTGCCAGAGTACATTCTGTTTTTTAAGTTAATGCCTACTCTTTGGCTAATGTCAAACATTCCCGCACCGAAAACCCCGATGTATGGTAAATACACAATATTTTTGGTCTAAGATTTTTTTTTATCGATTTTTGACCAGTTTTGAGTCGATATTCCAACATATTCACTATAGATAGAATTATAAGGCAAACGGCTATCGGTTTTTTAATCTTTTATCTCCATTCTGTAGAGTTGGATCTTGAAATAAATGAGCCGTTATTTTTTTATGATATTTTTAAAATATGGTCTAAAAAAACACTTTTATCGATATTCGAATGGTGT
The DNA here is from genome assembly GCA_947086415.1 of Pammene aurita. Lineage (NCBI taxonomy): Eukaryota > Metazoa > Arthropoda > Insecta > Lepidoptera > Tortricidae > Pammene > Pammene aurita. The sequence continues at coordinate 13,262,726 of OX352292.1, read as the reverse complement.
AAAGAATCTTACATATACGTAATCTACATATTAGGGTTCCTCTTTGATGTCTCTAAAAACTGTAGAGAGATTTTAATTTTAACTAATTAAAACAAAATTTATGACCATAAAACCACTTTTTTAGCCTAAACCGGTTCGATATTGATGTCAAATATCTCGAAGACAATGAATATTGAAGTAAATATAGGATACTATATTGTTTAAAGCCGTTACTGATAATATGACCAGCTATATAAATCATTAGAAAACTAAGGGAATCAGATCTAAGGTCGTTGGCGCCAGGGAGCCCCTTAAAATATAGGCCCTGTCCTTTATAACTGAGACAACTTTGGCAATTTTTACCTAGTTTGGTATTACTATTTTCCAATTAAAAAATTTTGCTAGTCTGTCACTGTGACCTCCACCCATTAAAAGCTGCCAGATGCCAGGATCTAGCAATAAGAGTAGTATAGCAATCTAACCAGACGGGTTTTGTTGCTCTCATTATTGTGTCATATCTGACGTGGCTAGCTCTTAGTCCAATAGCAGCTCAGTGACCCTTAAAAAATGCCTTATTTATGCCTACAGCATTATACGTGAATAATTATGCTATTAAACAACATTAAGCATTTATTTATGCTATTGTAGAACCTAAGGCACTAAAACCGCTATAAGCTGTTCATAAATTACATCATCAATTTTTGCTGATTTTTATCCCCCCCCCCCCTCAAATCATCCAACCCTCCCCCTGCCAAATAAAGTGACGCTTAATTGTAAAATAAAAAACTATTTAGTAGATAATATTTTATAGCATTAAAAGTTTATAGAAACACGACTTTCATTCCTTTTTTTACACATTGATGATGTGATCTTCGGAATGACCGCCCCCCCCTCCTACGTCATGCTACCATGAAATGACGTAATTTATGAACAGCCCCTTATAGTGAATTACTTGGCTTTATAATGGTTTATATTATTGCTATTGTACTGCATTAGAAACGTATTACCTACTTATAAATGCTATTGTACACCCTAAGGCATTAAACTAGCTGAAAGCTGTATAGCGAATTTACGTGGCATTATAATGGCTAATATTCATGCTCTTAAACAGCATTAAACATTTCTTTATGCTATTGTAGAACCTAAGGCACTAAACCAAACCGAAGCATTAGTGTAGCAAACCAAAACGCAACTGTACAGCATTCAGCTGTACAGTTGCATGTTGTTCGCTACACTAAAACTAATGGCTAAACAAAAGCATTTACATATGCCATTATACAACCGTTATACAGCGTAAAGCATCATAAAATGCTATTGTAGAACCTAAAGCACTAAAAACAGCTGAAAGCTGTATACCGGATTTACGTGGCATTATAATGGCTAATATTCATGCTCATAAACAGCATTAAGCATTTATTTATGCTATTGTAGAACCTAAGGCACTAAACCACACCGAAGCATTAGTGTAGCAAACCAAAACGCAACTGTACAGCATTCAGCTGTACAGTTGCATTTTGGTTCGCTGCACTAAAACTAAAGGCTTTAAAAAAGCCTTTATACATGCCATTATACAACAGTTATACATCTTAAAGCATTATATAATGCTATTGTAGATCCTAAAGCACTTAAGTGCTTTTAAACAGTCGAAAGCTGTACAGTTGCGTTGTGGTTTGCTGCACTAAAGCTAAAGGCTTTACAAAAGCATTTAGATATGCCATTATACAACCGTTATACAGCTCAAAGCATCATATAATGCGACAAGTTGCTCGGTGAACGTATATAAGAGTTTATACGGTTCTTAAGTTCTAAATAAGTTAACTATTCATATGTTATAATGCTTCCTGTGTTACTTGGGATGCCGCTTTCGACTCTTACGTGTTATCTCGAGCGCTTCAAGCACCAATGCAGGTCAATTCACCGTCAATGTGTTGCATCCTCTGATAGCCTTATTTAATACCAGATACAAATTAGTGAACGTGAAGGTAGTCATTTCATAATATTCCTAGATTAATATTTACCCGCCGTCTTTTTTAACTTGCGCCACATTCTACCAAAACGGTTACTCCTAGTAAGCACGTCGCCGAAAAACGATATGACTGGCTCATCTGTGTATATTCCATTGTTTGTTATCGGACCCCATCGTCCGTTTCTATGGTCCACACACGAAACGTCATATATCGCAAAATGTTTGCGGAGATACGTCTTTTTTTTAGGTTTAAGATCATTTATTCTCACTAATAATATTATAATTCACTTACATGAGAACTTATAAATACTTAAAAATAATTATTTATAATGCATGAAATCAGCAGACGAACTAAAAACATTGAAGGTATACTGTGTCTTTTGAGTAAGTATACATATTTGCTTTACTCGAATTTTATTTGCACTAAGATTCTATTTCCATTATTTCTTTTCATTTTGCAGAGTTGTTTATATGGTATTATTGTACTTATTTATTGAAACGATTTTGGACTATTAGAGGAATATAAAAGTAGGTACATTTAAGTACATCGATACATTATTAAACAGTCAATGTAATGTTTCGGCAAAACAAGTGTACCTAGTGTTAAAAACGATTCAAGAATCAAACTTAAGCTCTTATTTCCAGTCTTTTTATGGAGGAGGCCCAATGGAAACATGAAATGAAATGCTTCCAGCTTCATATAGTATATACATTTTTAAGATGTCGGAATTGTAGGTAGAACTCTTTAGTAAGATTCCGACATCTTAAAACGTTATCACTATACTAAAATCTACCTATATTTTACAGTTCTTAAAGCCGAGCGGAATGTCGCGTTTTCTCTTCAAATTACAGAATTCTCAAAGATAACTAGGTAATTAATCATCATGACGTTTACTTTTTTAGCTAGCGCCCTCTCTCGGCAGTAAATCAACACGCGGTATCTAATAACTCAAGATAACATTTTTTTAAACTAACTTGGATAAGGTCTTGAGGTGAGTTGAGCAAAGTTTTGTTTTATTTTACAAAGTTTTTGTTTTGGGGAAATGGAATTGTGTTTTTTATTTAGAACTCATGGCTTGCACGCCGTTTCGTTGGTTTAGTCTAGAGACATTTAAAAGCAGTCTAGCAAACAAAAACCCGCAGCACCTCTTTTTTTGTAGATGGTATTAGCATAAGAAAAAAACAGTGCGTTTTTATGTCTATTCTAAGTGAGAAATTTTCTGTCCAAAATATATTTTTAACGCTTTTTTTATTGTACAAATTATTTGTAAAAATTGCGGTCTAAATTTAAGTTTAATTTTATTTTGATCGCTATATCGAAGCTATGTCAACATACGGTTCCCCAGTAAGTAGGTGTTAGATAGGTAGTTAGGTTAAATTGCATTTAGAGATAGTAGATAAAGCAGTGTTTCTTGGTTCGAAGTTGGACAAAAATCTACAATGGAGTCCTCATATAAGAAAACTCGCTCTCCGATTAAGCTCGGCCGCTCATGGCGTTAGGAGAATTAGACAATTAACGAATATTGACACAGCTCGCTTAGTTTATCAGTTATTTTCATAGTGTAATGTCATATGGCTTTCTGTATAACTTAAAGGCAGGTGCATCAGTTAGAGAACTATTTAAAGAAATTAATAATTTAACTTTTGCGTCCTAATATGTCTATGATAATATTATTTTTGTTGTGAAGAATATATATACATTCCAAAAAAAATCTGACATCGACAGCTATAACACTAGAAATAAAAACAAGCTTGCTATCAGAAGTAGTCGGATCCGCAAAGCATATAAGTAATTTTTTGGTCAAGGTATTCACATTTATAACAAGTTACCTGTCGATGCTTTAAATTTATCATTTCCCTCTTAAGAAATATTTGGAAAAAACTTTAATGTCAAACGGTTATTTATTACAGGGTCGTGGACTATATGACGGACAAAGATGCATGGTCAAAACCAGAAACTACTACAAAATCATCTAACATTTAAAAGACACAGTTCAGATAGGAAAGCATATCAAACTTTTTGTGAAGCAATCAGATTTGGATTTTATTCTTTTTATTTTATTTTATTTTAATTAAACAATAGGTACATTGTCTGTCTGATAAAAATCTAAAGTACCTCATAATTGAAATATTATAAAACTGCATACAAAATATGATATCGAAAAATCTTCACATGCTTTTCAACGATTATAGAACCTTCAAAGATCCGACTTTATTTCAAGGACGAGGTCACATAATACGTGGTCATTACGTCACATGTAAATTTATATCAAATTATCTGCATGCTTAAGGCATTTGTAAAAATACAAAATGTTATTCGTAAAGGATTCAGAATAAAAATATTTAAATTGCTCTTTCGCACGTTCTTTTGAAGCCTCACTTTTGATATTATCGATATATCATTAAAGTATAAATTTTATACTTTATAGTACGTGACTATAATATAAAAAATCTAACCGTTTTAACTGATAGGATTATATTAATCCATACTATTATTATAAATGTGAAAGTGTGTGTTTGTTTGTTTGTCCCTCTTTCACGGCAAAACGGGGCGACGAATTGACGTAATTTTTTAAGTGGAGATAGTTGAAGGGATGGAGAGTGACATAGGCTACTTTTTGTCTCTTTCTAACCCCCCACTTCCCTAAAATGGGGGGTGAAAGTTTGTATGGAGCATTACGGGGGGGCAAAGGGGAACCGTGTTATCCCGAATTTAACGCGAGCGAAGCCGCGGGCAAAAGCTAGTATTTACTATTTGTTACAAAGAAAATGGATACAAGGCCGGGAATCCGCCACGCCGGCATGTATAGCACTTTTCTCAAAAAAATACGTGGAAATAAGACCTAAAAGGGGACGAGCGCGTGGCGGGTGCCGGCTACTTTGCAGGCCTAGGTCCGCGTGTTTGAGGACTTTGAGGTCCGCGTGTGTGTTTGAGAAAAGATCTTTGAACCTCAATTTCACCTCCCTTTTCATGTTTTTCCCAATTATAATTTCTCAGATACATGACATAAAAAAATATGTTTCTTTTCAAGGTTGTAATTTTAACGGTTTAAACTTCGCAATGTTCTGCCAGCCTGTAGATAAAACGATTGGTTTATAGATTGAGATAAATACCTATGTATTAAAGTATTTAATATTATTACACATTATTTTTACAAAATTGGACTTTATCATGTACTGAAAATATTCTCTATAATATGCACATTTGGATATCTAGAGACGCGGTAGCGTGTCAAGCCAAATTCAAGTTCTATCATTATCTCGATGCCCAAAATCACACTCGGAAGAATCATTTGACAGAAACAGCTACTTACAACCGACAAAATGGTAACGACATTTATTTGGCCGGACAGAAAGTTAAATAGACCAGACTTTTAAAATAAAGAAATAACATAGGTAACCGATATTTGTAGCCATTGCCACACTGATGCGAGGTTTAACAGGTGTATTTAATTGATATAATTAGCTTAGAGGTGAGCCGGAAGAGGATGTAACCGTCTTTTACTAGTAAATTATTTTAAACAGTTGTTAAGACGAAACAAAACACCAGAAAAGTTTACTTTTTTACCGTTTTGCATGGTGTGTATGTAAAACAACAATTATGTTCCTATCTAAACCAGTTAACTTAAAAAAAACCGGCCAAGTGCGTGACGGACCACGCATAATGGAGGGGTCCGTACCTTCAATGGAATATGAACCCAACTAATACCAAAAGTTATCTGGTGCCTTTGGAACAAGTTTTTTGGAGTTAACTCAAAAATTACTGAACCTATAATGTTCAAAATAATTTTCGTAGAAATCTTCTCAAATTTTTTCATATTTTTTGAACTTACGGTTCAAAAGTTACAGGGGGGAACACAATTTTTCTAACTTTCGAAGCATTATTTCTGAAACTATTCACTTAATCACAAAATGTTCCAAGAAACCTCGATGTTATAAAGACCTAGGTATAGGACTGATGTGCAACAGGTTGATATTTTTTTTTATTTTTTTTATTTAGTTACATGTATGGAGCGTCCTCCCTAAAAATATTTTTTTCTGCGATTTAACTACATAACTAAATAGCGGCATACAAAATACACCTTATGTCCAATAATTTTTATTAAGATACGTCTTATAGTTTCCGAGTAAAATGGCTGTGACATACGGACGGACAGACGGACATGACGAAACTATAAGGGTTCCGTTTTTGCCATTTTGGCTACGGAACCCTAAAAGCTGCCCCGCTTTAAAATATTCTTCAACGTTTGGCATTTCAATCACTATAGAAATATTTCCGATTTTATCGAATATAGATCCGCATTTACCGGAAAGTTCGATTCCTATTTCGGGCAAATTGTCATCGCATACAAAATTTAGAAATATATTTTCAGGAATCGTGTGTTCGATTGAATATTTCTACAAATTCTGATGCCTAACATCCGTGAGGGTAAAGTATTTCAACATATACTATTTTAAACTAGGTTTCAAGATGCACGATTTTAGCAACAACCGAATTTATTCTTTCCAATTATAATCAAATATTATAATAAGATAAAATACCAGGAATATGTATCTTTTTACGTAATATTTTTTAATGGTTTTACAATTACGAATTATGAATGGATAAACACGTAATTTAGACATGTTGCATTGTGTGCTTTAATTAGTCATGACTTTCAAACAGAACGGAAATAATTGAAGCTGTATACAAGCGCAACAAAAAATTCTCAGCCTCAGTGAAAATGGATATAAGTCAGATTGGCTCAGGTAAAAAGGGTACAAGTGCTGTATATTTTATAGGACTTTTACCCCTTTTTACTTAGCCAATTTGACTTATACCACGTTTTACTAGACTCACAGAATTAGGCTGGTGTTTTTAGGTTTTTAATTTCACAGATTTCGAATACATATGAATGGAAACTAATGGATTTACTTTGGTTTTACTTTTTTAATAGATAGGTCTATTATGTTACTGATTTCATTAAAATTCATCATCATTCAATCATTTTGTGCGAAGCAGGCGGTTCCTATTTCATCAGCATTGCTTTTTCGTTTATATTTCCCTATTTCACAAAGGCGGGCTGGCCTGAATTGAGATATTCATTATTTCCTATGATCTGGATATTGCTGTTCAGGACCTAATTATAATTTCGGTATTTACATTATTATGTGTAACGGCTAATGAATTCCGTTGAATTATGGTATGGTATTTCACGCTATTCGTGAAGTTTTCAAGTCAAAGCTGTTGTTAAACAATAGAGCTTATTTCTAAACGATATCGTATCGTAAAATCGAATATATTTTTTGTTAAGGTTGTTGCTTACAATGCACTTCGCACATGGCCTATCCTATATGTAACCAAATCAAACGTCACATGTCCGAATGTACCTATAGCGGAAAGCTATCCATTGCTCACGCGCCGAGCCCCCGTCAGTCGTCCGCGTCAACTCGACCGGCAATGGACAACCGACATTCCATTAATCTCGCAGTGCTTGATGAGAATTGATTACGTAGGTGTTCGTCTTAGGCTGTAAAAATGAAATCTTATTATATATGTATCCATAGTGAATCACATGATTATATTAATATTTAAATTGGCTTAGCAGTGATCGGAACAGTTAGAGTATAAAAACCTAAATTTAGTAGAACAGAACCAAGAAGTGGAGACATCCTTGCGACTACATTTGGTTCCTCCGGGAATTCCCGTCAAAGGGTAAGTAGGTAATTAATTTCTCATATTAGTCTCCTGAATGTATTAATTCATAATTTAGTAGTACAAAAGTACAAGTTCTTACTAGTGTACGGTCACGGGCTTTAATAGGGATGATGACACATGTTGAATTATGCAATAAAATTTAGTTGATATGATGCAGAATTACCAATATATCCAAATAAAGTGAAAATTAAAAAAATCTATGGAAATGGTTCAAAGATATCATGCTACAAAATTTCAAAAAATTTCAATTTTTTAAAGTACGAAATTTAAAAAAAAACAATGTTACCATTCGATTTTTTACATTTTACTGTTAAATAAATTGTATAGTAACCATATACATAAACGCAACATTTCACTTGAAAAATAGAAATTTCATAATGTTTCCATAGTACTTTAAACAGGGCGACTATATGATCGTGACGTCACTTTTGCACGTCATTTTGTTAGGAGCGTTTCGAGAAACAAATGCAAATCTCAGACTTTAAGTCTAATTTCTGACTTTTGAGTTGCTTTAAGGCAATTGGCCGCATGCCGCATAAAGACATTTGATCCTCACAACAAAACGAATCGATTGATACCATACATGAAAAAAAAATTCACCATGCCTATTGTTGGGAGTTGTTTATACGGTTCACATTATATTGGGCATTATATTGGGCATAACGGCCTCCTAGCCCAGTCGGTAGTGACTGCCTACGAAGCAGGAGGTCCCGGGTTCGAATCCTGGTAAGGGCATTTATTTGTGTCTTTATCACAGATATTTGTACCTGAGTTATGGATGTTTTCTATGTATTTAAGTATTTATCAATATGTATCTATTATATATATCGTCGTCTAGTACCCACAACACAAGCCTTATTGAGTTTACTGTGGGACTAGGTCGGTTTGTGTAAGATTGTCCTATAATATTTATTTATTATTATTTATTTATTATTTCATAGAGTAATTACTAAACAAAGGGAAATTGCTTGAACCGTACAACAATTAAAGTACGTGACTGTATGTACAGTCGCCATCAAATATATCGTAGCGGGCAAGGTACTCAAAAATATCTGAACATGCACTTTATCGCCTTGACAATAGAGGCGTTGTTCTATATTTATGACCACCCTGGCCGCTCCGATATATCTGATGGTCACTGTACCAGTAAAAATATTTTTCTATTATAATTTATACTCTACCGATTCCGATGACTAGTGCTTAGTTGACGTTTATATACGAAGGTCGTTTTGAACTTACTCATGTAATTTTGATAGCAAAATAATACAACTATAACATACTCGTACCACTCAGTATTGGGCAAAAATTTACTTAATTAAGAATAAGAATAAAAGAGAATAAAATCGATTTCAATAAGAATAATTCTTGCACTCGTTATTCAAAATAAAATGAACGGGAATATAAGTCATGTGTCATTTTAAATGTAGATTTAAAAACGGAATAAATATTCTAAGATAGGGTAATCCCTGCACAAAACGTCAAATAACGATCCAAACGTTCCAAATACCGTTTTATTCAATTAACATGTTATTTGGAATAAAGTTAATTTTGTGGTACAAACCAATACATCTATCCTCCAAGCGTTTGTCCCGGCTTTTGCCACGGCTCAATTGAGCCTGGGGTCCGCTTGGCAGCCTTATCCTATAAGTTGACGTAGGCACTAGTTTTTACGCAAGTGACTGCCATCTGATCTTCCAGACTAGAGGGAAAAATGGGCCTTATTGGAATTAGGTCCTGTTTCCTCGCGATGTTTGACAAATTCTTATTTGCTGAACATTATTTGAAATTACAATCATGATTAAATTATTCCGTTAAGAATAAATTATCCTCATTAAATTTTCACGCATTATTCCCGGTGAAAATATTTTGAATATTTTTAACGGGTATAAAATCGACTCGAGTTTATTCTTGCGAATTTTTAGTCAAATAATGATTTTACTCTTGAGTGCCCAACACTGTTACATACTTTATGTTATTCCGAATATTCCGATTCTAATGTTTGATTTTTGAGCGTAAATTGCCTACATTCTTAACAAGACTAAGGTTTTTTATGAAACGTCAAAACGATTTATTACTACGGAGTTTGCTACATCAAAAGTCGGCCTACGCAATGCCTTTGATTGTATCACTTTTTATTGATGTGCTGATGTGTTTCCGATAGGTATGTTATCTTCAATGCTCGGTATGTGGCGAAATGAACTATGTTTAAAGATTACCGTGCTAAAAAACTTACTCATTTTAATAACAATGTTCATACTCAAACAGATGCGAAACTGCGTTCTCCAACAATGCCTAATCCCGCCGCTCCATAATAATAGTGATTATAGAAATTATGCACATAAGCATAATCATTGGACAGATTATAGGACGACGCATAATAATAGGTTGCGGCGCTTACGGGCATGATTGAACCTAAGCTTAACGACATGTTTTTATGGTTTATGCTAATAAGACAAAAGCGGTGGAAGGTGGTATAAAATACCTTCTTCAAAATACTTACTAATCTGAAGAAACAAAACAAATTATTCTAATAATTATTTTGATTTGTTTTATTTTTAAGTAGACACACTACTATATAAATTATAAACATATATAGTTGTCATATACAAAGGAAAAAGTAGAAAAAGTTGGCCAAGTGGTGAAGACGCTGGTTCGATCCCAGCCCTGGGCACCGGAGGCCTAGGTCACTTTTTCCTTTGTATATGACATCTATATAAGTTTATAACTTACTAATCTACCTACCGAGTTGAAATTGCGCCCTGAAGCTTTAAATAGGCAAGCCACAAATTATTATTTCATATTTAATTTTATATGATATTATTATTATAAAAATCAACCAACTTCGATGTATGAATCTGTCAAAGCTTCTGCATAAGCAATGATGATTAGAATGAGACGATTCAGTGATTTATTAGGATGTATTATTTATTTTTACATCTAATTTAAATGGAGAGTAAGTCAATGTCCCCATGCAGTCGTTCTAACCACTTACCGAAAACAGGCGAAGCGCAAGCTAACCTCACTTTACCTAAGGCCAATAGGGGCCAATGGGGCCTCAGGTAAAGTGAGTGAGTGATACACATTGATTACTTACTGTTAAGTGCGAGTTAATACATTTATTACTAAACACAATTAGAAAATGTATGGACTCGCACTTAACACTAATAAATGTGTAAATGGGCTTTAAGAGACTACGAAACGAAAACTCCGAGCAAATTCGGTTGATGCTAACATTGCTAACATTGCTAACGTTGGCTGTGTTGATAGCCAAATGTTTGTTTTTAAGAATTTTGTAGTGTTTGCCCACAGGGAGACATTTGATGCTACTAGCATCGGCGACTAGAAAATACTAAGAGCGTTTATGGTGGCAGAATAAAACATACTGTTTCTGGTAAAATCCTGGTGCTAAGGGTAGATACTCCAACATTAGTCTCTTCGTAGTGTCAGTGTAATTTTACATAGCGCTTAGATGCTAATGCCCTGGGGATGCTACTGTGCAGGCAAGCTAATTGATTTTTCTGGATCAGAATTCTGACTTTTATAAATCTTATATTCATTGCATTTTGCTCGCCTATAAATACTAAAATATAAAAAGGGATCATATTGTACCAAAATTTCTGTACGAAATATTCCGCTTTCATTATCTTTGAGAATATACTAGTACGGGTCGGTAGAAATGAGATCAAATTGACGCCATGAGTATGTTCAAATTAGCCTCCTGGCACTAATTGACGTGATTTTGAAATCACATTAAACCACGCGTCAGAGATTTTGACTTAGCCGTGCTCACGCAACCAACAGGAATAGGGAACGCGCTGCATAGGGTTGTCATCGGGCACCATTAACACATCGGATTAGGTGATAATTTTCCGATGGCTTCAGGCGTGATATTACAAGCATTTTGCAGATCACGGACGCATTTAGAACATGAGTCATTGGGTGGTGAAAACTCTTTGAGTGAAAGACATGGCTAAGTACAATGTAAATATGTAAAAATCATGACAAGCATCATATTAAAATTAAACCAGCCGTTAACTGGTATAAAGAATGTTTGAATGTTTGCGAAAATTATAATATTTATTTCATAAGAAAAAAGATAATTGGTATGGACCGTATGTTTAGAATACCCTGTGCATTTCCTTTGTTAGGTTTGTGTACCAATACCTATAACGGCATGTTTCTAGTGAGAAACCACTTTTAGGTACCTCCTGAGATGACATAGTCCGTCTTTCAATTACTGTTTTCGACTTTATGTCAAAACTTGCTGGTGCTTGACTGATCGATCCAACACCAGCCATTACTAATTCAACATTTTTTTAAAGACTGAATATAAATTATTCAATCACTGACGACTTATTGCTATTCTATTTTATCTTCAAGTGATGAAATTACGTGTCAAAACTCACTAACGTAGTAACAAAGTGCACAATTTTGTTGCACAACAGTTTCGGATCGCCCGAGGCCGGGAAACTACAAAGTTGTGGCCCGCCTTGCTTATTTGCTTTTCAAATAAAATGCTAGTTTTCGGTTTTGATTAAAATTTTATGGTACTGTTTTATTTTGTTACGGAATTTACAGTCTTAATTTTAGTAAACTAAAAAAATAAGTATATATGTTGGTTGAGGCTTTAAATAAAACAGTTGAAATTATTTACATAGACACTTAAATCCAGCCTTTAAAAAACCTTATAAATGGAACAACAATGATATTATTATAGCTTTTTTATGGGCTAGGGCTGTGGCTTATCTTTTTAAGGTGGATTTTTTGCTTTGTTAATGAGTTCAGCTAGGGTTGTGCCTTTGTGGGCAGTTAACAATGGTGTTGCGGCAGGATATTGCGGCCCGTGGCTTGACGGACGGACGTGAGAATTTATTATTATAGGCCATTCGTTAGCTATGGGTGGGACAGAATTGCTTCGATTAAAATTTATAAGTTTATAATTAAAATAGATGATTGCGGACGGAAACTACTACAGACTGCCTAGTTTTGACAATCTGTATTAGGCTTTTATGTCAAATCGTAAATACATGAACTAAAATTATAGTTTTTCAATGTTTTAAAGGTCACATTTTCTATGATAAACTGTAAACAACACAATTTAGTAATTTTTACGATAACATCAAACTTGCAATTACGAGTAATAGGTACTATTGTTATAAACAGCGAAGCTAATGCCTAGAATCAAAAAGACCAAAGCCTGAAACCATTACCATTACCATTGGTGAAAAGTATGTAGGTTTCATGGAATCATGAAACCTTATACCTGTATATTACGAAAAAGAATTTATAACAACTGGAAGAAGGAAATATAAGATACTCAAATACGCTTAAGGATATTTAAAGTGACCAGTTTTCATTGCACTTTAGTGTAAGGATTTCCACACTTATAGGTTTATTATTTATAGATAAATATAAATCTTTAGTAGCTGTCAGTGTTAAAAAACCTTACTATACTTTCAACATGCACCCTTATTCATCGAATGTTTAATACAAAATAACCAAATTGTCGCCTTAACAAATAGATCATACAAAAGGAGACGTGAAATACAAGTTACTTATTTCAAAGATAATTTAACGCATAGCCTGTCTTATCCATCATGTCAGCCATTAATTTTTACTTTTTAATTTATTTTTAAGACCGATCTAAAAACAGATCGTGTTTTCGTTTTCTTGTTTGGTAAAGGGTTACGTTATTGCATTATTTTCGTGGTGTTTTGATTTAATATTTTAATAAGCACTTTTGTATTGTGAATTTAGTGGTTTTTTTGTGATAAAATATGTTGTCTGGCGATGTAGGTGGTTTTTACTGGCATTAAGCCCTGAAGCTTGAATTAAATGTTTTATTTATTTATTAACAAAGTTATATTATGGATTTCAGGCGAGTGATGATAATCAGATTAGATTTGGACCCGGGTATGTCCTTAAACTATGCCCGGATACGGGTATGTCCTTAAAATATGTCCAAAAGTGAGGTATGGGTACTGCGAATGTCATCTCGCTATGTGTGGTAGGGCACAGCACAGCGAATGTCATCTCTCTCAAATCTGCAGCAGAGTCCGACTGGGGAATTACCTCCACCTTACAGAAAACCATCAACCAAATAGCACTAGACCCTACTCATAGTGTTGTGTTCCTGCTGGTGAGTAACGTTGCCAAAGAGATCAAAGGGGACCCGGCGTGTTGACGACGAGGGACCCTCTCGTTTCTTTAGCCGTCAACACATTGAGTCCTCCTTTTTGTAAAGGGTCGGCAGCACGCATGTGAAACCTCTGCAGTTGCAGGCGTCCATAGGCTACGGTAGCTGCTTGTTTGCCACCGTCGTGGTATAAAACATATTTTTATTTAATTTGTGCGATTCGTGCATTTCGATGCATAAGTTTTAATTCCCTTTGTATTATTATAATTCGTTATATACATGAATATTGTTCTGTATGTTAGTGTTTGTTGTGGTTGTGTTTAATTTTTAATACAATAAAGGGATCAATGTTACTCTGCGTCCGTAGGAAACACCTTAAACAACCCTACACGTGATCCCTGGGTGGTGCTAAAAGAGTAACAAACTTGGCAGCTGCACTGTCCCATCTGGACCTCGCAGCACTCACTAGATTTTCTTTATCATCTGCTTTCTCACTACTCATTCCTGAGAGAAGAAATGCCTATCTATATCTAGTGACATGTAGCCATACGATAAATTTAATTAATATAAAAAAAACACTTTTTAATAAGAATCATATTTTCAAATATAGTTTAGGCAGAATGTTTAAAACCTGCTATATTTCTTAAAAAATAACTCAATAAAAATATAAGCTATACATTTCTTTTGATCTAATTTGATCTTTTTCTGTATTGCACGGTGTCACGCTAAATCACAGCGTTCATAACAAGTCACACGAGCCGCGCAGTGTTAAATTATAACGCACTGGATTTACGAGCGGCGGCAGGGTTAACTGACGCCGCTGTCTCATAGAACTTGTCGTTCGATAAATAATTGCTTCTACAACGTTACATCGGGTTTCTATTTTGTAGATATAACTTTTGAAATCTGAAATATTTAAACATAGTTATTTATTAATTAAATGAAACAAAAACAAATAAATTTAAATATTAAAAGTTAAGACTATCAGTAACTTAATGTTAGGTGTGTATGTTCGCTGTATATATTGGGTATATTAGCACAAACAATGCTAAGCTGCGCGCGAGTACCTAACTAGTGATCCGCGCTTTTATCCTGTGAACGGCGCATTTAGCTAAATTTGGACGCACCTTTTGCATTGCATTAAACTGGCGACTACAGCTAGAGTACACTTAGCGGAAATCAGCACAGATGTCCGCGGAATTCAACCAATCAAAGACAATATTCAGCCTGGAGACGGTAAATGGTCTATGGGCTATACAAACCCCCGGCCTGTCGGCGGAATATTGAATACGGTCGACTTGATTCCACAGAGATATTGCTGAATTTCAGGGTTACGCCTAATGGATGAAATAAAATAATTTGAAAAGATCTACAGTAGCGATGAGATGTTTGTTTTCTAAACGAGGTTTATATCAATGTATTATAATAATTAGTTAAAAAATTACCATCTCACTTTACACTTACATATATAATTTACATGTCACAATAAAGAATACTTAAAAAACATAACTTGACCCTCATTCACAAACGAAACTAAAATATGACGCAAGTTCAAAGCGACTTCACAATGAGAGACAAAATTGGACTTTCCTTTTGTCAGCTAAGAAACAAGAATTTCTTGGTTGAAACTTTTAGCGCGTTTTAACATTTTTAAATGTACCTTCTCAAACAGACTAAATACTTCTATGATCGTTATGCACATAATACAGGGTATAACAAAAATGATGGTGATCCGTTTAAGGTAAAAGATAATTCTTATCGTATTGTAAGTAGTCGGAGAAACATTTTTTGGACGCGAAAAACATTTTTTTTTTGTATTGGACACGTCATCCCATCCCAGCCGGCCGACTGGAGTCGCAAAAAAAACGCAAAAAAATGGTTTTGTATGGAGATACAAAACCATTTTTTTTTGCGTATTTTTTTCTTAGTGACTCATAATTAGAAATATGCCTTTAGACGGATCACCAGTATTTTTGGTAAACCTTGTATAAATAAAATTATATTGTCTAGAGACATAGATAAGAATGACATCGACAGTTGCCATATTAAACTTTTTTTTTCTTTTGTTCTCCCATTAATATATTAAAGGTAAAAAAAAATAATGGCAGAAAACAAGATACATAAGAAAATAAAACTAAGCTTTACCTATAAATTGAAACTAAAATTAAAAATAAATGCTAATTAAAGTAAAACTTAACTAAAAACTAAAACTAAATAAACATGTTAAACTAGAACATAAAGTTAATGTTCCTCTACATAAAAAAAATAGTTTGCAACATCTAGCAAATAAAAATAATCCATTTACCTACTAAGTAAATTTTCACTACAAACCATGCCCTTTGACCTTGTAAAATCGTACTAAATGTAAGTTGGGCCTCAGGTAACTAATTGCCGCGTCGACTCACTAATTACTAGTACCGGCGTCGCGGAGTCCCCATGATTTACGGGGCTTGCTCGTCGCCTCGGTGCCGCTATTTTTAACTATTAATTTCCAATTCGTTATTTACAAGGTTTAATTTTTTATTGTATTTGTATCATGACGATCCTCGTTGAACAGTTATTAAATGTTTATATAACAATTATGTTATACAATGTAATTGAAATCTCTTATAAATATCAACAATTCACTATACAATTTATACTTCAAAAAAGGAGTGTATAGGTTTTTAAAGGGTAGGCAATGCGCATGTGAATCTTCTGGAGTTACAGGCGTCAAAAGGCTACGGTAACTGCTTACAATCAGGTGGGCCGTATGCATATTTGCCACTGTCGTGGTATAAAAAAAAAATTCTGTACATGAATAGTAGCAGGCATAACCTTATGGCTAAGTCAGCATTTTTCGGCCACCAGTCAGTTTGTCTGTTTATTAATTCTGTTATATTTTTCACCGATTTAGTATTCTCGAAGAGTAAGAATTGTAACAAACGCATCCATATCACTGTTGCTACGTTATTCTTCTGTCCGTCTGTCAGTCTGTCACACAGCTAAATCAGGACTTCTAATTAAAAAAATAATTGTAACTACAGCCAACTAAAAATAAAAACTAAAAGTAATTTAAAATATCCAGATGACAGTAGACAGTCTACCATCTCCATTAATCTTGTACTATCTATTGGTATTTCAGACTAGGGCGTAGAAAGATTTGATACTGTTATGTCAGATAATTTCACAATTATAATACAGGGTCTCACAAAAATACTGGTGATCCGTTTAGAGGGCTTAATTGGTATTGTATTGCGACTATGAAAAAGTAGGAAATAGTAGTTTTCGATACAAGTGCGGGAAGTATGTCATTAGGCGAGGGTCAAGACTCGGGACGAGTGAAAATGACACTTCTGCACGTGTGTCGAACAACGTTTTTTAATACAATTGCGAAAAAACTACAATGAAATAATAGTAGATTGTTTGACAAGGGTCTAAAGTAGGCCATATTACCACCAGGTGGTTATTTTCCCGACCGAAGTGAGGGAAAATTGTTCGAGTGGTAATATGGCTTTTAGACCAGAGTAATGCATCCAATGTTTCACTTCGATTGCGAGAAAATATCGAAAAAATACTTATTATTTACGCACAATAACTAAACTAAGGTGAAATTATGGTATAACTTGACGTCTTTTAATTTTTTTAACTTCTTTGACATAGATACAAAATATCAATACCGCGAATAAATGCCACAGACGACGGTATAATTAGCTCTTTAAAACAGCTATTAGACATGGCAATTTGTAGGGCCCAACCTGTTGTGTACCCTGCCTCTCCCACACCCTCCTTCAGCTCCCTACGGGCCCAACCTCCTATTACACCTCCCAACACAACAGGTTGGGCCCTACAAATTGCCATGTCTAATAGCTGTTCAGTTTAAACACACTTTAAAGCGTTTCCCAAAAAATTAAATCTTTTTTAATGATTGTGAAGTAGGAACTAAAAAACACCTCATGTTTTGAGAAATGCGTTTCCTGATTGGTCGATTTTAACATTGCTGTACTTATTCTGATTGGTTGATATTAAATACAATTGTATTTGTAAGTGTAAGTGTGTAAATAATAATTTGAGTCCTTAAAAAAAACATTGATTTTTTTTTAAGGACTTAAATTATTTACACAGTATACGCACCAAAAAAGTATCTAGCGTTCCGATTAACTCCGATATGTGTTGTGATTGGTGGATTTAATATAGTGAAGTATTCTGATTGGTCAATTTAAAATGCAATATATCTGCAAATCGTGCGTAAAATCGAACTTTACGCACGATTTGCAGATCAGATTACTTTTTAGCACTAGTGCATAAAATCAAACTTTACGCACGATTTGCAGCTACATAAAGTAAACTTTTGAGCAATTGTATTAAAAAATATTTTTTGGGACACGTGGTCCCACCCGGCCAACCCTCCATACAAAACCAATTGTTTTTTCTCGCGAAACATTTTTTTTCTTAGTTTTTCGTAATTAGAATACGATACCAATTATGCCCTTAAAAAGATCACCAGCATTTTTGTTACACTCTGTATACTATCAGCCTTATTCATAAAAAGTTACAACCTCCTTCAAACCTACTTGAAGTCCGGAAGCCCAAAAACGTTATTTATAAACGTTATTTATCTCTAAACAGCTCTACAAACCTATTGCAAATGCTCGAAAAGTTATAGGACCCAGGACCCTTCTTTATCTCCTCGATAAGGATCAAAATGGCCGCCATAATATTGAACAGCTGATTTTGACACTAGCGACACCGAACACAAATCAGAAGATTTCTACTGAATGGAAGTTACTCTATCATTACAAGTCTTATGTTTTGTGAAAAATAATATTATTCATTGTAATAAATAAAAAAACCTATCTATTAACGACTGTGAACTTTTGAGTGAAATTGTTGCTATAAAATGTCAATTCAGGCAATGGAGCTTGTGAATAGGTACAACTACGAAAACCGATTTGAGAATATGTATCATAACATAAGGTAAGAAAGAAGTGTGTGGGTGAGCATATTTTTTTCATTTACTATCAACTTGTCGTAATAGTATATACTTTACACTGAAGGTCAGGGGTCAGGATGTTATTTATAGAAATATATAAGTAAACCATAATTTTCAAGCCAAAGAAGTAGGCACCATTCATCGCACTGACAGTTTTGCATAATATTGAAACCGAGGAAACTACCTAGTTCCAAATTAAAAGAGTAAATTAAAGTTTCATTCTTCTTCTTTGCCATTACACTCTTTACAGAGTGGTTGTGGCCATCATGTTGGATTCTGAGTGCGAAAGTTTCATTAGTCATGAAATAAGAAGCAAACAATTTTCACCTATTTAGGTTAGTTTTGGTCTCAGGTAAGTAGTTAGTAAAGTAGTTGTAACAGATTTTCTATTAGGAGACAGATAGGTTACCATTGGGACCTAATCTAGTTTATGCTTAACATGCTTAACCATTTGAACTCTAGCAACACCTAAAGGTATTATGAGTTCTCATGCTCACAGCGCCAAGAGCAAGCAGAGAGCAAGAGCAGTCAAAGTATAACCTTCATACTTTCAAGTAAGGTGTATATTGGGTTACTTGCGCTAGTAAAATTTGCGTGTGATATGTTACAGTTTGACGTATGGCGTTCAAAGGGTTAACATACCTGATATAAAACAGCCTCCAACCAATCTTTAGATGAACTCAATACCTAACCTAACTTCTTACTAATGGTGTCAGTCAACATATTTAATTTGAAGCTAAACATCGCACTATTCTTACTTTAACTGGTAGTATACCTATGAAAAAAATATGTGGAATAGATATAAATTCATTTTTAATTAAAGATAATGAAGTGGTATTTTTAAAACAAGAATTAACGCGGCAATCAATGCACATACATTACTGATTTTGTTCATTACAATTCAACCACAGAGGTATAGTTTGGGCAAACTATAATTATTGCAACATAAATGTGTTATTATTATTACCAAAAGGTTAGCCTACAGCAGCATAACTATCAACACTTAAGAGTAATGAAAATGGATAGGTATAATTTGTATGCGAAACACCTTTACAGAATTACCCATTTTCATTTCTCTTGCTAAGATTAAGCTCTTGAAAAATAATATGCCACTAAATAAACAGATTCTCCCAGAGAGAACATTAAAAATCATTACAAAAGCTTCATGAAATAAAATATTTTTATTTAGCAAAATTAAACATACAATTCCATAATAAAACAAAGCTAAAGAGTATTATGGGGCCAGAACCAGTAGTTTTTGTTAAAATATGTATCTAAATAATCTTTACTATTACTACTAGCGCCATCTGTTGAACACTTGGCGTAAACTGTGTACCATGTGATATACTCGGTGGAATTAAGAAATAAATTAGTCTTGTTGCAACGGCTATCGTTTCATTATAGGTTATGGGCGATCTTAGTTTCCAAGCAGTTATTTAAAAGTATTTCAAGTGTTTCGTGTGTGTTTTTTCAAAAATGTCGACATCAAGTTACATAGTGAATGTTCCAAAATTTAAAGGACGGGAAAACTATGATGATTGGGCGTTTGCGTTGAAAAACTTTATGCTGTTGGAGGGCATTGACATTGATGCCATAAGTGAGAGTATTAGTGAGCAAGAACAAAAGAAAGCTAAAGCCAAGCTTGTGATGACGATAGATCCTTCCCTATATGTGCATATCAAGAATGAGAACACGATAAGTACTTTGTGGACCAAGTTAAAAACGTTGTTCGACGACAATGGATTTACAAGGAAGATTGGTTTACTACGGACTTTAATATCTATTCGTCTTGAAAGTTGCGATTCCATGACAAGTTATGTAACTCAAGTGGTGGATACAGCACAACGGTTAAAAGGGACGGGCTTCGAAATCGGCGAAGAATGGGTAGGTTCATTACTTTTGGCAGGACTACCCGAAAAGTTCGCGCCAATGATAATGGCAATAGAACATTCTGGTTTGACAGTTAGTACAGACGTCATTAAAACGAAGTTGCTCGATATGACCTCTGAAGTTGGCAGCAGTGGGACAGAATCAGCTTTCTACGCTAAACCGAGAGCTGGTAACACTGGTCATAAGTCAAAACAAACGCCAATGTCATCGCAGTCGGCTAGAAAAACGTTAAATGTCAAACAAATACAATTCCATTTATGTAAAAATATTGGACATTACAAAAATCAATGTACCGAATCGAATCAATCGAAATTAAAGGTAACGGGAGCATTCAGTGCTGCGTTCCTGAGCGGCAATTTTAGCCCAGAAGATTGGTACGTGGATTCCGGGTGCAGTTATCACTTAACAGCAAATAAAGGAAGTTTATCAGGAGTCAACAAGCACATGAAATAGGAGACATAGTTTTTGCAAACGAAACCACCATGCCAGTTGTATGTGCCGGTGAAACGCAAATCACAACATTAGTGAATAATGTTCAGTTAGACATTCCAGTACAAAATGTTTTGTGCGTACCTCTAACCTTACTACAAATTTACTATCAGTTAGCAAGTTGATAGCAAACGGAAACAAACTTTCATTTGGAAAGACTGCTTGTTATATCCGTAATCAACAGAATGAGTTAATTGGCATAGCAAGTTTAGAAAATGGAGTCTACAGGTTGAATACTGTAAATCAACAGAAGGTGATAGCAGCGGCAGCAATACATACTACAGATTCAAGGCAGTGGCACAAAAGACTCGGTCAGATTTGCAGAAATGATCTAGAAAAAATGAAGAATGGTGCAGTTGAGGGTGTATCCTACAAAGATAAGCCAGATATTCTAAAATCCAACTGTGAAGTGTGTTGTGAAGGGAAACAGGCTCGATTACCCTTTCCATCAGCAAACCATAGAAGTGAAACATTATTGGAAGTAGTTCACTCAGATTTGGCGGGGCCTATGGAGACCAAGTCAATAGGTCAGGCCAGATATTTTCTTCTTTTCATTGACGATGCAAGCCGAATGTGTTTCGTGTATTTTCTGAAAGAGAAGAGCCAAGTTCTGCAGTGTTTCAAAGAGTTTCAGAGTGTGGCAGAAAACCAAACTGGAAGAAAAATAAAGGTGCTTCGGACAGATAATGCGGGAGAATATTGTTCACAGCAGATGCAAGACTCTCTGAAGGCAGCTGGTATTATGCATCAGAGAACAAACCCGTATTCGCCCGAACAGAACGGTCTGTCGGAGACATATGTGAGATCAGCTACAGAAAAGGCAAGATGTCTACTCTTTGAGGCAAAATTAGAGAAGAGTTTCTGGGCAGAGGCAGTGAACACGGCAGTTTGAAAAACAGGTCGCCGGCCTCAGGTTTAGGAAATATGACACCATACGAGAAATGGACAGGAAGAAAACCAGATCTGAGTCATGTCAAGGTCTTTGGCAGTCCTGTGATGGTGCATGTACCTAAAGACAGAAGACTAAAGTGGGACAAGAAGGCAGAGAAACATATTTTACTTGGTTTTCCTGAAAAGGTCAAGGGGTACAGAGTATATAACCCTAAGACAAGGCAGATAACTACGAGCAGAGATCTGTTCATCATGGAAAAGGAGGATACAGATATGGCTCAGATGGTAGTGCAGGAAAGCGTGGAAAAACCACAGCAGCTAGTGGAGGAACGGACAGAAGAGCTGCAGTCAGTGGAGGAAGTATCAGAAGATGAAAGTACCTTCATGGATCCAAATGATTCTACCTATGTTGGTGAGTTATCAAATTCAGATCTGACAACATCAGATGACTCAGATTTCACCTTATGCCAAGATGCGAGTGATATCAGTGAAATACTACAGCCAGAGGAAGAGGTTCCTTTTGTGAACAGTAAGCGAGTCAGAAAACCAGTAGACAGGTATGGTTTCTCAAACCTGTGTGTGGTAGATGAGTCCTGCGGTGAAGAAATCACCTATGAGGAAGCAATGAATGGTCCGGAGAAGGAGATGTGGAAGCAGGCAATGCAAGAGGAGCTAAAAGCTTTTCAAGATAATCAAGCATGGGAAGTCGTGAATATCGAGGAAGCGGATAGGGTGATACAGTGCAAGTGGGTGTTTAAAAATAAGTTCGAAAGTGACAACAAAGTGAGATATAGGGCTCGTTTAGTGGCAAAGGGTTTTACCCAGAAGGAAGGTGTGGACTATATAGAAACATACTCGCCGGTCCTTAGGTATTCAACACTAAGACTGTTATTTGCCCTAAGTGTAAAATTGAATTTTAAAATCACTCATCTCGATGTAACAACTGCTTTCTTGAATGGCTACCTTGATGAAAATGTTTATATGCAAGTGCCGCCAGAATTAAACTGTGAATCAAATGCAGTGCTTAAATTAAAGCGAGCTATATATGGCTTGAAACAATCTGCTAGAACGTGGAATAAAAGAGTTGATGATTGTTTATTGAGTTTGGGCTATGTAAAATCAAAACTTGAACCCTGTTTGTATAGTAAGCGTGTAAAAAATGAGCAGATTATTGTAACTGTATTTGTGGATGATTTTTTCATATTCTCAAATAGTAAAGCCATGACAGATGACTTAAAAAATAATTTTATGTCCAAATTTAAAACTAAAGATTTAGGACCATTGAAAAAATGTTTAGGTATGAGGGTGAAAATGTATGAAAATGGCAGTATTTCTTTAGATCAAGAGCAATATGTTAACCAGATTCTGATAAAGTTTAATATGTCAAATTGTAATTCAGATGATACTCCAATTGAAAGTAATTTAAAGTTGGAAAAATCTGAAGAGATATGTAAACAATACCCTTATCAACAGCTGATAGGAAGTCTAATGTACCTGTCTGTACTTACCCGACCAGACATTAGTTACAGTGTGAGTTATTTGAGCCAGTTCCCATAATTGTTTTTCATCAGTTCATTGGTCTCATGCGAAAAGAATATTAAAATATTTGCAGAAAACTAAGTCTTATGGATTACTATTTAAAAATGATAACAATAACCTAGAGGGGTTTGTGGATGCAGACTGGGCGTCGAACAATATTGACATACACTGGTTTTTGGTTTAAGTTATCAGGCTCTGTAATTTCTTATGAATGCCGAAAACAACAAACCGTGGCTTTGAGCTCAGTTGAATCGGAGTATATGGCCATTTCTGAAGCTGTAAAAGAGGCAATTTATTTAAAAAGTTTGCTTTCAGAAATGGTCATATGCAACTACAAAATTGTGTTATACAATGATAACCGAGGTGCTCAGAAATTGACTGAAAACCCTTTGTTCCATAAAAGGACAAAGCACATAGATGTTCGTCATCATTTTGTTAGAGAAGCTGTCGCTAACAATCTTGTAAAAATTGTGTATTTGTCTACAGCTGAAATGCCCGCAGACCTTTTAACTAAAGGATTAAGCAGTGCCAAACATAACTATTTTCTTAGTAAAATGGGCATTCAAAGCATTGTATAATTGTGTTACATTTTATTGTAAGATGTTTCTTGTTTCATGATGTTTAGATTATTTTGATAAGAGGAAGTGTTAAAATATGTATCTAAATAATCTTTACTATTACTACTAGCGCCATCTGTTGAACACTTGGTGTAAACTGTGTACCATGTGATATACTCTGTGGAATTAAGAAATAAATTAGTCTTGTTGCAACGGCTATCGTTTCATTATAGTTTTGACCAAAATCAGGCTATGTAGCTTCTAATTTTTCTTTTTTATGTTTCAGTTGATTGCCTTGCCGCTGAGGACTGCTTGGCTTGGAATATGTCCGGGGCCGGTAGACTTTTCCTGGATTTGAGTGGATTCTTGACCCGGTTGCCCTTTCCTGCTTAATGCTGGACGACTTACTGCCTCAATAATGGCAGCGGATGATGACGGCTGATGATATGTGCTGACCTGCAAAGAATGCAACAAATTTAATTAAATTAATTTTAAACAAACACTTTTATTTTTAGCCTTCATATATATTATTCCATAGAAGTCTTCTATAAAATTGGCAGAAATCGTTGTGCCTACATATTATAACCATAAATTTACATTAAATTGAGAATGACCAACATCCTAACGTATATATACCTATCACCACTGGTTATTAGTAGTTATTACATAAGTATGTAGTCAAATTTTCTTGACAATAAACGGCAGCAATGTAAGTACATCTGCATGATGCCTTTTATTGTCAGCATCTGACTGATTGACTGAATAAAATAGAATTTACAGACATTACAGCATCACAATCTGGAATGCCTACTTATATTCTGCAATAATTATGGTGACATTAATAAGGATTTTGAATAAAATAAAATTTTACCTTACTAATGCATGTTTCAATACATTTTGCACATTATCTAACCATTGATTTTTCACTAGTTTAATATCATCCTTCTGGGTATAGTTAGTACACTATTATTTCAATGCATTAACTGTAGGCGATATCAGAGAGATATAACTGGTTTACAATAAGAATACCTAATGTTATTAGTTGTAGGAATATAATTATTACTGTGAAAATGTCTGACTTAGACACTTGGACAGGTATTGTACTTACTTGCAAAAGGTCATCTTAAAGGCGTTGGTGTTTGTATCCGGATTTTTTTTCTTATAGGTATTTTGCTCTTGTAATAATACCTGAGGAGGATATATCAGTGATTAGATTAATTAAAACAGTAAAGGCAAGCAAGAATCAACTTCACATAACCTAATTATAAGTAAATAAATTGGTATTCTTACCTTGTATTGTATTCAATTGTGCAATTATTACTCCCATTTTTTGTTGCATTGATTCGTCTTTTCAATGCAAGGGCATTTTGAGTTAGATTACATTTATCTAAACTAGCTAATTTGCATTCATTAGATTCTATTTCGCCGATTTCCCGCTCATTACTGACATTTGCTGTCAAACTTTTTTTTTAAATTGCGATTGGGATACAATTTTGTCTATTATTTTGCCAAGAGTGCCAACATAACGAGTCGAATCAATGAAATTACTATAGTAGGCTTATGGAGGGATTATAAATCACACATTTCTTAAAACGTCATTTAGGCTTATATAGCGTTTTAGCAATATGATGGTTAAAACCTCATTTAAGGATTTTTTATGAATAAGGCTGTATATGTTTAACGGCCTCCTAGCCCAGTCGGTAGACCGGTAGCCGAAGTTTATCTAGGACCAGACCAATACAGTTTCAGGCAATACAAAGGCACAAGGGAGGCAATTTTGGCTCTCAGAAGGATGGATCTGAATATCGACACTCACATAGCCTTCATTGATTTGGAAAAGGCCTTTGATAAAATAGACTGGAGTAAAATGATGAGTATATTGAAGGAAATAGGTATAGATTATAGAGACAGGTGAATCATATACCAACTATACAAAGAACAAGAAAGTATAATAGAAATTGGCCAAAAGAAAGGAAGAGCTAGGATAAGACAAGGTGTACGCCAGGGATGTCCACTCTCGCCACTGATTTTTAATATTTTTATTGAAGCAGCAATTAAAAAAATATTGCTTTTAAAAAAGAGGGTATCAAAATTAACGGGGAAGTTTTTCATTTCATACGGTTTGCAGATGATATCGCGGCTCTGGCTGAAACTTCAGCACAACTTGAACAGCTGGTAGCAGAAATGGACAAAATATTTGAAGAATTTGGACTAAAAATCAATATTCAGAAAACAAAAATATTAATTACATCTAAACGTAGTAAACCTGCAGAAACTATACAAATCAGAAAAAAACACCACAATTGAGCAAGTTAAGCAGTTTAAATATTTAGGCAGTATAATAACATGGGACTCCAGATGTACCTCTGATATAATCGCTCGAACAGCCATAGCCAAAAAAGCTTTCAATAGCAAAAATACCTATTCAGAGCCAAGATATCCAGAAACATTTAATAAAAACGTACATCTGGAACATAGCACTGTACGGTAGCGAGACGTGGACTTTCACTAAACGAGACAGACAGAAATTAAGTGCGTTTGAGATGTGGTGTTGGCGAAGAATGGAAGGCATCAGGTGGACAGAACGACGAACGAATGAAGATGTTCTAGATTTAGTAGGAGAGAAGAGATTTCTTATGAAGACGATTAAAAACAAGAGAGGTAGTATGTTGGGGCACCTGATACGACACGACGATTACATAAAGACCATAATAGAAGGAAAAATTGAAGGAAGAAGGCGCCGCGGGAGGCCGAGACGGGCGTTTATGACTCAAGCTATGGAAAAGGCTAATGCAGTGTCTTATTAGGGGCTTAAAACAATTGCGAAGAGGCGAGATGAATGGGGATACTCCACCGACAAGAGCCAGGCTCTTAAATTGATGATGAGCCCAGTCGGTATCGGTAACTTGGTAGTGACACTGCCTACAAAGCAGGAGGTCCCCGGTTCGAATCCTGGTAAGGGCATTTGTGTATTTATTTCACAGATATTTTTCCCGTAGTTATCGATGTTGTCTATGTATCTAAGTATTTATATATATTATATCTATTATATATATCGTCGTCTAGTACCCACAACACAAGCTTTTTTGAGCTTACTGTGGGAATAGGTCGGGTTGTGTAAGATTGTCCCATAATATTTATTATTATGTAATACGAGTACATTTGTCGTTCCTTCCCGGCAAATGCGAAAGGTCCAAATGTTTATTACAGATATAAAACAAATTTATACGAGCACTGAAATACTTTAATTAATGTTTAGATAATCGTCAACATACAATACAATAGGTACGTTGAAAAAAGTACTATAAAAATACGCGTAACCTTAAACTATAAATTTAATCTTCTCCTTCGTATTACGAAAATATCTGAGGCTTTTCTTGTATTATCAAGAATTATAAATAAGAATCAGCTGTAAAATATTAGCCACGCAGGAGACGCAACGAAAAATGGTGGGTAAAGAGTATAATAATGCGTATATTTTTAGATAACACGTTCGCAGTTCTCACGCGCGACAGCTTATCTCAAGAATTTGCACATTTTTACACCTTTAAAGGCTTTTGAAATCCTTTGTGTTCAGGCTTTTTTGAAATAAAAAACATAAAACTTAACTCCGAAATTGGAAATGCTTACTTTTTGTCAGATATCAACCATGGAATGGCTTGGTTGAATGGAAGGAAATATCAAAACATGTTTTTGGAGTCACTGTTACTCGGTCAAGGTTCCGTAATGATCTTTAAGAATGATTATTTTACTAATAATATAATTACTGACGCAAAAGGAAGGAAAGAAAATTATAGGAGTTCAGGGTAATTTTGCTTAAAAAAGAATTGCTTTTTTATGCAGTGTTCCTTGTCATTTTGATATCTCTCATAAAAGTATGTTTGCACTGAGTCATTATTAATAAAAAAACTATCAGAAACTAGAATAATTCCAGAAAAGTTAATCGGATATAGAAGAAACCTGTATTTGTTTTGAAGTAATGATGCAGCAGTGGTACCTACATAATTTACAAGATTTTATTGTCAAGGAGCTGTATTTTAAAATGCATGACTTTTGGCGTTAATAAACCTTGAGCCTCATTCAGATTTTATAATAATGATTTATTCTGATTATGATACGACCGTTTATAAGTGCGCGGGAGATGGGCATCTCCCATCCATCGTATAATTTGGTATCTCGCTCACATGCATTCATGGCGGTATGTACAGAACCGAACCGTATAACCGTATTTGCCGACATTTAATATAATGTATTTTCAGATATTATATTAAAATCGAAAAAGCACTATGTTTAGGTGTATTTTTAATAGCATTTAAATGAGGAACATTATTTATGAAATATTGTTATACTGAACCCTAAAATACGAGTAATATGGCTCGTTGAATAATTCATTATTTCAGTCTCATGTGGGCGGTGCGCGGTTTGTAAGCGGCCATTGTGCCGGTACCTAGTGGATTCGATCCCAGGATATTATCTTCCTTTTTATACTTTCAAGAATAATACAAGTGGGTCACCTTTTACAAGTATATCTATACGAAGGGGCCTGTTTTCACTGGTCTTGGGTATATAGCTCCTGGTGGTATTATTTTTTTGGGGTACTGTGTTAGAATCTGTTGGAAATCACTTCGCTGTCGATCCGTCGCTCTGTTTTAGAATTTGTTATCAAATACTACAAATCTACAAAGAAGTAAAAGGTATATATTTATAATGATTAACTGTGATAATTACGTCTTAATTAAAAAAAACACGTTTAACAGTCACAGAAGACCAAAGTGATCCTAAAAGGTTTACTTGAATCTACGAAAACACTGTCCTTGAGCTGATTATAAATGAAAACGAACGCGCAAAACTTTGTGCTGATGGCACCATAGTCGCCAAATCTTGTCGGTTATGATTTTAATATATTTCAAATACATGAAATCTATGGTACAGAGTCTCTAGGCCTCCAGTAATTGGTGCTCAGTAAAAAAAGAACCATTTATAATAATTGTGTATTTATCCTCATTAATTCCTACAAAAAACAGCAAACAAGTTTTGTCATTTTATTTCTTCGATCTTACCATAAGTTCCTTAACAAGAAATAAAGTTCTTTGTCACAATATTAGACAGAACAAAACTACGAATCACGAGATCGCGAACGTGTCCTAT
Source organism: Pammene aurita (assembly GCA_947086415.1). NCBI lineage: Eukaryota > Metazoa > Arthropoda > Insecta > Lepidoptera > Tortricidae > Pammene > Pammene aurita. Next base: position 13,233,461 of record OX352292.1, on the reverse strand, counting down.
CGCAGATTCTTTTATTTTGGCTATGTAAGTTGTATAAATATTATAAACTAGCGACCCGCCCCGGCTTCTGTGGGGTATCCCTAAGAGATAGACATATACCATCGCGGACTTTTTTGTAGACCTTTTTAAGATGTACAATACTGTAGTACATTATTTTGATCTATCTCTTAGGACTCAGCCAGCGTTTTTAAGCGCAATAAATGGGTTTATTTACGACATCACATTAGAAACCTCTAAAATCATCAGTGTTTCTCTACTATATTATGCATGTATTATACATATAAACCTTCCTCTTGAATCACTCTATCTATCAAAAAAAAACCGCATCAAAATGCGTTTCTTAGTTTTAAAGTTCTAAGCATACATAGGGACAAACAGCGGAAAGCGACTTTGTTTTATACTATTTATGTAGTGAAGATGATGAATATCTGTTAAGATGTGAATAGCGGTACGGTCAGTTGATTAACGAACTGTAGGCCTAGCACATGAGTGTAGCGACAGTATCTCGCGGTCGAAATGGACATCTGTCACTCTCTAACTGTATTCATCAGAAAGTGACAGATGTCTATCCCGACCGCGAGATACTGTCGCTACACTCATTTGCTAAGCCTACTGTCCGCATACCTATTTGACCTTTTTTTCTGACTTGGCCTCTTGATATGCTTTGGGTTTTATACAATATTTTTAATTTAAAAGTTACAGTACAGTAAGCAACTGAAGTAGCTAGCTATACCAAATAATTTTGATACAATCTTGTTTACAATAAGGTCAATAATGGTTTAAGAGCTGGCCACGACAGATATGACACATTAATGAGAGCAATGAAACCCATCTAGTAAGATTGCAATACTATCCTTATTGCTAGATCTGGGCATCTGGCAGCTTTTAATGGGTGGATGTCAGAGTGACAGACCAACAAAGTTTTTGAATTGGAAAAAAGTAATACCAAAATAGGTAAAAACGGCCGAAGATGTATTATTTATAGAGGACGGGGCCTATGTTTGAACATTAGAACAAAAAACATTGCGTAATATTTCGGAAACAAAAACAGAAGGCGACAAACTATGAATTACATTATACGTCGTTTTGGACTACTTTACCCCGTCAGAAACTTTTTATTTATATATATAATTTTTCTACTGACCGGACCTCTAGGATTTGTGTTCTTAAAGTGGTTTGCATACATTATCACTTTACAGCTGCCAGATGTCCGGATCTAGAAAGAAGCATAGTATAGTTAACTAACTAACGATCGTCGCTCTCATTATAGTGTCATATCTGACGTGGCTAGCTCTCCGTCTATAAGGTCGTGCGGTCGTGCCAACAATATTTTGAACAACATGGCCGCTTAGATACTTCTAAAGCTGATGAACTTGAGTTGCTAAAGATGCTTTCAAACGAATTCTAATGGCATCCAATAATTCCAACTAATAGGTATTTTATTCAGCTCCAGTGTGGCATTCCCTTAAGAGCCAAAAGTTTGGAGTTCTCGACAATAAATCAATGCGTCGCAATCACTGGTGGAAGTTACTAATCACAAATGAGGGGCAACTTTTAAGGGCGTTTTGTTTCCGGGCACCTGACAGCCAGAACAAAGATAGAGGAACTTTGTGTCTAACAAGAAAATGTACCTAGAAACGATCGGAGTGATTAGTAGCGTACGGACAGGTGGTGGCATTTTAGATCAGAGAGGGCAATGGAGTCGCCTAGGTTAAATTTTACGATTGAATGACTATTAATGATTAAATTATTATTTTTTTGTCTAAAACACATGTTGTAAAAAACAGTGTTGAGTAAGTAATGTATTACTTACTCAAGTAGTGCTAATATTTTTGGATCAAATTATTGAATTATTTTTCAATTTAATTAGGCAGGACAAAAAGAGAGAAAGCGGCACTACTTTAATAATAAATATATTTTTAAAACAAAAAATAATTTAATCATTAGTCTTCAATCATAAAATGTAAGCTAGGCGACTCCTAATGGAGGTAAGATTAAATTATTTTTTGCCTCTCTACGCAATAATGCTTACCAACTGTCCGTACGCCACACTGATAAACTGTTATGCACTTATAAATATATACATTTGTATGAAAAATTTTTGTTTTAGGTAATTGATCAATTTGACACAATGTGATTTAAACAACGACTTTCTCAGTAAATGTCATAACGACAGGTAAAGGTATGAAAACAAAAACTTAGTACATCTATATAAATAAAATAATAATACCAGGTCTTTCCTGTAACCCGAGAAAACAAATAAAACGTAGATTCTACTCCTCAAACAATAACACTTTCGTTCAACAACTTGAAAAAAATATGTAGTCTTTAGATTGTCTCTTCTTCATACAAACTAAATAGTATTTTCAATGTTCTATCGGGTTCAGAATTGCATGGCCAATTTATGAATGAATTCATTGATAAATTGACCATGCAATTTTGAACCTGATGGTACGTTAAAATCCGTCGAATTGACATTGCTTGTCAGTCTCGTCACCATACAGACATAATTAATTTCGAAATACATTGCGTGTTCGAATAAACTTTAAAGTGTACTAACTAATCAATCAAACCACAAGTTATTTTTCAAAGTCGCTGAACAATCATTGTAATATTTTTAATTAGGGTGGTCCATGTATGTATGGAGAAAAAAAAGTATAATAAATCTTATCTCCTCACACAAGGCTCCTTTTCTTCTATTTTGAAAATACTATCTATATCCTTAATTTGAGCTCAGTTGATGACAATTTACTGGTTGCTATGAATTTCATATAAAGAAATAATAATTAAAAAAAAACAATCCGACCCTAAAGTGAAAATTTATAGCGCTATATTATTTATTAAGTGATAACTAGTAAATAATGTATAAAATCTATCCAATTAAGAAATATTGATTAATTAATTTTCCTTCATACATTTTTTTACATTAAAATTGTGTAATTTATAGCGACCTCTAAATAACGTTTAATTGGACTGAAATTAGGTGTAAATAACTTTTTTGAGTATTGAAACTAAAAGAAGCACGTGGAGATAATAAAATCACAACTTTATATTATTTGTTTAACGGCCTCCTAGCCCAGTCAGTAGTGACCCTGCCTACGAAGCAGGAGGTCCCGGGTTAAAATCCTGGTAAGGACATTTATTTGTGTCATCTAGTACCCCCATAACACAAGCCTTATTGAGCTTACCGTGGGCCTAGGTCGATTTGTGTAAGATTGTCCCATAATATTTATTTATCTATTGTATTTTTGGATCATCCTCATTCTTTATATCTAATGCATTTTTTCTTCGTTTTGCATGCTGATGTTGTTGACATATGACAAGTATAGCGAGTTTCTTTAAAAACTATTTTACAAATATTTAAAAATGCTACCTATAATTCATACCAGCACCCCTATCCATAATACATAAAAACTTTTTACAAAAAAAGATAAACCGACTTCAAAAACGATAAATTAACCTATTATATTATTTATATGCGTTACAAACTGATATGTTTGAAGTCGGTGCCAAGCCAAAAAGTTACAATACTGGCAAATCAGCTTCAAGTCTGAAAATCACAAAACAGTTAATACGAACGAGGCGTATGTGTTCAGTGAATTGTTCTTCATACTATAGAACTATTCTAATACGGTATTGACTGCACGTAGGTTTTCATTCAAGTACAGAGAGAAAGTATAATCACGCGTCTTATGATGTTTGTTAATAAACTTTTTTACTAGTTTTCGGACTAACCATATCTCGAACGGAGCCCGTGCTTCGGTTTGAATTATTTATCCTACTTCATCTAAGGTGTAATATCGAAGTGTAAAGGAATTCAATGGCAAGATTGATCTTTTTATACTCAGACACACTGGGTGTGTGGGGCCCACCTTTTCAGTAGAAAAAGGCGCGATATTTAAATTTTCTATGGAAGGAATACGTGTTTATATATTTTTTTAATTTGCCGCCTTTTTCTTATTATTGACAAAGTAGACGTGTATCAGAGTATATATACATGGGTACCTCTTTTCATCAAAATTGGATTAGTAGTTTAGACGTGAAAATGTAACAGATAGATTCACATTCACCTTTGCAATATAAGTAGGAATCGAAATGTTATGTGATTTTCAGACTTGAAGCTGATTTGCCGGTATTGTAACTTTTTGGCTTGGCACCGACTTCAAACATATCAGTTTGTAACGCATATAAATAATATAATAGTTTATTTTATCCTTTTTGAAGTCGGTTTATCTTTTTTTTGTAAAAAGTTTTTATTTTTCCATTTTTAGTGGTTATAAAATTATCATAATCGGACAACGGATTTCGCAATAATCGGTGAAGATATATAAGAAAAAGTTCATGATACGTACTCAATGTAAGGAAAGTTCCACATATCATATGTGGTCTTCATCATTAGGTCCACTCCATCAAATTAGTGGTTTTGGAGAGGAAATGCTTGAGTTGCTTAAAAAACAACCAAATCACCATACATGTGCCATTAAAAATTGAGGAGTTCCCTCAATTCCTCATGGATCCCATCATCAGAACAGCACCAGATTAATGTGGAACTATCTCAAAGGTAGTTCCTTTCAAACAAAAAAAAACTTTTTTTTGTCCGATTTCCGGAATTCTCCTGAAACCGGACCATATGGGTCTCGGAGTAATCGCTGAACATCCTACATTTAAAAAAATCATGATCATTATCATCAAAACAAACATCATCATGAGGTCCACTTCATCAAATTGGTGGATTTCGAGAGAAAATCCTCGCGTTGCTTAAGAAAACACCCAAATCACCATACATGTGCCTTTAAAAATTGAGGAGTTCCTCAATTCCTCATGGATCCCATCATCAGAACAGCACCAGATTAATGTGGAACCATCTTAAAGGTAGTTACTTTCAAACAAAAGAAGAATTCCTCAAATTGGACCACGGGCCTCGGAGTAATCGCTCAACATCCTACATTTAAAAAAAATCATCATTATCATCAAAACAACCATCATCAAGAGGTCCACTTCATCAAATTGGTGGTTTTCGAGAGAAAATCCTCGAGTTGCTTAAGAAAACACCCAAATCACCATACGTATGCCTTTAAAAATTGAGGAGTTCCCTCAATTCCTCATAGATCCCATCATCAGAACAGCACCAGATTAATATGGGACCACCTTGGAAGTAGACCCTTTCAAACAAAAAAGAATTATTCAAATCGGACCACGCTCCGGACTCGGAGTAATCGGTGAACATACATAAAAAAAAGCCCAAACCGAATACAGAACCTCCTCCTTCTATGAAATTGAAGTCGGTTAAAAAAGAAGAACACAATTACAGAAGAGTACAATCATGGGATTACGCATTATTATGACATCTCATGCGTTCATGTTTTCTCCTTATAACAAGCCATTTAATAAACTATACCCGACATAAAAAAAATAGCCTATATTACTCGGGGCGTAATACTGAATCGTTTGACATCTTATTCGTCAATATCGGATGAATATCTTAGGCGCTACGGAGGAACATACGTAAATAGAAACATTCATACATACATACTGATTGCTAAAATCAGAACCCTTCTTGGTTTCGTCGTAGTCGGATAAAATTCTTCTTTGAAAAACACATTCTTTGGCAATCCTAGTCATAAGACCAATGCGTGTTCTATTCTCCAAGATATAAACTACATCAACGCAGATAAACAGGCAAACACCACCACAGTATCTTTTCTCCCAGCACTCAGACATTGATTGTCTCTCAGACGCCGTCTGCCATACATTGAGAAAGTAACGTACTGTGGTTCAAGTTGCGAGATGTCGCGAAGAGTCAGTACCTCTATGATTCGATACAACAAGGAGGGTGTTATTATTAATCTTTTAAAATCGAATAAACACCTAAAGGTGTCATAAGTAGTCGTGACTATTAGCGCCAAGGACACCTATAGACGGAGAGCTGGCCACGTCAGATATGACACAATAATGAGAGCAACGAAACCCCTCTAGTTAGTTTGCTATACTATGCTTATTTCTAGATCCGGACATCTGGCAGCTGTAAAGTGGTGGAGGTCAAAGAAAGCAAATAACTTGAAGAAAACAAATCCTAGAGTTCTGGGTTTGATTTTTATTTTATTATTATTATTTATTTATTATTATTTATTTATTAACATGAAAAAGATACAGCTTACACAAATAAAGGGTCCCACAAAACAGTTTTCACGGTTTGACTGTGGGATCGTGCAGTCTCTACTCAACATAGTTTCCCATAGTATGCAATATTATGGGAAATTATGTAATTAATTTGATTATATCATATCCAGAAGTTTCTGTTGGGGGAAAGTAGTGCCAAATGATGTATAATGCAATTTTTTGTTAGTCGCCTACTGTTTTTGTTTCCGCAATAAAAGACAATAGTTTTTAATCTAATGTTAAAATATTGGCCCTGTCCTTTATAAATGATACAACTTTGGCAGTTTTATCTATTTTGGTATTACTTTTTTCCAACTTAAAAACTTTGTTGGTCTGTCACTCCGACCTCCACCAATTAAAAGCTGCCAGATTCTCGGATCTAGCAATAAGGATGGTAAACCAGTCTAACTAGACAGGTTTCATTGCTCTCATTATTGTGGCATATCTGACGTGGCCAGCTCTTAGACCAATATGAGCGTTATGGCGAACTCTGTCTACGTAACCTTCATACATTTAAGTAAGGCATTGGCTCGCTTACATCCGGGATCTTGGCGTGTGAGTGGCGTTTGTATATATGACGTATGGCGTTCAAAGAGTTAATGAAATGTTGTGTCAACGCTGTTATTGCGAAGTTTTGCATCTTACGGTAAGAAAAACATGTCATTTCGTTGCCGTCCGTCAACGTCTCTAGTATCTTTTGAGGATGCCTCGTAGATAGGCTTAGGTTATCTGTGGCTAAACTAAACCTTTGATATGTAACTCCAGAGGTGTGACATGCGCGCTGCCGACCCTTTACAAAAAGGAGGATTCACTGTGATGACGGCTAAAGGAACAAGAGGGTCCCTCGTCGTCAACACACTGGGTCCTCTTTGAGCTCTGAATAACATGAATTGTTTGTTTTTTATAAATAAAATACGGCACTAACACGAATTGTATATTACGGAATAACAAAGCAGTATTATTATGGTAATAAAAAAAAATACTGGTGACTATTATATTCTTCACAAAATGAGTGTATAAGTTGTTCAAGGGTAGGCAACGCACAGCATGTGATTCCTCTGGAGTTACAGGCGTCCAAAGGCTGCGGTAAGGCATCAGGGCCGTATGCTTGTTTGCCACCGTAGTGGTATAAAAAAAAAGATACTTAATGCGATTTATGTATACGATACGGTCTCGTATAAATAAAAAAGAAAATATTTTTTATCATTTTATATACGGAATATTAGATTCATTCAATTAGCTCATGTATCTAACCTATCTAAAAGGCTGAATATTAGATCAAAGACTATAATAAGATGAGATCGTCAGAGAAAAATAAACATTCAAAGAAATCAAAGGCGCTTCTTGCAACACGTAACTGGTAATAATAACATAATCAATATCATAATCATTTATTTCTTTGTAAAAACACAGGTATTTGAAATGAAAAGCTGTGCCCGCGGCTCCGCCCGCGTGGCGCCCGCGTGTCTTTGTCAGTTAGCGGCTAATTCACCCCTAATTTCTCTCCCTCCCCCTGGAGGCGGAACTTGAAGGTCTTGAAGTAAAGTTGACAGATGGATACGCTAGAGGACAGTAGTCCAGATAAAATATTTTACAATTACCACTAAATAAAACTACACTCCAAAATCAATAGTTTTTTCGTCCTTATTACATTTTTTGACATGATTTAAACGACATAGAATAGTAGGTGTATATCGGACGATACAGTACCACTTTTGTATTTATACGTCCTTGACTCTACAGTCGCTATCAAATATATCGGAGCGACCAAGATACTCAAAAATATCTGAACATGCACTTTATCGCCTTGACAATAGAGGCGTTGTTCAGATATTTGTGACCACCTTGGCCGCTTCTATGTATCTGTTGGCGACTGTACCTATTCATATCATGTCCATGGCAAATATCATCCAATCGATACTCCAGTCAAATCAGTCTAAGAATGAAAAGGTAAGAACGGGCGCGGTTGCAGCCTAAAATTTGGGACGGGGGGGGGGGGAGAACTATGAAATTGGGGGGGTCACTAATGAATTTTTCTATTTGACGTGTACGATTGGGAGGGGGGGTCATGTCCCATGTAACCCCCCCACCCCATCGGACCGATCGGACCGCGCCTGGGTAAGAAATATACACATAAAAATCCATACTTCATATCATAACCTAACAACTTATTACCGAAAATATACTAAAGGTTGAACACGCCAAAACCTGGGCATATAAAATAGCTACAGTTATTCGAAAAATGGAGATATTTAAACTTTTGAAACAACAATTTTCTCACAAGGAACTGGTCTATAAAATGATGATAGTTTTATTTTCTTTTATTTATTCGTTGGCAAAATGTCGAGCGTACAATATCATAAACGTGAACGCATTTTGCACGAACATGTAAAAAATCCCATGTTAAGCTACATAGATATCGCGAAAAGGCTGAAATATCCACAATCTACTGTTGGTCACGTATTAAAAAGTTTCCGTGAACGCTTGACAATAGATAGAAAGCCAGGAAGTGGTGGGTTGCAGGGAGTCAAGAATACGAAACAGGAAAGAGTATTTTAAAGATTTTTGCCTCAAATCATACGATTTCATCTCGTGATGTTGCTAAAAAAGTGAAAATGTCGTAGTCCTATGTCCAAAAAGTGAAACAGATGGCAGGACTGAGGAGTTATAAAGCCCAGGCCGCACCAGATCGAGACTCAAAACAGAACTTCTCCGCAAAGATACGGTCGCGACAACTCTATGAAGATTTTCTTACAAAATTTAAATGCGCGGTGATGGACGACGAGGCGTATATAAAATTTGATTGTAAACAAATACCTGGTCAAGAGTTTTATACTAGCAAATCTCGAACAGATACTCCTGAAGATTTTGAATTAAAAAATGAGGGCAATTTCCAAAAAAATACCTTCTTTGGCAGGCAATATGTAGCTGTGGTAAAAGAAGTCGCTCGTTTATCACCACCGGGACAATAAACGGCGATATTTATCAGAAAGATTGTTTACAGAAGCGTTTGCTGCCTTTTATAAGACAGCATGCCTCACCAACGCTGTTTTGGCCAGATCTAGCCAGTTGCTAATACGCAAAATCAGTTATGGAATAGTACAACGCTAACAGGATAATGGTGGTACCCAAAATATGCAATCCGTCAAATAGTCCGGAACTGCGGCCTGTTGAAGAGTACTGGAGTATTATGAAAGGAATTATAAAAAAGAAAGGCGGAGAAGTAAAATCGGTCCCTGAGCTACAAAAAATATGGACCTGGGCGACAAAAATCTTTTCTAAAGAGATGGTGCAAAGTCTTATGAACCGTGTGCGTAGAAAAGTTCGATCTATGGCTTACTGTGTAAACATTAATTAAAATTGAAAATGTGATTTTAGAATTCATTAAATTTGTCATTAAATGTGGTATTCATAATGTAGTTATTTATTTTCAAACTGGTTTAAAAACAAATTTTGCGTGCCCAAGTTTTGGCGTGTTCAACCTTTAACAACGAACTTTGGTCTAATATTAGTTAGAAGACTTAGAAGTAAGATTAGAGAAAAGGAGAATAGATGTCAAAATCGTGAGGCTGAGTATTTACATGCACTGTGCAATGTGTGGCAATTAATTTACTGTCTTTATTTTGTTGTACTATTATCCAAAAATTAATTTTTTGTTGATATCCTTCCTTAGTGGATTATTCATGTCACAACGTATTAATTTCAGCGCCATCTGTTAGTTAAGCAGGGTACTTAGGACATATTTGGAAAAAAAGTTTGCACCTCCTTCCTAAGTAGCGCCATAAGATTCAGGTGCAAAATTAACTCAATCGAGTGTAGTGGCTACCCCCCTTTTAGAGGTTGAATTTTTATAGCCTACTTATACCTGGCCGTGGATTTTCTTGATATTTGGAATTAGTAATCCTTAAGGAGTGACTTCTGGGATAACAATGCAAAAAAAAACCGGCCAAGAGCATGTCGGGCCATGTTCAGTGTAGGGTTCCGTAATTGCCGCCCTGTTAAAAACATCCGTTCAAAAGGTCGTTTATTAAGGGATATTTGGCGGCGCTTCCGTCATAAACTAATAATTGCGTGGTGGGTTGATTGTTTGGCGTTGTAATTCTACTATCCGGCACTTACGTCCTTTCACAATGCGTTTTTGACTGACAACTCAAAAACAGCTGAAACGATTTTAAGGTGCGACCACACCGCTGCTTAAAATACTGCGACGTTACGGAATCGCAGTGACGCATCGTATCCGCACCGTTTTAATCGCATACGCAACGTGTACGCCGTGACGTGGCTCATACGAAACATTTTTGACGCGAACCTTCCAAACCGTATTTTGAGCAGCGGTGTGGAGGGCATGCGATAAAAACGGTACGGATACGATGCGGCACTGCGATTCCGTAATGTCGCCGTATTTTAAGCAGCGATGTGGAGGGCATGCGATAAAAACGGCACGGATACGATGCGTCACTGCGATTCCGTAACGTCGCCGTATTTTAAGCAGCGGTGTGGTCGCACTTTTATTCAATATAGTTTTTATTGAATGTACCTTTCAGGCTTCACTTCCATTATTTTTTTCTATTTTTTTTGACCTACAGTTCAAAAGTAAGATGGGGGGGGCGCCCTGTTTTGAAGATGAAACTATCCTTTGTCCTTTCTCGAGACCCATACTATCTCTATTCCAAATTTCATCTAAATCAGTTCAGCGGTAAAAAATTCCTCATACCAACTTCCAACCCCCTTTTCACCCCCACAAGGGTTTGAAAACTCTCCTATGACGTTTCTCACTCAAATTATCTCCATACTAATTTATATCTAAATCGTTTCAGCGGTTAAAAATTCTCCTATATATACACATTTTACACACAATACAAATTTTCAACCCCCTTTTCACCCCCAGCAGGGTTGATTTTCGGGATTAAAACTATCTATTATCCTTTCCCGGGACTCAAACTATCTCTATACAAAATTTCATCAAAATCCGTTCAGCGGTTTTCACGTGATGCGCGGTCAAATAAACAGACAAACAGATAAACAGACAAACAGACAAAAATTCTAAAAATTGTTGGAACGTGTTCTGTTATCGATTCTAAGTATCCCCAGACAACTTTTTTTCGAATATCTTCCATGTACACACTTTCGACCCTCTTCAGCTTTATTATATGTATACATAGACGTATAGATAGATTCTGGGTGCCATTCCAAACGCACTTTTAGAAAACAAGGCAGTGTCAAATGAATAAGTGCATATTTTTTCACGGTTTCTAATGCTATTGAGCTTTTTAAAGTTACTTTTGTTATTTTTTACATACGTTGCTTTTTCATAGATGTACAGACAAGGCAGTGGTAGTATATTAAGTTTAATGAACAGTGGTTTACATGATTCCGGAAGAAAAATATGGCAAACAGCCCTTAAACAATTTTTTTGTGCTATATAAGCCCTTTCTCTGTCTACAGAGTTTCCCCAGAACATAACTCCATACCGCAAAGTAGATGTAACATAAGCGTGATACGCAATAACGCACGGTGGACTGGTCAGTTACTTTTCTCAGGTTACACAAGGCATAAGAATATCGATCCAGTTTACTACATATCGTATCAATTTGGTCCGTCCAAGTTAATTTCTAAATTTAATCCCAAAAAAAGTGCCATTTCAGTTTCATCTATTTTTTTATTTTTATAAGTAACAATTAAATTTGGGGTTTTGTCAATTCTTTGTCTGAAATTCATTATTTTTGTTTTACGTGTATTAATTTTTAATTTATTGTTATTCATCCATTCAATTATTAATTCAAGCGTTCTATTGATATGTCTGTAGGTCTTCTCCTGTAACGATTACTGTGCTGTCATCAGCAAAAAGTGTCATGGGGTAGTTAACGGCTTGAGGGAGGTCATTAATGCATATGATGAACAACAAAGGGCCTAAAACGCTGCCTTGTGGAACTCCGCTTGTTATTTCACGTGGATCTGATGAATAAAATATTTCTGTTTTTGTTTCGAGACAAATTCTATTTTTTTTTTAATACCACGACGGTGGCAAACAAGCATACGGCCCGCCTGATGGTAAGCAGCTACCGTAACCTATGGACGCCTGCAACTCCAAAGGAGTCACATGCGCGTTGCCGACCCTTTACAAAAAGGAGGATTCACTGTGTTGACGACTAAAGGAACAAGAAGGTCCCTCATCGTCAACACACTGGGTCCTCTTTGAGCTCTTTGGCAACCTTACTCACCAGCAGAAACACAACACTATGAGTAGGGTCTCGTGCTATTTGGCTGTGGTTTTCTGTAAGGTGGAGGTACTTCCCCAGTCGGGCTCTGCTCCAGATTTGAGCGATGACATTCGCTGAACGTGCCCTACCACACTTAGCGAGATGCCATTCGCAGTGCCCATACCTCTCTTTTTGGCGTAGTTTAAGGACATACCCAGGTCCGGACGTAAATTAAGGACATACCCGGGTCCAAGGTCAAGGTCCGGGTATTTATTTGAGTTATTTGTTTTCGATTACTTAAATATGATTTAATTAAATCGTGGACTTTGCCTCGTATACCATATTTATAAAGCTTTTCTAATAACAGGCTATGGTGACGAAGTCGAAAGCTTTCGTCATATCCATGTAAACTGCACAGATCGGTGTTGTCTTGTCAACATTTGTCATGATTATTTGGAGTAGATCATATATAGCCAGGTTAATTGATTTGTTTTTGCGAAACCCATTTTGTTCTTTGGCAAAAAAGTTATGTTTTTCAAAGTATGAGCTAATTTTGTTATAAATGACCTTTTCAAATATTTTTGAGAAAATTGTAATTAAAGCCACTGGCCGATAGTTATTAATATCAAGTTTATTATCTTTCTTGTAAAGAGGTTTTATAATAGATGTTTTCATTCGATCCGGAAATATTCCTTTTTCTATGCACAAGTTTGTTATATAACTTAAAGGTGCCGAGATAATGTGTGCAACTGATTTAATAATTCTAGTATCTAGTCCATCAATCCCTGTACTATTAGTATTTTTCAATGAATTTATAATTATATGAATGTCATCGGAAATTGTTGGTACCATGAATATTGAATTGGGTGAATTAAATGTCATTGTATTAAATAATCTGTTATTATTTATACCATCATCATTATTACTAGTGATATAAGTTTGCTCAATAAACTTATTATTAAACGCTTCAGCTAGTTCTTTCGGATTTGTAATAATGTTACCTTCAATATTAATCTTTCCGATGGCTTCCTTTGGGCATTTAGTTTTAGGGTTGTTAATAATATGCCAGGTTGCTTTGGATTTATTAACGGCTTTTTTGATAAATTGGACATTTGGCGATTTTTGTGTTAATAATATATTTTTTTTTAGGTGACGTGAGTAGTCCTTAAAGTTGTTTTTGTTAGTCGTATCTGGTTTTAGTCTGTATTTCCAGAGAAGATCTCGCTTTCTTTTACAACACTTTTTTATGCCCTTAGATATCCATCTTGGTTTACTGTGAAATGATATTTTAATTTTTTTGAATGGAAAACATATGTTGTAAAATATTGTAAATTCATCGACAAAGGTATTGAATACTATGTTGGGATCACCTGTCATATAAACATAATAAGTGTACCCCTCACTTTTCTTTAAATTGTCGAAAGGACCTCTGCGCGTTGGCTTCGGCTCCGCATATGCCTCCCAAAGGTCCGGAACACAATTAGCAACATGCATGATTTTTTTGGATGACGTCGATCAATTCTATTTCCGGTTAGATTCAAATGTCTCTAATAAACCTACTATTTATTGTAGCCCTGAAACGTCAAAAATGCGAAAATACGTTAGGCGCCTGGGCCGCGCGTCAAAACGCCGCATACAAAAAGCGTGAGGTTTGTGATGTCACTGACCTCAAAGTTGCGGAAAACTGTTTGGAAGGAAAAAGTTTGTAGAAGATTTTTGTAATTTTAGGCACGAAAAAATGCGTTTACCTATATAGTTGTTATACATTTTATTTCTTGTTAAATTACAAGTCATAGAATTGTGGCATTGAAAATACATTCGGGGTATTTAAAAAAATTGCTCAAATTGTACGTTTATAAACCGTTTAAAACGTTTTAAAATATCTTTACAAAAATGGTAAAAAAATATTACGGATTTCCACGTTTTTATATTAATTTGGTGTTGCTGAACGTGTTTATTGAACTAATTCAATAAAATATTTTGCATGCATGTTCTCAATAGTTCCGTGGTCGGGAAAGACGTACAAATAACAATAATAAATTCTTTATTTGGCGGGCAAGAAACACATAAAATATTAAAATTACAAATATTTCAAATAAAACTTAAATAAAATGAGATAGTGTACAAAAAATACAGTCTGTACATACAATTAAATAAAACATAACTATAACTGGCCGTTCTCAGACAGGTGCAATTTTCGCCAATGCTTATTAAATTCGTCACTGTAGTCTTTAGCTACCAGTGACAAGATTTCGTTAATCGACGAAAACAATCTCGCCCGGTACGCTGCCGACCTGGCTCTTAGGATGGCGAAGAAGTTAGGGACTCTCGCATCCGCGAACATACACTTCGACATGCAAGACATGACCAATTCTGATATTTCCTATTCTATTTTAAGTCCATAGTGGAAAAGGTACGCGGGTTTCGCGATGTACGTTGTACGATTCAATATTGTATTTGATATAAAGATAAGATAAAAGATAAAAGATATTTATTCTTCAATTTAGGCACATTACAATGCACTTATGAACGTCAGAGAGAAAAAAAAACTACCTCCGGTTCTAACCCTACACCTCTGACCCGAGAAGAATTATTTATGACCGGCAAGAAACTCGGCGGGACTTATTTTTTCAAAACAGTAATACAGTAATATTACATCTTAAAGATACACAATAATGCGTAGTTCTATAAGAAGGCATATCAAAACAGCTTGAGAGACATACAATGTACGTATTGTTTAATTAAAATAAAATAATAATAATAAAATCCAAATCTGATTGCTTCACAAAACGTTTGATATGCTTTCCTATCTGAACTGTGTCCTCTAAATGTTAGATGATTTTGTAGTATTTTCTGGTTTGGGCCATGCATCTTTGTCCGTCATATAGTCCTCGACCCTGTAATAACCCTTTGACATTAAACTTTTTTTCAAATATTTCTTAAGAGCGGGAAATGATAAATTTAAAGCATCGACGGGTAACTTATTATAAATGTGAATACCTTGACCAAAAAATTACTTATATGCTTTGCGGATACGACTACTTCTGATAGCAAGCTTGTTTTTATTTCTAGTGTTATAGCTGTGGATGTCAGAATTTTTTTTGAATGTATGTATATTCTTTACAACAAAAATAATATTGTCATAGATATATTGGGAAGCAACAGTTAAAATATTAATTTCTTTAAATAGTTCTCTAACTGATGCACCTGCCTTTAAGTTATACAGAAAGCGGATGGCTCTTTTTTGTAAAACAAATATAGTCTGTATGTCAGCTGCTTTGCCCCAAACCAGAATACCATATGACATTACACTATGAAAATAACTGTGATAAACTAAGCGAGCTGTGTCAATATTCGTTAATTGTCTAATTCTCCTAACGGCATGAGCGGCCGAGCTTAATCGAAGAGCGAGTTTTCTTATATGAGGACTCCATTGTAGATTTTTGTCCAACGTCGAACCAAGGAACACTGCTTTATCTACTATCTCTAAACATTCACCATTCAGGAGAATCTTAGTGTCCACCGGTGCAACGTTTGGCAAAACAAATCTAATACATTTGGTTTTCTTAGCATTTAGTAGCAAATTGTTAATAGTAAACCAGTTCAGTACAGCAGCTAGTGTGTTATTGATTACAGTAAAATCGGTAGATTGCCGGTCAACTTCGAAAATTAAAGATGTATCATCGGCAAATAGAACGATATCACAAAGGTTTTGTACTACACAAGGTAAATTTATATAAACCAAAAACAGGAATGGGTCCAAAATAGAACCCTGTGGCACTCATAATTTTACTGAAGTCCCTTTAGACTGGGTTTTATTTACAACAACTGTTTGTGTTCTGTTGCTAAGATATGAAGACATGAGATTCAAGGCATTTTCTGACAAACCATAATGTTCTAATTTAAGAATGAGGGTTGTATGATCTACACAATCAAACGCTTTAGAAAGATCACAGAATATACCAATTGCATCGTAATGTTTTTCCCAGGCAATGAAAATATGTTTGATGAGTACCGCAGCAGCGTCGGTTGTGGAACGTCCCTTTGTGAAACCAAACTGATTGCTTTTAAGCAATCCATGTCTGTTGAAGTGGCCCAGTAGATCATTTAACATTAGCTTTTCAAAGACTTTACTTAGTACAGGAAGTATTGATATCGGCCGGAAGTTATTCAGATCACTAGAATCTCCCGATTTAAAAAGAGGTATGACTTTACTACATTTCATAAGATCTGGAAAAACGCCTTGTGAAACTGAATTATTATAAATTAAGGCTAAGTAAGGCGCTATGACGTCTATGATATGACTGATGACTACAACTGATGTACCCCATAAGTCTTCTGTTTTCTTTAAATTCAGAGATTTGAATATTTTTAAATTTTTTTCTGAATCAACAAGGTCAAATTCAAATATCATGTGACATTTCTTAATATTAGTGCAAAGTAAGGAATGAGCTTGAAACGAAGATGATTTTAGCCATTTTGTGGTATTTAATGCTATGTTAGAAAAATAATCTTCGAATGCCGAGGCAATATCGTCATTTAACAAGACCGCGTCGCGTGATTTACATTTACCAGCTTCCTTATTTATAATATTCCATACTGTTTTCACCTTGTTGTCCGAAATTTTGATTTTTGCACAAGTAAAGTTCGCCTTCGCAGTCAAACACACTTTCTTGAAAAATTTTGAATAGTTCTTATCATAGTCCAGAAAATCTGCATTTTTGTTCAGTTCTCTCTCTCCATAAAGTTCATAAAGCCTCTTTCTACTTTTATGAATGCCTACGGTAGCCCATTCGCTAAACTTTGATTTAGATTTAGTCTTTGACCCACTAATAGTTCTCAATTTGAAATGTTTGTTAAATTGACAAAGAATCATACCAAACAAATCTTCATACAAATTATTTGAGTCATAAAAATGTGAATAAGGCAGTGTTGACAGATGATTTTGAATTTCTTTTTTGAATAATTCCAAACGATAACCATTAATGGGTCTATATGTTACAGTTTGTGGAGTTTCCTGAATTGGCTTTATAAAAGATGCCCTTTGACCGCTGTGATCAGAATTAAAACAGTTAAATATTTGCTTATCCAGACATTCACAGTTACAAAAAATATTATCTAGGCATGTTGCACTAGTGACGCCCACTCGGGTAGGTTCAAAGAACAAATTAAACATATTAAGCGATTTAAACAAACATAGCAATTTAACAGAATTATTAGACGATTCAAGCAAGTCAACATTAAAATCTCCACATACTATAACATGCTTTCGGCAGTTTCGGCTATTAGTCACTAATTTCAGCACATTTTCCATGGTATTTTCAAATTTGTTGAAATCAGCTGCTGCCGCTGTTGGTGGCCTATATACGCAAATAACAATATAACTTTCTAATTCTACACAAGAAATTTCTGCAATCTTCTCTATGGAACATTTTACAACATCCTTCTGTTCTTTAGATCTTAGACCATTTTTAACAATAATAAGGGAACCACCATGAATGGCAGATTTTCTAGCATAGTAACTGACTAATTTAAAGTTAACAAAGTCAAATATTAAATGTTCTTCTTTAAGCCAATGTTTGTAATACACATAACTTGTACATCATTATTATCTAAGAATAAACCTATCTCTAACTCCTTGCTTGAAAAACCCTGAATATTCTGGTGAACAACATTCATATTAAGATGTTTTTTCACTGTCTGACAATCTAGTTTAAATGTGACAAGGTGGTGCTGTAGGTCTGCCGAGATCCTCTTATAACACTATTATTTCTATTTGTAACACTATTATTTCTCAATATTAAAGGCCAATAAATCAGAAATACTCATAGTACATTTCTTTGGCAAAAAAATCTTCCCCCGGGTTAACCAAAAGCGCTCAATGAATTTATTTAAGTCAAAGAAATGATACTTATTATTGAGAGATTAAAGAGTTGCACATTAAAGAGTTGTAGCGTGATATTTTACTATTGTAGTCATAAGGCACATTCTCTGAATATGGCAATGCACATAAAATAATTTTGCCCACGCCAGATCTTTCAATATCATTTAACGTTGACATCAGCTTATCTATACTTGGCTTATCAACATTAAGACTATTTCCCATTAAAATTACCAATGTAGTGCTATGATCATAACATCCCTTTGAAATAAGGTCACATAAATGAGACAAAGTTATGTTGCGGTAACAGTAATTTGACACTTTTTGTCTCAGTCCAAGGTTCAATAAGGGGCCCATTCCTAACCCAATCTCATCAGAGTAAATAACCGTCTTCTTGACAGGTTTATTAACTGCTGGCACAGGCAGCTTAGGTGCCTTGAGGGCCACATTGGGTTGATCAGACACTGTAGGTGGTGTTTTTTCACAACTACAAACGTTAGTATTAAGAAGCAACTTGCAACGCTCTTCTAAATTATGATTTTCTTCCAACAGTTTAGAAAAAGCCTTAGTATGCTCCTCAACTTGCCCAATACTAGTTTCATAACTAGAGGATATTACCACAAGCTCATCCTTTAACCTATTAATCTCAGCATGCAACTCCTGTAAATTTAATTCTTTTGTTGCAAGCTCTAAATGGCAGTTTTTAACCCTATTTTTTGTTACTGACAATGCTAACTTTAATTTATTAACGTTTTTTATGCATGCTTGGCTTTTGATAAGCTTCTGGGTTCTCCTAATATACCTATTTATCTTTACATACTTTTTCAGCTTCTTGCTACTATTAAAAAATAATTCGCCGTTCAACTCTTGATAAACATTCTGGAGCCCCGAGGCATTATAGCGCTCCCGTTCACTTCTAAGCAGATCAAGTTCTTCATTTGCATCACCCAGCTCTCCTCTTCCAGGTTTGCAATACGCTTTAAGGCCACTTCATGTGTAGAAGCACAATGATTAAACGAGTCCACTATTTTTTGTAGACGGTCCACTTCACAATGAGCCTCGGTCAGCTGTACATCATTGTCTGCAAGCTCCCTTCTCAATGCTGTGTTCTTGTCTAAAATACTCTTGAGTTCCACTTCACTGTCATCCCTTTCCTGCATCAGCTGGTCAGATAAGGCCTTGGCCGCCCTTAGGTCTTTCGTTGTAGCCTTCACTTGCATCTCTAACTGGCGCGAGAGCTCGCGTGCTGTGGCTTTGCGATCATTGTCCATTTTCACTTCTCAGGTTATCTAAAAAATTGAAAGTTCCTATATTGATAATGAAATGTTTTGCTAAGATGTAAGTTAGATTACTGCTAGAAGGTAAGAATGATAATAATGTGTGCAGTGTGTCAGTGGTGGGCAGTGTCTGTGGCGAATGTGTAGTCTCAACTTATGCTTCCACAAGTTCGTCAAGCAAAGAGAAACCGCACTGTGCCAATGTAGTAGGTTTGACGTTGCTCACAGCTATAACAGTGAGCTTTGTATGAAAATAATATAATTTACGTATAACATACGATACTCTTATCACGAAATTGTGTAGTAACACTGAGAAAAAAGAACGAATACTTCCTTAGTTTCAAAAACCAAATTCCAACGGTGATATGCGTTAACAGTTACTCCGGTTCAAAGTCCAATTTTGCGATTTTACGCTGCTGTTTTAACAAAACGAATTACAGTATCACTTTTGTTGTTTTTAATGCACGATGCGTCTAATTTAAAACTATAAATATAATAAATTTTAATTAATTTAGTCAGCTGATTCTGAAACCAACTTGACAGTTCAAACGATAAAACGTAAGCGCCGGCTGCCAAAATAAATGGTAAGTACGTTTTAAAACTAGTACCGCGGTCAAAAAGAGGCTTAGCAGTTAACTGTAAAAAACTGACGTAGATGATGTTTTTGAAGTGAAAAGTTTTTGTGTTGGGGAAAAAACGTTAAACTTGCGTCAGGTCACGTGACCGTCAGATTTGTTCGCATTAAATTATGCTCAAATGAAAAAGCGTAAAAATAGAAAAGTTTTGAATCGAAGACATATATGGGCAAAATTCGGATTGTCGCGTATTTTGCATTTAAAAGTGTTAATCTAATGACAAATGGTCGACCATATTACATATTTTAGTGGTTGACAACTTGACAGTGAGGGGTGCGTTCGGAAATTGTGAACTATGTTTACGTCCGGCATATTTGACAGGTTAGTTGGTCAAAAGGAGGACGAAAGTAAATAAATTATTCTTAATTTAAAGTTTTCACTTCTGCCGGCACTCCCGGAGTGCAACCCGTTGTTTTTTTATATAGGTACTACGACGGTGCAAAACAAAAAAACAATGTATACTAACAAGGAAACCGGCCTAGAAAAATATTTTTAGAAATGTTTTGAAAGCGATGCACACACGCTCAAAAACATTTTTAAGCTCGTCAAATGTAAAATATTTTCCATGGACGCCTGCTGAAAAGATAC
Source organism: Pammene aurita (assembly GCA_947086415.1). Lineage (NCBI taxonomy): Eukaryota > Metazoa > Arthropoda > Insecta > Lepidoptera > Tortricidae > Pammene > Pammene aurita. Next base: position 13,212,721 of record OX352292.1, on the reverse strand, counting down.
CTCGCGACAAATGTGCGAATTTTCTAAAGCCTTACTAAAAGGCATCGAGGCATGTACAGCCAACGCCAACACTTTTGCACCCTTAATCCACTGTAATAAGGTTCACAATTGTATACATATTTTTGGCGTTAACTACATTGCATACCTACACGAAAAAGAACCTAATACTAACAACGGTAGGTTGTTTGAATATCTAGAGAATTTTGCGCAGATTTGTGCGATAGGTATCGAATTTTTAAATCATAATCGGCTTGCCTAGAAATAATTGAACTTCACTCGCTTAAAAGTGAGTATAAGTAGTGAACTATACTACCTAATGCCAAGTTGCAATTAACTGTTAAGAAATGCATGTTCCAGACTTTATTAGAAAGGCAATCCATAGATTACGTCACACAAAAAGGAGCAGAAAGGCAACAAAGTGTGAGAAAGGTTAGGGGAGAGGGTTGAGATCAGTCCAGATTGATATTGATTTAATTTAAAATAGGTGTTTGGAATGGAACTAATAATAGTTTTAAATGTTTTCATTAAATGAAATCGATCAATATATATAATCGTCACGTCAGGGGGGAGGGGGTATAAAAATGTGACAGTGAGACAGTGTGAAAGGGGGAGGGAGTGGTCAAAAAATCATGAAATTGGTGTGAACGTAGTTTGTGGACAAACTTAAAAGGTTTTAATGGCTTTACAAATCTTTTTTTAAACGTTGATTAGATTTCACTTATTTGTAATCAGAATCTTAAGCACAATTTATTCTACAAGGACAGACAGTAACCCATGTGATTCGAAAATATTTTGACAAATTTTATATCGCATAGTAAAACTAGTGGTCCTGTGAGCTGTTGACCTCTTTAGCATAGCTAATATCTACCTCATCCTTACTACCTATATCCTACTACCTACATACTCCCTATAACAGCAAACTCACGAGCGCCGTAGACCATTTAACCATAATGCGGCTAAAGTCCTGTGTGTAAATTTCCACCATTTTGAATACTTGAAACAACAAAAAAAATCTACTTAACTACCTGCTCACAAAATGTCACGCGAATCAATAAAAAACCGGCCAAGAGCGTGTCGGGCCACGCTCACTGTAGGGTTCCATAGTTTTCCGTCCGTCACAGTAAGTGTCCCCACTTAAGAGTTAAAATAACACCGCCATGTAGGATATGATATGAGCGTTCCACGTACAGCGACATTTATCGGCAAATTAAGTAAACTAGCGCGCGAGCATAAAGTATGGAAGATGATTTTTATGGGATAATTCTTTATTGCGTGAACCGATTTTCACCGTTTTTACTTTATTTGAAAGCACGTCATTTCATTGTAATTTTGTAGAAATTACAGGTACAATAAACACCTGCTTATACGGTTAAATTACAAACTTAGTTCAGAAATTATTTTGTATTTTTTTTTCAAAAACTATTCATCCTATCAAGTTCAAAATAATTTTCCTAGAAAGTTTTTATAAAGTTCTACTTTTGAGATTTTTTTCATATTTTTAAAACTTATGGTTCAAAAGTTAGAGGGGGGGGGACGCATATTTTTTTACTTCTGGAGCGATTATTTCCGAAAATATTTACATTATCGAAAAATGATTTTAGAAAACCCCTATTCATTTTTAAATACCTATCCAATAATATATCACACGTTAGGGTTGAAATGAAAAAAAAAATCACTCCCCACTTTACGTATAGGGGAGGTACCCTAATAAAAAAATAATTTCCACTTTTTATTTTACCACTTTGTCGGCGTGATTGATATACATATTAGTACCAAATTTCAGCTTTCTAGTGCTAACGGTCACTGAGATTATCCGCGGACGGACGGACGGACGGACGGACGGGCAGACATGGCGAAACTATAAGGGTTCCTAGTTGACTACGGAACCCTAAAAAATGAAACCAGAAGGCGTATCATGGTTGTCATTTTATCGCCTATCACGTCATGCATCACTTTCGCACTTACACACTTGTTAGAGCGTGACAGGCGATAAAAATCCGACCATATTAGGTTATCTGTAGAGGAGAACAGCCGAACATACGAAAGCATATATATATATATATGTGTATATGTATATGTATAAAGATAGAGTATAAATGAAAATGTAGTCAAAGACTTTCGTTCTTGGCTATCAAACTTATACTGAACTTGTAAACTTATTAACAACACTCATGTGTGCATTAACTTATGGGTATATAGGCCATCGAATACCTCAGAACTGGAGCTAAGTAGGACACTGGCTTCTTCGAGAAATAAACCTAAGTTAAGCTCAGGAATATACCCTTGAAATTACCGGGAATAAAATAAAACACGGTGTATAAATAGTTTTCTGATTGGGTACGTTTTAGAAATTTGCAATTAAATGTTTTTAGTTGTAACGAAGCATTAAATATACGCCTCACACCTCATATTTTATGGAAAATATGCAACTCAGAAGGATTTAGAAAAAACTGATTTTGAATTCATCCCAAATTTAGACTTTCAAAATGACTCTACTTGAAAATTGAAATGTCGATATAACTTGAAATTGTATTCTCTACAACTTTTATTATATAGGTTTTTCAACAGGAGTCATCTGTTTCAAAGATATGTGGTATGGAAGTCAAAATACGAGTTTTTCAATTAAATGAGACATTTTCCCGGTTTATCACTTTTGATTTCGGCTGAACCGCTGAACCGAATTAGAAGTTAAGATACTCACTCGACGCAGAATTTAACCCTCTTTAATATTGATAGACATGACATTTTCCGTGGGACGTACTGCTTTCGAGCTACAAGCAAAAACCTGACAAAGGGCAAAAATTTCGCTAAAAAGTTATGCACACCTCTTGGCATTGGGCAACTCGGATTACATGCATTTAGGACCACATGAAGGTATTAAAGCGATTTCCAGCCTGCTGGGAATTAATTCTTCGAAAAAATCTAATTTTCTTGGCCTAATAGTATACTAACTTTAGCCTATGTAACCAAAGTCGGAGGAACGTCTTCTTAGCAACACAGACACGTATGCAATAATCTCTGAGCAGAAAGAATGGCGGACGATTGTTGCCGTATTAAAATAAGTCGCCGCAAATTGTAGGCCGCGGACCACCGCCCGTGACTAGCAGGAGGGTTCCGTGGAAGACTAATTTAAACTGAAATCCCAGAGTCTTATAATGCTAATACATTAGTCATGAAAAATACATTAAGTTGGTAAAAAATTTTTTTACCTGCTTAACGGAACAAGCCCAGTTTTCGCGCCATGAAAGATCATGGCGCGAAAACTGGGCTCCATAATTGCACCAGGCTCCAAAATAAAAGGATCGGAACTTTCAAGGCGAGACTGGTGTAGACTCAAGAGTCTTCGTACTGGTCACGGTCGTTGCGCTCATTATAAACACCGCTGCGGGTGGGTGGACTGTCCTGCTTGCACTTGCGGTGCTGTGGCTCAAACCATCCAGCACATAATTGAAGACTGCCCCATATCACGCTATACCGCCGGTCTTCCAGATGATCTGATCACCTTGTAGGATGAAGCCATCAAGTGGCTGACTGGTCTTAGTGTTGACATTTAATACCTACGAATATACACCGTGGGCTGGAATAACCCGACAGATCTTAACCACGAATTTCTAAGACCAAAAGAAGGAAAAAATATTATGTGACTTTAGGTCAATTTCGCCAAAAAAAAAAAAAATCGTTTTTTTTTCCATTTTTTGAATGTTTATTGCACATGAAATGCAAATGTTATTAATAAAATTATCGCCTAAAACAAATTGGTACATTTTTTTTGTAAAAATGTAGTTTCTGCAAAGTTTTCCTTGTTCCTTTGATATCTGTCAATAAGGACGTGTAAACTATGTCCAATAGTGGCAACAATGCCATTAGAAAGGTGTTTTGTGATGCGTTATAATAAAAAGTGTATTTTTTTAAATTGGTATTAACTCAGAAACTAGGCGTATTCCAGAAAAGTTTATAGGACATTTCAGTATCTAAATATGACCAGGAATACACTGTTAAAATCTGTCTAGTTATATGGGCCCACGGTATATTTTTAATATTAAGCTTCGGTATTTTGCCATACGATTAAATAAAAAAACCTACTTAATGTAGGTACCTATTTTTTACCGTATTCTAAATTTATAATACATATGTATTTTAAAATTAGAATACGGCACTAGATTGACGTTACTGAACCCATTCTTCGAAATCCAATCTAACTTGTCTGCATTGTATCATTGTTCCACGTACACTATCATTACCCGAGCTTTTGATTCGTCGGGATCGTCGCGATAAATGCTTAATCGCCAAATACTGTCAATTTCAACTCGTGCGCATCGGGCTGGTGCGCATAGACAAAACATTTGTCTCGCGTTTGACGAAAACACTAACTTAAACTATCGTCGGATATTCAGGAGGCACATTGGCCATGCTTTTCAAATTTGACATTGTTCTTGTCAGTGAACACGGACGGAAGATCCACATCAAAAGCTGGAGAATGTTGGATCTAAAATATGTTCTACAATTACGGTGCTGTCTCCAGTTTTGCTAACCTTCTGCCTACTTTGACTTCAGGTATAATATTATACCTCGGTTTGCTCTTATAGTACGACGGCAATATTGATCGTAACGTTAAAAACCGAATTAGATCAAGATGGGTGAAATGACGACAGGTTATGGGAACTATTTGCGACGGCCGGATGTCCCTTCGATTGAATGGCAAAATTTATGAAACCGTCTTCATAATGTTTGTGTCCGTCTATTCGTTCGTTCAGCTGTCCGTAAATATAAGGCATATACATAGATTATTGTAGTTGATTTTTTTGTGTTTAATTTGGTTTACATCTAGACACGCGGCAGCGTGTCAAGCCAAGTTTAAGCAAAGGAACTGGCTAGCCAGCGCCAAGTGTATATTACACGGACCACTTGGTGCCACTTTTGATCCTTCTATAACTCAAAACCTCTTTAACATAAACACATAAAACTACGTGTGTTTAATTATATCCATAAGGACATCTAGAAGCCCAAATTTCATGAAGCTAGCTCAAATGGTTATAAAGATATGAAGGGCAAAAAGTCGTAAATTTTAGCACTGACTGACTGACTGACATATAGTACCTAAATCTAACCTACTTCCAGATGACCTAGAAGGATAAAATTTGGAACCAGCTCGGTAATTGTGTGTAAACGTAGGAAAAAAATCTAAAAATAAAAAAAAGTAAAAAATAGGGGGGTCCCCATACAATTTTTTTTTAATTGTATCGTTGGAACCGTTACAAGCAGATATTTGAAACTATCCCAATATATAAAACATTAAATCTCAATACCTGCCTAGTTTTCTTTACAAAAAGTATTGATATCCCACCAAAAACATAAATGTAAAAAAGGAGAGCCAAGTTCAATACAAAAATTATGCTTGGCTGTGGGCTTCGCCGCAAAAATAATGGAGATCTAAATGAGTGCCAAGTTCTATGCAAAATCCAAATATGTATTTATAGGAACAAAATAACATTATGAACAAGTATTAAACTCTATTTATTTGCTTTATTGGATACCTATAACAATTGCTGTTATTTAAAAATGTGAGATCTTAAAGTAAAAACTGGCCAAGTCAAATCTAACCTACATAGTGCATATTCCCCTTTAACTACTCGGTGCAAGTTTCCGTTTTCTACGAAAAAAACAAAAGGTTGACGTCACAACTCACAATCCTTTTGCGTTGTCAGCGTGAATGTTCGAAATTTAAAATTTAATTAAGGCTTCGCCTCCTGCTCCTGCAGTCGGTTCCGCGCGTTAATCTTGTAAAGGCCGGGACACACGCGCTGTCCGCGTACAAAGCAATTTTTAATTGCGTCCCGACTGAAAAGCGACGTGTCTTTGCCAGTTACGATTGATTAAAAAGAAAATGGTTGAAAACGGGTCTCGGACGTAATGAGGAATTCCTTCGGGTTTCCAAAAGGTCTGTTTGAATTTTTGATGACGTTGTATTCCATGTGGCCGAGTTTCGTGGTTGTTTGTATTTTGGATACCGGCTTTGCGCCATTGGGTTTAAAATACGTATGCACGATCCACAGCATTTGAAATTATTTGAGTTTTAGCTGTCATGATCCTTTGCTAAACATAGTTTCAAAATACATACTAAACTATTATTCAGGACATATACAGTATTATTTACATTACTGTTAATTCTAAAAGGTAAACTATACGATTAAGTCTTACATACTTATTATAGTCTTACTTCATAAAAAGTATTGAAGCGCTATAATTGTGAAACATAATTAAATATATAATAATAAACTCGAGTGAAAAGTAAAAAGTAAACCGCATTTTAACTACTATTATTTTATCGATGCAAGGTAACAATATAATTAGATACAGTGCTTAGATTTAAAATCTTTACTTGTTCCTTTAGTATCAACGCACTAACTATGGTAGAATTTAAATTTTATTTATTATTTACAACTAAGTAGGAACAAAAAATATTTATTGTAAAATATTTGGCGGTGCTTTTTTTAATTACAACACTGCTACATGTAAGTTTTGGACTGGAATTGATATCATATATGTACTTAAACATAATAAAAGGATAATTATTAATACATTTAGGGATATAATGAGCCTTTGCACATAAACACTAGCAACGTCAAAGATATGTTTACACTTTTGCATCTTAACTATTACAAAGGAATAAGGTGAAAATGTGTAAATATATGTTTTGACGTCGACTGTACAATGTAGTGATTTCTACCAATACATTAGACAAATTAACTAAGCCACCAAGTGTCCAAGTATCAATTACTATAAGTATAAGTAAGTAGGAAGTACAAAAATAATCAATAAATAATAAATATTATAGGAAAATCTTACACAAATCGACCTAGGCCCACAGTAAGCTCAATAAGGCTTGTGTTATGGGTACTAGGCGATTATATATATAATAGATAAGTATGGATAAATACTTAAATACATAAATAGAAGACATCCATAACTCAGGAGCAATCTGTGATCAACACACAAATAAATGCCCTGACCAGGATTCGCACCCGGGACCTCCTGCTTCGTAGGCAGGGTCACTACCGACTGGGCTAGGCTAGGAGGCCGTAAGTGGTATAGTAGATTAGTAAAGTATAGTAGTAATAGGATATACATTACTTAAGGCAATGAGTAGGTGATAGCAAAGGTAATAGCAAGGTAATATCATTTTCATTCTTTTTTTGGAATTTGATAACAATAATTACAAAAAATCCCTCTTATTGTCCTTATTTTGAAATATAGTATGTCGCTTTGCTCCTAGGACTATTACCAGAGAGTATCCATTTAATAGAAGCTCACAGTCTAAGAACATTTTGAGGCTCCACGTTTGAAGCGCCATCTGAACGGGTTACCGAAAATGTAAAGGAACCGTAGTATCCTATGATATACGATACTTACTATGGAGAAAACATATACACCACGACGCGAATGATTTTTTCTCGTAGTTTTTATATATTAAAAGCTTTAAAATTGTATATATTTAAAAACTGCATTAAATATCCTTCCTTGTGATATTTTTTGTATTTAAAAAATAAATGATATTTATTAACGTTCCAAAAATAGTATTATTTGGAGTGTCTTTCCTCTCCGCAGAGTTTTTAGTCTCGATTTTTATTTTTTTATTAACAAAAATGAATTCTGGATGTCTGTTTTATACGGAAAAAAATACCACACAACCCCTAGCAGCCTTAACCAGAGAGTAATAACATATTGCACGGGACCCCTGATTTTGACGTGAAGGTCCAAAAATTTTACAGACCTTCAATACTAAAAAATATTCATCATATACTTTATCCTTGGTCAAGAATTCACAACTTTTTCTCGATGCGCACAACTTTTTCAATTTCTTGCTCTGCTATATATTCTATTCTATTCTAAGTCAACTCTACCTATACTACCCATATGAAAAAGCCAAACTAACTATGGGTGTGTAGCGCATTATGCTTTAAAAAAGAAATAAAACATGAGAATTAGTAACCATGTAGTACAGTTGACCGTATACAATTACAGAAGTTATCTAAGTACGTACAGTCAGCAGCAGAAGTAGCAAAGCGGGTGAGGTGTTCAGTATGAGCTTGACACGACTTTATTGTTAAGAGAATGAGAGCGTGTGAAGGTCATTTTGAACACCTCACCCGCTTAGCTACTTTTGCTGCTGACTGTACTAATTATCATTTTAGTTTTATTCATTTTAGTACTTATTAAAAAAAAACTGTTAGGGACTTGTTTCACTCACGTTTTAAATTCAGCAATGTATATATTTAAAAGAGCATAGTCGAAGAACTTTTTGAAGCACTAAGTCTGAAGCGCTATCTAAACGAGAGCAACCTAAAGTTACCGTAGTAATACCGCAACAATAGTAACACTATCAATTACTAGGTGGCGCTCTATTCTCTGTTCCACATTTTGGGTTAACTCTCTTTCAGATGACGCTTCAGACTTGGAGCTTGAAAAAGTTCTTAAACTGTGCTGCTCTATCAAATATATTCTCTCTGGTTTCAGCCACCGAGAGCGTATCAGCCGTTGAGGAAAATATATGAAACTCAAGGGTTCTTGCTGGCTGTTTTTCCTATTGTTTTGTGTTTTTTTTCTTTTCTTACTTCACTTGTCGATTGGCATGTACTTTATGTATATTATAACTAGTACTCTTTAGTACTATGTTTATTATTTAATATTGTGCAATCTAAACGTAATATCGCTTGAACTGCTCTGCCCTAACATTGGCTACAGGTAATTCTGACTTAATTTAACCCTATAGCTGCCTTTAACCGCAGAATTAATCCGATTAGCGTATTATTATTACATCGCGTAACGTGACAAGCTAATAAGATAGATTCAATTATAATTAACAGCCGTTTCTGACACAACAGCTGTCACTTGTAATGCTATTCATATATAGTAAGATATCCGAATATTTGATAACGTTTTGCTGGGAATAAAACTATTGCGAGAACAATTAATTTAATATTTTTATTTTAGTCTAAAAGTGAATACTAACATATATCAAGAAAAAAAATTATAGCTCGACAAAAAAATGTTTCCTTATGTGACATCAGTTGCTTCGCAATAAAAAAACAATGTTTTCAATCGGGCAGAAAAAATGTAGGTAAGTACTTTGATCACGGCCGCATTAAGTCCTCCTTGTAAGCGTCGAATCACGGAAGTAATGACAAACTGCAAAGGGTTTAGTTATTTTATGAACTATATTATATAGGTAAATAATACGATTTTATCTACACCCATATAATAACTTCCCTATAATATGTTCAGAAACGATAAGCTAACGGCCTATATTAAGAAACCTGTATCTGTGCTGCATCGTAAAATTTATTTTACAATATCGATGACGGATACTTTAATTACATACAAATTTCGAACGTCTTCTGGTATACCGATTCCAAAAGATGCTCGAAATTTTAAAGTGAATCTCAACATGTTATGAGAAGTTATAATAAGAGTGTAGATAAAGTAATGTATGTAACTGCAGTACATAATTGGGCATTAAAACACTCGTGTGATATTATTAAAACGTGTATATAACGACCTCCTGTCCTAGTCGGTAGTGACCCTGCCTATGAAGCAAGATTTTAAATTGAATAAGAGTGGCCAAAACTAATCGTTTTTTTTTTCAAATTGTATCGCTCGTACTTCGAAAATACCATTTCATAATTTTTAATAATTGAACATGACAAAGGGTTTAGTTTTTTTATTAGGTACTAGCCTTTTCCCGCGGCTTCGCCCGCGTACTATAAATACTCAAAAAGGATACAATACCCATGTTGATTTTCAGACTTTGTGACCACATTTGCCCCTTTTAGGACATGAATTTTCAAAAAACCTGAAACACGTGTTTACTCATTTATCGTTAGAAATACTCCTGTGAAGTTTCGAATAAAATAGTATAACAAATCTTGATTCACCATACAAACTTTGGACCCCCATCTTACCCCCTTAGGGGGTGAATTTTGAAAAATCCTTTCTTAGTGCATCCCTAGACCTTATAAGGAACCTACGTGCCAAATTTGGACTCTCTAAAACCAGCGGTTTGGGCTGTGCGTTGATATGTCAGTCGGTCAGTCAGTCAGTCAGTCAGTCAGTCAGTCAGTCGGTCGGTCGGTCGGTCGGTCGGTCAGTCAGTCAGTCAGTCAGTCAGTCAGTCAGTCAGTCAGTCAGTTTCTTCTTTTATATATTTAGAAGATAATACTCGCTAAAATGAGTCGTTTCATTTCAAATACGATTATATGATCGAATATTATCGGTACGTGAATGGCAAGACATGTGGCCCTTTTTTAGGGTTCCGTAGTCAACTAGGAACCCTTATAGTTTCGCCATGTCTGCCCGTCCGTCCGTCCGTCCGTCCGTCCGCGGATAATCTCAGTGACCGTTAGCACTAGAAAGCTGAAATTTGGTACTAATATGTATATCAATCACGCCGACAAAGTGGTAAAATAAAAAGTGGATTTTTTTTATTTATTAGGGTACCTCCCCTGTACGTAAAGTGGGGAGTGATTTTTTTTTTCATTTCAACCCTAACGTGTGATATATTGTTGGATAGGTATTTAAAAATGAATAGGGGTTTGCTAAAATCATTTTTCGATAATGTAAATATTTTCGGAAATAATCGCTCCAGAAGTAAAAAAATATGCGTCCCCCCCCCTCTAACTTTTGAACCATAAGTTTTAAAAATATGAAAAAAATCTCAAAAGTAGAACTTTATAAAAACTTTCTAGGAAAATTATTTTGAACATGATAGGATGAATAGTTTTTGAAAAAAAATTACAAAATAATTTCTGAACTAAGTTTGTAATTTAACCGTATAAGCAGGTGTTTATTGTAGGTACCTGTAATTTCTACAAAATTACAATGAAATGACGTGCTTTCAAATAAAGTAAAAACGGTGAAAATCGGTTCACGCAATAAAGAATTATTCCATAAAAATCATCTTCCATACTTTAATCTCGCGCGCAATAGTTTACTTAATTTGCCGATAGATGTCGCTGTACGTGGAACTCTCATATCATATCCTACATGGCGGTGTTATTAACTCTTAAGTGGGGACGCTTACTGTGACGGACGGAAAACTACGGAACCCTACACTGAGCGTGGCCCGACACGCTCTTGGCCGGTTTTTGACCAATGGTTTAACTTTGTATAGGCATAGGTGTTGTGGGTATGGAATGCTTAGTTATTCTGCAGAGTATTTAACTAAGACCTGGGACATTTGACGAAGAACCGGTACGCAGCGTTTTCATTTAACCTCAAGTGTACAGAAGCCTTAATAAGCTGCTCGAGCAAAAAAAAATGCCTTTGGGTAGCTTTGCTTAATACTATTAAAATATCTACGCAAAATATTGTTTTCACTGTCTCAGAAATATCTCAATCTGTTCCTGATCATCGTTTGTCCCTTCCTATCATTTTGAAATTTTTGTTTGTGAGAAAGAGACAATACTTAACAGAGTTATTGCTAAGTTGTACAAAAAGAGGGTTGGTAACTCGGTCGGTATAGCTTTTGTGCATGGGAACAGTATAACGCGTGCTAGACACAAATCGATGGGTAATCATAAGCAAACTGCACCTTCACTAATTTAATAAGATGTAGGAAAATTTTAACTATAAAACTTTCGTGAGACTCTAACATATTTAAAATATTTATAACGGGTTACTCACGTAATTTAAGTGGATTTTTGCTCGACATGTTTCGATCAATTTACGATGATCATTCTCACGAGCGGCCTTCCGCGACGGCAGCGCGCCGGCTACTGAATATTTTTTTTAAGATGTAGGAGATTCTGGAATTAACAAAATTAATTAAAGCAGAAGATTTAAAGAAGCAGCTTCTCGACATAACTAGATACCTCATTCCTTGGCCAAATAATCGGCATTGCGATTCTGCGGGGGAATATAGCCCAGCATTATGGGCACCCTTCCGCAGGGAAAAGATATAGAGGACTTTTTTGTTAGATTTAAGTTACTTTTTATTTTATTGTTATCATCTATTTACTAGTTAAATTTTAGATTTTAAGGTATTCATTGTCGCTGAAATTAGTTTTTTGTGTCATGGAGTAAAGTGACCATAATCTGAAAAAAAAACTAAACGCTTAGCTAAACTGTAAAGGTAAATATTTGATTATATTAAAGCATATATAGAATCTAGCTTAAATAACAAAACATCCAATTAAATAAAAGATATAAATGTAGTTAGCTATTTTGACAGGAAATTAATAGCTATAATATGTGTAATTAATTATACTTAACAACATCTTTGGCTTATTCTCATTAAAGTATTTTTTTACTTAACATTAAGTGCACTGAATGCAGTAAAGTTGGCCGCAGTTTCAAAGCTTGCTTTGCGAACTCACTAATTACGTTAAAAACTGCACTTATACGAGCAACCTGTGACCTAAATCCGATTTGATGCTGCGTACAGGTTACTACTCTTTATGTTCTGCAATATAAAAACGTAAATATACAAGGTTTAACAAATAGTGATGATCCGTTTAAGGGTATAATTGGTAACGTATTCTAATTATGAAAAACTATTACAAAGAATATTTTCACATTGTTTTGTATCGTGGGTTGGTCGGCTGGGACTACCTGTCTCAAAGAAAAAAAATATTTCGCGTCCAAAAAAATTTCCTCCTACTTTTTCTTAGACGCAATACGATAGCAATTAAGTCCTTAAACGGATCACCAGTACTTTTGTTACACCCTAGTAGTTTATAAATTGTAAAATTGACTTTCAAGTGAAAAATAATCGCACACAAAGGTCTGTGGACATTATTTTTGCATTATATTGAATAAGTACGTAGTTTAAATAAAATAGGTTGTAATTTTCCTATCGCTGATATTCTTAAAATACCAGTTCACCGTTTCTGATAGTTTTAAATTTCAGAGTCGAGCGCTCAAATCTCAAAAATTGCCCCGAAGATCTGATCAAGTTCATTTCCTATAAAAAAAACAACTAAGTTTAGTTTTAAAAGGGTGCCTTGCCGCAAAATCCTGCAGTGTCACTTTTAACAGACCAGAAATATATTCAAAATTATACACCAAAATTTAATAAGCCCGCAACTTTGTGTGTTTGTTTCTTCGGCCCGTGGTGCCATCTGGTGTGCTGCACCGAGTTGTTGTGACTTTATAATTCGCCGTGTTCAGGATACCTCCCCGGGACGAACTTGTATCCGCAAAGTAGACATAACGACTTGAAGATGAATCAAGATAAAGTAATTATTAAATGGAAGTATAATTTTTATTTATTTATCAACAAAGTTGGTACAATATACATTAAAATCTACCTATAAAACTAAATAAATCTAAAAACTACAAACTAAGTAAGGTCACCGAGGTCCGACCCTTGCGGAAGGGTTCCCATAATGCTGGCTGCGTTCCCTCTTTGGACTGCTATACCTATCCGTGCAAGGAACGAGCCAGCTCTATGGTCCCCGGTGACCTCAACTAGTTTTTTTGATAACTCTGTCACAAGTTTCCGGGCGCTTGAGCACCACGGCCCTAGAGTTTCGACAGCGAAAGCCACGAACATATGCTGATTTGCAAGAGCGATATATTTGCGGTGTTTCGCCGCCTCGGCCACTGCAGCCGCCCCGCCTGCTCTCAGTGAAGTCGTGGAGACATGGGACAGCGCTAGGGTGTCCACACATGTGGCATCCCAAATAAGGGGTCGTCCCAGTCTCCACGGTACTAGAATCATGCCGTCGGGCCTCTTGCCATCGTCACGCACGAGACCAGGGGGTTCAAGAACCGCTGGTACGTTGACGCGGACAAAGGCCCGGCGGCTGATGTCGTTAAGGCAGGCGTGGCGGGACAGGCGGCCGGCGCTCTTAATGCATGAAAGGCCGTGGTGCCCAAAGCTGTCAACCGTAGCTCCGCAGCGGCAACGATGGGGTGAGACTATGTCCGCGCCCAAACGGAGTCCGACAGCCAACCTGAGGGTGTTGTTATCCAAAAGTTGGATGATGGCAGGGCATGTAACCAGGAACCGGACTCCCTTTCAGACACGGCTAGTAGTCGGGCTTTTTCTTGGCTAGTGGAACAGGTATTTACCAGGTGGGAGTGGACTTGGGTGCAGATGGGTTGATCCCAGATTCTCTGAACTGCTTTATTTATGGGTGGATCTACACCTGGGCAGGCAACTTTCCATGCATCTTCTGCCTCGGATAAGTAGGCAAACTCGAAACCACGGAGTGGTGGACTAAGAATCTTGCCGACGAGGGGGAGCGTGCTATGTACCGAGGACAGAAATGCAGGCAGATACTAGATGTTTGGAGTATACCGAATCCTCCGAATCTGACAGGTAGTGTGGCATGAAGGAATTGTGTGTCATTTATTTTAATATTTAGAATTTTTTCCAGCTGAATGTGGAGTATGGAGTCGATGGATTCGGAGTAATTTGGAAATTTCCAGATTGGGCAACACTGTAAATAATATGTAAATTTAGGGACAAACAAACAGAAGCGTAGAATGAAAATAGCCATATGAGAGTTGATTTCGAGAAGGCGATCCGAAGATTCCGAAAAATGATTGATTTAAGAATTGATGAATTCTGGTATTGATTCCTCGAAAACGGGTGCACCTAGGAGGTGAAGCGAGTCTTTTTGTAAGATTTTTATGCCCGGGCAGATGTTTTCGAAATCATGCTAAATTTGTGATTTGTTTGTAGTGGCCGAATCTATATAAAGTTCGCATTTGTTTGTGTTCAGCTCCAGACCTATGGATTGAAATCGATTTATGATAGATGAAAGGTCGTTGAGAACCGAATACGCATCACCTCCCAGGCTACCGTCGTCGAGGTACCAAACGTTAAATTTGCTAGTAAGTGCCGAAATAATAGGATGAATGGTGAGGCTGAAAATGGCCGGCCCGAGTGGATCACCCTGTTGGCAGCCAACCGATGAAAGGATAGTAATTTCTTTGTAGGAGAGATTTGTAGGTGCGCTGTAGCATTGCCACATGTATTGGTAGATGCCAGGACAATATTTTTGGATTTCTGCTAACAGGGCAACTCTATCTACTTGGTTAAATGCGTTTTTAACGTCTACTTTAAGGAGTATCTGACCTTCAGGGCTATGTAAGAAGGTTCGACAAGCGTGGACGGCTGCCTCGCAACCGCCTTTGGTACCGAAGCCTAATTGGATTGGTTGCGATTTTTTTAAAGGTCCGAAATGATATATTTACAGCAGATTTTGGAAGCAAGTCTCCGAAAGGATGAGCCAACGGCGATAGGCCTGAGTTCGCCGTCTTTCTTTTTTAGAGCGCAAAGATTAGCGCCGTAGAGGGTTGATACTATGACGGGGTTTACCTTGCCTGAAAGCATCAGGTTTACAAGACGGGTTATACTTGAGAGTAAGTTGTTATTTTGGCCTCCGGGCATACTTGTAGTAAGATCTTTAAGATGCTGTGGTTTTAACCCGTCCAGTCCGCCCGCTGAGCCGTTCTTGAATGAAGCAATCGCTGCTTGGACGGCATCTTCAGAGCATTGCAGTGGGAGTAAAACATGGCTGGGGGGGGGTCAGGAAGGTCAAGTACTGTAGGTGCTGGTGGGTGCTTGTTTTGCAGAGCAGTTAGAGTTTCCGGGGTGTCTGGAGCTGTTGCGTCGCTGGAAAATAGGAATGGGGCAGCGCCTTTGAGGTCACCATCATTTATTTTGGATTCAATCAATTTAGAGATTTTATTTGGTTTATGGTGGTGAGAATTTTGGATACGATTTGTGTCAAAAGTTTGGGAGCGGGTACAATTTAATTTAATTTTGGAAGTCAAAGACTTATTGTCGTCTTTATCGACGTGTAGGGTGTTGTATGCGAACGACAACAAGCTTTCCCAGCTTGATGTCGAGTTTTCTGTTGTACAGTCATCGATAGTTTTGACTAAATGATTTGCAACGGTTGATCTTGCGCCTCTAGGAATGCGTTTGATTATAGGCACAGATGCTTTTAACGTACTTAGTCTATCTGACAGTTGAGTGTGATTTAAAGCTGTCGGAGATGATAAAATGTGGGGTGGGGTGGGAGATTGACTGACGGTGGGTTTGTGACACTTGCCTAGATGGATGTGGAGACCTCGGCGACCTTTTAACAGTTTCGGGGCTGGGCAATGTGGGCATTGAACATAATCATCGAGTGACAAAGCGGTTGGTTGAGAATCGATATTACGTTGACTGTCGGCATGCGGAAGTGTAGTCATCAGTATATAAAAACCGGAATTAAATAATAACTAAGAATAACACTAACTATAAATAAACACAAAAATGAAGTTTCAAAATGACATCGACTTCAGGGCTCCGTCGTCGCGAGACTTTTTTCGTCTTCGAGAGTATTTCCAGCCAGGCCCTCAGGCTTCTGGGTCGGCGCTTGGAGTCAAACCGCTAGTGATGGGAGCTCTCCGCAATCGTAACCGTTTCCGGATATGGTTTATTTTCTCGAAATATCAGAATAAGTAGGTAACAACAAAATTTCGGTAAACGTTGTCCTTGCACAACTTATGTGATTTAATGAAGTGATGACTTTTTCACTATGAAGAAAGGCGATTTGCACAGGACTTTCAAATAGTGCAGTTCACTCCTGGGTACGAAATTTTTCAAAATAAATTTGATGTCAACGTCTTTTACGTTGTAATAAGTATAATTAATTTAGGTAGCCTCATATCTAGCAACTGAACTTTTCTAGCAACAGAACTAAATCAATAAAATTAGGTTATAAAATAATAACACTTATAAGTGTTGCAAATTTGTTACGGCACGCTAAAAATATAATTTTAATATATTTTCTTTCGCTTTTCGCTTTCGCGTTTTCGCTGAAATATCGTTAAATAGACACCCGCAAATGTCAGTTTATTTAATGTACTCATAAGTGTAAGTCTCGTGTCTACGACAACAAGTTACCGAGCGGCGGGACGGCGCACGGGATGAGGGCGCGCGGGGGGGAGATCCCCGGAAGAGCAGAAGCTCTAGCGGCACGGCCAACGCCGCACGCGTCTAAACAAGACTTTTTTTATATACATTTCACTATTTGTAACCTTTTACGAAAGTAAACCACATTTAAGTATCATTATCTTTTGACTTGCCCTTAATCGCCTGCAAGTTATTGGCGACCGTGACAGGACGGTAATCATAAAGAGTTACTGCATCACTCATCTGCGCGTACGTCATTAGCAAGAACGGAGCCAGAACATTCGAGACGCGCGAACAAAGGAATTGCGGCGCGCGACCTTTGGACTCCAAGCCACGCGGATCTTCACAGAAATCTACTTCCAGGGGAGTGTCCAATTCATTTCCTTACCATTTTCACCTTCCCTACTTTCGACTTTTGTGTAAAGTGTACTTTATTCCAAATTTTTTGAAAATATTTCGTAAAGATTAAAGATTTCGCTAATCATTTTCCTTATCTCGCGTGCATTCTTCGCTTGTTGCTATGCGCATTTACAATAAGACAGCATAAATATCACTTTGATAAGTGAAACAGATTATTTTAAGCCTAAATCATAAGCATTTTATTATTTGCCTGCTAGAGTTAATCAACTTTAATTTATAAGTTTTAAGTGCGTAACTGCATTGCATAATAAATAAATCTTTGCACCGCTTAATATTGCAATTAGTTTTACATACCTATCACTTAGTTAACGAATCTAACGGTGCTTTTCGCACGCCTTTGTCCCTGCTTTCTTGATAAATAAGCAATCCTTAAACATTATTTCGTTCTACTAAGCTATTTGCCTAAGCATTTTATTGAAAAATAAAGTACGTAATCATTAAGTTATTAAAATATAGTATTCTTACATTCCTAAAAATTGTGTTTATTCCTCAAAGGTCCCAATCATTAAATATATATTTTCATAACACTGATTTCGAGTTGGGCCGACATTTTCAGGATAAATTCTTCCGGGCTGAATGCGCTCGCGCCGCTGCTAGCTACCCCGCGACAGTTGCTGACTGCGCGCGGCCTTGACCTACTTCCGCGCGGTGTCTGCGCGCACCTGGAACTCTTGCCTGGTTTGATGCACAGTTTTCCTTATCTTTGTTTATTGATTGCCCTTCACTAGATCGTGCATAATACCGATTTATATATTTGGTCATTTTACCTATTTTAACTTTAGTGTTTTACGTAAATAACTTAAAAATAATGTCTCCGCCTGGAACCCCGCTTAGCGGCGCCGACATAGCTGCTCTTGAAAATGAATTAAAGCTTAAAGATTTAATTAAACAGCGCGGTTCTATTAGAGGTAGATTAACACATTTCGAACAATTTATTGAAGAGTTAAAAGGGGTAAAACCTGACCAGATTTCCGAAGCGCAATTTAGTGAACTGAATTTGCGAAGCGTAAAAATGGAAACATTGTTTTGTGATTTTGATAAATGTCAAAGTCAATTAGAACTATTTTGTCCTAATCCTGATGATCAAATACGCGAAAGGGAAAAAACGGAAAAACGGTTTTACAGTGGTCTAGCCAGTGCTCAAACTTTATTAAAATTACGACCTTCGAATAATGAGGATAAACAAAGTGCATACAGTAGTTGCTCGCGTCAGGAAAATGTAAACGTTAAATTACCCGTTATTAAATTACCGGTTTTCGACGGCAACTATTTTTTGTGGCTAGAATTTCGTGATACATTCGAATCATTGATACATAACAATGAAACTATACCTGACATAAACAAGTTCCATTATTTGCGTTCTTCTTTAGAAGGGAGTGCAGCGCTTGTAATAAAGTCCATTGAATTTTCATCACAAAACTACAAGGTGGCATGGGACTTGTTATGCCAAAGGTACAATAATAAGAAAATTCTTATAAATAATCACTTAAAGGCTCTCTTTAGAATCGAGCCCTTAATCAGAGAATCTCATAAATCATTAAGATACTTAATTGACTTGTGACTAAAAACCTGAGAGCGTTAACCACACTTGGTCAACCGGTTGACCAATGGGATACGTTGATAATATTTATGGTGTCCAGTAAATTAGACTCGACCACTAGTGCTAAGTGGGAGGAGTATAGAAACAATCTCTCCGACTTACCACTCTTGGACGAATTTATCGAGTTTCTCCGTAACCGAGCGGACATTTTAGAAACCACGTTAGCTAATAGACATGAAAAAGGCGTTTCCCATGGTCATAAGGATACTTCATCAAAATATGAACATAAAAGTTCACTCACACATAACGAACATAACGGCTCATACACACATAACGAACATAAAGGCTCTTTCACACAACATACATTTCCAAGGACTTTTTTAACGTCTAGGTCTACTAAACCAGTAGGTATCTCTTGTCCCATGTGTAGTAAAGGTCACAGAATCATCGACTGTGAATCATTCAAATCGCTACCTCTCGAAGGCAAGTGGAGCGAAGCCTTGAAGTTAAAACTTTGCACAAACTGTTTACGAAGAGGACATGAAGCGAATAATTGTAGATTAGGCGCATGTAGGACCTGTCATGAAAAGCACAATACCTATTTACATAAAGAAAATACCGTAACAACCGCTTCCCCTGTCTCGCCACCTACGGCTGGAATCTCAAATGACCTTGAAGTAGTCAACCAGCCCCGTAGGACTTTATCGGTACGTGCAGGGGGGCAAGTCATGCTAGCTACCGCTTTAGTTAAGGTATCTAATCCTAATACAAATGTCAATTTTGTGGTTCGTGCTGTCTTAGACAATGGCAGCCGGTCATGCTTTATTACTGAAGAACTGCAAAGGAAACTTGGCTTAGTCAACCCTGAACCCGAGTCTTCCAATATCACGGGCATTAAAAATATACAACTTACCGTTTCAGATCAATGCAACGTAACTGTTAGCTCCTTAGTAAAACCGTTTGATGTAACCTTAACCTTCTCGGTACTTTCAGAGCTCACTGATCCGCTACCTAACTTACCTGTAGACCTTACACAACTAAACATACCTGAAAATATACAACTGGCTGATCCGGAATTTCACATTGTTTCCGATGTTGATATGCTGCTAGGTAATGAGATATTTTTCGAGATATTGTGTGGCGAAAAAATAAGATTAGGTCCTAATTTGCCTCTTCTTATCGATACTGAGTTTGGCTGGATTGTAGGCGGCCGGTTAAATCCAAATAAGTGTACTAATAGTACTAATACACCTCAGACGTCTCGCTGTTTCTTTACTAAAGAAATAAGCGAAAAATTGACCCAGTTCTGGAACCTTGAAGAACTTCCAGACGACAAGGCTCCCATGTCAGCCGATGATGAGTTTTGCGAGGAGCACTTTAAAGAACACACCTACCGCTTACCTGATGGCAGGTTCTCAGTTCTAATGCCCCTTAAAGAGACACCTGAAACGTCTCTTGGTGACTCCTATCGTAGTGCTGCCAAACGATTTTATACATTAGAGAAAAAATTAAATAAAAAACCAGATCTGAAAAAACAATATAGCGATTTTATTCAGGAGTATGAAGCTTTAGGCCACCTAACAAAAATCAATAAACCGAAATGCGGTTATTACTTAGCCCACCACTGTGTTATAAGAGAAAATAGTGAAAGTACCAAGTTGAGGGTCGTATTCGACGCTAGCATGAAAAGTTCCTCATTAAAGAGCCTTAACGACATACAATACATTGGCCCTGTGGTGCAAGACGATCTTTTTAACATTTTGATTAGGTTTCGACAACATAAATACGTTTTTACAGGTGACATTGAAAAATGCTATCGTCAAATTAAAATTCATGAATCTCAACGATACTTACAATTAATACTGTGGCGAGATGATGAGTCACGGCCTCTGGAAGTTCTACAATTGAACACTGTGTCCTATGGCACGGCCTCGGCACCGTTCTTGAGCACACGGTGTATCTTGCAGCTCGCCCTAGATTGTCCGGATAGTGTAGTCTCCGAATTCATAAAAAAGGATTGTTATATGGATGACATTTTAACCGGAGCGGATAGCGAGGAAGCTTTGTCTCATATACTCCAGGGTGTAGTAGGTACACTTAACTCGGCATGCTTTCCGTTGCATAAATTCCGTTCCAATTGCCCTGAGATATTTAAAGATTCAGTAGTATCGGACACTCTGGGCGCTCGACTTGTTGCCAAGGTCAGCGAAGCTCTCCGCTGTCCTATAGATAAAAAGGTTTATTGGTCAGATTCAACGGTAGTACTGGGTTGGATCAAAACAAGTCCTAAAGTACTTAAAACATTTGTCTCTAATAGAGTAAATGAAATTCATGAACTTACCTCTAGAGAGTCCTGGCGTCACGTACCCACCGACAAAAATCCAGCTGATCTGGCGTCGAGGGGGGTAGCTCCTAGTCTCCTTGTTGAGTCATCTTTGTGGTGGGAAGGTCCAGCTTTCCTGAAACTTGAAGAAGCTGAATGGCCGCAGAACTTCAATACAGTGATCGCCTTACCTGAAATAAAAGTCTTACACGTAAACACAAATGATAACAACAAAATGACGTAAAAAATTATTCAAGTTCATTAAAGCTAAAAAGAATATTCGCATATGTACACAGATTCATAAATAATTGTAAAATTAAAGAAAAACATAATAGATCCATTGGGCCCTTAAAAGAAAACGAAATTAGTCAAGCCTTAACTTACCTTATAAAAATAGTGCAATCAGAGTCATTTGAAGAAGAACTTAAACTAATAAAAAATAATAAAAAACTTACCTCGTCTCATATGTTACAGCTGTCTCCGTTCGTCGATGACGTCGGCGTCCTGAGAGTAGGTGGTCGGCTCAACAATACTGAGTATAGCTTTGATAAAAAGCACCCAGTGCTACTACATGGAAAAAATCACTTTACGAAATTGTTGATGCGAGCCGAACATCTACGCTTATTACATGCTGGCCCTCAACTGCTCCTGGCAAGCTTTAAGGACCAGTTTTGGCCTTTAGGTGGGAGAACGTTAGCACGAAGTATATGTCATAAATGCGTCATATGTACTCGTTTTAGTGCCAAAGCTATGGAGCCGCTGATGGGCCATCTGCCAGCTAATGGAGTAACTCCTAATTACCCCTTTGCTATCACAGGGACAGATTTTTGTGGTCCCTTCCCAATTTCTAGTAAAATAGGACGTGGGAATCGTATAAGTAAATGCTACATTTGTATATTTATCTGTTTTTGCACTAAGGCAGTCCATTTAGAAACCGTTAGCGATCTTAGTGCTAAAGAATTTATTTCCTGTCTTCGCAGATTCGTTTCGCGTAGAGGAAGACCCAGTCAACTTTATTGTGATAATGGTACAAATTACGTAGGGGCAAACAATGAACTGGGTCGAGCATTACAGGCAGGCATGAGTTCCATTTACAACTATACAGCTGAAGAGCGCATTCAGTTTATATTTAATCCTCCTTACTCCCCTACTTTCGGCGGCTTATGGGAGGCCAATGTAAAATGCTTAAAGTATCATTTAAAAAGAACTATAGGAAATTCTAGTTTGACATTTCAAGAGTTATGTACACTTTGCACAGAGGCCGAAGGAGTCCTTAACTCCCGTCCTCTTACCCCTCTTACAAATAACCCCAGCGACCTCTCTCCCCTCTCCCCAGGGCACTTCCTCATCGGGCGTCCGCTGACATCTGTGGCGTCACCTCCGGCTGCATCCGGCAAGGGCATAAAGACGCGCTATCAGCTGATCGAGTCAATGCGTGACAGCTTCGCGAAGAGGTGGAAAAATGAGTACCTCTCAGAATTATAGAAAAGAACCAAGTGGAGACATCCCTACAAAAATCTTAAAGAAGGCGCTATGGTGGTATTTAAAGACGACAACCAACCCCCTATGAGATGGAAACTTGCACGAGTACATCGTCTATACTACGGCATGGATGGAATCGCCAGAGTAGGCGATTTCCGAACGATCAGAGGGATCGAACGACGGGCACTGAATAAGGTGTGCCCCCTCCCAGATGACAACGATGAGGTGTTGGAAGAAGCATCTAAGCCAGCCATTACAACCGACTCATCAACTTCCTCCAACGGGCCCCCAGCATGTCTACGATAACAAGTTACCGAGCGGCGGGACGGCGCACGGGAGGAGGGCGCGCGGGGGGGAGATCCCCGGAAGAGCAGAAGCTCTAGCGGCACGGCCAACGCCGCACGCGTCTAAACAAGACTTTTTTATATACATTTCACTATTTGTAACCTTTTACGAAAGTAAACCACATTTAAGTATCATTATCTTTTGACTTGCCCTTAATCGCCTGCATCTCGTATACAGTTTTACTGTATGTAGTGAGGAATGTTTTCGTTTCTAAGAATCTAAGCTAGCTCAATTTCTTCACCCAAAAACTAGCATTACATAGGTACATCCACCTAACCGTATTTCGGTAACCGTATTACAATTTAGAAATAGAAATGAACGCTTGCAAACAACGTTAAAGCCAGGCTTAGCTAACTCGCATTTCAGAGTTAGACCTAGCATTTAGACCGGATTATTGCAGATAAGATTGTGGCTAAATGAGTCGGGTTCTAGTTTATTTTGGCTTTTTGTTTGGGTGTAATTAAAGACCTTTTGTGGAAAAGGAGGGTTAAGTGACTGACTGTCTAGGTTACATTGTTTAGATTGAAGCAAAGTTAAAATTATAATAAAGTTGACAATAGAGGTGTTACGAATATTTGGCTGTTATTTGGTATTTGGAATGCCGAATACCTATTACACCAACTCTTAAGGAAAAAATGTACCCATAAGCTATTACATTTAATTATTAAAATGTATAATTGAGGACTATTTTATAAATAAATTAATTTTTTTTTGATCGTCGGTTGATTGCAAACACATGTTTTTTCCTAGGCTTTACTGGCCTGGTTCTATTCAATATTCTATTACGTTATACACTGTGAAACATCAAAAGTGAAATTTCTAAATGTCACAGTTTCTAGGCGACTTCCTTACCTGCTTGATCTTTTAGTCCAACACTAACAAAATAAACATTACATTATCTTAATGATTACTACCACAAATTCATATAGCATTGGCTATAAATGAACACATGATTTGCCAAATATTCAGTCGCTGAATTCTCGGCGTTCCGGCCGAGAGAACAGCTGAAAAATTTATATGCGGTATTCGGCCAAAACCATTGTTCGTGGCATATCTTGTAATACTCTTTGGGTATGCAATTAATTTCCCTAGCACCAGGGATTTACATACTTTAGGACTAACTTAGTTATAGTGACAAAGTCTGTTTACTTACTCAAGTGATATCTTCCTTATGGTCAGTCTCTCTTAGTCCTTTATACTTATTAGGTACCTGCATTTTTATTAGTACGCTATCTAGCCGTAAATGTTATTATTACAATGTTTTTTGTATTGCTGTGATTATCTTTCCGAGCATAATCACCAGATTTGGTTATCTGGCCAAAGGGTTTGTATCTATATATGGAATTGAATGTATCACTTGACTGCAATGCCTACCTATACGAGAACATTAATCAAATGCCGTAACGCATTTCTTTTACATTCTTTTAAAATTCATATGAATTGAAATATTTCGATGTATTATTGTCTATTTCCAAAAAAGTCCTAACCAAAAACCCAAGTATAATTTTTAGAGTAGACTTTATCATGCTATGAGATAGTTATCCAAAGCTAAAGTCTCTTCCTTTCTCCCTAGCCACTATTACACAACTTCAACACTTTAAACAAACTTTGTACATCTCTCACAAATCAGACCTAAAGCCCTTGGAAGTTCCCTGCTCAGATTATCTAGTAATAATGAGCCGTCCACTCCGTTTTCATTACCGTGCGGGGTTTTCTTGCTCTAATGGGCGATAAACATGGCCGCAAATAGGGGGTAGTTACACATGATCTTATTCTTGCGAATGGATGGCTGGATGTGGCTATTTAAATGTTGAATGTGGTCGCTGTGAACATTAAGCCCCATTTACATTTGTCTGATGTATAGTGTCGTGACGCATCGGAACCAGTAAATAGTAGTTGAGTGTATGAAACAGATACTGACCTGATACGTCGCGATAAAATAAATCAGATAAAATTTTAATATAAATGCGGCTTTACTTCACATATTTTGATGAAGTTATATATTTTTAACGGCCTCCTAGCCCAGTCGGTAGTGACCCTGCCTACGAAGCAGGAGGTCCCGTTTCCGAATCCTGGTCAGGGCATTTATTTGTGTGTCTATCACAGATATTTGTTCTTGAGTTATGGATGTTTTCTATGTATTTAAGTATTTATCCATATTTATCTATTGCATATATCGTCGTCTAGTACCCATAACACAAGCCTTTTTGAGCTTACTGTGGGCCTAGGTCGATTTGTGTAAGGTTGTCCTATAATATTTATTTATTTATTTAAAAAAGCTATTTTTAACAGCAGTCACAGTGTGACTGTCACACCCAGGACAGGTGGTAAATTACGTTGGGGTCTTGATATTGATCTCATGATGAATGTGTTAGCAAAATATTTCTAGTCTTTTTTTTGTGTACAAAAACTTAGCGAGCCTCTTCGTACAACTAGTTCATATATATTTTTAAAATATGCCAAAAAACATGTGAATACAAATTTCGACCAAATACACTCTGTTGACAAATTGACCAAATCACGTGAATATATTTGTTTGCATACATTCCTTAAAAATGCATACGAAATACACTAAAGCTTGATTGCTAAAGTGAAACTGAAATCCCCAGTTCTTGTTGGAAGGTGCTGGCTGTTCTCATAAAGATTGTCTATGGCAGTGTTTGAATTTGTTAAGTGACATATTAATGTTCTATGTTGTTGGTTTTTAATGTAACTTATCACGTAAACATTGTAGCAAAATAGTAAAAATAAATTAACCATCGTCAACAAACAAATCCATTTATTTTATTCTCTAATTCCACTAGTTTTTCCACCATCAGTTCTATCCAGTCAACATAGACTGTGGTAAGTCCCATAAAGCAAGTTTTCCCGGATAATCGTGCAAATTTTACGCCCGAAAGATTACCGTCCGGTGTCCGCGTCTTACTCGCTTTATGATTATGGAGGTCCTAATTCGTTAAACTAATGTTTACTTGGGATTACAGTTCGACCTTTGTATTTAGTTTCTACCTGAGGTTATTCATAGTGATTAATTTAATTTGGAAAGGATTCACCGTAAATGATTATGTTCCTAATTCTGATGTAACGATTACCTGTATTGGATTATTCATGATAATGGGGCGTTCTACACAAAAAGTTGTTACTAGGTATATAAATAACTACGGGTACATAAGTATCTAAAGTACACTGTGCACTGATAGTGCTCAAGATTCGAGACAAAATAATGATATCACGTTTATTTTCTCCATGATAACGTATAAAAAATATTGGTCTAGCTGTGAATGAAAAAATACTTATGCTGTGGCAGACTAGCCGGAAAATGGGCGATTAAGTAAATAAAATTGGGAATAAGTAAAAAAATCTAAATAACAAAAAGTTATGAAAGGTCACGTGATCATATCCAAATATTATTGACGTACCTGTATCGATCGATAAGTGTTCTTCAAATAGGAATTGTTTTCTTTTCCCCAGTTGATAGTAGATCCCTTATAGCTCACCAAACGAAGACGCTTAACTGCCTGATAGGGGAAATAATTCGTGTATAGCTGAATTTTTGTGAAGTTGTAGATAAAGGTATTTTACACAACATACTAAAAGTACCGGTGGATGGGGGTGCCGCTAGGGGGGGCGGGGTGTAAAGGTCCCTTATTTTGGATTTTCGTAAATAACTCGGTAACGGTGGCTCATACGAAAAAATGTTCTATTACTTAATTCAATCACATATCATTTTCTATAAAAAAGATTCTTTGCACTTTTTTGCTGGGATCAATGTTTAATGATATATCGAGGAAATACGATAAACACTTTTTTAAACTTTCGGAGCTAATATTTACGAAAGTATTAGTTTCATCCAAACATTGTTTAAGAATACCCTTATTTTTTTTAAAAGACCTATCCAACGATATCCCACACATTAGGGTTGGAGTAAAAAATATATTTACCCCCCCACGGGTGTACGGGAGGAACCCGAAAAATAATATTTTTTCAGATTTTGTTTTAAAACTTTGCTGGCGTGAATAAAACACATACTCATACGATTTTTTTATTTTCTAGTACTAACCATCACTGAGCAAGCTGCTCACCCTGCTACCTCACTTCTTACCCTTATAGTTTCGCCATGTCCGTCTGACCCCATATATCCGTCTAGACGTCTAGTACTAACCATCACTGAGCAAAGCCGCGGACGGACAGACGGGGACAGATGGACATCCCGAAACTATAAGGGTAGGCATCCTGCTCACTCTGCTCAGTGATAGCTAGTACTAGACAAGTGAAATTTCGTATGAGTATGTGTTTTAATTACGCAGACAAAGTTTTAAAATAAAATGTGAAAAAACATTTTTTTTCGGGTACCTCCCGTACACATGGAGTGGGGGGGGGGGTAAATATTTTTTTTTACTCCAACCCTAATGTATGGGATATCGTTGGATAGGTATTTTAAAACAAATAAGGTTACTCTAAATCAATTTTTGGATAAAACTAATACTTTCGTAAATATTAGCTCCGAAAGTTTAAAAAAGTGTTTATCGTATTTCCTCGATATCTCATTAAACATTGATCCCAGCAAAAAAGTGCAAAGAATATTTTTTATAGAAAATTACATGTTAATGAATTAAGCGATAGAACACTTTTTCGTATGAGCCACCGTTACCGAGTTATTTATGAAAAACCAAAATAAGGGACCTTTACACCCCCTCCTCCTCGCTAGCGGCGCCCCCATCCACCGGTACTTTTAGTATGTTGTGTAAGATACCTTTGCCTACAACTACACCAAAATTTGGCTATACACGAATTATTTCCTCTAAGTTTTCCTTCATTTGGTGGGCTATTAGCTTATATTATTATCTGGTAAGCATAACATACAAAAATACACCTGATAAACTTTTCTTTTTTTCTTGCAATAACTATTTATACTCAGTTGTCAGCGGCTTTACTGGCAGTATCGTTATCAACAATTTACTCATATTTCGCACAATAGCTGCTATAATATCTACGTTAGTCGTTTAAACTTCGAAACAGCAGTTTAATCAACTCCAAACTATGGAAAGTTAAGGCACCGACACTTGGTCACTAAGTCCACAAAGCAAATTCAAGACAGAATGTTAATTTCTCCCATTTGACGGATAAGTTTAGTGATCAACAGTAGCGATAAATAAATAAACGAACGAATGATGGGTTACTCGTGAAGTCAAACTCTGCTGAGATATAAAACTTGAATTTAACCTATTGAATGCCAAGAACACCTAAATATGTCATGTTTTCGTGCCCACATCACCATAATCACCTAACGCTGTCAAAGTAACCTACATACTTTTAAGAAAGGTTCATATTGTCTCGCTTGCGCCAGTGATCTTAGCGTGTGACTGACGTGTTTGCCTATGACGTATGGCGTTCCAAGGGTCAAACGCTGGAACGACTATTTTAAGTTTTTTGCTCTAGTCTTGCTGCTTGTAGGACTTGGCTTTCCTTGCCCTCCATACATAGGTAACCCTTGTTGAATCCTCCTCTTCTGCTGCCGCTGACCCTGCGGCACTGGTCGCTAATGGCCTATAAACAACGACCGATGGCTCAGCCGCGACCGTGGAATGGAGGCCGGTGATCCCGGTTCTAATCCTGAGCAGTTAGGATGTAATGCGCTGTGAACTGCAAAACTGCTCACGCGCTGGCTAGGTAAGGCTTTTATGTGAGTAGAGTTGTGTATGACGAGACGCTCTTTTAACGCTGTTGTTCCTATCGGTAGTTCGAGGGTTTTGTAAAATGAGGCATGTATTTGTCAGTAAACTTGCCATATTTATAGTACCATATAGTAGTGATACTGGCAATGGCCTAAATATTTGTAATGTCGTGGAATAATATTTGAATTAGATCTATTATACGAGTGAATTGCAAAAATAAATTCTAAGGAAGAAAATTGTAATGATAAGAGAAATAAGCTGCTACAACAATGTATTTAGTTAGTGATTAAGTTTTTATAAAACAGAATAAAGTTAGAATAAAACATTAACTGAGTGATTTTATAAAACAGAAATTAATGTTAAAATAAAATATTATTAACTTATTTCCTTGCAGTAGCCGTGTAACTAGCTTATATATATTTGTTTGTAATGTCTCGGCTCTTTTCCATACTAGTAAGTATTTCTGTCTTCTAATAACGGGTTGGCTTAAAGTAATGAGAATTTTAATTAAATATTATTTTTAATAAAAACAGTAAGTATAGGTGAAAACAGTAATATTTTATTAAAATCCATTAAAACTAGTATTTCAATATCTAACTATAATTTGCAAAAAGGACCCCCATCTTCAATTTTTCGCAACTTGGTTTTAACCCCTCTCATCATACTTTGGTAGTCCAAATGTAGTCATCCAGCTTTACTTTTTTCAATTGACTTTGTATTCTGCGTTTTAATTGTTTTGGTGATTTTGCTTCCCATCCATCACTGTAAACCAATCTACTCAGGATTGCCCAAAAATCCTCAATTGGACGAGCTTTAGGGACATTCGGAGGGTTTGACTCCTTGGGTACAAAATGTATGTCTCGCTCCGTCAGCCACTTCTGGGTACTTGTTGCATAGTGGGAGCTGGCTAAATCAGGCCAGAATATGTACTTTCCATCAGAATGGTATTTATTTATAAATTTACACACAATCGGCAAGCACTCCCGCTGATATACTTGGGCATTGATAGCAGGTCCTGATGAATCTCTGATTACTGCCTTTGAAATTCCTTTGTCAGATATTACGACCCAGACGAGTACCTTCTTTTCAAATTTGAGTTTACATTTAAATTTAACGTTGTCCGAAACAGTACTTTTATCGACTGTGTAATATCCGTCATTACCAGGCATGTTATCGTTGGTAAATGTGAAGTACTTTTCGTCATCCATTACTATTGATATTTCTTTACCCAAATGGTTTCTTCGTAATCTCCTGCACTTGCTAGGTATTTCTTCAAGTTGTTTATCGGAATATTTGGGTGCTTTTTGTCGCTTGAAATGTTGAATGTTATTTTTCTTTAAAATATTCCTAATACAACCACGGGACACCTTGTACTTTATGGCTAACTTGTTTTGTGACACGCCAACCCTATTTTGTGCAAACTTAGCCACTTTCTTCTGAACACGAGTAGGAAGGATTGGAGGTCTACCTGTTTTTGGCAAATCTTTTGTATCAACACCAAGTTCCCATCGGCGGATCAGGCGGTAAATTGTAGACAAAGGGACATTTTCAGTTTTGAAGTGTGCAATCACCTCAGATTTTTCACGTCGTCCAAGAAGTTGATAGACACGTTCACGCAACAACTCTCTCGCAGACATTATTTATAATAGTATATTAATTTTTAGTCATAAACGAAAAAGATTGACATTTTTGACGTAGGTATATTAAAACAAAAGAAAATCAATTTATACTCTTTTCTCGCCGGCCAGTATCCACCGAATACATTCTCATTACTTTAAGCCAACCCGTTAATTACTCAGAATTAGATTCTCTATTATCTAGGTATTATTAATGGTTACCTATGCTTTAAAAAAATATATTTTTAAAAGTCCAAAACTAAATTGAAGTAGGATGCTAGTGGCAGTCTGAACTTCTATGTAAATAATTACTTGAATCACTTGGTTAACAAAATACAAATTATGTAGGTACCTACCTCAGTAGCAAGGATCATTAGTAGAAGCAACGCGAAAAGTGTGAGACAGTCTTAAATTGAAATTAGTCACAGCTATTAGCTAGAAAGCATTAGGCATTACAGGCTACAGAATAGACCTCATCACTTGTGCTGCACCCAAACGGTGCAAGTAATCAAACCATAAGAAACGAGCGAAATATCGTAGTTTCTTCTCTCAACAGCGGTACAGGCCAACGGCCAAACAAACATCAGTACGCACTTGTTGATTTGATCGATACAGGGGCGAAATTATTGTATACAAACTAATGACAAATAGTAGATTGTTAACCAAGGGTTGAAAGTGACCCATTTCACCCGAGATTTATAAACACTGTACTTTCCATTTCGACTGTCAGGATAGTAAAATACTACAAGCGCATTAAAAAAGAGGTATATAAATAATAATCAATTAAAATTTAAAGTAAACTTTGAAGAATTTGAAAAAGACGAATTCAATGTTCTGTTGGTGGTCGGGGAGGAGGCAATCCGGGGGGCACCGGCGCAATACACAAAATGACAACCAAGAGAGGTTGTCATTTTGTGTAGGGCCTTGAGGCCCTCGGATGCTCAAGTTTCCATTTTTTGAACTGCTCGCTACGCTCTTGGCTAAATTTTGGAATCTTTCGTTGGCTCGGGTCTCAATATACTAGTAAGCACGAGAGTTTAAACAACAACTTTGCTCCCTTGTATAATAAATAACTATACAATATTATAGTATTGAGGTACAAGAATCATCCTTGTTTTTTCTTTGAAGAATACTTATGACAATGACGACGGATCGGTTGTTTGTAATCTGAGATCCAATAGGGACCTTACACAAACATTGATAGCGCTTAACTGGGTTTCCCTAGGACTTTGCGTCCTAATAGTGTTGGTCTGTTATTAACAAGGCTATGCTGTGTCAATATCATTGAGTAACAGGAGATGACATCCCTAGGTAATTTATTGTCCCAAAAGTTGTAGTGAAAATCACTACAAGTCTATTGCTACTGTTTTATTCAGTCATAGCTGTCAACCGCCAAACATGGAGCACAAAATTTGTTCTAGATGTCACATCTAGTAGAAGACATTATAAATTAATGGTAAATAAAAATATCTCAGGAAAATGTCAGGTAAGGTCTTAATTTGACCTCGCCTTTACCTTGTGCCGTGCCTAAAAGCTAGGACCTGGAGCGGTGCCATGGGTTGGTTATTAACAGCGCGCCGCACTTGGCACCCGCCGGTGTGACAAATGAAGCTGACGTATTATGACCAGACCTCTCATGTTCCCTGTACTACCCCGATGAGATTAAGGCTTATGATATGACATTTCCTTGAATAATAACTTCAAATTTATATCACTAAAAAAAGCGCCATCTGGTAAATATAAAACTCTTAACACCGTAGCTGGAGTACATTGGTCGTTGATCATATTGCAGATGTATTCCTACCTGTCCCCAGTTCGTCGTGTGCCGGAAAGGCCGGTGTAAGGCCGGAAGCAATGGGAATGATTCTTAAGAAAAAACCTATTGCCGTCTATCCGTGGCGGACATCGATGGGAATATAGCATATTGCACGACAACCAAGCCATTTAGGTACATGATATGTCATGACTCATGATGTAAGTAGTGTCACAAACTTCGATCTTCACACATTAAACTCTGTT
Source organism: Pammene aurita (assembly GCA_947086415.1). Taxonomy (NCBI): domain Eukaryota; kingdom Metazoa; phylum Arthropoda; class Insecta; order Lepidoptera; family Tortricidae; genus Pammene; species Pammene aurita. Next base: position 13,180,389 of record OX352292.1, on the reverse strand, counting down.
ACGCTACTAACCTACCTACTCGTACATCAATTTTAGGAGTCGTTTTTGTTCAATATTTCTCAATTTTAAAAAGCAAGAAGCATTTGAATATTAATTAATAAAGCCGGGACGAAGCTGAAGATAAGTTGTGATATTCATATTCATGCTAGGCACAAGTTGTTGAAGTAAAAATATGGATTCTCAAAGTTGGGGAAATTGTCTTGCAGATATGTTAAGCTAGTAGACCATTTTAAATTTATAATTATGGTTTGAAAAAAATGAACCCGAAGAGGTGACCGACGATGACCTGTTTGTTATCTCCGGCTGGCGAGTTTGGCCTTCTACACGTCATGAGTAGTTTCGTTTTTCTAGCAAATATTCATCACATAAGTGTCAACCACTAGTGCCAAGTGCTCATGTTGCAGCGTCGGCAGCATGCAGTCGTGCAGCATTGGCCAGCCCAGTTGACCAGACTGCGAGGTTCGGTAACCCACAACGCTCAGTGTACGTCGCTGACTGAAGCGTCGAGCTGGCCGCCGGCCGAGCTGCCCCCGACCTCGCGTGGCGCACCGAACCATGCCGCCGCGGCTGGGAGTTCAACACCACCCAGATCCTCTACCCGACCATTTCCAGTGAGCTCAGCTGGGTGTGCGACATGGACAGTTACCAGGCATCCGCACAGTCTATACCTAGTTTGGTATCGCTATTTACGTTTTAGGTTTTTTTATGTTTTGTACATAAAAAGTAAATTTTCTTGGTAAAACTATCCCTTAAAATGAATGTAGTTCTTTATTAAATTACAATTAAAAATAATAACTAATACAAAGTCGGATTGCAAAACTTTTTATCCGACCTGTTCTTTTACTTATTGATGCAATAAGTATTACACTTTATAAATGATCTTCCTAAAGCCACCAATCCTAAAACCATACTCTTTGCCGATGACACAACTATCATTGTAAAAAGCCAAAATTAGAGCACATACGAGTCAGAAATCAATGAAGCATTAACGGACATTAATAACTGGATACTCAATAATAATCTTCATATAAATCTCAACAAAACGCAGTTTATGCAATTTCATTACTGTACTTCCACTCCCTCACAAATCAATATCAACGTCAATAACGAACCCTTACAGAAAAGCAACACAGTTAAATTCCTTGGTCTAAATATCGATTTTGCTCTAAACTGGAAGGAGCATATTCATTCCATATGTTCTAGACTTGACCGCTTCTCATTCGCTCTGAGAAAACTAAGGCAATCTGTATCTTACGAAGCAACACTTACAGCATATCATGGGTACGTAGCATCCATCCTCAGCTATGGTCTTATCCTATGGGGTAACTCTGTGGATGTAGAAAGAGCATTCATAGTGCAAAAGAATTGTATTCGTGCAATATCTAATGCTTGGTTAGACAGCAGTTGCAAACCTTTATTTAAACAGCACAATATACACCTTTAGCCTGTATGTAGATTTTAAAAATCTGTAGTTTTGTTAAGATCCATCCAAATTATTTTGTAAAACGTTCCGATATATTATATCGAGTAAATCCAAGAATGCAATATCAAAACCTTCTAAATCAACCACGATGCAATACTGATATATATAAAAGAAACGCGTATAACATGAGCATTAAAATATACAATAAGTTGCCAGTCCAAATAAAAGCACTGGAAGGTACAGAATTTAAGCAAACGTTAAGACGTTGGCTCCTCGACCGCTGCTTTTACCATGTCAAGGAATATATGAAACATGATGAATGATGTGAAATAATTGTAATGTAAGACAAAGTTACTATTTCTGCTATGTTACAAGTGTATATGTTAGTTATTTACGAGTATACATAAGTAGATAATTTAGAAATTTGTTTTTATATTAATAAAAGTGCACCCTTAAGAAGTATAATTGGGTACTTTCCTGGGTAAAAAAAATATAATTCTATTTAGTCCGTCAGTTAGATTATCAAAAAATATTGGACACGTATTTTTTATTTTGTCAATCAAACAGAAATTGGTGAAGATATAGCCCGTTAAAGTTCCGCGTGACGTCACATTTCAGTACAATTTTTAGTAAGGTAAATGTACGCTTCGGCGAACGTGCCGTATCGCCGAATATATTCCATTTTAAGCTATAAGTCGATTACTTACAGCAGATACTACGTTGTGATATTTTTTTCTGTGAGCTACATACCTACCCCTACAAATACGCGTCAGGGACGGCCATTTTGGGGCTCAGTTGCGACATGACAACTGATCTAGTCGGTCGAGTGCCACTTTGTATGGTCGCCCTTAACAAAATCGTTAAGAAATCACGTGCATTTCTTAAGATCATAGAATTGTTTAAAACTATATGTGGGTGCCAAATTGTTGATTTAGAGTGTTGTTATTTAATAAGTTTATGTATTTTAATATTTTAAGTGGATTTGGTGCAGTTATATTCTCAGAATTTGAGATAAATGTGAATCCGGTGATGTGTGACCCAACTTTTAGTCTGGATGGTTTCACCGAACAGCGTACGGAATCAGGGAAAGCGTATGTCTTTGAAATTATTTTTTTACTGATTTATTATAAACTATTAATATAAACTTCTTGACTTTTCAAAGAATGAAAAGTATTTGTAATTTTTTGAGCATTTACCGAACATCTGTAGACAGCAAAGACTATAGTAAATCCGCGTTTGAAATCTTGTAGTTTTACGACTTTTTGAGTTCAAAATAAGCCTTTCGACAAAGCTATCTTTAATATTTTTGTATAGTTATTTTACGGTAATATTACTAAAGACTAAATACATGAACGGATTCGTAATCCTTTTAATTATTAGTTTTAATGTTCAATTTGTGGTTATGTCACAATTGTTGCAATGTAGGTACTATTTTCAAAATTTGTTCGCGTATTAGGTTCCACATATTTTGCATGGTTTATTTACCGAACGCGCGTTCGGTAAATCGTGCCCATAGTCTCTGCTACCGAATTCGTATCTGCCTTGGCCTCGTTTGTATTCGATAGACATTCAAATATCATCCTTATTTCTCTCACAGCTAGGTCGCCATTAAAATGTATTTTTTTTCTGCCTTTTTATAAAGCCCAGTGCTTCTAAACATTTAAACATGTTCAAGGGCCTGCTGTTGATAGGTCATTTTGTATAAAGATAAATTTTATAATAGTAAAATAAAATATTAAATAGTGTTTTTTTTTAAATATTTTTAGATAAAATTTAACTTTTAAATTCATATTGTAAAAACTTATACTACGTAAACACCCCAAAAAACGATAATTATTTTTATGTAATATAAAAAAATAATGGTTAGGTATTTTGACTAATTATAAAAAAAAAAATAAGGTCACTTTTGTTTTGTATGAAGTAATTTAGTAATGTATGAAGACGCAAATTTAGCGCAGTCAGATGACATTATCTCAACAATGAGACAGTTTAAGTTTGAGAATCGTTCAACAGCATATTTCCATATATTTTTTTTCTAGTTCGGTAAAGTGGTCACCAGTTTCGGTAATATATGCAAATCATGTTTCTTAGTTCGCTTAATGGTACAAGTCAAGTTAGGCTGTCTAAAAAACTTTAAAAATATTTTTTTAATATGTCTAACCTTACAAATAATATCTAAGTGCAATAAAATGATTACAAATGTATCTAAGTTACCTGTATAGTATTGACAATAACCGTATGAAAATGTCAGACCTTATTAAAAAATGAAACGTACATCCAGGTCTAAAGCGTTCGTGGAAACGTACATTTACCTTATAATGTGACGTCACGCGGAACTTTAACGGGCTATATCTTCAACAATTTTTGTTTGATTGACAAAATAAAAAATACGTGTCCAATATTTTTTGATAATCTAACTGACGGACTAAATATATTTTTTTAGGAAAGTAGCCAATTGTAATATTTGCATACTGTTAGCCAACAGTTGAAAAAGGTGAAACGTTCGTTTACACAAACATATGTAAAATTACCCTTATTCTGCGAATAAATATTTTGTTTGTTTTGTTTAATAAAGAATATGTTGCTTATTTACTTAAAAATTGCGAAATATTTTTTTTATTTTACTGTTAATCAAATGGCGCTTCTACCTTGTTCTCCGACTATCTGGTCGGGATGGGCATTAAGTACCTCCATGAAATTGTGTTCTCCTTTTTTCATGCTGTATAAAATTTGTTGTCCAATCAACGTCAAAAATAGGTATACAAATTTGAACCTTATTAAAATTGAGTAAGGTGCAAAAGTGTATACATACTTTTGGCGTTGACTTTACAACACAACATTGGTTTCAATCTAATAGGAAGCAGTTGTGTGTTACACTGCCATCTGTTGATGAGTAGTAAGCAAGTGTAGTTCGCGCGTTCGGCGCTGCAGTGGAGTAGCGCTGCTAGTTGTGGAGGTCGACCGAGTATGATTTTCGTACGGACTGATATACTTAAAAGTGAATTTTCTTGCATTTAAATGTAGAATTGTATATATGGAACATTTATTTAAATAACAACCTATACACATTGTTTTTAATAGCTCTATATTTAGACTATATGTCAGTTATTTAATAGTTGTATAAACAGAAAAAAATGTATCTACTTAACTTTGAAATAATAAAGGTACATGCCTAAGAACGAAGTAATTAGTTTTACTCACTTTTTTATCTTCTCTTCTACGGCAAATCGTCACCTTTTGGCAATAAGGCATATTAAGGCAATAGCCATAATTATGTGTCATGAGCGACGACGAGCGACGAGAGGAGGCAATAAATATATAAGTATGTATAAGCTTATATTACAAGTTTACTATACAAGACTTTTATTAACATCTTCCAATGAAGTCATAAAATAAAGAACGACCTTAGCTTGCGAAGCTCGTTGAATTAAAAAAAATATATTTTCCAAATTTACCTCATCTTAACACCTGACTTGGCGAACCATGCGACCTATATACGCTTGTGTAAAATTACATCCAAGACCCTATCTAATCTTTGTTGCCTAAGCAATATTGTTATTTCACAAAAAACCATCTCGTTTTTCAGAATCTAACTCTTTATCTCAAGTCCTTGTTACACGCGATATTCGCTCACAAAACAAGTCTTAAGATATACTGACATATCGGACGATCTCAATTTGTTCCAAGCCGTGTATTGCTATAGCTTACTTAAGCAGACTGTCAGGCAAACCAACGGACTTGGATATTTCTGTATGCATTCCAAGCAATAGTACTTGTAGTAATTAATTTGTCTACGATCATTCATTGGCCTATTATGAATTTACTCTCTCTTATTGACATCACTCGACGCACCATCTCTCTGATGCGAAAATGAAGTAATCTTGCCATGAGTATTATATTATATGCGATTGACAATAAATTTCAAAATAAGTTGTTTAATAAGTTGTTTATGGTGATGAATGCACTCATTTGCATATTATCTTATTATATTATTCAGATGGTAGTTATTTTTACCCTGATGTATTTCTGTGTGCTAAGGGTAAAACAAACCAGTGGTTATATTTACACTCACATTGTATTTTCTTTATCAACCGACTTCAAGATTTCGAAGGAGGAGGTTATCAATTCGTCGGGATCTTTGTTTTTGCTATTATTATTTTTTTTTTCTTTTTTTTTATGTATGTTCACCGATTATTCGAAGACGGCTGGACCAATTTGGAAAATTATGTTTTTGTTTGAAAGCGTATACTTCACAGTTGGTCCCATTGTAACCATGTCAGAATCTGATGATGGGATCCTGGAGAAATCGAGGGAACTCTTCAACTATTATAGGCACATCTATGCTAATTGATATCTCTAAAAGAAATCCTAACAATAACGAAATAAAAAGGTTGTCTGGAAGAAATCGCTCATTAGCGATAAGACCGCCTGTTGTTGCCTCTACCTAAATTTATCTAATTGTAAAATTTGTGCTTGTAACTGTATGAGGTGTGCAATAAAGAGTATTTATTATTATTAATTACTTTATCGAATACTGTCACTATCTTTAAAGTTTGAACAGACTTTGGTCTGAGTAACACTCAACGTGAATATTATACGAACAAGCTTTCACAAAGCAATAACCCCCATAAAACTATGTGGCAAATAGTAAACAACGTCTCTGGACGCACGTCAGCCAAGCGTCAGTGCAACTTAGATTTATTGAAAGATACCCACGGTGAAAAATATACTTCGCGGAACCGGTTAGCAAACGACATAAACAACTTTTTCTTATCAGCCGCTAGTACCACAGGTGCACCAACGGCCCGCCCGGAACTAGCTAAATTACTTTTATGCAACTCGTCTAGTCCTAGTCCCGTAACAATTAAATTAAACCTTTTCAGCCATGATGAATTATACAAAATAATAACACAACAAGTAGCAACCAAAAACACTTGTGATATCTATGATACATCAACTATGCTACTCAAAATTGGACTACCGTTAATAATCGATCAGCTAACGTTCATTTTTAATAAATTAATAAAATCAGGATTATACCCCAGTGCACTGAAAAAAGTCAAAGTCGTACCTGTATACAAGGGCAAAGGTCAAAAAGATGATCTTAAAAACTACAGGCCCATAAGCATTATTCCCACAATAGCCAAAGTGTTCGAAGCTGGGATTAGTAATAGGTTGTATTCATTTCTAGAGCGATTCAACCTCCTTCACGATAAACAATACGCATATCGGCGTAACCGTTCATGCGTGGCAGTTATTCGCGAAACAATAAATAAAATAATGCAAGCCAAAGAAAAATATTCACACGTAGCCATTCTTCTGTGCGACATGACGCGGGCTTTTGACCTCTGTGACCACTCTGTTCTAGCCACTAAATTCGAGCACCTTGGACTGCGTGGTCCTACCTTACAACTCATGATAGACTACTTGAAAAATAGGCAACAGTCAGTACTCCTAAATAACGGGTTTGTAAGATCACGCGAAGGCGGTGTGGACATTGGGGTACCCCAGGGATCATCGCTCGCTAATCTATGCTTCCTTATTCAAGTTAACGATTTACCAGACGTTGTAGATGGAAACATGTATATTTTCGCTGACGACGCATGTGATATCCTAATTGCTCAAGATGTTGACAGTTTAGAAAAACTGATTTCTAGCGATGCTCATAAACTGCTTAATTGGTTCTCTGTCAACGGTTTAGTTCTGAACGTCACGAAAACTCAGGTACTCCATTTTCACTTAGGCGGCCCCCCCCCCCAAGGCCCCTCGCTGTCAAAGTAAATAATACAGTCCTCCCACAGGCAAAAAATGCCCCGTTCTTAGGAGTAACACTTGACTCTGCACTGAAATCGGACACTCAAATTGATAACGTCTGCAAAAAGTTGGCAGGGGTCTGTTTCGGCCTAAAACGACTATCTTTCATACTCCCGCAGGCACAGGTACGAAATTGTTATTTTGCACTATTTCACTCAACTTTAAACTATAGCCTAGAGTTCTGGGGACTTGCCGCCGACTGGCGCCGTGCGTTCGTACTGCAACGACGAGCAGTCCGGATAATAGCATGTGTTCCTCCCGATTCACCAGCAGTTCGACAGCTCTTCGTATCGTTACGGATTATGACGATCCCGTCTCAATTTATATTTAATATAATAAAGTTTGTTAGGACCAACATGACTTATTTTCCCTTAAGACCGGGCAACCTACGAAACTTAAGAGATAGGAAACGAGGAATACTAGCAAAGACTAGTTGCAGACTAACCAAGTCTACCAAAATAACTTATGTAATCGGACCAAAATTGTATAATGCCATCCCAAAGTATATACAAACCCTAGAAAATAACAACTCATTTTTTAAGGAATTAAAAAAATGGCTGATTGAAAATGCTTTCTTTGACCTTAGAGAATTATGTGACATAAAATTATCTTAATTATAAATGTGTAGCTTTATTGTAATCAGAATTGACATCGTTTGACTTTTGTTATAAATCGCGAATTAGTATTATATAATAGCTCACTAGTATTAATTTTAGTATAAATTTTAGTTTTATTTTTCTTTTGACGTGTATTGTATCTGTGCATTTACGAAATAAATGAATATGAATATGAATATGGTGATTTGAGTATTTTTTACAGCAGATCGAGCATTTGGTGTTGGAAAGGTGGATGCTTAGTGAAGTCGGTTCTTTTTTGTTTAAAATTATTTTACTTAAGTTGTTAGCCTTCTATTTGATATCCTAAGTATCATAGGTGGTTTTGTTATTGTTTGTTATAGTTATTACTCTGCTTTTCGACTAAGTTTTTGTATTACACGCATGGGTCCCTACGTACGGTTTTAAGTTCTAACTTACATTTCTATGAAATTCTATTAGTGTCTGTTTTTTGTTTTTTGCATGCAGCATCTTTGTTATGTAAAAAAATTAACTTAAGTTCATTTTCTTTACCTCCGGGATGTACTATTGTATCGGGCATTTGTGAAAACAATAATATTAATTTCACTATTTTTTTTGTTTTCTGTTGTGCAACTTAGATATTGTAAAATAACGGATGGCTGTTATTGGCCTTTTTTCTATGTAACTACTACTACATTATAATTGTATCTATGGCTGTTGTTGTCCTGAATACCAATAAAAAAAAATTGACTTAGACATCTGATTAACTTACATTTTAGTAATTAAAAAGTTGATTATAATTGTAACAGTACGACACATTCATCGCGCAGTCTTTTTGTAGTAAACATTGTTTTTACCTGCTTTAGTGAAATGAAACCGGTATTAGACAAACCAATTGACTTCATTCTTACGTGCAGGCATTCACAGCAAATAAAAAATACAGTAGGTAGTTGAACTAGTATAATAATTATTATCGTCAATCGGGGTGAATAGAGACAATATTGAAGATTGTATAAGAATATACTTTACAGATTGTCCCCATCAGTGATCGAAAAACCATTTACTTTAAATTCATTTTCAATCCAGTTTGGGTGCCTTAGAGTTAAAGCCAGGGCCACCGAAGGACGTCACGGTTGAATCCTCGACATCCCGTGGCATCTTCATAATCGGCAAGCAGGATAAGCAATGGAGTGGGTTTTAGTAAGTATACTTCTCCCTTCCCTCTCAAATGATTTTTTTTGAAACTGAACATTGTTTGTATCGGGTTCATCAACATTATCATCATTTTGGCCATTTGTCGCCCACTGCTGAGCAAAGGCCTCTCTTCCCGCCTCATTTGTCCCGGTCCTGAGCTAATCTCATCCAGAGGTGACCCGCGATCTTCTGAATGTCGTCCACCCAACGAGACAACGGACGCCAATTACAAAATCGGGTTCTTAATAAGCGTTAGTGAGCGCCAACTTAAAAAAACATCCGCTGAGCAAAACTTAATAAAAAACTCAATATATTTTGTACTTCTACTGTAGTCGAAAATTAGACTATTTTTATATAGGAGCAATTTGGCACTTTGTGGGCTATTCAAAATCAAGAGAGTTGTATTTTTTTAGCATTGATTTAGCATTAATAACGTAATATTCTGTTTTTGTTTCTTAGTATCTATCTACCGTTAAACAAGTAGAAAACTCGCACTTATAAAGTATTATTAAATGTCATGCAAGTACCCTACAACTGTGTTCTAGAAAAAAGGGTTCCCACAAGCAAATAAGGCATTGCCGTTATATTTATTCATATAAGTCATACTAAGTAAGCGCTTAATGCAAACACAGTTATACGGACTTAATGATATTACTAGAATTAATGCACCTTATGAAAATATCGTAAAAACGATACACAAATGCGATGTGATGCAAAAAGTCTTGTTACAAATTTATGTTTTGCAGGCGGGGAGTAAGCGGAGTAAATATTGTGCTATATAACGTTGGCCGTTGAGGACGGTAAACGTTAGTTTGCAAGCTGGGTTGTGCTTTTAAAAGGAAAGAAGAACATGGATTACATTAGCTGTTTCATCTGAGCTATATCAAGAACATTTTAATCATGATCGCATTGATTGCACATTAGAATCTTGTATATTTATTTCTGCGACGACATAGTGTTGAGATTGGGTCTGAACATTGGTAAATTGACCGTAATTTTGCATTTTTTAAACTTTTTAATTTCCAATTTTATTTTTTATTTGGCGTGCAATAATAATGATTTGTGTAACCAAAGAACAAACTTGGTTTTTACTCTGAGTGCTAATTTTGAGTCACGAATAAGCAAGAGCGTAGCAAATGCTCCTAGTTTTTAATCTTGAGTGTAGCCATGGACTCAAAATTTGCAAGCAAACTAAAAACAACGAAATGATAAATGATATTATTTGATCATGTATCTGTCTATACTATACTAACTTATATTTTAACCATACTTTACTAACGACGTGAAAAGGACAAAAAAATAGAATCCAAATATGTTGTATATATTATGTAGACCCCGGACTCTTGTGGCAATGACGTCACAATAGGGTGATTTGGGGAGTAAACGGGACGGTGCTATGAAACACGGTTAAAAACTCGGTTGTTAACCGAATACATTTTAATTAGATATTTTCAACAAAATGATCTAGTAAGTTGATCAATATTATTTTTTAGTGCCAACCATACAATTGTACTTTAAACTGGCTTGGTGATATTTGTGACGAACAAGGAGCGAGTGGCCGACAAAACCAATGCCAGTTTAACGTACAAATGCATGGTTTGCAAGTAATATAGCAAACGATAATATTGATCAACTTACTAAATAATATTGTTAAAAATGTCTAATTTAATGTATTCGGTTAACAACCGAGTTTTTAACCATGTTTCATAGCACCGTCCCGTTTACTCCCCAAATCACCCTATTGTGACGTCATTGCCACAAGAGTCCGGGGTCTAAATTTATGTGTTATCTGAATCTGCATTGACATTCAAATTATAAGATCAGTTCAAGGTCATTTTCTCGCTTGCAGCAAAATCTAATTTTGGAAACTTTCCGACGGCACATCAGGTAGTTCGTAGTAATTCGGGGATACATATGCGATTTCCTTCTTGATACCAAATTCAGTCTAAATCGGTTTAGTTGTTTAAGCGTGAAGTGGCAGACTGACATACTTTTACATTTATAATATAAGTATGGATATCGGAAACGATTGTATTCATAATTCGGCTCGGACACTTCACGTGTTACAGAAATTGATCGAGCGATAGCGATGGTCTCCGTTCAGCTAGGGAAAAAATGCTTTTCGTATGCCCGTCCGTCTGGCCGGCTGCTCTCTTCTATCATGCCTCTATCGCATTTCTCAACTGATTCCCGTGAAATTTTGTGAGCAGGTTCTATAGTTAGGTTTTTTTTTTCGTTTCGTTTTTTGGGAATGTGGTGCAAAATGGTGGAAATTGGCAAAAAATACATAAGCTTCGTATTGGTCTATGGCGATTAAGGCGACGATATATGCAAACACGTCAAATCGAGGTGTTTTTGTGCAAGCTTTTTGAAGAAAACAAACCACGTTGGAGCATGAATGTTACATTTTCTGTAGGGGCATATAGTTGTGTTCGCTGTACCGATACGTGCTTGGTCTTGTATAACATAATTAGGTATATATATCATCGTTAAGAAACTGTTTTGGAGAAAACTTGTCGCAAGTTTTATGTCGGTCAGAAATAATTCTATGTTGCGAAATTAAACATAACTACGTCTTAGCACATTACTAATGTTCGGCAGATACTATAGTCGTATTAAGCGCTTAATAAAGGTTTAAGACGCAAAACCTTGTAAGAGCCTGTAATAATCAGAACTATGCAATTGCTAATAAAACTTATAGGCGTTTATTCTATTGCAGCCAGAGACATGTTTCATGTGTCATATTTGAGTAATATGATTAGTAATTTTGAGTGCGGAAATTCGTTCCACATAGCTTAGGGTATAGTACGCTTGCTTACTAAGTAGACATGTCCGAGTTCAAATCTAGGCTGATGTTAACTTTTTTGTTTATTTTTTTATCTAATTTCTCATTTATATTTTCAATCCTGATCCTAAGCGATTTATAGGTATTTTTGGACAAAAAAAAGTCAAATCATACTATAGTCAAGTTACTAGTTAGTTTAATCTTTTTATTTTGACTTTTTGACCCAATATATTTAAACTACCAACTTATAAAAGAGACTAATTCATTATTCAATTTTTACAGTGGGTATGGGTACTTTTTACCATAGACGGCTTCGTCCATGTTTTTACCATAATTTGTATTACAAGAGCGCGTTTGTTCGAGCAGTTTCCATCCGAGGCGACGTTGCCAGCTTACTTTCATTTGCTCATTTCGCTTCTTGCTTTGCGCTGTTGCAAGCTAGATCTATCTATATTATGATATGAATGACGGATTCATTGAATAGAATCAAATGCGCTTGAAGTTGAAACACATTCGTGCATTTGTCAATGATTTGTCCACATCATCGTGATAGGTTATATATCTCTCTCTTTACTATGGAATAAGAAAGAAACAATCGGCTCGGCTGTCCCGGTACTCTGCGATGTCTGGTCGCGCCATTAGGTTTATATGGCTTATTGTATGTTCGTTTTCGTACGATTTAAAAGATATAGTGAATTATTAATGTTATTATTAGGTAGGTAAGTAGATATGGAATTAATTTACCTAATCGTATAAGTATATATACCAATATAATTTCTCACAATCCCTAAAATGAAAAAACCAATAAGTACTCGTAAGGTACGATGGGGTAAGATCGGACCATTTTTGAACTAGTTGGTCAGCTTTCAGGGCTGACTTTTATGCTTTACCTTTGTAAAAATTTCTCGAAATATTAATCCTTGTTTCAAATCAGTATGAAGTGTACCTAAGCTGTTTGTCGTGTATAAAATTTCAAAATCTACTCCTTCTACTTAAGATTGGACTATTCAATAAAATGTACTCTTAGTAAGTTTTTAGGTGCTAGTTTTCTTCCACTTATCGATTTTGCCAGCTTTGTAATGCAATAATAAATTTTGAAGTGCCCGTTCTAGAGCTTATATGATCTTGTTTAGATTAATATTATACGAAAATAAATCATACTCGAAAGGTTTTTTATACTAAAACATTTTTTGCAAAAGTGGAGTATGTGTCAGTTTTCCGTCCATACTTATTGATATATTGATATTCAAGTTTTTCAAATTAAAGCTTATAATTAATATATCAATTAAAGAATAAATAATTATTATCAATGGCCAATTTGACCTCAAAAAGTTTTTTCCATGTAGACGGAGAGCTGGCCACGTCAGATATGACACAATAGTCAGGTTTCATTGCTCTCATTATTGTGTCATATCTGACGTGGCCAGCTCTTAGTCCAATAAATTTGTAGCAGTTTAATCAGGTGGACGGCAACCCGGACGGGAAACTAGCATAACCACCCTATGCACGGTTTCAAATAATAGATATAATTATAAACCGCCTGTATTATGTTCATGTCAACCTTTCAGCATTTTCTCAAACTTTTCAAAAACGAGTGAGTTAAAAATATTGAGAGTGGAAAGACAAGATGTTTCAAACCTTTGAAGCAAGATGTTTCAAAAATTAAAAAAATTTAAAAAACTCTTTTGCCTATAATTCTTTTTTTTTTCCCCAGCCTACTTGAAGAGATATATTATATGGACGTATCCATACTAATATTATAGTGTGTCTGTCTGTTAACTCTTCACGCTTAAATCGCTCAACTAATTTAGATGAAATTTGGTATGTATAAGGGGGTGAAAACGGAATGGAAGTTTATATGGAATTGTTGCTCCCTGTGGACTTGAAATAGCATACGTACTAGTTTTATATTTGCTCTTAGATTTTACTACTAGTAACTTTTATTTTGCGTTTTATTATGTAATTCCATATCGCTCATGTTAATTTCGCGCAGACGAAGTCGCGGGTAAAAGCTAGTATTTTAATATTGTAATGGATTTTGATATGGTAAAACTTTTGAAATAGATGGCAATTAACCAAAACTAACCCAAAAATGTACCCAAAAAACCGTGACGACCCTATACACGACACGATACAACTAATCCATACTAATATTATAAATGGGAAAGTGTACGTGATTGTTTGTTTGTTTGTCCGTCTTTCACGGCAAAACGGGGCGACGAATTGAAGTGATTTTTTAAATGGAGATAGTTGAAGGGATGGAGAGTGACATAGGCTACTTTTTGTCACTTTCTAACCCCCCACTTCCCTAAAATGGGGGGTGGAAGTTTGTATGGTTTGTTACCCCGAATTTAACGCGAGCGAAGCCGCGGGCAAAAGCAGGTATTATATGTTATTAACTTACTCGTGCTGACTTTTAATGTTTTTAATTATTTTGTGTAATTTCAATTTATAATTCTTATGTGGGACGACAAACGCTTTTATATTTGTAATTTTTTTTAGTAAAGAACACTTATGGTATATGTATAAATGAAAATGATTAAAACATGTTAAAAAATTAATCTTAAACTTTAGGTTGAATTAAGTTATTTGCTTTTTGGCTATGGTTTTCTGTGAGGTACTTCCCCAGTCGAGCTCTGAGCCAGGTCCAGATTTGAGCGTGATAACATTCGCTGAACTGTGCCTTACCACAGTTAGCGAGATAACATTCGGAGTGCCCATACCTCCCTTTTGGACGTAACATACCCGTGTCTAAACCTGTTCCTAGTAACCAACTAGGTACACATTTAAAAAATGTTCACAGCAACAATTAATAAGATCCAGTCTTAAATGCCACGCAAAAACAAATCAAACCATTTTTTGTGACAAACAATTGAATTTATAGAACGAAACTTTTTTGCCTATAAAGATCACATGTATGCGTGACTTCGGTAGCAGATAGCATACATCCTCCATACGACCCTCTTGAACCTGATGTTTATTCAGTGTTGGGCGTAATTTATTAGATGGTACCTACTTTTGTAATGTATTAAATTGCTAATTAAATTACAAGAAAATCAATTATATTAAGTAATTGAAATTGCTTGTAATTGAGATGACATGTTAGTAGTATTCCCGATTACATATAATTTGTAATTGCAATTACTTTTATCTTAACTACTTTTACTTGTAACTTCGATAATTTGAAATAATATACAAGTTCAATTTATTTTTGGGTCAGTGGGGGCAGCTACCAGATCCCTCGCTGCAACGCGAAAATGGTCTTAGAAGACCTTCCCTCAATTTCAAATTAATAACGTTAAGGCGGAATCAGACGGTTCATTTTTCGTTCATTTTTATGTTTCATTCCGCACCTTTCACCCGAAGTGACACGTCTGATCATAAAGTGAACCAAAAGTGCCGAACAATCACTCGAGGTTCACTCGGATGAATGTTCATCCGAGTGAACCGTCTGATTCCGCCTTTACGGATTTTGGAAAAAACATACAGGATGCGAGAAAGGGGTCACATTTGGTAAACTTCTTTTTGATGCCAATCGATCCCATTCTTGTATGGGATCAAAAATAATTTGCGGCTAGAAAAACCACAAATTGAGAAAAACTTTTCCCATACTTTATGAAAATTATTTATTTTTATTTTTCACATGCTGCTTTTTTATGCCAATCGATTCCATTCCTATCGTTTCTAATAGTTTCCTATTAGGGGTCAACTTACGGTAATGTACTAAAAAGCTACAAATTAAATATTTTCCATACATTTACTATAAATAATAAATAAATAAATAAATATTATACGACAATCTTACACAAATCGACCTAGGCCCACAGTAAGATCAATAAGGCTTGTGTTATGGGTACTAGACGACGATATATGTAATAGATAAATATGGATAAATACTTAAATACATAGAAAACATCCATAACTCAGGAACAAATATCTGCGATCAACACACAAATAAATGCCCTGACCAGGATTCGAACTCGGGACCTCCTGCTTCGTAGGCAGGGTTACCACCGACTGGGCTAGGAGATCGTAAAATAAAGAATAAGTGATTTTTAGGGTTCCGTAGCCAAATGGCAAAAAACGGAACCCTTATGGATTCGTCATGTCTGTCTGTCTGTCTGTCCGTCCGTATGTCATTTTACTCGGAAACTATACGACGTATCTGAATAAAATTTACACATAAGGTGTATTTCTGTATGCCGCTACTTGAAATTTGAAAAAAAATATATTTTAAGCGGGGGCGCTCGATACATGTAACTAAATTTCAAAAAATCTTTTTACCAAATATCAACATGTGACACATCAATCGATAGGTCTTTAAAAATAATATTGAGGTTTGTTTGATCTTTTTGTAATTAAGTGAATATTTTTTGAAATAATCGCTTCGAAAGTCAGAAAAATTGTGTAGCCCCCCCCTGTAACTTTTGAACCGTAAGTCCAAAAAATATGAAAAAATTTGAGGAGATGCGCCTTAGCATATACTTTCTACGAAAATTGTTTGGCCATTTTTGAGTTATTTCCAAAAAACTTCTTCCATAGGCATCAGATACGACCTTTTGGTATTAGTTTGGTTCTTATTCCATTGAAGGTACGGAACCCTCCTATGCGTGGTCCGACACGCACTTGGCCGGTTTTTTTAACCTTTCAGTTAACCAACAGTCGTTGTTATTAAGCATACCGGAAGAAACATTTAAGTAAAATGTGGAGGTACCTGAAAAAAGCGCCATCGCCATTATATCAAAATGCAACTCGGTAGAGGTACACAATAGTGTTGGAGGATGTGTGGTTTGTATTTGCAACTAAAGGCTAATTTTCCAGATAGGTAATTGAATTATCCGATGTTCTCCCGGTGCGGTCTTATCCCAACGCACTTTACCGTCCTCATTGAAAGCGTTTTTGACCATCTCTAATTTCGTTATAGATACTAAAAACCTGGATTTTTCAGAGCAGAAGAGGACATAAAACAATTTAGTTACAAATAATATTATCTTCAGTTAAGTACATTTTATTTGAACTTTTATTTTGAAAGACTTTACACGTACTTGACACATAGAAATATAACCGCCATGATGAATGCTTATTTTGGATATTTAGAATAAAACATTATAATTGTGCGATTATGATACTGTAGGTAATGGCGTGCGTTGGCCAAGTCGTTTTATATTATAGGTAACTTAAATTATTTCGTCATTGATTACCTACATACAATAGTAACTTTAATTAAGTAAGTACACATAAAATGGAATCATTATCAAAGCGCCATCTTACTGTAAAAGACCGCGATTGCTTGACTATTTAAACATGTCAACATTGAATTGTCATAGTTCATCTCAAGTATACTAGATGGCAGAAGCGGAAGCTGCGATTATAAAAACGCAAAATGCAGTCGTCAACCGCGATACCCGTCACCTTAAGACCAACGTGTGGAGAGAACGTGAGTTCGCTAAGATTTTGAATATTAATCAAAATGTCTTAGGTACAATCTGTATCTTTCAGCTGTGCTCGCGAAGTCTCAGCTCATAGAATGAAGGAATTACTGGAACCCAAAAAGTGTTACTTAGAGTGAATCTACTAACGCTACTTTTTCATGCACTTTTTTTAAGGTAACATTATGGAACTTCTAAATTGACGATTCTAAGTATCGGAAATTTTCTAGAAACCCAAGTTATACATTACAACGATTTCTGAGAGCTTATAGATTGTTAACAGCTTTAAATTAAATACACGTACGGTACTACATATATCGTAATTGGTAATAATGTTTAAGTTTATATTCATAAGCGAAAGTTACTGGTTAAAAAATAGCCCACCGTTTCCATTGGTGGACAGGGACCGTTTCTGCGGTGTATTCGAAAATAATCCACGACTGGTCGAAGCTATATTGTCGGCGATAGTACCCTTGTCGACCGTCCCTAGTGTATCCCTTGCCTTATCATTAGGCTCCCTACATAGCGATCATGTTCCGATGCGTGCGCACGCGACTTGCCAGTGCGTTTGCGCCATATACGTCATAGATCGTAGATTAAACAAATCGTATATCTCATATTGCTTGCATGATGCTCATTAGTTTGCTAGTTATATTTTTATATGGAATACTCGGATCAATAGTTTCGTTGACCGTAACATTCGTCACTACATTTATTTTTGTATACAGCAACTGGGGCTGCTTATTTTTATTACCACGACGGTGGCAAACAAGCGTACGGCCCGCCTGATGTTAAGCAGCTACCGTAACATATGGACGCCGGCAACTCCAGAGGAGTTACATGCGCGTTATTTCTAAATGTCATAAGCCGCCCATTAGAAGTCAAAAGATAAGTGCGATGAAGTTTATATCTACATTTTATCCTAATCGTCTTCTTCTACCTAGCGTTATCCCGGCTATTGGTAGGGTCCGCTTTCCTGCTCGCTTTACCCCACTTATATAAAACTTTTACATACATGCTTATGCATTCAAATTATTTTGAGACTGATACCTGACTCCACAGTCAAACTTAATTTTGTTTTGTGGAGCACTCATTTAACACATATTTTAAGAAACAGTTTGTAACAACTTTAATAAATAATATTAAATCCAAATATTAAAAATGAAACATAATTTTATGAAGATTACAACAGAAATCAGCCGATTTCTGAGGAACAGCTGTTCCCATAGTTTGTGAGTGAGTAAAACAGTGTTTACATAAAAAAAGGTTCCACATAAACAACTCTTTTATCACGTAATCGAGATACACTGGATCGAAACATACAAACACTACGCCCTATAATCACCGCACGATCTCTAGGGGTCAATTACTTTCTCGACGATACAACATTGATTGAACCGCCCATAAGCCTTATCACAAACCGGCTAGCTATTATTGATAATGAAAAATCAACCTTCAAGCCTCTTTGACTTTGACATAAGACCTCGTTTCGGCTAAAGTTTTCTCCACTTCAGCTATTTGCTTATCTATCGCGTTGGAATCTTATCATTGGACAAGACTTCATGTCTTACTCATCGGTCACTAAAATATCGCTCGATTACGGAATAACCGTTAAGATAACTTTTATATGTAACGCTGATTATTCCATAGAGTTATTTATGTACGAGCATGTCAAGTATACCTACCAAGTTAACTTATTAACTTATATAAAAGCATAGGCTGATTTTTTTTTCTGATATACTAAGCTATTTTAAGTACATATTGCACGATAAATTACCTATATTAGTTTAATTACATTTTAACCGTGATCGTCACCCAATCAAAAGACTGGGATTCCATAAGGAGACACAAATATTAATAATAGTAATTTGGCCTTTTGTTGCATGATATAGGTAGTAGCAGGCTGAATTTTTAAATTAAATAATCGATGCAATATTCAAGCTGCAGTTTTTGGACCCAGGGTATGTCCTTAAACTACGTCCGGACTTGGGTATGTCCTTAAACTACGCCAAAAAGAGAGGTATTGGCACTGCGAATGGCATCTCGCTAGGTGTGGTAGGGCACGTTCAGCGAATGTCATCTCGCTCAAATCTGGAGCAGAACCCGACTGGGGAAGTACTTCCACCTTACAGAAAACCACAGCCAAATAGCACTAGACACTACTCATAGTGTTGTGTTCCTGCTGGTGAGAAAGGTTGCCAAAGAGCTCTAAGAGGACCCAGTGTGTTGACGATGAGGGACCTTCTTGTTCCTTTAGCCTTCAACACAGTGAATCCTCCTTTTTGTAAAGGGTCGGTAACGCGCATGTGACTCCTTTGGAGTCACGCCCGCATCAGGCGGGCCGTATGGTTGTTTTCCACCGTTGTAGTATAAAAAAAAACTTATTTGCTTGATGCAATTTTTATATTAGATGTATGTTACTTTGATTTTTCTCAGCTTAGCACTTAATTTCAATTCAATTTTATTTATTTAAAGATAAAGACAACAATGGTTGTTAGTAAAGTTAATAATAATAAAAACCTAAGTTTTAGCGAAACAGAATAGAAAAGAACAGCGTATCAACTGAACTCAACTTAAGGCTACGTTCACGTTTGGTTTTAGCGGCAAGCTCAAATTTTGTAAAGCATTTGATTTGCCATGGTGTAAACCTTTTATTCTAATTGTACCTATGTACCTATTCAAACTGGCTCACCGTCTTACCATACACTTGCTTATACTGTTCGCAATCGAATCGGAACCGTGTCGTACACTCTAAACACACACTTGACAGGAACAAATGATCAGTCGAAATCAACACGTTACGACACGATATCGACACCATCTCTAATCAACGTTATCAGACGCAGTATATCAAAATAATCAAGTGATTTTTTTGTTTCTCAACTCAATTTTCTTTAAACCTTAGTGTTCTTTGAAGAGAAGTCACCTAGGGCCGTATTCTAACTTTAAAATATGCATAGACACGATCCAACTTCAATAGAACTCCAATGCTAACAACGCAATACAGCTACGGCATAAACATCTGAATTAGAAATATCAGAATTTGCTTGAGAAATATTCCAACGCAACGCCAGTACAACTTCAATATTGGTTGAATGTTTGTTGTGTGTTGGAGTTCTGTTTGAGATATGCACAAATACATTGTTAATGTATTTTTAAATTAGAATCTGGCACCTAGGTAAGTGTCGAAATGATGTGTTACAACCATGTAACAACCCAGCATATAGATACAGAAGGTATGACGAAGAAAAATTGACTATCCCGGTGCTTAGGGCTGAAATTGAACCAGCGTAGCGTAGGTACGGTCATTGTTAACCATTTAGCGTTCAATTAAATTAACATTTGACATTTCATATCATAAGTACTAAACAAAAGAAAATAGCTTTAACCCTGCGCATGCCGTTTGAGCTATTTTCATTACTTATTTCAAAAGCTATTTTATTTACCGTGCTCGTAATCGTAACCCGTTGAGGCGTAACTGCACATTCTTTCCTTATTTATTAAAAAAAAAATAAAGAACCGACTTCAAGTAGCCTCCACCTTTCCAAAAGCAAATGCTCGAGCTGCTGTAAAAAAATCTCAAATCACTATAGGTGTGCCTATAATGGTTGAGGATTTCCCTCGATTTCTTCAGGAGCCCATCATCAGATCCTGACCTGGTGACAATGGGACCAACTGATGTGAAGTATACTCTTTCAAACAAAAAAAAATATTTTCCAAATCGGTCCAGCCAGTCTTCGAATAATCGGTGAACATACATAAAAAAGAACGAAATTTTGGTTGAAAATATTTTTAAAATCGGTTAATATGATTTATTTCTAGTTACAAAGGACACGATGTAATTTATTTATAATTACCTCTATACTTGACGTCATCTTACTGCAGTAAAGGTGATAAAATTACACTGGAAGAATTCCAAAATATCCTCCGCTATCCGTATATCCGTTTATGATTATTAATGTGTTATCCCCATTTAATAACTATTAGCGAACCTCTCAGGAAATTACAACTTCTTACTCTCCCATCGATGTACTTCCTTGAATTATGTAAATTTGTTACGAAACTTAGGAAACACACAATAGTAGATTGTTTGACAAGGGTCTCAAGTGGGCCATACCACGAGGTGGTTAATTT
The DNA here is from genome assembly GCA_947086415.1 of Pammene aurita. Taxonomy (NCBI): domain Eukaryota; kingdom Metazoa; phylum Arthropoda; class Insecta; order Lepidoptera; family Tortricidae; genus Pammene; species Pammene aurita. The sequence continues at coordinate 13,159,035 of OX352292.1, read as the reverse complement.
CCCAAAAGAAGTGAAGGGAAATTGTTCGAGTGGTAATGGCTTTTAGACCAGAGTTAGACATACTATTTTTCACTACGATTGCGAGAAAATAAAAATAAAATAATAATACTAATAGGCATGATGACACATGTTGAATTATGCAATAAAATTTAGTTTATAGGATGCAAAATGATCAATATATCCACTAAAGTAAAAATTTATAAATTCTATTGAAATGGCTCAAAGATATCAAGCTACAAAATTTATAAATTTAACGATTTTTTAAAGTGCGAAATTTAAAAAAAAAAACAATGATACCATTCGGTTTTTAACATTTTACTGTAAAATAAAGTGTACACCAACCATATAGATTCATAGATTTAATGGTATTAATCATACACTGTCAACATAATAATATAATAATATAGTTAAAAACTTAATTAATAATTAAGATTTCATAATAACAAGTTTGTGTAAAGTCATAACAAAAAATTAACAATTTAAAATATTAAATGAATAAATTTTATGTATTACTACATTATGTATAATTAATTATACATAAACGCAACATTTCACTGTAAAAATTGCAATTTCATACTTTTTCCATACTTTAAACAGGGCGACTATGCCACCGTGACGTCACTTTAGCACGTCATTTTGTTAGGAGCGTTTTGAGAAACAAATGCAAATCTCGGACTTTAAGTCTTATTTCTGACTTTGGTGTTGCTTTAACGCAATTGGCCACATATAGACATTTGATCCTCACAATAAAACGTATCGATTGATGCCATACATGAAAATAATTAACCATGCCTATTATTACCTAATATGAATTTAGGTATGATTTAAAACGGATACTTTGCTAATTCAAGTAGCTACTTCAACTTGCTATTGTTGCAACTGACCAATCAAACATTATCTTTCTTTAATTTCAGGTAATGTTTACAAATGCTTCTTAAAACTTATTTCAACAACGGCAGGTGAGTAAGGCAAGTTAAAACGTTAGGGAAGTGGGGGGCTTATTGTAACATAAAAATAATTTCAAACAAAAAAGAATCGACTTCACTTAGTCTCCACCTTTCCAAAAGGAAATGCCCGAGCTACTATAAAAATATATTTAAATCACTATAGGTGTTGCCTGTAATATTTGAAGATTTCCCTCGATTTCTCCAGGATTCCATCATCAGATCCTGAGCTGGTTACAATGAGACCAACATTGAAGTATAGTCTTTCAAACAAAAAAAGAATTTTCCAAATCGGTCCAGCCGTGTTCGAATAATCGGTGAACATACATTTAAAAAAAAAACGGCCAAGTGCGTGTCGGACCACGCATAGAAGGGTTCCGTACCTTCAATGGAATAAAAACCAAACTAATACCAAAAGGTCGTATCTGATGCCTATTGAAGAAGTTTTTTGGAGATAACTCAAAAATGGCTGAACCGATAATGTTCAAAACAATATTCGTAGAAAGTATATGATAAGGCGCATCTCCTCAACTTTTTTTTATTTTTTTTCTACTTATGGTTCAAAATTTACACGGGGTGGGGGGAACGGGGCACACAATTTTCTGACTTTCGAAGCAATTATTTCAGAAAATATTCACGTCATCACAAAATGGTCAAAGAAACCTCAATGTTATTTTTAAAGAAAGAAAAAAGATATTTGGTTTATTTTTTTTTATGTAGTTACATGAATCGCCCCCTCTAAAAATATATTTTTTTTCAAATTAAACTACATTACTAAGTAGCGGCATACAAAATACACCTTATGTGTAAATTTTATTCAGATACGTCGTATAGTTTCCGAGTAAAATGGCTGTGACATACGGACGGACAGACAGACAGACATGACGTATCCATAAGGGTTCCGTTTTTTGTCATTTGGCTACGGAACCCTAAAAAATAGCAAAAACAAAGATCCCGATGAATTGATAACCTCGTCCTTCGAAATCTTGAAGTCGGTTGAAAAGAAAACGATAAAATACTAGCTTTTTCCCACGACGTCATCTGTGTGGAATTAGTAATCCACCCACCTTTTTACCCCTTTAAGGGATGCTTTCTGTGATAATAAACTATTCTAAATTTATCATTTTCCATAACTCAAACTATCTCGATACCAAACTTCGAAACTCGCCCCCCCTTGAGAATAAAAGGTATTATATATCTTTCCACAAAGCTGAAACTACATCCATACTAAATTTCATCTAAATCGGTTGAGCGGTTAAATTCCCCATACAAACATCCATAATAAGAACTATCGTATGTCTTTTTTATGAGCCTCAAACTATCTCTATACCAAGTTTAGTCCAAATTCTCCATACGAAGTTCCAACCCCGTTTTTACCCCTTTAAGAGTTGATTTTCGCTTTAAATAGAGGTATTATTTTGTTTACAGAAAATAACAAAAATTGTGTTATAAATATTATTTGAAACGGGATATTTACCATGTGTTTACGAGCACCCGATATTTCGGCGCAGTTGCATGCACCATCATCACGGAGTAACGATCAGTTACTGTGAATAATGTGTGTATAATGTGAATGACCATGTGCCTTGAAATCAAAAATTGTGTTGTGATTTAATGTTAGTTTTGTATCAGAAAACGGAAGTGAAAATGTTAAAAATAAATTCCACCATAATATAATATTTCTTTATAAAAACTTTACTTAAAAAAACTGAACTCCATTTGAAATTTGTTAACCCAATTAAGGTAAGCAGATGAACAATCACTCTCATTATAATTAACGTAAACATTTTAACGAACGCTAATAGGCCTACAAACTTCTAATAATGAACTTTAACGTTCCCTAAATAACTTCAAAGACATAATAAGTATCTTAAAGCAACGATTTCATTGGGTATGTTAGGTTAGGGCATGTAATACTGATACCTAGTGATTTTGGTTTATTTATTTAATAGTAAGAAAAAACCGGCCAAGTACGAGTCAGACTCGCGCAGGAAGGGTTCCGTAGGGTATCTATAAAAACGGCAAAAACTTGTTAGATAGAAATACATCAGCTGTGAAAATTTCAACTGTCTAACTATCACGGTTCATGAGATACAGCCTGGTGACAGACGGACAGACGGACAGCGGAGTCTTAGTAATAGAGTCCAGTTTTTACCCTATAGGTAGGTAGAACTTTTGTTTCAAAAATAAATAAATAGTATTTGATAAAATAATAAAATAAAAATTCAGTAAAAAGTATTTTAAAACATATTGCGATAAGGTTTGTGCTATTTGATATTCTTATAAGTAATGTTTTTAAATGCGTTTGGAACGCGTATCATGACCGTAAGCTAAAAGCACCGTTCAGTACGGTGGTAGCAGAATCTCCACGGAGCATACGCGGTTAAACTCATTGCAAACGAATAGAGAACGAGATTGCATAGCGGTCTGTCTGCCGCCGGCAGATACCACTTTGATACCGTCTCGTGCTATGCAGAGACCGACCCGTAACCTGCAAAATATTCCCGACAAAAATGTTGGACGATTCGGTCATGGTGCGTTACGGTGTTGATCTGTGCGGGTCTAGTGGGCAATGTCTTATAGTGTCTTATAGTTGTTATAAATCATAGACTAATAACCCAAGGCCCCGCATAGCCTGTTGACCTCCGCCACTACGCTCGAAGTAATTTCACCCTATAGTGAGATAGTGTAAGTGACAGTAAACTTAGTACGAATGCATGGCAACCATTAATGTCTGACTCTCTTTTACGCCCCACGGAACAATGGCGTGTTCCCTGTCTAGCATTGCTTGTTCCCCTCCCGCACCCCTTCTTTTTGGCAGCTTTGGTTTCAAAGAAATAAGGCGCTAAGCGGAGTATAGAGATATCTTGTATATGTTATAAAAATATTTTTAAATGTGCCCAACTTTAAGATATAAAGCCTCCGCTATCCGTATGTCTTTTCTATGTATCTGTCAGACGCACCGGGAAAGAAGTATGCTTAGAATGCTCACTAAATATGTGATAAACTTGATTTATTAAAATTTTATCCCCATTTTATGACTATTAGCGAACCTCTCAGGAAATTACAACTTTTTACTCTCCCATCGATGTTCTTCCTTGAATCATGTAAATTTGTTAGGAAACACACAAAGTTATTCACTCCAAAAGCAGCAATAGTGAAATGGAACAATATACTGTGAATCTGAGTAACCCGACAGATTTTAACCATAAATTCCTGATCATAATTGGAGACTAAAATGTCGTATAAACTTTTCTGGAATTGGCCTAGTTTCAGAGTTACTATCAATTAAATAAATAAAAACATTTTTTATTGTGACTCAGTGCAAAACGCTCTTTTGATGGCGATTTCACCCTTTATGGGGTCTAGTCTTGACATTCTTATTGACAGATATCAAAGTGCCAACTTTACGTAAACTATTTTATACGAAAAAAAATGTACTAATTTATTTTAATCGACAAAAAAAAATACATTTTTTTTTGGCGAAATTGACCTAAATTCATATAACATTTATTACTCCTTATGACCTCAGCAATTTATGGTTAAAATCTGTCGGGTTACTCAGATTCACCGTGTATAAACTTAAACAAGCTTCGATCACCTTTATCTAAATCTAGAGACCTATATTTGACCATGTCTAATCAGATATGGTCAGTCCTAGCCCTCACTTTATGCTAATTAAGATTTACAACCACTCACCAAATTACATAAAAAATGTCTCTGTTTGTTAAAAACTTGAAAATATTTTTGATCTACAAATTTGAATGTTTTTATTATATAAACGAGTTTTTAGCGAGAAATAATATATGATTAAGAGATTAAACCTACAGAATGTCAACTTTTGTGCATGTTAGTCTTAAGTACATTAGAATCGGCTTATATACATCAAATGCAAAACAAGTCATACTAACCGGACGTCATATAAAAGTAGTTTCAGTCAATAACAGGCAATAATAATCAAAACAAAATGTAATCACGCGTCAGACATCTACCAGGTATACGTATTTAATCTGGATAACTATACGAGCTACGAGTTTTCGCATCGACTCTCACTGCTTATATAATAGAGGTATTTCCTTTTACTGCTTGCTATTAATATACATAATTTCATATTTATAGTAGAAAATCTAAATTTTAAAAATATCACTATCAAGCTGTTGGTTGTAAAATTGCGTTGCGTAGCGTTATGGCTGGTCATGTAACCACTGTGCCGTTGCGCGGGTGTCGTTAATAACACGGGTTGGTGTTTTTACTCAACTACGGTAATTAGGTAAGCTGTAAATAGTATTTTATACAATTGTGACATAATGAAGAGCTTTTCAGCCGAGTACCGTGTATAGGCCACGAAGCTTGCTGAGTACGTACGTAAGGTACGAGATTGGTAAGCGTAATTATGTCACTATTGTATACAATACTTTTTCTACGAGTGCTCAAAATAAGCAAGCCGGTAAGAATTATGTTTGACGAATGCCTTACACAACCTGCTCCCTTTATACAATTTAGTAACTTCAATCTCCCGATGGATCGTACTGGCGGTCGGGGAGGAGTATAAATATTGTATGAAAATCCATTTCAGCATAGACGCCGATGCTAAAATTTGCGACCATAAAAGCTCCATCGAAAAATTATGCGCTAGTAGCTCGCTCTATTAAGTCTTAATTCAAGCATTATAGTGGACGACTAGAAAATATAATGCTGTGTGAAATTATTTTGAAATAAAAAATAATGTACTCAATGATCTAAGTTTGTCTCCGATTATTCAAAATAATAAAATATATAGTTAATTTATTAAAATAAGTCATGCAACCAAAAGAAGTAAGAAAAAAGTAGGTTTTCTTATTCCCCTGGATTTGAATATAATTTATTTTTAAAAAATCGAAATAAAATTAAAATTAAAAAGTCAGTGAGAAGTTGTTATATGACGTGCAGGACACAAAGCTCTTGGTTGTAAACATGCGACGCGTAGCGTTATGGCTGGTCATATAACGGCTGCTTTATCGTGACCGCTGCGCCGTCGCTCTAGTGTCGTCAGCCATACAGGTTGATGTTTTTACTTTTACAGTCAGTAAACTTTTTTTAAGTTGAATGTTCTGTTAGATAATTTAGAAATAAAAATTATGTCCATGATCCAAATTGATTTCTGAATTAACGAGATTGAACTAGATTATAAGATTAAGAATTTCGTGATTATTCATTCAAAATAATTGTGAAAACATGCAACTAAATATAAACTAAGTAATTCTTAACATCTAGCCACAGCAATAGGATTGTAATATGATGCAACAATATATTAAATATATGGAATATAATGGTTTTTTAAACCAGTCTTTTGGTAAATGCAAATAATAATACAACAAACATCTTAAATGTAATGTATAGTTAATTCGTTATACTCTTTCTTGCCAACTACCAAACGATATTATCAAAGTGACAAATAAGGACAAAATATTAATAAAGGGGAAGAAACGATTGCATTTAATATTTTACGTTAAATTTTTGTGACGCATGACTTTGTAAAATTTATTTTAAAATATACCTATTATATTACAGAGATAGTCATATCCGACAGCCTTCACAATATCTTTTCTGCGTTGGTACGTGGCTTGTGAAGCCGGAACTCTCTATTTTCAATTTACTAGCATTTTTACAGAAAGAAAAATATATCTACTTTTGTACGTAGCGTAAGTACATTTTAACACTTTTATATTAGCAGTAAAAATAATTGTAAGGAGAAAACATTTTCATTTAAGTACCTATAAGTTTATAAAAGGTCTTAAATTAAATCAAGAATGAGGCAAAGGTGGACATTTATTTATTTAACTTAAGGGCGAACTTAATGCCGCATGGCATTCTCTACCGTTTAATTTTAGAGCCATGCACAAATATTGTAGGCGATGCTTCTAACAAAACAAATCAAATAACAGAAACCGGCCAAGAGCGTGTCGGGCCACGCTCAGTGTAGGGTTTTAACTCTTACTGTGACGGACGGCAAACTATCCGTAGTTGGCCGTCCGTCACAGTAAGTGTCCCCACTTAAGAGTTAAAAAAATGGGCTTTTTGTTACATTGAGTTGACATATTAAGTACAGAACCCTAAAACCCTAAAAACGGGCCCACAAAGGATATTTTGTATTTTTTTTTTCAAAAACTATTCAACCTATCAAGTTCAAAATAATTGTCCTTTGAAAGTTTTTATAAAGTTCTACTTTTGAGATTTTTTTCATATTTCTAAAAGTTATGGTTCAAAAGTTAGAGAGGGGGGGACACATTTTTATTTTACTTCTGGAGCGATTATTTCCGAAAATATTTACATTATCAAGAAATGATTTTACTAAACCCCTATTCATTTTTAAATACCTATCCAACAATACTAAAAAATCACTCCCCACTTTACGTATAGGGGAGGTACCCATATAAAAAAAAAAATCCACTTTTTATTTTACCACTTTGTCGGCGTAATTGATATACATATTAGTACCAAAGGGGTTTGGGTAACTTTGTATGGACTAGTGGCGTCATTTTTTTTTTAGCGGCCATCGTTTTTTTACTACTATTTTGTAGCACTACCTTAGACTAGCATATCTGAAAAATAAATTTTGCCGTAAGTAATATCGGAGCTAAGATATAGCCCTTGAAACAATGTTATTGGACAAGTGAATATACCTGACTCCGACAGGTTAAAGAGACAGTAGGCGACTAATGGCTTATTTAAATCAATATTGCCACTAACAAAGGGGCAAGGATAGTGCCCTTAAAGTAGGTATAATTGTTAATTTAACCGGCTTCAAAAAAGAGGTTTCTCATATAAGAATGCAACTGTATTTTGTTATGCGATTTTTCTGCTGTCTGTTTAGTGAAAATTCAGAAATGACCATCACGACTTGTCAAAAGTTGCAAAATGGTTTCAATAGACCGTTGACAGTGTGCCTACCCCATAAGGGAATACAGGCGTGACTTTATACATGCATGCAAAATGTTTTGACATACTTATTTCAGAGTGGGAGGTGTCGTTAGATTAGTTTTTTTATATTTAGATTGTTAGTAATGTTTTCTTATGTGTACAAATTAAAATACAATTACTAAAATAATGAAATATTTTTTTGTATTTAAGTGCTTCACATTTTCTGGCTCGTCGTACACTTCATTTTCAATATCTTGGCGAATAACAGTGTCTTAAAAACTGTGCCGGGGGAGCAAGATGTTCTTGATACCTACCCCATCCCAAGAACCATATAATTGACATTACAACAAAGAAAGTAGAAGTTTTTACTCATTCCAATACATTTCAACAAGAATTATGAGTTTTTACTATGAAACTGTAAAGTGTGATATCTCGGCCCCGATATTATTTAGCTATATGTACTACATAATAAAATAAGTTTCTTTTGAATTGCTCTTTCAAAATTTACAACTTTCATGAGTGGCCGCCAACTTTCAAAACGACGCCAACTTTACCCAAACCCCTTTCAGCTTTCTAGTGCTAACGGTCACTGAGATTATCCGCGGACGGACGGACGGACGGACAGACATGGCGAAACTATAAGGGTTCCTAGTTGACTACGGAACCCTAAAACCGTACATTAGGAATAAATAAAATCTTTATATATTTAGATGAATTTTTGGTATCAACATGTATATAATAAGGCAGTCATACCGCCATAAAGGGACGCACTAGACTACTAACACTTACACAGGATTTGTAATGAGGAAACGACTGATTCATGATCATTAGCCTTTAGGCTGGGGCTTAGAGGAAAAATACGTGAATTTATTTTAAGGTTGATATAAAAATTCAAATCCGTGTATGGATTTTCATTACCAGCAAGTACAGTCGCCATCAGATATATCGGAACGGCCCAGGTGTTCACAAATATCTGAACAACGCCTCTATTGTCATGGAAAAATGCGTTTAGATATTTTCGAGTACCTTGTCTGCTCCGATATATTTGATGGCGACTGTAGCCAATTTGAATAAAAATAAAAAAAAGGTTCCAACATTATTTTGGAACGACAAACAAGTTTTTTACGTTTTTGTCTATGATTATATACAAAATAATGTTTTTTTACGGTTGCAGCGCCATCTGAGTGTTAATTTTCGCGTTTACCTTCATTGATATTGTGAAGTTTTATGACACATAGAGGAGTGTTTTTTACCAAACGCTACTATACTATGTAGTCATTGCCAAAAACAAGTATACCATTTTGAGCTTTATTACAATTAGGATATGCAAACCGCTACACCAACTCGTTTTGGGCCAGCTTGGGGCCGGCATGAAGTAAGTATCTAATAATTGTGTATCCAATGGTTCAAAGTGCAAAAAAAAACCTGCAATGCGTGCGCTGGCCATAAACAAATCAACAGCTGGGCTGGATGTGGCAAAAATTAGCAGCATTCTCCATGGAATTTTAAAATTAAAATTAAATAAACGTTTATTTCAGGCGATGGCCCATATTGTTGTTAGTATGTACAGACTTATATTAACTAATGTTTGTAGATAAGGTATATACACTTATTTATTTTTACAACTCAAACGCAAAGTACAGGACCGGATGAGCAAAATTTCTCTACCTTATAATACTGAGAAATAAATACTGAATCAAGTCAAAAGTAGTAGAAACTTCAAATATTACTTAATTAATATTAAAATCATTGTAAAAACATTATGACTAGCATCATTAATAAATATATAACAATTAAAATTAAAATTAAACATCAAAATTTTTTGAAACATTTGTAAGCAGTTACAAGACTATTATATGACCAAATTCTGATGAAACGCTTTTATTGTTGTCAAAAACCTATTATTTATAGGAGAACCAAGTACCTAATTACTATTATTTAGAAATTTTACTCGATATAATTCTTATATTTTCTTACAAAAGTTTGGATGCCGATGAATGTAAAAATATATTTATCTATTTAATTTTTGCCACATCCAAAGTGAATACTAGAATCTTGTGTCCGATGCATGCACCATTACAAAAATGCATGTAGACGTTTGACTATGTTAATTCAGAATAAGCGCAAAAGAAATGTCTGACCCATAACGAATTAAAATTATTAACTTAAAAATATTCAACTAGGATTTTTCATACTATAAAATACTACAATATTTTTCAGGCTACGACACCATGCCATTTACCTAAGTTATGTTAGAAAATAGCAAGTATAATATAGCAGGAAATTTATTTCATAACTAAATAAATTCTCGACACAATATTCTAGTCAACCATTGTTAAGCTTAAGGTTATCGGTCTCGTTTTACATACTTTATTAAGACAAAGTGCTGTAAAAGCACCCAGTGCAATAACGCCATAACTGCTTATGTAACAAATGTATCCTATGCCGATTGTTAACGGCTAGCAGGGTAAAGACTAGTTTAATTGCTAATAAAGACGACGTACGCAATGTATAAATTAATTAAACTGCAGCAAAAATAAGCTGCAACAAATAAATGCTTAGTACAATATCATTAAAAAAAAACATCTTTTGTTAAATACGAGTATAGTCATTATAACTAGCTTCAAACATTTTTAACTTAAGATCAAATTTTGCTACTTAAAACGTGTAAATTTTGACTTATTTTATATTAAAGTGCATAAGGTTACTAAGTTCACAGGAATATAGATTTTTATGATCGAGGGCATAATCTAGACACACGGCAGTGTGTCCGCCAAGTTCGAGCAAAAAAAAGCGACACACCGGCCGTGGGTTATATTACACGAACCATTTCGGGCCAATTTCGACCACCCTATAACTCAAAACATATTTTATCTACGCATATGAAATTTCGAGTGTCTGTTGACATCCCCTTAATTGTCTAGAATACAAAATTTCATTATTCTACCTATAGCAGTTCTTGAGATATTGACGTCAGAAAATCGCTATTTTTACTACACACTTACTGACTCACTGACTCACTGACTCATCAAAAACCTAGACCACTTCCAATGGTCGTACTGACTTGAAATTTGGGATGGAGATAGGTCTTAAGGTCAAAGTAAAGGAAAAAATCTGAAAACGGCCAAGTGTGAGTCAGTTTTAAAAATAGCGAAGGTGTAACTTTGTTCTACTATGAAGTCATAATGAACTAAGTGGGTCTATCTTCCAATGGTCGTACAGACCTGAAATTTGGCTCGAAGGTTTGTCTTTAGGTCGAAATAAAGTAAAAATCTGAAAACGGCCAAGTGTGAGTCAGTTTCGAAAACAACGAATGTGTAATTTTGTTCTACTATAAGTAGGCATGGAGTGGAAATGAGATAAGACTTATTTAAATTTAGATACATACCAATTTAAGACAATACATGTTTGTCTTAAAGACAAGAACAATAAAATTGTTCACCACTCTGTGTGTGTCTGTTGCGGGAACCGAACCCACGATTTACGAAGTACAAAGCAGGTCACTAGGTACACTAGGTGCGCTAAATCAGTCAAACAAAAATGAAAAGACTATTTTTTCTCGCAGAATCGCAAATCGCAGATTCAAGAACATGGAAATCATATATACTCTAAGATGGAATTATATATACTACTGCCCATCTCACCCTCCGATACGCCACGGGATGAGATGGGATGGTGCACTTCTAGGGCTACATAATGGGCCACCAATTATAATACCTACTGGTAGGTAGGTATTACCAAGTTATTAATTATCTATGTAGGTAGCGTACTTACAAACAGAATAAAGTACGTTATTGATGTATGTAATTATATGGAAGTAGGTACATTTTATAGGTGTAGGGAGCCAGTTTATTTGTAAAAATCACCTATAAATAAATAGTAACATAGAATTAGACGCTTAGTATAAAGGGTATAGTATAAAGTACATACCTAAGTGGAATGAGACATTTCCTAAAGCAAAAGTGATAAAAAAATAATAAAGAACCTACACCTAACAAAAATAAATGAAATCCCATCAAAAACATAAATGTGAAAGGCTGCCAAGTTCGATACTATGGGAATGCTTCGCCTATAAAAGAAGTGAGATCTGAATAAGTACCAAGTTCCATAAAAATACCTCAAATCATAAATAGTTATAGGAATGCACACTTGATTTCCAGCAGTTTTTAAGGTACATTTTGAATAAGTATCACGTTACATAGAAATATCTAAAATTATAATAGTCAGAGAAACGCACACCGGTTTTTTTAGCAGTTTCCTGATAACATTTATTATTTTCAGTACTTTTTAATGATGTAACTTGGCAAGTTTTAATAGAAAATTATATACTTGACGCATTGCAGTCCAAAGGTGTCGATTCATTGTATTCAAAAGGTGTGTGGTGTGTGAAAACTTGCCAAGTAACATCATTAAAAAGTACTGAAAATAATAAATGTTATCAGGAAACTGCTGAAAAAACCGGTGTGCGTTTCTCTGACTATTATAATTTTAGGTATTTCTATGTAACGTGATACTTATTCAAAATGTACCTTAAAAACTGCTGGAAATCAAGTGTGCATTCCTATAACTATTTATGATTTGAGGTATTTTTATGGAACTTGGTACTTATTCAGATCTCACTTCTTTTATAGGCGAAGCATTCCCATAGTATCGAACTTAGCAGCCTTTCACATTTATGTTTTTGATGGGATAATGTTTACAGTTTCCTTAAAAAACACTACCCACCGACAGCCAAAACCTGCCCCACAATCCCATTACTAAGTATAGTAGTAATATTAGTAAAACACTTTATTGTACAAGAAAACACAAAGAAAGACATATAACACAACATATACGTACAAAGGCGAACTTATCCCTTTAAGGGATTTCTTCCAGTTAACCTTTAAGCAATTGAGAGAGAAAGTTGGAAGTGCTAGGCAGACTTAGGTACTGTACGATACGGTAAGATGAGTTGTATTATAATTTATGATCTAATTAGGTAGATACTCAGTTCGGTATCATACATAAATATAAATAAACATCTTACATAAATACAAAATATATACTATACATACATACATATCCCCCTCCCCTCCCCTGCCCTCCGAATCGCTAAACTAAAGTGGCAGTGGGCGGGGCACATTGCTCGTAGAACCGATGGCCGTTGGGGCGGAAAGGTTCTCGAGTGGCGACCACACGGAAGGCGCAGCGTGGGTAGACCCCCCGCAAGGTGGACTGATGACCTGGTGAAGGTCGCGGGAGTCCGCTGGATGCGGGTGGCGCAGGACCGGTCATTGTGGCACTCTTTGGGGGAGGCCCATGTCCAACAGTGGACGTTTTTCGGCTGATATGATGATGATGATACATACATACATACTATAAATACATACTACCTACAAAAAATACAATAAATAATATGAAAATTATTACCGCATATATCTTACTGTACTAAGCTACTCCGCGCTTGCTAAGCTCACGGAATACCTATAGATTTGTATGTTCAAGGGCAAACACATATTTACATATTTCTTTAAAGACGCTACCTCAGCAACAGAGACAGACGACAGCGACAGCCAAAAACTGCCTCACATCCCAATACTACGCTAATCTGCGCTAGGCCAAAGACCGGATTATATAGCTGTTCTGTTTCAAATTTTAACACAGTAAAAGTTCCATTTATTTCTATTGTAAACCAAGTATCTGCAGTGTGTATAACCCTAGCATTAAATACCTACCAATTTTATCCTCTAAATCATCCTTAAAATCCGGGGCTGAATTTGTTATTTTATGCTTTTGATATAAAATCTACTTCCTGTTATTTTACTAAGTTCGACTATACGCGAAATTAGAGGCAAACGAGATCATGTTTCAAATGCCCTGGAGCAATTAAAATGAAACTAAATATTTTGATTGTAACTTGTTGTCTGAAAACGTAACCACAGGTTATTATTTTTGAATAAATTACAGCGGCCAAGGCTTACGCTAGCAAAATTATCGGAATGTACAGTCGCCATCAGGTATATCGGAGCGGCCAAGGTGGTCATAAATATCTGAACAACGCCTCTATTACCAGGGCGATAAAGTGCATGTTCCGATATTTTTGAGTACCCTGGCCGCTCCGATATATTTGATGGCGACTGTACCAGACTTACCGAAATGAGAAACAAACAGGCCGATTTCAACTTAAAAACTTTAACTGGATTTATTATAGTTATGACATGATCTTTATACGACTCGCAGTGCATAAAGCACGCGACAGTAAGTACGAGTGAAATATCCGATTCACGCTGGACATCTCGTATGCAATAATCAACGATCGTATCATAAGTTGAAGACTAAAAGCTCTAGGAATTGTATTATTCAAGTAGTTTGCATTATTTGACCTCCACCGATGAACAGCTGCCAGATGCTCGGATCTAGTAATAAGAATAGTATAAGTAGGAATCGCAAACTAACTAAAGGAGTTTCGTTGCTCTCCGTCTATATACCATAAGTACCATAACCACAACATAATAATACTTAAACATTTTAATACCTGAATGGATTTGGTACGAACTGACGTAACCATAGACTAATAACCCAAGACCCCGCATAGCCGGGCGACCCTTTCACCCCATAGTGAGACTCTAATTTATTGTAAGTGACAGTAAACTTAGTACGTCTCCATGGCAACCATTCATGTCTGACTCTCTCTTACGTCACACGGAACAATGGCGCGTTCCCGGTCTAGCATTGCGTGTTCCCCTCCCGCACCCCTTCTTTTTGGCAGCTTAGGTTTCAAAGAAATAACGCGCTAAGCGGAGTATAGAGATATCTTGTATATGGACGTAACATAATTGATCTTGGATCTTAGATACTAGTCCAATAACTCATCCTCCTAGGTTTTATCCCAGATATTAGCCATGGCTCAATGGAGTACGTGGTCTGCTTGGTAACCTGATTCCAAGAATGAATAACAAGAAGCAACGCCAACTGAGCTTTCAACCCAGAGGGTAAACTAGGCCTTTTTGGGATTAAGTGGGCTTTCCTTACGTTGTTTCCCTTCATTGAAAAGCGATTGGTAAATATCAAATGATATTTTATATACATATAATTTCAAAAGAACTCAGTGGTAGGGTACGAGCCGGGATTTGAACTTGAGACCGGTTTGAAAGTCGGGCGGGTTACCGCTAGGCTGCCAACCACACCAATAACTATTAGGTAAGGTAACCTTTATTAGGTGGGTCAACACCTGACTCACCGTCTCGCGAGGAAATTGCCGCGCGAGGCAGCTCGGCTAGTGTGGACATTCCTCGGCCACGCGCGCTTTTAAAATATACTTAAAATATACATGATCCATAGCAGTGTAATCCACAACTTTAATGCACCCACACATGAACGCGCTTAAATAAATAGGTTAAAGGCGATTATAAATGAAACTGCGGTAGCATGAACAGGCCACTTTATTTGCGGTGCCTAATCGTACACTGCAATAACTTTTTGTATGCACCATCAACATTTCATAGCGTTTTCGATAAGCGCTATGTGATATGTAACAAAATTCAGAAGGTTATTTAAACAATGCTAATTAAAAGGAAAGTTGCATTATACGGCAATATGATGCATTTTTCACTAACATAGCTTTACTCGTATAACGTTACAGCGTTATCGGGCATTTTTATTTCAACTTATACTTTACAACACGACTAAAGTCGTGTTTCATTAACGTCCAACTGTCACATTCCTGACAAAACGTATGGGATTTGACATTGACCGTCAGTTTTGTGACGATTGTTAATCGGCCGGTACACAGTTAAGTGAAAATGCCCCGTCTTTTGCGACAGCAATAAAATGTCGTAGCGATAGTAGCTTCTGTCAAAAACGTTATTCGTAATTTTTTTATTTTTGAGAGCGTGTGCGTAAAACTATATAGACACCCATACCACAGATTATATAATAGTTCTTACGAACCGATATGAATCACTCATAGAAAAAGCAAATAATACAATGGAGCGACGTTCAACGCGCGGCACCCCGCACCTCCCGCGCACCCGCACAATCGCTAGGGTCGCCTAGCCTATGTTTGGAAATGTTTTATAGTTAAGGAAATAGGTATTTTGCATTGATTCAGTGTTTAAGTGGTTCGCATGGTGCATAACAATTATAGTTACATGAGTAATATTGATTGATACTTTGTTGCCGCGATGAGAGTATGATTAATCTTGACAGATTTGCCACACACTGTCAAAATTAATATGGATTGACAGCTATACCAATCTTATTCTAATCGCCTTTTAGCAATATCATCATAGTTATTTGAGAGATTAATAAAGATAACATGTATTATTACTATAACATAATAAGTGAATCCTCCTTTTTTGTAAAGCGTCGGCAACGCGCATGTGACTCCTTTGGAGTTGCAGGCGACCATAGGTTACGGTAGCTGCTTACCATCAGGCGGGCCGTATGCTTCTTTGCCACCAACGTGGTATAAAAAAAAAGTTTGTACCTTTTCTCATCCGTCGGCAGAGCGAAAAACGATTAGTTTTTATTAGCTTTGCTATTTTTACATCCAACCACATCGCAATAAATTATTATTTTTTGTGATGACATTGTTCCGAGTTCCGAGTAGCGTCGCGCGCGGTACGACGTGCGTTCAGTGAGCGCGTTGGTAGCCCACTGACTTTAGCTCCCGCGAGGGAGGCTCAAAACGTAGGTATATAACTCGCTCGCGCGGGCATGATTCATAGGCCTGCCCATACAGACGTCACAAGACGTAATTAGGTTTATTTTACAGATACTAAAATTGCAGGTTGTTGATTACATTATAACTGTAAAAAAAACAACAATGCTCCATGACAATGGTGCCGGTAACGATGGTGCACGACAAAATATCTACTGGCAGAACTACATTTCAATCTTTACCTTAGGATAACATTGCTTACTAAGTTGATAATTTACCCCTGTTGTGTGTGTTGCCGTAACTGTCGCCAGTTACAATTGTCACAACTTTATTTAATTTATTTGTTATTAAATGGCCATCTTTCTTTTGCAGTCGGATAATAATTTTTGCATTCATTATTTTTATAAAATATAAACCACAGCTATTTATAATCTTACCTAGAACTAAGAAAACGGTCAAGAGCATGTTGGGCCATGCTCTATATAGGGTTCCGTAGTTGCCGATCCTAGACAATACACTCAATTAAAAGGTCGTTTCTTTTAGGATTTCTTGCGGCACCTACGGAACGTCCTTTTACTATAAAATATAAACTTTTGGCGATAACTCGAAAACCGATTTTATTAAGTTCAGTTTTCATTAAAAGTAGATTTAAGGCCCCACTTAAATACATGAATATTTACATGTTTTTTGGTTCCACGGCTCATAAGTTAGAGAAGTTAGTGTTACATTTGTTTAATTTTGGGAGCCATTATTTCCGAAACTAATGACTGTATCAAAAAATGGTTTTTGAATGCCTTTATTACTTTTGAAAAATCTATCCAGCGTTACTCCACACAATAAGGTTGACCCGAAAAAAAAATCCCGCACTTCATGTGTATTGGAGGTACCCAAAAAAATGTGCTTTCAGTTATGTTTCTACCGTATGGTCGGCGTGATCAATACACGTATTCATACCAAATGTCAGTTTCCTTACACCAATGGTCACTGAGCTAAGTTGCGGACAGACAGACAGATAGACGAACAGACGGACATGACGAAACTATTAGGGTTCCTACTTGACTACGGAACCCTAAAAACTGGTTATCTAAAAGCTATTCCGCCTACGCTCGCGTGCGACAACGCCATCTATCCATCACTAAGATAAAGCGGGCGAATACTTTCCTACCCCCGATTTGCATAACGCCTAGAAATTGTTTCCAACTCGCTAGAATAACAATTAGATATTCAACTAATTTGTTCTCGAGACGGGATTGTAGAAGCCATTTTGAAAGGTCAATTTGTCTCGATTGACTGTCATTAATTGAGTTAAGAGTTTTAAGTAGTTTTTTAACCACTAGAGACTTGTTTTAGAAGACGAAGTGTTTGAATAGGAATGGATTTGACTATAACTTAAACGAAATGAACATATCTTATCTTGTTTGGTTCCAGGTACGAGTAAAATTACGAGATATCAGATCTTCGGTGTCAAAATAAAATAAAATAAATGCTAAAAAAATATGCTGCACTTCATACCTACGCAGTCCAGGGGCCGTATTCCAACTTTAAAATACGTACAGACACGATCCAACTTCAATACAACTCCAATGCATTAACAATGCAATACAGCTACGGCATAAACATCTGAATCAGAAATATCAGAATTTGCTTGAGAAATATTCCAACGCAACTCCAATACAATTTTATTATTGGTTGACTGTTGGTTGTGTGTTGGAATAATGTTTGAGATAGGTTGTGTTCTTATTGTATTGTTAATGTATTTATCTACACTCACATTGTAAGTCCTCTAAAACGTGTTCAAAAACGGTAGGCAATGGCTAGCATTACCACAACCAATTGTACTATGATAAGCTTTTTATCTGTGGCAGTAACGTAATTTTAACTTTACATGCTCATATATTGATACGTTACGAGTTTAAAATTCCGAACATCGAATTTGATAACATAATGTAAATACTGTCCTCCTTCCTGACCAACGGCACGCGCCCGCGCGACCGCCGGCACAATCGAGTTGGCCATGGCGGTGCAATGGTGGTCATTCTATGGTTTCCGAACACTTCATTTAGGATATATAATATGAGTGTAGATAAAGCAGTGTATGCAACTGTACGTAATTAGGCCTTAAAACACTCGTGTGATCTTATTATGAAACTCGCCTGCGGCTCGTTTAATAAAACCACACTCGCATTTTAAGGACCCTTATTATGTAACAGTTACATAAACTACTATTTTAAATTAGAATTCGGCACTATAACGAGCAAAACGTATTGAGCAATATTCGGACGTAAAACGTATTAAAAACGTGACTCCCCGCTCAATATAAATACGTATTTAACATGTCAGTATCACAGCAGCTTTAATATTTTTAGTTAGTCGAAAGCTTAAACTAATTTATAATTATAAACGAAACCGTACGTCCTATGCTCCAAAGTTAATGATTAGTCGATAAAAATGCATACAAATTACTTATCTTTCAATCGTGTGTACCTGAGTTTATAAACTCATACACAACCCGTAGTCCCGTAAAAGTAAACAAGCAAGGGGATACGGCATTCGGAATGCCATTTAACTTTGCAAACTTTAAATTCATGTTACAAGTTTTTGCGGGGATTGTTATCTTGCAGCAAACAATAAATCTTACGATACTTCCTATTACTTCTACGATAGATGATGGCTGGTTTATTTCTTCTTGTTTTACTGTTAATGGGAATGACGTTGTGATTTATAATTTAAGGGAGTTGAGAGAGGTATTCGCGGAGTATACCTACCTAAAACAGAACGGTTAGTTATAAGGTTATAATAAAAGCATTGATGATGTTGGTTTGTGAATCGTTTATAGTTGCAAAGTTTGCAACATACAAGAGGGCATTCCACGAGCTGTCCCGTACAAACGCGTGTGCATCTCTGTCATTAGAGTTATCTTTGCAATTTTAATTGGAATATTATAATTAAGACCATATATTGACCATACATAATTGTCGCAGAGAAAGCAACTACAAAACCTATCAATTTTCTAAAAATTCGGGTTCGTACGGGACAACGGTGGACTATTCCGTGGAATACTACAATCCAAAGGTAGCGGGTTGAAGCTTTGAGAAAATTTTGAAACGAAATATAATCTGATCATTCGGTAATGGAAAAACCATGGTACGCGCCAAAGCTGTCAAAGGTTCGGAGGTCGCTCAGTAGCATGGGAGCCAAATTACTTCCCGAATTAGCCGAAGTCAATACTATACTGCCAGTGACTAAATTTTTGAACGCAATCTAAAAATGCTACTTTTAAATTTTTTTATACCACGACGGTGGCAAACAAGCATACGGCCAGCCTGATGGTAATGTCACATGCGCGTTGCCGACCCTTTACAAAAAGGCGGATTCACTGTGTTGACGGCTAAAGGAACATGACGGTCCCTCATCGTCAACACACTGGGTCCTCTTTAAGCTTTTTGGCAACCTTACTCACCATCCGAAACACAACACTATGAGTAGGGTCTAGTGCTATTTGGCTGTGGTTTTCTGTAAGGTGAAGGTACTTCCCCAGTCGGGCTATAGATTTGAGCGAGATGACATTCGCTGTGCTGTGCCTTACCACAGATAGATAAATAACATTCGCAGTACCCATACCTCTTTTTTGGACGTAGTTTAAGGACACACCCGGGTCCAAAACATTACCGGGAGAAACGCCCAAAACTACCATTTTTCATCATCATTAGGCTACGGTGACCGCTTACTGTCAGGTGGGCTGCATGTTTCTTTGCCACCGAGGCAGTTTAAAACCTTGAAAAAAAAAGTATAATACATATTTGTTACATTTACGTTTGATGCATTTGGCTCAAAGAAAAAAGTTGAATCTCTAGTCTGTTAAAAAGTTGAAACTCTTGTCTGCTAATAAAGTTGAAACTCTAGTCTGTTAATAAAGTTAAAACTCTAGTCTGTTATAAAGTTGAAACTCTAGTCTGTTAAAAAGTTGAAACTCTGGTAGTTCGTAGTTCTGATACCTTATTAAAGTTATTAGTTTTGCCTGATTACATGACTAAAATCAATTACAACAAAAAATGTTGGGATGATACTATCGAACAAAATGGGGTAACATGAACTGGTCACAAATACCAGATTAAGTAAAATCAGGCTCAGTAAGTCAGAGTCAAAGATAAGGGCTCGTCACGTTTTTCCAAAATTCATCACTAACAGTAACAGCACTACTTTGGAGAGGAAGGCTTTAACAACAGCTTTCATCTAACAAATTACATACATACAACAAGTGAAGCCTTAAGCATTTTCCATGCTTCGCAAAGTAATGTAAAATTCAGCTTATTACGGAATTGCGAAACAATGATATTAGCTTAGAACATCGTAATACGATAAGCAAACTCGCAACCACATTACCATAGATAACCACGTCACAAACACAATAATTATACGGCAACTTTCACAGATAACGTACGACTGAAAATTTCAGCGCTCCTGAAAATGCTTTCAGTTGTTCGCAAATCCGTAAGGCGGGCGGCAGTGCTTGGCGAGTCTCCTTGGCGGATGGCTGCCGATGCCGGCGAATTTTTACGGACGGATTGCGAGTTGAATGAACAGCTGACTTTGACATTTAGTGTCTCAGTGTTGTGAAGTTGTGGATTGCATATGAGCTAGGTAAGTTAGGATTATAATTAAGGCAAAGGGCTGAGTCGTGAATGTTTACCTATAAGTTATTGAATGAAAAATTTAAGTCTTTATTAACCATAGGTAAAGAACTAGGCAGAGAAAAGAGGTTTTTTATGAGCTTTTTTTTGGATTTGACAAATGAACGGTTTGGAGTCCAATGTGTGCGAATGTGTGCGAAATATACTTAGTATTTAATTTTAATAAAAACAATGTTAAACTAAATACTAAACAAACTGAATCTTTGGTAAAAGTTCTTTGCGAGTTACCTACTCCTACATAACTTAAAACGTATTGGTATTTTTTCTGTTGTTAATATATTTAGGCGGCTATCACACGGCTGCAATTTCCGCATGCGGCGACGATGTGCAAGCTACATAGCACTCTGCATGTGTATAGCGCTGTCTCGTTCACCTCAGGGTGATAATAGCGTAAGTTTGCGATTATGACAGTGTCACGTGAGTTACGGTACAAATTAATTGCCAATTGTCATGACTGATAGCCAACCTTTGAGTTTGGATCCCGTATTCAGCCATGTTTCCGTATTTTAACACCTATTAATGATACAACTAGGGTTAGACTAGCTGCGTTAGCATTTTTTATTTTTATTATAGTAGATAATATCTGTGTGTCTAGCAGATGGGCATTTATAGAAAAAAAATTACCAAACTTTAGGTTAATTCTCAACCTCATCACCGGCTATCGATTGAAATAATAAAAAAGTGTTCCAAATATTTTGTCAGTTTTGTGACGCGTTTTTAAATACATTCTGTATGGACCGTCACAATACTGACGAATACATTTTCTATGAAAAAATAGGGACCCTATTTTCAAAATGTTTTTTATTTTATTTTCTTATATATTTTCTATGTAAAGATGTATTTTAATTTGACTATTATCATTGAGTGAATGTTAATAGTCTAAGGCCTCATTTATTTAAATTTGCATAGGTTTGCCTATACGTTTTGTGTAAGCATTTCGTGTGTTTGTAATGAAACTACATTTAGTGATATTCGTTTGAGAAATGAAAATATATTAAATAAAATTAATAAAATGATGATGCAATCGTTTAATGCCAGTGAATTCGTCCGATGAATTAGACTTATAAGGAAATTATGTGTAAATACTTTTAAATAACTTTTACAAGTTAATGTGATATAGAATTGTGGAAATCATATGTGGAAATCGTATCGTATATCAAAATCTTAGGAAAGATGATAGGTGTGTTTCGTCCACGATAATAATTTAATAATTATCATGAAAAAAAATTATAAGGGGGCGATTCTGTTAGGTAGGTATATATTGTTATAAATTTTGGTTTAAGTATTGAAATAGGTTTTTAAATAAAATTGGATTTAAAAATATAACGGGTTACTCACGTAATTTAAGTCGATTTTTACTCGACATGTTTCGTGACGGTTGACGTGAGTAACCCGTTATAAATATTTTAAATATGTTAGTCTCACGAAAGTTTTATAGTTAAAATTGGATTTATATCTTAATACGGCCGACCAATAAATCGCCTCAGAGTATACTGATAATGAAATTGAATTAAAATAAATATAGCTCTTGTTCATCGCAGTCAAAGATACTTCGTTGATTAAACCACATGTACGTGATAAACAGCATCATTAATCTAGTTCTTTCAAATCAAAAGGACGTAAGTGTCGCAAAATTCCAACCAATAAACGTTACTTGTAAATAAGCTTGCAATCTTCAGCGTCATTTAAGGATCTAAAAGGCGTAAGCGCCCGATAGTTTGTATTAATATAAGCCATTTATACAAGTAAGGGTTATTTAACTTCAGCATCGGTTCCGGTGACTCAGGGCAGGCGCAGCCGGTTTGATTTATTCGCCGTACGATTTTAACTTATGCACTCATTTGCGCATGTCCGCCAGTTTTGTTTTTAATGAAAAGAGCAAAACGACTTGGATACGTGAAGATCCATGAGACAGTCTTTCGTCTTTTTCATGGGCAATTATTTGTAAATAAATATATTCTGTTGTATTCAACGCAGCAGGTTCTTATCGGGGATCATTGTTACTCTGCGTCCGTAGGAAACACCTTAGACAAACCTACACGTGCTCCCTGGGTGGGGCTAAAAGAGTAACAAACTTGGCAGCTGTACTGTCCCATCTGGACCTCGCAGCACTCACTGGATTTTCTTCATCAACTGCTTCCCCACTACTACTACCTGAGAGAAGAAATGCTTATCTATATCCAGTGACATGGCGCCATATGATAAATAAATAAGCAGGTTCTTAACTTCTTATAAGCATTAAAGCGTCGGCAACGCGCATGTTTGACTCCTCGGCTTGCAGTTGCCCAACCCGACAAAACCCCTTGTAATGTTGATATAATTACAGGTTATCGCTTATTATCATCACAATTAAACTTAGATTGGAGTTTACATATTTAAGGGTTTAAGAAATACGCGGTAGCGTGTCAAGCCAAGTTCAAGTATAACAGAACTATATTACATGAACCATTTGGAGCCACCTTTGGCCCCTCCATAACTCAAAAACTATTTCACATAAACATGTGACATTTGGCTTACATATTCAAACTTGTGATATACATAATATATTCTTCAAATTTCATAAACACACCTCAAATGGTTATTTAGATATTAACGTCCAAAAATCGACATTTTTATGACCTATAGACTTGTACTTGATGTTTTAGTTAGCACTTATAACTAAGAGTATAGACGACATTCGTATTTATTACGTTATTAACTAGGATTTACTATTAATTATTATTTCAATAATTAGCGCACATCAATAGTGATTCACTCGAATATTTCAAAGGTACAAGGAAATATAAAAAAGAACACAAAAAAGACAATCACATGTATCCCGTAAACGTAAGAAAATACAGTAGATTAACATAAACCATTTAGTATTAATTTTATAACAAATAAGAACCTACTAATCATTTCCGTACAAAAAGTAATGATATCCATCTAAAACATAAATGTGAAATGAGAGCTAAGTTTTATATATGATATACCTATTCTTGGTTGTTGACTTCAACAACAAAATAAGTCAAATCTAAATGGGTGCCAAGTTCAATGGTCAGTCCTGAAATTTATTTATAACAACATTTTTTTTATAATAACTCAAAATATTATTTCTTCTTAAAACTTAGGATAATATATTGTAAGCCTAAGATTTGACTTGGCTAGTTCAGTAGTATAGTAGTGAGTTGGCTAGATGTTGGGATCCTGGAGAAATCGAGGGAACTCTTCAACTATTATAGGACACCTATAGTGAATTGAGTATTTTTTACAGCAGCTCGAGCATTTGCTTTTGGAAAGGTGGAGGCTAAGTAAAGTCGGTTCTTTTTTGTTTAAAATTATTTTAACTTATAAGTAGTTTATCTGATCCGTGTAATTGTTCCTTCGCCGGGTTAATGCCGTATACATTATGCCGTATTTATATTCTCTTTTTTCCGGGACTCCCGTAAATTATGGCGATAAATTTCCCGGGACAAATGCCCGTTTTCTGGATTAATTAAACCGTATAAGTTCCGTTAGGGGTTATTATTTATTGCATAATAGCCCGTTAACATTTAGAATAGGCTATTTTTATGGAAAAAGAAATTAGGCTACTTACTATAAAATTTTACAACGACGTCACACCATGAAACTTACAAAAAATTTGCTAATGAAAACTATATGATTATTCACCTGTGTTTATGTTATACTTATTTCATAACTGCTGTAAATCAGTCAGGGTGGTCTAGTGGTCAGGACGTCAGCCGCGAAAGCTGAAGACGCCAGTTCAAATCTGGCCTCGGACACCGGAGGGATTGGTCACTTTTTCTGAAGTATATGACATCTATTTTCTGCTGTAAATCAATTAAATTTATTCTATACTAAGCAAGATCTTACTCCCAACCCCCTCCACTTCCCCCCCCTTGCCCTGTTAATACCATCATCGTCCATTTTTTATATTTTTTGTTTTGTATATGTATTTTATTCTAATAAAAATTGTTGATATCATTAAATTTATACGTAGTAAATAGCTTTTTATAAATATTAGAAAAAAAATGTTTTCTCCAGTATGCTGCTCCGCCTTCTTGTAGCATAGTTAAGATTAAATAAAATGACTCATTGTGACCCGATTCGCCCTTTGAACCGTATCGCCTCGGTCTCCCCTATAATTTCCCCTAGCCGTCAACACAGTGAATCCTCCTTTTTGGGTTGCCAATGCGCATGTGACACCTCTGGAGTTCCAGGCGTCCATAGACTACGGTAGCTGCTTACCATCAGGTGGGCCGTATGCTTATTTGCCACCATCGTAGTATTTAAAAAAATGCGACATCAACTTGTTGACGCAATTAAACTTCAATATTGCTATTCTTATACTACTTACTCCTATTTATAAATACTTACAGATTTTCAAATAAAATATAAATAACCGAGCCACAGACAGCAAAATATTATTAGTTTCTAGTTTCAAAAATCAAATCCAGAAATATCGTGATTGCACATCCTGCCTTGTAATCCCTGTCACGTCGCAACTGTCTTTGTCGCTCCTATGTTGGCAGAGCGGGACGGCTTGTCAAAATGTCCGTTGCGCTGGCATTTTATTCTTGTAGTACAGTCGGGCGGGAAGATGTTGAAATTACAGATCACACCAAATAATCCATTACTAGGAAGTAAGTACTTAATTTTAGTTATGCAATAAAATGCGATTGTTCCGTTAAAATGCGCATGTTTGTCAAGTTTTAATATAACTGAAATATTGGAATATTGGAAATGTTTTGATTGTTAATCATAGAATATATTATTTAAACTTTATTGCTCAATTTTAGAGACAATAATCAAAATTATAATTTATTTATAAATATACATACACATATAAAAATATAACATATACATACATAAATAAATATATTTATATAAATTACACCCATATTTATAAGTAATATGCAGATGACTAATCCTTATGTGAGTCAACTCACTATATAGTTACTTAGATGACATACGTTTTATCGAAAATTTGCTCTCTGTGAAATTTTCGATAAATTGATGACAAAATGTTTGAAAATGGGAAAAAATGTTTTTTTTTTTACCTACGGATTCATTTGAATCCATTTGTATATGGTTCTATGTGGCAAGCACGTTTGAAAATGGGAAAATTGTTTACTTTTATCTACGCAATCATTGATCCCATGACGAGTTAGGCAGGGACTAAGCAATAGTTACCCAAAGGGCAATGGAGAGGGCTATGCTTGGAGTCTCTCTGCGTGATCGCATTAGAAATGAGGCCATCGGCAGCAGAACCAAGGTAACCGATATAGCTCTCCGAATTACTAAACTAAAGTGGCAGTGGGCGCGGCTCAAAAACGTATCATATCAGCCGAAAGACGTCCACGTAGAACCGATGGCCGTTGGGGCGGAAAGGTTCTCGAGTGGCGACCACGAACCGGAAGGCGCAGCGTCGGTAGACCCCCCACAAGGGGGACTGATGACCTGGTAAAGGTTGCGGGAGTCCGCTGGATGCGGGTGGCGCAGGACCGGTCATTGTGCTCCTTGGAGGAGGCCTATATTCAGCAGTGGACGTCTTTCGGCTGATATTATGAAGCAGAGATAGTTATTAATCGTGATTTTCCGCTGCCAGATATTGTTTTATTAGATCGATTTCTAGTCTGAGTGTACACTGATTTGAACCGATGCCAATACACCTCGCGAGGCTGAATGAAGATGAGATGTCACAGTGTGTATTTATTCGGTTGATTGTACTTTGAAGTCTGAATGAACGTAAATAAACTGTAAATAAAAAATTGATATTATTTATTAATCACACGAGTTAGTTTGTAATTTATTTAATCTTATCAGTTATCATACTCATTTACACTTCGTGTCGTCTGAACTGACTTCTTCTACGATTAAATGTGCAATGACTCAATATCTCAAAACATTCAGACATAAGTATTATGACAATAGGTATCATTCTCAGAGCGCACTTTTTTCGCATTCTTCCACGTCCCCAAGTCTTTGTCTTCACCCAAGATTTTATAAGATCTTATCGCCACCATGCCACGCTGTGTCATCCTGTAAGATAGATCCTACAATCCTCAGTTCCGATAAATTTTAGAGACCCCTCATGGATCCTTGCCGGGCGGCTGATGGCGCAAAATCGAGAAAACGGGAGCATCCTTATTTCTGTGCTCTACCAACTGTAATCTTTCTAGAACTGTTTTGCTACTCTTTGCGCCAGTCATGTTGACCATCCACGGTTTCCATATATAACTCAGTCTGATACAATTTTGCTGGAAATCTCCAAGCAACCGCTACATCAAACTGATCATCAAACTGAGTTTCCGAGAGGCAACCGGATGGCTCGCGATATTTAAGCTCCCTACGTGCTGTGGAACCACCCTGTGCAGCCCGAACTGACCCACGTTAGACTTTGTTTTTCATCCTCCCCCCCCTCAATTTCCAGTATCTATATATGATGAAAAACGAGCATGCAAATTGCCATTCACATCGGCTGGTCGGTTATCGATCAACCGTCAGAGTTCGAATCCATAAAAAATGAGGGGGGGAGATGAAAAACAAAGTCCAACGTGGGTTAGTTCAGTTTGTACAGGTTCCACAACACGTAAGGCGCTTAAATACCGCGAGCCGACCAGTTGCCTCTCGGACACTGCTGTAACTGTGCGCCATTGCTTTAACTATGAAGCTCCTAAAATCAAATTACTGTAAAGATTTCAGAGAATAAATACCTCATAGACCATACCCTAGACTTTTTCAGCCGCGTAGCCGAGTAAAAACAAAATGGCAATAAACAATGCAAACGTCTTCGGCACACCGGCACGATATATCGCATTCGAATGTCGCAATTTCGATCGATCCATCACAATCGTGGGCACATGCCGAGTGACTAATGCACCCTTAATCGAGCCTACGGGCTAGGCTCGACTTACATCGGATTCCGATTTGTACAATAACGTTTACTAAGAGTACATTTTATTTTTGGATTTAGGAGTCAAGGTTTAGGCGCTGTATTTTATTAAATAAAGAGCTGCCTTTATCAACTTGTAGTCTCCGCCATCAACGCCAGTGTAGAAGTCATCAATAGTTTTCATCCAATTGGTTTAAAAAAAATACATTTTTTTTTCACGATCCTGTCTTCGACTAATAGAGAACATGCAAGAAAAATATTTAACTGAATTTTTTCCATAAACACAACCCCAAATTAATATAAATAAGTGGAAATCCGTAATAATTTTTAACAGTTTTTTAAAGATATTGCGGTTTAAAAACTTAAAATTTTAGGCATTTTTTTTTTACCTCAAATGTATTTTCGAAACTTCAGTTCGATTACTTATATTGTAACAAGAAAAAAAATATACGACAACTATATAGCTAAACGTATTTTTTTGTGCCTAAAATTACAAAAAACTTCCAAAAACTTGTTCCTTCCAAACAGTTTTCTGCAACTTTGTGGTCGGTGACGTCACAATCCTCACACTTTTTGTATGGGGCGTTTTGACGCGCGGCGCAGACGCCTAACGGATTTTCACATTTTTGACGTTTCAGGGCTATCTTAGATAGTAGGTTTATTAGAGACATTTGAATCTACAGGGAAATAGAATCGAATGTCGTCTTCCAAAAAAATCATGCATGTTCCTAATTAGGCTCTATATAACGCGATTTGATATTAGTCAGTATATTATCTAGACACGCGGTAGCGTGTCAAGCAAAGTTCATGTATAACAGAACTGGCGAGCGGCACCGTGTGTAATATTATATGAACCATTTGGAGCCACTTTTGACCTCGTCATAACTCAAAAACTATTTCACATAAACATGTCAAATTTAGCTCATATATCAAAACTAGCGAGATACGTATGTTCTTTAAATTTCATAAACATACCTCAAACGGTTATTTAGATATTAACGTCCAAACATCGACATTTTTATCACGTATTGACCTATAGACCAAAACTCTAACCCTGTTCCAGATGACCTAGAAAGTTCAAATTTGGCATCCAGATAGTTAGTTGGATGAATACAAAGAAATAAATCAGAATCTGGTAAATTTTATCATTTTATTATATTTAGGAACACTTACTTGTAGTGCACGTAATTTAAGAATTAGTATCAAAATTGATGACAGTCTGTCTTTATGTGGATTTTAAGGTCCGACTTCGGTAAATTAAGTAAAAACAAAAACGTGTAAAAAAAATCCGGATACTGAATTGGCAATTCACTCGAACATTTCAAAGGTATAAGAAAATATAATAATATAATTTTAAACAAAAAAGAACCGACTTCACTAAGCTTCCACCTTTCCAACACCAAATGCTCGATCTGCTGTAAAAAATACTCAATGCACCATAGGTATGCCTATAATAGTTGAAGAGTTCCCTCGATTTCTCTAGGATCC
Source organism: Pammene aurita (assembly GCA_947086415.1). NCBI lineage: Eukaryota > Metazoa > Arthropoda > Insecta > Lepidoptera > Tortricidae > Pammene > Pammene aurita. The sequence goes on along the minus strand of OX352292.1, from coordinate 13,129,494 downwards.
CATCATCAGATCCTGACATGGTTACAATGGGACCAACTGTGAAGTATACGCTTTCAAACAAAAAAAGAATTTTCCAAATCGGTCCAGCCGTCTTCGAATAATCGGTGAACATACATAAAAAAACCGGCCAAGAGCGTGTCGGGCCACGCTCACTGTAGGGTTCCGTAGTTTTCCGTCCGTCACAGTAAGTGTCCCCACTTAAGAGTTAATAACACCGCCATGTAGGATATGATATGAGAGTTCCACGTACAGCGACATCTATCGGCAAATTAAGTAAACTATTGCGCGCGAGCATAAAGTATGGAAGATGATTTTTATGGGATAATTCTTTATTGCGTGAACCGATTTTCACCGTTTTTACTTTATTTGAAAGCACGTCATTTCATTGTAATTTTGTAGAAATTACAGGTACAATAAACACCTGCTTATACGGTTAAATTACAAACTTAATTCAGAAATTATTTTGTATTTTTTTTTCAAAAACTATTCATCCTATCAAGTTCAAAATAATTTTTCTAGAAAGTTTTTATAAAGTTCTACTTTTGAGATTTTTTTCATATTTTTAAAACTTATGGTTCAAAAGTTAGAGGGGGGGGGGACGCATATTTTTTTAGCGATTATTTCCGAAAATATTTACATTATCGAAAAATGATTTTAGGAAACCCCTATTCATTTTTAAATACCTATCCAATAATATATCACACGTTAGGGTTGAAATGAAAAAAAAAAAATCACTCCCCACTTTACGTATAGGGGAGGTACCCTAATAAAAAAAAAATTCCACTTTTTATTTTACCACTTTGTCGGCGTGATTGATATACATATTAGTACCAAATTTCAGCTTTCTAGTGCTAACGGTCACTGAGATTATCCGCGGACGGACGGACGGACGGACGGGCAGACATGGCGTAACTATAAGGGTTCCTAGTTGACTACGGAACCCTAAAAACCGGCCAAGTGCGAGTCGAACTCGCGCACCGAGGGTACTTACAAACCTTTAACAAGCAAAAGTTGTAGTATGTTTATTACTAATTTCAATTTAATACCTGTACGCGTTTGCGAGGAAAAAGGTAGTAAGTTTAAAATTAAAAAAATTATATATATTTTTTGTATGATTTTACTAAAAATGTCTACTTTTCGTAATTTTTCCTTTATCTGTGCTATATGAAGTTTCTTCGTGCCAAGTTTCAAGTTTCTGAGTTTACGGGAAGTACCCTTTAGGTTTTGAGTTTCTTGCGAGTACTCAGTTTCAAAATATGCGACTTAAATTGCTATTTCTTTTGATTGCGTTGACATAAAAGTTTGGTTTTGCTACATCTGAAAGGTCCTATAGCCCTGATTATTTGACACGAATTTCAATTTAATACCTCCACGCGTTTACGAGGAAAAAGGTAGTAAGTTTAAAATTAAAAAAAAAAAAATTTTGTATGACTTTACTAAAAATGTCTACTTTTCGTAATTTTTCCTTTGTCTGTGCTATATGGAGTTTCTTTGTGCCAAGTTTCAAGTTTCTGTGTTTACGGGAAGTATCCTTTAGGTTTTGAGTTTCTTGCGAGTACTCAGTTTCAAAATATGCGACTTAAATTGCTATTTCTTTTGATTGCGTTGACATAAAAGTTTGATTTTGCTACATATGAAAGGTCCTATAGCCCTGAGTATTTGATATGAATTTCAATTTAATACCTCCACGCCTTTACGAGGAAAAAGGTAGTAAATTTAAAATTTAAAAACATATTTTTTTGTATGACGTTACTAAAAATGTCTACTTTTTGTTATTTTTCCATTGTCTATGCTATATGACGTTGCTTCGTGCCAAATTTCAAGTTTCTGAGTTGACGGGAAGTACCCCGTAGGTTTTACGAGTGCCGAAAAACTCTAAAATTTGCAGCATAAACGACTGTATCTTTTGATTGCGTTGGCTTTTAAGTTTGATTTTTTCACAGATCCAAGGGACAATAGACCTGAGTATTTGATATAAATTTCAGCTTGATACCTCCTCGCGTTCCTGAGAAAAATGGTCTTGACAGACAGACAGACAGACAGACAGACAGACAGACAGACAGACAGACAGACAGACAGACGGACAACAAAGTGATCCTATAAGGGTTCCGTTTTTTCCTTTGGAGGTACGGAACCCTAAAAACGAATTGATAACCTCCTCCTTCGAAATCTTGAAGTCGGTTGAAAAAGGAACACAAAAGATAATTATACCCCGTAAACGTAGGAAAATATAGTAGATTAACAAAAACCATTTGGTATTAATTTTATTACGAATAAGAAACCTACTAATAGTTTCTGTACACTGCACTTATAGTTGCCCTTTCACTAAATATTTTAATCGCACTACACTTACCTAAATTGCACTACACGTAATTGTAATTCCAAATAATTGTAATAACTAGAATCACAACACAGGGTTAGAAAATAAGCTTTAGGAAATACAATAAATTAATATATATTGGTCGGAAATCTGCTCAAACTCTGAAAAGCAAAGGGCTGCCAAAGGGATTCGAAAATTAAGATTTATATTTTGAAATTTAGATCGATAATGTCCCAGTTAGAGAAGGTTGATAGTATAACGTTCCGTAACACGCATCGTTACAATTAAAATGTTTTACAACTGGTCACTACTCAAACCCAAACCTCCGCCCAAAACTTGCTTCTAAATGTCCCATCCTCTTCGTCTAAAGTTAATAGTTCCTTTACCTTCCAGGCTATAGGCCTGTGGAACTCGTTGCCTCTAGAAATAAGGTGTGCAAAATCCTTAACTGTTTTCAAGAAACACCTTAAGGAGTATTACCTATCTCTCCCTTAACACAAATGTTTGCTGACTGTATTTTTATTAAGTACAATAATATTTCTTTGCTATTCCGCCGAATCCCGGTTCGGTTGCCGGACGTCAGACCGACAACATCTCCAGCAGCTCCTGAGGATGCCTCGTAGAGAGGCGAAACACGTGTCGAGTTTTGGTATTATTGGTGGTGGTTTGTTGTATTTCTTTGCGTATTTGTTTTTGCGGCGGGAGGGTGGGAACATTAATGCATGCAAAAAATACGCAAATAAGTATAACGGGTAGTCACTAATCAACTAGCACGTTATTATACCGCGGAATAGCAAAGCAATATTATTGTACTTGATATTATGGACTTCCGCAAAGTAACGCCTGATTCCATTAATTGTATTTTTATTATTTTATTTTTATTTACTCTGTGTAATGTAGTATATGTATGTTTATTGATTATTTTATTTGTGTAGGTATGTATGTGTATAATTAAGCTATTGTATTTTATGTTATTTGTTATTGTTTACTGGATTTTCACTGTTTCTTTTGCCTTGCACCTACTCATACGACTATTTTCGACTAAATTTCCGCTACCCCAAGGTTGTCTGGAAGAGATCGCTCTCTAGCGATAAGACCGCCTGTTGACTGCCTCTACTTTTAATCTGTGTACTGTACTTTACTATTTTATTGAGGTGTGCAATAAAGAGTATTTGTATGGTATTGTATTGTCACTAACGCCATTTTTGTCTAATTCGTCTCGACATGTTTGAAACCGTTACGAGAATCCTAGACAGGAGCGGAATTTGACCGAAGTTCCGTGAGTGACCCGTAATAAATATATTCCTTATATATGTTAGTTTCACGGTGTTTACTCGTAGCCTAAGAGTAGTAGGTGCTTTTGTCAAAATCAACCAGTCACTATTCATAGCTTAATCACCCTGCTGGCGTCACCGTACGTAATAACGCTCTTACCAAATTGTCAATCCCGATATGAGATATCACAAACTAGATTTGGGTAGCGTGTGTGCTCAGACGCGGTTCGCAAACATAGCTCGAGTCCGTATTGGTGTTTTCAGATCATATCGGAATATTGAGGCTTGAGGATTCAATATCACACCGTCTACTGCTGTATGCAAAGAGAGCCCAAGCTTATTTTTTCAGATTTGGGCGAAGTTAAATAAACCGTGTTTTTATACCGCACGCCTACATTTACGAGCATTTTTTATAGGCACCAAATACCAGTTAGTACTTAACACCACAATAAATACCAGTACCAGTACGAAATACAGGTACCAGTGGGAATACATTTTTCCAAAATACTTCAGGGGTACTTTCACGTAACAAGTCGGTAGTATTGTATGAAATTTATAAGATACCTATATTGAATATAAGTTGGTTTCTGAGTGTTTATCTTGTACCACTTTTTCCGGCTCTGTAACTGATCAAAATTATTAGAGTATTTGACACAGCGCAGATTGAATTAATTAATTTTTTCGGGCAAAATTAATCTTAAACTCAGTAAATTATGATCACCATATAACTTTTGAAATACGCTGTATGGGAAGCGACAAGACGTCAAATTGAGAAGGATGCCCGAACTGTATGCGAAATTCTAAATTACTTCTGAAAAATAATGATCAGTATATTAGTGATAAAATAGTATTTTATACAATCGTGACATAATAAAGAGCTTCCCAAGTAACACATCAAAGCAGTATAGCGGCCGTCTTACAGCATATCTGTATGCTTTTAGACTTTTGAGTTCGTTTTATAGTAGCATTATAAACGTTTATAGTGCTGATATAGCTCTTAAGTGGGCACAAATTACCCAGCTTGAGATCCTATATAGGTTATTTAATAGCATTACACTACACGCGCATTATGTCTGCGCTATTATCATTATCGTTGTCATGGAAAGTGCCAATCGCATTGAAGAAGCATTAGTACGCTCTCTTAAGTTGCCAACCGCATTAAAGTAGCATTAATACGGCCAAAAAACTTGCTAATCGCAATAAAGACGCATTAGTACTCTCGATTAAGTTGCCAATCGCAATACACAAGCATTATACTAGCATAAGAGTGTGGTAAAATAAACCTTACGTCAATGCAAAAACGTCTCTAATACCGACGGAACAAATGTTATAATACAATGAACGTTGTAATTTAACTACTTTGTCTCGCGATATAAAATGGACGAAGACGGTACAAAAAACTGAATGAGTGACACGTCATATTTGTTTGCGTAACAAAATTTATAAAAGTTTTTGACTCTTTTACGTTATTATATCCTTCAAATATTACTGCGCAATGTAGTTTACTGTAAATGTGTATATGAGTTTCATTGAAAATTTTCACGCGCCTTTGATTTATTGTGGTTTTGCTATAAAATATTATAAAAAGATATGCGTCAAAAAATCAAAACAATTGTGTAAACCTCGTATAGAACGAGTTTTGCAATATTAACATAATAGTGTTGGTTGAGCAGTCTTAAATTAAGTTATTTCATTATTATATAGGCATTACCCTTGTATAAATAGGTTCGCATGATTTTATTTTTAGGTTATAAATTATTTACAAAATGGCGTTGGTCTATATAGACGAAGAGCTATCCACGTCAGATATGACACAATAATGTGAGCAACCAAACCCCTCTAGTCAGTTTGGTATACTATGATTATTTCTAGATCAGGACATCTGGCAGCTTTAAAGTGGTGGAGGTCAAAGAATGCAAACCATTTCAAGAAAACAAATCCTAGAGATCTGGGTTTGATGCAATATTATGAGAAACTATACAAATACTATACAATATTAAGAGAAATTATACAAAAGTTTATGTTGGGGGAAAGTAGTGCCAAACGATGTATAATATAGTTCATAGTTTGTCGCCTACTGTTTTTGTTTCCGTAATAAATAGTAATAATACATATTATTTTTCGGTCTAACATTTTTTATCGATATTTGACCAGTTTTGAGTCGGTATTCCAACATTTCCAACATAGAATTATAAGGCAAACGACTATCGGTTCTTGAATCTTTTGAGCCGGATCTTGAAATAAATGAGCCGTTATTTTCTTATGATATTTTTTAAATATGGTCTAAAAAAACACTTATCGATATTCAAATGGTGTAAAGTATCTTACATATACGTAATCTACATATTAGGGTTCCTCTTTAATGTCTCTAAAAACTGTAGAGAGATTTTAATTTTTAACTAATTAACACAAAATTTATGACCATAAAACCACTTTTTTATCCTAAACCGGTTCGACTTTGATGTCAAATATCTCGAAGACAATGAATATTGAAGTAAATATAGGATACTATACGTATTGTTTAAAGCCGTTACTGATAATATGATAAGCTATATAAATCATTAGAAAACTAAGGGAATCAGATCTAAGGTCGTTGGCGCCAGGGAACCCCTTAAAATATAGGCCCTGTCCCTTATAACTGAGACAACTTTGGCAGTTTTTACCTAGTTTGGTATAACTATTTTCCAGTTAAAACATTTTGCTAGTCTGTCACTGTGACCTCCACTCATTAAATAATAATAATAATAAATTCTTTATTGCAGGCCAATTTGCCCATAGTTTGTTAATTACAAACTTACATTACTAGTGTTAGTGTCTATTAACCTAAATAAATATTATATCTACCTCTTACACTATTTGGGATCTTGATAAACTGGGGTATGAAACGAAGCCCAGTGGTTGATAAACGGACAGTCCCATCTGTCCGCTATGTCGGTCAGCAAGCTGTTGGAGCTCGCCAGCAGGCGGTTTACTTGAGAGGCGATTCTTTTTCTCATTATGGCATGGTAGTCGTCCATTCGTGCTTCCGCAAACATGCCTGACGCACTACAAAAGCGTGGCAGCCCCAACAGCATCCTGAAACCGTTATTGAATTGGACACGCAGAGCACTGTAAGCGCGCTTTGTGTAGTTGATCCACAGGCTGCACGTGTAGAATGATTGGCAATACGACATGAACAGTGTTTTCTTGACTCCCACTGTACAACGTGCAAACCTGCGAATCAACATATTAGCTCTTACTGCCAGTGCTCTGCGTTCCCTTTCAATATCCGCATCATCCTTCATATTTTCATTGATTATGTGTCCCAAGTATTTGAATGTGGCCACTCTGTTCAAAGCCACTCCGCCAAGTATCACCGGCTCCACCATAGGCAAGGTCTTATTACCAGCGCATTAAAAGCTGCCAGATGCCAGTATCTAGCAATAAGAATAGTATAGCAATCTAACCAGACGGGTTTTGTTGCTCTCATTATTGTATCATATCTGACGTGGCTAGCTCTTAGTCCAATAGCAGCAAGCTTATTAATGCCTACGGCATTACACGTGAATAATTATGCTATTAAACAACATTAAGCATTATATACTACTTAAAATTGCTATTGTAGGCGCTAAGGCACTAAAACAGCTAAAATCTGTATAGGGGTTGTTCATAAATTACGTCATCAATTTTTGATGATTTTTTTACCCAACTCACTAAAATCATCCAACCCTCCCATTGGCAAATAAAGTGACGTCATTAAAAAAAAATGCGTTTTTAGCTTAATTGTAAAATAAAAAACTATTTAGTAGATAATATATTATAGCATTAAAAGTTTATACAAACACGAATTTCATTCCTTTTTTTACACATTGAAGCACTTTTTAAAGATGCGAGAGATGATGTGATCTCCGGAATGACCACCTCCCCCCCCTCCTACGTTCCATCATCGGATGTCCAGACCTCCCCCCCATTTGAAATGACGTAATTTATGAACAGCCCCTTATAGTGAATTACTTGGCTTTATAATGGTATATATTATTGCTATTATACAGCATTAGGAATGTATTACCTACTTAAAAAAGCTATTGTACACCCTAAGGCATTAAAAATAGCTGAAAGCTGTATAGCGAATTTACGTGGCATTATAATGGCTTGGCATTGAAAAGCTTGATTATGTCACTATTGTATACAATATTTTTTCTACGAGTGCTCAATATAGGCAAGCCGGAAAGAATAGAGTTCGACGAGAGACCTGCTGCCTCTATACAATTGAGTAAGTTCTATCTCCCGGTGGATTGTGCTGGCGGTCGGGAAGAAGGACACGGACGGTCGGGAAGGACAACAGTGTTACAATATTGTATGAAAATCCTTTGTACCATCGTTGGCGATGTCACAATATGCGACCATAAAAGCTCTATCGGAAAGTATGCGCTAGTAGTTCGGTCTACACAATCACAATTCAAGCATTACAGTCGACGAGTAGAAAAAGATAGTTATAGAGTGAGGCAAGATAAGTGGCGAAGAATGTATGAGTTCCCATTTCAAACACGAGACTTCTCTCTTCGGATACTCCCTTTTTAGGGTTCCGTAGTTAACTAGGAATTCTTATAGTTTCGCCATGTCTGTCCGTCCGTCCGTCCGTCCGCGGATAATCTCAGTGACCGTTAGCACTAGAAAGCTGAAGTTTGGTTCTAATATGTATATCAATCACGTCGACAAAGTGGTAAAATAAAAAGTGGAAAAAATGTTTTATTAGGGTACCTCCCCTATACGTAAAGTGGGGAGTGATTTTTTTTTTTTTCATTTCAACCCTAACGTGTGATATATTGTTGGATAGGTATTTAAAAACCGGCCAAGTGCGTGTCGGACCACGCATAGGAGGGTTCCGTACCTTCAATGTAATAAAAACCAAACTAATACCAAAAGGTCGTATCTGATACCTATGGAAGAAGTTTTTTGGAGATAACTCAAAAATGGCTGAACCGATAATGTTCAAAATAATTTTCTTAGAAAGTATATGATAAGGCACATCGCCTCAAATTTTTTCATATTTTTTGGACTTACGGTTCAAAAGTTACCAGGGGGGCTACACAATTTTTCTGACTTTCAAAGCGATTATTTCAGAAAATATTCACTTAATCACAAAATGGTCAAAGAAACCTCAATGTTATTTTTAAAGACCTATCGATTGATGTATCACATGTTGATATTTGGTTAAAAAACATTTTTTGAAATTTAGTTACATGTATGGGCGCCCCCCTAAAAATTTTTTTTTTTTTTAAATTTAACTCCATAACTAACTACTTACCGCGGCTACTTATAGCGGCATACAAAATACACCTTATGTGTAAAATTTATTCAGATACGTCGTATAGTTTCCGAGTAAAATGGCTGTGACATACGGACGGACAGACAGACAGACAGACATGACGAATCCATAAGGGTTCCGTTCTTTGCCATTTGGCTACGGAACCCTAAAAACCGGCCAAGTAGGGGTATTAGGGGTAATAGGGGTTTAGTATAATCATTTTTTTGATAATGTAAATATTTTCGGAAATAATCGCTCCAGAAGTAAAAAAAATGTGTCCCCCCCCCTAACTTTTGAACCATAAGTTTTAAAAACATGAAAAAATCTCAAAAGTAGAACTTTATAAAAACTTTCTAGGAAAATTATTTTGAACTTGATAGGTTAAATAGTTTTTGAAAAAAAATACAAAGTAATTTCTGAACTAAGTTTGTAATTTAATCGTACAGGCAGGTGTTTATTGTACCTGTAATTTCTACAAAATCACAATGAAATGACGTGCTTTCAAATAAAGTTTTTTAACTAGTAAGTGGGGACACTTACTGCGACGGACGAAAAACTACGGAACCCTACACTGAGCGTGGCCCGACACGCTCTTGGTCGGTTTTTTTTGTTTTTGTTTCCTGTTACTGCCTTTTATCCAGGAAACTCAGAGTATACAAATAATATCGTACATAATTATAACGTTTGCTTGGCACTTTTGTTTGCGTTCAAATGATCTGCAAATACGACACATTGTTTGTTGTCTGGCAAGACTGATCTCAGACGGCATGAGTATAATACTTACTAGGTAATTATTTAGAGCACCACTTAATGAATAATATTGAAAATGGATATTATTTGAAGAAATATGTATATGTACAAAGTATTGGGTAAGCAAGTTGGTAGAATAAACGCACCAAAAACATAAATGACAGGCAAGTCCAATATTACTTCACCGAGATTTATATCTAAATCGGCATTTAAACATTGGTGCCGTAATCTAATTTTACACACAACAAACAATCAACAAATATTGAAGTTGTATTGGAGTTGCATCGGAATATTTATCAAGCTAATTTTGATATTTCTGATTCAGCATTATTCCAATTAATGGCGTTAAGGCATTGGAGTTGTATTGTAGTTTAATCGTGTCTAAGCGTGTTTTAAAGTTAGAACTCGGCCCAGGATAAATTGAAGGCATTGAAGGCATTATGGCTCAGCTAGTTTAAAAAAAATAACGACAAAAATTGTAGTTAAACTAGTGCATATAGTTAAACAGTGAGCTTTAATTTTACCTGGCTTTGTTGACTAATTATGTTGAAAAATATTTTGAATCGTAATAAACGTTCACTTGGAAAAATCCAGCTGAACATGATATTTCAACTTTCAAGATTATTTTGAAGTGGGTTTATGTTTTTTATCTATATATCTATCAATAACCGTTTGAGATTTGATGGCGCACGCGGTGGCCAGAAAATCTTCTGTATCTAAAAGTAATCAACAACAGCAATGAAAATGTCAAATAAACGCTTTCATCTTACACTAAACGTAAGCCTTACATAATAAAGCCAGGTTCAAGCTAAAACGAACGTTGTTGCAACTGCGTAAAGATTGAATTGCCTTCACTTAAATTTGGCCCTGCTTGTACAAAAGGATGTTCTTTTATAAGAAATCGGCGTCGCTTAGGATGGTTAGTTCGGAAATAGCCAGTGTTGCCAGAGCACTACCAGCTAAAAGTACGGTCGTGTGTCAAAAAAGGTACGATTTTGACCTAAAAGGTACGATTTTTATTTAGTTCTACAAAATCGCCACTTATAAGATCAGGGTGGTGTTTTATTGATGTACGGGTTATAATTTAGCTATTTGTCTCTCAGTCTGACAAGCATATGCGTTAGAATTAGCTTTACATTGAAATTGTAAAGGTAACTTCTGAGAACCACGATCAGTCGTATATCGAAATTTTCGTTTTCTCCCTGTCTATCGCACTTGCTTATACGAGCTAAAGAGATGCAAATAGCGAGGTTTCGAAGTTGGCAGTAGACCTCAGGTAACGATATTAGTCGAGTGCTGATGCCTAGAATAGATACTCTCATGAGAAACTCGGGCCAATGTGAATGGAGGTAAGTAACGGCCAACCCGCACGAGGACACAGATTAGTGACTTCACATTTTGGTGACGATTTCTGCTACTTTCATCCTATATTTCTGTGACACAGTCTAGTGGCAGTTGATTTGACACGTGACGTTATAGTGGTATAAAATAATTATGATTGAATACAGTGACCATATTTAGGTAGATAGACCATGATGACAGTATTAACTAGATAACACGCTCGATATTCACTACGATGCACATTCTAGATCGTTAATTTTAGGATTTACGGTTCATGAACTAGGATCAATACGTCTGATTGGCGCTGCAAAGTATAATTTTAGTATGCTTTTGCCGGGTACGCTATAAAGTACGATTTTTAGTACGGTTTTCGCCGGGTAGGCCAAATAGTACGGTTTTAGTACGGTTTTCCGCAGGGTACGTTAAAGGTACGCAGAGGTCCAAAATAGTACGTAAAATCGTACTAAAAGGTACGGTCTGGCAACACTGGAAATAGCAGAATAAACGCCAGTTAGGTAGTTTGGCCATTTCAAAGTTAACACTAGGTCATTTGTCTTTGAATTAGGGCCGCTAACGGCCATCCAACGACCGTAAATTTTTATCTAAATAAATAAATGAAGACGTATAGCAGAATTTTCAAGGGATTTTTGTTGGTTGGCCTTATAATGTTTGTAAGTTTTTGTGGGTTTTACCGAATTATTTTTAGTTATGATGATCAAAGAATAATTAACTGTATATACGATTTCGATTTTTATCGAAGATCAAAGACTAATTGTTTTACAATTTATTCTGCTTGCTTTTGTTTATTTTGGCATTTTGGATTTAGTAAATTACATATTTTTAACCTTAGGCTAGGCTTTTAAAAACATTAAAAAAACCTATCCTAGTTAGGGTGCCGCTTGCAAGGCCCAGGCTGCCGGTGGTCAGGGCTGCAGAGTGAGGACTGCGGACTGCGCGCGCTATGTCCAGAATTACCGCCTACTGTTATTAATTGTGAGGGAGCAAGTATGGGAGCTTTTCACTTCAGGGATTGAAATGAAAAGCAGGTACCAGGGTCGACAATGGGTATTATTTATTGCAGATAAAAGGCACAATGTATGTGCCTTGCCACTACGCTTATCATTTGCAATTACTGTTGCACTAAACTGCACTTACTTGCACTAAATGTTGAATCACGAAACACATGATAATCACAATTAGAAGACTACGGATTAGGCTCTGGTAGCTACGTAAGAAAATCAATGTATAGGTATTTGTCGATCGGAGATCGGGGCTTAGCCAAGATGACAATCGTTCGAAGAAAACGAATCGAAACGCTATCCGTCTCTGTATCGTACTAATATAGAAGAGTGAGCGTGAGCGTGTAGCGTTTCGTTTCGTTTTCTACAAACGATTGTCATCTTGGCTAAGTCCCTTGATCGAACTGTGAAAAGGCGGCTGCCAAAAGGGTTTGAAAATAAAGATTTTGAATTTCAATTTAGATCGATAATGTGCAACTTAGAGAAGGTCGATAGTGTCACGTACCGTTTCACGCATCGTTACAATTAACGGTTAATTAAACCGAAAAGAAAATACCTATAGCAATACAGGTGCCAGGTATAGAATACATATAATTGTGTTAAATCTAATTTTTTTTTGATAGCTGGGTTTTTAGTTCATATCAAATGGATATCAAAGAGAACCGCTTAACATCGATCGACAAGACACGATATATGAAATTGGTTGTCAGAATGACATTTGTTTATACATATATGTCTATAGAAGACCAATGATTAACATATATTGATAACGAGATTGGGGTGAACCGTGGTACAGGCCTAGTCAAAGTTATAATTATAATTTTAATTTAATTTTCATTGTTGTATTTATTGTGGTATTTCAATTTAATTTAATTTTTAATTAAATTTGTACAGATATGGAATTTATTCTGGTATAAAACATTTTCATTTCATATCTGTATCAAACCATATTTTTAGAATACTGCTCCAGGGTGCTACATGTTATTTATGAAATAGTTAGATACTAACTTAGCTCAATACTCTTTGTACTTCCTGGACTGGTACACAATGATATTAAGGGAACATTCTTGTAGCAAACTGCGTCTGCACCGAGCACACGGCTCTTAAATAAATAACTCCGGCGACCCGCGTCGGCGGATTGACACGCGTCAAATATTTATAAGTAATGAAAAGTATCGGCGAGCGGCCCTATTCTGTCCGTGTACAGTCAACTACAACGAGATGAATCCACTTTTAGACCTTATTACAACGCAATAAGGTGAAAAAGTGAATACGTCTCTTTGTAGTCGACTGAACATTTTTTTAAATTATATGACATGGTAATGAAAGTGAAGACAGAGCCTAAGATGGAGCTCACCGGTAATTTTTTTTATGCACCGTGAATCTGAGTAACCCGACAGATTTTAACCATAAATATATGTTATATGCAGAGATGGGCATTAATCGATTAATTTTTTAGTTAATTAATCAATCGATTAAAAATATCAATCGTACTTTTTTAGTTGTTACTAATTTAGTTGCAATTAAATTAGTTGTGATAATGTTCGACTAACAATTAAATTAGTTTTAGTTTCAATCGACTAAATTTCACGATTAAATCTATATTAAAACTCGGTAGTCACTCGTTTTGCATTTTTTATTTAAGTTGCAATATACTCCTACATAAGTTGCAATATGTAACTAGGAGTAGGTATGTACTATCGGGTTCAGAATTGCATGGCCAATTTATGAATGAATTCATTGATAAATTGACCATGCAATTTTGAACCTGATGGTACATTGTATAGGTACTTGTATGTAGTAAGGTAGTAACTATGTTAGTTTGGGTGCAATCTTGCAACTTATTTTGAAGCAGATATCTTCAACCGATTGAGCTAAAATTATGTATACACGTTTAATTTGAAATGGTTGAATGACAGTTTAATGTTATGGCACCATCGAGCTGATCTGGTGCTAGCCCCGGCAGGTGACTATAATAATACATACACTAGAGTTCGGACTCGTTGATGTCCTCTGAACGCGTAAATGACGATTGTCAAAGGAATTCGGTTGGTTATAAAAGATTGTTATAAAAATATTTAATAAGTTACTGATTAGGGTTTATGTCTAAAATATTGAACATGTTGTCATGAATAATTATAGATTTTAGGTGCTTAAGTTATTGCTTATTACGATGCTCAGACGATTAGTACTGCAAATATAGGTAAAGGTTTAAGGACACGGACCCCAGGTATAAAGTAAGAAAGAGAACGATGTATGAAGAAAGGAAATCGTTACATGCACTTTATCGCTGTGACAATAGAGGCGTTGTTCCGATATTTCCCCACAGCTCCGATATATCTGATGGTGACTGTACACAGTTCTTATTTACCCTTAGATAAGAGAAATTCAATCCAATTTCAGAGAGATGATTACTTACTTACATGATGGATAACAAAAAGTTGTTGACTAAAGTTTCATTTTTGTTACAAGCTTTATGACTATCGAAATTTGCGGGTTAAGGAGCTCTGACGAGCCTTAGCATGACGAGTTGTAGCATTGCCATCCAAACTAAACGTTTGATATACAATTTTAGCTCATTTGGTTGGTATTATCAAAGAGAATAATAGTTAGCAAAGAGATCTCACTCCATAAATAATCAATATATGTTAGGGAATAAGTACATGAACATTTTATTTTTATACATCCGTTAAGATGTCCTGTTCAGTCTGTCAACATAGTAATACCGAGGTTTTCCGTTCAATTTGCTTCTACCATTAGTTGCGAAAAAGTAGTCTAACTAATTAGTCGAACTAGTTGCACTCTATACAACTAAGATTGATCAGTCGTCGTTTTCAACCGTCAGTCGCAATTAATTTTGTTAATCTCAATCGTTAATCGTTAGTCGATTACATTTTGCCCATCTCTGGTTATATGAATTTGGCCAAAAAAAATTTTTTTTTTTAATGCTTTTGAAAATAAAAACATAAATGTTATTGGTGAAACTGTCGATTAAAATAAATTAGTACATTTTTTTTCGTAAAAAAATAGTTTATCTACGTAAAGTATTCCTTGGCACTTTGATATCTGTCAATAAGAATGTCTAAAATAGACCCCATAAAGGGTGAAATAGCCATCAAAAAAGCGTTTTGCACTGAGTCACAATAAAAAATGTTTTTTTTATTTAATTGATAGTAACTCTGAAACTATGCCAATTCCTGAAAAGTTTATACGACATTTTAGTCTCCAATTATGATCAGAAATTTATGGTCAAAATCTGCCGGGTTACTCAGATTCACCATGTATACGAGTAGGTATGTAACTTAACATCATAAAAACCAATAGGCGACCGGAGTATCCTGTACATTTTAGTTTATTTGTGATAATTAGAAATGAAGAGATTTAAAGATTAGAGTAGAAGGTAGTATTAAAGAGTACAAAGGAATTAGAAAATGTGTTTCTGTAAAACTGCTTGAAACTACCACCAGAAAACGTCTAAAATTTAGATTATGGAGCAACAGAGATCAAAATAAGGGTAATCCTTCAATAGTGAAGAGCGGTGCGCGACTTGTCGTTACGATCCTAAGGTTAAGTTGTTCAGTAATTCATTAAGTAAAGTCATCGTTATGATGACGTCTCACATATGATACGATGATCATATATTATATAACGAGCGGAGCGTAAGTGAAGTGAAGTTCTTACAGACAACTTCGTTCGGATACAACGGAGCTGTCAGCTGGCTAACTAAACGTCCCTGGATTTTGATGGCTTTTTGATTGTGAATAGTTGTTCCGCTATAACTTTAGTAACGTTTTTCTGATCTTTATTAAATATGTTGCCATTATAGCAGAGATCAACACAATTTAAGAGTTTGTATATGAGCAGGATCGATCAAGGGGTTATGGAGCTAGAAGGCGAAACAAAAATCATGAAAGTCTTGTTATATTGGTCAACACGTTTGCAAGGAAATAGCGAGTTCTCAGTTCCAGGCGGACTACTAAGTAGTTATTTAAACATGAATGTATTTTCGTGCCAGTTATGTACATATTAAAGAATTGATGTAGCTATCTTCCGATCGGAAGCGCAGTGATATTTTATCAACCGACTTCAAGATTTCGAAGGAGGAGGTTATCAATTCGTCGGGATCTTTGTTTTTGCTATTTTTTTTTTTTTTTTTATGTATGTTCACCGATTATTCGAAGACGGCTGGACCGATTTAGAAAATTCTTTTTTTGTTTGAAAGCGTATACTTCACAGTTGGTCCCATCGTAACCATGTCAGGACCTGATGATGGAATCCTGGAGAAATCGAGGGAACTCTTCAACTATTATAAGCACACCTATGGTGATTTGAGTATTTTTTACAGCATATCGAGCATTTGGTGTTGGAAAGGTGGATGCTTAGTGAAGTCGGTTCTTTTTTGTTTAAAATTATTTTGTAACTAATGGTGGCTGAAAACGGGTGCTAAATAAAATTGCTAAATTACTAATCACTTGTACTTGAATACTAGATTCAACAATCTCTTGAGCAACCGTTTACTTACCGAAGCACTGAACGCGACACGACGTGATGCACATTTTTATTACCGATTATGGAACTAATTCGTTCCAAAGCTGCTTAAGGATGGTTCACGCTGTAGCGTGCCGCGTCCTACATGACACTTCCGACACTTCATAAAGAAAGCGTCAGGTCAGGCGGAGGTCACGTGATGTTCTCTATACAAAAGGAAGTGTCGGAAGTGTCGTCTATGACGCGGAACCATCCTTTATTCAAGGAGTTGCGATGATGTAAAAAACAGAGAGTCTTCTGCATATTTATAGCAACACAAATTTCTAAACTGGGTAGCCTAATATGGTCGGATTTTTATCACCTGTCACCATAGCTGTCACGTTCTAACAAGTATGTAAGTGCGAAAGTGATGCATTGCATGATGTGATAGGCGATAAAATGACAACCATGATACGCGTCCTGATCGCAAACTTATCACAGAAATATCACCCAACCAGTAAAAGAGTCGTTAGTAGTAAAACTGCATTCGCAATACGGCTACCGATCCCGTGGCATCTCAATCATGTAATGGAGCGGCTCCACCGGGATCTATCAAAATGCATTCAATGTACACAGTGCACTGCACTAAAAACGAGGTTCCCGGACTTTGCGGTATTATCGAATGCTGCGTTGATATTTAGGTTTTGCCATTTCGATATTTTGCTTTTAAAACGATTGAATTTCCAGTTTGCGATTTGACGACGAGTCTATTATTTGATTGAACGCGGAGAACGCGCATGGTCGTAGGTATTTTTAATATGTTTATGATAACATAGGTTTCGCAGACTATCGGAACTTGCGTCATTTTTGTTAAAGGAAGAAATTTAATAGCATAAAGCAAACATAAGTTTTGATTTATTGCATATAAAAATAGGTTAACTTAATTTTAAATACTTAATACAATTAAACTCAAAAAGGAGTGTCTTACGGGCACTGATTACAGGAGTGTATAGGTTATAAAATCGTAGGCAACGCGCATGTGACACCTCTGGAGCTGTAGGCGTCCATAGGCTACGGTAGCTGCTTACGATCAGGCGGGCCGCATGCTTGTTTGCCACCGTCGTTGTATAAAAAAATCCAAGCGTTATAGCTCGGGGCGTTTTTTTCGTGAAGCAGGCATTACACTACATTAAAAGTATGTAGTTAGTAACCTATATACAGTTTACAGTAGAAGTAAAGCGACCGAGCTACTGAAACTGATCTTGACGACTGGTGTGCAGGTTGTGGAAAGTTTAAAAAAAAATTAAAACGTTCTCGGAAATTACTTGAAATTTTCACAAGGAATATAGGAAAATTAAATTAAAGAAACGGAAGTTTCAATTTCCGTCAAAAATTAAAAAATATTTTCGTTAATTTTCTATGTGAAACATTCCGCGAATTTGGAAAGATTCCGACCGGCATATAAATAATCTTCATACGCTCTTTTTGTATCAAAAACCTCGCACAAATAGTTACTTCTTCTGCAGAAGGTACATATGCAACTTAAACAGTGGTTTCATCTTAAAACGACGTTCGTTTCAACGCAAAAAATCATTCAATTAAACGTGCAAGGTTGTCGCATTCAGTGTTTCCATTCCTCTCGCATTACCATACTGAATAACGATGAACAGATCTGGGTCACCGTGCCGATGCCGCTGCGATAGTGCGATGCGACACACCACGACGTATCGCGACAGCTCTGTGTTCTGGAAATCCTGGAATTGTTTCGTCTGATAATTTAATATTTACTGTAAAATGTTTACAAAGCCTTGCAAAATTACTAAGTATATCCAGGTTTATTTTTAATTTAAAAAATATTGATATTACCTTTTATTTTTCCGGCTGTACTTTTGCCTGCTGTTTATAAAACAATCATCTACTACTTTTAGAGATAGTTGTGTCGTTTTATCTCGATCCATAATATGTGATTGGTCCGAATCAAAGGGGATCATTTTGGTGGCAGGCGTTTACGTCGCGTTTTACGGCGTGTATACCAACAATAAAAGCATAAGTATCGGTCACCAAATGGGCCCTTTTGATTTGAACTATCACATATATTTCCCAATCACCACCATCACAATATATGGTTTCAATCAGCAAATCAATATTGCATTGTCATCAAACTTAAATAATTATCCGAAACGTCTAAATCAGTACTACAGTAGTAAAGTAAGTACTAACTTACAATATTAATTCCTCGAAATGAGTTATGGGTATTTCAATTATATCGATGTGTTAAATTATAAATGCGTTGTCATATTTTCCAAATTTCATGTAACATCGCAAAACTGTAGTGTTACCTGGTAAATGTTTATTGACAGTATTTCTGATACCGTTTTACAGTCATAATACAATACACCCTAATTCCTTATAATTCACTTATTTAAAAAAAACCGGCCAAGAGCGTGTCGGGCCACGCTCAGTGTAGGGTTCCGTAGTTTTCTGTCCGTCACAGTAAGTGTCCCCACTTAAGAGTTTTTGAAAGCACGTCATTTCATTGTGATTTTAAAGAAATTACAGGTACAATAAACACCTGCTTATACGGTTAAAACAAACTTAGTTCAGAAATTATTTTGTAATTTTTTTTCAAAAACTATTCAACCTATCAAGTTCAAAATAATTTTCCTAGAAAGTTTTTATAAAGTTCAACTTTAGAGATTTTTTTCATATTTTTAAAACTTATGGTTCAAAAGTTAGAGGGGGGGGGGACACATTTTTTTTTACTTCTGGAGTGATTATTTCCGAAAATATTTACATTATCAAAAAATGATTTTAGTAAACCCCTATTCATTTTTAAATACCTATGCAACAATACATCAAACGTTAGGGCTGAAATGAAAAAAAATCACTCCCCACTTTACGTATAGGGGAGGTACCCCAATAAAATATTTTTTTCCACTTTTTATTTTACCACTTTGTCGGCGTGATTGATATACATATTAGTACAAAATTTCAGCTTTCTAGTGCTAACGGTCACTGAGATTATCCGCGGACGGACGGGCAGACATGGCGAAACTATAAGGGTTCCTAGTTGACTACGGAACCCTAAAAAGGCAAATAGAACTATTTACACTAACCATGTTAAGACCTTTGGACTGAGCTCTGCACCATGCCTGCCATCAACACTGCAAAAACGTAAGAAGAGCCTTCAAGAGATTATTATTCATAAGCTATTTTCAAATTACGCAAGCTAGGTGCCCTGAACAGTATGTGCATCGGGGCGTGAACACTAGAGAAGCCCCAAAAGGCCGTCTGCCTATGAATGTTACTTACATTCAAAAGCCTTATGTACACCATGGGTTCCAATCAAAACTGCACCTAACTGTACATAGTTAAGGTTGAATTTTGAAAAACGTTGAAAGAATAATTAAGACAATTAGGAAAGTAATTCATCGGTTGCAAGTTACAATGCTAAGGAATATGGTAAATTAACAAGACTAGAATATACGAATTATACAGGATGATTCATGAGACGTGAGCAGGCTTAACACTACGGATTCAGTAAATAATAAGCTATTGTTTGATATTAGTATTAGCGTGATAAGCGCAAAAAAATTTTTTTTATCAAAAATAAAATGTTTCAAATTATTTACGACACGCATGGTCACTCTTCAATTAGAATACTCCGTCGAGTACTGATGTTAGAATATTCTCTTGTTTTTCTGTGATATGTGTCAAATTGATGTTTGGTTACTTTGGAAACATCGTATCTCACTGAACTTGACAATTATTTTTTTCATAATCAAAGTGCTGTCATGATTGTTACAGAGGTTTTATCTTTATTTATTTGTTTATGTAGGGTGACCATGATCACATAGAAGAAAATTTCTACGAAACAAAAAGGTAAAAAAAATTGAAAGGCGCTATTGTTTCACTTAAAAATGATGGCGGCCGATTCATTATCGTTAACTAAGTG
Organism: Pammene aurita; assembly: GCA_947086415.1. Classification (NCBI taxonomy): domain Eukaryota; kingdom Metazoa; phylum Arthropoda; class Insecta; order Lepidoptera; family Tortricidae; genus Pammene; species Pammene aurita. The sequence continues at coordinate 13,109,081 of OX352292.1, read as the reverse complement.
TGTAGGGTTGTTCCTGCTCACGTCTCATGAATCACCCTGTATACATGCATAACTTTTGAAATAATAAATTGCGTGGGACAATTGTATAGATTTAAAGCAGCTTCGAATACACTATCCGTGTCATGTTTGTTCCGGAATTGTAAAATATAATCTAGGTATTCAGCTTCGCAGAGGCCGTATTCTAACTTTAAAACACATGTATATAAATACACGATCCAACTTCAATACAACTCCAATGCATTAACTACGTAATACAGCTGGCACCTAAACGCCTGAATCAGAAATGTCAGAATTTGCTTTAAAATTATTCCGATGCAACTCCAATACAACTTCAATATTGCTTGATTATTTGTTGTGTGTTGGAGTTATCTATCTATCTATACATATAATAAAGCTGAAGAGGGTCGAAAGTCTGTACATGGAAGATAATCGAAACAAAGTTGGCTGGGGATACTTAGAATCGATAACAGAACACGTTCCAACAATTTTTAGAATTTTTGTCTGTTTATCTGTTTGTCTGTTTATCTGTTTATCTGTTTATCTGTTTGTCTGTTTATTTGACCGCGCATCACGTGAAAACGGCTGAACGGATTTTGATGAAATTTTGTATAGAGATAGTTTGAGTCCCGGGAAAGGATAATATATAGTTTTAATCCCGAAAATCAACCCTGGTGGGGGTGAAAATGGGGTTGAAAGTTTGTATGGAGAATTTTTAACCGCTGATACGATTTAGATAGAAATGAGTATGGAGATAATTTGAGTTTCGAGAAACGTCATAGGATAGATTTCAAACCCTTGTGGGGGTGAAAAGGGGGTTGGAAGTTGGTATGAGGAATTTTTTACCGCTGAACTGATTTTGATGAAAATTGGTATAGAGATAGTATGGGTCTCGAGGAAGGGCAAAGGATAGTTTCATCTTCAAAAAAGCCCCCCCCCCCCCCCCATTTTACTTTAGAATCTTAGGTCCAAAAATCTATCTTATACTTATAATAAAGCTGAAGAGGATCGAAAGTCTGTACATGGAATATATTCGAAAAAAAGTTGGCTGGGGATACTTAGAGTCGATAACAGAACACGTTCCAACAATTTTTAGAATTTTTGTCTGTTTATCTGTTTGTCTGTTTATTTGACCGCGCATCACGTGAAAACAGCTGAACGGATTTTAATGAAATTTTGTATAGAGATGTGAGAATGAGTGTATAGTGACAGTGAGAAGTGACAAAGTGAAAAAAGTAAAAAAAGTCGAGAACCTGAAAGTAAAAAATGTCGAAAATGTCAAAAATGTCAAAAATGTCAAAATTTCAAAACATTCAAAAAATTTCAAAAATTTTAAAAATTTCGAAAATTTCAAAAATTTCAATAATTTCAAAAATTTCAAAAATTTCAAAAATTTCAATAATCTCAAAAATCTTAATAATCACAAATATCTCAAAAAAATTAAAAATTTCAAATATTTCAAATATTTCAAATATTTCAAAAATTTCAAATTTCAAAAATTTCAAAAATTTCAAATTTCAAAAATTTCAAAAATTTCAAAAATATCAAAAATTACAAAATATCAAAAATTTCAATTAAAAAAAATGCAAAAAAAATAAAAACTACAAAAATTAGGAAAAAGTCAAAAATGAAATAAAATTAAATAACATAACTTCGTTCCAACCGAAACGCACTCAGGTATTTTTTTTTTCTCTGACGTTCATTAGCGCATTGTAATTTGCTTACATTGAAGAATAAATATCTTGATCTACACCAATATCATAAATCCTCTATTCCACGTTCAGAAACCGTATGTAATTACCACCATTAATGCAATCAGTAACGTAACATCAGTGTATTATCTGTGAGTGTGTTAAAAACGTATGAAAATTCATTACCTACGGTAACGTAATGAAAATTCGCCCTCCTCCCCGACCGCCGGCACAATAAGGTTGGTCATGGCGGTCATTCTAATGGTTTCCGAACATGTCACTTAGGATTTTTTTAATATGTGTGTAGATAAAGCAGTGTATGCTTCTATTAGGGTACACATAAAATGGGGGGTGAATTTTTTTTCGCTCCAACTCTATCGTGTTGGGTATTATTGAATAGGTCTTTCAAAAAGAATAGAGGTCTTTTAATACATTTTTTGGATGAAACTGATAGTTTCGTAAATATTAGATTTGAAAGTTCAAAACAGGGCGTCTCTTCCATCTAACTTTAGAACCGTGGGTCCAAACAGGGCGGCAACTACGAAACTCTACACTGAGCATCGCCCGACATGCTCTTGGCCGGTTTTTTTTGCATTGTTATCCCAGAAATCACCCCTTAAAGATTACTAATTCCAATTCAAGAAAATCCCCCGCCAGGTTATACGTAGCCTATAAAAATTAAACGCTTAAAAGGGGGGGGGGGGGGGGGCAGCCACTACACTCACTACAGATTGAGTTAAATTTGCATGGATCCCCCCCCCCCCCCCCCAAGTACACCTCAAAAAGAAAAAAACGTTACTGACCCCCTCAAAAAATCATTTCTGCATTTGTGACCCCCCCCCAAATTTCAACCGCACCTGTTCTTTCCTTTCATGCTTAGACTGATTTGACGGGAGGATCGATTTGGAAAAGTGGTACTGTATCCGATATACACCTACTACTCTATGTCGTTTAAATCATGCCAAAAAAAAGTATTGATTTTTGAGTGTAGTTTCATTTAGTGGTAATTGTAAAATATTCTATCAGGACTACTGTCCTCTAGCGTATCCATTTGTCAACTTTACTTCAAGTTCCGCCTCCAGGGTAGCGGGAGAGAAATTAGGGGCAAATTAGCCACTTACACAGACCGAATTCCACGCGGGCGGAGCCGCGGGCACAGCTAGTGTTTAATATGGTTTGTGTTTTTAATGTATTTTTTATGTTTTTTTGAAATTAGAATAGTCACATGCTCGCGCTGTTACTTTAAATGCATATCATGACTCATACAGTTAAAATATATTTTTTTAGTTTGAAAAGTAAGAAAAATATATTGTAATACATTGAAACCTGGTTAATTAATTAGGAGCTTCGTAAATTTAGTGGAAATAAACGGTATCGCACTGTAGTTTGCCTAGAACATCTTATAGACGTTATATAAGAAATTTATAAAGCTGTATAAGCATCGATACTGAGTCATCCATCACGATATTGCGAGATAGCTCCCGGGTGATTCTGCCGCGTAAATATTTGGCCAAGGCTCGTTGCACTGTCAGCGTTCACATTGTAACACGACAATACATATTAGTCAAACGATATTTACTTCTAAATCGTGCTAAATATACACTGAAAACTGGTCACTTCGTATAAAAATATCCATACAAGATTACCATAATAAAGTTTTACATTATACAGGGGGCCGTATTCCAATTTCAAAACACGTAAAGACAGGATCCAACTTCAATACAACTCTAATGCATTAACTACGCAATACAGCTAGCGCTTAACCTCTGAATCATTAATATCAGAATTTGCTTGAAAATTATTCCTATCTAACTCCTATATAACTTTAATATTGGATAATTATTTGTTGTGTGTTGGACTTATGTTTTTTTTAGATAACTAAATATATTGTGTGTTTAATGTATTGTTTATGTATTTTAAAATTAGAATCAGGCCCCGAAATCACCCTTTATTTAACTTAACACTGTGTCGTAAACTTAATAGCTTAGATGAGTAATATTTCTAGACGAAGGTAGTGATCTTGACACTGTACAAAACAATAGAAAGATGGTACTCGTAGATAGTTATGGTATGAGGGTTCGTCGGTTACTCCTTAAAATACTATTTCTACTCCTGCATTGTAATTTGTCAATAAAATGACTGACAGGTATATTCCAAACGTATACTTTATGAACGTTGTCTAAAGTATTCCATAAGATGATTGCTAAAGGATGTTCTAAAGGATTTCGAACGCGTCGAATTCAATTCTTACCGGCTTGCATATTTTAAGCACTTATAGAAAAACTATTGTATACAATACTGACATAATTAAACTTTTCAATCTCATACCTTACATAGGCCATTCAGTAGGTTTCGTGGCCTAAACACGGCATTCGACTGAAAAGCTTTTCATTATGTCACGATTGCATAAAATACTATTGCCGTAGCTACGAGGATCATAAGTTAAATTGGAAGGAATTCATATTAGGATTGTTTTGAATTGAACCTTAGAACACCTTTAAACTTGCATACTATAAATTATAAATATCATTTAGCACGTAAGGTTTCGCTCTAAGTACTTCTAGAGGAAGTAAATAAATGAATAAAGTTTGATTTAAAAATACTATTGACATCAGGCTCATGAACTGTTATTACAACGACATTAATTTCATTGCGAGAGTAGAGACAATGGAAACGTTCAGCCTACCTCCGCTTTCTTAAGTAGGTAATGTTTTATTACTTTTACGTTTAGTTCCTGGTAATATTTTAAAGATATTGATAACACATAACTTTTACTGATTGAGTATTATTATTACAAAGACAAAACATGTTGATAAGAAATACAAGAATATGTTTTTAACAAACGTAAACGTAAACGTACGTAGACGTAGTCAACTAGGAACCCTTATAGTTTCGCCATGTCTGTCCGTCCGTCCGTCCGCGGATAATCTCAGTAACCGTTAGCACTAGAAAGCTGAAATTTGGTACTAATATGTATATCAATCACGCCGAAAAAGTGGTAAAATAAAAAGTGGAAATTGTATTTCATTAATAGGAAAATAATTCATCGCAACGAAATTTATTATTTTAACCCTTTAAATGGGCTGGACTGAAAAAAAAAATCTTCAATTGAAGACTCATCTCCAATCTATAGTCCTAAAAATTCTGTACAAGAAAAAATACAAAAAGTGGATGTTACAGGTGGTCTTTTTTGAGACCGTTGCCCTATAAAGGGTTAACCTATTAACCGCTATCGTGTGGTATATGAAACAAAGTGGCAACGTAAATGACAGCGTTGTAAATTATAACAGAGTTTATAATTGCAAGTTAAACTTTGGAAGTACCTATCTAATAATAATAATCTATTAATTTATTTATTGTATATACTGTACATATACAGGTTGATTCATGAGACGTGAGCAGGAACAACCCTACACACTTAGTTAACGATAATGAATCGACCGCCATCATGTTTAAGTGAAACAATAACGCCTTTCAATTTTTTTAAACCTTTTTCTTTCGTAGAAATTTTATTCTCTGTAATCATGGTCACCCCACATAAACAAATCAATAAAGATAAAACCTCTTTGACAATCATGACAGCACTTTGATTATGAAAAATTAAAAAAAAAAAATTAAGTGAGATACGATGTTTCAAAAGTAACCAGACATCAATTTGACACATATCACAGAAAAACAAGAGAATATCAGTACTCGACGGAGTATTCTAATTAGAATCACTCTACAATTGTAGAGTGACCATGCGTGTCGTAAATAATTTCAAACGTTTTATTTTTATTAAAAAAAAAAAATTTGCGCTTATCACACTAATACTGATATCAACAATAGCTTATTTTTAACTGAATCCGTAGTGTTAAGCCTGCTCACGTCTCATGAATCAGCCTGTATATGAATTGTTATCGGATAAAGAAATACTGTAAAACTGTTATTTTGCATGACTTTTTTGGTAGAACATAAGCAACGCTGTATTTACTTTTAACATCTTATGTAACTATGTTCTCGCAATAAAGAAATTGAATTGAATTAAAGCGGTTACAAATTTAAAACCAATAATCAGGAAGTAACGCAAGAGTTCATTACTAGATGGCACTGGCAATACAATTCGTTTCAACGATTTATTAACAGTCGGAAATGTATGCTATCTTAAAAACTGATTTCGTAAGAATAGGTTAAGTACTCGTACAGTTTATTGAAAGGGTTAACGAGTAAGTACTGTTTTTCTTAAGTATAATTTAATTATTATTTTTAAACATTTTTTAAGTGTATGAAAGTTGTATACTTTAAAAAAACATTTAAAAATACTGTTATAAGTAATATATTTTGTTAAGTAAAATTAAATAAAAAAATACAAAATTTGTGTCTTTGATAGGTTGTACAGGGTAGGTTCGGTTAGGTTAGGTTAGCATCATTTTAAAGATGCGTCCTTTAAAAACTTAATAATTTCAAAATTAGTACTCAAAGCAAGTAATTAAATACCTCGTAAATTAATATACCTACTAAATAAATCTAATATAAAATGATTTCATAATATTAAACCTTTAATTTTCATCACGTTTGTAGAATACGTTTGACAGCAATTAATATTGCCAGGTTTACCAAATAATTATGAAAAAATAAATCATAATTAGAAATTAACTACCTAATAATAGTTGTTATTTATAAAAATATTGTGGCAATAGAAATATTGTGGAATATTATAAACGGTTCATTTAACGACAGCTTATTAAAAAAAACCGGCCAAGAGCGTGTCGGGCCACGCTCAGTGTAGGGTTCCGTAGTTTTCCGTCCGTCACAGTAAGTGTCCCCACTTAAGAGTTAATAACACCGCCATGTAGGATATGATATGAGAGTTCCACGCAATAGTTTACTTAATTTGCTGATAGATGTACAGCGACATCTATCGGCAAATTAAGTAAACTATTGCGCGCGAGCTTAAAGTATGGAAGATGATTTTTATGGAATAATTCTTTATTGCGTGAACCGATTTTCAACATTTTTACTTTATTTGAAAGCACGTCATTTCATTGTAATTTTGTAGAAATTACAGGTACAATAAACATCTGCTTATAAGGTTAAATTACAAACTTAGTTCAGAAATTATTTTGTAATTTTTTTTCAAAAACTATTCATTCTATCAAGTTCAAAATAATTTTCCTAGAAAGTTTTTACAAAGTTCTACTTTTCAGATTTTTTTCATATTTTTAAAACTTATGGTTCAAAAGTTAGAGGGGGGGGGACGCATATTTTTTTACTTCTGGAGCGATTATTTCCGAAAATATTTACATTATCGAAAAATGATTTTAGTAAACCCCTATTCATTTTTAAATACCTATCCAACAATATATCACACGTTAGGGTTGAAATGAAAAAAAAATCACTCCCCGCTTTATGTACCTATATAGGGGAGGTACCCCAATAAAACATTTTTTTCCACTTTTTATTTTACCACTTTGTCGGCGTGATTGATATACATATTAGTACCAAATTTCAGCTTTCTAGTGCTAACGGTCACTGAGATTATCCGCGGACGGACGGACGGACGGACGGGCAGACATGGCGAAACTATAAGGGTTCCTAGTTGACTACGGAACCCTAAAAAAAGAAACGTTTATATAAGATGAAACTTCTTTCACACATAGACATATCACATTTTTTCCATGTTTAGTCTAACCTTGTGAGAACCTCAATTTGTCAAAGTATCTCATAATTTAAGGTCAAGCACTTAGCACTCCACACTTAATTTGGGCACTTAAAAATCTTCTCAGTATATATCCAAGGCGGGCTCGTCCTGAATAAACAAAAATCCATTTGCTCCACAAGCCGAATTAGAAAAGTGCAGTAATGGTTTCGGGTTGTTTTACTTAATATGGCGAAGTTATTTCAATGGTTTTAAACGTGTGAAACAGATGTCGGGTCGGGTGAGTGATCGGTTGGCTCACTGTGTACGCGATGACAGTTTGTTGGGTTCGATTCCCAGTTGGGTAAATTAGGGGAGACGAAATGTGCGTTCAATGGGTCATGTTCACATTATACATGTTATAGGTACTAACGTTTATTATTTTTATTCTTAGAAATTGAAAAAAATATATTAGAGGTCTTATAAATAGGTACCTACAGTCGCCATCAGATATATCGGAGCGGCCAAGGTGGTCACAAATATCTGAACAACGTATATATTGTCAAGGTGTCAAAGTGCATGTTCAGATAAATACCTTGGCCGCTCCGATATATGTGATGGCGACTGTACATACTACTTAATATTAGATATATCAACAATAGGTTTTTGTCAAAAATTACATTTTTAAATAGCAGCTTTTAATGTAGACTGTACTTTTCTTGCAAAAGGCAATTACTGCTCAACAATATTATTCTAACAAACCCAAAACACTGAGCTTCCAATGACCACCTTCGTCTCCAATGTCCATCAATCAGTAGACCAGGTGCCGGATTCTAATTTTAAAATACATTAACAATACAATAACAACACAACCTATCTCAAACATAACTCCAACACACAACAAACAATCATAATTCTGATATTTCTGATTCAGATGTTTATGCTGCAGCTGTATTGCGTTGTTAATGCATTGAAGTTGTATTGAAGTTGGATCGTGTTTATATTAATAATAAATAATATTAATAATAATAATAATAAATACTCTTTATTGCACACCTCATACAGTTACAAGCACAAATTTTACAATTAGATAAATTTAGGTAGAGGTAACAACAGGCGGTCTTATCGCTAATGAGCGATTTCTTCCAGACAACCTTTGGGTAGTGGAGACTAGAGAAAAACAATAAGCAGTAGGTGGTGCATAGACACAAAAGAGACGAAATAGATAACACAGCACATTCATATGAATATACATACTTAAATAAATACAAAATAAACATACATATATACACATATAATACACACAGTAAGAAACAACAGTGTCAACTTATAAACCTAAGGAAGAGATAAATAGTATTCCTTAAGTTGCGATTTAAAGCTACCGATAGATTGCGCGCGTTTTATGTTGAGAGGGAGAGAATTCCACAAACGAACGGCCTGGAACGTAAATGAGCAATTATTATTAGATTAAACGAACTTACCTTAAGTGAAGTTCTATCTTAATAACATGATTCTCTCTCCCTGTTAATTTAACCATTGTATAACCCTTATTGTATCCAACATTTATCACAATTTTCAAAGATTTAAAAAAAAGTAGCTCAAACGCTCCCGTACTCCCGTTGTCGAGTCTATGGCATCCTGTGCACCTGTACGTCATTTCGTTTAAAGTTGATATAGGAGCAACCCTGTAATGGGAAGAACAAGTATGTTGACATATGTTAGGGAAGGGATGGGACTCTCTTAACAGGGAGAGAGAATCATGTTATTAAGATAGAACTTCACTTAAGGTAAGTTCGTTTAATCTAATAATAACATTTATCTCTCTCCCTGTTAATTTAACCATTGTAGATGTTTGAAGATAGGGTTGCGAGTGCGTATAATCATACACTGGCTGTAAAGTAATTTGAAAAATTATTTATTCATAAAGTAAATTAACATAACATGGTAACTAAAATTATTTTTATAACTAGACAACTTAGTCTGATACCAAATTACAAATAGCATCGCTAAACTGTGCAGGTTCTTGAGAAATCGGTCTATTATAATGTTTAGCAAAACACGCCGAGTTTTGTTACCAACCAGCTGTTTTTTGTATCAGATCTATGGATATACCAGATCTGCTTGCAGCTGATGTGCTAGCATGCCTAGTACTGTGGGCTGTAAAGATGGTAACATCTATGCCTGCCTCTCGGAGCACATTTTTTATCCAGCGGCTTATAGTCTGAGAGGAGACCGCGTGGTGAGGCTTCTTATGAGCAATAAAAAGATTGTTTGTATTTCTTATACATTGTGTTCTTTTTATGTAAGAGTTTAAAGCAGTAACAGGACAGATTTCAATCTTATTACTAAATTTTTTTAAGCATAGTAATGGTTGTTTGCTGTTTTTACTGGAAGTTCTTATTAAATCTGGAATAAAAATTTGCACAGCTTCCAGCATGAATTGAATATTATCAATCTTAACTAAAGATAAGGTTTGGACCCTATGTCCAGTCGTTAGGGCAAGCAATGTGACGACTTTATGTGTAAGCTGCTCTAGGCTTATAACATCATTAGGGTACAGCCCTTTTAAATAGTTAAGAACAACACCCGGATCCCACGTCATGTTATATTTTGGTGTGGGTGGTTTTAGTCGAAACATCCCTTTAAGTAAACGTTTAATCCTATCATCTGCTCCTATCCTAGGACCAATGAGAAGTGATAGAGCTGATCTGGTACTATTAATTGTACCATAAGATGCTCCAGCTTCAAAGCGCTCAGATAAAAATTTTAGAACAAATGGTACAGAAGCTTGATATGCATCAATTTTTTGGTGATTACAAAATAACCACCATTGTTTAAAAGAAGTATCGTATTGTTTAAGAGTATTATTTGAAAGAGAGTTAAGCATTATCTGAATTGCTGATCTTGGCGTTCCACGTCTATCGTACGCTTCGCCGATAGCAGCCCGGCAGCCAGGGTAAGTTGATGATGTAGGGGATGGACATTTCTGAAAGGAGATGACAGTAGTTTTTTGTTAGGCTTGAATATTAAAGGTTCTCCAATTAACAGTGACTTTATAAGAGGAAACCATGATTGCGAAGGCCAATATGAAAACACCAAAATACCTTCAGCTCTTTCTCTTTTAATTTTGTGTAAGCATTTTAGCACTAAGGAAAACGGAGGAAATGCGTAAAAGAAAATATCACTCCAGTTTACAGTGAAAGCGTCTACTGAAACTGCTTCTGGGTCAGGTTTCCATGAAATAAATCTATGGCACTTATTATTAATCCTTGATGCAAATAAATCTATTTCTGGGTGTCCAAAAGTTTGTATGAGTTTTTCATAACAGGTTTGAGAAAGCTCCCATTCAATATTTATTCTTCGGGATTCTGCATCAGCTTTAAAGTTGTCTTTGGTATTAATATACGAAGCAAATACCCAAATATTTCTCTGCTCACACCAATTCCACATTTCTCTAGTAATTTTATTTAGATGGGGATATTGAATGCCCCCCATTTTATTAATATATGCTACGGCAGTTGTATTATCAACTCTTAACAGAATTTCACAATCATGCAAGTTTTTGGCAAAACATTGTAATCCTAAGAAAGCCGCCTTGATCTCTAAATAGTTTATATGATTCTCCTGTTCAGACTTAGACCATGATCCAGATGTTCTATTAGACTCACACACAGCTCCCCACCCGGTTTTGGAAGAATCTGTTTGAATCTCAATACAAAATTCGTGGTGTTTAATTAAATTGAATTTATGTAGATTCATACCCCACCAATGTAGTTCAGAATGAACAATATTTCTAAGCTTCATTGTGGCTTCAAAGCTGTCATTGTTATGTAATAATGCAAGGTATTTTTCTCTTTCTAATAGTTTGGTATACACCCAACCATATGGGACGGCTGGACAAATGGAATTAAGTATGCCTAGTAATTGAGAAAACTCCCTTATTGTACAGTCTCTTTTAAAAGTGAACTGGTGGACAATTTCTAAAATAGTTAGCTGTTTTTTATGTGGAACTGATAAAGAGAGATTAGTTGAATCCATAATAAATCCAAGGTACTTGCATGTTTGGCTAGGTATCATGACACTTTTTTCAAAATTTATTACAAAACCTAAATTCTGAAATAATTTACATGCTCTATTAATGTCATTTAAACATCCATTATAGGACCTATTAAAATACAGGCTGTCATCTAGATAGCATGTTAAAACTATATCATGTGATCTGAGATATGTGGTGATAGGTTTGATTAATTTAGTAAAAACAAACGGGGCCGAGCAGAGACCATAAGGCAATGCATTAAACTGATAAAGTTGTCCATCAAAACTGAACCTTAAAAACTTCCTATGACACTTTGTAATTGGTATAGATAGATATGCCTCTGACAAGTCAATGGAGCCCATAAAGCAGTCCTCTGATATAAGTTTACATGCAGTCCTGATATCTTCTAATTTGAAATGATTTGTAACAACATATTCGTTCAACTTTTTTAGATTTAATATAAATCTAAAGGAGCCATTAGGTTTAGGTACTAAAAAGATAGGAGATATAAACTGGTTGGGGTCTGGAGAACATTCAGAAACAGCACCAAGTTTAACAAGCTTTTCGATTTCGAGGTGTATGTTCTCTTTTTCCTTCCCATGCCACACCTTTTGGTTTGCTTCATAAGGTGTAGGTGTGGTATGAAATGGAATCTCATACCCCTGTAGCCATTTTAGAATAGTAGGATCATCAGTAATATCCTGCCATTTATCTATAAAATATTGAATTCTACCAGCATGTACCTCAGGCTCTATCGTTGGTGTCTGGATCTCTGCTTGTAGCTGCGTCTCTCTTTCCAGTGAGGTTGATTGTAATGTTTCCGAGGTTGACGGTGTTGTTGCCCACCACGGGCTCGATAGGTCTGCTGATCGTACAGTGGTGGGCTCTTCCAGTTTAACTGCTTTAAACTTATTAGATGTAGGCTGTTTCTTCTCCTTTTCTGTGTTGTTCTTTATTGTATTACAGGTCTTTTGGATTGTCTGAGCAGCTTTAATCTTTTCTGCACAGTCTTCTCCGAATAAAAATTTGTCTGTTTTCTGCTGACGAATTGCATCTTGGATTGTTTTGGTGGCTCCAGACAGACAAAAGAATTTCCTGGAAGATGTGTCATGATAGTGCATTTCAGCTGCTAGTTTAGCTGCGTCATTGATTTCCTCTACTAAGGTTCTAGTGTTAATGTTTCCTTTCATTACGTTTGTTAGGCACTTTCCTAAGCAAGACATCAATGTGCCTGTAAGATTTTGTCTACTGACAATTCGTTTGTCTCTCTTAACTGATGGCTCTGAGAGTGTAGCTTGAATTTCAGGATTTATTATCGGTGCTATTGCAGCAGGGAAGTTGACCGGAGTGGGGTACTTCTTCATGATTGTCTCTCTAGCCTCTTTACCCAATCCATCGTTCATGATTTTCTTCCAGCGGGAAGACAATTCAGGCCTGATTGGGTCACCCACTTCTGTCTGCTCCTGACCTTCAGTCCCCAGGGCCAGAAGGAACTCCTCTGGAAGTTCATCATCCATTGGTTCTGTAATGTAATTATTACATTATATTTAGAAATAGAAATAACTTGTGTATCCACTAAGTGGTACCATATTATGAATATTTTGTGCTAGCATTGTCTATCCGCATTGTGATAGCGCATTGTAAATATTTTGTATTGGCACTGTCTATCCGCAATGTGATAGCGCCTGCCATAAAAACAATGATAGTCATCAGTATGTCTACCCTCTCAGTGGTAGCGCTTAGCTTATCATGTGTTTGTTCATACTGTAGTAACTTACAACAGTAGTAATCAATTAGGAAAAGATAATCAAATAATACTGAATTTGTGTTTTAACCATAAACGAACCTGCATTTAGATCAAAGTCATTGTCATGTGTCATCAAATGACGTGGAGACGATGACACAGATGATGGCGAGGAGTGTGACGGAGCTGGCTGTGTAGCTTCCCGCGACTGTGGCTGACTCAATTATGGTTGTTGAGGTAGCGGTCGTGTGGTTGTCTTTTGTGGCGTTGTAAGGTCTTCGTCGGTTTCAACGGACCTCCTCGTCGAATTTTCTCGAAGCCTCTTTTGTAATTTTGTAATTTTTCTTTTGATATAATCTTCATCTTTCTCTATTTCTCTCTTGCGTTTTCCCATTCTTCTTGTACACAACACTCGCGAAGGCAAATAAAATAAGTAGTAAACTCAGTAAATTCACTGCGCTTAATAAGAAAAAATATCGTTTTGGAAATCGAAATTCAGTTTCAGGGTCGGGTTCAAATGAGAGAAAAAACGAACTTTCTGGCAACCGAATAGTGCGGAGCTACATCCGGATTAGAGAAACAATAAACAATCTAACACATAGATCATGAAACGAAAAAAAAAAAAAAAAAAACCGGAAGTTCTTCCGCCATTACCTTTATCTTGAGTCCGATAACATGATAACATTACAATATCGAAACTCGAAATGATTGTTAATTATAGTAAACTTAAAGTCAAGGGTAAATCATCTAGGATATTATCAATAATAATAACGCGACATACCTCTGGGACTTGTAATCTTACTTGCATAAGCAGTATCCATGATCTGTCGAGCAGCCGCCGGCGCATTGTTTACATATGCTTGATAACACTAAATACGTGTTTACGAACCACAATTCACTCTGGATATGAACCACAGATCACTGTAACCGCAATTCTACACCACCTTAACATTATGATTGCACTAGATTTTGACTAAATGATTAAAAAATGATATTTTAATATAAATTAATGTGACAACGTTGGCACACAAAAAGGTTAAATGACGTACAGGTGCACAGGATGCCATAGACTCGACAACGGGAGTACGGAAGCGTTTGAGCTACTTTTTTTTAAATCTTTGAAAATTGTGATAAATGTTGGATACAATAAGGGTTATACAATGGTTAAATTAACAGGGAGAGAGATAAATGTTATAAAATTTGGAAGATGAAGATGGCACTTTTAGGAGCAATTTTTGAGAGGATCTAATAGAATTGAAAGTTAGAATAGGGCCCCAGCTCGATGGTACCAATATACAAGATGTAACAAAAATACTAGTAATCCGCTTAAGGGCATAATTAGTATTGTATTCTATTTATGAAAAAGTAAGAAAAAAAAATTGTGGGCGAAAAAACTAATTGTTTTGTATGCAGGGTTGGCCGGCTGGGACGTGGCGTGTCCCATACAAAAAAAAATTGCGTCGATAAATTTTTCCTTCTACTTTTTCTTAGTCGAAATACGACACCAATTATGCCCTTAAACGGATCACCCGTATTTTGGTTACACCCTGGATGGTATTGACTTTTGTCACCCAACTTGCTTAGTATGCCATTTCAGCTACATCGGACATCAACACAACTGAACTGTAACAAGAACTGGTTCCAATTTTTTATTTTATCGTATGGCTACATGTCACTGGATATAGGTAGGCATTTCTTCTCTGGGGTAGTAGTAGTGGAAAAGCAGATGAAGAAAATCCAGTGAGTGCTGCGAGGTCCAGATGGGACAGTGCAGCTGCCAAGTTTGTTAGTCTTTTAGCACCACCCAGGGATCACGTGTAGGGTTGTCTAAGTTCTTTCAGGTAAATTTATAGTATTGTAACCATCAACAAACTCAGTGCAAAACTCTCATCAGACTCAGATATTTTGAACTACATATACCTATCAATGCTGCTAAAATGGGATCACGTGTAGGGTTGTCTAAGGTGTTTCCTACGGACGCAGAGTAACATTGATCCCCAACTGGTTCCAATCTGTGCTCGACTTACCTAAGTAAACAACAAACTAAAAAACTAACTGAAAAACACTGAGCAAAAAGACATTGCCGCCATTATTATATTTCAACGGCTAGGATCTCCACTAATCTGTCGTGAGCGACTATCATCCAGAGATGAATAAGTTACAATTTAAATAACACAACTTAATTAATTACAAATCTAAAGATGTGTTTAAGTAAAAAAATATGTACTGTAACTTTAATAAAACTATAACGGAAATAATAAACTTTTTACCACTTTCTTATACGTATCGTAATTTTGATATAAAAAAAAACGATTCTGCAATTCACACTTCTTATATGTATAAAACGTACCTATACTTATTAAGGCTGTTTTCAAAAATATTTTTAATACTTATTCGAGCACTACCCAATGATATTTACTATGGATGGGTTATACCCTAACAAAATGAGCAGAAAAAATACTTCCAGGGTTTTTTCATAACCTAGCAACGATTGTGTTATGTTTATCTATTTTGACAATCATTACATCTTTGTCACTCTCATTGTTAGAAAATTACAGTTTGTCTCTTTCTCACGCGGGTGGCGGGAGCTCATTGGCACGTCCGCATCTCACGCTGGCCGGTGCGCGACTAGCGTCAATTGTTTGAAATCACTCATTTTAAGTGCTTCACTTTTGGAGCGTGGATAACCCATCTGTCATTATTATATATCATAGGCACTACCACGAGCAAAAAGTGACTTAAAAAGCATCAAATTAACATAGAAATTGCCCCTATGAAGCCACCCATCTGTTAAAAACCCCATTAAACTGCAACCGAACACTCGTTTCTAAAAAAAATTAGCAGCTCGTTTTTAACAATTCCGAGGATATGTGACTTTTGTTGAATGGCATCGCTTGGGCTTGGGCTTGTGGGGTCGCGTCCCCAAAAACTATTATTTAGCAACTGGACATAGGCGTTTTTAGTTTTAGAGCCGTGGGGATGGGGTGAGATGAATATATATCGATATTTTGATAATAAGGCAACTGACGCAGACGTTTTTGAAAATACAGGTAATGTCATTCTTAGTAAAAGGCGGAAGCATCACAAAGAAGCTCCTCTTTACCTTATTAGCATTAGCACTTAGGAAAAATGGTGCGTACAGTCGCCATCAGATATATCGGAGCAGCCAAGGCGGTCAGAAAAGTCCTCTCCAATATATTTGATTGCGACTTTACCTATTTCAGAAATTCCCAATTCATAATATTCATTTAACAGAATTGTATTGTTTAATGATTAAACATTCTTCTCAATATGTTCGTTGCTTCTTACGAGTTGGTAACAATTATCAAAAAATGGATGCAAAGCTCCTACCCTTTCTCAATTTATTATTTTCATGCACGGATTATATTTCCCACAACTAAATACTGAATCCCAAATGTATACAAAGTTTGAGTTTACCTTACTTTGGTACTAGGGGCCCATTTATTGAACGGTATTAGAATAATGTTAAATAGTCCCCAAACTGGAATATCGTCAGAGTTTCCATGACAATCCACTCTATCAGTGTTTAATATTATGATTTTATTTTCCATTCGAAAAATGAGCCCCGGTAACTCCTTCTGAACATCGATACTTTTATCGACAGACATCCGCACTCGCTAGGGATGAGCCAAATTGATTTTAACACAATAACGAAGGCATGAATGGCGACCCCTATTTGTAGCGACGACGCGCCATCCATCATCCACGCCTTTATGCCAGTGAGAATCAGCCTTAAGTTGGGTAATAATTCCCGTGTTAGTTAGGTTTTGGATGATAACATCAGTCTTGCTCGAGGCAGTGAATTAACGTAGTGGTTTCATTGGCAAATCTGAACGAGGAAGAATAAAATTATACGAGCATAGGAGGATGCTGCTGCTCGCCAGTTCAGTTATACTTGAACTTGGCTTGACACGCTACTGAATGTCTAGATATGGAGTAGAACCATACATCATTATAATTGCATAATTTGAGTTACCTATTAAGTATTTTTTAATAATCAATGAGGTAAAGAAAGTTGCACAGTGTAAATATTACTAAGTAATCCTTATTATTGTGATTTCAATTAATAACACTCTTTATCAAACTTAATTTAACTGAATAATCATTTATTTGTCCTTATCGCTCACTTCGACAGGTGAGTTTGTTAGAAAAGGACAAAACATAATTTTACTAAATAAGGTTTGAAACCCGTTTATTTATTACCTAGGTTGTACATTTTTATTAACCATGAAGGCAATAACTTAGGTTCCTACAAGTAGGTTATAATGGTAGTTTACATATGAGTACTATTTTGTTTGTGAATAGTAAAACGGTGCCCTGTATGTAAATAGTACATTACTTACCAAGGACTGTAAAAGAAAGAAAGCCCGAAATCGCAGGTATTTGTGACCCGAGCCGCAGGCGAGGGTTGTAAATATGCGATAGAGGGCTTTCTTTTTCACTGCCCGTGGTGAGTACACAATT
This sequence comes from Pammene aurita, assembly GCA_947086415.1. Taxonomy (NCBI): domain Eukaryota; kingdom Metazoa; phylum Arthropoda; class Insecta; order Lepidoptera; family Tortricidae; genus Pammene; species Pammene aurita. The sequence continues at coordinate 13,091,511 of OX352292.1, read as the reverse complement.
TTACGTCTCCACCTGGCCATAATGCGAGTTTTACCGTACGCGTAGCGTGCGGTAAAACTCACATTATGGCCAGGTGTGACGTAAATATAAGTATTGTACATAAATACGTAAGTAGGATATTATTTACTCGTACTAGATGTTTTTAGTTTAAAGAACAAAACAAACTGGAATTAACAACCAGAAGCTGTTTGTAAAACCAGTGACTAATAAAATCCAACCGGCGGCGTCACATCTTAATCCCAAATGTTCCACTCCTGTCGCCGTCAAATTTCAATTTTTAACGTACATTACTTTCATGCCGCTCTTTTGTGCCATATCTGCTAAATTACAATAATTTGCCGCTCACAATGAAATGTAACTATTTATGTGCCGACCCTTTGAGACTTCTATTTATTACAAAGAGACCCCTTCATTCGAGGCCTATTATGCAGGACCCCTTATTTATAATGTTACAATTTTAATGATTTCGCCGAGCGTTTGTATGCAATCATTGTTTGTTATATCGTATCGTGTGTCGATGGCTATCAATTAATCATTGAGCAGGAACCTAAAGAGGTTGAGATGGAAAAGATATATTAGATGTACGATACATTAGGTATACGTGTAGTAAAAAATGAAAACAACATGCATATGGAAACAATATGAAACTCTTATTTTGATTAGTATTATAGGTAAAATAAATTGATCTTCAAATGCGAGTTACCGTAAAGTAAACTACCAAAAGTTTAGTGTTCCTACTGAGTGTAAATTGCCTTGCTTTAAACTGTAATTTTCTGTCAAACAGCTGTCTATATCTATTCTTATAACTTTATATTCATTATTTTGTTAGGAATTAGATATCTTATGGACGCATTATCGATGTCGGTACAAAAATCGCTAGATCTATATGGGCTCGGGCTGGCCACGTAGTCCGTATGGATCCTCAAAGATTGGCTAAAATATAATAGACAAAATGGACGGATTGCCTCAGTGGCAACGACACAGTGGTCGACCTAAAAGATGTCAGGACGACCATGACGCATTTCTACAGAACTTGCCGGAAATCACTTTAAATTGGGAGGAGTTGAAGTCTAAATAGATATAATAACAACTAATATACCACTAATTAAAATAAAGATGTATGTTCGGAAGAGAATCGCTGTTCTTTAAGCTCTGGGCCTATTAGGAAAGATTCTGGTAAGTATATATATATATTTTTTTAAATATATATTTCTATTATTATTATCAATCAGACAATAATATTAAATTTTAACTACCTACTTAATAACTAAAGGTCACATTTCTTGCAGACATGATTTTCTTAAAAGAACGTGCTAAATAAATTCTATACATTAATAATTTTAGTGATTTTGTATAAATTTATTAAGCACATCAATATACACACACAGGAATACACTTAAGGTTACCTTTACCTATACCTAGTGCCGGATTCTAATTTAAAAATACATTAACAATACAATAAAAATACAACCTACTCAACGCAAACATTACTCCAACACACAACAAACATTCAACCAATATTGAAGTTGTATTGGAGTTGCGTTGGAATATTTTTCAAGCAAATTCTAATATTTCTGATTCAGATGTTTATGCCGTAGCTGTATTGCGTTGTTAATGCATTGGAGTTGTATTGAAGTTGGATCGTGTCTATACGTGTTTTAAAGTTAGAATACGGCCCCTAGAAATTAATTTTAACCAAACCTAAATACCTTGCCAAACCTATGCATCAATGGATAGGCATCCATAATTTGAAAGCATTTCTATAAAGAACGTACTATTAATCTCTCATATGGAAAGGTCCTGAGTTGGGTAGCGGTAGATTCCACTGATTAAATTCAGGATTATCCCATGCCCCATACTACGTGATGCTATAAGATTATTGTCACCCCATTAATCCTCCATATGTTTAATTAAATCATCAATTTATGGGCACTGTATTTCCACATAGTTTGATTCGGTTTGGGTAGATTAAATTGTCAAACGTTTAAAGTATGATAATTTTTTGATGATTATTGTACAAAATTTAAAGTTTTGAATTTCGTTAAGATCATCAAGTATGTTAGAAAAACTAGTTTTAAAATGCACGCTCTACCTTGTTGACGCACTCTCACAAACACATAGAGCTCGATAGCGTTACATTGATGATTAATTTAACTGGGGAGCCAAGAATTATAATTCAAGAATCTAAACAAAAACATTTGTATTTTTTTTCTTTGAAACATTAATTTATACATATAAGGTTGTTTAATTTAAATAACGCATTGATTGGAAACTGGAATCAGTGATTAATGCTTTTATATTTTGTTATATAGTCTCCTTGTCAATTATATCCATACTAATATTATAAATGGGAAAGTGTATGTGTTTGTTTGTTTGTTTGCTTGTCCGTCTTTCACGGCAAAACGGGGCGACGAATTGACGTGATTTTTTAAGTGGAGATAGTTGAAGGGATGGAGAGTGACATAGGCTAATTTTTGTCTCTTTCTAACCCCCTCACTTCTCTAAAATGGGGGGTGGAAGTTTGTATGGTTTGTTACCCTGAATTTAACGCGAGCGAAGCCGCGGACAAAAGCTAGTTAAAAATAAATATTTAAATGGTTCAAAGCTATCATGCTTCAAAATTTAAAAAAAAAAACAATTTTTTAAAGTAAGAAATAAAAAAAAAAACAATGATTGCATTCGATTTTCAACATTTTACTGTTAAATAAATTGTATGGTAACCATATACATAAACGCAATATTTCATTGTAAAAATAGCAATTTCATAATTTTTCCATACTTTAAATAGGGCGACTATATGATCGTGATGTCACTTTTGCAAGTCATTATGTTAGGAGCGTTTCGAGAAACAAATGCAAATCTCAGACTTTAAGTCTAATTTCTGACTTTTGTGTTGATTTAACGCAATTGGCCGCACGTAGACATTTGATCCTCACAACAAAACGAATCGATTGATACCATACATGAAAAAAATTCACCATGCCTATTACGTATGCAATTATTTGCTTCGAAATATTTTTGCATAAATATATGCACCTGATCACGTGATTCCAATAACCTTATTTTTTTAATGTGTCATTAATGAAATACTTTCATAGTAATCAAATTCTAAATTAGTCTAAAATATTTAAAAAAATATCATCACACGATTCTACCAAAAAGTGAAACAAACATTCACATTTGAATTCAGATATGCACAGAATTTCGTAAATTTTAATACTAAAATCTTCTTGATTCGGGCAAAATGGAACTCAACCTTAACAACGTTAAAGTTGTAAATGGTTTGTTGGAAGCTGAACAGATGAAATCTTCAAAGTAGCTGTGGTTTTAATACAATCCGAATGTTATATAGTTGTAACCACATTCATACGTGAGACGTTTGAGGATTAAGTACTTGACTGAAATGTTAATTTTGATTTCTTAACTTTAGGAGGAGAGCTCGAAGTTATATAATTATGGAACGGCGAACATTAAATTGTCAATAATATTTGTGAAGGTTGAGTTTTCATTTAGCTTGATGCAGTACACATAATTTGCTTTTATATAGTTATGTGGCTGAAAGTAATGCATACCTATTAGTATGAAAAGTTTTTTTCTGTTTTGTTGTAAATAGTTTTTATTAGTAAAGGTAAGGCTTTAATAGTAAAGTTAACCATGTGTCAACACATGGAATGGTAAATAGTTTTGTCATCTTTCTTTTTTTGTCAGATACTCTAGAAAAGAGAAAGCAGGAATTTGGTATGATAATTATAATTACGCAATTCTCAATAAAAAAAATTATGGTTCTGGCCAGAGATCCTATTTGTAATAAATATTCGATATTTTTTTTAGCTCGTAGAAGATAACTGTAAATTCCGCTAAAGAAACTATTCAGTGACCCGTTCCGAGACACTTGACACAGTTTGCCATATTGTTGTAGGAAGCACGACAATAAAAACAGAAAGGCTCTCCAGTTTTATTTGTGATAATGAACTCTTGCGAGGGACTCGAGTGTTCCACGCGTTAGAGATGATGGAAGGGGTTTTTTTTATAAATCGTTTATAAATTGTATCGATAGCAAATGAGTACTATTTCTGAAAATTACTATTGAGAACTATTGAGCCTTTGTTTATATCATGATTAACTGATTATTTAGATATGCTACATGTAAGAAAAGCTGGGCTAAAGGAAAATAGGTATACACCAAGGAAGACGGGAATTCTATGAAGAATGACCAGTTTATATTATTTTGAGTGTAAAGTAAATTAATGAAAGTAGGATTGATAACTCAGAGGAGGAATTGTGCAAAAAAGATGACCCTAAGAACTTCCTTTGGTAACATACTTGGGTATTGCAACCTAATCTTATTCTAAAATCTTGTTACCAACAGGATTTTATTTTGCTATCTAAATGGTATGTGATGGCAACACAACATTATGATGACACTGATTTGATGAGAAAGACTAGGTATGGCCATGTGATGAAACAACGCAATTTCACTGATTTAGGTTTTGATATTTAGAATCTCGATGCTTGATGAAACAAAAGTGCAGTCTGCTTTAATAATAATTATTATAATTCTTGTATCAGTGTGTTGAAGATGAGGTAAATAACTCTTGTTCCTTTAGCCGTCAACACAGTGATTCTTTCTTTTTGTAAAGGGTCGGCAACGCGCATGTGACACCTCTGGAGTTGCAGGCGTCCATAGGCTACGGTAGCTGCTTACCATCAGGCAGGCCGTATGCTTGTTTGCCACCGTCGTGGTATAAAAAAAATTAAATACTCATAATGGAAAATTTCGATCCCTTCCAGTACGCATAGAAGAACCGTTGCGGCGGCGCAAGGCAGTTTGATACAATTTATGTGGCGCGATGCCGGAGCTAATTGGTCGTGAGGACGGTGCACTAACACGGCCTTTTGATGCCCGTAGGTTCCGGGCTTTATTTTTATTTTTATCTTCATTTGATTGTTAAGACTATGGGTTGACGTTTGCCTGCAATGTCTATGCTAAGTCGCTATCCCATAATTCGTGGAAACGCATTTGGACAATTTGTCGCATCATTAATGACCTTTGATCATTGGGCTTTAAATTTAAGAATCGATTTTTCTCATAAAACTGAACTACAATTGACGGAATGGTAAAAAAAAACAGTTCAAAACTTGTTAAGGCATCAGTTTTGAAGTGTGACAGAAGTGTTAATTACTTTATTGGTTGACGTTAATTGAAAATAGTATATATTTGTATGAAACAATTATAATCAATAAAAACCCTTTATTAAAATAGTTGTAGACTAAAAATAGCTTTGAGCATAATCGATCCTTACATTTAAAACCCCATGTTTAAAGGCACGCTGTACATGTATCTACTTTTACTAACAGGGCTAAACCGTGATATAATTTTAAAATTACTTTTGACGTTTCGAAAACGACATTGTCCCCGTGGTCCCAAAGAAAAGACCTTCTTCGAGTCTTTCTTCGGGACCACGGGGACAATGTCGTCCTCGAAACGTCGAAGATAATTTTAAAATTATGTACGCGGTTAAGTCCCGTTAGCACAAATAGATATGTTTAAAAGCCGTGAAAGTTTAAATCGACGCTGTACAGTCACCGGCAATAGTATCTTCCTACACGAAGGCCGCAAAAATATGTGACACATTCTTATTTGTAGGGCCATAAGAGCGTGTCTCATATTTACGCGGCCTTCATATAGGAAGATACTATTGCCGGTGACTGTACATGGTCCTTGACATAAGAATCACTCACCCGCAATATTTAAATGGACAAAGAAGGCCGCGAAGTTATTTGATGCACCCTAAGCGTATGTACAGTCAGCTGCAGAGAAAAAGACCCCCTGCATGAACTTTGTATGCAGCGTGGGCCTTTTTCTCTGCAGCTGACCGTACTACAAGTAATATTGTGTCAAATTTTTGCGGGCTTTGTTGTGAAAAGTTATATTTATCGTGTAACTCGTACTTGATTGTCTTTTGTTGCTCTTAGGAAATGCCATATTTAGGACAATTTAGAATGTAACTGGAAGCAGAAGCACATGCTGATGTGCTTCTTGAGAGCTTCTTGAAAGTGCTATCTTGTGATATTTTAAGCCGAATTTGTTAACTCGATCGCAAATCTGCTACCTACCTATATATGCTTTGACTCAGATAGACATACTCGTAATAAATGCATATATTTTTATTAATTTAGACTTGTCTATTGTAGGCTGCGAACCTAGTTGGATGTGAGTTATTGGTATTAAATATGTGCACACTTACCTTATTTACGCATTATGCTGATTCAAAAAAATAATTATAACAGATTGAGTTAAAATTAATCGTGGCTTACTCTTAAGCAGAAACTTTAAAGTATTCAAACTAGATATAATAAAAAACAATACAAAACCAGTCAAAGGTTAGTCGATATAAAAGAAAAACAGAATGATATGTAGGAAATCCTTAGGGCGCGAGTGAGCCAAATAAACCTTTTACAATTTTTAGGTATAATTTTCACATTTACCTCAAAAATATAATTTCTCCAGGTCATTTCCAAGAAGTCAAATAAAAATTGTAACGACGTATGTATTTTGTTTTCCCATTAAAGTTAGAAGTGTGTCGGCTTTGACTTGGAGTCAAGTGCAAGGGTTCAAAGCCTGGAACTGTGTCAAAGTCCTCGCTTTGTGGCTGACAGTGGATGCTCCTCTCGCTCACTTGAATTTGACGTAATTTCACATTTTTGTGTACTTCGGTTTACATTTTTTTGCCGAGATCTACTGCGCGTGCACTCGTTTTGTAAAATATGAACAGGGCCGCGATTAGAAAAATAAACACACACACTTAACAGACACAGCTCCAACCCAACTCAACCTTGGACCAATGTGAGACCAATGTCTGACCAATGTGAGACCAATTTTAAATGAAAATCTGTTCGAATAGCAAATGTCAATGTTGTTATAGCGTTGAGTTGAATTGGGTTGGAGCTGTGTCTGTCCAGTGTGTGTGTTTATTTTTCGAATCGTGGCCCAGGACATTTACTTTAGAACTTTTAAAATTGTTAACCATCTGAACTAAACAAAATGTCTCTAAAACCAACGTCAAAACTTCGGGCTGATAAAGTAAAGTTGATGGGTTATCAGATTAAGCATATTTGACCCGAATAAAAATGGCTTAGTTTTAGAGAAAGGTACTTATTGGCACTTATATATTGCATTTTGTTTAGAAATATTGGCATTTATCTTATATAAAAAAATTGCAATTTTCATTAGGGCTAAATTTACTAAATCTAAGAGCCCATCAGCTGTTCTGACAGCCCGTTAAGTCTTGACGTTGTTTTAAAGGACATCCTATAGGTACGTATATTACCTACTCGCAATCTCTTCCAAAGTAACAAGCATTATAACATATGAATAGTTAACTTATTTCGAACTTAAGGACCGTATAAACTCTTATATACGTTCACCGAGCAACTTGTCGCATTATATGATGCTTTGAGCTGTATAACGGTTGTATAATGGCATATCTTGTAATTATAATTGGACCCGGGGTATGTCCTTAAACTACGTCCGGACTTGGGTATGTCCTTAAACTACGCCAAAAAGAGAGGTATGGGCACTGCGAATGGCATCTCGCTAAGTGTGGTAGGGCACGTTCAGCGAATGTCATCGCTCAAATCTGGAGCAGAGCCCGACTGGGGAAGTACCTCCACCTTACAGAAAACCACAGCCAAATAGCACTAGACCCTACTCATAGTGTTGTGTTCCTGCTGGTGAGTAAGGTTGCCAAAGAGCTCAAAGAGGACCCAGTGTGTTGACGATGAGGGACCTTCTTGTTCCTTTAGCCGTCAACACAGTGAATCCTCCTTTTTGTAAAGGGTCGGCAACGCGCATGTAGCTAGCTGCTTACCATCAGGCGGGCCGTATGCTTGTTTGCCACCGTCGTAGTATAAAAAAAAAAAATATCTAAATGCTTTTGTAAAGCATTTAGCTTTAGTGCAGTAAACCACAACGCAACTGTACAGCTTTCAGCTGTTTAAAAGCACTTAAGTGCTTTAGGTTCTGCAATAGCATTATATAATTTTTGGTTTGCTACACTAATGCTTCGGTGTGGTTTAGTGCCTTAGGTTCTACAATAGCATAAATAAATGCTTAATGCTGTCTATGAGCATGAATATTAGCCATTATAATGCCACGTAAATCCGGTATACAGCTTTTAGCTGTTTTTAGTGCTTTAGGTTCTACAATAGCATTATATGATGCTTTACGCTGTATAACGGTTGTATAATGGCATATGTAAATGCTTTTGTTTAGCCATTAGTTTTAGTGCAGCTAACCAAAATGCAACTGTACAGCATTCAGTTGTACAGTTGCGTTATGGTTTGCTACACTAATGCTTCGGTGTGGTTTCGTGCCTTAGGTTCTGCAATAGTATAAATAAATGCTTAATGCTGTTTAAGAGCATGAATATTAGCCATTATAATCCCACGTAAATTCGCTACACAGCTTTCAGCTATTTTTAATGCCTTAGGGTGTAGAATAGCATTTATAAGTAGCTAATACATTCCTAATGCTGTATAATAGCAATAATATAAACCATTATAAAGCCAAGTAATTCACTATATACAGCTTTTAGCTGTTTTAGTGCCTTAGGATCTACAATAGCAATTTTAAGTAGTATATAATGCTTAATGTAGTTTAATAGCACAATTATTCACGTGTAATGCTGTAGGCATTAATAAGCTTTTTGTAAGGGTCACTGAGCTGCTATTGGACTAAGAGCTAGCCACGTCAGATATGACACAATAATGAGAGCAACAAAACCCGTCTGGTTTGATTGCTATACTATTCTTATTGCTAGATCCTGGCATCTGGCAGCTTTTAATGGGTGGAGGTCACAGTGACGGACTAGCAAAATGTTTTAATTGGAAAATAGTAATACCAAACTAGGTAAAAACTGCCGAAGTTGTCTCTGTTATAAGGGACAGAGCCTATATTTTAAGGGGTTCCCTGGCGCCAACGACCTTAGATCTGATTCCCTTAGTTTTCTAATGATTTATATAGCTTATCATATTATCAGTAACGGCTTTAAACAACATAGTATCCTATATTTACTTCAATATTCATTGTCTTCGAGATATTTGACATCAAAGTCGAACCGGTTTAGGCTAAAAAAGTGGTTTTATGGTCATAAATTTTGTGTTAATTAGTTAAAAATTAAAATCTCTTTACAGTTTTTAGAGATATCAAAGAGGAACCGTAATATGTAGATTACGTATATGTTAGATTCTTTACACCATTCGAATATCGAGAAAAGTGTTTTTTTACATCATATTTTAAAAATATCATAAAAAAATAACGGCTCATTTATTTCAAGATCTGGCTCTACAGAATGGAGATAAAAGAGTCAAGAACCGATAGTCATTTGCCTTATAATTCTATTTGTAGTGAATATGTTGGAATATCGACTCAAAATTGGTCAAAAATCGATAAAAAACATGAGACCAAAAAATATTGTGTATTATTACGGAAACAAAAACAGTAGGCGACAAACTATGAACTATATTATACTTACATCGTTTGGCACTACTTTCCCCCAACATTAACATTTTTTTATAATTTCTCTTAATATTGTATAGTATTTGTATAGTTTCTCATAATATTTAACGGCCTCCTAGCTTAGTCGGTAGTGACCCTGCCTATGAAGCAGGAGGTCCCGGGTTCGAATCCTGGTCAGGGCATTATTTGTGTGTTTATCACGGATATTTGTTCCTGAGTTATAGATGTTTTCTATGTATTTAAGTATTTATCTATATCTATCTATTATATATATCGTCGCCTAGTACCCTCAACACAAGCCTTATTGAGCTTACTGTGGGACTAGGTTGATTTGTGTAAGATTGTCCCATAATATATATATATTTATATGTATATATATATATATATATAGTTTTTTTAATATTTCATCAAACCCAGATCTCTAGGATTTGTTTTCTTGAAATGGTTTGCATTCTTTGACCTCCACCACTTTAAAGCTGCCATATGTCTAGATCTAGAAATAAGCAAAGTATACCAAACTGACTAGAGGAGTTTGGTTGCTCTCATTATTGTGTCATATCTGACGTGGCTAGCTCTCCGTCTATATAGACGAACGCCATTTTGTAAATAATTTATAACCTAAAAATAAAATCATGCGGACCTATTTATACAAGGAAAATACCTATATAATAATGAAATTACTTAATTTAAGACTGCTCAACCAACACTATTATGTCAATAATGCAAAACTCGTTCTATACGAGGATTGCACAATTGTTTTGTTTATTTGACGCATATCTTTTTATAATATTTTATAGCAAATCCACAATAAATCAAAGGCGCGTGAAAATTTTCAATGAAACTTATATACACGTTAACAGCAAACTACATTGCGCATTAATATTTGAAGGAAATAATAACGTAAAAAGTCAAAAACTTTTATAAATTTTGTTACGATGCAAACAAATATGACATGTCACTCATTCAGTTTTTTTGTACCGTCTTCGTCCATTTTATTTTATTTTTAACGGCCTTCTAGTCTAGTCGGTAGTGACTCTGCCTACGAAGCAAGAGGTGCCGGGTTCGAATCCTGGTCAGGGCATTTATTTGTGTGTTTATCACAGATATTTGTTCCTGAGTTATGGATGTTTTCTATGTATTTAAGTATTTATCCATATTTATCTATTATATATATCGTCGTCTAGTACCCATAACACAAGCCTTATTGAGCTTACCGTGGGCCTAGGTCGATTTGTGTAATTTGTGCCCATTTAAGAGCTATATCAGCACTATAAACGTTTATAATGCTACTATAAAACGAACTCAAAATGCTAAAAGCATACAGATATGCTGTAAGACGGCCGTTATACTGCTTTGATGTGTTACTTGGGTTGTAGTAATTAGTAAACGATGTAAAAATTTCGAAGGAGATGTTTCACAAAAGGAGGATTAAATTCTCGAGCAGAGGCTAATATAAACGAATAAAACTGTATTATTATCCGAGCTACTTAAGGGTTGGCAACGCACATGTGACACCTCTGGAGTTGCAGGAATCCATAGGCTACGGTTGCTGCTTACCATCAGGCGGCGATATGCTTGTTTGCCACCGTCGTGGTATTTAAAAAAAATTCTCAAGCACATTGAAACTTTACAGGTTAGTTAGAATCTTCAAACACTTCTAGAATCAGATTCAACTATCAGATACTAGTATCAGATTGCGTATTACCAAAACCTACTCTAACATATCTGACGTAAGTACTTACCTCGGCCCACACGTGGCGGGCATTAAAAAACGCTAGTACAAAAGGACAGGAACGAAGAAGAATGTAGAGTGGCGCGCGATTTATATGTTCCGGAACGGTTGTTAATTACACACGGACATTCACGGGACGTCTGGGACTGCTGAGATACGGAGTGACGAGATGTATTTACGAGGTGTCTTTTCAAAATACGTTTTGAACGGCTACCTATAGAATGTTACAAAAATATTGGTGATCCGTTTAAGTGGTATTGCGTCTTAGAAAAACAAGGAGAATTTTTTTTTGTAAGAAAAAAATCGTTTGTATGGCACACGTGGTCCCAGCCGGCCAATCTATTTTTTTCGCTTGAAATATTTTCTTAGTTTTTCAAAATAATAATATGATGCTAATTATACCCTTAAAGGATCACCACCATTTTTGTTACACCTTGTAAGTACATAGCAAGAATGATATAAGACATGGGTTGACAATATCCATACAAAATCGCGTTCCCTTATTTCAGGTTATAGCACTAGCGTCATCTATCGGTCACCACATACACTAAATCCTGGTTTTAAATATTTTTTCGGCGATTAACGTTGACAGAATAACTCGACTCCAGGCTCGAAAGATGGCGCTGTGGCACTTAGTACCGAAAAACGACGTATAACCTGAAGTTTCGAGGAACGCGATAGGCATTGTCAATCCATGTCTTATATCATCCTTGGTACATAGTGAGCGCTGGTGACTAGGCCAGCTAAACGAAGAACTAGCCCTAGATAATGTGACACGATGAGGAGAGAAAAGAAATTACTCTTGGGGTTATGCCATCAAAGGATTTTTGTTACACCTTGTATATTAGTTGGTTGTGGCCTTGTCTTCGAAGCTTGAGGTCCGGAGTTCGAATACTGGTAAGGGCATTTATTTGTCTATCACAGATATTTATTGCCAGGCTATAAACATTTTATATGTATTTAAGTACTTGTTTATATCTATCTAGTATATGCGGCGACTGATGATATATCTAGACGTAGAACTTCAACCAAACCGTCAGCGTGAAACTGGGAAACAACTCGATATGCGCATGCTCACTACGCTGCCAATCAAACGCGTCAAAATATTAGTCTGTTTTCAATTACAACAATTACTTAAAATACGATTGGTCAATCGCAAAATGATTTTGCTGTGATTCGTCGTAGCATTGACACTTGAAAATGACAAGGCAACAGTGACATTGGAAACGCATTATTAGTGGACGGTTTCATAAAATAAAGAGCAGTTTTCGAATGTATATTTTTTGTTGTAAGAGGTTTGAATTATGTTTTAAAGTAAATAAGCAGATACTAGGTCACTCTACTGGTTACTTGCTTAATACGTTTGGCGCAAGACTTTTATGTCACACCAGGCGCGGATCCAGGATTCCATTCAAGGGGGGGGGGGTTCACAAAAACTCTTACGGTCCGCACCTATGGTCCCCGTAGTATAGGAGGCTTACGTGTCAGGGGGAGGCAAATGCCCATGTTGCCTTAACTTACGTATGATAAGTGAGCCCGTATGTATACAGGGTGACTTTTAATTCGACCTATTCCTTGAAAGGGGTTATTCTTTAGCTCATTTACAATGTTTTTAGCCCAATCAACTAGGGGTCAAAAATTAATGGTTTTCGAGTTATACGAGTTTTAAGTTTTTTTTGTAAAAACGCCACCTAGCGACCTAAGAATGGCAATAAAAAAGAAATTACATGCGATAGGGTGATAATTTCTTATTTATCTTATAGCCAGTAAACGTAGCAATACTTAAGACAAAAAAAACCGTTAAAAAATAATTCAAGTCTTTACGGATAAAAGGTTATAAATCAAAAGTTATGTTTTATTTTTTGTTTTATGGTAGTTCATGTAAAAATTCCATAAATAAATTCCGTAACTCATAAGCTTTTCAAAAAGGTAAAAATGTAGGCATAATTTTATTTAACTATCAAAAATAATAACAATAACAGAACAGGTAGCGAGCGTACTGAGCGTATGACCCGCAATCGGTTTGTTTGTGCAACTTTCGTTCTTATCTTAATCCTTCGTTATCTTGATAACTTGATAAGTTCTTGATAACGAAGGATTAAGATAAAAACGAAAGTTGTACAAACAAACCGATTGCGGGTCATACGCTCAGTGGTTTGTTTGTGCAACTTTCGTTCTTATCTTAATCCTTCGTTATCTTGAGAGGTCCAAGTTCAGTCTTCCCTTTGGTAAGCATTCCGGACATGTTCGTAAGTTATTAATTAAAGAAAGTAATAATAATTAAGAAAACCTAACCACTTTCTGGTTTGTTTGTGTGTTTTTATGGCCAAAAATGGATTTGTTGTTAGTAATAAACATTGAAAAAATTAAACAACTGTTTTTACTTTTAACTTTAAATAGCTACTTGTAATCTTAATAATAACAGACAGATAATTTTGTATCATAATAAAAGCAGCAAGACCATAATAAAAGCAATAAAAAGTACAAAATTAGTCATAAAATAAAAAACAAAAATTACAAATCAATTATTAATTTAATAAATTACAAGTCTTGTTCGAACTGTTTTCCCTCGTTTCGTATACAAGCATAAAGCCTTTTGCGTACTTCAGTGACTGATATTCGCGTCGACATGTTTTCTCTCATGGTCTCAGCAGCCTCTACAATTCTTTCTCTCAAGTGTTCGACATTTCGTATTGGTCTGTCGTACACTAATGCCTTCATGTGACCCCAAATGTAAAAGTCACATGGAGTCAAATCTGGACTACGTGCTGGCCAAGGAATCGGGCCCCCTCGCCCAATCCATTTCTCTGGATAGTTATTGTTCAACCACTGTCGCACGTCCCGGTAGTAATGAGCTGGGCAGCCGTCGTGTTGGTAAACCATGGCCATCCTTGTTCCAAGCGGCACATCCTCCAGCAGTATGGGCAGTTCTTCCTTTAAAAAATGTTCGTAAGCGATACCGGATAAACGTGCAGGCAGAAAAAATGGCCCGATCAACTTATCGTGCACAATCCCCATCCACACGTTTAAAGAAAATCTCTGCTGGTGAGCTCCTTCCTTAGATTTTCTTGGATTTTCACCTTTTGGGGCCCAAAAATGCAAGTTGTGGTAGTTTGTGATACCATCGCGGTCGAAGTTGGACTCATCGGTCCACAAGATATTCTTCAGGTACTCTGGATCTTCAATGTCAGCATTGAGTAAAAATCTGCAGAAATCCATCCTCCTAGCAGGATCTCCCTCCTGGATGGCGTGAACCGGAGTGTAATGGTATGGATACAGTCTTGCTGAGTGGAGCGTGAACCAAACTTTGTTCTGTTATTGTTATTATTTTTGATAGTTAAATAAAATTATGCCTACATTTTTACCTTTTTGAAAAGCTTATGAGTTACAGAATTTATTTATGGAATTTTTACATGAACTACCATACAATTTTTTTTGAGTGATCGTCTTTGATTTTAAATAAACAAAAAATAAAACATAACTTTTGATTTATAACCTTTTATCCGTAAAGACTTGAATTATTTTTTAACGGTTTTTTTTGTCTTAAGTATTGCTACGTTTACTGGCTATAAGATAAATAAGAAATTATCACCCTATCGCATGTAATTTCTTTTTTATTGCAATTCTTAGGTCGCTAGGTGGCGTTTTTACAATAAAAACTTAAAACTCGTATAACTCGAAAACCATTAATTTTTGACCCCTAGTTGATTGGACTAAAAACATTGTAAATGAGCTAAAGAATAACCCCTTTCAAGGAATAGGTCGAATTAAAAGTCACCCTGTATAGCATACATGGAAAAATACTAGATACGCCTATACCAAGCGGGATTAACATTATTTTTGTCAGTGTCTGATATGGACGTATATTAATTTTGTCATACATATATATACAATGTCTCACAGAGAAAGATCATCTCTAATGACAGCTGCCAAACTAACACATTTCATAGGGATCATAAATCATAATTCACTGAGGCATATAGACCCTCAATTGAAACCAAGCACGTGATTTTTAACTAGTAGTCCGCCTCGAACTCAGAACTCGCGATTTCCTTACAAACGAGATGACCAATATAACAAGACCCTTCTGGATTTTTTTTCGCCTTCTAGTTCCACAACCCCTTGATCGATCCTGATCAATGATCATATACGAACTCTCAAATTGTATGTACCTCTGCTACAACTGCATTAACTTTCATGAAGATCAGAAAAGCGTTACTAAAGTTATCGCGGAACAAACTATCAAAATCAAAAAGCCATCGAAATGCCGAGACGTCCCACTAGCCAGAAGTTATTTGTAAGAACTTGCTTCGCTTACGCTCCGCTCGTTCGATAAAGATGTTTTACGACCTTTCAAAGTATAATTAACCAATAATTTTAAACAAAAAAACCGAATGTAAAGTGAAGTAGTTAACGTCCACCTTTCCAAAAGCAAATGCCCGAGCTGCTGTAAAAATACTGAAATCATTATAGGTGTGCCAATAACAGTTGAAGAGTTCCCTCGATTTCTTCAGAATCCCATCATCAGATCCTGACCTGATTACAATGAGACCAACTGTCATGTATACTCTCTCAAACAAAAAAATATTTTTCCAAATCGGTCTAGCCGTCTTGGAATAATCGGTACACATACATAAAAATAAAATAAAACTTGCAAAAACAAAGATCCCGACGAATTGAGATCCTCCTCCTTCGAAATCTTGAAGTCGGTTGATAACAAGTCACTTTAATACTTAAGTCGGTTGAGTCGCAATATCGAATCGCTCGTGAACAGCCCGCTTTGCGCAAGTCAAACGGTTTTTGTTCGCGTTTAACAAAATTTATTGTTTCTTTTTACCCCACGCCGGAGGTCAGTGCGTCTGTCTGTCTGTTCGACTAATGTTTCGCTTTTTGTTTCAGGTATGCGAAGAACGGTATTTGAGGAATTTGTGTCTTAACTCGGTTAACTACTTAGATGTGAACTCCGTTCGGTAAGCAGATTTTTAATGAGTGCGTTGTGCATGTGCTTACATTTTTGTCTATAAATATATGATATTTAAAAAGAATAGTGTCTAAATTTATTAGAATATCTATATGTATTATATCTATGTAGTTTTAACTTTTAACATGTAAACGAGTCTCTATGTCCCATGTAAACACTGCAAT
Source organism: Pammene aurita (assembly GCA_947086415.1). NCBI lineage: Eukaryota > Metazoa > Arthropoda > Insecta > Lepidoptera > Tortricidae > Pammene > Pammene aurita. Next base: position 13,075,114 of record OX352292.1, on the reverse strand, counting down.
TATGAAGCGTTCATAAAGCCCTTCGGCATGCCTGATTGTCAGCCAGTCTAGTAATTTTAATTAGCTCCAGCCTCCTTACGAATGCTTTTAACGCGCCGCCACTGCGAGCAGAGATCGATCACTAACTCCCTTTTTCGTGTATGTTTTGTCTGTTTCTAACAAACACATCTGTCAAGGTGACATATAAGGACAAAACATAAATTAACTGATTGAGGTCTGAGAGATGTTTATTAATAAGGGGTATAGTGTTGGTTATTAATAATAATAGGCACAACAAAAAAAGTTACAAAACCTAACTAAGTAGTATATTGATTTGCATCGTTTTATGTGCATTCAGTTTTTTTTTCATAATATTTCCCGATAGTTTTTATTTTAAAAGACACAGTTGCAATTACATATCATATCACTCTCTGCCAGTGTAACATTCTTACTGTTTACATTTTACCCCAAAACAAAATGGCGACCCCAGCTTAGTTTTAAACCGTGTCTCGTAGTTGATTGATCGTTGCGTTTCATGTAATTTATAGTTCGGAGCGGGACAAATTATGAATAATGCTATGTATTGAGTTTAGTTTGATGGATGGGCTGCTGATAGCGTTTAGTAGCGTGGAATAGTTGAAATAAAATGTTTTACTTGCGCCGCTTTCCCCGCACTCAGGGAAAACATAACCAATTATTTATAGTAGATTCTTAACTAAGACTTGCTATCCGAATATTTCGAATAGTAATTTGTATGGAAATTATTTGTATTATCCGGATAATTGCAAGCCTTATTCTTAACCTAGGGATGACAAGCGCCCATTTCCGACGATTTGTTTTAGCGCTAAAATGGAATGAAAGCGCGAATAGTAAACACTAAGACATGTAACTAACAATTCTTATGGGCTCCTGGGCCTCAAATAAACGCAGATTTTATTTTATTTTATTTTAATTTATTTAATTTAATAATTCAATTAAAATGTGAGTTTCACCCAAGTTGAACACTGGTATTCATTTCAAGCACGAGAAAAATAAAACACATGTTCTAGTATAAACTTGTAGTACGTCAAATTATTGGAGTTGACTTTTTTTTACAACTGAGGCAAAAAAACTAGCGCGCTGGTTGTCTGGCGGTAAGACGTCCGACTTTCAACCGGAGGTCTCGGGTTCAAAACCCGGCTCGTACCACTGAGTTTTTCGGAACTTGTACGGAATATCATTTGATGTTTACCAGTCGCTTTTCGGTGAAGGAACTAATCCCGGTTTGGCCTAGTTTTCCCTCTGGGTTAGGTCAGATGGCAGTCGCTTTCGTAAAAACTATAAAACTAGTGCCTACGCCTATTTATGGGATTAGGTTGTCAAGCGGACCCCAAGCCGGGACAAACGCTATGAGGAAAAAGATCTAAGGCAAAATAATCTTCATTTATGAAATCAAGCAAATAAAAGTGTTATTTTATAACAGATGGCCTCTCGTGACTTCCGTCGATGGCGTATTCGCACCACAGATGACCTCCTTTGTCAAACACATAGGCGAAGCCCTCGCGGACCGCTGGAATAAATCGCTGAGTACGATACTGGGTTGGCTTAGAACAAGGATATGCATTACTATAATTCGAGCCACCAGTATGTGCATACGAGGCACACGTCACAAATTCAAACCTGCAGCGAAACTATTGGGGTTTGACAACGGAGCAGGCATTCCCAGCTCTAACTAAACTGTCACCTGCCTGACCGTGCATTGCAGAGATGTGAATTTTTACTATTATTTTATATACATTATTATTAGCTATTTCTTTAATAAATGACTTCTTACCTTTTTATTTTATAACAGACAGATAAAGACATAATACCTACTCGTAAGGAGCGGAGGAAGTTATCAATTGTATAAACGCGGTAAGTTCGCAAGTAATAATGTGTAAAATCGTTAAAAAGTGAATTGGCTGATGCATAAAAAAATAGGAATCCTAACTAAAACGTTGCACGCATAACAATAGAGAGATCTCTTTGAGAGTCTGAATACAAACTTTCAGCATTTGTGTATATTAAGACTATTTAATTAAATGTTAAAACTTGGAACTGTAGCTAAAGCAGGAAATTGAAATGTATGTATACCTACAAACCTACCTATGGCTATAATGTAGTCTAACGTGGATCAGACGCGCTAGCTATTACCTAAACCGCAAAATTTAACCCTCTTTAATATTGAAATGAAGGTCATTTTCCGGCGGACGCATCGTTTTCGAGATACAAGCAAAAAACTGACAAAGAACAAAAATTTCGCTAAAAAGTTATGCACACCTCTTGGGTTGCGCATATATTTGAAGGAAAACATATATTAACGCATATATTTAACAATTTTTGTTTTTAGTATAATTATGCTATTATTTATTTTGATAAACATCACACAGCATTACATGTCAAAACATTAACAATACAATATATACTAAATAATTACAACTAGATACTCGTACCAACTTAAAGCTAACTTATAATCCATACATTTTAATTATCTAAATTTACAAGGCAGACAAATATCACCAAAAACTTAACTAAAAACCTAATTTAACTACCCAGACCCCAGATGTCCCCCAAATCACTCCCCTCGGGAAGGGTGCCCATAATACTGGCTACATTTCCCCTCTGGATGGCGATGCCCAATCTTTGGCCGAGAAATGAGCCAGCCCTATGGTCACCTGTTGCCTCCACCAACCTCTTCTTAAGCTCCTTAAAAAGCTTAAGGGCACCTGGACCCCACGGACCAAGGGTTTCTACCGCAAAAGCAGAAAAATCCATGCTGTTAGGAAGCCCAGCATATTTGCGCCGCTTTAACGGCTCCGCTGATGACGCTGCCCCACCCGCCCTGACAGTCGTGATGGCCAAATGGGATGGCGCGAGGGTATCCACACACGTGGCATCCCAAACAAGCGGCCGTCCCAATTGCCACGGTATAAGAGTCATTCCATCGGGCCTTTTGCCATCGTCACGCGCCAAACGGGATGGCTCCAAAGCCGCCGGCACCCCCACGCTGGCAAAAGCCCGACGGATCACATCATTGAGGCTGGCATGACGGGATATACGGCCAGCGCTTCTCCGGCAGGAGAGTCCGTGACTTCCTAGAGAGTCCACCTCAGCACCGCAAATGCAACGGTGGGGGACAACTATGTCAGCACCCAGACGAAGCCCGACAGCCAACCTAATTGAATTATTGTCCAAGAGTGTGGCGCAGCTCCTGGACGGGAACGCGTGCAGCCAGAACCCTTTCCGCCGAGGCCAGCAGACGAGCCCTCTCTACTGTCGAATTAGCGGAGCCCAGCAGATCGACCTGTACCTTGCGACACAAAGGCTCATCCCACACCCTCTGGGCGCTCCTCTGAGTAGGCAACTCCTCCCTCGGGCAGGCCAAGCTCCAAGCATTTTCCGCCTCCGACAAGTACGCCACCTCGAAATCACACAGTGATTGGACAATTTTTGTAAATTATTTTAGTATAAAAAACATATATGTACTTTATAAACACGTGTCGTTTGATTTGAGGAATTAACAAAGTACAATTTTTAGAATACACTTATACATTTTGCTAATCCCAGAAAGGCTAAATGCTGATTAAAACATGGATGGACAATGCCTATACAAAATCGCGTTCCTCGAACCTTCAGGCTATACGTCTGTTTTCGGTACAATGTGCCACAGCGCCATCTGTTGAGTCTGGAGTCGAGTTATTCTGTCAGCGTTAATCGCCGAACAAAATATTAGAAACTAGAATTTATTTATTTAATCTTAATTGCACAAAATAAGATGGTACTAATGGCGGACTTAATGCCATACGGCATTCTCTACCAGTCAACCAATGGGCTTAACAGAAAGGTTAAGTAGGAATTTAGTGTTTGTGGTGACCGATAGATGACGCTAGTGCTTTAGCCTGAAATAAGGGAACGCGATTTTGTATAGGCATTGTCAATCCATGTCTTAATCATCCTTGCTAGATAAGCAGTAGTAAAATACTTAGCATAATAAGAATACCCTCATCATAGTTCTAGACGTGTAACACATTGACAATGGGAGTGCTACCACAGGCCCGCGGCGCTATGGCTCGCTTTACCCAAAAGCTTGGCTACCTTACGTTGCTTCCCAATTCAAATTGCATAAAATATGTTTTTTTTGTTGCAAAACTGAATACTAGGTAATTTAAATACAAATTATTGATATTTCAATAACTACTTATACTTAGGCCTATATTTACATAAGTTAATATTTAAACTTAGCCTAGTATATTACTATAGTAACTTAGCTTAGTTCCGTACCTTCAATGGAATAAGAACCAAACTAATACCAAAAGGTTACATCTGATGCCTATGGACGAAGTTTTTTGGAGATAACTCATAAATGGCTAAACCAATAATGTTCAAAACAATTTTCGTAGAAAGTATATGACAAGGCGCATCTCCTCAAATCTTTTCATATTTTTTGGACTTACGGTTCAAAAGTTACACAAATTTTCTGACTTTCGAAGCGATTATTTCAGAAAATATTCACTTATTCACAAAATGGTCAAAGAAATTTTCAATGTTATTTTTAAAGACCGATCGATTGATGTGTCACGTGTTGATATTTGGTACTAAACTTTTTTTTTTTATTTAGTTACTTACATGTATTATGGAGCGCCCCCCCCTAAAAATATTTCTTTTTTTCAAATTTAACTACATAACTAAGTAGCGGCATACAAAATACACCTCATGTGTAAATTTTCTTTAGATATGTCGTATAGCTTCCGGGTAAAATGGCTGTGACATACAGACGGACAGACAAACAGACAGACATGACGAATCCATAAGGGTTCCGTTTTTTTCCATTTGGCTACGGTACCCTAAAAACCGGCCAAGTACGAGTTGTACTCGCGCACGAAGGGTTCCGTACCATAATCTATAAAAACGGAAAAAATCATGTCTGTTATATGGGAGCCCCCTTAAATATTTATTTTATTCTGTTTTTTAGTATTTGTTGTTATAGCGGCAATAGAAATACATCATCTGTGAAAATTTCAACTGTCTTACTACACGGTTCATGAAAGCCTGGTGATAGGCGGATAGACAGACGGACAGCGAAGTCTTAGTAATAGGGTCCCGTTTTTACGGGTACGGATCACTAAAAGAGACTTTTAACAGGTACAACGTTTCTGAAATAAATAAAATATGTTTTCTTGTGTAGGTGCCTGTCTGGCTGTGTAGGTGACCATGTAGATTGCTGTCCACTCTGTCCAGTCATGTTTTGAATGTCACCGTGGTTATTTTTGCTGGCCGCCGGCACTGGGACAGTTTTGTCAGATTCGTCTCTAGTTTGTTCTTCATATGTTTGGATATGATCGTAGTTTTGCTAGGATTGCAATAAGGTGGCTAAAATGTCTTAAAGGTGTCCATTATATTATTTAAGCTTTTCTTTAACTCATAGTGTTCGTCAGTTAGGTAGTTTGTTGTTTAGGTAGAATCTTGCAAGTCAGATTTGATCATTAAAATAAAATATAGGGGAAATGACACATCAACGAAAGACGAGTGTCGATGTTGAGGTATCGGAGATATCAACATGGCGGTTATAGTGTATAGGTTTTGACGTCCTGAGATATCAATATGGCGGATTTTTCGGCCGCATTGGGTTTTTACGTATATACTCGTCATTTCTTTTTGCTTATGAGCGCTAAGTTAAAACGAGGCGAATATTTTACATAAAGGTTAGTGGATTTGAACCAGTTCCTGAACTTTGTATTCCTGCGTAGCTTGGATGACAATACAATATGTTGGTACCATCGAGCTGGTCTGATGATGGACACCGAAGATGGTCATAAGAACATCGTGGCTAAAAATGGGAGCTCATTATGTTTGGGTTTGTTAGAATCATCTCGTTGAGCAGTAAATGACTTTTGCAAGTAAAATACAGTCGGCGTTACAAGCTTGTATGTATGTATGTATGTTTCACTTCATTGCACATAAACAAGTAGGTATAACATAAAAACAACAGTAACATATATAAAATGGTCTGAGAAGTTTGGCCTTTTCGTCAACCCATCAAAATGCCAGGCTATTGTTTGTGGTAGCAGTCGACAGCTCGCTAAACTTGACCTGAACTCACTTACACCGGTTGTTTTCAGTGGTAAGCCTATACCTTACAGTCAGAGTGTCAAGGATTTAGGTGTAATAATAGACAGTACGTTAAGTTGGAGAGCACAGGTTGCTGAAATCAGCCGTAAGGTCATGGGTTCCCTGCATTCTCTTAACAGGCTCAAGATGTTTTTGCCCATCAGTACAAAAGTGTTATTAGTCAATACCCTGATTTTGCCCATAATCGATTACGGTGATGTGTGTTATCCGGACTTAAACGAGGAACTTCTTGATAAGTTGGATCGCCTTCTCAACAACTGTATCCGTTTCATCTTTTGTCTTCGCAAATACGATCATGTGTCCTCTTATCGCTCCCAGCTAGGGTGGCTTCCCATCCGTCGACGACGTAACATTCGCATGCTTTGCACTCTCTTTTCAGTTCTTAATGACCCACATTCCCCCGGATACCTTAAGTCTTTCAATATTATGGCGTGTCTCGCGACCGTCAACTCCGTTCTTCTGGCAATTTGTCTCTCTCAATTCCTCTGCACCACACCGGTTTTATGTCAAACTCATTTTCTGTTCGCGCGGCGCGCCTGTGGAATACACTTCCCCGTAATATTAAGAATGCTCCCAGCAAGTTTGCTTTTAAAAAAGCCGTTCGTGCCTTTTTCGCTAGTGGAATGAAAGATTAGTGTTTTCGGTTGATGATTTTCGTCTATATAATATATATATATATATATATATATATATATATATGTATATATAATGATATATGTATGTATATATAATAATATATGTATGTATGTATTTTTTTGTTATATATCGTATATTATGTATATATTGTATTGTATATTGTTTTATTCATTGTTTACTTGTAGTTAACTCTTCACCTTTTGTTCTCGTAAGCACCGCCCACAACTTCTCTGCTTTGCCTTAAGGTTGACTGGTAGTGAATGCCTACTGGCATTAAGTCCGCCTTTTGTACATCAAATTTTTCTTTTGTGCAATAAAGTTTAAATAAATAAATAAAAATATAATTATGCACAATGGCGAGCTTATCCCTGATAGGGATCACTTCCAGCCAACCGATGACAAAATGAGAAAGGATTAAATACGAATGGTGAAAGACAAACTATGCACAAAATATACCAATAAAAAGTTCCAAAACACATAAAGCTGCAGGTAAACACGGATGTTACGGCAAAAGTATCTAAAGACACTTTATAGTAGACTACGTTTGCAATATAATGAGCCAAATAAGGTTTATAGGCACCTCAATAGTTCTCGACAAGCAACTTACCAAAGTTGCACGTGTATTTTCGATATGTATGTTGAATTGATTGTATGTGAGATAAGATTAAACCCGGTTAGTAAGTAAGTTCATAAGTTCTGTTAAAGAGTTTTGAGTGATAAAAATAACAGTTTTTTTTTCAAAAAATGTTCCTGGGAACTTTTGTCGTAACATACATCCTTCGTGAGAAGTAATGTTAGAAACCAAAAATAAAACGATTTTTTTTATGTTTGTGATTCTGAGGTTGGAAACTCTTGGGCCGTATTCTAACTTCAAAACACGTATAGACACGATCCAACTTCAATACCACTTCAACGCAATACAGCTACGGCATAAACATCTGAATCAAAAATATCATAATTTGCTTGAGAAATATTATAACGCAACTCCAATACAACTTCAATATTGGTTCATTGCTATCCTTTTCTCCAGCCATATAAAAGAAAAGGACAGCAAACATTTATCTGACAGATATGCTTTAACTGGAGATTGTGAAACAGGCCATAAGTATTTCATCACTATTAACCTATTTTAAAAAATCAAACACTATTTCCATGAGCATTTATAGTAAAACACAAAGTTAACTTAACCTTGTGCCGGATTCTAATTTAAAAATACATTAACAATACAATATAAATACAACATTTGTAACTCCAACACACAACAAACATTCAACCAATATTGAAGTTGTATTGGAGTTGCGTTGGAATATTTCTCAAGCACATTCTGCTATTTCTGATTCAGATGTTTATGCCGTAGCTGTATTACGTTGTCAATGCATTGGAGTTGTATTAAAGTTGTATCGTGTCTATACGTGTTTTAAAGTTAGAATACGGCCTCTTGTCAGTTTTGTTTCGCAAACCAATTGCCTATTCCCACAATGGCCTCAAGGTCCAAAACCAATCACAACCTGGAAACCATCACGCTCAATCGTGTCATGTTGCGGACAATGACGTGTTGTGATGTCACAAACGCGCAGTGTGACGTCATTCGCGTCACGTCACTTTGATTCACGGCTAACTGGCCCGTTTCCATTTGATTTATGTCTCTTGATAGAGACAGGCTGTGATGACGAACACTGGTTACGAGTATGTGTGTTATTTCGTAGTAACCTAAGTGTTAGAACAGTCCGAAATGCTACTCTTGTTACTTTAAATACACGCTACTCCTACGTGTACTTATTTTTATCTACTTTTTTCATTCGAAGAGTTTTTACCAGCTATTTAAACACCTAATAGGTACTTTAATGTATGATTAATTACTGTAAGTACCTACCTGCTATTGGTAACATAGTTACTAAAAATACCTCAAAAATGGTAAGACTTAGCCACGTGTGAGTATTTTGGGCGTTATGAATAATTAGTTAGCCGAAACTCATTAAAAGGGGGATTTAATAATAGCGAGCTTTGACGTCATAGTATGACGTTTCTATAGTTAAGCAATTAATTTTGACCTATGAAAAGTATGAAATATAATTCTTTGGTTCGCTGGAATACAGGTGCCATTTAGACTGAGCTATAATATTTTAACGGCTTAGACTTGTCGGTAGTGACTGCATATTTGTTCCTGACTTATGGGTGTTTTCTATGTATTGAAGTGTAGATCTATATATTATATACACCGTGTTTTTATTTGCTTTTATTTTAGCATATGGTTAGGTACTAATAAGGAAACAAATTGGCATAATTACTACTTTAAAGACGTTTTTTTTTCTTACAAAAATTTTAATATCGGTCACTAATGTAACTAGTGTATTAGGGTATTATCATTAACTCAATCAAACAATTTAAAATTACGCCATGTTAATGTAATTTCGAACAATAATAGTCCGGAATACAAAGAATGCATATTTTATTGACTTAACACACAGATGCATCATTTTGTAGAGGTGTTTCAGAGTGAAGTACTCTAAACCGACGAGCATGTATGAGGAATATTATGAAAGTGGGTGAAGCGAAAGTAGTTTGTCAGGATCGTAGTAAATGGAAATCCGTGATCTCTGCCTACCCCTCTGGGAAACAGGCGTGAATATATGTATGTATGTATGTATGTTTCAGAGTGCAAGAATAATTTAATTTAGGTTTACACAATCGGTAAGATAAAAATTTACTATCGATTATTTCAGAACTGGAGCTAATTATATAGGAATTTACCCTTGCAATTAAAGCAAATAAAAACCGGCCAAGAGCATGTCGGACCATGCTCAGTGTAGGGTTCTTTAGGTGCCGGCTTGTTACAATACATCCATTCAAAAGATCGTTTATTAAGGGATATTTGGCAGCGCTTAAGGTCGAGGTAAACCCAGACGCAGCTACATGGATCAAGTGAAGGAAAAAGTAGGAGCCGTGTCGTATCAAAAGGTCAAGGAACTGGTGCAGGATAGGGATAGTTGGAAAATACTCCACCGACAAGAGGATAACTCTTAAATTGATGATGATGATGACGTCATTTTACTATCCGGCACTTTCACTATCAGTGATTGATACCTCAAAAACGGCTGAACCGATTTTATTCAATGTAGTGTTCGTTGAATGTACTTATAAGGCCTCACTTCGATGTTTTTTTATCCATGGTTCAAAAGTTAGATGGGGACGGCCATATTTGAACCTTCAGAGCTATTAATTACGAAATTATTAGTTTTATCCAAAAATAACTTTAAAAGACCCAACACGATAGAGTTAGACCGAAAAAATAATTCACCCCCCACGTCATGTGTACGGGACGTACCGTAATAAAATATTTTCCAGTTTTTATTCTACCACTTTGTTGGCTTGATTAATGCACATACTGATACCAAATTTCAGCTTTCTAGTGCGAACGGTCACTGATTTAAACCGCGGACAGACGGTCAGACGGACATAGTGAAACTATAAGGGTTCCTTGTTGACTACGGAACCCTAAAAAACACGGTGGCAGTACCCACAATACAAGCTTTATTGAACTTATTTTGGGACTAGGTCGGGTCTAGATTGGCCCATGATATTAATTTATTTACTTGCGCACAGTAAGTAGGTATCACTAAACACGTTTTCGAAGTCATTCATTCATCAAGACCCACCAAATCCTCACTACCCCGACATTGTACCAGGCACATGTTTAGCTAAACATAAAAGATATCCCAACTCACAAAATTCCTTTCAGATACCTATCCCGGCGGAATATTTCCTGAAATCGCGTTTTAAGGGAAAAAGCTGGGCCTTTTCGGTAAAGGGTTCCATCATTTATAACTCGCGTTGACAGCAGCGCTTGCTTGTTTTCTATCTAACTTGCCCGTCAAGACTTTAAAGTTGGCAAGAACAACGAAATTCCAACTCTAAAGTGAGATTACGAGGGTTCATAATGATTTTGGAGTGTTAAAATTTTTAAAAGCCAGTAATTAGTGATGTTGTTAGAAAATAGTTAGACTTGGGATTGAGAATTAGATGGAGCTAATGCTGTAAAAATACTGGGAACAGGCTAGTGACCTGAAATTTTTACATACATGAAATAACAAAATAAAAAAACCGGCCAAGTGCGACTCGGACTCGCGCACCGAGGGTTCCGTACAAACCTATAACAAGCAAAAGTTGTAGTATGTTTATTACTAATTTCAACTTAATACCTCTACGCGTTTACGAGGAAAAAGGTAGTATGTTTAAAATTAAAAAAAAAATTATGATTTTACTAAAAATGTCTACTTATCGTAATTTTTCCTTTGTTTGTTCTATATGAAGTTTCTTCGTGCCATGTTTCAAGTTTCTGAGTTTACGGGAAGTACCCTTTAGGTTTTGAGTTTCTTGCGAGTACTCAGTTTCAAAATATGCGACTTAAATTGCTATTTCTTTTGATTGCGTTGACATAAAAGTTTGGTTTGGCTATATCTGAAAGGTCCTATAGCCCTGAGTATTTGACATGAATTTGAATTTAATACCTCCACGCGTTTACGAGGAAAAAGGTAGTAAGTTTAAATTTTTTTTTTTTGTATGATTTTACTAAAAATGTCTACTTTTTGTAATTTTTCCATTGTCTATGCTATATGACGTTGCTTCGTGCCAAATTTCAAGTTTAGGGAAGTACCCCGTAGGTTTTGCGAGTGCCGAAAAACTCTAAAATTTGCAGCATAAACGACTGGATCTTTTGATTGCGTTGGCTTTTAAGTTTGATTTTTTCACAGCTCCAAGGGACAATAGACTTGAGTATTTGATATAAATTTCAGCTTGATGCCTCCACGCGTTCCTGAGAAAAATGGTCTTGACAGACAGACAGACAGACAGACAGACGGGCGACAAAGTGAACCTATAAGGGTTCCGTTTTTTCCTTTCGAGGTACGGAACCTTAAAAATGTTTATTTTCTTTTATCAATAAAATTTTGGGTTTAGTTGTGACATTGCATAATTTTTAGTTTGAATTGATTTAAATTAAAGTTATTATAATCGTGTTGTAGTACCACAGTATAGGGTCTTCATAAAATGAGTGGGCGAGTTCCTAAACGTGCATGCACCTCTGGAATTGCAGACCTTCATAGTTCACGGAGGCTGCTTATCATTAGGCGAGCCTTATACTTGTTTGCCATGCGCCAGCGCAGCTGGTGGCAGTACTTGGAATCCGGAAGACCCTTGTTCAAACCACGGCTCGTGATATGTACGAAATATCATTTGATATTTATATTTATCAGTCGCTTTTTGGTGAAGGAAAACATCGTAGTAAAACCGGACCTAATTCAGATCAGATGTCAGTCGCTTTCGTTAAAAGTAGTGGCTGTGCCAATTCAAGGAATTAGGTTGCCAGTGGACCCCAGACTCAACGAAGCCGTGGGAAAAGCTGGGAGAAACGTTAAGGGGATGAATGAACAGATTTATTTATCGCAATCGCAATGTATTTTTATATATTCTATAATTAATTTTAAAACGGCATACATCCTTTAACTTTATTCAGGTCCATAAAGGTAATTTAATAATTTTCAGAAAAAGGTAGTAAAATTAATGTTGAAACCCTAACGGAATTTTCAAGTGCTACAATGTCGAACGTTCGAATACCGCGCCGCTAATAAGAACGCAGCAGTCCATCAAGTGCTGGGGTTTTGTTCAAAATGCTGGTTTCGGAACGTGTCTGGCTTGTGAAAGTGTTCCAGTTGTTTTGGTTATATGGGTGACTATGTCGAAAAGTGTATAAGGAAAATAGGTTTAGCCTTGGCGATGAAGTGATTGCAATGAAGGGATAAGATTTAAATAAAAGATTTTTTTTTGTTAGATTGTTTGAGTTCAGATTGCATGTACGAGCTATTATTTCTTTTTTATGATTTACATTAATCTAACTGTTATTTTACCATGCTTGCTAGGAAAGGTAAAACAGTAAGATTTTTGTTTTTTTAATTATGTTAAATTGGTAAGAAAATATATAAATGTGTTGGAATATTGTAAGGAATAAATATACCTTATACTACTTCTTTTCTTAAGATCTGTAAATTGTTTGATAGGTAACAACAGTTAATCAAGCTCAAAACCCCTCTGCGCAACGTAGCCTACCCTACCTTATAAATTTATTCACAATTCGTCTTTGTTCTAGATAAAACCTTTAAGTATTCTCAAATCTAGAATAATGAAAAATACTAAAGCCAGGCTTCATTCCAGAAATTGAAAGCTAATACGCTCCATGATTGAAGCAGCGTTTATCTTACTCTTTTCTTTGCTTAAGAATTTCACGATATTGAGAGTTTTCTTCGATGTGGTTAGGGGGGCTCTTTACTTTCTGATACATTCCTCTCTGGACTGATTCAATTAAATTCTCACGATTTTTAGTCATACTTTAAATAAAAACGGGATTTAATCACGTTCGGAACGTCGGGGCGTGATGTAACAGGGGTGAATAGACACTCTCAATTTTTAGGGTTCCGAAGCCAAAATGGCAAAAACGGCACCCTTATAGTTTCGTCATGTCCGTCTGTCCGTCCGTATGACACAGCCATTTTACTCGGAAACTACAAGACGTATCGTAATAAAATGTAGACATGAGGTGTATTTTGTATGCGCTATTTAGTTATGTAGTGAAATTGCAGAAAAAAATATTTTCAGGGTGGGCGCTCCATACCTACATGTAACTAAATTTCAATTTTTTTTTACTATAATCAACATGTTGCACATTAATAGATAGGAACATGAACATGAACATAGGTACCACACCCAGCCAGGGACATGCCTGCTCCGGACAAGCCGGCATACCGGGGGGCACAAATTTGTGAGGAGACACGCTCTGGGATGGGGAAGGACGAGTTACCACACGCGGCAGCAACTCACAATTGACCGGCTTTGCAGCCTCAAGCCAACTTAAAAAATAACATTCAGGTTTCGAAAGTCGGAAAAATAACGTCCCAACCCTGTAACTTTTGAACCGTAAGTTAAAAAAAAATAAAAATAAAATGAGAAGATGCGCGTTATTATATACTTTCTTAAAAAATTGTTTTGAACATTATCGGTCCAGCCATTTTTGAGTTATTTCCAAAAACCTTCTTCCGTAGGCATCAGATACGACCTTTTGGCATTAGTTTGGTTTTTATTTCATTTGAAGCTACGGAACCTACCATTATGCGTGGTCCGACACGTACTTGGCCGATTTTCATTACTAACCTAATTTAAAAACTCAGTTATTTCTATGCTATCTGTTCTCTTTAACTCGTACTAAGTTTAATACACCCTGACGGTGAACACCGATCTGGGGCAATTTTTTATAAATTTTAGGTTATGATGTTTATTTATGGTATTTTTATCATATTTAATTATTTTAAAATAAAACAACAACTTTAGCAACCATAAAGTACGACATAGGTTATCCGGTGAGCTGGATACCTACATACAGGCACCAATTATCAGTAGATATAGTAAATCTGACTTTTAAAATCTAGATACTTTTCCGCAACATTTGGATTACTAAATATAATTCTAGGTTTATATCTAAGCTACTTATAAAAAGTCCCGCGGAGTCTTCTCGGGTTAGACGTTTTTGATTGTTAAAATGAGCTGATGAAGCTGAGTAAGTAAATTAAAAATACATACTTATAATATGTAATATGTAAACATTTCTAATGTAACATTCTTACCTTTTACATCTATTATCTCATGTACGAGTAACATGTTTACATGTTACATATATTTTAATTTTAGTGCATTTCACTATAATTAGAAGTTAATTAATTTGTTAGGGATTTATCAACGTGCCTTCATCAATATCTTCCATGGTATGTTTTGATAATCTAAGTAAATTCATTCATAGATGGAAAAAATCTAACATAGTTGTATCACCAATACCTTTTCTTCCTCTGACCTAGGGACTAAAAGTCCAGGAATAAGGAAAAACTATTTATTGCTCTTTCTACTTGAAATAATTTATATCAAACTAAGGAAAACTTCCCGAAGACTTCGCTGTACCTTGTTTCACTTTATTTTTATTACATTATTATTCAGAACATCGACTATTACGTTCTTTAGTAGACCGTCGTGTCTAAACAAACTTCTATCGTTGAAAATAAAATTTATTATGCATTTTCGAATATCGATTATATCGAATACACATTAATGGGTAACATGAATGATGCTAAATATATAGCTATGCTAAAAAAAACAGAAATTAAGTAAAATAAAACAAAAATGTATTAAGACCATGAAAACAGGACATCATAGTTTTTATATCTCATTATTATCTGTTTACTTATCGTGTTATTTGTTACGTGTGTATTTTGTACAATAAAAAGTTTTCAATACGCACATATTGCAATGATATTAATCGCAGTGTTATAATACATCATTGTTGTTACAAAATATGTGACATAATGGATCATAATCTAACAAATTATTCCATCATGAGGTAAGTAGATTAGACTCCATTGTGTCAAGAATAGGGTCCCAGATACCTAATCCGATAAAACCAAGTTTCCCAACACCGATAAGGTCACAGTATCATCATCACCTCTCTTTGCTCACACTTTTAAACACTGCACAACTCCCATATATAAGTTCGTCTACGAAAAGTCCAAAGACTTAACTACAATGTTCTATATTTCAAAATCCTACTTTAGCACGTAGTGTACACAGTGGGAATTTGCTTGAACGGTTTGTGTGTGATACTCGTAGAACGGAATTGGCCTTGATAGAAGCGCCCAAGTGTCAAACGTGGTCTATTATGACTTGATCGAGAAATATTGCCGATTTTGACACGGTCGGGCGGTTTTTTTGTCGGCTACGTTCTATTAAGATTACAGCTCATTAAACTTAGCCCCTTTCTGGCTGGGATGCTGGGTTTTAGTAAGTTTAGTTATCATCCTCCTAGCGTTGCCTGTTACCACGGCTCAATTGAGACGAATCGAAAAAACCGGCCAAGTGCGAGTCGGACTCGCGCACCGAGGGTTCCGTACAAACCTATAACAAGCAAAAGTTGTAGTATGTTTATTACTAATTTCAATCTAAACCTCTACGCGGTTACGAGGAAAAAGGTAGTAAGTTTAAAATTAAAAAAAATATTTTTTGTATGATTTCACTAAAAATGTCTCCTGTTCGTAATTTTTCCTTTGTCTGTGCTATATGAAGTTTCTTCGTGCCAAGTTTCAAGTTTCTGAGTTTACGGGAAGTACCCTTTAGGTTTTGAGTTTCTTGCGAGTACTCAGTTTCAAACTATGAGACTTAAATTGCTATTTCTTTTGATTGCGTTGACATAAAAGTTTAGTTTTGCTTCATCTGAAAGGTCCTATAGCCCTGAGTATTTGACATGAATTTGAATTTAATACCTCCACGCGTTTACGAGGAAAAAGGTAGTTAGTTTAAAATTTAAAAAAATATTTTTTGTATGATTTTACTGAAAATGTCTACTTTTCGTAATTTTTCCATTGTCTGTGCTATATGAAGTTTCTTCGTGCCAAGTTTCAAGTTTATGAGTTTACGGGAAGTACCCTTTAGATTTTGAGTTTCTTACTCAGTTTCAAAATATGAGACTTAAATTGCTATTTCTTTTGATTGCGTTGACATAAAAGTTTAGTTTTGCTTCATCTGAAAGGTCCTATAGCCCTAAGTATTTGACATGAATTTAAATTTAACACCTCCACGCGTTTACGAGGAAAAAGGTAGTAAGTTTAAAATTTAAAAAAAAATTTTTGTATGATTTTACTAATAATGACTACTTTTCGTAATTTTTCCATTGTCTATGCTATATGAAGTTTCTTCGTGCCAAGTTTCAAGTTTCTGAGCTTACGGGAAGTACCCTTTAGGTTTTGAGTTTCTTGCGAGTACTTTTTACTATTATTTCTTTTGATTTCTTTGACATAAAAGTTTGGTTTTGCTACATCTGAAAGTTCCTGTAGCCCTGAGTATTTGACATGAATTTCAATTTAATACCTCCACGCGTTTACGAGGAAAAAGGTAGTAAGTTTAAAAAAAAAAAAAAAAATTTGTATGATTTTACTAAAAATGTCTACTTTTTGTAATTTTTCCATTGTCTACGCTATATGACGTTGCTTCGTGCCAAATTTCAAGTTTCTGAGTTCACGGGAAGTACCCCGTAGGTTTTACGAGTGCCGAAAAATTTTCAGCATAAACGACTGTATCTATTGATTGCGTTGGCTTTTAAGTTTGATTTTTTCACACCTCCAAGGGACAATAGACCTAAGTATTTGGTATAAATTTCAGCTTGATACCTCCACGCGTTCAAAATGGTCTTGACAGACAGACAGACAGACAGACAGACGGACAACAAAGTGCTCCTATAAGGGTTCCGTTTGTTTCCTTTCGAGGTACGGAACCTTAAAAATTACAATTTTAAAACACCTTCCTAATGGCACCTATTTTTTTCAGCACATATAGTTACTTAAGTTAAAATTTAATAAATTGAATTAATTTTCAATCAACTTTAACATCAGCCTTTACCGGTAACTGAATAATTGCTATGTTAAAACAAATATATATATGTAGGTTGTACATAAATCATATTAATTAAGCTTTTGAAATGTTTCTAGTATAACATTTAGTTTTATTGATAACAAATTATAATTATCTATCAATACAAATATTACGAAAATGTGACATGAAAAAGATTTTTCATTCAAAATCTCCAGAAAGCTCTCGATATCTTTGTTATACATTTTTGTTCTGCGTGAGTACTAGCTTTGGACCGGGGAACGGAGACATCTGCTTAAATCTCGTAAGAAACTCAATATCAACAAATTAAGATGCGAAACATTTTATTACGACTGGCAAATTATTTCGCATTCGAGTTAGCGGCTCGAAATAGGCACGGAGCGCGCGAGGCATTTGTTTTTAAACAACAATTGACGAAAGGTAAAAATCTTTTCGTTAATTTAAAAGCGCGTTAAAGCCAAGGTCGTGAATAATGACTCAAAGGAATAGAACCCCGTAAGGTTAAGGATTATTTCCCTTTTACTCATAAAATTTTCTTCTCATCAGTGGCCCCTTTATTTTCTTGCAAATTAAATTAAGATTTTACGAAGCAAAGTCTGGGCCCAAAATCCTTCTGTTATGAGCGGGTATTTTGTTGGTGACTACCTCTGATCCTTATTAGGTTTAGGACGGGGGTGACAAAATAAATTCACCATGACAGGGGTGAATCGGGAGGACAGTCAACAAGGGGTGTTGGTACAAGGGCGACGTCCATCTGAATGGACACCGAATCAGCTGTTTTTTTGTCGTCTTTTGTTAGGAATATTTTATGGATGTGACGTGAACAAATTTAAACTATCACATATATCCTCTGGGTGAGGAAATTGGTTTAGATATTTTATTACCTGATAAAACACCCATGACTTGAACAAAAAAAATCCTTGTTAAACCAAAATTATTAGAGAGAATCGTAATCCAGATAGCAAATGTTTTCTTCAGTTGAATTTTCTCGCACCAATGTGCCATGGCCATAGATCACAAACTAGCCATATTATTGCTCAAAAGCTGAAGAAGTAAAATTATAAAAGTCCGAGGTATATCGTGTGTGACCTGTAACACGAGCAAGAAATTAAATCGTAGATTCTACTGCTCAAACTAGACAACGTTTGTTCAGCGACATTAAAAATTAACTTGTGGTTTGATTTTTAGTACACTTTAAAGTTTATTCGAATACGCAATGGATTGCAAAATTTGATTATGTCTGTTGGGTGACAAGACTGACAAGCAATGTCAATTGGACGAAATTTAACCTACATTGATAATACTATTTAGTTTGTATGAAAAAGAGACAATTTAAAGACTCCATATTTTTTCAAAGTTGTTGAACAAAAGTTTTATAGTTTAAGGAGTAGAATCTACGTTTTAATTTTTTGCTCGGGTTTACAAGCCACATACTGTATATCATATTCATCCATATGCATGACGCCGGTCAATTAAAAGTACCTATAAAATCAGACGGAAAACTAACGTACTCGTAGCACGGAGTAGACGCCGCCTTACCCGATCCCTATTTGATGACGTTAGTTTGTGTCCAATGCACAAAGTCACTCGCATTGTCACTTTTGCCCGGTCGTCAAACAAGCGGATTTCGCTTTGTTTACTTGCAGCTCCCTGTTTACACGTTGCCGTGTTTATGTCAGACGTGAGACGAATTCGAATTGAAGTTGATACATACGTCTATAAAATATCAAGTATTAAGCAGTTTTTTCTAAAATTGTTTCTAGACAAATCTTATTTGCGGCTGCGTAAACCTGAGATGCAATTTATCATATAAATAAACAAACAAATATGTAATTTTAACTATAAAAAGTTTTCGTGAGACTCTAACACATTAAAAATATATATAACGGGTTACTCACGTAATTTAAGTAGGTTTTTTCTCGACATGTTTCGATCAATTTACGATGATCATTCTCACAAGCGGCATTGGCCTGAGGCCGCTGTTGAGAATGATCATCGTAAATTGATCGAAACATGTCGAGCAAAAATCGACTTAAATTACGTGAGTAACCCGTTATAAATATTTTTAATAAACAAACATGTGAACGAGTTTGGTTAAAGGTCCCACCGACCACACGGAAAATTCATTATTTCAGTAATAGATAGCGTGTGTCGTGTAGTTTAAGATAGTGCTAATAACTCCATATCGACAGAATGAGACCTTTTTCCCCTGCATTGACATTGACACATAAGGAATTTATTTTTACTATAAAATATAACGGTTACACTCACGTCACTTTACACAACATGTCGCGCGAAGTGACTAAAGTAACGTGAGTGTAACCGTTATATTTTATAGTGATAGTAATGTCTCACGAAAGTTTAAATTTAATAAGATGGAGATTTGCATTAATTTATTTTTATATCAACTTAGTCCCATAGTAAGCCCAATAAGGCACGACGTTATTTATTATTATTATAAGAATAAACTTTATTGAGTTAAAAGTGTAAGTAATATTTCAACAGTATGCTAATACCTTCAGAAAAAGTTATTTATTAGGTTTATTATTGCAGAAAAAGTTTGAAATCACATCGTAACAAAACCAAAACACCCTCAAGATTCAACATATTGCGTCACCTAGCTCATTCCGCTGTGCCCTTTCTCGTACATACCTTCATTCTCGCCTACTCAGTAAGAAAAACTCATCATCGGCAAACCGACACCGTTCCCCACACCTGCCGTGTAATAAAATGCTGCGACTCAACCCCTGCATATCGAATCTAATTTATTTCTAATTTTCGAGGTTGCTATAGCTATGTCCTCAATTGTCGAGATTGCGAGCCATGGCAGATGGTTTATCTTTTGAGTTGAGTTTGCTCAATTTAGCGCAGGAAATATGAATTATTAATGTAATACGAAAGTAACTATAAATATTTAAGTTTTTTTAATGTATACCTATGTAACTATTAGAGATAGAGTTGATAATCTGTTGAACCTTTAACGAAAATATGTGTAGGTAGTTGCAAGAACTTTTTACAACGTCTTCATTATTTACTTACAGAATCAAAAACACATTAACTTTATATAAATGTAATTTTACTTTGTATACATAATGTGTGCCAGTGCACACACACACATAGGTACGTGGTATCTAATGTGTTGGTATTGGTACAGTCGACGTCAAAAATATGTTTACACTTTTGAACCTTATTACCAAGGAGTAAGGTGAAAAAGTGTAAATATATCTTTGACCTCGGCTGTACGATTTTGTTTGATTTTGCCTTCAGAGTTTCTATTGCTGTTGATTCCTATTATATCTGGCCAGTCTTCAAGTGTTACCTATACAGAAAACCACAGCCAAATAGCACTAGACCCTGCTGGTGTGTCTAAGCCATGTAAATTCTCCTTTAGGTACATTAAAAGATCGACAACGCGCATGTGACACCTCTAGAGTTGCAGGCGTCCATAGGCTGCGGTAGTTCCTTACCATCAGGCGGGCCGTATGCAAGTTTGGTACCGTCGTGGTATAAAATTTTTTTTGCAGCAGTAATTTATATAATGGATAATTATAGCCTAATTACCTGTCAAATTATAAAAGTAGCAAGTGGAAAAACCTTTCTTATATGCCTCGGTAACCGACTGTTTTCACTCAAATGCATGAGGCCTCATAATTTAATATGAGAATTGCTTGAAACCCACTGAGCTTCACATCTCTAGAGTATTAGGTGTTCGTTCGCGCTTTTGCCAATTAGGGGCCAGAATAAGCAGGATTTAAGACACTAATAATACATTTATTATTATTCCTCTTTATTCAATTTAAATCTTAGGTAAGCTTTTATAACAATATTATATAAAAGTAAAATTAAACAACAACATACAAAATACATATTTATTATAAACACATTATACAAAAACCTAGCCTAGGGTGCCGCCGGTAAAGAAGCAAGGCCCAGGCTGCCGGTGGTTAGAGCGGCAGGATGAGGAACTTTCGTACTGTGCGCGCTGTGTCCAAGATTACCGCCCTCTGAATCTCACCCTTGATCCACCTAGTAGTTCCGTAGGTACTACATTCATCTGTTTTTTTATTAAACCAATGTGTATCCATGTGCAATTAAAATCTACCTATTATTACCATATACTTATAGACTTGCTTTAAATTAAATATTTAGCAAATAAGTGTAAACCTTATAAAACGTTTGCCTATAATGCAATAAGGTTATTAATCAATGAGATATTACGGTAAAGTTCATTCAATCATTTCATTAAATTGATAAAGCTAACTATCGATGAGAAAGGTCGAGGGCGATATGTCAAACTTGATATCAAGCAAAGTTATGTAATTATGTCACTAGTTTGGACCAACCAAAATACCTAAGTGATATTGCCAAAACGTAACCCTCTTAGAACTACGAGTTCCCATACTTAGATCGTTAATTTCTACATATACCTAAGTTTATAAAAATTAAATACAAAGAACTCGCAAGCTCGCTCGGTCGGCTTAGAATTTCTTCTCTATTGTCATAGTTTAAATTTAGACGTTTACCCCCTTATTCATAAACGTCTACTAAAGTTAAGAGGCCGCTGATAATCGTTTGTCCCTTTCCGTCCAACCAATATGAGGGATAGGGACAAACGATTATCAGCGATCTCTTAACTTTAGTGGCCGTTTATGAATAAGGGGGTTAGACTTCAAAATATGTATTTAATACTTCAAGAGCTTCCGGAAATTGACAATTTCATTTCATTGAAATAATATTTTACTTTCTCTCGCTTCCCACATAAACTCTTTTAATCCCAATATAAACCTTTGACACAATTCAACACCAACCAGAGTCTCTGTTAATGTTAACTTAAAAATAAAATATTCACCATAA
Organism: Pammene aurita; assembly: GCA_947086415.1. Taxonomy (NCBI): domain Eukaryota; kingdom Metazoa; phylum Arthropoda; class Insecta; order Lepidoptera; family Tortricidae; genus Pammene; species Pammene aurita. Next base: position 13,053,025 of record OX352292.1, on the reverse strand, counting down.
AGAAAGCATTCCGAAGTTATGAGGCGAAGTAAAATTTGTCTCAGCGCCAAATCAGCAACAAACTTTTTAATTCAAGAGGCGTTTTACGAGAATTTAATATTTGCGCACGTAATGTGTGGGAGTTGTTTGTCAATTATTCGATAAATCTTATTGATGGGATTTTTATTTGTTTACCTTTTTATCGAGAAAGGTTTGTAGAACGATCGCTTCTTAGTATCTAAAATGTTACGAAATTTCTATACGAAGGACTTTTTTGTAATATATGATTTCAAGCTCACATGGTCATTCACATTATAAATATTATTCGAAACGGGATATTTACCATGTATATTTGAGTTTATGAGCACCCGATATTTCGGCGCAGTTGCATGCACCATCATCACGGAGTAACTAACGTTGAGCGAGTTTTAGTGGTCTACCCACACACCGTAGCGATCTACCCTCTTTCGAGTTCGCTTTTTTCGTCCATTGTCACTGCTACTACTACTGTCCGCGTTCTCACTTGTAACTCGATCACGATTGCGACACACAACACTTACAGTGTCAACTCGCGCGTTTTTTTGCGAAACAGTATATTTTGGATTAGAGAACTTCCGGATCACTGGATACCAGACACTTGATAGACGAAACCCATCCTCCCGGTTAAAATTCTTATATTTAAAAATTTCAATGGCCTCTTTGACCATCCTGGGTATGTAGTGCCTTTCGGTCGAAAGTATCTGAGGGTTATGTAACTCAATCCAATGATTTGTTCCCGCCTCCAGTAGGTGTTCCGCGATCGCCGACTTCCGAGGATCATTGTTCCTGTACGCTCGGATGTGTTCCTTTATACGGCATGAGATTGTGCGCTTCGTTTGACCGATGTAAGAGCTACCACAGCTACAGTCTATTTTATAAACACCTGGACGTTCAAGTGGGAAACTGTCTTTAGGTGTGCGTAAATATTGGGACAGTTTTCTATAAGGGGTGAAGACAGTAGTGACAGAGAACTTCTTTAAAATATTAGCAACCTTATCTGTCACACCCTTTATATATGGTAAGTACGCCGGTTGTCGCTCCACTTTATAATTCAGGCGCTTAGGGGTATCGGCGTGTCGAGGTGGCCTTATCCGCCCATTACCTATATAACAGGCCGCGCATTACAACCGCGCACAATCTCATGCCGTATAAAGGAACACATCCGAGCGTACAGGAACAATGATCCTCGGAAGTCGGCGATCGCGGAACACCCACTGGAGGCGGGAACAAATCATTGGATTGAGTTACATAACCCTCAGATACTTTCGACCGAAAGGCACTACATACCCAGGATGGTCAAAGAGGCCATTAAAATTTTTAAATATAAGAATTTTAACCGGGAGGATGGGTTTCGTCTATCAAGTGTCTGGTATCCAGTGATCCGGAAGTTCTCTAATCCAAAATATACTGTTTCGCAAAAAAACGCGCGAGTTGACACTGTAAGTGTTGTGTGTCGCAATCGTGATCGAGTTACAAGTGAGAACGCGGACAGTAGTAGTAGCAGTGACAATGGACGAAAAAAGCGAACTCGAAAGAGGGTAGATCGCTACGGTGTGTGGCTAGACCACTAAAACTCGCTCAACGTTAGTTACTCCGTGATGATGGTGCATGCAACTGCGCCGAAATATCGGGTGCTCATAAACTCAAATATAGATGGTAAATATCCCGTTTCGAATAATATTTATAATGACTTTTTTGTACACGTAGTATCGTAACCTTGTGACATATTATAACTTTCCTTGGGTGCTTTGCATTGCTGAAAATTGTATCTCCGAATGTAAGATCGCAAATCGCAACTAATGTAGCTGCTCGCATAATTTAATTTCACCGAATGGTCAAGTGGTAACTCAAAACAAAAATTCGTATCATCTCTGAACATAATGGTTACCAAGTAAATGTGTCGACATTGTTAGCATGTGGAATTATATTATAAGTATAATGCCGACACAAAACACAAATTAACACCTTTATGTAAATTAATATCGTACAATAAATGTCAGGGCAATATCGTTATACATATATCAGGGTCAGGGTAGACAAAGTAAAACGAACTTGGGGAAGAGTCGAACATGGACGCCTTTCGTACTGACTGGTGGGAGACTGCAAAGTCCGAGATACGTGGAAGAAGGAGAGGGAGGCCTTAGCCCAGCAGTGGAATACTCTTGACTCTTAAATAAATACAATAAATAATAATGATGGGCGTGGGAATATCACGACCCCATCGCCCACTGGTTTTCACCAGCGCAATCAGTTAACGCAGGGCAGTATGTGGCGAGCTATTGGACAGTAGCGACTCCACGCATCTGAGCGCCCCTGGGGTGCCCTGTTAGATGGGTGGGTCAGGTCCGCTGCCTTTGGCTTGCCTTAGCCGGCCGTCTAGAGTGAGGTCGTTCTCGAGGGTAGATGTGGAAACGTAAGTGGCGAGTTGGCTATATGATAAAATTGTATACCGTTTTATTAGGCGTCCGATTTTTCAGCCAATAGCCTAGTATTTAGTCTATACTTTCACCCAATCAAGGGTACTTGCATCATGGCGGGAGCTGTCTCTACGTGCTTCCCATGACATGGGCCTGCCCAAGCTGCTCCTAGGCAGCACTTTCTTAGTGTACCCCTCACTTTTCATTAAATTGCTCCGCATACGCCTCCCAAAGGACCGGAACACCATTGTTCCGTGGTCGGGAAAGACATGGAATTCCAAATGTCATGTCATTATAATAACCTACTTTACAATAATTTTACTCAGTAAAGCGTTATCATAATATAATAATAATTTATTATGAAAATGTTTCCAAAGGTTAGGTGTCAAAGTAAATCCTCGGCAAGAACTTGGATTACAAGTGAGATTCGGACTAACAAGTTCGGCGAAAATGCAGTAAGATCACCATATTGGTGCGCAAGTGACGAAAATATATTGATAACATTGACAATATTGTCATCATACTGTTAAATCTGAATACTGCCCATATTCAAATGTCACAGCTTCGAATCCAAGATGGCCGATAACGCCATTATCGCATTTTCATAAATCATGAATGTCGCTCGGAAAATTTACCATTTTGTTCGATGAGCTCAATCTCAATTTGTTTCTGATGAATGAAATAAATAAATAAATAAAATAAATAAATAAATATTTGGGGACAATCTTACACAAATCAACCTAGTCCCAAACTAAGCAAAGCTTGTACTATGGGTACTAGGCGACGATATACATACTTATATAGATAAATATATACTTAGATACATAGGAAACACCCATAACTCAGGAACAAATATTCGTGATAAACACACAAATAAATGCCCTTACCAGGATTTGAACCCGGGACCTCCTGCTTCATAGGCAGGGTCACTACCGACTGGGCTAGGAGGCCGCGGGCGAAATGTCTTTGTTTTGAATGCATTTGTATTATAAAATTAACTTGTTGACTCTAACCCTTTTTCTCCCTTCCTACCATTGACTTAGGTTGACTTCTTACCACTATTCTCTATCTTGTTGTTTATTGTTTATAATATACAATTTGAATATAAACAAATGTCAACTAAAAAGTAAATGAATTACAGATACAATTAGCTAAAATAATTAAATATAATAATATAAAACATATTAAAACTTAGTACATATAATTATATATTTAATCGTTTTAATAAATCGTGGCGTATGTTTATATGTCAACTTTGTTACGTAACCAGTGTAGGTATGTTAATCAGAGTCTTCGTTCATCTTCAAGTATCTTTTATATTTATTTTTCTTGAAAACTTTTGCTGAATTTCAAAATACTTACATAATATACAGATACGCTGCAGTTGCCAACTTTTTTTTTATACCACCACGGTGGCAAACAAGCATACGGCCCGCCTGATGGTAAGCAGCTACCGTAACCTATGGACGCCTGCAACTCCAAAGGAGCCACTTGCGCGTTGCCTTTTTACTACCGTCCTTACCTTTTAATAAACGTCTCATGTGCCTCATTTAGTTATATTATCTTTTGTCTGTTTCTAGCAAGCACAACTGTCAAATTGACAGATTGGTAGGACAAACGATTATTAGTTTAATCAGGTTTTTAAGACGGTTAAAAGGGTGGTTCGTTTTAAGTTTTTCATATTTCCTTGCTTCTGTTTTTTTTTATAAACATTAAAGAATATATTATTGCACGCTAAATGCTCCGTTATACCGTTACTACTATACCGTTAGCATAAATTCGGTAAAATTTCAATCCAGCAAATTAAATAGGAACAAAAGTCTACACGTGACGTCACGACGCGCACGTCGTCACAATCAAAAGAGGAATAAAGTCGGCCGTCTGCGCACGTTTTATAAAGCGTAAGGCAGGCCGCGCACGTCCGACATATTAACGAACACGGTGCGACATACGTGACCACGAGTTGGGAGGGGACAGTTTTGGTTATACTTTATGGGGCAGTTGCTGGTTATTCTTGGGAATTTGTTGGTAATATTAAGTCATGCACCAATTGTCCAGTTGCCAGTAAATCGTTTAATATAAAATCGTTGGTTGACTATGTAAGACTATGACCATCAAACTGCGAATCTGGGCATTTTTATTTCAACTTGTACTTTAAACGACGACTCAAGTCGTGTTTCAGTAACTCTAACCGTCACATTCCTGACAAAATGTATGGGATTTGACACTGACCGTCAGTTTTGTGACGATTGCTAACCGGCCATTAATGGTAGGTATACAGTTAAGTCAAAATGCCCATCTGCGCGCAGATTGTTTCAAACGAATAAAATAATTTTCCAAAAAAAAATTACCATCTTAAAAATACATGCCTTGTAAGTTGTAGTAAAAAATAATCTACTTAAGTATGTAGGTATGGTTCTTCTACATTTAAATCCTACATTTGGAAGAACGTCATCTAAGTAAGCTACTTACTTATACTTTAGTTAAGTCAAATCGATACTTACCGTAAATACCTACTTTTACAATTCAGTTGGAGCACTGTAATGTTGAAGGTTAAATTATTGCCCACAGATCGGCTCAAACAGTATCAAAGTCGATTTTTCATTTAATCTTAAAAACCAACAGTTGTTAACCCTTACAGCACGAGATTTTTGATTTGAAGTTGCGTTTTTCGGTGCATTTAAGGCCCATGAAAAGACAAAAAAATACAAAAAAAATCTCCCCCCCCAAAACATTTGTAAAAACCGGGTCCGCACGATCGTTTCATTACGTTACGATCCCTAGTAAAAATTTTATTATTTTTTTGAAACATAAGGAAAGTTTTAAGTAAATTACAGAATTTAAAGGAGTTAATAAACATTGATTAATAAAACTTTAGATTTCTTACATGTTTTACATGAAAAGATTAAAAAAATGAACTTTTGATTGATCATATTTTCAATTTACCATATTAAATTTGTCGACCCGCACGATCGTGCTTTATAACTTTAGGCACAAAAAAATGCCTAAAATTTTTGGTTAAACTTTTAATTATCTACTTTATACGACAGAAGCACGTTTAATTTAATAAAAAAACCGGCCAAGTGCGCGTCGGACCACGCATAGGAGGGTTCCGTACCTTCAATAGAATAAGAACCAAACTAATACCAAAAGGTCGTATCTGATGCCTATGGAAGAAGTTCTTTGGAGATAACTCAAAAATGGCTGAACCGATAATATTCAAAACAATTTTCGTTGAAAGTATATGATAAGGCGCATCTCTTCAAATGTTTTCATATTTTTTGAACTTGCGGTTCAAAAGTTACGGGGGGGGGGGGGCAACACAACTTTTCTGACTTTCGAAACGATTATTTCAGAAAATATTTACTTAATCACAAAATAGTCAAAGAAACCTCAATGTTATTTTGAAAGAACTATCGATTGATGTGTCACATTTTGATATTTGGTTAATTTTTTTTATTTTTATTTAGTTACCTGTATGGAGCGCCCCTCTAAAAAAATTTTTTTTTTCAAATTTAACTACATAACTAAGTAGCTGCATACAAAATACACCTTATGTGTAAATTTTATTCAGATGCGTCGTATAGTTTCCGAGTAAAATGCCTGTGACATACGGACGGACGGACGGACAGACAGACAGACAGACAGACAGACAGACATGACGAATCCATAAGGGTTCCGTTTTTTGCCATTTGGCTACGGAACCCTATTAACACATTAAAAAATCACATATTAAAGAATTTCGTGAATACCTACTTCTAATCTGATCGTCCGTCTCGTACACGTACCTGCTTGACACTCACTGCGCCTACGACTGTCCCCCTAACTAAACGCACGCGGGTTTAAAATGAATAATAATTGAACGTACGATCGATCGATGCCGTACTGAAGCGGCAAACTTCATTATTTTTCAAACTAGATTTTGTTAAAGTTGAACGCACGATCGTATCAGCCGGTGCTGTAAGGGATAATTTGATCTAAGGGTACAATTAATAATAAAACAGCTTTAGAAAAGAAATAACACATTTTACAAATAATTTAAACGAATAACCCGCTCCCTGCCGTTCCCGGTGCAAAGGTGCCCATAAGGCTTGCTGCATTTCCACGCTGGATAACTATGGACAGCCTTTGCACCAAGAACGACTCGGAGCGGGGATCCTCCCCCTTTTGCCGGAGTCGACGGCCCAGCTCGCGTACGAATCGTTTAGTGTCTACCCCCCAGCATCCCGCGGTTTCAACTGCGACGAATATGTAACTGGATCCTAATGGGGCATATTTTTGTCGCTTTAGTGCCGCTTGTGTCTCGGCTGCCGCTTCGGCCGTGCGAGAGGTGGGAGGCGGCGAATGTGCTGACACAAGTAGCGTCCCACACTAAACACCGCCCCCGTTCCCAAGGTACTAAAGTCAAGCCGTCAGGCCTTTTACCGTCTGTACGGCTAAGGCCTGGCGGCTCGAGCACCGATGGCACACCAGCCGACCTAAGGGCCCTCTGGACAGTGTCGTTGAAATTGAAACTTTTTATTGCAGACCGTGGTCCATATTTTGTTAGTACTACATGATTTATTTACATTCTATGATAAATACTTATTCTATAGTTAGTAAGCGATGACAATACAATACAAACAAAAATAAAAACTAAGAGCTTAAGAACTACTTACATGCTAGACTGGGCGGCTGCTCTTACATGGAGCTGCATCCAGTGCTTCTGGAATTGGCAGTCCAGCCTGTTGGTCACCAAGGATAGGATGCCATTGGTGCCGCCGCGATTGAGGGCATGGTGCCGCGGATGCCTGCCGGTGCATCGGCGGCAACTCAGTGTGTGATGACCGTCAGCCCCCACCATGTTACCGCAGATACATATGTGCGGTTGACATACGTCGCAGCCAAGGCGGAAAGCAACGGCCACGCGCAGCGAGTCCCCGTCGAGTAAAGTGCCCAGTTGAGGCGAAGGCAACGCATGCAACCACGCCCCTGATTCTGACTCCGACACTGCCAGAAGCCTTGCGCGGTCTACTCCCACGGCGTCAGTAATAAGTCCGTCTAATGTGGCTTTAGAGCCTATATGATCCCACGCACGCTGGATGTTGGGGTTTTCCGGCACGGTTGCACTCGGATTAAGATCTAACCACGACCTCGAGGCGTCGGCCACAAAGGGTATGCTTGCCCTGTTGCCATCTTGAGATAGAATATTAGCAACGAGGTCTGTTACCCCATGGGCCGACGCCAAAAAGGCTGGCAGGCACCCGCTTTTTGGACCCGGGGTATGTCCTTAAACTACGTCCGGACCTGGGTATGTCCTTAAACTACGCCAAAAAGAGAGGTATGGGCACTGCGAATGGCATCTCGCTAAGTGTGGTAGGGCACGTTCAGCGAATGTCATCGCTCAAATCTGGAGCAGAGCCCGACTGGGGAAGTACCTCCACCTTACAGAAAACCACAGCCAAATAGCACTAGACCCTACTCATAGTGTTGTGTTCCTGCTGGTGAGTAAGGTTGCCAAAGAGCTCAAAGAGGACCCAGTGTGTTGACGATGAGGGACCTTCTTGTTCCTTTAGTCGTCAACACAGTGAATCCTCCTTTTTGTAAAGGGTCGGCAACGCGCATGTGACTCCTTTGGAGTTGCAGGCGTCCATAGGTTACGGTAGCTGCTTACCATCAGGCGGGCCGTATGCTTGTTTGCCACCGTCGTGGTATAAAAAAAAAAAAAAGGCACACATCCCGTACACCTCGTACGCCGAGGCCACCATGTCGAACCGGCAAAGTAGCTTGTTTCCATTGGTTTTCGTTCATGGAGACGTTTACGATAGACTCGATAATATATTTAATACCAGCATCGAAGGAGGCTATGTTGTCGGGAAATAACCATACTGGCGCCGTACGTAGTAGATAGTTTACTTTGGGCACGGCGAAACACCTCTGCATGAGAGCCAAAGCTACATGTGGGTTGATGCCTTTCAGGCGTTCGCCGGCAGTCTGAAGGAGTTGTTTGCGTTATAGCATGGCTTCGGGAACCGCAGTAGTGAATATTGGTGCTCCGAGTAAACTAAGGGAGTTAGAACTGCGTTCCGTGAGGCCAGGCAGTATTAAAGAGAAAGCAGGAAAAACAGAGGATGACGCCGGTCCACACGCGAAAAACTCGCACTTTGACGTGTTTACTTCTAAACCCAAATCCTTAAGGCGTGGTAACAAGGTAAGTAAGTCCTGCTCCACCTCTTCTGGATTACCCCCAATGGTTCCGTCGTCCAGGTACCAGACGTTAAGTGGTGATTTAAGCTCAGAGATTATCTTATGGATGGAGAGGCTAAAAGTAAGGGGGCCAAGCGGATCTCCCTGTTGAGCACCTACTTGGGATATAATTAGATCGGAGCCATAGAAGAGGTTAGATGGTAAGTGATAGACCTGGTAGAGAAAGGGATACAGTAATGGAATATTCTCCCTAACCTCGTTTAATAAAGTGTCCCTTTCAACACAGTTAAAGGCGTTTTTTAAATCAAGCTTGATAACTACGCTACCTGCATTATTGGGGTCCATTACAAATGAACGTAAGGCGTGTATGGCAGCCTCACATCCTAAGCGGGTTCCGAATCCCAGCTGATGTGGCTGAAGGTAGGAAGCCATCTCCTGCTTCACTGCGTGGCACGCAAGTTTGGCGACATGGCGGCGGAAAGTACTTCCCACGGCTATAGGTCTCACGCCTCCTTCTTTTTTTTTTAAAGCACAGAGAGTAGCCCCGTATAAATACGGACAGACATCTGGATGTAAATTACCGTCTACCAGAAAATTACAGAGTTTAGTAAGGGCCTCCATTAAGCGCCCTCCACTGTCTCCAGCTGCGCTAGACGTCAGCTCTTTTAGGTGGTCTGGGCGAAGGCCGTCTAGGCCAGCTGCTGAACCGCTATGAAAAGAGCTTACTGCTAAGGCCATATCCTCAACTTACTGACAAGATTGGGCAGTTCGGATCCGGCTCCGCAGGAAAATGAAGAGGACGAGACGGACTCGGGTGTTTGGACTTCAAAGCTGCGAGTGTGTCTGGGCTTGCAGGCGCGACTGTGTCCTCGCTCATAAGCAAACGAACAGCACCTCTCAAGTCGCCCTCATGAACTTTGGCCTCAATCAATTTAGTGAGTGACAGCGACCGAGCGGCCCCCGTACAATCATTGGACGATAAATAGGAGAAAGTATCTATATTAGCCTTAACCTTCGCGGTGAGAGATCCTGCCTCGCCCTTTTCAGGAGTTTTTAACGCTCTATAAGAAAAAGATAGAAGGGCGTTCCACTCGTTCAAACCATTAACTGCTACACAACTATTAATAATGCTGCACAACTTACTAGCGGCCATACATCTCGCTCCTTTTGGGATGTGCAGAAGAACACGCACTGACTTCTTTAATGAGGCGAGTTGGTCTAGGGTACAGCCATGTATTTGTGAATTCGTACTGCTAATAGGCCGCGGGCCTGCAGGGTGGGGAATATCTTTATGTTTACGAGTAATGTACACCTTAAGGCCTCGCGACGTAAAGACTCGCAATGAGCCGTCACAATGACTCATTTCTAACACTATAAACTACTAACATCGAAAATATAATACTAAATCACTAATATAACAAACACAAAAATAATATAAATAAATAACTGCACAATAAACGTCTGTCACGGCTGTCAACCGCATTTTCGAATTCGATACGTGGCGCGCTGCTGCCACCGCGGCCGCCGGCAGCACGGCAGCTAGGTCTTTTGCCAACCACACAGGAGCGCTGGGAATCTAAACAGCCTTAGAGCAGGCGAATTCCGAAGCACAATATCTTATTGTGTTGTCCATTTGACATATGTCGCAGGCCATGTTCATAAAACGGAGCAAATTTCCAATTTTAAGTACCTATCACAGTTACCAAAAACTTAATTTCTTGTGTTTCTCAGGCATTTAAACTGATTTAAGTATATTTCAAAATACGCAACAAATTTGGCGTGGCAGCTGTCAGGTTTTTTCCGGGTGGTCCGCGGAAGACCGGTAAAGAACCACCGACTTCAGTTATAGCGAAACAATTGACTGTCTATCTACCTTGCTTGTCCAAGTAGGTATGTCATTGGCGCACCTAATCACGTCGACGACTAATTTTTGTCGCGTCTTGTGCGGTCGGAAACGGAAGCGGTGCTTTTATCGACAGACGTGACACTTGACAACGCGCGTGACGTTGAGTTAGGACGACTTTGTAACTGTCGGTGTATAAATAAATTAACGTTGACAACTGGTTTCACTATTTACGAATGTTATTGTGTTAAAAAAACAAGCCTACGAATTTTATGACTCAAACGTATAGATATACTTGTAAATGTAGAAATAACGGAATGGTTTTAGAAACAATATATAAATTTCATTGTGACAACAATTTGTCTTTTGTCCTTAAAAAAATCTAATTTATTTCCTTTAATTCAGTTTTGTGTAATTCACATAGTGAGGTAACCGGACCTAGTCCCAATAAGGCCTAATTTCTCCTATGGATTGGAAGATAAGATGGCAGTCATTTTCGTAAAAACTAGTGCTTACGCCAATTCATGAGATTGGGTTGCGAAGCGGACCCCAGGCTAAATTGAGCCGTGGCAAAAAGCGACACAAATGCTAGGAGGATGTAGAAAATATGATACGACCGTAACTACAATTCTTACAGTCGCCATCAAATATATTGGAGCGGCCAGGGTCCTCAAAAATATCTGAACATGCACTTTATCGCCTTGACAATAGAGGCGAGGTTCAGATATTTGTGACCACCTTGGCCGCTCCGATATATCTGATGGCGACTGTACAATAGAAGCACGTACATATAAGAGTTAATAGTCTCCTACGGGATTTGGGAATCGATTTTCGACCTCCGTACGCTTTGTTAGATGAGAAACTTACTAAGTAAGTACAGTCAGCAGCAGAAGTAGCTAAACGGGTGAGGTGTTCAAAATGAGCTGGACATGACTTCACTACATAAAACAAAGTCGCTTTCCGCTGTCTGTCCCTATGTATGCTTAGATCTTTAAAACTACGCAACGGATTTAGATGCGGTTTTTAATAGATAGAGAGTAGTATAGATTCACCGTTTCTACCCCATCGTTTTCCCACCACCAAAACAATGGTTTTTCGGGATTATGGTGGGTTTTCCGGACTATGAAACCTAAAAAAAAAACAAGTTTGGTATGTTTTAGTACGTTTAGCCCCCCATTTAGATCGATTGCACTAGGTCTCAACAGTGCCCGGAGCCTCCTTCAGCACTTAGGCACTCCGCTAATTAAACAATACACGCTCTTCGACACCACAATAGAACCCTTGCTCACCTTTTTCTATTGTCTCTATTGTTAGCTCGACTCGGCGACATCGCATTGTTACCGAGCTCGGTAGAGGCATACTCCTACGTTGTAGTTTGTTCTTTACGTATTTGCAATAGGTTTTATAATTGCTTAATTGGTTACTCCTTATGAAAGACTAGGTATACTACCTAAAGTTTCCAAAGTTTAGGTATAGTTTTGGTGGTGGGAAATCAATGGGGTAGAAACGGTCATATAACTTAACGAGATTTTTAATGATCTAACAAGCCCCGCGAACTGACACAATTACATTACCCTTTATTAGTCTGGACTGGAGTAGGTATCAATTTTATACCTAAAGTAATTAATTCACATTTCGCGAATATATATGCAAATTTCAACGTATGTATATGTGTTACAGCACAATATGAAACTTCTGGTATATGTTTCAACCCCATCAATTTTAATTATTTAGTATCTATTCGTTTTCAGTTTTTGCCTAAAATTTATTATTTTATGCAAATCCAATTTTTGAAATATTATTTTATTGATTCTAGATTTGTGTTTATACTCGTATATTTGTGTTGTCTTAATTTTTTTTTGGGTAAATTATTTTATGCAAATCCAATTTTTGAAATATTATTTTATTCATTCTAGATTATTTCTAGTCTAGATATTTGTGTTGTCTTATTTTTTTTTTGAACTCGTAAATAACTTTGGTATATGTGACAACCGACTGCTATTTATTGGTGGACAATAAACATGACTGTGTTTTGAACAAGTTTCAACCTGTAAGTATGCTGTACGTTTCCGTAAAGGAAGTTCCCATTATTTATTATAATATATAGATCTTTTGTTAATGTAGGATTCGGTGTGTGATTTATTGCATTCTTGTTTATACCAGTTAGGTGGGGCGGTGCGATGTTTAAAGACTCCTTTGGTGCTCTAATTTAAAGTCGCAATTTCTATTATTAGTTTTTTCTTGATACTGTCGGCTTGAGAACTTTACCTTTTTTACTAGATGTCCTTTGAAGAAGGTAATAATTTACTTTTTATTCGTTTCTTAGAAATATATAAATCAATCATCGGGTTTGAAGTCACACGCGATTTTAATAGAAAGTAAATGCACAAAAGATCTGTCGTTTAAATTCTTTAGAATTCTTTTGATAATTTAATCTTTTGTTAGAAAACATTCCGCTGCAAACAAAAATTTACCTGTCCCCGAAATCCTGTTTAAACTCGTCGCTACCTACCTAGGTGGTCCTCTGTCCCCACCAGCCGTGACCTTTTTTTCAACACAAATTCATATAAAAAGGCTGAGGCTGTGGGTAACTTTATATAGTACCTTCGGATCTCCAGTTCAGTTAAGAGCTCTCAGTTTCTACGCTTTGAAGTTTTAACGAAGACTATTCATAATGGATGTAAGTATTTAAATAGTATTACTCTATAATTATTGCATTAAAAAATTTATGTGTTGTGTGTATGTTTTAAGTCTTTAATATTAATTATGAATTTTGTTTCAGTTTTCCGACAACACTTTCAAAAACTTTTACGTTGATGAAAATGAAGACGAAGCAAGTGATGAAGAGGGGACGCTGGCTTTCAAAGTGAAGCAAGCTATTGCGAAGAAGCGTCAATCAAATAATATTGATGGCTTTTTTGAAAGGCCTAAGAAGAAGACAAAAGTGTATAAGAAATCTTCAACGGTCTCCAAAAAAGAAGAAGACGGTGTTTCATATCTCACTTCGGGTCAGGACGATGGGGCATATGCATCACACCTCATAAAGATCGAAGTATACGACATGAATAAAATACGACACGTTGGACCTCTGGACCACTGGAAACACTGTGACTATCTTGTTAAATATTATGCTAACGAAGGTGACTCACATGAACAAAGTGCTCGGGATGTTATATTTAATATAACGAAAGAACTATCATCTAAAACCAAATGTGTAAAATATTTTATAGAGACTGATAAGGGTGATAAAAAATAGTTTTAATCAGTACTTTATTTATAACTAGAATAAGTTCCTTTATTTTTTCACTTATAAAAAATGTTTACTTTCTTTCTTGTTTTATTGTATATTAATGTTATTACTCATTTATTGAACATGTTTAATATTAGATGTAGTTTTAACTGCTTATTTTGTGTTTCTTTCTCCGTCACTGCATTTGTCTTAGGTAGTAGGAATATTTTGTAAGTATAGTTGTAAGAAATAAAATAAAATCCAATTTATTTTCATAACACATTGTTTTAATTCACAAAAACTGATTTACACATATTCCTTAAAACTAAATCATTACTCAAAGAATTATCAGAAAACAGACATAAAAACTCAGACATTTTTTTTCCCTTGAAGCTTAAAATAAAGATAAACTAAACAGTATTCTCCACAAACTGAAGTAAAATAATTCTGAAGTGATTGATGGTTATAAAACCACCTCTTAGAGTTTCTATTTAAAAATAACCTATGATAACCAGTAGGCTTTCGACCAAAAGAGTCAAAGTATTCACCATATCCATTCACATCAATGTGCATTGCAATCCAATGAGAACCGGGCTTTGAATCAGGATCCAGATTGCTTATAATAAAAGTGGGTAGATTAACCCAAACAGGAATCCGGTTTGCAGCAAAAACATTTGACTTAAACCTCGGGTTTAATTTAATCATACAAAATTGTATTTCATTCGAATCCATAATAATAATTAATCTAAAAAAGTAAACACTGGTGGTTTTACAGACAATGTTCAAGTGGTAATGATAAAATTGAGTGAATGCATTGTATTTATTTAATTACTCTCTATTATAATCTACAGTGATATCACGATTTTTATTTATTTCAATTATGTTATCAAATTCAGCATACACAATACAGTTGATAGTAGTACTTAAAGCTGAATCAAAACGAACTTCGATTCGAACACTTCCGTGTCTTACAAGATTCCAGTGTGAAGTTGAACTTGCAGATAAATCAGGAGTCAAATCGAAACATAATAAAGAATAACCACCCACATAGTTTAATCTGCTTATAGCATTACCTTCGTTATGGAAATGAATACCAGTTCCAGAAAACAAAGTATGATATGCAGTTGCTATTAAACCCGGAGAGTTAAATGAGGGTTGCAAAATTTTAGAAGGAATTTCATGACCATCTACGTACAAACAAAATGAATTCATATGAAAATGTTGAAAATTGAAGGGATTTATAGCTAAATTACCATTAAACCCAGAGTTTGAAACGAATCCAATAATACATCTTTTAGGGACTTGCCCGAGAAATATATTATCCAACGTTTTACCTTGTATACCTGCGGGTAATGTCAGAACCTTAACTTCTGCCCTTGTTATCGGATATTTCGCAGTTGTTGATTCTAATACTTTTTGATGAGCTAACAATACACTAGGATTTATTCTTGCTCTTCTGATAATGAGACTGGCATCTGTTATTTGTACTTTAAATTTACCATCCTTATGACAAATTAAATTAAATGTTTCTTTCGAACGGACTAATTTAACTCTCATTTCTACACCATTAATTAGAAATTTCTCCTGGTTAAACATATCACCATGTAAATGACCAATCATTTCAACTTCCTTGCTTTCCTTAACAAAGTCCATTTTTTCGTGAAACCCTTTATTAGTCGAGTCAACGGCGTCCATATAGTTGGGGGTATCTTCATACCACAATCCACAAGTCAGATGAGATTTTTTGGCTGCTGAACCATAATTAAGCAGATTTTCCATGTAGGCTCGGTAAGCATAAGTGTTGTTTGGAGGTGATATAAGCTTCTGATTTAAATAAATGTCTAGTTGGCTAAACAGGGAATGTAACCAATTGTTTACCGGTGCAACATTTGCATCAGGTTTTATTTTTGTACCATCTTGATTCAATATTTTGGCATTTATATGCAACAAAGTGTGTGATAGATCAATGTAGTCATCACCTGACCCAGGAACTTGAAACTCAATAGGACCATCGTCACTTAGAGATGAAATTGGTTTGTAATGAATCCACTGGCCACTTTCAATGCTTGTTTGAGTTGATGGTAAAGCAAATAAGTCTAACTCAGATTTGGTACACTCACAAGAATGACTATGTAAGAATGACATTTTTTAGTTTGAAAATATATCTTCAATATTGTTTTTCCTATATTTTTTACCTCCTCTTCGGTGCGATGCTTTTAAGTTAATGAATGGTCCACGTCTTTTTGTGGACGTTTTATACCCAGACCCCGACATCAAAGAATCAATTTTTTCATCTGCTTTTCTTTTTAAGTTGGCGCTTGCTTCATTGAACCGAGATCTAATAGAACTATCCATTGGTCGTGAATTTACCATATCGGATAAAAGACCGATTCCTGCATCTAAAGTTTCTTTTCCCACTGTTTTAAGACCACTAGATAATAATGGTAGCACAGACCTAAAAAGACCACCCAAGAAACTCCCGATCCCATGTCCTCGTTGATATGGTACCCCTTTATAAACTATTCCTATACCCGTACCAGCTTGGTGTGAATAGTAATGTTCATATGGGCAAGACGTAGATGATCTTTTATAATTCATTTTACCCGTTGAAAGTGTAGCTTCACGCAAGAAGATCCAAACTGGAATGGTATTCTAGCTCCAGTAGTTGTCCTTATATCTATTTCTACAGTATCGAATTCTCTTCGTAATACGGGTACATAGTGAGCAGGTGAGAAAATATGTGTTTTGTAAGCACCATAGATAAATTTAATTGGGTCTAACCCACCACTTGTGGATGAATGATATCAGTATAAATAAATATTTGTGAGGGTAAACCTAAGTATGAATTCGCAGGATGTTTTCCAATTGACATTTCTTTTAAATTTGATCTTGGTCGAAATCCTAATTGTAGACTTAATATGGGTGTTGTTGTGACTGAGACTATTTCTTTATCTGTTGATATCCCCACCATTTTTGTAATTTTATCATATCTAAACTTAACTTTGCTTTTTAGCTGCGGGTTTTCATTTAATGCATCAAGAAAATGATCAAGACTATCATACGAAGTAGCTGGTATGTGAGTTTTTGAATCAACGATTTTATCCGTCTTGTCTGCAGGTCCTCGAACTTTCTTTTTAATATAAATGGTATTTTCATGTTCTTGAACATTGTACATGGAGCATGGGTATTGAAATTCTACTAAACCCACGACCCATTCTCCTTCCAATTTAATGGTTTTAGGTAATTTTGTTAAAAAGTGCGCAGTTGTATTATCATTGTAATATTCCGATGAGCTATTGCTCAACAAAGTTAAGTAAACACTGTTTTCACTCATATTGTTTCTAAACTTGATGACGGTATCCAGGAATTAAATTTATTAGGATAACCTCGCCACTTCACGAACACTTCCTTTCTGCCACCAATACGGCGCGAGCGTATTATTTTATCAATTTTATATTTGATGGAGGGGTGGTGAGTTACTTTTTGTAATTCTTTAGAATAAAATGTACCAATTATTGGTTCACCTTCCAAATCTCTTAAAGTATAAACAACCCACGGAGACCTATTGATAACTGATTCAATCACAAATATTTCATCACTCCAATTGGTTTCATAACCCTTTTGGAATATATGTTTATATTTAGTTACCTAACATGGTCACCTACATTTAGCTTTGCATTTTCTAAAGAAGGTTGTTTATCATTTTTTCTTTCATATAAGTTACACCAAACAGTCCTTATATTACTAGAGTTAACATCAACTGGACGCATTTTTATGCTGGAATGATAGCTATGGTTATATGAATAAAGCAGATCTTGTAATATATTAGTGTAATTGTAAGTATTCTTATGAGTAAAATAACGCCACATTTTAGTTTTGAGAGTTCTTTGAAACCTTTCAACTATGCTAGCTTTAATGTCTGGGTTGTTAGTTGTATAATAATTTATGTTCTTACTTTTAAAATAATCTCTCACCATCTTTGAAACAAATTCTGTACCCTTATCAGATTGAATATGTCTAGGGGTTGCATTTGCTTCGGTGAATATGCTTTCAAAACACGTTTTAACCGTTTCAGCATCCTTCTTTTTCATAAGTCTCGCAAATGCATATTTGCTAAATACATCAATAACACAAAGAATGTATTTATACCCATCGTTGTATTGACTATAGGTACGCATATCACTTAGATCAGCTTGCCATAGTTCATTGTAGTTTGACAGGATGTATTTGTTACGCGAGAAACGTTTATGAACAGGTTTATGTAGAGTGTACGCTTCTTGGGACTGCAACCATTTTTTCACTTCCTCTCTATTCATTTGACCTTTCATTTCCTTCATAACATTATTTAAACTACTATATCCAGCCGGGTTTGATATATCGTAATATATTATATTTATGTCTAATAAGGAGTCCATCTTTCCCAATCAACTTTCTTTTGAGACCTCGTTTTTGGCTTAGTAGATAGAGGAGTAGATGCGTTTTTTTCTTTAATTGATAGGTTGTGCTCGCTAATAGAAGCCTGTGAAGTGTTAGCTTCAGGTTTAGATTGAATTTTATTAATAAATTCTAAAGTCTCGGGGTTACCAATACATGACGATGGAACTTTTATATCATTTAAAAGACGAGCGAAATCCTCCCATCCCACTGGTTTTGAGCGTTTAAGCGGTCTAAGCACATCGCCTAACAAATCGAGAATATTGCTATTTGGTATTGTCTGACTGTTTATAACTACTTCACCGTTCTCCTTCCACCAAATTTTAGGTCTATTCAGAACAATGTTTTGCAGTAGCGTCTGACTTTTTGTCCTGTACGATTTAGGTATAACATCTATAATATAGGATGGAGAATATCGTTTAGGTAATTGAACCTTTGATACACCAGGAGGTGTGGCATAAACATCTTCTTCCGGCACAGGTGAATTTGCGTCTCCGCTTAAGTTCTGAGTAAATGATTCCTCCTTTCGGATACTTTCCTCTTTTTTTTACATTTTCCTCTTTTTTGTTAACTTTCGAAGCAACGTTGTAGTTATCGTTGGTAAGGTTAGTTCACTTCATCCATCACTATTGATAATTTAAATGGTCTTCGATCTGCCTCAGCAAAATGTAAAAATCGTTGTAGTGCTTGACAATATAATGCCCACTTTTCACGATCATTTATTTTTCTTCTAAGAATTGTTTGCATTTCTCCATCCAGACGGGATGATAAATTTTCCACCTGATTTTCACTTTTTTTAAGTCTTTCAATAAATTCAGGTTCTACTAACAACATTTTCTTTGTATTCTCCATTGTATCTAAGATAAAGAGTTTACCAATGCACTTAAAACTGCACCTAAAATTATTGGTAAAAATGCACCCCCTTTCTGAATAATAACGGTTTTTCTAAGCTTATTTTTGCCTTTTGAAACTAGTTTTCGTAATGTTTCCTTATATTTTTTTAATTTAGATTTTTCTTTGTTATCTAAAGGAATTTTACCCTTTCGAACGTTATAGATACATTCACAAATGATGTTGATCTCATCTTTATCGCACGATTTAAGCAAAGCAGTGCGATATTTTGGTTTAAGTAAATGCAGGGCTTCCAGTAAATGTTTATAGGTGCTAACTCGAGAATGCATCATTTAGAACTGACTGAAACTTGATGATCCTTGTTATATTTAAATCCTTTCTTTGGGATATACACTGTGCAATGGCCATCAAATGGAAATATTTTAGTTTTAAAACGACACATGTCATCTGTGTTTTGTTTTAGATCAATCATAAGATAGCCGTGAGCGTTTTTAGTAGCATCCTTGTAAGCTTCGTCAACGAACTTTGAGTTTTCTGGGCATACTTGACGAGATAAATAACGTATTTGTGTTTTATCTCTAGGATTCTTAAAAAACACTAAATAACTTGTATTCAAAGACATATCACGTTGACCTTTACCCTGATGAAATATATTTTGGGTAATATAAAACAGGCTTAAATTTCTGTGGTGACTACCTTTTGTAAAAATATCAACCAGTCGCCCATTTGATTCCCGCATTAAATCATCTATTATAAGTAATTTGGGCTTCAGTCCATCAAACATGGACATATCAGGTATTCCTTGACTATAAATCACATTTTCTAGATTATATAGGGGTTGCATTTCATCATAACACCAAATCACTTCATCAAACTCAACATTACATAATTCTTTCGAATGTTCAAGAAAACTTGTAACAAATTTAGTTTTTCCACAACCACTCGGACCAGCTACAATAGTGGTGAAGGGGTGGTAAAAATGAATCATTTTGAATTAACGCGAGGAGTGTGTTGTTATGAAAAGGAATTAATTTCAAATGACAATTTTTTTAAAGTTTCTCCTTTTATAAAGAACATTTATTAAAAATAACACATAACAAAAAAAATTGACACAAGATAATTTTAACTTCTAAACTAAATCATACAATTTACAAAAATTATACACATTGCACAAAAAATAAATAAATTTCATTGAATATTCTGTGTAAATTAAATAAATTTTAAAGTACACCATGAGCAATTTTATAATGACCCCACGCAAGAGTATCAATAGAATTTCCTAACAAATATCGTTTCGTGTCATTACGGGAAAGCGTTATTTTGGTAATTTTCTGTGTAAATAAAATGTGTTTTATTGATTTGAAACGTAACATTGTATCATATTTAATTTTTTTCTTAAATAAACATTTTTTTAAACTATCAAGATCATACGTTTCCGTTACACATTTATTGACACCTTTAGCTTTAGCTTTAATTTCTTTATTTTGTACATCTATGGCGTACATTTTTGAACGCAAACCAATAAATTCCTTAAATATTTCCCCATTGTTTTCATCTTTGAAAACACCAAGTTGCTTTTTATTTACCAGAGGGAAACCATACACGTTGTCCTCTGGGTATTCAGAAGTATCAAAATATAAATTAAGATCTGATTTTATGTCATCATAAAAGTCCTCTGTAAATATTTGATATAGTAAACTATCAGTATCTGTGTAAAGCAATTTCAAATTATTTTGATATTTGGTTTTCATATAGTCGTAATGAAATTGATACATCAAAGTTTTAGAAAGATCTAAAATGCAAAAACCTAGGTAAATTGGTTTGTTGTATAAAACTTTAGTTTTTTTCAATTGAACAGCTACTAAATCATGTGAAAAAACAGATAAACTATGAAATTCAGGTTTCGCAATTAAAGATTGAACTCCTTGAGATTTCCCACGATTTTCCCAGTGATTTAATAATTTGATGTTTACTCGTTTCATTACATTCTCCATAGTTTTACCAAACACTGAATTGTTCATGAGTTTGAAAAAATCTTTTTCGAATTCAGAAGATGCTTGGGATCGCATGTAGGTATTTAAATCTATGTAACTTTTTAACCATGGAGATTGCTCAAATTTTAATATTCTATGGATTTTAAGCAATTTTAATCCGTTTTGTAAACTTTGTTTAAGATTTCTGTAATGAATGACATAGTTTGTTTTCTTGTTTAGATTTGGTATTAATTTTTTTGCTTTAGAATTACCTAAACATACATTTTCAGGACAGAATGGTAGATCCGAATGATAATCATGTAATTCTTTAGGGTACTCAATGTCTACTTCTAAGATAAAGCCATGATCAGCATCATCTGCAATATTAAAATTCGTCTCTACTTTCACCCATTCAAATTTACCTGTAGGAAGCGGTTGAGACATAGCCCATCCATACAAGTTATTTGCATCTAAATATACAAGAAAAGATGACGGTTGGTTTGATTCATAGTTTGACATATATGTATTGTTAGCTTTTGCATGTCTGTGACTGCATTGGGATATACCTCCTCGAATATTTTTTGCTATGAAAGCAATTTTATCAATATCCGTCAAAAGTTCAAGTTTTATTTTTGTAACTTTTAACATAGCATCCCAACTCAATCCTGGGGCAGTGTAATAATGAGCTGGATCCAAACCGTAGGTCTTAACACACACATTTCTAAAATTTTCAAATACATCAGTTAGTAGCAAAACATCTGTTTTCAGATATAAATCTGAATAGTCCCCCATATTTTGACAATTAAAGTGATTCCACACACCCACAGCATGTTCATAATCTTCATCTGAAATGTGGCTATTATTCAGAGAACTATAAAATAAATCCTTACGAGGAAGGGCGGTAAGGTTTAAACGATGTCATGTCATCAAATGATGTCATGTATTCATATGGGTACACACCATTACGTATCAAGCGCTTATAGTCTTCTTCACTTGGAAAATTTAATTTTAGTTCATTGAATTGGTTTGTTGTTAAGTTTTTAGCTAATTTTTCAAGACTACTAGACATGAATTTAAGGGAATCAACGAATCTTAATTTCACTGTACGGTTATTAACTTTTAACATTTTGGAAAAGGAAATATATTTTTCTTTGTTCTGTGGGATTAGTTCTATATCACCATCTTCAAAATTAAGCCCATGTACTATAAAATGACCTTCATAGTTGCTTACGTTATGAAAAAACACAGGTACAAAGTTTTGGGGTCTGTACTTTTCATTGCAAAGTGAATGTGCAACGCCTTCGTAAACACCGGTATGCCAGTTATAGGAAACGCAGGAATCCTCGTTTAAACATGTACTACAAATGAAACAGACTTTGCTGTTTTCAATGTGTTCTTTATTTAAAGTTGTTAAGGGTAATGGGGGCTTGGAAAATGTATTCTTTTTACAAATACTCTCCAAATCATGTTTAATACATTTTATAAAGGTTTGACCACAGTTCTCCCCTTTGTATGTTCTATAAATTGATAACTTGTCATCATATGCACATTTAATATAGTATCCAAAACTATAAACTTGATGTTTCTGAATGTTAATGGTTGAGGAACGCTTGTCTATACGTCTGCGTTTACGTTTGATTTTATCATCCACATAATCATCATCATCTCCATAATCTTTATCACTGTCAGGTGTTGGAGAGTGACTATTATCTTTAGTGGTTTGTTCATTAGATTGTTCTGACTGAATAGGACTTAAAAATGCCTCAAAATCTGCATACACAACAAAAGGAACTCGTAATTTACGCTCGTAATTATTGAAATTAAGTTGACTTGAAGAAGTCATTTTGTCAAACCAATCTTTCCTTTTATCCTCTTCAGAGGGTAAATTGGTACATATATGAAAACAATCGTTCTTTTGATGCTCTACTAAATTCTGATTAGATGAAAAATTTGACAAACAACCATCACATATATTAACAGCATGTTGTGATTTATTTATTTGAGCGGATACTAATCGAGATAAATTGTTGATTAGACAATAATGTCCTCTATTCCCCTTTGTTATATATAACAAATTAAAATGTTTTGTTTTTTTACATTTTGTAATGTGTAAAGGACCAACAATATCATGACTTTTATTTTGTGAATTATACTCCAAACCAAACACGTTAATACTTAAATCATTTAACTTTTCAAATTTCTGAATATCAGTAAACTTGATAGGAAAAGGAATGTCACCAAACTTCAATTTCTCCTTGTATTTGACATAACAGTTCACCATATTAGCGTGATTGTTTTTCTTAGGTGGATATAAACCCGAAAGCAATGCCCAACGGAAACATTCATGATCATTGTTTTTGATGTTTATTACTGCTCTTTTGTTTGTTATATCACGTGGTAATTCAATATATGAAGAACCACGCAATGGTTTATATTTATTAACATTAACGTCTAAGTGGTTTATGTTTACCAAACTCCATCCACTATCTTTTCTTTCAAAGTTTGTTAATCTGTCTGTTATTTCATTTACGAGGGATATGAAAAATAAATCTTTATCACTGCTCACATTAAAAAGTTGATTGTTTAATTGAAAATCAAATGTATTTCTTAGCTGTTTGGTATCCTGACAAAAATTTGCATTAAAAAAAAAATTAACTTTTAAAGCACAATGATCTGCAACTGATCGATTTAATAAAGTGAAAATTGTATCTTTATTTTTTTCTAAAAACGATTGGGGGGTTTCAAAGGGTTGGTAATCATTTTTATTACTTGATATTCTGTACGTAGCAACCCTGTTTCGGAATGCATTTTCAATTAGCTGAACGTTGATTAATTCGCTGTCTGAACTAAGAACATTGTTTTTGTGGTTATTGCTTTTCAAATGGTTTGCTAAATATCTTTTTACCACATACACATGGCACACAGAACATTCAATTTTGTCATAATTTTTTGTGCTTACGTCAATACAGCAAGCTTGTGTTGTAGAAGTTGATGCTGAATCACTGCTAGTTGAAGGTTGAGTCTTCTTTGTTGATGCCTTAGACACAGGATCCGTAGTTGCCATTTCTATTCCGCCTCCAACTTGTTGGGATCTAAAGAAATAAAATAAAATATCACAAATAATATAATTACATCATTACTTATAATATGATTACCAGAAACAAAGATTAATAATAACTACAAAATACTAACTTGTATATTTCTTACAGTGCAAACAATACGCTTGCATTGGTAGGACTCCGTCTACTACATCAGTAGTTGATATATGAATATCCTGTGTTTGATTCCTATGACCCTCACATGGGGTATAATATGGTTTAATATCTTGATCTTCGAAAATTGAATCAGGTAATAAGCCATCAATAAACCACAATCGGATGTGTCTATGAAATTTCTGGATTATTAACTTTTTGCTAAAACTTGCTATCTCGCTACGTTCTAATTTAGGCTCAAGATAAAATGCCATGTTGCAAAACTGAATCACACAACACCACAGGTACAAAACACTGAAACTTCAATTTGCTATAGATAATTTTAAAACTGGGGACCCACTTTTATACCACTATCCCCTCCGTATCCATAAGTCAGGTAAGGGAACATGTAACAACAGGTTTTAACTTAGATCACCCACCCCAACAAGATGCAAGGTAGAAAAAAAAATGTACAGTGAATTAAATACTTAAACAAATTGATTAACTTACATTTCATATTTTTGTTGACTTAGAGATTCACACAAATTATATATTTCTTGGTCTTCAAAATATTCCTTCTCCGCGTCTTCACATAATTGAAGAAGTTCAACATCACAATTATCATTTCCAATTTGCATGCTATATATATATAGATTAAAAATCAGGATACTATAAGTTTTTTATACTTTGAAATTTAAAGTGTTCCTTCAAATTCTATCTCTGATTAGTTAAAATTAAGAAATTTATTCACTTAATCGTAATTGAACACGTGATTTGCAGCTCACTTCGTTTCTAAAATTTAGCCCCCAGCCTCAGCCTTTTTATATGAATTTGTGTTGAAAAAAAGGTCACGGCTGGTGGGGACAGAGGACCACCTAGGTAGGTAGCGACGAGTTTAAACAGGATTTCGGGGACAGGTAAATTTTTGTTTGCAGCGGAATGTTTTCTAACAAAAGATTAAATTATCAAAAGAATTCTAAAGAATTTAAACGACAGATCTTTTGTGCATTTACTTTCTATTAAAATCGCGTGTGACTTCAAACCCGATGATTGATTTATATATTTCTCAGAAACGAATAAAAAGTAAATTATTACCTTCTTCAAAGGACATCTAGTAAAAAAGGTAAAGTTCTCAAGCCGACAGCATCAAGAAAAAACTAATAATAGAAATTGCGACTTTAAATTAGAGCACCAAAGGAGTCTTTAAACATCGCACCGCCCCACCTAACTGGTATAAACAAGAATGCAATAAATCACACACCGAATCCTACATTAACAAAAGATCTATATATTATAATAAATAATGGAAACTTCCTTTACGGAAACGTACAGCATACTTACAGGTTGAAACTTGTTCAAAACACAGTCATGTTTATTGTCCACCAATAAATAGTAGTCGGTTGTCACATATACCAAAGTTGTTTACGAGTTCAAAAAAAAAAATAAGACAACACAAATATCTGGACTAGAAATAATCTAGAATGAATAAAATAATATTTCAAAAATTGGATTTGCATAAAATAATTTACCCAAAAAAAAATTAAGACAACACAAATATATAAACACAAATCTAGAATCAATAAAATAATATTTCAAAAATTGGATTTGCATAAAATAATAAATTTTAGGCAAAAACTGAAAACGAATAGATACTAAATAATTAAAATTGATGGGGTTGAAACATATACCAGAAGTTTCATATTGTGCTGTAACACATATACATACGTTGAAATTTGCATATATATTCGCGAAATGTGAATTAATTACTTTAGGTATAAAATTGATACCTACTCCAGTCCAGACTAATAAAGGGTAATGTAATTGTGTCAGTTCGCGGGGCTTGTTAGATCATTAAAAATCTCGTTAAGTTATATGACCGTTTCTACCCCATTGATTTCCCACCACCAAAACTATACTTAAACTTTGGAAACTTTAGGTAGTATACCTAGTCTTTCATAAGGAGTAACCAATTAAGCAATTATAAAACCTATTGCAAATACGTAAAGAACAAACTACAACGTAAGAGTATGCCTCTACCGAGCTCGGTAACAATGCGATGTCGCCGAGTCGAGCTAACAATAGAGACAATAGAAAAAGGTGAGCAAGGGTTCTATTGTGGTGTCGAAGAGCGTGTATTGTTTAATTAGCGGAGTGCCTAAGTGCTGAAGGAGGCTCCGGGCACTGTTGAGACCTAGTGCAATCGATCTAAATGGGGGGCTAAACGTACTAAAACATACCAAACTTTTTTTTTTTTAGGTTTCATAGTCCGGAAAACCCACCATAATCCCGAAAAACCATTGTTTTGGTGGTGGGAAAACGATGGGGTAGAAACGGTGAATCTATACTACTATAGAGTGATTCCAGGAAGGTTTATATGTGTAATACATGCATAATAAAAAATAAATATTATAGGACAATCTTACACAAATCGATCTGGCCCACAGTAAGCTCAATAAGGCTTGTGTTATGGGTACTAGACGACGATATAATAGATAAATATTGACAAATACTTAAATACATAGAAAACATCCATAACTCAGGAACAAATATCTGTGATAAACACACAAACAAATGCCCTGACCAGGATTCGAACCCGGGACCTCCTGCTTCGTAGGCATGGTCACTACCGACTGGGCTAGGAGGCCGTTCAAAAGTTAGTAGAGAAACACTGATAATTTTAGAGGTTTCTAATGTGATGTCGTAAATAAATAAACACATTTTTTGCGCTTACATTGCAAACGTTGGCTGAGTTAAAAAGGTTGGTATATGTCTATCTCTTAGGGATAACCCACAATAACCATTTGTTACCCCGTGCGAAGCTAGTTATTGATAAAAGAATAAGAGCGCGTCAAGGTCATTCTGAATACCTCATCCGCTTAACTACGGCTGCTGCTGACTGTATCTTCATAGACCATAATTCATTTTTAGGATTCCGTACCTCGAAAGGAAAAAACGGAACCCTTATAGGATCACTTTGTTGTCCGTCTGTCTGTCTGTCTGTCTGTCTGTCTGTCAAGACCATTTTTTCCCAGGAACGCGTGGAGGTATCAAGCTGAAATTTACATCAAATACTCAGGTCTATTGTCCCTTGGAGCTGTGAAAAAATCAAACTTAAAAGCCATCAAAAGATACAGTCGTTTATGCTGCAAATTTTAGAGTTTTTCGGCACTCGCAAAACCTACGGGGTACTTCCCGTGAACTCAGAATCTTGAAATTTGGTACAAAGCAACGTCTTATAGCACAGATAAAGGAAAAATTGCGATAACCGTAAACTTTTAGTTACATTATATAATAAAAATAGTTTTAATAATTTTAAAGTTACTACCCCTATATACCTACAGGTTTGTACGGAACCCTCGGTGCGCGAGTCCGACTCGCACTTGGCCGGTTTTTTTTATACCACTACGGTGGCAAACAAGCATACGGCCCGCCTGATGGTAAGCAGGTACCGTAACCTATGGACGCCTGCAACTCCAAAGGAGTCACATGCGCATTGCCGACCCTTTACAAAAAGGAGGATTCACTGTGTTGATGGCTAAAGGTACAAGAAGGTCCCTCATAATCAACACACACACACATCGTTACTATTACTTTAGTTTTAATAAATTGGATTCAGATTATCCATTTTAAACTTTAATTCAAAATTATTAAAGTTAATGGAGAGCTATTGTAAATATTTAATTAGTAACAATTGCTTAACTTTTCTAACAGTATTTGTGAAGTTTTTGTAAATTATATCTAAGTTCAAATCAAATGAACAAATCATTGAAAATTATTTAACACTGATCACCCCAAAAAAATTGTTAGCACACAATTCTCATTCAAAAATAGCAGTAATAGTAACAGTACCTATTATTTGTATAATGAGTAAAAGACTTCACTGCAATTAAACGTGTACACGAGACAATTATAATACTTATGTGTATGTATATTTTGTATGTGTTACAACTTATATATATGTATGTATAAGTATGATGTTTTTTTATTATTATTATTATTCTTTATTTATTTTCCTTCTTAGGATTACGTTTTTACAATATTTTTATAAAGGTAAAATATAAAAATACATCTAAAACATAGAAAAACAATAAAAACATTGTAAAAAACCTATCCTAGGGTGCCGCCGGCAACGGAGCAAGGCCCAGGCTGCCGGTGGTCAGGGCCGCAGAGAGAGGAACCTTCGGACTATGCGCGCCGTGTCCAGGATAACCGCCTTCTGAATCTGACCCTTGATCCAACCACAACCCCGTAGCGAAAGTCTCTCTAGGTGTTGGTCGAGACTCTTCGCTATGAGACCGTTCGCAGAAACAACTATCGGCACAATGATCGCCGAATCAACCTCCCACATGGCGGTTACCTCGTGAGCCAAGTCTAGGTACTTGCTGGACTTGTCCTTCTCGGCCTTCACGGCCTCTGCCTTCACATTATTATTATTATTATTTATTTATTAACATGAAAAAGATACAGCTTACACAAATAAAGGGTCCCACAAAACGGTTTTCACGGTTTGACTGTTGTTGGTGGTTGGTGGGTTGGTGTTGTGTTGGTGGTGTGGTGTTGTTTATTTTTGATTTATATATTTTTAGTTAGTTTTTAATATTTATTTAGAAATTTGTAGGAGTTTGTGTGTTAGTGTGTAATTTGCTCTCTTACTTTAAATTATTTGCACTACCTGTCATCTTCATAGACATATAAATTAAGAAGACGTAATCCCACGAAGATAAAACTGTGATTCCATAATGAGCCGCGATCTCGTGCACACACACTCACTTTTGACGTTTGAACCAATCACCGCTCGTCCACGAGTTGTAGATGTGTGCGTATCGCGCGTAAACACGAAGAAATCGGCTTATTATGGAAGCACAGTTTTGTCTTCACGGCGTTACGTCTTCTTATTTTAAACGTCTATGGTCATCTAAAATTAATTTTTCATTTCCTACTACCCAAAGGTTGTCTGGGAGAGATCGCTTTTTAGCAATAAGACCGCCTTAAGTTACCTTATTATAATTTTATTGTGAAAAAACTATTTTTATTACTCTTCTATTTTGGTGTAATAAAGAATATTTACTTACTGACTTACATTTTTGTACAACGGCGAAATTACCACATTAAAGGACAGCTCTTCCAGGCTAACCTTGCAGCAACTGAGAAAAACAGAGATCTATGAGCAAACAATTTGAACATAGCTCTCGAGCGCACTTGGTTGTAATTATCTTTACTTAGTAATAAAATTATTTATATTTAAAATATATCAACTTGCACACCCAACTACGAGTCGAAAGCAAAACACTTGAACATCAACAAACTCAACTGCTAACATGATTTTTCGAGCGGAGCTAAGTCGTCCAAACTTCGCTCTAGTTAATTAAGTTCTAGAAAGCGGGAGCCAATATTTGGATACGCTAATCAACAGTGAACGTTAGTTACATTTTTATTTTATTTTATTATAAGGAGATACAACGGAAGCATACAAGTGAAGAAGATTATAAATAGAAAATACGTAACTAGATTAAGATGTTCCCTTAGACATATCTCACTGAGAACATTGATGGTATTAGAATATAAACCTAGCAACATGCAAACAATGGTTTACACCTAATTTTGAACTAAACTTATCCTATCTTAAGTAAGTTAGATATTGAGTCATAACATTGCAAGTTAAAATTTGACCTACTTTCAGTGATCGAATTGACGTCATTTAGTTATGAACAGGTATGTAAGTTGGATCACAGTACAATATCATAATAAAAACATGTATCAAAAGCATAAACTATAGTCAGAAAAAGATTTTATTGTAATAGTTTTAACTTTAACTGTTTGGATTATGTTTGTAGATAATGCTTTGTTTGACGTAATAATAATTCGAGTAAGACTGTTTAATGGATTTGATCAATCTATAACCCATCCTTTCAGCACTATAGCCCATTACTCATTCCATTTTACTTACAACCATTATTATCTGCCAGATGCCTGGATCTAAGGATAGTATAGCAATCTAACTAGACGAGTTTTGTTGCTCTCATTACTGTGACATATCAGCACGGTTAGCACAAGAGTGACGCGACAGAATCTCGCACGCGTCTATCCATCCTTTTCTGAAAGTATCAATTAAAAAGAGACGGTTAGTCTATTTCGCGTGCCGGCTACTGTCGCGTTACTTATGTGGTAATGTGGCCAGCTCTTGGTCCATAATGATCCTAACTGGTTACAGATCCTTAAAGACCCCCTGGAAACCCAATCAAAATTCACCGTGCGTTACGAACGCCAGTCGGAATCGTGTTCCCTTGAGCTTGGGCCCTTCTCAAGTCCCCCCAGGTCCCTTCAGGTCCCCCTTCCCGTCACAGGGTCCCGCGACAGCCTCCATAAATATCCGTCGAAGCCTTACTGCGAAGGTGGATGATTTCCCAGGCGGCGCAAGGTTTTGAATCGTCAACCTTGATCTATATTGAGGGTCGATGAGGTCAGTGTATAGAATATCATACGATGTCACTTAGTTGCCAGTATACAACCATATAATTCATATTAGGTAGTATAAGCGTTTTCTTAAGAGGCTGACGACACCCGATGACCTTCAAATTGACTTTACTTAAACAGTTTGTAGCTATAACTATTTTGGGAAAGTAAAAAAAATATGTTAATATTCATTATAATTGGAAGAACTTTCCTAATTCCGATACACGATTGGACGAAATCGGCTCGACAGAAAATAATTACAAAGTTACATCTTATAATTCGTTTTAAACAGTTGTATGTCTTCAGTTTCTTAACTTATACGTCTACAGACAAGAGATTAAGGACAAAATTCCACCACACTAATTTAGTATTATTATTTTATATTTCTCAATGAATGCGTTGTTTTTTTTAATTCATAATTTTGCATGCAATGAGCCCCCGACCTCATACTAATCGTAACACAGTGTTTCTCTTTCACTAGCGCTGAAAAAGATAGTGAATAAGTTTAAATTTTGTAAATGCAATGTCTGAAAGTTTCCAAAAACAAACTTACTACCTAATACTCAATCTCAAATTCTACATAAGTTTCAAGATCAAAAATTTCATGAGTAATCCGAATTAACTTCTTGAACCTTTTTTCCGCATGAAGATTCCCAGAAGTCCAAAGTAGTGAAATAAGAAAATAAGCATGTCTGCCTTTTAATTTGGCTTAAAATACCTACAAAGACGCACTTAGGTCTGCAGCCCTCATAAACGCCCTCAAGAAATAGAAATTTGCTTCTGACAATTTTGTCTTAGAAGAAAATTACTTAACATTAAACATTTTTATGACACATTTTCGTAAGAATATTTTGTTGAAGAGAATTTCAAAAAAGAGTAGGTACGTGTAACGAAGTTTTTTTTTTCAATTCACTTTCATAAAAATATACACCAACCTTCTAACTTAACAATAAACTAAGTAGATATGCTTATTTAAAAACACGGCAACATCATCGGTGGTTGATACATATGTTCATATCAAATATCACCATGGTAAACATGTTTAATGATAGGCTCAAAAATCAAACATCAAATTCAAGCTATAACAATTTTTAAGTTTATTTATAGTTTAGAAAAACAAAAGCTCAGAGGCGCGATTTTTATTTAACGTAACACATGCCCACAGATAGAAACCATAAAACAACACCAAATTTAGAGGACTGTAAAGCACGGAGAAAGTGCGAGTTTATGACACTAACCTGATTTATGACAGTTTATTGTTTTGGAACCCGCAGGCGACAGGCTATACGGGAACTAGGGTTTTTTGTCAGCAGATAGGGGAGGTTACTTGTGTAACATTAGTTTTGCATGGTCTTTTATAACTGCTTTGCGTCATGCCTGTTCTGTCAATTACCCTATAAAAGTCTGTTTCAAAATCCACTTACCTACGTTGTATTTTCCTGTACATAGCCAATATTTAATGTGATGTACATAAAAAGGAATTAATGTTATTAATAAATAAAATGCGACAACATCTAATTTTAATGAAGAATAAATCATAAAAATAAGACGGCAACGACGGACGAGGCCTGTGGATAATTTACATTAGTATCCATTTGAAATATATATATATAAATATGAAAAAATATCTACAATTTATATAAATGTCTTACTTAATTATAGTAGATTTATAATAATTAATACGCGTATAAGTAATTAAGTAGCTAAAACTTATCGTTTGTATTCAGTTGAATTCAAATATTCAGATAAATTATGAAATGTCATTGAATGCAGGAATCTAAAACGATTAGAAAAATGAACACTTATTGTTGAAAAAATGTAATTCAAAGATTTTATTGTTAAGTTTCCTCAGAAACACATATTGGCACTCATGAAAACTCAACAAAGTGCACTTATATAAACAGTAAAATTTCAATGCTTTAACTACCAGATAAAATTGAGAGCTATAAAACACGTATTTTGCTTAAGTTTCAGTTGTGTGTACGACGTTTTGTTTAGGCCATTTCTGGAACTCAGGATTCAGTAGGTGAAGGAACACCAAGTTTGTTAGGCGACATGTGCTCACTCCCAAGTTTAAATGTGGGTATTAAAAAGAAATCCACTGTAAGGAAGTGCGGAGACATGCCGAAAGGGAAGCCAAGTGTTGAATAAGTTGATGTCGATAAAATAAAAATACCGGCCAAGTGCGAGTTGGACTCGCGCACGAAAAAATCATGTCTGTTGTATGGGAGCCCCCTCAAATATTTATTTTATTCAATTTTTTTTGTGTTCGTTGTTATAGCGGCAACAGAAATACATCATCTGTGAAAATTTCAACTGTCTTACTACCACGGCTCATGAGATACGGTTAATGAAATGTTCAGAATCATTAAAATAATTAATCAAAAAATAACAACTCAATTATTATATATTACGAATGTTATTCTTACCGATTATTTTCAGTAATTTTCGCTTCCCAAATGTTGTTTGGAAGAGATCGCTTTTCAGCGATAAGACAGCAAATTTTTTTACCTCTACTTTTACTGTTTGCAACTTGCATTTGTTGCGTTTCTTTATTTTGAGGTGCGTATGTTATGCAAATTATATCGATACAGACTTCCTACCACTGATCACTGGTTTTCATTCTCATAATTACAAACAAACTTATTCCTATCCAGGCGGGAAGCTGCTTCATCATTAATCTGCTAAAAGCTTAGTTTCAGTATAAGAAATCAATGTTAATTTCCATAATAGTTTTAACTGAAGTAATCTTGAGTGAGAATTATATTCACAAATAAACAGTCACTCCCAAATAGTTATCTCAAATCATAAATCAAAATTAAAATTCATTTTATCCCATCGAATCCATCTCCTAAGTCCAAACAAACTTCGGTTCATTAACTATCGGAGTCTTAATGAGCTGTTCTGAATTACTTCAATTTATTTGTACTAATCATTCCAATTTAAAATCGAATTATAGTGATCATTTATTCTATTGGAGGCTCTTAAACTTTCCAGACTGTTGGATTGCTCGGTAGATGAAATAAATTTGGATTGGAAATGGATTAGTACTTTTTTAATTACTTTTTATTTTCTAATTAATTATAGTCTGTAAACTGTAGCTTAACATTAAATACTACTGAAGAGCTAATTTAACAGAAAAAATATGGTAAACGATAGTAAAGTAAATCATAAATGTGCATTTATGTTCATCAGATTTTTGGAACTAATGAACGAAACATCACTTGATGTGTGTACCAGTCACCTTGCTGATAAATGAAAACATCTTAGGAAAACCATTACACATTCTCGAAGAAATTCAAAGGTGGAAATCTCAACCAGTAAGTAAACCAGTGCCCAGCAATGGGACAAATGTAAATAGGAGTCATAGGCTTTTTTGGTATAAAAATATTATATATTATTATTTTTGTATATTGTATGTTTTTTTCTCTATTCTTTGCACCGAATACACATTTTTCATTTCCTAATTTTTATTTTATAGATAAATATTTAACTGGCACATTTTCTCGACAGAATAATAAATAAGAATACTACAATACGAAAAGATAATTTTATATGACGCTGTAATAAAACTAACATAAACAGTCTTATCGATAAAAACATCCCTTACCCAAGATGGGGACGATAAAGAACGGATATAATGTAGTGCTTTCAAACAGTGAGGCAAAGTTTGCGTACTGCCGGCAGACAAATGACAACCGGCCCGAGGCAGGCACGATATTAGAAGGCTTTAAGATGGGAAAAATAGCAACTCTTACGATGTAGCTTTATTAAACTAAGGGATGAGAGGAAGCGATCAAGAGCAAAAATGGTGAAATAAGATAATTAAGACTAAATATTACCTACTTAACTTTTTAGTAAAAAATATTGCTGTTGTTGATTTATAGTAAATTTTTCTCTAGATGCGAGAATCACTATCAAAAAAGATACTTATATACAAAATACTCAAAAAAATTGTCCTGGGGACAATGTTACTCTGCGTCCGTAGGAAACATCTTAGATAACCCTACACGTGATCCCTGGGTGGTACTAAAAGAGTAACAAACTTGGCAGCTGCACTGTCCCATGTGGACCTCGCAGCACTCACTGGATTTTCTTCATCATTTGCTTTCCCAGTACCCCAGAGAAGAAATGCTTATCTATATCATGTGACATGACAGCCATACGATAAAAAAATAAACAATAAAAAAATAAAAAAACAAATCATATTAATAATGATGATGATGAATGACATTATTGGGTACTTTTTAACCGACTTCAATTTCATAGAAGGAGGAGGTTCTGTATTCGGTTTGGTGTTTTTTTATCTATGTTCACTGATTACTCCGAGACCCATGGTCCGATTTTTTTTTTAAAGAACTATCTCCAAAGTGGTCTCCTATTAATCTGGTGCTATTCAAATGATGGGATCCATGAGGAATTAAGGGAACTCCTCAATTTTTAAAGGCACATGTCAGATCTTTAAACATATCAGTAGGTAAAGCATATGAATAATATAATGATTTACTTTTATTTTATCCTTTTTGAAGTCTGTCTATCTTTTTTAATTTTTTTTTATCCTTTACTTTACTTTATAACGGTATTTAGGTACTTCATAGCTCCCCAATACAATGCATAGATAGACTAGTATAATAGTAGCAACTTTTCCTATGCCTTGAGCCACTCTGCGTAAGAAGGCCGGCACCCAAGCCCGTGAGAAAGAATCGCCGACGACATTTGTTCCGCGAACATTTATTTCAGGCGTGTGTGTTTTAAATTTCATGCGCGCTTGAAATTTCGTGGATCTCCGGGAGGGTAGGGATTTTCCACTGAATTATACACATGTTTGAGAATTGCTGACAGCTTTACAAATTTATGGTTTAGTGGCTAGCTTTAACATTTCTCGGAGTCCATGTTAGTTTTGCCCGCGATATGTCGTCATTTAGTCTAGCAACTTACAAAATGTGCAAATATCTAAATGATTTCCCTTTACACATTAATTTCTGTTTTTTTTTCAGAACTTGTAATTCATTCTGGTGTTAACGTTTACAAAAGATTTACTGGGGATATTCCGATGGGCACATTTATTTAAGTACATACTAAAACTGTGCTTGATAAAAAAATATATATATTCGTCTTAGATTTTATTAAAATCAGTCAAGTAGTTTATGTATTTTATTTATTTATTTCAGCATTTAACAACATAAGATCTCTTATCAATAACATAGATATAATGTAATATTATTTTTTTCTTTTTAATCCATAAGGTGCTCCATTTATACCAAGCAAAATAAATAAAAAACACCTATGTATAATAATATCGCTTAATACCGCATCTAATTTAGCGAGAGACTAAAAGCACGCAAACAAAACATGTTATAAGAGACGCTTAGCAAACAGGCGACAACGTAGACGCAAACAGGACCACGGAGCATGTTTGCACGCTTGGGGTGCTGTCACACCGTTGGTCAACGTAATTTTTAATAGTAAGATTTTATCACATCATCATTGATAAAGGAGTACCTATACACCTTATATTCACTATCTTTGCTAGCGACATTTACTTATAAAGCCTGACCAGAAATATATGATTATTGTCAAGAGGGCGCTATTATTCTAATTTATATGGCAACAGTTCAGTATAGTCATAGAACGTATTATTATCTATGGCATGGCGACATCTTGATATGTTTACCTGTCAGCTCTGATGCTAATTTGAAAATGTTTTACTGCGAAATATTTCATTTCCCGAGCGTATTATTTACAGCTGTTTATTACATACACTATTTACAATGTTTCGCTTTTGACTATGAAAAATTTTGTTTTTTTTGTCGTTTATTATTTAATATTCAACACTTTACTATTATTCAAATAAACAGCCACAGTGACATTGACAAGTGACAGCCTATCACATAAGTACATTCACCTCACACATGCATATCATTCTGTCATTAAAATTATTGCCAGTGCAAGAAATTAGTTCTAATGAAATTCCGCAACATGGCGCATGATCATATATTTCTGGCCAGGCTTTACTTTACTTCGCACCTATTTCGTAATTGTGAATCGTTTTACCATCAGTAGATATATAAACATGATTATTCTCGTGTAAATGTTTATAATTTCGTTTTTAATTATCATGAAAAACTAATTAGGGTGTATATGTGCTTTATATGTAATATATAATGCACATTTTGCATCGTTCTCGATTAAAGTTTTATTTTTCCATATCAGATTTTTATTGAGTACCTACTCATATCTTTTGATATGCATCAATGTTATTTGTGTGAAGTGTTTGTTATTTCGTATATATTATCTAAACAAGATTTCCGTTTCATGGAGCATCAACGCTTGACGCTCTAGCTCCAATACATTATGACTGACAAAAATTATAAAAGTAGATGAAGAATTTTGTCTTTTCTATTATAACATTCTGTAACATTAATTATCTACGAGAAGACCTATAACATTTGTATAGCGTTAAACGAAATTTAATTATTTAATTTAAACAAGTTTGAGTAGAACTCAAACTTGTTCGGAAGTGTAATTTTATAAAGCAACTAAACAACAACAATATTGGTTTCCATAAAGGAAATTAAAAAGAACATTACAATAAAACACCATAAACTAAATGCTACCAATAATTAAAAAAATGTCTTTTAAATCACTGTCGACGGGCAGTGCACCCAGAAAGCTGGCCGAATTGTCACGTTGTAATAGTTGTGATAGCATATTAAATTTACATAAATACTCGTATTACGGTGTGATACAGTGACTAGTTGTAGCGTAACCATAATAGTGCATAGGCAAAGTGGTCCATAATAATGAAAGGTAGAACAAAAATGTGTGCTTGTGTCGAGTTGTGTATTGATGGGCTGATGATGAGGCGACTTTGAGGTTAAAGAGATAAAAGGCGAGATAGCAGGTGCTCTAGGTTGCTTGATATTTCAAAGAGTGTAAGATTAAGTTTTGTCAGAGAAATATGATGTAACGTTACGTAATATGTTTGTTGTTATTTTGCCCCATCAGCCAGGACACAAACGTTACCTGGTTTTAAATTGTGACCCAAGATAAAGTAAAAATCACACAACGACGGACAACAAAAAGTTGATTTAGTAGAAAAAAAATGGGTCATATAATTTGAAGCTAGGTTATTGATCTTGTGATATCCTAAAAAAATTACTTTATCTACACTCATATTGTAAGTTCTCTAAAACGTGTTCGAAAACGGTAGGCAATGGCTAGCATTACCACGACCGATTTTACTATGATAAGCTTTTTATCTGTGGCAGTAACGTAATTTTAACTTTTCATGCTCAAATATTGATGTGCTATGAGTTTTGATAACATAATGTACACCTGCACCCTCCCGCGCATCCGCCGACAGCCCGACACGCGCCCGCGCGACCGCCGGCACAATCGAGTTGGCCATGGCGGTGCAATGGCGGCCATTCAATGGTTTCTGAATACGGCATTTTGGATAAATAATATGAGTGTAGATAAAGCAGCAGGCCTTATTACGTAACAGTTACATAAACTAGTATTATAAGTATAACAATTCAATTCAATTCAATTCAAATTATTTATTTCGAATCAAGGATACATAGATTGTTAGTACGTACAGGCAATAGTATCTTCCTCGAAGAAAGCCGCAAAAATATGTGAGACGCTCTTATGGCCCTACAAATAAGAGCGTGTCATATATTTTTACGGCCTTCGTGTAGGAAAATACTATTGCAGGTGACTGTACATCTAGATAAGACTTTTAAAATTAGGGTTAGTTACAAATAATAACAATTAAATAGCAATAATTAAATGAGAATAAAACTAAAAAAAAAATCGGTACAGTATACCTACATAACATTAAAAATAGTTATTTTAAGTAATGTAGATGCACCATTTCACACACAATGCAAACACAAATTTTAAAATTATGATTGAATGATGAATTCAATGATTCAATTATGATACTATTCTTATAATGCCAACGATAATTAAGACCACAGCCTATTTTCGGGTCGTGTATCAAGGGATCAACGCAGGGTACAAAATTAAAAAAAAAACCTCATGATGGTCATTCATTTTTATCACCAATATTGATAGTTCTTTTTCAGATGATAAGTAGAAAAATACATTTTGCATACAGTTTAGTCCCGACGTCTTATCGCTTCCCATTCAGCGCATGTCAAAAGTCATAGGGTGCCCATAATTTGTTTAGTTTAAGATTAAATTTTACTTGAAAATAAGAAAATTGTTTCGATCAAATACTACCATAATACCTAGTCGGTTACTAAGTTCTGTTACTAGAGTTTTCACTAAATAATTAGTAATAGATAGTAACATTTTAATTATTTATGAACATAATTTAAAAACTTATTTAATAGTCAATAAATTATAATATATTGAATTGAAAATTATTGTCGCAGTTTTTCAGAATTCTTTATAACACTCGGAAAAAGGCGTGAAACATATACGTCAAAATTACACTCCTTGTTCATGTTGATTTTAAATCCTATTTATTTTAAATCACGTTTAAGACGCATCAGTCTTGCACAATTCGGTAGCTATATTCTTTAGCTTCAATTTGGTATATGTATAGTTCACGTGGGTCTATCTGATAAAATACTAGACTATACGTTGCAAGTCTGCTTGTTCCATAGCAGTCTAAATCTATGTATTTTGTGCAAAACATAAAAATAGGCAATGTTTCAAATAGGAATATCTGTGTGATAAAATCGCAAGAAAATTAAATGGTGGTCACACAATTACCTCTAATATACAGGTTTCTTACAAACAAGCAATGGAACCTTCAAAACAAAGGTGCAATATTTATTTGATGCACTTTTGTAAAGTGTAATTTTCTTAAATTTACCGCGTGTTTGCGTCTTCAGGCAATCCTGTGCTTTACAAAGAATTTCAATAAATTTCCCATCTGATTTGTATATTATTATACCATATTATGTTCATTAGAAATTAGGCTAATATATAATTACTTTAAATTTTTATTTAAAACTTTATTTTAAATTTTATCAGTCAGAAATCTGGTAACAGAACTTAGTAACCAACTAGGTATATGATAGTGGCAATCAGTTATAGTCAGTAAAACGGGTACCGGATCACGACCCAGAAATCTCCTTGTATATATACAAGGTAAGCTTCCTAACAGTCCTAATCTAATCGGTAGTGACACTGCCTATGAGACCACCTTCGTACTACCGACCAATGACTGAATACTCGTACCTTCAGGTGACTTATCTTATAACCTTCTTGGTTCTTATGACTAGAGCTGGTAGCCTGGCGGTGAGACGTCCGACTTTCAATCCGGAAGTCTCGGGTTCAAACCCCAGCTCGTACCACTGAGTTTTCCGGTATTGATGAAGGAAACATTCGTGAGGAAACCGGACCTTATCCCAATAAGGTCTAGTTTCCCCTCTGAATTGGAAGGTCAGGATGGCAGTCGCTTTTGTAAAAACTGCTGCCTACGCCAATTCATGAGATAAGTTTGCCAAGTGGAACCCAGGCTCAATTAAGCCGTGACAAAAGCAGGGATAAACGCTAGGAGGATTTTAAGATTGATAGTTCTTTTAACTTAGTGGCAAAATTAAAAGACAATCCGTGGCCGCGATTCGAAAAAAAAGCACACACACTGGACAGACACAGCTCCAACCCAACTCAACGCTATAACGACATTGACATTTGCTATTCGACCAGATTTTCATCCAACATTGGTCTCACATTGGTCACACATTGTACCAATGTTGTACCAATGTTGTACCAATGTGAGACCAATGTGTGACCAATGTGAGACCAATGTTGAATGAAAATCTGTTCGAATAGCAAATGTTAATGTCGTTATAGCGTTGAGTTGGGTTGAGTTGGGTTGGAGCTGTGTCTGTTCAGTGTGTGTGTTTATTTTTCGAAACGCGGCCCGTGTGGTTAAAATTGTTGTTATAGCTTTCACAGCGCCTACCAAAAATCCTACATTTTATGAGCAAGTGTGATTAAATAATATTTTGTAATAGGAATATGTTCCGCAATAAATCTGTTCTAGAAATAGCATTAGCCCAGAAAATGACGAAAATATAATATAAAGACAACTCCTTCGAAGCCATACAAACTTATGACATGAGTAAGTAATGACAAGAATTCACTAACGTTTCTATACCAGTGCGAAGTTGCGAACACACACTTAAACAACGCTAGAAGAACCCACTTCAACGCCTACGACAATTAAATGTGAATATACATAATAAGTATGTAATTACATACCAGTATCTGTTACGCCTCCTAACCTAAATGAATAGGTGCCGTATTCTAATTTTAAAATACATAAACAATACATTAAAAACAAGATCTATCTCAAACAGAACTTCAACACACAGCAAATAATCAAC
Organism: Pammene aurita; assembly: GCA_947086415.1. NCBI lineage: Eukaryota > Metazoa > Arthropoda > Insecta > Lepidoptera > Tortricidae > Pammene > Pammene aurita. The sequence continues at coordinate 13,012,056 of OX352292.1, read as the reverse complement.
CATTATTGAAGTTGTATAAGAGTTGCATCGGAATAATTTTCAAGCAAATTCTGACATTTCTGATTCAGACGTTTAGGCGATAGCTGTAAAGCGTAGTTAATACATTGGAGTTGTATTGAAGTTGGATCGTATCATAACGTGTTTTAAAGTTATAATACGGTATGTATAACATCTACGTTCCTTCGGAGAAAAATAATGATATTGGTGTTTTTCGGTAATACCTAATCTATTTTCAGACATCATCTCGAACAAAATTTCCCGAAACCCTCAAGGGAGCAATATTAAGGATTCACATAAAGACAGTCTCATCTAGGATTTCATTCCGACCCGCCTATACTTATAGATGAAATAAAAGCGTCGTCTGGCACGGGCTTACGTTTGAAGGGCTTCCAGACGAGACTAATTGTCAACTGTTGTATTGTACGTGCAGACGTTTTCGCAGTGGGATTATCCTTATGTCCAGAAATATGTGGAATCAGAATTTTATGACTTGAAAAAAAAAACATTACAACAGTTTTACGGACCTCCACAGTAGAATATACCTGTCCCGTGAAGAATATGAACTGTTGCTATTATTACCAGTAGGTAAATTTTAGGTGTTGGTAGCCGTTAAGGCATGCGACTTTCAATGCCGGGGTTGCGGATTCGACTGTGTCCATGTATCAAATATTTTGATTAATAACTGTCGCTGTTTGGCGAAGAAAAATTAAATAAAATCGGTGCCAATAAGCTTGAACAAACACATCATTTATTATTAAATTTATACTTAGTATTGCCACCCCTAGCCCTGCTTACATAATTCTATAGGTTTTTCACTGATCTTACAATTTTTTTTAACGTATTCTTGAGGAACAGAACAGCATCTAGTGAAATGCTGTGCCTCCAGCAAAGCTTCCTTCGCTTCCTTAACAACTGGTGGGGCAGGGTTAGTATTGCGCCAGGTCATATACTCGTATACGAGATGTATGCTGCTCACGGTAGAAGAAAACAAGGTATATTCATCACTACGTCAGAGACACCACTTTAATTATCAAACTTTAAATTTTAACTAAATTGTGGATTTTGTATATTGAGCAACTCTGGTGAACAATAACCGAGGCCAATTCTCGGGCTGTTCGAGATGATCTCTATTAGACATATTTCGAAAAAAAATGGCGGATGTCGAACGAAAACTAATTTGCGTATTCTCGAAATCTCACACTCGAGATATGTCTACTCCCAGCGTTCGAGATGCAACGAGTGGTCGTAGCGATCGAGATGGTGTTATCACAGATATTTTTGACATTTGATCTGCGATTGCGGGAAATTTTGAGAGGTTATTAGTTGGCCGAAAGTTAAATTACACACAAAATAACACAACAAACAAACAACACAATTACAAATTATTTAAAGCATTTTTATTTACTTTAAGCAATAGGTACTTAGTTTTAAGTGTATAGTGAATAAGATTTTTATTTTCTACTTTTTGTAACTTATGTGGTGCTGTATGTGGATGGTTTCTGCAATAAATGTTTTTCTTTCTTTCTTTTTTTAAAATTAAGCTGCGCAAAATAAATATTTTATTAAAATATGTCTCTACGCAGTGGAGTTAGTTGAAGAAGTTATAAACGTCGCCCAAGGTTAGACGAATAGACGCACTTTTTGAGCTGCGGAGGGATATGTCCTTTTTTTTGCCACTTCCATTTTATTTTCACATACTAATAAAATAAGTAATAACTCAGACACTAACTACGTTTTCATTTGGCAAGCCAAGCTGTCAGATCAAAATAGGCGCGATTTTGCGTTCCATTTCTCGTACGTGTATTAGCGAAACACTTAAATATTTTTGATGTCATTGATGCACTTGAATGTTGATTGATGGTTTTGATGTGTGAACACACCATAACAATGCATTATATTGTTGTAAATTAATAAAACTTTTGGTTTTGGTATGACAAATATTTAATTTAATATAATGTTTTAAACTCGATTGAAAACAAACACAATCGAGAAAAACGGAACCCGTTTTGTAATAGACATTGAGATCGCCACTCGACATTAATGTCTATTGTGCCCCAGAATACGACATTTTGCATACTTCGAGATTTTGGTGAAATTTTCAATAGACATTACGTCCTTCGAGATCATCTCGAAGAGTGATAATCTCGATCGGCCCGAGAATTGGCCTCCTGGGCCGATTTTTGACAACCGAGCGCTCGAATTCAAATAATTCATTTGATTAACCTTGAATATAATCGCCCATAAAAGTTTGTCGCCATTATTTACATATGAAATTAATACTTACTTACTACTACTTACTCCGTTGGCTCAGCGACCCAAAGTGAATCTTGGCCTCCGATACGAGAGTACGCCACTTTCCTCGATCCCATATGAAATTAATAGTATAAATAATCATGATTGTAAATTACTATCGCTGTTATTTTTTAAACACGATTTCTTCGTTTTATTCAGAGTTTTAAATGTCATATTCGAGCGCTCGAATCTCAAAAATCGCCCCCACACTCCGCAAGGTGGCTACATGCACTAATTTAGTTAATATTACCTTAAAATTTAAAGTTTGAAAATCAATGTGGTTTCTGTGACGTAGTGATGGCTACACCTTGTTTTTTCTACCATGATGCTACTTAATTGTGTTACAAAACATGTTCAACACAATAAAATAGATTTAAATAGGTCTAGTACCTAGTAGTAAATAAAAATGTAGGAATATCCTACACATTTCTGTAGGTTATTCCTCCTAGTTTAGGTCGTAAGCCTCGATAAGGTTATTATTGTAGGAATTGATAAGTACACCAATTTAATAAACGAGTAGCATCAAATCAAGAATACTTTCAAAGGTACATTTTATTTGACATTATTACAATTTAAGTTCTTTTTTTCAAGTAATGCTCCAAAGAACCACAGTTTTCCACACATTTCTAAATTATGCTACTCAGCAGAAATGTGAAAATTTAACGTCCCGTTACTAGGTTAGTCAAACACTAGTTAAAAGAAGATTTCTCATTACTTAGTCAGAGTTGAAAGCTGGAATGGAGTGCTTTATAAACTAAGATTGGCACTGAGAGAGATTGTTATCTAAATGAAGCGATTCCGTGACCGAAGTAATGGTGATGTTTACTGCTAGCACGATAGATACAGTATATAATTTTACTTTAAATCCCTAAAATATAAAAAATTAAAGTAAAATATATAATAAAGAAAGTCAGAAAAAATATCACCGGTACTAACTCTACAGTACACCTTTGACCCTAGAAGAATTATGACCGGAAACAATGTTGGCGGCCCTACTTTTTCAAAACAAGTCTCATAATTTTTTTTTGTAACCCCCTTTTTGATTTAAAATTAATGTATTGAAACACAAAGTCAACACATATTTTATAAAAAATGTCAACTAAAAACTAACTTATAATTTAAGAATTTAAACAAAGAATGACATAAAAACATACACATACAGAATCACATAAAAAGTAAACTTAAAAACTAGAATAATGGAATGTCAAAATTTTTTTTTTAATAAATCCCACTCCGAATCGTATCCGGATCAAAAGTCCCCATTATTCCCGCCGCATTTCCCCGCTGAACAGCAATGGAGACCTGCTGAACCAGATAAGATCCCGAGCGAGGATCGCAGCCCCTCTCCCGCAAACGACGCCCTAATTCCCTGAAGAAGTTGAGCGCCTCTGTCCCCCAGGGTCCGGCTGTCTCAATGGCCACCGGCACAAAGTCATATGCGGTCATATATAGTCTCATAAATACATGATAATAAGTGGACGTAGCTATACCAGAAAACATAATATTTGTCTCTAGTTCCTTCACTGTTCAGGCGCATTTTTCCGACAAGCTCACGGTATAATTGTCCATCGTAGGTATACGAGTAGTATATTTATCACTGGGTACATAAAGTAAATTTTATGTAATTGTATGTGTTTTTGTGTTATTATTTCCAAAAGTAAATGCTCGAACTGAGGTAAAAAATACTCAAATCACTATAGGTGTGCCTATAACAGTTTAAGAGTTCCCTCGATTTCTCCAGGATCCCATCATCAAATCCTGACCTGGTTACAATGGGATCAACTGTGAAGTATACTCTTTCAAACAAAAAAAATATTTTCCAAATCGGACCAGCCGTCGTCGAATAATCGGTGAACATACATAATAAAATAAAAAAATATCAAAAACGAAGATCCCGACGAATTGATAACCTCCTCCTTCGAAATCTTGAAGTTGGTTGAAAACAGACAAAAATCATTAAAAATGTTAATTCTCGTCTTAATTCGTTCCAAATCAAGCAGAAGACCGCAACAATTGGAGGGGCCTATTGCAACGTTTCCGTCGAAGCCACGATCCTCAGCAGTGAGGGACCGACTTAAGGAGGGAGGGAGGGAATTCGTTCAAAGGTTTAAGTCGTCGAAGCTTTGTTGATTCGGTTAGAACTGTAACCGGACAATTTACGTGTTTGCCCGTAAAACAATTATAACGTTACGGTCTATTTTATAATCGGATTGAGGGAACGTCGCCCGATGTCCGCGTCGCTTTGTACGGGGCGTGGGCCCAGTGTAGGATTGCTTTCCTGTTATGGATGTGCTTATATAAAGCAAAAATTACTTTACCGAGAAAGTGTAAGATTATGCTAGGTAATGTAAAAAATATTTTGTGGCTCGTTGTTCATTAGGTATACAATCTTCCTATGCACCTGTACAATGCTTAAGTAGGTACTTATTGTTAAAATCGTACCGAAGTAGTAGGATTGCATATCAAATAAATGAGTATTTATTTTGCAAGGTCTATCGCAAAAACAGCTTAACAGTTTTACATTTTGTAAAAAAAATACTTAAGCAACATACAAATTGGAAACCCTAATAAGAAACTAGTACGTAATCGAAGTACTTAATAATTATAAACCACGTTATTATACTAATTATCAGCACACTCAATTTCATTCAAACTACTAAATAACATGACATTTAAACTATTAAATTACATAAAAGTAAAACCTTTCTGATCATTTAATATTTTAAAAGTCTAGTAGAAAGTCCACGAATCATATTTTCGGACTTGACCACGTAAGCAAAAAAAACTCAAAAAATAAAAAAATATCCTCAATTCATGGAATTAAAGTTGAAGGATCAGTCAAACGCGATTTCGACCCCTATCAACCGGAATAATATTAAAAACCGCTGAAGCGACCGCTGCTAATGGGGACACATCAAAGAGGATCGTTGCATTAATAATGAATTTTTGCCGAGTCCGCTTCGCTAAGAACAAGTTAAATTAGATCGGGGTCCTTGAGAATGGGTACTTAGATGTTTGTTGTGCAACGCCTTGTATATCCCGAGATGGGTAATAATATAATATGACATAAATACTTATTGTACCTGTACAACAAATTATTTTAAACAAAAAAGAACCGACTTCACTTAGCCTCCACCTATCCAAAAGAAAATGCTCGAGCTGCTGTAAAAAATACTCAAATCACTATAAGTGTGCCTATACTAGTTGAAGAGTTCCCTCGATTTATCCAGGATTCCAAAATCAGATCTTGACCTGATGACAATGGCACCGACTGTGAAGTATACTCTTTCAAACAAAAAAGGGTTTTTCCAAATCGGTCCAGCTGACTTCGAATAATCGGTAAACATACATTAAAAAAAAAGATCCCGACGAATTGAGAACCTCCTCATTCGAAATCTTGTATTCAGTTGAAAAAACACAGTAGTAAACTAACGAGAAGGGTTTCGTCTTTGTCATTATTGTGTCATATCTGACGTGGCTAGCTCTCCGTCTATAACACATCTACAGCCAGTCACAAACACGAATCTATTGATACATCATTCAACAAAATTGAATCCATTCCACGTTTGACTTAAAATATTAAAATTATTATATCACGTGACTATGTTGTTCGGCCAGTGATATTATTTCATATATACCAAATGTCGTACCTCATTGCCAAATAACTAAATTATATGGTTATCCGCTTACATTATTTTTAGATCCATATATAATTCACCATACTTAGACTGAAGTTGTATTAGATAGATAAATACTGAATTTTATTTAACTAAATGATATAAGCTTAACTTGCGCTATAAATTTAACAATATCGTAAACGAACAGCTGTAAAACTTAATAAAATAACTGTATTCCCGCCATCAATATTGCAAGCTTCTTGCCGCCTGATTAAAGCCATAGCTCTGCAAATCACGTAGCCCGCCATATTTAACGGCAGTTTGTATTCAGATTCAATATGGCCGTATCGATTAACGATACAAAACGCACTTTGTGCACACCAAGCCTGTCACGGTGTCATTATTGCAAAACCGAGCTTCAGTCAAAATAGACGGAAAACCCTAACTATATTTACAGTCTAATCCGAACTGTAATACTTCGTTATAGAGTTTGAAAAGGCTTAGCAAAAAACATGTTTGTTTCGTTTCGCTAGGGCTGCACTCTCTAGTCAATAAAGGAGGCTTAGTGGCATCGATAACTTTGTGTTTTGCTATATTTATGCGTTCCGCTTGGCCCGAGAACACCTGTTTGTGTGCATGCTTGCCAACAATCGCGATGTCATGTCGAATGCTGTTCGAAGCCAAATAATGTTGCCAATGTGAAAGAGTAAATTTGCATGTTATTCAACTCGCTTACGGATTGGGCCAGTTTTTGTAATTTTAAACATCTAAAATAAGATTTCCTTAATAGTTCGTAAGTTTTATCATATCCGTGCCCTAGAGTCGTTTGGTGGTAATTTGTTACTAGACATTTATGTTCATGGCCGATCAATATATTTCACCTGTCTCGCGTTGCCTACTCTTTAAGAACCTATACACTCCTTTTTTGAAGAACCTCATACTGTAGCCCGCTGGGAAAACCTCGGCAGGGAGTTCATTTCACAGCTGCAGCGTTCTGGTATAAGCTATACACTGAAAGGTCATAGTCATAGTTACTCTCTTTTCTAAGGTTTATTGTAAATATTGTCATGTTCAGTCAATTTTCTAGCTGTCAGATCGAAAATTTGATAAACTAGTAGCTTTTAAATCTTCTAGTTAAATCTTTTTATTAAATATAATACCTTTAAATACCTTCAAAGATTTCCACTTCCCGAAGGTTGTCTGGAAGAGATCGCTTTTTAGCGATAAAACCGCTAATTGTTTTACCTCTACTTTTCTGTTTGTAACTTGTGTATACTTTGTTTCTTTAATTTGAGGTGATATTTGTTTCTTTAATTTGAGGCAATAAAGAGTATTTATGTTTATGCTATGTTATACCTAAATTAAATAAAAGATATGATAATAAAAAGATAAAAATCTTTTTATTGCACAAAACTAATGATACAAAAAGGTTATACAATATTTCTATTGACAAGTAGATTATATAAATACTTTTCACGCTACTGTTCGGAAATGTGACAAAAAATCCAAGCTGGAAAGTAAGCAATTGCTGTAGCACCTGAATCACTACTACAGCAATGTTATTGTAGCGATGAAATGTCATTAGTTGGAAAGTAAATTGTCCAGTTATGTCATTGCATTCATTAAAAACATTAAAAGGTCTTTTATGGCACAACTTTATGTTTCAAAAATAAAATAAGGTTGTTAAAAAAAAAGAAACGTCAAAACCATTTATTCACCCTTAAGGCGTTTTTAGTTTTTTAGCAGTTTGTGGTTTTCTATCAAAAACGCCTCTAAGTAATGAGTCGGTTTGAAGCAAACAACAGAAAAACGCTTCTTGAAAGTGAAAAAAGTAAAAAGGCGGGAATGGAATACTGAATTGGATATTCTATTCTTGAAAGAATAATGATTCTATTAAAGCATTTATGTATATTATTATGACAAATATTTTTTTTTTATTTCCTCACAGTAGTCGTGAAAAGCACGATGTAATATCTCGGCCGAAAGCGCTATAGGTGGACTCGTATCTTCGAGGGCCTCCCCTGGCGGGTCGGCCCTCGAACTATCTCAATCCACCTATAGCTTACTTTCAAGCCTCTACAACAATGTACTATAGTTGGTGCACAACAAAGTTTATATACGGAGATTCCAGGAGTGACACATAGGCTAGGCCTGTATAGCGGGAGACCATTTATATGTACATTTATATGTCATGCAGGTCAACGACATTAGAATGGAATTATGTACTTACAATGTTAATAGAAATATGTACTTACGTATAGTTAACATCAGAAGTAGTTAAACTCTTGAGGTGTTCAAAATGTATTAAACAGTAAAGAGGTGTAAAAATAATTTCTGTGCCTCCAGTGTAAAACGATTAAACTCAAAAAATGGAATTTTACAGTACGGGTAAAAAACGTTTCAAATCAGTTTTTCTTTGCGTTCTTTATAGAAAAATTATGTTTTTGTTTCATAACCAGAAAGTTATAGAAACGAATTACAGTTTCGTTTCTAAATTAACCTGAATTTCTTGAAATTAACAGAAATAGAGGCTTTAAAAAAAAACTTTTATCCCTTTTCACAACAACAATGATTGTGTCAAAGGGTTAAACTGAACTTTATATAGTGTTGATGATATATGTTTTTACTTAAAATATGTGTAAAGAAACAATTTTAGGAACTAGAATTTCAAATCTCACGTTCAGGTTAAACATAAAACGAATCATAATGAATAATGTAAATTTATTAGAACATGTTACTTTGTTCAAAAGATGTTATATGAATCTTAGTTAATCCTCGTTTGCTCAACCTTATAAATCGGGATCACTAGCCAGTACAATGGAATCGGCCTGAAAACTGCAATAGAACTCATGTGCACAATAAATCATTTTATCCACTCTAGAACTACGAAAGTGTGTCCGCTAAGTTTGCAGAAAAAAAGCGGCTCTCCGGCCACGGGTTATAAACCATTTTAAGTCACTTCAATAACTTTAAATTTATTTGACTATAATCTTGCAATCTTGAAGGAAGTAGTTACCGAATCCTAAATTTCAATAAACTTCACAAGATTTTGTCTTCCGAAAATTACTATTTTTACCACGGGCTGATTCACGAAACATTCGACCAGGAAACATTGACTGTTCACTCATTGACTCTGTTAACAATTTCTTGCAGTACTCCTACTCCGTGGGCGTTTATTAAGATTTTGTTGTTCGATATCTGAGGTTGTTAACGATGCAGTGGTTGATATTCATACCACAGTCAAGCCCACCTATTCCGCATTATTTGCCTCCCAGTATAACTTAAATAGTGTTCGTGCCAATATACAGTCCTACTTGACTTTTTCCGATCTTAACTTCGTCAATTTTTTCTTCATTTACTTGGACAGTCGCTCTTTGGTTCTAATTACTACCTATAGCTCTATATAAGTCTTCAGTGCTATCGTGCTAACAATTGTATACTCCTTAATTATTGTATTTCTTACTTTTACTGATTACCCACTTAACGAGTAAAAATATATGAACTTTGATCTGTGTCCGTCACAGTACATAGAGAACTAATTTTTTGTTTCTTCTTGTGTAATATAGTCAAAGTGATCTATATCTCCGAAACTTGCTGCAAAGCACAAAACTACCTATTACTCGTAAAAGCGCGGAGGACGCGCGATTGCTGCAAACTCATGAATTTGTAACGTACGCGCCGCTTTCAGCCTCCTTCTGCACCTCCGCGTATCCTATTGACTTTAGCCGTTTTACACAGCTCCAAGCAGAATATTTCTTGACGTTAACACTACTTTTCCCAATGCGACCGTAAAATAGCATTGCGTAAAGTGGGTAAAATATACTTTATCCCATAATAATTAACTATAATGAAATATGAGGAAGGATCAAAATAAACATTAATCTGTTTTATTTACTCGATTTAGCTAAACTAGATTGTGTAAAACGCACTAAGTAAAATAAGACCACTTTACACATCATCTTATCCCTAAAATTGTTTGTGAATAATAAACAAACCTAATTTTGACCGCTATTTACGAAATACGCATAGGTAGTATAAGGTGACCTAAGTATACTTTGATTTCTTTACACCGAGTATTCATGTCAAATGTTGTTTTCGCGAAAAGGTTAATCTGTACTTTAACCATAATTTGTAAAACGATTTTTACTTTCCACTATTCTTAATAAGATAAAGTAAAATTAAATCGTTTTTAACAATAGAGTTGTGAGTTGTGGTATATTTTGAACTAGTTTAACCCTTTTACACAAACGATATCTCAGCAACCAGTTGTCGTAGCGCTATGAGAGTCGAAACAAACGATGTCGTATCGTCAAATTTACACTATGGTAGAAAAATCCATAATTTGGACAAACTCGACTTTAACCCTTTTACACTGGAGGCACAGATTTTAAGCACCCTGCCTGCTTAACTACTCCTCCGTCCAAGGGCCGTATTCTAACTTTTAAACACGTTATGACACGATCCAACTTCAATACAATTTGAATGCATTAACTACGCAATAGGGAAGATGCAGCTATAATATTTAGTATTATTTTGTGATCAAAATGTTGAAAAAACATAAAATAATAGCTATAGAAACGTTTTTACTTTAGTTTATTTTAATTTCAAATAATAATTACGATTTGAAGTAATGTGAAACGGAACGTGTTTTATTCCACCAACCAGCGTCTGGTTACGTCACTCCTGTAATGACAACTAATGGGGTTGGCAACTTTCTATGGAATTTGGCTTAAAGGGTTAAATTAAAAAAAAACAAGAATTTGACACTGCGGACGAACAAAATGGCGAGTGACACACATGAGTGACGTCACAACGTGTAAATCGTTTAGGTGCGAAAATTTAAATTGTCAGTTTTTAACAGCAATTTTTGACGATAAATTATAATATTTTCATTTTTTAATGCGCTCGTGGTCTATTCTACGTGAAATTCTTTCAAATGGAAGCATAAATGAAAATATTACATCTTGCATATGCAGCTATCGGAATAAGATATGTCATAATTTGCTTGAAAATTATTTCTAATGCAATTCCAATACAGCTTCAACATTTGTTGATTATTATAGTTATGTTTGAGATAAATTGTGTTTTTAATGTAGTGTTCATGTATTCTAAAATGCGAATCCGGCACCGAGTGTTGAACATAATTTGGTATAAGTACATAAACTTAGGTATTGTTTTATGTATTCCACGTATATATATGTTTCAGAGTAACTGTAATATCTAACTTCACTAGAATTAACACATATCGCTTTCCAGGTATCCATTTAATAAGTTTTCTACGTGTGTAGTTGCATAATGTTTATTACTACAGATAACCCATGACTTTATAACAATTCGAGGAATACATCGATACTTTTGCGAAACGGTCACATTTAACAATTTCGTGAAAATGGAAGAGTTCAAATGTCACGCGAAAATGTTTAAATGATTTTTTGCTTAATATTAATTTATGTTGTTGATTTATTATAACGTACCCTATTATACACTTTATGCTATTATGTATTTGCAATGTATCTTAAGTTATTACAACAGTTGGTACTATTTATTAAATAAGATCGAAACTATCGGTATTAACTATTTACTTAAGTATGTCATGTAGGTACTTTACCTATCATCTGTCCTCACAGGTTTGAAGCAATAAATATTTTCTAAAATTTACAAACAACTAATATTTATAGTCGGCATACTAGTTAAATACGGAATACTAATTATTTACAAGTTCTTATTAAATTGTTAAACATAAATAATTATAACATTTTTGTTTTTGTTTTAGGTCAGTGAATACGAGTGAGTGTGCAAGTGGGACAACCGATGGAAGATATCAACCACGCTGAATAGCATGCACTATACTTCAGGTAAGAATAAGTGAGATTCATAACATATGTATATGAAATAAAATCCCGTCAGTCTCAGACACTATAATATATATTTATAACGGGTGACCCACCTAATTTAGACCAAATTTCACACGAGATGTCTCGATCCGTTACCAGGACCTTCGACAGGAGCTCCATCAGCACCCTGTGGCAATTGACATGTACGAAATTCGGCTTATAGACGGAGGGCTAGCCACGTCAGATATGACATAATGAGAGCGACGAAACTCCTCTCGTTAGTTTGCTATACTATGCTTATTTATAGATCCGGACATCTGGCAGCTGTAAAGTGGTGGAGATCAAAGAATGCAAACCATTTTAAAATAATACAAATCCTAGAGTTTTGGTTTTGATCCAGTATTATGAGAAATGATATAATTAATATCATTGTCAAAACTTTATGATGGGGGAAAGTAGTCCAAAACGACGTATAATGTAATTCATAGTTTGTCGCCTACTGTTTCTTCAGTTTCCGAAATAATGCGCAATGTTTCTTGTTCTAATGTTAAAATATAGACCTTGTCCTTTATACCTCAGACAACTTTGGCAGTTTTTACCAATTTCGGTATTACTATTTTCCAATCCAAAAATTTTGCTAGTCTGTCACTCTCACCTCCACCCATTAAAAGCTGCCAGATGCCTAGATCTAGCAATTAGGATAGTATAATAATCTAACCAGACGGGTTTTCTTGCTCTCGTTATTGTATCATATCTGACGTGGCCAGCTCTTAGTTATTACCTGTTTTAATTTTTTATAACGATTAATGCAAATAATATTAATGTGAATATGTCACAAGGTTGGGGTTATTCCGTAAAGGGTAACTTTGAAATCATAAAAGAAACTCTTAATTGTGAGATACCTACTGACACTTATTTATAAGCCTAGACGCCATGTACGTCTGACCTCTCGATGCTTAATGTCGTTTGCTTCATTTACTACATAGATAAGTAAGTACGTAACGTACGTTTAATTTTTTTGCGGAAACTATTGGTTTTTTATCCCTAGACTTTTTTTCCCAGAATCCGCTTTGTAGAAAATAAGCCATACTCGTATATTTAAACATCAGTAGTTTATTTTCTCGCATGAAAACTATGCGGAATAAACTTAATACACTTCATGTTAACGGCGCTAACAGCACGCCAAGCACGGGGCGTCGCCAACAGACGATTTGGTTGATTTCACTCCATCATCGGTAGGTGCATTGTCACAATTAGAGGGCGATGTTAGGGCTGCGGACACTGGCAGATATGCTGATAATTAAATATCTAAATAAGCTATGTATTCTCGTAGAGGATGGTTAAAAAGGTGTTTCTAGGTTATTTTATTATAGTCATTAACTTTGGCTGTCATCTTTCCTTTGATTTATTTTTTGGTGTCGAACTCTCTTCTTCTTTCACTTCGTTATCTCGGCTATTGCCAGGGTCCGCTTTCGTGCTCGCTTTCCTCCACTTTGCGCGGTCCTGGGCGTCTTCTTTTATGAGCCCGTTGTCGCTCATGTCGGCCTCCACGACATTCAGCCATACGCTTCTTTGGTCTTCCGAGACTGCGACTGTTGGTGTCGAACAAACATTTAAAAAAATATCGAATATTCTATATGAAATTTTGTTTTGCGTAGCATTTAAATGGAATAGAATATGAGTACAGTCGACTACAAAGAGATGTATGCACTTTTCACCTTATTGCGTTGTAATAAGATCCAAAAGTGGCTATATCTCTTTGTAGTCGACGGTACCTACTTACTTTTGGTTCACAATACAATAAAATACAATATTATTTATTGCATCACACAAAGAAATAGAAGAATAGTAGAAGTACAGAAACAGATTAAACAACAGGCGGTCTTATCGCTATTAAGCGATCTGTACCAGACAACCTTAACTCACTTCGTATAGCTTTAGCTACGCTATCCTCACGGTGCAAACCCGAACTATCAATGCGAATTGCAAACTGGATATTTAACGGGGTGTCTGCTACCTACTAAATAGGTAGGGGTGGTAATCATGCGATGCCATTCGAACACAGAAGGTACCTCAGGTAGATACCCTACCTATATGCCTCCGAAAGCTAATCGAACGGAAGCAGTATCTAAGTGCTGGATAATTAGTCTCAATCGAATTTGAACGAGTGGTTTGGCAATACCACATCGCATGCATTTGCTATTCACATATTTACTTTGTATTTTAATATTTCCCATCGGCACGCAAACCTCTAAGATTTTGCCAACGATGGGTCTTGTAATTTATTTATTTATTAAAACTTTATGGCACACAACAGAAAAATATACAAGTGGCGGACTAAATGCCCAAAGGACCATTCTGTACCAGTCAACCATTGGGCTAAACAGAGACAGGACAAAAAGGTGCAGTGCAAGATATTAAATAGGCAATTAAAATCATTGCAATATAAGCTAAAATGGAAGGTAATAAACACAAATAAAAGACTAGGAATAAAAATACACAAATAAAATACTAGGAATATATATATACAACGTGTTACACCCAAGACTAAAAACCTGAAAACTTTTTGTTCAAAATCGAGAGCGGAATCGATTGCAGTATATCTTAACATATCTATACTTTTTCTTTAACTTTCAAATTTTTTACGTGTCGGGTCTAAAAGTTTCGACTACTACAGTTTACCATTCTATCGAGAGGTTAGGAGACCAGGTTGAAGATTTAATAATGGCTGGCATCTTGGACATTTTTTTTTACTGTAAGTAGTATCATGTAGGTTGTCATTGTCAAAGTATGTCATCTTATGTCATGTCATACAAATTGACATAGTAGATTGATAGGTTGACATGACATGACACATGTAGAGATGTGACAACAACGTAACAAATGTAGAGTTAACAATTGAATATAATTGCAAGGAAAACTAAACATACGAATATCTTTCGAAATAATTAACTGATTGAAAAATAAATACTATAAATTAATTAGCAATAATTAAAATCATTTGGGGTGTCTGGGATTTTTACTGGCTCAAGTAACACGTTGTATATATTGCAAAATACTCACTGTAATCACCGGGCCTATATTTAGTTAACCCGTTAATGCTCCTAATTCCATTATTCCTAATTACATAAAAACCTACATAATAATATTACCAGCCGAAAAAAATGTTAACATAACGCACCGTATTCATCCACTTTTATTGTTGAAGTCGTGTAAGGTAATCTTATTACCTACCTACTTACGCGAAGTAATGCTTAACGCTCTTGTTATTCAAAACAAATGTGTTAAGCTTATTTTGAACATCACGCCCGCATGTCTACTTCTGCCGTTTGCTACTCAATTTAACAATATTTTGTATCATATATTTTTAAGTATACCAATTTATGTAACAAATAGGCTATTAATTATCTTACCAAGTCCTGTAACCTGAGTATCACCCCATATGAAAGTTTAATTTTAATCTTTGTACACCATTTTCCTAATTGCTGTACAGTTTGTCACTTCCCCCTACTACGCAATCAAGGTACGTTTTGCACCTAATAAATTCTATTTCACCCCAATTTGGGCTTTTAGAGAGCGCAGTAGGGTCTTGATTTGAACGACACCGATTGATATTCTGTGACATTATTAAGCGTGCCAGTGAAACCGAAGTATTTATTCAATTTAAGGCACTGTGCGTTTGTAATACGATTTACGGATAATTTTCGAAGATGTTCAAATTATGGTTGTATAAAATGCAGCTGTGAACTATAATTTTCTAGCAAATGTTTTCAATTTTCGTGCCTTTTTTAAGTATTCTGTTTTCGTGTTCTGTCAACATTTTTTTTAAACAAGCGGGAACCAATTAACCGAATAATTAAAATATGTATAATCTAATTGCACACTAAATTGATATCTACTTCGATAATTATTAACTACGAGTGTTAACTTGAGTTGAAGCCATTTTTTATATATAAGTATTTATGACTAGCATGCGTCCGCGTGCGTTTGCGTAAAAGTCGGTAAAACTTCTAACCGCGTTTTTAACACCTCAGCTGAGAAGTCGAATTAAAAATTAGCAGACTTTCACAACATTTAAAAAAAGTTTGAAACTATTAGGTTCATGCAATGTCTCTTAGTGTGTTACGACAAGCTCAAAACATCGGACCCATAAAATAATAATGAATGTATCTTATTAATTCATTAACCCCAATATTAAATTTATATTTTAAGGGACAGACCAGTAATAGGTAATACAGGGTGACTTTTAATTCGACCTATTCCTTGAAAGGGGTTATTCTTTAGCTCATTTACAATGTTTTTAGTCCAATCAACTAGGGGTCAAAAATTAATGGTTTTCGAGTTATACGAGTTTTAAGTTTTTATTGTAAAAACGCCACCTAGCGACCTAAGAATTGCAATAAAAAAGAAATTACATGCGATAGGGTGATAATTTCTTATTTATCTTATAGCCAGTAAACGTAGCAATACTTAAGACAAAAAAAACCGTTAAAAAATAATTCAAGTCTTTACGGATAAAAGGTTATAAATCAAAAGTTATGTTTTATTTTTTGTTTATTTAAAATCAAAGACGATCACTCAAAAAAAATTGTATGGTAGTTCATGTAAAAATTCCATAAATAAATTCCGTAACTCATAAGCTTTTCAAAAAGGTAAAAATGTAGGCATAATTTTATTTAACTATCAAAAATAATAACAATAACAGAACAAAGTTTGGTTCACGCTCCACTCAGCAAGACTGTATCCATACCATTACACTCCGGTTCACGCCATCCAGGAGGGAGATCCTGCTAGGAGGATGGATTTCTGCAGATTTTTACTCAATGCTGACATTGAAGATCCAGAGTACCTGAAGAATATCTTGTGGACCGATGAGTCCAACTTCGACCGCGATGGTATCACAAACTACCACAACTTGCATTTTTGGGCCCCAAAAGGTGAAAATCCAAGAAAATCCAAGGAAGGAGCTCACCAGCAGAGATTTTCTTTAAACGTGTGGATGGGGATTGTGCACGATAAGTTGATCGGGCCATTTTTTCTGCCTGCACGTTTATCCGGTATCGCTTACGAACATTTTTTAAAGGAAGAACTGCCCATACTGCTGGAGGATGTGCCGCTTGGAACAAGGATGGCCATGGTTTACCAACACGACGGCTGCCCAGCTCCTTACTACCGGGACGTGCGACAGTGGTTGAACATTAACTATCCAGAGAAATGGATTGGGCGAGGGGGCCCGATTCCTTGGCCAGCACGTAGTCCAGATTTGACTCCATGTGACTTTTACATTTGGGGTCACATGAAGGCATTAGTGTACGACAGACCAATACGAAATGTCGAACACTTGAGAGAAAGAATTGTAGAGGCTGCTGAGACCATGAGAGAAAACATGTCGACGCGAATATCAGTCACTGAAGTACGCAAAAGGCTTTATGCTTGTATACGAAACGAGGGAAAACAGTTCGAACAAGACTTGTAATTTATTAAATTAATAATTGATTTGTAATTTTTGTTTTTTATTTTATGACTAATTTTGTACTTTTTATTGCTTTTATTATGGTCTTGCTGCTTTTATTATGATACAAAATTATCTGTCTGTTATTATTAAGATTACAAGTAGCTATTTAAAGTTAAAAGTAAAAACAGTTGTTTAATTTTTTCAATGTTTATTACTAACAACAAATCCATTTTTGGCCATAAAAACACACAAACAAACCAGAAAGTGGTTAGGTTTTCTTAATTATTATTACTTTCTTTAATTAATAACTTACGAACATGTCCGGAATGCTTACCAAAGGGAAGACTGAACTTGGACCTCTCAAGATAACGAAGGATTAAGATAAGAACGAAAGTTGCACAAACAAGCCACTGAGCGTATGACCCGCAATCGGTTTGTTTGTACAACTTTCGTTTTTATCTTAATCCTTCGTTATCAAGAACTTATCAAGTTATCAAGATAACGAAGGATTAAGATAAGAACGAAAGTTGCACAAACAAACCGATTGCGGGTCATACGCTCAGTACGCTCGCTACCTGTTCTGTTATTGTTATTATTTTTGATAGTTAAATAAAATTATGCCTACATTTTTACCTTTTTGAAAAGCTTATGAGTTACGGAATTTATTTATGGAATTTTTACATGAACTACCATACAATTTTTTTTGAGTGATCGTCTTTGATTTTAAATAAACAAAAAATAAAACATAACTTTTGATTTATAACCTTTTATCCGTAAAGACTTGAATTATTTTTTAACGGTTTTTTTTGTCTTAAGTATTGCTACGTTTACTGGCTATAAGATAAATAAGAAATTATCACCCTATCGCATGTAATTTCTTTTTTATTGCCATTCTTAGGTCGCTAGGTGGCGTTTTTACAAAAAAAACTTAAAACTCGTATAACTCGAAAACCATTAATTTTTGACCCCTAGTTGATTGGGCTAAAAACATTGTAAATGAGCTAAAGAATAACCCCTTTCAAGGAATAGGTCGAATTAAAAGTCACCCTGTATACCTAAGCAAAAACTGTAAGACAAATTAAACGTCTAAGACACGTGATTCTGATTACTAGGTAACAGCTGAACATGGTGAAAAACCGGTCTTAGTGAAAAATCCGCAAGTAACTATCCGCATAGAGATGTATAGATAAGTCACGGTCTCGCGGCAGACCACTCGAGACGCGACTAAGGGCGCCCCAAACAAGTCCAGGCAATTCGCAAAGCACAGCAGCCTACCTCTAAAGGTATGCCAATATAAATAACTTGTTGTCCCGGTGCCGGATTCTAATTTTAAAAAACATTTACAATACAATAACATTACAACCTATCTCAAACTTAACTCCAACACACAACAAACAATCAACCAATATTGAAGGTGTATTGGAGTTGCGTTGGAATATTTCTCAAGCAAATTCTGATATTTCTGATGCAGATGTTTATGCCGTAGCCGTATTGCGTTGTTAATGCATTGGAGTTGTATTGAAGTTGGATCGTGTTTTTAAAGTTAGAATACGGCCCCCGTATCCACGCAGTACCGTATAGAATTGCGCCGGCCGTCGGGCCTAGCTGAA
Source organism: Pammene aurita (assembly GCA_947086415.1). Classification (NCBI taxonomy): domain Eukaryota; kingdom Metazoa; phylum Arthropoda; class Insecta; order Lepidoptera; family Tortricidae; genus Pammene; species Pammene aurita. The sequence goes on along the minus strand of OX352292.1, from coordinate 12,993,248 downwards.
TTTCTTACTGGAGTCTTATTAGCGAACCAGTGACAAGACTTCCTCTTCTTCTTTCTCCTGGCGTTTGTCCCAGTTTTTTCCTCTATTGAGCTTGGGGTCCGCTCGGCAACCTAATCCCAGGAATTGGCGCAGGCACTAGTTTTTACGAAAGCGACTGTTATCTGACCTTTCAACTCAGAGGGGAAACTAGACATTGTTGGGGTTAGATCCGGTTTCCTCACGATGTTTTTGCTTCACCGAAAAGCGACTGGTAAGTATCAAATGATATCTCGTACATAAGTTCCGAAAACTCAGTGGTAAGTACGAGCCGGGGTTTTAACCCGCAACCTTCGGATTGAAAGTCGGACGTCTTACCACCAGGCCACAAGCGCTTTTTTTAAATTCAATTTTGTTTCCCCTTTTTTACTCAGATCTGGTTGAACTCGCTTCAATTATTCTCACTGATGGAAGCGCAAGGTCAGTAGGAGTGTAAATTGATATCTGGTGCGCAAGGGTCCTGGATTCTCTAGCGGTCCAGACACTATCAGTAATACCTAATATCATTATTTCTATACCCCTCCTTTTCTATGGGTATGAAGGATGAGCAGAGAAATAATGTCACTATTAGGTACTGACAGTGTCTGGGGGGCGATTTTTGAATTTCGAGCAATGAGCTCTGAATAAAACGAAGAAATTATGTTTTAAAAATAACAGTGATTGTAATGTTAAATCATGATTATTTATACTATTCATTTCATGCGTAGATAATGGCGACAAACTTTTGTGTGCGATTATATTTGAGGTTAAATTCTTTGCTCGATTGTCAAAAATCGGCCCCCTGGTCAGCTACTGAGCGATGAGATATTCAATGTGATCTTCACATGCTCTTTTTCTCTTATTAATAAAATCATGATAAGATACTTTTGGACTTTGCCTGCTTAACTAGTTCCGCTGCTGTCTGTCAAGCTGCTAGGGGCCAAGTTAGTCTAGCCAAGTGACTGAGTTTTGCTGTTAGTAATATAATATTTTGTGAATACGGCAGTGCGTACCTGCGAGAAATTCCAGTCATTAGTACCTACTCGTATGTATTCAAGTATAGTTTAAAACTAACTTAACGTTAATTTTGATGCTTAACTTTGATTTATGGACTTGCTTGTGTTTAATTTGTGTCGTTACTCGTTTGTGACTCATTTACATAATCAATAGTTATTTATTATACAAGGGTGCAAAATTGTATTTTAACCGTGAGTGTGGAATTGAAGCACGAGCTAGCGAATTTAATCTATGGTTAAACCACGAGCGATATTAGTGGTTCGAAAATAGAATCCTGAGCGAATCGACTAGTTAAAAAATAGAATACTGAGCGTAGCGAGTGTTGCAACACACGAGACGTAAAAACAACTTTGCAGCTGTGTGTAACACAAATATTTTTACCTCACTAAAGCGAGGAAAATACTACATAGGTACAAGAAAAATAACTGGAATATGTAGAATCAGCCTTTATTTTTAATTGAATACAATTAAATATAATATTGTTTTTGCGTTGACAGCACCTGATTTGATCAGACAATTTAATCAGATGGGCGAACATTGTCCTGTCTGGAGTGGCCTTTACATGGTAATGTTTAAAAAGTAACTAATAACTCGTTCGAATTTCAAATATTCTTTGCACTCTTGTGAATAAAATGCAGTTTTGCTATCTGTTTTTAAAGAATAAAAAAGGGCTTTCCGAGCTAGTGAGGTGAAAAATCTTTTACTATTATTTATTGTTGGGGATAGGAATCATACTGTATGAGAGGGATTTGGTTTTAGTTCCCACGCTAGTTCAAAGCGAGTTGGGGACTTCTCATACACTTTTGAATTTATTCGTGGATATAGGACGTTTTCTTTCACCTAAAAGCTAGTGATGATATTTCATACAGTCGCCATCAGATATATCGGAGCAGCCAAGGTGGTCACAAATATCTGAACAACGCCTCTATTGCAAGGCGATAAAGGTCATGTTCAGGTATTCTACGTACGCCTCCAGATTGAAAATCAAACCTCGGCATCACTCAGTTTTTCACCGCTTGAGCATCATCCTAGGGTTTGTCCTAGCTTTTGCCTATTGAGCTTGGGGTGCGCTTGGCAACCTAATCCCCTGATTTTGCCTAGGCACTAGCGTTTACGAAAGCGTCTGCCAAATGACCGTCCAACCTAGGGGAAACTAGGACTTCTTGGGATTAGGTCCGGTTTCCTTCACCGTAAAGCGACTTAGTTTTTCACCGCCTTTTTATATATTTTTTTCAAATTTCTATGACTAGGGTTGTGTTTTTGTCATCTTAATTGAGTCTTATTATTCAAAATGATACACTTGTTATATACACTATAATATATACTTAAATTTCCTTTTTTTATGTTTTATTGGATCTATTTACTTATTTTTTTCCTGATCGATAACATTACTTATGACTATGATTTTACAATTATATAGATTATATAGTTGATAACAAATCGTCTCATGGTATACCATGGTATACCATGAGACGATTTGTAAATAACAGTGTAATAATATATTATTACACTGTTATATTATACTCAACACATTTATACATATATATTATGAAATCTAAACATAAAAATCTCATTAATGTTCTTATGGAGAACATTACTGTGTACCTAAAGTTTACGCGAGACCAATTCGGATAGGATAAAAGCATTGAATCCGAATCAGAAGTCGGCGCACGAGCCTTGGAGAGTTGCCAACGCCATCTCTTATCTTAAATTGAAACTTCTTGTTAAATGGGACTATTATATATCGACCTACCTACGCCTACTAGAGGTGTTTTTGGAATAATTATGGAAGCATGTCATTGCAATTCCTTAAGCTTATAAACTAAGAGCTGGCCACGTGAGATATGACGCAATAATGAGAGCAACAAAACCTGTCTCGTTAGATAGCTATACTATGCGTATTGCTAGATCGGGTTATCTGGCAGCTTTGGGGTGGAGGTCAGGGTGACAGACTAGCAAAGTTTTTCAGTTGGAAAAAAGTAATACCAAATAGGTAACAACTGCCGAATTTATAGAGGATTGGCCCTATATTTTGACATTAGAACTAAAAACATTGTGTATTATTGCGGAAACAAAAACAGTATGCGACAAAAAATGAAAATGTACATGATACGTCGTTGGCACTACTTTCCCCGAACAACAACTTTTGACAATGATATACCTAATCTAATTATTGGTATAATTTCTCATAATATTGTATTAAACCCAGAACTCTAGGGTTTGTATTATTGAAGTAGTTTTCATTATTTGACCTCCACCAATAAACAGCTGCAACATGTCCGGATCTAGAAATAAGCATAGCATAGCAAACTAACTAGAGAGGCTTCGTTGCTTTAATTATTGTGTCAAGTGTAGTTAAGTAGAGCTCTCCATCTACTAGTAAAATTACCCATAAGGTGTTCAATTCAAGTTTATTTTCATATTATTTATTTTGTTTTTTAGTATTAATTTATTTTTTGATTAACTATTGATGTTTACTTTGCGGTACCTACAGTGAGCAAAGTTTTTCACGTTTTTTACAAATATTGGCTTGTTGCCAAATTGTTCAAGGAAATTTATATACATTTATATATTTATATTTGTATAATCTTACAAAGTAACCCGTTTTCAATGCAAATATTTTAGTGCACTTTTTACACAAATCCAAAAGAATAAGTGATTAGCCATTTCTTTGTACTATCTTAATACCTAAAGTACATCTAATTAGTAAATTTTATACTTTGCATTAGCAACAACTTTTCCTGAAAACGAATGCTCTCAGATTTACAGAAAACTGCCTGCTTTCAATACAGGTACCCGTCTGGCGCTGAGTAACACAGGCAATGGAGCGTTTAGACTACTTGCTACTGAACTACTAGCATGGCAAACAAGGTCGTTGTAGGTCGTTGCACCTTTCCGGTCAATTTGGGACATTACGTAATAACAACAAATTAATTTAGGTGAATTAAAACATATCGAAGTGGCAAAATGCTCATTTATGAAGTTATTAATGTGAACTGTCTCCATTCTTTGACTATCAAACGTCTTTTCACGTCATGCAGTAGGTACTTGACTTTCCAGACATGATACGGTTCTTTAATTGCAACAAAAAAATACCTGACTATTTCAAAGTAGCACTGAACGTGGATGAACAACGATAATATATATTTCACACTTATGTTAAAATTAATATTCAATTTCTAACTAAAGCCTACAGAAATAAAACGTCAACTTATAAAATAATACAATTACTACGCAAAAAAACAGTTGTTTGTAAAATATATTTCTGTTTGTGTGTATTGCGTACGTAAATTTATCGCTTTGAAGTTATTCAAATAACTTCTGGAGGTTAAGTATTAGGTTAAAAACCAAGGTATAATTTTTAGGTTCGATTGATTGGGGTGGATCAATAGCATAAGATTATTTGTAGCACTTCACCCATGTGTCAAGTATTATTGTTTTTTTTTTGTAAAAGGTATCATTTGGCGGAAAGCGTTGTATGTTGAACAGATCTAATATTGTATTCGAGCAATAAAAATATAAGCACTCATTTGGCGGCCAAATGATATTTTATGATCACAATTGTTTGCCATCGAATTAAGTTACTCGCTTCGAGCAAACTCGCCTCCCTCAGCGCGCCCGCACCCGCGTCTCGTCACTCAGTGGCACTCAATAATGCATGCGCACACCACAGTCCCCGATCTGCTTTCACGAAAAAATGCAACGTACACCGGCTCGTGTGAATACGCTTTATGCGAATTGAGTAGTTTGTGTGTGTATACAGGGCTTTATTTTCGAGGTTCGGTGAATGTTGGGAAAGGCGGCGCCCATATGGAACGCAGCTCGCAACAGATTTCGCGATCTAATCATGAAGCCTCGTAATTGTTAGCTGTGGACTTCTAGGAGTAGATGGTAGTGATGGTATCTTCAATCGATTTTTTCACCAGGTGGCAGCACCATGGCGAGAGGTCTTTTTGACAGCAGCTGTCAAAATCCACAAATAAAAAAAAATATTTAACATGATAAGTGGATTATGAATGACAGCTAGACCTCTCGCCACGGTGCTAGCACCTGGTTAAAAATGGTCGAAGAAACCCTCATCGCGAATTAATTTAGTAGCAGTAATACTGTAAACTTCACAAGTAGGTTCTGTTTAAAACTACTTATAGTTACAGGTATATAAAATGTAATAATTTTAAACAAAAAGAACCGACTTCGCTTAGCCTCCATCTTTCCAAAAGCAAATAACCGAGCTACTGTAATAAATACTCAAATTACTATAGGTGTGCCTAAAATGTTCCCTCGATTTCTCCAGAATCCCATCACCAGATCCTGACATGATGACAATGGGACCAACTGTGAAGTATTATCTTCCAAAAAAAAAAATTTTTTTCCAAAAAACAATTTGAAAAAACTAAGATCCCGACGAGTTGAGAACGTCCTCCTCCGTAATATTGAAGTCGGTTGAAATGACTCCTTGCGGAAAAACCGTATGCAAAAGCTACAACAATATTTCACCAACTCCTATAGCGCTAAGAATGCCTGTATACGTGCCCACATGAGCTGAGAAGCGTCTATTGTCATTGAAACAATGGAGGCGTTATTTATGGGTCTCCGGCTTCATTACGGCGATAATCTTTGACACGAGCTGCCATTGTTGGCGTGTTTGCTTATTAGGTGTTTTACTTCCTGGCCGCATGCTTACTACACCCACTTGAGGTCACTGGGAAGTGCATAGTTCTTGGAGGTTGCGTGTACTTTTTCATAATTAATATTATTTTGCGATAATGCGTTGTTAAACTTCAATTGTACAACATTGTTTTTTATAACACTGCTCGCTAATAGACATATCGACAGCTACTTTCGACACGAAAAATATGGTTTTGATTGTCTCCTTCTAGACAAAAAAACCCGGAAAATATGCTTCAGACACTGAGAATCTATAAAGCGATTTTCCGAACGCATTCAAAACCACCGCCGAGCTATAAAAATGAAACGTTACTGCCAAATAGCAGTAAGATTAAAACCGCCTTCTATGATCCAATTTGGCAACTCATCTTACATCGTTTAATAGTAAAGTGTAAAAACTGCAACATTAAAAGAGTAGTGGCCCGCGGTAGGGTGACCAGGCATTGGAAAATTTCATTAAAAGGTATGTTAATTGTTAGTAATAGTTATTCATTCACATTGCGTACGATAAAAAAATTGAAATTACGTTTTTTTAATCCATATCCATGGAGTTCATTAATAGTAAATAGAATAACTCATTAATTATTACAAAAATGGTAAGCTTTTCGTGGAGAAATACTGCGTTTGCACTTAAATAATTAAAACAAAGCCAAAAAAAATATTAGATTCATAACTCAAAGTAGTTACCAAATTTCTATCTCGCAATGGATGCATCAAAATTTAACAAATCTTTGTATGAGGATCCTGCCGTTTTACCAAATTTATTTTGGTCAAATTTCATTTCCCAAACAAATTTTACCAACTATTTTGTTTGCCAATGCAAACTTTGGCACAATTTTAATACGAATAATTTCATTAAGTCAAATTTTTATTTAACAAAATATTATTACTAAAAATTACATTATGGCATAGGGTGTTTTAGCAAATGCTTTAAAGGCAAAAAAACATTAGACAATAAACATTTATAATTATTTTACATGTTTTTTTTTTTTTTAAAGTGGGGCATTCCACTCATACAATAGTATGTTATTCAATCAAATACAAACACTGAAAACATTGAAAAAATAATCAACCCAGCAGGATTTGAACCTCGCATCGATACGCCTTACCGGGGATCGATCGCTTTACCGATTAAGCTATGGGTTCAGTTACTGAGTTGACGAAATTCTCAATGCCTTCAATCATCTTTTTGCATTTATTTTTACATCGACTTTATAGCAGCCGTAAGCGACATCTAGGTGCTAACTACTAGAGTTAGATACCCTTCCCGCCGACCCTTTTACAAGTGTCACAACGGAAATAATAGATGGCGCTGCTATCAACTCATAATTATTTTACAGCCCCGGTAAGGCGTATCGATGCGAGGTTCAAATCCTGCTGGGTTGATAATTTTTCCATGTTTTCAGTGTTTGTATTTGATTGAATAACATACTAATAAACATTTAGTCAAGTTAATATTACGGCAAACCATAAATAGACAAAAATCACATTTGTTTGAGTTATGAAATTTTAGAAAAAAATTAAGATTTAATAATTATGAAAACAGTAAGAAGTCTGAAGAATAAAGTTAGGTTAGGTTAGAATTGTGACCCCCAACAAAAAAGAACTGCTACCAGATAGTAGGTTAGGTTAGGTTAGAACTATGACCCCTAACAAAAAAGAACTGCTACCAGACAGTAGGTTAGGTTAGAATTTTAACCCCCAAGAAGAACGGACTGCTGGCAAAATGGTAGGTTAGGTTAGGTTAGAAATGCGACCCCGAGGCAAAACGCATTTAAATGATTTGTCATTGAAGAGCTCTTCTGCTGATTAACCGACGGAATACAAATCATTTGCCTTATTTTCTTTTGGTTAAAACATATTATGCCAACTAACATATTTCACTGAATGAAATTTGGTCAAAGTACCAGTTGGTAAACGAAACATTGCTTCAACATGAACATGTCAAACGTTAGGTTTGCGTAAGAATTATTTGTCAAGTGTTAATTTGGCAAACGATTATTTGGCAAATGAAATTCTACGAAAAATGTTTTGGGAAGTGATAATTTGTCAAAAATTTTTTGGTAAAACATAGGTAACCCCTATATATGATATAATTAAACGGATGAGTCTGATTTTGATGATTTTCCTCGCTCTGTATAGATTTACTGCAATTATCGACAGTGCAATTTTAAATGTATTAATCCTCTTTTCAAAGTTTTAGCTTTATTTTTGTAGTTCAAAATCTTTGCAAATTAATTGCCTATGTACTCGTATGTTATAAAAATTAAGCCATACAAGAGCCTAATTAGCGTTTTGGTAAAAACAACTCTAGGTATGAACATTCAACACTATAATAAAGTTATGGGCACCCTACACACAGTATTTGCAGTGATATTTGTTAGAGAGCCAAGTCTCAGGCCACTGGCAAGTGGCCTATCAGATCACGTCCATTGTAAACTGTGATAACCCACTTTTCCCCGAAATGTTTTGTGCGTATGACGTCTGCAGATAAACGCGGCTTTTGTACGTTTAAATGTTATTTTATTAAATTCGCGGTACAAAGCTATTTATTTTGCACAATATGTTAAATTGCAAGGCCATATTATTTTCTCTGATAGTTTTTCACTTGTTAGTTACCATTTTATCGATGTTTTCGTATATGTTAATAAAAGCTCATTTTAGATGTCATGCTTGCAGTTATTGCAGCATAGCATTGATAGCAAGTATAGTAAAAATGCAGGCTGCCAATGTACGTAACTTATCTCTTATAGCCACTCTCAATATTTTTTTTACTTTATCAAGTGATAGGTCGCAACTAGAAAGAATTAACGAGGAATCAGTGTTCAAATATATAGAGTATAATATCGTAGACCTGTTTAAAAAAAATGCGTCACTGCCACACTTTCCGAAATTGTGTGGATGAGTTACGTTGCTAGATGAAACTTATCATCAAATATCACAATTCAAACCTTTTGCAAATATTTTTCAAGACTTACTTTTATGTGCACTAATGTTTTTGTGCAAAAAAAAGGAAAACTTTTCTTCAGATTGTAGATAACATATTTAATGACAAAGTAGTTACATGTTTGGTCTAATGAAAATATGCTTTTGTGTGTTTTTAAAGAAAATTTACTTAAGGCCCATGTAAGTCAGCTTAAAAAAAACCGGCCAAGAGCGTGTCGGGCCACGCTCAGTGTAAGGTTCCGTAGTTTTCCGTCCGTCACAGTAAGTGTCCCCACTTAAGAGTTAAAATAACACCTACATGGGGATATGATATGAGCGTTCCACGTGCAGCGACATCTATCGGCAAATTAAGTAAAGTATTGCGCGCGAGCTTAAAGTATGGAAGATGATTTTTATGGGATAATTCTTTATTGCGTGAACCGATTTTCACCGTTTTTACTTTATTTGAAAGCACGTCATTTCATTGTGATTTTGTAGAAATTACAGATACAATAAACACCTGCTTACACGGTTAAATTACAAACTTAGTTCAGAAATTATTTTGTAATTTTTTTACAAAAACTATTCAACCTATCAAGTTCAAAATAATTTTCCTAGAAAGTTTTTATAAAGTTCTACTTTTGAGATTTTTTTCATATTTTTAAAACTTATGGTTCAGAAGTTAGAGGGGGGGACACATTTTTTTTTCCTTCTGGAGCGATTATTTCCGATAATATTTACATTATCAAAAAATGATTTTCGTAAACCCTTATTCATTTTTAAATACCTATCTAACAATATATCACATGTTAGGGTTGAAATGAAAAAAAATCACTCCCCACTTTACGTATAGGGGAGGTACCCTAATAAAATATTTTTTTCCACTTTTTATTTTACCACTTTGTCGGCGTGATTGATATACATATTAGAACTAAATTTCAGCCTTCTAGTGCTAACGGTCACTGAGATTATCCGCGGACGAACGGACGGGCAGACATGGCGAAACTATAAGGGTTCCTAGTTGACTACGGAACCCTAAAAAACACATTAATATAATTTAATTTATTCTGTAGTTAAATGATGTTATTTGCTATATTACACAAGGTATAACTAATTAACTAAAAAAAGATTTTTGTGATTCTTGCAATAACAGTAACACTTGAATTTCAAATATCTACACTTACTCACTTCTGCTCCTCCGCCTTGCCGTTCTCTATTGATTACAGCTGCCTCCAGCCAGCGATAAAAACTTGCACTACCTTATAATTTTAGCGTATTCCTCTGATAAGACCCGGTTCGATAAAAGTTGGCCTATTATTCCTACTTCCACCGCTATCTGGGCCTCGGGCGACCAAAACGGTAGCGCTCGATACCGATCTCTGTATGAATTATGTATTTAGTTGGAAAAAAGCAGACTGATTTATTTCGAAAGTTTGAGAGGCTATTTTTAATCTTTTCAGAAAACAGGTACGCCAATTATTACTTTGCTTAGAATGACAAATTCTTTTTTAATATGGCACAACAAGTCAAAAACAAAACAAATAATTTTAAATAAAAAGAACCAACTTCACTTAGTCTCCACCTTTCCAAACGCAAATGCCAGAGCTACTGTAACAAATACTCAAATCATTATAGGTGTGCCTATTATATTTCACTCGATTTAGTCCAGGATCCTATAATAGATCCTGACCTTGTTACAATGAGACCAACTATCAAGTGTATATGAATAATATACACTTTCAAACAAAATACGAATTTTCCAAATCGGTCCAGCCTTCTTGGAATAATCGGTGAACAGACATAAAAAAATAAATAAATACAAAACCAAAGATCCCGACGAATTCAGAACCTGGTCCTTCGAAATCTTGAAGTCGGTGGAAGACAGGAATGTTAGCGTGATGTCCGTCAATTTATTTCATGATTTGGACATTTTTAAGTTGGACTTTTTTATACCACCTTAAGGGGCTGACAACAGCTAAATTCCCTCCCTATCTTATTCAGCGCGAGTGAAAGAGAAACACTGTGTTACGATTAGTAAGGGAGCTCATTGCAAATTTTACAAAATAATGAATTAAAAAAAAACGACGCATTAATTGAGAAATATAAGGCAACGAAGTTTTTAGTATTAGTGTGGTGGAATTTTGTCCTTAGTTACAGACGTATAAGTCAAGAAACTAAAGACATACAACTGTTTAAAGCTAATTTTAAGATGTAACTTTGGAATTATTTTCTATCGAGCCGATTTCGTCCAATCGTGTATCGTACGCAACGAAGTTCTTCCAAATATAACGAATATTAACATACATTTTTTTTACTTTCTCAAAACAAGTAGTTATAGCTGAAACACTGTTTGAGTAAAGTGTAAAACGGGTGTTGTCAGCCTCTTAATGTAATACCAACTACGGTTGGCAAAGAGCTCAAAGAGGACCCAGTGTGTTGACGAAGAGGGACCCTCTTGTTCCTTTAGCCGTCAACACAGTGAATCCTCCTTTTTGTAAAGGGTCGGCAACGCGCTTGTGACACCTCTGGAGTTGCAGGCGTCCATAAGCTACGGTAGCTGCTTACCATCAGGCGGGCCGTATTGTTGTTTGCCACCGTCGGGTTATATAAAAAATAAATAAATAAAATAATATAATACGTACGGTTTATTGATATTTTCATTTCATACTTGTTTTGAAAACCCACCAAGAAACTCATCAAGAAGCCACAACTGAAATTTGTTAAATTTGACAAATATATAGGAACGGAAAATAATCATAGATAGCCAAGCATGCAAAACATGCATGGTTAAACTGACATTTATATTCAGGTCACGTAATAAGAGCGGTTAGCATTACGTCTCAGCGTCCATCAAAACCAATTAGATGAAAAGCGGACAAATGCAGTTATGTTTGAGTAATTGATAACTGACACGCATTTCCATATTCCTTAAAATCGTATCTATATCTTGCGTTATTAGATATTCATCGCTTGCTCTTGACGGAAGCAAACGAATTTACAATGTACAGTCAACCAATTTGATTCCTAGGCCACTCTAGAACCTTGTCACAATAGCTAGTTTGATAGCGAACAGGTTACGTTTATACGTATCCACGGGTAACTGCCATTACGACAAGGTTCTACAGTGGCCTAGGAATCAAATTGGTTGACCGTACCTCTAGAGTGACCCGTCTGTCCGTGTTTTCTAATCAAACGTAGCAAATACACAGTATTTTACGAAGAGGCGGTCACAATCTTCTTCCTCCTAGCGTTTGTTCCAGTGTTTTGGTCTATTGAGCCCGGGGTCCGCTCGGCAACCTAATCCCAGGTATTGGCGTAGGCACTAGTTTTTACGAATGCGACTGCCATCTGACCTTTCAAGCTAGAGGGGAAACTAGGACTCGTTGGGATTAGATCCGGTTTCCTCACGATGTTTTCGTTCACCGAAAAGCGACTGGTAAATATCAAATGATATTTCGTACATAAGTTCCGAAAAGCTCAGTGTTACGAGCCGGGGTTTGAGCCCCAGATCTTCGGATTGAAAGTCTGACCGCCAGGCCACCAGCGCTTTTTTTTCACAAGGCGGTCACAATCTTGAATTTTTTATTAATACAGTTTACGATTCAGATTTTTTTTATCATCTTTATGTCACATAGAAATCTAAATATTTATTAAAATAAATTGATTTGTTCTCTAGTTGAATCTGATATTTTTTTTTTTTATATTAATGTCCTGTAACGGCCAAATATTATTACTATTATACGTAAAACACATGTATGAAATACACATTTAAATATTTGCTTTTGCGGACAGTTGGGAAAACCTTACAAGCTAATTTTAAGTAAAAACTAGCTTCAGCCTATGACTTTCCCGCTCAGAAATCGTGAAATTTCCAAACCTTTGGGTCCATCCCTCTTTGAACCTTCATTTCACAATTTCAACTCCTTTTATTTAACAATATTATTTGACCCTTAGACTATTTTATCTACCTGTATCTCTAGGTACCTTACTACCTATGGGCAGGGGGGTTTGTAAAGATACGGTTGCGTTAAACATTAATTTACAATAGCCTGATTTTTTTATTATTCATTCTTATGGAATATTTATAGATAATATATGCAAAAATCCTACCAACTTTTCACCTGGAAGTAGTTAAATAGGTAAAAAAAATATATACAATTTTTGTATACTTTTATTTACAATAATTTTTATTTGTAAATATGACGATATTTAAGTCTTCTTTCTGTTTAAAGCGAAAAACAAGAAACCGTGTCGATGTAAAACCACATAAATAACAAAATGTACCGGGCGATATATATCCTAATTCGTTAGAAACAAATAGTAATAATTGGTAGTTTGTTCTTACACATTTTAAATGACTTGGAAACGATATGTTCATTAAAATCCTACAAGAAAAACGCTTGTAATATGTGTGTTTATATTTGTGGCGGTTAACGAATAACGATATTTTGTAGGATTTCATTGCGTAAATAATACTTGTATCATGATATATCCGTTACACTAAAAATATTAACTATTATTAATTATTTCCAATTCCCGATACTAGCCGCCCGTAAAATGACTGTAGGTTACGCAGTTTAGGTACATTTGGCCGGCGCGCCTCCCGGCAGGCGTATGGCAGTGGGCTGCCGCTCGGCTCGCACGATACTCGTGTCACGTGGCGCTCGCGCAAAATTTAAAATCCACAATGGCTTCGAAACCTATTTCGATCTAATCCGTATAAAAGATGTATTTATGACGGATGTCTGAATAAACGGAAGAACAAGGAAGCAGAAATAACATTTTTAAATTCCGGACGATATTAAAAGGTCCCGAAGTCCTTACTTAGTAATAGTTAAAATAAACATCCTTAATTTATTGAATATCGGTTGCCCAGAAACAATATTAGGAACTGACCGATATATTTTCAAAGGAATCCGGCTGTGGCATACCTACTTCCGTGAGAATCAGACATTATCTCTATAAAAAATTCTATCTTCGGATAAAAATTTCATGTTTACATAATCAACGTATGTAATTCCTACATATTTATCTAAAAATAATAAATCAGTAGGTATAGGTACAAAAACTTGTCAAGTGACAGCCCCGTGCCGACACTCACAGCTCGGTCATAAAACTGCAGCGCGCAAAAAAGATTCACGGTTCGTGCGCGGTTATAAGTCTCAATTTTGCTTGCAGGCGGCGAGTATAGGTATAATTTTATACCTAAATCTGACTTTTGTTAAGGAGTGAATTTTCTGTACGTTAGTACTGTTAGTTATTCTGTGCTATGGGCAAAGTTTTGTCCGAAACCAATCAGCGATTTTTCATGAAGTAAACAAACCTCAAATTATCCAAAATTCGAAACGTACATAATTTCACATGTTTGTTATTATTTTAAATACACAAATTATATTTAATTTTGACCTTTTATAACCTACCTCGCTAAAGCCTGTCTGTTCAAGTACGAATTGCTATTAAATTAGTGCAATCAATTTTTTTTATGGAAGGATAAAAATCGACATATACAGTGTGTTACAATGAACGTAATACAACCTTAGATGAATAAATTAAAAGGATGGAGCATGGCTGAACAACCAACTGTGACGCAAGATGGCGGCTGGTTTGAATGTGTATGTCCAGACGAGTGTTGCCATTTAATACAAATTTTCCCGATTAAGGATACAGTATATTTGAATAAAAAAAATAGATTATTAATATATATGGTTAAATACAATTAATAAGCACCTGTTTAAATAAATTTGATGAAATATATTTCTGAAGACCCGACTAAAAGGTAAAATTTAAAAAAATCTAAATTTACTATATATTAAAAGCACAGAACTACTGTTGAGTGTGGTGGCCTCTCTTGTCGTCCCAATACTATTATTTTAAGCATACTTTATACCTTTTTAATCTGGAGGCACGGTAAGCCCCCGCTAAGACGAACACAACAGAACTAAAAGGGTTATTACGTATTCATTTATTACGTAACATGATTTAGGGGGGGAAAGATTGACCATATGATACTTCTACTGCAGATAGGAGGATTATTATTATTATAATTATTTTTCTTACGTAGGGGCGAAAGGGGGCCTTATTTTATACTAAACCTTGTTTAGAATGTAACAAAAACTTTTTGAAACCTACATCAAAATCGGTTCAGCCAAACGCGAGATAATCGCGAACAAACATACATACATATATTCAAACATACGGGTCAAACTGAGAACCTCCTTTTTTTGAAGTTGGTCAAAAATGCTCCTCGATCGATCAACACAATTGGTTTGACTTAACAGCTGACCTCTCATTCTAACTATAGTTCCATCTCGTTCTAATCGCTTGACCAGTCGATTACTATTTACTAAAGCGACTAGTCAGCCGCTCAGAGTGAGAGGGAGCGATAGTTAGAATGAGACGAAAGTTTGACAGATGAGTAGTGGTGACATAACTTCGCACGTTCCATCTACGATTAGATATGGGTTTTTTGTTTTACGAAGATTTGGAATAATTTTAAGAAATATATAATTTTGTTTATTTACAAATTTTATTCCAAAAATAATAAAGTATATAATTTGCTTACAAAAGCATAAAAGTTATTAACTATAGGTATCATGTTAATATTCGTTTAAAACGTGCGTGAAATAAAACGTCTAGTTGGTAGTGGGGACGTCAATATCGTATTGACAACATATCGCGGCGTTTATAGACCCCCTTACGTTCGGAAAGTTTCCCTATTCAACCACCTGGCAACACCGCTACCGTGAAGTTAATAGTTTACGAATTTACTGATTTTTAATATGATTACGCAATGAATTGTTTACTTAACGGTGAAAAGTTACCCTAACCGTTTTTTCTTTCGACCGGTAACATTTCTGCAGCATTTGACAACGCACGACGGCATATTTTAATTATTTTTTAACAGCACTTGACTGCATAGCCGTTTGGACACGAATGTCGTGGGAGCGGCTCATTATTGCTGTGCGTATGTGTGTGTAGTGCGTAACCACGAGGACACTGGCTCATTATGGAATCACAAGCTGTTGTTAGCAGTACTCCATCTGAAGAATTATTAAATCTATGAATACAACACATGTTTTCCAAACTCGTCTTTATATTACGTTAATTGTAACACACTGTAGTTCCCAACTGTTATTTGGAAAACTAAATACGTAATATACCTACAATCTTTCTCTACAATCAATCTCTACTTTTTACTACAATCTGCTTAATAGTTCAAATATTAGTACCTACCACAAGTTATCTTGTGCAGTGCAATGGTGACATTGACCAAGACATCAAAAAACGGATTAGCGTAGGATGGATGAAATGGCGAAGGAATGTAAGAGAACCTAGCAAACCTATGAAAAGGTGGAAAGGATTGTAAAAAAGATGATATGAACGAAGTGGATGTGAATGGTGAGATGACTTGCAACAGAGATGTGTGGAAGAAAAAGACATGCTGCGCCGACCCCAAGTAAATGGTACAAGGGCAAGCGAATGAACTTTATTACAGACTAGCTTTTTCCCGCGGCTTCGCCCGCGTACTAAAAGTACTAAAAAAGGAGGTTCTCAGTTAGACTAGTATGTTTGTATGTAGGAATGTATGTTTGTCCGCGATCATCTTGCGTTTCGCTGAACTGATTTAGAAGCGGTTTTCGGAAAAGTATTCGTTACATTCTGGAGGTTTCGGTATACCACGTTTTGAAGACGGCGGTTCCCTCATTTTTTATTTTAAAGAAATTATTGCAATAATTGTTTAATTGTTACGCCATCAACGACTTACTACTGAGAGATTATGATTAATACAGATTTCTACTCTTCAATAGAAGCCCCCGCGACTTCATTTGCGTGGAATTAGTAATCCACCCTCCTTTTTACCCGCTTAAGGAATGACTTCTGGGATAACAACTATTATATATCCTTCCCCAGAACGCAAAATATCTCCATACCAAATCATCTAAATAGGTTCAACGGTTATTAATTTCCCATACAAACTTTCAACCCCCATTCCACCCCCTAGAGGGTTGATTTTCGAGATAAAAACTATCCTATATTGTTTACTCAATCTATATAATATGTACCAAGTTTCATTTCAATCGTCTGTTCAGCGGTTAATAATTCGCCATACAAACTACCAACATGTTTTCTACCCCTCTAAGATTGATTTTCGGCTTAAAAAATATTATATATTGTTTCCTGGGACTCAAACTATATCCACAACAAAATTATCTAAATCGGTTCGCGGTAAAAAAATCTCCATACAAACCTCCAACCCCCATTTCACCCCCTTAAAGATTTATTTTCGAGATAAAAACTGTCCCATGTCGTTTCCCGGTACACAAACTATCTCTATACCAAGTTTCATCTAAATTGGTTCAACGTTTAAAAATTCCCCATACAAACTATCAACCCCCATTTCACCCCCTTAAGTGTTGATTTCGTAATCAGTGACCCGATAAACCCTAGAAACAATACCCATGTTGATATTTAAATTTTGTCACCACATTTCCCCCTTATGGGTTGAATTCTCAAAAAAGCTGAAACACTTGTTTTCTCATTTATCGTTAGGAATACTCCTGTAAAGTTTTGAATAAAATAGTTGAACTAATCTCGTTTCCCATACAAACTTTGAACCCCATTTCCCCCCTTAGGAGGTAAATTTTTAAAAATTATTTCTAAGTGCATCCCTATGCCTTATAAGGAGCCTACGTGCCACATTTGGAATCTCTAGAACCAGCGGTTGGGGCTGTGCGTTGATATGTCAGTCAGTTTCTTATTTTATATATTTAGAAGAAGATTTCAATTTGGCACAAATACTTTCAAAAATTTTCATGTCCACAATATTAAATTTCAAAATCGATGCCATTTTCTTAATTAACGTCCCAAAAAATCACAAAAACGACACCGATATTTAGACATTTCAACCCCATTGTACCCTAACAGGGGAGATGGTATTTCACGTCCGCCACGTCGGATTTTAAAATCGTTATTGTTTTCGTAATCAACGACCCGATAAACCATAGAAACAATACCCATGTTGATTTTCAGACTTTTTGACCACATTTCCCCCTTTTAGGGGTTGAATTCAAAAAAAACCTGCAACACGTATTTACTCATTTATTGTTAGGAATACTTCTGTGAAGTTTCGAATAAAATAGACTAACTAATCCTGTTTCCCCATACTAACTTTGGACTCCCATTTCACCCCCTTAGGGGATGAATTTTGAAAAATCCTTTCTTAGCGCACCCCTAGACCTTATAAGGAACCTACGTGTCAAATTTGGAATCTCTAGAACCAGCGGTTTGGACTATGCGTTGATAGATCACTATGTCAGTCAGTCGCCTTTGAGTTATATATATATATATATATATATATATATATAGATCATGGGTTCCCAAACTTTTTTTAGGCACGCCCCCCTGCTACCTAAAATGAAATTCCCACGCCCCCCTTGCTTCGATGCAAGGAAACGGACGTGAGTGGTCTAGTTAGCCCTGTTCGAATTTCCCAAGGCCCCGCGCCCCCCTTAAAATGTGGGCGCGCCCCCCACTTTGAAAACCCCTGATATAGATAGATGTAGTGCATAATAATTTTCCATTGTATTTTCTCGGAAAAGTTCGTTCTTATCATGCTCACTCAATTAGCTTCAGTACCCATCTACTGAAGCTAATTGAGAGAGCACAATAAAAACTTTTTTTCCGAGAAATACGATGGAAAATATTATGCACTACCATAGAATCCATATGCTGTACAAAGATGTTCATTTAACGATTGCAACGCAATGATATTTACTATGGATGGGTTATACCCAAACAAAATGAGCACAAAAAATACTTCCAAAAAGTTATTTCATAACCTAAGAATAATTGTTATGTTTATCTATTTTGACTATCATTACATCTTTGTCACTCTCGTTGTTAGAAAATTACAGTTTGTCTCTTTCTCACGCGGGTGACGGGAGCTCACTGGCACGTTCGCATGTCTCGATTGCCAGTGCGCAACTAGAGACGATTGTTTGAATTCGTTCATTTTAAGAGCTTCAGAGCGTGCATAACCCATCTGTCATTATTATATATCATAGTTGCAACGTCATTTATTTCGCATTGCTTTCCGATTTTATCTTCATTCTAGTGTCCGACTTTGCGCCAAAAGTGCAAATTGCGCCACGCTCGGCTAAAGTGAAGTAAAGCAGCTTAATGCCTAACAGTGTCCTCTACCAATCAAAGTTGAGCTATGGCCGCAACTAGCCTCTGTCTTTGTCACTTGGATACATCCTAGATAGGATAGCGTTAGCATAAACGGCTCGTTCAAATCCGAATTAACTAGTTCTATACGGAATCATTCTCAGCACATTCAATTATTCACAACGTGACTAAACAACATTTAAATAAAGACGGGAATTAAGTAACTAAGTTCATTTCGTATACTTAGGTACTTTTATTATTTCGTCGGACGTTCAAACGTTTCATGGTTGCAGGCTGACTTAATAGTAGTTTATGTAACTGTTACGTAATAAGGGTCTTAAATACGAGTGTGGTTTTATGAAACGAGCCGCAGGCGAGTCCGCTATATATGGGACATATTATAAATCCTAAATGAAGTGTTTGGAAACCATTAGGATGACCGCCATTGCACCACCATGACCAACTCGATTGTGCAGGTGGTCAGGCGGGCGCGTGCCGGCGGTCGGAGAGGAGGGCAGATTTTCATTACGTTACCGTAGGTAATGAATTTACACTGATGTTACGTTACTGGTTCCAATAATGGTGGAAATTACATACGGTTTCCGAACGCGGAATAGAGGATTTATGATATTGGTGTAGATAAACAAATTTATGTACCTGTAATAATTATTGAAAATCGTGTAAGTTTAAATCAGACAATTACGTGCCTAAATTTAAATCGTGATCTTTCAACATTCTTAAATAGTGTCCGAATTTGTCTGTAAGAACTTCGCTTCGCTATGCTCGCTCGTTCGACAACTCCATATCGACAAAATGGGTCCTTTTCCCTGGACTGACACGTATACTACTCATTACATGATATGTTGTATGAAAGCCAGCTTCACATGCTGACGGTACAGGACACGGTCTGTCGCGCCCCGCTGCCCAAACTTATTAATTGCTCCAAAGCGCTTACGCTGCTGACGCTACGTCCCTACGCAGTTAGTTTGATTACGACACAAACTTAATAGACACATGTTGTTTTGCCTTCTAATTTGGGTTTCTGAGGATTTCATTCAATTCATTCAATTAAGTTCGGGTTAACTATGCCACTGGAGATAGTCAGACCCCTCTAACTTTGCGTCGAAATTTTACGTCACGAAGTAGTTAGTATCTAGTATTAACGTCTGCAGTTGCAGTTCCAGTTCCACAATTTGTTGCTTCAATGTCTAAAAATTTAATATAAGAATTAACCCTCTTATATAAGAGGCTAAACATATTTTCAAAACTTTTACTCGAACGAGCAGAGCGTAAGCGAAGTGAAATTCTTACAGATAACTTCGGACACAACGGAACTCTCAGCTGGCTACCTAGACGTCTGTGCATTTCGATGCCTTGTTGATTTTGAATAGTTGTTTTGCGATAACGTTAGCAACGTTTTTCTGATCTTTATCAAATTTGTTGGGGTTGTAGCAGAGCTCAATACAATTTGAGAGTTAATTTATGAGCAGGATCGATCAAGGGGTTATGGAGCTAGAAGGCTCGAAACAATCATTATTAGGGTATTGTTATATTGGTTAACTCGTTTGCAAGGAAATTGCGAGTTCGAGCCCGAGGCGGACTACTAGTTATTTCAATAAACTCAATTTCTAAGTATGAGAGATGTAAAACCATTTATTCATAAACCCACATGCACCCGTTTTAACTTGTGTGACATCATCCTAAACTATAAAGCATTAACTTAATTATACAAATTTATTTGTATCCAATTAGTTTTAAAGCGTCAAAATAAATGGCATCGCAACCACGAGTGGCACGTGGCGGACACGTTGCGTCAATTGATTTATTTACATTGTGCCAATTGGGGATTGAGATGTCCCTGTAATTGGGAATTTATTGCTCAGTAATGGTTGTGAGGGATTATTGCGCGTGCATTTTTTGTTGGATTTCGTGTAATTCTGTCACGTGCTAAATAAGTGTCTTTATTGTTTTTTTTGTGAGTTTTACTTAATAAAATCCACGAATATCAAACGATAAGTATAATGAGCCCGTTAGGTCTAGATCACAGATAAGTCTGTATTCTAGATCCAACCCTGAATAAGTATACAAGGTTTAACAAATATGCTGGTTTAAGGGCTGCCGTTTATGGGCATAATTGGTATCGTACATAATTATGTACAATAATATGAGAAATTAATTTCAAGCGAAAAAAAATTTGGTTTTGTATGGAAGTTAGGCCGGCTGGGATGACGTGTCCCATACAAAATATTCATTCGCGTCCGAAAAAAAATATGTCCTACTTTTTCTTACTCTGAATACACGATACCAATTATACCATTAAACGGATCACAACTATTTTTTTACAGATAATGATATAGAAGAAAACGGCATATTTTATCACACAGTGAACCATCCGTAAGTAAATAGAAAGCTCAAAGCTTTATATATACTATCAGGTTAGGTTACAATATGGGGTTAAGGGGAGTGTACAGATTTCTATAGAGTCGACAACGCGCATTTGACACAGCTGGACGTTCCGGCGTAGGCTACAGTAGCTGCTTTCCATCAGGCCGTATGGTTGCATGTCACCGTTGTGGTATAAAAATTCTAATTGCATCGGCTTAAGTCCTAATTTATTTTATACTAAACTATTTAAAAATTCACGTACAAAATCACGATATCGGCCAATACCATTCATGCTCGAATGAAACTGGCTACTCAATCGTGGCTATTGATGCCTTAGTTCTAGTCGATATGACCTGTTAGTTCACTTCGCTGGTTTCTAGTACCTAGATTTACTTTGTAAGTTAACGTCCGGAGAGTTCCATATATAGATACATCAAATCAAGAGAAGCAAACATTAGTTAAGCGAATATATCATTTATTGATACGTCGCTTGGCTTTTGAAATAATTCCGGCTATTAGGTATCGTTACCGTGCTCTATTTAAAAACGATAACGTACCAAGAGCATGTCGGGCCATGCTCAATGTAGGGTTCCGTAGCTATCCGCCGGTCAGGATACACCCGCTCAAAAGGTTTTCTTTTTATAGGATATTTTGCGGTACTTACGTCGTTTTACTACGCGTTTTTTGTAGTTATAACTCAAAAACGACTCAACCGATTTTATTCAGTATAGTTTTAGAAAGTACTTTTTAGGCCTTACTTTCATAAAATTTTCCAAATTGTTCTGGACCACGGTTCAAAAGTTAGAGGAGTGACACACTTTTTTAAACTTTCGAAGCTATTTTTATTTATACACTATACAATAGGGCTGGAGCGATAAAAAAAAACACTCCCCACTCAATGTGTACGGGAGGTACCCTATAAAAAACATTTTTTCATTTTTATTTTACCACTTTGTCGGCGTGACTAATACACATACTCATA
This sequence comes from Pammene aurita, assembly GCA_947086415.1. NCBI lineage: Eukaryota > Metazoa > Arthropoda > Insecta > Lepidoptera > Tortricidae > Pammene > Pammene aurita. Next base: position 12,971,089 of record OX352292.1, on the reverse strand, counting down.
CCAAATTTCAGCTTTCTTGAGCGATTACGATTACTGAGCTAAACCGCGGACAGACAGACGGACATGGCAAAACTATAAGGGTTCCTAGTTGAAAATAAGAATTAATTTCGCAAATGTTTAATTGTATTCAGGAGTTGTGTCCCAACTTTAAAAGTTTTGATTTGTTACGGATTTATTTTTAATGTTATCAAAATTTATCAAAATATTCTGTAGTATCATTATTTCCTATATGACAGATGGCAGGTATTATTAATTGTTATTATTATTTTACACTTTTTATTATACAGTACAAGCCTTCCAATAAAATAAAACAAAACTCAAATCTTTAAAGCTTTAACAAGTTAAACCGCTATTACAAAAATTAAATTGATTACACGTAATAGTTTTTAGGGTTCCGTAGCCAAAATGGCAAAAACGGAACCCTTATAGTTTCGTCATGTCCGTATGCCCGCCCGTCCGTGTGTCACAGCCATTTTGCTCGAAACCTATAAGATGTGTGTAAATAAAATTTTAACATAAGGTATATTTTGTATTGTTAGAAAACATATTTTTAGGGGAGCCACTACATAATTAAATATAAACATGTTGCACATTAAACGATAGGTCTTCAAAAATAACATTGAAATTTCTTTGCACATTTTTTGATTTATTGAATATTCTCAGAAATAATTACCCTGAAAGTCTAAAAATTTGTCCCCCCCCCCCCCCCCACCCCTCTGTAAAAGATACATCTTTGCATATTCTTTCAACTAAAATTGTTTTGAACATTACCGGTTAAATCGTTTTCGAGTTATCTCCAAAAAACCTCTTCCAAAGGCAGATACCTTATGATAATTATTTTTTTCTTATTCCGTTGAAGGATATGGAACCCTCCATTATGTGTGGTCCGACACGCACTCGGCTGGTTTTTTTTAACATTACAGCGTATTAAAGTGATACACCACAAAGCTCTAAGCCCTCAAAAAACAAATTAGGACAGGTAATTCAAACTGACATACTTATTTATCTTTTGGACTAAATTAACTCCGGCACGACACAACACCAGCGTCGCCAAAATAACATCCGTCCAGAAAAAAACAAAAAAATATAATCCAAGCGTTTTATTTTGAAGCATGTTCGAGTTAATATGATTACCTTAACTCTTATTGTTAAAACCACAAGGACTGTTTTCATAAATGAACTCGGAGCGAGGTTTAATTCCTTGACATTTGGCGTCTAAAAATTATGTTCCCGTACAGGGCGTATATTTACATTGCCCGCTGAAAAGCGGAGACGAATATTTATCAAGACTAGTGTAACCGTAGACACGAAGGCGATACAGGAGACTTGTTTACCCTTGACAATGACGTAATCCAATGGATGCAGAATTTAAACATACACTCTGAACGACTGACAAAATGCCATACGATTAATTAACATTTTTTTTTTTTTGTTTATTTGTTTATTCCGTACAATATACATTGTGTTGAATATTACAATAATCTTAACCTAACATAGAACTTAACCTAACAATCAATAAAAATCAGAAGAAATACATACAACAGAAAAATAACCATAATCATATTACATAAAACTGTAATATTGATCAAGACTAGTGTACAGTTGCCATCTGTAAGACCGTCATTTTCAGTTAACGTCGGACGCAGTACAGTCACCGGCAATAGTATCTTCCTGTACGACGGCCGCAAAAATATGTGACACGCTCGTATGGCCCTACAAATGAGAGCGTGTCACATATTTTTGCGGCCTTCGTGTTGGAAGATACTATTGCCGGTGACTGTACACAGTGTCATTAATATATGAACATACAACGATTTAGATAGATCGTGAGCACATGACGCTGTGCGCTGCATCCGGCGTCAACCAACAGACCACGGCTTAGCTACAGTAGGTACGTAGGTAAATTATGATTGAACTTGATTTTAATGTAAGACAGTTCTGTCCGCGAATTAATTATATTATTTTTCTTCTCGTCCACTATAATGCTTGGATTGAGACTGCGTAGACCGATATACTAGGGCATACTTTTCAATGGAGCTTTTATGGTCGATATTTTATGGATTTTCTTACAATATTATAGCACGGTCGACCGCCAGCACATACCACTGGGAGATTGAAGTTACCAAATTGTATCGAGGGAGCAGGTTGAAAGCATCCATCGAACTTAATTCTTACCGGCTTTTTAAGCACTCGTAGAAAAAGTATTGTATACAATAGTGACATAATTAAGCTTTTCAATCTCGTAACTTACTTAGGCCACTCAGCAAGCTTCGTGGCCTAAACACGGTACTCGACTGAAAAGCTCTTCATTATATCACGGCTGTACAAAATACTATTTACCCTCTCCCACTCGCGCATGAGATTTTCTTGTATTTCTGCCTGTGAACGACCTGACCGTTAGTTAGCGTTTTGTAAAGGTCAAGCTAAACGTTCGACTCAATTACGCTCATTAAGCCTTTGGAATTATTTTTAGTAGACGTAAAATATATCTTCGTTAGCGACAAAACGATTCATTCACTGAAATAGTAACTCGTTATGAAGGGGCAACACGTGGAGTTTGGACAAGTGTAATTTACCGTTGGTTTGTTTGATATTCGTCTTATGAATTTTAATTTTGACATTTGTACTTATTTATTATAATAAAATATAATTATATTTTATTACTACACACTTTTATTTAGCTTCAGCCCGTAAATTTATTTGCTTAAAATCTTGAAAGTTAAGTTTCAAACTATTTCCCGGTGTCTGATTAATTATATTAGGTACATGGTTAAAAATCGGGGTAATACTTACCAATGAACTTCATTCAAAAACATATATTTATATACCGGGTAGGAATTCTCAGGAAATAATTACTTAGAAATAAGTCATAACTGGCTTAAACGTAGAAATTCCTAAATTTCCATATGAGTGATACACTGTAATTTGTGGTTTGGGGATCACTATTAAATTTAACGAAGCACGCAAGTTTCTAATCGATCTGCAAATTAATCAAATACCTCGTAGTACGTCGAGTGATCTTAAATCGGTAATATTGATATACGTAACGCAGTAATAATGTATGGGGCGACCCTGACGGTTGGATCGAGATCGGGAAAGGGTTATTGCTTAAGGAGGGGTAGCAGATTCAATATTAGCCTTGAAATATGTTTTTGGGTAATTTTAGTACTTACTTGAAAAGCTATTGCTGATATTCAGCATATTTAAGTTGTCTGACGAGGAGGAGGAGTCGAAGGAGCAGATTCTCAATTCGTCGGGACCTTTGTTGCTATTTTTTTTAAATGTATGTTCACCGATTATTTGAAGACGGCTGGACCGATTTGGAAAATTCTTGTTTGTTTGAAAGAGTATAACCTCCTTCACAGTTGGTCCCATTGTCATCATGTCAGGATCTTATGATGGAATCCTGGAGAAATCGAGGAAACTCTTCAAATATTATAGGCACACCTATAGTGATTTAAGTATTTTTACAGTATTTGCTTTTGGAAAGGTGTAGACTAGGTGAAGTCGGTTCTTTTTTGAATAAAATTATTTTTGCCAATTACGAGTAAAACTCTGATCGACCCATCACAACATTTTTAAATAGCGGGTAATTCATCATCATCATCATCATCTCAGCCGTAAGACGTCCACTGCTGAACATAGGCCTCCCCCTTGGACCTCCACACGTACCGGTTGGAAGCGACCCGCATCCAGTGTCTTCCAGCGACCTTAACAAGCGGGTAATTGCGCATATTCAAAGTCAAGGAAGGGGGTGAAGGGATTTCGATTAGGGAAACGTCAGGACCGTTTTTGGGAGGATTAATTTCGGCATAGGTAAATTGTCCCCAAATATTTACATTTAGGTGCATATTTGTTTTATTTTAAACCGCTCTCAGAACGATAACGCTATATAGCCAGTGTTCGTGTATATGATCAAATTACGCAGGATGTTAAAATGGAGACTCATTTCCCTAGAAAAATTCGGTAATATCACCAAATCACTGACTGTTTAGTGGGAAGACAAAATCGGCCAAAAAACGTGACACGCTTTTTCATTTCACTAGATTTGTTTAAAATTTGACAAAATCCCTAACCGCTACATTAAGTTGATGAAACGAACTCAAAAAGTCGACTAGATTTATCATTTCGCTAAACAAGTTTAGTGAAATGATAAAGTCTCAACTGGAAGATGGTATATGGTGATTTGATTAAATCTCTGAACTGGTTTAGTGAAATGACGAAAGGAAGTACCGAATACAATATTTTACTTTACAGTTAAGCGATTTTATGAAATCTCTGACTAGATAAAGTGAAACAGATATTAAAACAGAGATTTTAACAAATCTCTAAGGGATATGATCAAATCACGCAGGTTGTTGAAATGGAGAATCCATATCATCATTTCGCTAGAAAAATTTAGTCATTTCACCAAATCACTGACTCTGTTAGGGGAAAGACAAAATCGGCCGGTTCAATATTTGTGAAAATCCAGTGCATGCTCACGGTTTCACTTTATCTAGTCAGAGATTTGACCAAATCGCTTAACTGTAAAATGTTGTATTCGGTACTTGCTTTCGTCATTTCACTAAATCATTTAAGAGATTTAATCAAATCACCATATACCATCTTCCAGTTGAGATTTTATTATTTCACTAAACTCGTTTAGCGAAATGATAAAACTAGCTGACTTATTGAGTTCGTTTCGTCAACTTACTGTCGTAGTTAGGGATTTTGTCAATTTCCTAAACAAATCTAGTGAAATGAAAAAGCGTATCGCGCTTATTGGCCGATTTTGTCTTTCCACTAAACAGAGTCAGTGATTTGGTGAAAAGACTGATTGTTTCTAGGGAAATGATGATATGGAGTCTCCATTTTAACATCCTGCGTAATTTGATCATATCCCTTAGAGATTTGTTCAAATCTCTGTTTTAATCATTTCCCTGCGACATATACAAACCCCGACATTACATACATGCTCTAACACTTTTGTATCTACTTATGTATACTGTGTACATAACATAAATCTGACTGTACGCAAATTGAACAAAAAAGATAGAAATCGTTCAACAAAGTAAACTTAAGCAAAAAAAATAGTATAATGTAATTTTATTACCTGCAAAAATACTAAAATTCATAACTTTACAAAACCTACCATTAATCCTTCCTCTCTACGGCGAAGATTAGTATACAGGGTGTCTCATTCAAATCGGTCAGTATGGGAAAGTCTGAAACTATAAGACATACGAAGATCTGTTCTGAGGAACCATGTCATCGATTTTAATAACAAGAAAAACTGCATTCATACATTTTAAAAAACATCTGTACTCCGTTCGGGAATCGAACCCAGTTGTTTTGAAAAAAAAACCTACACTATTTCTATTTAGATATCGATTGTGTAGGTCTTAAGCAGTAAATGTCTGTATGAAACATGATGTCTAAAATGAATAAAATGCATTGTTTCCACATACTTTAATTTATTTTAGTAGGTGCTCGAAGTGACCACCGCCTTTTTCAATACAATATTCAACACGTTTAGGTAACGATCTTACAATTGCATTTTGTATCTTCATATAATAAAATGCATTTTATTCATTTTAGACATCATGTTTCATACAGACATTTACTGCTTAAGACCTACACAATCGATATCTAAATAGAAATAGTGTAGGTTTTTTTTTTCAAAACAACCGGGTTCGATTCCCGAACGGAGTACAGATGTTTTTTAAAATGTATGAATGCAGTTTTTCTTGTTATTAAAATCGATGACATGGTTCCTCAGAACAGACCTTCGTATGTCTTATAGTTTCAGACTTTCCCATACTGACCGATTTGAATGAGACACCCAGTATATGCAACCTCTAATACCTAAAAACTAATGTTAGGTACTTCTTGTATGTATATTCAATTCAATTAAAATATTTTATTTCCGACTCGTGACTCCATATATTGTTAGTTACATTTATTTACATAAGAGCTATGTTAGGATAACATCAAAATTAAATACTCTTAAACTCTAATTGTACAAAAAATATATAATGAATAAGCAGTCTAAAGGCAAATTTATCAATTCAACTAATCTATTCCAGAAGTAAAATACTTCAATTCTATGGCGATTTGCTGACGCTACACATGTATCGCTGTAAGTTTCCAGAAATGGTTATCGTCCTGACAAGAATACATCTCTCCTAACCAGTATAAGTGTAACTCTAGATACGAAACTGTATCCCACACCACAGGCCACAAGGCGGTTCACTTGGAGCGGAAGCTTGTTAAGCTATAAGAATACGGGCCAGCATGAGACCCTATAGTAATTAATAATGAGTGAGCCCAGTCCTGAGAACACCGTTCAGGCATTAGGCCTAGTATGGGTAACATATATACGAGTCCAATTTAAATTTAGACTTAAATAGACCAAGCGCCTATTTCTAGAAGACCCAGAGATTGGATTTGAAGCTTTTTAAAAGTAGGTCATTGTAACTATAAAATCAAGGCTTAAAAGGGCGAAAATCATTTGGTTGGAAAATTCTTAACACAGACACTAAGAATGATAATAATGTCAACTAAGAACCACAATTGTAAGAGAAAAAAATATTACAATTTGTTTTGATGAAATTTGTATGATATCAGAAAATCATTTTGATGACAATCATGATTTTTAATTACTGCTCCAAGTTAGTATTAAGACGCAGTAGGTTCATCTTGCACAGTTTTGAAAAATCTTAGCACGTTTATAAATAATATTATGGTTGGTTTGGTTTGGTTTTGGTGGTAGGTTGGTATTGGTAGCTATGGTCTAAGAGCTGGCCACGTCAGATATGACACAATAATGAGAGCAATGAAACCCATCTAGTAAGATTGCAATACTATCCTTATTGCTAGATCTGGCAGCTTTTAATGGGTGGATGTCAAAGTAACAGACTAGCAAAGTTTTTGAATTGGAAAAAAGTAATACCAAAATAGGTAAAAATGGCCGAAGTTATCTTATTTATAGAGTACGGGGCCTATATTTTAACATAAGAACAAAAAAACATTGCGTAATATTTCGGAAACAGAAATAGTAGGCTACAAACTATGAATTACATTATACGTTGTTTTGGACTACTTTCCCCCATCAGAAACTTTTGGCAATGATATGATCTAATTATTTATATAATTTTTCATAATACTGCATCAAAACCAGAACTCTAAGATTTATATTCTTAAACTAGTTTGCATTCTTTGACCTCCACCACTTTACAGCTGCCTGATGTCCGTATCTAGAAATAAGCATAGTATAGCAAACTAAGGAGAGGGGTTTCGTCGCTCTCATTATTGTGTCTGACGTGGTTAGCTCCCCGTCTACATTGGTTTTCAAAAAAATATAAACAAAAAACTTGAGTTCTCTCTTTAGAATTTGTGTGATTTTATTGTATGGAACTTAGCGATTACTTTTTTATTCTTAAAATGATAATTCAAAAACATGGACATCCGGCCGCTCAGTGCCATACAATATTTTTCGCTGAAATCACGGCACTTTAATAGGATACCTGGGATTTCATTGGGTTACTCTTATACACATCCCGATATTTCCTGAAAATGCAAATGCGTGGCATTTGATATTCTTAGAAAAATGATTATTATGATTCAACGGCCTCCTAGCCTAGTCGGTAGTGACCCTGCCTACGAAGCAGGAGGTCCCGGGTTCGAATCCTGGTCAGGGCATTTATTCGTGTGTTTATCACAGATATTTGTTCCTGAGTTATGGATGTTTTCTATGTATTTAAGTATTTATTTATATGTATATATCGTCGCTTAGTACCCAGAACACAAGCCTTATTGAGCTTATCGTGGGATTAGGTTGATTTGTGTAAGATTGTCCCATAATATTTATTTATTTATTTTATTACTTTCTGCACCGTATGTTCTGTACTCTGTGTTTCATGTACTGTTACGGGTATCCGTTGGCGCTACGTGTCTTCGAACATAATTTCAACGTTATACCAGATCGATGTTACTTGTAATACGAGCAATAGATTAAAACGTAGATTCTACTTACTCCACAAACAATAAAACTTTTGTTAAACGACTTAAAAAAATGTATACTTTAGATTGTCTCATTTTCATACAAACCAAATACTATTTTAAATGTACTAGTTAGAGAGAGCCCACGACACTGAACCTAGTTCGATAAGTCTCCTAGGTGAGATATATATCGTTTTATAATTAGTGGCGTCTTTAAAGGGGGAACACGAAATGCCGATGCTGCAATGCAAAAAAAGTGGTGGCGTATTTTAATTTTTTTTTTTTTAATAAAAAAATCCGGTTTCTAGTACGATAAGTCTCCTAGATTTCCTTTGTTCCTCAAAGCAGGGGAGGGGCAGGGCTACACGATAATGCGGTGCTGCAAGCCCCCATGCATGGCCTTGTCAGTGGCAGCAGCATCAAAAGATTGTAGATGTATGAAAAAACAAAACGCCTGATCTTTTTATAACAAAAACAAGATGTTATGTAACCTAAAGTTAGCGCCTGTACTGCAACAAGATGTTACGTTATTACAATGATTTTATATTTTAAAAGATCAGGCGCTTTGTTTTTTCATACATTACAATATTTTGATGCTGCTGCCACTGACAAGGCCACGCACAGGCGCATGCTGCACCGCATTATCGTGTAGCCTTACCCCTCCCCTGCTTCGAGGAATAAAGGAAATCTAGGAGACTTATCGTACTATATAGAAACCAGTTTTTTATTTTATTTTCAAAAAAAAAATTAAAATACGCCACCACTTTTTTTGTATTGCAGCATCAGCATTTCGTGTTCCCCCATTAAAGACGCGACTAATCATATATATCTCATTTAGGAGACTTATCGAACTAGGTTCAGTGTCATGGGCTCTCTAACTATACCTACATTAAAATCCGTCTAATTGACATTGCTTGTCAGTCTTGTCACCCTACAAACATAATCAATTTCGCAATACATTGCGTGTAATAAACTTAAAATCATAAAACTGGAAGTTATTTTTCAAAGTCGCTGAAAAAACATCGTCTTGTTGGAGGAGTGGAATCTACGTTTTTATTTATTGCTCGTATTACAGGAAACACCCGGTATTAGTACATCAGTAAGCGTTTGAACTGTGTTTATGAATAACTATTATATTTACCCGGGGTATTTACTCTATAGGTATATTTGTTGCATCGAAATAATACTTGTTGTCGTTATCCTATTTATTATCGTTTTCTTGAAACTGGACGTGTTTTCAAATATTGATCTATTTTGAGCATATTAGCTTGTGTTTCACCTTTTACTGTTAATTCTATTCTAATTTTCTTTTAGGCTAAGCACGCTTTGTGCATGTCTTTCATATAGTTAAGTTTTGTTTTGATTTTGGGCTTGTTTAAGTGATAAATCTCCATTTTAGTTTGAAAACTTATTTGAGTTTACGAAATGAGTTCTAGTTAGTCGTATAATTCTTAACAAGAACAAACTCAGTAAGTGGTCAAAAGTTTATTTACTTATCGTATGTCACTGAATATAAATAAGCATTTCGTGGCTGTGCGTACAAAAGTCGCCATGTGTTTTTAACCTACTTTACAGGAGACACAAAAAACTAATTATTTCGATAGTGCTTTCACATAAGTACATGAATATTTTTTTAGTAAAAATATGCACTCTTTTACATACTTTAAGATTCTCCTGGAAAGATAAAAGTGTTTAAATAAATCAAAATAAATACACGTTAATAAATCTGTCACATAGCGATTTTTGTTTGAGTCATATAATAATCTCTATGTGTCTTGGCATCACTTAGCTATATTAAATTATATAGGAGCGTATTAAATTTGTATGTGTTATTGTCACATAGTTATTTTACGAAGTGATATTAGGTATTTAAAAAAACAAGAAAGGTATGGTAAGTCAAATATAATGAAAAATCAATACGATCAATCTTCGGATTTTCTTGTTACTTTCCATTAAGTTAGAATATAGGTCTCAAACAAGATTTACCGAAAATATGGCTCGTAAAAATTTGTAACTGGCCAGTCTTAGGTATACCGTAAGAAGACTGTCAGAGAAACTGCTGTACGAGTTTTTCTTACAGCACTATGGCGGGCCCATTTTTTTGGGCTGATTATTGTGTATGTGTAGCCCGTTCTTTATTACATAACTATCGGTGTTACTTTCATTATCTTTTTGTTATAATTAGAATGAATCCATAGCAATAAGATATTTTTTTATCTAATATTTATAGAAACATCTCCTTCCAGACACGTATTTTTAGTCCGTCCTGGCCTGGCGAACAACAATAAAATCCGAAAGACTTTTAGTGTACACCCAGATTCAAAATTGCATAGACCATTCATGAATGAATTCATTTATAATGTGTCCAGGCAATATTGAATCTCACTGTACACCTACGAAAGTATTTCTTGGCCGTAATATGGTTCGTACTGTAATTACTCCATTGTGGTATGATTACGTAGTACTCCATGTTGATAAGGGTGGTTACCCTGAGGAAGAACATTCTTCTTCTCGCAACAGTATTAGTCATCGTTTATACAAACGATCAACGCAAAGGGCACTGACGTCACTTCCACTATGCCGACGACCTGGCCCGAACATCATAGGAAAAATCTTTCGAGGAGGTAAAGAGTGGCTCGGCGGAAGGTCTGGCGTCCTGTTTTCACCCAGACCAAACTCAGCTTAGACACAGGCTAATCACCTGAAATATGTACAGGCAACTAGACAGCTAAACATTGTTTGGCAGGGTTGTCGGCTGGATCCCACCTTCACCTCCCAAATATCTGAGCAAAACGCTAGACAGATCCCTGACCTAGAAATCACACTGCCTTAACACAAAACAGAAAGTCGCGGCAAGAAACAACATCATTTGTCGGATCACTGACACCACATGGGGTGCAACTCCACATACACTTAGCACTACTGCACTTGCGCTAAGTTTCTCGGTTGCAAAGTATGCATGTCGCATGCCCAGTAAGAAATAATTCTGCACACGTGGATGATCAGATAGATACTGCTCTCAAAGAAAGCCTATCGACTTATCACTCGATGCCTTTAACCTACGAATTGCTCCTCCTCACATACTTAGAAACTTGGCGACCGCTGTAGAATGCGAAAAGCACCTGCGGGATTCCCGACATACAAGTCACCTGGAAGTCTCTAAACAGACTAAAGTCAGAAGTTGGTCGATCAAAAGGCAATCTTCTTAAATGGGAAATCAAGCCGGGACAAAGAGATGCACAATGCGAATGTGGGGACTTACAAACAACGCAACACATGATACAGCGTTCCCTGTATCCAACTATGTGTAATACAGGAGACTTCTTGAAAGCTACTTCCCAGAGATTAGAGGTGGCAAACTACAGGTATAAAAAAATGAAGCTTAAGTTTTTGATCCCGTCATACGAAAAGAAGAAGAATTTGATTTGCCTGCCAGTGACAGCAATAATGGTTTAGTGAAAAACATGTATACTTGAAGGTAGACTAAGGTATACGACTGAATATAATACAGAAAAATCTCGCTATGTACCGTAAAACAGCGTCTGACGCCGCGTCTACGAACATAACGTCGATCCAAACTAGTACAAATATATCGCTATGTGCAAAATGCTACATAGCGGGTGAAAATATCAGATTAATCTAAGTGAAAAATATCGCTATGTGTCAAGAATCACATATTAGGCGCATTCTATTTTCTTCTATCGGGTAGTAGTAGTGGGAAAGCAGATGATGAAGAAAGTCCAGTGAGTGCTACGAGGTCCGGATAGGACAGTGCAGCTGCCAAGTTTGTTACTCTTTTAGCACCACCCAGGGATCACGTGTAGGGTTGTCTAAGGTGTTTCCTACGGACGCAGTGTAACACTGATCTCCAAAAAAGTGTTACGAAATGATTTTTTTCAATAATACGTATAACACACAATTACTTAGTGACTAGATGATGACTAGTTACTTTCTCGACCTTGGCCGCGATTCAGACCAATGTCAGACCAATGTGTGACCAATGTGTGACCAATGTGAGACCAATGTTGAATGAAAATCTGTTCGAATAGAAAATGTCAATGTCGTTATAGCGTTGAGTTGAGTTGGGTTGGAGCTGTGTCTGTCCAGTGTGTGTTTATTTTTCGAATCGCGGCCCTTAGATTGACAGGCTACCTCGTGTCATGATTGTAAATTCTTATCCCCTGCAAATCGCAGCCTGACCCAATTTCTGGCTGCATTTGGTCTCTATTAATAATCCCAGATAGTAATAGCGACATCTGATGTGTCAGCAATAGTCAGCATTCAATCCGCTCGGTCCATTGGCACACTATCCAGCCTATTGTGATCCCTGATGGGCCATTATCTATCCGTAATTAAACGGCAGAAACGAGAGGTTGATTAAAACTGGACGAGCGGATATTCAATTTGGTTCATATTGTTATTGATACGTTTTGCATTTGGCGAGGTGGCTGCGGGTTGCGTTCATTTACTTGTAAATGTTACTTTGTATAGTCTATATTTGCTAACCCATCTTTTTACCACGTGTTGGTATTTGATGGTATTTGAGCTAAAATAAAAATAAAAACTTATGAACATAGCTGTGCTAACTAACTAATTAATATATATTATGATATCGACATATTTTTTGACATGACAACCCCTAGAACGTACCCCGAACATATATTAATATGTGTTCATTGGAAATCCTCGATTACTATAAAAATGTTATGTCTGCATAATATCGAACCTTTTTATAGTAATCGAGGATTTTCAATGAGCACATATTAATAAATATATGTTCGGGGAACGTTCTCAGAATTATCAGAATATCAGAATATCGAGCCTGTATGAGGATTCAATCAACATAAGACAATTTACTGTCAGGGCCATACATATGATAGAGTAAGAATAATATATGAGGTAGTATTCCGCTACGATTGTTACAAAGTCCAAAATAATCAAGTCACCCAAGAAAATGAAGAAAAAATAAATAATTAATATTTGTTTATGTTTACTAACATGTGCATATATGTTGACAGTATAATAGATATGATTTATTGTCGATAAAATATGTTGCTATATCACTTTAGTATTTTTGCCCCGAGTACACGTATGCTTATGAAACTACATACACAACTAAAAAAAGGAATGAAATTGAGTTTACAATCTGTAGCTTTTACTGAAACTTAATTATTGTATTTTTTTTGGGTAAATAATCAGTGATTATTAAATGATTGAATCCACCAAACCATCATTACCAATTCGCATGTATACTTATACATTTCAAACAAAAAGTAATGTCAGTTTTGCGGTCAAATGGTTGACATAGCATAGATTGACTCATGGTGAAAGACATTTTGAGTAGGTACCTAAGCACTATTAAGTCAAATGATTCGTATCCAGATTCCATATTGTGCATATCCATCCTGTATTCATTCTACATTATCGGATACCTAGAGTTCTGCCACGATTCAATGGAGCCTGGAGTGAGCTCGGAAACTTAGGTTAGGGTTAGCCCCAAGAGTGATATAAAATTCAAACGCAATGTATATTGTTATATGAATAAATGACTATGACTATGACTATGATTTCTTTGCTCTCCTTATCATGTTGCATTATCTGAGACAAATATCGCTCATATCTGGAGTAGAGCCCGACTGGGGAAGTACCTCCACCTTACAGAAAACCACAGCCAAATAACACTAGACCCTACTCATAGTGTTGTGTTCCTGCTGGTGAGTAAGGTTGCCAAAGAGCTCAAAGAGGATCCAGTGTGTTGACGATGAGGGACCTTCTTGTTCCTTTAGCCATCAACACAGTGAATCCTCCTTTTTGTAAAGGGTCGGCAACGCGCATGTGGCTCCTTTGGAGTTGCAGGCGTCCATAGGTTACGGTAGCTGCTTACCATCAGGCGGGCCGTATGCTTATTTGCCACCGTCGTGGTATAAAAAAAAAAGACTAGTTAGTTCTCCGTCTAGCTGGGCTAGTCACCAGCCGCTCACTATGTATAGATCTCCATCCACACTAAACTTAAATAGCAATGGATCTCGTTCACAATTGGAAGTAAGACGGGCCATAAAGAGCGTGCACGTAAGGTGTAAGATGCACGCTCATGCATATTGCATGGAGGGAACATAGTCGGCCTTAGGACGGGAACCCACTGGCAACAGAGGCGATCACAATAGTTTGTTATTAATTTAAATACAAACATTGAAAACATTGTAAAGCCGATGTAGATCAAAATAAATGCAAAAAGATGATTGAAGGCATTGAAAATTTTGTCAACTTAGTAACTTGACTCATAGCTTAATTGGTAAAGCGATTGAGCTCCGGCAAGGCGTATTGATGCAGGTTCAAGTCCTGCTGGGTTGATTATTTTTTCAATGTTTTCAATGTTTGTATATGATTTAATAACAAACTATTGTATGAGTGGAATGCCCAAAGTGGAACACACAAATAAAGCGGCTTTCACACTGCTGCGGTTTCCGCATGCCTCGCCGTTGCGCGAGCGAAATAGCGCTCTGCAGGTGTAGAGCGCTGTCACGCTTGCATACCGCCGCCGTGTGATAATCGCCTTAGCTGCACGAAGCCAAACCTATTAACCGCACCTTGACTCACCGCACCAATCCTTAACCGGTATTTGTATTAGTGTGCAACCAGCCTAATGATGTGACGCACAATAGAAACGCATCCGGTCATATTTCGACCGGCATTAAGAGTTATTGCCGCATTTTTATTCATGGGACAATTTTGGAAATCCTCGGACTTGGCTTTTAAGGGGTTAGCTGTCCACCCTTCCGGGGTCATTGGACTCTATATGGTCGGCATATTTTTATAGACATGCTATTATTATGATGCTAAAAATTCGCGTGACTTCGCATACTTAGGGTACGAGTACACCTAACTATAAGGAGCTATTTTAAATCTTCTATAAGTAAGTTAAATTTCCTAGTGATTGACACGCTAATGTCCAATAGTTGACATCATGCTGTTACCTTTATTGCGAATGACAATATGCATCTACTCAGATAGTGACGAGCACTCAGACGTTTACCTTATTGCACTAAAATGGCAAATTATTTGAGCAAGCTTGAAAAAAAAAGGAATTTCATAAACTAAAATGTAGTATGTGGATGAGTTAATTAAAATGGCCCATTTTTTACATGAAGACTAAATTAAATATAATTGAATATCAATAAATATTCTGTTGCTTTAGGAAGTAAGTACTAATAACTCCATATCGACAAAAATGGGACCTTTTTCCTGGACTGACACAATATAATCGTGAGTTGTATTTTTTTAAACTAGCCTTAAGTATGCCGTGAGTTTATCCGCGATAAAGTCCTTAAAACTTCGTTGGGGACTGAAATACTTACATTAAATTACTTAGTCATAGTAATAGTTATTGTCATTTATTTATAATATTTAATATATTACATGTCCAATTACATTACATTGGTACTTATTGATGAATACTTTATTTATACGTTACATTATTTATCTACACTCATATTGTAAGTTCTCTAAAACGTGTTCGAAAACGGTAGGCAATGGCTAGCATTACCACGACCGATTTTACTATGATAAGCTTTTTATCCGTGGCAGTAACGTAATTTTAACTTTTCATGCTCAATTATTGATGTGCTATGAGTTTTGATAACATAATGTACACCTGCACCCTCCCGCGCATCCGCCAACAGCCCGACACGCGCCCGCGCGACCGCCGGCACAATCGAGTTGGCCATGGCGGTGCAATGGCGGCCATTCTATGGTTTCCGAATACGGCATTTTGGATAAATAATATGAGTGTAGATAAAGCAGTGTATGCAACTGTACGTAATTAGGCCTTAAAACGTAACAGTTACATAAACTACTATTATAGGGCAGATGCCCCGGTTGTTGCCACTGTGCCGGTTTTGGTCATATTCACGTTATTAAGATATAGACTTATTTACAGGTCTATAGGTTGTAGTTAATATAAGAGTAAGTTATGGCAGCACAGATGGGACTGTTATCTGTTATGTATCAGTTGTCAGAAGCCATGGAAAAAAGTGGCTAAAACTGGCTCCTGGGCCCCGTTTTGACATTTTATTAAAGAAAACAATAAATTCTAATGTCTGAATCTTAACAGCAGAGTTTCGTATAAATGAAGTAATATATTTTCAATGATTCAGTACATAAATAGTGTCATAATTCCTTAATGACACAAAATGACGGACGTCTGAATGGACAAATTGTCCTTAAAGTGGCCAAAACCGGGGCATCTGCTCTGCCCTATTATAATTATAAGCTGTACAGTAAAAAAAAAACCTAAAATATCTAAACTAACAAATAATTTGAAAAATTACTAAAATGAAATTACAAAAATCCTACAAATCCATAAAATAAAATTAATTGTATCATAACTTACCTCCACTTAGCCTAAAACAATCCCCCCTGCATCGTACCCGGCTCAAACGTTCCCATAATGCCAGCAGCATTCCCCCGCTGAACTGCTATGGAGACCTGTTGGACCAAGTACGACCCAGAGCGAGGATCCCCACCTCTCTCCCGCAAGCGCTGGCCTATTTCTCTAAAAAGACGGCTGGCTTCCACGCCCCACGGTCCCGCCGTCTCTAACGCCACCGGCACAAAATCGTACGCCGATGCCAGTGCGGAGACATGTTTCTGCTGGCGTGCCACCCGCAAGCGTGCCATCCGACTGCGTATTTGCCATTTCCTAATTACAATTATGTTTATGGTAGGTCATAGAACACTGTGAGTCTTATACTCGTAGTTGGCCTCCACAACACTCAATTGATGTATCTGTATTTAAAATGTACTATGTGTAAAGTAACTGTTTTGTTATATTTAGTTATCTATCATTACTGACGTAGTCTTGAGTAATGGACGCGTCGGGAAGAAAGTACCTTATTACATTGTACCTTATTACAATTACTAACAAGTAAAAGCATAAGCAAAAGTATTAAAACATAATATGTAAACATTAATTTGACTCCATGGTTGATGACCAATGCTTTGCGGATTGAATACTAATGAAGTCATACACGTAAACAGACAACTTCCATTACTATGTTGAATCACCGGTCAAACGGTAATGTTTAGTTTCCCAGCCTTGGAAGTAAAATGGCACTTTTCGTTTACTATCTAGGAGTCACTTACGACTGTGTTCTTAAATCGGTGTAGTTAGTTTAGAATCGACGCACGCTTTATTAACGCACCGCACGGGATATGTTGAGTCATATAAGGATGTCAAACGTAAGTAATCTAATGTAGTATTACATGTGCTCGAAAACAAAATTTCATCTACGTACTATGTATGAGTATTACAATATTTACAATGGTATGAAATTGATTTTATATTTAGACAAAATTAAATGATATGATATATTATTCCGCATATCAAAAAATACTGACTTTCGCAGCAAATAAATCTGAATGCACATCCAAGCGAGCTTTTGATGTGAATTTAGATTTTTTTGCTGCGAAAATCTGTATAATAGTTATGTTATGGTTATTTTTTTGTTGTGTCTTGAAATACTAGCCAAAATTAAATACCAATAGTGAAATAGTGGTAAGGTTTTTTTATATACTTTCCTCGTATTCAAAACGAAAAGCATAGTTTTTGGCATTACGGTATAACGATATTAGAATAGTTAAGAAAAATTATCAAGCAGCCGTCTCGTTACCCCAGAAAATATTAAAGACTCGTGCTTGATTTCATTACAATCGCTACTTGCGGATTGGAACGTCCCACAGTGGTTCAGGTTGTATGGGAGGGCGGAATTAATTATTTTTATGAAAGGTGGCCGTAAGCTTCATTTATCAATAGCAATTATAATCATTCTCATATTTACCCATTCTATGTATTTATTAGTAGCTTATTTTCTCGATATGTTTTTGAACCGTCTTCATATTTACCCATTCTATGTATTTATGAGTAGCTTATTTTCTCGATATGTTTTTGAACCGTTTTCATATTTTCCCATTCTGTGCATTTATTAGTAGCTTATTTTCTGGATATGTTTTTTAACCATTCGCATTATTCCCATTCTATGTATCTAGACGGGTCAAGATTAGGATGGTTGAAAGGAGAGGAGGGAGGCCTTTGCCCAGTAGTGGAACACTGAAGGATCATATAAATAAAAAAATAAAAAAATATGAATAAATTAATGTCGTTTATTGAAACTTAAAGAATGTTTTTTTTTATTCTTAAAAATTATGTTTCATAAATATGACTGACAACTGTGAAAGTTAAAATCAGTATTCATTAACTTAACTGACAAGCATATTAATACTTCAAGCAGGCCAAAAGTAAGATGGTTTTTTTAATGTCATATTTTCCCAGCAGAAAATTATTAACAATGTTATCGATTTTCATGTCCATTGCAATGTATTTTTTAGCCCTTTTCCGAAAGACATCAGGGCGAACATCATTTTGTAGCTCTTGGAAATCCACTGCCTGTGCCTCGTCCTTCAGTTCTGAGAGCACTAATAAAATATTAGAATTTTTTCTAATGATATTATTAATCTTTTTGTGCCAGCTCTCAGTCACGTTGTTCGTTCGGTGACGCTGCTTAAAGCACGATACTATGTGGATCATTTCTATTTGAACCCATTGCGATGACATGTATTCATTAAAGTTTTTGATGCCTGGCATTTGTGGCATGTCTGACGAAATTTCGATCCAACCTTCGTGAATTTTTAGGGCTGGCAGATGGGCAAGGGCCGCACATTTTGCTACATAGGTACAGTCGAGGTCAAAGATATGTTTACACTTTTGCACCTTATTCCTTTGTAATAGGGTGCAAAAGTGTAAAAATATCTTTGACCTCGACTGTACAACCCTCGCGTCTAGATAATATATTAAATTTTTCTGCATTGTTGTACACTGCTTGCGAAAAATGAAAATAACATCCGGTGATTTTTGCTAACGGGTACAGTTTGCGGAACGCGTTGATTGCCGCTTTCTCAAAATCCACTTTTAATTCATCAGGTTGAAACCCAGGAATGTTTTGTTGAAAACTTTTAAACATTTTTTCATAGGTCTCCTGCTGCTTGTTGGGCAATAGAACATAAATGCAAGGCAGTACTCTTGTGTGGTCAGCAGTAGACCCAATGTCCGCATGAAAAGTGTACAATTGCACAAACGGTTCTGGAACGATCCGAAAAGTACCGTCTGCAAAAAACTTCTTACAATTTGCGAGCCATTCCTTGGATTTTTCAGTAACAAATATTAAAAAGTCGTCTTCTTTGACACAAAGCCAGTCCTGGGCTAAGCTTTCTGGTAACAGGATGTCTTCGCAGCATTCGAAAGATTCTTCCTCGCGGCGGGCTCTATATAAACTATCTTTTTTGTTGCGTAGAATCGGCAGTTTGTCTATATACTCAACGGTCATAAACTGCCTCATTTCTTCCTTAAACAAAGTTGGGATTGGTTTATATGACGTGGTCACCATCTTTTTTAAATTAATTATGCTGCGCTCTATGTCAATGCTCTCATGGTCTGGTATACAGCAATGTTCGCGCTCTCGAATTATCTCAGTTTTGTCAGGGTTGAGCAATACTGAGCCATAGCAATGACCAACCTTGTCGCAAGTCCATACAGAAGTCCGGCATTTGTGATTTTCGCCTTTTCAAGTAATGCCTCCGACCGCCCTTGATCAAAATTTTACCTCTGCGGTTGCTTTCAATGAAGCTAAAAGTTGCAACACTATCTTCCAAATTGCTTGAAGCCATTGAAAGTCCTGACAAATTACTTTTTTGAGAAGATAAGAATTATATTCTCACAACGACTAAATTATGTTATGTCACTGATAGATACCTATGTTGAAGTGTATGCATATTGATTATTATCTAGTGTCTATGATTATTTAAACGTTTATGCCTAATCAACTAGTTTTCAACCTTAGAGTATTTACTAATCATCAATTTACGAACCGACTACTATTACTTCTTTGCTAACAAAAATATTTGAATATTTATTATTTATTTATTTAATTATGCGGCTGGTCATAAAACATATAGGGATATTAAGCTATTCATAAAAAAATTGTATGGAAAATAATGCGAATGGTTACAAAACATACCGGGAAAATAAGTTTTTCAAAAAAAAATAGAATGGAAAAATATGCGAATGACTAAAGTTGCTATAGGGAAAGGAAGATTACGAGAAAAATATAAAGTGAGAAATAATGCGAATGGTATTAACTGCAATTAGGAAATAACGATTTTCGGAACATACAGTATACACTCGTTTTAACATTTATGAAATGTGGTTTTATCAATATAAATAGGTAAAATGAATAAAAAAAATTAAACAAACATTTAAAAAAATTTATGATTTGTATTAAAATCATATAAAACATACTATAAAATACAAAATAATTAATAAATAAATTTGATAGGTTCATAATATTATCAAAGTAGGTGTAATAAATATAATATTATTATTTCTAGAATATAAAAAAAATATAAAAACACACTTTATTACTTATTATTTAAAATAAATTGTTTTATTTCCTCATGGTCTATTACTGTTTTTTTATTATTATGTTTAGCCCTTAAACTATTAATAAAAGGGTCTGAAGATGTCAAGAGCATTGTATGTATTGAAAACATACCACTGAGCCAATCTTTATTTTTGTCAAAAAAATACTTTCTCACCCTTGATGCAGCTTTCCACTTTTTTGTGAAAGTAGGTAAAAATTGTTTACTTAACTGAATATAGATTTGGCCAAGTATAGCTTCTGAAAGATTTGGATATTTAATCTTCAGGCTTTCAATACACTTATGCACATCCCGGTCACTTGAAATAGCAATTTCGACTAACTCTGCATTTGAAATGCTGAAACTTGCCATGACTATCAATAATAACTATGTTACTTTCTCGAAACGATAATAGTAAATGAAGAAAAAGACAACTCCGTACACATTTTATACCCAAATCAAGTTATTTGTTCATTAACTACCCTCATTAATTAGTTTATCTCTGTCATTATTTTCCCTACATCTCAATGAGCTCATTACTTAAATGGTCATTACTCAAAAGTTTGCAAGTAGTAGCAGCTAGAATCAATTAAATGATCATTTTGGATAATTAAGGTATCATTTGTGCTAGTTTTTGGTGAAAAGGAAGAAGTAGCTTAAAAGTAATATCTAATTGAATGTTGAATGTGGCCAAAATAATGACCATGTTGTTTTAATCCAAGCCATGCCCTAACCAATACACGAAATCACTGATATTATCTATCATAAAAATACCTTTATATACGGCACATCAAATAAAAATCCTATTTTGGGTATTTTAGCTAGCGTTTTAGAAATATGTTACCTGAAAGAAACAACTTTTTTGACGAAAAATTCGTAAGTGTTCAGCATTACGTGTTTCTTATGATTTATTTACAAATAAATAATACATCAAAATTAAAATCCTTTCAGTACAGGGTTGTACAACTATTCTACTGTTAGATTTAAGTCAAATAAATGACTTTAGTTAATATGCAATTTTCGGACTTTATTCCGCCCCTGAACCAATGTGCGTCCCGGGCGGTCACTGGCCCATAAATAAAAACATTCTCGGATCACTCCTGCAAATTGCACGCGTTTGGCGAAATAGCTTCTGCCAATGATAGATGCTGCCGCAGTGAAGGATGGGCCAATTAGGCGGTAATTACGGAGATCGATCGTGTGTCACCCTTTGGCTTAAAGACGTCGTTTGGAAGTATCTTGTTGAGGTGGATATGTAATTATACTTGCATTGGTAATTGGTACGTCACATTTTTCCTGTGATGCATATGAACAGCTTTCAAGTATATTATTTAAGATGAATGGTGGCCACTTTCGGATTAAACGAGTCCTTGGCATCCGTTGGCTGGTTGGTAGGACGACATTCGGAAGATATTGGGTCACTTCTAGATGGAATTAGCTCAAGATCGGGAGAAATCACGTACTCGAAGAGAAGCCTATGCTCAGCAGTGGGCGACAAATGGCTGAAATGATGACGGTGATGATGAATTGATCGTAACTATTTCTTCGTTGCAATTACGTGTATAAACAAAAAAAATGCTCCCTATACGACCATCGCACCATTGGCATTAGCATCCCTTTGACATGTACCTATAGAGGTTGTTTAGAAACAGAAGTGTCGTAGAATGAATTAGTTTCATTAAAAACCTTATGGTTTCACAACACTTCTCTTTCTGCACTAAATGCTATCAAAATATTATATGAATTATACCCAAACACTTGTATATTTTTTAAAGGGGCAATAATAAACATACAAATAATTACAAATGACTATAAACTAAAACCTAAAACTTAAAATAATTGAAACCAGCATTTAAAAATACTCAAAACCAAATAATTACCTTACCAATTCGTTAATGGAACTATCAAACGGATGCTTAAATAAATTGACATCGCCAATTTGTCATTGACGGTTAACCGCTTAACGGTATTATTTAGGGTGAAATGGTAAAAATTGTCAGGTGATAAGGTGATAACCAAAAGTAGTACCTTATTTTGTTACTAACATGATTGAACTAGCTATCTAGTTAACAAATTTTAGTTGCCATCTGAGAGTTATCTTAAAATGGCAATATTGAAAGTAAATTCAATCAAAAATCCCTTTCGAAGCGAACTTTAAGTAAAATAATTACGAGTAAGTATATACAAAAGAGGTATGGGCATAAAAGAGAGGTATGGGCACTGCGAATGGCATCTCGCTAAGTGTGGTAGGGCACGTTCAGCGAATGTCATCGCTCAAATCTGGAGCAGAGCCCGACTGGGGAAGTACCTCCACCTTACAGAAAACCACAGCCAAATAGCACTGGACCCTACTCATAGTGTTGTGTTCCTGCTGGTGAGTAAGGTTGCCAAAGAGCTCAAAGAGGACCCAGTGTGTTGACGATGAGGGACCTTCTTGTTCCTTTAGTCGTCAACACAGTGAATCCTCCTTTTTGTAAAGGGTCGGCAACGCGCATGTGACGCCTTTGGAGTTGCAGGCGTCCATAGGTTACGGTAGCTGCTTACCATCAGGCGGGCCGTATGCTTGTTTGCCACCGTCGTGGTATAAAAAAAAAAAAAAAAACAAAGCTTTCCGTTCATCTGTGTTTGAACTGATTAAATAAACATCAAACAACTTTGGCTTTTATGAATAGGTAATATTTATTACTAGGACTTTCAAGCTACAGCGTTACTTTGAAATACGAGTAAAAGAACTGCAGCACTTAGATAAAGAACACAAGATCAAGATAAAACAGCCACTTTCAAGCTAACCAGCTCGATGTCGTCATAAAACTTGCGCCGAGGACGCGAAGTCAATTCAATCATACGTCACAACGGCCCGCTCTGATACTCGTTTAGCAAAGATTTACGCAACAGATAGATCTTCTAGAACCCTTTTCCAGCATTTTATGCCCCTAATTCTATTTACTTAACTCAAAAACGTTATATGTAACTTCTAAACAGCGAAATGTGAAGACTTTTTCGAATCGATTCCCATTCGTAAACCGATCGTGGTTGCGACAAGTTTATACATTCATTCCGAGAATGTTGACTGCGATCTTATGTAAATGGAGTAAAGTTTCGATTTGAATAGTAAATATGTTTTAAACGGTTTGTTTATTCGCGATAGTTTTTCCCTAATAACGGTAGGGAAGTTTGAAATTCGAACGATAACCATTTGTTTTTGGAAGTAAAGCGAGCAATGTGAAGTAAAGTTACTCTATCAGTTGTTTTATGCGTGTGAAGTTAGTACGTACGTACCTACAATTTAAACGGGAGTTGATGTATTGTTGCTTGGGTTGACGTTTGAAACGGAAAGGTATAAAGAGATTTTGGAGAAGTTAGTTTCGGGTACGTCACATACATAAATTGCAAACTACCGTACCGTACATATATATTTATGTAAATTCACAAAGTAGACACTATACTTACGTACAACTTTGGTTATATTGAGCAAAAATGTTTTTATTAAGAGATGGTCGTGTTAAATGTCGCGAGTCTGAATAGTATCATCTCTAATAATTACGTCATATTTTTATAGTTTGATTAAAAACTTTATTGGTAGGATAAACACGAACATAAATAAGACCTACAAAAAAAACTAATCTAAATAATCTAATCTTTTGATTAAAGTAGTTTATTTGTATTTAATTGATCATGTATAATTTTTAAAATTACTAAAAACGTAAATAAAATATGGATATTTGTTAGACAACCTATAATTTTACAGTCATGTCCAATTGGAACATCTACTGCATTGGCTTCAGCATAAAACCGTGCCGTGTGTATAATATTAAGTTATATTACACAAGACAACTTAACCCCAAAAACAATAACGGTACAACCAAAACTTCGTGAATAACGCGACACTCCGTACAAATAAGCCAGAGTCGGGATTAAGGCTTAAATAAATATTTATGCAGTCTGTGAAACAGATTAAAATATCAACGCTTGTGTGGTAAAAGGGTATAACTTTTGTGTCGTAAGTTTTGGTGATTTTGCCAAAGGAACAAAGTTCATCCTCATTTCCTAGACACATGGTATACCAAAAATAAATGGGCATCTCGCTCGTTTCTGCCTAGAATGTGCGGAATGTAGAATGAGCTGCCTCCCGAGGTGTTTCCATTGCGCTTTGACATTGGGTTCTTCAAGAAGTGGGCGTACAGGGCATCGCATAGGCGGCTCCTGATGTTGCTTATGTCCATGGGCAACGTTGACCGCTTCACATCAGGCGGCTCGTCTGCTCGTTTGCTACTAGTTTCATAAAAAAAATGTTAACTGCTTGTCGTAGGTACTTAATAGTGCTGCTATACTGATGTTATATAACCTTATAAAACATGATGTTTGTAACAAGGATACCGTTATTATGACATTATAGTGGTATCCTTAATGGCCTATCCCAGTTGGTAGTGACACTGCCTACGAAGCAGGAGGTCCCGGCTTCGAATCCTGGTAATGGCAATTATTTGTGTGTTTATAACAGATATTTGTAGTATTTGTGAGTTATGGATGTTTTCTGTCTGTAAGTATGTATTTATCTATTTATCCATTATATATATGGTCGTCTAGTACCCACAACACAAGCCTTATTGAGCTTACTGTGGGACTAGGTCGGTTTGCGTAAGATTGTCCTATAATATTTATTTATTTATCCTTGTTACATTGTGTTATATAACATTTTATTACACCAGTGTGATAGCATCCATTAGTAATCATCTTCCTGTCTCGACTTGATTCACCGTAGAATACCACGGTGAATCAGGCCTGAGGTCCACTCGGCGGTCTAATGCCACGAGTTGGCTTAGGCACTCGTTTTTAAGAAAGCGAGTGTCATCTGACTCAACAAACCAGAGGGGTAACTAAGCCTTTGGGACTAAATTCGGTTTTAGGTTACTGTACCTACTTGTTTAGTCTGATTTTGTATTTCTGATAAGTTAAAATGAGTTTTAATTTTGTGAGTGGATGCCCTACAATTTTAATGTCTTTTTTTAATCCGTACATACCTACATATAAATACGCACATCTATGGAGTTACAATTTGTGTAAGCTATAATGTCCACTTACCCTTAAACGGATCACATGTTTGTGTGCTACCGTGTTAGTCACAACGAGTACCTTTGGTAATTTAATTTTTTTTTTTATGAAACTAGACTAATCTAAGCCGATGGTTAATCGACCTAAACCAAGAAATATTACTACTTGATCTTAATAGTTGGTCATAACTAATTAAATAACCAATTAAATTGTATAAGTATTTTCAAAGTAGTCTAAAGTAAGATCGTCTTTGTTGACTTCAGCATTATAACAGTTGAACAATAATGACTCACTTTCTTTTGGTAGCTCTAGTTACCACCCGTCGCCCTTATTACCTAGGCAATAGAGTCCATTGAACAATATCAAGCAAGTGAATGTATCTACAAGTTACATAGGTATCTAGAATTAATATCATAGAACTCAATAAACTCCAATGTTTAAAGCTAAGTTGTATGAAAATATTTTTTATAAAATTTTAAGTTACTGTATTTTACCAGCCAGCCCTTTGCTTACAAATGTGACCCTGGGACTAAACTCGAGACAAATGATTCTTACATCTTGCTACTTTCTCTAAATCACGTTTAAATTAAAAAAAGTGTACTGTCTTAAGTCATTATTTTTATTCTCGGGAATGTTGTTTTAGGACATGGTCTTATTTAATTAACAAAACCTTGTAAGTTAAAAATGGTAATAATTCGTCGTTTATTTAGCCCTTTTATTGAAATTGTGTATTATACACTTAAGCATATGTACAGCCTCCATCAAATATACCGGAGCGGCCAAGGTACTCAAAAATATCTGAACATGCACTTTATCATCCTGACAATAGAGGCGTTGTTCAGATATTTGTGACCACCTTGGCCGCTCCGATATATCTGATGGCGACTGTACAATATACACTTCAGTGAAATCCTACAATATCTAGATGGATTTCGGGGTGGATTCTGGATTGATTTTCATCGGATATTGATGTGACCTGTCAAAAGTGTCATTTGGCTCTTTATTTCAAATAAATATATAGAAATAAAAATAGAAAACATTTCAAATGCATGTTAACCCTCTGCAACTGTGGTGACTTTTTTAGAGAGATTCTACTGATGTGGAGTCTATCAGACGTCGTTTTCGAAAATTCATTAAAAATAAACTAATGGCAAAATAGTAACTATTGTTTTATAAAACGTTCATTTCATTAAACATGTAATTAATTAAATTGTAAAATGGGTTTTAAAATCAAATACATAAGATATATATAATCAACTTTAATGAGATCACAGTTTCTTACCATTTGTACTTAAGCTCACTAAAAAAAATAAAAAAAACTTAACAATCAACAAGTTCTAGTAACGTAAACAATTTTCCTTCTATTTAACATTGTGCTTATGCATAAAAAAAATATTGAAACAATCTAAAGACAGAATAAGGCACTAATCAGTCTTGAAGTTGGCACTTATTTTAGAGATCAATTTTGCTTTGAAAGTCGTAGATTGTAAAATTGATCTCTGTTAGAGATCAATTTTACAATCTACGCATATGTGGTCCGAACATTGAAGACATATTGCTTTGTTGCACACACACAACAGGCAAATCATGTCTTCCTCTTAAGTCTCGCAGGGCAGATGGTGCATGTAGACCTGGTGCTGGTTGAGGGGGAGGTTTGGGCAAATAATTTCCCAAAACTCTTATAATTGTTAAGCACAGTTCTCTTGGTAGTCTATCATTATATAGTCATAGTAATTTATTTATAATATTTAAAATATTACATGTCAAATTACATTACGTTGGTACTTATTACACACACACACACACACACACACTTATTATACACGTTGTTTTAGCCTTGGGATCACTAATTCTGGTATTTTCTATAACTTTTAATTAACTGTGACATAAACGCTTCATATTCCGTTTATGTAGGTAATATGTGCTTTTAAATTCGTCCCCACCCTAAAAAGCCACAAACTAAAGAAAACAACAACATCAGCTACGAAGTCAGGGTCTGCAACTGAGTCATCTACATCGCTAAAATCACCTTCCTCGTTTAGTTCTTCTAGCTATCCACTAATTTGTTGATCACTAGCTATAACTGAAAACCCACAGTGGTTTCATTTGAATGGTCTTCGTCCATCAGCCATCTAAAATATAATAATTTATGTGGTTAGGTACCTCAGACACTATAGAAACGTTAACATTTTTCTGAGGTGACGTCTGACATACACTATACTAACATTAATATTTTTATGTGGTGACGTCTCATAGACACTATGAACAAGTACATAATTTTATGAAGTGAGGTATGTCAGACTCAGTACTTATTGGTGTACTCACGTCTGTGGGACACCCGCAGCTTACGAGCTGCGGGTGTCGTGCACCTCGTGCCACTCGGGCGTCACTGTCCGATGCCGCGAGTCGTTTGAGGAAGGTAATGAGCGAGACAGAGCTATATCGCGTCGTACGCCGGCATAGCAACAAGAAGTTTATTTGGCGGTGTCTGATATACCGCACATCAGTCGCAGAGGGTTAAACAGATACGGTGACGAGATAAACGTGTAAGTGACATTTGTTGTTAGAATACACAATTATCATTTTATGATCATTTTTATTACAAATCTGTAACAAATCATGATTTTATAGTTAGAATACCGCTCCTATTTTCTTTTACCTCATCAAAAGTATGTATTGCTGTAGGCTTAGCACATGAATGTAGCGACAGTATCTCGCGGTCGAGATACACATCTCTCACTGTCTAACTGTGTTCAACAGAAAGTGACAGATGTCTATCTCGACCGCGAGATACTGTCGCAACACTCATGTGCTAAGCCTACTGACTCGTAATCAAGGATGATTAAAACATGGATGGACAATGCCTATACAAAATCGCGTTCCTCGAACCTTCAGGCTAGACGTCTGTTTTCGGTACAATGTGCCACAGCGCCATCTGTTGAGTCTGGAGTCGAGTTATTCTGTCAGCGTTAATCGCCGAACAAAATATTAGAAACTAGAATTTATTTATTTAATCTTAATTGCACAAAATAAGATGGTACTAATGGCGGACTTAATGCCATACGGCATTCTCTACCAGTCAACCAATGGGCTTAACAGAAAGGTTAAGTAGGAATTTAGTGTTTGTGGTGACCGATAGATGACGCTAGTGCTTTAGCCTGAAATAAGGGAACGCGATTTTGTATAGGCATTATCAATCCATGTCTTAATCATCCTTGCTCGTAATACTCGTAGTAGGTATATTACCTACACACGGATCCACTGTGTTAGTAGTAGGCTTAATAATTATTTTATGTAGGTACAGTGTAAACTCTATACAGGATGTAACAAAAATACTGGTGATCTGTTTAAGGGCATAATTGGTATCGTATTTCGATTAAGAAAAAGTAGGAAAAAAAATTTTGGAAAGCGAAAAAAAATTTTTTTTTTGTATGGGGCACGTTGTCTCAGCCGGTCAACCCACCATATTATAAAAAAAAAAATTTCTTACTTATTCATAATCATAATACGATACTAATTATGCCCTTAAACGCATCACCAACATTTTTGTTTTCAGTCACTCTAAATCGTCAAAAGTTTTGGCTCCAGTTGGTTCGGTTTACTTTAACATTATTTTTCCCAATCCAGATATTTCGAATAGCATTTTTTATAGAATTATCCAGATAGTAGCCATATTATCCGGATAATTGCAAGCCCTAGTTCGGTCCCTTGAGTGTTCCTTTACATTGTATTTATCATACATTGTGAAATAAATCCGAAATTTGAATAAACTTCTCATGTTTTTAAGTCGTTCTAGGATATTGAATACTGTGAACTATGTTTGGCTTCTCCAAAATTAAAATAAATACCCTCACCTTTTCTTAATAAATAATGAACCTTTATCAACCCATGAAAACGTAATCGCACCTAAAACGCTGTAAAAAGGCTCCATTGAATGCTTCTCAGCAATAAATTTGGTAAAAACAAAAGGAATATAGCGTATAAATCGAACCGCAATGCAATATACGTCTATTAGCCAGCCACTTGAAGGGCGGTAAATCTCCGGGCCCCGAAACACTACGTTTTACAGCTTTTAGTCGGCCTTAGGCTTGGCACTTTGTAAAGACAGCTAAGTCACTTTCAAACTAATATCTAATGAAAGCCGAAAGAGATACGTTTTGAAATAGGATGTCCATCAAATGCTGGAACATTGCTTGCCATGCTCAACTTTGCATACAGCGCGCCTTGCGTAAGATCTAAGCAATCGCCGTAGCAACTTTGCCAGCAACTCTTGAGGGTGTTAAATGCGCGTTACCAAGCCTTTAAAAACATAATAACTTGTAATAATGAGCTCGGTTAGTTAAGCTTGCTAGAGTGGTTGTTAAGGACGGGATATTTAACATGTATATTTGCTTTGTTTTGTTCAATCGTATGTTATGTTAGTCAGGTAATCTCCTATTTTAATAGACGGAGAGCTAGCCGCGTCAGATATGACACAGTAATGAGGGCAATGAAACCCCTCTGGTAAGTTTGCTATACTATGTTTATTTCTAGATCTGGACATCTGGCAGCTGTAAAGTGGTGGAGGTCAAATAATGCAAATCGTTTCAAGAAAACAAATTCTAGAGTTCTGGCTCTGATGCAATATTATGGAAAATTATAAAAATAATAAGATTATATTATTGCGAAAAGTTTATGTTGGGCGAAAGTAGTGCCAAACGACGTTTAATGTAGGTAATTCATAATTTGTCGCCTACTTAATTCATAATACGCAATATTTTTTTTTCTAAATTATTTATATATGTCCTGTCCTTTACTTTACCTATTTTGTTATTACTAATAATTTTTTTTGCTAGTTTGTCACTTTGACCTCCACCCATCTAGCAATATATAGTAAAATTGCTATAACTAGACGTGTTGCTCTCATATGTGAGATAGCCAGCTCTTAGTCCATTAGGACTATCAGCGGCATATAGTCAATGAAATTGTAATCATGTGTTTGCCAGCACTACACCTCAGCCCTCAACCTCATTTTTTTTATTACTTCCATCCTCCCTCCTCCTCCTTATATTATCCTGTCATACAAAATTAAAACTAGAAATATTACAGTTACCAGCTCAATTCAATGATTCGGCTGTCGGACGCCAATCTACGAACAGATGGTAGACTCTAGAACTAGACTCTCGGCCGCCCGATATTTTTTTGCAATGCGATTGATACATTTTTAAAAGCTATGGAATAGCCCCACTGACTGGGTACCTACACCGCACCATCCTGCTTATAATAAACCGGCTTCCTTTCTATGTTAATTTTAATAAAATAGACCGGATTAACACTAAAACTCTTGTCTGTTACATCTTTTTGTTAGGACCCTTATCGACGCAGAGCTAGCCACGTCAGATATGACACAATAATGAGAGCGACGAAACCTCTCTCGTTAGTTTGCAATACTATGTTTATTTCTAGATCCGGACATCTGGCAGCTGTAAAGTGGTGGAGGTCAAAGAATGCAAACCACTTTAAGAATACAAATCCTAGAGTTCTGGTTTTGATGCAGTATTATGAAAAATTATATAAATAATTAGATCATATCATTGCCAAAAGTTTCTGATGGAGGAAAGTAGTCCAAAACGACGTATAATGTAATTCATAGTTTGTCGCCTACTGTTTCTGTTTCCGAAATAATACGAAATGTTTTTTGTTCTAATCTTAAAATATAGGCCCCATCCTCTATAAATAAGATAACTTCGGCCGTTTTTACCTATTTTGGTATTACTTTTTTCCAATTCAAAAACTA
Source organism: Pammene aurita (assembly GCA_947086415.1). Taxonomy (NCBI): domain Eukaryota; kingdom Metazoa; phylum Arthropoda; class Insecta; order Lepidoptera; family Tortricidae; genus Pammene; species Pammene aurita. Next base: position 12,939,810 of record OX352292.1, on the reverse strand, counting down.
TGCTAGTCTGTCACTCTGACATCCACCCATTAAAAGCTGCCAGATGCTCGGATCTAGCAATTAGGATAGTATTGCAATCTTACTTGAGGGGTTTCATTGCTCTCATTATTGTGTCATATCTGACGTGGCCAGCTCTTAGACCATCAGAAGTATATTGTATTCACACGTATTATTTCTAACGCAGGTCTAACTTTCATGTTGAAATTAATTCTTGTATAACTATTATTTTTCTGCGACGAAACGTCGACATTATATGCATTTAGAGGACAAGGTTTGTTATTTGTTTGTCCGATTCTGTGTTTGTGGTATAAATGAATGATCCCATTTATTTCCTATTGCGCAACGACTTAATTAATTTGTTTGGGCTTTTCAGTAATGGTCACGAAATAAACTAGCAATGCTTTAACTAGCTAGACGGCTGTTATTTATGTACTTATCGGTAGGTCCATTATAGATTCGAAACAATAATATTAGCAAACTTTAAAGGTGCCTTCTTTGTATTTTTTTTTTCAATTCGATAGTTTGATTGTCATCTGACGATAAAAAAATATTTTAAAAATAACAAAGATCTGGAGTCTGCTATACTAGGAATGGGTGAAATGAAAATATTTAGCGTGGAATGTTATCACAATAATTGTTGAATAAGGTTACGTCTGCACATTTATAACCAGGGCCCGGAATTAGGTGAGCTAAAATACCTAAAGTTCGCGAGAGGACATAATATAGAGTGGTTACAACCGGATGAAAATAATATTTTATTTGGATTCCGGGTATTCGATATTCATCCGGGCACTGCAAGTAATAGTCGTAATGATGAAAAATGGTTACATTTCAGCCATAAAGTTAACATTATAATAATAAATGTGTAGGGAAACCCATATTATTCGCCTTACAACGACTTCTTATCTTATCTTATACATACCTTCTTTTGTCTAGCCCTTTTTACTAAAAACTAACATTAAACATGCTGCACTGTAAACAAAACATATCACGTTCAATATTACGACAAGTCCCCGAATAAACATCGAATACCCGGAATCCAAATAATATATTATTTTCATCCGGTTGTAACCACTCTATATTATGTCCTCTCGCGAACTTTAGGTATTTTAGCTCACCTAATTCCGGGCCCTGTTTATAACCTAAACGGGTACTTAAACATGAACCCGCTATGAGACAGAGTACGAGCAACCGAGGCCGACGTGAATCTACGAGGAATATTATTTTTATAAGTTTTTTTCTTTATTTTAACAAAAAGAGTATCTGCCAAACTGTTTGTTGGAAGAAAACTTATTTTACCCTCCACCATTGTACTAATAAATTACCTACGTACTTAATGTGGTTACAACCGGATGAAAATAATATTTTATTTGGATTCCGGGTATTCGATATTCATCCGGGCACTGCAAGTAATAGTCGTAATGATGAAAAATGGTTACATTGCAGCCATAAAGTTAACATTATAATAATAAATGTGTAGGGAAACCCATATTATTCGTCTTACAACGACTTCTTATCTTATCTTATACATACCTTCTTTTGTCTAGCCCTTTTTACTAAAAACTAACATTAAACATGCTGCACTGTAAACAAAACATATCACGTTCAATATTACGACAAGTCCCCGAATAAACATCGAATACCCGGAATCCAAATAATATATTATTTTCATCCGGTTGTAACCACTCTATATTATGTCCTCTCGCGAACTTTAGGTATTTTAGCTCACCTAATTCCGGGCCCTGTTTATAACCTAAACGGGTACTTAAACATGAACCCGCTATGAGACAGAGTACGAGCAACCGAGGCCGACGTGAATCTACGAGGAATATTATTTTTATAAGTTTTTTTCTTTATTTTAACAAAAAGAGTATCTGCCAAACTGTTTGTTGGAAGAAAACTTATTTTACCCTCCACCATTGTACTAATAAATTACCTACGTACTTAATGTGGCTGTGGAAGTGTATGCTTACTCCATTTGCAACAACAGGTAGGCATTTGCAAGCAGAGTAAGCAGGCACTCGCCGCGCGTCCGCTAATATGTTTGTTATACTAGGTATTTGTAATAACTAATAATACTTTACATTTACACACATTAAGTACTTTCTAGAGGTAATATACGGTTGTAGATACCTACGTAACAGATACGTTTAAAATAATGTATGCTGGTATTCTATACTCGTATGAGTTTCCTTAAAATTAGCAAACCCCTGTTTATTTTTCTATTTTTTAAAAAAACACTAAATATAAAATAATAGAAAGGAACCAACGATTATCAATGGCATTCACAACCGACTTATAGATTTAGAAGGAGGAGGCTCTTAATGCGTCGGGATTTTCGTTGCTTTTTTTGCCTCTTTTGTGTATGTTCACCGCGCGATTATTCGAAGACCGCTGGAACTGATCTGGAAAATTATTTTTAGTGAGAAAGGGAATTGACAGTTGGTCCCGTTGTCATCAGGTCGAGATCTGATTCTGGGATTTGCTTTTGGAAAGCTGAAGTCTGACTGAAGTCGGTTCTTTTTTGTTTAAAATTATTTGTAGGTATTATAATCCTAACAATTATTCTTAAGGGAGTATTGAGAGATGGAAGTATGTATATTCATTAACAAGTATTTATGTCTATAAACTTACTACATACGCTCAAGTGCAGTGAAATGGGTCACCTTATATAGATTTTTTGCCATAAAGTGACATTTTATTGTAATGTTAATATCAAAATTTCTACATATCATTATTTATTAATTAGCTATTCGCCCAAACTTATACAATATATGTTAGCCTATATACGTCCCACTGCTGGGCACAGGTCTCCTCTCATACACGAGAGTGATCGGGCTATAGTCCCCACGCTGGCCCAAAGCGGGTTGGGGACTTCACGTACACATTTGAATTTCTCCACTGATGTATGCAGGTTTCCTCACAATGTTTTTCCTTCACCGAATAGCGATTCAAAGTATATTTCGTACATAAACGCACGTTTCAGAAAAACTCGTTGGTACGAGCCCGGAGTTTGAACCCGAGACCTTCGGATTGAAAGTCAGACGTCTTACCGCCCGGCTACCAACGCTATACCCGCCGAAACGTCAGAATCAGCATCAGAAAGCCATTTATTAAATTTATAAATACATACATCAATTCAATTTAACATACTAACTGTTTACACAATCAATAACTAGATAAAATTGTTTTGAAATGGCCTCTCCTTCGATGAAGGAGGGATGGTAATAGACTCCATGGATTACCAGCCCTTCTAGGAGAATTTGAATTGATTACCTCTTTATTATTTTTAACGTATATATATTACTGTTATTCATTTTGTGTTTTTTATATATTGAACTAGTTAGATACTTTACATCAATTTCCTAAAAGCTTAATTACATGCGTTTATGAACATACTATTAAATATAAAACAAATATTGATTTTAAAATGTCACAATTGATTTTTTAAATTAAATTAACAAACTTAGTTGACTAAAATAATATTGTGTGTGAGAGTAAGGTAATTTCTTATTTCTTTCATTATTTCGTACCTCAAGACGCTGAAAAAAAATGTTAAATAGAAACGCAAACTCGCTATCCACACCGACATGTTAACTTAGAACTGTGTGACTCTAGATAATAAAGTTATGCCACCAATAACGCAGCTTCTAAAACAACAATCATCCTTTTTCCCCATCCACTGCTCTTCAAGCAGAAGAAGACTTCTACAATTACTGATATATAGCAGCAATGGAAGCTGCGATATTAGAACCGGTAGAATATTCTTAGTATCATGGTGAAGGCAAAGGATTATATAGTTGCAAGAAACGAGCGCGATAAGTTATCATATAAGGCTGAAGTTAATAAAGACATACTTTTACGTAATAAAATGGCGTGTTATGGCGAAGTTATGGTATGGGATTAGTTAAGGAGATTAATTGCTAATAATGCGGCAGGATTTTGATAGGGATAGACTGTGTGAGATGTTACTTTTGTTTTTATTACACATTTAGTTGTTACTTTACCGCAGTAAAGATGCATTATTTTGATAACGAGATCATTAAGCTGTCAAAAGCTTAAATCAAACCGAGGCGTTTAAAATTATACATAGATTTCATTAAATGGGTCATAGGTCTGTACCCTAAATACCTTTTTCAAACACAATACTAAAATAATTTTCCAAATCGGTGAACCAATCTTCGGATAATCGATGAACTTACATAAAAAAAAGAAAAAAAAAGAAAAAGCAAAAACAAAGATCCCAACGAATTGAGAACTTCCTCGTTCGAAATCTTAAAGTCGGTTGAAAATACTGAAATTACTATAGGTGTGCCTTTATAGGTGTTTGAAGAGTTCATAAAATTAAACCCAAGATCCACTAGGATCGTACCGTCGACAGCTTCGCGCGTTTTTTTGATAGGGTAGACCGGGGTTAAGGTGATGGTATACATATGCAAACACGTGAAATCGAGATATTTTTTTGCAAGTTTTATGATGAAAGCAAAGCAGGTGTGCATGTTGCATGTTCTGAAGACATATAGATAGCTCGATGGTTTTCTACTGTACCTGTATCGTAATTAGGTATACCCATACATCCTCTAGGATCCTTTTGACGAATTTGTTGGGCACCTTTTATATCTACATCTACAGAGTTTCTACATCTACAGAGTTTCTACACATAACATTTCCTAACTTGTTAATTTATAATCGCCATTTAATTTGTTATGGAAAATGTCATATTTAGCAAAAGTCTAAAAGAAAATGTATGGTAAATATTTTCTTTGAGTTGTAGCTGTCCTAGTGCCCTTACTAGGTTAGTTTCTAAGAGATCCTTGATGGAAACGGGATTGATTGTTGATTGATAATTTTTCCAAATATTAAATTTTATTCTGACCACATATATTTAAAAAAAATGTATTCAATGAGGTCACTTCCATACATATTCCATTTGTTTGCTATGGTCGCGGCGCCATACGCGCCGCCGACCGCTGCCGTTCAAGTGGCCACTCAGTTTGCATCTTAAGTCATCCTATATTTTCTAATATCTAAATCCAATCTAATAGTAAATCAGACCTACGTCCAAACTTCGCCCACTTTTTACAACTTTACAGTCATTATAAGATTACTATCTCAAAGTTTGCGCTCAAGTGCTTGTTTTCCAAGTTTTATCTTAATAAAGACTTTTTTTATTGCAGGTAATCGATTTTTTATGTCTGCAGAATAAGGTTGGTAATCTGGTTATAGTTTTCGAAGTTTCTTCAGGATTTTTAAAATACAAATAAAAATAGTGTTGTGTTCTTGTCGGTGAGTAAGGTTGCCAAAGAGCTCAAAGAGGGCCCAGTGTGTTGACGACGAGGGACCCTCCTGTTTATTTAGTCGTCAACACAGTGAATCCCCCTTTTTGTAAAGGGTCAGCAACGCGCATGTGACAACTCTGGAGTTGCAGGCGTCCATCGCCTACAGTAGCTGCTTACCATCAGACAGGCCGTAAGCTTGTTTGCCACCGTCGTGGTATAAAGTGTTTAATTTTCAAGAAAGTAAATTGTGATGTTCCCTTATCACTATAGGTATACTATTAAAGTACGTACTTATTAAGTAAGTTTGAAGACATCGGCACACTCGATTTCCTTAAAATTAATTTAGATACGATCCATCTTCAATACAACTCCAATCCATCCATCCACTACGCAATACAACTATCGCCTAAACCACAGAAAAAAGTACTACCCTAAACATCAGAATCAGAATTTGCTTGAAAATTATTCAGTTGCAACTCCAATACAACTTCAATATTGGTTGATTATTTGTTGTGTGTTGGAGTTATATGTGAGATAGATTGTGTTTTTAATGTATTTTTAAATTAGAATACTGCACCTCCGTTCTATCGGGGTAACATTGTAACGGAATGTAATCAAAAATAGTAGGTGCTTTAAATTTTAGCTTAGAGGCCCTGAGAGCGCCAAAGCACAATTCAAAATCCGTTAAAAAGAAAAAGCAAGATACGAAAAAGGTGATACATTACCAACGATCCACTCTAATATGAACTCTAACCCGTGACTGTCAAGATCGATTTTGGCTTAAGTTGTGTTGTAACGGCCTTTGCGATATTTCAACGTTCAACCAAATTCTAAATTTGAAGCTAGCCCCAGCAAACCGATTCATTTAGCGAGAGGTTCTTCAAATGTTCCCCGTATAAATATGAGTTTTAGGTCGGATTATAGTTTAGAATATCGAATATACGTTATTATATCTCATATTTACCTGTCGTAAATAAGTATTGCAATATTATAATAAGTAAGTAGGGTGATTGTGCTAGTTTTCGTCCATTCTTGTCAGTTTTTGGTCCATACTTATTTAGATGTTTATCTTCAAGATTTTCTCAAAATAAAAGCTTAAAATTAAAAAATCTACTAAAGAATAAACTATAAATATAAACTATATAGACCTTAAAAAGTTTTTCCCATTTATTTGCAGCAGTTTAATCAAGTGGACGGTAAACTGGGCCTGGACGGGAAACTAGCAAAATTACCCTACGTGTAGGTACTGTTTGCGTCGCTAGCTAAGGAGCTAGCGAACTCAAATGTATAGGTAGCTAACGTGTAATCTAAGGAGATTACACGTTAGCTACCTATACATTTGTTAATTAATGAAAAACGGTTTACTCATTATACCTTTGTATCCACAACTTGACATAGGTGATAAATAACCTTACAGAAATTGACCAATCAATCGTTTTCTACTTTAAATTACAATATATAATTCCTGATCATAATTGGAGACTAAAATGTCGTATAAACGTTTCTGGAAATGGCCTAGTTTCAGAGTTACTACCAATTAAATAAAAAAACATTTTTGATTGGGACTCAGTGCAAAACGCTTTTTTGATGGCGATGTCACCCTTTATGGGGTCTAGTCTAGACATTCTTATTGACAGATATCAAAGTAACAAGGAATACTTTACGTAAACTATTTTTATGAAAAAAAAATTGCTAATTTATTTTAATCGACAGTTTTACCAATAACTTTTGTTTTTATGTTCAAAAGCATTAAAAAAATCGAAAAAAAGCAAAAAAAAAAAGTTTTTTTTTTTGCGAAATTGACCTACATTCATTTAACATTTATTACTCCTTATGACCTCAGGAATGTATGGTTAAAATCTTTCGGTTTACTCAGATTCACCGTGTATACATATATACATAAAAAAAACATGTACACCAATTAAAATCAACGGCGACTACATAGAACGAGTAGAACAATATAAATACCTGGGCTTCTGGGAAAACCAAAGATGGGACCCAAGCAAGGAAATTAAAACTAGTGTAGAAATTGCCCGAAGTACCTTCATGAAAATGAAGTCATTCTTCTTAAATAAAAAAATAAGTCTAAAATTATGATAGCGAAGGGTAAAATGTTATGTAGTATCATGACTTCTCTATGGACCTGAGGGCTGGGCTCTTTCCAAAACTATGCTTGATAAACTTGATGCCTTCGAGATGTGGTTATACAGGCGAATGCTTAAAATCTCCTGGAGATACAAAGTTTCAAACCTAGAAGTACTACGAAGAATGAAAAAGAAACGAGAGTTAGTTCTCACAGTAATGAAACCGCTTACTTTGATTTGTTCTCTAGTTACACATAAAGCTCGTTAGATAGAAAAATGTCCATACTCCCAATGATATTTACATAAAGCTCGTTAGATAGAAAAAATTCCATACTCCCAATGATATTTACTATGGGATGTACTGGGGTGGGTTATACTCTAACAAAATGAGCACAAAAAAATACTTCCGGAATTATTTTATAACCTAGCAACGATTCTGTTATGTTTATCCATTTTGACAATCATTAACATCTTTTTCACTCTCGTTGTTAGAAAATTACAGTTTGTCTCTTTCTCACGCGGGTGACGGGAACTCATTGGGACGCCCGCATCTCTCGCTTGCCTGTGCGCGACTAACGACAATTGTTTGAATTCACTCATTTTAAGTGCTTCACTTTTGGAGCGAGAATAACCCATCTGTCATTATTATATATCATAGAAAACTCCTTGATAGTCCTGATACCTACAACGCAAAATAAAAATAAAAACCGTGTTCTATTTTCAAACTTCAAAATCGCTTAGACTCTTTCAGTACCTACGCATAAAGCTAAACAACGAACGAATGGGTGAATGGTACGAATGAGTGAATGGCGCGAGCGAATGAAAGAACACACGGCCATTAGTCAACTGCGGCATTATCCTAATGGGATCTCAAACCGTTCCAGAGATACTGTTTCTAATATACATAACTTTACTTTTTATAATTATGTCTATGTCTAAGGTTACCGTTTAAAGTATCTGATAACAAATTGGAGTTTAATTGTTAGTTGTAATTTAGCCGGCGCTTTCGTTTTTTAGGGTTCCATAGTCACTTAGAAATCGTTATAGATCGTTAGCAATAGAAAGCTGAAATTTGATATTAGTATAGTGGGGTATCGTTGGATAGGTCTTTCAAAACGAATGGGGGGGGGGGGGGGGGATCTAGAAACAATTTTTTGATAAAGTCAATACTTTCGAAAATAATGGCTGCCAAAATAAAAATAAAATGCTTCCTCTAACTTTTGATTGAATGGGTCCATATGGAACTTTTAATGGAATGGGGAAAATATTCAAAAAATCATAAAAGTGAAACCTAATAAGTAATTTCAATGAAAACTATATTTAAAAAATCGGTTTAGCCGTTTTTGAGTTATCGCAAAAAGATGTTTCATAGAAAAAGGATGTAAGTGTCATAAAAATATTTCATAAAAATCGTCCTTTTGAGACGGTGTATTGTGACGGGCTGGCAACTACGGAACCTTACATTGAGCCTGCTCAATGATCCGGCCCGACATGCTCTCGGTCGATTTTTTTATTAATGTGTGAGATAGTTTTGATAGGGTTTTGAAGGTGGTTACTTATGTTTTATGACGTGATAAGTATCTTTATGCGTTTGCTCGTTTATGTGGCTGTTAAAAGCTTGAAGAGACATGAAATACTCCAGTATTATGATTTTGCACCTACTATGTTTACTCTATGGGTGTTAATAGCCCACCAAATGACGGAAAACTTAGAGGAAATAATTCGTGTATAGCCAAATTTTGGTGTAGTTGTAGGCAAAGGTATCTTACACATCATACTAAAAGTACCGGTGGATGGGGGCGCCGCTAGCGGGGAAGAGGAGGTGCAAAGGTCCCTTATTTTGGTTTTTCGTAAATAACTCGGTAACGGTGGCTCATACGAAAAAATGTTCTATCGCTTAATTCATTCACATATAATTTTCTATAAAAAATGTTTTTTGCACTTTTTTGCTGGGATCAATGTTTAATGAGATATCGAGGAAATACGAGAAATACTTTTTTAAACTTTCGGAGCTAATATTTACGAAAGTATTAGTTTTATCCAAAAATTGATTAAGAGTACCCGTATTTGTTTTAAAATACCTATCCAACGATATCCCACACATTGGGGTTGGAGTAAAAAAAAAATTTACCCCCCACTCCATGTGTAGGGAGGTACCCGAAAGAATAATATTTTTTCACATTTTATTGTAAAACTTTGTCTGCGTAATTAAAACACATACTCATACGAAATTTCACTTGTCTAGTACTAGCCATCACTTAGCAGGGTGAGCAGGGTGCCTACCCTTATAGTTTCGGCATGTCCGTCTGACCCCGTCTGTCCGTCCACGGCTTTGCTTAGTGATGGTTAGTACTAGACATCTAGACGGATAGATGGGGTCAGACGGACATGGCGAAACTATAAGGGTAAGAAGTGAGGTAGCAGGGTGAGCAGCTTGCTCAGTGATGGTTAGTACTAGAAAAAAAAAATCGTATGAGTATGTGTTTTATTCACGCCGGCAAAGTTTTAAAACAAAATCTGAAAAAATATTATTTTTTCGGGTACCTCCCGTACACATGGAGTGGGGGGTAAATATATTTTTTACTCCAACCCTAATGTGTGGGATATCGTTGGATAGGTCTTTAAAAAAAATACGGGTATTCTAAAACTTTTTTTGGATATAACTAATACTTTCGTAAATATTAGCTCCAAAAGTTTAAAAAAGTGTTTATCGTATTTCCTCGATATCTCATTAAACATTGATCCCAGCAAAAAAGTGCAAAGAATCTTTTTTATAGAAAATTATATGTGAATTAATTAAGCGATAGAAAATTTTTTCGTATGAGCCACCGTTACCGAGTTATTAACGAAAAACCAAAATTAGGGACCTTTACCCCCCCCCCCCCCCCCCCCCCCGCCCCGCTAGCGGCACCGCCATCCACCGGTACTTTTAGTATGTTGTGTAAAATACCTTTATCTACAACTACACCAAAATTCAGCTATACACGAATTATGTCCCCTATCAGGCAGTTAAGCGTCTTCGTTTGGTGAGCTATAAAATTAATGAAATTCAACCGTAGGTAGAAAGTCATTACAGTAATCTTTTCAAAAATATGTTTTCAATGGTAAAAGTATAGTTTCAACAATTAATAAAAAAATGGAGTATTTATATCTAACAATCTGGGGTTAAAAAATACAATTTAATGTTAGACTTTCTCATTGACTATAAAAACATATATACTCGTATGGACAAAAAAGTGCAAGAGAACAGTGAAGGCACACCTAACTCTCAAAACCCTTATTAACTCATTGATTTATTCACTCACTCGTTCAATCAGCAACATATGTTTGGAATGAGACGACACGGCAGAGCTCACAATCGGATGGACAGCTCATTCGAGTAATCGATTCAACGCGCCCGTTTACATCACTATTCAACCGCACAGAGTATGTAGAGACAGATATTAAGGTACAAATAGGGATGTAGGTAATAATAGGTAAAAAAACCTAAATGATTGTAAAAAAAATAATACCAAATGCCTTAAATCAACTAATTGCAAATATGTGGTATGGTACATTAATTCTACTAAGCACTTCATTTAAGCGTTCCAAAAAATGGTCTAGACCTCTGAAACGAGAGCATGACCTGTCCCGATCCCACGTAGTTTCTTGCCTTACCACGATGGTGGCTACGGCCCACCTGATGGTAAGCAGTTACCGTAGCCTATGGACGCCTGCAACCCCAGAGGATCCACGTCCACTTATGGTTAGATTATTTCAACTTTCTTATTCCTCTATCATCCCACGACACAGGTTTTCTATTATGCTATAGAGGGATTGGGGTTGAACTCGAGATTGAAATTGCCAAAAGCGGAGGAAAGATTGTTTTTCGTACGAACCACAATAAAAATTATTAAGTATTGCTCAAACTCAAACTCAAACATTTATTCAGTAAGTAGGCCACAAGGGCACTTTTACACGTCAAAGTAAAAGAGAGAGAAAAAAAGATCAAACTACACCGGTTCTAACCCTACACCTCTGACCCGAGAAGAATTATGTCCGGCAAGAAACTCGGCGGGACTTATTTTTTCAAAACAACAGTACATCAAAACTAAACAATACATATAAGTGCGTTGTTCTATAAGAAAACATATCAAACCAAGGTTAGATTAACCACCAATAGGTTATAGTTTAAGAAAAATACCAAAGAAAAACCGGCCAAGAGCGTGTCGGGCCACGCTCAGTGTAGGGTTCCGTAGTTTTCCGTCTGTCACAGAAAGTGTCCCCACTTAAGAGTTAAAAAACACCGCCATGTAGGATATGATATGAGCGTTCCACGTACAGCGACATCTATCGGCAAATTAAGTAAACTATTGCGCGCGAGCTTAAAGTATGGAAGATGATTTTTATGGGATAATTCTTTATTGCGTGAACCGATTGTCACCATTTTTACTTTATTTGAAAGCACGTCATTTCATTGTGATTTTGTAGAAATTACAAGTACAATAAACACCTGCTTATACGGTTAAATTACAAACTTAGTTCAGAAATTATTTTGTAAATTTTATTCAAAAACTTTAAACCTATCAAGTTCAAAATAATTTTCCTAGAAAGTTTTTAATAAAGTTCTACTTTTGAGATTTTTTTCATATTTTTAAAACGTATGGTTCAAAAGTTAGAGGGGGGGGACACATTTTTTTTTACTTCTGGAGCGATTATTTCCGAAAATATTTACATTATCAAAAAAATATTTTTGTAAACCCCTATTCATTTTTAAATACCTATCCAACAATATATCACACGTTAGGGTTGAAATGACAAAAAAAATTACTCCCCACTTTACGTATAGGGGAGGTACCCCAATAAAACATTTTTTTCCACTTTTTATTTTACCACTTTGTCGGCGTGATTGATATACATATTAGTACCTACCAAATTTCAGCTTTCTAGTGCTAACGTTCACTGAGATTATCCGCGGACGGACGGACGGACGGACGGACGGGCAGACATGGCGAAACTATAAGGGTTCCTAGTTGACTACGGAACCCTAAAAAAGATGAGTCCTAATCTGACTATTGAAAATGAATTACATACAAGTTTGATATACTTTCTTACCTGAACTGTGTCTTCTACATAAATTTCCAAATTATAATAATCCATCATCAACAGTTAGAAACAAATTTTGAATTTAAATAAAAAAAAAAAGTAAGTGATTCTAGTATACAATAAACATACTATTTCTAAATTATCCTTAGAGATGTATAAGGTCTCCAAGTGTCTTGATCTATATATTCTATATAATTAAAAAAATATGGATAATCAAGCACCGAATGTTGTGTCTAAAGCCAATTAAACTAAAATTAAATATGATTAATAAGAAGTTACGTAAATGTGTTGCCCCAGTTAGCCTAAACAGACCGGTCTCCACAAACAGCACCTGTTCACGAGTATGACGCATATCTCAGCCATTGATTGATACAAGTAATTATTTTCTGATTGTCATAGATATGAATGGATGTTATCGGTATAAAATCAGTGGATCTTTTTTCGCCAAAGTAAAACTGTGAATAACGAATAAAATATGGCTTGCCAATTTTTTTTTTATACTACGATGGTGGCAAACAAGCATACGGTCCACCTGATGGTAAGCAGTTACCGTTGCCTATGGACGCCTGCAACCCCAGAGGATTCACATGCGCGTTGCCTACCCTATAGGTACCCCATTTATCCCATAAACCAACCCATTATGATCTTATTCCACCACGTCCACCGTATTAAAAAAAATCGCAAACCTCTGTTACATTTTGTCATTTCCTGACGAGCACAGATTTCAAAATGACAGGCACAAATGAATATCAACGTCATTTTAAATCTTGCATACATTTATAAATAACATATAATACCTACATTTATTTTATAGTACTCTCTGTTATTATTTTATCTGTGTCACTATTCAACTGGGCCAGTGTTGTCGTAGCCTGTTGTCCACTGCGAATTCGAAATTTAAATTTGAAAAGTACAGGAATGTTCCAATTTTGTATTGAAATATATTGAAACACACGTTTTGTTCTTGTTTTTTTGGCACAGAATTAAAATGTATGTTTGGTAGGAATTGCAATGCTTTACGGATTTGAGTTTAAGCGTGATGTAACAGAAAAATTTGGAATTGTTTTTCAGAACAACATACTCGTACAGGAATATAAAACTATAAACTTTATAAACCGAATTTAGTTAAATTTCCTCTTTTCATATTTTTTTTCTTTCTGACAACACAATATTTAATTTAAATAAAGCTTAGGGGCTTAATCAGATGGTTTAATGTTTTAATAATAACGCGTTCACGTTCTTTTGTTACTTCATAATAAGCGTAAATATATATTCGTATATTACAATATACATAGGCCGGGAATTTAGGAATTACCGGCCAAGTAGGTATAGACCGGACAAAAATACGAGACTGAGAATCCGTTTCACGCTGAGATATGTATTTTTTTCAAATATGCAATGAAATAGAATAAACCTTTCAAAAATATATAAGTTTCGTTCTACTCGTAAACTTCTTTATTATTATTCTCATTGCAGATACGATATTCGATATATAATCATTCTGTCACTAGAAAAAATCTTAAAATCAACCAAAAACCTGCTGAGCGTCCAAATAGGAACGATATGGAGAGTTTCTTTCGTGGCTTATGGACTATATGGCAAAGCAAAGTTACGTAATGGAATATTGAAGGTGCCGGCTGCGCGCGCAGCTCATAATTGCATAGAAAATATGTGCCGTGCTTTCATTATGTCTGGCGGCGGCAGGGCCCGGCTAGCAGCGACGAATAGTCAAGGCAAGCCAAAGTCGGTAATACTTACAAGAAAAAACTATAATCATCCCTTTTCGAAGTGGCATTACTGGCGTGTTAAAAAAAAACCGGTCAAGTGCAAGTCGGACTCGCGCACGAAGGGTTCCGTACCATTATCTATAAAAACTTGGATGGATGATATTGGATGAGATATAAGACATTACTCATACACACATAATATATAACTAAGCAAGTGGCTAAATACGTAGTTGTACAAAACAACAAATCAAGACTCAAGATCACGAAATCTCACGATTGAACCATTCTTTCATGTTGTTCTAACATACTTTAAGGAATACTGCTGTATAGGCATGCACAGCGTTTTCAACCAACTTCAAGTTTTCGAAGGAGGAGGTTCTCAATTTGTCGGGATCTTTGTTTTTGCTATTTTTCAACCGATTATTTGAAGACGGCTGGACCGATTTGAAAATTTTTTTGTTTGTGTGAAAGTGTATAACTTCACAGTTAGTCCCATCATTAGCTCAAGATCTGATGATGGGATCCTGGAGAAATCGGGGGAACTCTTCAACTATTATATGCACACCTATAATGATTTCAGTATTTTTTACTGCAGCTCGAGTACGAGTATATGTCCAATATTCCGCAGTGTCTAAAGACGAAAGTCTTTGACCAGTGTGTGTTGCCAGTGATGACATATGGCACTGAAACGTCAAAGTCACCCAAAGGGCAATGGAGAGGGCTATGCTTGGAGTCTCTCTGCGTGATCGCATCAGAAATGAGGTCATCCGCAGCAGAACCAAAGTAACCGATGTAGCCCTCCGAATTGCTAAACTGAAGTGGCAGTGGGCGGGGCACATTGCACGTAGAACCGATGGCCGATGGGGCGGAAATGTTCTTGAGTGGCGACCACGAACCGGAAGGCGCAGCGTCGGTAGACCCCCCACAAGGTGGACTGATGACCTGGTAAAGGTCGCGGGAGTCCGCTGGATGCGGATGGCGCAGGACCGGTCATTGTGGCACTCTTTGGGGGAGGCCTATGTTCAGCAGTGGACGTCTTTCGGCTGATATGATGATGATGATGATGATGAGTATATGCTTTTGCCAAGGTGGAGGCTAAGTGAAGTCGGTTCTTTTTTGTTTAAAAGGAGCAGTTTGTTTGTTGTTCGTCTGTAGCGATAGAAACGCGCGTCGACGGCGCGTCTATAAAATGTACGTGTGCAAATGTCTACAAGCTGCGTCTGACTCGCTTTTGCATAAATACAAACTCGTTTCGACGGTTAAAATAACGCGGTGTGCATAGGCTCTTATTGGAATTTAAAAAGGACGTTCGTCGTAGGCAAACAGCATGTAGCTCGCGTGTTCTGGTTGCGTGCAGCCACTTCCATGCGTTTCAGCGCATTTTTTCACCTAGTGGCCACTTGTGCAGGCTTTCTGGTAGCTTTAGCTATTCAACACACTGTCTTGAAAGCAACATAATGTTGCTATATCATGCACCTATCTGATATCGCCCTTCAGGCAAGACAATAAAAATTGATTTGATCATTATTATTATCTTATACTCGTACATACATTCTGAGCATACTTGATAAAAAACTATAGCCTTACTGAAACAAACTGGATACATTAGATGGACTATAAGTAGTAATTTGTTAATGTAATACTTTACTTTTACTGCGCGTGGTCAAAATTAACATAATCAGTGTAACACGACTTCTGGTCATCTTTCATCAAGTGCAATTATGTCAATTATGTTATGACACTAAAACTTGATCAGCAAGGCAACGTGTAAATAAATTGCGTTGCAATCGCAAAAAATCGCTTTAGATATGGTGAAAACTCTGAATATACCTACATATGTTTTTAACATGAGACAGTAAGTATTTTTTTTAACCCCCGGCGTAAATGAGAGGAGTGAGAGTTGCGTTTCGTTCGCTACACAGCGTAAACGTTTGGCACATTGGCTAGGCCTTCTGATACGATCCGAAGCGAGGATTGCAACCCCTATCTCTAAGTCGACAACCCAATTCCCACTTTTTATAATATAGGTACATCATCATCAGCCTATATTAGTCCACTGCTGGACATAGGGCTCCCCTAATGAGCGCCATAGCGCCCTGTCTTCAGCTAGCCGCATCTAGCATCTGCCTGCAGTCTTTCGCAGATCGTCATCCCACCTGGCCAATATAGGTACATATATGTACTATCATTAGACCCAAATAAAACCGCACGCTCTACGTACCTAGTTAATCCCTCTGCATGCCGGTTAAAATGGAGCTGTAGAGCATACATTGTATGTTCGCGGCGCCTCATGCATTTATGTATGGGCGGCAAATTGACGAGTGGTCGGTTTAAACGTTTACCGGTTATTGTGTATTTGCATAGGTATATTGGGTTTTATTTACAGGATTCGAATTTTGGAAGACTAGTTAAAAGCCCGAAACGCTGCGAAAGTGTTAGGCTACGCAAAAAATATAACGCAATGTATTTTTAGCCGTCTATTTTGTGACCCAAATTGATGTGGATTATATTTTATATTGTATGTATTCGAAACCGATACTTTGAATTTGTAAGTCGTAAAAACGTTATTTTAATGGAATTAACTCGAATAAAATACTGTGTGCATCTTATATTCATTTTATTTATACAGGTTGTATAGGTAACAAAAATACTGGTTATCCATTTAAGGGCATAATTGGAATCGTATTGCAACTAAGAAAAAGTACGATAAAAAATATTTTTTAATACAATTGCTCAAAAAGTTTACTTTATGTAGCTGCAAATCGTGCGTAAAGTTTGATTTTATGCACTAGTGCTAAAAAGTAATCTGATCTGCAAATCGTGCGTAAAGTTTGATTTTACGCACGATTTGCAGATATATTGCATTTTAAATTGACCAATCAGAACACTTCACTATGTTAAATCCACCAATCACAACACATATCGGAGTTAATCGGAACGCTAGATACTTTTTTGGTGCGTATACTGTGTAAATAATTTAAGTCCTTAAAAAAACATTGTATTTAATATCAACCAATCAGAATACAGCAATGTTAAAATCGACCAATCAGGAAACGCAATTTATTTCTCAAAACATGAGGTGTTTTTTAGTTCCTACTTCACAATCATTAAAAAAGATTTAATTTTTTGGGAAACTGTTTAAACGGCTATTAGACATTGCAATTTGTAGGGCCCAACCTGTCGGGTTGGTAGGTGTAATGGCACCTAGGGAGTAGGAGTCCCGATCTAGGGCGATCGGGGCGATCGGCAGTGCCCCGGCACTCGCAGCTGTTTATGGAGGTCGTTATGGAGTTATTTTACCTTTTTTATTATTTATAACTAGCTGTGCCCGCGGCTCCGCCCGCGTGTAATTCGGTCTTTGTCAGTAAGCGGCTAAATCACCCCTAATTTCTCTCCCTCCCCCTGGAGGCAGAACTTGAAGGTCTTGAAGTAAAGTTGACAGATGGATACGCTAGAGGACAGTAGTCTAGATAAAATATTTTACAATTACCTGTAAATAAAACTACGCTCCAAAATCAATAGCTTTTTCCGTCCTTATAAATTTTTTTGACATGATTTAAACGACATAGAATAGTAGGTGTATATCGGACGATACAGTACCACTTTTGTATTTATACGTCCTTGACTGTACCTATTCATATCATGTCCATGGCAAATATCATCCAAATCGATCCTCCAGTCAAATCAGTCTAAGAATGAAAAGGTAAGAACAGGCGCGGTTGCAGCCTAATATTTGGGGGTGGGGTAACTATGAAATTGGGGGGTCACTAATACAGAAGTGATTTTTTGAGGGGGTCATTAATTATTTTTTCTATTTGACGTGTACGATTTAGGGGGGAGGGTCATGTCCCATGTAACCCCCCCAACCCCATCGGACCGATCGGACCGCGTCTGGGTAAGAAATATACACAAATAAAAATCCATACTTCATATCATAACCTAACAACTTATTAACGAATATACTAACAACGAATTTAGGTCTTATATTAGTTAGAAGACTTCGAAGTAAGATTAGAGAAATGGAGAATAGATATCAAAATCGTGAGGCTGAGTATTTACATGCACTGTGCAATGTGTGGCAATTGGTTTATTGTCGTTAAATTTTGTTGTACTATTAAGTCAATAATTCATTTAAATTTGTTGATATCCGTACCCCCACTTCTAAACTTAAAGTTAATTTGGCAAAATCCTTCCTAAGTGGATTATTCATGTCACAACGTATTAATTTCAGCGCCATCTGTTAGTTAAGCAGTGTACTCGTTAGTCTTAGGACATATTACTACAGTACGCGAACAGTTTTGACCTTCGATAACTCACAAGTGCGATTTTCTTTTTGACGTGATAACGTCTTTAAAATCGTTTTAGTCGGGTGACATGTTCAGAAACTTGTGTCACACCAAAACCTCACGAGCGCGATCGCAGGTATAACGAGAGAGAGACGGACCGATCTCCCGTCTCATCTCGAGCGCTGCCAGTCATTCCGTGAAACTTGTCACGCGGAATCCTCACGAGCGGTTAGACGTTATCACGTAAACATCTCGATCGTAAACCTACTTTACAAACAACCAATTATTTTTTTTTAGTTAAATAAAATAATATGATTACTTACAGTAATAAAAAAAATCTAACAGGCTTTGACGTCGCGCTAGGTATTATATAGATATTTGTTTATAACAACAAAAAAAGATTATACAATATATATTTTCCTTTACCATACTATTGCATTCAACTATTTCAACATCATGTGTCATTTTATAACAATTTGGTCAATAGATTATCACAAACAATTTGTCAAAATATAAGTGACCTTGAATTCTAGACGAATGAGGGTTTCCGCGATTGAGATTTTCACTAGATGGCAGCACCGCGACGACAGGTCTTTTTGGCCGTAGCTGTCAAAATCCACCAATCAAAAAATATATGGTTAAACATGATTGGTGGATTGTGACAGTTAGACCTGTCGCCACGGTGCTGCCATCTAATGAAAAACTCGATCGCGGAAACCCTCATTACGAATGGCTACGACGACATATGCTCTTGACAAAACCGTTATCAAATGTGAAGTTATATTGCAATAATTAAAAGTGATAGCCTGGTGGAGAAAAAACAAACTTACATAATCTTTTCTTTGTGTAGCAAACAAATACATGTATTATTCCTAGCGCAATGCTAACAATTGTTAGAAGATATTTTTCATTATTAGTACTTAACGTATTCTAACAGGTCAAAAAATAAAATCGGTTTTGTGATTTATGTAATTTTATAGGTTAAAAAGGCATTCCCGTACTCCACTCTATTGGGAAAAAAAGTTTGCACCTCCTTCCTAAGTAGCGCCATAAGATTCAGGTGCAAAATTAACTCAATCGAGTGTAGTGGCTACCCCCTTTTAGAGGTTGAATTTTTATAGCCTACCTATACCTGGCCGGGGATTTTCTTGTCAATTATAATTAGTAATCCTTAAGGGGTGACTTCTGGGATAACAATGCAAATAAAACCGGCCAAGAGCATGTCGGGCCATGTTCAATGTAGGGTTCTGTCATTGCCGCCCTGTTAAAAGAAACATCCGTTCAAAAGGTCGCTTATTAAGGGATATTTGGCGGCGCTTCCGTCATAAAGTAATAATTGCGTGGTGGGTTAATTGTTTGGCGTTGTAATTCTACTATCCGTTCTTTCACTATGCGTTTTTGACTGACAACTCAAATACAGCTTAATCGATATTATTAAATATAGTTTTTATTGAAAGTTGAAAGGTACAAAGGCTTCACTTGCATTATTTTTTTCAAATTTTTTGGACCTACGGTTCAAAAGTAAGATGGGGGGGGGGGGGGGGGGGCTTTTTGAAGATGAAACTATCTTTTGTCCTTTCTAGACCCATACTATCTCTATACCAAATTTCATCTAAATCAGTTCAGCGGTAAAAAAATCCTCATACCAACTTCCAACCCCTTTTTCACCCCCACAAGGGTTTGAAAACTATCCTTTGACGTTTCTCGGGACTCAAATTATCCCCATACTAATTTCTATCTAAATCGTTTCAGTGGTTAAAAATTCTCCATACAAACTTTCAACCCCCTTTTCACCCCCACCAGGGTTGATTTTCGGGATTAAAACTATCTATTATCCTTTCCCGGGACTCTAACTATCTCTATACAAAATTTCATCAAAATCCGTTCAGCCGTTTTCACGTGATGCGCGGTCAAATAAACAGACAAACAGATAAACAGATAAACAGACAAACAGATAAACAGACAAACAGATAAACAGACAAAAATTCTAAAAATTGTTGGAACGTGTTCTGTTATCGATTCTAAGTATCCCCAGCAAACTTTTTTTCGATTATCTTCCATGTACAGACTTTCGACCCTCTTCAGCTTTATTATATGTATAGATAGATGTTAGCCATTTGCTACACATTCCGTCTAGTTTTTTATTTAAAATGAAAGTTAAAATGTGTAGATTCGCTGGTAATTAATATATTTATCTAGTTTTGTATTTAAATAATAGAAGGGTTGGGCAGATGTAGTTAGATTCAGGCAGCTCGAGCGGTCATTTAAATATCTATAATAATAAAAACAGTTTCTTCTTTTATTTAATGTATACTGTTATGAGTACTATCACCGTGCTTCACCAATACATTTTTTAGATGTTTTGAAGGCATCTCTGTAAACGTTGGTAGGGACGATTTGTTGGTGAGGTAGGGTTTGTAGGGACGATTTGTAGGCAAAGTGTAATAACGGGCCCAACGCCGACAGGAGTTGGACACGACAGGTTGGGCCCTACAAATTGCCATGTGTAATAGCCGTTTTAAAGAGCTAATTATACCGTCGTCTGTGGCATTTATTCGCGGTATTGATATTTTGTATCTATGTCAAAGAAGTTAAAAAAATTAAAAGACCGTCAAGTTATACCATAATTTCACCTTAGTTTAGTTATTGTGCGTAAATAATAAGTATTTTTATAATATTTTCTCGCAATCGAAGTGAAACATTGTATGCATTACTCTGGTCTAAAAGCCATATTATCACTCGAATAATTTTCCCTCACTTCGGTCGGGAAAATAACCACCACATGGTGGTAATATGGCCTACTTTAGACCCTTGTCAAACAATCTACTATTATTTCATTGTAGTTTTTTCGCAATTGTATTAAAAAACGTTGTTCGACACACGTGCAGAAGTGTCATTTTCACTCGTCCCGAATCTTGACCCTCGCCTCGTAACCTCGGTACTCGTGCAAAATGACATACTTCTCGCACTTGTATCGAAAACTACTATTTTAATACAATTGCTCAAAAAGTTTACTTTATGTAGCTGCAAATCGTGCGTAAAGTTTGATTTTATGCACTAGTGCTAAAAAGTAATCTGATCTGCAAATCGTGCGTAAAGTTTGATTTTACGCACGATTTGCAGATATATAGCATTTTAAATTGACCAATCAGAACACTTCACTATATTAAATCCACCAATCACAACACATATCGGAGTTAATCGGAACGCTAGATACTTTTTTGATGCGTATACTGTGTAAATAATTTAAGTCCTCAAAAAAAAACATTGTATTTAATATCAACCAATCAGAATACAGCAATGTTAAAAACGACAATCAGGAAGCGCAATTTATTTCTCAAAACATGAGGTGTTTTTTAGTTCCTACTTCACAATCATTAAAAAAGATTTATTTTTTTGGGATTTGGTACTTACTTGTTAATTGCATAGATATCCGACGAAAACTATCGGCTTGTACAGTTGGCGTTAAATTTATGTTTACGCTTTTGTAAGAACAAAGGAATAATATGTAAAAGCATGAACACTTTTAGACGTTGACTGTACTACACAAGGTTAGCATGCGCTAAATTCGTGAATACACGCGGTTTGAGGCTGATGCGGTCGCAACACTAATCAGCATAAACCGCATTATTCAGGGATTATTATAACGAATCAATAAACTAGTATATACTTCGCCCCGAACTAAGAACTCGCGGTTTCCAAAGTGCTCAAAGAGGACCCAGTGTGTTAATGATGAGGGACCCTCTTGTTCCTTTATCCGTCAACACAGTGAATCCTCCTTTTTGTAAAGGGTCGGCAACGCGCATGTGACACCTCTGGATTGGCAGGCGTCCATAGGAGCTTACCATCAGGCGGGCCGTATGCTTGTTTGCCACCGTCCGTAGGGTCTAGTGCTATTTGGCTGTGATTTTCTGTAAGGTGGAGGTACTTTCCCACTCGGGCTCTGCTCCAGATTTGAGCGAGATGATATTCGCTGTGCTGTGCCCTACCACACATAGCGAGATGACATTCGCAGTACCCATACCTCTCTTTTGAACGTAGTTTAAGGGCATACCCGGGTCCAAAACCGTCCCGTACGGTGTCGGGTTTAAGGACATATCCGAAAAATGCAGTATTTTCAATAACAAGTTGTCTTATAAAACTCGCCGCCTGACTTATGGCGTGATTTTAACCTATGTACACAATAACACGATTGATTTAGAGGACCGAAAGCATTTACAAAGAAGATAAGTCAGACTTTTTAATTTTTTTCTTCAGGTCCACAATTCCCCTCGTGACTCACTAATATCGAAATATATATATATATATATATATATATATATATTTAGCCAATTTTGTGTCCCACTGCTGGGCAAAGGCCTCCCCTATTTGGCGCCACCCGTCACGGCTCAGTACACGCTCCCGCCAATCGTCACAAAACGAGTTCAGATCGTCTCGCCACTTCCGATTTGGCCTACCTCTGCCTCGGCCTTCCTGGGACTAAGTATTTTAACATAAAATAAAAGCAATTCATACGTGTGAGCACTGTAAACCTGGTAATACATATTGAACATTGCATAATTGGCTAAGGTCACGCGAAGTTCTCTCAGATGGGATGGTAGAGTGAGTGCCGGAGGTATTGGTATTCAATACGTCAATATGACACCTGCACGCCGCCGAGCGGGCGACGTTGATAGATAGCGCACTATTATGGACGGCGTACATTGCGAGGGTTTCTTATGTAAATGTAAAAACTCTTTATTGTACAAAAACTAGTCAAAAACAATACAATAATTAGGAAACGTAAGTACAAAGGTTATTTCATTTTATAACATAATATTTTTTAAGGGCGTACCCACAACGTTAAGGCGCTTTACTTCAAAATCTGAGATCATTACATACTATTTAGTTGCTTAAAACTCATGTGGGTATAAATACCCAGTATTTATCAGCTTTCTGCGTTGTATCGAGAAAAAACTATGTATTTTTTATTTGGCTGTTAATCATATAGATATAGGCAAAAATAAAAAATAAACACCAGCAAGGTGAATTGTGTTTTTTTGTACCTACACTTATAATTCGCTCTAATTTTCTGCCTCTGTTTTTGTAGAAGAGTCACCAATTTTGACAGGGAATTGACTCAATGAGGGTCAGAACAGTAAATAGTTTACCCTATTTAATATGGCGGTACGCAGTGTGCACCATACATCAGAACAGGCGTTAGCGCGCTCTAGTATAGGACCCGCATTGAAAATATTCAAACCGTAAGAACTTCACTTGGAAATACGAATTTTGACTTTCAGGTACGGGGTGTAAAATGTACCTTAGATATACAGGGTGTAATCGTGTAGCCAGGCTTCAAGATTCATAAATAAATAAATAAATATTATTATAGGACAATCTTACACAAACCGACCTAGTCCCACGGTAAGCTCAATAAGGCTTGTGTTATGGGTACTAGACGATATATATAATATATAGATATATATAAATACTTACATACATAGAAAACATCCATAACTCAGGAACACATATCTGTGATGAACACACAAATAAATGCCCTGACCAGGATTCGAACCCGGGACCTCCTGCTTCGTAGGCAGGGTAACTACCGACTAGGCTAGGAGGCCGTTAATAGGCTAGGAGGCCGTTACTAGGCTAGGAGGCCATTCATAGATGGCAGCACCATCTCTCTCGCTATACCGGAATCACGTAAGTGATTCGGATAGGAGGTGCAAGCACGTCCTGCGCATGCCCTTAGAGTATGGTCAACGGCGCCTAGCCGTTTCAAATTCAGAGATTGCATATACATGAGAAAATTTCTCAAGGTCCGCCGTGACCGGGTGGTCTAGTGGTCAGGACGTCAGCCGCGAAAGCTGAAGACGCCAGTTCAAATCTGGCCTCGGACACCGGAGGGTTTGGTCACTTTTTGTGAAGTATATGACATCTATTTTCAGTTTATATATAGTAGTGTAACTACTTAAAAATTGCAAATCAAAAAAAATATTGAACAAAATAATTTGATTTGCTTCAAGATTTACTTTAACTTTTATTATTATTTTTGTATTTTGGTGCAATAAAAAATATTTACTTACTTACATCATAATGAAGCGAATAAAAGTGCCAATACATACCTAATATATGCATTAAAAATGTAACTTTAGTAGTGTAATTTTTATAAAGCTATCTCAGAAAAACGTACCAATTCGAGACGGCCCGAGGCGGAAAACTTCTTCATAAGAATAATCACAGTTCCAACAACTGGATTGAAGATACAATATAAAAATCATAAGATTGCAATACAGTTTCAGTGGGAAATCAGCCTGCGGTTTAGCCGAGTTTCTGCTGGGTGAGCCCTGCTTCTACGAGAGACCACAGGTCACTGGCAAATAGGACGTCGTAGATTATAAAAGGCACGATATGGCATATTTTTTCATTATATAAAAAAAAATTCGCAACACTTAACTAGTACCTAATACATAGTACATTTGACTACTGGTGACATTATAGTTAACACGTTCACTGTCCAGTGCCCCATATATGGATCACGCTGAACTATCTCCACACGTCCGTGCCCCACAGATGGGCCACTAACGACCGTGTCCGCACTTAGATTAGTTAGTATCACTGCATTTTACATGATAATATAGGGATAATTCTGATATAATAATGTTTTTGGCTAGTTAGACAACATCATACAGAAAGATATTGTACTTATTCGAAAGCGTGCTTGTTTGTTTCTTAGTGACCCATATGTGGAGCATGGACGTGTGATTGAAGTAATTTGTTTGGACGTACGAGGAGATGCATACATATTGTATGCGGACTGTTAAAGTTGTTATTTAAAACTATAGCTTGTAGAGAGATTGGAAAACTGCCTAAAGATGAACGAGTTAGTTTGAGGGCTAACCAGTTAGGAGCTTTAGCGTTTTCGGCTGAGACATTATATCTATGTATTACTTTTTACGACTTTTTACTTAGTGCTTTTTACGACTAACTACTGCGCGGTAATAAATGTATGTTTTAACATTATTGTACGTTTTATAAAGCCTACCTTAAAAACGAACGGCCAACTTACTGTAACAGTGACTATTTACAAAAAGCACTGTTTTAAATTATAATTAGAAATGCCCGCGATCTAAGCCTTTTTTATTTTACCTCCCTGAGTGCGTAATATACTATTACAACTTTCTTGTAGATTGTACAATCGCCATCAAATATCGGAGCGGCCAAGGTAGTCAAAAATATCTAAACATGCACTGTATCGCCTTGATAATAGAGGTGTTGTTCAGATATTTGTGACCACCTTAGACGCTCCGATATATCTGTTAGCGACTGTACTATGAATATAGGTAGCAACAGAATTGTAATGCCAGTTTTCAATCTTTTTCGACTCCTTGTCCCGAGGTCGAGATCGAAAGCTAGCAGCGATAAACATAATCCTGAGAACAGACAGCCTTTTTTTTATCTTGGTTGGGAAAAACTTTTCTTTGAATAAGTTACATAAGGCTTTGAATTTGAAATGCAACACGGTACACACCTATGCTGGATGCGGCAAGCTATGGCGCTACAGGGCGCTATGGCGCTCATTAGGGGAGGCCTATGTCCAGCAGTGGACTAATATAGGCTGATGATGATGATGATGATGACACACCTATTTATTTCCTAGGCCACTATAGAACCTTGTCATAATACCTAGTTTGGTACTGCATAGTAACGTTTATGCATGTCCACTGCGTAACTGTTGTGACAAGGTTCTATAGTGACCTATGAATCAAATTGGTTGACTGTATTTATAATAGAGTAAATAATAATTTACGGAATCAGGCGTTTATACTTCACGGAAGTCCATATTATTAACTACAATAATATTGCTTTGCTATTTCGCGGTATAATAAGTATAATAACGTGCTAGTTGATTAGTTACAACCCGTCATACTTATTTGCACACATGCAATTTACAACCCTCCCACCGCAAAAATAAATGCGCAAATAAATACAACAAACCCTAATTATATTTATTTGCGTATTTATTTTTGCGGCGGGAGGGTGGTAAAATTAATGCATGCAAAAGTACGCAAATAAGTATACCGTGGAATATATATATATATATATATAATACTAGCCTATTCCCGCGGCTTCGCCCGCGCACTATAAGTACTCAAAAAGGATACGATACCCATGTTGATTTTCAGACTTTGTGACCACATTTGCCCCTTTTAGGGGTTGAATTTTGAAAAAACCTGAAACACTTGTTTACTCATTTATTGTTAGGAATACTCCTGTGAAATTTCGAATAAAATAGTCTAACAAATCTTGATTCGTCATACAAACTTTGGACCCCCATTTTACCCCCTTAGGGGGTGAATTTTGAAAAATACTTTCTTAGTGCACCCCTAGACCTTATAACGAACCTACGTGCCAAATTTGGATCTCTAGAACCAGCGGTTTGGGCTGTGCGTTGATATGTCAGTCAGTCAGTCAGTCAGTCAGTCAGTTTCTTCTTTTATATATTTAGATAGATATATACCGCGTACATGTATACCGCGGCATAGCATAGCAATATTTTTTATACCACGACGGTGGCAAACATGCATACGGCCCGGCTGGTGGTAAGCAGCTACAGTAGTCTATGGACGCCTGCACTTACAGTGTGAAGCTGTGTATGACTTCGGTTCTTAAAAAAAAACACACCCTATCCACTTATTTGATTATGGGAACAATAGTTACCTTGGTAAATGGTGGTGGTAAATAAGGGTGACTTATTTCATTAGCAAATAGTTCACTTGAAATATTAATCAATTGACTGGTTATGCACATGGTAATAAAAGTTAGTTTTCACAGCCATGTTTTTATCCCAAAGTCCGGTTCGTTATTTTAGACCTTGGTTGTCCTACACTACGACTGAATATGATCGTTAACCGAAACATAAAATATCAATATGAAACAGGAGCGACGAAGTACTTACGGTAGCATTAAAGTCCTAAATGAATGTGCTGAGTTGTTTTTTACTCAACTTAGTTACTTCTGGTAACTCAAACTAAAGTAACATTTTTTTTATAAAGCCTTTATAAGACTGCATAAATAAATATAATAATATTTATGACGATAATCTAATGACTTACGGATCGGATCAACCAACCGAAGCCAGGAGCGGTACTCTAAATTTTAAATCAGGATTTTTTCAGGAAGACCGTCATTCGTCATCAAAATGACATTACAACAAATTGGAATTTTGACAATAAATAACACTAAAACATTTAGCACCGTTTTGACGTCAAGAGTTTTTTACATGTTTTTGACATGAATTTGATAACCAATTTATAACAACAAAAGAGCGCTCTGATAAAGCTAGGCGTAACTTTTGACAGATCCGATTCTGTTCAACATCAAATATACATAGGTTGCTACTTATATATCCGGAAACAAAAAAACAAACAAACGTACACGGCTGAAAATGGTTTTATTGTTTTTCAAAGTATTCCCCTTGATGATCTATGCACTTTTGCATTCGCGTGAACCAATTTTAAAGCACTTCTGCCACTCCGCCTGAGGTACCTCCATAACGTGTTGTTTGAATGCGTCGACAGCATCTTCAGCGGTCGAAAATCGTTGACCGCGTAATTTATTCTTTATATTTGGAAATAAATAAAAATCGTTGGGTGCCAAGTCAGGGCTGTACGGCGGATGACCCGTTAATTCCACATTTTGACCCTCCAAAAATAGAGTTGTTTCGCGTGACGTATGACAGCTGGCATTGTCATGATGAAGAATGATTCTTCGTCGCTGGTTAGTTTTACGAATTTGTTCAAATACTTCCGGTAAGCAAATGGTCGTGTACCACTCTGAATTAACCGTTCTACGGTTTTCTAGTGGCACTGTAGCTACATGGCCATTAATACCGAAGAAGCAGGCCACCATTTGTTTCAATGTACTTTTTGCACGAGTAACTTTCGTAGGGTTCGGCTCATTTTGAAACACCCATACCGTTGATTGTTGCTTCGTTTCGGGATCGTATGCATAGATCCAGGATTCGTCACCTGTATAGATGTTATAAACGGCTTTTGAGTCACCACGGTTATATTTTTTTAACATTTTATTGCACCATTCGACGCGAGCATCTTTTTGCTCTTTTGTTAAGTTGTGGGGTATCCAACGCGAACAAATTTTTTTTACAGCCAAATAATTATGTAATATGCCAAATAATTAATGCTGGTCATAGAAATACCCAGAGTCGCCTCTATCTCGCGGTACGTAACATGTCGGTCGTCCATTATAAGTTTTCGCACAGCCTCGATATTTTGTTGTACAACGACGGATTTCGGGCGACCTGCCTTAACTTCGTCCGTAAGCATACTACGTCCACGATTGAACTCACTAAACCAGTGATACACAGTAGTTTTAGATGGGGCTTCATCACCAAAAGTTGAAGTTAGTTGATCTATGCACTGTTGTTGCGTTAAACCCCGCCGAAAATCATAATAAATCATAGCACGAATATTTTCACGAGTGAGTTCCATTCTTGCTGCGAGATGACATTTAAAACCCGTCAAAAACAAAACATGAGCGTTAATAAGAAAGAAAAAATATACCGGCCAGTACTTAAAAAAGTTCAAATTTTACCATGGAGGTCAAATATGCTATTTAAGAAGATTGTAATCCCGGTTTCCGGATATATAAATAGCAGCCCTCGTAACAGATTATATAAATATTTTTTTCCGTTGAGGCATCCTGTTGCCATACATTTTTAATTTAGTTACAGCGAAAATACTGTAAAATGTGAGCGTAAAAGTTAAAAAGCAATTTTGAAACCAGTAACTTGATCAATTTGCAATAACCTTTTTAATATGAGTAGATAATAAAGTGTCTCACTCACGTTTGTTTTTACGCTGCGATTAATTTCACAGTTACGATTGAGAATCGCTGAACTTAATAGCTGACATTAATTTAAAGTGTTTATTTTGTACTTTCACTTAAGTCTTTAATGAATTCTATGATACTAGTCCCCACCAGAGACTTCCGTGGCCACGTGGAGTAGTTAAAGCTTTCAAATCCGCTTCATCCCCTTACAGGTTGAAATTCCGAAAATCCTTTCAAAAAGTTCCAAGTTACTCTTGCTTCTACTGGTACAGTCGACGTTAAAGATATGCATACACTTCTGCACCTTATTGCAAAGGAATAAGGTGAAAATGTGTAGACATATCTTTGACGTCGACGTACATTCAACGTTTGAACATTCGGTAAATAACATTCGGGTGAACCTGACTTCTTCTTCTTTCGTGTCGAGTTCCTCATATAGTGGATGGCCAGAAAGCAGCGCTGTCAACAGCCCTGGCCGTCGCGTCTCTCAGGTCCGATTCTGAGCAAGAATACGGGCATGCGGGGCATGCCAATATATGTGCCATTGTTTGCGGTGCTGTATTGCAGGCGCATTGGGTAGAGTGACCTCGTAGCAGTCCCCATCCGACTATATTGTGCTTGCAGCGGCCAACCTGAGATCTGAGCCTGTTCAGGGTCTTCCAGATGGTCTTCCTTCTATGTTCATAGAGATGACAGTCAAGGCAGGCTTCAAGAAGCACCGCTGTTGATCGCATGTATTTCTTGGTGGAACCATCGTGGTGAAAGGATTAGCTCGGTAGTTAATACCGAACGTTGCCCGGGGTACGCCAGACGCTGTGATTAATCGTAAAAAAGGGCTCCTTCCATGTACCCCATGAACCCGACTTCGAAATGGAAGATGAAACTAGCGAAAACTAAAAGCCTTGTGCTAAAGTCTTTTTAATAAATTAATATTTATTAAGTACATTCTTAACTAGCGTGTATAATTTTTTTGTGTACTTTTCTAACTTCCCTATTAAATAAACAAGGAACCAACTCTCACTTAAAGCTTTTTGCTAAAAGGAACCATTACCTTTTTCAAAGAAAACTATACTTAAAACAACATTTTCTTGGCATATTCAAGTAATAAAACATAAAAAATAACATGTTGTATGGTATGGCAATCAAACTTTGTTAAAAAAGTTGTAAACATATTTTGTATACACTTTTACAACAAAAAACGCTTTTTCTCAAAACTATCATTGTGTGGATTGGTTCCCTTATGCATAAATACGTCCAAATGTCAATGTCGTTATAGCGTTTAGTTGAGTTGGGTTGGAGCTGTGTCTGTCCATTGTGTGTATTTATTTTTAGAATCGCGGCCCATTTATACTACCGACTTGGAGTTTTATGCATATACAGGGTGTTTGGTAACCGGATGCAAAGCCGAAAGTAGGAGATAGGTAGGTAGGTAGGTCATGTAGAACATTTTTAGCCATACTTGTCTTAGACAAATGTTATTAGTTTTTTTTTAATTTAAATTTAAAAATTTGTCGGAGAAAACTGCAAAATTTCAGACTAAATCGATAATTAGTACTTTTTTTACTGCAGGTAGATTTTTTTTTGTTTTATTTCGTATTGTGCAATGTCTATCAAACACTAGAAAAGTGATTTCAAACATCTGTGTCTAAAGAAAACAAGTTGACAGCGATTTAAAATTTTAGTTACATGAAAATGTAAACGATTTAAGTGATTTCAAAGTACGAAAAAAAAAACTAAAATAGCCACGAATTTTCAAACCATTTTAAAAACATGCTTGGCTTTTACCCTTTTATTTAAGCTATCAAACACGACTGTAGCTACTGTATCCTTGAAAATAAGCCACCTAAACCAACTGGGTAGCTAAAATGTTTCACTCTACTTGTGATACTTGTGGTAGTTGTGGTGACGAATCTCATTATGATTTTACAATAAAACATTGGTTCTGAATACTAAGTTGGCGTTGACTTGACATTTGACTTGTTTTAAAAGGGTTAAGTGTACTGGACTAAACTACCACATGCAATTTTAACAAACAAAGGCTTGCGGCGGTGAGAGACAAAAGGGACTGATAGCGGCAGGCGGCGGGCGATAAGACAATCATGTCTCAAGCCATTTTATCTTTGAAAATAGGCTACCTGTACTAATAAGAGGGAATGTTTAGGGTAAATTAAAAGAAAAGCATAAAAGATAAGTTATTTATTTTTACGATCAACACATTAAAATTACACATCATCGCTCGTTTTCAAAATGTGACCCGCCGTTTCGAATACAAGCACGAGCCCGTCTTCTTACTTCTGTGGTGGTTGTTCCGAATATCATTTCTTCCCTCATCCTTTCGAACGCCGCTTCTATCCTCTCCCTCAGCTCTTCTACGGTATTAATGACCTCTTGTGTGTAGACTAGCTCCTTAGCTCGGCCCCAAACGAAAAAATCCAATGGTGTCAAATCAGGTGACCGAGCGGGCCAAGGGATTCGTCCGCCTCTGCCGATCCAACCGTCCGGGAAACAGTTATCCAGATGTCCAGTACACTTAACCCTTTTAAAACAAGTCAAATGTCAAGTCAACGCCAACTTAGTATTCAGAACCAATGTTTTATTGTAAAATCATAATGAGATTCGTCACCACAACTACCACAAGTATCACAAGTAGAGTGAAACATTTTAGCTACCCAGTTGGTTTAGGTGGCTTATTTTCAAGGATACAGTAGCTACAGTCGTGTTTGATAGCTTAAATAAAAGGGTAAAAGCCAAGCATGTTTTTAAAATGGTTTGAAAATTCGTGGCTATTTTAGTTTTTTTTTTATCGTGCTTTGAAATCACTTAAATCGTTTACATTTTCATGTAACTAAAATTTTAAATCGCTGTCAACTTGTTTTCTTTAGACACAGATGTTTGAAATCACTTTTCTAGTGTTTGATAGACATTGCACAATAAGAAATAAAACAAAAAAAATCTACCTGCAGTAAAAAAAGTACTAATTATCGATTTAGTCTGAAGTTTTGCAGTTTTCTCCGACAAATCTTAAAATTTAAATTAAAAAAAAACTAATAACATTTGTCTAAGACAAGTATGGCTAAAAATGTTCTACATGACCTAGACTATCTCCTACTTTCGGCTTTGCATCCGGTTACCAAACACCCTGTATATATGGCCAAATAGTGACCAGTATAGTTTTTGCTCAAGCACTTTGCTTTAAATTTTCGTTGTGTGTGTAAATTAAGATATTGAACATCATAACTACTTATTATCCTAATTAAATTTGATACGGTCGGTTGAAACAATCAGATACCTAATTACATAAAAATATTGGCATTCAAATATTACTAGTACGCCATTTATAATATTGCTTGTGTATACATATGTTTTAATTCGTTGCTTATCTTTGTATCAATAGATTTATCAACCTGTACAATTTTAAGTATAAAACATTATTTTGATTTACAAAATATTATTTCTAAAATTCAAACAAATGGGAAGTCATTTTTGTTTTAATGTATTGATAAATTGTAACATGACGCTCACACTCGTTGCGTACGATGTTCGAGCAGTTAATAAGTTGACGAGGCGGGGTGTAAACGCGGCCTTATGAATCAAGTAGAGTCAGTAAAACCGTTACTTTTCTTAATATCTTTATATGGGTATTTTTTGCTAACAGGTTTTAAAATGTAGTCGTAGGTACAAACAAAGAAACGCTTGAATATTGTAATTGTCTTTTTATACCAAATTTTCAACCAATCGAAAGGTATAAACGAGGAATTTTAGTTACAGATGTAGTGCAGAATAGTTTTCCTTTGTATTTTATCGGAAAAGTTTGTATTTATCGTACTGTTTCAATTAGCTTCAGTACCCATTGCACAGCTACTTTGACATTTTATATTCACTCTTTGACATTTGACACTAAAAAATAAAGTGCCATATGAATAAAAATGTCATTCAATTAATACATAAATTGATTGACGCTTCGGGTGCCGTCGTATTCCGATTGAGATCCGAGTTTTTCCGATGGAAAAACATTATATACTATCAGCCTTATTCATAAAAAGTTACAACCTTCTTCAAACCTACTTGAAGTCCGGATGCCCAAAAACGTTATTTATAAACGTTATTTATCTCTAAAAAGCTCTACAAACCTATTGCAAATGTTCGAAAAGTTACATGACCCAGGACCCTTCTTTATCTCCTCGATAAGGATCAAAATGGCCGCCATAATATTGAACAGCTGATTTTGACACTAGCGACACCGAACACAAATCAGAAGATTTCTACGAATGGAAGTTACTCTATCGTTACAAGTTTTATGTTTTGTGAAAAATAATATTATTTATTGTAATAAATAAAAAACCTATCTATTAAAGTGACTGTGAACTTTTGAAGTGAAATTGTTGCTATAAAATGCCTATTCAGGCAATGGAGCTTGTGAATAGGTACAACTACGAAAACCGATTTTGGAATATGTATCATAACATAAGGTAAAAAAGAAGTGTGTGGGTGAGCATATTTGTCATTTACTATCAACTTGTCGTAATAGTATATACTTTACACTGCCTATGGTCAGGGGTCAGGATGTTATTTATAGAAATATATAAGTAAACCATCATTTTCAAGCCAAAGAAGTAGGCACCATTCATCGCACTGACAGTTTTGCATAATATTGAAACCGAGCAAAACTACCTAGTTCCAAATAAAAAGAGTAAATTAAAGTTTCATTCTTCTTCTTTGCCATTACACTCTTTACAGAGTGGTTGTGGCCATCATGTTGGATTCTGAGTGCGAAAGTTTCATTAGTCATGAAATAAGAAGCAAACAATTTTCACCATCTGTACTTGTTTACAAATTAATTCGAAGAAACAATTAACCTCAAGAAAATTATGAATAAACCCACAGCCAAAGAAGGCCAAAGATTGGGTATCGCCATCCAGAGGGAAAATGTAGGAAGTATTATGGGCACCCTTTCCCAGGGGAGTGATTTGGGGGTTAATTTAGGTTTTTAGTTTAGTTTTTAGTGATGTTTGTCTGCCTTGTAAATTTAGATTATATGCTTATACATTTATTCATTCTATGACGTACTAGCTAATGTTATTTTTAGGCTTAGGTTTACTGTTAATTTGACTGTCTTGTAAAGTGTGTGATTTGTTAAATCTAATTACTTATGAATAAACTACACCCTATTATGTGAAAGTGAACCCAAGTGAAGTTTAAATGCATAAAAAAAACAGTTCATACTTTAATCGGCAAGCCAACATGTCTTTTTATCAATCAACAGTAATAAAATAAGTGCCTATCGTTAACATTATTCTGCTAACTCTACCCGAGGTCATCGCTTATCTGCGCCACCATCTTTTTTCTCCATACTCCATTAGTTCCTTAATTAATATCCCGGGCGAGCCTCGGGCAAATCAATCATAATCACCTGTTACAAAATACGTATTTTAATATTCACAGCTAAAAGGTTCTGGACCCCTGGAATCCGTAAGTTTTTGTTCTTTCTTAATCGTGTTAATAAGGTGGCCAGGGGTCGGCAACCGGGAGTTGTTTATAACGTTGGACTGAATAGGAATCAGTTTAATTAAAAATGGCTTTATTAATAAAATTTGAGTAAAACAGATTTTTCGAACGTATCGGTTATTTTTTCCTAAATGTTAGGTTTTTGTTTTATTGATAAAGATATGGTGTTGAAATTATTACCTACTAGCTTTTGCCCGCGGCTTCGCTCGCCTTAAATTCGGGGTAACAAACCATACAAACTTCCACCCCCCATTTTAGGGAAGTGGGGGGTTAGAAAGAGACAAAAGTAGCCTATGTCACTCTCCATCCCTTCAACTATCACCACTTAAAAAATCGCGCCAATTCGTCGCCCCGTTTTGCCGTGAAAGACGGACAAACAAACAAACACACACATACACTTTCCCCTTTATAATATTAGTATGGATTATTTGAGTAGTAGTAGTTAGTGGGTCATACAGAAATCAAAACAAAAGTTGTCACTCATGTAGTCAATCATCATCATCATCATCATATCAGCCGAAAGACGTCCACTGCTGGACATAGGCCTCCCCTAAAGAGTGCCACAATGACCGGTCCTGCGCCACCCGCATCCAGCGGACTCCCGCGACCTTCACCAGATCATCAGTTCACCTTGCGGGGGGTCTACCCACGCTGCGCCTTCCGGTTCGTGGTCGCCACTCGAGAACCTTTCCGCCCCAACGGCCATCGGTTCTACGAGCAATGTGCCCCGCCCACTGCCACTTTAGTTTAGCGATTCGGAGGGCTATATCGGTTACTTTGGTTCTGCTGCGGATGGCCTCATTTCTGATGCGATCACGCAGAGAGACTCCAACCATAGCCCTCTCCATTGCCCTTTGGGTGACTTTGAACTTTCTTATGAGGCCCATTGTAAGCGACCACGTTTCAGTACCATATATCATCACTGGCAACACACACTGGTCAAAGACTTTCGTCTTGAGACACTGCGGAATATTGGACAAAAAGATGTGCCGTAGCTTCCCGAACGCTGCCCAACCGAGTCGGATTCGTCGATTGACCTCTTTCTCGAAGTTGGATCTACCTAACTGGACAGTATGTCCTAAGTATATATAATCGTCCACAACTTCGAGTGTAAAGTCTCTGATTGTAACGGGAGTTGGTGCTACATGGGTATTTGACATGATCTTCGTCTTATCCATGTTCATCTTTAGACCAACTCGCTCGGAGGCTTTACTGAGGTCATCGAGCATCGTACTCAAATCCTCCATGGTTTCAGCCAAGACTACTATATCGTCAGCAAATCGAAGGTGAGTGATGTACTCGCCGTTTATGTTAATGCCTAGCGGATCGTATGGATGTGGTCTACGGTACTAAAGCCTCTTCGGAAACCGGCTTGTTCGGGAGGCTGGAAGTCATCTAGCCTGCGTGCGAGACGATTCGTAATGACTCTTGAAAACAGCTTATAGACATGGCTCAGAAGTGAAATGGGTCGGTAGTTCTTCAGTAACGCGTTATCACCCTTTTTGAAGAACAATACCACCATACCTCTGTTCCATGCCTTAGGCGTTCTCCCTTCTCGTAAAACGGAGCCGAACAACTTCTGAAGGGCCATAAGGACTGGTTTACCACCCGCCTTCAGAAGTTCGGCTGTAATTCCGTCTTCACCAGGTGCCTTATTGTTTTTGAGCTGTTTAAGAGCCATTCTAATCTCGTACAGGCTGATGTCCGGGATGTCTTCGGTATAATGTCGGGTCAATCTAGCTCGAGGGTCTTCCGCCAGATCAACTTCAGGTCTGCTAGTTGATGTGTATAGCTGTCCATAAAAGTCCCTTATCTCCCCCAGAAGCTCGGGTCTGGATGAAACGATTCTACCATCCTCAGTTTTTAATTTGGCGAGCTGGCTCTGCCCAATAGACAAATCTCTTGCGAAAACTTTAGAGCCCTTATTCTGCTCAATGGCCTCTTCAATACGATTTGTATTGAATTGGCGCAAATCGCGGGTAAGAGACTTAGAGATCCGTTTATTGAGCTGCCGGTATAATGACGCATCTGCTGAGGATTGCAGAACCATTTCTCTCCTTTCCTCGATGAGTTTCTGAGTGGAGTCAGAGAGCCTTTTGGTTCTGTTGCTCCGCTGGGCCTTAAAAAACTTAGACCCAGTACTATGGACAGCTTCCACAAACCCGTCGTTGAATTCGTCCACATCGCCGCCTAGACAATCGAAACGGTTTTGGAGTTCCAGCTGGAAGCTCTCAGGGTTTTGGATTTGAAGTGCTGCTGGACGGAGCGTAGACTTCATCAGTCGAGAGCGCTCTAGCTTAACACATATATTCAATGTGTCTCACCAGACGGTGATCACTTCCGGTTTTAACCATATTGATCACAGAGACATCATTGAATATATGCTTCCTCGTCGACATGATGAAGTCAATCTCGTTTTTAGTTGCACCGTCGGGACTCATCCAGGTCCACTTCCTGTGCTCTCGTTTCTTGAAGAAGGAGTTCATCATGTAGAGTCCCTCCTTCTCCAAGAAGCCAGCCAGTAGTTGGCCCCGGTGGTTCCGACTTCCAAATCCTAATTGCCCCACTCTCAGCTCTTCACCATCTCTCTTTCCCAGTTTCGCGTTGAAGTCCCGCATAACAACGGTGAAGTAGGTTTTGGAGCTATGCATGGCCTTCGATATATCCTCATACATAGCCTCCACCTCGTCATCGGAGTGTGCCGAAGTCGGCGCATACACCTGTATGACCTTCAACGAGTACCTCTTGGATACTCTGAGTATAAGATACGCCACCGTAGTCGACACACTCTCGATCTTCACCACGTTGTTCACGAGGGACTTATAGACGATGAACCCGACATCTCCCTGGGACTGTTGGGCGCCCTCCCGGAAATAAAGCAAGTTGCCGGACTTTAGGATTATCGTTTCCTCCCCCTCTCTTCGGACTTCAGATAACCCTATGACATCCCAACGCAACTTGCTCAATCCTTCCTCCAGTTCCACTATCTTTTCATCGGTCCGCAGTGTACGCGTGTTATATGTTGCCAGGGCCAGAAGTCGTCGGTGGTGGTAGCCGGATCTTTGCCGGAGATTCTTAGCACCCCTGACCCCGCTAGTACCCTGGCCACTACCATAACCAGGGCACCGGGGGTCGCCGGACACTCGGGGCCGTGGTTTTTGTGATTTTTCCATGGGGAGTGAATGCCGTAATCGCCACGCTTGGCATGCGGGTTGGCGATCGCAGTATCTCCACCGCACTCCGAGGATGCTGCTGCCCATCCCCCGGTGGTTTTGGCCGTAGTTTTAGGACATACTCCGGGTCCCAAGTAGTCAATATGTTGTCAATAGTAACATTTTAATGTTAATATAGACTTTATTATTATGATTTCATCACATGGGTTAATAGAAAAAGATTACTCATTTGCACAGATAAGTTTATAATCGGAAAATTAGGTTTTATAGTATGTATTACTTCACTTTGGGTGTATCGATAATTCCATATAAAACACGATTGTAACACATTTGTTACGATGGCCTACTGTACTGTTTAAATCAGTATGGTCCAATTGTACATCGATTAACATACTGGACTAATAATCTGGGTACAAGGAAAATGCCTGTATACCAACAAAAACAACTACATCTACTTCTTCATTAATGACTCAGTTTATCCATTAACGAATACGGCTAACTGTCACGGAGCATCGTTT
Source organism: Pammene aurita (assembly GCA_947086415.1). NCBI lineage: Eukaryota > Metazoa > Arthropoda > Insecta > Lepidoptera > Tortricidae > Pammene > Pammene aurita. The sequence goes on along the minus strand of OX352292.1, from coordinate 12,901,314 downwards.
GTCAAACTGACAGACAGACGGATGTGTTCCGCACATGCGATAGAAACAGCCTAAGCGACCGTAATTTTTATACAAAATCTGCCATTTTGGATATGCTAAATTTATGCAAAATATAATTCGTGAATCATGATTCAATCTCTTGGATGTAGGTTGATAGGTAAAAAGAAAAGGAAATGGATTATTATATGACTAAGTAAGTAATTTTTAATACGAGTATTTCAAACTTGAGCTTGACGGTCTTTGAGATTGGACCGCGCACGTATTTTGTGCTTTTCAGTGGGTTGGGTTTTTTAAGGTTACCTTTAAAAAAATATAATTTTAGTTAAATTCTAAAACACAGTGAAACTAATTTTAGACCGTTAACCGGATAACTCCCAATTTGAACTATACTGATTCGATAACTCTATTTCTGTTCCCCATTAAACAATCATAAAACATTTAATTGCATTTTTCTTATCGGCGTTTCATATAACTTGCCATTGGAAACCAGCTCATAAGATTAAGTAATAAAGCTTTTTTATATCGGGTTTACGAGTACAAGGCTCATGTTCATTTAAAATACAAGCTGCTATCGTTATAGTAAATCATTAGAAATGCTCTAGGAAACGCTAAATAGTGTATAAATTGTGGTAAAGATTGAAATACATTTGATGCATGCGTTCCGTATATAATACAATTTAGGTAAGTATAAGTATTTACACTCAAAACGAATATCGTTCTGCACGGCTAGCACGTCTTATGCGCGACTGGCGCGACAAGAGACAGATTTGCGCGACTTCATGCGTTGTCGCTAGTTGGCAGCAAAACTTGCGCGTGAAAGGAGCGACAGACCCGTGATTAAATGCTACTGTCATAAAATGACAGTGACTGTCATAAAACGACTTTGAACTAAAATCCTTAGCACAATTTTGAATTCTCTTCGCGTCAGTTGCAACCGCGGGTGCATGTTATGCTACTAGAAAGAGAGATTTTTGACAGGCGCGGGAAGATTTTCCCTACTCGCGGCTTAAGTCGCTCTTGCAAGACGTGCTAGCCGTGTAGAACTAAACGGGTAGCCTGATAGTACCAAGTTATCATTTCAGTGCAAAAAAATAGGAGCTAGAAGAGAGAGTGCAAATACCTATAGACAAGAAGATACGATACATCCAATAGGAGTATCTACGCATGGGATAGAATTTATCGACACTGACAGAACTGGTGGTGTAGTCATAGTTATAATATAAATATTAAATCATTAACGTTATTATATATTGAAATAAAAGGTAAAAATTAAAAAGCCAAATGGGCCCTCCGGAAGACGAGAGATAACAAACATGCTGCCAGATCCGCTTTTGCTGAGTAGGGTCCGCTTCGTGGTGTTACACCGATATGTCTTTATTTAGTCTGTAAATTTGTATGTAAAAATTGTGTAAATCATGAATAAATCTTGAATTCTGAAGTGTTTGTTTCCATAGGTACTATGTATAATATCCTGCATTATTATTTTTTGTTGCATTGGCATTAACGGTTGGCGATGAACGTTTAAGCCTTCGTCTAGCCGCAAACGATTTTATGGTGGTTAAAATTACATTTAATTTTTATCGCCGTTTATTTTTGAATTGAAATTAAGAGTAACGAACGAGATACACGAATTATTTTACCGACGAAACCACAACTGAAACCCCAACCGACCACGGAATCGGTTTCGTGCGGTTTTACGGCCTAAGCTACGAGTATATTACTTCATCGTGACTCGTAAAGATTATAGATTTTACTATAAGTCTTTTTTCTATTTGGTAAATCAAACTTGGTCAAAATTACTGGAGTACTAATCTAATCAGAGAAGTGGTTATATTAGTGTGTTTTGGTCGCAAACTACTGTTTCTATAGGTATATTTTAAACTTTAATTAATTTTAAATCAGTAATTATCAGCTGTCATTATCACCTAATTTATAAGCTTATTTTTTTAAACATCTCTACTAAAAAATAACAGTGCGAAATAAACAAATAAACCAAAAATGTTAGTAAAAGAAGCATCTGGCAAAGTTCACTGACAGGTATATTAAAAAATATGCAATACCTAATATGTTTGAATCGTGACTCACAAACACGTTTTATAGGTCCTCGTAGGTGCATTTAGTACCGTGTCAATCAAATTTAATTATTTTGTATTTGCACGCGTATTTAAAAATGTTTATATTTAATTTGCCACCCGACTAAGAAATTTTACTTTCTTGCAGAAATGTTGTTAAGTTTTATTTTAGTACAAAAATCATGCAAATCTTATTTACGGCTGATTCATTTTTCTTTATAGCTAAATTTTCAGCCGAGTTCTGTTTTTGTACCTACTCCTTTTTCCATTCATGCGGAAGGCAGACCATTGTTCGATTAAAAATATTCTGTTTAAATTGTGCTTCTATATTTTTGGTGTAAAAAAATTGTGATCAGTTTATACACCGTGTAAAATTTGTCATCAATATATAAGAAATATTTTTGTGTGAAGTATAAAAATTAGACGTGTTCTGCAAAAGTGATTGTTTTACTGCAAATTGGTTACGGGTCCGAAAAAGTATAGTTTAAAAAAAAACAAAGGTCTAATCGATACTTCTAATAAACTTTACTTGATTGTATTTTTTTGTATACAATACACTGACAGTATTATATTAATTTTACAGCCAATAAATGACGATAACTAAAATTTGGAAAACGCTTGACAGTGGATTGATGGAATGTGTGATTGAATATGTTGAGAGTTTGTAATGATATGAGTTAAAAAAATGTCCACTTTTAGACGCCTACGCCTCTAACTCTAGCCGAGTTGGACCCTGTCTTATCTAGAAGTTTGTTGGTTAAATATACTTTACATAATATATTTCAATGACAGCAAGGTACTTTAACTAGAGACGTGCTAGACGATTATTTGCTCCATTTATTGTAAACCATATTCTATTTACGGCCAGCTCTCTGTTTAACACGAAAGTATAATATTGTTATGCATAATTACAAATTTTAAACATAACAAAATCGTTAAACAATATCTTCCATGTAAACATATGCTTTTTTCTTTCCTCACGGGATAAAAAGTATCATTAACATTAGTAGTAGTATTTTTCTACGTCATTGTTTCCATGCATTCGATCAGTCCAATCGCTAACATCACCTTTACATCTATGACGGTAAGATATAGATTAGCTTGCTCTGTTGTCTGCAAATTGACAAGTAGTTGCAATGGTGAATTTAAAACTCTGGCCTCAGGGCTGGCATGTAATTGAAAGCAGTCGGTGCGTGAAATCAGTACAATGAAGGGACTAATTTTAAAGAAGATTATCGCCCTAAGCTCGTCGATCGAAGCGATAATAAAACATGGGATCGTGATAAACTGTAGGGTTGACACAGGTAGATTGAATTTAAATAAATAAATAAATAATAAATATATATTTATAAGTATTACACCAAGCGATCTGCTGCCGTATTCTAATTTTAAAATATAAACAATACATTAAACAATATATTTCAAACGTAATCACACACAAAAAATAATCAACCAATATTGAAGTTTGTATTGGAGATGCATTGAAATAATTTTCAATGTATTTCTATTTCAGACGTTTAAAATAATATAAAAAGTTATTTAGGCGCTAGCTGTATAAAATTTCATTGGAGTTGAATTGATGTTGGATCATGTCTCAACGTGTTTTGAAGTTTGAATACGGCCCCTAGCGATAATAAGGCTATATATGTGGATACAACTTAACCACAACTCGGGAACAAATATCCGTTATAAACACAAAAATGCTCTCGCCGAGGGTTCGAACCCGCGTTACCCGAGTGTATTCCCATCTGTGCCCGTCGGGGACAGATGTGGTATTCTATAGTTAGTAGTCATTTCCATTTGTCCCCGCCATCGCCATACTGTGCGCGATCGAAGTGGGACAGATGGGAATGCACCTTAACCCTGGACTTCCTACTTCGTATGCAGGGTCTTTACCGAACCCACTAAGTTAGGAGGCCGTTAAATATAAATATAGCTTAAATTATGTTTGTCAATAAGTAACTACATTCGTACATTATGTGACATTTTTGCTTTTCCTCGTATTTAACGCCTATTTAGGTCGAAAGTTGTAAAATAAATGGTCTGTTTTACGTAATTAAGCCAGGCCTTTTATGTATATTTTCACCTAGAGTTAGCAAGCGTTACGAATACATATTTATTTGTACTTTGAGACAGGAGCCTATACTTCCCATTGTTGCGCAAAGGCCTCGCCCCACTTTTTCCATTCCTCTCGATCCTACCGCTTTGTTGCTTTGATTCTGCGCAGCCGTCCATACATATATTAAATAGTATCTGTAAACAATTAAATTAAAATGTTTTAATGTAAATTACAAAGCAGAGTTTTCTAAAAAATTATCAAAATATTAACATATTTATTAAAAAGGCTTTCAGTACTATTCTCTGCTTACCAGTAACTGGCAACCCTAAATGGCTTGACAGTGACACAAAGCGATTTGTCAAGATACTTTTTTAAGGCATCTGAACTATTTTTAATGTCTACATCGATAGACTTGTACATTTTTTATTAAAGAAATTGTTAAATGTTTTCAATGGATGGAAGATCAAATTCACAAAAACGAACTGACAAAATAAGCATTTTGTCATGACATAAATTTAAGCTTAAATTGTAAGTACTTACTTGCTTGTATTCATTAAAAGATTACTTAAAAGTTAACGTGTGGTCAGATAAATAATCACCAGAATACTTTCATGTACGTGTTGTGTAATATTTCTATTACCTTCGTATAGTATATGTAGTGTTATGATCATCGATTGTTAACACATTGCAAATGAATCGGGCATCCCCGATTTATACGAAAACGATACCAAACTTGGTCTAGTAGCTTAACTGATGTAGATATCAAGATATAGTTGAGAGCCTTCCCTCCCCCCCCCCCCCCTAAGAATTTACATCAAAAATCTTGGTGGCTCCACTTCTAAAATCCTTCCTGGGCTCCTAAGGAATAATCATGCTGAAAGAAATTTCTTGTTGTTCACGAATAGTCGTATTTTTATAACTGCAACTGCCACTATACAGTTGTCTGTGACTTTGTTCATTATTTATTCCAAAGTACTTACCTGTTTTTTTTGCACGGTCTTCTAACAGTGTTTACCAAATTTTTCAGTTAAAAATATTTTTTAATGTGATCAATCAAATTATACCTTATCACAGTCTCTTTTCACAATAGCTAACATATTTCTCATTGTATTCAGTAACTTTGGTGAATTTGACTTTTTGACAAAAAAAATTATATGATATAAAAACTACTTTCAGTGCTTGGAGTAGAAAGTCTTCCTGAGTACCTCAAGTAGAAAAGAGTTTCAAAGAGTTTTTTTTATAAGATGACTTTCTAATGAGCATAAAACAGCTTGTGAAAATAAAAATACATTGTAGCAAGAAGCGAGTGAAGATGATAAAAAAAAACGGGTGGCACTCCGGGAGTGCCGGCAGAAGTGAAAACTTGAATATTAACTTTTTGCATTTTTGATATTTTGGAATGGTTAGGGAATAATTTTGCACGAATTGCTTTAATTATCAGTATAAAAACTTTATGTGGTAAAATACAATATTCATTTATTGCGCTATCGTACACAAACATGACAATTTATAATACATTAAAAATTTAACACTTCAGAACTATTACAATTATTTAACATTAAAAAGATCTCGTAAATATCAACTTCCATCCATAATTTCCACGACTCTTACACCATCATCATTACTAACTTGAATTTCTAATTATAAAAAGTGACTTGACACATGACTGACAGTTAAAATGTTGCCTGGAATATCTAAAATAAAATAGTCATGGGTATAAGTCGATAAAAAGTATCGAAAAGTGTAATGTTGTACTGAACACTACCAATACGATTCCATTTAAAGGATCCATTAACGTTAGTAAATTAAATTATCATGTAACAGCCTGAAATGCTGCAATATTCAAATCAGACATAAGTTTTAAGATACGTTGCCGCTGATAAATCGTATAGTTATGTTATACAACATATCATATCTTTTTCTATCTCGTCGAACGAGCGGAGCCTAAGCGAAGTGAAGTTATAGACAGCTTCGGATGAAACGGAAACGGAACTGTCAGCTGGCTACCTGAACATCGCTGCATTTCGATGGCTTTTTGATTTTGAATAGTTGTTCTGTGGTAACTGTAGTAACGTTTTTTCTAATATATTCGTTATGAAATTTGTTGGGGTTGTAGCAGAAATCAATATAATTTGAGAGTTCGAATATGAGCAGGATCGATCAATGGCTTTTTTTTTAGTTTATTTCACAATAACAATACAACTAACATTATAGTTTCCCAATGTGATAGAGTAGTAAATTTAACCTTATGGAGCTAGAAGGCGCAAAACAATCATCATAAGAGTCTTGTTATATTGGTCAATGTATTTACAAGGAAATCGCGAGTTCTCAGTTCGAGGCGGACTACTATTATATAGTTTCTATAAATCTGAGCTCTTCATTATGGAGGCGACGTTTTGGAAGAACATTGTTCTGGTTCTAATTCTTGCACGTCCACAAGAATCCGTAATCCGAGGCAACATCACTTAATAATTGAATTCAACACTTCTAGGAGTAATAACAACAAAACGTAACTAAAGTCCGAAGACGATATTTCTAAAAATACCTACTTAACTACTTCTGAAATAGACGAAAATATACTTGGATAATTATTCGTCCGCATACAATTCGGCTATCGCATGGCCCTCTGAAAAAGTTTTTTTTTTGGGATAAAAAGTAGTAAAGTATCCTCTGTCCTATTCCTCACTCTAAGCTACCTCTGGCGCTATTTTAGAGACGTGCGTTCAGCAAGGTATTCACTCAAAAACTGAACGGCAGGCATGTGTGTAGAGAAATCCCAATATTGGCCCGACCGCCGTGCGCTTGGAAAATTTAACTAATTTGAGCGGCCATTGACAGGCTTTTCCCTCTGCCGAAAACATATGACCAGTGGTCATGTTTATTGTATGGACTGACGTTTATCTAAGGTGGCTATTTGTACGTTACGTACGAAATTCATTTGACAATCCCCTTCCCCCACAAAAATCGGCAGACTTTTTTGTATAGAAAATGACAGACATGGCCGCTTAGGTTGGTTGAATTCTCTAACCAAGCCATGCGCCCGGTATTAACCCTGCGGCAGGTGTGTGAGTAGCCGCCTTTAGAAATTAATATTATCTCCTTTAGAAGTCATTCCGTAAAAGTAACGTATTTTCCAACCAATAAGTCGCGGCGTTTGTAGAACTCTTAAAAAATAAATAAAAATATCGATAAGAACAGCACTGGCCGAATTGTGGCAACATTTGTGTTTGTTGACTTTTCAAGTCACTCCGTACAATTATAAATTCTAGTTTAGAACCATCATCGCCAGTCTCTAAAACTGATACGATAGGTTTATGGTAGCTGAAATAAGAAACGAACAATTTTGATTCTAACCTATTTAAATGTCTAATAAATACCGCATCAATAGTAGTTTTGTATTTCATAGTGCTAAGATTACGATTTCGAACGAAACAGAAGGCGCAGGCATACATTTTCGCCGCGCGGTAGAAAGAGAGGGGAATACTTCCTCTCCTACGCCGCGCCGGCGGTCTATTGGCTTCAATGGCATTGTAAACATTATTCGATCAGGTCACGTGTCCGTCTTACGAATTTTCATGAATTTTATGTTATTTACATTTATTTTTAGTAAAAATATCAATTTTTACTCAAAGCCTGACCAGAAATATATGATCATGCACCATGTTGCGGAAATTCATTGGAACTAATTTCTTGCACTGGCAATTATTTTACTGACAGAATGATATGCATGTGTGAGTGCATGTGATAGGCTGTCAGTGTCATTGTCGCGGTTTATTTGAATTACAGTAAAATGTTGAATATTAAATCATACAAGACAAAAATATCCCAAAATTATTCATAGTCAAGAGCGAAACATTGTAAATAGTGTATGTAATTAACAGCTGTAAATAATACGCTCGGTAAATGGAACTATTTCGCTGTGAAACATTTTCAAATTAACATTAGAGCTGACAGGTAAACAAATCAAGATAACACTATACCATAGAGAAATAATACGCTCTATGGCTATACTGAACTGTTGCCATATAAATGAGAATAATAGTGCCCTCTTGACAATAATCATATATTTCTGGTCAGGCTTCACCTATATTTCAGTGAAAAGAAAACTAATATCTGTAAGAATATATTTTGTCGTGTGTCAAATGCTTTTCTTGCCTTGTCAGTCAGCCGGGTTTTCTTAATTTATTTACTTTTGTCCTCCTTTTGACCAACTAACCTGTCAAATATGCCGTTCGTAAACATAGTTCACAATTTCCGAACGCACCCCTCACTGTCAAGTTGTCAACCACTAAAATATGTAATATGGCCCACCATTTGTCATTAAATGCAAAATACGCGTTAATCCGAATTTTGCCCATCATCATCATCATCATATCAGCCGAAAGACGTCCACTGCTGGACATAGGCCTCCCCCAAAGAGTGCCACAATGACCGGTCCTGCGCCACCCGCATCCAGCGGACTCCCGCGACCTTCACCAGGTCATCAGTACACCTTGCGGGGGATCTACCCACGCTGCGCCTTCCGGTTCGTGGTCGCCACTCGAGAACTTTTCCGCCCCAACGGCCATCGGTTCTACGAGCAATGTGCCCCGCCCACTGCCACTTTAGTTTAGCGATTCGGAGGGCTATATCGGTTACTTTGGTTCTGCTGCGGATGGCCTCATTTCTGATGCGATCACGCAGAGAGACTCCAACCATAGCCCTCTCCATTGCCCTTTGGGTGACTTTGAGCGTTCTTATGAGGCTCATTGTAAGCGACCACGTTTCAGTACCATATGTCATCACTGGCAACACACACTGGTCAAAGACTTTCGTCTTGAGACACTGCGGAATATTGGACAAAAAGATGTGCCGTAGCTTCCCGAACGCTGCCCAACCGAGTCGGATTCGTCGATTTACCTCTTTTTCGAAGTTGGATCTACCTAACTGGACAGTATATCCTAAGTATATATAATCGTCCACAACTTCGAGTGTAAAGTCTCCGATTGTAACGGGAGTTGGTGCTACATGGGTATTTGACATGATCTTCGTCTTATCCATGTTCATCTTTAGACCAACTCGCTCGGAGGCTTTACTGAGGTCATCGAGCATCGTACTCAAATCCTCCATGGTCTCAGCCAAGACTACTATGTCGTCAGCAAACCGAAGGTGAGTGATGTACTCGCCGTTTATGTTGATGCCTAGCCTTCTCCAGTCCAGAGTCTTGAAAACATCCTCCAGTGCAGCGGTAAACAGTTTAGGAGAAATAACATCTCCTTGTTTGACTCCCCGCTGCAACGGAATAGGCTTCGAGTTCTGGTCCTGAAGTCGGACTGACATAGTGGCGTTCTCGTACAAACACTTCAGCAGCCCAGCCAACCAGCAATTTTGCCCATATATGTCTTCAATTCAAAACTGTTATTTTTTTACGCTTTTTCATTTGAGTATAATTTCATTCGGGTCTACTGTACCCCTCGACGGAATTATTAATATAGAAGATTTAGGTATTCGATCAGGTCACGGGTCCGTCTTACGAATTTTCAACCTGAGAGTGTTGCCAACTCCGCATTTCAATCAGTGCTAAAACTATACTGAAAAAAGTGCTAAAATAGTGCTAAAACTTAAAAAATTATGCAAAAACAAACACTTTATTACTAAATAAAAAAGTTATCCATTCGAATGTGTTTATTATATCTTCCAATGAAGCTCGATTGATCTTATTTAATTTAATAGTACTACGTACAGAAGACTAACTTCCCTACAAAATCAATGTTTGACAGCATTTTCACAGATGAACGATGACACATGACGTCTTCATACAATTTTGCCTTTCGACTTCTAGGGTTGACAAGTACGCGATTAGCTTGATTGCTAGATCTGCCCCAATCTACCTAGACACCGCCCCTTATATTATGCTCTCTATCGGACCGTTTTTTCTAGTCACCTATGAACGACTGTTTTGCTCGGTAATTAGGTTCAACTGTGGTTAGGGAAATAGAGCAAAAGTGATGTTCGGTTCTCTACTGGTCCGTGTGTACAACTCCACTCCACGAAGTGACAGCTACGGCCTTGGTTAGTGATCGGATACTTTTCGAGGTTGTCAAAATCCCCTTCGTTTATTTGCAGATAAGATAAAATATTTAAGTAGTTTATAGTAGTAGTTTTGTTTGTACTAAAATTACAGTTAAATTGGGCAAATGAGGTAATATATCAGACATTTATTTAGTTTTGTATTAAAAATACTGATAGCTTAGGTAGATTGAAGCAGATTGGAGCAGGCCTAGCAATCAAACTTATTCCATACTTGACTTGTCAACCCTATAAAGTCGAAGGCAAAATTGTATGAAGACCGCATGTATCGTGTCACTGTTCATATTTCAAAGTTCTGTCAAACACTGATTTTATAGGGAAGATAAGCATCTTTATGTAATACTATTATATTATTCTGTGCTACTACTACTGATAATTTTGGTTTGACAGACTACAAATAAAATTTATCAACTTTTGGAAAATTATTTTGTATAAAATCGCAATTTCCAAAAAGTGCTCAAAATAGTGCTAAGTGCTAAATGCAAAAAATTTGGGCTAAGTCAGTCTAAATAGTGCTAAAGGGTTTAGCAGGCTAAGGAAGGACGTGTGGCCCCTGTGAGGAATAGTTGAATTAGTAAATGTCAATTGTTTGTCGCCTCCTAACTAGTAATCACTCCAACTTTCAGCCCTCTATCTTGAACTGTCACAGAGATAATGTCAAAAATGTATTTTCTTAACATTTTTAGAGTGCCTACTCTTGATACTTGAATACTTTCGTTAGTTTTTTTTTACAGTATGTTGCACCAAATATAATCAATTGATTTTTTGTACGCTAGTAGCTAATACTATAAGCAATTTACATGATTTTTTTCATAATTGTACTTTCAAAAAAACGTGTTGGAAAGAGCTGTCAAAAAATAAATTGACATTTATTTCTATTATTTTTCACGCATAAAATATTAATAAAATTATAGGGTATACTCCCACTCAAACTACATAGCTGGGATTTTGTTTCGATGCTTTAGCTGCTATGGATTAGGAGATATACGAGTTTGAAAAAAAAATTTAAGAAAATACATTTTTTACATTATCTTTGTGACAGTTCAAGATAGAGGGCTGAAAGTTGGAGTGATTACCAGTTATGAGGCGACAAACAATTGACATTTACCAATTCAACTATTCCTCACAGGGGCCACACGTCCTTCCTTAGCCTGCTAAACCCTTTAGCCCCAAAAGTGCTAAATTGGCAACACTGAACCTGTCGAATCTGTCGGTCACGTGACTCTGTCGAATCTGTCGGGCACGTGACCCTGTCGCGAGTTTAACATTTTTTCCCCATCACAAAAAGTGCACAGCGCCGCTAAAGAAGTTTTCACTTCAAAAAGGTGGACAAAAAATTTAAGTATGAGGGAATATATTTGGCCAAAACTCACATAAGCCCATACAATTTATTGTTTTATGGTTCTATTTTTTATTTCACATTATTAAAATAAGAGAACTAATTAAATATGTGAAACCAAAAAAAAGATTTACCAAATCATGCGTGCCTGGATTTTATCGTGTACAGGCCTTTTGTCATTGGCCTAATGTTAGTTGTTGACATTGTTTATCTATGTACTTATATGGAATACATAGAATAGGTACACTATACTCGTAGTGTAAAGGGCTCCAAGAGAACAACTTTAGGCAACAGAAGCATAAACTCGTGGTATCGGCGAGGTTGACAGTTACACGGTCCTGACAATATGCCGGCAATGTTCGACGATAAGTCTGGCTCTTACATCATTTTAATGTTGTTTCGTATGCTTTAGTTAGGACACTCGGGGCCGTATTCTAACTTTAAGACACCCAACTCCAATGCTTTAACTACGAACTACGGAATACCGCTAACGCCTAAATATCTGTACATATATACAAGATTATTCTGATAATTGTGAGAATACAATAAAATCAGACGTAAAAATATATACAAGATATCTCTATACTTCGCTTAGCGCGTTATTTCTTTGAAACCTAAGCTGCCAAAAAGAAGGGGTGCGGGAGGGGAACTCGCAATGCTAGACAGGGAACGCGCGATTCTTCCGTGAGAGAGAGTCAGACATTAATGGTTGCCATGGAGACGTACTATGTTTACTGTCACTTCCAATATTTAGGGTCCACTATAGACTCAAAAATTACTTCGAGCGTGGCAGCGGGGGTGGCCGGGCTATGCGGGGTCTTGGGTTAATTAGTCTATGCGTCTGAATCAGAATTTTAAATAATTCCGATTGAACTCCAATACAATTGGTTGATTATTTGTTTTGTGTTGAAGTTGTGTTTTTAATATATTGACTTTGTATTCAGAATACGGCACTCGTAGTTTGAATCTGACGGACAGCAGCGCAGTGCTGCAAACTACGAGTATATAGCTGGGTTAAAGACAGAACCGACTATTTGGATTTAATTTTATTAGCAGATAGTTGGTTTCGCCTTTGACCCGGAGATATAATGTACAAACTAACCTCTATACTAGTATTATTATTATACTTATATGTATAGTGTTATTAGTGTTAGAGAAATTCTCATGAATTCACGGTTAGAATAGGTCAATATATTATACGAATAGACACGTAGATTTATTCGTTGAATTAATTCGAACTAATTGAACAATTTTACCTAGTAGATGACCTTGAGGAGATATACTCGTACGTATAATAAGTACAAATATATTGAAGTAAGCAGCCTCAATATTAATTAATGATATTGTAACTAAAATTAAGTAATGAATATTGACTACGAAAAAGACTTAGGCGGCTTTCACACTGCAGCGGTTTCCGCATGCGGCGCCAGTGCGTGAGCGAGATAGCGCTCTGTATGTGACATGTGTATAGCGCTCTCAGACTTGCACACTGTAGCCGCATCTGGTTGCAGCGCTAGTGTGATAATCGCCTTATACCTATAATTAGACTCATGGTTAAGTTTTAACACTTTCGCAACCGGGCAAAATTTTGAACATTACCCCAGAAACCGACAGAACCCGCCAGGCGGGCTACGAGCAAACATTACGAGTGCCTACCAGGCGGGTTCTCGGTAGCCAAAGTGTTAATGTTGTTAAAATTCATATGAGAAGCAACGCATTAAGTAGGTACTTACAGTCACGTACTGGGATGCTTGAGCTACTTACCATGGTACGTACGTAGTTTATCCGTGTAATGCAAATCGGGCGTACTTCGGGCACACGACTGATACACATCAAATAATCAACCAATATTGAAGTTGTATTGGAGTTGCGTTGGAATAATTTTCAATTGTAATTCTGACAAATTCTGATATTTCTGATTCAGACGTTTAGGCCCTAGCTGTATTGCGTAGTTAATGCATTGGAGTTGTATTTAAGTAGGATCATGTCTAAACGTGTTTTAAAGTTGAATACAGCTCCATGAGAGTCATCACTTTAGGCCCCACTAGATCATCAAAAAGCATCATCTGTTGAAGCACACACAATTTTCTGCTCCATCATTTGTTACAATAAGCCTCGGTATTACGCAATAATTTATCATAAACCACGTTTTTCACGTAAAATATGTATTTTTTTACAAAAGGGCCTTACCGACATCTTATATCCAGTAAAGCAAGACCTATTGTGTATGTATAATATAGGTATATCTATCGTTATTCTCGTTTTTGGAAAAGGGTTGGAAATTTTTGTTACTAATATAAAGAACGTTAATAAATATTACCATGTTGTCAACATTTTGAAGAACTGGAAGTACCTAACATTCCAGTTAATGACTACTTTTTTGTCACGTAACTTATACATTAGAGTATTCGAAAAAGCGTGTGATATAGGTATTTTATTATTCAATAAAATAAAAAAAAATAGATTTATGTAGGTATCGTTGAATACATATTTTCTAAGGCAAAGTAAAACACAATGTACAATCGAAGATTGAAATTGAAACCTTGTTGAAGAAAGAACCAATTGTAAATGCCTGCAAGATTTTAAACTTTAAAAACCGATATGTGCGTAACGACTTCTTACCCACTGTAATTTACTTACATGATTATTGTATTTAAAAACTGCAATCCCTATTTTAGTCACAATTTATAAGAAATAAAGTAAAAAAACATTTTTTTTACGCCGCGGCCGGGCGACTTAGGAGAAACATTTAGGTACAGTCACGAACCCGGATTATTGAGCCACTTGCCATCGTTCGTAATTTAGCCGTGTAATAAATGACCGATGTAACTGACAGTTGACAGCTACTCGGTAACATCGGTTTCATTCATAATACGGCTAAATACGAACAATGGCAAGTGGTTCAACAATCCGGGTTCGTGGCTGTACAACCCAATACTGCTCTTCCTACAAATACATTTAAAAGCAATGGTTTCCAGTAGCCAACAGCTGTCTAATTGTAATTCCTGTCAAATGGGAAAAACCGGTCATTATAAAACAAATAGGTAAGAACTTAGTACCTACTTACATAGCTATTTGTTAGAGGATTACTATTTTTAAGGTTATGTTATTGTACTCGTAGTTACACTCGAGAACTAAGAATACCAAAAAAACGCTTTTTGATTGTTTTACAGTACCTATAGTATTATGGAGTGTTTTTCATCAAACTTAATCTTACAAATTTCCATTAAAAACGTAATCCCGCAAGGCTTTGTTATAAAGCCTTCGTAGACACAAAGTTCTAAAAATAATCAAAACGTAATGAATTATCGGCAATTCTTCGTATTTAAGAGTCTAGAACAGTTTTTTATTCTCTCCAATAAAGATGTAACGCTCTTTATTGAGGTATCTAAGAGTAACTTTTGTACTAATGTAATAGGTAACATAGTAAGCACATGCATACTATGGGGACACGTGACATTGGGCGGTGCAGACGCTGCATGGAGACGGAGGAGACGCCCTTGCACATCCTCGCAGATTGCCCTTCCCTAATGCGCACTCGTAACTTAATTCTGTGTAGGCACACTCGTACTGCGCCCAGAGGAGTTAAAGTCTCTCGGGATCAAAAAGATCCTGGAACTGTTTGAAGTTGCAGGGTTAGACCGAGCATTGTAGTAGGTGGTGGCGATCACAATACATCAGTAATGGTCGCAGTGATACATACCTAGTCGGTTACTAAGTTCTGTTACTAGAGTTTTCACTAAATAAATAGGAATAGGTAGCAACATTTTAATATTCACGTACATAATTTAAAAGCTTATTTAATAGTCAATAGATTACAATATATTGAATTGAAAATTATTGTCGCAGTTTTTCAGAATTCTTTATAAAACTCGGAAAAAGGCGTGAAAAATATACGTCAAAATTACGCTCCTTGATCATGTTGATTTTAAATCCTATTTATTTTTTCAGTCTTACACAATTCGTCAGCTATATTATTTAGCTTCAATTTGGTATATGTATAGTAGTGTGGAAAATCTACCAGGTCGTTGTATGGAGACCTCGCATTAATTCCTCAGTCGGAAATTCTTTTGCTGGGATTTAGTATAGATCATAACAAACACAAAACACTATTTTTCAAAAAAAAAAGGTTTGTCAGTTTTGGTATTATTACAAAAATGTACAAAAAGCTTAATGGTTTGTACTGAAATTTTCCTCAGGGTATATTTTTTCACTAAACAAATTATTTTGATTGCTCACAGATACTGTCAAAAGTTCAAAAAAAAATTCAATTAAAACTGTCACTTTTATTCAAAAATAATTGGTAACACTCGTCATTTTGTTTGGAAAATTTCTCAGTCAGGTTTGTAACAGTGGGTGTTATGTTAATCTTATTTTAGCATAATATTTACGAATATCCAAAAAAAAATCTAAAAAAAATATTGTTATTACAGTATATTTCATAAACTTTATGAAAAATTCCTCAGCCTGGTTTCGTTTGTTATTCACGTTAGATAGTCAATTCAACAGCCAAAACCGAAATTTCCAAAAAATAATCCACATACAATACGTCAAATCCCGAAATGAAAAATTTGTCTAGCCTTTTAAAGCGAGTGAGCAGGCAGTAATATGTCGTCGTGCTTCAGCTATTGAGTCCAGTTTAGCATGCGCGGCTACGACTCAGCTATGCTTGCGTCATAGTGAAAAAAGTGTAGTAAGTTATTTCAATTATATAATTGTCTAATTTCATATTTGTACATAACTCGTATCATTATAATTTTAATAAATATTTTGATGGCGTATTATTCATTAAACAAGTTAGTATTTAATTGAAGCATCAGAGTATCATTGTCTTACTAAATAGAACACCATCACCACTACTCGCCAACAGATGACGCTTGTAGTGTCATAATGCACACAATGCAGCCGCATGCAACGATACAACTACGCTTCGACACTAGTCACGCCGCCTACCAACAGATGGCGCATTGATCGAGTTATATAGATGCTGCTAACGTTTTTTCAACGCAGAAACATGACCCTCGGCGCATTGGCGAGGACTTTTTGAGAAACGCGGTAGTGTCTCAAGGTACGCACGCTATACGCCTCAACCAAGTTTGAGCATTTTAGTGTTGTGAGTTGTGACACTAAGCCACTAGGCCAGTCATTTGTCCTAAGGGTGTGCCCTAAGGACAAATTACTGGCCTGGTACACATCTACCTAGCTGGGTAGTACTCGGCAAGTAATCACTAGAGAGAAGAGAGTAAATATAAATCTCTAAAGCAATAAATTGTATCCCATCAAAAATGTACAATAATGCCAGCCTCGCAACGCAGTTCTCCTACTTCAAAAAGTAATGAGATATAATGTAAAACCAAGCCAGTGTACCGGAGTTTACTAACAACATGTCATTGTGATTCTTTGAATATTAGATGTTTATATTTTGTAATAAAAGGAATGACCTGGCCATCGCACGGCTAAACATACGTATAGCACAAGCCGGCCTATTAATATGTACATATTAAATTTATCTAATTGTAAAATTTGTGCTTGTAACTGTATGAGGTGTGCAATAAAGAGTATTTATTATTATTATAACATAACATAACATAACATAACATAAATACTCTTTATTGCACACCTTAAAATAAAGAGACACATAAAATACAAGTTACAAACAGAATAATCAGAGGTAAAACAATTGGCGGTCTTATCGCTAAAAAGCGATCTCTTCCAGACAACCTTTGGGAAGCGGAAACCATTGAAAATAATCAGAAATACGTAGGTGTTGCAAATTCAAATCAACAAGCTAAACAATTATAAACTTACACATATAAAATAAAAATAAACTTACATAAACCATACATATATAAATAAAAATTGATAAATTAAGAACATACTATCTAGGAGCAAGATACACACTATATTATTATATTATTATTATTATTATACCTATAATGTAATATTATTAGATGATTTATTTGGCCAAGTAATTCTATTTATTATAAAAATATCTAACATTCAAAGGATCACAATGACAAGTTGTTAGTAAACTCCGGCACACCGGCTTGGTTTTACATTAGATCTCAATACTTTTTGAAGTAGGCGAACTGCATTGCGAGACATGCATTTTTGTACATGTAATGTTTTTGATCGGATCTCATTTCTTTTTGTAAGTATCTAACCTATATTCCCTAATTATGTAGTGTAAAAAAAAAGAAGATAAAATTTTAGCAACAGGAAAAATAACTTTGTTTTTGCATATATTTATATGGGATTACAATGTTAACTGTGCGGTTTATAAAACTAGAGAACCCGACTGATATTGCGGTATGTTTTAATTTTCAGTGGCTTTATAGCCTAAGAGTTAACCCTAGAAGTTAGAAGTGTTCAAAATTTGGAGCTTGTGGGACTGCTAGAAGTATTTTAGATATACTATGATCGTAATCAGTGAGTCAGTGACAAAATTAAGGAATTTTGACTTGCTAGTTCTTAAAGTATATAGTGAAATTCAAAGATATTGGGAATATATCTTCCTTATGTTATGGCCTCTTGGGTCACAGAAATTTCAGCCTTTTAGCTTTATCGATAACAGAATTAGAGGGGGGTCGAAAATGGTCTAAATGGCTTCGGGAAAAGGATGGTTCGGCCGTGCCTCTGTTTTTCTCGACAACTGTATTTTTTTTCTCTGTGTGTAATATTTAATTGTTTCTTTTATTATAAGTCGAAAAACGAGTAGATGTCATATGCTTTAGCAAAAGGGACCAAGTCCTTCGGTATCCGAGGCCAGCAGGCAGCATCTTGTTTTTTTGGCATCTACCTATGGTTGATATAACTATAAATAAACATTATTAGACATTCAATGACATAACATGCAATAGAATCAACATTATTGTATGCCAAACACTGGCCATTGTCATGTGTTGTTTCGTAGGTACAATAAATTATTTGTATTTGTATGGATCAAAGCGAATACTTACTCCGAAAATCGGATAACCACTTATCCACATAGTCTCCGCTGGCAATCTACTGGCAGTAGGATGTCGGGACGCCCCCCCAAACCCGCTATACAAAGAGGCGATAAGTTGAGACAGATGTAGCCTAAGCCGGTCTCGGCTAGAAGTTGCCGTTTAAGATCGTGTCAAGTGCATAACTTTTATGCGAGCCGTATGTCCCTAATGAGGGACAACAGGAACAAATTTTCGTCATGACAGTTACTTAATGACCGATTTAATAAATCTTTTTGTATTTTTTTTAACTAACTTACCAGTTCGTTGACTTAATCGTACCTAAGCCTATGCTACAGTTAACGTACATAAATAAAAAATCAGCCAAGTGCGAGTCAGACTCGCGCATGAAGGGTTCCGTACCATTATCTATAAAAACGGCAAATAAATCATGTCTGTTGTATGAAAGCCCCCTTAAATATTTATTTTATTCTTTTTTCTAGTATTTGTTGTTATAGCTTCAACAGAAATATTTGTTGTTATAGCTTCAACAGAAATATATCATCTATGAAAATTTCAACTGTCTAACTATCAATATACATGAGATACAGCCTGGTGACAGACGGACAGACGGACAGCGGAGTGTTAGTAATAGGGAATTAGCTTTTACCCTTTGGGTACGGAACCCTAAAAACACGGTGTATAATATTTCTGCAAATGTTTAAGAAAAAAATGTTTAGTTACTCGTCTCATTTAATAAAAACATCAATGTAGCTCAATAAAAATAGGCTACCAGCGTGAAACTAAGAAAAAGGAATACTACAACTGTGGTCCACAAGTTCATTGCGTATTTCAGTATTTATACAAATGTTATTTTGTGTAACTTGAGTTTTTTCTACCATTTGCGTTGCGTAATAGTTAGGCTGGATTCACACTTATAAGTTTTGTTTACATAAGAAGTTACAGTTTACGAAGATGAAGGGATTCTGATCTATAGCTGCGTTCCTACTTACGTAAGCAAAACTACACTAGCTTTGGACATTAGTTAGGAGCTTTTGCGGTACCTATTAAATTAGCTGTTTCAACTTAAATAAATTCACAATTTCCAAAAAATTACAAAATAGTTTTATGTGTTCCATATGACTAGACCCCGTTTTCAGTGGGGAAATTTTGATGAAAATGCTAGGGTTGGTATTGCACATTTTAATATTCTTAACATGACGTATTATATATTTTGATGCAAGCTATATACTTATTTTATTTATATATTAAGGCAAAGGACTGTAACGAGGTTTAATTTGGTATAAAAACTCCATAATAGTTGCTTAATTGTATTTTTTTCGGTAATTATGATTGATGTCATATTAATCACTTAATTGTTTATTCAGTAAAAGTATGGATTTCCTGATTTATCTTGCTAAATTTTCTCAGTTTCTCAGTCTCAGCGACGCGGAAATGATTACTAAATTTACTATAACTGTGCAATAGATACCAATTTTTTCGAATAGGTAGGCCTGGTAAACGTACCTATTACATTATAGTTTTCTAATAAATAAATAAAATTGTTTTTTTTTTTCAGTAACATGATACAATTGTGCAAATGAGTAAGATGACTAAGATTCGTGTTAAAACGTGTTAAATCGTATCTATATGACGGTTTCTAGGATGAAATGGTCACAGTATTCAAAACAATTATGACAAGTGGAAACGGATAGCCAAAAAATGAATTGTATTGCACAAGCGATAACCAGACATCAGAGTTAAGGAAAATGTTACCTAATGAAAATACCATCTCAACGAATGGAACCTTTGTGTCATGGAGTGGTGATATAATTGAAAATTATGTTTTATTTTTATATGTCGCATGTTGTACTCGAAATAAAATATTGTGTGACAACCCTATGATTCGATATCATTAAATTTTCACCACTGATAACGGATTCTGCATACGACACATCTACACAACACGCATGCATTTTAAAAATGTATCAAATATATTACAACTGGCGTACTTTTTTATTTACACTGTGACTAGGCGTTCAGCACCACTACTAATTATACCAATTAAGATAAAATTACTAACAGTATAGGTGTATTAATGTATATTTTAGTAACGTGCAAAACCATAAAGGTAAACTTTTTCTTTGAGTTTATTAAAAAAGATAATTAAAAAAGTGTGTAGGAAGTTAGAGAGCTTTGAGCGAGAGTAGTTACAGAAACATTGTTCAGTCAACGTGCTTGCACACGCTGCGCATGGCCCCTCGCATCCCCGCTCCCGCGTCGCGCGTCCTGCACGTGCGCATTCCACTAACGAGTGAAATATTAGGTATCTTTCTTTGTGACATGATTTAACTTTTTAATACGCAAGATATTTTTTTGGATTATTGTACAGTCGCAAGACAACTCTTAAAGGAAATATAATTTAAAATAATAATTGACGGAGCAATATTTTACTGCGAATATTAAGCAATTTTTTATACTGAAAAAGTTTGATGATGAAATTTTTGGATTCTTTTTGTCATACGTAGAATGTGATACGTAGAATACGTACTGAAGTGACATGTAATGTCACTTCAGTAAAAAAAAAGACGGAGCAAATTTCCGATGTGAGTTACAAGAAAAAACATTTTTTATAAAAAAAAATATGTTCTGTTATGGTTTTTTTTTTTTTTTAACATTGGTTACATACATCAAGTCAATATTTCTAGTGAAATAAAATTAGACTGAGCATTTTTCCAAACGTAAATATAGACGATATAAGAGTTTAGGTAAAAAAACCTAAGTAGGACAATAGTTTTTTTTTGGAAAAAGAAATATATACCATCTACTCCTGCAAAATTGCATGGTCAATTTATCAATGAATTCATTCATAAATTGACCATGCAATTCTGAACCCGATGGTACTATTATCTACACCAATATCATAAATCCTCTATTCCGCGTTCGGAAACCGTATGTAATTACCACCATTATTGCAACCAGTAACGTAACATCAGTGTATTATCTGTGACAGTGTGGTAAAAACGTATGAAAATTACCTACGGTAACGTAATGACAATCTGCCCTCCTCTCCGACCGCCGGCACGCGCCCGCCCGACCGCCAGCACAATCGAGTTGGTCATGGCGGTGCAATGGCGGTCATTCTAATGGTTTCCGAACACTTCATTTATGATTTATAATATGTGTGTAGATAAAGCAGTGTATGCAACTGTACGTAATTAGGCCTTAAAACACTCGTGTATTTTAAGGACCCTTATTTACGTAACAGTTACATAATAGTAGTTTATGTAACTGTTACGTAATAAGGGTCCTGAAAACATGAGTGTGGTTTTATGAAATGAGCCGCAGGCGAATTTCATAATAAGATCACACGAGTGTTTTAAGGCCTAATTACGTACAGTTGCATACACTGCTTTATCTACACTCATATTATATATATTAAATTAAGTGTTCGGAAACCATAGAATGACCGCCATTGTACCGTCATGGCCAACTCGATTGTGCCGACGCTCGCGCGGGACCAATCGAGTTGGCCATGGCGGTAACATTATGTTATCAAATTCGATGTTCCAAATTTGAAACTCATTGCTTAACAATATTTGAGCATGCAACGTTAAAATTACGTTACTGCCGCAGATAAGAAACTTATCATAGTTAAATCGTTTGTTGTAATGCTTGTCATTGTCTACGGTTTTTGAACGCATTTTAGAGTACTTACAGTATGAGTGTAGATAAACTACTATTTAAACTTAGAATACGGCACTATTACCATACAATAGTTATCAAGGACATTGTATACAGCATGTATCTATTCTACTTAATTCTAATTGTAGTAATACCAGTGTCCAGTCACTCAATAAAAAAATACATACCCGAATATGTTTCTGCATAAGTGAAAACAAGAACTTGTCATACGTCAAGAAGGGACAACATGATTCCTGACGTCACAGTGAGAACGCCGTATATTTAGTACTATTAATTACTCTGTGGTATTAGGTACTTTATCTTAAAATCCCAGTATAAAATATAACCAACGTTAAAAACCCTCACATCTTTCAGCTTACTCGCATAGGCCTGAGCAACAACTTTATTCACAAGTGACGTGAACAAGAGTCCCGCTCATCCTGAATTTATGGCCACCCACTACCCTCCTTTATCCCGCTATTTCCTTGAAAAACGGACAGCCTGTTTAAGTACGCTCGAAATTTACACGTCAGAGGTGCGCTGTTCTTTATGAGGTGAGATGTCTATTATAAAAAGTGTAATATTTTTGGTGATATTTTTGCGAGTAAGGCTGGCTTTACAACGCGCGACTGCATTAAGAGGCCTTATTCCCAAAACGCGCGAATTTCTTAAAATGCTTCATTTTCTTCGAAGGCTATGGCTAAAGTACTTAGTTTTTTTTAATCAACTATTGATGCATATAATAGTTCATTTCTTTATCTAGACGGCCATCGGAGCAAATATTACATTTTAACGAGTAAAACATGAAAATAATTGGTCGTCTTGGAAGGCCTTTCCGGATTTTCCAGTTAGATGTACCGTTCATTTCCAAATTACGCAAAAAAGGGTAACAATTCTTATTCAACTTGAAAAAAATTCAATTGAGTATATCATGTCTGAGACGGCCATGGAAATAAATATCGAAGATTCATCTTGGGTAATAGACTAAATACCTCCTGATTATATGCCAGTTTTTTGATTAAAACACGTTTACATTTAATTTTTTCCACGAAAACTCTATGAATATTTTGCCCTAAAAAGATTATCATAGGAAAGTTAAACTATATTTCTATCACGGTAAAAAATATCATTACTATAGTGGTACGTTTTAATTTAGTATGAATTTTTAAAAACAACCTATAAATCATACTTCACAGGACACTTTCTGTAAGAATCGTACTTTTGGGTTCTTAATAATAATAAATATGGTTCAAAAGTATTTTTTTGTATTACTAATACTTCAAACTATCTTATAGATAGCATTTTATGCGGCTTTTTTCATTAATAGAGTTTTTCGACCTTTTAGGGAATAAGGAGCCTTAAGCGAGTAAAAAAGTTATATCCACACGACGGTATTTTTTCGAGATAAGCTCCTTGTTCGTTGGATGATCTACAGGAGAATGTTAACTCGTCACTCCCTATAAAAACGTACTTACAAAGTCACTTGATTTCATTGGATTGAGTGTCATGAAGGCGAATGTACCAAATGAAAGGTACAGTCACCGGTAATAGTATCTTCCTACAAGATGAACGCAAAAATATGTGACACGCTCTTATTTGTAGGGCTATAAGAGCGTGTCACATATTTTTGCGGCCTTCGTGTAGGAAAATAGGTACAAAGCTTACCAACACTTTTTACAATACTTCGATGAAACACGCATTCTGTGGGTACGCCCACTAAGTCAGCTAAAAACCTATATAATCAACTATCAGTAGCAAAGCTCGGAATAGGTAGTGCCTATTTACCTAAACTTCGCAGGAGGACCTAACTAAGAGTGGTTACAACCACCAAAAAATATTATTTATTTTATTGAACATATGACTCATATGCCACGACACGCATTTTTCGGCATTAAACTATTGAATTTTACTAATAAATTGACCCCAAGTGTGAATTAGTGTAGATTATGTACTCTTACTAGCCTTTTCCCGCGGCTTCGCCCGCGTACTATAAGAACTCAAAAAGGATACGATGCTCATGTTGATTTACAGACTTTGTGACATTTGCCCCTTTTAGGGGTTGAATTTTCAAAACACCTGAAACACGTGTTTACTCATTTATCGTTAGGAATACTCCTGTGAACGTTCGAATAAAATAATCTAACAAATCTTGATTCGCCATACAAACTTCGGACCCCCATTTTACCCCCTTAGGGGGTGAATTTTGAAAAATCCTTTCTTAGTGCACCCCTAGACCTTATAACGAACCTACGTGCCTCTCTCTCTAGAACCAGCGGTTTGGGCTGTGCGTTGACATGTCAGTCAGTCAGTCAGTCAGTTTCTTCTTTTATATATTTAGATTAATCGCGGGAAATCCCGCGTTCAATAAAAATAATTAACATTTTTTGGTGGTTGTAACCACTCTTAGTTAGGTCCTCCTGCGAAGTTTAGGTAAATAGGCACTACCTATTCCACGCTCTGATCAGTAGCCTTCAAGTGTGTGTCAAAGTCGCCTTGCAATCTCAACCTCAATTCGAAAAAACTTTTGTCACTTTACTTAATCGATTTTAAAACAAATCCCTTCTCGTCCTCACCTTATTAGGGACTCCAGACCTCATCTAAGTTAACCCATAGAATTACCACTACCCCGCCCTGTTCGTTATAGGGTAGGCAGTAATACTGCCTTCCACACTACATTGGCTGAATTTAGGGAAAAAGTCGCGTCGCATGAGTCTTTTCCTCCCTAGAGCGGTAATAAAAGAAATCGTCCCCTTGATTGGGGATTATAATGCAACTTGCATTTGTGGTTTGCAGGAAATTGGTTTTCTTTGTAAGAAGATATTGTGGAAGTTGGAATAGGAACGGTAGGTAATAGGAAAGTATTAGGTACAGGCGCCAGCAGATATATCGGAGTGGCCAAGGTGGTCACAAATATCTGAACAGCGCCTCTATTCTCAAGGCGATACAGTGCATGATCAGATATTTTTGAGTACCTTGGCCGCTCCGATATATATGATGGCGACTGTAACTATATAAGAAAATCGAAGAATTTTAAAATTAAAGCATAGTCTCTAATATATTTTGAATTACCTAATATAATAACTTGAGCTATTTTCAATGTATTTTCAAATAATCAACCAATATATAAGTTGTATTGGAGTTACATCGGAATAACTTTCAGGCAAATTCTTATATTTCTGATTCAGACGCATAGGCACTACCGGTGTTGCATAGTTAATGCATTTGAGTTACTTGTATCCAAGTTGGATCGTGGGCCGTATTCTAACTTTAAAACACGTTTTTACTCGATCCAACTTCAAAACAACTCCAATGCATTAACTATGCAATACAGATAGCGCCCAAACGTCTGAATCAGAAATATCAGAATTTGCTTGAAACTTGTTCCGATGCAACTCCAATACAAATTCAATATTGGTATTTGGTATTTGTTGTGTGTTGGAGGTACGATGTTATGTTTAAGATAAATTATGTATTTTAAAATAAGAATACGGCACAGTGTGCCGGATTCTAATTTTAAAATACATTAACAATATAATAACAACACAACCTATCTCAAACATAACTCCAACACACAACAAACAATCAACCAATATTGAAGTTGTATTGGAGTTGCGTTGGAATATTCCTCAAGCAAATTCTGATATTTCTGATTCAGATGTTTATGACGTAGCTGTATTGCGTTGTTAATGCATTGGAGTTGTATTGAAGTTGGATTGTGTTTATATTTACGTGTTTTAAAGTTAGAATATGGCACCGTGTCTAAACGTTTCTTTAAAGCTAGAATACGGCCACTACTCGTAAATAAGACACGACAAAGCTTTCAACGCTCGTGGGAAGCGAAATATTATTTGTATCCACCAATAACTAAGCAAGTATTAGCGAGTCCGATAAATAGGTTCACGCTTCACGCATAAATTAACTTGTTGCGATCAGTACCGTCGGCACTTGGTACGGTCCGCAAATCCATTGTAATAGTTTGCGATTTATGGATTAATTGCCAGCTATCTACGTCAAATATTATATTGGCAGTTCGAAATAAGTTTAGAAAGCCACAGATTGAAATTGATTCCAAATTTCTTTTGTTTTGGAATCAAACAAAAGCCGACAGACTTTTTATCTATGGGATTCTATGTCAAATGTCAAATATGTATATTAATTATGTGGAATAAGATTTTTTTATTTTGCGAAATGTGCGCGCATATGTGCGCATTTATTCTCAGTCGGACGCTTTGCCGAAAAAATTGTCGACGAGATGACTCAGGTAGAGATGGGTAGGGTGAGTAAATACTGAGTATTAACTGAACATGAACATGAACATGAACATATATTACCACACCCAGCCAGGGACATGCCTGCTCCGGACAAGCCGGCATACCGGGGGGCACAAATTTGTGAGGAGACACGCTCTGGGATGGGGAAGGACGAGTTACCACTCGCGGCAGCAACTCACAATCGACCGGCTATGCAGCCTTAAGCCAATATAGGATATGAGGAGAGATGGGTTAACATGAAGAGGGATGAGCGTTGATGAAATACTGCTAGTTGCTGTTCTTAGTCTTCGCTACTTGAGGAAATGTCAAACTCTCGCTGGTGCTCGTTTTCTGTGTTGAATCTGTGATTGATCAATCAATAAAAAGTCAATAACACTCTTCGTTCGTTATATTCCTGTCGATGGGTAAAAGTAGAGCTTGTAGATGAAGACGCGTTTCATTTGTTTCCAGTTTGACCAATTCTCTTGGCTGTAGTTTTCTTGTAATACAGTCGGCTGCAATATTTTAAAATTTTACTCATTGCGCCGATCGATACCTCATGGATGTTGAGCAACTTTGATTATATTGGACGTTTAGTTTACGGTCCGTCATTTGTCTTATTACAATTATTGTCTCGACTCCAACATTTTATAATCACTATGTCCGATGAAAGTAATTACCTTCAATGTTTTTTTAGAGTTCTTCTTGTTTAATACCACCACGGCGGCGAACAAGCACAATGTCCGCCCGGCGGCAAGCAACCACCGCAACCTAAGTGTTCCTAAGTGTATATCGATATTGTTTTTCTTTCTACATGTTGCCTGCGTTTTTCATGTATTATTATAAGTAGATATTTAGGAGTCTTATATTATTTATGTAAGGAGAAACGTTTACTTTACTTATGTACCTACACAAAAGTACAATAAAACAAATCCTAAACATTCCTATCATAAACCGTGACAGGCATGCAAATATTTAGGGCTAAATTGGAAACTTCTCACCGGGAACTCGCAGGTGTGGTTGACTCCGTTAGGGTGTCTTCGCACCTTTGCTGTCGCAGCGTACGCGCACTGATTTTATAAACTTAGACGCACATAAACCAAACTGCACTATTGGGAATAGCGTATTTTATTGGAAAACGCAAACTTATGCGTCGGTTTAGCTGGGCGCGCGCGCTCGCGGATAAAACATCTGGCGACAGAATGTTTCGACAATAGTTCGGTCCGGTTCATAGTAAAACCAATTAAAGAGACCCCCGGGTCCAGGGACACGACCGTCGTCAACCACGATCAGAACCGAACTCCGAGTAAATACTGAGTATTTACTCAGTATTTATCCAAAGCACCCCGTAAATACTCGTATTTACTCATTCCGGCGGGTAAAAACTATTATTACTAATAAAATATTTAAAAAAGTGAGATTAAAGCACTAAATTGTTTTATATTGAATATTTCTAGCGTGTATAAATAATATTTATGTTATAAGAAGCATATAGGGAACTTCATTTTTGGAAAAAAAGTAATTAGCAGTGAGAAGAAATTTGAAATTTAGGGAATGTAGACGTGATAAAAACATAGTTAACTATTTTGTTTCAAATACGAAGGTATTTACTTTGAAAATATGGGACTTAAGTCGTTTCTATTTATATTCTAGATAAGTAAATTTCGCAAGCCGCTTCAAATATTATACAGATGTTACCAAGTTGTTCACAAAAAAAAAACTGCCACGAAAATACTTCACAATATTATAGGCATTATAGCTCGGCGATTGTGCTAATGAACAAAGAATTTATAGAAATAATGATCATAAAGGGTCAAACTGCGAACAAAAGACCACCTAGTTTGCGGCGTGGTCTTAAACTGCATTCTCTATTATATTTGTCTACTTCTTATCTCAAAAGTATGCACAGTTTTAACATTAATAAACATCGTTTTCATTAAGGGATATATAGTATCGCAGAATGAACAAAAGGTGACTCGGCTCGCTGAATGTGCTTTAAATGCCTTACCTTGTAAAATGCACTTTTCGCTTCCCTTATTTTGATAGGGTGATTAGCGGACGCTAACAAGTGTAGTACGACTAGCATCCAATGAAAATACAGTTAGGCACGCTGGCACGCCTGGCGCGTTTAGCACGCTCAGTCTCAGTTGCTGTTTGTCAGTCAACCTATTCGTCCGACTACCTACTTGATCATTTTACGTAAAGTGCCTCGTGTGATTTTCCTTCGACCCTTGCTTTGTATATAGACTTTGATGGTGTTTTCTTTGTGATTAAAGTTAACGTTTCTGGACTCTTGATCATTCTTAGTGAATATCTTTGGATAGTGGAGATTTTGGGAAGCGTTCCAGTATCACGCTAAAATGTGTGGCTCTGAGCACCGCGACAGAATTCACATGCTCGCTATTGGGTTACAGCACGGTTAACACAAAAGTGAAGCGATAGTATCTCGCGCGCGTGACCCATCTCTTTTGAAATAATACAGTCAGAAAAAGACGGATAGACTATCGCGCGCGCGAGATACTATCGCGTCACTCTTGTGCTAACCGTGCTGGGATATCCAAGTTGTCGGTACATCGATCTTGTGGAGCTAGGTATCGCCATGAGCAAACCGGACTCCGTTCAAGGCAAAGGTGTGTGTTTACATGGCACTTATGTCCTTTAATTATTATTTTTTTAAAGAAAACTCTTAAACGGCTAAACCGATTGAAAGTAATTTTATTTTAAAGTATTTTCTAGTCCCTATTCACCCGATAAATTTTCATATTTTTGTGCTTTGGTTTAAATATTATAGAGGGGTAAACATTATTTTAGTCTTCAGAAATGTTTTTTTTTTCAAAAATATATACAATTTTAGTACAGTAAAGATACAGTTGCGTCAAACATTAATTTATAATAGCCTGATTTTTTAGTATTCATTCTTATGGGATATTTATAGATAATATATGCAAAAATCCTACAAACTTTCCACCCGGAAGTAGTTAAATAGGTAAAAAAAAATATGTAAAAAGTTTGTATATTTTTATTTACAATGATATCAATTATTTTTATTTGTAAACATGAAGATATTTAAGTCTTCTTTCTGTTGAAAGCGAAAAACAAGAAACCGTGTCCATGTAAAACCACATAATTTACATAATGTACGGCGCGGGCGATATATATCCTAATTCGTTAGAAACAAATAGTAATAAGTGGTAGTTTGTTCTTACACATTTCAAAAGACATAGAAACGATATATTCATTAAAATCCTATAAGAAAAGCGCTTGTAATATGTGTGTACATATTTGTGGCGGTTAGCGAATAACGATATTCTGTAGGATTACATTGCGTAAATAATACTAGTATTATGATATATCCGTTACACTAAAAATATTGGCTATTATTAATTATTTCCAATTCCCCATACTAGCCGCCCGTAAAATGACTGGAGTATTTATAAAAAAATATATTTATAATCATCCACGTTATTTTAATGCCTTATTTAATGATGTAGACACGTTGATGGTTTCTGATTTTTTTATGACAATTAGTTACATGTGATGTGTAGTTAGAGTGCCCCTCTTAAAAATATTTTTTTTGCGGTTTTGACTAGTTAATTTAGTAGCGGGTTACAAAATACACCTATATTTCAAAATTTTATATCCCTTTCAGCACTCTAAATCGTTTATACCCACCATTTTGGGTATAAACGAGTAAATACGGGTATATTGAGTAAATACTGAGTATTTACTCGGTATGTACCCTTGAGTATTTACTCACTACCCATCTCTGGACTCAGGGTATCGACGCGCATTTTAGAAATGGTTTGTCTCTAAATAATAGGTATTTGTAGGTATATATAGTAACTCATCAATATACGAATTCTACTGTTCTTTCGGTCTATATTTTACTTTCCTACCCAGGTAGCATTTATACGTCATTATGTCGTCCGTTTACGGTACTGCTCGACGTAAGAGACGTCATGTCTCGACGTCGGGGGGTCCCAGCAGATGACGTCAATTTGTCACAGCCTCAAGACGTCTGTTTACAGACGTTACAGAGACGTCATATACTGAATGCATAGGGACGTTACTGGGCCGTACATATTAGGTTAGCCACTGACGTTAGAGAGACGTCATATACTGAATTCATAGGGACGTTACTTGGCCGTAAATATTAGGGCAGCCACTGACGTTGGAGTGACGTCATATACTGAATCCATAGGGACGTTACTGGGCCGTACATATTAGGGCAGCCACTGACGTTGGAGAGACGTCATATGCTGAATTCATACGGACGTTTCTGGGCCGTACATATTAGGGCAGCCAGTATGTTCGAATAACGTCACACACAGGATTGATTGTGGCGTTACTAGGACATAGGCACAGGTCAGGACCTAGGGGGGCTGCATTATGCTGCTGTGTTCACGATATCAGCAGTAGAAGTTAGCGATTTTCAATTTTATTAAGGCGGGTATTATATACATTTAAATAACATCTCTCAAAACACACTGCTGATATCGTAAGCACGGCAATATGCTCCTCGTAGCTAGGATGGGTGGGTAGTCTGTTCAAAAATAGAACCGACCTGGCTGTTGAGTGAACTAAAGACGTGCTAGATTTAAGTTCTAAGACGGTTCTAACTTATTGGCCAGGCGCCCTAGACAAGACGCCAAATTCTTACGCGTAAGAGTAGATAAGAGTTTAGCGCTTAGCATAGCAGGCATCTTGTCTACGTACCCTGAACAAACTCTAGGACTTATGGATGAAACTAAAAAACGCTATGTAAGTAGTATAATTTATATTTAAAGAGGCATTAAAGGACAGTGGGAACCAATAGCCCCATAACAATAATCCCATCAAAAACATAAATGTGAAATGAGAGCCAAGTTATATATGCCTTGGTTGTTGACTTCAACGACAAAAGAAGTGAGATCTAAATGGGTGCCAAGTTCAATTGTCAGTCCTGAAATTTGTTTATAACAACATAAAAAAATATAACAACTCAAAATATAATTTCTTCTTAAAACTTACTATAATATATTGAAGCCTAAGGTTTGACTTGTCGAGTTAGTCTAGGTACAAGATTGTTTACCTTATTTCTATTACTAAAAAAACAAGTATAATTAGGTAATTTTTGTTTTAATATGTATGAGGCCATGACTTAAAATAACATTTATATCTCTAATGCCCACTATCGGACTACTAAACTAAAAAAAACACAACCGTAAGCATGTCAATTTTAAGTAGATACATTAAAACTTCGAAGAAGTAGGTAAAAGTGGTGGCAACACTTCCTTAATGAAGGCGGCTGACCGCGTGTTCGCTCGCTCACGTTGGTCCTACTCCTCTCTATCTTAATAGCATTAGTAAGAGAGAAGGGGACCAAACTGAGCAAGAGAGCATGCGGTCAGCCGTATTCATGTAGGTCAAAGCCACGGACAGGCTAGGGGGCATACCAAAAAATGTAATCCATAAACCGATTTTGAATGATTTATAAAAATCTGTAGTATTTCCTGAGCCAAATCTATACCAAGTTCTCTGAAATCTATAGGGAACCGTAAAAGTGGTAACTCTCCAACATGATAGTCTTCATCAAGCTGCGAACGAAATGATTCATTGGTCCTTGTGGGCGCTGACGCATTTTAATAGATCACGCGGCCGCGATATTCATTCACCTGCCTCTATGCACTTGTCACAAGCTGAATACCTACGATACATACTCGCAGGCGCAGTTGGCAAAAAGGCTTTTTGTTGGATCTCTTTCCATAGAAGTTTTACTGTTACTACTGTGTAAAACAAAATTTCATCAACCGAGACACTTTGCTGGAAATATCCCTGATTCCAAGTTTTCACGTATGAAACCTGTAACAAACAAGAGAATGTATAATTGTAAAATAGCAAATTATTTGTTGATCAGACCAAATGTGAAAAAAGTGAAGATTTGAAATAACTTTCTTCATACAATGTTTTAAGTGTGTAGATATTGTTATTTTATGTATTTTTATTACTACTAAACAACTATAACTTGCACCACCTGCTTCAAGCTGTTTCTTCCTTCTTTCTTATGTAAGTTGCCTGGAACCACACAAGGAAAAAAATTCCAACTCTCTCCATACAATCCATACCCAAACAGGGTTCTAAGAAAAAGATAAGTTTGGCTACAAGACAAACTTCTATATGTATAACAGAGTTAGCAGTTAGGTACAGTCGCTGGCAATAGTATCTCCCTACACGAAGGCCGCAAAAATATGTGACACACTCTTATGACCCTACAAAGTCACATATTTTTGTGGCCTTTGTATAGGAAGATACTATTGCCGTTGACTGTACAGCTAGCTATATTGATCAAATATGTTTTTCTATAAAATTTCATTTTTAACACAAGATATTTAGCCGACTGTACTTGATGTTACCTATTCTTGTACTGTCAGAAAGTATTCTAAACAACAAAACAAATGAGCCGAAACTCAACCAAGCAAGCACTTTTCATCATTAGGTATGTTCTGGTATCTACATCCCAGCTCCATCATCAGATCAGCTTGATGGTACCATATTATTCCACTGTCACCAAGGTTACATTGAGTACCGGCCAACAATATAACACCTACATGTTTTACAATAGAACTTTTTTTTATATTTGTAAGTGATTTCCACCTCACTCCTTAGGTAGTCTAGTAGTAGCCTTTTGGGAGAGTGATGAGAATAATTAACATAATGGTTTTTTCATAGAAGTTTTTTTTTAAATATACAGTCAACTTAATTTTTTTATTGGAGCTTTTTAGTAATATGCTGAGTCTCCTATTGTAATTCAAAGTATTTCATTGCAGTATTCATCATATATTTGTATAAAATGACTAGTAAAATATGCATTCTACAAAATAACCTATATTGTTTAGGTTTAACCTATATAAGGTGAACTTTTAATATTCTTTGTATATAATATCATATTTCCATGGGAACCATGGTATAAAAATAAGTACATTAAAATATTCAAACAGGGCTCTGGCTGAAAGTTCTTTGAATATGAGAATGCGGCAAATATGTTAATGAACTAAAAATAACAACAGATATCTTATAAATCTTAGGAATGAAATGCTATGCTTTATTATTCTGACATGTGCAACAAGTAGTTGTGCAATGTGTCAGGATTTACTTCATAACAGCTGTTGACTATAAAACTCACCTCTATAATCTCCTAAACCTACACTGCCAGCGGCTTGAAATTTTTGTATTTTCTCAAAGGTCTTTTTTTCAATGGTAGTGGGATTGTCATTATCTTCGTCGCTGCTAGAAACATATCTTTTGGCCCTTTTCCGTTTAAGACCTGGTTCTGATGTATCCTCATCAACCAGTTTTTTTTGCTTTCTCTATGCCATCTTTAGGTACATGCAAATTGAAATAAAAAAATACACACAACATGCAAACATAATAAATGAACACAGCATAATGCATCCCTCACTCAATTAAAACAAGGTTATCACGTTATTAGTAAAAATATAGGATGGAGTTTCATTAGTTGGAACAACCTGAAGTTGTACAGTCAACCACTTTGATTAGTAGGTTATCACATTTGTCCAAGCAGTTTTAAAAATTACCCATATTAGGTAGTAGTCACACAGTAACAGAAAACTTTCACCAACATCAGTAAGCTCTCGGTAAATCAGGAAATCAAACTGGAGACGTGTATGCCCAACAGTGTGCGCATACTTACTCGCTGAAGAAGAAGAATAAATCAGGAAATATTGCATCCAGAAACCAGGAAACGAAACTGTTTCGTTAGTTTTCATAGCCAAAGTGGTTTGTAAAAAAACTATTAAAATATACGTACCAGTATCACAAAAAACTCTTTGAACACTCTATAATTTCCATTTTTCATCTGGTGTCTTGACATCAGCCAAAACCTTTTCAAACGCTTTAGTTCCCTTAACGGGTGGCCAAAAGACTTCACAACACTTTGGCGTAAACCACTGATTGTTTACGCCGTCTTCTACACTAAACTGTATCACTGAGTACATTTTTGTTCTTGTTGAAAATTTTTATTGGCAGTAGTACGGGCACGGGCAGCAAGGCAAAGAAAAAAGGTGGGAAAACAACGTCACTCAAAGCGTCACTTCAATCAAAATGACAGAATTTCGTTCCGTTCCAATTTCTTATGTTTTTAAAAATCACATTGCTCAGTTTGTTTTGATGTTTAATAACATTAAAAAATCTGTAATAAATGACTTTATATAAGTATTAACTTTGAAGTTAACTAAAAAGACGTAAATGTTTTTTTTACTTCATGAATGTTTTACATTACAAGATTGACAAATTTTATTGATATCAAGAAACGAAACGCGTTATATATATTTAAGCTTTATTTTTAAGTCGGTAGTAGGTCTGATACTTATAGAGTTTGTCCGGAAATAGATGTATCGTGGTTTATATGGGAGCTCATACATTCTATGACACTTCTCTTTCCGGACAGATTCTAACGACTAATATGAAACTGTTCAAATTTCAAATTCCTATGCATAAGTACTGGCTTACTGGCTACATAAAGTCTTGTTATAATGTATTAATTAGTATTTTCTCTTAGCATTCGCTATGATAATGGACAGATTTACGAAGAAAGAAGATTTACAAAGCCTGAGTAAAGTATAGGATAACTTACTAGCATATAAATTAACTGCCACATAAAACTTCCTGTTGAAATAGTTTACGTGTCATAAACATCTAACCGTTAATAGTGATCCCAAAAATTTACATTAGCAAAACTTCTCGTTGCCGACGGATACTGTACGTCTTACTGTACATCGTACATGGTACAGGTGATGACCTTAAACTGACGTTATTGAGACGTTCATTTTGCGGTAAATATGGTACGTCCAGATGCTGACCCTCAATTGACGTTATTAAGACGCCCACGTTGCGACGAATACGGTACGTCCAGGTGCTGACCTAAAATTGACGTTATTAAGACGTCCACTTTGTGATGAATACGGTACGTCCAGATGCTGACCTAAAATGGACGTTATTAAGACGTCCACTTTGCGACGAATACGGTACGTCCAGATGCTGACCTAAAATGGACGTTATTAAGACGTCCACTCTGCGACGAATACGGTACGTCCAGATGCTGACCCAAAATTGACGTTATTAAGACGTCAACTTTGCGACGAATACGGTACGTCCAGATGCTGACCTAAAATTGACGTTATTAAGACGTCAACTTTGCGACGAATACGGTACGTCCAGATGCTGACCTAAAATTGACGTTATTAAGACGTCCACTTTGCGGTAAATATGGTACGTCCAGATGATGACCCTTAATTGACGTTAGTACGACGTCCACTTTTTAACCTGACCTTAAATTGACGTCACTATAACGTACGTTTTCAGCGAATAAATGACAGACCTTAATATGACCTAAAAATGACGTCGCTTGTGCGTCGCTGACGTCAGTTTGCTACCTGGGTACATTCCTCATGGATATAAAAACTTTTTTTGCTGGTACAAAAAATTGCTAAGTTAAAAGAATACAAATTTTCAAGTTCCCTTTGTTTCGAAAAAGAAAGTATTTTAAATTGTTGGAGTTAATAATTCAATATAACTTCCAAGGGTTTAAGAATCAATCGCAAAAATGTTATGTTCAACATGTTTTGGGTAGATTTCGAAATAAGTGGTCTGTGTTCAACGAGTACAACTTGTACAACATTGTTCAACAAACTAACTAATTAATGAACTGCTTATTACGAATGTAAACAGTACTTCACTTTCTGCAACGTTTTTACGTGAACCGATTTTTAAAAAATCTGAGAAACCGCGAAAAATGCCTTTCTACCCAGCACTCTTTTAAAACCCTTTTCTTATTCATCCAACGCCCTTATTTATTACTGAAATTAATAATCAGCCTAAACTCATAGTCTAAATATAAATTATCTCATAAACGTTAGGTTAGTCAAATAATTTCGTGAAGACTACTAAAAAAATGAATTTCACCTTGAAGTGTGTTTGCAAACCGTACCTATAAAACAGCGCTATCACCGGGCACTGAACCCGCACCTTGACCTGCGATCCGCGATATTTGCATCCATATCCTGTGTTATGACTCGTTCCATTGTTGTTGCTTGACTAGTTTACGGTTCGACTCTGACGACTGGTATAATCTTGAGAACATTACATAGACACTGGAGTAGAGAGCATAGATTTTTTTAGGGTTTCGTACCTGGATGGTGACTATTGAAACCCTATTACGGACTGTCACCACGATGTCCTTGGGCCGTATTCTAACTATAAAACACGTATAGTATAGACACGATCCAACTTCAATACAACTCCAATGCATTAACAACGCAATACAGATACGGCATAAACGTCTGAATCAGAAATATCAAAATTTGCTTGAGAAACATTCCAACGCAACTCCAACGGAAATATTTTAAAATGTTAAATCGATATCTTCGTGTGGTGCGTTGAGTTTGGACAGTGATGTTTCACGAAAAAAACGCGCTGAGCGATATCGCGCCGTTTTTAACGCTGTTGGCGGCCGCGAGCGGATGAAACAAATGCATGAGCTCCCTTTTCACATTCACGAAAAAATGCTCTAGTGTGCAAAAAATGCGCTTTAGAGTTTCATAGCCAAAATAGCAAGAGCAGAACCCTTATAGTTTCGTCATATCCATCTGTCCATCCATCCGTAAACATGTTATACAATTGGAATAGGCTGCACCCCTTGCATATCTTAAACGTAGCAATTTCTTAAAGCTTCGTCGCCTAAACGCGGGACAAATAGCCAGACCGCTATACTGTAAAGCTTCAATTAATTTTCGTTAATTGTAGACATTAATTTTTACCCTCTACAGAGAGAAAGTTATGACCAGAAACCGCAATGCTTAATTTTTTTTTAAGTGGCCATGCTTTTTAGAGCGACGGTCATGTATCCCGAACTCGCGAGTTTAAGTCTAGCCTGTACTGTACTTTGTTTTTATTTCTAAACATTGTTTGCCTTCTCGTTTCCCGGCCGGTTGCTAGTACTTCAACCAAAAATACCTAAGGCCGAAAGAGAAACCAAAGTAAGGAACTGCATCTCCCTTTGACTAAGAGAGTTATATATGACGTCATCACTCATCAGTCAGTAATACCAACATGACAACCTGTCAAAATGTCAACGTGTGTCAGTTCGGTAATGACTACGAGTCGGACACCGGCTACTTTATGCTCTCTATCGGACCGTATTCTAATTTCCCATAAACATCTCTTTTTATCACAAAAAAAGGTCTGACGTAGTTTGGGAAAAAGCTTCATGCTTGAGTCATACTTATGCAGATGACGGCACTTTACATTTAGCCCTCAACGAGGTTATTAGCTTTGTTTTTGGCCGTTGTACTAAAATGTGGGGTCAATACGGCCCTTAAGAGGGGGTCATTAGAATAAAGAAATTAATAATAATGCGCACTGGGTAATTAAGAAATTGTAATAATGTATTTATATTTTAATTAGTTTTCTTTAAGTTTATTGAAGGTACGAATTTGGTAACTGATATTGAAAATAAAAGTTATTTTATTACTCAGTCTACCTTTAATCCGTCAACATTTTAGGTCTGTTTGTATGCTTCATTTAACCTAATTCAGCTTTACCTTTGCTTTTATTGCAATTTGGCTTTATTTTAAGGATAGTTCTTACTTGCAAACATAATTGGCATGAAAACTGTTAGTGAAATAGAGATGGGTAGTGAGTAAATACTCAAGGGTAAATACCGAGTAAATACTCAGTATTTACTCAAAATACACGTATTTACTCGTTTATACCCAAATTGGTGGGTATAAACTATTTAGAGTGCTGCAAGGGATATAACATTTTGAAATTTAGGTGTATTTTGTAACCCGCTACTAAATTAACTGGTCAAAGTCGCAAAAAACATTTTTTTAAGAGGGGCACTCCATACATGTAACTAATTGTCACCCCAAAAATCAGAAACCATTAACGTGTCTACATGATTAAATAAGGCATTAAAATAACTTGGATGATTCTAAATATATTTTTTCATAAATTGAACATATTTTTGAAGAAAAAAAAAACATTTCTGAAGACTAAAATTATGTTTACCGCTCTATAACATTTAAACCAAAGTAGAATAGAAAATACTTTAAAATAAAATTACTTTCAACATGATCGTTTGAGCCGTTTTTGAGTTTTCTTTAAAAAAACTCTTGATAAAATGACGTAAGTGCCACGTACACACTAACCTTTGCTTTGAACGGGGTCAGGTTTGCTAATGGCGATACCTAGCTCCACAAGATCGATGTACCGACAACTTGGATATCCCAGCACGGTTAGCACAAGTGTGACGCGACAGTATCTCGCGCGCGAGATAGTCTAACCATCTTTTTCTGACTGTATCATTTAAAAAGAGACGGGTAGTACTATACGCGAGATACTATCGCTTCACTGTTGTGCTAACCGTGCTGTAATCCAATAGCGAGCATGTGATTTCTGTCGCGGTCCTCAGAGCCACACATTTTAGCGTGAGACTGGAACGCTACCAAAAATATCCATTATCCAAAGATATTCACTAACAAAAATCAAGTCCAGAAACGTTAACTTTAATCACAAAGAAAACACCATCAAAGTCCATATACAAAGCAAGGGTCCAAGGAAAATCACTCGAGGCACTTTACATAAAATGAGCAAGTAGGTAGGCCTCCGAACAGGTTGACTGACAAACAGCAACTGAGCGTGCCAAACGCGCCAGGCGCGCCAGCGTGCCTAACTGTATTTTCATTGGATACTAGTCGTACTACACTTGTTAGTGTCCGCTAATCACCCAATCAATTTTCGGACCCGGGGTATGTCCTTAAACTACGTCCGGACTTGGGTATGTTCTTAAACTATGCCAAAAAGAGAGGTATGGGCACTGCGAATGGCATCTCGCTTAGTGTGGTAGGGCACGTTCAGTGAATGTCATCTCGCTCAAATCTGGAGCAGAGCCCGACTGGGGAAGTACCTCCACCTTACAGAAAACCACAGCCAAATAGCACTAGACCCTACTCATAGTGTTGTGTTCCTGCTGGTGAGTAAGGTTGCCAAAGAGCTCAAAGAGGACCCAGTGTGTTGACGATGAGGGACCCTATTGTTCCTTTAGCCGTCAACACAGTGAATCCTCCTTTTTGTAAAGGGTCGGCAACGCGCATGTGACTCCTGTGGAGTTACAGGCGTCCATAGGTTACGGTAGCTGCTTACCATCAGGCAGGCCGTATGCTTGTTTGCCACCGTCGTAGTATTAAAAAAAAAAAATCAAAATAAGGGAAGCGAAACGCGCATTTTGCAAGATAAGGATTTAAAGCACATTCAGCGAGCCGAGCCACCGTTTGTTCACTCTGCGACACTATATATCCCTTATGAAAACGATGTTTATTAATGTTAAAACTGTGCATACTTTTGAGATAAGAAGTAGACAAATATAATAGAGAATGCAGTTTAAGTCCACGCCGCAAACTAGGTGGTCTTTTGTTCGCAGTTTGACCCTTTATGGTCATTATTTCTATATTCATTGTTCATTAGCACTAGCTAACAATCGCCGCTCTATCTGATAAGAGCTATAATGCCTATAATATTGTGAAGTATTTTCGTGGCAGTTTTTTTTTGTAAACAACTTGTTAACATCTGTATAATATTCGAATCGGCTTGCGAAATTCACTTATCTAGAATACAGAAACGACTTAAGTCCCATGCTTTCAAAGTAAATAAATACCTTCGTATTTGAAACAAAATAGTTGACTATGTTTTTATCACGTTTACACTCCTACATTCCCTAAATTCCAAATGTTTTCTCACTGCTAATTACCTTTTTTTCATCTAATATGCTTCTTATAACAAAAATATTATTTATACACGCTAGAAATATTCAATACAAAACAATTTAGTGTTTTAATCTCACTTTTTTTA
Source organism: Pammene aurita (assembly GCA_947086415.1). Classification (NCBI taxonomy): domain Eukaryota; kingdom Metazoa; phylum Arthropoda; class Insecta; order Lepidoptera; family Tortricidae; genus Pammene; species Pammene aurita. Next base: position 12,861,010 of record OX352292.1, on the reverse strand, counting down.
TATATTTTATTAGTAATAGTTTTTACCCACCGAAATGAGTACTAACGAGTATTTACGGGGTGCTTTGGATAAATACTGAGTAAATACTCAGTATTTACTCACCCCTACCCATCTCTAGTGAAATATGATTACAAAAATAGGTGTTGCTGCGAGAAAAACAGCAAAGGCATGATTTTGAATTGAATTTGCAAAACGTTACAATACCAAAAACGTTATTTCAAATAAATAACGTTTAAATTTAAAAACGTTATTTCAATGTTAAGTTGTCCTTACACTATTAAGGCAGTAATTTATTTAACCGGTTATTATAAAAGTTGCCAAATAATAAAAGGAGGACGAAGACATCTGTACTAAACTCGGTTCTCGATAAACGCTGTGTAAAGCTCCCTACACGTTTCACTTAAAATTGGAATAAGCGTATAAAAGAAAGTTAGTTTGTTAATGTTAGTTAAAACTTGAAAGCCATAATTTTAACAGCGTTGGAGTACATACCAATTAGCACTTACAGGAACATAGAATAGATATTTAATAAGGGTTTCGTTTTTTTTCGTCTAACGAGGCGTAAAATGTTTAGAGCAATCTTTAGGGTTCCGTGCCTTAAAATGAAAAAACGCCACTTTAAGTATTACTTTGTTGTCCATCCTGTCTGTCTCTCTTATATGCAACGCAGTTTTGTGAAGCAGGCGTAACTAGATTTTTTACTTTCTAAGCACCAAACTAAATGAGTTCTACAAAACCAAATGTGATATAAAACAAAAATAAAACAGACTTGACATTGCTTTGACGTATGGTAACGTTACAACACTAATTAAATCACTACTCGCTCTCACAGCATGGCCGAGCAAATACAAGCGCCAATGCACCGGCGATACGAAGGTAGATTCTCGACGCTCCAGCGTACTCTTTGTTAGGACACACAATGACCGACCGTCCACTCTAGCGCAGCGTACAGTTAACAGACAGTAAGAATGAATCGAAATAAAATGTGATTGAAGGAATTGAAAATTTCGTCAACTTAGTTACTTGAACCCATAGCTTAATTGGTAAAGCGATCGAGCCTCGGCAAGGCGTATCGATGTAGGTTCGAGTCCGACTGGGTTGATAATTTTTTCAATGTTTTCAATGTTTGTATTTGATTAATAACATTCTATTGTATGAGTGGAATGCCCCACTTTAGTAACATGCAAAAATAAGTAAGAATGAAACATTCTGCATCTCAGAATGCGTAGCCAACGTGCCAATCGTTAACGCTCCGTAGCGTATCGTAGTCACCTCTCTCTATCACTCTTCCATATTAGTGAAACAGTGATTAGTTGCGTTTCGTTCGCTACGGAGCGTTAACGATAAACACGTTGGCTACGCACCCAGTACTCTTATAAACTATTTTTAAAGGTTGTAGGAAAACAAACTCATCTAATGGAAGCTGTTACTGCAGCTTGTAAGTTGTAACTAATGAGAGCGATATCAAAAGTCAATTTAAAACCCATACCAGGATTTACTGTGTTGACAGATGAAAGAATGGGTTCACAGTTCTGGCAGCTCTCCATACTATTAGAAACACAGTGCTGCATATTAAGAAAGTAAATAGCAGTGCAGATAGGCTTCTTTAAATTCGAGCGTGATGACAAATCGCTTTCCATTTCCATGTCATTGTGGGTGGGACGTTTTTTTGCCAGGTAAACTTTGCTGTCTTTTTTAGTGCTGTCCGATATCCGTCTCGTAGTTTTTCTCCGTCACTAATAAGTAATATACTATTTGGCTTTTAAACTTAATGGTAATGGTCATTAAAATTGACCCACTGAGTTTGTTCTGTGAACTAGAACTCAGGTAATGTACTACCGTTTAGCTGGTTAGACTTATTGTAGTCAAATGCTATGACTTTATTTGCGTGTAAGTATGTTAAAGTTAGTAAGTAGCTTAACGTTACACATTTTATATAATTAAGTTTTCTAGTATAGTTTGCATCAAAACCTGAACGAGAGCAACTCAGAATGTAGGAGGAACCGTAGTAACGCTACTTGTTACTAGATGGCGCTGCAGTGCAGATTTTGTTTCCTCTTACGTTTTCGATAACTTTGGGTTGCTCTTGTTCAGATGGCACTTCAGACTTGGAGCCTGAAAAAGTCCTAAGACTGTGCGTCTCTATTAAAAAGATACTCTCTGGTTCAAGTTGAATAGGTAGGTAGATGATATGATGACAACCAAAACTCACTAATTGCAAAAAAAATTAAAAACAACCTGGTTTTTTTACTAGTACGGCTCGTTATGGTTATGAACTTGTGGTAGTAGTTAGTAAGTTTAGGTTGTCACCTGACAATATATCAATCATATTTTAGTTCATTTCACTTTGTCTTTACTTCCCTTCTCGAATATTCTTTCAATATTACTAATTTCAATAAAAAATATTAGCCTATAGTAAAGATCTAATGAGATCTGATGAGTTGATCTTTTAGATCTAATGTATTACTGTTTTGAAAAAATAAGTCCCGCCGAGTTTCTTGCCAGTCGTAATATTTCTCGGGTCAGAGGTGTAGGGTTAGAACCGGTGGTAGTTTTCTTTCTGGCTGACGTTCATAAGTGCATTGTAATAAATAAAATTATCCTTTTTTAAACAAAAATTACGAAGTGTAAAAAAAGACAATTTTAAACAGATCAGCTAAAATCCAAGTAGGTACGCCCTTTAAATACGTACGTTTACGTACTTTTTTAATGAAAGGAAATTAGAAAAAGTTTTTTTCCGGGCAAGACATTTTGCACAAATGGTACCTTTTTTAAAATAATCTCATCAAACCCCTCATTACCTTGCTAAATAAAATTAAGAGAATCGTTCTCACTAACAAATTAACATGAAACAGGCCCGTTTAAAAAAACCTGTTTCACGAATGCCCTTTTTGAGGAAATTGATTACTGTAACAGTCTTTCATTAGTCTTGCCCCGTAGCCTTTTATGACAGCCATGTTTACAACCTTGTCTAAATAAAGTTAATAGAGCGGGAAATTGAAAACATGGCAAGGGTGAGTATGATTAAGGCCTAAGGGTATTTACAAACCTCTAATTTAGATAATAATGAACAATTTACATACATCATGAAGAATTTTTCTTTCTAAGACTACAAGATAAGCAGAAAATCTATGCATTGGAGAATTGACGTTGAAGACGCATGGTCTAGATACCAAGGACGGCGTTGTGTATTAATAACTGAACGCTCAAAGAGGTACATAGTACATTTACGAGTGCTGACGGATTTATTTTTATTTTATTGGTATTCAGGATAACAACAGCCGTAAATATAACTAGGACATAAAATGCTTACATAAAATAAGGCCAATAACAGTCATCCATTGGATTACATTATGTAACGATTAAACATAACAAATATAAGAAAACAATGAGAATGTACAATACACACAAATGCTCGATACGCAGGAAGAACTAAATATGTAAAGTGTTTAAGTAATCTATTTTAATTTACTACATAAACATGTTTGAATAAATAACTTATTAACCTTAATAACTTACTTTTGATAAAAAAAACCATGACAATTGCATTAAGTAGTTGTAAGTCAGACACCAGCCAAAAACCACAAAATAAACAAACCAAACAGACAGACACCAAGTTTCGAACCGAAGTTTTATTATTAGTAGAATAACTAGGATTTTTTTTTTTTAGGAAGGTACTTGCCTATTTGCACTTCCCAGGCACCCAGAAACGCATAGCTTGAGATGGTTATGATATACTTAAATACTCAGAAAAATTCTAATAAATTGTAAATTATAATAAGATATATGAGAATACATATAACGTACTTAACGAACAAGTTATTAACAGTAGCTAAGTACTGAGATTAAAGGTAAATGTTAATTACGTAGTAGAATAATTTAAAAAAAGATAGAAAAGAAAAATCCTCCAGCAAAAGGATCCAGCCACATTTCCCGGATTAAAGAGGCGATACCTGTAGTCCAAGCCAGGATGCGGCACAATGGAACACGAGCACTCTCCAACTCGCCGTACCGACCTGATATCCAAAGCACGATATAAGTGCGCACTGCACGTGCTCAGCGTACAACCTTATGACCTGGAGAACTATCACAAACACTGCCGGTGGTGGAAGAGAAGAAGAAGAATGACCATAATTTTGACATAATATTTGTTTGACAATTTTGGCGCCTTTGACATAACCATGACCATTCTGCCTAGAGTGAACGACTGAAAAGAATTTCACAGCAGCGTATTTCACTGACGATTCTTTGTCTTTTGTTTTGTTTCTACAACTAGCTTTGCTATTCAAGAAAGGTTGACTTTATCGACCTGTTTGTAAATAAAATAGTTGCTAACATACGCCTTATTATGTATCTAGTATAACCCATTTATAACCAAAACCTTGGTATGAACCAGGCTGTTTCAGGAACTTAAGAAGATAAGTTGGATAGGAGGGACTTGTTCAAATAGGCGAAAACGAGCTACCGACCTACCATATGTAATATAAGTATTGTGATAATTTCCTCCCTAAATTCAACAAAGCTTGTTATTATTGTCTTATAAATATGAGTAAAACCTGGTCCTCAATTCGATGGCTAAAGGATGTACAATATTGCTAAAATATCCTCTAAAATAAAAATATACTGAGAGAGTTAAGATGTTTATGAACAAGGCAAAAACAGCGTTGAGTAATTGTATTTAAAAATTAAATCTAGCTTGTACTCCGAAACATTTACTTTCCTGTCGCAGATTTAATAAAACCAAAATGTCTTGATTTAAAATTCATTATAAATACTCCTTTCTTTTGAGCGACACGAGTTGAGTATTTCTATTTGACTTAATTTCTTGGTTTCAAGACTTAATTTAGTTTGAAAATTAGATTCGGTAGAATCCTAAAACTTTTGAGCCTTAAAAAATGTGAACGCACATATTTTCAACCGACTTCAAGATTTCGAAGGAGGAGGTTATCAATTGGTCGGGATATTTTTTTTTGCTATTTTTTATGTATGTTCACCGATTATTCGAAGACGGCTGGACCGATTTGGAAAACTATTTTTTTTGTTTGAAAGAGTATACTCGTACTTTCCAGTTGGTCCCATTGTAACCAGGTCAGGATCTGATGATGGAATTCTGGACAAATCGAGGGAACTCTTCAACTATTATAGGGACTTATAGTGATTTGAGTATTTTTGACAGCAGCTCGAGCATTTGCTGTTGGAAAGGTGGATGGTAAGTGAAGTCGGTTCTTTTTTGTATAAAAATATTTTATTGATGAAAGTCTGTGTTCGATCATAAATAAATAAAAGAAGAAAATGACATTTTATGTAAATCTATAAGACGAGATAAGATTAAGAGGATTTAAATAAATTAAACTTAAAGGTTGGCAGGTAAATTCCTATGGTATAGCCATAACCTTCACCATCACCATAACGCAGTCCGTATGCCTTAATAATACTGAAGAAGAGTAAATGCTGTTCTCTATGAGGCTGTCAAAGTAATAGTGGTCCTAGTTCGTATCAAAACACATCAATTAGGTTTGCGGCCACAAATAGAGACATTCATTTTTAATAGGATATGGGAGACTTTTTAGGGTTCCGTAGTCAACTAGGAACCCTTATAGTTTCGCCATGTCTGCCCGTCCGTCCGTCCGTCCGTCCGTCCGCGGATAATCTCAGTGACCGTTAGCACTAGAAAGCTGAAATTTGGTACTAATATGTATATCAATCACGCCGACAAAGTGGTAAAATAAAAAGTGAAAATTTTTTTTTTATTAGGGTACCTCCCCTATACGTAAAGTGGGGAGTGATTTTTTTTTTCATTTCAACCCTAACGTGTGATATATTATTGGATAGGTATTTAAAAATGAATTGGGGTTTCCTAAAATCATTTTTCGATAATGTAAATATTTTCGGAAATAATCGCTCTAGAAGTAAAAAAATATGCGTCCCCCCCCCTCTAACTTTTGAACCATAAGTTTTAAAAATATGAAAAAAATCTCAAAAGTAGAACTTTATAAAAACTTTCTTGGAAAATTATTTTGAACTTGATAGGATGAATAGTTTTTGAAAAAAAAATACAAAATAATTTCTGAACTAAGTTTGTAATTTAACCGTATAAGCAGGTGTTTATTGTACCTGTAATTTCTACAAAATTACAATGAAATGACGTGCTTTCAAATAAAGTAAAAACGGTGAAAATCGGTTCACGCAATAAAGAATTATCCCATAAAAATCATCTTCCATACTTTATGCTCGCGCGCAATAGTTTACTCAATTTGCCGATAGATGTCGCTGTACATGGAACTCTCATATCATATCCTACATGGCGGTGTTATTAACTCTTAAGTGGGGACACTTACTGTGACGGACGGAAAACTACGGAACCCTACAGTGAGCGTGGCCCGACACGCTCTTGGCCGGTTTTTTTATTTGTTAATATGGAATCTCTAACTTAACAGCTTAAGTAAGAGATGCAAGACGAACAATCCGGTGCAGTTATGCTTTATATGTCATTGATTTATACATTTTTGTTTATGTCTATGTTATATGTATTATGTATGTTATATCTTTATAAGATACAAATACGTTATAGATTAATAGCAGTCCAAAAGTGTGTTGTATGAGGTTCTTCAAAAAAGGAGTGAATAGGTTCCTAAAGGATAGGCAACGCGCATGTGAATCCTCTGGGGTTGCAGGCGTCCATAGGCTACGGTAACTGCTTACCACAGGTGGGCCGTATGCTTGTTTGCCACCGTCGTAGTATAAAAATATAACATTTGAAATTATATTATTGTGTTTGTACATTGTACAATTTAGCTAACTACTACTGCATTGCTAAAATAGTTACAATCACTTGCCAGATCTTCAGAAAGATGCAATTGGAATCAAACTACGTATAAAATAAAGCCACATTAATAAATACTAATTCGGTGTGAAATGGAAGCCCCACGAGTTTCCACTTGTCGTAAAATTTTAATTTAGGTATTTTTAGGAATACCTAGGCATTATAAATATTGAATGGCGGTTCATTTGGTATTCTTTAAAAAAAATCTAAGTAATTATTAGGTAAACTGTATTTCAAACTTTGCCTTGAGAATACCGGTTTATACAAATTACTGGTACTAGTAGGTAACATTATACTTAAGGATCTGGCTCTGAAATAACTAAAATATTACCAAACTGAAATATTACTTATACAACTGAAGTATTTTACACATTTAATGAGCATGGTATTCTGTAGATATTACTGGTAACAGAACAATATTATTTACTCCAATGTTTTAAAAACGTGTGTTTATGCTGACTGTACATTCAAATCAAGACATTAGTGTTTACTCTTCGAAATATTAATCAATCCACATTTACAGCTTCTAATAATTCTGTTAGTGCAGCGTTCCTAATTGACCCCATTTTACGACTCTTACAGCTATGTCGAACAGCTTTTTGTCTATAAAAAGAGATAAGAAACATGTGTTTGTTATATTTTATCTTTGGTCGTAAACGTTTATCGTGGATTTCAAGTTCTAAAGTTGTTTGAAAGTAATGTTAATTTAAAAAAGCTGACCATATTCGAGTCGGATATTTACTTGGACAAAAACAGTGTAAGAACCTTACCTAACTACAAACTATGTCTCATTAAACACACCTCAAGTTAAATTTTCTTATATACTTTTAGGTTTAATAGTTTACATGTAAATTGGCAGTGACATACGTACCTACGGAACTACGGAGAGACGGAACGAATGACTAAATTGCATCGACTCTTTCTTGAAGGAATTCATAATGTATACATACATTTCAACTTAATTTTAATCTATTTAACATACAAAAATGAAAAGTTTTCTGAAATTAAGTCATAATTACATCAAGTCGACATTATTAAGAGTCGTTAGGATATAAAAACCAACAAATCTAAAATGACTTTGATTCAATAAAAGCATATTCATATACGTGCAATTTATCGCGCAATAATTTTAATCTCTACAGCGGTAAACGGACAGTTTTATTTAAACAAAAACCTCATTATAGGGTATTATGAAACAGAGTATTCGATTCTGAATATGGGCTGTGTAATATTTGCGTCGCCAACACCGGATTTACCTGAGTGCAAGTAAAGGGCAGATAGCTTTTTAAGTTTGTCAATTTTTGTTCGTGGGTACCTATGCTTTAATCCCTACAAGATCGGTTGACAATATAATTAAGGTCACAGGAAGACGTTAGATGGTTTTCCTCTTACTCATCCCTTTTTTAGTTGTGAGGGTAGGTACTAGTGTAAGAAAAGGACAGTATGATTCTCTCTGTCTATGCTTGAAGTGAAACAAACCCTGGACAAGCTATAGATATTGATACTTAACCCATTTTTTATTTATTTGGCTTCTTCTTCTTCTTGTGCCCTGTCCTCATCGGACGCCGGCGACCATCTCTCGAAACTTATTCCTATCCTGTGCCATTCTGCTCAGGCTGGCAGCGTCTTTTATATGAGTCCAGTTTTTAATGTTATCCATCCAAACTAGCTTCCTTCTTCCTCTACTTCTTTTGCCCTCTATTTTGCCTTCTATTATTTTCCTTAAAATTTGATATTTATTATTATGTCCAAAATATGAAATTTTTCTTTTCTTTACTGTTTCCAAAAGTTCCAATTTTTTCTTCATTCTTTGCAAAACTTCTACATTGGTTATTCGATCTCTCCATGATATTTTTAGCATTCTTCGGTAGAGCCACATTTCAAAAGCGTTTATTTTTGCCTCTATGGTTCGGTCTATGGTCCAGCCTTCGACACCATACATAAATACAGATAACACATAACATTTAACCATTCTCCATCTGAGTTTTAGGTTTATGTCTTTGTTGGTGAATAGCTTGTTCATTTTCATGACTGTGCTTCTTGCTATCTCTATTCTTGCGCGTATCTCTTTGCGTGGGTCCCATGTTTCATTAAGAGAGCTTCCTAAATACTTGTAATGTTTGACTCTTTCAAGTGGCTTGCCGTTGATAGACAGCGTGGTCGATTCTACCGCGCTCTTGCTCATTACCATATATACTTGGTCTTTGCAATGTTCATTTTTAGACCGTACTCTTCTACGACAGTATTTAAGCGGTTTAAGAGATGTTGCAGGTCTTGTAGGGAATGAGCTAAGATAACGGTATCATCAGCGTATCGGAGGTTATTTATCACTGTACCGTTCACTCTGATACCAGTTTCAACGCCATCAAAAGCTTCTTGAAATATAGTTTCGGAGTAAAGATTAAACAATAATGGTGAAAGGATACATCCTTGTCTCACTCCTTTACGAATTTTGATATCATCAGTGCCAGTTGTTCCGACTTTAATATGAGCTGACTGGTTCCAGTACACGTTCCTGATAATTCTTTTATCTTTGCTGTCCACTTCGGTCTTGTTGAGTATATGCATTAATTTGTCATGTTTTACGTTGTCGAATGCTTTCTCAAAATCAATGAAACATGCATATACTTCATTATTATATTCCAAACTGTTCTGCACTGCAACTAGGGCTTCTCGTGTCCCTAAACTATTTCTGAATCCAAATTGGTTATCTGATATAATTTTATCGATTTTGTTATAAATTCTCATGTGAATCACTTTAAGAAATACTTTCAGGGCGTGACTCATCAGGCTGATGAGCCTATGGTCACCGCATGTCTTAGCATTTGCCTTTTTAGGGAGCGGGAGGAATATGGATTTTAACCAGTCTTCTGGTAATGTTCCTTTATCATAAATTGTATTGTACATTTTAACTAATAATTTCAAATTGTCGTCATCTAATAGTTTTAACAGTTCTACATATATCCCATCCGGGCCAAAAGCTTTTTCGTCTTTCATAGATCTTATTGCTTTTTCAATTTCTATTTGGAGTATTGGTGGTCCCTCCACGTTGCTTTGGGTTTCCATCACGCTTTTATCCAAATCTGCTCTATCATCTTCGAACAGTTGCTCAATATACAGTTCACAAGTTTTACATTGTGTTTCGTTATCGATTACTAGTTTGTTATGTGAGTCTGTTAATTTACCCATTATGTGTTTCCTATGTGTTTTAGTAAATTCTTTTATTTTCTTGTGTGAATTGAAGCCGTCTCTTTTCTCTTGAAGTTTTTCTATTTGTTCACAATCTTCATTTAAGCACCTATCCCTAGTTTCTCTGATTTTAGTTCGGATAACATTGTCTATTTCTTTGTATTTATTTTTATCAATTCCTTTAAATTGTGTTCTCTGTTCCATCAGATCAAGGATTTCAGCTGTAATCCATTCTAGTTTTTTTTTTTCCCTCTTTTTGGAACCCAAACATTTTTCTGAAGTCGTTACAATTGCTTTTTTAAATTTACTCCAGTGACTTTCGATATTATCTTCGTACTCGTTATCTGTGGTATCTCGTATCTTTTTATTTAATGCTTCTTTTGTTTCCATTCTAACATCAAAATTTTTAAGTTTTCCAATATCAATTTTTTGTGACTATTTGGTTTCCTCAGTATTTTTAATTTTGCAACTAGAGGGTTATGGTCCGAACCAAAATCAGCCCCAGGGTACGTTTTCACGTTCACTATTGAGTTTCTATAGCGTGCTTTTATCATTATATAGTCAATTTGATTTCTAACAATATGTTCGGCTGTATCTTGAGGGGATGTCCACGTGTATAGTCGTCTAGGTGGGTGTTGATACCAGGTGTTAGTTATTATTAAGTCGTTTTCGACGCAGAACTGTAGCAATCTGTCGCCTGTTTCGTTTCTGAATCCAAGACCATAGTTACCTACTGTTTTTCCTACGGCTCCTCTACCAATCTTGGCATTCATATCGCCCAGTATAATGACCATGTCTTGTGATTTGATGCTCTCCATTAATTCTTCTAATACTCTATATAATGATTCTATTTCTTCATCTGTGCCTTGAGTTGTAGGCGCATAGACCTGAAGAATACTTAAGTTGAAAGGTTTAGCATTGAACTGTAAAAGCATACATCTATCCGAGTACGGAACAAAGTTGGTTACAAACTTTGCCATTTCCTTCTTTATCATCATACCGACACCGTAATGGTGGTTTTTTCTGCTGCTGGCTTTCCAGAGTAGTATAAAGTTACGTCCTTCTTATCGATTATACCATTGTCAGACCATTTGATCTCACTCAGTCCGAGAATACTCAGCTGGAGTCTTTTCATTTCCTGAATGGTATTCTCTAGTTTTCCTGTCTCGATAAGGCTTCTTACATTCCAAGTGGCTATCATTAGTTGTTCATTCTTCTTTCTTCTTGACAATGGCATGGCTTCTGTGATCGCATTTTCTTCTCCGGTTACACTTTTCACATTGGGAGACCCGGTACTCTCCCGACGCCGGGCGCTAGCCGGATTGCTGGGCATAATATTTCTATTGGGTGTACTAATCATGTTTTTTTGTTGTTTTAAATCCAAGGTGGTGTTCTTAGGGCATATTGGTGTGCAGTAGCGCCCCACGTCTTTCTGCACTGCTCCTTTTTGAGGGTATTTAATCCTCAAGGCTTGCTAGGCCTCCTTCGACCGGTTGCCTGGCCAGGGTAGTGGTTATACCGCCACTTAATCGGTCGCCAGAGCCCCGTTCGTTGTCTAGCAGGGAGCACCATAGCAACCAATTGGTCGCCGCCGCCATCTGGCGCGTGCAGGTAGGGTTGACATTTGGATCGGATAAGATGTTATTACCGTTCTCCCCTTACTCCCTTATTCGGCTTAACTACTTAGTAACACACTAGCTATTAATATTTATATTTATATTAAAAGCTAGTGTTTTTATAGCTAATAGTATTTACTTAAACTAACTAACTAACCATTTTGGCTCAACGATCCAAAGAGAATCTTGGCCTCCGAAATGAGAGCACGCCACCTGTCCCGATCCTGCGCAACTTCTTGCCAGTTATTAACGCGAAGCTGCAGCAGATTCGCCGCCACACTGCCTTCCCAACGATACCGGGGCTAACCCACCGGATAGCGACGATAATTATTTCAGAAGACTGTTGGGACTGCCTCTTGTACGTTTATCTCTTGTATTAAGGTCACTCAGGCGCGGATCCAGGATTTCATTCAGGGGGGGGAGCAATTTCCTTCACAAAAAATCGCGCTGTCCGCACATATAGTATACGAACGAGGTTTGCGTTTCAGGGGGGCAATTGCCCCTGTTGCCTCCCCCCACCACACTGTATCCGCGCCCTGTATTTGCCCCCCAATTTTTCTGAAAGCATTATTATACTGGACGCGGTTAGGTAGATTAGGGCAGTCCATTGTAGTGTTACAGAAAGTAAGTTTTTTTATCCCGGCCTTGTCCTACCACACTACTCAATTGAACCTCGGGTCCGCTCGGTAACTGGTTGGTTATTTTATTTAAGGTTCGTTAAATGTTGAGCATACTAGGCACACGTCACAAATTCAAACCTGCAGCGTAACTATTGGGGTTCGACGACGGAGCAGGCATTCCCAGCTCTAACTAAACTGTCACCTGCCTGACCGTGCATTGCAGAGATGTGAATTATTACTATTATTTTTTATACATTATTATTAGCTATTTCTTTAATAAAGGTAAATTTAAAAAAAAAGTTGAGCTGGTATTTGCCCCCCAATTTTTCCTCGGTACAATCTAGCGCATAGCCCTTTTTAGTAACCTAATCATAATCAAGTTAAATATTTACTATTTCCCAGGCATTAACACCATAGCCCAAAACTCTGTCCACTATATTTACATTAGCCCTAACGCCTAACTGGAACCAGTTCACGGGTATATTGAAGTACCGGTGGATGGGTTCTAGAAGTTGTATTATATATAGCACACTTATCAAATGATGCATAACTTAAACCTACTATCTATGTAAGATATAAAATAAAACTTAAAGCGTTTTCCCGAAGCTGTTGAAATTGAAGCCTTGTTGCAATATAAATAAAGAAACAAATCGCGAACTGGTACGATACGCATTTTTTTAAATAAAAAAGTAAATGCATAAATAGGTAACAATAATCATCCAATCTGCCAATTTCTCACTTCATTTGCAGATAACGTAATGGGATTCAATAAAAGGCTTTTAAGTCAACAAAATGAACGTTATTAAACCAACATTAATGATTAACGCTCCAATTATGGCATCTGCATATTTCAATCATTTGCGTAGGTAATACGATTCTCTTTTAACAATGACATTCATGTATGTACTTAAGGACAATTGGGGAAATTGCGTCAGTTGAAGCGTAGAGAAATATATTAGTAAGCTATGTAAGAGTGTACACTCTAACTATACAAGGCTATTTAACCTGTATATGTACATATACATTTCGGGGATGAATTAATGGATTGTATAGGTCATGTTTTTTTTATCACCAATATTGATATATATTTTTCAAATATAAATAAATAAATATTATCGGACAATTTTACACAAATCAACCTAGTCCCACAGTAAGCTCAATAAGGCTTGTGTTGTGGGTACTAGGCGACGATATATATTTAATAGATAGATATAAATAAATACTTAAATACATAGAAAACATCCATAACTCAAGAACAAATATCCATGATAAACAAACAAATAAATGCCCTGCCAGGATTCGAACCCGGGACCTCCTGCTTCATAGGCAGGGTCAATACCAACTAGGCTAGTAGGCCGTTAAACCGTTAATATTAAGTACTAGTTGGCCACCCTACTCCATGTGACTTCTTGTCGCTTCCCATACAGCGTATGGCAAAAGTTATATGATGTTTAAGATTAATTTTACTTGAAAAATACTGCAAAACTCGTTTAAGCGCTTATGTGTGCACGACACGTCTGTACAATAAAAACTTCAATGTGTGCGTTCAACCTGACTGATAACCTACTAGTTTCCTACCAATCGGCCGCCGCGGGGTGAGGTAATTCCAACCGGGGCGGCGCGTAGCGTGGCCTATGAGTATGCAATACTATTATTTATTCTGTGTTATCAGTTTTTTACTTACAAGCCAGGTATTATTGCCTGAAAATACATTGTATTTTACATAAATTTAAAGGACAATTTTGTTGTTGCGAAAATCTATCTATACGGCTACTTTCTGTACCTACATACCGGGATTCTATTATTCCAGTGAACGTAACCAGCTCTTAGTCCATAAGGTCAGTACCTTATGTTATGGAGTAAGAGATGGTTACGTTCTGACGTACGTTATGATATGATACAATAATGAGAGCAACAAAACCCGTCTGGCATCCGGGCATCTGGCAGTTTTTAATGTGTGGCGGTCAGAGTGACGCAGACTATCAAAGTTTTTGAATTGGTAAATAGTAATACCAAAATGAATAAAAACCGCCGAAGTTGTCTCAGTTATAAAGGATAGGGCCTATATTTAAACAGAACAAAAAACATTGCGTATTAATTACGGAAACGAAAACCAGTAGGCGACAAACTATAAATTACATTATACGCCGTTTGTCACTACTTTCCCCCAACAGAAACTTTTGGCAATTATATAATCTGATTATTTATATAATTTCTCATAATATTGCACCAAACCCAGAATTCTAGGATTTGTTTTCTTGAAGTGGTTTGCATTCTTTGACCTCCACCATTTCACAGCTGCCAGATGTCCAGGTCTAGAAATAAACATAAATTGCAAACTGACTAGAGTAGTTTGGTTGCTCTCATTATTGTGTCATATCTGACGTGGCTAGCTCTCCGTCATTAGCAAAGTTAATACTACTGGTTACTAGAATATCTATTAGAATTCATTTTGGTACTATGAATTCTAATACATATTCTAGTAACCAGTAGTATTAACTTTGCTCAAAAAGAACTTTTAGAACATTTAATTAAAGACTGTGTACGATAAAATCTGGACATGTATGATCTGGTATATCTCTTTTTCGGTACCACATATTCAAGCATTTCTTTTATTTTAATAATCTGGAATTGTAGTAATATATACTAAAAATTGAATCATATTACAATTGTATGGGCTTGTGTGAGTTTTTGCCAAATATATTGGAATATATTTGGCAAATCCATTCATCATATCTTGAATTATTTGTCCAGCATTTTTTGATAATCTTCACTCACTTCCTGCTACAATGCCACAATCTAACTATATCTATATCTATACATATAATAAAGCTGAAGAGGGTCGAAAGTCTGTACATGGAAGATAATCGAAAAAAAGTTGGCTGGGGATACTTAGAATCGATAACAGAACACGTTCCAACAATTTTTAGATTTTTTGTCTGTTTATCTGTTTGTCTGTTTATCTGTTTATCTGTTTGTCTGTTTATTTGACGGACGACGGATTTCGATGAAATTTTGTATAGAGATAGTTTGAGTCCCGGGAAAGGATAATATATAGTTTTAACCCCGAAAATCAACCCTGGTGGGGGTGAAAATGGGATTGAAAGTTTGTTTGGAGAATTTTTAACCGCTGAAACGATTTAGATAGAAATGAGTATGGAGATAATTTGAGTCTCGAGAAACGTCATAGGATAGTTTTCAAACCCTTGTGGGGCCGAAAAGAGGGTTGGAAGTTAGTATGAGGATTTTTTTACCGCTGAACAGATTTAGATGAAAATTGGTATAAAGATAGTATGGGTCTCGAGAAAGGACAAAGGATAGTTTCATCTTGAACCCCCCCCCACCTTACTTTAGAACCGTAGGTCCAAAAACATTGAAAAAAATAATGGAAGTGAAAGGTACTTTCAATAAAAACTATCTATCTGTACATCTATCACGTGAAAACGGCTGAACGGATTTTGATGAAATTTTGTGTAGAGATATTTTGAGTCCCGTAAAAGGACAAAGAATAGTTTTCATCCCGAAAATCAACCCTGGAGGGGGTGAAAAGGGGGTTGAAAGTTTGTATGGAGATTTTTTAATAGAAATTAGTATGCAGATAATTTGAGTGCCGAGAAACGACAGAATAGTTTTCATCCCGAAAATAAACCCTTTCACGCCGAAAAGGGGGTTGAAAGTTGGTATGACGATTTTTTAACCGCTGAACTGATAAAGATGAAATTTGGTATAGTATGGGTCTCAAGAAAGGACAAAATGATAGTTTTCACTCCGAAAATCAACGCTAAAGGGGTGAAAAGAGAGTTGGAAATTTGTATAGGGAATTATTAACCGCAGAATCGATTTAGATAAAATTTGGTATGGAGATAATTAATTAAAAAAAAACCGGCCAAGTGCGAGTCGGACTCGCGCACCGAGGGTTCCGTACAAACCTGTAGGTATATAAGTAAAAGTTCTGCCCATCGCATTGACATAGAAAATTGATTTTGTTACAGTTGAAAGATCCTACAGCCCTGAGTATTTGACATGAATTTCAATTTAATACCTCTACGCGTTTACGAGGAAAAAGGTAGTAAGTTTAATTACTAAATTAAAAAATCAATTAAAAAAAAAAATTGTATGATTTTACTAAAAATTTCTACTTTTCGTAATTTTTCCTTTGTATGTGCTATATGAAGTTTCTTCGTGCCAAGTTTCAAGTTTCTGAGTTTACGGGAAATACCCCTTAGGTTTTGAGTTTCTTGCGAGTACTCAGTTTCAAATTATGCGACTTAAATTGCTATTTCTTTTGATTGCGTTGACATAAAAGTTTGGTTTTGCTACATCTGAAAGATCCTACAGCCCTGAGTATTTGACATGAATTTCAATTTAATACCTCCACGCGTTTACGAGGAAAAAGGGAGTAAGTTAAAAAATTTAAAAATAATTTTTTGTATGATTTTACTAAAAATTTCTACTTTTTGTAATTTTTCCAATGTCTATGCTATATGACGTTGCTTCGTGCCGAATTTCAAGTTTCTGAGTTTACGGGAAGTACCCCTTAGGTTTTGAGTTTCTTGCGAGTACTCAGTTTCAAAATATGCGACTTAAATTGCTATTTCTTTTGATTGCGTTGACATAAAAGTTTGGTTTTGCTACATCTGAAAGGTTCTATAGCCCTGAGTATTTGACATGAATTTCAATTTAATACCTCCACGCGTTTACGAGGAAAAAGGTAGCAAGTTAAAAAATTTAAAAATAATTTTTTGTATGATTTTACTAAAAATTTCTACTTTTTGTAATTTTTCCATTACCTATGCTATATGACGTTGCTTCGTGCCGAATTTCAAGTTTCTGAGTTTACGGGAAGTACCCCTTAGGTTTTGCGAGTACCGAAAACTCTAAAATTTGCAGCATAAACGACTGTATCTTTTGATTGCGTTGGCTTACAAGTTTGATTTTTTCACAGCTCCAAGGGACATTAGACCTGAGTATTTGATATAAATTTCAGCTTAATACCTCCACGCGTTCCTGAGAAAAATGGTCTTGACAGACAGACAGACAGACAGACAGACAGACAGACAGACAGACAGACAGACGGACAACAAAGTGATCCTATAAGGGTTCCGTTTTTTCCTTTCGAGGTACGGAACCCTAACAGACAGACAGACGGACAACAAAGTGATCCTATAAGGGTTCCGTTTTTTCCTTTCGAGGTACGGAACCCTAAAAAGGAAATAAAATAGTTTTATCTCGGAAATTATCCTTTAAACGGATACAAAAGGGGTGAAAGTTTACATGGGGAAGAAACAACCAATAACCGCTGTCCGTATTTAGATGAAATTTGGTATTTAAATAATTTGTAATTTTTTGGTCAAGGTGTTCATATTTATAACATGTTACCCGTCGATGCTTTACGTACCTTTACCCCCTCTTAAGAAATATTTGAAAATGTCATGAATGTCAAAGGGTTATTGCAGGTTCGAGTATTATATATGACGGACAAAGATGCATGGCCCAAACCAAACATTTATAGGACACCGTTTAGGTAGGAAAACATATCAAACGTTTTGTGAAGCAGTCAGATTAGGATTTATTTTTCTTTATAATTAAACAATAGGTACATTATCTGTCTCTCAAGCTGTCTTCTTGAAGAACTACGCATTATTTTGTATCTTTAAGATCTAATAATGTATTACTGTTTTGAAAAAAATAAGTCCCGTCGAGTATCTTTTCGGTCATAATACTTCTTGGGCCAGAGGTGTAGGGTTAGAACCGGTGGTAATTTTGGAACGAAGTTCCTTATTGGACGGTTCGCGGATGGGGGGCTAGGTGAAAAAAAGTCACGTGACCGTCACGTCACGAAAACGCGACACCCATACGATTGAGAAACATGTAAAATGGAATGAAATAAAAAATATATAAAATAGAATAAAGTGTAATGAAATAAGTGAAGTGAATTGTAGTGAAAGTGAGAAGTGACAAAGTGATAAAAGTGAAAAAAGTAGAACCTAAAAGTAAAAAATGGCAAAAATGGCAAAATTTCTAAATTTCAAAAATTTCATAAAATTCAAACATTTCATAAATTTCAAAAATTTTAAGTTTCAAAAATTTCAAAAATTTTAAAAATTTCAAAAATATCAAAAATTTCAAAAATTTCATAAAAATACAAAAAAATAAATAAAACAAAATTTATGAAAAAGTCAAAAATTAAATAAAATTAAATAACATAACTTCGTTCCAACAGAGTGTTCCACGACATTTTGTGTATTTTATTTTTCTCTGACGTTCATTAGTGCATTGTAATGTGCTTACCTTGAAGTATGTAATTACCACAATTATTGCAACCAGTAACGTAACATCAGTGTATTATCTGTGACAGTGTGGTAAAAACGTATGAAAATTCATTACCTACGGTAACGTAATCAAAATCGATTTGGATGATATTTGCCGTGGACATGGACGTATAAATACAAAAGTGGTCCTGTATCGTCCGATATACACCTACTATTCTATGTCGTTTAAATCATGTCAATAAAAATTAATAGGATAAATCCATCTGTAAACTTTACTTCAAGTTCCGCCTCCAGGATAGCGGGAGAGAAATTAGGGGTGAAATAGCCGCTTACTGACACAGACCGAATTCCACGTGGGCGGAGCCGCGGGCACTGCTATTGTATTTATATTTTCACAAGCTATTTTATGCTCACTAGAATGTTGTGTTACAAAAAAAAATCGATTTGAAAATCTTTTCTACTTGAGGCAGTCAGGAAGACTTTCTACTCCAAGCACTAAAAGTAGTTTTTATATGGGAGGCATATTTTTGTAAAAAATTCAAACTCACCAAAGCTAGAACACCTCAGAACTATTTACATCTAAGTACAATTAGGAAAATGTAAGCTATTATGAAAAGAGAATGTAATAAGGTATAATTTGGTTTATCTAGTTAAAAATAAAAATCAATTTTTCACAGGAAAATTTGGTAAACACTGTCAGAACACCGTGGACAAAAAACTATAGGCACTGTGGAATATATGTATAGTCACAAATAACGTAACGTTACATTATGTTTGTAATTTTATTATGTAGCTTGATGACCACAAATTATTTAAAAGAAGTCTTGCTTAAATATGTGGTACCAAAAAAAAGATATAAGTACCAGATCATACATGTCCAGATTTTATCGTACACAGTCTTTAACTGCATGTTGTTTGGTTGTAAAACAATATATTCATGTATCAAAAAACCCTTTTTACTTCCTTCCTACATGACTTTTTTAACTTAAAATTTAATTTAAAACCAAAAGTGCCACTGTATAATAAACCAAACATTTCGATTTGTTTATTTAACTCGACATACAAATTTCCTACTCGTCAAAATTTAAAACAATTAAGCAGAAATCCGATAATCCCCGCTTTTAACGCGCGTTGGCTGTTTACATTTTTACTCAAATTAAGTAATTAAAAACCAAATTCACTCCCTTAAATCTAAAGGCTCGCCCACACGACCGCTTTAACGCGAAATAAATCAACAAAACTTGTTATTTCGATTCTTTTTGTCATTTAATTATCTGTGTCTAGGGTGATTCTCGTAAATTGTTGTGGTTAACCAATTACAAAACACTTGAATATGAACGCAAAAGCGGTTATAAACACTCACACCTAAGGTTCAAATTCATTTGGGTTTTTTTGAAGCGCTCAACGATCATTTTGTAGGGTTGTGATAAAATCTTTTCACAATATTTTCACTGGCATGTTGGTAATTGTCAAGCGTGCGTTGTTTTGTATGCACTTTATTACGGACCATTGTGTCAAATTAAGGCAAATGTGTTAACGCGATAACATTTAACGACTCAAATTGACCACTGTTGGTAATTACACTTAAATGCGTAAACATAGATGTGGCCTTTTATTTATTAAATTAAGTGTTTTTGTTCTTTTTTTTATATAGAATGGGCTTAGGTGTTATGTAATAACATTTTTTGTTTCAATTTAATTTATAAGATTGTTATTTTAGCATTGTGGGGTTAATCCTTGTTCGAACATGAACGTGAAATATTTTAAACCAGCGAAAGTACAGTACGACAAAGGGGATTTATTAAATTTATATCCATCATCCTCCTAGCGTTTCTCCCGGCTTTTTGCCACGGCTCAATTGAACCTGGAGTCTGTTTGTAATCTAATCCCATGATGTTAAGCATTAGGTTTTAGGAATGTGACTGCCATCGGACCTTCTAACCCAGAGGGAAAACTAGGCTTTGTTGGAATTAGATTCGGTTTCCCCGCAATGTTTCCCTTAATCGAAAAGCGAATGGTAAATATCAAATCACTTTTCATACATAAGTTCTGATAAACTCAAGTGATCCAAGTCGGGGTTTGAACACGAGACCTCCGGATTGAAAGTTGGTAGTCTTACCACCAGGCAACCAGGCTTTATATTAATATTCCCTTAAATACCCGAAAAATCACTAGGTCTAGGTCTATAACATATTTATGTACAAGTTTAAATAAGGTAGATTAGACTAAATTGCAAAAAAAAAAAATATGAAACAATAGTGGAGTACGGGAACGCCTTTTTAACCTATAAAAATGTCAAATCACAAGTCCGATTTTATTTTGTGACCTGTTAGAATACGTTAAGTACTAATAATAAAAAATATTTTCTAACAATTGTTAGCATTGCGCTTGGTATAATACATGTATTTGTTTGCTACACATAGAAAAGATTATGAAAGTGTTATGTTTCTCCACCACGCTATCGCTTTTTACTATTGCAACATAACTTCACATTTTATAACGGTTTTGTCGAGAGCATAAGTCGTCTTTGCCATTTGTAATTCGTTTATAATTCAAGGTCACTTATATTTTGACAAATTGTTTTCGATTTTGCTCACATAATCTATTGACCAAACTGTTTTAAAATGACAGATGATGTTGAAATAGTTGAATGCAATAGTATGGTAAAGGAAAATATATCTTGTATAATCTTTTCTTGTTGTTATTAACAAACATTTATATAATACTTAGCGCGACGTCAAAAACTGTTAGAAAATATTTTTTGCTATAAGTAACCATATCTCTAACTAAAAAACCGGCCAAGAGCGTGTCGGGCCACGCTCAGTGTAGGGTTCCGTAGTTTTTCGTCCGTCACAGTAAGTGTCCCCACTTAAGAGTTAAAATAACACCGCCATGTAGGATATGATATGAGCGTTCCACGTACAGCGACATCTATCGGCAAATTAAGTAAACTATTGCGCGCGAGCTTAAAGTATGAAAGATGATTTTTATGGGATAATTCTTTATTGCGTGAACCGATTTTCACCGTTTTTACTTTATTTGAAATCACGTCATTTCATTGTGATTTTGTAGAAATTACAGGTACAATAAACACCTGCTTATACGGTTAAATTACAAACTTAGTTCAGAAATTATTTTGTGATTTTTTTTCAAAACTATTCAACCTATCAAGTTCAAAATAATTTTCCTAAAAAGTTTTTATAAAGTTCTACTTTTGAGTTTTTTTTCATATTTTTAAAACTTATGGTTCAAAAGTTAGAGGGGTGGGGGGGGGGGGACACATTCTTTTTTACTTCTGGAGCGATTATTTCCGAAAATATTTACATTATCAAAAAATGATTATAGTAAACCACTATTAATTTTTAAATACCTATCCAACAATATATCACACGTTAGGGTTGAAATGAAAAAAAAAATCACTCCCCACTTTACGTATAGGGGAGGTACCCTAATAAAACATTTTTTTCCACTTTTTATTTTACCGCTTTGTCGGCGTGATTGATAGACATATCGATGGTAAAAAGCGGAACTGCTGTAAACGCCAAAATGCAAAGTTTACACCAGAGCCAAAATACTTTTCGATTTTGAAAAAAAAAATCATAACTTCTTTGTTTATTAACAAAAATACTTGTAATCTGGATTTAGCTTATAACTTATACATTTCTATCAAATGTCATATTGAAAGTTTGACATAAGTGAATAGTTTACAGTATAGTGTCACTTACGACAATGGCACTCTTTTTTTCGTAACGCGGAAACGCTGTGCGTACAAATGGTAAATGTACTAAAATAGTGAGAGGGGTAGACATTTCATAAACCATAAATGCCGTAACCAGCACATATTTATTTCTAAGATTAAATAATTTTGACATTAATGCCAAATACGTTCGTTAGTCGACTTACTGAATTGAGGTAAGTGCCAACAGATAAAAATAAACTGTGAAATGAATACGACTTAAGTATCAATCAGCCTTTATTAACACTTGTTTTTAAAATGTTATCAAAGTTTAAGTTTAGTTTCATAATTAATAAAAAGGTTTATAGGAATAATTACCGTCTACAAACATGCAAAATTATCAAGTCTTTATATCTCTTACTAAAAACCATTCAAAAATTTGCTTAAAAACCAAACTTACCAATTTCAACTGGCCTAACAATTGACTAACATTACAATCATCTTTACAACCTTGTAATGACTAAAATCTCACTATAAAACTGAGCAACTATTTGAAACTAAACTATACCATTAATTCTGTATTAAAGACTTTTAAAAACGCAAAGAGTCATTTTCTTAAGTATAATCTCACTTAAATTTTAAATAGGAACTTAATGATTTTACTTATAAGAGCTACTGAGTATCGGTTTTTATCATTATAAACTTACTAACTTAAATAATTGCACTTATTAATACTTTAAAATATTAAAATTGCAGTCAAATCAAAGATTTAGAAGCGTAATAATTGACTTAGGAACGAAATTGCACTTACATAAAAATTAATGTTTTTATAAAATCTCAACAGCTGCTGAGATTTTCGTTATAATAATTAGATTTTGTTTATTGCACTTCTAAATAAAATATTTACTTTAAAAGTCAATTACACAACTAAATCCTACTTATTAAAAAAAAAATTGAAGGTTATTAATAGTCGAACTAGTTATTCATCACCCTCATAATTAAAATGCACACTACGCACTGCCTATCGTTCCGGCGATCGCCAACCGACTGATTCGCAGGCAGTAGGCACCAACGACACCCCCGCGAGCGCACATTTGAATGGTATTATTGACGAGCTGCACCTGATTCCCGCCATTTTTCAAATATCGTAACTGCGACTTGATGAGATATTATATTCGAATTAAACGTAGTATGCGCCTATGACAGATAATTTATTTTACTTAAATTGCAGTAATCCTTAGGAGTCATTTTTTCACTACATGCATAAATGGTGTATACGCCACAGGACAAAATTTCGGCAGCGGTGTAAACACCACGCTCATCGGGCCATGAAAATCCGAAATAGGCGTAAGTGTACTCGTTTAAAAATTTGCTAATATTTGGGCGTTTACAACAATTAGAAGGGGACATGGTCAAAAAAACACATTCGTTTTGCAATGCTGTCCAGTTTTTTCCAAGTGTCTTAGAGCCATGGGACCCAGACGTTTCGACGCGGAAAAAATCACTGATTTCAACTATGTAAAAAAAAAATTTTTGACCAAGTGGCGGTTACAGCAGTTCCGCTTTTTGCCATCGATATTAATACCAAATTTCAGCTTTCTAGTGCTAACGGTCACTGAGATTATCCGCGGACGGTCGGACGGACGGGCAGACATGGCGAAACTATAAGGGTTCCTAGTTGACTACGGAACCCTAAAAAGAAAATCGCACTTGTGAGTTATCGAAGCTCAAAACTGTTCGCGTACTGTACTACTAGTAGCAAACGAGCCGACGAGCCGCCTGATGGGAACCGGTCAACGTCGCCCATGATCATAAGCAACATCAAGGAAGCCGCCTTTGCGTTGCCGACCTTTGAGAGACCCTTACGCCCGCTTCTTGAAGAACCCCATGTCAAAGCGCAATGGAAACACCTCGGGGGGCAGGTGACGATGATGGCACCAGTTACAAAAAGTTCTTCAGAACCTTCCCCGTTGTACAGTCACCGGCAATAGTATCTTTCTACATGAAGGCCGCGAAAATACGTGACACGCTCTTATTTGTCGGGCCATAAGAGCGTATCAAATATTTTTGCGGCCTTCGTGTAGGAAGATACTATTGCCGATGACTGTACAGACGGTAGAACACACATAGAGAGCGAACATCTCTCCAGAGACTAAGGGGATCTAAGCCGTCAGTAAGATCTGGATCGTCAACAATATTACGATTATGATTCAAGTATATCTGATAAGAGTACAGAAAGTGCCAGCACATAAAATGCATAATTATTTTAGCTTAGCTTTTGTTCCATGTATAAACGTTTATAATCCTTGAGAGAATCTTAAACACCCATAAAACTACATGCAATTAATTATAAAACAAAAAGCAATCTCCGAAAGAGTAGCAGGGGTATCTGAAATCTCTGATTTATCTGATTTTGAGGACATGTGGGATCAATTAAAAGTTTCTAAAAAACAAAAACAATCGTAAACGGTACGGTGCGCGCTCGTGTGAAACGGCCTTAATGTTAAGGGAATGTTTGCTTTCTGATTGAAAGTCATGTTCAATAGTGGACACCTACCTATTTTAAAATGTGATTTTTTATATGTACATATAGATAAGTAACGCTCTTGAAGCTGTTGGTAGTTTAAATGTACCTAAATCAGACCTTGATCCTAGTTCGAACAAATAAATGAATAGGTATCTCCTAACGTATGTAGGTGCTTACGGAATATAATTTGATGAATAATTTCTTTCCTAAGGGATATTGAACCATTAAATATTCCACTAATATTTAAATTGCAAATAACAAGTTAAAATACATTGAAATAATCTATGAAACGAAGTACGGAATAACTAACTTTCCCTTAAAACTAACTGACGCTAATTGACTATGACATGGCACTAGTTAAGCACTCTGTCTTTTTCACTCTCACACAGCGAAAGCGAGATGCTACATAGCACTCTCAGATAAATAGCTTCCTTTTTCCGAATCACTTCTAATTGGGGCTTCACTTTAAAACATCGTTATTATTTTAGTCAACGCACATGCTATTTTACGTCTACAGTGAGGAAATATTCCATACAAATTTCTACCCCCTTTTTCACCCCCTTAAGGAATGATTTCTGGGATTAAAACTATCCTATGTCCTTCATCATCATCATCATCATATTAGCCGAAAGACGTCCACTGCTGAACATAGGCCTCCCCCAAAGAGTGCCACAATGACCGGTCCTGCGCCACCCGCATCCAGCGGACTCCCGCGACCTTCACCAGGTCATCAGTCCACCTTGCGGGGGGTCTACCCACGCTGCGCCTTCCGGTTCGTGGTCACCACTCGAGAACCTTTCCGCCCCAACAGCCATCGGTTCTACGAGCAATGTGCCCCGCCCACTGCCAGTTTAGTTTAGCGATTCGGAGGGCTATATCGGTTACTTACATATTACCTATGTCCTTACATATTATTAATACATAATTACCTATGGGCAGGAGGGACTCAGAATATATTCATACCTAACAAATAGCATACAAAAAGCTGGTGATTCGTTTAAGGGTGCATTTGTTATCGTATATTATCTAATTATGAACAATTAAGAAATAAAAAAAATCTCGCAAAATAATAAATGGTTTTGTATGGACGGTTGGCCAGCTGGGACGATGTGCCCCATACAAAAAAAATCTCTCCACCACTCCACCTATTAAAAGCTGCCAGATACCCGAATCTGGCAATAGGGATAGTATAGCAATCTAACTAGACGGGTTTTTTTGCTCTCATTATTGTGTCATACATATCCGACGGGGCCAGCTCTTAGTTCAAAAGGTTCCAATCCTTTATCAACCCATTGCAAGACGGTTAAACCTATTGCGTCTTAAATAATCAATGTGCCATATGCCAACTTTAAAATACTTAATACGTTAAAAACACAATTTATATCAAATATAATTCCAACAACGTACAATCAACCAATTGGATTGGTATCGGGGTTGATTTGGAATAATTTTTAAGAAAATTCTGATTTAGACATTTACAGCCATATTCATAAAAAGTTAGGAGCTCACTGATCGGTCGCTCAAAGGTAGGTACCAAAATTCTTGATGCATAAACGCGTATTAACGTTAATCTGTCTACGATCGACCTCCTATAAAAGCCAAAAGTTACGAGCCCGTGGACCCTCCTTTATCCGCATATTAAGTGACAAGATGGCCGACACAACATTGAACAGCTGATTTTGAATTTTGATAGGAGCTACACAGTACAGAAATCGAAGAGATTTCTAACAGATGGAGACTTCTGTTTATAAGTTTCTGTGTTTCGATTTAATTGTTAAGTAAATAATTGTAATATCAATAAATAGTCCAGCGACATCGGAAATGGGTAGGAAACAAATATCTAGATTTTCGATGAGTAACCATCGTAATTAAATGCAAGTAATGTCAGTAATTCAGGTTATCAAACAAGTGTATCGCCGGCGTCAAGTTTCAGTGCGTGTGTCTTAAAATAATAATCTGCCCTTTCCTATGAGGACCTCGTCACTTACAGAAATCAAGTAGAAGAAGCGCTGCAATAAAAGTAGTAAGTACCTACCTATAAGCATATTAGTTAGCTACTTATCGTTCGAGGCGGTACCTATCTTAGGTTACCTACGTATTTTTTTTACCTACTTGTGTTTAATAACCATATACACACACACATTAAATAGTCGAATATTGCTCGACATGTTTCGCTCCATAACGAGAGCGTATTCATGTGTCATGAGCCATTCGCGTGGCCCTCCGCGGCCGAGCGCTCGGCGCGGCGGCCGAGGAGGCGAGAAATACACTAATTTTCAGCATCATTGTCAAATGTAGTTGGTGTAATGGCTCATGAATAAGCTTCTCGTTATGGAGCAAAACATGTCGAGCAATATTCGAGTTAAAAAACCAGTGTTACCCGTTATTTAATATAGGTACTTATCTGAGTCTCACGAAAGTTTTGTGTTTAAAATTATATTAAATAGTATATTTGGCCAGACGAGGGAAGTAGATATAGGTGACCTACTATTATCGAAATGAAAGTTTTGCATGATATTGCAATCAATTAAAACAACTTTAGGTACTTGATTCCAAGTAAAAGACTGTAGTAAAATTTCACAAGTCATGTTTAGATTGCAATAAGAATCAAATAAAATAATGGTAGCATGGTGATTTTTTGGGAATTAGCTCATATTGAACCAGTCTGAATAGAAGATGATGATCATACTTAATTACTTTTTACACACCGTCTTAGGGCCTCAGGGGTAGATCTCTACACCTGCAGTATCTATGTATATGTACTTACTAACTTTCAATCCTTAAAACTAAATATAAGTTTCTTTATTCTAAAATAATAATGTGGCCTATCTGGGTCAGACATAGACCCCTTGATAGCAAAAAACCCAGTACAACACTATACTATTATATCCAGATGCTGAAAAGATTATGCAGTAGTGACGATGAAGAAGTGGTTGCAGCATTAGTCAACAGGGCAGTAAACAATGCACATCTTCAAGGTTTTATCCAACGCCACTCACAAGGAAGGTAACTATTTCCACTAACTGATCAACTCAAACCTACAGCATACCTCACTCAAAGTGTCAAACAAAGATTGCCTGGCTTGCACCTAATGCAGCTATGGTGAAAAATGTAATAGTAACAATATATGATATTGAACTTTGTCGCAGCATTTGTATACATTTTTCATGACTTACAAAAAGGTATAGGTACTGTCGGGTTCATAATTGCATACCCAAATAATGAATTAATTCATTGATAAATTGGGTATCCAATTATGAACCCGATGGTACATATAAGATATGTCAACACTTTCACTGCTATTTCATTGTAATCGGTTAAATTCAAACCTAACACCTTACCGGCTTAGTTAATTATTCTGCTGACTGTACACATCTTTAACACCAACGTTACAGTCATGATCTCTGAGTAGTCATAACATGTTCTGATTTCTGATATACAATATATGTCAATGATCACAAACAGCTGCTGAAGTTTCCAGTAAAAGGAGAATAAAACATCAATACAAAATTTTTATTGAGATAAAATAAGATAATTTATTCAGTAAAATCATGTCCCGTTTAATAAGAAAACACAAAGCCGGAGCATTTTGGGTTTCTCTGTCTCATTTCCTTTTGTTTCAGTGTGATTGCTGAGGTGGTCAGGCTGGCTGCTGGGGCATGCTGGCCCATAGTGACAGTTCCTTGAAGGAAGTGTGTAGGTGGTGCTTGTTCATGAGTAACTTGGCCTTTCAGAATCTGGAAATAAAATAACAATTTTGATTAAAGATATTTTCAAATATTTTATGTAATTTAATTTTAGTGTACTGCGGTGACCATATAAGTTATTATATTTTTGTTCATTGTCTTTTTACCTACCTTTGCAAATAGAGAGTATTAACCGACACCAATATTCATAAGGCTGTACAAATTGAAAAAGAGCAGATCTGAAAACCACATTTAAATCTGGTTGTATCTAAATGCTGGTAGACAGAGCTAAAGACCCAACTATGGTTATTCTGACAGGCAGTTGTAGGCCTTTCATAAAATAACAATGTATATTTTGCACTTATAAAACTATGGTTTTGGCACTATTAAAATATTTACATAATGTATAGGTAACCAATGTACAGGTATGTTGTAATAGGCACCAATTTCAAATACTACCTACCTTCACTAGTAGTGCAGTCCTGTTATTTGTGTCTATATGAAACTCTGCGCCAACCAAGTAAATCCACAACACACAACTTGTGGCAGCAGCTGTCAGGCTTCAATTGATCAGTGACCACTCTTATTTCTTCTCGTTTCTGTTTCTTGAGCTATACAACCATTCTCTGAACGCCGGTATGCATGACATCGACACTGTAAGCAGTAAGAAATGGGTAAGCGCGCTAAAGCAATATTCAGTTCTTCAAGTTTTTCTCAATTAACATTTGTTTATAAGTTTTATACTGAGAAATATGTCTGACATGGGCAGATACTTTTGTAAATGGTCCGAACCTAGTTATAAGTCAATTAATTAATTGATTTTCTTACCTTATTTTGATTACTAGTCCAGTGATTCATCGTAGGTAACAACACATTCCTACTATTACATTTCAATTGTTTACTGTCTCTCTTCTTCACTATAGGTAGGTACATTAATTTTATTCATGTTTCTCGACACATTACACAGTCATTAATCTAAAATTAGTTACAAAAGTATTTATCCAAACCGTAGTAACATGCAAAATACGTAATAAAATTTAACGCGTTTCCCGCTACTACTGCTGTCATGTGTCATGTTCTGTCAAACTTTTTTTTTAATTGCGATGAAACCGGGTTTTTGTCTATGATTTTGCCAAAAGTGCCAACATAACGCGTCTAATCTTTCAATAAGCGGTGGATCAGATATGAGCAGGATAATATGTGTTTATAAATCAAGCATTTTTAAAAACCTCAATTAAGGCTAATCGGCGTATCACCGGGTTCGACGATCAGACGCCGATTAAGGTTTTTTTATGAATATGGCCGTTAGGCGTTAGCTGTACTGTACCTATTAGATAGTTATACGTATTGCAGTTGCACTGAAGTTGGTTCATGTCTTAACGTGTTTTGAAGTTAGAATGCGCTCTAATGTCTTTTTCACGCTACTGTTCGGAAATGTGACAAAAGATGGTCAAAATCCAAGCTGGAAAGTAAGCATTTGGTGTAGCACATGAACCACCACTACAGCTATGTTATTGTAGCGATGAAATGTCATTAGTTGGAAAGTAAATTGTCCAGTTATGTCATTGCATTCATTAAAAACATTAAAAGGTCTTTTTTTGGCACAACTTAATGTTTCAAAAATAAATAAAGGTTGTTTATCGGGCCAACTACCTGTTTAAAAAAAAAAGAAACGTCAAAACAATTTATTCACCCTTAAGGCGTTTTTACTTTTTTAGCCATTTTTCATTACTTAGAGGCGTTTTTGATAGAAAAACCACAATTTTCTATCAAAAACGCCTCTACGTAATGAGTCGGTTTGAAGCAAACAACAGAAAAACGCTTCTTGAAAGTGAAAAAAAAAGTAAAAAGGCGGGAATGGAATACTGAATTGAATATTCTATTAAAGCATTTATATTATTATGACAAATGTTTTTTTTATTTCCTTACAGTAGTTGTGAAAAGCACTATGTAATATCTCGGCCGAAAGCGCTATAGGTGGACTCGTATCTTCGAGGGCCTCCCCTGGCGGGTCGGCCCTCGAACTAACTCGATCCACCTATAGCTTACTTTCAAGCCTCTACAACAATGTACTATTAATATATAAACGGCTGTAGGAATAGTTTGTGTGTTTGAAATACAAAAAGGCGTACCTACAAGACCGGTACATGCCATAACTCCAAACTTACTCCGAACTAACCTCGCAGTTTTTACAAACTAGAACAAATCTACATTATTTATGGCAAAAGTTGGAGTATTCCTCAAAGTTTAGCCTACTTACCTGTGCTGACAAGCATACAGATGAACGGCGTATCAGTTTCCCTCACGTAACTAAGTTGACAAAGTATGCTTGTTAATAATGAAGTTTATTTTATATACCACGACTGTGGCAAACAAGCATACGGCCCGCCTGATGATAAGCACTATCGATAACTATCTCTTAGCATGAGCGCTACTAGGGGCCGTATTCTAACTTTAAAACACGTATAGACACGATCCAACTTCAATGCAACAGACATTAACAATGCAATACAGCTACAGCCACAGACAACCTCCTATAGAGTAATAATGTTGCTCATTTTGTTCGCGCTGCGAGTCACCAAATCTTGCGGAAGACGTGAGGGGCGGGTGGGTGATAGCGGCGCTGCGATTGGTCGATTCAAGGACCGTGCGCTATCACCACGCTATCACGTGGTTGCGTAGTGATGGGACATGTGTACTACAAGTAAACGGTACTGTACCGTACCGTACCGTAATTTGTT
The DNA here is from genome assembly GCA_947086415.1 of Pammene aurita. Classification (NCBI taxonomy): domain Eukaryota; kingdom Metazoa; phylum Arthropoda; class Insecta; order Lepidoptera; family Tortricidae; genus Pammene; species Pammene aurita. The sequence continues at coordinate 12,829,860 of OX352292.1, read as the reverse complement.
GTTGTTGATTGAGGTATTTACTGTTTACTAAATTGATAACAAATAACAATAATGCAATATGTATATGCCTACTTTAAAAACGTATTACCAATAAATTTTACCTAGTCGCCTTATCTCTATAGACTAATCTAAAATTACCTTATCTGTGCATTGAAAGTACTTTTAGAAGCGACTCCTATGTGACACCCAATTCAAGATGTCTTCTAGAAGCAACGCTCATGTGACACTCATCAATAGTTGCTTAAAGCCACTCCTATGTGACACCTATTGAAAGCGCCTTATAGAAGAAACGCTCGTGTGACACCCATTGAAAGCGTCTTATAGAAGCAACGCTCATGTGACACTCATTAAAACCGTTTTATAGAAGCAACGCCCATGTGATACCCATTGAAAGCGTCTTATACAAGCAACACTCATATAACACCCATTGAAAGCGTCTTATAGAAGCAACGCACATGTGACACCTATTAAACTTGTCTCATAGCAGTAACGCTCATTTGACACCAATTAAAAGTTCCTTAAAACAACTCTCATAAGACACCATTTGAAAATGTCTCATAGAAGCAACGCTCATGTGACACCCATTGAAAGTATCTTATAGAAGCAACGCTCATGTGGCACCCTTAATACCCATATTTATTATAACTACATATATAAAAACAAAAACTACCGACAGAATAAATCTTTAAATTCTACCAACTACTCAAACTAAAAGATAAAAGAAAATAAAACAAAGATCTTCTGTTTTCTATTGTACTTCGTATATCTGTTAAGTCGAAAGTACGTGGTGCCGGTATATAAGTCCGGTACACAACATCCGCACATCACTATCCTACACGTGCTTCCGTAAGAAAGGAATAGCACATTGCATTATTAACATGATAAAAAGAGACGGGCATACTAACTACTTCTCAATTGACTAATTCAAAATGAACTCCGCTGGCTAGAAACATATTAAAGTAAAAAAAATATTTTGAAGTAAAAGTGGAATGTAACTCCAACTCTTTTGATTCTTAACGTTTAAAAACATTTGCCACACCACCTTACACTACAATATGCCAGAATTTTGAATAGTTTTCATACGTATTTAAAAAAAAACTTGCATACACGCACATAGCCTAATTATAAAGGTCATTCAAATTTTTTACAGCTCGTCCGAAAAGACCTCACCTACGTCACATAATGATGCCATTCCAGGTGCAGATGCCAGGGAGTTTAATTAATACACTATTCATGTTCAAAAATGTTAGCGTGCCGTTACTAAGTTTATTTTGTGTTTTTTAATTATTTTATACCTAAAATAAGCTTCATATAAATTTAGGTAACTTTTAGTTGGCAATTTATTTACGGCATGTAATTTAATGAGGACTTTTTTTTAACATTGTGGCAATACAACTATTTGGCGAGTATTACACTGACAGACGGCCATATTGTATTATCTCTGTTTCTTTTAAACTTATCACGACGTTTCATTTTTCTCTGAGATTCCCAAATATTTGATAGATATATAATGTATATAATAATAGTTGCTCGTAATAAATATTGGTGTAGTGTAACTGCCTGTAAAACTTCATACCAACGCACTGAATGTGGAATTACGCTAAAATATTTTATAAGCTACGTTGTAATTGTAATGGAATTACATTATAATCTTTAGTAACATATTTATGAGCGGATATTTGTCTATGGTAGGCTGAATTTTTGTATGGAGGCCATAGACAAATTTCCGCTACCATAGCCCAATTTCCGCTTTTGTTTACGAATAGCTAAATTCCGCTCTAATGTGTGGTGCCCCTTAAAAACTATAACAGTTTATGGCCGGCCATGAATTCCGTCATAGGGACACCATAAGTAGATAATATTCAATACTGTGCGGAAAATTGTCTATGGTTTGTGGAAATTGTGGTTTGTGGAAACCGCGGATCTTCCGCATCATTTTCAAAATCGGCATCCGCCTCCGCATCAAATCGATGCGGAGCTCATGCGGATGCAGATGTGGAACAAGTCGGTACAGGAACGTCTCTGCGACGGCGCACGTGCTAGGTAAAGTAACACAGCTATTAAACATGGCAATTTGTAGGGCCCAACATGTTGTGTACCCTGCCTCTCCCTCACCCTCCTTCAGCTCCCTACAGGCCCAACCTCCTATTACACCTCCCAACACAACATGTTGGGCCCTACAAATTGCCATGTCTACTAGCCGTTCTACGTAGGTAATTTCACCATTACCCAATCGGAATATTGTTACATTTTCGTGATTCGTCAATCGAGCTCTATGTCCTTGACGGATAGCGACAAGAAATGACGAGTTTGTTTTGTTTTGATTTTAGTGTTGAAATGCTATTGTAGGGCGAAGGGCTTTGTATGATGTGAGTAGTACAGTCGAGGACAAAGAGATGTATACACTTTTGGACCTTATTGCGTTGTAATAAGGTCCAAAAGTGTATACATCTCTTTGTCCTCGACTGTACAAAACTTTAATATTTGTTTTTTTTTGTGTACTTATCTTACATCCGCATCCGTATTCCAGGGATGTGAGCCTTTTAATATCCGCATCCGCGGATGTCAAAAAATCAGTATCCGTAATATCCCTGATAGTCCTGATACAGAGCTCCTTCTTTGACGTTACGAATCATGTTGTCCCTTCTTAACGCATGACAAGTTCTCTTTCTCACTTAGGGAAACGTATCGGATACTAAATGTCAAACTCAATTTTTTTGACAGAGATGCACACTTGCACACCCTTGGTATGGTGTCGTTTAGATATACCCAATGATTTGTTTTTTAATGGCACGGCATTTAATTTGCATTCTTATTATAATGTCTAGTATAATTACTAATAATAGAGGTAATCCTCTATTAAATAATTTTCCCTATTTTAAAAGTTTGAGAACCGCATCGTTCCCTGATCACGTCAGTGTGGTTACTGACGTCACGAGGTGTCAAAAATTTAACTGACCTGTATAATTAGGCTATGTACACGCACACTACGTGCAGGTCTAAAACATGGTCGCAACTGAACGGCCCGCGCAATTTATTAGTCGTTTTACTCCAACGAGTGGTGACCCCAAGTCGCCTTGTAAAGCTTATCTAGTGGTTACCTTATCTGTGGCTACAGCATAAACATCTGAATCAGTAATATCAGAATTTGCTTGAGAAATATTCCAAGCAACTCCAATACAACTTCAATATTGGTTGAATGTGTGTTGTGTGTTGGAGTTATGTTTGAGATAGGTTGTATTTTTATTGTATACGAGGAACGACGAGAAAGATATATTCTCAAAATCATTGAATTTCAACATATACTTTAAGAATTATTGCAAGTCAAAATTCCCTAATTTTGTCACTGACTCACTGATCACGATCATCATATATCTAAGATACTTCTAGCAGTCCCACAAGCTCCAAATTTTGAACACATGGCCGGTCATTCTATTTTTTTATAAAAATATATACATCTAATATTCAAAGGATCACAATGACATGCTGTTAGTAAACTTCGGCACACCGGCTTAGTTTTACATTAGAGACTGGCATTTTTGTAAGTACATGAATGTTTTTGATGGTATTTTAAAATTACAATACGACACTAGACCTGTGGTTTATCTTGAAAATTATTCTTTAGATTGTCAGAGTAACGCGTTAAACGCGATCAGTTTCTAAATATAATACAAACCAATACAATAGAGATTTTTCTTGAAGTACATTATACACCGGCGCGTGTTGAGTGCGAAAGCAATAATATCATAAAACGCATAACTCTTTTTCCGTAGTAGAGTAATGGGTGCAACAGCCGCAATGCAGCCACTGAAATACTTGAATGCACCGTGCAATATCATTCGTCTAGTTTGAAAGGTCGTAAGTGACGTCGTATACTAAGTGACATACGTCCTTTCATGGCGATGAGATTCGTACCGCGAAAGTTTTTATTTGACTTGGCACCGCTTTGTACTAAGTTACTTAAGATTTGGTCGCTATGAAAATATTATTTTATTGCTATTTGCTACCCATGGAATATTTTTAATTTAAATCTATATATACCTATATATAATATATATGGAAGTATGTACACACGGTTTAAGATATAGGTATTATATCCTAGTATCTTTACTAGATTATATCATTGCCAAAAGTTTCTGCTGGGAGAAAGTAGTGCCAAACGACGTATAATGTAATTCATAGTTTGTCGCCTACTGTTTTTGTTTCCGTAATAATACGCATGTTTTTGTTCTAATGTGAAAATATAGACTTTTTTCTTTATAACCGAGACAACTTCGGTGGTTTTTTTCTAATTTGGTATTACTATTTTCCAATTCAAAAATTTTTACATTCTCCACCCATTAAAAGCTGCCAGATGCCCGGATCTAGCAATAAAGATAGTAAAGCAATCTATCCAGTTTAGTTGCTCTCATTAGTGTGTCATAACTGACGTAGCCAGCTCTTAGTCCATAGAGGTTGATGGTTTGGCAGTTTCAAGATTTCTATACGGTCATAGTTTTCAAGGTCGAAATTTATGTCAAACAAGTTTTTGTCACCTACTGCTCAACAAGAGGATAATAACAAAACCAAACATGATGAGCTTCCATTGTTTTATAACAGCCATATATTGTATCGTCATCAAAGACTTAAGTATACTAAAATTCAGCTCAATCTGACATCGGACACCTGGTTCAAACCTGGCTTGCAAGATTTTACTAAAACAAGGAACTGTAACTTTAATAAATATTTGTCAAAATCCTTAACAATTATTAATTACATTAACGCGACGTTGGCTCAGTATGGAAGATTTCCTCATTAACGTTAATGTAAATCTTCAATATCAGTTACTCGGGCACGTAAAATGACCTCTAAATTGTACATAAGCCGTATATCGAGTTACACGTGTTGTAGAGCTTTCGACGTGTAAGCGACACTCGTCAGCCTACTTGGCCTGGATTGAGTTTATTTTTATTGTTGCTACGTAATCCAAGAGGTTGTTTAAAGTATTGAAAATATTACGTACCTTGTAGATTTCTGAGCTAACGTTACGTAAATACACAACGGTATTCGTATCCTAATCGCTAATGACTCTGCTTTTGAAGTCAGAGGGCCTGGGTTCGAATTCTGGTATGGGCATTGTATTTTTGTGTTTATAATTAACATTTTGTTCAAAATAACGCATACTTATTTATTATATACACATTACATTTACACATTTCGACATTATTTTACATGCTTTATCTATATTATTTTATATATTTAAGTATGTAGGTATATTGTATATCGTCACCTAAATAGTAGCGAAGTAGCGATAGCAAAACCCCCGATCATAATATCTAAGGCAAGAACAAAAACATAAGAGACAAATAAGTATTTATTCAGTTATTTTTAACTTATTGCTGTTTTGTTGTAATATTTTGATAACTGTATTTATATTATAACTGTAATATAAATAATAAGTTAAATTTTTATTCAGATTTCAAAAATATGAGGCGGATCCGCAGCCTCTTCGATATGTCCGATCGACTATACGACTATAGGCATTTTTTATTTTATCTTGTACTTTAAAGGACGACTCAAGTCGTGTTTCAGTAACGTCCAACCGTCACATTCCTGACAAAATGTATGGGATTTGACATTGACCGTCAGTTTTGTGACGATTGCTAACCGGCCGTTTGGTACACAGTTAAGTAAAAATGCCCCTATACGACCGACGTCATGTTTTATTTTAAATTCGGCTAAAGCTACTCAAATTAATTTATCTGTAAAATATTTAGGTATGATTTGAGGTTAACCATATTCGGCAAAATCTATGATAGCTCAATTTTTAGTAAATTAAGCGGTGTTAAAAATATCAATAATTGGAAAATAAAATAGGTACTTGAATGAATGCAAAAAATATTATCAGACTATACCAGAAATAGACCGAAATGAATGAGATTGGAACCTGTTCTCGGAAACCGAACCCACGACCTTGGCTGAGTCAGTGAGGCAACAATATGGGTTAATAGACCAGGAGCTGTCACTGGATAATTAACTGTCTTTCTCTGGGGTCACACGGAATGAAAAATAAAATGAGATGAGTAAAAGTCGATTGAATTGAATATACTTATGATTAATTTTAATACACTAATGTGCATATAGTAAGGTAATTTAGTGTAGTTATATATTTTTTGTTAGATAAACTTGTAAGTAAATAAAGTAACAAAGATATTTCATCATTTGATTCATCTTTTTGAGTTTTTATATTATTTTACATGTTTTTTTAAAGTGGGGCATTCCACTCATACAATAGTATGTTATTCAATCAAATACAAACACTGAAAACATTGAAAAAATAATCAACCCAGCAGGATTTGAACCTGGCATCGATACGCCTTACCGGGGCTCGATCGCTTTACCAATTAAGCTATGGGTTCAGTTACTGAGTTGACGAAATTCTCAATGCCTTCAATCATCTTTTTGCATTTTGCAGTTTTTATATTTTAGAATTATAAAATAACACTAACTTTTTTTTCATATCTTGACTTTTTTCATAGCTTAGATTGCTACAGACCAAAGTCAAGTACATGATATTGTAACTATAAGGTCTAGTTGCACCAAACTTCATCGTTAACGTGAAAATTTTCTTGTAGTTACAGAAAAAATTTACAGTTTTACATGGGATAACGCGCCGCCACATCTATCGTTGATCAATTCGTTAATGTTTCGTGGTGCAAGTGGTTCAACAGTCTATTGCCTTGTATTTATCTTCTACTGCTGTTGCTATTCTATTTATGTTATTATATGACCATCGAACTTAACTGTAACATTAAGACGTATATTGGGCGTCAATAGAAAAATAAAATAAGGTACTTAATCAAATATGGCTGCGTTTCAGATGGCAAAAAGCATTTGACAGATGTCAAAATATTATTAATTAAATGCGTTTTGACTGACATATAAGCAATTAACGGATATGGATATTTATACTAATACTTTAATAGAAAAAACAAATTCAAAGTGTTAAGTGAGAGATTGCGAAGGAATTAAGGTAATTGCGTTTGTTTGCATTATTTTATTTTCCATTTACGCTTAATATAACAACTTCTTATATGGGACAGTTGTTCCGTCTATACAGAAAAAAAATAAGTACCTACCTAAGCAGCTCTCGGACTATGCCACCAGTGTTTTATACTCGGCAACCCAAACTAACCGCGCGTAAATAAACAGCCCGCTGGGAATATGTTGCTTTAACCCGGTTGAAACGCGATTTGGACACTTGCAGCCGAATTAAAATAACTTTACCGCAAAATATGATGTTCATAAGCTAAAAACATATTTTGGTTGCGGTTATTACGAAGATTAAGCAAATTAAAACACTTTTTTACTAGTTTCGTTCATATCGAGATAGGAATACTTTCAGAATCAGAAATATCGGAATCATTATTTGTATTGTTTATAGTTACTATAATATTATAATCTTTAGGTACCATGGCATTGGCGTAATTTCATCATACTTTAGGGTTAGAGTACGTTTCACTTTTTTAATCCACTAATACCTATTTAAATTAGATATCAAGAATATCATACAATGAAACTTACCTATGGGTAAAGATTACGCATTTAACTATACACTCTAGTAAATGAAACAGTACCTACTTACGGTATTAGTTCTATTCTGGTTAGAATATTTTCCGATATTAGGTACATATTTCGAACTATTAAATGCATTCCACATTAGAATTAAACATTAGAATATGTCCCTACCTAGATATAAGGACAGTTACCCTTATCGACAGGTGTTAGAACTGCTAGGTACCTACCTACTCGTACCTGGTTCCAAAAACTAAATGATTTGAAATTGCAAATTTTTAACTTATTGATCATATGATCATACTACTAAAACATAATCGCATAATCCTTTAAGATTTAGTAGATTTATTTTTTATACATGACACTTATAAAGCTCTTCGTCAATCCGACCACTGTCTGGTTTTCAAACATTAAACATTTGACTCTTCTTTAATGACTTATTTATTCTGAGCATCTGTTGTCTGTCTGTCAGAAACTCGTAAAAAACTAAAGGGGGTTGGTAAAGAACTCGTTGTGTTTGTGTTCAAAAATAGTCTAGCTAAGTGGATAATGTGATGACATTTGTTGTACTGTCAAACTTAGTGACGAACGATACTTGGTGTCAAAATTGATTTATGATAAAATCTTCTAACTGTAATGCAGTTTTAATAGCTAAGTATGTGACAAGGCGTATGCGTTACCTGGTATAATTTTAAAATACATAAATAATACAATAAAAACACAATCTATCTCAAACATAACTCCAACACAGAACAAATAATCAACCAATATTGAAGTTGTATTGAAATTGCATCGGATAAATTTTCAGGCAAATTCTAATACATTTTTCTTATTCAGACCTTTATGCGTTAGCTGCATTTCGTAGTTGATGCATTGGAGTTGTATTGAAGTTGGATCGTGTATAAACATGTTATAAAGTTAGAATATGGCCCCTGTACATACATGAAATGTTGACAAGTAGATCGATGTTAATGTGGATATTAAATAGTATGTATTGTTTTATATCAAGCCACAGAAACATAATAATATCATAGATTACACAAAAAAATTCTATGAGGAAAAACCAATTTACCCAGTGACATAAATGTATGCGTTGAAATAATACCTACCCCGTATCATTTTACAAAATAAATAAGCTCTTTACCAGATAAAACAAATATGTTGCGATCCATATCAAAAGGTACCCTGCTTTATGAGGAAACTACGACTTAAATGTACTTTTAAATATAAACTATAACTCCAATTTACAGCCAGTTAATCCATCTATGCATACCTCCACCATTAAATAAAGCGTGTTCATAAACATGCCAGTTAAACGGCGCTCGCGCTGACAGTCTTTTGTCGACCCGCCCGCCATTTTGAATAGCCGCCATCTTGTAATTGCGCGCGCAATAAATTTCGTACGCTTAACAACGTGTCTGACCACACGCGTACACGTGGGCGTTACAGATATTTATTTGTAAATTCTTTAATGCGAATATACAATTAGCTTATGAGTCATTTTAAAACGCTTGAATGGAGTTCGTTTTGAAATGGAGAATAAAATGTGTAATTACGATTTAAATGTCAGTTTTGTTCAAGTTCATTGAATTGCTCGAAGTCTTTGTTCTTATTGAAGGGTCGGTAAAATTATGAAGGCACCTGATTGTGTAAGTTTAATTTAGTGCAAAATGTTTCTGTATTATTGTTTGTAATTAGGTGCACTTAACGAGTAATATGTTTTTAATATATATGTTTTGTCGTATTTACCTACGAGTATCTATACCTATATTTAAATTTGCGTCGAATTGTTTTGAATAAACCATAAAGTAAATGCGAATAACTTATTTATATGCATTTATCCTAGAAGAAATTGAGGTATGACTCATAATGCATTATGATATTTTGTTAGTCATATCACTTAATTTCTTATATTATTTGATGTCCAAGTTTGTAGTACATCTTTTTATCTCGACGTAGTAAAGTATGAACAAGTTTTAGTTTGTACATTTTTTATACACGTAATCCTGACTACTTTTTGCCCTACTTTCCTTCAGAAGAAATATTTAAAACCTTTCAGCGTGAGGTCGGTTCGCAAAACATTTTCATTTCAATATGTTTATTTAGTATATCTTGACCTCAAGGCACTTAAAATATACATAAACGAAGACTAGATTTAAGCTAGTTCATTTGAAGTAACAGTCAGCAAGCATTGTGAACATCCAAGTAAAGAGCACGCCCCAACGCAGGCTGCGCCGGGCACGAAGACTACTAATCCTAGCGGAACAATCGCGGGCGAAATATGATGCTAAATAAGAAGGGGTTCTCTCTTGCAGATTCAAAGAACAGACAGGCGTTTAGAAGGTAGGTTTAGTAAGTGTTGATCCTCTGAAAGTGAGTTGTTTATCATGAAGCGGGTGCAAATATTTGCACCCTAGGAAGTTTCTCTTTTTAGGGTTCCGTAGCCAAAATGGCAAAAACTGATTAAGTAAATATTTTCAGAAATAATCGCTTCGATAGTCTATAACATTGTGTCCCTTCTCTACTTTTGAACCTTATAAAGTTTAAGTTACTAGATCTTTATGACACCCACACCCGCCCAGCGGACAAAACTTGTAACCAATATGATATACAATAAATATGTACTTTATTTTCTATATTCTATTCTATTTGACAAAAAGGAGGATTTTCTTAGTTCTGCTTTTAAAGCATTTACATTCAATGACTCTTAACTCATATTTGCCATAATTAATATCCTGGTAAGGCAAAATATTCACAATATTTTTAAATTAGAAATAATTCCGCGAATCCCACTTAATTACTATGACATTTCGATGACCTCCGTCTACACTAGCGCCTCTACCGGAATTTTCATACGCGATAGTCATTGCCGAAAAACATGAAAAAAAATTTAGAAAGGAATTGTGAACCTCCCACTTCGAAATCTTGAAAAGTCAGTTAAAAAGTGTCCCATCTGTATGTTAATCTATGCAGCGTCGCCGCATAAAGCTGTCCGGGCTATCTTGGCATATTGCTCTCGTGCAGTCGCATATGATAAGTGCATAAACCGTCCTTTGTTTGGAAAAACATATTTTCCTCCTGTATTCTTTTCGTATTTGTATAATATTTGCAATGCTGTCGGATCTTATTTAGAATGACAATGTCTATGTACAAGTTATGTCGTAGGTTGGTAGTTAGGTTTGTAACGATAGAAACAATGTTAGTTTCACAACACTTTATTACATAGTGTAGCATGACGCTACGTATCGTACGACATCTGTCGACTTTCTTTAGAACTTCTGAACTTCTGTGTCTAAGGCTAGGTCACGGTTGATATATAAAAAAAAGCGTACATTGTGATTCACGGCATTACAGGTAGATGGCGCTTATATCAGTCCGTATTTTGTAATACGTCTGGCAGTTATAAAATTGAGATAATACTCGCGCTAATTTTGAATGTGAATTTTTGAGGTATTCCAGATTGTCAAAAAGAAAAAAGTTGATTTTTGATTGAGTCTGTCAGAGCGCCGTGAGATTTTGGAAAGAAAAAGAGATAATCTGGATTTGGTCTGGGGTTTTTGCTATAATTTGCTTAGTTGCATCGTGGTGAAGTGCGATTTATTTCAAACATTATATAGCAAGTGCTATTAATACATTATTGGAGCAAAAATAAAACCAAAACCATTGCCGGGCAAAAAAGGCCATATAAATTATATAGCAAGTGCTATACACTGGAACCGCCTGATCCGGAAGGATTCCGGAAGGCGCTTGTGGATGCCGGGCCGGCGGGACGGTCTGCAGCTGCCGCGATTTCCGCGGGTTTCTTCGCCACATCATCGGAGAGTTAGAGTCCGCATCCAGCGGGCTCTCCAAGTGAGAAAAGGAGTTCAGCGAGCTATTGGGTCCGCCTAAATCAAAGCGGACACTTGCCCACGAACTCTTTTTAATTTAAAGCAACAGCTTTAGCCATCCTGCTTTCGAGAGTATCAAATTATTTACATTTTTGTTAAAAACGTTATAAATCGGATTCCTTTTCTTTGTATCCAGTATTTTTGTGCCATAATAGTTTTTTTTGTTGTTTTGCTAAATTCCCCAAATTCCAATTGCCTCGTTTGACGGGCGTATAAAGACCTGGCTCTTTAATTTAGGCTACGTTCAGCCAGTGAATCATCTGTCACCATCCATATCACCCGCCTCATTAACCCATTATTTTCCTGCAGCCAAATTATTACTAGCCGAGTCTTTATTTTTACTTACCGGTTTTGCTAACTATTGAATGTGTAATGTCCTTGTTTAGGTACAGTTGTCTTCATTTTTAAGTGAAGTGCTAATATTAAATATTTTTAATTATTGTAATTTAATTACATTCTGGCCACTAGGGAGGTTGTTGAATGTGAAAGTGAAATAGGTACAGTTGTCTTCATTTTTAAGTGAAGTGCTAATATTAAATATTTTTAATTATTGTAATTTAATTACATTCTGGCCACTAGGGAGGTTGTTGAATGTGAAAGTGAAATAGGTACAGTTGTCTTCATTTTTAAGTGAAGTGCTAAATTTAAATATTTATGTTATTGTAATTTAATTGCATTCTGACCACTAGGGAACTTATTGAATGTGAAATACCCTTATTTAGATGCCGTTATTGTGATTTTTACGTGAAATGCTAAATTTTAAATAATTGATTATTTTTGCTAATATTAAATATTTTTACTTTGTCGTCAAAATTAAACGTGTTAATGCAATTAAGAAGTGTATTACTGCAATAGATACTAACATAAACGCTAAGCGCGGGCGCAGACGGTACTGTTCCGTAATATGATATAGGTATTAGGTAGATATACTGTGTAAATTACAGTCTATGTAAGGTTATAATTAAGTACCTACCTTACCTCTTATAGGATAGGTTCTGTCATTTTTGAATGAGTCATCACTAGCAGAATTTTCTAAAAATACAAATGTAAAAAACAGATTGGCAATATTAATTAAATATTTTTGACAAAAAACTAAAATTACTTTTTTTTACAATTCAAAATTCAAATTCAAAATTCTTTCATTAATTTATAACCAAGATTCATACATAAAAATTAAATAACACAAAATTAGACATAAAAATACAACAATAATAAATATACATTTAAATTGAATTCCATTTCATTGAATTATTATTACAAAAATACTATTTATTTCCTACTAACTTATCATACGAAGCAAAGCCCCTGAAGCTACCCAGTGTTTCTGGAAACGACAGTTACACATCCTTTCAGCAACGATTTTCAGAATACTATTCCCTACCTCTCAATCGCCTCTGCATCGGTGCGTACTTTTTTCGCAATTAAAAAAAAAATTAAAATTTAAACTGTTTATTTTTAATTTAACATGTTTACAATATTACAGGAGCTCAGTTGCAATCTCTATTTTTTGAGATTATATTGTGTGGAATTGAATCGCGCGCACTAGCGAAGATATCTGAAGCGTTGCACCGGCGAGGTAGTTTCATCAGCATGCTAAAAGCATCGATGTAGAGGAAGCGCAGGCCGTCGTATGCTCGATGCGTGCACCGCACCCATAGGCTGCCCGTGTAGAAGGTTTGACAAACAGCTTTAAAAAAGAGGTTTTTTAACTTCTTGACTACAAAGGGCAAACCTACGCGCCAGCATGTTGCTTCTTGCAGCTAATGCCCTGCGCTCCCTCCCGAGTTCAGGGTCGTTGGATAGATTCTCAGTGATGATTTGCCCTGACTGGTTAACTATGTTCAGCTCAGAGCCATACGGTACAACAGGAGGAGTGTTAGAAGGCTGAAACCTTCGCTCTGTTTTAAATACCATCACCTCACTCTTTTTATTTTACAGTTGTACCTACTGAAAGCCATGAGCATGAGCATAGTTTTCACAGGTACGAACCAGTTCACGCAAACGCCCCGACTGAGGGGCTCAGCATCACCATGTCGTCTGCATAACTTAGATTATTGACGCAAGTCCCATCAACGTGGCATCCGGCATTCGTGCTGGTAAACTCAACGATCAGATAGCAATAAGACACAAAGTATATACTTTCTGCTAGAATAATCCATCAATGCAATGAATTAAACTGTCTTGATTTTTTTTTATTAATTTAAAGCGATCGATGAGTTCACTGTTCACAAAATTCGATTAACGGTTTTGGCTCTTGGCCGTCTAGACTTGGTGAAGACGCGGTATGGAGAGACCGTAAGAGTTAACGACCAAGTACTCGGGGGACCCGTCGAGGGTAGATGGTGCAATTGTTTTATTGGACAGTTAGTACATGACTCTGGTTTTTCGAATACAGTTAAGGTGTTCAATTGATCTCCATTTTGTAAAACGACACTATTTAAGTAGTATTTGGTTTTTGGGGCATCCCTGACTCAATAAATGTCTGATTAAACTGAATTATTACTCAGTAATAAAATATTGTTCCACATTTTGTATGTATTAAATTTACAGCGCGTTACAAACAAACGAATAGAATAAAAGGCTTTTAATTGGATATTTAAATAGCCAAGTGTAGGTATTTTTTCAGGCAGATAATAAAGATGACAGATCGATCTGTCCAATATGATCCAATCTGCTTACACTAACCGGTATTTCATTGTCTGGTTAAACAGATGTCACTGTCAAAACAGATTTTGCTTTCCAAACCGTAACTGGCTCTCCTCACTTTTAAAGTTTCATAATGTTAACCTACCTGTATATCTTTACTGAACTTAATATTGTACTTTATTTTTCAGGTACGTAATGAATACGGGTCTGGTGTAGTACTCAAGATTGTCTTACTTTCAAGGTAGGTATGCTATTTATTTGTGATATTTTGAAGTCAAAGGTACACCATTGTTTATTGACTTTGTTGTCAATAAGCCGTTGCTGCCATAAGAAATCATTTAGAAATAAACTTTATTAACAACCGAAAATTATGTACCTTTGACTTGAAAACGCCACATTTACTACAGTATTAGTAATACTAACAAGTACTAAGTATTACTCCTGTCAGGCTGTACATAAAAGAGCTAGCTTTCCTTAAAGTATTATGTATTTAATTTCATCCTCATGGCATTAGTCCCGGCTTTTTACTAATGGCCTGTTTCACAATCTCCAGTTAAAGCATATCTGTCAGATAAATGTTTGCTGTCCTTTTCTTTTATATGACTGAAGAAAAGGATAGCAATAATTTTAACTGGCAGATAAGTTTATCTGGAGATTGTGAAACGGGGCCTTAGGCTTGCAATTATCCGGATATTATTCGAATAATACGGATATTTCGAATAATTTCCATACAAATTACTATTCGAAATATTCGAATTGCAAGCCCTACTTTTTATCAGGGCTTGCAATTCGAATAGTTCCGCTTGGGAACCTAATCCCATGAATTGACAGTACTTGTTTTCATAGCAAATATTAAGTTTAACTGGTAAATTAATAATTAAAATGAATTATGATCACTAAACGACCTATTGACGTTATGTAATGGTAATACTTTACAGAAGTATTATAAAAAATATTTTTCCTCAGTCGACCCGTTGACCACGAACGCTGTAAAGTGTTCGAAACGTCGGGATGCAATTTAAGCTCAGTACACGCGATAAAATCCGTTTTTAATTGTTTTATTTCATAAATAACTATCGCGGCAACCGAAGACAATAGAAGTATTATAAATTTGAAATTAAAAAATATATATATTATTATATGAACAACTGAAACATAACGGATGAAAACCGTTTTTCTTAGGTAATTTATGCAAACTTTATGCTGCATATTGTATAATAAAACAACATACTTATTGTACATAAGTATATGTGTAAGTTTATGATTATTCTTAATGTTTGATTAAGTATATAATATTTATTTTATATTTAGTAAGTGTGATACTGTTTCAGTACATTCTTTCATAAAGCCTGCACCAAACATATCTGTTTTTGGCCCAGTGGTTGACTGGTAGAGAATGCCTTAAGGCATTAAGTCCGCCATTTGTATATTTTATGTGCAATAAAGATTACAGGAAACATACAGGATGATTTAGTACACGTGAGCAGGATTAACACTTCGGATTCAGTTAATAACAAACTGTTTAATACCAGTATTAGTGTGATTAGCGCAAAAAAAAGTTATTGAAGTTAAAATTATTTACGACACCCATGGTCACTCTACAATTAAAATACTTACTCTGTCGAGTGCTGGATACTCTCTTGTTTTTCTGTGATATGTCTCAAATCAATACAAAAAAATCACATGTCAATCATAAAAAATATTATCTATAAAATGTCAAAAATTTAACCTAATAAAAACACAAAAATATTATATACATAATGTCAAAAATTAAACCTAATAATAACATACAAAAACAACGTTCATTTTTCTTTCATTCTTTCATTCATTTGTGTCAAAATTGATGTCTGGTTACTTTGGAAACATCGTATCACACTATTTTTTTTTTCATAATCAAAGTGCTGTCATCATTGATAAAGAGGTTTTATCTTTATTGATTTGTTTATGTAGGGTGGTCATGATTACAGACAATAAAATTTGTACGTAACAAAAAGGTAAAAAACTAGAAAGGTGTTATTGTTTCACTTAAACATGATGGCGTCGGATTCATTATCGTTAACTAAGTGTGTAGGGTTGTTACTGCTCACGTCTCCTGAATCATTCTGTATATGCATCATAACTGTGTTTTTTTTATACCACGACGGTGGCAAACAAGCATACGGCCCGCCTAATGTTAAGCAGCTACCGTAACCTATGGACACTTGCAACTCCAAAGGAGTCACATGCGCGTTGCCGACCCTTTACTTTAAAAGGCTTTATCGATAAATAAATATCGTTGGGAAGTCCTTTGGATATTTTTTGCTGCCACTAAGATCTATAAGTCTGAGTATTACTTATAATTTATATAGTTTAATATTGTTAGTACCTATATTACTTCCTTAAGGCACTAGGACAAAAGTTCCTCTTTCCTATATTACTTAATATGTATTTTTCTTTATATCTTGAACGGCGTGGTCTGGAATGTCCACGGGGACACGGTAAATCCACTTAACTAGGGTTGCCCAGAAGATTACCCGGACATATAACCGTCATTATGCAATCAACATTGTGCAGTTTAAGTAAGAAGGGACGAGGATCTTACCTCCTGCTGCCCACATGTACATTTTATTGCAATAGGATTGAAGACGTATATGCATTTGAGATTTGATGTACCTACATATTAACTGTTTTGAAAATAATCTAACGTTCAATACATACGTAACGAAAATAAGTACATTGTAATGTGCCTAAATCAAAGAATAATGATCTTAATTATGTTATTATTAAGTGCATTTTCCTTTGCTATCTAATTATTAAAAAAAAGGAAAAAATATATGTAAGTTGAACGCGAGCGGCACGAGATAAAGTGAGAAGTTGTACTGGATATTAATACTAGCTAATGAATAAATAGGTTTGGATAGGCTATCGTGGTCACTAAGGCTTTCTCTACCAGCTAACTGCCACCAGAACCAAACCACAACATCAAACTGTTTTTTTTTTTCGAGTAAGTACCGAAATTTATAGAGGTGTGACGTGGTGAGGTATAGCCAAAGTAAGGGGAAGAACAGACATATTAGGAGTGACGTCACGCATGCAAACAACCGTGGTTGCATTGCTGCGTTTCCGGATTAAATAAACAAAAACCGGCCAAGAGCGTGTCAGGCCACGCTCAGTGTAGGGTTCCGTAGTTTTTCGTCCGTCACAGTAAGTGTCCCCACTTAAGAGTTAAAATAACACCGCCATGTAGGATATGATATGAGCGTTCTACGTACAGCGACATCTATCGGCAAATTAAGTAAACTATTGCGCGCGAGCTTAAAGTATGGAAGATGATTTTTATGGGATAATTCTTTATTGCGTGAACCGATTTTCACCGTTTTTACTTTATTTGAAAGCACGTCATTTCATTGTAATTTTGTAGAAATTACAGGTACAATACACACCTGCTTATACGGTTAAATTACAAACTTAGTTCAGAAATAATTTTGTATTTTTTTTTTCAAAAACTATTCAACCTATCAAGTTCAAAATAATTTTCCTAGAAAGTTTTTATAAAGGTTTACTTTTCAGATTTTTTTCATATTTTTAAAACTTATGGTTCAAAAGTTAGAGGGGGGGGACACATTTTTTTTTACTTCTGGAGCGATTATTTCCGAAAATATTTACATTATCAAAAAATGATTTTAGTAAACCCGTATTAATTTTTAAATACCTATCCAACAATATATCACACGTTAGGGTTGAATTGAAAAAAAAAATCACTCCCCACTTTACGTATAGGGGAGATACCCTAATAAAACATTTTTTTCCACTTTTTATTTTACCACTTTGTCGGTGTGATTGATATACATATTAGTACCAAATTTCAGCTTTCTGGTGCTAATGGTCACTGAGATTATCCGCGGACGGACGGACGGACGGACGGACGGGCAGACATGGCGAAACTATAAGGGTTCCTAGTTGACTACGGAACCCTAAAAAATCGTCTAATTAAAAGTATATTGTCGCCAAACAGTTATATAAGTTATTTTTCGCCACGAGCAGTGTTTTTACAGTGATACATAAGCTATTAACTAGTAATTATTGTAAAAACTGTTTTTGTGAATATTCTACAGTGTACCCGTCGTTTCAAAGTGACAATCATCTTAGCCACTAGATGCAATAACATAAGCATAATTATCTGATGAGTGACAAATTTTAAACAACTATTTTAATAAGACATGTGTGTTATTCTGTTAGGCACAGCATATAGTTTTTCCTGAGTTATAGATATTCTATTACAATAAGTATATTATATTTCTACCTCTCCATCTGCCCACAGCACAATTCTTTCAGAGCTTGTCATGATATTTTCCGTAGGCTTAATTATGGTTTTTTCGACGAGACTACTTACAACGTAAACCGATTACTTCTACTCTTCTATTTTAATCGTAACAGGTTGTTGTTCTTTTAAACAACGTCGCGTGAAGATAATTTTGAACACATTGCCCACTTACCTACCTACTTCTTCTAACTACTTACAGAATCCATTGTAAATCAACATACTCCTCGTCCCAGTAAACAATGCAACTAGTACAAGTACAACAAACTTCCCTGCTGGCAGGAAACTATTTACACTTATATTTTACGTTTTCACCGGAAAGAGTTCCTTTACCGTTGACTTTGCCTTGCTACATTTTATGTATTATATTCCTAGCTTAGAAAATATAGATAACTGGGTTACTACAATAGTTCCCAGGCGATGCATAAAAGTCATGAGCCGCTGTGCAAATAAATAAATGCATATTGTCTTTGAGACTGCTGCTTCATAAATATTACTGTTTGTATAATAGTATATTATATTTTATCAACTGAACTTATTGAGCCACGCTGCGCCCATATACGTCTGAACCGCAGGTATTGTTTTTTCGGTATGTACCGGCAAAATAAAAACACAAAGACGAACTGTGTTACGTGTTACACGAAAACTACAAGGGGTACAAAATATGTCGCTGCAAGATGTACATGACTCTAAACTAATTATAGGCATTTCAAACTATGGATGATATCACACTCAAAAATTTAATTCAACTATAATTACTTCATACAACACGTGTCAATATCACACAACCCTACTGCTATTTGAACCAATAGAAAAATAAGTTTTAAAAAAATTTAAAAAATAGTTTTAAAATAAATATTATATGACAATCTTACACAAATCGATTTAGGCCCACAGTAAGCTCGATAAGGCTTGTGTTATGGGTACTAGACGACGATATATATAATAGATAAATATTGATAAATACTTAAATACATAGAAAACATCCATAACTCAGGAACAAATATCTGTGATAAACACACAAACAAATGCCCTGACCAGGATTCGAACCCGGGACCTCCTGCTTCGTAGGCAGGGCGACTACCGACTGGGCTAGGAGGCCGTTAAATACTTTTTGTAGAAGACTATCAGATCTAAACAATGCTGGCATCACTGGTGATCTGAATGATGACTTGAAGTAAGTGATGCACAGGCTGGCGAAGGCGAGCATGAGCGATGTGTGCAGCAGGAACACACCAAACACGTTGATACGGCATGGGCGTTGTTCAAGGTAAAAGTAGTCGGCAGCCAGCGATAATGCAGCGTGCAGTGAGTCGTCTGCGCACAATAAAAGCTTACAACAGACTTACTACCGGAAGTAAAACACACACATATTCGAAAACTACAAGGTGTACAAAATATGTCATTGCAAGACGTACATGACTCTTTAAACTAAGTATAGGTATCTCAAACTATGGTTGATTTTACACTCAAAAAATGTAATGCAGTTATAATTACTTCACACAACACACGTCAATAACATACAACCCTACTGCTATTTGAACCAATAGAAATCTTTTTGTAGAAGACTATCAGATCTAAATAATGCCAGTGATCTGAATGATGACGAGGAAGTAAGAGATGCACAGGCTGGCGTAGGCAAGCATGAACGATGCGTCCAGCAGGAACACACCAAACACGTTGATACGGCAAGGGCGATGTTGAAGGTAGTCGGCGGCCAGCGACAATGCAGCGTACAGTGAGTTGTCTGCGCACAATAAGAGCTTATAACAGACTTACTTGAGGTAGTAAAACACGCAAATTGAGCGTCGCATTAGATTTAAAATACAAATCAAAATAAATTATTCATCGAACACAGGTTTACATTGCAGAAGGTGGAAAGACAGGGTTTGTATATTATAACTATGTATAGGTATGTCGTGCCTAAAGGGCATATGAGGTTTATTTTGAATTCATGCACACATGCATTTAATTTCATTTTGATACATAAATAATACCACTAATATTAGTAATAAGTGCCATAACAACAGCAAGGATGTAATAGGATAGGGCTTTAGCTTAAGAAATAAAAAAAATAAAATAAATTGGTTTGGCTGCAAGAAATTTATTACTGGAGTAATAATATTGTCTGAAAGAAATCCATTACTGGAGTATAAGCGTTTTTGGTCAAGTAATCTTTGAGTGCTCTTTTAAATGAAGTAATGTCACAGATTTTCCTTAAATCTACATGGTACATGGGTACCAGAATACTGATTAATAAAAGTGCAGGATAATTACGGACTTACGGAAATATTTGATATTGATGACTATTTTTAAAACATACACAGTTACGATCAAATATTCTTAACTTTTATTGGCTCTCACTTCCGCCCATTTACCGTCCCCCGTTCCTCATTTTACTATTTTCACCCGTTCACTGTTTCTTTTATTTACCCTTTTGGCCTTTACATCCTTTCCCTTTTCATGCTTATGACCTTTGCCCATTTTACCTACACGAAAATTGTAAGGACACGCATTGAAAATATTGATTACAGTACCTACCTTCACAGATAAGCAACTGGTTTCCGATGGCTATTTTGAATTGGTCCACTTCACGGTAGACGACTTCCGCAAAAATGGCTGGTAAGCTAGACAGCCCAATAGCATAGAGACAGGATACTATTATTGCGATATTTTCAAATAAACCGGACGAGGTTTCCTGTAAAATATACATAATTAATATCTTGAGACTGGTCAATCCTCGGAATGCAGCTATCAGATCGTAATATCGCTCGCTCCCTTTAACGCATAACAGCGTCCTTTAAATTGGCCAAAGATGGCCCAATTCTATAAATCAGATCTTAATCATATTTCCTATCAATGGATTCAATATAATGTTGTATTAGTAGGTTACGTCTTGGAAGTCTTTAAATTCTAGCCTAGGCCCCATATTTTATTCATACAGAGCGATCTAGAAAAAATGTGTTAGTACGGAAAATCCGAAACTATAAGAGGCAGGTAAACTAAATAATATTCAAATGACCGTTACCTTAAAAGCGCTGGTAGCCTGGCGGTAAGACGTCAGACTTTCAATCCGAAGATCGCCGGTTCATGCCCCGGCTCGTACGACTGAGTTTTTCGGAACTTATGCACGAAATATCATTTGATATTTACCAATCACTTTTCGGTGAAGGAAAACATCGTGAGAAAACCGGATCTAATTCCAACAAGGCCTAGTTTCCCCTCTGGGTTGAAAGGTTCGATGGCAGTTGCTTTCGTAAAAAACTAGCGCCTACGCCAATTCCTGGGATTAGGTTGCCGAGCAGACTCCAGGCTCTATAGAGCAAAAAGCTGGGATAAACGCTAGGAGAAAGAAGAAGAAGCATTAAAATGTATTCAAAATCATATTCCCAGGACTTGGGGAATAGAACTGATGTTAAATTACTAGAAGTAATTTTTATCTCGAAAATCCCTAATGAAAAAGTTAGGGGATAAAATGTTTCTGCGAAATCTCATGGCCGCGATTCGAAAAATAAACACATACACTGGGCCGCGATTCTAAAAATAATCATACACACTGGACAGAGACAGCTCCAACCCAACTCAACTCAACGCTATAACGACATTGACATTTGCTATTCGAACAGATTTTCATTCAACTTTGGTATCACATTGGTCTCACATTGGTCTCACATTGGTCTCACATTGGTACAACATTGCTACAATGTGCGACCAATGTGTGACCAATGTGATACCAATGTTGAATGAATATAGTCGAATAGCAAATGTCAATGTCATTATAGCGTTGAGTTGAGTTGGGTTGGAGCTGTGTCTTTCCAGTGTGTGTGTTTATTTTTCGAATCGCGGCCCTGGACAGACACAGCTCCAACCCAACTCAACTCAACGCTATAACGACATTGACATTTGCTATTCGAACAGATTTTCAATCAACATTGGTCACACATTGGTCACACATTGGACCAACATTAGACCAATGTGAGACCAATGTGTAACCAATGTGTGACTAATGTTGAATGAAAATCTGTTCGAATAGCTAATGTCAATGTCGTTATAGCGTTGAGTTGGGTTGAGTTGGGTTGGAGCTGTGTCTGTCCAGTGTGTGTGTTTATTTTTCGAATCGCGGCCCATGTCTAAAACAAGCAGGAACGGTTTGTTTTAGATAAAGCCTGATAGGCCAAAAATTTTGACTTCTTTACAATATCTATGAATATGCTTTGAAGATGTCAAGTATATATACTTTATAGGGTATCTTCCTTAGAACAAATTTATCCATCCCTTAAAGACTTCTTATCCTCCGTATCATATGTTTTTCGCTTAGTGTACATATTGTAAGGGCCGGTTAGGATAAAAAATACATATTCATGCAGAGGGCGGAATTTCTCATGGCAAAAATCAAACGTCAATAGAGTTGGAACGTTGAATTTTATCGACTTTTTCAGCTATCGATAAGTTCAGTCACCTTTTACATTTCTGACTGTTGACAACCTTCGCGACTACGCCGATTTAATAAAAACAAATAAATACGAAGATAGCGTAACTGAGTTCTATAAACATGCACCTGTTACATCATCTGAAGTAGAACGCTCCTTCTCTACGTATAAATGGATTTACAATGAAAAAAGAACCAGTATGCGGGCTGATCATATAGAAAAAATTATGACTATCATGTATTATTTCAGAGAAGACGAGAAAAACGTCATTTGCACAGACATAGATTACGATACTGTTTTATACGATGAAAATTAGTTCACAGGTGATTTGAATCCTTAGGTTCTGCTATTGAAACTTAGGTATTTTTTTAAATTATCGTTTAATATTGTCTTTTATTTAAATGTTATTCCGTAATGTTCATATGAAGTCTATTATTGTTTGCTTGTGGATTTGAGGTTTAGTTTTGTTAATAAATAAATAAAGATACGCTAGGTAAATATCATTTCAGTTTATCCGATAGTCGATAAAATTCAACGTTCCAACTCTATTGACGTTTGATTTTTGCCATGAGCAATTCCGCCCTCTAAATCATGACCTCCGAGACGTACTCTACAAGACTATTATTTTAGACGTGATTAGTTTAGACGTAACTTGTGGGTTCAGTACCACATATATAATTATGTTAACGAAACAAAACGCACCTCATACTTGAGCTTCGAAACAACATGAAAGCCCTTAGTGATGAAGAAAAAGAAACAGATAGTAACTCTGTAAATTATCTGGAACAAATTAATCATAATCATAAAATAAACACTATTTTGTCAGGTGACAACACAAGTCATTAATTGCAAAAAAAAATTAAACGAAAATCAACCTTGTTTTGTTACTAGTAGGGTTTAATATGGTAGTACTTAGTGAGTTTAGGTTCTCACCCGACGATATTATATAAATATATTCAAACAAATTTATATGACTTCGTGTATATTCAATGCGTACAATATGTGGTTACATAAAATTAGGTTATTAGAACATTACATACATTTCGATGCGCTCGTAATGTTTAAGTTGGAAAATGCGTTAGTGTGATTATGATCTTTTAAATATTTTTAGGGTTCCGTACCTCAAAAGGAAATAAAACCCTTATAGGATCACTCGTTTGTCCGTCCCTCTGTCACAGCCAATTTACTCCGAAACTAATAGACCGATTGAGTTGAAATTTGGCACACATACAATACAAAGTGTAACAAAAATGCTGATGATCCTTTTAAGGGCATAATTATAAAAATATGGGCGTATTCGAATTATAAAAAGTAAGAAAAATAAAATTCACCTATTTTTTTCCTAGTCGCAATACGATAACAAATTAAGCCCATAAACGGTTCATCAGTATTTTTGTTACATCCTGTATATAACTTGTTGACCCAAAGACGGACGTATAACAAAAATTAATGAATTTTACATGTGGTCCAGTTTTAGGGGGTAAATGAGTAAAATAAAATAAAAAAGTTCTCTTGTTGACCCAAAGACGGACGTATAACAAAAATTAATGAATTTTACATGTGGTCCAGTTTTAGGGGGTAAATGAGTAAAATAAAATAAAAAAGTTTTGAGAACTATGTTGTGTTAATTATGAGCATCTCAAATATGTATTTTATAATTTTAGGATAAATAGTTTGAAGCTATTTAAGAAAATAGGCGAATATAGACCATACGTCCCCTCCCCCGAAAGAAAAAAGATTATTAGAAAAATTATAATGAATATTTCTTTGCCTATAGATTACAGGGAAACCTATAAGAACTCTATTGTATTAAAAATAACATAACATTGGATTACGAAACACTTATGGAAGTACTTCGGTCGTAGAAAGTGGTAAAACGCGGCTTTCTCAGAAACAGTTTGATGTAGAAAGCTGAAATTAGGAATAGGTATAGAAAATGGCGGCTGCAATAAGGTACTGAGGCCTTAACTGCTTATATTTAATTTTATGAGGAAGTTTAGGAGGATTAAGGGGGAAAGAGAATTTTATTATCCATTTGTAAGATACGTGTAGGCTACTAATAGAAATCTTGCAAAAAAATAGGACAGCTGACTAATTTTGACTTCATTTTACGAGCAGTAGTTTCGATAAAAAACGCATTTGAATATGCAGTTTTTCATACTAAAATTACGGCTCTGTCCATTAGGACAGACCCTGACCACCAGACAGGTTCTGAGGATTGACCAAAGTCTCAAGATATTAATTATAATATCTTGAGACTTTGGTCAATCCTCAGAACGCAGCTATACGGATCGTTATATCGCTCGCTCTCTTTAACGTTTAACTGCGTCCTTTAAATTGGCCAAAAATGGACCAGTTTTTCGTACTAAAATTACGGCTCTGTCTCCGCCTTTTTTTTCCAGAAACTTTAGCTAATCAGAAACTGAGAACTGAATAGTCTACTAAATAGACCCTGGAGATGACGGCATAATTATAGGCATGATTTGTAACAGTTTTCAGACCACGAACTAACCTTAGGTTACTAAGGCCGAAAATCTGTCGAAATCGCTATTTATACCCTGAATTGGTTAGGTTATTTGCTAAGGCTAATTCTACTAGGTTTCACAGGTTGGGGGAGAAAGAAGGAAATAATATTGTACGAGCGCTTTCTATTAAATGTCTAAGGTGGAAGCAAAAATAATCTTAATAGAGTTTATCACATGAAGCTGATGAAGCCTATTAAAAGAGGATGAGAAAAACCCCTTGCATTAAAGAAAAGTACTCTGAATTATTGCTATTTCTACATGATGGATACGATTAAATGTCCATAAGGCGTAAGCAAACAGAGTTTGATAAGTTTATTACGTGAAGTCGGGTAAAAGGGTAGCTCAACGCTGTCTAAATTACCGAATAAGCGTGATTCGACGAATATGGAGGTCAAGTTATGCTTGTGACTTAAGAGCGACAAAATCTATAGGTTTTGTAAATAGGTAAAACTAAAAATGTCGTGCGACATTTTTGATGGTATTTTGTTTGTGTCTGTATGTCTTTTCTATTCTCTCTAGTCTGTTTCTATTATCATTAATTCTGAGAAATATAATTTCAAATGTTGAACAGCCCTTTAATTCAACGCCATGAAGTTAGTATATTCTTCGGTCACAAAGTGAGGCTGAAAAAGAGGGTTAAATAGGGGACTGTGCCTCGTTTTGTCTAAGACGTAATGACGTCATCAGATAATCAAAATGTAAATGTGTGTTAATTTTGTAACCAGTGCAAGTTACTACTTTTTACTAGTCACCTTTGAACGACGTGTTGGTCGGTAATAAGATTCAACTGTGGTTAAGGAAATAGAGTAAAAGTACTGTCCGGTTTCTCTCCTGGTCTGTGATCAACGCATGTATGCGCCGGAAAACAAACAAAACGAACTAATTTCTACCACACGTTTATAGCCGTAATGAACCGTATTGGTAACAAAACAAAGGCTCATTTTAGTTTAATTATTTTTTTGCAATTCCTGAGTCTTGTTCGTCACCTGACGGTAGATATAGAGAATATCCGGAAAGAGAAGTGTCGTAGAATGTATGAGTTCTCATATAAACCACGATACTTCTCTTTCCGGACAGACTCTAGTAAGACTAATAAAATAATCAATTCGTCAATGCTCTAGATAATAGCTCAACCAAAGTTTTTGTGCTAGTTAGTGAATTGTGAATGCCTCACGTTCAAAGCATTTGGTGAACATTATTAACCGTATATAAATGACCAAAATGTCTTGAATGAAAATTGCTGTCGAATACATCGGAACGTATATCATGGTCATTTTATCGCCTAACACATCATGCGCCACTTTCGCACTTACATCCTACACTACACTTGTTAGAATGTGATCGCTATGTTATAATTAACGTACGGAACCCTCTCCACGCGAGTCAAACTTGCACTTGTCCGGTTTTTTGTAAATATGTCAGGTAATTTTCGTAAAACAAATGATTCAATTAAGAAAAGATAAGGCTATAATTGGGGCAAAAAACTTTACAATGGACCGTTAAGCAATTTAAAGTACCTTATTACAAATAATTTTTCAACTTGTTCAAATATTTAATTACCTGCAGTTTCGCCCATGAAAATGTAGCCTTCAAGTTGTCCAGTAAAATTTTATACAGCTTTAAGCATTTGTAGATCATTTCAATTTGATACTCAATGACTATGCTACTGTCAACATGGAATTTAAAACTTAATTGAAAGCCTTCGCGCAAAAGTACTAGTCGAGAACGCAAAAGATCTAAGTAGATAAAAAGGGTAACACCGTGTAATGATATTGCAGCACACATGATGGAAATGGAAAGTTCTACCCAATCTAGTTTTAAACATATTAAACTAACTATTCGACCGATCATAATAAATGATAAATTAAACAAAACTATTTTCTGAATCCAAGAACTTATCAGAGCCAAGTGGGGAAATCCCAATTCTTTATCCAATTGATCGATAACTTTACAGTAGTTTAAAAAGTTGTCATTTCCCGTGACTAAGAAGACGAAAACACATACAGCATAATCAAAAACGCATATCAGATAAACATAATTGATTAATGTTGGGTATTCGATCAAATCTTTGAGGAATATGGTGACCAGGGTAAAGGGTAGGACCACGCAGTAGAAGCGCTTGGTAGCGCGAAGGATGGCGGGGGCGGGGAGGTCCGTGTACAGGCCGAAGGCGAGCCGCAAGCGCAGGACATTGAACAGCGACACCAGCCCCGACGACGTCTTGGCGCGAGGCAACATCTCCTCCGTGTGCTGTACAATACACATTTAGGCAAATTAGAACCGTAAGAGCTGAGAAACAGTGCGGGAATTATTTAAGTGTTCTGATTTATTCGCATAGTGGAGTACGGGAACGCGTTTTTAACCTATAAAAATAACATAAATCACAAGTCCGATTTTATTTTGTGACCTGCTAGAATACGTTAAGTACTAATAATAAAAAATATTTTCAAACAATTGTTAGGATTGCGATAGGTAGGTATAATACATGTATTTGTTTGCTACACAAAGAAAAGATTATGTAAGTTTTATTTTTCTCCACCAAGATATCGCTTTTTATTGTTGCAATATAACTTCACATTTAATAACGGGTTTGTCAAGAGCATATGTCGTCTTAGCCATTTGTAATTCGTTTAGAATTCAAGGTCACTTAAATTTTGACAAATTGTTTTTGATTATGCTCAGATAATCTATTGACCAAATCGTTATAAAATGACAGATGATGTTGAAATAGTTGAATGCAATAGTATGGTAAAGGAAAATATATCTGGTATAATATTTTCTTGTTGTTATTAACAAATATCTATATTGTACCTAGCGCGACGTCAAAAACTGTTAAAATATTTTTTTACTATAAGTCATCATCATCATCATCATCATATCAGCCGAAAAACGTCCACTGCTGGACATAGGCCTCCCCCAAGGACATAGGCCTCCCCCAACTACTACAACACTTATTATAAGTAATCATATCATATTCCCTAACTAAAAAAGAAAATCGCACTTGTAAGTTATCGAAGCTCAAAACTGTTCGCGTACTGTAGTAAACCGTCCGCTGTAGGGTAGAGTTGCAGCGTTCATTAAATCCAGGCTTAATATTTTTAAGTCGACCGAATTAAATTTAGTGGCAACTGTTGTTGTACTTCAAGTATGGTGCATTTATCCTTAAGCCGCCGGAAAAACTATACTAACAAATTTAAGTACAGTTAGACCAAATAATTAGTAGGTACGTTACTGTAAAATCAAAAAAAAAAGTTTGAGGATATTGTTTTAGTTTTACCTAGTTCAGTCGACTTTTTCTTCAAACCCACTGGTTCTTTTAAAATAATTTGTATGCCACTTTTACCCTTTCTTGTGAACAGATCAATAAATTTAGTATCAATTTTTCATACATACGAGTGTAAGTTACTTAAAAAACGTAAAAACTGGAATTTGGCCCCTAAGTCAATATTTTCGATTTTGGTGTAGCTTATTGTCTTTTCATGTAACAATATTCAAGCAATTTATATGTTATTTTAATCTTAATCAACTATCAAATTCAAGTCAACTTTAAGTTTAGTTACGATGCTTAGGAAGTAATAATGAAGCTACGTTGGATAACATAGCTTTTGTTATTTTACCTCGGACATTGTCTAAAAAAATATACGTGGGTGGAATGTTTTTTTAAATGTATGGTGTTGTGTTCGTTCTACCATATTAAGTAGGTACGTTATAGCATGTAATGGCGATTTAGTGCTACATCTTAAATAGTCATAAAGTATCATTCTCAATTACAAAATATTACGAACATTTAGTTCGCTTTATTTTATGCATATGTGTATAAGCGAACATAATGTCCAAGATAGAATAGTTTCCCCTATTATAAGGGGATTAAAAATATTCTTTTAATTTTTTGAATACTTACGTAGGTTTCCGACTGTCAACTGTGGCTTCTGCCGCGGAACTGGTATTCATATCGCAGACCTTCATCACATACATACAATTGACGTCACGAAGCCGAATGCATGTTATTAAGTATGGAAATAAACTACTAATCAATGAAATTAATGCAATGAAATATCTTTATTTTCAGGCAACTAGGGGCCCATAGATAAATACTTTAAAACTAGCATACCTACATAATATAAAATTAAACTAAAAAAAAACTATAATTTCGGCGAGACTACGGTTTGCTGTTGTGCAACCTGCTCCGGTGTAGGATTTCGCAGTCCCCCGAAACCGCAGAAATAGCACACTCTTCGGCCAGGAGAAGCTAATATCGATCAACTTTTTTAAATCTTATCAACCTTTTATCAAGACATTCGATTAGAAAATAAACAAGGAATTATAAATCAGTGTTCTATTTTTAAATATCACAACAGTGATAAGATGCTCGCAATTCGTAATAATCTGTGGGTCCAGCTGACGAACTATAAGGCACTACGTCACTATCACGGGCATAGTCATGGGCCGCGATTCGAAAAATAAACACACACACTGGACCAACCCAACTCAACCCAACTCAACTCAACACTATAACGACATTGACATTTGATATTCGAACAGATTTTCATTCAACATTGGTCTCACATTGGTCTCACATTGGGCACACATTGGTCTCACATTGGTACAACATTGGTACAATGTGTGACCAATGTTGAATGAAAATCTGTTCGAATAGCAAATGTCAATGTCGTTATAGCGTTGAATTGGGTTGTAGCTGTGTCTGTCCAGTGTGTGTGTTTATTTTTCGAATCCCGCTTACGCTAAACGCAGGCGTTAGGTAAACATACCAGACCACCAGATATTCTTGTCACATTACGCAACAAAAGACCAGGACCCATACAATCAGCAGTAACATCGACTAATTTTTTGTGTGTATGGATAGATCCACAATAAACTTGATTATTTCGCAGTAGGTAAAATCTCGGACTCCCCACCGGAAGTAAGGAATACTCGGGGCGGAAATGGGAAAGCCTTTGCCGGATGCCTCCTGCACAGGTGTTGATTATTATTTGCGAGAGAACTTATAGCGAGTATGAGAAAATTGTGTTATATTGGAAGTATTTTTAAGGTATCAAGTATGTTTTAACTTACGTGTGGTATGTTAATCAAAAATAAAAGAAATGAATGGGTCCGTTTCGGATTTGTGGTATGTTCAACTTAAATAGACTTAGTGCATAGTGTGTAGTGTATAGTTCGAACAATAAAGAGCACTGCAGTGGTTCTTTACTGGTGGTCCGCGGACCACTGGTGGTAGAGATGGTCCCTGCAAGCAGATGAAGTGGTCCGCGATCCATTTCACGATCGGCAAAACATTTTGACTATTTTTTTTTCATTTCAATTTTTAGCACGATCAACAGTTTTTTTAGTACACCCGTACATACAACGTTTTAGTTTGACATTAAGTGCTCTATAAAGCACCTTTTATTTTTTCTTATGGATTTTTTCCTTGTGATATACGGAATTCCAACTTATTTTGGAACCTGTAAAATAAAAATAAAAATATTTTACAGGTTTTTGGGACGGTGTCAAAATGATACTATAAATGAATTCGGGATCCCCGATTTATACGAACGGAAACTTAGCCTAGTAGCTTAACTGATGTAGATATAATATGAGAGCCTCTCCCGCCCTAAATATTTACATCAAAAATCTCGGTGGCTCCACTTCTCAAATGGCATGATTATTCCTTAGGACCCAAGGATGGGGTCCTAAGGAATAATCATGCCAAAATAAATCTTTTGTTCACGAAAAGCCGTATCTGCTACAACGGCCACTATAACCCTATACCTACCTATCTTTGATGACTTTAATTGAAATTACGGGGTTTAAGTGGCGCCATAATAAATTGACGATGCGATTATATATCGTATTTAAAAATGCGTGATAAGAATCATTTATAATAAATACGTAAAAACGTAAAAGTAATTGAAATGTAACTCATCAAAAACCCGGCCAAGCATTGCAATACGACATAGAAAGGTGTTGTCAGAAATAGTCGCTATACTTTAATTCAATTCAGTGTTCTCAAACGTGACGTCAGATTGGGTTACAGTGGTAACACAAAACGAACGGTTGAATTCATGAGAAACACTTGTACTGGATTGAGTTACTTGTCAAAATTTTAGGTTAAGGGGAGGTGAGAACAACCTGATCCTTTTGTGGTAAACGGTGAAATGTCTTTAGTGTTGTGAAACGGAATATTCGGATTGCTTGTTCCAGATAGCAGTTTTAATATTAATTACTAGCTTTTTCCCGCGGCTTCGCCCGCGTACTAAAAGTACTAAAAAAGGAGGTTCTCAGTTAGACTCGTATGTTTGTATGTACGTATGTAGGAATGTATGTTTGTCCGCGATCATCTCGCGTTTCGCTGAACTGATTTAGATGCATTCTGTTCTTTTTCGGAAAGGTATTCGTTACATTCTGGAGGTTTCGGTATACCACGTTTTGGTGAAGGCGGTTCCCTTATTTTTTTTAAAGAAATTATTGCAATAATTGTTACGCCAGCATCAGCAATGACTTACTACTACTAAGAGATTATGATTAATACAGATTTCTACTCTTGAATAGAAGCTTTTCCCCGCGACTTCATTAGCGTGGAATTAGTAATCCACCCTCCTTTTTACCCGCTTAAGGAATGACTTCTGGGATAAGAACAATTATATATCCTTCCCCAGAACTCAAACTATCTCCATACCAAATCATCTAAATAGGTTCAGCGGTTATTCATTTCCCATACAAACTTTCAACTCCCGTTTCACCCCCTAAAGGGTTGATTTTCGAGACAAAACCTATTCTATATTGTTTCCCGCGACTCAATCATATGTACCAAGTTTCATTTCAATCTGTTCGGCGGTTAATAATTCGCCATACAAACTACCAACATCTTTTCTACCCCTCTAAGATTGATTTTCGGGATAAACAATATTCTATATTGAATCCCAGGACTCAAAATATATCCAAGTTTCATCTAAATTGGTTCAACGTTTAAAAATTCCCCATACAAACTAACAACTCCCATTTCACCCCCTTAAGTGTTGATTTCGTAATCAGTGACCCGATAAACCATAGAAACAATACTCATGTTGATATAGAAATTTTTTCACCACATTTCCCCCTTCTATGGGTTGAATTCTCAAAAAAGCTGAAACACTTGTTTACATTCTTTCTAAGTGCATCCCTAGGCCTTATGAGCCTACGTGCCACATTTGGAATTTTTAGAACAGCGGTTTGGGCTGTGCATTGATATGTCAGTCAGTTTCTTCTTTTATATATTTTGAAGAAGATTGCAATTTGGCACAAATACTGTCAATAATTCTCATATCCACAATATTAAATTTCAAAATCGATGCCATTTTTGTAATTAACGTTCAAAAAAACACAAAAACTACACCTATATTGTTATTTAGACATTTCAACCCCATTGTACCACAACAGGGGAGATGGTATTTCACGTCCGCCACGTTGGATTTTAAAATCGTTGTTGTTTTCGTAATCAACGACCCGATAAACCATAAAAACAATACCCATGTTGATTTTCAGACTTTTTGACAACATTTCCCCCTTTTAGGGGTTGAATTTTCAAAAAACCTGAAACACGTATTTACTTATTTATTGTTAGGAATACTCCTGTGAATTTTCTAATAAGATAGTCTAACTAATCTTGTTTCGCCATACAAACTTTGGACCCCCATTTCATCCTCTTGGGGGGTGAATTTTGAAAAATCCTTTCTTAGTGCACCCATAGACCTTATAAGGAACCTACGTGCCAAATTTGAAATCTCTAGAACCAGCGGTTTGGGCTGTGCGTTGATATGTCAGTCAGTCAGTCAGTTTCTTCTTTTATATATTTAGATAGATATTTAGGTCTTCAAGCTTGTAAATACTTTGACACTTAAAGGATTGGCACCGCGCATGTGTTTCCACAGAAGTTGCAATCCACCAAAAACTGCGGTGGTTGCTTGTCAAGTTCATTTGCCATTGTCGAAATGGTATCCTCAAACTCAAACATTTATTCAGTAAGTAGGCCACAAGGGCACTTTTACACGTCAGATAGTTTATCAAAGTAAAAGAGAGAAAAAAAACTACACCGGTTCTAACCCTACACCACTGACCCGAGAATAATTATGACCGGCAAGAAACACGGCGGGTTTTTTTAAAACAATATTACATCAAAACTTAAAAATTCATATAAATGCGTTGTTCTATAAGAAAACATATCAAACCAAGGTTATATTAACCAAAGGTTATAGTTTAAGAGAAATACCAAAGAAAAAAGAATGATTAAGAGTCTAAATCTGACTATTTGAAAATGAAGTACACACAAGTACGATATATTTTCTTACCTGTACTTAAATTTCCAAATATAAAAAAATAAAAAATTAAATATATTAATATCTATGTTTTTTGGATGGTTAGTGACTAAAATAAGAGAAGCAAATAAGGTCAGGTGGCGTCAGTGGACCTCCCGGGTAAGAGGAACATGTGTATGAAATTTCTATACTGTTTCCCTTTCCCGGGACAAAATAAACTGCCTTACCCCACCTAACCTTAATTAAAAATTCTATTAAATGACAAAATTAAAAACTATGTCTGATACTTTTGTATTTTACCTTTAATTGTTAACCTCATATCAAAAAAAAATACCCTGTCTGTATATTCATTTCACATTTGTCTCTGTTTCTCTTCTTTTCCAGAAGAGAGACTTAATTAAAAATTCTATTAAAAGACAAAATTAAAAACTATGCCTGAAACTTTTGTATTTTACCTTTGATTGTTAACCTCATATCAAAAATATTAACCGCGCCTGTATAATTCATTTCACATTTGTCTCTCTAATAACAGTATTTATTTAATT
Source organism: Pammene aurita (assembly GCA_947086415.1). Lineage (NCBI taxonomy): Eukaryota > Metazoa > Arthropoda > Insecta > Lepidoptera > Tortricidae > Pammene > Pammene aurita. The sequence goes on along the minus strand of OX352292.1, from coordinate 12,795,679 downwards.
AATTGCAAATTACAAGTTAATGTACTACTTCAGAAGATTATATGTATTATAATTTTAAAACAAATTGTCTCGAATCTCATCCTTCGAATCTTGTTTTAATCATTCAATCAAATCTTGTTTTGATTAATCCAAAAACGAGCTTCCACTTAACATGCCCGAAACCCCGAAAGTAATCGATACGACTTTTGTATAAAATACTTGTGGTCGCGGAGCTCAGCGCTTCTTGTTGTATCTACTTACAAATGGTCAGATCTCACTACAGATAGCATATCCTCCATGGATTACCTCCAGTAAGATCTCGTATATTGCACGTTGAAGGACGCACAGATATAGTGAGAAATGATTTTCTTTCGTAATTTTTCGTAAAAGTTCGTATTTATCGTGCTCTCTCAATTATCTTTAGTAGATCTACTGAAGCTAATTGAGAGAGCACGATAAAAACGAACTTTTCCAAGAAAATACGATCGAAAATCATTTCTCACTATACGAGTATCTGTAGGTCCTGGCATCTAGTAGACTAATTTGGCAAATTTAATGTCATTTGCACTTCGCCCCTAAAACAAGGGCGTCCTGTGCTGCCACTGTTATGAAGAGGTTAAGTACCTACCCTACTATGCGTGTATATAAATTAATTTTATTTTTCAAACCACAATAGTGGTAAACAAGCATACGGCTAACATGATGGTAAGCAGCTACTGTAGCCAATGGATACCTTTAACTGAAGAGGTGTCGCATGCATGCGCACTGCTCAAACGCATTGATTCACTGTGTAAGTTGACGGGTAAAGGGACAAGGGGATTTTGTTTGCGTTTTTTGCGCCTATAAAAACGTGTCGATATCGGTGTACTTACATAAAATACCTCCTTACTTATAGTTGTATATCTGCACGTATAAGTATAAGTACGGAAGGATATAATATACTTATAGTTATAGTTAGTATATCTGCAGTTTCTATTTTAGAAAATTAATAAAACATGAATTTGTGATCATGAATTAAATTTGACTGTGGAGTCGGCATTTTATGCTTCATCTAGTGGATAATGATCTGTCTCCGGGTCACTTCATTTTACGCTCTTTCTGTTGCTGTTACGTCATCAAACGAAATTTGTATATTTTCGACATCGTTATGAATTTTTTTGACCCCTGCAGAGTTCTGTGTCATAGATACGGATCGGGTTTTTTGTTATGATTCTGATACTTTTTTTTATAAGTATGCCAATCTTTAGATTCGTTCGCCCGCAAATTAAATGAAGATTGACTGGTAAACAAATATAAAACAGCGGTTTTTAAAAAGACACTTTGAAGTTGATGCGCCATGTAGATATTTTTTTCTTTATTAGGGTTCCATACCATAAATGTAAAAAAGGAACTCTGTCTGTTGTCTATCTGTCACAGCTAATTTGGTCCGAGACTACGTGACCGATTGAGCTAAAATTTTGTACAGTCGACGTGAACATATGTTTACACATTACTCCCTTGAAATAAGTGAGACGTAAATGAATGGATTTTAAACATAGGGGCTACTTTTAGGGGTTAACCCCTTGTGAAGTGAAAATTTTTAATATGAAAAAAATAATAATTTAAAACTATACCATGTGAATCATGTGATATATCAAATTAAATGGCTAGTTGCGAAATTGTTAAGTATATTTTTTATAATTTTAATATAAATCAAGAAAAGAGGCATTAAAATATTATTGGAGAATCGGTCTTTACCTACATATAGGAAACAATATACACCTCTTTTTATGGTCAAGCGTGGGTCGGACTTACGACAAAACTATGTTAAACTTATTTGATGCACAAAACTCTCGGGGCGCGAGTCCGATTCGCACTTGTTTAATTTTTTTTTATGTGAACCTTTTTTTATGTGAGTTATGTTACACTGTGGGCTTTTATGCGGGCGTGGATTTGAAGGAAATGACGGAAGCGAAATCTAAGCACGCCAAAGTTTGAACTTACTTGATATGGGTTATTTTATTTCGTAGGTTCTAATAAATAAAAAACTACGGAGTAATAATATAAATTACAATATAGCTTCCTTACAATACAAATCTCACATTGATATTAATAATAGTAACATACGAGATTTTTTGTTGTATATTTTAACGGCCTCCTAGCCTAGTCGGTAGTGACTCTGCCTACGAAGCAGGAGGTCCCGGGTTCGAATCCTGGAGTACGATTTTTGAATCTCACCAGGTGACTAATTCTCACCGATGTGCGTGATTTACTTACGGAAATCACTCACATCGGTGAGAATTAGTCACTTGGTGAGATTCAAAAATCGCACTCCAGGTCACGGTATTTATTTGTGTGTTGTTATCACAGATATTTGTTCCTGAGTTATGGATGTTTTATTATATGTATTTAAGTATTTATTCATATTTATCTATTATATTGATCGTCGTCTAGTACCCATAACACAAGCCTTATTGAGCTTACCGTGGGCCTAGGTCGATTTGTGTAAGATTGTCCTATAATATTTATTTATTTATTTTTTATTAAACACTCTTTGAAGAGGACAATCTATTGATAATTAATTGATCAGAAATCGTTTATTTATCGAAAAGGGAGGCATTCCTTAACTGAAAATATACATAATTAATTAAAATGTAGTCCTAAGTATTGGTACGTGTAATGTAAATAACAATTTATAAAATAGCAGTTTAGCTATACACAGCCACACCTTCCCCTTTATATTAAAATGTCATAAAGCTGTAAAGTGTATAAAAACTGGCACTTAAAACCGGCAAATCTTAAAGTTAGTCCAAAGAAGTTTCGGGCTAAATTAGGGTGCGACAAAAGCTATACAATAGAAGGACTCTTCTTAGTACCTGCTTAGAAAGGGTCGGTATCAAAAGCACTAGATCTACAAAGTGACCTGTTCTGCATAAAGACTAGATCGCAAAAGGATCACATATGTAGAAAGCCCAAATCTCAAAACGATATGGCAGTAAAATTACCACCGAGCAGGTGCTGCAGGTGTGGCGACCGGAAGGCGCAGCGTGGGTAGACCCCCGCAAGGTGGACTGATGACCTGGTGAAGGTCGCGGGAGTCCGCTGGATGCGGGTGGCGCAGGACCGGTCATTGTGGCACTCTTTGGGGGAGGCCTATGTCCAGCAGTGGACGTCTTTCGGCTGATATGATGATGATGATGATGAGGTGCTGTATTCTATTTTTTTAATACATAAACAATACATTAAAACACAATCTTTCTCAAATGTAACTCCAATATACAACTAATATTCAACCAATATTGAAGTATTGGACTTACATCGAAATAATTTTCAAGCAAATTCTGATATTTGTGATTCAGACATTTAGGTGTCTCGCGTCTGTATTGCGTGGTTAATACATTTGAGTTGTATTGAAATGGGATCGTATCTAAACGTGTTTTAAAGTTAGAATACGGCCCCAGAAGGTCTCCGTCTCAATTGATACTAAGCCGTTCTGAGACGTAGACCTTCTACACGGTGGTCACTTTACTGCCATGTCGTTTTGAGATTTAGGCTTTCTGCATCTACCGTCGTTTTGCGATCTACATACGAGTAGTCTTTATGCAGAACAGGTCACACTTCACAACTCAATAGAAAACATTTCACTAATGAACAAACACTAATCAGTCAAAAACGGCCAGACTACTCTACAATAGATGTCATTTCTACAAATCATGTTTACTGACTGCCCCTACAATGGCGGACCGAATGTCAATAGTCTATACCCTAATGCCGAGCCCCGTTCAGTTCGGCTCACTCGACCATTTCTTTTATTGGACTAACTTGATAAATAAATAGGGATGTCTTGCAATCTTGAAGGTTTTCCTCTTTGGAGTTCATTTCAGTTTTAACGTGATTGAGTTTTGTTGTTATTTTTTGTTGGTGAAGAAAGTTTGGACAGTTGGTATTATGTTATGTTTGAATTTAAGTTATAAATAAACTAGTGAATTGTTTTTATTTTGGAATAAGTTTTACATTTTAGTATTGGTAAAATGAATTATGAAAAGTGAACCTAGTCTAAACTTTACAAATAAAATCAGACATTTACCCGAGAAATGTTACATGGACGGGTACCTAAAAAAGCGAAATATCTACCCGATAATCTCCAATGTAATTTAGGTAAGGAAAATATATTATCAGATAATTCATGCAACGCGGATACCGAAATTGAATATCAGGATATATGAAAATAATACCGGCATATGATCCCTGCCATCGAGTACTAAATTAACATAAGCGAGGCTCGACTCACCTGTCCGTACTTGGATGACTAGCCAAAACCATTGAGACCGCTATGCACGAGTCATTCCATTTGGAACTGGTTTGAACCAGATACGAGACGGGCTGACAGGAACATGCCATGGAATCAAATGAAGGTGATAGAAAAAAAGTTGAACTTTCAACCTTTTTTAACGGAAATGTGTTTACCGTTGGAGTGATGTTTACGAATGCATGTTGGTACTCACAAAAACAAATAAAATACACTATTAACTGTAAGCTTTTACATTGATTCGTTTCAGAGAGAGTGTATATGTATTTCTTTTACGTATAAATTATATTATCTTTTTGTATTAAAATCTGTTTCTGGATATCACTGAGGGCTTAATTTAAAACCGTGAGTCGTACTTATAATTAAACATCCCATCAAAAACATAAATGAGAAATGAGAGCCAAGTTCAACGCCGACAAAAGAATTGAAATCTATTTGAGTGCCAAGTTCTGTCAAGAAAATCCTAAAATATCAGTAACAATAAATGCAAAATTCTAAAATTTTACACATTGTAATTTACTTGCAATGTAATTGAAGTTCAAGATTTGACTTGGCTAATACCATTTAGTTAAAAAAAACTTACAAAAGTAGGATCAGTTTAAGAATACTATAAAAAGTTTAAAAAAAATGCATTATATCTAGTTTACCCCACCCTAGAAAAAAGGCGGCCATAGAAAAATCATCTATAATATCCAAAGAAACATAAAACCTGATAAAATGTTGACACGATCTAAGGAACAATAATCAGAGAGGAAAAATCAGAACTTACATAAAATGCTGTACGTGTACAAGCAAGTGACCACAAAGATTAAACTACATTACTATCAACACATAATGAAAGTAATAGAAAAACATCAGACTACTTCGGGAAGCACAAAAAAAAACTTTACCCTTAAGACGGCTTTTCATTTTTATGTAATGAGTATTGCGATAAAGTTTTTACTCTTGATTATCTTCGGTCGTCACGCTGTAAGCTGTTACCCTGTGATATTTGTCAGTATAAAAAAACTAAATTGGTTCTGATGAAATTAATTTATCCTAGTTCTTTCTACCACACTCTAAAGTCTGTGCCATATTGTATGTAAATATAAAGGACCTGCTCACACTCCATTGTAACATTTTTACCTATCCCATTCATATGGAATAACAAATGGTTATTTTTATTATGGTTATTAACAAGACTCTTAAACATCCGCCCTTAAAGATATTATTTAAAATAAAACCCATTATGTCAATACGATCTTCCCATAGAACTCTCAAAAGTACACTAACAAAACTTAAGAATGTATTCAAATCTTGGATCTAACTGGGGCCGTATTCTAACTTTAAAACACGTATAGACACGATCCAACTTCAATACAACTCCAATGCATTAACAACGCAATACAGCTACGGCATAAACATCTGAATCAGAAATATCAGAATTTGCTTGAGAAATATTCCAATGCAACTCAATATTGGTTGAATATGTGTTGTGTGTTGGAGTTTGAGATAGGTTGTATTTTTATTGTATTGTTTATGTATTTTTAAATTAGAATCCGGCACCATGTAATTGTAACTTAAAAATAAGTCTTTATTTGTAATAGGCACGTACCTTTTTATGTTTTACTTTTCCTATGAAACTATAGGTTTATTTTTTATCTTTAAATTTTGATCATAAACTAATATGACTCTTTGTTTCTGAATAAAAAAAAGCTTCATATACAATTAAACAGAATTATCATAGGTACACGCCATTTTCATGAAATAAACCCATCATGAAAAGTAACCTTACAACGCTTCCCGATACATCCTTCCAAGGAAATATTCTTTGAATCTTGCTTCAGTCGCTGTTTTAAATAAAACAACGGGATATAAATCCATGTTTGTTTTGAACCTTAATCTTGTCTGGAAACAAGGTGGCAAACTACAGCACAATGTAGACGTCTCAACAACGCAACAATAACGAAACAGTAGCCTTATTCGCCACACAATAAATAAAGGAAGCAAACACATGAGAAATTGCACGGATACCCTTAGGAGTCCTCATTATTTTAATAGTGTAAATCCTTCCCAATTACTCCAAATACAAACCTTATATCCTTAAAATACAACTCAATTCACTTTGCTCGAGAACCAAGAAATTCAAGTGCGATAAACAAAGTTCAAACACACAGATCTCGAGTCAATCCTCAAGAGCTTAAGATACATTTCAGTTTGGGGCTTTCTGAGGTTGCTCGGTTGACCAGCATAAAGACCGCACACCGTGTCATCCACCCCCGCTTCTTATTATGCGGCTCGAAGATCGACTGGCCACAGCGAAGAGCACGTAAACGAATAATTAAATGGTCCAAGAAACACCTACGCTCTAATTTATGAGCATCAAGTTACAATATAATTAAGCTGGATAAATATAGCGTACAGTTTAGAATTTACCAAGCTGTTAGTCTAGACTCGTCGGATTAATTTAAACGTTAAATCTTTCTTTGTTAAGCTTCAATGTAAAAGTAAATTAACATTCAAGCTAGCATTTTTGCTAATGAATTTTTCATCAAAGCTTTGAAATGGTTGGTTTTAATGAAAGTATTTTTACGCTTTATACCGGGTGTGGCCTGTAATAGGAGCAAAAAATTAAAACGTAGATTCTCCTCTACAATGTTTGAACTAACTAGACAATGTTTGTTCAACGACTTTTGTAAGTTATGTAGATTTTAGATTGTCTCTTTTTCAAACAAACTAAATAGTATTTTCAATGTACATCAAAGTCCGCCTAAATGATATCGCCTGTCAGTCTTGTCACCCTACAGATATTTATCAATGTCGTAATACATTGCGTGTTCGAATAAACTTTAAACTGTAATAAAATTCAAACTACAAGTTATTTTTTAAAATTGTTGAACAAACATTGTCTAGTTTGAGGAGTAGAATATACGTTTTAATTGTTTGCTCTTATTACAGGCCACACCCGGTATAATGAATGACCCAAATAATAGTCCAAGTTTAATACGATACAAAGCGAAGTTAAGCTATGAAATTCATAAAGGCAGCTCTAATAAGGGTAAAAAAACAATGTGCCTTAAGTTCAGCGAAAAATATCGCATGGCATTGAGAGACCGACCGGCCGGTGCGGCCATCGTTTATGAATTATTATTTTCAAATAATGTTTATATTAAAAATGTAATAGCTAAATTTCCACAGAAATTTGATATGACCCCCATGTTGATAGCTAATGTACAGAGATAGTTATTAATTTTAAATAGTGTGGTTAAGACGTATGTGTGCGTTTTTTTTTTCTATTAACACTTTCGCAACCAAGAACCCGCCTGGTTAGGCACTCGTAATGTTTGCTCAGATGCCGGGCGCGCGGCGTGCAGCATTCCGTTGAACTTGTTAGCCCGCCTGGCGGGTTCTGTCGGTTTCTGGGGTATTGTTCAAAATTTTGCCCGGTTGCGAAAGTGTTAAGCGGAAGTGGTTAAAAGCATGTTTTGCATCATCGTATTAGTCCCTAAAGAATGACCTCAATATTCCTATTTTTTGCAAACCATATTATAAGTATTATCTTATAAATTTGCTACGATTTTTCTAAAACTGTGGTAGATGAACCTACTGCGCCTTAAGGACTTAAAACCAATAAAATATTTATTTTCTAAATAGCGCACGAGCTTCAAAAAATGTAAACCGAACTCAACGCCGCAAGCCTTGGGGTTGGACTCAAAATGAACATGGCTAAAAAGCAGCTCATGACTATTAATGGAGAACGCCAAATAATCGAGGTTGATGGACAGGAAATACACTATGTCGAAAGATACATCTTTAATATATGGGCCAGCTAGTATCTTTCAGTAGCAGACAGGACAAGGCCTGGAAGAGCTTCTGGTCCATGAAGGACCTTTGGGGATCAAAAGAACAGACCGAGTCCGAAACACCGTCTTGCGCTCTAAAACTAAAAGAGCGGATGTGGGCAAGAAAACCACGATACTCAAATGGGACTGGGTCTGCCGGATGCACCCCTAAAGGGCTCACTTAGCCACTTTGTGGTTGCCACACGATGGAAGCAGAGGACGGGGCAGGCCCAGGCGGAGGTTGCGGCACGGCCTGGACGCTTTCGAAAGCGATTGGTAGGAAATCGCCAGGGATAGAGACCAGTGGCAATCCAACAGGGAGGCCTTTGCCCAGCAGTGGGACACTCCAACAAGCTAATAAAAAAATTAAAAAAGTATTAAACAAAATAAAATAGCTTGATCTGTATGTATGGCTTCACAATAAAAGTCACAATAAAATAATTATGTTAAAACATTTCCAATTAACGTGTAAATATAAACCAAATTTCCTTTCGGTGTCCACGACCACACATTCGCTTCTTGTTTATTTACTTACCCGAAATCTTTCCAAACTCCGCGTCCGTATTACCAAAGCATAAACGACTGAGAACCTTCCAAACCTCGCACGTGTGCACTTTTCTTCATTAGAATGTAAACTTTTTGTGAGAAGAATAAAGTTGAATTTCGATTGAGAATGATTTTAATGTAATCTGACTATAAATTGGAATGTTTGCTTGTCTGTCTGTGGTAGCATTAAACTGTCAAAACAGGTGAAAACGTAATTTAAGTTAATGATGTTTATTATGCTGATTGGCAATGGACAGATTTATTTGTGAACACTAAAATGGTTTTCGTAAAATTTTGACGAGCCCAAATTTAATGTAATCGGTGTCTACACTTAACTAACTACATATTACATAAATATGATTGCTGTTGCCAGAATTACATATAATAACATTTAATTTCGCTTGTAGAGAAATAATGTATTGTAAAAATGTTTTGCCTTTATAGACGTAAATCACTTATGTCTGTTGTAGACTTTCAATTGTTCGTTTGTTAGTAAAGACTTCTACTAAATATATAAATAAAACTCAACTCAATCTATCTCGAAGAAGCATATTGTAGTTGTTGAAAGTCCAGTTGCCTGCACCAAATATTGAAAATATATTTGTTTGAGCTATTTTTATAAGGGTTGAAAGCTGCTTAAAAGCTAGTTGAAAGACAAGTAGTTTTCCAGCAAGGGTGAACGTAGCAATCAGGGAGTTGTAGAAAAAACTTAGGTCGTTGACATACCATACTTTTTACCTTGGAGGGTAACTTTGGCTATTGGCCCAGGTTTTACTATTGCTTTGAAATTATGGGTCATTGCCATGTTTTGGGTTTTAGCTAATCATCCATATTAGATTTTTTTAGGTTTTAGATTTTTTATATTATGTGATATTTACATAGGCTGCTATTTATATATCCGGAAACCGGGATTACAATCTTCTTAAATAGCATATTTGACCTCCATGGTAAAATTTGAACTTTTTTAAGTACTGGCCGGTATATTTTTTCTTTCTTATTAACGCTCGTGTTTTGTTTTTGACGGGTTTTAAATGTCATCTCGCAGCAAGAATGGAACTCACTCGTGAAAATATTCGTGCTATGATTTATTATGATTTTCGGCGTGGTTTAACGCAACAACAGTGCATAGATCAACTAACTTCAACTTTTGGTGATGAAGCCCCATCTAAAACTACTGTGTATCACTGGTTTAGTGAGTTCAATCGTGGACGTAGTATGCTTACGGACGAAGTTAAGGCAGGTCGCCCGAAATCGGTCGTTGTACAACAAAATATCGAGGCTGTGCGAAAACTTATAATGGACGACCGACATGTTACGTACTGCGAGATAGAGGCAACTCTGGGTATTTCTATGACCAGCATTAATAGCATATTACATAATTATTTGGCTGTAAAAAAAATTTGTTCGCGTTGGATACCCCACAACTTAACAAAAGAGCAAAAAGATGCTCGCGTCGAATGGTGCAATAAAATGTTAAAAAAATATAACCGTGGTGACTCAAAAGCCGTTTATAACATCTATACGGGTGACGAATCCTGGATCTATGCATACGATCCCGAAACGAAGCAACAATCAACGGTATGGGTGTTTCAAAATGAGCCGAACCCTACGAAAGTTACTCGTGCAAAAAGTACATTGAAACAAATGGTGGCCTGCTTCTTCGGTATTAATGGCCATGTAGCTACAGTGCCAATAGAAAACCGTAGAACGGTTAATTCAGAGTGGTACACGACCATTTGCTTACCGGAAGTATTTGAACAAATTCGTAAAACTAACCAGCGACGAAGAATCATTCTTCATCATGACAATGCCAGCTGTCATACGTCACGCGAAACAACTCTATTTTTGGAGGGTCAAAATGTGGAATTAACGGGTCATCCGCCGTACAGCCCTGACTTGGCACCCAACGATTTTTATTTATTTCCAAATATAAAGAATAAATTACGCGGTCAACGATTTTCGACCGCTGAAGATGCTGTCGACGCATTCAAACAACACGTTATGGAGGTACCTCAGGCGGAGTGGCAGAAGTGCTTTAAAAATTGGTTCACGCGAATGCAAAAGTGCATAGATCATCAAGGGGAATACTTTGAAAAACAATAAAACCATTTTCAGCCGTGTACGTTTGTTTGTTTTTTTGTTTCCGGATATATAAGTAGCAACCCGTATATGGGTCAAAGTAACCCTTAGTTGGGTCAGAGTATCTCTACGTTGGATAAAAGTACCGGGCTTCACGGTAGCTTAAGTTTCCAATAATAAATGGTAGTAAGCGGTGCACATTTCTCTTTGAACCAATAGCGACTGGTGCAGAATAGTTCTAGACTGGCAACTACGCACCTACCCGAAAATGTAGCACAAAAAGGCCCTTAATGTAATGGTCTATTGAAATAAATAAAAAATCATTTGCCTTAATATTGTGTTAATAAATTATTATTATGCAATAAGATATAAATAGCGAAAGGGTGCAGTGAAACGTTTCTATTTTTTTTTAATGAAATGACACCCATGTCACAGCTTAGCATTAACCAAACCGAATACTACTCCACCGCTAGAAACGCCGACACACAACACAAGGCCTGTTTACCCACAATTCTCTTCAAATCCCCATGCTAATAAATATCCAATGCCGGCATAATGCCCGGGCCGTATCATTGTAGACCTATCACGGCCCATTTGGTCATATCGCTATATCCAGTGACCAGTGCCCATATCAGGGGATGGCCTTAATCGGGCACGCTAGCTGAGCGGTGGCAGTAGCGTTGGCAAATGCCGCTCGATATTGCTTAGTAACTGGCTTGGGCAGTGAAGCTAACTTCAAACAATATAGCATAGAAGCCTGTTCTCTGCATTTGAATATCACTTGCTTCAATGAAATGCCATATTTTCATACTCTTGCCTGCTTTCTCTGCATTTCTCTTACGGAAGACCAGCGTTAGCTGACATACTAGCTAGCATTTTTCTGAGCTGGGTCCATTTTGTGGTGCTACCTCTTTAATTTGTTTGTCTGTATTTTTTTATGTAATATTGCATGTGTACGTCATGAATAAATATCTTGAATCTTTCAAAGTCACGTGACAGCAAGCGCCAAACACTATACACAAAAGACCACACCATACCATACACCATACAGGTCCCTATATGGTATGGTAGGACTATACAATATAATTCGTTGATCGTCTCTGTTATAGTATGCTAAATTGCCACTTTGTAGTAAATTCGATTTTTTTTGCTGTCGCTTCCTTGTCAATGCGACAGCATCTGACCAGCAGTAGTGACGCATACCTACACATCAGGTTGTACGGATCTTTACTGCGGTACCTATTATTCTGTCACTTTAAGGTAAAGCCCGTCGCTTGAGCTCGGAAACAACGAAACGTAGAACCTTATGGTTACAGGCGTGCATATAGAAAAAGCGAATCCTTTATGATCGTTTCCCATTGAAATAAAGTCCAATGTGATACTGACAAAAAATATTAAAATCTAAGACCAATCTTAATAATTTCATGGCGATTGAAATTAGAGAAAGTATACAAAAGTACATTACAATCAAAAATGCCTTCGTCAATTTGGAGCAAAAAGAACATTGAAAATATTTATAACGAGTTACTCACGTAAGTATATTATAGTAGCTGTCACGGTGCCGCCGTGGGAAGGCGCTTGTGATAATGATTATTGTAAATTTTATTGATTGAAACATGTCGAGCACAAATCGTCCTAATTGACGTGAGTAACTCGTTATAAATATTTTTAATTAATATGTTGGAGACTCACGAGAGTTTTGTAAAGAACATTCAAATTTAAAATAAATGGCGAGTTTCCGGCAGTGAGCGATAAGTGTTACGTTGAGCGTTAAAGAGATTTTGGCAGTGTGGCCGTACACCTTAACATTAAGCTCTGCAATATTTTAAAGAACATTTTTATCAAGGTCTTGCTTTTAACGGTTGACTATATTCTAAATGAACATAAAATAGTTAAATTACAAAAAGGTTGCCATACAAAGAGACAGAAACAACAAAAAACGGATTATCCAATAATCTGACATTCAATGCGAAGTAGCTTTGGAATCCATAGTTTATATGCGTAATCCACTCTTTGTTGAGTAAAGTTAATAGACTATACATATAGGTATGAGGCGTGGAATGCAAGTCATGGGCCCACATTCAGCGCTAAATAGTATAGTTCCAATACAATGTAAATTTAAGTACGCCGAATTTTTACGCACGCCTATTGTCGCATACATGTTAGCACCACATCCTCGTGTTTTACCCGGTATTCGGCTCAATGGAGCCTGGGGTCCGCTTGGCAACCTAATCCTAAGAATGGGTAAATGTACTGGTTTTTACGAAAGCGATTGCCATGCCATTTGACCGTCCAACCCTGAAAGAAAACTAGACCTTCTTAGGTTTCGAACCGGCTTCCTCACGATGTTTTCCTTTACTCAAAAGCGACTGGTACATACATGATAGCACCATAGTAACCAAATTAACCTTTTTGACTTGTGTATCGTATTGCATAGACACCTTGTGTTCGTCCGGACTTAAGACCTTGGTCTTAACAACAATATGAAAATATTATACAGGTGGACTGCATGTTTGTTGATCACCGATGTATTATTAAAAAGTCAAAGCGAGTTACAGTTCTCTAATACATATACATACTTATACTACTTATAATACCTTTGAGTCGGGAAAATACGTACCCTAGAATGATGTAGTGGAATAAAATCTAATCATAATATTAGGGTACACATTATATATAACTACTACTTAGTCAATTGGAATTCTTCATTTATTTTCAAAATGTATATTTCGAAAAACATGTGCATTTGTGCACAAATGTACATTTCGGGGTAGACCATGTAAAACTAAATACCTTGTCTTAGGCAGTAAGAAACAACAGGCTGGTGTACTTACACACTCATTACTTAATGAGCTGAATGTTATGCTGATGAATGAACCTGTTGAGCGTGTGTATAAATCCCGTAATCTAGGTCTCTTAATGGACTGTGGACTTCGATTTGAGAAGCATACATCTGAGGCTGTCAAGAGCTGCTTCTACAAACTTAAGATGTTATACAAAATCCGGCCCTATCTAAGCGAAAACTTGCGCATTCAGCTAGTCGAATCACTTGTGTTATCCACATTAAACTATGTGGATGTAGTAGTTGGACCACGGCTCCTTGCTAAGACAAAAAGGCTCATACAACGTGTACAAAATGCCTGTGCTCGCTTCTGTTTTAATATACCGTTGAGAGCCCATGTTACCCCGTTTTTGAACAGCCACAATATCCAACACCGCCTTAAACTTCACTTGGCTTGTCTGCTCTTCGGTGTGCTAAAGTATAAATCTCCTGCATATTATCTTTTTAATAAGCTTTCTTGCATTAAGCTCCGTGCACGCCGCGAATGTGGGATTCATTTGCTCATGCCGCACCACTCTTCGGCCGCCTTCCGAGGAAATTTCCGATATGCAGCGTCCTAATGTTGGAACAATATACCGCCGCCAGTGAGAAACCTACAAAGTATTCATAGTTTTAAGTTTAAGCTTAAGAAGTACATGCTCGACCATCAACTTAACCAGGAAACCTGCAGACTGGATACAAGTTGCCTGTAGACACTGTATTGTTAACGTACCACTGAACTGAAATATGTTCCTGTCGCATTGCCATTGCATTTTTGATACTAAATGTTTATTGTTTTCGATGTAATAGTAACATAATACTTGATCATTAATAATTTCCTTTTCATGTCGATTGTCAATGTCATGCCTGTCATAATTAGTGGACATGCGTTCTATGCCTAACGCACGGCCAAGACAAGTTTGGTCAGACAGACATTTTTATTGTGATTTGATTGTGCTGTACTGATATTTTACGTTTTGCATATATTTTATGTAGATATCTATAATCTTTATGTTTCTTTTAATTATCTTTGTTTGCTTTAAGTTTTTTATCTTTTTTGTGTTACTAAGTATACTTCACAGTTGAAGTATAATTTTTCAAACAAAAAAAAAAATTCCAAATCAGTCCAGACGTCTTCGAATAATCGGTAAATATACATAAAATAAAAAATAGCAAAAACATACATCCCGACGAATTGATAACCTCCTCCTTCGAAATCTTGAAGTCGGTTGATAAAATAGAGCAAGAAGACTGTTTTTTTATCACTGGGTAACTGATTATTAATTATTAATACGGGTTAGTGTATTAACTTCTGCAATAGCTACGTCACGGAAAGTCAAGTCAAATAAGCCCCCATATTGCCAAACATTACGTTTAAGTATTACAAAAATAACAGCCCGTAACGTACGCCTGTTGGACATAAGTATAAGGTAAAAGTCCCCTGTTTCGGCAGGTTAAGGCTCTTAAGAACATTTTGAGAATTCGTAATTTTTTTTAAATATTACTATGCATGATAATATTTTTTAAGCTTTTGAGGGAGTTATATTGATTATTTGTAAGTAATTTTTTGTATAAATTATGTAGTTTTGCTTGAAACTTTTTTTTATATTAATTTATTCGTGAACCTCTTATTTGAGTCCTATTTCGTGGCAAAAATTTAGCTCAGCTCCTAAGTTCGTGAGCTCGTGGCCCCTGTTTCGGTATAAAGTATTCCAGAGTATGTTTATATTAATCTTAAATATTTAACGGGTTTACTTAAGTAGGAAACCGTAGTGGGAAATGGTGTGGGATATAGTGGAAAATTATGTGTGAAAGAGTAAGAAAGGTGTGGAAAAGGGTGGAAAAAGTGATGGGGTAGGATAGGTGTGATAAATAATGGGAAATAGTATGGAAATGGTGTGGAAAACTCCCTCGTTTATTTCCTCGCAGTAGTTGTAAAAAGCACTATGTTATGTCTTGGCCGAAAACACTATAGATGGGCTGAATCTTCGAGGGTCTCGCCTGACGGGCCAGCCCTCGAACTAACTCGTCACCTATAGTTTATTTTCAAGCCTTTATTCTACCTCCGCGAGAACGGTCGCATTAAAAGGATTATATATTTTTAAAATTTTCTAATAAAGTTTGATATAGTGTTAGTGTCCAGGCTCTGTGTGGGGATCTGCTTCAGCTTCACGAGTTAAGATTTCTACCAACTTAATGAACACAAGGACTTACCAATTCTGTTTCGTAAAAGTACCGATTCTAAGTCTATTGCGCAACTTGTTTGTGTCTGTGTTACCTATCAATATAGATTTATCTGTCACGAACTTGGGGAAAAGTAACAAAAACCCAGTTCCTTAATTCGTGATACAGATTTTTTTGAAATTCTCGGACTTCATTTAGTAGATCATATTTAAAGTACGTACATTAATCATTAACCATCGTATATTTAATACACATACACAAAAATAAATAAAATTAATCGCATTATAAGCAAAATTGTGCTGGTAGTTACTACGCGAATTAACCTTAAAAATGTAAAATCGGGTCACATTCAAACTCGGATTATGAGAATTCTAGTGAGAAAAACATATACCGAATTTAGCTCATACGGAACTTCATGAAATACACTACTTGTTTCCTAATTCACATTTAGATTACCTTCGTTTTTAAATATATACACAAGCAACCAAAATATATCTAGAAAATCCTTGATTCGGTAGTGACACGAAACAGGAGACACAAAAAATAAGATGACCGCTATTTCGTGAGTCGATTGATTGCACTTTTAAGAGACTTCTATGCTTACATTTAATCCTTTTATATCTCAAATCAATTACTAGGGAACCCACATAGACACTCTAAAAACTATTATTCAAATGGACTTACCATTGCCTTTACATAAGCTTAAGAAGTGAGACCGCGCACCTTACGTTTACAAGAAGTACACGCATACCACACAGCTGTTCGCGGTCAGCTGACAGTTTCGAGCTTCATATTTCTCTTAGTTTAATCACTAAAATATTAGAACTTGGTATTTTTAAGATATACAATAATAGAGATTTTTTATTATTCATAATTTAAACAAAAAATAATTGAATTGCTTATTATTTGCGCCAGAAAAAAACTAACGAAATAACGTACTATCACGAAATAGGGGCCCTTTACCTTAGTGAGATAAAACTGAAACACTTGAACGCTGTTTCTGTTTGCTTAAATTACAATAAAACTGAACATTCGTGATAATGCATAAAATCTTTTACATACAGAGCATTTTCACAGTAAAGCAGCTTAAGTATTCATATTTATTGAATATATAAATAATTCTTGGGAACGTGTCAATCATTAATATCGTCTCTTCACATTCATGTTTGCAGATTTATCGCTTCCATAAATAATTACACCTTTTTAAACAGAAATAATGTGCATCAATCCAATTCTCCAATTATTTACATAAAATATCGGTAAGTGCTGATAGTTATTGTGATGTGTAGTGTGATTTAAACTATAACTAAACTTCTGCAAAACCAAAAGTTATGACGAAGCGAGAATTTTAAAATGAAGTGGGTACGTAATAATTATAGGAAACAGATATTTTTAACCAAGCCAGGCGTAATAACCAACCCCATTAAATATTTCCACTACGTGACATTGCAATGCATGAAAGCTAACGCAAACAGTCATTTACCGAACAGAACTGCCAATTTTTCCTGCCCCTTTGATACCTGTCATCGGAGGGGACCTTCACGATCGGATGCAAACCTTAAATAACGTTCTATTTACGAAAAACTTTTAAGAAGACCCCCTATTTCCCTTTTTTCATAGGGGAAGGTACAATCACAACAATACGCCCCTCAGAAGGCTTTCACCAAGACCAAATTTATTGTGAATATTTGATACGAAATGTGGATTAGAAAAATTGAGGCGAAAAGCCTGTGGCCTGATGTACAATATCACCAAATTGTAAAAATAAATAAAATTTAAACACGATTTGCAGATATTCTAATGTTCGTTAATTAAACATTGTTAAATACCTAATCACTCAATCCAGTTTCACAGTGGAAATATAATGAATTGGTACTAAAATATTAACTTGATTAATTGCTTCATAGCAACTATTTAATCTATCCACAAATGGATAGGTAGTAGGTAATTGAAAATTGGATATAAGCACTAATATTTTCCTCAATAAAATGTTTATGCTTTTTTAAATGACACACATCTGAGATACTCCATTTTTGGAGTTCCGTAGTCAACTAGGAACCATGTCCATGTCCATGTCCGTCCGGCCGTCCGTCCGCGGTCAAGCTGAGTGACCGGTAGTATTAGAGAACTGAAATTTGGTATGAGTAGGTATTTGTATATTATGCCAAGGTGGTAAAATTAAAATGGAAAAAAAAAATTTTGTAGTGTACTTCCCGTACACATGAAGTGGGGGTGAATTTTTTTTCGCTTTAACCCTATCGTGATGGGTATCGTTGGATAGGTCTTTCAAAACGAATAGGGGTCTTATCTTAACAATTTTTGGATAAATCTAATGGTTTCGGAAATAATAGCTCCGAAAGTTCTGAGTACCTTGATCCGCTCCGATATTTTTGAGTATCTTGGACGCGCGGAGCGTACATTTGATGGCGACGATACATACGAGTATATGCAAGTAATGATATATCTTTAAGGTCTGACTGTGCTTCAGCTACTACCTATGTACACTTATACAACCTATGTACACACTTGTAGAGTAAGCATCAGCGGCTTTGTATTATCAAGCAATGCCTAATACACTAATTTAGCAGCTCAACAATACATTTTGTCATGTGGCCGCCATTTTTATCGTTCATGTGATCATTTCAACCAACTTGTCGCTTTATCCACGACATTATGTCATTTGTGATTTTGACAAATCCATAATTGGCTTTCTGACCCACACAGTTACAAACGTAGTTAGCTCAAATATTGTACTTATTTACTATCCCATTTACTAAACCAGCATAAATGCTCTTATATTTGCAATGACTATTGACATCGACGGCAAATTTTACAATTTCCGATTCATTTGTTCCTTTTTCTTGTCTACAAAAAGTTCCAACCCTCTGAATGCGGGTTGAATCAGGTGTTTCCCTGTGTTTAATGCACTGACTTTTATATTGTTTCTTTGCTCATTCGCTGTTGAGGGTTGTATTATCGAAGCTTGCGGGGCTTAAAAGGACTTGTTTGTTTGGAATTTAGAACGCTTACCGATTATTTATTTACGTGATGGCTGCTTTGTGTTATGAATTTTTATCATCTTCAGGAAAAGTAGGAACATTTGTTTGAAACATCGACTATAGCAAGTTTTTATGTCATAAAAGCGTACTGTTACCGACGAATTGTTGAGTCACTTGAAGTTCACTTTACATTGGACATTACATACAGTAAATAAACAAAAGGAAAAACTTGAACCGTATATGGCTCGACAATATTTTGTTTACGGTTCACAATTGTATCTTAGTAAATAAATAACCTTACATTGTTTTAAAAATATCGGGGCTTAACTAAACAAAAGAAAAATGCTTGAACCGTAAATGGCTCGACAATTAAAGTCCGTGACTGTACGAACGTACAGTGCGTTACATAATAATAAGTAATCGTCAATCAATGGCGTAAGGTAAAGACGTAGAGTTTTAAACAACAGTAACATCAACCACATGTCAGAACATGTTTCAAATCCCCGATATTTTAAAACAAGATTAAGTTATTTATTTACTAAGATTCAATTGTCAACCGTTAACAAAACATGGACGAATCGCTGTCGCTAAAACTCAAAATTCAGCCACCTGTTTAATCAGAAAGGTACATGTTGTAGGAAAAGATTATGGACTTATGACCTTACGAAATATTACAGATTGATGCAATAAAAACTGTCACATTCATGTATTTACGACATAATAAACAAGATAGAGATATACCGGTACAAACTTATTCCATTCATTTTATGTGGCGCCACTATCTACACTATGTGATCATTTTATTTCTTTATTTTGACCACATGATTTAATAATATTGTTTTGGAGGGCGCCAAGTAGTGCTGTGACTTGTTCATATTGGTTTTGTTAAAAGAAGCAATAATTTTGATTATTTATGAGTTAAACATTTTTCTATAAAGTATGGGGTCAAGGTCAAAGGACAGGTATTGACCTTTTTGTTATGATGTGTCAAATACTTTTATTTATTGCTTAATATTACAGTTAAACATTTACGATACAAATTAAATGTTTTAGTAAAGTTAAAAAGATATGTATTTATTTTTAAGTATCCACGTTCAAACATATAAAAAAATATTAAAATTGAACATTTTGAAGAATAAAAAGGTACAAACATGGAATATCACAGTAAAATTGTAGCTGCATAAATAATTATAGCGTTGGTAGCCTGGCGCTAAGACTCGGATGCAAATCTCGGCTTTTCGAAATTTGTGGTAAACAACATTTGGTATTTACCAGTCGGTTTTGGATAAAGGAAAACATCGTGTGGAAACCAGACCTAATCCCGATTCAAGCTTCTAAGTCAGATGGCAGTCACTTTCGCAAAAACTAGCTAACCAATCATTCCTTGGATTAGGTTGCCAAGCTCGATAGAACCGTGGCAATAAATCGGGACAAAAAACTGAGAGGATGATGATTAAATGTCATAAATATTTTTGTTAAAACCAGTTCATAATAATTACTAATGGGCTATTCTTTAAATAAATTTATATTTATATGTTTTTAAATGAAATACATCGAACTCCTAAAAACGAAAATTGATGTTAACACAGGCTTAATTAAAAGAGAAATGCTAACACGTCAAACCATAACGACGACAACTGATTAATCCTGTGGATGAAAAAGTCGTCAATGGATCTTCTTAATATTTCCCGTCCATTGCGGCTCTAAACAAATTCCCTGAAAGGAATCCCCCTCGATACGTCAATCAACTTTTGTAGGATTGTACTAAGGAGATAAGATGGGAGTATACGCCGTAGAATTTTGTGAGGACGCGCTACTAACAACAGGTCAGGGGTCGAAATGTAAGGAAATCCTGGGGATTGTGGGAGACTTAATTTATTATAGCTATTTTCTTCATTAAAGATAGCCTTAAGTTAGTTTACCTACATTTTTACTCAGTTATATCTCTGTATCTTACTTTGAAAATGTTACTTTTTTCACAAGTCAAGCCGAAACGCAAAAGTTTTTAGGTACGTGTGATATTTCTGAAGGGTTAAAATATTAAAGTAATATAACAAAAGTCTTATATAATTTTCGTTACAGACAGTAATTGAGGTCCGCGTACCTATAGTTTGTTATTTATTTATTTATTAATATAAAGCTACGCTAAACATTTTACAGTAGCCAGATGCGCTCATTGTTTTAACAAAAAATATAAAATAAATAACTTAATCTATTTACACTATTAGATGATTTAGATGAGATAAGACAGGATAGATATGAATTATTTACAAAATATTAACCTAAAATGGGGAGAAAATGACCACATCCTTACTCATAAACAGTAAACACATCAACAGTTAGGAGTTGGATGTTGGAGAAAACAAGCCATGAACCGACCGGAATGGAAAAAGCTGCTCGACCTGGCCAAGGCCCACTCCGGGCTGTAGAGCCTTAGATGATGATGATGACATCAACATTACTTTCTGCGTTATTGAAACGTTTTTTATACTTTGTTAACTGTAACAACGAACTAATGTGTAAGCTAAAAAATATTCAGTTGTCAGTTTTTAGCAAAACAAAAAAACGCCATGGCTACGTGAAAAATATAAGCCCATATTTCCCCAATCAGGCCTTTCCGCGAAAAAATATTTTGATCTATTTCAACAACCGAGGCACTCATAAACGGGAATGGGAGGGTTAAATCCCATTATTTTATGGCAGATGTAAAGCGAATTTATAGAGGTAGGCCCAGGGTCATATTTTGTTATGTTCCTATAATTCTAGACGATTGCCGATTTGGCTTCAGTTCGCCCGTTATGGGCAGTTAACCATTCAAAGTGTTGAAGTTGGAAAAACTGGGAGCAGATGGCCTGAGTTCGTGGGAATTATTTATCAGTAATCAACTTTTAGGCAATACGTGTATAATAAATTTGATTATAAATTGATTCTCTTTGGTATTATAAACAGATGCTTAGAATTGTCTTAGGCTTTATAATGTCTAGCCTATTTTGGATCTTGTGATATGCCGTTCTCAACTTTCTGTAATTTACGCACGCAGTCCTTTAGATCTTCGCTTGCTATTTTATAAAAGATTTAGTAGTTTGAAATAAGTGACATTGAATGTTCGCAATCATACTAATGACATCAGTTATTAAACATCGGTATGAACGTTCAAATTTCATGGCAACGTTTTGCAGAAAAACAAATACAAACAAATATATCTAGTATTTTGAACCTTTATTTTTTATGAACAAAAAGAAAGACGCCACAAATATTATATAGGTTACTTAAATGTGTTTCGTGGATTTTGCTGTTAATCTCTGATGTGTGTTAGAGTATATCCATTTTTTAAGTTAACAAAGTACTACCCATTCCACATTAACTGAGGGTAGGGAAGGGTGGGTAGTCAAGTATTGAAAATATTGCACACATTATTACACTTGCTGGTATTTCAACCTCTTCAACCTGTTAGACAATCGGTTGATAATTTATATAGTGTTATTATCAGGGTTTTTCTTTAAAATATTATTTAATTTTAGATAAAATTGTCTGCCCTATTGTCGTAATTTTTTTTTTGCAAACAATGAAGTTTTCATAGTTTCTGCAGGGCTCAGTTTTGGATTATACATAAAAGAAACACAACATTACACAATGAACATTCTTTATTGTATCGAATAACCTACAACTGTACAGGGAGGATAACTCTAAACCAATGTATTCCTTCACGAATGATAATGATATAAATTAATCGGTAAGCAAACTTAGATAGCTTCAAATATTATCTATACACATTACTATTACTAATCATTAACACTATAAAGCAATAAGCGTGATAACCCAACTAAGCTAACCTACTAGACAATCAACAAGTACTTAGTCTGATACTTTATTCTAAAACCTTCATTAGATTTGATCATAATATTTGTGATAAGTGATAATATGAGACAGCATTTATCCATGTGCCCCATCTATTTAACACTGGTCGGAGTGGAAGAGGAACATTTTCACACAATTCTCGATATAATTTTGTGCTTGAACTTGAAGGAGCATTACGAACATTTCTTGAGTCTATCAAACTGTTTATGGGAAAGATTTCTGCGACTCGATTAAAGTATAAACTAGCTGCAACATAATTAAATTTAAAAGAAAATAAACATTATTATGCCTTAAATATTCGAATGTATTCCTTTTTTGCTATCCCTACCGGATGCCCTGAAAATAGAATGGTGATATCGATGTTTAATCAATTATTTGTAATATGTATATGACTTTTAGTCTTTCATAGTTAATTTATATGTAGATCAAATAATTAAAGATCATAGAAAAACATAATATACAAACAAAATGTCACCGAAAATGTAGCATAGCAATGTCGGTTATATTCACAAAACCTGTAGATTCTATCGCAAGTAATGACTAGTAAAACTTGACCTCCATATTGTAGCATTCACACTTATTTGATAGTCTTGCTTACCCTGGTTTAAATTTAAGGAAGCACTTTGATGACCATCAAGGTCCTTTGATTTACTTAGGACGATCGGCTGTATACGGCAAAAGCCGGCTTTCGCGTCGCCTTTTATTATGCCTCTTTTTGTGTGCTAATTGTGTTTCTACATATATTTATGTATAGGTAAAGTGAAGCTATACATAAAAATACATACAAACAGCAAAAGTAAAATATCTCTGAAGAATTCGCCAAACGGTAGCAAACCCCGCAATTCCTTTTAAAAAATCGTTCTAATTAGAGCCATTATAAATTATTTCACACGAATATGTCAGTGAAGTAAGTTTCGTTAATAAACAGAAGATGGCGCCAAATGTTGCGAAGTCCGTAGTGCAAGCATCAGTAGGCCCGGAAGACGGACAGCGAAGCGGCGTTGAGAAGTTTCATTTAATTAAAGACAACTTTCGGTCCGTGTGCTTTGTTAGGAAAAACAGAGCGAGGTAGACGAGCGACCGTAAAACTAATTAAGTACTTATAACAACCAAAAAAATTAATTATCCACACCCGCAACAACCAAAACTTAGAATGTTAAACTATTTTACGCAATCATTAAGCTGTTTTTAAAATTACAAGCAATAGATATTTAGTTAACATCAAAACGTAGGTTTTAAAATTTCGTAACATTGCCACGATAGATTGCAATATTCGATCAAAGAGCATGTAGGTAATTCAAAAGAATATGTAACTAATAGTAGTCCGCCTCGAACTAAGAACTTGCGATTTCCTTGCAAACGAGTTGAGTAACAAGACCCTAATGATCATTGTTTCGAAACTTCTAGTTCCAAAACCCCTTGGTCGGTCCTGCATATAAACGAACTCTCAAATTGTATGGAGCTCTGCTACAACCCCAACAAATTTCATAAAGATCAGAAAAACGTTACTAAAGTTATCGCGCAACTATTCAGAATCAAAAAGCCATCGAAATGCACAGACGTCTAGGTAGCCAGCTGACAGTTCCGTTGTGTCCGAAGTTGTCTGTAAGAATTTCACTTCGATAAGTACCTGAGTACCGTTACGATGAATATCTCATGCCCTGATTTTACCTACCGAGTACAGTGGCGAGTCAGTACCGTGTGCTCGCTAAGTGTAAACACATCGGCGAGTGCTGAAACAAATACTGGTGATCCGTTTAAAGGCCTAATTGATATCGTATTGCGACTAATTATGCCCATAAACTGATCACCAGCATTTTTGTTAGGTACACCGTGTATTTACATTATATTTATGTGTATAAGTATTATTGCAATAATTGTCAAGGATAACATTTGACGAACACGCATTAAAAACCGCGGTATTTCAACCGCCCGTCTACAGTGCCCGCACGTGCCGCTGCATCCTGCAAGGAATTGCGCACGCACCGCCTGCATTCTGCATAACGCCGAGATATTGTGCTTTTTTAATTTTTCACCCCCAACACCGCCACCGCGCCATATGTGACGCTATTATTGTGCTCAGGAATTGCCTTTTAGAATTGCACGGATGTTTATTGAATATTAAGATTGTTTTATATTTTTCAACTACAAAAGTGATAGTGTAACATGATAAACACTGTAAGCGGCACTAGACCCTACTCATAGTATTGTGTTCCTGCTGGTGAGTAAGGTTGCCAAAGAGCTCAGAGAGGACCCAGTGAGTTGACGATTGTTCCTTTAGCCGTCAACACAGTGAATTGCTTTTTATAAAGGGCAACGCGCATGTGACACCTTTGGAGTTGTAGGCGTCCATAGGCTACGGTAACTGCTTACCATCAAGCGGGCCGTATGCTTGTTTGCCAATGTCGTGGTATAAATAAAATAGCGGATACCACAGCTAACGCTAGTTTACAGGCGGTATCAGAAGTTGCTAAGCAGACGAGGTGCCTAAAATAATCTGCGCACACTTTTCTCTAACAACTTGTGATTGCTGCACAGTTTCTTTGTATTGACAATTCAAAAGGCCAACACGGTGGATCCTCGAGAACGCATAATGCGCATAATATACGCAAAATAATATTAACATTGTATGCGCCACTACGGTCAATATTATGCCAGGTGATGTTAAAATTACAAAATGCTGGATGAAGATAATCGCGTAATTTCGAGTCTACCAATATAAACATACATACACCGTGGGCCCATAAAACTAGACAGATTTTAACAGTGTATTCCTGATCATATTTAGATACTAAAATGTCCTATAAACTTTTCTGGAATGCCTACTTTCAGAGTTAATACCAATTTTAAAAAAATACACTTTTTATTATAACTCATCACAAAACGCCTTTCTAATGGCGTTGTTGCCACTATTGGACATAGTTTACACGTCCTTATTGACAGATATCACAGTGACAAGGAAAACTTTGCAGTAACTAAATTTTTTCAAAAAAAAATGTACCAATTTGTTTTAGGCGATAATTTTATTAATAACATTTGCTTTTCATGTGTAATAAACATTCAAAAAATGAAAAAAAAAAAAAAATTTTTTTTGGCGAAATTGACCTAAAGTCACATAATATTTTTTCCTTCTTTTGGTCTTAGAAATTCGTGGTTAAGTTCTGTCGGGTTATTCCAGCCCACGGTGTATATATTATTACTGGGTTTCCACCAGTAATATATTTATTACAGGCCGCAGGCTTTTAACAGGTACCTAATATCTTCGGAAAATTTACAAGTTATTATTTCAAATACCAAATGACATGAAAATAATGGAATATTTATTTCACGCTATTAAGAAGGAACCTATCTACCATATTAAAAGATTAACTACGTCAAAATTTCCAAAAAGAAAAACAAGATTGTCTGAAGCCGAGTCCAAATGTAGATATACACGGTGAATCTGAGTAACCCGAAAGATTTTAACCAATATTCCTGATCATAATTAGAGACTAAAATGTCGTATAAACTTTTCTGGAATTGGCCTAGTTTCAGAGTTACTACCAATTAAATAAAAAAAATCATTTTTTATTGTGACTCAGTGCAAAACGCTTTTTTGATGGTGATTTCACCCTTTATGGGGTCTATGTAGACATTCTTATTGACAAATATCAAAGTGCCAAGGAATACTTTACGTAAACTATTTTTTACGAAAAAAATTACTAAATTATTTTAATCGACAGTTTAAAAAATCGAAAAAAAAAAGCAAAAAAAAAATTTTTTTTTGGCGAAATTGACCTTAATTCATATAACATTTATTACTCCTTAGGACCTCAGGAATGTATGGTTAAAATCTGTCGGGTTACTCAGATTCACCGTGTATATGTCTGCTATATGTACGGACGCCTGTGACCTACAGGAAAAAACGCTGTTTTGTATTAAATTCAGGATAACGAAATTAAACAAGAATATCCTAATGTTTTCGCAGCTCCTCCATTAATTACAGCTCAAATGGACTGTAAAAACGTTTTGTTTCTTAGAAAGTAAGAATTTTCAACTTGAAGTTCATCGCTCAAGCCATTTCAACTGGAACACCACGTTTTTGAAGCTCGCTCAAAAATCCTCAACTTACAAGGAAATTAAACTAATTGAAAAACTTTTCTAATTATCGCCTTTACAGATACTTGGAGTA
Organism: Pammene aurita; assembly: GCA_947086415.1. Classification (NCBI taxonomy): domain Eukaryota; kingdom Metazoa; phylum Arthropoda; class Insecta; order Lepidoptera; family Tortricidae; genus Pammene; species Pammene aurita. The sequence goes on along the minus strand of OX352292.1, from coordinate 12,768,933 downwards.
AATCGCCTTAAGGGTAAACAACACCTCAGGAATCCGCCCCTGAGAGCCCGGGATCATATGGCACAAACGCCAAGAGGCAGCGATTTTATGATTTCTACATAGCGAGCCAAATGCGAATTGTAACGTTTAGCCTTAGCCGTTAATTATAGCCTGCCAATCCTGGTACAGCCATTAAAATAATTTTAAACAAAAAATAACCGACTTCGCTTAGACTCCTCCATTCCAAAAGGAAATGCCCGAGCTACTGTAAAAGATATTTAAATCACTATAGGTGTGGGCACACACAGTAGCTTAGCTGTAGGCATTTCCTTTTGAAAAGGAGGATCTACATAAGTGAAGTCGATTCATTTTAGTTTAAAATTATTCATATTTCTGATAAAACATAAATGCAATCGAATAATTTATTATCGCTTTCATCTCATGCCTTACAAACCTTTTAAAATCTTTTTAAGCCCCAGCATTACCACTGCATCTTAAAATTGAATAAAAATCACATTAGGCCCAACTTCCAGACACTGCATCCGGGCTGGATGAAACAATGAGTTCCTCTCTCGTAAAGATTAAGCATTCAAGTCATTTAGATGCAGATAGAATTGCAGTTTGTTTTGGGAAGTAAAATTTTATTGTAGTGTTATTTTAGGTTGTAAAGTAGAGGGGATTATGCAGATAGATCCTGTGGATGGGGGTGTAATCTTTTACAAATTAAGAAGAGTTTATTTAGGGTACATTTGAGATTTAGACCAGAAAGCTTATTCACTTTAGAATACCTATAAAAATTTTACTTAATTTGTATTGTTTTGATGACCAGCCGAGCGAAACGCCAAATGATACAACCACTCTCGCGGACTAATGAGCGATCGTTTCATAACCAGGTTATAATCCATATCAAAGTCTAAATACCAACCCAGCATTGCTGTATTTAACTGCTTTCCGCTTAAATATCTGTATATTGAATATCCATCAAGTACCACTGGTGTCGTGTAATTCATAAGTAGAACTCGAGTCACCCACATTATATAAGGCGAGTGTACCCATAATACTTTTAATAGAATTTTCAACAAGCAGCCGATATTGTTTTTTTAAATCATAATCGTTATAGTACTAACCATCAAATAAGATTTCGGACCAAGTCAGTGTGTTAAAATTTTAAATACCTATATTTATGCCAAATGTGAACTGTTCTTGCGCTTTGTCTTACAAACGAAACTTTTTCTGTTGAAGGGTGCAGTAAATTTAAAATTCGAAACATGAATAAACGTACAGTAAGAATTGCGATGTAAAAAGTGCAATGTTAAAACAAGTAGACGTAATATACGCAAATATACTCGTAAATACTATAGTGCAGAAAAGCGCTTTTCTGCTATTTGGCCATAGATTGCACTCTACCAAATAGTTATTGATGTAAAACACGGATGATTTTTGAATTAGGTGAAATTTCTCGCAGTCTAGATTAATCCGCTACACCTTATTTAAAATACCCTTGATATATCAGGTAATGACTGAGATTAGCCCAAACAAGGTCTAGGTAAAATACTGATGACTGCAACAGAAAACATCATTTAGAAGAAATTAATTTCTAGAGTTCTAGATATTCTGGAGTTATTTAAATTTAATTCATTTATACCCTTAAAGTGACAATATTAGAATTAATGCAAAAAAGCTAACTTCTCCATAATTATGAGTAAAAATATCTCAAACGTTGAAACCAATACCAATTTCCCAACCAAGCTGAAAAATTCACATCACATCGCTGCACCGAGCTCATTTATTATTCATCGAAAAGGCGACATCCAAAAAACCCAACTAAGAAGGTCGTTAAGTAAATTAATACGAGTATAAAACATGATTAAAAAAATTACGCCGACAGCCCAGGGGTGGGAGAAACAGGAGGGCGCATCCCTTGTGTATGAATGGATGCTTTCTTCATGGCACCGCCAGCATTATCAATACGGCTGTCAAAACAAATTACAAGCCGAAATGATCTTTAACTTTATTAAACTTAAGGCCCCCTGCTGTTCTAAGGCGGTCGTTTAAAAGTTTGTAATTGTATATGCCAAGTTTACCTTCAAGTGCTATAAGTTCTAATGTCCCTCTACGGTTTAATATAACTTGCCCGGGGGTGAAACAATGAAAATGTTAATGTAGGAGCACACGAAGCTATATTTATTTTTAACTTCTGCTGTTTAATAGGGTAGTTTTCGTTATGGTCTGGTATAGTGGAAGACAATTGGACCTGATTTATTGCTACTTCCGACGCAAAGAACGGTTTGCTCACCCCCCTTCTAAGACACAATTTGTCTGAAATAGGTACTTTGATGGGCATGTTTTCAAATAACTTTTAAAGCAAGCCGTTTTGACTTCACAATATCGTCGTAAATTCATAAAAACCGACCAAGAGCGTGTCGGGCCACGCTCAGTGTAGGGTTCCGTAGTTTTCCGGCCGTCACAGTAAGTGTCCCCACTTAAGAGTTTTTGAAAGCACGTCATTTCATTGTGATTTTGTAGAAATTACAGGTACAATAAACACCTGCTTATACTGTTAAATTACAAACTTAGTTCAGAAATTATTCTGTAATTTTTTTTCAAAAACTATTCAACTTATCAAGTTCAAAATAATTTTCCTAGAAAGTTTTTATAAAGTTCTACTTTTGAGATTTTTTTCATATTTTTAAAACTTATGGTTCAAAAGTTAGAGGGGGGGACCCATTTTTTTTACTTCTGGAGCGATTATTTCCGAAAATATTTACATTATCAAAAAATGATTTTAGTAAACCCCTATTCATTTTTAAATACCTATCCAACAATATATCACACGTTAGGGTTGAAATGAAAAAAAAAAATCACTCCCCGCTTTATGTACCTATATAGGGGAGGTACCCCAATAAAACATTTTTTTCCACTTTTTATTTTACCACTTTGTCGGCGTGATTGATATACATATTAGTACCAAATTTCAGCTTTCTAGTGCTAACGGTCACTGAGATTATCCGCGGACGGACGGACGGACGGACAGACATGGCGAAACTATAAGGGTTCCTAGTTGACTACGGAACCCTAAAAACGATATATATTATAAGCAGACCTAGGAATCCGTGGGGCAAATTTTGTTGAGATGTAGAGACTTCCTATATCGACAAATTAAATTATCGGTGTTCTTTTTAAATACTAGTGATCGCCCCCAACATTGTGTGTTTTTTGATCTATTGTTCAACATAGCATATATAATATAAAGGTAGGGTGTAATACCTATTGCACAACAAAATAGTTAATAATTATAATTATCTCAACTTTATAAAGTGTCTTTAAAAACGAGGAAGAGTATTGAGTTATTATTTAATAAAAAAAATTACTTTAAATAAAAACATATTTTTACAAGCAAACCCTTGAGTGATCACTAGCATATAGAAAGAACAGCGATAATTTAATTTGTCGATATAGGTAGTCCCTACCTCTCAACAAAATTTGCCCCACGGATTCCTAGGTCTGATTATAAGTAATCAATACTTACACAGACATGATTTCAGCCTTTGTCTCTGGACCAAGTCTGGGATCCAATATATAATTCCTTCTTCTTCAATATAGATTACTAATATTCTTGTCGATGGAGGGCCTATTCTGTGTCACTATTCAAATGTTATCTACCCTACAATGCAACTCTGTCTTTATAAAACTGTTAGAATAGGTGTCTGAAATATCAATTTGTTACTCTAACTCAAAATTAATTATTCTAAGCTAAGAATTTATACAATTTAGCAAGAATAAATACAAATTACTTATTCACAATAAACAAGGGACGAAGTTTCAACCGCGACGGGCCCGTTTTGCATACAAATAATCTACGCAGTGCAGTCATTTGAAGATTAAACAAGTTCTTAAGGAAAGATAAGATAAGAAAAGAAAGGTAAGATACGAAAATCTGTAAATTATTACAAAACTAAATCAAAAATTATTTATTTTATTTATTTTACGGGGCTCTGTTTTACAGGTATCGTATGCCTTATTAATATTAGCAATCAAAATAAAACCTTTTGAATTGAGCCACACCTGATGAAAACCATTTTCTCATATTGAAACTAAGATAATCCCAAGCAACACAAATTATGTATGTGTTATTAAGACAAAGTGGCCCAATAAGGTTAAAAGTTTAACTTAGGTTGTTTTAGTTTTTCAAGTTTTATATCGTACTTTACTAATATCATTACTTAAGGCCCAAGTGTTAAGTGCGAGTCTACACATTTGCTACTTGTGTTTAGTAACAAATGTAGGAACGCACTAAACAGTAATCAATGTGTAAATGGGGCCTTAAAGAAAGAATGCCAGATAAATAGACAAGAACCAGAAAAAGCACATTATTCTATGACAGTCTGAGACTATTTCTAACTTAGAGTTCAATGATTGACTACCGACAAGGTACTAGAAGACACTTAATCTACCTGATTAACATAAATATCGTGCTAACATTCCTAGTTAAACAATGAAAGCACTAACATACTTGCTAAAAGTGAAAAAGGCAAATTTCGCTTTCTGGAAACAATGGCTCACTCAGGTCAGCGTAATATTCACCTCCGCTAGCCAACTGTCGTTGTGACGTTGGTACTAACAAGCTAAACTAGGTCACTGTGACGAGCTTATTAATGCTTTTCAGACCATTGTATTAACATATATCTAATTCAACTTATAGTATGTTTCGCCTTATTTTTAGATTGACAATATTTAGTTAGGTATAGTGGACATATTATTCCTGTTCTCTTATAGTTATCTACCATCCTTATGAGTCTTTAGCATTCAGGCTTAACTATTTCGGAAACCGTTAAAATATGTTGTTAAGCGATAACTGGCATTTGTTTACTTCAATCAAATATCTTAATAAACCCGTTTTCATTTCATGCTCAAGAAATTCCGCCTTTTTCAATGCGGACCAGGTATGCGTATCACGCCATATATTGCTGCGGTGGAATATTGAAGAACCTCGTATCTATACCACCATGTATTTTTAAAATCAACCTTACTTACTAGTCGACGTGGTGTATATTTAAATAGGAGTAGAATTTGTATGCGAGAATGGGTAAATATGAAGGGATATTTCAGCTTGTAATGCATTAACGCTGTGTGCAAGTTTAATATGAGATCGGTTTTTGCGCGTGCTAGCGAATAAATAGGAATTCGATGCATTAGTAATATATTTATAGTGCGAGTGCCAAGTGCAAAATATCTATGATAATGGAGTTTGAACCTGAGTTAATAGTATGGGTTATACGTAGCTTCATTTTTAGTATCGACTATATTATACCAATAATAAAAAATATCGTACTTAATTTGAACGCAAGATAATAACAATCCATAAAAATATGCAAATTAAATTTAAACCCAGTGCAAAAACGTAAATACTCATTTCAATGACAAAGTTTTTAGAATAGATCCTTTTCGCTAAACTACGTCCAATTTTTTGTTCATATTTATTACAAAACAAATATTTTTAAAATAGTTTGGGGATACAAACCCCGTAGTTACCAAAACACGCGACACAGACTAGTAAAACAAAACTACGCTAACAAAGAGTTGATACTAAATTTTTACTGAAACAAAGAGCAACTAAGCCTTAACTGGTCATCCGATCGATTGCCAAACATGTCGCCCGGGGCATAGCAAACGGTGACAATTTTATTTTACAACCAATTTTTCCGTCGACTTGTCACCCGTTTGTTTTTTTCATTGTTTATCTGTACAATTGACACATTGGTCACGCTTGGCTTGTACCTTTCAAAATACTGTTTATTTATTTTATATTGCTAGCTATATTTATAAGAACTAGTACAGTCATATGTATGACCTCCATCTTAATGTTAATAGTGCTACTGAAGAACAAATCAAATTATTTTAATAAATATTTTGATTTGTTTATTTATTAAGTAGACACACTACTATATCAATTATAAACTTATATAGATGTCATATACAAAGGAAAAAGTGACCTAGGCCTCCGGTGCCCAGGGCTGCGATCGAACCAGCGTCTTCTGCATTCGCGGCAGACGCCTTAACCACTTGGCCACCCGGGTCACAGCAGCACCGGTCGAATTTTCTCGTGTATATGCAATCTTTGTAAATGCTAAGGCGCATTTCAGCCAATCATCTAAGGTAGAACATTATGAATCCGTACCTCCTATCCGAACTCTTAGGAGTTCATTGAAAGCGAGAGAGATGGCGTTACCGTCAGTACAACTGACTGGCTGGTTCGATCCCAGCCCTGGGCACCAGAGGCCTAGGTCACTTTTTCCTTTGTATATGACATCTATATAAGTTAATAGTGCTGTTCGTATAAAATTAATATGTAAAAAACTATTCAAACTATGTACATAGGATGAACATTATATATAATTATTTCTCTAAATCTGATAATCTAATTATTAATAGCTCCGTGGAATATCGGTAAAAAAAATATTAAGAATTGATACAAAAAAATCTACAACACGAAGTTAACAATGAACTATTTGCTCCCTGAGACGGACTGCATGTACTCGTTCCATTTTGGATCAATTAAGTATAATATATACTTAAGTTAATTTAGAATTAGTCCTTAGAATTCACATTAATTCACAAATTCACAATAATTAATTAATTCACAAAGAATTCACATAAAAACATAAATATATCATTGTTTCCTCATTCAAAAAGCATTCGTTACATGGATTACGTGGATTTCAAATAAAATAACCATAAAATCCTTATAAGAAGTAGACTCAGTCCACAGATCGAGCGACCAGACTGCCCAACTCAAACTCATGCAAATAAAATAGAATTGAAGATGCATCACTTTGTTCGTTTGCTTAGCTATTTGGTTAGGCCTTTCCAATATCTTTATGTTGTGAGATTCTTCACGAGAATTCATCTGTGTACGAATAATGTATGAAACGAAATACGTCGGGAATATAATATTGAAATAGGTATCTATTGTATTGCTTTTAGCTATAGACGTAACATTTTGGAACTGAAATTTACGTAATTACGATAGATTCATAATATTTATAGAATGACTCGGAAAATGAATTAATAAACGTTTTAAAGGACTGAATATTGCATGCAAGTAATAATATCATTGACTATTATAATTATAATACACATTTAACCTGCTCATTTTAATAAAATGAAGATTTACGTATTTGTAAATAAGTCCAGCCGACGCCCATATCTGCAGCTTTCTGACGGCTCGGGACTACGAGCGACCTCTGCTCGCCGCCACTCTCCGCTATGCGACATGCTCATCTCGCTTAATGGACTACTGCGTACCTACAAGCAGACATTTACACTGACTGCTGGTCCACGCTTGCGTCCAGATGCCTCACCTATTGTGAGAAAGCGTGAAGAATGTGTTGTCGAATGAGTCACGATGTAACATATGTTACTATTTCCTTTTTCAATTTTTTAACCGACTTCAAGATTTGAAAAGAGGAGGTTCTCAATTCGGCGTGTATGTTTTTTTTTTTTTTTTTTTTATTATTTTTTATGTTTGTTACTCCATAACTCCGTCATGTCTGAACCGATTTTGAAAATTCTTTTTTTTTATTGTAAGTATATATATACAGATTGGTCCCGTTTTTGTCAAAACGCAGTTCTGATGATGGGATCCATGAGGAATCGAGGGAACTCCTCAAATCTTAAAGGCATACATATAGTGATTTTTATATTTTTATCAACAAAACCATCATTTTCATTCAAAACAGTGACATTTGATGAAGTAGAACTGCTGGTGATGATCATAACGGAACTCTTCAACGACGCATAGTTCACGTTTGGCGATTCGTCCTCTTCGCTGTGTTTGTTTAGCAAGTTTAATTGTCAGAACAAATGTTCGTCAAGCACAAGTTCTGATGATGGGATCCATGAAGAATCGAGGGAACTCCTCAAATCTTAAGGGCTTACACATAGTGATTTTTGTATTTTTATCAACAAGTCAAGCATTTTCATTCAAAAGAGTGACATTTGATGAAGTGGAACTGCTGATGATGATCAGAACGGAACTCTTCAACGACGCATAGTTCACGTTTGGCGATTCGTCCCCTTCGCTGTGTTTGTTAAGCAAGTTAGATTGTCAGGACCAATTTTCGTCAAGCTCAAGTTCTGATGATGAGTTCCATGAGGAATCGAGGGAATTCCTCAAATCTTAAAGGCATACATAAAGTGACTTTTGTATTTTTATCGACAAATCAAGCATTTTCATTCAAAAGAGTGACATTTGATGAAGTGGAACTGCTGATGATGATCAGAACGGAACTCTTCAACGACGCATAGTTCAGGTTTGGCGATTTGTCCTCTCTGCTGCGTTTGTTAAGCAAGTTATTTCATTGTATGGAATCTAAGTGCACCATCTACAATAATGCTTCACCGGCTACCCCCATGGAAGTCGGTTTTTTTTTCTTAAAAATTATATATATAACTATTTGTAAGTGTAATTGGTGTAAACCGTTCTTATATAATAATAATAAAATAAATTAAATTCAAATTCGAAGATCGTGAGTTCAAGCTACGGTTCGTGTATATAACTAAACTTATCTATCTATGTCAGCCTTTACAGCGCCCGTCTTCGGACATAGGCCTCCTCTCCATACTTCCACGCTTCTCGATCCATTGCCATCTGCATCCAATTCTCGCCAGCCTGTTGACAGATGTCGTCCTTCCATCTCATTGGTGGTTTGCCCCGACCGCATGTATTAGCGGGTTTCCAATTGAGGGTGTGTCTCGCCCAGCGGGTATTGTCCATCCTGGCAATATGCCCTGCCCATCTCCACTTCCTATGTCCATTCTCATCCACCACGTCTTTGAGTTTTGTGACTCGTCTGATCCATTCGTTTCTTTTTCGGTGCATTAGCGTTATTCCGAGCATTGACCGCTACATTGCTCTTTGTGCAACACGAAGCTTTTCGGCAGACCTTTTCGTCAATGTGGAGGTTTCCATCCCATAAAGGAAGACGGGCAAGACACACTGGTTGAAAACTTTGGTTTTTAGATGTTGCTTAATCTTCTTGGACTGGAAAACTGCTTTGTTCGCGCCGAATGCTGCCCATGCTTGCGCAATCCTGCGTTCGACTTCGGCGACTTGGTTCTCTGAACCAAGTGTGATCCTATGGCCTAAGTATACATAGTTACTGACTATATCTACAGGTACAGCGTAGTTTTCGGCTTCCGGTATGTTAGTCATGATTTTAGTTTTTGTGACATTCATCTTTAAGCCTACTTTTAGTGATCCTCGTTGTAAATCTTCAATCATGACCAACATTTCGTCAACACTGTCTGTAATCAGTGCTATGTCGTCCGCAAACCGCAGGTGATTTAGCCTCTCTTGGTCGATTACTAGACCTCTGTTCGTCCAATTGAGTTTCCTGAAGATGTTTTCGAGAGCCGCGTTAAACAATTTTGATGATATTGTGTTTCCTTGACGAACACCCCTCTCTAGTTTAAACGGCTCGGTTAATTTGTGGAGACTGACAGATGATGTTCCATACTGCTGAAAATGCTTAATGAGCTGGACGTATCTTTCATCCACTCCACAGTCCACCAATGCCCTTTCTACTGCCCACGTCTCAACCGTATCAAACGCCTTTTCGTAATCGACGAAGGTGATGATAATTGGCTTTTTGTACTCATGACACTTTTCTATCACGGTTTTCAGCGTCTGAAAATGGTCGTTAGTTCCAAATCCGGACCGGAAACCTGCCTGCTCTCTAGGTTGGTATTCATCTAACTTTTCACACAACCTATTTATTCATTAGGACTCTAGTAAAGAGTTTGTACATATGTGAGAGCAGACTTATTGGACGATAGTTATCCAACTTACGAATATCTCCCTTTTTGTGAAGCAGTACGATCACCGCGTTATGCCACTCGTTAGGAATTTGGCATTTATGAATACATTTAGTGAACAGAAGAGCTAACGCTTTCCAGAGCGTGATTGACCCCAGTTTTAACATTTCGGGTATAATCTTGTCTTGGCCTGGAGATCTTCTATTCTTCACTTGGTTCAACGCTCGCTGCACTTCTTCAGGGGTAACATCCGGGATTTCTGAGCCTACGTTCGAGACTGTTGGCCTTTCCAGCTGCATGTTAGGTTGCGTGAGAGGAGGCAGTATTTTGCTCTTATACAGGTCTTCGTAGAATTGTCTTGCCGCGCCTAGTAGATTGTTCATGTTCGTGACCAATTTACCTTCCTTATCAAGCAGCTGGAAGATTTCTTTTTTACCTTTAGAGATTTCTGCTTGCAGTACTCGTTTGCTGGTGTTTTTCTCAATGGCCTTGGTAATCCGGGATTCTTGATATCGTATGAGGTCTTCCTTGATTCTCCGGCGGACGATATTATGAAGGTTGACATACTCCGGTGTGTCTATGAGATTTTCTTTCCTCAGTTGGTGGCGTTTTTCCATAAGCTTAATAGTATCCTCACTAAGTTTATTTGGCTTAAAGTCAGAATTACTAGGTGTTACTTTTTCTAGAGCTTGGATCATGGTTGCGGTTACATGTTTATTTAGATCCTCCATTGATAGCGAAATCACCTCATTGATGTTTACTAAGCCTTCATCGACAAATTCCTGGTATTCTTTACCATTTGTTCTAATAATATCTGGAACTATGTCACGTGGAATACCTTTGCGAATGAGTTTCCGTCTTTTCATCCGAACATCCATATCAAGTGTTGCGCGGACCAGGCGATGGTCACTACCGGTGGTGAAATTATTGAGCACTGATATATCCCGAACGAAGTCTCTGCGGTTGGATAGTATATAATCATATTCACTCTTATGTACTCCGTCGGGATGTTTCCAGGTCCATTTACGCTGAGGTTTCATGTCAAAAAACGTATTCGTTATGAATAAGTTTTGCTGCAAGGCGTAGTTAACCAGTCTTGACCCTCTACTGTTCCTCGAACCCAGGCCAAATTTCCCTAGACAGTTCTCAACGTCAGACTCTCTTTTACCTACTCGGGCATTGAAGGACTTGCATTTTTGCCTGGCTATGTTAATATAGTCGTAGAAGTCCTCCACTCTGTCATCCGTATGCGAACTTGTGGGAGCGTATACTTGAATGATTGTTAGTGTGTATTTGGAAGATAATTTTATTTTAGCATACGCCACTCTATTGGCTACACAACCAATTTCCACCACACGATCTTTTATTTCTTTGTTGATCAAGAAACCTACTCCACCTATACCTTTACGTTCGCCTTCTTTGTAGTACAGTAGGTTTCCAGATGGCAATGTTAACAGTTCTTCACCCTGTCTGCGAATCTCACATACCTAGGACGTCCCACTTTATGCGTTTCAGTTCAACTTCTAGTTCCAAAAGTCTGTCCTCTGTGGACATCGTTTGTACATTATATGTGGGAATGTATAGTTGTTGTTTATGGCAGTCGGTCAACGCCCAGGGATTCCTTGTCGCACCCCTGCCCCGTGTCACCCGCCGGTTACTGCTCGAACCGGGGAGTGACAGAGCGCTGGGAACTCGGGGTCGATTCGTATTTTGTGCAGTCATGATTTATGGGGAGGGGATGTAGCAATAATCACCACGCCAGCAACTGTGGGTTGGTAATCGCAGTACTGTAACCGGGTTTGACAGACTCCATCGCCGCTTACAGATATTCATTTCTCCAGCCGTTATCCTTCCCTCTATCTGAGATTCGCCTTGAAGAAAGCCGGTAGGCTGCTGCCCTCTACCGGGGCAATGCACATATTTAAGTGGCGGTGCAAACTCGCCATGTCATAATGTATTTCGGGTAGTGTGGTATTTCATGGAGATGCCTGTTCCATGAGGAATCCCACCACCCCTGGTACCTTACCGCCTCGGTCCGGGACTGCTTATTCGGTACACCTTATTCGCAGCTATCCTATATATCTACAGGATATTCCACCATCCGCCACCTGTGGACCCGCTAGGTAGCTGAGGCTCGCCCCTACAAACTAAACTTATAAATAAAATATTTGCGAATACTATTTTTTCTAATACATGACAAAATGTTACCCGTTAGGCTGCGGTCGCTAGTGGTTCCCACCCAGTTCACGAATAAAAAAAGCACATAAAACTCTAATCAAAATTCTGTGAATAAAATGTTTATTTTGTTGGTAAAACTGGAGGGTTACTACTTTACCCCGGGTATAGTAAGCCCCATTCTCCCCTAATATAATTAATCATAGTACTACTACTCGTAATGAACTCATAATCAGACTCCTTAGTTTAAAGTAAACACAGCAAAGTGCGAAAAAGTAATACTAGACGTGTAAAAGTAGTCGTAGCTTTACAAAATATTCGTGTCGATATTTCAACTGTGTTTTGAGCGGTATATTTCAGACCAATGCCTGAAATATTTCAGTAGGCTAATTAAATTTGATCAATTTGATTTGATTTAATTTGATGTTATCTAGCAAGCGCAGCGTAGGACGTCCACCCACAAGATGGACAGACGATCTTGTTAAGGTCGCCGGAAGACGCAGGATGCGGGTCGCTTCCGACCGGTACGTGTAGAGGTCCAAGGGGGAGGCCTATGTTCAGCAGTGGACGTCTTATGGCTGAGATGATGATTATGATGATGATGATGATATCTATGTATTTAAGTATTTACCTATATTTATTTATAATATATATCGTCGTCTAGTACCCACAACATAAGCCTTATAGAGCTTACTGTGGGACTAGGTCGGTTTGTGTAAGATTGTCCCATAATATGTATTTATTTATTATTTAATGTTTAATCCATAAAATAAAGGCTACGACTTTTTTTTAAGTATTCTTGTAAAACTACCGACTAAAATGATATGAAATCATTTTAGTCGGTAGTTTTACAAGAATACTCTTCTTAATCTTTCAAAATTAAGATTTTTTTTGAACATACAATTATATTGTCATATTTAACATTCCAAAAAGTTTTCCTTTCTAGTCATATAATTTACCACATTTTGTGCATCATTTTAAGACGATTGTCGCCGGAGTGTCCTTGAGCGTTTGGGCGCTCTCTACCCGCGCCACCCGCGTACCCCTCTCATTACGATCGTGCGTAAATCCACCGCGATGCACCGCAACAATGTTCAAAGAATATGACTTTACTCAGAGGCGCGCGGGCAGCTTTACAATAATTATAATCCTTTTGCGGATGTTTTGTGATTTGAATACTGTGATTAAGTACTACGGTGACATTTTTAGGAATGCTACTTACCTATTAAATAAGATAAGTAATAACGATCGCGAAGAGTAGATTTTTAAGTAAAAAACTAAAAACCTAGATTTTGAATATTTATGAAGGCAAAATATTTATGAATTTACGAAATATGGTTAAAAATATTCCGCATATCAGAAAAAAATAAAAAAAACTGACTAGTACAGCAAAAAAAACTGAATGCACATCAAAGCGGTGTTTTCATGTGAATTGGGATTTTTTTTGCTGTGCAAGTGAGCTTAATAGATGGTTATTTTTGTGTTGCGATTTTAAATATTAACCGTAAAAAATCAATTAATTACGATAAATTAACAAAACTAAGCCTGTTGCGAGTTGCGAATAGTAAAAATGCACATGTAAGGAGCGGCATTTGTGGACGAAATCGACATACAATTGTCATGAGAGCTGTAAGCCCATTAAATTTAGATCTTTAAAATATAACACAGCGCAAACACTTCTTATGGTTCCATAGCCAAAATGGCAAAAACGGAACCCTTAAAAGTTTTTTGAAACATGTCCGTCTGTCCGTCCGTATGTCAAAGCCATTTTTATTATAAAACATATATTACTGAAATTTTATCTAGAGGTGTGTTTCATGGGCCGCTACTTATTTTTCTGGCTAAATTGCTAAAAAACTTTTAGAGGAGGCACTCCATACATACACATGCCAAACTAAATGTCAAAAATATATTTTTTGTAAATATGAACATGTTGTACGATACGGTTTTAAAAATATCTTATATATATATATATATATAGAGGATTTTAAAACTGTTTTATTACGTCAATATTTTCAGAAATAATTGTTTCGAAAGTCTAAATATAATAGGCCCCCATCTAACTTTTAATCCGTAAATCTAAAAAATATGAAAAACACCAAGAAGGCTTAGTACTTAATTTCTACGAAAAATATTTCACATATTATCGGTTTATCTGTTTTTGAGTTATCTCCAAGAAACTACTTTCTACGGAACCCTACAATATACGTGGTCCGATACAAACTTGGCCGGTCCTTTAAAGATATTTGACAGGTAGTATTAACCCTTAGTAGTAATTTATTAATTTACTTTGTGTTGATAATTAATATAAAATTTGTATTTATTACACCGACATAGTAAAGTTTTTTTAGGTAGTCAACGCGCATGTGAATCTTCAGGGGTTGCAGGCGTCCATAGGCTTTATAACTGCTTTCCATCAGGTGGGTCGTATGCTTGTTTGCCAGCGTCGTGGTATAAAAAAAAATCTTTTTTCCTTTATTCTTACATACATACATTGAAATCTTAAATATCAGCAATTTTTTATTAGAATCTCAATCAGGCTTTGCTCAGTGATAGTTAGTACACTGGAATTTGGTACGAGTATGTGTTTTAATTACGCCTACAAAGTGTTAAAACAATAAGTATCTGAAACACATTGTTGGATAGGTCTTTCAAGAAGAATAAGCCTTAAACAACTTTTGGATAAAACGAATACTTTTGTAAATAATAGCTCCAAAAGTAAAACATGCTCTTTGATTTTTGAACCGTGGGTCCAAAAAATTTGGAAAAATTCCTGGAAGTGAGGCCATTGAAATACTTATCACGTATTTTCAATAAAAACTATATGGAATAAAATCGGTTGAGCCGTTTTTGAGTTATGCCTATAGTAAAATAACGTAAGTGCCACAAAACATCTCTTTATAAACTACCTTTTGAATGGATGTATTGTAACAGGCCGGCAACTACGGATCCTTACATTGAGCATAGCCCGACATTCTCTTGGCCGGTTTATATGCAATCCTTTGCAGTTTACTTCGCAATTTCTTTATTTGATAAATTAGTATAAAGTATAACATTAAATATTGTGTTTAATCTTTAAAAAAAACGCATATTACATTCGTTTAGAACACGGTATTCTTAAATAAATATGTTAAAATAAATTCGGTCCTTTGGAGTTTTTATTAAATTGATTATTAGTCTATTGTATTGCAGTACTAGCAGATTTCCGCAACTCGACGACTAACGCCTATTTTGCGTGATGCATTAGTCTACTAAAACATAATAATTGTAGTTTGCTTATATGACCAA
The DNA here is from genome assembly GCA_947086415.1 of Pammene aurita. Lineage (NCBI taxonomy): Eukaryota > Metazoa > Arthropoda > Insecta > Lepidoptera > Tortricidae > Pammene > Pammene aurita. Next base: position 12,753,675 of record OX352292.1, on the reverse strand, counting down.
ATTTGTTTTCAGAGCATTATGAGATTCATGACTTTTGTTTTTTCCTCCATTTTTATTTTATTTGTTTTTTTACTTGTATTATAATCTAAATAAAATACACTTTTTATACGAATGTACATGAACATGCATACGAGAACATTATCTTAAAAGATAAAACGTCTATACTTTATTGATTCCGGGAAGACACGTTATGTCCGCATCGCATGAACCCTCTGCAGTTATTTACGGCCATATTCATAAAAAAACCTTAATCGGCGTCTGATCGTCGAACCCGGTGATACGCCGATTAGCCTTAATTGAGGTTTTTAAAAATGCTTGATTTATAAACACATATTATCCTGCTCATATCTGATCCACCGCTTATTGAAAGATTAGACGCGTTATGTTGGCACTTTTGGCAAAATCATAGACAAAAACCCGGTTTCATCGCAATTAAAAAAAAAGTTTGACAGAACATGACACATGCATGACAGCAGTAGTAGCGGGAAACGCGTTAAATTTTATTACGTATTTTGCATGTTACTACGGTTTGGATAAATACTTTTGTAACTAATTTTAGATTAATGACTGTGTAATGTGTCGAGAAACATGAATAAAATTAATGTACCTACCTATAGTGAAGAAGAGAGACAGTAAACAATTGAAATGTAATAGTAGGAATGTGTTGTTACCTACGATGAATCACTGGACTAGTAATCAAAATAAGGTAAGAAAATCAATTAATTAATTGACTTATAACTAGGTTCGGACCATTTACAAAAGTATCTGCCCATGTCAGACATATTTCTCAGTATAAAACTTATAAACAAATGTTAATTGAGAAAAACTTGAAGAACTGAATATTGCTTTAGCGCGCTTACCCATTTCTTACTGCTTACAGTGTCGATGTCATGCATACCGGCGTTCAGAGAATGGTTGTATAGCTCAAGAAACAGAAACGAGAAGAAATAAGAGTGGTCACTGATCAATTGAAGCCTGACAGCTGCTGCCACAAGTTGTGTGTTGTGGATTTACTTGGTTGGCGCAGAGTTTCATATAGACACAAATAACAGGACTGCACTACTAGTGAAGGTAGGTAGTATTTGAAATTGGTGCCTATTACAACATACCTGTACATTGGTTACCTATATTATGTACATATTTTAATAGTGCCAAAACCATAGTTTTATAAGTGCAAAATATACATTATTATTTTATGAAAGGCCTACAACTGCCTGTCAGAATAACCATAGTTGGGTCTTTAGCTCTGTCTACCAGCATTTAGATACAACCAGATTTAAATGTGGTTTTCAGATCTGCTCTTTTTCAATTTGTACAGCCTTATGAATATTGGTGTCGGTTAATACTCTCTATTTGCAAAGGTAGGTAAAAAGACAATGAACAAAAATATAATAACTTATATGGTCACCGCAGTACACTAAAATTAAATTACATAAAATATTTGAAAATATCTTTAATCAAAATTGTTATTTTATTTCCAGATTCTGAAAGGCCAAGTTACTCATGAACAAGCACCACCTACACACTTCCTTCAAGGAACTGTCACTATGGGCCAGCATGCCCCAGCAGCCAGCCTGACCACCTCAGCAATCACACTGAAACAAAAGGAAATGAGACAGAGAAACCCAAAATGCTCCGGCTTTGTGTTTTCTTATTAAACGGGACATGATTTTACTGAATAAATTATCTTATTTTATCTCAATAAAAATTTTGTATTGATGTTTTATTCTCCTTTTACTGGAAACTTCAGCAGCTGTTTGTGATCATTGACATATATTGTATATCAGAAATCAGAACATGTTATGACTACTCAGAGATCATGACTGTAACGTTGGTGTTAAAGATGTGTACAGTCAGCAGAATAATTAACTAAGCCGGTAAGGTGTTAGGTTTGAATTTAACCGATTACAATGAAATAGCAGTGAAAGTGTTGACATATCTTATATGTACCATCGGGTTCATAATTGGATACCCAATTTATCAATGAATTAATTCATTATTTGGGTATGCAATTATGAACCCGACAGTACCTATACCTTTTTGTAAGTCATGAAAAATGTATACAAATGCTGCGACAAAGTTCAATATTATATATTGTTACTATTACATTTTTCACCATAGCTGCATTAGGTGCAAGCCAGGCAATCTTTGTTTGACACTTTGAGTGAGGTATGCTGTAGGTTTGAGTTGATCAGTTAGTGGAGATAGTTACCTTCCTTGTGAGTGGCGTTGGATAAAACCTTGAAGATGTGCATTGTTTACTGCCCTGTTGACTAATGCTGCAACCACTTCTTCATCGTCACTACTGCATAATCTTTTCAGCATCTGGATATAATAGTATAGTGTTGTACTGGGTTTTTTGCTATCAAGGGGTCTATGTCTGACCCAGATAGGCCACATTATTATTTTAGAATAAAGAAACTTATATTTAGTTTTAAGGATTGAAAGTTAGTAAGTACATATACATAGATACTGCAGGTGTAGAGATCTACCCCTGAGGCCCTAAGACGGTGTGTAAAAAGTAATTAAGTATGATCATCATCTTCTATTCAGACTGGTTCAATATGAGCTAATTCCCAAAAAATCACCATGCTACCATTATTTTATTTGATTCTTATTGCAATCTAAACATGACTTGTGAAATTTTACTACAGTCTTTTACTTGGAATCAAGTACCTAAAGTTGTTTTAATTGATTGCAATATCATGCAAAACTTTCATTTCGATAATAGTAGGTCACCTATATCTACTTCCCTCGTCTGGCCAAATATACTATTTAATATAATTTTAAACACAAAACTTTCGTGAGACTCAGATAAGTACCTATATTAAATAACGGGTAACACTGGTTTTTTAACTCGAATATTGCTCGACATGTTTTGCTCCATAACGAGAAGCTTATTCATGAGCCATTACACCAACTACATTTGACAATGATGCTGAAAATTAGTGTATTTCTCGCCTCCTCGGCCGCCGCGCCGAGCGCTCGGCCGCGGAGGGCCACGCGAATGGCTCATGACACATGAATACGCTCTCGTTATGGAGCGAAACATGTCGAGCAATATTCGACTATTTAATGTGTGTGTGTATATGGTTATTAACACAAGTAGGTAAAAAAAATACGTAGGTAACCTAAGATAGGTACCGCCTCGAACGATAAGTAGCTAACTAATATGCTTATAGGTAGGTACTTACTACTTTTATTGCAGCGCTTCTTCTACTTGATTTCTGTAAGTGACGAGGTCCTCATAGGATAGGGCAGATTATTATTTTAAGACACACGCACTGAAACTTGACGCCGGCGATACACTTGTTTGATAACCTGAATTACTGACGTTACTTGCATTTAATTACGATGGTTACTCATCGAAAATCTAGATATTTGTTTCCTACCCATTTCCGATGTCGCTGGACTATTTATTGATATTACAATTATTTACTTAACAATTAAATCGAAACACAGAAACTTATAAACAGAAGTCTCCATCTGTTAGAAATCTCTTCGATTCGATTTCTGTACTGTGTAGCTCCTATCAAAATTCAAAATCAGCTGTTCAATGTTGTGTCGGCCATCTTGTCACTTAATATGCGGATAAAGGAGGGTCCACGGGCTCGTAACTTTTGGCTTTTATAGGAGGTCGATCGTAGACAGATTAACGTTAATACGCGTTTATGCATCAAGAATTTTGGTACCTACCTCTGAGCGACCGATCAGTGAGCTCCTAACTTTTTATGAATATGGCTGTTAGTCTTTAGGCACAGTAAGTCCGGTATTATTGCTCACAGGCCAATCACAAGTAGTACAAGAGAAGCACGGACCGACGAGCGACACAGCCTCCTCGTCTCAAAGCTAGCTCACGACTGCCAGCAACGCCGTTTTCGAGCTACCAACGCACGAAATGTGGAATTATGATCAAGTTGTTTAAGAAAATTTAATCAATAATATCCTACGTTGCGTTTGTAGTGTTCTGTAGTACACATTTTTTAGTTCAACAATATTTTAAATCGAATAAGCCGAAATTAACCGTAAAACGACATTTCGTTACATTTAAATATCGGAGAAACTATCCGTTACACGAGTTATTCAAACGTTGCAAATGTTGTACATGAAATGGTAATTAACATATATTTTTTTCAAATTTTTTGAATGACTCGTTATTGAGATATATCCCTTAGAAAGTAACAGTTTTCGGCCACATTCAGCGCCTAGCGCCTTAATCGCGTGTATGGCTTCGAAATTAGAATGCGTAAGTGGCGCTCTCGTTTTGTATGCGAACACGAGGCTTTGCATATGTATAAGGAATAGATTGAAATTCCCCATAAGAGGGAAATTTTTACGCATATATTAGGAAATTCACACGATTTGGAGGTGAAATGTGTTTCGTTTAGAAATGGGGGAACGACTTTTAATGAATTGCAGTGGGGTTTTTCTGTTAGAACCTATTATTATAAGCGTAGCTTCGTTTACATGGGGTATAAGAATTTAAAGATAATTAATTAATCACTTTAACATGAATTAATAAATAAAGTCATCTGTTTAGTTCTCGGAAATATGTACATTTGCCACGATATTAAAAGCCGAGCTTTCATAATGTTGTATCTAATATACACAAGCTTTCTCTTAGGATTTCGTCTTAAGACATTTTTGTAGGTACTTATCTGTAATCTGTATCTATTTATTTACTTAATTAAAATCTTAACTAAGGCCAAATTAGATTTTTATGCCATCATATTGAGTTTTTAGGGTTCCGTAGTCCCGCCATGTCTGCCCGTCCGTCCGTCCGTCCGCAGATAATCTCAGTGACCGTTAGCACTTGAAAGCTGAAATTTGGTACTAATATGTATATCAAGCACGCCAACAAAGTGGTAAAATAAAAAGTGGAAAAAAATGTTTTATTAAGGTACCTCCCCTATACATAAAGTGGGGAGTGATTTTTTTTTCATTTCAACCCTAACGTGTGATATATTGTTGGATAGGTATTTAAAAAAGAAAAGAGGCATTTTTGATAATGTAAATATTTTGCGGAAATAATCGCTCCAGAAGTAAAAAAAAATGTGTGTCCCCCCCCCTCTAACTTTTGAACCATAAGTTTTAAAAATATGAAAAAAAAACTCAAAAGTAGAACTTTATAAAAACTTTCTAGGAAAATTATTTTGAACTCGATAGGTCGAATAGTTTTAGAAACAAAATTACAAAATAATTTCTGAACTAAGTTTGTAATTTAACCGTATATGCAGGTGTTTATTGTACCTGTAATTTCTACAAAATCACAACGAAATGACGTGCTTTTAAAGCCTTCCCCGAGCCTTCGGGCTCCGGCGTCTTCAGGAGGTGTTGGTACTCCTGAAGACCTATTTTTATCCACCTGTGCTAGGCCCTGCACAGTTGAGCGCCGTAAGCAAGGATGACGGGATCCTGGGGATTGAGGCATTGCCAACCCGCGTGTCAACACGTCCCTTAGGCCCTAATTTCGGGCAAAACGGTGGCCCTACTGCTAGCCACAGTATGGGAAATGGCCATGTGAGGAACCGTAGGTGGGCTCACGGCGAGTAGTGTGGGGGCCGCGGAGACAGTTTCGGCTGTCAAAGCGGCGGTGAAAGGCCATGCTGACGGAGTGCGTGTAGGTGACTCTGGCGTAGGCATCTGACCTGGATGACCCTGCGTCCCATCTGCACAAGCCCCCGATGTCGCGCAACTAGCCAACCCTTCACTACTATACCCGAGTCGGTGTCCTAACGACCGAAAGCACCTTTTATATGTGTGTGTAGGCGTTCCCAAAGGTGTGGGCCCTTGTAGGGTGGGAGCCGATGAGGATGAAGAACAAAGTTTGCAAGCATGGATAACAGTTCTTCAAACTCAACTCAGGCTGAAACAGAGGCGTCTATCGCTGATGGTGGAGCCACACAGGCGAGACAAGCTGTTCCCAGGACAGTGCGTCGGACCAACAACTTGCCGGTGGTAACCGGATCAAACAACGTGACCCAAGGTAAGGCTGCGGGTGCTATCCCAAAGCTGAACCGGAAGGTCGCTCCCCCACAGGGCAATGGCGCCAACCAGGGTACCTCAAGGCCCAGACCCCCACTACACCAAGGTCGGTCGAAGTCAGGCAACACCAAGCAAACAAACCCAGGGATTGTCCGCAAGCCGGAACATCAGGCGAGCAGGCTGAAGCTGACCCCTTTGCGGACTGGCAGGAGGTGGACTACAGGTCCAAAAAAAGACCCCCAGCCAGACCGGCAAAGTCTTCCTCTTCCAACCCACCCCCCCCCCTGTTAAAAGTCAAGGAGAGGTGGTGAAGAAGAAGAAGAAGAAGAAGAACAAGAACCAACGGCGTGCCGGCCGGCTACTGCGTGAACAGCAGCAGCTGGACGGCAATCCTGCTGCCGGTGAAGGTGCGCAGGCTCCCATGGGGCCGCCACCCAAACCGAAACCGCCACAGCATAGGGGCACGGGCAGCGGTCCGTCAAAGGGGAAAGGTTCCACCCTACCCCCTAAGGCTGGAACGTCTGCTAGCGTCCCTGCTGGGGCACCTGCAGGAGCGCCTAAAAAACAACGCCCAGGCAAGTACGAACGAGCCGCTGCTAAAAGGACACGGGATGAGTCCATCTCCCCGCAAGGAGATCAAAAAAAGCAGCGTCTCGTGAGTCCGAGCCAACCAGGCGTCTCCTATGCTCAGGCAGCTGCATCTGACCTGACTATTGTCATTACTGACGATAAGTCGGAGAAGATCACCGCCGAGCAGTCAAACGCCATTCTCCGCGGTTTCCACAAGGCAATCGTGGAGGAGGCCCGCAACACCCCGGGAGCCATGCCACCGAAATTTAAGGGCCGACCAATATACGCTGAGGGACAACTGAGGGTCTTTGCACAAGACGAACACTCGGTTGCCTGGTCTCAGCGGTGCGTCAAGGCCCTCTCCATACCGAATGTCTCCCTCACGGCTGTTCGCCAGTCGGAGATGGTAAGGAGAGTGAGGTGCGGGCTGTTCATCCCGAACATTGACAACTCGTCCTGGGAAAACGTCCGGCAGGCAGCTGACGGACTGAAGTACCAGAACGACTGGGCCAAAGTAGGCACGTGGGCCATCACGGCGATCCTACGACAGGATCAAGGATGGTTTGCCACCTTTACAATCCCCGAGGACCTGGTCCCTACCTTCATGGAAAGAGGCAGGACCATGAACTGTGGAGTAGGCCAGGTCTACCTTATGTTCAAAGGTCCCGGGGGTAAATACATCGACCAACCCCCCACGCCGCAGGAGTCGACTCTGAAGGTCACGGGGGCAGTGGTGCCAGTAACAGGCGAGGGGAGCACCGAGCGGAGCTCCCCCATGGACTTGGACGATGTATCGGCCAGCCAGCCGATATCCAGACCGGAACCTCCCGAGCCCTCTGAGGATGAGCTTCTTGGCATTGGTGTAGAACCAGCCAGATCAGACTCGGAGGGTGAGGAACTTTCGGACTGGATAGAGACTGGGCTCAACCTGGCCGGAAAGGAAGGGGACATCCCAGATGGCTCCCAGTCCAACAGCGCCGACTAAAATAATACAGGCCAACCTCCAGCACAGCGTGACCGCCACGGCCCAACTGAGACGCTGTCTGGAGGGCCTACCAACAGCCGTTGCCCTCCTACAAGAACCATGGTTGGGCGACGGGAGCATAAGAGGGCTCAGTAATATAAGAGGTAAGCTCTATTATTCTACAACACACGCAAACCCTCGAGCACGCTCGAGGGTTATATCTTAACTACAAATAACGTAATATCACAACCGCTCACTGAATTCTGCTCTAAAGATTTGTGTGCAATTAAACTACAAGTTCCTATGACCACAGGCTGCCGAGAGCTAGTCCTTGCCTCGGCTTACATGCACGAGGAGGACGAGCCGCCACCACTGGAACTGCAACAGCTGGTCAACCACTGCGAAAGAGAGGGCCTCGCAATCATCATCGGGGCCGACTCCAACGCACACCATCCTCTGTGGGGGATGAAGACCAGCAACAACAGAGGTAAGACACTAGTGGAATACCTTGTTACAACTAAGTTAAACATTCTAAATGTAGGTGCGGAACCAACATTTGTAAACAGAAGATGCAGTACGATTATAGACCTGACCCTGTCTTCAGAGAATGTAAGTGAACTCGTCGTGGACTGGCACGTCTCTCGCGAGGCCTCCTGCTCAGACCACAGGTGGATTCGCTTCAATCTACAGGCATCATTCGATACACCAGCCCCCCGAAGGAATCCTAGAAAAACAGACCGAAACGTCTTTAGGAAGACCTTGAGCAAGGGTCTAGAAAGACTCCCTCCCAAGGATGACATTCGGGGACCAGCACAGATAGAAGTACAGGTAAACACCCTAACTAACACCCTATTAGACAGCTACCATGTGGCCTGCCCCCTGAATCCACCAGCGAAAACTGCCATAGCAGGTCATCAATGGTGGGGTCCAGAACTGGAGAGACTCCGGAGCAAAACCAGGAGACTCTTTAATAGGGCAATGAACACCACGGCTGAGGCGGACTGGGACAAATACTATGAAGCCAAAGCCAAGTACAAAAAACGACTGCGGTACTGGAAGTCTCTGTCATGGAAGAACTTCTGTAGCAGCATCGAAACATTAGACCAAGCAAATCGGGTAAGGAAAGCATTACCCCCCAAATCCATGACTCAGCTGGGATCGCTGCGAAAACCCGATGGCACATACACAACCTCCCCTGCAGAGACTCAACACCTCCTGTTAGTAACCCACTTCCCCGGATGTGTAAGTCTCACAGACCAGGAACGGCAGGACGAGGAGGTCTATAACACTACAGATGACAACAGGCAAATGGCGAACAGAATCGTCACCGCTGAAAAGCTCAGCTGGGTCATCAACAGTTTCCATTCCTTCAAGGCGGCTGGCCCGGACGGGATCTTCCCTGGTCTCTTACAGTGGGGCCTAGGACAAATCCTGGAAACCCTGATTGAGATCATGCAGGCCTGTCTGACCTGGAGCTACGTGCCAAGGCTATGGAGGGATGTGAACGTGATATTCATACCTAAACCAGGTAAGAGTGACTACAGATGCAAAATCCTACAGACCTATCAGTCTCACATCATTCCTGTTGAAGACACTGGAAAAACTGTGCGACAGGGACCTACGGGATCTAACGCTCAGTAACATACCGATGCACGACAACCAACACGCGTACAGCTCAGGTAAATCTACGGAATCGGCTCTTCACATGGTCGTCAGCCGGATCGAGAAGGCCATCGGTGACAAAGAAATGTGCCTCGGCACGTTTATTGACATTGAAGGCGCTTTCGATAAGACCCACTTTGCCAGTATAGGGAATGCCTTAACTAATCACGGCACGGAACCCGGACTGACCAAGTGGATCATAAACATGCTCAACAAAAGGACTATAAGGTATGCAGGTGAGCCGCAGGCCGTAGCGGCGGTGCGAGGATGCCCACAAGGGGGAGTCCTATCACCGCTGTTATGGAACCTAGTAGTTAACAACCTTATAACCAAACTAAACAAGGAACACTTTTATACAATAGGTTATGCTGATGATCTGGCAATATTGATTTCGGGTAAATTCGCCAGTACGGTATGTGACCTGACACAAGCCGCTCTCAGAATCGTGGAGCGCTGGTGTAAGGAATTTGACCTATCAGTAAACCCCACCAAGACAGAAATGGTAATGTTCACCAACAAAAGGGCACTTGGCAGCTTTACAAAACCAAAACTGTTCCAAACTGAGTTACATATGACCAACGAGGTAAAGTACTTAGGACTCACTCTTGACAGTAGACTCCATTGGACCAACCACATAAACAAACGCATAAACAAGGCCGAAGTCGTCTTCTGGCAGTGCAGAAGGATGATTGGCAACAGGTGGGGACTCAACCCAAAAATCACTCTCTGGCTCTACAAGACGATAATTCGGCCTCTATTTTGCTACGGGGCGCTGGTCTGGTGGCCAAGGACGAACCTCGCCACCGTACGAAACAAGCTGCAGAAACTACAGAGGCTCGCATGTGTGGCTACCACAGGATGCTGGAGGAGCACTCCGACCGCAGCCTTGGAAGTCATGCTAAACCTTCCACCGCTACACCTCCACATACAGCAGGAGGCTGCCCTGTCAGCGGTAAGGTTGCGAACTCTCAACGTATGGTCTAACTTGAACACTCTGCACACAATATGCCTGGAGAGGGCATACGAAGAACTTCCAGTGCTCAGGGCAGGCACGGATCGGATTCACAAACGTGCTGTCTTTGACAAAAGGTACAAAATACAGTTACATGAGGACGAAAATCAGGAAGGACTCAACCTCCGGGAATTGAGAATCTTCACTGATGGATCTAAAACAGACATGGGGTCAGGCTGCGGTACATTCTCAGAAGACCTGAACATGTCTATAATCACACCGCTGGGCGCTCACAACTCAGTATTCCAAGCTGAGTGCATGGGCATCATCAATGCGGCTGCCGCCATCACTGCAAGGAAAGTAACAGGAGCCTCCATCCGTATACTCTCTGACAGTAGGGCAGTACTGATGGCTCTAGGAAGTCACATCATTACATCTGGACTAATACATGAATGTCATGAACGACTAATGGAGGTAGGTCAAAATAACAACATTGTCCTTCAATGGATTAAAGGTCACAGCGGATCCCGGGTGAATGACGCAGCAGATGAGCTGGCCAGGCAGGGGTCAGGTGCTGGGTCGATTGGTCCGGAACCCATTCTTCTGACGCCCTTCAGCAAGGTACGCTCGACGTTGCTGGAACGAACCGGGAGACTGCACATAGCACTTTGGCAAAGTCAAGAGGGATGCAGACAGGCTAAACAAGCCATGCTTAGCATTAACAATAGACTCACCAAAACACTTCTCCGTCTCGGCAAAATCCGGTTAAGGATGGTAACTACTGTGATAACAGGTCATGGACCATTTAACAAACATCTCTTTAACTTAGGTGTTACAGACAGTCCCCTGTGCCGTGGGTGCATGAAGACTGAAGAAACGGCCTCTCACGTGGTACTGGAGTGCAACGGAGTGGCCCCATACAGGGCAAAACACCTCGGATCCCCGGGTGATCTCCCCGAGGTCCTACTCAACACCAAAGGTTTGATAGGATTCCTCGAGGAGCTGGGCGGGCTGGACTAGCCGTCCTTCCTTCACGCAAAATAGGCGCCAGACGTCGAGTTGCGGAAACCTGCCCGTACTACAATACAATACAATACGTGCTTAATAAAGTAAAAACGGTGAAAATCGGTTCACGCAATAAAGAATTATCCCATAAAAATCATCTTCCATACTTTAAGCTCGCGTACAATTTACGTTTACTTAATTTGCCGATAGATGTCGCTGTACGTGGAACGCTCATATCATATCCTACATGGCGGTGTTATTTTAACTCTTAAGTGGGGACACTTACTGTGACGGACGGAAAACTACGGAACCCTACACTGAGCGTGACCCGACACGCTCTTGGCCGGTTTTTTACATTTATGTTTTAAAACTAGGCAGGTATTGATATTTTTTTTTAAGTCTCGAGAAGTAATTGATAGTTGGATGTAAAGTATTCATAGGTATAGAGTCGACAATTGGCAATTGTTCAATTTATTGCAGACACGCTGTTATGCCCGTCATCGTGATTATTCCCGTATGTTATAGTAGTTTATGTAACTGTTACGTAATAAGGGTCCTTAAAATAAGAGTGTGGTTTTATGAAACGAGCCGCAGGCGACTTTCATAATAAGATCACACGAGTGTTTTAAGGCCTAATTACGTGCAGTTGCATACACTACTTTATCTACACACAAATTATAAATCCTAAATCAAGTGTTCGGAAATCATTAGAATGACCGCCATTGCACCGCCATGACCAACTCGATTGTGCCGGCGGTCGGGCGGGCGCGTGCCGGCGGTCGGAGAGGAGGGCAGATTTTCATTATGTTACCGTAGGTAATGAATTTTCTTACGTTTTTACCACACTGTCACAAATAATACACTGATGTTACGTTACTGGTTGCAATAATGGTGGTAATCACATACGGTTTCCGAACGCGGAATAGAGGATTTATGATATGGTGTAGATAAAAATATGTACCTGTTTAATTATATCAAGTTACTAATTTTATAATAACAGCAATTTATCTGTTTCAGGTAATTATATCTATTGGTAATCGGACCGGTTCGTTTTAAATGACTTTTAATACTTGCTTCTTGTCTAATATGTACCTAATGTTTCAAAAGTTGACATATTTTGTTTTACAGGAAATCAGTAGTTCGCCTCGAACTGAGAACTCGCGATATACTTGCAAACGTGTTGACCAATATAACTAGACCCTTTTAAAGATTTTTTCTTCTTTGTCTTCTAGCTCCATAACCCCTTGATCAATCTTGCTCATAAACAAACATTCAAATTACGAGGGTTGCTACTTATATATCCGGAAACAAAAAAAAACAAACAAACGTACACGGCTGAAAATGGTTTTATTGTTTTTCAAAGTATTCCCCTTGATGATCTATGCACTTTTGCATTCGCGTGAACCAATTTTTAAAGCACTTCTGCCACTCCGCCTGAGGTACCTCCATAACGTGTTGTTTGAATGCGTCGACAGCATCTTCAGCGGTCGAAAATCGTTGACCGCGTAATTTATTCTTTATATTTGGAAATAAATAAAAATCGTTGGGTGCCAAGTCAGGGCTGTACGGCGGATGACCCGTTAATTCCACATTTTGACCCTCCATAAATAGAGTTGTTTCGCGTGACGTATGACAGCTGGCATTGTCATGATGAAGAATGATTCTTCGTCGCTGGTTAGTTTTACGAATTTGTTCAAATACTTCCGGTAAGCAAATGGTCGTGTACCACTCTGAATTAACCGTTCTACGGTTTTCTAGTGGCACTGTAGCTACATGGCCATTAATACCGAAGAAACAGGCCACCATTTGTTTCAATGTACTTTTTGCACGAGTAACTTTCGTAGGGTTCGGCTCATTTTGAAACACCCATACCGTTGATTGTTGCTTCGTTTCGGGATCGTATGCATAGATCCAGGATTCGTCACCTGTATAGATGTTATAAACGGCTTTTGAGTCACCACGGTTATATTTTTTTAACATTTTATTGCACCATTCGACGCGAGCATCTTTTTGCTCTTTTGTTAAGTTGTGGGGTATCCAACGCGAACAAATTTTTTTTACAGCCAAATAATTATGTAATATGCTATTAATGCTGGTCATAGAAATACCCAGAGTCGCCTCTATCTCGCGGTACGTAACATGTCGGTCGTCCATTATAAGTTTTCGCACAGCCTCGATATTTTGTTGTACAACGACCGATTTCAGGCGACCTGCCTTAACTTCGTCCGTAAGCATACTACGTCCACGATTGAACTCACTAAACCAGTGATACACAGTAGTTTTAGATGGGGCTTCATCACCAAAAGTTGAAGTTAGTTGATCTATGCACTGTTGTTGCGTTAAACCACGCCGAAAATCATAATAAATCAATTAAATCATAGCACGAATATTTTCACGAGTGAGTTCCATTCTTGCTGCGAGATGACATTTAAAACCCGTCAAAAACAAAACACGAGCGTTAATAAGAAAGAAAAAATATACCGGCCAGTACTTAAAAAAGTTCAAATTTTACCATGGAGGTCAAATATGCTATTTAAGAAGATTGTAATCCCGGTTTCCGGATATATAAATAGCAGCCTATGTATATTTTGCTATGTGTGCTAGGTACAACGAATTTCATAAAGATCAGAAAACGTTACTAAAGTTATTGCGGAACATCCCAATAGCGCGCAGACAGTTATGTTGTGTCCGAAGTGGTCTGTAAGAACTTCGGTTCGGTTCGTTCGATAAAGTACATGAATAATTAAAAATCTGCATTTTTCCGCAAATCTGCAATGTGATAATAATGAAGCTAACCCACTTAGCAAACTTTGTGCAATGTTTGAAATTTCATCCTTTATAGCCACCATGCTAACGATTACAGGGGTTAAATAATATTTAAATGCCTGCACTGAACCCGCTATCTATTGTGTCCAGTCCATTGGGTCCGTAATTCTGATTACCCCCTCAAAGGTCAGTGACCCCGGCAGCCCTTTCGCATCCCCTACCTGCGACCTTTTGTGATTTTTACATCCTATTTTACACTCAATGACTTGTAGATTTTGGGAAATAGTATTCGTAAGCTTGAGTATAAATAATATAATACTTAAAAACAATGAAAAGAGGTCACTTTATACCTATAGAAATTATCATACAGTGATTCACGGGTACCTACAGTTTCCATTGTCTTCGAGTGTAGTTAAGTTACTGGTCTGACACAAACTCATCAAAATAAAGGTTGATTTTTTTTTCCGGAATATTATCCTACACTCTTTTACAAGTAGGTACTACGGAGTCAGCTTGATCATTTGAATAGTTATGTAATTATATATTATAATTATTTATAGTTATATAAATATATTTCATGTTTTAAGAAAAGCTCTTTAATTATTAAAACTTGGGTTCGAAAATGTTAAAATTTTATTCGTAAAGCGAAAATGTTAAAATTTATTATCAATATTTAAAACGTTCCTTCGATTTTCACCATATATGTACCTACAAGGAAAAAAATGGTGCACATTAATACTTCCTTTGTTTTGTTGAATGCCAAATTACAAATGGCGTGACATTTTACAAAGGTGAGGCACTTTAATTTCCCTTAACGTGAAATGAAGGCACCTATCTGAAAACAGGTGATACTATTGCTTGTTATATTTATTTTCTGTTGTGAATACAGTGATAATTTTGTATATTTTAGCCTTTTTTTTCTAAATTGATTATGTCAGATGTGTCGAAAATTGTTCTGAATTCATATCAGCTTTTGCAGTCATTAAGAAGATGTCTCAACAGAAGATTAATGTTGGTAATAGACACAAAAATATTTAATAGACAACATGTCTCATTTTAAATAAATAATAAATATTAGAGGACATGTAGTCTTACGCAAATTGAAATAGATAAATATAACATAATTGAAATAGGTGTAAGGAAAATTGCCGATATTCTTCTAAATAAAATCGTATCCTCTCAAATGTGTAGTGCAAAATCGTTTTATTTTCCTCGGCTAAGATAATTGTAGACAAAAATAATACCTAAGATAATGTACCTTGACACCTATATAAAACACCCCCAAGTTCGGAAAAGATAGTACTTGAACAGGAAACCAAGTCCCTTACGTCCCTATTCGTTTGAAGAATAGTGAGGTTACATTATTCGCATAAATGGGTGTTATTCTTTTATTGGAAAGACAAAGGCTCTTGCCCTCATAGCACCATGTTTATACAATCGGTCTGTCTTTGCACAAAACGTCTTTTCATAGTATCGAATACATGTACGTTGAGACCTTTTTAAAGCAGACGATGGTGCTTGCCCGAGGCTTGAGGAGGCGATTATGATCTCAAGATCGATCTTAGATCGAAGAACACTTGTACAAGTCTAATGTATTGTCTTCGAGTTTTGCGACGTTCATTGTTGTGTTGTGAGACTTGTGAGGCGTCAAGGAACTTGTTGAAGTACCGGTGTGTTACTATTTTTTTGTTTCCGTGTGATTTACTCAACTTAACGACTTACATACAAATCATACCATCTAAAACATCCAAACGGTCGGATATTATTGTTGTATCCATTCAATAATAATAGTTCCAGATAGTTTTCCTTTTTGACGAATCAAGTATAATTTGACTAAAAACCAGTTGCACCAACCACAATTGAGACACTGATCAACGTAACTCAGCAGATAACCATGAAATTTCCGATACCACAATTAACCGACCGTATTAACGTGACAGATGGTTTGGTGCACGTAGTTAACAATATTACATCAAACTGAATAAACCACATATGTACTGCGTAATGGATACATACATGTTTTGCACTGTTGCCTTCGATACTGTTGGGCCGACATCTTCACTAGCTGCCTTAGAGACGTAAGCTTAGTAGCGCTTGCAACAAAGAACACTTGTAATGTAACTCCGATGACGGGATGAAGAAATCACTTTACTTTTTCTGTACTTTTTTGAGGCAAGTCAAACATGGACACTTTATGCATAAAAGGAATATAAAGGAATCAAATCAACCGTCGTAATGCCCATCTTATATGAAAAATGTGATCTGCAGGGCACATTGAAAATTTTTTCAATAGCAAGAATCGATAATAGCGAACTCAAAACACATAGCATCTGCTTTCGATGTTCGAATAAAATATTCAATAAACGCAGGGCGAAAATTTATGCCGCCGTTGCACCGCCGTTGTGCGGCCGCCTCCTGTTTCTAAATCATCACGTCGCCGGTGACGCCGGTCAGCCAGTCGCATCAGCTAACCGGGTCACATTCGTAGTACGGGGTCCCGAAAAGGAAAAGTCCTCCCGCACCAATGTGGATAAGGAGGGATTGACTCTGGTGAAAAGGAAGAGCCAGAAGCGCAGGACACCATCACGAGTGCAGATTTCTGGCCGAAGGGTGTCGTGTTTCGGCGATTCCGGGGCAATCTGCCGAATCCTACGCCAGATCAGACGACGCAACGGAGCCACGCAGTTGCGTCGCCTAAATCGACCTAGTATTAAGTTATTTTTTTGTTCGCAGTTTTGAAAAATAAATATGAAATGCGGTGAACCCTGCACGGTGGCGCGGAACAAACCGTACGGTAGCGCGGTTCCGTGACTTCCGTGCCTCCGCATTCGCATGCGAAATCGGAGAAAAGGCGTGAGTGTGAAATCCGCCTAAAACACCATACTCATAGTGTTGTGTTCCTGCTGGTAAGTAAGGTTGCCAAAGAGCTCAAAGAGGACGCAGTGTGTTGACGATGAGGGACCGTCGAGTTCCTTTAGCCGTCAGTGAATCCACCTTTTTGTAAAGGGTCGACAACGCGCATGTGACACCTCTGGAGTTGCAGACGTCCATAGGCTACAGTAGCTGCTTACCATCAGGCGGGCCGTATGCTTGTTTGCCACCGTCGTGGTATAAAATAAATAAAAAAACAAAAATATGCATGATAAATGATAAATGCCCCGTTGTAATCACAGTTATAAGTCTTATAAGGCTAAAATTATATCTTGAAATATAATTTTAAACTAAACTTAACGTTACAGTAGAAATACCGTAACATTTCATGTATTTGAGTATGTTTTTAAACGCCTTCCTTCCTTCCTAGTGGCATCTCTTGATTCTGTAAGAAAACGTTCGATGCCATTGTTAGATGACTGCTAAAGCATCAGTGTATATCTTTGTAGGGGAATAAGGACGTTTAGGTCCTTCTACTTAAGTGGAACGGAGCGTTTCAAGCAGAGTTAAAAGATCGCATGTCTGTATGCGTTATAAAGTGAGATATGACCTTTTATATCTGTGGTAGTAGTAGCGAGTTGTTTCAAGTGAAGGGGACGGATGTTTATACACAAAATAACGCGTTCAAACATAGAGGAAGGTGAAAATGTACGGAAGATTGGCTTATAAAAGAACTTTTCTGAATAGGAAATATTTAGAAACGTCGATTGGATCCTAAGTCGCTTCAAGGGAATTACATCCAATATATGAAGTCCCATTTTTCTTTCTGTATTTTTTATTTATTTATTTTATTAAGCTATTGTCTCCCACACATATTACTGTTATTTTTAGGGTTCTTTAGGTTTAAATATTTGTATTGTTTAAAAGCCTGAGCCCTGAGGGTAAAAGCCTCCTCCATCTTTTTCCATTTTTGTTTGTCTAGTGCTATATCAGTCCAGTTTTCTTCTGAAGTTTACGTCGTCCGCCCATCTTTTTCTCTGTCTTCCTGTGTTCCTTTTACCAGGTGGTCGCCGTTTGGTTGCATGTAGAGTCCAACTCTTGTCCTTCTTTCTATATATCCCATTGAAAAATAGAGGTAATTAGTAATAATATAAAAATAACTTATGTTTTTCTTAAAATTCAAATACCACAAGAAAGAGCCTGAGACCGCGTATTATTTGGAAAACAGGGAAGCTATTCATTTAATTACATATATAAATCATTTACTACGATTACATGCTAAACTCAAATACCAAATTAAAAACAGTATCTATTTCCATTTATATTATACTTCCAAACGCGTATAGTACCCGGATTATAGCAATCAACATAATTCTCAAGCGGTTACGTCCCACCTATAAGTAGTTTTATGAGTAACGAATGCTTCATACAAATTATCCGCCATCAACTTTACAGGCAATAAAATACACCCCAAGCGCACTCATCCATATGTTTCGAGCCCGGTCTATAAAAACCTTCGAGCCGATTAACTTATAACACTAAAGAGCTATCGAGCAAAGTGGGGGTGAAACGGGAGCGAAGATGGGGTTAAAACAAAAGCCAACCCTATCGTCATTGGTTGCTCACTTTGAGGGAATATGGTGCCGTTTAAATTGAGAAATCACAACCCCTTTTTAGTTTTTAGTTGAAAGTAAAATTAGTGAAGTGCAATCAGTAAATTTCTTTGGTTGAATAAACTCCTTAGTTTTTTCCTGGAATATAATTAAAACTACTGTTTCTTATTAAGAAAGTAATTTCTTCAGCTGTTTTTTAATTATTAAGTTTTTTTACGTGTAGGTAACAACTTATCGTCCATCCAACGCACATAACTACCACAGAGCCCAACTTTCTTCCCTAAACTTACCCAATAACATTAAGCAGCTTAGATAGCTAGATTATCATCGACCATGCGACTAAAATTTTAAACCGGAACTTTAAATAACAGCATAACCCTCCAACTAGCCCATAAAATACTTAACTTACGATTATCTCTCCTGTCCATTGCCAATCCAGAGTCAATTTCGCAAAGCGATGCCACATAAAAGTTCTCGGAACCGTAACAATCATAGCTGATTCGGTTGAAGTGGGCCGCAAATGTCAAAATAAACCTTTTTACAGCGGTCGCTGGCATAAAAATATTAAGTTTATTGGACAGTTAGCCTTAACAGCGGTGATATCGCCTAACGTTTTTTTCTTAACGACACCTCGCTCAAATTGTTGTGGGTTGGGCAATGGGCAGTGATTTAAGGGATGTCTAAAATTACTAAGCTAGGTCAGAATTTAAAGGCTTCACATACGCAACCACAATTTTCCTCAATCCATCCATGCCCATAACATTTGTATTAAAATATATTTTTGCATTTCGTGCAATGCACTTATGAACGTCAGAACGCAAGTAGCAGTTAACTGTTACTGATATAATTTTATTAAATGTGAATAGTCCTGGTCTTTTTTTATAAGATGCTACGCTATTTAGAAGACATACATTCTTAGGCGGCTTTCACAGTGGCGCCGCGTCCCACTCCGATGAACGAGACAGCGCTAGACCCACAGAGATCTCTATCTCGCTCACACACCGTCACCGTATGCGGAAACCGCATCATTGTGATAACCGCCTTTTCCCGGTTTCGATTAGTAGAGTAAAATTGCAGGATTTTTGTTACCACATTTGGCGGGTTCGATTCTCGGTTCAGACAGGCGATTATTTAAAATTATTTGAATGCAGTTCGTATCGTTTTAAAAATAAAAATGAAGTCTTCTTTCAGTAAAATTTCCTATCCATAGTATTTAAAGTACTTCCCCTCCATGTGGCAAAGTTGTTGCACGTCGTCCTGTATATTCTATAGCAATCTTTCCGGCCTCAACAACAATGTACTATTCTCCCAACTCTCTGTTTAAAACGAATAGAAAAACATAGTTAATATGATGCAGGTTTCAAATATTTGGCCAGGAAAACGATCCCCGTTGATATTTTAGCAGGCCGCCCGAGCTCGCTGTCAGGTGGTATCATTAAGCCGGAATTATAGACCCATCGCGCTATACGACCAGTTATCGGTTAATGATATGGAAACAGCGCATGACTCAATCGGTAAAGTTTAAATATTCGATAGGTTTCCTGCTGCTATTTGGTTTTCATTACCGGCGAATAAGAGGCTCTACCGATATTGGTAGAGCCTCTTATTCGAGCCTCTTATTTTTAAGTAAATACATATGTATTTACTTGTAAGTCATCTATTCTGTTCTGGTATTAAAATGCCTATTTTAGCTACTTAAATATTAATTTTAGCTTTAAATGATGAACATGAATAGTAGGGTTATATAGTCATCATTATCATCATCATCATCATATCAGCCGAAAGACGTCCACTGCTGAACATAGGCCTCCCCCAAAGAGTGCCACAATGACCGGTCCTGCGCCACCCGCATCCAGCGGACTCCCGCGACCTTCACCAGGTCATCAGTCCACCTTGCGGGGGTCTACCCACGCTGCGCCTTCCGGTTCGTGGTCGCCACTCGAGAACCTTTCCGCTCCAACGGCCATCGGTTCTACGAGCAATGTGCCCCGCCCACTGCCACTTTAGTTTAGCGATTCGGAGGGCTATATCGGTTACTTTGGTTCTGCTGCGGATGGCCTCATTTCTGATGCGATCACGCAGAGAGACTCCAACCATAGCCCTCTCCATTGCCCTTTGGGTGACTTTGAGCCTTCTTATAAGGCCCATTGTAAGCGACCACGTTTCAGTTCCATATGTCCTCACTGGCAACACACACTGGTCAAAGACTTTCGTCTTGAGACACTGCGGGTTATATAGTGATTTTGAGAAATTAACAACGCATATTACGTTTATCCCAAAACAATCTGCAAAAAAAATCAGGCCATTCCTGTAACTGTGCTGCTTTTATCCTATTTTCCCATGCAAAGTATGAAAAATAATCTTTTTTTTTGTCAATATCATCAGTGCACCCTACTCCTGTATAAACGTTTTTTATGAAAAAAAATCGTTGAGAACTGAAAACCGATAAAATAGTAGCAACTTATCTTCTTATTTTGACAAAAACGGGACCTAATCGCGTACACTTACTTATCATATGCCCAAATTGCATCATAGTAATTTGTATGGGGAAATCGGCACGATGCAAGTCGGCACGGGTTAGAGTAACAGGAATGGCCTGATTTTTTTTGTAGAGTATTTTGGGGTAAAACAAATACATTTAGGGGGTATGTGTTATTATTTTCTCAAAATCACGATATAAGGAACACCCTAATTAATACTTATATGAGCTACGTAGATTAAATATGTACATATATGCAATTTTTTTTATTTTTGAACGCTTCTAATGTTTTCAGAAAATGTTAGTATGTTATATGCTCTGTCGGAAAGCCAATAAGGATGTGAAGTACTTACTTATGTTTTCTTAATTTAATATAATGATATAGGTATAACAATTTTATAGGCAGTCAAGAATAAACACCGTGATTAAAATAAATGTAACAGACAATCAACCAGCTTTTTAAAAGTTTTCTTTCCTGTCCATTATTG
Source organism: Pammene aurita (assembly GCA_947086415.1). Taxonomy (NCBI): domain Eukaryota; kingdom Metazoa; phylum Arthropoda; class Insecta; order Lepidoptera; family Tortricidae; genus Pammene; species Pammene aurita. The sequence goes on along the minus strand of OX352292.1, from coordinate 12,732,320 downwards.
TTATTATTTATATACGACTAGTAACCTAAATACGTTACCTTATGTATTAGAAATACCAATAAGTAATCAAAACATGTACAAATGCAAAATCATCCTGAACACAGTACAATTAATTTACACAGGGACCGCAAAACTCCGAATGAAAATTTAAGCGGCCAGTTTGTACCGACTGACCAGCTGAACAGCACTAATGCATGATGCATCGTGAGCAAACCAGGCTTTTGTACCGTGACCCGGTTTTCATAAGCCATTTATAAATTACGACTCTTACCATGAGACAATCGCGGCAGTAGTCCTTTGCGAATGCATAGACTCTCTTGCAGCGTGTATGTAGATACTAAGTATGTATTGAATACTGATCCGGGTGCGTAGCCAACGTGCCAATCGTTAACGCTCCGTAGCGTATCGTAGTCGCCTCTCTCGATCACTCTTCCATATTAGTGCGACAGTGATAGTTACGTTTCGTTCGCTACGGATCGGTAACGTTTGACACATTGGCTACGCACCCTGAAGAATGATGCACCAACAAGCGAGATGTTTTACAAATGAGTTTACGCGACAAAATCGGCAGCGATAAAGTCAAGGTAAAGATACTGATAGAATTTTTGTACCTAATTAGGACTCACTTTTATTATTTTAACTAAAAAAGTATACTGTTTGACTTCATTAAAGGGTCAATTTCTAATAACATGGACATAATCAGATGTTGTACAATTAATTGTAAAATGTAAGGCTACAGATTTAGTACTTGAAAATCTCAACCAATTTTTTTAAATAGTTACCTACCTTCTTAGTTCACAGTTTGCAATTTATGATTTGGTATTAGTACGTCACTGGAGCCTTCGTTTAACACTAGTCTGGTTACTTATGGGCATTACACACATCCAACTGAGAGTTGATCCACCGCGTAGTTTATCTCTCTGTGCTGCGTCATCCAGTACGTTCTATTTACTTAATCTTATAACACCAACAAACGTAAGGAACCATGGTACATTGCAGGCAGTAAATATTACAAGGTGAAATGTTAATCACCGTTCATTTTGAGCCTACACCGTCCATATGGCCTACCCTACCTAACCACCTGATTAGGTAGGCCATACTGAACAACTTTTACTATGGGATCAACTTCTTTTTGGCTTCTCCATAGAAAACGACAAATCTGATCGGCTGAAATGTATGAAACAGCCAAAAAAATTTTTTGCGATTCCGGAGTTGTTCCGACAGTAAAAGTTGTTCAGTATGGCCTACCTAATCACCTCGCTCAATAAACTGTGATTAATATTTCAGTAACAATTTGTTTGAGAGCAACTAAAAGGTTCTTTCCACAACCACCTATTTTATAGATCCATAAAATAATCATCATCATCATCTCAGCCATAAGACGTCCATTGTTGAACATAGGCCTAGGCCTCCCCCTTGGACCTCCACACGTACCGGTTGGAAACGACCCGCATCCAGCGTCAAAAAAAAAGTCCTGCGTCTGAAAATTATGAAATTATAATAATATAAAGATATAAAGATGACCACCAGGATAAAAAGAGGACATAAAAGCCAATGTCGTACATGCTAAACGCCCCCGTCCAAACTATGCCGGACCAGTCGCAGTCACTGTGTCAGAAGTTGATAACAATCCGCCAGTTGAAACCTCTGGTGCCTTGTTCTAGGTAAACCTTTTTCAGTTTACAACTTTGAACAAACGACTGATTCACATAAAAAGAGAAAACGGGAAAAGTTGGACTTTGCAGAAGGTGGAAAAGTTGATACGATATTGCATTCTATTTGGTATATGTTTGGAGGGTTTCTATGACCATATATCTTTGTACTCATGTTTTATAATTACAATGACGAATTATCAAAAATTACTTGGTTTCTCAGGGGGATTTTATTTCTTTATTGGAAATATTTTGGAATGCACATGCACAATAGATATTTATGCACTACTATCTATATATAAATCAAGTACGATTAAAACAACACAATGATATGAGTCATGATTTTTATTCGTACGACACAGTTTTTCAAACTATTTGTATTGTAAATGTTCCCAATATCTAAAATGAACGTGAAAAGAACAAAACCAATGCCCTATCACGAAACAACGTTCATTTAATCCGCATTAATGCCAATCACCCATTGTTTATTTATTGCCCTCCCAAACTTCCGAAACCAAAAATGACCGTAATCATCTAATAATTAACCTTAGTCGATGAGCCTTCCTTAATTGAACTATAAATCATTTGGCACTTTGTGAAACTTCGGTATATGAGAAGCACCTAGCTGCTGAATCAGTACTTGCTGAATTTCCGCTACGCTTGCATATTGCATTCCAGAAACATAAGACACTAACGTCTACCCGACGTCATTTAAATTTAGAACGTAGCTCTCTTATTTTAAAGGCATTTTTCGAGGAAGTACCGCAGGGACGTATACTAACCCCAACAGAGTTTAAACATACTAACTGAACCGTAATCTTAAGATGATTTATGATATGTTGTACGTCTGACGTTTACGAGTTAACAGGGTGGGGGCCTTTTAATCAACTATGCTAATGTTAGGTGTTGATCCTTCGGTTACGGCGGTAGGTCCCGCTAAGCCTAATATCAATATCAGGTCCTAATTGAATCTCCGAATGTGTGTAAAGTTTGATTAAAGACCCACGTTGGTACATATACCAAGGTGATGTAATATAAGTAAAGCATGGGTCCTTTGCAGGCCCTCTTAATATTATTCTCATACATCGGCTGATTATGTTACTGTAACAGAAATTAAATATGATTTAATTACAATGAGATATGAGGTCCTTCAAAAAAGGAGTGTATAAGTTCTTAAAGGGTAGGCAACGCGCATGTGAATCATCTGGGGTTGCAGGCGTCCATAGGTTACGGTAACTGCTTACCATCAGGCAGGCCGTATGCTTGTTTCTCACCGTCGTAGTATTAAAGAAAAAAAACAATACTCTCTTAAATACGAGGAAGCATTATATTTTTCCTCGAAAATCATTAAAAATACAGACGTTATCCGGCAATAACCACGCTAAAATTGAAAGAAAATGGGACAACGTTATAACATCAGCGCCGCAGCATTCAAATTCAAAAATATTGTTTTTTACCTTTTTGTCGATTTTCTGTTATTTTGCAGAAGATCCCCTTAGATAACGCTGTAATTTGCAAGTACTCTCAAAGACAATGAATACAACTTACTTTGCATAGAAATTTCTATACCCGGGGTTAGTTCTTGAGTATAGTTTTATTAGAAATATCGGAATAGCATTCACTACCAGGCTGTTCCGTTTATTCCATTTTGCAAAACCCAATCCGGAACGTGATTTCACGGACCTAACTTAAAAACAATTTTTACGAGGGGGCGCCTTAATCGCGGTCAATAGGGCTTTAAAATTCCTCCATAACTTAGATATCAGACCCTAAGCATCTCACGTACCATCTGTATTGCGGTTTTGGGGGCCCAAAATGGATAGGTAGAATTTTTGCAGCCGCATAAAAAAAAGGTTTACGATGAAACTGGTTTTATTATCTTATTAAATTTAATGATGGGATATGCAAATGTGAACACGATTTGTAAATTGATACTTCTAGTTTCAAGGACTTGAATCTGGGAATTTATTGAAGTCGTCAACGTTGACTTTACGGTTGGTATTAAATTTCTCGTCCCAGTTCCAGGTTTGGAACTTTGAGGGTTTCATTCGAAATTTCTGTTCTAAAATAAATACTTAGTTGGTTAATAAAATAAAAGTCTTTCGACCATAAGCCAGAAATCCTCTTTTCTTTATACCAGGACGATGGTATACAAGCATATAGCCCGCATAATGGTAAGCAGTTACCGTAGCCTATGGACGCCTGTAACTCCAGAGGATTCTGTTATTTATTCACCTGAAATTTTAAATATTTTTGGGAATTTTGTTAAATGAATAGGTCATTTAACAAAATTCCCAAATAAATATTTTCGGGGAAATAAGAGACAGAACTTTGTTTATAAATAGTTTTTTTGTGAATTACCTATTAATTACAATCATCATCCCCCTAGAGATTTCCATCTCCACCCAGTTATTGCTTAATCAATTGTATTCGTAATTTCATTTTTTTTTACGATTGCGTATTTTTTTGTTGAAATAATTAATAAAATATGAAAAGAACAGTTATGTAGTTTAATATATAAGAGATCTTCTCCAACAAAGTAATTAAATAAACAAAGTCGTTATCAAACTACCCATAACTGAAATGCCTAAATATTCATATGAGAACTTGAGTTACACATTACACGCACCCCTAACGTAGTAAATTGCTCTAAGCCCAAGCATTTCAAGTTGAAACCTAACCCTTTAGATCTTACTTCACATAATATGTCAGTGGAGACGGTAATTTCTGTCGGACAGATGTCAGACCACGGGTCAGCCCAATGGGGCATACTAATGAGTGTCCCCACCCTATTAATTATGTTTGACGAGAAAATTTCAAGGCAAGAAATCCTAGCTATCACGGTAATGCCGAATGAAATGGGTCCATCGCTGGACCCTTCTATGACTTGTTGGTCAGGATTTTAATTTAGGAGTGATTGGCGTTTGTTTTAAATACAACGTTTTATGTATTTCATTTGGCAAAAAAAACGATGTATAAATTAATTAATTAAAATATAGAGATTAAAAACTCACACATCATAATTGATTTCAAATGTTGACCTTACAAAAACTATATTTTTACTACGTATTTGACATATCAAAAGAGATGTTATTAAATCGCTTGCAGTGTCATCCATGGATAGTAACCTAATTATTATGTAGCGTAGGTATAAAAATATGCTTCTGGAAGTGAGATCGAAGAATACTGCACTATTTTATTTACTAACTACAATTATACTCAAGACCGCGCTGGTAGCCTGGCGGTAAGACGTCCGACTTTCAATCCAGAGGTCTCAGGTTCAAACCCCGGCTCGGCAAACTTTTGTACGGAATATCAGTCGCTTTTCGGTGAAGGAAACTGGACCTAATCCCGATAAGGCCTAGTATCCTCTCTGGGTTGGAGGGTTAGATGGCAGTCACTTTCGTAAAATTTAGTGCCTACGCCAATTCATGGGATTAGGTTGTCAAGCGGACAAACACTAGGAGAAAGACTTCAATTATACTCATAAAACGCCGAGTTACTGCTCAAGACACAATGCAATTTAAAAGCTAACATTAAAGAACGATAAAAATTCTCTTCACCTATCAGCACTACATACGTCAAGATTTGGATCAGTATTACAAAGTAAAGCTTACAAATACACTAAAACGGGTCATATTGTATGGCAATTTCAATATGAAGTTTCCGTTACTCGCATTAGATAAGTCTTATTATAAATATATCGAGTTATCGTTTATTACTAGAGTACTGATTATTTGTTCACTTTTCCACAACTCATTCCGATACATGATTACACGGATTTTAGTTATCATTCCCGCTCGTATCTTATGCCTTGCAATTCCCTGAATACCTTATTTAGCCTGCCCGTTGCGCGGATTATAGTTTTAGGCGTGAAATCTGCGGTACGCGCAGGACCTGACCTGACAGCCAAGTCCTTAAATATTTCTAATTGGATTCCGCTTGTCTGTTTAATGAGCCTGGCATTGGGGCAGGCAATGCGGAAGTCAAGTCACAATGACATATCAATTTTTTTCTAATATATTATTTACGAAATTATTACAAATTTTATTTCTTATGACCCAAAAACAGATTCTAGTTATATTTCAGATTTTTATATCAATGTGGTTTTATGTATGTATATAAAATATGCATATTGAACTAAACCATTGTTCAGGTTCTCTTTATTAGAGTAAACTTTTAATGAGCTCCAATACCGAGGTTAACAATAGCACTGATTTGCTTTTACCAGTGTTTAAGGAGTATTTTCAAGCTTATTTCTTCAGGGTTTGTTGAAATAAGTGGGTTTTTAATCTAAGACAAACTTGGTTTTAAAATAAAATTACGTTAATAAATATAAAACTCCGGGATCCTTTCTTAAATATTCCGTCAATTTTATCGTAAGTTGTATGTATTCAAATAATTCAGAAAATTAGATATTCTGAAAATACTTAACTCAAAGTGACTCATATTCCATCCTAATATTAACGCAACTATCCACCGTTTTTTACTTGGAATTACCAGATTACACTTAACGAGGTAATTATTTTCTTATGTGGGATCAAATTTGAATATAAACAACAAAGGAATCACATGACAGTGGTTTGTACCTGTTTTGTGTGTTTTTTCGGAATGGACTGTAATGATTCATGTCGTCAAATTTTCTTAGACAATGGTATTCTAACTTTTCCTTGTGTAGTTTAGAAGCCTTGGTATTCACTCATAAAATATAAAAGCCAGTTTTTAGGAGTGCAGCAGCTACGAACTCCTGATGCAATATTATATAATATAAATAATTGGATTATATCATTGCCAAAAGCTTCTGTTGGGGGAAAGTAGTGACAAACGACGTATAATTTAATTCATAGTTTGTCGCTTACTGTTTTTGTTTCCGTCCATTGTAACTTGTATAACCTTGTGACATATTTAAATGCTAAAAAAAATAATTGGATTAAATTACTATAGTAATTTAATCCAATTATTTTTTTTATTTGACATGATATTTATATGTACTTAGTTGCTAAGTCTTTGTATAATTTATTTCTTGTATTTTATATTGATTTATTATTATTTTAAAATAAGGTGTATTGTATGTATGCCTGAAAAGGGAAGATTTTCTTAATACTAAAAAGAATAGCAATTATAACTGCAAATGTAACCCAATCTTTACATAAATGAATAAATGATTTCAAATTATTTAATTACTAAGCCTTCAAGGTTTCAATTCAATTATTTTGTTCATCAACGTTTTTTAAATTGAAGCTTATTGTAATTTATTTGTTTAGTCCACATAATGCTACGCAAATGAGCGCGCTTTATATTTATTTTTTATTTACCTAAATGTTTTAAAATTTTATTGAAACCAAGTCATTACATATTCTATGCAAAATGTCAACTTAAAACTAACTATATTTAAGAACAATTCACATTAAATATTATAACATTACATACCTAATATAAAACTACCTTCAAATACAAAATACATCAGTCAAAAATTATTAACATATACCTACTAGTAACATATACCTAAATGAAATGTTCCTAAAAGTATAAATTTCTATGCAAAATTAATCGTTTCCATATACATTTTATGAATACATCTAATTTTCGCTTTGTTTATCTGTAAACGATAGCGAAATGCTACCTCCATGTTTACAGACGTTTTCTAATCAACACTGGCCTCAAACAGAAAAACTTTTATATATAACACGGAATAGGTACACAATACAAAACTAAATAGAAAAGGGACACAAGAGAATTGAAGGAGGAAAAACTCAAGGCAGTAAATAGAAGGAGAATCGGATGACCCAGTCGGACAATTGTATGGCACCGGGAGATTTATCGCCCGTGTATGCTACGTATGTATGAGTGACATAATAAAACTTATTGTGTTCTTTGTAGTGCTGAACTACGAAATTGCTAATCAGACCAAATGCGCGACGAAATTCGATGTTCTTTGGTTAGTTTTGGTTGGGTTTCTTCAGAATCTGTGCAGTGATGACTAAATTTTTTTTTTAAATTGTTCACTTTACATTTACGGGTAAGCTCCAAGTCGCGACGATTATATTTTAAATGCCTAGTGACGACAAGATGTAGCTTACTAGTTTAATAATAGACTATTTGATTTTACCGTAAGTAGACCCAGTGAATACACTTTATTTTAGGGAATGCAGATAATGGGTTTCCATCTTCATCCAGTATGGGTAGATGGGAAAATGATAACAGTACAAAATAAAATATTGAATTGAAAGAAAAAAAATTGTGAATGTGTGAAAAGGTTTTCAAAGTTACGGTAACTTGGCATATAAAAAATGTGAAGTGTCAATAAATTATAGGGATATAGTAAATTAATGTTAGTACTTAATTCACACCCAAGTCAGTTTCCAGTGACCGCAGGTATTTTGCTATTTATGCTATGAGATTAAGCATGACATTTTTATTTGACCGCAACAGTGAATCGGTAGTGTATCCGACCTTGTATTAGAATCGTTTAGTTTATTGTTATTGTTAATTGACTCACTAATTTCATGGAAAATGCTCCGATTACTTAAGGATTTACGAAGGTCGCAACCGTAATGAGCACAAAAAACACTTAAGCGCAGAATATTAACTTACCTAGCTCGAAAGTAATAGGTAGGTAAATTGGTGGAGAATGGTGAAGATAGATACTAAAGGAATATTAAACTGGTCTCAGTTTTATTATTACAAACTGATCAGCGATTAAGCTCACTACTAATTTAGTAGCCCATACGCTCTCGGTTTAAATACACCAAAAATATATTTATTAGTTCGAACCTGCTTGTTCAGGTTTTACGGCTAACGGCAATCAATAAGTGAGTCATTGTTCGAATTTTTCAAGTAAGTAGGTAAATATGCAATCTTCGAAATTACGTTTGTCAATAGTAAAAGTAAATCTAAAAGTTAAGAAACGACTATTACAGTAAATCCTCTCCTCTCCAGCCTCTTAGCTCAGTTGGTCTTTTGAATTTTATGTTTCTTGTGCGACGTTACGTCACTAGCATTCCTAGTGAGGGATGGTCATTGGATGCGGCTTTTATATTCCTTTATGGCATACAAGATGGCGCCCATGTTGATAACACAGCAGCGGACTTAATTGCGAATTTGGGAATAGGGTTGTGATAGGCATACTACTGGTTTATGCACTCGGAATTGTTAAGTAAAAGGCGCCAGACCATTTATTTTCTGTTACTGCTAGTGTTTATCTTGCAGTAGGTCACCACTAAATATAAGTGCACGTCTGGATGTTTTTGCTGACTCCAATAAGTAAAAGCACCTCTTATAGTTTGTTCGGAAAGAGAAGTGGGCGTGGTTTATATGAGAGATCATAAATTCTACGACACTTCTCTTTGCGGACAGACTCTAATCCAAATATAGGACAATTTTCAATAGAATAAATAATAATATATAAATTCACATGTGTAAATAGATAGACAAAAAGCGGGATTCCAATTTGAAGTAGTGTAATAATGTACTTTGACGATTCATAAGTGATTGTGAAATCCTACATGAATAAATGATTTTTTACTTATGTTTATGAAGCAGATAAAGTTTATCTATTGTCGTCGTCACTTATTTTTTGTAAAGGTCACCGCTATGGAAATAACCTCTGTTAGGCGTTTAGGTACTTCAATTGCTAAAAATGTTTTTGTAGTTTATGAAGCTAAAAATACCAAAATTATTTTATTTTATGTAAAAATTAACAAATCAAGTAGTGATACCACTGGACAGACACAGCTCCAACCCAACTCAACCCAACTCAACTCAACTCAATGCTATGTACATACCAATGTTGTACCAATGTGAGACCAATGTGTGACCAGTTTGAGACCAATGTGAGACCAATGTTGAATGAAAATCTGCTCGAATAGCAAATGTCAATGTCGTTATAGCGTTGAGTTGGGTTGAGTTGGGTTGGAGCTGTGTCTGTCCAGTGTGTGTGTTTATTTTTCGAATCGCGGCCCTGTGCCACATTTTTGGCTAATGCCAATATGGTTGCCTTGTTGTAAGAACCCCTCTCGGGAAAGATGTCACGTCCCAGTTTTCTGAGTAAAACCACTTGTCCCACGACACTACAACTTGCAATCATAAATCATGGCTACTTAAAAATCGCTTTCTTTAAATTCTTAGCATTTACAACTTACGATTATTTCCCGCCGAATTTCATTTGACAAAATGGGAATTAATTCAATTTTGCTAAGCAAAGTGTAAACCTCTCGTTATTTAGGTTTATTTTGAGTGTTGATGACCCCAAATTAGAAAATATGACATAGAAATGCTCCCATGTCCTTTCTTCTGGTGTCTCCTCTTTTGCATATTCCTTTTGATAATATAAATAAGTAGCAGAACTGTTGTCTTTCAGATGATTCTTGGTATAACGAAAGGGTCGATCGGGTCGTATTCGTCTCGCATCATTTCAAAGTTCTCACCAACAAACACATGTTCATAGAAATTTGTAAAAAATACGTAGAAAACAAGTGTTTGTTCACCGGGGGTGGTCTGACACGTGTTGCAAACAGACACGTTCTGTAACTTATGGCATCGATGATTATTAACTGCCAGCTCTAGGCTTAAACGTATTGTTCGTCTGTCCGGAATCAGATGTGTCTTAGAATGTATAAGTTCCTATATAAACCAGGACACATCTCTTTTCTAACAAACTATAGTTTGCTTATTTGTAATAAGCTAGTCTGTGTTTTTACTATTACATTGGTATATTATATATGGCTAGGAACGCTTACGCCCAGGATCGCGAAAAGTGGAGGAAAGCGCGAGCAGGAAAGCGGACCCTGGCAATAGCCGGAATAACGCTAGGAAATTGGAAATTTTCGACGTTGAATAATTGTGCTGGACAATAATCGCCGTGTATTGATAGACCGCACTCATTTATATAAAGTATTTTCTATATCCTTTTGCAAGCATAATACACTGAAATTTAAAGTTAATTAGTATTTTTAAGTTTACGTTTCGAAACGCGGCTCTGGTCATAATTTAAACCTAATATTTGTTGACTGAAATAGACGAAATAGCATTTGGGATGAAGTATTTATTGTTAAAGATGCTAACAACATAATAAAGTATCCCTTTCTGTTAATAAACCCACAATTATTTAACTCTGAAACTTTTACAGTACGCCTCCCTATCGACTAATTTTACAATTCAGAATAGCGCCTTGTTTGCCCTAAAGCTATAAAATTTTGCGATATCTGCAATCTAAAATAGCAAGATATGTTAATTCTAACTTAACTTGGGTAGTAAAAATCTAACGCCGTTCAGCCCCACGGCACGTCACTTTATTGCGTTGCAACCCTTTCAAATTAGCGACGGTCACTTTCCACTTCTTAATTGTACCAAAACATGGATTGGGCATTCGTATTTCAACCTTAAAACGAAAGCCATAGGTCTATAAATCGCATCGTCTTTAAGTTACCTTTAGGTACGTGCACGACTGTATTATTTACCACTTTATTTAGTCGTGTGTAGGTTGATTTTTACATGGGGACGTTGTCGAATTATTTTCATTGTCCAAATGGTGTCTGGGCAGTGACAGGTCGGGTTTTACTAAGTGATTTTGTGAGGGAAATGTGACCAAAAGCCGGCTTGGGGCTCCTTTGTGTATTATTATAATTATTATAATTACGTAGGCTTGTTGCTAAAAAGGCCGAGGGGATGTGCTAAGCCGTTAGGTCAATAAGAGTTAAAATGTCAATATTTGATGCTGTTGTTTATAGTATTCAAATTAAAATAATTGGCTTTAACTTTTTAAACACATATGTAGTAACTTTAACCCTTTTATTATTATTACATAAGTACTTAAAAATATCTTCCATTGACTATTACATAATACTTTCTTCTTACTAGACACAGTCTAGACAGTCTAGTCATTTTAATATTATATTATTAAATAATTGACGTTGATATTGATTATATTATGCAGGCCTTATAAATTGCGAGTTGTTAATTTACTTTATGTTAAACATATTTTAGTTTATGGTAGAAGTTTACTTTTGGTCTACTTAAACAATTTGCGCAATGTGACCAACTGTTCAGACAAACGATTTATTTGCTTGGATCTATCCTCGTGCAGCCCAAAGTCAAATATAAGTATAATATAAAGAAAAGAAAGAAAAACGTTTATTCGTAACGATATATATGGTACGGGATCCCTTTGTTTCCCATAAACTTATTGTTTCGAATTTCGATAGTCAGAAATTGATATCCATATAATTTATGGGCATAAACATCAATAGTCATAATTTTTGTAGAGCATAACATTTCATAGTTCTAATAATAAAGATCTATAATATTAAACACTATAATCGCAAAAGGCATACATTTGATGAGTATAACATTCGAAGGTCTATCAATAATTATTCTGAAATATTTTAAGACATATATTTTATCGGACTAATAGTCATTAATTATATCGTTTTAATGTCATCCCTTTGTTTCCCTTAAACTTATGGTTTCGAATTTCGATAGTCATAAAATGATATCCATTATGATTCATGGACATAAACATCATTAGTCATAATTTTCCATAAGTGGGTTTGGTTAGGTTAGAACTGCGACCCCCAAGAAAACGAACTTTTGTCAGAAGTGGGTCAGGTTAAATTAGAACTGCGACCCCCAAGAAAACGAACTGTTGCCAGAAGTGGGTCAGGTTAGGTTAGAACTGCGACCCCCAAGAAAACGAACTGTTGCCAGAAGTGGGTTAAGTTAGGTTAGAACTGCGACCCCCAAGAAAACGAACTGTTGTCAGAAGTGGGTTAGGTTAGGTTAGAACTGCGACCCCCAAGAAAACGAACTGTTACCAGAAGTGGGTTAGGTTAGGTTAGAACTGCGACCCCCAAGAAAACGATTCTGATTATCTTATCTGACGATCTTATTATCTTATGATGGCTAATGTTATGGACTATAAAAAATCGGAACTTAAAATTTGTGGAAACCAATATACACCCCTAGTTATCATTATAATCTGCGATTAAAGAACTTAAAACAATTATTATAAGCAAGTTTATTGCCTTCAACATTATGTAATAGATACCATCTGGACTTAGAATATTATGAGTAACATATTTTATGACTAACAATAATGATGACCTGCAAAAATCGGACCAGCAATTTAGATTGTTAAATTTTATGACTATTGACAATATGACTAATAAAAATTATGATGGAAAACGTTATGGACTGAAAAAAACGGAAGTAAAAATTTATGGGAACCGATAGAGACCCATATGGTACACATGTACTTAGTGAATAAAATTAAACGATTAATTTGTCACGAAATGGTCCAGACTCAGCGTGGTGCTAGCCTGGAGGGCCAGCGCTTGTCTTCCGTCGTGGTGTTAGCGTGGTGGTATAGGAGTTGAAACCACATGGTTTTATTCCACTTTACATAAAGTAGCATAATGTAAAGTACATTTTCTGTTATTTCCTTAGCATTTGAAAAAAGAGGAAACTACCCAATTTTCTGAGCGTGTTGATTAAATTTTTCTTGGGCTAAAATTATGTATGGTAGCACGAGGTTATAAAATATTTGCTTATAAAATAAACAACCTACCACCATATATATTTAATTTTCCTCTGAAGAAGCTATCAACAGTCACAAGTAATTGAGTAAAACAGGTCAAGACATGTCCCTGTAATTATCTTTGATTGCCAATCAAATATTATTACCACTTGTATTTAAATAAGTGGGCAAAATGAAAATGAATTACGTAGTTTGTCGTCTGTTGCGTGAAATTGGAGTCTAGGTTATTACAAAATTCATGTTTATACACGGTGTAACATGAGAAAACCGAATAATTTTAACAGCGTATTCCTGACCATAATTGGAGACTAAAATGTCGTATAAACTTTTCTGGAATTCGTTTAGTTTCAGAGTTACTACCAATTAAATAAAAAAATTTTTTTTTTGTCACTCAGTGCAAAACGCTTTTTTGATGGCGATTTCACCCTTTATGGGGTCTAGTCTAGACATTCTTATTGACAGATATCAAAGTGCCAAGGAATACTTTACGTAAACTATTTTTTCGAAAAAAATGTACTAATTTATTTTAATCGACATCTTTACCAATAACATTTATGTTTTGATGTTAAACACAAACACAAAACACACAAAAAAAAAATTTATTTTTTTCGCGAAATCCAGAAAAGTTTATACGACATTTTAGTCTCCAATTATGGTCAGGAATACGCTGTTAAAATTATTCGGTTTTCTCATGTTACACCGTGTATATAACTAGCGACCCGCCCCGGCTTCACGCGGGATAAAAAATGGTTATTGTGGGTTATCCCTAAGAGATAGACATATACCATTGCGGACTTTTTTGTAGACCTTTTTAAGGTATACAAAACTGTAGTACGTTATTTTGATCTATCTCGTAGGGTTCAGCCAGCGTTTGCGATGTAAGCGCAAACAAAATGTGTTTATTTACGACATCACATTAGAAACCTCTAAAATTATCAGTATTTCTCTACTATTTTAGACATGTATTATACATGTAAACCTTCCTCTTGAATCACTCTATTTATTTAAAAAAACCGCATCAAAATCCGTTGCGTAGTTTTAAAGATCTAAGCATACATTAGGGACAGGCAACGGAAAGCTACTTTGTTTTATACTACCTATATGTAGTGATGATACAAAAATATTTTTCTTCTTCTTCTTTTCGTGTCGAAGTTCCCTTCAGTTTCATACTTGAGGTGCCCATTTCTCAATATTTTTCTTGAATTTTGTCTTTAGAATAGACACATTTTTTAGACGGAGAGCTAGCTACGTCAGTCAGATATGGCACAATAATGAGAGAAACGAAACCGTAGTCATTTAACTACAATACTATGCTTATTTGTAGATCTGGACATCTGGCAGCTGTAGAGTGGTGGAGGTCAAATAATGCAAACCACATCAAGAAAACCAAATTAGAAATTCTGGATTTGATGCAATATCATGAGAAATTATACAAATAATTAGATAATATAATTGCCAAAAGTTTCTGTTAAGGGAAAGTAGTGCCAAACGACGTATAATGTAATTCATAGCTTGTCGCCTACTATTTTTGTTTCCGTAATAATACGCAATGTTTTTTGTTCTAATGTTAAAATATAGCTCCTATACTTTTATTTTTAACTTTTTTTTTTTTTTTTTATACCACGACGGTGGCAAACAAGCATACGGCCCGCCTGATGGTAAGCAGCTACCGTAACCTATGGACGCCTGTAACTCCAAAGGAGTCATATGCGCGTTGCCGACCCTTTACAAAAAGGAGGATTCACTGTGTTGACGACTAAAGGAACAAGAAGGTCCCTCATCGTCAACACACTGGGTCCTCTTTGAGCTCTTTGGCAACCTTACTCACCAGCAGGAACACAACACTATGAGTAGGGTCTAGTGCTATTTGGCTGTGGTTTTCTGTAAGGTGGAGGTACTTCCCCAGTCGGGCTCTGCTCCAGATTTGAGCGATGACATTCGCTGAACGTGCCCTACCACACTTAGCGAGATGCCATTCGCAGTGCCCATACCTCTCTTTTTGGCGTAGTTTAAGGACATACCCAGGTCCGGACGTAGTTTAAGGACATACCCCGGGTCCCAACTGAGAGAACGGAACGGGGAGGTACTGAGACATTTTCGGCAGTTTTTACCTATTTTGGTAGTCCTATTTTCCAATTCAAATATTTTGCTAGTCTGTCACTCTGACCTCCACCCAGATGTCCGGATCTAGCAATAAGAATAGTATAGCAATCTAACGAGACGGGTTTCGTTGCTCTCATTATTGTGACATATGTGACGTGGCCAGCTCTTAGTCCATTTATAGTTACATAAAAGTTGTTAAAAATTTCAACCCCTTTTTGACCCCTTTGCTAAAATGCTGTCTTAAATATAAATATAAATATTATAGGACATTCTTACACAAACCGACCTAGTCCCACAGTAAGCTCAATAAGGCTTGTGTTGTGGGTACTAGACGACGTTATATATAATAGATAGATATAGATAAATACTTAAATACATAGAAAACATCCATAACTCAGGTACAAATATCAGTGATAAACACACAAATAAATGTACTGATTTAAACTTACACCATTTTCACTCATTATCGTGGAATCCAATGATCAACAAATGTAAGCGTGAAAATACTTGCATTTCCAAACCACCAGATGTCGTGAGTGTTGTGTGTAGGCAAAGTGACAGCCCTAGCGTGAATGTGCATAATCGAGACCAACTGCGGGTAGTTCGAAAAACCCGCGCAGCTAAGAGATGCTGATACAATTCCTCGCCAGTCTGCCTGCGACCACGAGCGTTACGGCACGCTCGAAACGTCAGGGAAATAATAAAAGTAAGTGTACGCGATTAAGTCCCGTTATTGTCAAAATACACAAATAAATGCCCTCACCAGGATTCGAACCCGGGACCTCCTGCTTCGTAGGCAGGGTCACTACCGACTGGGCTAGGAGGCCGTTGAACTTGAACTTGAACTTTGAACTTGTCTTGACATTGAAGTAAAGCTTCATGATCATGACATTTGCGCTTATTTTTAGGCAGCCTGCTTTTAAATACCTAACCAGAAATAAATAAAATAATAATTTGAATTTCGCATAGAAAACATCGACATCCGATCGGCCGAAATGTATCAAACAGCCAAAAAAATTTTTTGCAACTTTTAAGTTTGTCCCATAGTTAAAGTTACTCTGTATGGCCTATTAATCGTTGATTAGTGAATCGTAGATGAAGATTAATCGTTGTTGGAAATACTGAAGGCAAAAGGTCACGGGGCCGTTCACCAGCACGATGGGCTGACCAACTCAAAGGCGAGGAACCCTCTCAGAAGTTCTACGATGTGGTGAGGAAAGCGATGGACCGGAATCGATGGCGAGAGTATGTTCGTGCCCGAACAAAACCCACCAACCACGATCATCAGTCTTGATGGATGCGACCAAGAAGAAAATGGCCTATTAATCACCTTGCATAATATGAATAAGGGTAAAAACATCCTGTATACCGTATTCTTTGTACGGTCAGCATCAAAAGTAACTCCGCAATCGAAGACGTCAAAATCTCTTATTCCCTTTTAAAAAGGACTTTTGACGTCTTCTTTTGCGTAGCTACTTCTGATGCTGACTGTACTGTCTGAAGTAAAAACCTAACCGCTGCACGTATTTAGTATGGTAGAAATACTGACTTTGATGTATATAGGCAGTGATATCTAAGCACAGATAAGGTAACCACTAGATAAGCCTTACAAGGCGACTTGAGGTCACCACACGTTGGAGTAAAACGACTAATAAATTGCGCGGGCGTCCGCCGTGCCGTTCAGTAGCGACCATGTTTTAGACCTGCACGTAGTGTGCGTGTATGTAAGAACAAAAACTGAATACGTATGAAAACTATTTAAAATCCAGGCATATTGTAGTGTAAGGTGGCGTGGCAAATGTTTTTAAACGTTAAGAATTAAAAGAGTTGGAATTACTTTCCACTTTTACTTCAAAATATTTTTTACTTTAATATGTTTCTAGCCAGCGGAGTTCATTTTGAATTAGTCAATTGAGAAGAAGTAGTATGCCCGTCTCTTTTTATCATGTTAAGAATGCAATGTGCTATTCCTTCTTACGGAAGCACGTGTACGATAGTGATGTGCGGATGATGTGTACCGGACTTATATACCGGCACCACGTACTTTCGACTTAACAAATACACGAAGTACAATGGAAAACCGGAGACCTTTGTTTAATTTCTTTTTTTCTTTTAGTTTGAGTATAAGACGCTCACTAAAACAATGGGAGTCACATGGGCGTGGCTTCTATAAAACGCTTTTAATGAGTGTCACATGAGCGTTGCTTCTATAAGACGCTTTCCATGGGTGTCACACGAGCGTTTCTTCTATAAGGCGCTTTCAATAGTTGTCACATAGGAGTGGCTTTAAGGAACTTTTCATGGGTGTCACATGAGCGTTGCTTCTAGAAGACACTTTGAATTGGGTCACATGGTAGTCGCTCCTAAAAGTACTTTCAATGCACTGATAATGTAATTTCAGATTAGTCTATAAGGCGACTAGGTAAAATTTATTGGTCATACGTTTATAAAGTAGGCAAATACATATTGCATTATTGTTATATAACAACAGAAAATACCTCAATTAACAACAACTAATTACGGTACGGTACGGTACAGTACCGTTTACTTGTAGTACACATGTCCCATCACTACGCAACCACGTGATAGCGTGGTGATAGCGCGCGGTCCTTGAACCGACCAATCGCAGCGCCGCTATCACCCACCCGCCCCTCACGTCTTCCGCAAGACTTGGTGACTCGCGGTGCGAACAAAATGAGCAACATTACTACTCTATAGGAGGTTCTCTGTGTATCTAAGTAAATACGTAACTTTTCAGGATTAAGGGTGAAACCCCTGAGACTGTAATTCTTGAACTAGCTCAAAGTATCTAAGTCGCAAACTGGAACAGTGCTGGAAACGGGACGGAGATAACGTTACGACAAACTAAAGTTTTTCTCTTTGACTTTTAGCAAGAGCTTTAATATATTTCGGTCTTCTAAATGTTAACATTTTTAGTTTGCAACCTGAATAATTTAAAAAATTATCGAACCCAAATTATACATATAGCAATAGGTACCTAAGGAAATTCAAATACAGCTGCACAGCTGCAACTTGTAATTCTTCGTGTCTATTAAAAAACTTGGTACAAACCTTACTTTTTTCTAATAAAAGCGCAGAACAATTTGCTAAAGGACACTATGTGTGTAAAGAACAGTATTCACTACACAAGTGACATAAGCCCATGGAGAAATATACTGCTAGTGTGGCGACATGTTGGTGTGCTTCACACAGCTGTCACATACGGATATTTTCGTAGTTTTACTAAAGTTTGTATAAAGCTTAGAAAAAATGGAAAAGTAGAAAAATCCACTACCTCAGGCGAGACTCGAACTCGCGACTCTGGGATACATGCCCATCGCTCTGACCAACTGAGCTACTGAGACACACCTGATGGCTGCGAATTTCTCCACTATATCCCATATGCGTCTTAGGGGGACGCCTAGCGACATCTGCCGAAGAAGTCTTACACTTCTCAACCGGCCATCGGAGTCCCAAGTTGTATTGAGAATTCACCGATAACAATGCGCTACCCCGTACTACAATTCGCCTGAGGCAGTGGATTTTTCTACTTTTCCATTTTTTCTAAGCATTGTGGTATCGTTAGCAGACGTTCTGCTTAATACAAAATTAGTTTGTATAAAGTTGAAAGAAACGGATTAGAAGCAGGTATGGGCACTGCGAATGGCATCTCGCTAAGTGTGGTAGGGCACGTTCAGCGAATGTCATCTCGCTCAAATCTGGAGCAGAGCCCGACTGGGGAAGTACCTCCACCTTACAGAAAACCACAGCCAAATAGCACTAGACCCTAGGTACTCATAGTGTTGTGTTCCTGCTGGTGAGTAAGGCTGCCAAAGAGCTCAAAGAGGACCCAGTGTGTTGACGATGAGGGACCTTCTTGTTCCTTTAGCCATCAACACAGTGAATCCTCGTTTTTGTAAAGGGTCGGCAACGCGCATGTGACTCCTTTGGAGTTGCATGCGTCCATAGGTTACGGTAGCTGCTTACCATTAGGCGGGCCGTATGCTTGTTTGCCACCGTCGAGGTATAAAAAAAAGAGAAAAAAAAAGGAGATTTAGAGTCCAACTCCAACCACAATAACTCTGCATGGGCCTGCAGTGGCATAGTGTGGAACTGCCATCATTTACGTCGTTTTTAAATCTCATTTAAATTTGACCTGTATGCTGGCACTCCACACTTTCCGTAAAGCCGGTTTAAACTTAGCTTGGTCTGACTATAATCACTTTCCAAAGAAGTTTTCTGAATAATCTGAAGAAGACTAATTGCTTTGGCGTTATTTCTATCAACATCTAGCAGATCGAACCCACCGGCTTGCATGTGAATGCCGAGCTTTAGCGACAGTTTTTTCATCTCGCCGAGGGTGACTTTTTGCCACTTTCCGTTGTAATGCCAGATTAGTTTTTGCTCTGTAAACTGAGAAGGCCATTTAAAAGGAGTTTTACGTGAGATGAAAGCCATGTTTTAATAAGCTAGTCGAGTTTTTTGTTCACTTGACGTTTCGTTTGACAAACGCAAGTATAAAATTTGTTGGTGGTGATCCGTTTGCGTATATGTACGTCTTTGTAACTAGGTAACAAACAATAGTTTGGGTAGTACTTTTAAGTACATATTTATAAAACGGTTAAGACCTATAATAGCAAACATATTTTTAGGGTTCCGTACCTCGAAAGGAAAAAACGGATTCCTTATAGGATCACTTTGTTATCCGTCTGTCTGTCTGTCTGTCGGTCAAGACCATTTTTCTCAGGAACGCGTGGAGGTATCAAGCTGAAATTTATATCAAATACTTAGGTCTATTGTTCCTTGGGGCTCTGAAAAAATCAAACTTAAAAGCCAACGCAATAAAAAGATAGAGCCGTTTATGCCGCAAAATCCGCAAATTTTCGAAACTCGCAAGGGAACCGAAACCTACAGGGTACTTCCCGTGAACTCAGAATCTTGAAATTTGGTACGAAGCAACGTCTTATAGCACAGATACAGGAAAAATTACGAAAACCGTAAATTTTTAGTTCCATCATAAAATAAAAATATTTTTAATAATTTTAAAGTTACTACCCTTATACCTATAGGTTTGTACGGAACCCGCGGTGCGCGAGTCCGACTCGCACCTGGCCGGTTTTTTTTTTATGTTAGCTACTGTCTTGGGCAAAAGTAGTTACTTAGTTAATACTATTATTTTCATATAAAACTCGAAACTTTGATAATTTAAATCTTTACTTTAATACTTAGTTATTCTTCAAACAAAATAACTAAATATTTAGTGAAAATAAACCTAACACAAAATCTTGATATTTTTGTTTCTGCTTAACTACACATAATATAATTTTGCCAACAGTAGATCTATATTTGCTAAACATAAGCCAAGTTCATTCACCTAAACAGCAAACAAAACTTAGCCAACTAGCAGATCATGAACTATTAAAGGCGACCCAAAATTGCCCCGCCCAATTAATTCAAAGATATTCAACGTATAAATTAGAACAACCAATTTGCTAGTTATAAATTCAAAATGCATCCGGGCGGAAAATTGTATCGGCCCGGGACAATCGGGCAGTGTGTGCGTGTAGTTAGAGAACAGTATAAAGAACGTCGAAACAGCAGTTCAAGTCTTATCATGAATACGGTACCTGTGGTACCTGTGGTACCGTAGGTGTACCTGTGGTACCGTATAACACAGGAAAAGTGACCAAGTTCTCTTTAAAAAAACGCAAATCAAATTTCTGCAATAAAATAATCTAATTTGCTCCTACATGCAAAACACATTCTTCAATACAATAATCTAATTTGCTCCTACATCCTTGTACTTAACTATTTTTAGCTTCAATTTGTATTCATACGACAGTTCAGTTACTGTAATATATGTCCTACATAATGACAAAGACACAAATGTATCAAGCTGCGAAACAATTTACACAACAATCCATTGAGTCTTCTATACATTTTTAACTTTTTTTATGTTGTTACTGATGTAATAATATATAGAAATATTACTTATTTAAGAAAAAAACAATTATCTATACATCAAATTGTAAAGGTAAATAAACAACTTAACATGAAATGGAGTCGATAAAATTTAAAAAAAGAAATAAACAACTAAAAGAAGTCTTCTTCCTAACGTCATAAATAAAAAAGCTGAAACTAAACTTAAGTAATTATTTTGACTCAACATAGTTAATAACCATTAGTGTTAGGTTTTTTAAAGAGTTTATGGTACATAAGCATTCTGCCAGAGTTTTATTTGCCTGACGCTACGTTTTCTTCTGAAAGTACTCAGAAGCTGTTTTTTTGGTCTTCCAACTGATATTTTAAAGTTAAACAAAGTATAACAAATAAAATAATTATGGTATCTGGGGTATGCTTAAGTGTCGTTACACATATAGATATCGATTATACTCCTTGGCCTTTCGCCAAATGGTACCTTTTCCAAAAAAGTATCACATTTGGTATTCAACCTGGTGATGCAAGCAGCTCCATTCGCCGTAAAGCCGTAAAGTCGTAAATACGTGGCGGTCTAATTAAATAAATGTACAGGTTGATACCTTACCTACTGATCAAATCTGTGTAATGTAAAAGCGGCTTTTGTCCGGGCGACCGGCTAGGGCAAATTTCGGCCGTCTCATTTCGAAGGGACTATTGCCTGTGACACGGACAAGTTCGGAATTACCAGACATGCCAATAAAAGGCGTTCTTACCGTTTCTAGGGGATGTGTACCTATTAATAAATTATTATTATTATTCATTTATTTAAGATAATTACAAGTTTCACCTGGGGACGGTTTTTAGAACTGTTACATTTAACAAACTACTTTTTCTCAGAATAATTGTCATCATTAAAGTACCAGAATAACTAATAGTTAGCATTAATTAATAAATTATTATTTAAAACGGGCTGCCTAAAAGGACCGCGCTTATATCGTAAGCAATAATAGATGGTTGAGTGTCTAACTTGTTTTTTAAATGTCATGAAGCTTCACTTCAATGTCAAGACGCAGGATTTTTCGCAATTTTGCTAAAGGGGTCGAAAAGTCACGCGGATATTCGCGGGTGGAAGTAATTGTAATATAAGCTACAAATAAATATAAATACCTACTCTTTACTGCATAAACAAAATTTAACCATTAAAAATTGTGTCTTCTCTAAACGCGCAACCCGTAGACGGAATTCAAGTAAAATATTTTAGTGATCAATATAAGCATTACTTATACATATGTATTTCTACCAGTGAGGACCTGTAATTGGCTCAATGTAACATTCATACTACCACTATGTTATATATAGCTGTTGGTTCTCCACGAAATAAATGAAATAATTAATTAATCAAATCATTTACTATAATTCGGTACAATACAACAACACAATTGACACTTTTTTGGAAAGATTCCTCTAAAGTCATTTATAGTATGTTCATATTAAGAAAATGTCTACTGGCTTTTTTCATTTCTAAAACCCCAAGAACCAAAAGTAGAAAGGACTACGCCTTTAACACACACCAAAAGCAGTTTTAAACTAATGATCATCAAACTACCCTACATTGTCTCAACTCAAAATAAAACGTCGCACTGAAATTTCTCTCGTCCACCCATTTGTACTAACAAGAGAGCCACTGCCTAATATCTCGAATTCCTCTCTTAACGACCAAAGTTTCTTGAGCTCCGCATTCCTTGCAAAAGCTCCGAAAATTGTGTGTCGGTTAAGAAAACGGGGGGAAGAGGAGGTCTTGGCTATCTGGATGGTAAGTACGAGCAGTTACGAGCGATAAAGTTAGTCTCGTGAAGAAGCATTTAAAACGTCTCTGCGCACCGTACATTGTTTGGTAGTTAGTAGTGGGAGCAAGTAAGATGGCGTTCAAGTGCCTAGTGTTGTTATAAAATGGACTGTTTAGGGCTTGTCTCGTTGTGTTTCGTTGGCGAAATCGTGTTTGTATTTTGCTTTTCCTTTACCTATTTAGTTTAACTAACACTTAATAACTACATAGTGACGTCTTACCAAAAATTATTTAATTTAGTTATTTAAAAAAAACTTTTTTGCACTTCTTGAAAGATACGGGAACTAAATATTGTAGTAGAATTATTAAATATAAAAGATGTATGATCGACTTGTGATAGGTAATTAAAACACTCTCAATACAAAATAGAATATTTTTTTATTGCATTGCTAACCCTACTTTTTCTACGTAATATTAATTTCATTCGATGTTTTTTTTATGACAGGTACGCCCATGTGATGTTTATGTCGATACAAGGGCTGCTATTTATATATCCGGAAACCGGGATTACAATCTTCTTAAATAGCATATTTGACCTCCATGGTAAAATTTGAACTTTTTTAAGTACTGGCCGGTATATTTTTTCTTTCTTATTAACGCTCGTGTTTTGTTTTTGACGGGTTTTAAATGTCATCTCGCAGCAAGAATGGAACTCACTCGTGAAAATATTCGTGCTATGATTTATTATGATTTTCGGCGTGGTTTAACGCAACAACAGTGCATAGATCAACTAACTTCAACTTTTGGTGATGAAGCCCCATCTAAAACTACTGTGTATCACTGGTTTAGTGAGTTCAATCGTGGACGTAGTATGCTTACGGACGAAGTTAAGACAGGTCGCCCGAAATCGGTCGTTGTACAACAAAATATCGAGGCTGTGCGAAAACTTATAATGGACGACCGACATGTTACGTACCGCGAGATAGAGGCGACTCTGGGTATTTCTATGACCAGCATTAATAGCATATTACATAATTATTTGGCTGTAAAAAAAATTTGTTCGCGTTGGATACCCCACAACTTAACAAAAGAGCAAAAAGATGCTCGCGTCGAATGGTGCAATAAAATGTTAAAAAAATATAACCGTGGTGACTCAAAAGCCGTTTATAACATCTATACAGGTGATGAATCCTGGATCTATGCATACGATCCCGAAACGAAGCAACAATCAACGGTATGGGTGTTTCAAAATGAGCCGAACCCTACGAAAGTTACTCGTGCAAAAAGTACATTGAAACAAATGGTGGCCTGCTTCTTCGGTATTAATGGCCATGTAGCTACAGTGCCACTAGAAAACCGTAGAACGGTTAATTCAGAGCGGTACACGACCATTTGCTTACCGGAAGTATTTGAACAAATTCGTAAAACTAACCAGCGACGAAGAATCATTCTTCATCATGACAATGCCAGCTGTCATACGTCACGCGAAACAACTCTATTTTTGGAGGGTCAAAATGTGGAATTAACGGGTCATCCGCCGTACAGCCCTGACTTGGCACCCAACGATTTTTATTTATTTCCAAATATAAAGAATAAATTGCGCGGTCAACGATTTTCGACCGCTGAAGATGCTGTCGACGCATTCCAACAACACGTTATGGAGGTACCTCAGGCGGAGTGGCAGAAGTGCTTTAAAAATTGGTTCACGCGAATGCAAAAGTGCATAGATCATCAAGGGGAATACTTTTAAAAACAATAAAACCATTTTCAGCCGTGTACGTTTGTTTGTTTTTTTGTTTCCGGATATATAAGTAGCAACCTATTAATGTACGATGTTGACATTTTTCATCATATTTTCCACTGTCAATGTTTTTTAGATAACTGAAACAGCTTTTGCCAGGCATATTATATTTTTTATCGCGCGATTCGACTACAGTGCCAAATTGCCTTTCGCGTAGTAAGTAGTAAATAAAAATAATTTTCATCGTTCAATCCATGTTTTAGTACAAAATTTTGTGACATAAACGTTGCCTTGTCTTCCTAATGAATTATAAATCATCAAAATTCCACACACTAATTATATTTGTCAGTTCACTTATAATTTTATTTATTGTTTCACTAGGACATTTCGTTATTATAAAAACATCAATATTCGTACAATATCAATGTAGAAAATTGATGATTAACTTAATGTTTTTGGGTCTGCAATTTTTTTCGACATTATTTTAACGTAAAAAATAGTGCTAATGCTGAACAATCCCCCATTTTCGTAAAAGTCCATCGGTATGTTCCACGTTGTATATGGTTAATAAAGACAATTTAAATTCGAGTACGGCTATGAATATGAAGCGAAGCTTTGCCCAGCAGTGTCTATGGAAAAAATATATGTAGTGTAATTACACGACTTTGATGTAGGTACCCAATAAAGTTTTCAATTGTCATTCAATTTATTAATACCTTGTTTAGTTTTAAAATTATCTATCACTTTAAATTCCTGTTTTAATCAACAAAATAAATGCGACAATTAAATAAGTGATTAAGGAGCACTATACCATACATTACACGGGAGGGTAGTTAGGGGAGGCGAAATTAAACATTTCGGGCTCCAACGGGTTACGTGTGCGATGTCCTTAACCGTCACCACCGCGCCAACCACCCTGGATGTGTCATATATTATGTATGTGCTAAATTTGTAACAATAACAACACATTGCAAAAATTTGTGTAGAAAACGAAATTTTAAATCGATATAAATCGTTCAACTAGAAAAAAAATCGAATTGTTTTAATAAATATTTTTTACCATGAATGCAGAAGACACTGGCTCGATTCCTCTGGGTACCAGGGGGCTTAGCCAAGATGACAATCGTTTGCAGAAAACGAATCGAAACGCTATCCGTCTCTCTATCGCAGTAATGAAGAGTGAGCGAGAGCATGTAGCGATTCGCTTCGTTTTCTGCAAACGATTGTCATCTTGGCTACGGGGCCTGATCAGATGCCTTGGTCGCTTCTTGTTTTCTACACAGTGAACATTAATCGGTGATCAGGTACCAATTTTTCCAATTCAGTATAATCGACAAAACCACAGCCAAACAGCACTAGACCCTACTCATAGTGTTGTGTTCCTGCTGGTGAGTAAGGTTGCCAAAGAGCTCAAAGAGGACCCAGTGAGTTGACGATGAGGGACCTTCTTGTTCCTTTAGCCATCAACACAGTGAATCCTCCTTTTTGCAAAGGGTCGGCAACGCGCATGAGACGCCTTTGGAGTTGCCGGCGTCCATAGGTTACGGTAGCTGCTTACCATCAGGCGGGCCGTATGCTTGTTTGCCACCGTCGTAGTATAAAAAAAATCGATGGATATCACATATTTAAAAAAGAACTTAGCTCCATTTAAGTGCTACACATATATGTGATCGCCATCGATTACTAAATCAGAAATATTGGTCCCTGGTCAAAGATTAAATTTCACCGTATATATAGGTTAGCCAAAAATAGCTATATTCCCGTTGGCTGTAAGGTTTTGGGACCCAACCAATCCTCCCTAGATAGACTTGGAACCTCTCAGATTGATTTGATTTTTGGATTTTTGCAAGGCCATTGAGCATCGGTGGGTAATGGCTCCTTCCAAAAATTCAAGAATCATATCAATCTGAGAGGTTCCAAATCCATCTAGGGAGGATTGGTTGGGTCCCAAAACCTTACAGCCATCAGGAATATAGTTCTTTTTTGGCTACCCTATACATACGGTGAAATTCCGATTAACGAATTCCTCCGGGGATCCATGCAACGCTATATGCTATCTATTAGTGAAAGAATGAAATATACCAACAAAGTGAACGTAAAAGGTTACGAAACACGCTCACAACTAGTTTTCTGTGATATTGTCCGTGGTTTTGCTTTCTGAAGTGGTCTTCATAACCAGCCTATGCTACATTTTGCGGTACATTAGCTTCTCGGCCATAAGACAACTTGACTTAACACACATCTTATGTCGCTCAAGTCGCATCCAGCTAACTAACTCCTTAAAAATTAATGCGTACGCTATATTCGCATGTTCATTTTACTCGAGCAATGTTATTAGAAATTCAGATTTGAGCCGCTATGTGCCGCTTAGTTTTTATGATTCTACGGTTACAATGAAGGTCTTTATGACTAGGTTAAGGGTTACGTGATTCAATATTTCACGTCTTGTGAGTGGTGTAAAGGTTTAATTTTGTAAACGGTGTTTAAAACATAACATAATTTAATCTTACGTTTTAAATAAAAAGTTTAGGAAATAAATATTCAGGATAGGGAAGATCGAGGTGATCTGGATCGCAAGGCGAAACATATCAAGTTAATTTCTTTTGGCAAATTCATGAGATCGCAGGTAGCCAGTAGCCACGGACAGCAAATCAGCGTCTCGAGTTGAGTTTAACCTTCCCACATGCCACGGTGGCAGCCTCTATAGCATGATAAAACCGCTTGATCCGTTTCGCCCTGCGATCCGATTCACATCGGTTTACCCTAGATATACTAATGTATTTTCCGTAGGGTCTCTTTAGAGTGAGCTGTACAGACATCAGCAGAATCAGCCTAGCGCGTGAGGTGTTCAAAATGTCCATAACAATGGTCTTCTCTTAACAATATCGTGCTGAGATATGCGTCATACTTGTGAACGGGTGCTCTTTGTGGAGACTGGTCTGTTTAGGCTAACTGGGGCACAGTTACGTAACTTTTAATCTATATATATAAAAGAAGAAACTGACTGACTGACTGACTGACATATCAACGCACAGCCCAAACCGCTGGGCCTAGAGATTTCAAATTTGGCACATAGGTTCCTTATATGGTCTAGGGGAGCACTAAGAAAGGATTTTTCAAAATTCACCCCCTAAGGGGATGAAATGGGGGTCCAAAGTTTGTATGGCGAATCAAGATTTGTTAGACTATTTTATTCGAAACTTCACAGGAGTATACCTAACGATAAATGAGTAAACATGTGTTTCTGGTTTTTTGAAAATTCAACCCCTAAAAGGGGCAAATGTGGTTACAAAGTCTGAAAATCAACATGGGTATCGTATCCTTTTTGAGTACTTATAGTACGCGGGCGAAGCTGCGGGAAAAGGCTAGTTAATCATATTTAATTTTAGCTTAATTGGCTATTGACACAACATTCGGTGCTTGTTTACTCAATTTTTTATTTTTATTTTATTTTATTGAATATATATGTAGATCAAGATATTTGGAGACCTTTTACATCTGTAAGGATAATTAGGAGATAGTATGTTTTTTTGTATACTAGAATCACTTACTGTTTTTATTATTATTTAAATTCACAATGTGTTTCTAACTGTTGATGATGGATTAATGTAATTTGGCAATTTAAGTAGAGACACAGCTCAGGTAAGAAAGTATATCAAACTTGTGTGTACTTCTATTTTAAGTTGTCAGGTTTGGACTCATGAACATTCTTTTTTCTTTGGTATTTCTCTTAAACCTATTGTTGGTTAACCTAACCTTAGTTTGATATATTTTCTTATAGAACAACGCATTTATATGTACTTTTAAGTTTTGATGTACTGTTGTTTTAAAAAAATAAGTCCCACCATGTTTCTTGCCGGTCATAATTCTTCTCGGGTCAGAGGTGTAGGGTTGGAACAGGTGTAGTTTTTTTTTTCTCTTTTAATTTGATATGCTATCTGACATGTAACAGTGCCTTTGTGGCCTACTTACTGAATAAATGTTTGAGTTTGATCACTTTGGAAGCCTTGACCACTTAACTACTTCTGCTGTCTTGCTCTTCCACCTTTCTATAGTTACGGTAGGTATTTCAGTTCAGTCGTAAATTCAATATATCGTATAAATAACAAAAGGACAAGACACTAAACACGATGTTGACAGATATCCATACTAATATTATAAATGGGAAAGTGTATGTGTGTGTTTGTTTGTTTGTCCGTCTTTCACGGCAAAACGGGGCGACGAATTGACGTGATGTTTTAAGTTGAAGGAATGGAGAGTGACATAGGCTACTTTTTGTCTCTTTCTAACCCCCCACTTCCCTAAAATGGGGGGTGGAAGTTTGTATGGAGCATTCCGGGGGGCAATCAGGAAAGGGGAACCGTGTTACCCCGAATTTAACGCGAGCGAAGCCGCGGGCAAAAGCTAGTATTTTATAATTTTAGAAATAGACATAGAGATAGAAATATCTTTATTACTATAAAATATAACGCTTACACTCACGTCACTTTAGTCACTTCACGCGACATGTTTCGAAGTGACTAAAGTGACGTGAGTGTAACCATTATATTTTATAGTGATAGTATGTCTCACGAAAGTTTAAATTTAATAAATATCTTTATTCGTCACATTACAGAAAAAAACTAAAAAATTACATATAATTGTAGAGTAAGACAAGTTTCACGAAATGGTTCCTTCTCAGCATGTTGCTAGCGTTAGCCAGCGTCTTCCGAAAAGACCATCCGGTGAAAATTCACGGCAGGTAACAAACATATTTAGCGAGTACAATCTATGATAACAGAAAGGCAATAAAAACATCGGAAATAAACTTAAAGAGAACAATAGAAATGGAGAACTTAATAAAAGAAAAATAATAATAACTTATAACTACAACGCAACAATCCGGTGACCTCGTATCTGACCGGACACGCCTTGGCCTAACATTATAATTCTTAGCCACTAGCGCCTACGCCGTCAACGGAAGACACGTGAAACATAGCAGAAAACAATACACTTGAAAATTCGTAACTTACATACGGCACAGAAGTTCAGACTGTATAAGGCTGTATAACTGAAGAAATACACGTTTTAATATTAGTAAAATAGTAAAACCGTTTAAAAAAAAAAAAAATACTAAAAATTTTTTAGGTCCCTATGACTCTATGAGTAAAATAAATACCTTGCGCCAACATGATCGTTTAATGAACGGGTACAATTAATTTCCCTTTTAAAATCCCTAAAACCGTCCAAAATGTTCCATTAGGGTTCAACAGTGAAAGGATCAAGAAGGTCCTTCATTGCGCTACAGAATTGCCATTCTAACATGAAACGTCGTAAGCGCCGTGTATTTAATATGCCGATGCGTCGTTTGGTGCAAATAAGGAAAGGTTTGTTTGTCTTTTCGGGCAACGTGAGAGTGAATGTTCATATTTGATTTCGGACCGTTAGGTGGGCGAGTACGGTTGGACGCTGGATTCGTGGATAATTCTATTTTCAAA
Organism: Pammene aurita; assembly: GCA_947086415.1. Classification (NCBI taxonomy): domain Eukaryota; kingdom Metazoa; phylum Arthropoda; class Insecta; order Lepidoptera; family Tortricidae; genus Pammene; species Pammene aurita. Next base: position 12,702,109 of record OX352292.1, on the reverse strand, counting down.
AGACTTCAAGATCTATTTTTGTTACGTATTAGTATTTATTTATCGTATGGCTAATTAATACACTGTGTTATAAGTTTTTTCATGCAATTATCACTATTTAAATGTATGTAAAAAAATTAAAATGTATGTGTGTAATGTGTTTAAATGTAGTTTTATGTACGTTCACTGATTATGCGAATACGGCTGGACCGATTTGGAAAAATATTTGTTTTGTTTGAAAGGTCACAGTTGGTCCCATTGCCACCAGGTCAGGATCTGATGATGGGATCCTGGATAAATCGAGAGAACTATTGGAATTTTTAGGCACATCTATAGCTCTTTAAGAATTTTTTTTACGCTAGCTCGGGCATTTGCTTTTTGTAATTCAAATTTGCGTCATAGATATCTCATCAGCTATTCTATACGCTCAAGTTAGGTGTTGGTTTAAAGGACACCCAATATATGTATGTATATAAACACTTCATTGTACATAAAACAGGTTAAAATACAATCATAAGAAACTACAACGTACAAAGGCGGAATCATATAAGGGATCTCTTCCACATAAGAGCAATTAAGAGAGAGATACAAGATAAACAAACGTGCACTATGTAAGTACGTATAAAAAGACATTACAAAATATGTATATATTTTTTATGCGTCCCTATTTAAGAGGTTGACAACACCCAATGACCTTCAAATTGACTTTACTGAAACAGTTTTTAGCTATGTTTTGGGAAAGTAAAAAAATTAATATTCATTATATATGGAAGAACTTTGTTAATTCCGATACACGCTTCTACGAAATCGGCTCGATAGAGTTGATTCCAAAATTGAACAGTTGTATGCCTTTAGTTTCTTGACTTATACGTATGTACTTAAGGACACGATTCCACCATACTAATACTAAAAACTTCATTATTTTATATTTCTCAATTAATGCGTAGTATTTTTTTAATTCCTAATTTTGCAAAATTTGCTATTAGCCATACTAATCGTAACACAGTGATTTTCTTTCACTCGCGCTTAAAAAGATAGGCATGGAATTGAGCTGAACACGGATTGGACAGGACATGTGTTGAATCGATTTTAACATGAGTATTGTATGTGTATTGAATAGATTGTTATTGATAGAATATGTAATCAATATTGGTTAAATACGAACTGGATAACCAAACAATTGGACGGCTGAATCATGCCACTGGATAAAAGTTGTCTTATGTTGGCTCAATATGTCTTATGTGTTGGATATATATTGTAGATATATTGTAAGTATATAGCATTGTTTATATATTGCAAAAACAGAATCGGCCCCTGTTGTTAGCCCCTTAAGTAAAAACCGGGAGTTATATAGACGCAAGCGGCCAAGAGTACTTCAGTTCAGGGCACGGCCTAAGGCCGATTATAGAACTTTCACACAGCCGCGTGTTTGCACACACTAATTTTTGTATTAAGTAATAACACTTGCTAAAATGTGGCCGGAATGAACTTAAACACAGTTAGTTCTGTAAAGGTCGAGTTTTGGTTTAGCAGTGGTTTTAGGAACACAAATATTGATCTTAGGGACAAGTTTGTATGCTCATGTTTGATTTTGGGGTCAGTATTTAAGAGAATGGCACGTTCAAAAAGTTGAAAGTTGTTACGTTTGCTACTTACATACTTGCAGCTTACTTCGCTACACTTACGAGAATATCACATTAAGCATTGAATTTGCTTTTACAAAATAAAATGACTAATCCTATAAACGTATTCATTTAAAGTTTAATGTTATCTAATTTCTTATTTGTATCACATACTTTATACTGGGTGTTTCCTTAACCCAAGCAATAAATTAAAACGTTTAAGCTATTCAACTCCTCAAATTAGACAATAATAATAATAATAAATATCCTTTATTGTGCACCACATGCGAAAACAACAATGTTTGTACAGCGACTTTGAAAAATAACTAGTGGTTTGATTTTTAGTACACTTTAAAGTTTATTCAAACACGCAATGATTGCAAAATTGATTATGTCTGTAGGGTAAAAAGACTGACAAGCAATGTCAATTAGACGGATTTTAACGACAATGAAATACTATTTAGTTTGTATCAAAAGGGACAATCTGATGAATACATATTTTTTAAAAGGAGATCGTTTGTTAGGTGATCTGGCCCAAATTATTTAGGACCGTTTAGGAATGGTTCTTACCTTTAAAGAATCGTCATAATTTCTAGATCAGGATGGTGGTAAATATATTGCGAAATCTAATGGGAAAACTGAAAAATCATGCATTTAAAATTTGAATCTGACAAGGACAATACTTGAAAGCGTGCTTGCCTATGATTTATATATTAATGTAAAAAAAGTACCGATTTTTTAAAGATAATGTACAAAAGCGGACTTGAAAACAAAACGGGAATCATTATGAAATAAAAAAAAGTCATATTTTGATCGTATTTATAGTTCCTGTATTTCGGTAAACAACGACGGCTGTCAAACCATCGTTGATACTAATAACTGAACATTCCTAACACCTATTGCGAAGGCATAAGGTTTACCACCGTTAAGTGCGATAGCACTAGTATCCGGCATTACAAAATTGAAAAAAAGATGCGTTTCGTTATCGAAGGAGCATGATATTATGCCATTATGAAACTCACTTTTAATATTCAAACTCCGATCAAAAATACGCATTTTCAATCTTGAAGCGTTTTAATACAGTCGATTTCTAATTTAAACTTCCGCATTCGTAGGCTTAGATACTATTTTAATATAACAATGTTCTAACTCACCGAACAGTATCAAAACGCAGATTATGTAACGGTATATATTGACAGTGTCAAACCAAAAAACAATCCCGTTTTAGGCCAGGGTGAAGTTAAACTTTATGTCAATGCTATAATGACGTTAACGACTTGTCTTGCTGTATTTTAATCGCGGAAAAATCAACATAATGTTTATTTATTTAGTATTTCTAATTCCCGTTTCATTTTTTTGCAATATTTTGTCTACTTTAGTAATAAAATGAGTATTTATTTTACATTGCAGTACAAACTGTATACGGTTTATATCAGGTGGCCCAGAATTGACGATCTCCTTTGTTGATCAAAAGTTTTATTGTTTTAGGAGTAGAATCCACGTTTTATTTTTAACAGGAAACACTTGGTATATATTTTTTTGTTATTTTGTTTATGATTGTTGTGGGTAAGTTTATTTTATTATTTGTATTAATTTACACTAGTTGCGACCACTTTAAGAATACAATTAAATTAATAATACTACTAAATTACTCTTCATGTTTAAGATTAAAACAAATTATTTGCTTTGTTTCAGGTACATACCTACTTTAACGAAAATTCGCGTTGTGGTAACAAAATCGTTATTTGGTTAATTAAACCAATCAAATTAGAGTGTTCAAATACCTATAAAAAATATACCTACCCACGACTCCCACGAGGGATCTTCGTTGGGCCACAACACTTTAACAATGAACAAGCCGGAGGGATTCGAGTTGCACTGCCAGCTGCATGTATTCCTGCAATGTTTCGTTGTCCATTCATAATTGAATCGCAAGATGGCGTCTCGGGAGACGTGCGAATTTATGTCGTTAGTTAATAAATTTACTCGTATTGTGCCCTAACGACATTACACTGGCTACAATTTCTAGGTGATAATCCGTATTAATTATAGATGGAGAACTAGCCACGTCAGATATGACACAAAAATGAGAGCGACGAAACCCCCCTCGTTGGTTTGCTATACTATGCTTATTACTAGATCCCGACATCTGGCAGCTGTAAAGTAGTGGAGGTCAAAGAATGCAAACCACTTTTAGAATACAAATCCTAGAGTTCTGGTTTTGATGCAGTGTTATGAAAAATTATATAAATAATTAGATCATATCATTAAAAAAAAACTGATGGGTAAAAGTAGTCCAAAACGACGTATAATCTAATTCATAGTTTCTGTAATAGTGTTTCTGTTTCCAAAATATACACAATGTTTTTTGTTCTAATGTTAAAATATAGGCCCCGTCCTCTATAACTAAGATTACTTCGGCCGTTTTTACCTATTTTTAACCGACTTCAAGATTTGAAAAGAGGAGGTTCTCAATTCGGCGTGTATGTTTTTGTTTTTTTTTTTTTTTTTTTTTTTTTTTATGTTTGTTACTCCATAACTCCGTCATGTCTGAACCGATTTTGAAAATTCTTTTTTTGATTGTAAGTATATATATACAGATTGGTCCCGTTTTTGTCAAAACCCAGTTCTGATGATGGGATCCATGAGGAATCGAGGGAACTTCTCAAATCTTAAAGGCATACATATAGTGATTTTTATATTTTTATCAACAAAACCATCATTTTCATTCAAAACAGTGACATTGGATGAAGTAGAACTGCTGATGATGATCAGAACGGAACTCTTCAACGACGCATAGTTCACGTTTGGCGATTCGTCCTCTTCGCTGTGTTTGTTTAGCAAGTTTAATTGTCAGAACAAATGTTCGTCCAGCTCAAGTTCTGATGATGGGATCCATGCAGAATCGAGGGAACTCCTCAAATCTTAAGGGCTTACACATAGTGACTTTTGTATTTTTATCAACAAATCAAGCATTTTCATTCAAAAGAGTGACATTTGATGAAGTGGAACTGCTGATGATGAACAGAACGGAACTCTTCAACGACGCATAGTTCATGTTTGGCGATTCTTCCTCTTCGCTATGTTTGTTAAGCAAGTTAGATTGTCAGGACCAATTTTCGTCAAGCTCAAGTTCTGATGATGAGTTCCACGAGGAATCGAGGGAATTCCTCAAATCTTAAAGGCATACATAAAGTGACTTTTGTATTTTTATCAACAAATCAAGCATTTTCATTCAAAAGAGTGACATTTGATGAAGTGGAACTGTTGATGATAATCAGAACGGAACTCTTCAACGACGCATAGTTCACGTTTGGCGATTGGTCCTCTCCGCTGCGTTTTTTAAGCAAGTTATTTCATTGTATGGAATCTAAGTGCACCATCTATCTACAATAATCCTTCACCGGCTACCCCCATTGAAGTCGGTTTTTTTTTCTTAAAAATTATGGTATTACTTTTTTCCAATTCAAAAACTTTGCTAGTCTGTCACTCTAACATCCACCCATTAAAAGCTGTCAGATGCCCGGATATAGCTATAAGGATAGTATTGCAATCTTACTAGATGAGTTTCATTGCTCTCATTATTGTGTCATATCTAACGTGGCCAGCTCTTAGACCATTACTACTAATACTGTACCTGTGACCTTTTCAACCTTTAAACCACTTAACCGATTACGATAAAATTAGATTTAATAGTAAAGTCAACGTAACTTACAACTATCAATATTTACTCTCGTATTATTTATACGTATTAAAATATACGCAACTAGCTTTCGCCCGTGACTTGGCCTTCGAAAATGTATCACTATTCATAACAGTTCGAATCTCGAGATTTGTTTTGAATTGATCCTTTAAGGAGGTGAAAAGGAGAAAATAATTTACAATGATGATATATTTTCGCAGACTCTCCCAGATTGTTTATATAATACGATAGTAAATATTGCTACAACTTATAAGTTACTAAGTTGACTGTTTTCTTAATTCTGTCACGATTCCAAGCTTAACATTTTCAAGAGTATCGAATGATTAATTATAAATAGGGTAGACCAAGATGAATCGGATTGCAGATCGAAACGGATCAAGTCAAGCTTTTTTTGTCATATTCATATACTTATGATAATGGCAACCGAAAAACATACACTATAAGATTTAAGGCCTGCCACAAAATTTTCCACAATAATAAATAAAATAAATAAATAAATATTATGGGACAATCTTACACAAAGGTTGATTTGTGTAAGATTGTCCCACGGTAAGCGCAATAAGGCTTGTGTTGTGGGTACAAGACGACGATGTATATGTATAATAGAGATATAGATAAATACTTAAATACATAGAAAACTTCCATAACTCAGGAACAAATATCCGTGATAAGCACACAAATAAATGCCCTGACCAGGATTCGAACCCGGGACCTCCTGCTTCAAAAGTAGGGTCACTACCGACTAGGCTAGGTGGCCGTTAGATAATAACTGGTACGTAATGTTCCGGTTTCCTCACAATATTTGCCCTGACTGAAAAGCGACTGGTAATATCAAATAAGGTTTTGTAGGTTACGTAACCCGTTCGTAAAGTATTTATATCGGTTGCGTGCGATATTAGTAAGATATATGGCACTAAGTGTGGAATAATTTGAAAATGTCCGTCTTTGTGACATTTGTGACTAAGTACATGTTCTATTTTAGCATGCACTTCATCATTCTCCTAGCGTTCGCCCGGCCTTTTGACATGTGTCAATTGAACCTATGATCCGCTAGACAACCTAATCCCATGAATTGATGTTGTCACTAGTGTTTACAAAAGCGTTTGATTTTCTAACCCAGAGGGAAAAGCAAACCTTATTAGGAGTAAGTCCGGTTCTCTCACGATGTTCATTGAAAAGCGCTGATAAAATATTAAATGAAATTTTGTACATAAAGTGTACGTAAAGTAGGTAGTACAAAATGAGCACAAAAAATACTTCCACAGTTATTTTATAACCTAGCAATGATTCTGTTATATTTATCTATTTTGACAGTCATTACATCTTTGTCACTCTCATTGTTAAAAAAATACCGGTAGTCTCTTTCTCACGCGGGTGACGGGAGCTCATTGACACGTCCGCATTTCTCGCTTGCCGGTGCGCGACTACCGACAATTGTTTGAATTCACTCATTTTAAGTGCTTCACTTTTGGAGCTTGCATAACCCATCTGTGCGAGTGGAACAGTTTGAAAATCCAGCTTGTTATACACAATAGAGAAATGTTCGACTGTGTCCACTTATGAGGTAAATCCGCAATTATGTGAAGTCCATTACTCGGCGCCGCTCGCATTCTCACGGGGCTCCGTCGACCGAGATTGTTGAAACCTAGTGGATGTGGTACACTCTACAAATATTGCATTGTACAGTCGCCATCAGATATATCGGAGCGGGCAAGGTGGTCATAAATATCTGAACAACGCCTCAATTGTCAAGGCGATAAAGTGCATGTTCAGATATTTTTGAGTACCTTGGCCGCTCCCATATATCTGATGGTGACTGTACCTAGTCTTAAAAGTCACAATCGATAACACCCTTAGACAAAGAAGATAATAGACCAAACTCCACTTTAAAAAAATAGCCAGCCCTAGACTAGACCCTCATTGTGTTCGGTTCCTGCCGGTGAGTAAGGTTGGCAGAGAGCTCAAAGAGGATGCATCTGTTGAAGACTGGGGACCTTCTTGTCCCTTTAGCTTTCAACGTAGTGAATATATTTAAGGGTCGGCAGCGCGCATGTGACACCTCTGGAGATCCAGACGTCCATAGCCTACGGTAGCTGCTTACCATCAGACGGGCCGCATACTTGTTTGACACCGTGGGCCAAAGGGACCTCAAAAACTTCGATGGTACGGTCAAGGAGAGTCCTACAGCTATTTAATTTTATCTGTTACTTAGAAACGATGTAGAGGAAATTTTAACATTATATTTCTATTATTTTCGTAATTATGGTAGTGGGCAATGTCATAAACGTACTTGCGTATAAATTTTTACAACTTTGCCCAGCTCAATTCTACCTCTAGGATTGTCAATAGTATATAATTCACTTCAGGGGAGGCATTTTCCATAAAACGTTTTTATACATTTTGAAATAAATGTACAAGAACGTTTTAAGCGCGGGAGGAATGCAAATAAAAAAAACACAATAATATTTTTAATTCACATTATTCGAATTTCGCCTAAAATGTTTTTTATAAGGAGAAAAATTGAATTTATAAACCTTTTTTTATCCAATTACTGCATTATACAAGATATTAACAAACCTGTGTGTATTGATAAACGTTTTATTAAGCAATTTATCCTTTACCTTATCATCTAGGCACAATTTAATCACCACAAAATTTTATTCATACTACACCTTGTTTAGGCGTAGTCGGGTACAAGCAATAAGTAATTGACGACCTTTCCATATTTAGGATTTTGTATGATTTTTTTAATGACATTGCGCAATAAGTATGGAGGTAAAATATCAGAATTAAAGAACTGAGAATGCGGTTCAAAACATATTATAACATATTACATATTATTTAATTGTTAATGACCATAAAGTTGGTAATTTTATAGTTGTACGCAAAAGTAGGCAATGTTGAAAAAAATATTTTTTTGCCTTCCTGTTATAACCCTTTTTTCTAAACCACTTTGACTGCTTTTTACTGTAGGTTCCCACTCACACAAATAAATGTACCTATGTCTACGTGCGAGTAGCACAGATAAGTGGACCAATTACCTGGGAAAAAAAGTAAAAGATCGTGAAAAGCGGGCAAAGTTGTATACTTCTACGGTACATAGACTGTCAACCAACTTAATACTGACAGGGACCTATTTCATAAGGTTTATATAAAGGTAGGTATATATAAGTAAGGTATATATAAAGTACTCTAAACCGACGAGCATGTATGAGGAATATTATGAAAGTGGGTGAAGCGAAAGTAGTTTGTCAGGATCGTAGTAAATGGAAATCCGTGATCTCTGCCTACCCCTCTGGGAAACAGGCGTGAATATATGTATGTATGTATGTATGTATATATAAAGTATTTACTACTTATACTGAAATGGATACTTTTTAACCGAGTTAGCAAATAAACAAGTATTTACTTATCATTTCTAATGCGAGGACTGAACGAATACATGTTAATTTTAGGTAGTATACTTATATAAGTAGGTACTCCCCTCTAAAATTAATCCCCGATTCCGAGAAATGACGATGCTCCGGTAAGAACTTACCTAATATAAGTAAGTATCTTGAGGTAACATTTCTTAAACAATCTGTAAAAGCGTGGTCGTTTCATGGAAGGGAGATTAATTTCAAAATGGAAATCATATCTTAAATCTATCTTGAACCCACCTCGCTTGTCGAAAAAAATTTAAGTAAAACTCACTAGGGCGGAATCCTGAACATACCTTTAATTTATTTTCTCCTATAGCTGGTGATTGGTGACTGGTGAGAGGGGTGAGACAGAGTGTAACTTGAACTGAGGAGCGCCACCGCCAGGGCTGTCGACACCACTGGGCATCCATCATTTGGGAACCTCGACACGAAAGAAGAAGAAGTAGTAGTAGTAAAATAGTGAAATACATGATTGCACAAAACAAGTACATGACCAACAAAAATATAGTGAGTATGTACAAAGGCGAACTTATCCCTTTAAGGGATCTCATCCAGCTATCCTAGAAGGGACAGAATAACAAAAAATACGCAATAAATAGATCACCTTGCTTCGTACATGCACGCTCCGTCGTAAATACGCGCTGCGGGCAGAAAAAGTACCTACGACCCTCGGGAGTTTCGTGATCTGCCGATTTGCGGCCGCTGGGCCAGACATAATTTATGCATTTTTAAAGGTCAATGCGATTCTGATTTGGCATTATTGTGTTCTTTACTCCGTATGAAGTAAGGGCATTGTACACAATCCAATAAAGGGCAAATCAAATTCGGTTGTTAAGTTGGAAATTCGGGTTCAATTCCTCCCTCGTACACCGGAGGTTACTTTTTCTGAAGTTTATAGATACATTTTATTCCAGCAATTATAACGTCTTCATTTGTAAAATTCTACCCTGTCAAAAGGCCAATGTGACCCATTAGGCCATTACACATGCACGATTCAATACATTAAAAAAATCGATATAGCTTCTTACGACCGAATAAATAGATCAATAAAAAAATTCTTAAAAAAAATCATGGTACAGTCGAGGACAAAGAGATGTATACACTTTTGGACCTTATTGCGTTGTAATAAGGTCCAAAAGTGTATACATCTCTTTGTCCTCGACTGTACAATAAAAAAAAGTCTAGTATTCAAAGGTGCAAAAAAAAACCATAACCTAACTATTATACTAACTAGCGACAACTCACATAAAAACGTCGATTTGATGAGCATTCAGATTTTTTGATATACCGAATAATACACTCGCGTGCAAATAATTCGGGTCAGTACGAAAAACTATAATATCTCCTAAAATAATAAAGCTAGGAGCCTGAATTAAATTGTATATTATAGATAAATGCATAGTTAATAAAACAACGTCAAGAGTTAGAGATGATATTCACTTGTTTATTGAATTAACATAGTAAACACGATATCAATTAATTATAGGTAAAAAGCAACCGTGGTTGGTACTTCACACTCAAAACTAAAAACAAAAAAAAAGTAAAACATATCAATACTTCGTATTGCCTCCTCGGGCTCTTCTTACAGCTTCTAAACGATTGGGCATACTGTTTATTAAGTTTCTTATGCGTTCTTGCGGGATATTAGCCCATTCTTCCACTAACGCCTGTTTCAGGTCTCTAAGTGTAGCTGGGGCGGGGTTTCGATTTCTTACACGCCTTCCGAGCTCGTCCCATACGTGCTCAATCGGATTTAGGTCCGGGCTTCTCGAAGGCCAGTTCATAGTGTTGATGCCAACCTCCTCAAAATAATCTTCCACAATCTGTGCGGTGTGTGGCCTGGCGTTGTCATGCATGAACATTGAGTTTTCACCCATATTAAATAAATATGGGCCTACATGCTCATTAAGAATCTCTTCCACATACCTGGCACTAGTTAACGTTCCATTTTCTATCAAAACTAATTGCATGCGACTCTCTGAAGAGATTCCAGCCCAAACCATAACAGACCCACCGCCGAAAGCAACTTTTTCTGCAAAACAGGCTGGAATAAAACGTTCACCTGGCCGTCTGTAAACTCTTCGCCGCCCGTCATGTGCATAGAGCATAAATCTGGATTCGTCAGAAAACATAATTCTTGCCCATTCTTCGGCACCCCATCGCCTGATCGCGTGCGTAAAGTTTCCTTGCAGTTAGATGCCCTCTGTCAAGTTTTGGGCCATTTGCCGGTCTATGTGGGGTCAAATTAGCTTCACGAAGCCGCCACCTTACAGTCAACTCGCTGATGTCATCTCTTCGGGTCTCTCGAAGTTGGTTTTTGACTTCAACTGCAGTGAGATGCCGATTTCGGAGCATTGTTGTTACAATAAATCGATCTTCTCTAGCCGTTGTACATCTCGGCCTGCCGGTTCCTGGTCTTCGAAGGTTCCTGCCAGTTTGTAGGAAACGTTGGAGGACCCTCTGCACCGTAGATAGTGACACGCCTGTTCTTCTTGCTGTATATCTCTGACTTCTGCCTTCTTGTAACAAAGTGACGATACGTGTACATTCATCTTGTGTTAGCGACATGATAGTAATTCAATAATGACCATCAAAGTCAACAAAAACTGCCTTTTATAATTTTGCTTTGAGAGATTGAAAACAAAAGTGAGAAAACAATCAAAAGTGAAATAAGCTCAATTTGAATTTGGTACCAAATTCGACTTTTTTTTAAATAATTTTTTTTCCAGAATTCTTGTAGAACTTTGAAGGTTCAATTTAATTCGATATTAAATTCTCTTTAATACACAGTTAGTTTCCTGCACATACCGCTATTAATTTGCAAAATATAAGGGTTTTTGTCACTGACCCGTATTATTTGCTCGCGAGTGTATTACCCATAAAATATATACATATGCATGCATTCTAGCGTGAAGTCTTATGGCATCTTCTTCTTTCTCCTAGCGTTTGTCCCGGTTTGGAGTCCGCTTGACAACCTTATCCCAGGAATTGGCGTAGGCAGTAGATTCTTACGAAAGCGACTGCCATCTGACCTTCCAACCTAGAAGAAACTAGGCCTTATTGGGATTAGGTCCGGTTACCTTACGATGTTTTCCTTCACCGAAAGGCGACTGGTAAATATCAAATGATATTCCGTACATAAGTTCCGAAAATCTGAGTGGTATACGAGCCGGGGTTTAAACCCGAGACCTCCGGATTGAACGTCGGACGTCGTACCACCAAGCCACCAGCGCTTTTTATGGCGTTATTAATAAACGTACAGCCTTGGCCAGAAGTGTTGAGCATAGCAGTTTTTTGTATACAGTTTTGATGTTAAGTATTATTTCCCAATAATAACAATGTACGGTGACGTAAAATGTTATATTTTATTTATATATCTAGAAAACTTCACTTAATAACAAAACAATTTCAAGGTACCTATAAAACATGAAAACTTAAGGTCACAAAAATGCGACTTTAGGTCGGTGCGACAAATTGCAAATATTTTATGCAGTTACTACTAATTTCAACAAAACATGCCTGTTCAGTTTGAATTAATTGATAAAATAACTTCAAAAAAGATAGTAACGCTGGACTAAAGTTTCGAGTTTTGTATGAAAATCGCAAGGGTGCTCAACACTTCTGGCCAAGGCTGATTTAGAATTAACATACGTTAATTCTGAATCAGCATTATTCTACAGAGTTGGTTAGTTTTATTAATAAGAGGGTTATGTAGGTAAAGGGGGTTGTAATGTTTGTATGATATTCTAATTGCAATTATTGTCTAAATGTATACAAAGGACGAAACAATACGGAACCCATGTCCGTACTGTCCGTGTGCGAGTTAGTTGCTCACACAGAATTAGTTTAGGTCCAATTACATTTAACATCTACGCTGTTAATAGTATCCTAGGTAACGCTTCTGTAGCTATTGACCTAAATACATGTTAGGTTGTCCGCCTATTGATCAACCCAAGCATCCAAACTTTTGTATTTATAATATTAGATTAGTAGGGTACAAAATTAACAGAATATAGCCAGTTACTTAAATGAAACCAAATAAATATTTAGCACTAAAATCGAATTATTTTATTTCGTTATACCATAAAATTAAAAATTAGCTGAGAATATTATCGAATATTACTGTCAGGCGACACATACGAGTAGGTACCGTCAACTGCTACAACTTTGCCTATAGGAGAAAGCAAACCATCTCTTAAAGAAAACCATGTTTTTATGCCACGCAAAGTTGAGCATAGTATTAGGCAAAGTTGTAGCAGTTGACGGTACGTGTACCCGCCAGATAAAAAAAAGTAAACCCATTATTGGACCACGGCATTCTGACATTCTGACAAAGTTAGCTACTTACGTACAAGGTAGTGAATTTTATTAATTTTTTGCCACGTCATATAACAATCTTGAGCATATGCCCAGTTACGCCGCAAACACATTAACCGCATTGTTCGACCGGACCTGGCTAATTGGCATAATTGTCCCGATTCGACTCATTAACGGCAATTTCTGAACCCCTCTGCTACCGCGTTTCGTGCGCGTACTGTGTTTACTGGAACCATTATTATACTCGTGATTCGTGATTGTCAGAGTTCAAGTAAATTTGTTGTAATTTCAAAAGAAAAACTAACATATTAAAAATATTTATAACGGGTTACTCACGATCAATTTACGATGATCATTCTCACGACGGAAGGCCGCTCGTGAGAATGATCATCGTAAATTGATCGAAACATGTCGAGCAAAAATCGTCTTAAATAACGTGAGTAACCCGTTATAAATATATTGAATATGTTAGAGTCTCACGAAAGTTTTATAGTTAAAAACTAAAATGGTGACAAATTGACGATATTCTAAGGACGCTTGCAACTCCAGCAGCTTGTCATCAGCTTGATGCACGATAGCGTGATATAAAATGACAGTTGCCGCAAATCTGCCATCTTAGCAGCCTGTAGATGTGAACAGCGCTTGGCCGACCTTAATAGGAATACATTGTTGACATGTCATATTAGGAAAATGGAGGCTAACATGGCATCCTGGGCAACTCTGGCATACTAACTGACTTTCCGAAACACAACACCATGTAGTGGCAATGTTTTGTAAGGACTTCACCAACTAGCCATCATATCACGAGAATTGAAAAAGAGGAATCGGGCATTACATCATACATACATAAACAATTTTACTTGTAAAATCGATTCTCCGGATCTAGTAAGGTAAGTAAGGTACAATTCTATATACCTGCCTCACAATTGCGCAGAAGACCCTTGCTTCGCATCCCTCATTTTGCGTTCATAGATTCTGACCTGAATATTTCATAGTGTAATATTTTGCTATTTAGAGACTATATTAATGTTATTTAGCATTATATATGTGGAAGCTTGTAGTTTGCATCTATAGTTGATAAGTCTATTAACATATGTATATTAGGCAGTAAGCATCCCAAATAAAATAAAATAAAATAAAATAAAATGCTACATAGCAAATTTTTTAAAAGCGTTCATCATGTCACTTTTTATATTTAGGTTTTTTTTAAAACAGCCGTAATTTAATTAAACATCACATTAGTCTTTATCATATGTACCTATATTTAACAGCCAAACTTTAATCAGTTAAACTACTTCTATTTTATTAAAATAGCCGAATTTGGAAACCAGCACTAAATGGTTAATAAATAAATGAAATAAGCTCTCATTCCATTTAATTTAACGGAGCTTAGAGCTTAAGTTATCGTTAAGTACTTTGCATTAAGAATGGCTGAAAGGTCACTGAGGCATGCAAAGTTCGGATTGACCTTGCAAGGTTATTAAGTTATAATCAAATGCATAAGTGTGACCTTTTCTCGTTAAGAACTGTAGCAAAGTTTACAGGCCATGGTAAATTAGGCACAGCACTTTAAATAGCAGAATGGTGGTTGTATAGTAATGGTATTTTATCTACACCATAAATCCTCTATTCAGCGTTCAAAAACCGTATGTAATTACCATCATTATTGCAACCAGTAACGTAACATCAGTGTATTATCTGTGACAGTGTGGTAAAAACGTATGAAAATTCAGTACCTACGGTAACGTAATGAAAATCTGCCCTCCTCTCCGACCGCCGGCACGCGCCCCCCATCGACCGCCGGCACAATCGAGTTGGTCATGACGATGCAATGGCGGTCATTCTAATGGTTTCCGAACACTTCATTTAGGATTTACAATATGAGTGTAGATAAAGCAGTGTATGCAACTGTACGGAATTAGGCCTTATTACGTAACAGTTACATAAGCTACTATTACTGGTAGAGGTGGCGTAAAATGGCGTGTTCTTATGTTAGAGGACAAGACCTAGACAAAAATCGACTCGTAGCTCCGTTATTTAGTGTATGTCTTCTTTCTCCTCCTAGTGTTTGTCCTAGCTTTTTTGCTCTATTGAGCCTGTGGTCCGCTCGGCAACCTAATCCCAGGAATTGGCGTAGGCACTAGTTTTTACGAACTGCCATCTGACCTTGTCACGATCTCTGAGATCCGAAGCCCTGGCCTAGCTTAATCCCAGTTATCGCCAGTTACTTATATCCTTATAGTGAATCTTCGTGAATTGGCCGGTGATCGTCTATTCCTCTACGTTGTGTTCTGAAGTAACCCAGACAAACACAGTAAAGGAAGCTCGTCCGCGCTCAGCCCGTCCTTCATCATGCTTCCTCATCGACCTCCTGTTTTTTAAAGATTGTATGACCAAACGGCCATTAAGTACCCCTAGACCTATATGGGAATATTTTCATGAGGATTGTCTTTGTACGATGTCAGTTAGTCCGAGTAAGTATAGAACAATGAGCTTAAAGTAGGGAGGCAATGGTCAGTGTGTCGAATTGTCTTTACTCAGTCCTTTTAGCTATTTGTATGTCATAAAACCTAGATTTGATGGGCCCATTAGATGAATACCTACCTTGTCGCTGCGAAATGCTGTTATTAATAAATAAGTATACATAGGTCACATCTAAGTATCATCCTTATACTATGCTGTCTATATATAGTTGTCTCGCCTAGTTACAAAGTCTGAAATACCGGTTTCGCAGAAAGTCCACTCAAAGGTCAGTAAGGAATGAAGTTAGGGACACAGGGAGGGCCTTTAACATTGAATACACACAAATACTTCAAATAAAATAACTTTGGTAAGGCGGGACATTATAGTATTTAAAACATAAAAGTATAGGAATACTTAACTTTCTTGTGGCTGAAGTCTGCCTGCAATCCCTACTGCACATGCGTATCCTAGTGGTTTCACATCCGGTTTTCCTAAGCTGCTGTTTTATGCTGCACATTCTTACACCTGAGTACTCATAATTCTTTTTAATAGAATATTTTTCTGGTGCAACACGATCTTGTATACTTGATAAATTTGACGGTTGTTATGACAAATTCCAATGTCAGTGGTTTTAAATTTGAAATTCTGAGAGTATTCATTCTTCTAAGGCATAGACAACAGTAGAAGTAAAAAGGCAGATATACACTATATTACCAAGCAGTTCGTGGTCCTTAAAAATGTAAAGTAAACCTAAAATATAATTTAACAATTATAAATATTTGAACGGGTTCGGACGGCCCGCTACAACCTTGCAACCCAGAGAGGAAACTAGGCCTTGTTGGGATTAGATACGGTTTCCTCGCGATGTTTTCCTTCACCGAAAAGAGACTGGTAAATATTAAATGATATTTCGTACATCAGTTCCGTAAAACTCAGTGGTACGTGCCGGGGTTTGAACCCGAGACCTTCGGATTGAAAGTCTTATTTCTTACCGCCAGGCCACCAGCACTTCCGTTATTTAGTGTATGTATTATTTCTTCCCTGGGGTAGTAGTTAGTAGTGGGAAAGCAGATGATAAAGAAAATCCAGTGAGTGCTGCGAGGTCCAGATGGGACAGTGCAGCTGCCAAGTTTGTTACTCTTTTAGCACCACCCAGGGATCACGTGCAGGGTTGTCTAAGGTGTTTCCTACGGACGCAGAGTAACTTTGATCCCCATAAGTTTTGATGTAATGTCCTTAATAATATTGTAATACCAAGATGATTAAACCTCCACCCACTCTATTAGAAAATGTCGATAATTTCAAAGGTTTTCGAAATTAGGCAGGTTTACTATTCAGCAGGCACAACACAAAACACAACACAACAACTATCAACACAAAATTTTATCTATATTTTAATATAGAATTTCCGATTGCAATTGGATAGTGTAGCTTATACCTTCCTCCTTCCTTATACATTTTCCTCGCTACTTGTCATGATCCTTCTATCCAGTTTTGCAATGCTAAATCACCACACGCTAATACATCATACTGTACATATTGTACGTAACTCCAATCTCGTATCTTACAACTTAAGCAAAACAAATTTAAACTTTGATCAAATAGGATCAAAGTCGAATTTTCAATAGCATTATACCAAAGTTGCGAATGCTCGACAGTTATCGAGTAAATTCGTCGGCTAGGGTGACAACACTGGCTATCAATAAATCAGTGCGTCCGCTGTTTATTTTCAATTACCGGGTGTACCCGCGTCGTGAATAATTCGGGACAGATGTTCGCAATGGCAGGATTAGTGCGTGTTCATTAAAAAATTGAACTAGTTAAAATAATGAAGTTGGGTGGCAGTTTTCAGCGATGATTTGAGTTGTGATTAAACAAATCAGGTGTTCAAATCGGGCGACAGTTCCGTTGAGAATTTAATGCTTCACCAAATATTAGCCGACATTTTATACATAAATAATAAGAAGCAGGATATTTATAGGAGGTAAGCGTTTTACTAAAACTGAAAATAAAATCAAAGTCAGTAATTGATGAAAAATAATAGTGTGAGCACTATATTTTTCATCAATTACGGACTGAATGTAGATACTATTAATATAAAAAATCTTCCTTATGAAATGAATTTAAGCATTGAGTTTGAGTATGCAACAACCTTAAAGTTGTTGAAATTACATCTAGGAGTTCAGCAATGACAATTAACCATCTTTCATTTGACTCTTTACGGTGTACAGTCGACGTCAAAGATATGTTTATACTATTGCACCGTAATCCTAATTGCGTTGTAATAAGATGCAATAGTGTAAACATATCTCTGACTGTACTCCAGTCGACTGACTGGCTAGCAAAAATATGTATGTATGTGTGTTTTGCCAAACTTATAACGTATGCATTTATATGTTATTATTTTATTTGTTGGACAAATAATAGCAAGAGCACAACATAACGTAAACATTTATTTTTTATTCATGTTCCAACGAAGAAGTGCAAGGAATCCCGGTTGGAATTCAGTCCCGGCCGGGAAACGCCCGCATTATGCTACTGAATTAACATTACCATTCGAGGCGCAATTATAGAGGCCATAATCGGAAAGCCCTTCAATGGCACGGTAAGTATACGTCTTGGTGCGTGGACACACGATCGTGACTATTGAACAAGCCGGCAAAATGTCTTGCCAAGAATATATCTTCACATTGGAAAATAACGCCATTACACATATGTTCATGAGCATGACTTCCTGCATATGACTCCTATAATTTTAGTACTAGTTTATAGGTAGTTTACTAGGAAAGTAACATTTTTCTAATAAACGATTGCTCTATTATATAGATAAAACATTACTTTTCTTTCTCCAATTCAACAAAAATTTTGTAGCAACGGCATTCAAAAATTTCTCTCCATTTATAATTACACTCAGCATATTGTAAAACCAAGATTACTCGCAGCAGTGTATTAGTTTCTTCGTGGCAGTGTGTGCACAATCCGACTTGACCGCTTCTGGGCTTTAAACCAAGTTTAACTCGAACTTACAAATCAACACACCCATTATGCCTCACCGGAAGGCCACATTTTGTTAAATAAATATTACTCCGTAGTTCTTAATTCGCGGCAGTGTGTCCACAACCCGACTTGACCGCTTCTGGGCTTTAAACCAAGTTTAACTCGAACTTACAAATCAACACACCCATTATGCCTCACTGGCCGGCCACATTTTGTTAAATAAATATTACTCGTAGTTCTTCGCGGCAGTGTGTCCACAACCCGACTTGACCGCTTCTGGGTTTTAAACCAAGTTTAACTCGAACTTACAAATCAACACACCCATTATGCCGCACCGGCCGGCCACATCCATTTTGTTAAATAAATATTACTCGTAGTTCTTCGCGGCAGTGTGTCCACAACCCGACTTGACCGCTTCTGGGCTTAAAACCAAGTTTAACTCGAACTTACAAATCAACACAGCCATTATGCTGCACCGGCCTGCCGCATCTCATTACGGCCACTTTCTAAGGATAATCGCATTATTTATCGATACTACAATCGACTTTATTTTACGAGACTATAAAAATAACTATAGCATCGGTATAAAATTTGTTAGAAATGCGATTATTTTAATAAAAAATTAACGAGGTAATAGAAACTAGAGATGATATGGTTATGTCTTCATTTTTGAAGCTTTAACTCGACACCTATTCGAAAGAATGTTACGACTTAACGTGTTTCAGAAATGCATTCGATAGGCATAAATTACTCAATTTATGACGATTTCCCTATTAGGTACCTACAATGTTTTAAATCAATATCAATTGACAAATTATCGCCAGTTTTGGTCGCTTTCGTATTTATTCTTATTTACCTATAAGGAATTTTACGTTGGTAAATATGCAGGTTATTATTACAGTTGTAGGTAGATATTTAAAATTATACTACACAATTTATTTCTGGTTTATAGTGGGTCATTCGCGACTTTGCAGAACTTAATTTTGCATCCATAATGAACCAACATTGACATTAAAATAATCGCAGCTTACCACTCTATATTACTCGGATTAAGTACCACATCAAAACGCCGAGGATTACAAGGAATCATTCATAATTTACGTCGCATGGGAGTTGCGTCATCTCGCTCAATAAGTACGTATTATCCGAATTTATTACTAGTTCAGTAAGCGGGGATTTAGTTTAAGAACTTGGACATTACTTGATCCATTCGTTTTTTGTGTGTTTCTGACTTTAGTAACTTGTTATTTTGCCGAACTTGGCGACAGTTGTGACTTCTGTAATTGGCATAAACCGAAAATGTCTTTTTGGTATGACATCTTCTATTAGAAACGAATGTAAAATGTAATTCATTGAATTTAATAGTATTAAACCTAATTTAATAGAAAACTTTGCACGTTCCTTTTAGAACATAAATTATACTCGTAACTACTTATTCGAATCATGCACGAGTATCATGACATATCTTGTGAATTAATGCGGCTTCAATCAATCCAAATATGTATTAAAAGTCTATTCAATAAAATAAAATTCTTCGTAAAACCTTGCTTCGTTGGTTTGTTAAGTAATTCTATACCGGGTGTGGCCTCTGTAATAGGAGCAAAAAATTAAAACGTAGATTCTACTCCTCAAACTAGACAATGTTTGTTCAACGACTTTTGAAAGTTAGGTGGAATTTAGATTGTCTCTTTTTCAAACAAACTAAATAGTATTTTCAATGTACATCAAGTTCCACGTACAGGACATCGCCTGTCAGTCTTGTCACCCTACAGATATTAATTAATGTCGTAATACATTGCGTGTTCGAATAAACTTTAAACTGTAATCAAATTCAAACTACAAGTTATATTTAAAAGTTGTTGAACAAACGTTGTCTAGTTTGAGGAGTAGAATCTATGTTTTAATTTTTTGCTCTTATTACAGGTCACACCCGGTATACAAGAGACATGTCGCTACGCTTGACAGACAAATATTTCCGTAAACTCTTTCGACCTACAAAGTTCCTCCGTTTCCATGGATTACACATGTCACCGCGCTACGAAGATAGAATGACAAATCGGCTCGTCACTTGTTTTGTTTTCCTAAATACGTCACCAATGATACGGTATTCCACAACATCCTGTATGGGAATAGGCGTCGACTGTTTATTACGAAAACTAATGTGAAAGGAGATGCATATATAACTCACGGCAGAGCTGAGATTATGATGTCTTTTACTAACTTCAAAACTGACCTAGACCACTTGCTCTCCAATCGTAAACATACCTCAGCAACTCTTGGTTAAAGCCTACTTTCCCTTGCCCTGGATAAACTATATAAGCTGTTTGGTTATGGGTTTAGTTTCTCGCGACGCTGCGACACATTTTTCTCATTTTGAATGCATATTTTATGGAGCACGGACGCATAATGAAAGGAATCCTGCAGCGAACAAACGAATTACAAATATCTGTCATTCCCAGTTGCGTCCAATGACAATGTGCGGTGACACGGATGATAGATTCCTACGCGCTAGAATTACCAATTGTTGGATTGTTCGACCTTCAAACCATGTGCGTTTGAAAAATTCAAATGAACCAATTCGTTGTTTTGTGAAGCTGTTACGGCCATTCTGTCATGTCGGTACGTTTTACCAACGTTGTTATATCGCTTTGTATTTTACTGAATACTCTTGTATTTGTACGCTCTTGCGTTTGTAGGTATGAGGCATTAGGGAATATATTTAAGTATTGTGTTTTTAGAACCAGCAGTTGATTACCTAGTTACTGGTCTCAGCTCGCAACATTGTCTGCTTAAATTTCAATAAATGACTAACTACAATAGTCATAGCAGTAGCACTAAGCTGAAACAAGGCTGAACCGTGGTTCTATGCTATTTATTTTAACTTAATTGAAAAAGTACATACAAAAACCCATGTAAAAATGGTGAGCTTATTGCTAAATGGAATGCTCATTCACAATGTCATTCAGGATATGAATGAATTAATGACTTCGCTTAATGTTGTATCGGTTCTTGCTACAAGACATTAATCGCACCGCTTGTACTTAAATAAATAGCAATTTTTACAACAATATTCCCGTCCCGCATGGCAACAATCGCAGTTGTACAAATCTGTCGGAAGCTGCGGAGCGGGTCGGGCTTATCAAATACACATAATAAGCACTGACACTGGCTTCAATAGCACTGGCTTTTACTCGTAATATCATAGAACAAGTCCTGATTTGAGGATTACTAGAACATCCTAGCGATGTACAACATTGATCTTTCGACATGCGAGTCGAGTGGTACAGTACAGTCTCTTTCAGTTGTCAGTTTCTTATTTAATAATATCTAAAGGCTGTTTTTGTTTATTATTCCTTTCATGTTTTGGAGCATACAATATATGCTTGTAACTTTTACTTTTAGATATATTATATCTAAAAGTAAAAGTTACAAAATGCTCAGAAAAATAAAAGTTACAATTTTAAACTGCATGAGCATGCTAGTTAGTATTTATTTTTAAGAAATTTATAAGATGAGTTTAATAGGTTAAATTGTTAAGGCTCCTTATTCCCTAAAAGGTCGAAAGACTCTATTAATGGAAATAGCCGCATAAAATGCAATTTTTATGATAGTTTGAAGTATTAGTAATACAAAAAAATACTTTTGAATCATATTTATTATTATTAAGTACCCAAAAATACGATTCTCACAGAAAGTGTCCTGTGAAGTGTGATTTATAGGTCATTTTTAAAAATTCATAGTGAATTAAAATGTACCAATATAGTAATGTTTTTTTTTTATCCTGATAGAAATATAGTTCAACGTTGCTATGGTAATATTTTCAGGGCAAAATACTTATAGGGTTTTCGTGGAAAAAATGAAATGTAACCGTGTTGTCATCAAAAAACTGGCATATAATCCGAAGGTATTTTGTCTATTATCCAAGATGAATCTTCTAATTTTATTTCCATGGCCGTCTCATACATGACATACTCAATAAATTTTTATTCAAATTGAATAAGAATTGTTACCCGTTTTTGCGTAATTTTGAAATGAACGGTACATCTAACTGGAAAATTCGGAAAGGCCTTCCAAGACAACCAATATTTTTCATATTTTACTCGTTAAAATGTAATATTTGCTCCAATGGCCGTCTAGATAAAAAAATGAACTATTATATGCATCAATAGTTGATTTCAAAAAACCTAGTAATTTCGCCATAGCCTTCGAAGAAAATGAAGCATTTCGTAAAATTCGTCCGCTTTGGGAATAAGGCCTCTTAAAGTATAAAACAGAGCGCCTCTCGCCATCAAACGTAACAGTTTGGCGAGAATATACATGTACAAAATCTAAGTTGTTACTTGAATATATAAATAAATAAATAAAAATAAAAAACACGATATATTTATAAATGTGCTTTCATTTCGAGTCTACCAAAAGACAAGTCGATTTTTTCGAGGCGATTTTTTCGCCATTGGCTGTTTTGGATATTTATTACAGCTTTTGATTTCAAAAGTTGTTTTTGCATGGCAACCATGTCAAAGTCATGAAAATATATAGAAAAATCTTATTACGAGAAAATTTTACATCTTTTTTCTAGATCCAAATTACATTGGGCTGACTGTACTATAATTATACAGTTATGAAGATTTGAAAACTAAATTGCACGCGAGGTTAAACCACATACACATAACCGTTAGCATATGCTTCATTCAAAAGCGAAACGATTTTGATGAATAAGGAGTCAATCGATTCGTTAGGTACTATGGCCGAGGTAGCATAGGCTAGTCAGGTTACAGTTTTTTAAACTTTTTGTTATTATTATTAAATTAAAAACTTCACTTTTGAAAGCCAAAGTAATTCTAAAGCCGATAAACCTTCTACTTCAAACTGCCTATTATACCGATTTCCTTCCACCCGAGCTAGGTCCCGTTTTAAATTCAATACCGCCCAAATTCAGTATTGAAGTGTTGCAAATACATAGCATAAATCGATGCGACTTCGCCATTGATTTAGTAACCTGCGGGCAATACCCGGACTAACGCTAACGCTAACACGTTTTACCGAAAGTGTCTCAGCGCAAACTGAATTATGTTTAAATTGTTTTCCAGCCATTATCACTTAGGCTAGACAAAGCCCGTCCCCGATACATGCAAGTGGCATTACATTATACAGGCCACCATATATCCATATCGCGTGGGTTGCTCCGGGCCCTATCTATCCAGCGATCACTTTGAACCACCGAGTGCCTACGATTGCTATCTCTAACCCCCGTAAATTTTCTATCCCGACCATAATAATAGAATAACCTCCGAATAAAAATATACAGGAATAATTTCATCATACTCCCCCTGTTGATTGCAAAATTTCAATCAGGCTCGTAAATGGTGTACGTTCCAATCGACACACAAAATGACTTTTTTGGGGTTGCAATGACGGAGCATGGAGAGTTAAGTCCCATTGCAATCGCGACGCTATTTATTGAAACTGTAGGGGATATAATTGATTGAACCGAGGGAATTGAGGCTGCATACAGTAACGGTGGCGAGAAATGTAGACAGAATGACACAGATTTATTTGTACGATTCAAATGGCAGTTCGAGCTCTTGTGGAATTATTTACTACTATAGAGTCGACGGCACTCATTATGCCGGGATAAAAGGCTTAGAGTAAGAGGACGTGGCCATCTGGTATCTAAATAGTACTAGCGAACCCATCAATGGAAACTTTGTTTGACGTAAAACATTCGGAATTCTGGTGAAGTTGAACAGTTTTATGAGTGGATTCACTTTGCGAAACGGTTTCGTGTTTGTTGCAAGTTGAAACGATTCCAGAATTTGGCTTGGATTACTTGCAGGTATTGTAATAAAACTATTTCAGAAAACTTTCCCTTTTCGGCGAATATCCAACAAGTTTGTGAAATTTACTTACAGTAAGGAGACGCAGCAAAGAATTTTAAAATTGTAATATGCACGGGCTCCCCTTTTTTAAGTTACGTATTAAAAAAGTAACTTCTCATGTCGTCCCGCTGCGAACATAAGGGATAGAAATAATAACGCAACTTTAATTAGACTTCAAAATAAACCCCCTTCCCTTTCAATGAAAATTATCATCTCATCGAGGGGTCAAAGAACACATTAGTGTATTTTATCATCGGTCTTTTGGCACGTTATTCTGAAAGCTTACTTTATAGTGATCAAGCGAAAGTCGTTAGAAGTGGAACTTTGTTATGGTAATACGCACCTTCTACCTTGGCCGTAACATCGATATTAGTGAATACTAGCTCAAAAACATCTTCAAATTTTCGGTACAAGCAGCGGTAAGCGGTCTTGTACCTAAAGAAATCAGTACTAAAGTGGATTTTAGTGTGCTACTGGAAGTCGTATTAGGACGTTTATGGCGTAAAGTCTCGGCAAACACGCGTAAGCACGTGCCGGCCCCCCGCCACGCACTCCTTGTTACTGCGAGAACTGCACAGTCCCTGTAATTACATACAAATTAGACAAGATTTATTGAGGGGTGGAACACCTTGGCAACTATAGAAGGTACTAATAACGGTTGGCCAGGCCCGATATTGCGATTTATTCGAGAGACCGCTCCAACGAGGGGAACCCATTCAAAACCCACCGATTCATGAATCTTATTTAGCCGCGGCCAGAAGATATAAAAGAGTCGTAAGTCAACAAACGACGTAATTACCATGTCTTGCATTTATAAAGCGTCCGAGCGTATAAATTTTCGCTCCGTGAATCTCAACTCCGATTTTAATGGGATCGTAAAAGAATTACAGCTACAACAAAAGTGATCCCTTTCGTAGATATTTGACAGCTTCATTAAGACGGCGAATCGACAAAAGGTGGACATTTAGCAAATAATAACGGCATTTTTAGTGCGGTCCTTCATATTTACGGGGTGTTTATTGGCCATTGTGGGCGCGGCGCCGGCGCGCCGTGCGGGCCACTAAAAATGATTCATCTTCCCAGGTACGACTAATCTGACATTCTCTACGTCCTTTCGGCTTAATGAGCGGAAATAATGGACTATTTTCGCTTTCCGTATTTGCCATCGAGATTTTATATTGCAGAAATCCGCAAGGTAACCTAAATATATCTAACGAGTTTATGAACTTCGACATGCGCTCTAAATTGGACTTATCTAAAAGATTATCTTGAAGTAACATTAAATAAGCTAATATGGATTAATACGGTGGAGGCGGCTCCTTTACCTGGGCTCGTCTCCCTAAGGAAATAAAAACTTATCAACGAACTTTGTTCCCGGTTATCTTAGGGCCAAGTAAACACTTTTTATTTTATGACCACCCGCAGTTTACTGCCGTCGTTATAGATATAGCACGAGTGCTGTAAGTAGTATTGCTGGAATTATCTTGGTATAAGAAAACTGCATACCTATATAATTGAGTAGCCTTTCCCGTGACATAGTTCAACTACGATTCTCAACAACGTCCTCCTCTCCGACCGCCGGCACAATCCACCGGGAGATTCAAGTTACTAAATTGTATAGAGAGAGAAGTTATTTATTTATTCATCGAACTTAATTCTTGCCGGCTTCCCTATTTTGAGCACTCATAGAAAAAGTATTGTATACAATAGTAAAATAATGAAGCTTTTCAATCTCGTACCTTACTTAGGCCACTCAGGAAACTTCGTGGCTTAAACACGGTACTTGACTGAAAAGCTCTTCATTATGTCACGATTGTATAAAATACAATTTTTAACAAAAGTTTACATTGAGAAAGTCAAGAACCATATTCCTGTATCATATTAAATAGAGTACGTCGTGATAACTAGCTTCCAGCTCGAAATGGATGAAATATATTTATAAAAAAAAAAACATTTATTGCAGACAACATAGTGGTCCATAATGACAAATCGAATTAAAAGTTACAAATAAATTTTAAATTTAAAGAAGACATAACAAAAATTAAAATTACAATCCTAATAACAAATACAAAATTATAAATAGAATTTAAATATCATTACTATTATACTTATAATAGTTATAATATAATACTGTGGGAGCTTGGAGACCATCCCAGTGCCGCGCTATGAAGCAATCCAGCCTATTGGCCTCTAGACTCAAGATGCTGTTATAACTTATAACCAAACAACCATTATTTTCATTAGCAATACTTTATAACTACTTACATCTTACTCATTTCAGTTCATATTATGGTAAAGATATTCTTCCAAATACCCATTAAGTAAACATTGAAAGTGACACAGAAGAGACAACGAAAATAAGGAAAAAACTGTAGAAGATAAAAGGGTCTATTGTGTAATAGTTTTTACGGTAGCATTTGACTCCGTTTGTAGGACGAGGGGCATTCGTTGTCATTTTGACAATGACCATTGTTATTATACTTAACGCGTTTAGGGAACGCCATAAAATTTGAGACAAAAAAACATTATGGATGAACTCATCCATTTCCTCTTATGCATTTTTAAGACACATATTTTGGTTTCGATGTTTTTGAATATCATTAAATCTTACAGTCATTTTACTGATGTAGTCTTTTCTAAACAGGCTTACTAATATATAAGAGAATTATGACTACCGAATAGTATAATCAAGTCTGAAGTCTTTACTCGTATTCGGGATCAGTGTGATTCGTAAGGTGACAACAATTATTTCCACTTTTATTCTAAATTTCGAGTTTTGCATTAATGTTTTTGGTAGTCATAGTCAAATTACGCTCAGATTATTCCGTTAAGTCGAATAGGCCCCAAATATGTTGGAAGCTTTTTTTATAATTAACTATAGCTTCTATAAGTATAGCAACATCCGACTCACATGCGGCCCAAATATGCCACAACTAATCGGAAATAAAATATACTCAAAGACAATAAAAAATGGGTCACTTTGTCAAGAATTTCTCAAAAACCGTAACTTCAGTTTTCATTGTTTTTTTAGAGTAGTTGACAAAAGATTGTGATTCAAATACCTCGAATATCCCAATAGGTTGCGCGTTTTTACAAACAAAAACTTGCTAATGAAAATCGACACATCCTCACAAATAAAAAGTAAAAAACATTACGCACTAAAAAACTTTTAAACCAATGTATATAGCCTGTTAGCTAAAAAAGTCAAATGGATTTGTTTGAATAAATAAATCGCATGTCAAACTACTCCAAAAGTACTTACGTAACCATCGACCCCACATCGAACTTGTAAAAATAATTAATAGCAAAAAAACAATCCACTTATTGATTCCAAATTACAGCCATCGCATGCTAAAGTTCCATTCTGTTTACCCTGGGTACTTACATCCTTCCCTATCTCTAATGGTGGCTTATCATCTTTTTATTCCGAGTCTTGGACAAAACACGGAACGCATCCCTTCCCTGAAAAAAATAAATCGTGGGTCCTTTCACCTAGCGATAAGACGAGATTTATCATAATGTCAACCTGCCCTCGTGTTTTGTAGATGGACATGTCTCGTGATAGTTTGGGGCTTGGAGGTTGGAATGTCGTCGTTAGGTTGCAAAAAACGCGGCTTGAAAGCATTCGAGTGGCTATCGGGTAAAAAAAACGGGATCTCTAAACAAAAATACAACGATTCTTGCAATGAATAAACGAGTAGATATCGGTACGTACTGCCTAACTTCGAAGTAGCGTTGAATCTATTGAGAAACTATAAGTAAGTAAATATTATAATATGTATAGTACAAAATAGATCACAGATCAAGTGACGCATTCTTGTTAAATTCATAAGATCGAGGGTAGCCGGTAGCCACGACAGCCAAGCAGCGTCCCGTGTTAGGTTTGACAATTCTGCACGCCACGGTGGCAGCCATCATGGCAGGATAAAACCGCCTTAACTTGATGCATTTTACCCTGCGATCTAATTCGCCTCGCTCTATCGTACTTACTGAGATCGTTTCGAAAAAGTTTATGCTCGTGAATTTGATCTGGATTTTATGTTAATATTATTTATTTTTATTACATCTCGTTAACATTTATAAAGTATATTGGGAAGAATAAGATGTAAATTCTTTATTAATAAACAAGTTTGTAGTAAAAATTCCAGAAGCTATTTGCTTAGGGCTTAGTTTGCACACCATATTTGGCTTGCGTGAAATGTTTTGTTTTTGTTTGGTAGCAAAAGTACTACAAATGAGAGCAACGAAACCCACTAAGTAGGTAGTTTGCTATACTAGGCTTAGTTATAGATCCGGACATCTGGCAACTGTTCGTTGGTGGAGGTCAAAGAATTTAATCCACTTCAACAATACAAATCCCAAAAGGTTTTAATGCAATACTATGAGAAATCTTCTATCTATACATATAATAAAGCTGAAGAGGGTCGAAAGTCTGTACATGGAAGATAATCGAAAAAAAGTTGGCTGGGGATACTTAGAATCGATAACAGAACACGTTCCAACAATTTTTAGAATTTTTGTCTGTTTGTCTGTTTGTCTGTTTATCTGTTTATCTGTTTTTCTGTTTATCTGTTTGTCTGTTTATTTGACCGCGCATCACGTGAAAACGGCTGAACGGATTTTGATGAAATTTTGTATAGAGATAGTTTGAGTCCCGGGAAAGGATAATATATAGTTTGAATCCCGAAAATCAACCCTGGTGGGGGTGAAAATGGGGTGGAAAATTTGTATGGAGAATTTTTAACCGCTGAAACGATTTAGATAGAAATGAGTATGGAGATAATGTGAGTCTCGAGAAACGTCATAGGATAGTTTTCAAACCCTTGTGGGGGTGAAAACTGATTTGGAAGTTGGTATGAGGAATTTTTTACCGCTGAACTGATTTAGATGAAAAGTGGTATAGAGATAGTATGGATCTCGAGAAAGGACAAAGGATAATTTCATCTTCAAGAAAGCCCCCCCCCCCCCCCCCCCTCCATCTTACTTTAGAACCGTAGGTCCAAAAAATTTGAAAAAATAATGGAAGTGAAGCCTGAAAGGTACTTTCAATAAAAACTATCTATCTATACATATAATAAAACTGAAGAGGGGGTTGAAAGTTTGTGTGGAGATTTTTAATAGAAATTAGTATGGAAATAATGTGAGTCCCGAGAAACGACAGAATAGTTTTCATCTCGAAAATAAACCCTTGTGGGGGTGAAAAGGGGGTTGGAAGTTGGTATTAGGATTTTTTTTAACCGCTGAACTGATAAAGATGAAATTTGGTATAGTAGGGGTCTCAAAAAAGGACGAAGGATAGTTTTCAGTTGGAAATTTGTATAGGGAAGTATTAACCGCAGCATCGATTTAGATCAATTTTGGTATGGAGATAATTTGAGCTCTGGAAAAGGAAATAAAATAGTTTTATCTCGGAAATTCCCTTAAGCGGATGCAAAAGGGGTGGAAGTTTACATGGGTTTACAAAATATCATGAATGTCAAAGGGTTATTGCAGGTTCGAGGACTATATATGACGGACAAAGATGCATGGCCCAAACCAAAAACTACTACAAAATCATCTCACATTTATAGGACACCGTTTAGGTAGGAAAACATATGAAACGTTTTGTGAAGCAGTCAGATTAGGATTTATTTTTCTTTATAATTAAACAATAGGTACATTATCTGTCTCTCAAGCTGTTTTGATATGTCTTCTTGAAGAACTACTAGACGGAGAGCTGGCCACGTCAGATATGACACAATAATAAGAGCAACGAAACCCATGTAGTTAGTTTGCTATACTATGCTTATTTCTAGATCCGGACATCTAGCAGCTGTAAAGTGGTGGAGGTCAAAGCATGCAAATAACTAGAAGAAAACAAATCCTAGAGTTCTGGGTTTAGTTAAATATTATGGGAAATTATGTAATTAATTAGGTTATATCATATCCAGAAGGTTCTGTTGGGGGAAAGTAGTGCCAAATGATGTAAAATGAAATTTTTAGTTAGTCGCCTACTGTTTTTGTTTTCGCAATAATAGGCAATGGTTTTTAATCTAATGTTAAAATATAGGCCCTGTCCTATATAAATTACACAACTTTGGCATTTTTTACCTATTTTGGTTATACTTTTTTCCATCTTAAAAACTTTGTTGGTCTGTCACTCTGACATCCACCCATTAAAAGCTGCCAGATGCCTGGATCTAGCAATAAGGATGGTAAAGCAGTCTAACTAGACAGGTTTCAATGCTCTCATTATTGTGTCACATCTGACGTGGCCAGCTCTTAGACCATACGCATTATTTTGTATCTTTAAGATCTAATAATGTATTACTGTTTTGAAAAAAATAAGTCCCGGCGAGTTTCTTTTCGGTCATAATCATAATACTTCTTGGGCCAGAGGTAGGGTTAGAACCGGTGGTAGTTTTGGAACGAAGTCCCTTATCGGACGGCTAGGCGAAAAAAAGTCACGTAACCGTCACGAAAAAGTGTGACGTCACGAAAACGCGACACCCATACGATTGAGAAACATGTAAAATGGAATGAAATAAAAAATATATAAAATAGAATAAAGTGAAGTGAAGTGTAGTGAAAAGTGAAAGTGAGAAGTGATAAAAATGAAAAAACCTAAAAGTAAAAAATGTCGAAAATGTCAAAAATGGCAAAATTTCTAAATTTCAAATACTCCAAAAGCCAAAAATTTCGAAAAAAAAAAAATGAAAGCCACAAAATTTACGAAAAAGTAAAAAATTAAATAACATAACTTCGTTCCAACCGAGTGTTCCACGACACTCACGTATTTTAATTTTCTCTGACGTTCATTAGTTAATTGTAATGTAAGCATACATTGAAGACTAAATATCTTGATCTACACCAATATCATAAATCCTCTATTCCGCGTTCGGAACCGTATGTAATTATCACCATTATTGCAAACAGTAACGTAACATCAGTGTATTATCTGTGACAGTGTGGTAAAAACGTATGAAAATTCATTACCTACTACGGTAAGGTAATGAAAATCCGCCCCCCGACCGCCGGCACGCCTCCACCCACCCCCCCGACCGCCGGTGCAATAAGTTTGGTCATGGCGGTGTAATGGCGGTCATTCTAATGGTTTCAATGGATTTTTAATATGAATATGCTTCTGTACATAATTAGGCCTTATTACGTAACAGTTACATAAACTACTATTTATCTCTTTTTAGGGTTCTGTAGTCAACTAGAAACCCTTATAGTTTCGCCATGTCAGTCCGTCTGTCCGCGGTCTAGCTCAGTTACCGTTCGCACTAGAAAGCTGAAATTTGGTGAGGCCTGATAAGAACTTTATTGAACTATATTGAATAAAATCGGTTCAGCCGTTTGTGAGTTATCAGTCAAAAACGCATAGTGAAAGGAAGTGCCGGATAGTAAAATGACGTAAGCGCCGCCAAATATCCCTTAATAAACGACCTTTTGAACGGATGTTTTGTAACAGGGCGGCATCTACGAAACTCTACACTGAGCATCGCCCGACATGCTCTTGGCCGGTTTTTTTTTTGCATTGTTATCCCGGAAATCACCCCTTAAGGATTACTAATTCCAATTCAAGAAAATCCCCAGCCAGGTTATACGTAGCCACGCGTACGTACGTAGCGTTAGGTAGCCACTACACTCGATTGCGTTAAATTTGCAATAATTGTAATAGTTCCGAAGTGTTAAATTTTTAATCTAAATATATAAAAGAAGAAACTGACTGACTGACTGACTGACTGACTGACTGACTGACTGACTGATTGACTGACTGACTGACTGACTGACTGACATATCAACGCACAGCCCAAACCGCTGGTTCTAGAGATTCCAAATTTGGCACGTAGGTACCTTATAAGGTCTAGGGCTGCACTAAGAAAGGATTTTTCAAAATTCACCCCCTAAGGTTAAAATGGGGGTCCAAAGTTTGTATCGCGAATCAAGATTTGTTAGACTATTTTATTCGAAACTTCACGGGAGTATTCCTAACGATAAATGAGTAAACACGTGTTTCAGGTTTTTTGAAAATTCAACCCCTAAAAGGGGCAAATGTGGTCACAAAGTCTGAAAATCAACATGGGTATCGTATCCTTTTTGAGTACTATAGTACGCGGTAATATAGTACGCGGGCGAAGCCGCGGGAAAAGGCTAGTTATATAAATATTTACATAGATTATAGGTTTATATTTGCCAAAAGTTTCTGTTGGGGTAAAGTAGCGCCAGACGACGTATGTAATTCATAGTATGTCGCCTACTAAATATAATAGTATGGAACAATATTACACAAATCAACCTAGTCCCACAGTAAGCTCAATAAGGTTTGTGTTGTGGGTGGGTACAAGGCGACGATATATATAATAGATAGATATATACTTATAGAAAACATTCATAACTCAGGAACAAATATCTGTGATAAACACATAAATGAATGCCCTGACCAGAATTCGAACCCGGGACCTCCTGCTTCATAGGCAGGGTTACTACCGAACGACCAGGCTAGGAGGCCGTTAAATAATTCACTATGTTTTTTGTTCTAATGTTAATATACTCTATAAATAAGAGAGCTTTGTCAGTTTTTACCTATTTTGGTATTCCTTTCAAACTGAATTTTTTTGCAAGTCACTCTTATCCCATCACCCATTAAAAACTGCCAGATGCCCGGATCTAGCAATAAAGATAGTTAAGCAGTGTAACTAGACGGGGTTATTTGCTCTCATTATCGTGTCATATTTGACGTGGCCAGCTCTTAGTCTAGACGGAGAGCTAGCCACGTCAGATATGACACAATAAAGAGAGCGACGAAACCCCTCTCGTTAGTTTGCTATACTACGCTTATTTCTAGATCCAGACATCTGGCAGCTGTAAAGTGGTGGAGGTCAAAGAATGCAAACCACTTTAAGAATACAAATCCTAGAGTTCTGGTTTTGATGCAGTATTATGAAAAAATATATAAATAATTAAATCATATCATTGCCAAAAGTTTCTGATGGGGGAAAGTTTAAAACGACGTATACTTAATATAATTCATAGTTGGTCGCCTACTGTTTCTGTTACCGAAATATTACGCAATATTTTTCGTTCTAATGTTAAAATATAGGCCCCGTCGTCTATAAATAAGATAACTTCGGCCGTTTTTACCTATTTTGGTATTACTGTTTTCCAATTCAAAAACTTTGCTAGTCTGTTACTCTGACATCCACCCATTAAAAGCTGCCAGATGCCCGGATCTAGCCATAAGGATAGTACCTATTGGAATGTTACTAGATGGGTTTAATTGCTCTCATTATTGTGTCATATCTGACGTGGCCAGCTCTTAGAACATTAACTATAAGACCACCCGATATTTGATACTTGGGAAGTTCACGGATGTAAATTTCTTAGACTTAATATAACAAGCGATCAATGAGGTTACAAACTCACTGATTATAATTGATTCCACTTACTTTGATGCGGAACCATCCTACGCAAGTTTTTTACTGTGTTTTTTTTTAATACCACGACGGTGGCAAACAAGCGTACGGCCCGCCTGATGGTAAGCAGCTACCGAAGCCTATGGACGCCTGCAACTCTGGAGTTGCAGGCGGAGGTTGGAGTTGGAGAGTCACCAAATAAATTCAAAATTAAGGAGCATAAAATGGGGTTCATATGCATATTTTTACAGACACTCTCGCTTGCTTGGTTTAGCTAAAATAACAGTTTTAAAATTACCTTGATTTTTTGACATTTTCGTGAATAAGTCTGAAACAAAAGAAGATCGAAGGCTGATATTACGCATACAATGTTCTTAGGTCCTGCCACTACTGCAACTCAAATTACAACCAAATCCCTTGCGGGGGCCACTCTTGTTAGCTTAGCCTGCTAGACCCTTTAAGCACTTTTTATTTATATTCTCTTTCTATGAAAATTACTCGCATGTCCCAATGAAAACGCGATATATACTCGCAAACTCATACAGTAAATATATGCCGCAGCAAATAGATTTACCCAAACAGTGGCCTCGTAATTCCATTTAGCCGTGAAAGCACCTTATCTCACCCCGCAAGGCAGTCACCAAATCAATTCATTAGCAAAACAGTAGCTTAACACTGTCTATCAATCGATACGTCTAGGTGTTCATTTAAATCAAGATTGAACTGCAGATTAAACAGTAGATGGTTTTGCCCCCCCTTGTGATGGAGTGGTTCAAGTTACAGTATAAAGGTATAGTTTGGCCAGGCTACTGTCTTACTTCAAGCATAGACAATTAGACAGAGATAATCATACCGTCTTTTACTTACGCTAATACCCTCACCACTAAAAAAAAGGAAGAATATAGCTTACTTCTATTGTTACTGCACTTATTAGTTAGCCAGACTATGATGACAAATCACAGATAGCCAGTCAGTGTGACAAACACAGAGATGGTTCTAAAAATTTCGTATAGATGCAACGATAGTATGGTAAGATTTTTTTAAATGCCCGTATGTAGTCCCACCTTACAGAAAACCACAGCCAAATAGCACTAGACCCTACTCATAGTGTTGTGTTCCTGCTGGTGAGTAAGGTTGCCAAAGAGCTCAAAGAGGACCCAGTGTGTTGACGATGAGGGACCCTCTTGTTCCTTTAGCCGTCAACACAGTGAATCCTTCTTTTTGTAAAGGGTCGGCAACGCGCATGTGACTCCTGTGGAGTTACAGGCGTCCATAGGTTACGGTAGCTGCTTACCATCAGGTAGGCCGTATGCTTGTTTGCCACCGTCGTGGTATAAAAAAAAAAAAAATGTAGTAACTAACTGATAACTGGGCATTTTCACTTAACTGTGTACCATTAACGGCCGGTTAGCAATCCTCACAAAACTGACGGACAATGTCAAACTACGGCTTTAAAGTAAAAGTTAATATAAAAAGAATGCCCAACTTTAGAGTTCTTCCTAACATCATACATTATAAAAACTACTCACCTTCTGATACCTTCTGATGTTTTGTTTGTGTCCGTGCAAATATACACACATGCATGAAAACGTGATTCTTGATACGTAAATACATAAATTATATATAAACTACGCATTTTTCTCTCCATTAAGTATGTAGAGGGAGATGACTCTAGGTGTACTACGGACAGAACGCGGATTTAAAAAATAGTTTACGTTTATTCAGATTTTTTTCCCTTTATAAAAATTACACATATCTACCTATATCTAGCTTTCAGTGCTTAGATACGTTTTCAGTTATATTTTATTTTCGTTATATTAATACACTGCAATAATGAACCTCAATGATAGATAGGTTCATATGACGCTACCAAACTTCTCCTGAAGAAAATCTTTAATTGAACACAATTTTACCAATTTTCCGGCCTTGTGTAGTCTTTCTTCGCCATACGAGAAGCGAGTCACAAATCGCCTTCACCCGACTCCTACACCAAACCCAATGTCGAGGGGCATTATGCCTCTTTATCGGCACTCGTTAGTCGCCCCTAAACCTCTCCCTCTAATTTCGAGGGCTGTAGCTCTCAAATTTAATAAGGGCTAGTTTTAAAAAGACAAACAATGCTTGGGACAGATCAATACTGGCTTGACGTAATTAATTTTCGAAGTGCAATTGTTTTTGAAGTGCATGTCGAGTTGTTTTGATTGATACACATATACTATTCTAAGGGATGTCTTTTCATACGGGACAATTTGTAAAGTACACATGTCACATGATTTCCCTAAATGTCATTTATTGACAAGCACTTGCCACAATATCATTATATAGATATAGTATTAGATAGATACTAAGATACCAAGTAATAGAGATTATTAAAACTTAAATACGCACTGTTCTAGTTCCTAAACGTCTGTTTAAAGTATAATAATTATAGCAAAGAGATTGAAGTAACTGTTAAATGCGTGAATTATAAGAAATAATCGTGGTCCGACTTCAATAGATGGCGCTAATAAAGCGCTATATGTTTTGTGATAGGTAACTTAACGTTGACTTTTGACAAAATGGCTGAATGCAATTGTCAAACTCGAGGCTTGTATTTTTCTAGTATTGCACACGTCTCATAAAATCAATATATATTTGATACTAGTGTATGATTGTAATAGATAATTTCTTTCAGTCCCAATTTAAATGTTTATCATTAAGATCGCATAACAGCAACAGCTCATTTAGAATCGATAAACTGCCATTGCAAACTGTTTCATTTCTCTCCCCCCTAGTTCCTAGACTCAACAGATGCGACGGCACTGTCAATTAAACCGGGTAATTTCGTTATATGTGATAATAGTAGCGGTCTCTATCAACACTTTCACTTAAGAGTGGTATTAGAGGTTATTTAACTAGAGTTACTACAATTTATGGGGTTGTTAGTTAGTGCTACAAATCAGTCAATATTTTTTCACAATTAGCAAGTATCTCTCTCCAAGAAAATGCACATATACCAGTGGCTTGTAATTACGGGCCCCTTTTATTCACAGATCTAGGCCAAAATTATATAGATATAATGTGATAGAGGGAGACGGTCACCATTTAGGTACATTTGGCATATTTTTGCTTGTTTTTAAAGTGGGACATTCCACTTACACAATAAAGTGGGCACCAGTTGAAAACGAAAAAAATGTAAACAAATATGGCTGACCATCACTTGCATTTGTTGTCTATGAAAATAATATTAACATTCATCGACTAAAAATATCCTTCGCGAAATACTTAGGTACGAACTTGGAAGGAACACAAAATAAATATGTAGGTGTAGGTATTATTAATTCTTCTATCAATTTTTACCCAATCAATGACAACATTTTGTTCAAGTAATTTGAGGTTCCTAATTTAAGTATATCTATAAAATCTATAAAATGTGTTACTGCGGCCGTCTGTATTTTTCAAAGTTCATATTTAACAGAAGTTGTTTACTATTCATATTAAAGCTTGTTTAAACACAGATACATCAGTATTTAAAAAAAAAAAAATGTTGTATCCCTGAAGTCTTATCTAAACTTAAAGGTCTCTACACACATGGCGATAGATCGCACGATTAGAGTGAGATGAAGCCATAGTTAGAGTGAGGCAGGACGCGGGCAAGACATGTTTGTCCTACTCTAACCATCGCTCCATCTGACTCGAATCGTGCGACAAGTTGATTAATGTACCTAGCGGCCACATGACGTTTTACGATTCAGCTTATGTTGCCATATAAAAAGTTGCATAAAAAACTCATTCTCATCTTTCTTTTGCCAGACTCTATATTTTCAGTATTTTCCTACATATAATTTCAAATTATTAAATTTAAAAGATCCCGTGTCTACATCGAATCGATAACAAAATGACACTGTTCATGTCACATCATTACCAATTGAAGTTTTTTCATAGACAATGTAGATTTCGATGAGTCAAAAATCTCGCCTAGCCTTTGACACATATCGTAAAACACGTTCGTAGATTTCTTTTTACTTTAATACTAATAAATATCAGATATTTTAACTAAAAATGTATGTGAACTCAAGGTTTTAAGTTAGTGATAAGACCAAGATTGTGTTCTGAACTGAAAGTGCGTGATTGCGAAATAATGCAGGTTTGTAGGTTTGTTTAATTTTTTTTCGTTTTCAACTGGTGTCCACTTTAGTTTGTTATTAAATCAAACACAAACATTGAAAACATTGAAAAAATAATCAACCAAGTTGGACTTTAACCAACATCGATACGCCGGGGTTCGATCGCTTTACTAATAAAGGTATGGGTCAAATCACAGAGCTGACGAAATTTCGAGGCGTATCGATGTTGGTTCAAGTCCAACTGGGTTGAATTTTTTTTTTATGTTTTCAATAATTGTATTTGATTTAATAACATTTTTGCATCTACATCTTGCACATGGCATAGTTAAACAGGCTTTGTATTGCACAGTGAAGTACCTAGTATCATTTTATATGCTATTAGTGGTTTTACTAACAAGTTTATGTCTTTCGATTATAGGTGTAATATAAAATAAAGCACAAAAGCAATTACGAAATCAACCTGTACTTAAATAAACATATTATACAGTGTACCTTTACACACAATGGACAAGTTAAGAAGCAATTACACTTGGTAACTTAAAATTCAAACGGCACATGAATAGGTACATCGCTAAACTAACAACAGAACTAACTTAAGTGAACTTAATGAATAATCAATAATTGGGAACCATGATGTAGAAATACTTAAACGAAGTTGTATCACTTTCCTTTTATTGTGATCTGAGAACTCTTTTTTAATTTTAAGGTAATAGGTAGGAGAATAAAACAATTGCTTTAAATGAAATAGAAGTAAATATTTTAAGTGAATACGTACTCACAGTGCAACTCAGTTATTTTTATATGGGAAAAGTGGGTTTAGGTTAAAACTAGAGTTTTTTTCATACCAAAAAATAGCAGACTGTAATCCACTTGCTGTTAAGCGAAAATTTGATTTTACTGGCTATTTGGTCTATACTGGAAACAGTAGAATGCAGATGTGGATGCCGCTATTCTAGAACTTTTCTTTTTTTTCGCGTAGTAAAACTCTTTATTTTACAGTAATACAACACATATGTCTGACAATTAGAATGATTTAAGTATACAGAAAATTTATTGATATGTAATAATATAAAACAACCGCATAACCTACATATAGTCCAGTCGAAGCACGAAGAATTTCGTACTTTGACACGCCGTTACTTAAACTCTATTGCACGCGCAAATATAAGAAATTATTCTAGTTTTGCGTCTTTGTTTTACACACAAATTGAAAACAACTGACTATATCTATAAGAAATATTTTGCTTCTAAGATTTTTCCTAAATATCCCATCTAGTCAGTTGAAGCAAGCCGAGTGAACTATCTTGGCATTATATTCGTCGTCGGCGCTACGCATGTGAATGTAAAATTTTGCATTCCCCTCAACCCCAATGGTATAATGTGCTGAGTCAGAATATCAAGACGGACTGTAAGGATGGCCAGCTAATCACGAAAATTTTGTTAAGTAGGTATTCGTCACTTCTTCATAATTTTTTTGTTTTTTTTTTATGAAATAGGGAAAAGGAGCAGACGAATGGTAAGCAATTAACGCCGCCCATGGACGCCCGCAACACCGCAGACGACAGTTCATTCCACAGTTTTGTTGTGCGAGGCAGGAAGTTTCTCGAAGTTTAATTCAATACTGTGACACCATTTACATGTTACAATAGTGAAAATGTGATCCGTGGTATCTGTCAACATATCCGTTAACTGCAGGATGTAGATACACAAATACTTTTACAGTATATTCCACAAGTACATATATGAGTTCCAATTGAAACCAACTAAACTACATGACTTGGTCATTAGCCAATAAGGTGTACCTAAGCATTTGTATCTATGGAATTATGCTGCCATTGGTCGAACTCCTGAATCACATGTTACTTTTTTGTTTATATATATTTTTTAAGATGCATAAAAGATACATTATTGGCACGTAAATTAAACGATGGTTTAAACTTGACCCGATCTTTGTCACATTTTACTCGCCAAATTTTTTGGCCGTGTGTCACCGCGAATGAGTTTATAATGTGCCCCTGAATCATATCACAGCAATAGTTACTGTCAGGGTTAATGAACTACGGATTCATATTCCAAAGTCATTCATAATCATATCTACTAATATACCTACCGTACATAATACCTAATATACGTAGCATATAGTAAATTAGGTAATATCGGAAAGTCATAGCTCATTTTTTTTATACCACGACGGTGGCAAACAAGCATACGGCCCACCTGATGGTAAGCAGCTACCATAGCCTATGGACGCCTGCAACTCCAGAGGTGTCAGTCACATGCACGTTGCCGACCCGACAAAAAGGAGGACTCACTGTGTTGACGGCTATGGGAACAAGAGGGTCCCTCGTCGTCAACACACTGGGTCCTCTTTGAGCTCTTTGGCAACCTTACAGGCACACACCTTCATGCTTTCTCGGATTGTACCTATACCTATAATTATTACATAACTTGGAGTCTCATAAGCCGATTTAGAATAAAATAAATGATTCTTCTATATTATATTTGAATATTACTTACTTAGCAATGTATCAACTTTGGAGGAGATTGTAACGACTTTGATTTGACTAACCAATATTAATACCTATTGAGTTTCGCTTGATCTTTAGTTACTCCTAGTAGTTACTCAGACCTATAATCCTAAATGTGGACTTTAAGAAAGTCCCTTTGGATTTAAAAAACCGGCCAAGAGCGTGTCGGACCACGCTCAGTGTAGGGTTCCGTAGTTTTCCGTCCGTCACGGTAAGTGTCCCCACTTAAGAGTTAATAACACCGCCATGTAGGATATGATATTAGAGTTCCACGTACAGCGACATCTACAAGGGCTGCTATTTATATATCCGGAAACCGGGATTACAATCTTCTTAAATAGCATATTTGACCTCCATGGTAAAATTTGAACTTTTTTAAGTACTGGCCGGTATATTTTTTCTTTCTTATTAACGCTCGTGTTTTGTTTTTGACGGGTTTTAAATGTCATCTCGCAGCAAGAATGGAACTCACTCGTGAAAATATTCGTGCTATGATTTATTATGATTTTCGGCGTGGTTTCACGCAACAACAGTGCATAGATCAACTAACTTCAACTTTTGGTGATGAAGCCCCATCTAAAACTACTGTGTATCACTGGTTTAGTGAGTTCAATCGTGGACGTAGTATGGTTACGGACGAAGTTAAGGCAGGTCGCCCGAAATCGGTCGTTGTACAACAAAATATCGAGGCTGTGCGAAAACTTATAATGGACGACCGACATGTTACGTACCGCGAGATAGAGGCGACTCTGGGTATTTCTATGATCAGCATTAATAGCATATTACATAATTATTTGGCTGTAAAAAAAATTTGTTCGCGTTGGATACCCCACAACTTAACAAAAGAGCAAAAAGATGCTCGCGTCGAATGGTGCAATAAAATGTTAAAAAAATATAACCGTGGTGACTCAAAAGCCGTTTATAACATCTATACAGGTGACGAATCCTGGATCTATGCATACGATCCCGAAACGAAGCAACAATCAACGGTATGGGTGTTTCAAAATGAGCCGAACCCTACGAAAGTTACTCGTGCAAAAAGTACATTGAAACAAATGGTGGCCTGCTTCTTCGGTATTAATGGCCATGTAGCTACAGTGCCACTAGAAAACCGTAGAACGGTTAATTCAGAGTGGTACACGACCATTTGCTTACCGGAAGTATTTGAACAAATTCGTAAAACTAACCAGCGACGAAGAATCATTCTTCATCATGACAATGCCAGCTGTCATACGTCACGCGAAACAACTCTATTTTTGGAGGGTCAAAATGTGGAATTAACGGGTCATCCGCCGTACAGCCCTGACTTGGCACCCAACGATTTTTATTTATTTCCAAATATAAAGAATAAATTACGCGGTCAACGATTTTCGACCGCTGAAGATGCTGTCGACGCATTCAAACAACACGTTATGGAGGTACCTCAGGCGGAGTGGCAGAAGTTCTTTAAAAATTGGTTCACGCGAATGCAAAAGTGCATAGATCATCAAGGGGAATACTTTGAAAAACAATAAAACCATTTTCAGCCGTGTACGTTTGTTTGTTTTTTTGTTTCCGGATATATAACTCGTATCGGCAAATTAAGTAAACTATTGCGCGCGAGCTTAAAGTATGGAAGATGATTTTTATGGAATAATTCTTTATTGCGTGAACCGATTTTCACCGTTTTTACTTTATTTGAAAGCACGTCATTTCATTGTAATTTTGTAGAAATTACCGGTACAATAAACACCTGCTTATACGGTTAAATTACAAACTTAGTTCAGAAATTATTTTGTAATTTTTTTTCAAAAACTATTCATCCTATCAAGTTCAAAATAATTTTCCTAGAAAGTTTTTATAAAGTTCTACGTTTGAGATTTTTTTCATATTTTTAAAACTTATGGTTCAAAAGTTAGAGGGGGGGGACGCATATTTTTTTACTTCTGGAGCGATTATTTCCGAAAATATTTACATTATCGAAAAATGATTTTAGTAAACCCCTATTCATTTTTAAATACCTATCCAACAATATATTACCACTTTGTCGGCGTGATTGATATACATATCAGTACCAAATTTCAGCTTTCTAGTGCTAACGGTCACTGAGATTATCCGCGGACGGACGGACGGACGGACGGGCAGACATGGCGAAACTATAAGGGTTCCTAGTTGACTACGGAACCCTAAAAACGGTATCCAATCGGCGATCATGTGAATCACGTGATAAAGTAAAAATGTGGGCTTGTCTCGAACGACACTAAGCATGCCTGGGTGCGTAGTAGGGTGGGTCATTTTTACTTTTTTTTATTTTTTAAGAAGCAGAGTTCAAAAAAGTGCCATTTGATAATTAATGATTGCTCGTATTTTTATAATATTTTTAGCTTTAATTTTACTGCCTCCTGATTTAAGTTAAGTTTTCGAAAAATATACGGAACTGTGGATATCGTGAAGATAAATGTCTCTTTTTGATTACTTTTTTTTTATTTATCTTCTCAGAACCTTTACCATGCTATATCGAGCCAACAATGGTATATATTTTAAGCTAAAGTTTGAATAAAATGACAATAGTTACTCCGTAGACCATAATAGTACATTATGATACAAGTGTGCTAAGTTGATCATTACATACGAAACGATATTGTGCGCACGAACGCATGTGATCAAGCACACGCGTTTCATACGACGTTTTTCAACACACTTGCGAGGAAATAACAGAATAGCTTAATAACTTTTAATAAATACATTAATTGTCAGAATGTTTACAGGATAGAGGTACTTACGAACCTAAGATAATTAAATTTAACTAACCTTTTTTGTGATGTTATTGAGTATCTGGAACTCTTTTTCAAATAATTTCATAAAATTAAAGACTTCAAATTTATTGTGCAATAAATTATAGTATTTTTTCTTACGTATTGCTCACTAGATTTTTATGAAGACATTTTACTAGTATGTATTTATCACAATTTTGAAATGTATCCAGAGGTTAAATTTACGCTACAGTTGTCTTCTTATTCATTGAAAATATAATTTGTTTAAATTAATTAAACACGACGAGAAAAATCTAACAAATAAACAATGATTTGAGGTTAAGTTATAAATGGCGCGCAATTTTCTTTTTTGGATGTGCGTGCAGCTTGAGGCAAAGGCGCGGACGTATAATGCCAAACAGCCAATATTAAAACAGACAATTCGTGTTTAAAACGTAAATTATTGTGTATTACGAGTAATATAATAAGTTAAAATGATTCTTATTCACAATCAGGATTGTATAATTTGTATTATATCGTAAATATGTATATTTTTTATATATTTACTTTTTTTTTACTTTTTTAGAATGTAAACTCATAAAGAGTAAAAAAAAAGTAAAGGTAATACCCGACTAAATTACAACGATTCGTCTGCGTACGTACAACTTGGTTCTAGAGTACAAATGTCACTTGATCATCTTCTTCTTGAATTATGCACGCGTGTTTAATATCTAGTATTATGAGCATAAAAGCGGTGGAATAAGAACCTCGTTACGAGCAGGTGTGTTGAAAAAAATATAACAATATTTATATGAAAACTTAGAAATGGATCCGGAGGCAGAAAATGAATTCCGTTTGCAATTTAATTTTAAATACTGTCTATTGGCAATAAAATGCACCTTTTTTAGGGTTCCGTAGACAGAATGGCAAAAATGGAACCCCTATAGTTTTGGTCATGTCCGTCTGTCCGCCCGTATGTCACAGCCATTTTACTCGGAAACTATTTCAGGGGCGGGGGGGGGGGGGGGCTCCATACATGGAGGATGTATGTACTTAATTATATTTCAAAAAAATTTTTTTACCAAATATCAACTTGTGGAACTACAAAAGATGTGGAGCAAAAGAGAAAACAAATAAGAAAATTTTTTCGTAGTCATTGATTAGTAAAATTATTGAATGTAGTGAGTGACACCAACATATATTTCAGTTCAGCTAAACAAGATACTTGTAAAACATTTCCAAGCAATTTCTACCCGTTTTATAGCCAAGGAGACAGTCAGTTACTTTTACTGTTATTTGTATTGTTATTTTATCATGAACATGAACATTTGTAGACAATAGGGAACGTGTAGGAAACAGTCCATTGTTCTGCAATCGTGATTCAGTATTGGTCCTGTTGCTATTGGCGACGCTTGAAGACGGGAGGAGAGAAACACAAACCTGATATCAGCGTGATATCACTGATATCAGAATAGATTTCAAAAGGTAATACCATTTCATTTCACAACTATCAAGAAGGGAAACCATCATCATTCTCCTAGAGTTTGTCGCGGCTTATTGCCACGGCTTAATTGAACCTGGGGTCTGCTTCGCATGAGTTGGTGTAGGCACT
This sequence comes from Pammene aurita, assembly GCA_947086415.1. Lineage (NCBI taxonomy): Eukaryota > Metazoa > Arthropoda > Insecta > Lepidoptera > Tortricidae > Pammene > Pammene aurita. The sequence goes on along the minus strand of OX352292.1, from coordinate 12,657,351 downwards.
CATTTTTACGAAAGTGACTGCCATCTGACCTTCCAACCCAGAGGGGAAACTTGAACTTACTTCACCGAAAAGCGACTAGTAAATATCAAATGATATTTCGTAATTTTTTTTTCGAAAAACTCAGGTGTACGAGCCGGGGTTTGAATATCATGTGTTTTTAATATTGAAAAATTAAAAACACATGATATTCAAATCTTAATTTTTCATTAGGCCCTATTAAAAAAATTAAATGTGTCAAAATGAAGTTAGTCTCTGATCATATTCAAGTTCACAATTTACTGGACCCTGCCTCCAACATTCTGTAAGCAATGTAAACATAATACTTAGCCGTTGCAACATGTGTAGGTTCGACTAATGATAGGTGATCTTTGGTGATATGAAATGAAAATGGAGGTTAAGAACACGCTTTGATTATAGATTTGAGTCGACGTTTCGAAAGCAAATAAGAGCTATCCTACCCGGTGACTACGGTTTGCAATCCGGATCCGACATCTATGAAATTTCCCGGATCTGGGTCCGTAACCACGGATCTTAACATACATTTCACATTCAATAACTGTAATTTTTAATTTCAAACTCTGCATGTACTTATAGTTGTAAATTGGTACGAGTATATGTATATACTTAACTCTACCTAATTTTAAGTTTGAATTTGTATGCCAATCGGCGAAACATAGTGTTCTTTTATGCTTTATACCACCACTGTTACCCAATTACCTATGTGCAAACCCTACCGCTATCTAAATAATATGTGGTGAGTGGTGACCTACATTCGATTTTACTCACATAAATGTATGATCAAGGTCCTGAACGATGTCTTGTACGAGTATTGTATTGTCTGATTTACTTAGATCGACAGATGTAGGTTTTTAGGGTTCCGTAGCCAAATGGCAAAAAACGGAACCCTTATGGATTCGTCATGTCTGTCTGTCTGTCCGTCCGTATGTCACAGCCATTTTATTCGGAAACTATCTGAATAAAATTTACACATACGGTGTATTTTATGTGCCGCTACTTAGTTATGTAGTTAAATTTGAAAAAAAAAAATATTTTTAGGGGGGGCGCTCCATTACATGTAACTAAATTTCAAAAAAAAAATTTAACCTAATATCAACATGTGCCACATCAATCGATAGGTCTTTAAAAATAACATTGAGGTTTCTTTGATTATTTTGTGATTAAGTGAATATTTTCTGAAATAATCGTTTCGAAAGTCAGAAAAATTGTGTCCTCCCCCCCCTGTAACTTTTGAACCGTAAGTCCAAAACATATGAAAAAATTTAAGGAAATGCGCCTTATCATATACTTACTACGAAAATTGTTTTAAACATTATCGGTTCAGCCATTTATGAGTTAACCTCAAAGAACTTCTTCCATAGGCATCAGATACGACCTTTTGGTATTAGTTTGGTTCTTATTCCATTGAAGGTACGGAACTCTCCTATGCGTGGTCCGACACGCACTTGGCCGGTTTTTTATACATTTTCATTACCATCCCGAGCTATGTGACAAGCGTTTCGAATTCTAACGCAAGTAGTCTCTGGTCGATTTTTTTCCTTTTCTTTAATAAAAAATATCGATTTTCATCGATCGTCGCGGATCGAATCTATTTCATTGATAACTCTAAATAGTACACTGTAACTTTTTAAACTGTTATTTAGATTTCAATCTTTATAAAAAATGCACCAATGTAAAAACTCACTTCCCACTCAAAATATTTGCTTTTATAATCCAAAAGTATTTCAGGTGTCCCAATAAAAACCTTTTTTCTGCTGTCCAAATAACTCGTGCTGTCATTGAAATTCCATTTCATAGAAGTTTTATCACGATCAAACAGTTTTGTTCCACTATCAACAGTTAAACGTGCCCTATCTGTCAATCTCGACGGAGATGAGAATTCCATATCGGAATCCAAATAGTTATCGAGTTTTAGCCGAAATAAACAACCGTTATGGATTCTATATCCCTCGAATTTGAATTTTATAACGGATCCTAACGCCCGTCATGGTGGCACTTATGTAGGTACATATGCGGAGTATCAAGTAACATGTACCTAACACATGTATCTATATAATATGTAGGTACGAAGCTGGAAGTTCTGGGTCGAATCCGGGTCAGACCTATTACTTATTTGTGTGTTTATTACAAATATTAATTTCCAGAATTATGCATGTTTCCTATGAATTCAATTATGTATCCACATGTATCTGTTATATAATTACATCATCACATAGTACCCACAACAGAAGCCTTGAGAGCTTACTTTAGGACTACGTTGAGTTGAGTAAAAATGTCCTACAATATTTTATTTATTTTACGTACCTAGGAACCTTTTTCTTTCCTCTGAATATTACCGCTGCTATCATTACTTTACATATTAATAAAATGAAAAAAGCTATGCTATAGCATAGCTTTTTCTAGGTATACCTAGAAACCCTACTGCTGCAAACACCGCAACCAAAGTTCATTAATCCGTTCATTAAAGTAATGTATATTATTTATAATGAAGACCTAAATTTCATTAATAACTAACACGTCTCTTTTTGTTCCAGGTACTTATTGCTGTGTATTTTACATAAAAACAATAGATTATCTCGTTAATCAAACCAGCTGGCTACCGTTGTGAGGTTATTAGGTAAGTTCTCGCGACTCAGAAACTAAAGAATTCTCTAACGAGACTCATAAGTTTGAACCGAACTGCCATTAAAATAGTTAATGCTCCGATCAATTCTTGTTCGACATTCGATCTAAATGACGCAAGACATTAGAGTAGAGCGTTAGATATTTTTTTTTAATAAAATAATTGTTAAAGTAATCAAACTCATCAGTAAATAATATGAGTTTTAAAGGGATATTATCTCGTTTTCGTTGCTTTTTTACATACCTTTTTTTTGTTTGACCCGACCATTATTTCTTATTTAAATGTAAGTACAGTGGAGGGAGATGTTGTATTTTTGAAATACTCTTTTTGCTTGCTCGCTTAAAGTTTAGTACCTACTATGATGTACTTACAGCGTTTTCTGTTAGTACGTGATCAGTCAGAAGCAGAAGTAAGGAGCTTTTCGATTTGGTCGAAATAGTCTTGACTCACTTTTACTTCTTTGACACTAAGGTCGTGTTCAATTCATTTTAAATACTTAAATAATTGTAATACTTCGCCTGCTTGAAAACTATATGTGATATTTTCAAGTCACAAATACATTATTGTCGGTTGGCGTTACTGCCAAAAAAAAAATCATTTAAAAATATACTCTATTAACAACCGGCAATGATGCACCTTTGATTTAAAAAACATCACCTGTGACATATTTGAAATATTTGGAATGGTTTATTTCAACAAAGAAATACACCCAACAATTTCCCATACACAACAATATTCATAGTCATACACACATTTTGTCTTAACTATATTAAATTTATTTAGCATCGCTTCTTCTCGTACCTTGTGCCGCTTTATGCCCACGTATAGACGGACAAACAAAAGGAATGCAAACGTTCGACACTGGACACTTCTCTAATGCCCCACGCGATGCGTTTGATATGAATACACGTTGCGTGTAGTTTCGTTGATCGGACTATGTTTGTACAGGCTGAGATATTTTGTGACTATTATTTTCAACGTATTCAACATTTAATATTTTATATAATTGTTAGTTTGTAAATGAATTGTACTAAATTAATCATGTTTAGGTTCAGATATTGTAAAGTTTAATAAATAAAATATGCTGCCCTAGGAGGGAGTTACTTATTTGCGGCGTTTGGGGTAGAAACCCTTGGACCGTGGGGTCCAAATGCACGACGCCTCTATAAGGAAATATCGACCCGACTTATAGAGGCGTCTGGTGACCAGAGGGCTGGTCACTATTTCGCCCAGCGGATAAGCATTGCCATCCAGCGGGGCAATGCGGCCAGCCTTCTGGGCACCCTACCCAGAGACAGCGGTGCAGACCTCGGCCAAATTTTTTATTTATAAGTTTTATATATTCATTATAAGTTTTTTTTTTTTTTAATGTTTTTATTTTCTTTGTAAATTGTTTTGCGAAAATAAACGATAATAAATAAAAAAAGTTACAGTAAACTTAAAATATTAAAACGCATCTATCTATGAATCCAAGAAAATGCGTTACATATAGATAGCATTATATTCATCTCACGCCACGTACTTGGATATATTTAAAAGAAATATAAACCTGCAAATTTCGTACCCAAGTCAGAACCGTTTTAAGTCTAAATTTAAATAATAACAATTTATTTAATACATTAAAGAAGATATTTTTTACCGTTACCTGCCAAAATAATAAAATAAAACTTTTTAGCAGTCGAAGATATCTACTTAAAAGTATTTGCAGTAATCTTTATCTCAATATCTTAACATTTTGTTTTTTTAAATGTTTTTCATCTATATAATACCTTATCGAGCTTTTCCATGAATGTTATTTTAAAACTTTATCAATAACTATTATGTAGGTATATTAGTTAGTTGTAATTAGTAAATTACTGCTTTCTCTAATACCTAGTTTTGTTTACGTGTGATGGTTTCGAATTTCCATCATATTGTTACCTATTGCACACTAATAATGCATGACTTTAATAAATACAGAATTAATTACTCATTTTGAGTACTATTAATGTAATATTGGCGTAGATAGGTACTAGCCTACGCCTGTGGCTTCGTGCAAGTAAAATTCATTAATACAGTGCTCGGTGCCGTATTCTAATTTTGAAATACATAAACAATACATTAACAACACAACTGTCTCAAACATAACTCCAACATATAACAAACAATCAACCAATATTGAAGTTGTATTGGAGTTGCATCGGAATAATTTTCTAGCAAATTCTGATATTTCTGATTCAGAAGTTTGGGCGCTAGCTGTATTACGTAGTTAATGGGCCCGTATTCTAACTTTAAAACACGTTTAAACACGATCCAACTACATTACAACAGCAATGCATTAACTACGCAAAACAGCTAGCACCTAATCGTCTAAATCAGAAATATCAGAATTTGCTTGAAAATTATTCCGCTGCAACTCCAATACAACTTCAATATTGCTTTTTTGTTTGTTGTGTGTTGGAGTTATGTTTGAAATAAATTGTGTTTTTAATATATTGTTTATGTATTTTAAAATTAGAATACGGCGCAATGCATTGCAGTTGTATTGAAGTTAGATCGTGTCTAAACGTGGTACAAAGTTACAATACGGACTACGGTCACTCAATTTTAACGTTGAATATCCAAATCAAACGGTTTTATACATACATTTAGATTACATAACTAAACATTATTTAGTTCGGTTAATAATAATTAATGTTTATTCCTGCCTGGCATCGATTTGTTATTAACAGCAACACAATATTCATTTCTATTATTCGATCGTTCGCTCGTCCCACGTAAATGCATGTTGTGCTTTATCTCAATACATTTTGTTACGGATCTCTGTGGTACTATTCTACTAGTACAACTTCATAGTTCATTCGTTTCCATAAAAAAAGAAATACATAACGCGACAGTCAATTATAGGCCCTATGCTGTAGTAATTAAAAGCACAGTTTATTTTTCGAAGTCCATATGAATGTTGGTTTTGTTAGGAGAGCCAACTTTTTCACGCGGTTAGGTATTTTTAATTTGATCTTTATTATTTATGAAATAGGGTAGTAGGTGTCCCTTTGTAGCGGTAAATATATTTTGATTTACGAGTTAGTGGTATTGTTTGTGGTAATATTGTCATCAGTCATAGATGACAGCTTTTAATGGATAATGCTGCGCATGCTTTCCAGCCTGTTCGATGAGATCTATTGTCAAGGAACTGTTGTTAACATTCATGAGTATATTTGTCTGGGGACATAAATTCATCTTTTTTTATAAAAACGAAAACTAAGGTACGTATTCGATTTAGAATTAATTTAAGTGCTGGATATAAGGTTTCTGATTTATCTTTTTATTTTGTGCCAATTTAGAAGCAGTGTTTATATTTAAATAATCTGTAGGGTCAGGGAGGGTACAGTCGCTCGGTGGGAACAGTGGCTCGAATGTGCTGTGCGGGAAACGGAAAGAGCTTTATGTCTGTCCTCTACATCAATCGGAAGCGTTCCGTACCCTATCATGTACGAACTAGTTAGTGAGCCGCTTCGGCGCCATGCGAATGTATTATGGTGCGTTTTTGCGTTGAATGCTATCAAAATTACATTTCCAGGTAAGTTTCACTCCTCTTTTTTCTTAACTCGAACGAGATTTTTAATTACTTATATTTTTATCGAAGAGTGTATCTAATCTACTTAGTATTGGCTGATAATTCAAGGCCCTCGATGTTTCTATATGTTTTTAGTTCTATCTAAAATACAAAGTGGCGCGAAGGTCAACAGTCGTTCGTTTCAGAAAAGTACACGGTGGCTCGCGAACCACTATGCACCTTACAGAGTTGGGCTAAAATTTACTTGAATATTAATAAGAATAAAAGTTCTTTTATTATTAAAAATAATTCTTGCACTCTTTTTTTAATAAAATGAAAGTGAATACATCATGCGACATTTATTAGGTAAGTACCTATTTTAAATGAAGAATGAATCAGGAACGATTATTCCGGAATTAGGCTTACCTATTCTAATTACCGTTTAATTCAACAAAAATGTTTTTTTATAAAGTTTATTTAGGTTCGATTCTTACGTAGCCATTGTGTACTGTTAGAACCACTGTGTACTCGAGCCACTGTGTACTGTTAGAACCACTGTGTACTAGGGGGTCTTAGTCACTGTGCACAGCAACGGGTACGCAGTGGCTCGATTCCCAATTTTTAAAAAAGAATGGATATATCTTTTTTGGTGAAAGTAACAGCAAATATATTTGCTACATATGAAAGTTTAATAATGCACTGTGCTCTGTGCTTGCAACAATTAGTTCAGGGATTTATATTTTTCATGCTACAGCCTCTTGAAAAAATCCTAGCGACTGTTCCCTCCCTGACCCTAGACAAAATCATACAAAACATAAATACAATCATATTTAAATGAAATAGCGTTTGGAAGTTTAAGCCTTTTGTATTCCATCATACACATAGTTTTTTGAACAGCGTCTTCTGACAGAATTTTTGAGGTGTTTCTCAAAAACGTATTTTTTCTTATAGTTTGATTTGATGAGCTATTTTATACCTTAATAAATTGTCTTTCTTCAATAGTAAACTTTTTTATCTGGCTTCATTTTAATGTAGTTACAGTAATTTTTAATTAAATATATTTGCTTTTTTTTATAGAAAATTGTCTCCCATAGAAAAATCTTTGTCAGAGGTTAGATTAGAGAGGCTTCCTGACTATCCTAGCTAAAATACAGTTAATTAATGTAGCTTCTTGGTAAGATGAAATTCTGAAAAGCATAAAACGGGTTGTGAAAATGGAAATACAATTATGGCATTGTAGCGGATGTCGATTGAAGATTGTCAAATTATGTTGTTCAAAAAGTTACAAAGTATGTTGAATTAAAAACTCGAAAACTTATATATGCTCACATATTTTATTATGATTGTATTTTTATTTATTAGTATTGTATCTACGGATTAATAAAATAAATATACTGCTTCAAAATTAGCACTAAATTAAAAAATACAGAAGATTGTACACGACTACTTTATTTCAGGACCACTCCATATGTAATAAAAATTAAATAATTAACGAACGATACTTTCGATTTTTCTTCCGTGTATGAAGCTTAAGACCAGTGGCATGTGGTTGATTTGATGCCACTGGTCTTGTTACAGTTGACAGATTGACCAACGTAACTCTGCTGTCGAGTATGAAACTTTTAATATAAAAAGGTTGGAATGCTTGTGGCCCTTGACACTTGTGGAAGGAACAAACGGCTTACAGAAAAATTAAACAATTTAGCTCAGTCCGGTTGCGTTGGTTAGTATCATCCTCAAAGAGTCTACTGTTTTGTCTTTAAAGAACTCCTTGCGTACGTTTTGAGTTCTTTCTGAACGCTATCCAATCACCGGAGTCTAGGCGTGCCTTTACCGCGACGTCCATCTGGTCTAACATCAAACATAGATCTAAGTTTGTCCATTTATGTTATGTACCCCGCCTTTTTTTGGTCTTAATGACGTTTTGATTTATAAACAGGCCATAGAGCTCAAAATGTGTACCTTAGTGCCAATGTTTAGTTTTCTATTTTCGTTGTCCAGTGTTTACTGCCTAATACCTATTCATCGTAATAAATAGCGAATGCAATAGCGTATTTAACGATATCTTTATTATGTATAGTTTAGTCTCTGTACGACCAGGAAATAATATCCATAATACTTTTACGAGTAATGTATGTCAATGATAAAACTGGTAATCAGCGTGTGTCATACAAAGTGCATTTGCATTGAATGGACATTGGACATAATTCCAATTTCAAGCGATGCGTTTATTCTTAGAACGTACTCGTCTGCCATACAAAACAGGCTAGGGAATGAGTATGTAAAATAAAGCGTTTGCTTGTGGTAACAGAGTTGAAATTTGCTTACCCGGAAATTCTAGAACATAATGTAATTTGCCGCCCCGGTTTGATGTGATGACGCATGAGGTCTGCCCGATAAGTCTTTTTTTAAGTTCCAAACCAGTGAAATCGAAACATATTTTTTATGATTTATCATATACCTGGCAGTGCCGAAGTATTCCCAACGGATCACCTAATTTTAAGCCATATTAGAGCACTTTACCACAGCTCATGAAAAACAGAAAACCAATTGAGACGAATATTTATGACGCGCCGTTTACTTCAGGTAATTTGTTCGATGGTGTATTCGTATTCGTGTTGAGGATCAATATAAAAGCAAGCATGAGTGATATTATACCGAATAAACTAAATGTTGCATGATAATGAAAATACATAGCACTAGACCCTACTCATAGTGTTGTGTTCCTGCTGGTGAGTAAGGTTGCCAAAAAGCTCAAAGAGGACCCAGTATGTTGACGATGAGGGACCTTCTTGTTTCTTTAGCCATCAACACAGTGAATCCTGCTTTTTGTAAAGGGTCGGCAACGCGCATGTGACTCCTTTGGAGTTGCAGGCATCCATAGGTTACGGTAGCTGCTTACCATCAGGCGGGCCGTATGCTTGTTTGCCACCGTCGTGGTATAAAAAATAAAATAAAACATATACAAAAATGCAAGTTTTGCAACACATTTCTTCCACCGAAAAAACCAAGCCGGTTTAAGTACATAGAACTCATTCTCTACTGGAGTTTACTAACAACATTTTAATTACAATTGTTTTCATGTAACCTCAATTTAATTATGTTTTGCTGCTTTCTATCTCTACTGCGCGTGTTGTTGTGTTTTGTGTTATTTATTTCCTTGTCTATCAACATTGTATTGTATAAATTTGTAATAGGGCATTTTCACTTAACTGTGTACCATTACTCGTAACAGCCGGTTAGCAATCGTCACAAAACTGACGGTCAATGTCAAATTCCATACATTTTGTCAGAAATGTGACGGTTAGACATTACTGAAATAAGACTTAAGTCGTGCTTTAAAGTGCAAGTTAAAATAAAAATGCCCAATAACGAAAAATCCATGCTCATTCCATGGTTAGTTGTAGAAACTTTCATCTTTGGCAATTGTGTAAACTTAAATCTTCTGGGTTGTTTATTTATGTTGTATAATTGTATCTAAGTATTTGTGATGTAATCACGTCTATTCCATGTATTTAGCACTCAAACTAACGATGTAATAGTAATTTATATAATCGTGACATAAGGAAGAGCTTTTGCGTCGAGTACCCTGCTTTTGAGTCGAGTACTTTTTCTACGAGTGCCCAAAATAGGCAAGCCGGCAAGACAAAATGGTCCCTCTATACAATATAGTAACTTCGATCTTCTGGTGGATCGTATTTAACGGATATTTACGGTGACATACATAGTTGGAATACATAACATAGAAAAATAAGATGCTGTATCAATCAAATACTCCGCAAGCTAAAGTAATCCTCCAGTATTTGACTTATTTAATTTGTTGCTGTAGCGTCAGCACGGTACATCTCTAAACACGCTTAAAGGACTGCGCCGGTTTTAAATTCATTGCAACGGACACTGCGGGTACTGTCGATAATAGACTGTGACGCTAAAGAGTGATGATATTCCAATAGGTTGCCAAGCTCGAGCCGCGGGTTTATCACTATTAATACCATTTATGGGGTTTTCAAGATTCAAGTCCAAATTCAATTTCTTAATTAACGAAATTGTATACTTTGTAATAAACAGAAATTACATATAATAAGTAGTTTAATTTATACCTTTTAATAAGTTGTTCATCGATTTCAATGCAAAATATTGGACCAACTCTGCCAAATATTTAGAGTTTACATTAACATAGTTTTCGAAAACATGAAACGAATTTTTCTTGTGTCGGATTATCCGATATCCATAAATAAAATTACAAACAAATAAACTTAAATAAAAATCATGCCGTAACATTACTAACACTTGAAGACCATGCTTTAAAAAAACTTGGGATAGCCAAAATCGATTCCAATAATTGATTAATCGAAGCGGAAAATAATCTGCCCTGAGTAAAACCCTGAGTTACGTAATTTACGGTGTAATTACAGGATTGAACGAACTTACCTGAAGTGAAGTTCTATCCTGATTATATGCAGTGCTTAGTCCGAGGTATTTGTAGTATCCTGATCCCAGCGCCTAACGTCGCGTTTTCATAGCCTAAAAAAAAATTAAAAACCCTACCTAGCAACACTATGGTTACCAAATGTCATTAAGTTCAGAGGTAATAAAATCAGGGGTAAGAGGATTAAAAGAATAACTATTAATCCTGGGAGGGACGGGAACCTACTACCTCGGACTAAGCACTGCATATAATCAGGATAGAACTTCACTTCAGGTAAGTTCGTTTAATCCTGTAATTATATTTGTGCTTAGTCCGAGGTATTTGTAGAAGTTTAGAGTAAATTAACAAGCATAACTTATTTATTTATAAAATTTTAATGCAGAATACAGTATTTTGGTAGCATTTACTTAATATTCTATTTACTGTTTCATAACAGCTAGAGTGAGATCAATTTGAGTGCTTTGTTAAAACAAAGATTACTCCTAAATTAAGATAAACATAATCAACAAGTAACAAAGTTATACATCTTAACTATTTTTCATTTATTAGTTAATAAACATTATCATTTTATTTGTACTGACTTGGTACAAAAACTAATTAAAATTTAAAAAACAAAAATAACTCTTTAATCTCCAAGCACTGCTCAGGCAAATTGAACTTGGTCATTAACATTATTAGTTAGGGGTCTATTATAATGTCGTGCAAAGGTATGTGATCTTGATGACCATCATACAGTCTTCATTATGCTGTCTACAGTTAGCCCTTCTCTAAGTGCCCTAGATGAGGACGCATGTCTAGTTGAATGAGCTGAAAATCTAGATATATCAACCCCACTGTCCTTCATAATTTGTTTCAACCATCTACTAATGGTCTGAGTGGAAGCTTGTCTGATAGGGCTTATAAAAGTGAGAAAAAGATTTGTGAGAGAACTATTGTCTTGTCTGAATTGTTGAGTTGCTTCTAAATATTTAATTAAAGTTTTTCCCGGACAAATTTCGGGTTTATTGTTTAAATACGGTATGTTTAGTATTGGTGGAGGTCTTCTAGGCCCAGAAGTTTTTAACAAACTTCTAATCTTTATAGTAATGCCATCTATAGAGATTTTAATATTATTAATCTTAATATGGTAAAGAGTCTGTACTCTTTGGCCTGTAGCCAAAACTAATAGCATTGCTAGCTTTTTAGTAATTAAATCTAGTTGCAAAGATTCCAAAGGATATAATTTTTCTAAGAATGTCAAAACCATGTCCGGATTCCAAGTATCATCATATTTTGGCTTCATAGGGCGCAACTTATAGAATCCTTTGAATAAACGCTTGATTCTCTCATCGGTGCCGATGTGACTGCCAATTACAAGGGATAACGCTGAACGATAGAAATTGAGTGTTTGATAGGAAAGACCTTTCTCAAAACAGATTGTTAAGTAAGATATTATGATAGGGACTGATGCACTAAATGTATCTATATTATTATTTCTACTATAGAGCCACCATTGGCGTAAACAGCTATCGTATTGCTTAATAGAGTTATTAGATAAAGAGGCGATCATAATATTAATTGAATGATCTGCAATCAGTCTTCGCTTAAACGCTTCCCTGATAATATGCACGCCGCCAGGATAAGTTGACCCCGGAGTGGGTGTGGAGTTCTGAAAGGAGATATGAGGAGGTCTTCAGATGGCCCAAATGTTAGTATGTCTGATATCACCATTGATTTTAAAAGTGGATACCAGACTTGAGATGGCCACAGAGGAAATACTAAAATGCCTGTTGCCTCTTCTAACTTAATCTTATGAAGAACCTTTAGAAGAATACCAAAAGGTGGAAATGCATAGAAAAAAGATGAGTTCCATTTGACGGTAAAAGCGTCAATGTTCCAAGCGTATGGGTCTCTGTGCCAAGATATATATTTGTCACATTTATGATTTGTTCTAGATGCAAATAGATCTATTTCAGGAATACTAAACTTATTAGTAACGATATTAAAAATATCCTGTGCAAGTTCCCACTCTGTATCTATATTAAAGTTGCGAGATTGAAAGTCAGCCTCAACATTTTCTCTTGATTTAATATATGATGCGAAAATCCACAGATTTATCGCCTCACACCATTCCCATATTTGTCTACTTATATCATTTAGCATGGGGTATTGTATCCCACCCATACGATTAATATAAGCGATAGCTGTTGTGTTGTCTATTCTTAGAAGAATTTCACGGTTCTTGTATTTATCTGCAAAACATCTTAACGCAAAGAAGGCTGCTAAAAGTTCCAGGTAATTAACGTGCTGATTGCGTTCGCACTCAGACCAACTGCCCTGTGTACTTTGACCATTACAAAATGAGCCCCATCCCATAAGTGAAGCATCGGAAAAGATCTCTAATGAAAAGTTGTATTGTTTGATATAATTACTTTTTTTTTTTACTAAAATGTGTTCCTTCCACCACATTAAGTCCTTCTTAATTGGTTCATTATCATTAATGTTCATAATTTTTTCAAAATTACCATTGTGACATTCTAAGGCTAAAAACTTTTCTCTTTCCAAATTCTTTGTGTAAACAAACCCAAAAGCAATTGCTATACAGACTGATACTAAATTTCCAAGCAGTTTTGCAAAATCTCTAATACTGCAAGATTTCATTTTTAAAAGTTTATTTACTAACAAATATACTTTTTGGCGTTTCTTTAGCGTAGGGCTCAAAGTCATATTCCTAGAATTGATAATAAATCCTAAGTATTCTTTCACTTGGGATGGAGTTATAGAGCTCTTATCCTTATTTATTATAAAACCTAAGCATTGTAATAAGTTACACATTGTCTGTGTGTTAATTAGACACTCTTTGTAAGTAGTGCCAAGACACATTATGTCATCAAGATAGATAATGATCCTAATACCTTGATTCCTCAGTGTTTCAATGACCGGTTTTAAAAGTTTAGTAAAAACTAGTGGGGCCGTGGATAAACCAAATGCTAAACAATTATATTCATACAATTTCTTGTTGAACATAAATCTTAAATATTTTTTATGCGCCTCATTAATAGGCACTAAATGGTATGCATGTTTTAAATCTATAGTGCACATGTAGTGATCTGTTGTAATTAATTTGCACACAGTCTTTATGTCCTCTAATTTAAAATGTTTTGTTGCAATAAATTTATTAAGGCACTTTAAGTTAAGAATAAATCTGTGAGAGCCATCTTTTTTAGGAATAGTAAACACATGTGACAAAAATTGACCTTTGCTTGGCTTACATTGAGTTATAGGTCCCATTACTATAAGTTTGTCTATTTCACTTGACAATATCATTCTCTCAGCATCATTTAATGAATTATTGAGAGGAACATTACGTTGACTGGGTTCTGTAGCAAAAGGAATGGAATAACCATTTATCCAATTTAAAATTGTTTGATCATCTGTCAAACGTGACCAACATTCATAAAAATATTTAAGTCGAGCTCCAAATTTTACCTTTACGGGTACTTGGCACGACTTCCCCGGTAGTGAGATGTTGTTGGTCGGCGGGCTGGTCTTGCCTGTTGCTGAGGGCTTGGATGATTGCGGTGTGGCTTGTAGGTTGCCGTCTGATAGTTCTGATGGTATGGCTTTTTGTTCATTCTGGGTGTGTACTGGTTCTGGACGGTTTGCCGTCTGGGGTTTTGGTAGTTTTTTGAAGCATTTTTTGGCCTTAAAATATTTATTGTGCGTTTCATTGCTGAGGATGTTTTTACTGATTCCTCTAGTTTAGAGTACAAAAACTCAGGCCTCTTGTTTTCATTTAGGTTTTGCATCAGAGATTTATCCATGACTGGTGCAATCAATTTTCTACGAATTTGTGTATATTGATGATGCAGGTTACTAAGTAACCTTACGCTGTCACTCAGAGATTTTATGGCTTGCAACTTGTCAAAATCTTTATTGGTTAAATCATTAACGGTTTGAGTAACTAATCCAATAGGTCTACCCAGATCTTGTTGTCTATCCTTTAACATGTTGTCTCTGTTAGTTAAGGAGTTACCTGTAGTAAGCCTGTAAATTCTGTTTTTAGCTTTGGAGCATCTAGTAGTTTTGCATTTCTTGGAATTTTAGTTTTTGACAAGTTATCATGCATCTCTTTATTCGTTCCATCCGTTAGTATATTATTGATTATCTTGACAATCTCTGACTTCAATTCAGTTCCATAGCTGGCATCATCATCATGTCCGCCTTCTCCAAGAGCAGCCAGAATGTCTTGAGGCAGGTCGTCCTCTATTTCAATCTCACCTTCCTCTTCATATTGTTCATCTTCTTGATCATGTTTTTGTCTGTCGTCAGATCCATGTTCTTGAGTTTCCTCATGATTTTTATCACTCCGAACCTTGTTCTCTTCATCCGATACCTCCAGATTATCCACACTATTTTGATCCAGTATTGATAATGCTTCTGGGTCCGTAGCTGAATTTTTTTGTATATAATCAGCGGTGCAAGTTAACTTACAGTCATACACCTATGGGTGTTTGTTTAGACACCCCACATTAGTCAATAATACCCAATTTTTAGAGCCATATGCCATATAAATAGATCCATTTTAATTCTCTGTTACACAATAAGTGTATGAGCCTCACCCAACGAGAGAGGTAGGATCTGTTCTTCCCTTTTATTCAACGAGTTAAAAATTTGGGCACCGTCAGACTCTTATAAATTGAAGTAAGTTACTCTCACCCAACGAGTGAGGTGAATTATCGAAATTCGAAGAATTCAGTATGAGGTTATGAAAAAGGTTGACTCTTTTGTGTTAGGATCCAAATTATCTCAACGAGATATTCCCTTTTTTCCAACGGAAAATCGGGGCATGACCAGTTGACCCAACGGGAGAAGTGGGTTTCGAAACTCGATCAACGCGGCCATAGGTCATCCATAATTTCATGAAATTAGTAGGATCCAGAATATCTCAACGAGATTTCACCTTTTAGAAGCAAAAGACACCGAAAAACAAGAATCTAAAGTTTGTTGTAAACTTACCTGTCAAGGTCAAGGCGTCTTTGTATTTCTCGATTTTCCTTTCCATCTTCCGTATTTTTCGTTCATTCTCATTCATATAACTTGATCGTTTAGGCATATTTCTTCTTAAATATATTAATTTTCTTATTGAAGTTGCACTTTTACTTTCGACGCGTTCCGTTACTTTTTGCGCGGAGAAAAATAATGACATTTGGTAACCATAGTGTTGCTAGGTAGGGTTTTTAATTTTTTTTTAGGCTATGAAAACGCGACGTTAGGCGCTGGGATCAGGATACTACAAATACGTCGGACTAAGCACAAATATAATTGTTTTTTCGAGACCAAAATCGTCAGCGCCCGAGTAATAATAAAATAAAAAATAAAAATAAAATGCGTTTATTTCAGACTAATTGTGTCCATATTATAATACCACAAAGTCTGGATTAATCAAGGTCTGCAACGACAACGCTAGAAGCAAAACTACGCATACACAGGAACCAAAATTAGTCTGACCTGCGATTATTTAAAGTGATTACAAAATTCAAGGTCATGTTTGATTTGATGATGCGCTCTGAATATAACGAATGAGTTGAGAAAAATTACACAGGTGTCAAACTAGCGCCGTAGCATGATTCTGACATTTCTGACTTAACATAGAGATTGAACAGCTGATTAATGTTGTCTCAATCGATTTTTTATTGTAAACGATTATTAAACTAAACGTGTCTGTCGTCACATTTATTAGCGTTATGGAAACAGGATCTAATTAAAAAGTCAAGATTAATGTAATTTCAAACATAGCTATTTAGGCCGAACTCTTTTAAACAAATCGTCTCTTGTGTAAATAATACATATATTAAAAGTTAACGATTCGAGTACACAATAAACATGTTTTTCACGTTTCAGACTCAAGTACAAAAAAAATGTAACCTGCCTCTAACTGTAACTACAAAAAAAATATTCTATTAACAGCGATGACTAGGTAGACGCGTACAATAACATGTGTATGACCTATTGTGGGAATAGCGTCAAAAATAATTCTTATGTACTTAAATTTAATAGTTACAATGTGCTAATAATCTCGTATTAACTTTGGAACACTAAACTAACCAATATATCTACCGATGAATATAATTTAATTGCAATTTTCTTTTGAAATTTCATACATACTCAAATTTAATCAAGAGAACGTGTAACCTTGCTTATCAGAATTTCGTCCCGTCTTTTTATTAAATATTTAATTATCGTCCAAAACAAAAACAATTTCAAGCGAGGGTATATCGCAGGGGTATAGCGAGGTATATGGTAAACTTGGACGGGGTGCTTTCTTAAGCTACCCTTGGACCCCATATTAATTGGTTCAGCGGGAGATTGTTAGGGGAAACTGTTCATCCATGTGGGATTTAAGTTACAAGAGGAGGCGGTTATAAATACCCCCTTACCTACCTTATCCATTGTTTCATAACTTTGTTAAATGGCTATTTTAACCCAACAGTTAGGCGGACATATGGTAAGACTATAATTTTTCTCTTTATTTGTTTTTCTACTCGTCGACTGTAATGCTTGAATTGAGATTGTGTAGACCGAACTACTAGCGCATACTTTTCGATAGAGCTTTTATAGTCACACATTGTAGCATCGCCAACAATGGTACAAAGGATTTCCATACAATATTGTAACACTGTTGACAGAGCCCGCCCTGCGCCGCCGCTAATCGCGGGGGGGAGACCGGCATAATCAGCCGGGAGATTGAAGTTACTAAATTGTATAGAGGCAGCAGGTCTTTCGTCGAACTCAATTCTTACCGGCCTGCGTATTTCGAGCACTCAAAGAAAAAGTATTGATGAGTGATTTATATAATGACGCCAAGGACGCCCTGAAGTGTCATGGCGTACAACCTTCATACGTTCAAGTTCAAGTAAGGTTCAAGCATTGGTTCACTTGCTTCCGTGTTCTTGGCATGTGACGTTTTTGCATATGACCTATGGCGTTCGAAGGTTCAACTGATGCTTTATTACTGCCATTTCCATACATCATTGTCGGTTGTCAATAAGGCGACACTACCATAAAAAATCATTTAGAATTAAACTCTATTAACAACCGACAATGATGGACTTGAAAACGTCATATATATCCTATGAGCTAAGTACATAACAATATCTAGTAGGACAACAGTGGTAATAAATCTGACAAACGCTACTCAGTTACGGCTTACGATTAGCTATAATTGTGGTACGAGTTGGATTAAATTTATTTAGAATGTAGTGTAAATTTGGCCAAAACCGAATACCTACACCACACTGTAATCTACTGTATATGTATGGGTATAAGTAATATTTTTGCGTTTGCACCAAGACTGGTAATCGCTGCAGCTTATGTCTTGAGCCTCTTTGAGCCCCAACATCTACATACAAATATGTATCAATAATGTCTCACTCTAACATCTTAACGCTCCGATGACCGAGTCAATTTATATTAAACTTTCTAAGAAACCGCTACATTAAAGTTTTAATATGGGTTAATATTGGCAAAGTTAAGCTTTGATATCGCGTGGATCTTAACTGGACAAAAACACAACCGAAATCAACACGAGGAAAATACACCACAGGCTTCGTAAGAAAAAGTACGTTCCTTGTTACACCTTACACATAAGATTCCTTTAACACTTAAGATTCCATTAAGAGTCCTTTGTAGCTGTTAAGTTTATAATATAAGCAATAACATATAAGTAAGAACTTAAGAAGAATCTTAAGAACGACTTATTTATCTGTCTACCCCGTGACCACGAGCTCTGCATATGACTAGAAATGTCGGGATGAATATAAAAATAGAAACACGCGATATTGTAATATTTTGTAAGAATTATAACGACGACATTAAGTAAGACTTAACAAAAGCTGCAGTTTTTGGTAAGTGGCACATTTCGTTTCTGAGCTATAATAATCTGATATTAACAATAATAAGAAAAAAAATGTTTGCCATACCAATAACCCACATGTTTGATAAATTCTGGGTCAACAACGTTTCAAACGCACATTGTACGAAAACATCCGAATACTACCGAGCGTTTTAACAATTCGGTCAACGTCCATCGATAGAAGATAAACGATGGCATGGAATCGAATGCGAGTTTTTATTTTACCTATTATTCGATTATCGTGCACAAGAACAATGGGCTTCGATTGTTCTACGATCTTTTGATATCCTTCGGCAGTTTCGGATTTAAATATCTAGAAGTTTCGGAATGAGTGTTTTAGATTGCTTTTAATTTGTAGTTGTTAGTTTCAAATTGAAACTTAGTATGTTTTTACTATAGACATATAAATGATTCCATAATAAAGCGCGGTCTCGCAGGCAGGGTCACTCACTACACTACCTACTACTACTAGGTTAGGAGCCCTTTAGGAGCATTCCACGGAGAAGTCCACCCTTGTCCCGAACGAACTCGAATATTCTGAAAAGTGGTAGTTTCTAGAGGTCCTTTTTCAGTGACAATAGAGTCAAATTATGGTCACAATTATAATCTTCCAATTAAAATTGCAAAGATAACTCTAATAACAGAAATAAACACGCGCTCAAACGAGGGACAGCTCGTAGATACACCGAATATCGAATTACACTCAAGGACAATAAAAAAAGGTCACCTTAAAAATGTCGAAATGAAGTGTCCCGTTTTCTCTAATGTAATTTTTCATATAAATCATCATTTTAGCCATTTGTTGCCCACTGCTGAGCATAGGCCTCTCTTCGAGTACGACATTTCTCCCGGTCCTGAGCTAATCTCATACAGGTGACACGCGATTTTTCGAATATCGGCCACCCAACGAACCAACGGACGCCAAATACAAGACAAATAAATACGAAAGTGCATGTTTCGACTAAAATTAACAGTGTTATTACAGGGTCGAGGACTATATGACGGACAAAGATGCATGGCCCAAACCAGAAACTACTACTAAATCATGTAACATGTAGAGAATTTGGATTTTATTATTTATTTATTCTTCTTCTTTGTCCAGCCCCATTTCCCAGTTTAGCTGGGGTCGGGCCTCCTCGTACGTCGGCGCCAGGATGATCTAGCCTGGGTTGTCTGTGTAGTCAGGTTCTGAGTCCTCATCTCTTTGTCGACATTGGACCACCACGTTGCTGGTGGTCTGCCTCTTCCTCTGGATTGGCTTGGGATGTTCATAGCCTTCCTCACCGTGTAGTTTTCTTCCCTTCGCATAATGTGACCGTACCATCTCATTCTATTCTCCTTGAGTTTTTCGGTAATAGGCGCCACCTTAAACGTACCACGTATATATTCATTTCGGACCTTATCCAAGCGCGTGACACCGCCGGCCCACCTAAGCATTTTCATTTCCGCAACGTGTAGCTTTTGTTCATGCCCTTTCTTTACGGTCCAGCATTCTGCGCCATACATCATTGCGGGCCTGACCACGGTTTTATATATCTTCCCTTTTGTTTTTATTGGCATTTTTGGATCGCACAGAACACCAGACAGGGATCTCCACTTGAGCCACGCTGAATTAACTCGGTGGGCGACGTCATCGTCCACGTTCGCATTTGTCGTCAGGACTGAGCCAAGGTACTTAAAATGAGATACTTTAGGCAATACCTTATCTTCTATGAATAGATTACAGTTGGTATCTTCTGTGCCCCCATAATCACACTCCATATACTCGGTCTTCGTTCTACTAATACGCAGCCCGTGGCGCTCGATCTCTTTCAGCCACCTGTCGAAAGATTCCTGCAGTTCGGAAGCGCGTTTGGTGATCAGTACAATATCATCCGCGTATAATATGCACCACGGAGTCGGAGCCTGGATACCGCGTGTTATGTAGTCCATCGACAAGTTGAAGAGCAGCGGGCTGAGTGCTGACCCTTGATGCACGCCCACTTTCACTTGGAACGGATCACTTAATCCAGCTGGGCTTTTGATCCGTGTTAGGATGTCATTGTACATGTCCTGAACTATACCGATATATGCTTCGGGGATACCTTGGGCGCGCAGAGACTGCCATACCAGTCTTCTGGGGACACGGTCAAACGCTTTCTCTAGATCGATGAAAAGCAAGTACAAGTTTTCTTTATTGGTGCGGTGTTTCTCCATAAGTATTCGTATGGTTTGGATGGCTTCGGTAGTTGACTTTCCCGCTGTAAATCCTAGCTGATTCTCGGTTAGCTTGGATATTGAAGCTATGCGAGCACCAATTATTCGCTCCCACATTTTAAGCGTATGAGATGTGAGTTTTACCGCCCTGTAGTTGTTACATTGTGAGATGTCTCCTTTATTTTTGTAGATCGGAGAAAGAAAACTAGAGCGCCAGGAGTCTGGGATATTGCCTTCTATATAGATTTTATTGAAGAGTTCCATTAGCCATGGGACCGCAGCCGTGCCAAGTTTCTTCCACAAATCAGCAGGAACATTGTCTGGTCCCATTGCTTTATGGTATTTCATGTTGCTAATGGCTCTTTTAATTTCCTCTGGTTGTATGCTATTTATTGGTCCATAGACTGGTGGTAGTTGAGGCATGCTCTCACTCGGGAACTCTTCGTTTAGCAGCTCTTCGTAGTACTCCTTCCATCGTTTATTTATAGCATCATTAGAGGTCAATAGATGTCCTAACTTGTTTTTTATGTATTTGTTACACTTTATATCCAAGGTTGATCCATGCCTCTGTTTAGCTATCTTGTAGATGTCGTTCTCATTTTCTGCGTTCTCGAGTTTATCATAGAAGGTTTGTCTGGATGCAGCTCTTGACTGCGCAGCAGCGGCTTTTGCTAATGATTTAATTTTTCTATATTCAATGCGATCTTCCTCGAGACCATACTTTTGCCAAACTTTAAAGGCATCTCTTTTGCATTTTATAATATCTTTAACGCCATTGTTCCACCAAGTTGTATCTTTGTTTGTGGCTAATCCTCCTTTGGATACACCTAGAGTTTGCTGTGCTATCGTTTGGCAGTAGTTCTCGAAGTCAGCCCACATTGTTTTTACATTTTTATTTTTAGTAAGGTCATTTTCAAGATAAGCTTCCATTTCTTTAACAAAAATTGTACCTTTAGGACTATGTATTTCTTTCCATTTTATTCTCTTGGTTTTATCTTGGTGACTTTTAATGGGGTGGGGTAAGTTAAGTACAGCGACTAAAAGCCTATGTTGTGCTGTAATGGCTTCTCCGGGGATCACTTTACAATCCTTATAGCGTTTAGATATGTCTTTGGTGGACAGCACATAGTCGATTTGTGTGGCGTGATTTGCGCTTTTATACGTTATCAAATGTTCTAGTTTCTTTCTGAATTGAGTATTTATAATTTTTAAGTTATGTTTTGAAGCAAAATTTAGAATATCATTGCCTTGCTGGTTTGCATTTCCGAACCCATATCCTCCGTGCACGTCCTTAAACATATCATTTTTCTCTCCCACGTGCCCGTTTAGGTCTCCTCCTATGTGTGTTATCTCCCCTTGCGGGATGTTCTGCATTAGTTCGTCAAAGTCTTCCCAGAATTCCTGTTTTTCTGGCTCAGGGCACCCTGTTTGAGGGGCGTAGGCTGATATGACATTTAACACAGGCTGGTTGTCCATTGCAAGTTTGATGGCGATGAGACGGTCACTTTTCCTTTCGATATTTATGATTCTCTGCTTAAGGTCTTGGTCCAGAGCCACAGCTACACCGTTTCTTTTCGTTTCTGTACCATGGTATATTAGTTGGTACCCATGTCCAATGTCGCGAGATTTAGAACCCTTCCATTTGGTTTCTTGTAT